>OU026136.1:5000-2505000 GCA_907269095.1 Blastobasis adustella | reverse complement strand
CCATACACTCGCTACGCACTCGCGTCTCTTTCGGTGCGGTAACCATTAACCAGGTGGCCCGCTTGCTCATTCATCTCCGTCTACCATAGATAGAAGAAACATAATTTAGCCAGATAAACAAGAAACGGAACCGCAAGCGAAAACCCCAACTAGCGCCATCGCAGTAAAGTTTCACCGAATAGGGGGAGCGGAAAATAAATTTCAATACTTTCACCCGTTTGCGGCTCGCTGGCCCGAGATGATAAGGAACGCCCTTCCGCGATGAGTTGAAAGGGCGCCTTATCGACTTTTTTTCGAATATAGAAACAGTGGAATATTGCTTATATCCTGCATTGGTTCAATATTTAAATGAAGGTGAACAGGACAGTCAATTAAATTCAATTCTTTAGTGAGCTCCATGTTATATAAATAAGATGTTACAATAAACTAACCTAATGGACAGAAAAAGTCGGCCCTGACCAAGTTGACTTAAACTCTAATATTTTCTAAACTATTGAACCAATTTTAATAAAAGCAAGCTAAGAACCATCCCGATTAAACTGGATTTCAAAGAAAGGAAACCACATCCAGATTGGTCCATCCGTTCGAGAGCTACAATGCCACAGACAGATACACATGTCGAACTTATAAAATTCCTCGTTTTTCGACTCAAGCATAGACTCTAGTGTGCACAGCCAGCCACCATCAATATTGCCTAGGAGGCCCAAAGACACAGAATCACACATAAAAATTTATTTTGATAAAAAAAATACGGCTCCAACGCGATAAATTTTCCTAAACAAACTTTCACTTACTAACAGGGGGAGTATATCCGTGCTCATTGTAATTTATGCGATGAAATATCGCACACATTTACTTGGGAAAACCACTGTTTTAAACGGTTCTATGGGCTATGGTGAGAGGGCGGCAAGATGGTTTGAGAAATGGCTATAGTATCAACTTCCTCTTTGGGGATTAAATATAAAGCGCTTCATATACTGTACTTTGGCATGTACGTTGTGACGTACGCGGCCTCCGCATAGTGCAGTAGGATCGGGGTTTATGCTCAGAACTCAGCACCCGACACTGACCCTTGTAACGAAGGCATACCGTACCATAAGTACTGCCGGCCTACCGGTACTTGCTGCTAGCGGACCTGGAGGTGCGGCGGACGGTAAAGGTACCGAATTGGAGAGGAAGGCAGTGTTCAAGAAAATCAAGTTCAAGAAAACTGTAGTAGTCGGAGCGGAGTCCGGCATGCGGAGGAGAAGAAAGGTGTGGGTCTCAAGAGTGCATCTGTGATAGACTGGAGGCCATGTGGGTGTAGCCCGACTATGTTGTTTCCCAGATTCCGCATTCAGAAAGCGATTGTGAGCGTTTGGTCTGCACTACTGCGCGTAATGTTTATGCGGGGAGATTTTCGAGACCAGGAACCACATTTTGAGGAAATGCGAGAGGGACAAACAGGTGCGCAGGTGCTTGCTGGGTTAGAGCAGAAGGAAACGGGCCCGGGTCTTCGGAGGGGAACTTCGCGAAACTATGTTCCTATGATTCTAATCGGATGCAGTGTGCAAACGCTCTTACCGTCTCGCACCTCTGTGTGCCCCATCCTTTAGTTAAGGTTAAGTTTACACAGCAAGCATGTCAAGCCCCTGAACACTAATTCACTAAGTTGGGCGCTAAGTTTGTCTTAGGTAGATTAGGGTAACGCGGAAGTTAGGAAAGCAGATGCAAATAAACGCAATTCAAGTTCGTGAACTGCATAATAATATGGTCTAACGGTGTGTGACTTTCCAACAATTCTCCAATTCATGGAGTTCTTCAAGAAAGAGGTGAAAAGGTTGCGGGGTCGGCAACGCGTGGGTGATGCCCCTGGTATTGCAAACGTCCATAGCCTGCGGTAGCTACTTATCATCAGGCAGGCCTTAAGCTTATCAAGCACACCTCTGTCCCACTAGACAGAGACTATGGACCGCCACTTTGCTCTGTCCTGACACATATCCCTAGCCTCCCATATACCACATATATCCATAACTCTTTTCATACATCTCTTTGTATTCTTGCCTCTTCGTTCGGACCACAGCTTATTGAGAACATTACTGATCTGATCAGTGAATGCTTTTTTGGATCGTCCTCTTAAGGGACGGCTTTCCAAAATAGCGCTATATACCTCTTTCGTCAATCTTCTTTAATTCCATTTGCTCTTCATGCCCGAACCATCTCAACAACTCAGCTGTCTCAAATATCTACCGTTATAATTCAATCAAGTAAGTACTTCCCTTAAAAATGATTACAGGGTGAGCTTTCAAGCTCTGGAGGGCCATTCTTCATTATCTTTACGAGTACCAATTTTGTTCGGACGGGCTGTAAGGCAGCCCTCTGGCTTCATTGAGCGAGTCTATTAAGAATGCATGAAAGTATTTAGCTTGCGCTTCGAATTTTTGTCCAAGAATAGCGGCTCTGCTTACTAAATATTTTTCTTTCATTTTTAACCATTAATCTTGTTTCGAATGGTAAATCTCGCGTCTATTCATAATTTCAATGTTATATTATCAAGCGTGTTTTTGTATAATTCAGTCAATATGACCAATAACGATGAAAGATATGTTAATGGAAGTCCAACTAGTCCAAGCACAATCTGATAATATATGTAAACCATACAAAAGTCAGATAACCCCCGACCTAGATTACAAACACTTAAATATTTTCTAAATTACTTAACCGATTTTAATTAAATAAAGCTAAACACCATCTTGATTACATTGGCTTTCAAACACAGAAAATCCCATCCGATCCATCAGGAGCTACGATACCACAGAAACACAGATACCCTACACATGTCAAATTATACAAAACACCCTTCCTTTTTCGTCGGGGGCAAAAATATATCTTTATGAAAGCGAGTAATACAATTAATGTATGCGTTACAAGTACAGACGGGGCCTATAACAATATCTATAGATGCCAAATGCTCATGCATACTTAAATACCAGAGCTAAATTGGAAGAACATTTTACATCACGAGCCACTTCTCTCCCAAATTAAGTATGGTACGGAATAAACCACTTCCCGTCAATTTCACATGTAAATATTGTAAGAGGATCTAATGGAGGACATGTGTAAGTGATATTTCCTTTTCCCCGTCAAATTTTATGCGAAGTAATGTTGACATTTTCTAAATTAAAAGACTCAGCTCCATTCTCAATGTAGATGATGATAATGATGAACTATATTTGATATTAATAATGTCTATTTATTTATTTATTTTATTTAACAGTTTATTGCGCACAATAAATAGTATACAAAATTGACATACAGATAAGATCACAACAGGTACAGCTTATTTCTCAAGAAATATCTTCCAGCCGACCAACACAAGAGAGAGGGCAAAATCGAGACGCAGATGGCGTGCACCTTAAATTTACGTATCTACTATATACCTACATACAAATATAAAGAATATAAATATATATCATGGATAACAAATGGAAAGATAGTGCTCTTTTACACGTTTTTTAAACGTATCAGGTGAAGGACTGGTACGTACAGTATGTGGCAGCGAATTCCACAATCTAGCCGCATGAACAGAAAAGGAGTTGGAATAACGTTCGGAGTGATGAGGAGGAATAGAGAGCAGTGCCTTGACGCTAGAGCGACAGGGCATGTCTTGGGAACGGGAAAAATTAAAACGATCACGAAGGTAGGAAGGAGCTCGAGGATTATAGAGGACATTATAAAGGACACAAAGGATGTGAATATTCCTGCGAAGGCGGATTGGAAGCCACTTAAGTTGGGCCCGAAATTGGGATATGTGGTCGTAC
This sequence comes from Blastobasis adustella, assembly GCA_907269095.1. Lineage (NCBI taxonomy): Eukaryota > Metazoa > Arthropoda > Insecta > Lepidoptera > Blastobasidae > Blastobasis > Blastobasis adustella. The sequence goes on along the minus strand of OU026136.1, from coordinate 2,501,200 downwards.
GTGCGTAAGCCAAATATAAACCGGATACCAAGATTTTGGAGCCCCTCAAGCTTATTCAGTAATTCTTCCGTAGCGTCGAGATAACAGGAGTCGGCGTAGTCTAATAGGGGAAGAATTAGTGTTTGGACGAGAGAGATCTTAGCATTCAAGGGCAGAAAATATTGGAGACGCTTAAGTGAGTGCAGTGTGTGATAAACCGTCCTGCTGACATTGTTCACTTGGAACGTCCATGACAAGTTTGTGTCCAGAACTACCCCCAGATTTTTGGCAGTTGTTGTATATGGGATAATTGAGCCATCATATATAACCGAGGGCAATGTTGATATACTTAATTGCTTATACATATAGGTACTGCCAACCAACATCACCTTCGATTTATTTGGGTTAACAAGCAGACCGTAGTCTCTTGCCCAATTGCAAACACTGGCCAGAACAGAGTTGAAGTAGTGACAGCACCGTCAATATCATCGACATCGAAATGATGATACAGCTGCAGATCGTCTGCATATAGATGGTAATTACAAGAGATTATCGATGTAATAGTATTTATAAAAATGGAGAAGAGAAGTGGAGAAAGAACGCCACCCTGGGGCAGGCCAGCAACGAGGTCACACCAGTTTGAGTCATTCAAGGACTCATTCAAGCAGACACGCTGCGTACGGCCCCTTAGATAGGAATCAAACCAAAATAATGCTGAAGAGGATACATTAAGTGAACGAAGGACAGCAAGGAGAATGTCAAAATCCACGGTGTTAATAGCACTACTGAAGTCCAGTAAGGCAAGCACAGTTAACGACTTATTTTCAAAAGCCCAACGAATGTCGTCTGTGACTTTAAGAAGCGCGGTAACAGTGCTGTGACCAGAGCGGAAACCAGACTGATAAGGTGATAATAAATTATTAGATAAAATAAAATATGTTAGTTGCTCGTGGGCAATATGCTCAAGGACTTTGGAGAGGAATGGTAAAATTAAGATGGGCCGAAAGTGGGTAGGAGATAAGGGACTGGGAATCTTGGGGAGAGGAATGACGTTAGCATGTTTCCACGCTGTGGGAAATGAGCTATTTTCCAAGGAGAAGTTAAAAAATGTGAGTTAGTATGGGTAATAGCTCAGGAAGGAGAAGTGAGATCATACGGGATGACAAGCAATCATAACCCACGGCTGTAGATGTTATAGATAAAATGTGTTTTTTGACATCCTCCCCACTTATAACGTTAAAACAGAAAGAGCTACAAACTGACAAAGGTTGGGCTGCGATATTAGATATAGTTTTGGCCCTACGAACGCTATCGACTACAATAGGTGGGACAGAGAAGTGGTCATTAAGGGAGTTTAAATCTACTGACCCCTCGAAAGAGACAGGTGATTTACCAATGCCAAGTGATCTTAAAAATCTCCAGGCCTGTGTGGAGTCAGAACTACTAATAGAATTATGAATGTAGCGTCTTCTAGCATCCCTACGCAAACAGCTGCAACTGTTACGAAGATATTTGTAGCGAGCTAAGTTAATATCTGTGGGACAACTACGGAAACGATTCCTTGCGCGATCACGCCTGCCCATAATTTGTTTAATATCTGGGGTTAACCACGGTGCAGGTGTATGTCTCATTTTTACCTTTTTTAAAGAAGCATGAGCATCATACAGATTAACAATCTTTTCATTAAAAACGTTTACCTTATCATCAATGAGATCAGTGTCGGTAATAGGGGCCCAGTCAATTACGAATACGATTGTCGAATACGATACCTAGACTTTTTGATATATTATTTGATCTCGACAATTTTAACCTCAAGACAATAGTCGCGGCGCCTACGACGGGATGATGCTGAAGACCGGGCGAACTGGAGAAGATTGAGTTGGAAGGTGGACCCTGGCAGAGGCCAGGATAAGCGCTAGGACGATAATGATGACAATAGTTGCGGCGCCTAACGATACCCTGTCTGCAGGTTACTACACGGCCCACATATAAAACAAGAAATCCCTGAATTGTTTAATGCGAGGCTGCAGCTTTAAGCATCAGCGTAGGGTTGCGCGTCTGTCGGTCTTCTACAGCAGTTGCACGACTTCATTCCGCCGGTCCCTTTCCACCATCGGGGAACGTGATCCGGGTGAACGCTTCATCGTGGATCTTCCAGCTATCCGCACTCGCCACTTTAGTTCGACCTTTTTATTGTGCATGGCTAAGGAATGGTACACGTTCCCTGGTCATTATAATCTGGACGCCTTTAAGGCTAGAGTAAATAGGCTATTCCTAGACAGGCCTGCTCCATCTTCGGCCGCATCGTCACTTACCACGAGGTGAGATGGCGGTCAAATGCCTGCCTAGTCTAATGAGAAAAGAACTTACGGTGAGGTAAAAACATCGTAATGTAACCTGCACATTCAGGCAACCGACCCATTATGGTCAGGTTCCCCTGGTATCAGAGTCACGGAGGTCAGATGGCAGTCGCACCACTACAATTATCTGATATACCAAATCCTGGATCATAGACAAGGCTCTCTTTTCTCTAAAACTCTTTTTTCATGTATTGCACTTGTTGCGTATGTATGTAGGTTCGCTTAAAGTATCTGAAACACTCGAACAAAAATAACCCTACAAGCCCTGGATAGCATTACCAAGGCCTTCGATAAAAATGTTTCATATTAACCCCGCAAATCCCATCTATGAACCGGAGATGCTCCGCTTCCAAATGAAATCTCCGGTCCCCAAGCGCCTTTAAACTGCGTAAAATATCGCCGAGAGACCGGCCTTTGCTTACACAAGCCAGAGATATTCTGAAAAATATATGTATCGGGAATACAGTAGAATACTATAGGTAATTACAGAGAGAGTGGGTACCCTAATGGGTACCGGGTTATTCCCGGTACCGCTATATACTTTTTCTGTGTTTGTATGTATATTAGGTGAACATTACCCGATGCTCTTACGAAGGAAAATATTGTAAGGAAATCTGGGTATTATTAAATCACTCGCCTTGAGTCGACAGTCGATTTTCGGCATGAATAATTAAATAGTTTTATTAGTGATGCTGATTTTCCCTATTTTTTATTTTTTATTTCATGTTACAAATGTAATTTAAAAAAATTAAATTTGTCATGCCGAAAATCAGTATTGAAAACCGCTTGACTGGTATTGTTCGTTTTAAAAATTTAGCCTCTTACATTCATGTTAACAGGGTCACAGGAGGTGTTAGATGGTAATCGCTCTACTGTAATTACCTGCTCTGCCAAATCCCGAATCATGGTCAAGGCGAACTTCGTTCAAAAGATTATTATTATTAGGGTTCAGTCAAAAACAACAAATGAAACAAAACAATCAATTTTAAGTACTTAACAAACACTTTAATTCATACAGTAACAATAATTTATCAAAATAACATAATTACGACCGGCTTGCTGTCTTTTTCATTCACTAAATAATAACAGACAATCGACAGGTATCCGATGGAGCGAGGATGGTAAAAATAGCCAAGTTCTTGTGTCACCTCGTTTCTTAAAGGTAATTTCGCGACCCATCTGTGCGACTAACTATCTCTATGAAAATCGTAATATTTATACACACATATTTTAAAAGTATGTTCCGGGTTTCCTACCGTGTACCTTTGTTTACGAGTAGCCCGATATTTAGACACAGTTGCATGAAAAACGGGGCTAGTCGTAAACAGGTAAGGTAAGGTACGCGGTAGGAAACTCGGAACACGCTTTTAAAAATGTGTGATAATAACTGCAATAGAAAATAAATAAATAAATAGTTTAAAACATTATTTTACGTTCGTTACCGTTTTCACTTCATAGCGTTTATTTAGCAGTGATATTGTTAACCAAAGTTCTTATTAGGCTTAATTTAAAACTATGTAGGTGTAGTTCATAGCCTTAGTTATGGCAAATAAAGCGTAACGAACGACTCGACAATATACGATTATCATGAAATAAATAATCGCACCACTAATATTTAATCGTTGTAATTATATTTATTTTATATTTAATAATGTCAACTAAATACACATTGTCTATTGAGTATTATAGAGCTAGAGAGCGTAAATATTTAAAAGATTACAATAAACATTTCAGAAAATAATTATTTATGCAGAAGAAAATACAGAAGTACGTCGACCATTTTCCATCTACATCAAGCTAAGCTTATTTATGACAAATACAGTATTTTATTCATATGGACGACTATACGTAGTTATAGTAAATACTTGTATTGATTGCGGCAAATAAAATAAAACTAAATAAAGTTCAAATTAAGTGAAGATGAAATTTATTCATGAATATTTGTCGGTTTAAAGTAAATCGCAGTTTGAACTTTGAACTTAATTTCAAATTTCAATTGATTTTACTGAGATTGATGACTTTACCTGTGTAGCAATTTAATTATTTCTTTGCAGTGGAAATCTCGTGGCTAACAATTGAGTCTTATTCAATACAAGTATTTCAGAAAACATACAAGTAAATAGGCCAGTTGCAAAAGTTTAGGAACCATAATTTATATGGTTGGTTATTTCATCGATATGGAATCACATTTTCAGAGTCAGTTTGGCAATAACAAATCCATACAATTTTAGGCAAAGACCTACAGTTTTTACTAGGTTTAAATGAATTGATTATATAAATAATTTCTATTTATTACTAGTATAAGTTCCGTAACTTAACTTATAGTGTCGGAAGACGCAGCGTGGGTAGGCCTTCCACAAGGTGGACTGACGACCTGGTAAGGATCGCAGGTACCAGCTGGATGCGGAAAGCACAGGACCGGCCTTTGTGAAGATCTCTGGGGGAGGCCTATGCCCAGCAGTGGGCGTCTTCTGGCTGATATGATGACTAGTATAAGTTCAGACAGGAATTATATTATGAAATAACCAGCCACGATTGAAACTTAGTATTAGTAGTAAGAGGAAAGAAGAGTCAGCGTCGTAGACACGAACTTTAAAGTTAGAATTTTCTTAAGTAGATTGTTTGAGAGAAAATTTACTTATAGGAATATTTTATCAGGATAAATTTTAAATGTTTCCGACAACTTGGCGTAATTTTACAATAATATACGTACATCTACTAATTGCTACTTTTATTATACATGGCGTATTTTTCACGACATATTTTTTAATAAGTAGCCAATATTTTTAAAGCTGATATTTTTAAAATGTTCTTTTACAAAACTAAAATATTATATCTGTTGTAAAGATAAATTATTTACTTTGTAAACGTTATAAATTCATTTAAAACTGCTATAAATACTTTGAATAAAAACTTACGTAAAATATTAAAAATGATGCTATGTAGTTGTTTTACGACATACTTTGCATTTTACACCATTGGTGTTCATTTTCGATGTATTACATTGTTCCAACAATGATAAATAAAATACCTGACTCGAAACTAAAAATTGTATACGGGGACGGCTTTTAACGAAAACTTTAATACAAGAACACATTCATTGAATAAATATATTTCTTTAACGAGTTGACTCACTATTTTAATATTAACAAATGAACAATTCATTTTAATGATTATCTAGTAATGGCATCTATTTAACAATCTATTTACACTATCAGTTCGTTATCACTACTAAAATGGCTTAAGTTACATTACGACAATACGAGAATTTGGAAATCTTAAACACGCACGACATTTAGATTGAAATATAATTAAAAACAACAGTAGATATAAATTTATAGGTACTTGCTAATAATAATTAAAATGTATATAAGGCTACCTTATATTAGTGAAGTCTACAAAGAGGCGTTATTCTACGGCATATATTTGAACAGGTAGCTATCAAATTTTAAATTTCATACGTTTCTTAAGACATAGCTTTTGCAGACTAAGTATTGGGAACATCACAATAATAAAAAATCTAAAAAGATTTTACAAATATTGGAAGAAATTCTCAAAGTTGTTTTTGAAGAACTAATCTTCGCAAACTTCACTAGTACAAAGTAACATTATACTCGTCAATTGTTTTATTCACCTCCATTTATTTCGATTAGGTGTTATTTTTTACTTTCAAGCAAATAATATACAGAGATTGCATGAAGGTCTTTTTGAAAGAATTATATTCGAAAGCTTATGTCATTAATGCATAACTCAATATAGAATGTTGTCCAAGTTTTGTTCATATAAAATTATTTTATATGAACAATTTATATATTTTTATAATTATTCTATTGAAGTTCATTAAAGTTCAAAAAGAAATATAAATCTCAATGTCAGAAATGACTGAATGCTGTTGTTTCTTTATAACTTCTTGACTGAGAAAGTTAGTCGTAGAGACTCTACAACTGATATCGTATGTAACTTATATACATGAGAGGAAATGCTTCTACTAAAGGACAATAGTAGTGCTATAGAAAATTCAAGTAGATCAAAGCATACACAAAATAAAAATCAAGATTTAAAAATGTAATTAAAATTCAACATAATCGATAATAGATCTGAATCTTATTTAAAATTTTCGCATTCATGAAAGAAGCTACAGCTAAATAGATAGTCACATTTGTAAAGTAGGAAATTGTAGATTGAAATCATGTATCTATATTCAATAAGAATTCCACGTTAGATGTTACGAAGCTAAAATTCGGCTATCCTTCGTTCTATTCAGCTATATAAATACGACACGTTGTACTAAAAAGAGTTTATAAAATCTACGTTTAATAAATAAATAGACCATAGAAAAAAGCTACGTAAAATAAATTCGAAAGTAATAAATTTTTGGTCCGAATTTAGGCAGAAATTTTATAAAAGTCCCAAAATGTTAGCTACGTAGAAAACAACTGTACGGTTTATTATCCATTTATTTTTATTTATTAAAATTTAAACGAAAATAAGTAAATTATATGATGCCTGAACTGAAGATCTTGGCAGTTTCACTATCGTGCGCCCTTCAGATGAAAAAATTAAAAATACAATGTCACTCTTCCACAAAACCGATCTCGCACCCAATAAATAGTTAAAAAACCTGTTTTGAATCGAAAAAGCGTGTAAAGTGAAGTTAGTAACTTTTTAGCCAGCGGCTGCATTTTTAAAAAGCTCGTTTACATAGCAAAGTGACAGTTTAAGAGGTGGTCCGTGGAATTTTGCTGTCTTTTAGGACACGTAATTATGCCTCAGGGCGTGGAAACGTCTCGATTTACTCAGACAGGCATGAATTCAGGGCATATTGCCCATACTTAATAAACGGGATGTTTTTTTTAACTGGGGCAATTCGATGACGTAGAAGATATATGTAAACGGCCTTACTCTTTTTGTGTGAAAATAAATTTTGTGGAGTCAAATTTTTGGTCAAGCGTGAGTAGGTAATTTTTTTCATCACATTGAATCCGTTCATGTAAAAATCATTTCATTGTATGGAAATAAACCATCTAAACAACGGAAGTTGGTCTTTGATACATCTATTTCGTAGAATTTGTATACAAAATACTTCATCTTCAACATAGGTATCGAATAATAAATAATGCTCTGAGTGTACGGTAGTGTTTACGCCAAGAGCGCAAAAACATTTTACCATTACTATCAGGTGACCTGCTTGCTACATTCCTTTATTATAAAAAAAAAACCTTTGCGAAAATAGCCTAAAACCGATTCCACTTTATCGTAATATTGTATTAGGTATTTAACATGATACGGGCCTGTGTCAAGGGCGTCTTGCCTCGCTCATAATTATTACAGCGTTATATGACGCCACGGATCCATTTTGTGGAGACGTTTATTAAAACAGGCAGAATTGTCAGAAGCTACCGATGAGGGAAAGGAAAAGCAAATTTTAATATGGCAATCAGCACCTGTTACAAGGAGATACTACTTTTAAAAATTAAACAATTGTTTCATAGGACTTTAATGCATTAGTTTCAAAGTTTTATAACGACGGGAAATAACTAAATAAGATAGGAGAATTTAGTTCTTCCCTGTCGACAAGAATCTCGAATAGGTATTAAGAAAAGATTTCTACGCAATCCAAAACCAAGAAAGAAATCGAAGATAATACCGAAGCTACTATTCAACAACCAAAAAACAGATTTGCTCTAAACTATGGCAGTACGTTTCTTCCCACTATCCACTAATAAAGGCGAACCATGCTTAACACCAAAAACGTTTTAGTTTTTTTTGTTTTAAATAAAAAGGAACCCAAAATCATAGTTTATATATTGATGTGAAAAAGTCATATTATCGTTACAAAAGTCAAAAACAAAGCTAAATATTATTAAAGTAAACCTATATTATTATTCTTATAATAACATCGTTTTGTTACTCGTTTTGTCTTTATTGCAATAGAAGTTTTCATAAAAAAAGCTTTACCAACTTATATCGGTATCTCACAAAAACGAATCCACTCTAGTAAAATATTGGATGCGAATAATTTATTAGCGATCACGAACGCGATTCCCAAAGATTTATCGCTACATTTCCAGTTAAATTGAATAGAACGGCGTTTAGTTTTTCGATATTAAGTATGGTGGCTCTTCAACGACCGAACTATGTTGGTGCTTATACGTAACTCTATAAACATTTTATCTGTATGTATTTTCAATTCACTAAATGATGTGGTTTGATGGTGAAAAACATTGCTTACCATCAGGCAGGCCGTAAGTTTGTTTACCACATTAGTAATTTAAAAAAAAACTGCAGTATTCAACTATACTTTGATAATAAAAGTGTAGTACTTTTGTAAGTTGATAGTTACCTGATGTGTTTAGAGTACTTTACAAGCATCCAACATAATTCATTGCTTAACTACTGTTATCTACTCTCTCTTTTATTTGTATTGTTTATGAAGCCATGTCTGAAGCTTCATATTACTGCATTTTGTATAGCTATTTACATTGATTAAAACTATTCGTTTCTATTATAATTAAATTATATTTGAGTCTTTTGTGATTATATGTTTTCCTCGTATATAATTTTGGGAGTGTACAAAAATATAATCACATAAAATTCAAATACATCTAAAAATTTATAATTATACATATACTTGAACACCGTGATTTAGAAAGAACAAAATTATGTTCCTATTCGGTCTAACTCAACGAAAGAAATAATTTCATCTTCCTAAAAATAAAACAACGGTCAATAAATAATTTTAATTACTTACCTAAAATATAACTAATAAACTAGACAATAATAATTTTTACGCGATGTTACCTAAAAATAATGATTCTCCGCGCGAATGTCGTCACCTCCGTAATAAGGTTTAACCCGGCGTATGTCAGGTTGGGTCATAATGACCCGCCACATTTTTAAAAGTGCGTATTTTATTAAGTAATAATTTGAAGTTGCCGTGCTTTTCAGTAGCTGCAGTTATTACCTGTCCCCTTTCGGTTCTAGTATCAGCTCAGTCGATGTACGCCTGTACAAGGAGTTACAAGCGGTCAAAAAATATGACCCAACCATACATTCGATGTAACCTTTTTGTGCCAATTACTTTATGCATGTATTTATGTGATAATTGGTTTACTAGTCACGAGTAGCATTAGCTACTTCTTCTCAAGGACCATAATTTGAAAAGTACTGTTCGAAAAAATAAAAGGCAAAAATACTGTATTTATACTGGTTTACTCGGCTTAGAAGAGAATTCTAAACTATCATTTGGACGCCTGCAAAGATATTTTCGTTTGCCTAGAGAGATGCGCAAGACAATAAGATAATTTACTGGAGAACCTTCAAAGGAGTCACCTACTGAAATTCACGGACTTCAAAAATGGTGCTAAATATATCCTGCCTGTCTAAATTGTAAGAAGTTGTCTGTTTAGACTACATAATTTCTTACTACGGTGGATATGCAAATGTAGATGCTGACTGTGATTAGTTTTACAATTTCCGTAAAATTTAGCATAAAGTTTCATAGAGAACACACATTAGGTATACCAAAAACTAAAAAAAATTTTAAAATGTTATAATTTTGTTTATTTATTAGTAAGATTACAGAGGTTAAATATTTTGTAATAGAATTTATAGAGCTTTCGTAAATTAAAAATAAGTTCCTAATTTTGTATCATTTTTTATTGATTTTTAACAAAATATAGTAATTTGAACATCACTTAAACTGATTTAATATATCATTCCCAAAAATTAATTGAAATAGTATTTATATTGACCCACCATACAGTCCTTGTACTGATTTTCCACCGTACAGACGCCGGGTTAAAATAGCCAATAAATATTTTCTTGAACATTTGGCCATGAAACACTAAAATTATTATACAAAAAAAAAGGATAAATAAGCGAACGACATTTTTATGTGACATGATTTTGATGAAACAAAATAATACATTTTCATCTGCAAAATACAACACCTTAGAATTTGTCCAGACTGACTTGTTTTATATGGAAAACATTAATACCCAAAATCATGACTTGACGTATCAATCACGCCATATAGATACATTGTGTATCTTGCATGTCTTGAATTATATAAGAAACACATAGAATATGAATTTCAATAAATACTGCCTGCTGCAAATTATTCAGTTAAATACATAATTTCTATAACCAAATAAGAAAAGTCCATCTGGACAGATTTTATAAATACACATACGAAAACCAAATAATTTAATTCTCTTCGCTACAACTATTATTAAAATGCATATAATTTTCGTAAATCTTATCACCTAAACATACCACAGCCTCCAAGGCTACCATTATTTTTGTAAGTTTTGAAATTTTATGAGGGACTAAGAAAATGTTAATATGCACAAGTAAGGTTTGATATTCCGCCAACATTTTGATTTACAATTTGGTCACCTAGTAGATTTCAATTGTAAACTAAACGACATAATTTATGTATATAAATATCATGCACCATCTAGTCTAACTTAATAAATGTTTTTGACAAGATATCAAACCTTATTGTGATGTCAACAAGAAGGAAAGACGTTCAAGATATCTAAATCTAAACATTTGAGCACGCGCTTCTTCTTTTATCGACTTGTACATCTAGTCTAGGTAAGTCTAGGATCTTCTAGAATATTCTGGATTTTCATTCTTAAAATATGACGCCACATTCGATATTACACACATACCGTTTATTGACTCTGACTTCGTTCTGATGACACTCTTAATAACATCAAAAATACTCGCATCCATTGCCTGACCAGAAATATAAATAAGTTGCCTCCATTTTTTTAAACTAATTTCTTATGCGCTTATTACATTTGGTTTAATTCAGCCATCAAAATTCAATAGCAAAAAGCGTAAAAGCAAATCAAGGTGGAATATATTGCTGCAAGTCCATCTTTGAATCACTCCTGACAAGCGGCGCGACGCGTAACGTAATATAACTGATACAAAAATGGACCTTATTCGAAGAGCAATACATTCAACTTGTATTCACTCTCACGTATTTGCTTCTAAATTTAGACGACATCATTATGTCAAATGTAATAAGCGCATTACACCGGCAACAGCAAGTAACAGAACCAACCTGACACTCTTGACAGACCTCATATATTCTCTCAGTTCCATCTTCTAGAATCCTGGTATGATGTCATAGGCCTCTAAACTGGACATGGTCAGGTAGAGAAGCCAGAGGGAGAAGAAGAACATTGATGTGATAGTCTTGATGGGTCGAGGTCCACCCAACTCGCCGCCTATGGACTTCCTCCTCCTCAGAACGAGAAGAAGCACGGCGAGGCAAGCTTCGCTGCAGTACATCGTGACACTGAAGGCGAGACTGTGGAAGGGTTAAAGAGGTTTTAATCGGTTAAATAAAAACTGGATGGTCCGTAGGCATACTTTTAGTATGACGAAAGAAAGTCCTTTTAGAATATACTGTCAAATAATGCATGTAACCTTCGAATATATATGGTAACAGACGCATGTGCTAAAAAATAACTAGCTTAAAATCCAACATTCTCTAGCATTTTAATACACAATATGGTGAATCGAATACACATGAAACCTGTCTTCCGTACGGACAAAGAAGTTTCTTTCGTCATTGGAGCAGGCACACTTTTATGGAACTGGTTTTGTAAATCTTTTCATCGCACATTGTGTCTACTTAAACGTTACATCCTACAAACACATACATTAAAAATGTGTAACACCAATCACGGTTTTTTTTTGTAAAGGCAGTAACTGTCGCCCATAACCTATGCAGACGAGCAGGGGCCTAATTCTCGCGCTGTGGTATCTCGAATGCGACATTTTTCCTATCCACATTTCTCCATTAAATTGCAGCAAAAAACTATTTCCTCAACTATCTTCGACAGTCGTATATTGTCAAAGCTCAATTTCAGTAACGTTTTAATACCGTTTTTTGAGAAATCCAAGAAAATCCAAGATACCTTATGGGCTTTGATTACCAAACTCTTTCTATTGAGAAAATCGTTTTTAGAGAGGTGAACTCGCTAGTAGTAACATTTTTGTAAGGGAAACTGTAGTTTTTGTAATGCTTTGAAATTAAACATACAAAACGCTCTGTCGAATAGTATCATCACTGTAAATTCACACTGAGCTCTCAGTGACTTAGACGACCAATCATGTGCAAAATATCATTCGCGATTTCAAGCAATACACCGATGTATCGAAGAAGGACCATGCAATTAACAGGATGCTCAAAATACATATACTGTATGTTTGTTTGTCGGTAGTCGCAAAGTTTTCACTTACTTGCCGGGATCAACCAAGAACTTCTCGCCCCTAAACCAGTGCACAATTGCTGCTACCGTCCACGCCACCCCGATGCCAAGGAACACGTTGACAGCATTTGACCCAGTCACGTTCCCCACAGAAGCGTCAGCGTACTTGTCTTGTATCGCTGCCACTTTGCTGGCGAAGGTGTCTGATGGGCAAACATTTGGTGTTCTTACTCTTAATTATATGTGCCGGCATCGCCAATAGATGGTCTAAACTCTAATTGAATTAATATTTGTAGTGTTATGATTATTTTGCTCTCGATGGGTAGGTATTATACAAACTCTTTATAAGTACTGGGAGCCATGTGATTTTATTTTGACAAGTCAACAAACGTCCGTACGTAGCTTATGTCAAATTCCATACATTTTTTCTAACAAAAACGAAAACGCTTCTCGAGAGAAAGTTTAAAACGAAACTCACATGGCTAGACCTGCTGTAAATCTTTTTTGAAGTAGGGATTCAACCTAATCCTTACATCCAAGAAAATCTCAGTATCATGGCGCCACAACTACCTTATACCTTGTTATAAATTTAAATGTCAAGGGAATGTCAGTGAGGTCATCGAGCTGAACACCCAAATAACCTAGGACAAAGCGTCCTAGCGTCTCAGGACGACTCTCCTCAGAGCGCGCTCCGTACAAATGTAGTTTCATAATATTTTCAACACGATTACGCTATTAAAGCCAATGAAATTTGGTAGACGTGATACAGAAACCAATATATATGCTTGTGGTTTTTCAGATTTTCGTTAAAATAAATTATAACAAAGTTCATCTTGCTAATGTCCCGGTTGTGCTCTCGAGAACGAAGGCCGCCTTGACCACGATCCCAGATTTGGCGGTCAAGTAATTACAGTGGAGCGACTGCCATCTGACCTCCGTGACCCTGCTACCAGGAGAACCTGACCAGATTGGATCATGGTTTAACTAGCCTCAAAATAACTTTAGCTATGGGACACATACGTCCTAGTTATTGAGAATTAGAGTTGATTATCCTGAATTTGGAGGTCTGAACTGGAAGTCTTTTAGTATGATAGGTACTGTTTACAGCTGTCGGCGGCAAATAACGTACATCAGCTATTTTGGTTTCGTAGAGCGTCGTCGTCGACCTCATAAAACAAACAAAACGTCCTAAAATTTTATTTTATCTTGAACTTAACGTTACCCGCCCGCTCCCCCAAACATTGTGATGGTTATGACCTACTACGCGAAGGAAATAAAGAATGTCATCACACATATCTCTTTTCGTGACCCTGCTGAAAGAGATTTCTTTTTTCAATACTAAATATATTTATTGCATTCCATAGGTTACAGAAAGATATTATACTAATAACTGTTAAATAACATTTAGGTAACATTATTGTAGTCATATAGTTCTCTATGGACCTTGTCACGAGAACACAAGAAAGAGACGCTAACCTTTGATAGTCAGCGTACAGACAAATAGTGCTTTTAGATATAATTAGTGCTCGTTCTGTACTGTTTAATTGATAATCTCTTTTAGTTTCTTGTGTACAATAAATTGTAAATACAGTAATAGTACAATGTGTACAGTAATAGTATTGTGTTTCTGCCAGTGAGTAAGATCTCCAGTGCTCTATTTGGGGAACCGTGGCGTTGGCAGTGGAGGGGCATTTGCCCTTTTGCTGCCAGAGCAACGTGTAATAGAGGTGGGCAACGCATTGGCGATACTGTTGGTGTTGCCAATTCTATAGGCAGTGGTGACCACTTTCCATCAGGTCCGCTTTCCCGCTTGCCTGTTTGTCTACCGTATGATATAAAATAAAATAAATAATAATAATATTTTCAGTTCAATTACCTGGTATACTAGTCCCGAGTGCCACGAACACGATGGCGGTGACGGAGTCCTTGATCCCGAGCGTGCAGCCGAAGTGGGAAGCCACGTCGCCGATCACGGCGGTCACCAAACCGATGCAGATGATGGAGACCACGAAGCAGACGTACCCGCCGCCGATGTCTGGGGGTTATCAGGGTATGTTAGGGCCCCGTTTATACAGCTTACGACGCGAGGATGGCGAAGTATAGTGAATAAGTGGAGAAGAATGAGTAGCAAAGCGGGCCCTGGCAGAGATCAGGTAAGCGCTAGGACGATGATGTTAGGGCCAGTGCGTCGTGCCCGCATAGTCACCGCGTAGTAACCGGATAGTAAACGTGCAGTTTACCCTATTGTCTCACTGGCAGCCATAACTGAGCCGTGGACCATTTTGTTATGTAGATATGGGTAGTTATTTTTTATGGTCGACAACAGTCGAATTTATTCAAGTGCTTTTTTTTATTAATGCAAAACCAGCAAATATTTTCATTGTTTTCCATTTAAGAGTACAAAAATCAAAAGAGTATTTGTCCTTAGGAAGGATGATGCCGAAGAATAACTCTATTCTTTCAATACTAGTCTTCACAACCGTCAATCTTACTAAAATGTCATTGGGATTCCTAACAACAAATTAATCTACAGTTTTTTGATCAATTTTTAATTATATTTAGGGGTTCTACTTCCTGGATACTTTAAAATATTAAATTTATTCTTGGCCCATTTTGATTTATTTGAATTAAAAAATTTATCGACACCACAGGTGACCGAAGAGCTGGCGCCTACCTCGCGCAAAGAATGAGCACTGCTATTCAGAGAGGTAATGCTGCCAGCATCTTGGGTACGCTTCCACACGGCCCAAATTGTTTACATTTTTTAAGTTAGTTAATCTATTTCTTTTTTCTTCTTATTATCCATATTCAGTTTTTATGTTAGTTGTTTTATAAACAAATTATTTGAAAAGTCAATTATAGACAATATTCCCTGGTAAGTTATTTTTTACTATAAACTACCATGTTTAAAACAGTTTAGACTTTCAACTATTCCACGCCGGCCCGTGTAGTTCGGTTAAAGGTATTTTCGGTTACTCGGGAATTCGATTAGAAATCCTATTAGTGAAAGAATTTCGGAAAGCGAAATTGATTGATTGAGGATCGCCTCCTACATCTAACCGTTACTTTTATAATTGTTATTAGTTTAGAGAGGTAAATAACAGTTACAAAATCTAGTTTTATGAACTACTTAACTTTTATATTTTATAGGTTTTATGACTTTCATTATTATTCACTACACTTTCATAGCACATTTTTATCGGGTTTATTACTATTTTTATGGTTAGTATTATTATTACCTCGATATTTTTATTATTATACTCTTTATTGCACAAAACACATTAGAAAAATAGTTACAATACAAAGTACAAAGGCTTATGAAAGGTTTTATGAACTAGGTATATGTAATAATTTATCAATTTATCTAAGAAAGAGCTTCCAAAGCTCTATTTGGTTATGCTCGTAATGTAGGTGCTGACTAGAATAGAATATAATATATAATTGCGTATAATGTGGTATACAATAGGATCTTATATTAAACTGACCTGTATTTAATGTAAACACAGTTAATACACACACCTAAATAAATTTATTTAATTAACATCAGAATGGTCGCGGGCTGTACTTATAGTATTAAGGGAGATTTTCAACATACCTAAGCCCAGT
Organism: Blastobasis adustella; assembly: GCA_907269095.1. Lineage (NCBI taxonomy): Eukaryota > Metazoa > Arthropoda > Insecta > Lepidoptera > Blastobasidae > Blastobasis > Blastobasis adustella. Next base: position 2,485,020 of record OU026136.1, on the reverse strand, counting down.
CATAATATTATGGAAAGTAGCAGTAAAGTAGCATAGAAATGTTTTACTTATCGACTTACAAACGAACAGACAGCCTACCTGATGGTAAGTGGAACTATCGCCCGTAACGTTTGCAATTCACGCCACCGCAGGTCACTGTGAATTCTAAGATGATAATATGCCTCTTGCCTGTAATATTAGGAACTAGTGGATCCGTCGCGACTTCGTTCGCGTAAACCTACTTTAAACTTTATTTCTTGCTTACAAACCTTCCTCTTGAATAACTTTACCTATTGTTGAAAATCGCATTGAAATCTGTTGCGTAGTTTAAATGATTTAAGCTTAGACAGATACATACATATATACACAGGGAAAGACGGCGGCAAACAACTATGTTTAATTATTTTATTTCGGGTAATCTACAGTAAATAAACTGCATAATTGGAAGCCATTAATAGATCCACACTTATATGATACTTATTGACACTTAAACTATAAGTGTCATTAAAGTTTCGTCTATTCTATGTATAGATACACAAAAGGACGTACCTGTAGGAGGAACGAAGGCGAAGATTATCTTCCAGAAGAGAGTCACCACGTGCAAAATGTAGTCAGACCATGACGGCGGCTCGTCGGGGTCATCAGAGCCTGAGTAGCAACAACATTTTGATAGAAGGAGGGTTATATCGCTAGAGGAACCTAATATTGTAATTCCTAGGCTAGTTTCGCCCGAGCACGCTTTGGCCTCCATACAAACATACTTGACGACCTGAGTGGTTCAGTGGTCAACATGCCACGCAAGAGATCCCGGGTTCGATTCCCGGCAGGGCAGAAATTGAAATGATGAATTTTAATTTCTGTTACGTGTCTGGGTGTTCTATGTAAAATAAGTATGTATTTAAAAATATTTAAGTAGTTTATCAGTTATCTAGCACCCATAGCACAAGCTTTGCTTAGTTTGGGGCTAGATGGCGCTGTGTGAATTTGTCCACGAATATTTATTATACTTTGATAATATTTTCAATATTACGCCATACGTCAACTTCGTATACATGATCTAGAAACCAAGATCTATGTCTGTTGTTTTTCAGATTTTCGTTAAAATATATCGGTTCAAAGTCACACGGGATTTAACATTTTATATTGAATATCGTAATATTGAAAATATTTATTATCACTATTTTCTCACAACGAATGGACGATAGCCGGAAGTGTAGCATACCTGAGCTCGCAGTCAATGCTTCCGTAAATTGTTCCTTCCACGACGATGTTCCGATTATTATTGATGCGTTGGCTCTCTGTACTAATTTGTCTACAGTGTTCTGAAACAAATATAGTACAATTAGCTTATGCGCCGTTCCATCTTCCAGTGACCGCGTGTCAGGTTGCGATGGCTGCCTCAGATGAGGACGCCAAGCGGCGCAAATATGCTAATCTCAGTGGCGATTACATATTTGCGCCATTTGGCGTTGAAACTCTTGGGCCGTGGGGACCAGGCGCACATTCCTTATACCGGGAGTTATCTAAGCGCCTGGTTGAAGTTACCAATCACCAGAAGGCTGGCCTCTTTTTTGGTCAACGCTTAAGCCTCGCTATCCAGCGGTGCAACGCGGCCAGCTTTCTGGGGACTTTTCCAAATTCGGGGGACCTGGGCCAAATTTTTTATCTTTAGTTAGGGTTGGAGTAAGGTTATTTTTAAATATTAATAATTGTTAACATTTTTATTTAAATAAAAGAAAATATATAAAAAATAAATTACCTTATTATTATTTTTTAAATAGGTATAATTATAAAGAGATGAAGAGGTTGACAGACAGGAGAGAAGAGTGGCGATTGCTCCACCGATAAGAGTCATACTCTTAAATATATGATGATGATGATGATGATAATATTAACCCTCACGGGGTGCCCGAGACTGTTTTGATTGAAAGATTGCCAATCTATGTGGCAGAGGGCAGGCCACATAGCTCGAAGAACAGATGGATAAGTTGGGCCGACGACCTGGTAAAGATCGCAGGTACTAGCTGGAAGCGGAAGGCACAGGACCGGCCTTTGTGGATATTTCTAGGGGGACCTATGCCGTCTTTCGCCTGATACGATGATGATGATGATTTATTTTTCCATACAAATAGTCAAACGACTTATGAAACTGCTACAAATAAATGTTGCAATCTTTGTAGTTTTACAATTTTATCATCTTATAAACATCAAAGTACATTTAAACATGAACTCAGCAGGTACTCTTAACAGATAACTTTTGCTTGAATAACTTCGCCATACTTTAACAAAGCTGAATGAGCCCTAGTTAAAAGTTGTCTGGAGTGTCTCTCGAGTCTGGATCTAGGAAAAGCTTTATTAACAAGCCATAGCAGAATCAAGTTGATCCAGGACCCAACTTATTATTTGTAACTACGAAATGAAACGAAGAGAAATACCAACTCTGTCTGTTCCGCTTTAACGGCACCGATTTTGATTTAATTCGGTATGGAGATAGTTTAGCCTCTGAGTATGGACAAATGCTACTTTTTATTTCCCTACACTCGCAAGCTCGCAAGAAATAGGTAGGTACAATAGTCCACTCGGGCGGAGCCGAGGCGAAGAGCTAGTCACCTATAAGGAGTACCTATATATTAGCCGTGTGGTGTCCGGCAGAGTAAAATAGCACCAACCCCTTACACTCATGTGTGTCGTACAAGGCGACTAATGTTTTCGAGGCAAAAGATCAAGAGTCTCCGTAGTCTGGAAATTGGGCAGCAGCATTTTCCATTGTTATATTTAAACACTGCGATCTCCAACTCGCCTGCCAAGCGTGGAGATTATGGCAATAACCTCCCTTTTGTGGGAGATGCCCAAAGTCCTGCAGTGGACTATTACGGGCTGTGATGATGATGATGATGATATATTATTTAGCAATGCCCGATGACCAGATTTGACCATACGCGTATGTTAGTACCTAGATTTAGTTAGCAATCGTTCAGTATCATACTATACTCGTAGGTGCATACCTTCACGCGCCTATTGGCTACCGAGGCTGTTGAATTAGCGAGCATTGGGAGTACTTTTCAATGGGAAAACTTGATCAACCACGCTTCACACTTCATGAGTGGCGAGCTTATGCGGTGCTTGAGTTTGATAAGACTGTAGGACGCGTCTAAATCTCGCGAGCGGTGCTCGAGCCGTTGCTGCAACGGCGCATTCGTGTAAGTACGAAACCCAATCAGTTACCGGCATCGCCCTTAATTTTTTTTTTTTATATCACAAAGGTGGCAAGCAAGCTTACGGCCTGCCTGACGGTAAGCAGTCCCCGCAGTCTATGGACGTTTGCAATACCAGGGACAACACCCACGCGCTGCCGACTCCGCAAAAACCTTTTCACCCCTATTTCATATCGGTCTCGCAAGACTGGTGCCACTAGACTGGGCAAACACAATATTGTAATTATTATCGTACTTACCTTAAATTCCTTGCTCTCCTTGATCCTGAGCTGAGCCCTGGTGATCTCCCCGGCCTTCGGCAGCCCCATCATGGCGACCACGGCCTCCTCCTCAGGCAACGTCGCCAGATGATTCACTTCATTACCAGTTACCACCGGGTTGTCGTCATCTGGTGAAATGTGGTCATGGTTAAAAAATGTCGAAGAAATTACGCTGCTCGCTCAGTGGTGGATCTTGGCCTCCGACAAAATTTTACGAAACTTGTCCTCGGCGCAGCTGTACACCACAAAAGGAGGACGCCACACACAAACATACACCCATTTTAAAGTAAACATATAATAGTTCCAACATGTTGCCTTATAGCTGCAGCACAGTAGATGCCAGCAGTAAGTAATGCATATCACCACCGTACAGCGTCGTCTTTACCGCACGCGGGCGAATAAATACGAAGCCAAAACTAGCAAAAGTGTTCCGACGTCTAGTAAAAATTCAAAACACATACCTACCTATTCACAGTACTGTATTCTGGGGGTCTAAAAAGGCCATATTAGCGAGTCATTTTGTCACATACATATTTGTCACAAACTTATCTGCAGCGTAGCTGTTGTTGACATTGACATGACAATTCAAAATGGCGTCACTTAGTTCCAGTATTGGTCACCGCATCGGATAAGTTTGTGGCACTATAATGTGGCCTTTTTAACCACCCTAATTTCTGTTTTACCTCCCTGAGCCTGTAGTAAGTATTGATTGTGAGAACTCTGGTATGGAAACTCAACTTAGATGTACAATAGAATATATAGCTATTGGCAATCATAAAACTCATCACACTCCTGAATTTATTATGTGAACATAAAATGAGAAATGAGCTGTAATTAGATAAAAATTAATGACCTAACCGACAGAAAAAGTCAGATAACCCCCGACCAAGTTTACTAAATGTTAAATATTTTCTAAAAGACAGAACCGATTTTAATGAAACAAAACTAAGAAACATCTCGATTAAACTGGCTTTCTAATAGATAAAACCGAATCCAAATCGGTTCATCCGTTCGGGAGCAACGATGCCACAGACAGATACACAAAGCCACATATGCACACTTCAAACTTGTAACACTCGACGTTTTTTATCGAGGGTTAATAAAAAAAATTGTGTACAGTATGCTATCGCGGTTACCTGACCCCTCACATAATATGTAAGCTTATAATAAGGAGGGGTCAGGTAATATGTAAAATGCACATATTATGCAGCGTCAGCTATCAACGTCTTGAGTATCTAATCCAGCTTCAATAAAACCAAAACACTCAACCCCCACTCCAACAAAGACACAATACATCATCCCAGTTGTCTAGCAAAACGATAGTAAACACAACGTTGTAACCGAAAATAGTCGTATTCAGCGGCTTTTTCAGCATGAAAGCGGGCCTTGGTCTGGACCGAATGAAATGCGGCTGTATGGCTGCATAAAAACACGCTCGGCCGTCACGTGCATGCTTTCAAACCCGTATTTTGTGAGCGAAGCGGGTAGTTTGCGGACAGGCACGGCGTAAGGAACTTTATTCTAGTCGATGTTTTCTGAGGACATGGGGCCCTATTTTTGAATCGCTCGCATTCACGCGAGCGCTCGCCTTCTAACGCCTAGCTTTTCTATCTCTAGCAACTTATAACGAATGTGAAAGAAATAGGTAGCGCACGCGATTCAAAAATAGGGCCCCTGGTGGCCTAATGGTTAGTGGAAATAGGTGGCTAGGAGCCAAATTTACCTTTCTTGACAAGTAATTGATTTTTTGTTTAGGTTGTCATAAACAGGCAAGAAGAATAGATATTTACGTAAAAGTAAAAGTTTAGGCTGAGGTTCATGTTATGACTCTGTGTGCCTACGTTTTTTTCTTATTATACGCGATTCGTTCTTTTGCTATTCCGATTTGTTTTCTTGCTAAAACTTGATGGCTATAGAAAATTCGGTCAAAAATCGTATACCTACAGTGCGCAAACTCACGCTACTTTTAGGTAGCATTTCTATTTAGCATTCAGGGAGAGAGACCATGCGTCTTTTTTATATGAATTATTGCTGCGCAAAATTATTTGATCTGCATAAGCTAGAAATATAATAATTTCAACAGTCCACAAACCTGGATTCCTCCCTGTGTTAATGTTTTAATTTAGCAAAGGGTAGTGTCACAGTGGCCAGGAGAATTTAATGCTTCGTATATTAAATACATATGTTGTGTCCCGTCCGACCTCTTTTGTCATACTTGATTGTTTCTAAAGAAACGGTAAACTAGCGAAGGCTATTGTCCCTAATTAAAATTATAAATAAATAAATATGCTTGGATAATTCACAGCGCCAACTAGCCCCAAAGAAAGAAAAGTCTGTGTTGTGGGTATTAGACAACTGATAAACTACTTACATACATACTTAATATACATATAACACACAAACCTCATAATTTCAATTTTTGCTCGGCCGGGAATCGAACCCGGGACCTCTGCGTGGCAAACGTGCATGTTAACCAACGAACCACTCAGGTCGTCAAATAACACATAATATTGGCACAATTTGTGTCTTTTGTATTTTGAAACAAGGAAATGGTTTTAGTAGCATTATTTTGTCTCATAACTTACAAGTAATGATTCTTTTCATACCAAGCGTAATTGGTTAAATGTGTGTTACGAAACGATTTTACCATGTACCCAATAACTGTCTACCACATTGAATGCAGATAAAAATCTATTCTGTTCTGTTATATTCTATAACATTTTTAATATTCCCAAGAAAGAATGACAGTTTAAAACATTCCTTTAACAGAACTGATCATCTGCGGATTCCATTTCCATAAACCGCGGCTTGCTTTTGTCTCCGAAAATGCAATTTAACTGCGCTCCTCTTTTGTTTTATTGCTGTGAACGTTATAACGCAGTAACGTTCAGTTTTCAGCGTTTATTTTGCGGGTAGACGCTTAATTATGTACAAACGCTTTAATGGCCGACATTCGTACCGCTATTTACGACACATTTAACGTATAATTTGATATCTGTATTATGTTTTATCTCGGTTTATTTGAAGTGTGTTTCATAATGTAGATAGTATGTCCTGGTTGCCGGAGCGTCGGTGGCCGTGTGGTAAGGTTTCCGACTCGAGCGAGAGGTACCGGGTTCGAATCTCACTGCGGCCATGTACCAATGACTGTTTTCTAAGTTATGTACGTTAGGTAAACGCTAACCCTCGTACGGTGAGGGAAAATATCGTGATGAAACCTGCACATTCAGGCAACTTGTAACAAATTGTAACCATGATCCAATCTGGTCAGGTTGATCTAGTAGCAAGGCCACGGAGGTCACGAGGCACGAGGGCTCGGAGTCCGTCTTGACCATGATCCAGGATTTGGCAGATCAGTAATTACAGTGGGATGACAGCCATCTGACCTCCGTGACCCCGTTAACAGGAGAACGTGACCTTTGTTTTTAATGAAGTAATCGACATTAGTGGTTAGACTACGAAGAGTATTTAAAAACCATATTTAATTCGCATATCTAAAAAAGAAATTGTGTATGTGACTAACTAGGTAAGGTAAGGTGTGTGAAAAAGAACTGCCGACTGGTGTCAAACTCACTGGACGAATCGAGACAAAATTCTCCATGCAGATAGCGAAGGTATGACTTCATTTTCTGGAAAGATTTCGGTAATACTGTTGTTATTCACAAAGAATTTATGAGGTGTGTAACTATCATTTTAAACGCTTAAATATTCAAAAGGATTTCGTCGTATTTTCAGATTTATTTCCATAATGTGTTTAGTTTGCTGCACAAAAAGAAATGCTTAAGCGACTCTGTGCTTTAATTTGAATACATTAAAGTCGAATTTATGTATTCACTCGCAGTCGTAGTGGTCGGAATTGCATAATTTGGTTATTTTACATAAGTAGATCATTTATTTTGTTAAAAACGAACTTTTGCAAGACAATATGAGTAAATATTTTGTTGTTTTATTAACGGTACAAAGGATATAATTTTTTTTTAGTATGACAGTCCAGAAGGCGACACAGAGGAGAGGGAAGAGGGGTGAAATTCATAGGATACGACTGTGCTTAACTGGGACGATTTTCATACAAATTTTATGTAATCATTGATCCCTTTTCCTTCAAGAGTTTGACGTTTTTAATGTATGTTTGTACATAAACCGTTAGTAAATGTATCCAATTAAGCGAAAATAAATTTCAACAAAACAAAAAAATTATGAAATCACAAAACAACGCCCTCTATCGACTTATGGATTTTCCCAATTATTACTAACCTATAGAAAACCCATTAATTAAGAGTATAAACCATAATACAATTACGAAACCCTCGCAACGGATGAAAGAATGACAAGAGAAAATAGTCTAAAATAGCCCATAAAGTTAACTATACCACTGAATATGAATACTATCACTGTATTGCCTGCTTGGCTGATTCATTTTGTTACAGTGCTACATTGCTTCAAATATACAATGACATACATACAAAGAAATCTATGTATAAAAAGATATCTTTGCATACATTCATAACGTCAAGCCTTTCTCCAAGCTCTGTAGGCTTCTCTGAGTTATGTGCATTAGTTTAATACTAACCGATGCTCTTACGGTGAAGGAAAATATTGTGGTGAATCCTGCATATTAAGGCGTCTGAATGTGTAACCGCGACCCTGCTACCAGAGAAAAATGATCCTATCTGGTCAGGTTCCCCTGGTAGCAGGGTCGCGGGAGTCAGATGGCAGTCACTCCACTCTAATTAGTTGATCTGTCAAATACTGAACCATGACACCGGGCCCTCGTAGGCGAGAGCATAACCGGGACGTTCACCCCAAGATAAGTATAAGTATAGACCATATAGGTAGGTATTTATTTAATTAATCCATTACAAATCAAGGAAATTATTTCCTTTTTTCGTAGGCTCAAATTTTAAACTTGATTATTTTTCACTCTCACTGCCTATCCCCTTTTTATCACGTTAGTATACCAAAAAGACCCTAAGGACTCTAGGTAAACGAAGGTTATGCCTCGATATTAAATATATTGTCTAACGAATATTTTAAATGCATACCACAGATCGCATTCAAGTGATAAATTTTTATTAAGAAATACCAATGCAGAATCGTGGTGTCTCTCCATTTTATAAAATCCAAACCTATTCAGATATTCACTCTCTTTAGTATTAAAGAACAGCTTCGTTTTTTATTTATAATATGATAAAGGTTGTATGTCTATAACGAACTACATATTGTTATCCAGTAGGTTTGGAATCTTTGACTGCAGTATAAACAGGACCACAATTGTTCACGAAATACCAAATTATCGAAAAAGCTTTATTTGGCCCGAATACATACTTAAATTAGGGATGTTATGTATATGCAATTTTGGATACCGCGGCCATATACCAATGACTCTATGAGTTATGTTAATTAGTTGAAACTAGTGAGGGAAAAAATCTTGACGAAACCTGTACATTCAGGCGACTGAATGTGTAACCATGATCGAAACTGGTCAGGTTTCCCTGGTAGCAGGATCACAGAGGTCAGGTAGGATCGCTCCACTAAAGTAAGGTATCTGCTAAATCCTGGATCATGGTCCAGGCGGACCCCGGGCTCTTGTACGCGAGAGCACAACCGGGACATTATCGCTAAGATGTTTTTTTTACTGATATTATACGAGACAATCTAGCAATTAAAAATCTTAAAACTATATTTTCTATTTACAACAGGACAATATTTCTTTGTACCTATTAGAAGTCACAAATCAAACAAAACCTTATAAGTTGAGAAAATAAACTTCTAATAATTACTTAAAATATAAGCACAAATTAAATAAAGCAACAAACAAATGTTATAATAGAAATGCAAGGAAATTTACATAAAAGGGAAACAAAATGCAACAAAATAATAAAATAAAATGCTTACCATTGAAATCCAATCAGCACACGAAGAAAGAATAATGAAAAGCAAAAAAAACTAGATATAGAAAAAAATATAAAAATAAGCAAATCATATTATTAAGTGGGTCCTAAACTATGAAATAGGCGTTTTTTTCGCAATTACATATTTGCTCAAATTTATTAATGGATAAACTAAGGTTTTTCAGGTGCCTATTAGGTTCAATCTTTGCTCAAATATTTTAATTGTACATATCAAATATATAAAAATTAATACTTGATTTCGATAACAGAGTATGTTTAATTCCAATAAATCTTTAAACTTTCATAAAAAGATATTTCCTCAAGTTTTTATAAGGGTTTGAAAATACCCTTTTCATTTGTCGTCAGTATTCCCTCTTTGATCAGATATATTTTTATGAAAAGGGTAGTAATCAAAATGAAATGGTATGCACCAGTTAACTTAATGTTGTCTGATTAGACCTACAAAGTTTCATAATAATCCGATTGGCCATTTATAAGAAATTGAAAAATTTGCTTATAAAAAGTCCAGTTTCTGTCGTATAAAACGAAAATTTCATAGGTAAGGACTTAATATTATACTAAAGCAAATAAAAGTTATTCGAAAGTACAAATTCTAGAACGTTATTTTGAAGTGGTATTCTCTGGAACTGTAGAACTAAAAGGAAAAACTATTTATCTTAGGTAGGCAGTTGCTTCGCCGTGTGGTGTCCGGCAGAGTAGAATAGCATCAACCTCTTACACTCGTGGGTGTCGTACAAAGCGACTAATGTTTTCGAAACAAAAGATCAAGAGTCTCCATAGGCCAGAAAATGGGCAGCAGCTTTTTCTATTGTAATATTTATAAAACTGCGATCTCCAACCCGCCTGCCAAGCGTGAAGTTTATAGCAATAATGTCCCCTTTCGTGGGAGAGCCCATACATAAGTCCTGCAGTAGACTGTTCTGGGCTGTGCTGATGATGAGGCAGTTGCATTAGGATAGATCCTAAAAACCATAAACGTGGAAGCATAACTTGTTTTAAACGGGAAAAAAATGCTGATTTACTATTTCCAATCTACGAACCTGCATTAGAGCAGCGTAGTGGAACAATCTGGAAGAACCTCTCTTGATAACGTCCGGAATTAATGGAACCAACCTAACGGATATATGGCTTAGTTTAAGAATGACTGGTTTATACAACTATATAATTTTTATGTATTTTTTTTAGAATCATTGTATCCAGCATGGATTTAGCATGAGTATTGTCACATCAAGCGAGATTTATTTATTTTTTATTTATTTATTCTTAGGAAAATCAACAGCTGTTGTAACATGGATTAGAAGTAAACTTAAGTATCAGAAAGCCAATTACAGATTCTCACAGATAAACACTAATTAAAATATTATCGGCTACATCATCTTATAACCGAACGCTTTTCTCCAATATAACTACTACAATCGAAAAAAAAATAAAAAAAACTATATAACAGTTAGTAGTTAGTAACAACAGTTATTTTTTAAATTATACACGTTGAGTTAGCCTGTAAGTGAAATATGAATGTTGTGTAATACGTAAGTTTAAAAACAAAATGTTATTATATTTTAATATTTTGTTGGTTTCCTAATAAATAAAATAAAATAAAAAATAAACCTCCTTCTTCAAGATCTAATGTGTTGTTGCTGCAACGACCCGCGCGCGTGAGCAGCGTGCGAACGGCGCGCGTGCTCGTTCTCAATAAATTGTTTCATACGGTGAAGTGCAACGTAGCAGGAGGCCCCAGGTTGATATTTGTTACGGTTTATAGTTATGTTTGAATAACAATACTGTACGTGCGGTGCAAACGGAACGAATCATAAAAGATAGATGGTCAAATTCCTTTTTAATACCATATATCATTCATTGACGAGTTACGGAGTTGTGAGTACCGTGTTGGTGAATACTCCATAATTTTTATTCCTAAAAACAGTTTATCTTAACTTAACATACTTATTTCGGTTTGCATTTGCCTCAGTATCTTCCTGTCGCCACATTGTGATAAAAATTTACTATTTTAATCTGTGTATTATAACATAAAGTGTAACGTTTAGTGCCGCGCTGACATACCGTCAACACACTGCTGATCGTGAACGAACTTGTGTGCATCGGAAAGTGACCCGAACGCGTACCGCACAACCGTGACACTCGCCTGACGCCTCATCCCAGTGGCTTATCGCGGTTGTTGACGGGTGATTAGCCAACGCAGAGCGGACAGATAAAAGTGGTATCGTGTTGTTTGTCTCCGAGAGACATTTTCCTTATTATATTTACATTTACACACATTTACTCTTCAACATGCTGTGTACGGCGTGCAATCAGGTTGCCAGCGCTACGGAGATGCTCCTAAAGTGTTCAGAGGGCAACTGTAAAAATGTTTACCATTATGAGTGCCTAGGGGTGGCTAGATCGGCTTTCATCAAATTAACACCAAAGCAGAAGTCGGCTTGGAAATGTAAGCAATGCTCGACACCGAAGGAGCGAAAGGGAGACAATACCCCCATTCGCGCCGTCCAGTCCTCCCAGCCGACGTCGGCGGTACCGGTTGATCAGAGTTCCCTACTGGGGGCAGTTAAGCCGGTAAACCCTGGCTCCCATCGGGGCGAAGCTGTGGTTGCTGATCCGAGTATCAAGACGGCTCCTGCCACGTCCGACACACCCGTAGTCGCCACGGAATCTCCGTTACCGAAATCTATTCACGCCGACCTGCTTCAGACTATTTCGGACAACAATGACCGACTTATAGCCAAATTAACGGCGCTTATCGACAGTAAGATGTCTGAAAATAGCAGAGCATTACAGGATAGGCAAGAGGCTATAAGTCAGCAGTATAACACCATGCTGGAGTCTCTAAACAAGTACAGTGCGTTGTTTGATGAGACGGTACGAGACATCAGTGCGATAAAAACTGAGCTTAAGGAACTGCGCAAAACCAAGGACGAGGTTTCCGAGTTGCGGTCAACTGTTGATGATTTACGACAAACCATAAATGGTCTCGAGCAACGGGAGCGGCTGCTTAACTTGGAAATATTCGGAGTCCCTGAACGGAAATCTGAACGTGTTTGTGACTTGGTAGTCTCCATTGCCAAAGCGGTGGATGTTTCTCTGGACTGCACGGAAATCATCTCGGCGGTAAGAATACCTACACGGAACACCGCAGGCCTCCCTAAGCCAATTATTGCGAAGTTCAGCACTATTAACAAGAGGGACGAATTACTGACTGCAGTTCGTAAACAAAGGGGGGTCAGCACCAAGGACATCGATTTGCCGGGTGATCCTCGCCAGATTCACGTAAACGAGCACCTGACGCCCGCTAATAAAATGTTACTGAAACACACCAAAGCCAAGTGCAAGGAAGTGGGGTTTCAGCACTGCTGGACGCGCAACGGGAAGATTTTTGTTCGTCAAGCCAACAATTTTCCTCAGCAACGAGTAGACAGACAGTCGCAATTGTCGAACTTGAAAAAAACTGTAATGTCGTAAATAGTAACACCCAGCCATATAGGGCTATGTTCGACATATTTATAATCAGAACATACTCCTATTCGTCTAAATTACTTCGCACACTATACAACAATACACACCATCACTTACACAACTCATCACTGTATGCATACCTATGTGAATCCCTGCACCGGGACTCGGTTACTATGCCTGGAGGCATATGGTATAATAGCTGCGCTCCTATTCTCATACATTTTTATACACTATATTCTAACTCGCTTTTAAATTGTTGTTACTTATAAATGGCACCGCTAACTGTATATTTACAGAACACGAGGAGTATAAGGGGTAAAACTGTTCAATTTAGGCAGGGTTTACTTAATAATAACTACGATGTGGTGGCTGTTTGCGAGACGTGGCTAGTGGACGGGGTTTTCGACTCGGAAGTCAGCGATCCGCGTTACGACGTGCATCGCCGGGACCGGCCGTGCGGCGCGCGCGCAGCCAGTGGTGCGCGTGGCGCGGCGCGGCCGGTCGGCGGAGGTGTGATGCTGCTTACGGCTCGGCCGCTCGCCGCGCGCCGCGCCCCGCTGCCCGACGCAGGCCTGGAGTTGGTACACGTAGTTATAAGCGCGCGTGCTATACACTCACATTTAGATTTACATATATTATGCGTTTACTTGCCTGGCTCCGGGTCTGCTCACGACGATCAGTTGCGCCGACTCAATATTTATTTACAGTCCCATTGCACTATGAGCGCCCATTATTTATTGTTGGGAGATTTTAATTTGCCTAATATTACTTGGAGATCTCGTACGGGAGGATTCTTTGACCCTAGTGGAATGTCAGGCGAGGGTCAGGAGTGCTTTTTTGAGCATCTTCTCTCCAGCGGATTGTCACAGTATTGCGGCGTGCCCAATGGCAATGGACGGCTTTTGGATATTGCTTTTTCCAGCACGGAGGTAGTGGTGCGTCGAGTTGTTGATCCCATTATCCGGGAAGATTGGCCTCACCACCCGGCGCTCGCGTTGGACCTTGTTAATACTAGTCTTAAACACTTTAAGGCACCCCCAAAGAAAATTTATAAATATAACAAGGCCGATTATGATGTAATATTCCGTGACTTATGTGCGATTAATTGGATGCGGGCTCTAAAGAACGTGCCGTTGGACGAGGCAGTACAGTTTTTAAACAACACTGTAAGGTCAGTGATAGATAAGCATGTGCCTTTTTTCTACAGTACTCCGGATGGATATCCAGCTTGGTACACCAGAGCGCTAGTACACATAATTAAGGAAAAACATAAATATCACGCACTCTGGAAGAAAAATGGTAACAGTGCAGACCGCGAGGCTTTCTCTTTGTTGCGTGCGAGACATAAAAGGCTGCAACGTCAATGCTGGAATAAGTACACGGAACGCTGTAGAAATTCCATTGCCAAAGACCCAAAAGCGTTCTGGAGCTATACGAAGAGTCTGCGCCGCGATCACGGGCTGCCCGCTCAGATAAATTATGGCACTCGTGCGGGCAGCGACGGTCCCGAAATTTGTGATGTTTTCTTAGACTATTTCTTATCTGTTTATAAAGGCACTCCTGACGATCTCACTCCTGGTTCTTTCACGGAAACTATGCACAGCAATCCTTTGAGTTGTGAGAGCACACTGACGATTGATAGCGAATTAGTACAAAAGTACCTACAAAAATTAAAAATTAACAAAGGTGCGGGTTGTGATGGCATTGCACCGGTTTTCGTGCGTAACTGCGCTCGCTGTCTAGCATTGCCTTTGAGTATTTTGTTTAACAGATCTCTTGCGGAGGGTATATTTCCAACTGTTTGGAAGCAAGCCTACATTATACCCATACACAAATGCGGCTCCAGGGTCCTCGCGGAGCAGTACCGCCCCGTGTCGATACTAACTATATTCAGTAAAGTATTTGAGCAGATTGTATATGATCAGGTGTACCCTTCTCTTGCGCGTAGTATTCCGCTCGCACAGCATGGCTTTATGCGTAAGCGCTCCACTGTGACTAACCTGGGCGAATTTGTGGATACCGTCACGGGCTACATGGACGGAGGCTATCGGGTGGATGCCGTGTACACCGACTATTCTAAATGTTTTGACAGACTCAACCATGATATTATTCTATATAAATTAAACCAGATCGGTGTGCACGGTGATCTACTTCGTTGGTTTGAGTCCTACCTGCGGAACAGGAGCCAGGCGGTTAGGATCGGCTGTTACCAATCTCGATTCGCACCCATTCCAGCTGGGGTACCACAAGGGTCCCATTTAGGGCCTTTGCTTTTTAATGTATGTCTCTTCGATTACTCGACCTGTTTCCGACATGCATTTTACCTTATGTACGCCGACGATACGAAGATCTTCATGCCCATAAAAAGTACCGATGATTGCGCAAGATTGCAGGAGGATCTAGATAGAGTGTCGGAGTATTGTACGCGTAACTGTCTAGATCTGAATGTTAAAAAATGTACGACCATCACCTTTACGAGGCAGGCACAAACCGTGAACACCACGTATAGGCTGAATAACGAGATAGTGGAACGCATTAATCAGGTTAGGGATTTGGGAATCATCCTCGACTCGAAACTTACCTTTAACGCCCACTACGAGTCTATTTTTGCAAAAGCAATAAGAATGATGGGTTTCATTTACAGAACAGTTAAGCCCCTTAACTCAGCGGCAGCTTTTAAAATCTTGTACTACGCTTATGTCAGGAGCGTCCTTGAGTACGCTTCTCCTGTCTGGTCTCCTGTTTACGACGTCAGCCGTAATAGATTAGAGTCCGTGCAAAAATCCTTCATCAACAGACTAAATTACTTGACTTGCATGGCTCACGTAGATTATTCTGCTAGTCTGAAGGCTCACGGTATACTTACTTTGGAGGATAGACGTTTCCTGGCAGACGCGAGGCTTCTACATGACATCATCCACTCCGGGGTGGACAGTCCTCAGCTGCTGTCCCGGGTGTTGCTGAGCGCGGGTGACCCACGCGCGCGCCGCGGTGGCCGCTGGCCGCGTCTACTCGACCATCGTCGCGCGCGCAGTAATTATGCGTTAGGATCACCGCTCAATAGGGCTATAGATGGATATGAAAAGCATTTGTCCAAAACGGTCGACATTTTCCATCTGGACCGCGCACCCTTTTTGAGCGGGATTCTAAACTTTCTGCGGTCTCGGTGAGGGACGATAATAGTGACGAGATATCACAATTATCAGTGATTCGCTTCGGTAGGTATAGGCATACGCATGAACATACACACACGCGCACAAACACGCACACACACATACGCAAACGCACACACGCACACCCCCACACGCACACAAACTCATGCACGCACACGATATTACTTTGTTTATTCATCATTATATTATTACTATGTTATCCGTATTCAACCCACGTGTTGGTATAGGTGCTTTGCTGTATGGTATTCTTAGCTTCGCTAATCCCATTTGTAAACTGCAGTTTTGTAATTGGCAGTACTACTTTTACTTGTATCTGACTATAACGAAATGTACATTGCTGTAAAACTGTGAAATAAATAAATAAATAAATAAATAAATAAATAAATAAATATAGTTAGTACCAAATACCACCCTGACCGTGCCTGGGCATTTAAGAGTTGCGTTACAGTATCGCTTTGGCCGCTTACAAAATAGTTGTGACCGATATTGCCAATCCATTTGGCACAAATCATAGTCTTCTTCTTCGGTTGCCGTCCGCTTACGCAGTTTTTAAATCATAAACACATCCACGTTATTGTATCTAGTAATTGAGATTAAAATGTCAGAAGTGGATTTTACGTAACCACTGTATTACGCAACTGGTATTAATAAAACAAAGCCGCTCTAGACACAAATCCTGTTCGTCCCTGAAACCCGAATATCCTCCGGCAACCCGACAGCAATAACTGAGTATTCACTGTTCATACTAGACGAGGACAAGCTAATACCGCCTTGGCACCCGCAACTTTAATTAAGAAGTAAAAGAAGGCTAAGGAAATTACTTTTCCTTTTCGGGTTCCTTTTTTTTTACCTAAAGCTCTGTACATGCTTACAGTAAGAGCCCAATGTTATAAAGGCCGGAGAAAATGAAGTATATGACAAATAGAAGAAGCAATGCGTTTGCATAGATGAATACGTGAAGGACAAGGCGCCTGTGTGCCGTGTAACTTGGTGGTTACATACTTATGTACAGAGGGATAGACAGCGGGAAGTGACTTTGTTTTATGCGGTAATTTTCAATGAGGAATTGCATAAAATATGAGACGTCATCGTATAACTGACAATAAATGAATCTATTAATAGACAATCAGAGAGCTTTAGATGTTGATTTTTTACCGATAACGGATCGATTTTTGAACCTGATTATGTATATATATATATATAGATATATGTGTAGATATATGTGCATTGAGCTGGGGCCCTATTTTTGAACTGCTCGATCCCCGCGAGCCTCAAGCGAAGTCTCACGCGAGTTAAGTTGCTAGAGATAAAAAAAACAGGCATTAAAATACGATCGCTCGCATGGATGCGTTAACGCACGATGCATGCGATTGCACGGATGTGGTTAAGAGAAATCAATTAAAATGACATTAATAGTCAGCATTTATTATAAATACGTATCAGGTTCATGTACTAAGTGTCATTGTCGAACAATTTCACAAATTCGGCGAGTTGTTTACCTGTATGTAACTTTTTGTGTATTTCGATTGAAATACAGCATACGTCCTTATGTAGTATTCAGTATTCATTTATCTTATCAGACACCTTCTCAAGGTACTACAAATTTAAGTGGTCACAGATCTCACTAAATCTTTAAATTATTTTACACAATATCAATATTATAAAATTACAAGAAAGAATACTAAATGTTACAATGTCATACAGTGGACATATATCATTGGTAACATAACTGTAGGTACCTATATCAATAAAAGCACCGGTGCCGAGTCACAATAGACGTGGTTCAGTTGTGGCTTTGCTTTTCCATTGCGTGCGAGCCTGACAATCAAATATTCCTCTCTACATTGAAAACGTAAATAGAATTTTATTCCTTTAGCATACTATTTGCATTTGTTATTTTTTTCTGTCAGAGTGTGAATGAAATGCGTTTTCGGCTGATTTAGTTGGACAAGGTTTATTATCATCATCGTCTTCGCGGTCAATTCCTGCTCCTTCCTGCACACACTGTCTTTGTCGCATGCGATAAAGCGAGATAAGTCTGTCTCTTGCAATTTGCGTTGAAATAGGCGACACATAAAGTTACGTCGCGCGCGACGAAGTCTGTGATTTTACGCAGGCAGTTGTTTATTTTATCTAAATGCAAGAAAAACGTCTTCTAAAAAGCAAGAACAACGTTACTCCAGTTTGTTTACATATAAGGGAAATAAGTAAACAAACTGAACTGTCTCATACATAAATATTGTATTATAATCGACTCGAAGTAATAGAAACATAAGTAACAGTAAATTACTGTTATTTCAATAGCTTTTGCAATGAGCCCCGTTTTCAAGGTTAGCTTCCTTCAAATCCCACAGATGGCGCGCTCTAACGACTCAAACATTATCATAATATCTTGCGTGGGTGGTATTGATATTTATCTTTATTTCGATGCAATTTATTTAAGATCTATTAATTTATCGGTTTTTTAATGTCACTGCTCCTTGGAGCTAAACTTTATAAATTTTATTAATTGATTTCCTGTTGACTGGAAGATAAAGCTTTGTGTGCGTCTTTGTACCTCATCGACTCATCGTGCATAACATCCAGTGAATAAAAAAACTTTACGTGACAATGGTAGCACTAACTTATAATAACTAGCGTTTTAGCGCGGTTTAATTTATTCTGAATCAATAAACGACGACAGTCACACATATGGTTTAAAATACAACTACAACAATAGCCTCATACAATCAAAATATTATAATAATGTATGAGTCGTTAGAACGCGCCATCTATGTGAATTTTGCGGAAGCTATTCTTGAAAACGGCTCATTACTTTAGAATTTGTTTCCTTTTCCAAGCAATAATGTTGAAATAATTGTGTCACTGTGCAATTACTTACAGACATGGGGCTCCGCATAGGTTTTGCATAAAACCTAAGCGCACGAGTTACCGCTTCCTTTAGTATCAAAATAATAATAAAATACTGTCACGGGGTGCCAATCAGCTCCCAACACTGTTCCACTAGTCTTAGGATTCCCCAGAGTAAGACCCTTCGTTTCGCCAACAAACTTTCCTTCGTTTTTCCTAGACAAGCATACTCCATCTTCGTCACTTATCAAAACAAGTGAGATTGCGGTCAAATGCTTGTCTAGTCTGGCTAATAAAAAAAACATAAAAGCTAAAAGTAAGTTACAGATAACCCAACCGACAGAAAAAGTGGGTTAACTCTACTACACCGATTTAAATGAAACAAAGCTAAAACCATCTCGATTAAACTGGCTTTCAGACAGAGGAAACGGCATTAATATCGGTCCATCCGTTCGGGAGCTACGATGCCATGGATATACAGAGCTACAGATACACACGTAACACTTATAACACCCCTGTTTTTTCCTCGGGGGTTTAAAATCACAATCATCCGAATGCAGTAGGATTATATTATTATGATACGACATCAAATAATTTATTTTGGCGGTAAAGCAGGAGATTGCATTATTCAGCAGAAGACTTTGAATAACAAATTTGGTTCCAGTCTTTTATTTTATTTTTGCCTTTACGCCTTTCGTGTTACCGCACGGTGGTGTGGTCACAGCGACAACGGGATTGATGCATTTGATTTTGTAAGAAAGGAGCACTCGGATTGCGCAATTACGCACTGTTGTCTGAAATTGCCGGAATTGTATGGGAGTTGGAAGATTTAATTTATTAAAGGATTTTTCCGCTGCTAACAAATTCTTAAATCTTGATTTCATTCCACATTCGAGATGTAGAATACCAACCAAAATTTGAAAGAGAAATTTTAAGAAAAATTATGATGATTAAGTTTTTCACTCCTTCAACAATTTAGCATAAAATTAAATTATGTTAGGCTACTAGGAAAGATTAATAGAAGGAGAAAGAGGAGTGAATGGAAGTGTTAAAAGGGGAAAATCCAGTCGTACAGTCACCTGTAGAGTATATGCACTACTCCTGATTACTTAAATATTGTTAGCTGTTGTTTTTCAGAAAAAGGAGATTGACGAAAAATATATATATGTGGCTGGAGTGAATGAAAGTGTTGGAATGGGCAGACCCAGTCGTACAGTCAGCTATCGAGTGACCGTACTCGACCATCCGTTCACTCTGAGGCTGACTATACGTATCATGATCCAATTGATTATTATTCCATGGACAATTCAGGTAAAGATAACCCTAAACAAACATGAAATTATTGATGAATATGAAAGACGCGAAAGAGCTCTATCAGGACAACAGCAATCGGAACAAGTGATATCTGCCTACTAGTGCCTAGGTGATGTTATTGTATGTAGTGTAAATGTAATATAGTATAAATTGTTTTAACTCGTCCAGGTTAGGTGGTTAGATTTATAACAACCGATATAGGATTTTTTAAATAAAAACAGTGATTTAAATTACTTTTTGTATTCATAAATTTTACTCTGCGCCTTGTTTCACATATAACTAGAATTTATTTATGCCTAAAGCTACAATTGTTTTATTTATTGTTTTGCAATTTGTATCCCCTCTTAAATAAACAAAAAGTTTAGTATTACTTTCTAAATAAAAGTGTGACGGAAAGAATTTAAAGATTACAGAAAATAAGTACCACACCGGTATGAAGCCACCCAAGAGAAGTGTATCTCTGTTTTTCACGCCTCACTTCACTAAGCGGGGTTTTAACATCTCCATTACTGCGCCACAGTTTGAGGACCTCTGTCATCGCCGCTGCCCCCCCGCGGCTGCCCTCGTTAACACTAGCGGTGGGCTACGGGGGGGACCTTGGGAATTTGGGCCCCCTTCATTATTCGGGTCACGTGCAAGTTGTGGAATGAGCTTTTGTCTCGGGAACTCTTCGTGTTATGTACTTTTTTAGTACTAGTGAGAGACAGGGTAGTGTTTGCGATAATGAAGAAGAATCGTGGTTTATAGTACAGTCAGCTATAGAGTAAATGGACCTCCCTAGTATACACTAATATCAAAAATATAGTTTTACTTACAAATTTCAATTACAATAAAAAATTTAGAACGTAATAGAGTTTTGGGATTTTTCGTCAGTTTTATCAATACAGAATGGAGTTTTGGGTGGAGGAATACATAAAGCTGTAGTAACCAGGTTACACTTTCCACTACCTCAAAGTTTACAATTACTAAAATATTTTCTTAACTAGTGTTTTCTTAACCGTTTCGTTTAAACTACCTTTTAAAGAAAACCACACCGAAATCGGTAAATCCGTTCGGGAACTTCGATGCCACAGACAGTTACACACCTCCTTATAAACACAGAGCCATAACACACATGTCAAACACCTTTCTTTTGGTCGTCGGGGACTAAAAAGCCTACCTATGCGACATTCAAGAAGGTCCATCACTATCAGTCCCCCGCGGTTATAATCCGGGATTTCCGGGACGAGAAGTAATTGTATTACTCGGTATTACTGTATTACCTGTATTACTCGGGAATAATATAGCTTCTTATTAGTAAAATAATTTTGAATTTATCCCCCCCCCCTTCTCCCCGCCATACCAATTCACAACCTATTCCTTTTTATTATATTAAGTACAGTTTCGTAATATTGTGAAAATTTAGTAAGGCCGTCCCTCGTTTCCAATTGAGGGTACTCTTAAAACTACGTGACTGGAGACGGTTAAGTTGCCTCAGAATGTTAAATGCCTGTCTAGTCAAACATAAAACACATCAAAGGGGTTAATATCGACTTTTCTACTTCTTTCTTCTAATCTAAGTATAATTACTACTAAATTAATAAATGCATATCCGAAAGTAGTGGTCATCTGTCACCTTGTTCAACCAAAATGCATTAAACATAAGTGATTCAGATACATATTTCATGCCCTTTTCTAATCGGATTGGGATTTCTGTAACACACTATATGTTTATAACCGGTTTGATCAGGAATCAGTGATCTGCATTGCAGTAGCACCTGACCTGCATTTGATATAATCCCCTTGAATACACGAATAAGTCTATCCTACAAATAATATTTTAAATGCGAAAGTTTGTAATGATGTTTGTTATTCCTTCACGCAAAAACTACTGAACGGATTTCGATGAAATTTGGCAGCAATATAGCTTATACAAACCGGGGACGGTTCCAAGTCTAAACAGGGTGGGTTGGGATGCTGTCTTCTGTATTTTCCATCTAACCTACTTAATAAGTTTTTCTGTCTTTTTTCTTTCTTCTGTATGTTTCAAATTATTGTGGTGTTTTTGTTGAGTGAATAAATGCTTTCTATTCTATTCTCTTGTAAAATAGCAAGTAGGCTATAATTTATTCCGAAATTCAATGTGGTTCCCGCGGGATCGGATCTGGAACGTTGTAACCGACTTTACGCTGTTAAAGTCGTAGTACTTCAATATTTGTTATGAAACATCAGCACCGCAATGAGTGTGCCTTCTCATAATGTTGGAAAAGCGAGATCTCGGAACCCGATTGACACCCCGTTTCGGAATAACATATTAATATTACGTTTACTTACTACGTTTATTAATATTAATTTATTTTTAGTTATCTATCTATTTATCTGTACTTATCTCTGGTTTGGTTATAGTGGCATAAACGGTTCCCCTCCTTCTTTTTGTCTAGTAGCTTCTCTTGCACCGCCTACCTTTTTCTTTATCCATCATCTCCTGGTTGACTGGTAGATAAGGCTATTTTAGCTTTAAGTCCGCCACTGTACTATTTTGTGCATGAAGATTTAATAAATAAATAAATAAATAATATATTATTGCAAGAATTACTACAGTATAAGAGGAAATATCTAAAATAAATAAAGCATTCGTCGCAGGTTTTATGAAAAACAACCAGTCAATCATTATCATCATCATCTTGACGTTAATGTCCTCGGTCGTGCGAGTGCACCCTGGGTTCGGGGTCCGCCTTGATCATGATCTAGGATTTGCAGATCAGATAATTACAGTGGAGCGACTGCCATCTGACCTCGATGACCCTGCTACCAGGGGAACCAGACTAGATTGAATCATGGTTACACATTCAGTCGCCTGATTGTTCAGATTTCATCACGATGATTTAACTCAGCGTAAGAGCATCGGTTAGCTGCACATAGCTGCAGCGGGATTCGTACCCGGTACCTTTCGCTTACAAGTCGGATACCTTAACTGCTCGAAGCTGACGTTTTAAAAGAAACCGGTCAATACTTTACATTATATAACACTTATTACACTTGGCAAATATCACTGTCTACGCAAGACCTGACCTATAGATGGATACCGATACACTAAATAATTCAACGGATTGTAGGTTCATAGAAACGGCTTACTGAACCGTTATATTTTAGTTATACAGCTTCGATCAACTATAATGGTATTGTTGATGCAATTGCGCTGCAGCGCACATGCAAGGAAGAAGTCAACCGAAGACCCTGAGAACAGAACGCCGTCCTTGCCGAAGATCTTGTGAGCGATTTCACCACAATTTAATAACTGTATACAGAAAATCTTTATTTTAGCACATCTTAGGTGAATTTAGGTAATTTAATTACTCTTACTCTTCTTTATAGCTGATTAAAAGCAATCTAGCTGCTATAACAAAACTTACTTAATGAGAAATAGCAAACTAGTCACTTTTATAAAACAAATTAATCGTATGAATGCATATTGTTTGCTATTACAGTACTGACAGTGATTCTTTCGTTTTTAATCGATATTTATAGCAAAGCTTGGCACCTTTATTCAGTTCTTATCCCAATTTTACAGCACTTAAGATTGAATAAATTGATTTTAATTAGCAAAAAGTGGAACGTGCTGGCCATGTTTATAGCATAGGTATATTTTTGCTGGTTGGGAAGCTCTAGCAGTGAGCGAAAAAATCGTGATGAAACCTGCACTTTCAGGCGACTGAATGTGTAGACATGATTCAATCTGGTCAGGTTTCCATGTTAACAGAGACAAAGGTCAGATGGCAGTCGCTACACTGTAATAACCTAATTTGCCAAACCACGGATCATGGTCAAAGCGGACCGCAGGCCCTCGCGTTCGGGAACACAACTGGGTCATTCACGCCAAGATGACCAGTAAGTAAAGATTATGCCGAGAATGCAACATTCTTGTCTAGGAATAGCCTACTCAATCAGGCTTGAAAGAGTCTAGATTTCTCTAGATAATACTGTTCGAGGAACGGGGTACATATTGGCAAGTGAAGTGTTCCATTCCTCCGCGTGGTGACCAACAGAGGGTCTACATAGTGGGGATGAGAAACCAGCCTACGGCGGGTGGTGCGATGGTGGAATTGTGCTGTGGGCACCAGATCGAAATGTTCCTCGTAACACTCCTAATTGTACCGCCGATAGAACATACAAAGTCCTTTCGGTTAGCCAGTGGTTCTAACTTGCTAGTTTATTTGGGATCGTCGACAATTCGTACGGCGCGTCTCTGTTTATTCTTCATTTTCATATTGATATTACAATTTTAGAAACAGTGTAACAAATATTTCATACCGCTACATACATTAGTTCTAAGCTTACTCATATCTTCTCCAGCAAGAGTCCTGCATCCAGACGTAACATCCAAGCCATTTACTGGTAACATAACCATTCAAATTCCACAGCGCAGTCGCCTGGCAGGAGTAGATAAACGGGGGTCGCTATACTGGGCCAGTTCTGGTGAACTAGCGTCCGCTTTAGATAGCCTTGAATGTTTTAAAATTTAAATGGTTTAATGAATCAGAAAGTTCTTGGAAGCGCTTATATTATGTAAACTTTTTGAAGTACCTCGACATTCAAAAAGAAAGCATTTAACACAGATTATTTATGGAGGTTGCCTAAAATACTAAAATATGGACAAAGATGAAGTCTGAAAAATATTTCCTTCGTGGAAACAGCCATTAGAAGATAATGCTTTACCCTATTCTACAGTGGCTTATTGGGTTGCTGAATATAGAACAGGAAGATCGAGCTGCAAAGGCGATACACGTTCTGGGCGCCCTTTAACCTCCATTACGGAAGAAAATGTCATAAAGATGGACAATTTGGTTTTGGGAGACAGAAGAATAACTACAAACATTTAGCTGAAATCCTAAATTTGTCGTTTGGTAGCATTCAATCAATTTTAACCGATTCACTGGGGTTTAAAAAAGTGTCGGGAAGACGGGTGCCACGATTGTTACCTGACGAAAACAAAAAACGGTGTTTAGACTTTCCAAGCGTAATCTCAACATAGTCCAGCGTGAATTGGATCAATTTTGTCACCGTGTTGTCACCATGGAAGAAACGTGGGTCCACTATTTCGATCCTGAAACTAAGAGTCAAAGCACGATTTGGAAACGACCATCCTCACCGCCCGTGAAGAAATTTCTAGTTGCCCATCCCGCTTGCAAAGATATGGCCTCAGTGTTCTGGTATAGTAAAGGAATCCTCGTTATTGACTATTTGCTTAAAGGACAAACTGTTACTAGACCATATTATAAAAAGCAAATCCCGAAATTGCGCGATGCTATTAAAGTAAAACGTCGTGGAAACTTGACATTGGGCGTATCATTGACATGTTTCTTAGGGATAAGAACGGCGTAAGAATAATGGTCAGAAACATTAAGATTATTAAGACACCCTGACTTGAAGATCTGTAACTTCGAATAACGAGTTCTGTGGGTAGCCTAGGTACTCATATATTTAAATTCGCTTCAATATCAATCTTCAACCAATCCTTTCATGCCAGAGTCCATCGCCATAAACTCAATGCGGTTCTTTGAATAGCGGTCTCCGGCGATCTATTCACGCTTTTGGATTGAATCTTGGATCGCTCTATAATAAAGCAGAGGCTTATCGAACCATACAATTGCGTCATTCAGAACTCAGCCCTATTTTGGCAAAACAATTCGCAATATTAAATTTTAATTAACATTTGATCCATTAGTCCATCTTATTAGAAAATTATTCGAAAATTAAAATTATTCTATTAATTTCTTCTATTTACATGATATCATGAGACATTTCGAATGATACACATTCAACGGATTAATCACGATTTTATGATTATAACAATTTTTGGAGGTAAGATCTAACCCTTCATTGTTAAATTTTATCCAAATCTCTACAGCAGTTTAGGAGTGAAAACGTCACATATAGACGGATATAATAATATATAGGCGAAAAAACAGCAACTGTATACTTAAACCCCTATTCATCATCATCACAGCCCGTAACAGTCCACTGCAGGACTTAGGGCCTCTCCCACGAAAGGGGAGGTTAAACCCCTATTATTATATCAAAATTCTATCGTAAAAAGTAGGTACACTACTTATTTGAAGCAAGCTTATGGCACAAGTGTCGTAAAATTGAAATACGTTACACTACACTAAAAGCTCCGCTTCTATTGAAGTTACAGTGACTTGTTTTCACATTTCTTGGAGAACTTCTGACGGATAAATCTAGATTTAGTGCTCTCATGTATCCCGGTTTCGGGTGATTTACCTATCCTAGTTTTGAGAACTTTTGAGAACTCCTCGCTCTTTTCATGGCTAGGAAATTTGAAACTTTATTTTATTTTAATACATTGATCTTATGTAATAAATTGTAGGTTTTGAAGGATATCTGTAAGAGGGAATCTCTGCCTATGAATGTCTGATTATGACTGATATTATTAGTGTAAAACATTATGTTACCAAATATGAGATTTCACCAAAAAAAAGCGTTCTATAGATACACTCTAACAGCTATTTTGTAGGAATGAACTTATCTGGACACAATACAAAGTTTTATTCAGCACAATTTTTGAACGAAATTACGCAAGACCCAGCTGACGCAGTGAATCCGTCACTGAGGAGTAGGTTTTATGTATTCGGCCCAAGATTCGACCGTAAAATTGATGGGAGACCGTCCAAAGGACGCGGATGTCTATACACACATTCGCCTACAAAGATCACTCTAGATATAAATACGATTTCGGAAGTTCGTAAAGTATTAAGATTGGCACCTCAGCACAATCAAAACCGAAACACTCCTAGTTGGAAAACCCCGCTCCCCCCGTGGGTCAAATGCCGGGGGACTCAACCCCAAAGACCGGCCTGTCTTAACGGGCTGTCGTGACGTACGGGCCCCGATAAGTATAACCTTGGGGTCTTTAAATCGAGACTGAATAGGTATCTTCTAGGCACGCATGCCACATCTTTGACCTCATCGTCGCTGTCTATCAGGTGAGTTGAGGTCAAATGCAAGCCTAATGATAATATGAAAAGAACGTAAACACATCACAACCAGAGGGCTATACCCTGGGTGTCCAAAAATGCCACAAGATACTTTTTATTTTTCGGATAAAGTAAAAAAAAAAAATAATCCTCTTGGCGTTAATGTCCCGGTTGTGCTCTCGAGAACGAGGGCCCGGGGTCCGCCTTGATAAAGTAAATGACATTATTTGTATTATAAAGAAAATGACACTTCAGTAAGTTAGCTTAAGTTATACCTACAAAGTTTCATCGTAATCGGATTAGCCGTTTTTATTTAATTGAAAAATTCGCTAAATGACAATTTCATTCTTAAAGACCTAATACCAGCTTAAAGGTACCCTAAACTGACGTGCACGTAAGTATAAAAATGTTGATGAATGTGGATGATGCGAGAGAGGTAGGTCCTGACATAATTTGTGTGGACATTATGGTTTATTAAACGCCCTGTCTCTTCTGTTGGGAATAGGCAGAGACCACAACACTTTTTTTTTATAGTCTGACTAGTCAGGCATTTGACCGCCATCTGACCTCGTGGTAAGTGACGATGGCGTTTTCCACTTGCTACGGTTCTGACTACTCCTGACAAACTATTTCGTTTCTTCTACACTAATTAGCCTACCCAATTTACTGTGTGCTGTCTCTTAAGACCAGGCTGGTGTCGATTTCATTGAAACGAAAGATTTTTAAACGTCCAGTTGCAGATCATAATTTCGAATAGATAAAGAACTTGATCTAAAAGAATCGTCAAATACATTAACGCTTTTGTGTTTCAACCCGGGATATGATGATTTTAATATTAATAAAAACTCTATCAAAACAAATGTATTTACATTCAGCGTTGTGTAATACAAAAATCAACCTTAATCCATGAACAACACATTCCACTTTGATCTAACCTCTCAAATCTACCTCGCCATTTACGCAGTCACAGGAGTAGTACAAGCGGTTAATGCTACCAAGGGCCCAATTTTTGAATTGCTTGTCTCGATTCGAACGGTCTCCAATTTAAAATTTCGGCTTAACAACTTCAATATTTTTTATATCACATTAGCAATACCGAAAGAGTACGGTTAAAAAATAGGGAAAATCAGCATTATGCATCAAAATATCGAATTTTCCATGATGAAAATCAAAATTGAAAACCATTAAAATCGAGGCGACCGATCCAAAAATACCCTGGACCTTTGTAAACCGGGAACTACACAAGACCTTTACACGAGAACCCGAGAGCATGGAGTTATTTCAGTGGGTAGGGATGTCAGTTGTAATTGGCAGGTGAGTCCCTTAAGGAGCCTAACCTTGTCGCCTCACCCTACTCCGGTAGATATTGAAGGTGTTTTCCTCAGGTGAAAACAAGGTGTTCACCCTAACTAGGTCAGAGATTACTTTAATTAAACTAAATTATCGTCATATGACCGTATTTTGTTTATACCACAAAGGTGGCAAACAAGCTTACGGCCTGCCTGATGGTGCGCAGTCACCGCAGCCTATGGACGTTTGCAATACCAGGGGCATCACCTACGTGTTGCCGACCCAGTAAAAACCTTTTCAGCCCGTATAACTCGGTACTTTCCAATCCAGGAAATCTTGGGCTTAATTCACAACAACGTGGCCGTCTTCTAATAGGATGAAAATGACACTATTTACAAGTTCAAGATGAAATCAATTTTTTTAATTTGGTTTTTTTGTGAAACACTTATGAATGCCATACAATCTGCAATGGTACAAAGCATGAATAGAGGCGTCTGCTTTCGCGTATTTTGCTATGATATTTAGGAGCAAAAGTTAGTTCGTAAATACACCAAGGTGCTTGAGGCTTTAAATGTCATTTCAGTCTATTACATTTAAAAATAAAACTAACTTAATACATACAGTACCAGCAACTTATCTGTGAAATGGTGAAGTGAGGAACTACGGCCGCCTGATTGGGATGTCATTCGATGGTCAGTGTTCATCTTAGATTAAATATATAGATTGATCTAATGCGCTTATTTCATTTGTCTGCATTCAGTCGTCTAAATTCTTAAGCAAAAAACGCGAGTACAAATCAAAGTGGAATATATTGCTCATAAAATAAGGTACATTTTTGTATCACTTATCGTGTTACGCGGCGCTCCGCTTTTCAAAAGGCGTCATACAAAAATGGACTTTATTTTATGAGCAATACATTGCACTTAGATTTACCCACTCTCGCGCTTTTTGCTTCTGAATTTAGCCAAATGTAATAATCGCATCTGCGTTTGAGTGCGACGGTAGCGACAAATGTCAGTTCCCAGAAAAGTTTGTTAATCATAGACACAACTACAGAACAATACAACAGAACAACTCTACAGAACAATACAACACAACAATACGACAGGACACAAGCACACATCAAAACACCACGCTTTACCTGGTGAGAATTGTACGGCCACACTAGCGGACGCGTCAGGCAGGAACGTCTCGAAAATCTCTGTCAAAACGAGAGGTTTTCATGCAAAAATAATGGTAATATATACAAAAATCAGCCTCTATAAGGCTGAATATCGTTCGTAAGGCATTCGAGTAGAAATGGAAACTTGAAGGCAGTTGCTTTACTTGTCGTGTAACGTCGGATATTTTGTAAAATTTAGTTATACCTACAGCCAGGTGCAAAGTGACTCAACCCCTAGGGGGGTGGATTAAATGTATGGGAGACCGCAGCTGCAGCGGACGAAACGAAATTATTATTTTTGTTTCAATGTCTGATTTAAACGTAACTTACAAAACAATGAGCAGTTTTCACTGTACTGTCAGTTGGTTTCAAAAAGCATCAATAGATGGTGCTCTCATAATTTTGGTATTTTTTTAACATCTGTATGATTGTGGCAGCGAGGCCATGCAGCCAATTAATACTAAACTTAAAAATAAAAAGTTTATTAATATAAACTTAACTTTTAAAGGTTGAAAGAAATGTAAAAAATATATTTGTTTATGTAGGCACTATGTTCCAAGGCCCAAGAACCGATGGATTGACTTCGTCGAGTCTGATGCGAGAGCTAATGGTTTACGACGCGAGGATGCCCAAGACCGGGCGAAATGGAGGAAAATGAGTCGAAAAGCGGACCCTGGCGAAGCCGGGACTGAAAAACTTTCATATTTTAATACTTCCAATCTTAACCCTAGCATCTATGAAACGAACTGACGTAGTCACATTGATGTTTGTTTTGTTTGCAATAATTTATTAAAACCTCTAAAATTGTTGAAAACGATTGACAAATACAATATGATTCAATACAACGTACCCAGTATTTCAAGCGACCTTCAATTACCAAAATTATCGGGGCGCCATCTGGCGAGTGGTTAGGGATGCTTTAAATACTTATTGGAAAACTGCTCATTAAATTTGTACTGGTTTATAGGTTGTAGGTATAGCTGTACCTATGTGTAGCTAGAAAAGGTAAAAGAAAAATCGAATCATCCTCTCCGAGGACCCTAGAATGATTGCAAAGGGTGATAATTGGAAAATAATTGAGTTTGGCCGTACTATTTCTGGCGGAGTAGAATTCCGCGGTCCTGCTCTTTTGTTATTGGACACTTAATTGTAAAACGTTCGGTATTATGGGCTACAGTCACTTCTTTATAACACGTGGACTGTCGGCTTATTTGTAACTGAGAGTAACATAAGAAAATGTACATAGCCAATCCTTCACCCGGGTGAGGCAACCAGTCTACTGCTATCAGTCGAAATAGACCAGTTATATCCTTCATAGTAGATCACAAAATAGGCAGCAACTCTTTCTGCTGTGTTGTATTTTTCAACAATTATATTGAATTTATTAGATTTTAAATACATCTCCGCGACTAAATTACATTGTTGTCAGGCGTAGCGCTAAAAATATGTAGTTCCGAAAATACGATGAATAGGGTGTAACTTTTAACATATTAATCCAAAAAGTACGTCCTATAAATTATTTATGCAATGGTACCTTCGCAATAGGTGTCAATTTTGTTAAGCTTATTTTCACTAGCTTGTCTAATTGGAACACTTTGATGACACATACATTAGGAATAGGGAGAACTCCATATTTGTGAAAATATCTTATAAAGGTGGACTCTGGTGTACCTACTAATGAATTGATCCCCTGTGATTGGGTTAAGAATCCAGTAATTTGGCAGCACTCACAAAATACATATCCGATATACTTTTTAAATGGTTTATTTTTTTATTGCATCATATTTATTTCGTATTATAATTAATTTAATCCGATATACTTATAATAAATCAGTTTGATATAAGTCCGAATATACCTAGGCATAGTATGAGGAAGTCGCGTTGAAAACAGAGAAATAGCCGTGCAGTAGAGTTAATTCACCTGGGCTAATTCACCTAGGGTAATTAAGTATACTATTTAGTAGACTTAATTCACCTGTTTCTTGTAGGTGATTTAAGTACACTGTTTAGTTGACTTAATTCACCTTCCTTAAATCAAATTATAATAAATTAAACACGCTCGTGATGTTTGGGCATAGATAATTAATTAATTGACAAATAAGCATCCCTACTCTAATTTCCATTTCTACGTGCCTCACTAAACAGTAAATATCTATCTAACTAAATTAAAATCAAATTATTGTAAGTAAATATAACAAAAGTTAAAGAGAAATGGGGTGTATACTATTTAATAATGATTCACTGTCAGTGATCCAAACCAGGTAAAACAACTTTAACAGTTAAAACTTTGATCAGTTAACGAAATATTAAAAAAGTTTCAAAAGCATTGGACCGCTCCAGGAGCGGACTAATAAACATTAAAACAACTTTTAATTTAATATCTCGTGCAACCAAACACATTGTGAAGTAGTTTTGTTAGCAATTTCAATTTAATTTAAAATAGATAAACGGAGTTGAAAGTGCTATTTAATTATTATGAAGAACATGCTCGGTGTATATCCAAAGATTCTTAAAACGATATCCAACGGCGGTGACCGTTGTCCTATCACTTTCATTGCACGTGTTATCACGGTAAGAATTGGTATCGATAACATGAGCGATGAAAGTGTAGTGAATAACCACGAAAGTCTTATAACTTATATCACTTTCCATCAGATGGCCCGCTATCCATCTTCTGTTAAACACATGCCCCAATAACATGCTCAAACATGCTGTTAAGAAGAAAAATTGCAACAAAACAAAGTGGAAACATGCCTTTCCTGTTTAGATTATAATTATTATATTCTTCTGTTATTCCTCTTATTATTACATTGTAGAAGTAATATGTATTGAAGAATATATTACAATAAATAAATAATTTATACTATTTAAAATTCAAATCGCTTAAATTCGGTAATTAGGTAATAAATCGGTAATTATAATATCAGCGCCATATTTTTGAATAATTACAAATTTGAAAAAAATCATTTGGATTTACAAAACAAAATATAAACGTATCCAGGGGCTTATTTTTTAAACCGCACGCATCCACGCGGGGGCTCGCCTTATAATGCTTATCTTTTCTGTCTCTAGCAACTTCTCACGAGTGTGAAAGAGATAGGAAGCGCATGCAAGCACTCGCGTGGATGCGTGCGGTTTCAAAAATAGGCTTGCCAGATGCTTAATGACACTTTATTAACAAGCATTGTAGTTGGAAACTTGAAATATTTAACGACACGCAATAATGTGCCTTGCCACTAAAGGTTGTTAGAACATTTTCCTTTATCATCGACAAATTTCCAATAGCTCTTTTTTTCATAAGTCCTAAGAAAGTTACTAGGCTAGGTATCGATCAGGAAAACGTTTCTATAAATAAATATTATGCTTACAAAGACTTGTTACATAACTACTATCACGTAGGTATAAACTTCATTCAAAGACATAGCGTGAGGACAGAATAGTCGCAAGGTAAGGACATCTCTATCGAATTGGGGATTTTCAGATACTTTGAAAAGTTAAAAGTGACACCAGATGGTGTCCACCATGCCTCTTCGACAGAGGGGCCTGAGCCGGGTGTCCCGGGGTTTTTAATTTATATTTTAAAC
Organism: Blastobasis adustella; assembly: GCA_907269095.1. Taxonomy (NCBI): domain Eukaryota; kingdom Metazoa; phylum Arthropoda; class Insecta; order Lepidoptera; family Blastobasidae; genus Blastobasis; species Blastobasis adustella. The sequence goes on along the minus strand of OU026136.1, from coordinate 2,451,839 downwards.
AATGTATTGTAATTTTGACTATATACTTGTTAGACTGTAAGGGCGCCGTATGTTATTTTACGTCATCGAGTACAAGAAAAATTCAATTTTGCAGCGATAGCTAGAGCTTCAGGAGACCACAAAATGAAAGTAGCTTTCCTTTTTGGTGACAATAATTTGACCGAAAAGCGACGCTACCAGGAGAATGTGAGGCAGACCGGTGTTTTTACTTCTAGAAACACACGAGGATATGTAAGTACTACTACGAAAAGTCCAAGTTACTAAAAGTCCAAGTTTGGGTTAGTAAAAATGTTTTTGTTCCATGTTGTGAACGAGCAGAGCAACGTTTTGTGTGTCTCCTAAACGTTTACTATCGCTACAAAGTACATATATTCTAGTTTTTTTTTTTTTTTTTTTTTTTTTATATTGTCCGGCAGACAAACAGGCATGCGGGCCACCTGATGGAAAGTGGTCACCGCCGCCTATGGACATCAGCATCACCAGGGGTGCTACCAATGCGTTGCCCGCCGCTAAGGAAACCTCTAATATACCTCTTCAACGATCCCATGTCATACTTGTACTCCATGACGTAATTAAGTCAATTACATTTGCAATTGTGTAGGTGTTAATGAAGAAAAAGTAACCTCGACCCATAGTCATTAGGTACATTAAGAACGAATTTATTATTTAACCCTTTTACTGTCAACTGCCAATAACTGTCAGCTGTCAATTAACTCGCTCTGTTTCTCAAAGTGGCACAATCTGCGCTCAAAATATTCCATTGGGCCAAGGAAAATTCTTCGTTGCAATGGCGGTAGGATTATTCTACATAATAATTAGTAACTAGGTTCATTCACTAATGCCGGAGTCGCGCGCCCCTTTCACAGGATTACATAGAATCATTCTTTTTGGTCCAAAAATATGTTTAATTTTGAGATAGAATATGCTTCTCTTGTTTACTTTTTGATATGTCAAAAGAAATCATTTACTCCTCATACATTTTTGTACACTAAACAGCTTCGGCAATAACCGCTAACGACGCGGCATTAGTCATTTACGCATTTGCAATGCTAGTAACAGAACCTAGAAACACACCGATACCGCGATGTAGAAGATCACCAGCGACATCTAGTTAAAGAACTAGAAAATATTTACCTCCCAGCAACTCCGGGTCACCCAAGTTGACGTAGAACAGAACGTCCTTCTCGTAGCTGTCCTCTTCAATTATGTGGAGCGGGATGAATTTTCTGGAACAAATTAATGGAATTGTTAGGGTGAAGTCCAGAAACAACATTTTGAAAGAGGGTAATTATGGGCTGGGTTTGTTTCCAGATGGGGCGTGAGAACAGGTTAATGTCATTGTTTGCATAAAATACAAGTTATCTAATTATTCCTGTATTTAAATTAAATAAATCAGTGATTAAATTAAAAGCAATTATCTTAGGATCAGTGTCTTGAGAGCGGTTGCGCTCTCGCGCTCGCGTGCCCGGCGACCGCCTTGACCATGATCCAGGATTTGGCAGACCAGATATTTACAGTGGAGTGACTGCCATCTGACCTCCGTGACCCTGCTACCAGGGGGCTCTGATCAGATTGGATAATAGTTACGCAATCAGTCGCCTGAATGTGCAGGTTTCATCACGATGTTTTCGCTCACCGTTAGAGCATTGGTTAGCATTCAACTAATGTACATAACTCAAAAAACAGTCATTGGTACATGGCCGCAGTGGGATTCGAACCCGGTACCCATCGCATACGAGTCGGATACCTCAATTCGCTCCAAATAAATCAGTGATATTAAGTGGTGAAGGGTTATAGAGGTTCATTTGCCGGCGATGGCTATTATGCGACCTTCAATGCCTGTTAAAATGGGTTGGAAGTCGGTTAACTTGAGTTATTGTTGTGACGAAGTGAGAGAGCTCTGGGGAGCGGGGTTCCGTCCGTATCGACTTGATCCCTCTATTAGCCACGGACGAAAATGTTGAACGTGTTATGGTTTCTGTCACTGAAAATCCCCGTTTATCACTTCGTGCACGTTCATCGATATTGGGAATTACGAAATCAAGTTTACAGGTTATAATGCGAAAAAAACTCAAGTTCCATCCGTATAAAATTCAAATCGTTCAAGATTTACACGATTCTGACTTTGCATTAAGAAAAACTTACGCGGAGGAGATGTTGTTGAGATTTCGTACTGCTACTCGGATGGGTAACATATTCTTTAGTGACGAAGCCCACTTTCACATCGGAGGATATGTGAATAAGCAAAATTTCCGTTACTGGGATGTCCGCAACCCAAGACAAATGCATCAGGAACCGTTACATAAACCTAAAGTTACAGTCTGGTGTGCAATGTCTGCATCTGCCATCATAGGGCCTTATTTCTTTGAAAACCAACGTGGCCAAACTGTAACTGTGAATTCGGAGAGATATACCGAGATGATAAATGACTTTTTTAGACTGGAACTACAGAATAGTCCATACTTCAACCGAAACACGTGGTTCCAGCAGGACGGGGCCACAGCTCATACTGCTAATGTGTCTATGAATGCAGTGCGGCAGTTATTTCAAGAAAAAAACATATCCCGAAACGGCACCATACCGTGGCCACCTAGGTCACCAGATTTAAGCCCATGTGACTTTTTCTTATGGGGATACTTAAAATCCGTTGTTTACAAAACAAATCCGAGCACTGCGACACAACTTAAAGACAATATTCGAGCCGAAATCAGCAGGATCCCCCAGCCTCTCTGTAAACGCGTTTTTGAAAACATGCGTGCTAGACTCGAAGAGTGTGTCAGGCTCGATGGCCGCCATTTGGAGAACGTGGTTTTCAAAAAATGAAATCCGCATTTGTTGTTTTTAAATTACAATAAACATACTTTGTATTAGAGGTGTAGTTTTTTTTTTACAACTTTTCGAACTTTGAAATCTGCCACTGGACACCCTGTATTATATAAAAGTATTTTTTATAACAATTGATTGTCGTCGGCGCGGTGGCCATTTTGTTTTTGTCATTCGGAAGATTAACAGGCAAGCGGATCTTAAAATTTACATCCTCAAGATACTATAAACGGTTGGAAAAATAATATTATCCTCCTCCGACTGATTTTGGGCATAGCGACCTCTTCAACGCCTAATCAGATCTGCGCCGATGCGCACGAAAATGGCTTGAAAAGGCAAACTCCCGTGCACAATGTGAGCACGTCAGTTTGCCGCTTATAAAATTGTAAGTGAGGGCTGCAGGTGTACGGGCTTTTAATTGATCGCGTTTAACGTCGAGGTCAGCTTGGCGCTGCTCCTCAAAGTCGCGTACTTGGAAAAATATATAGTAGCCAAAACTACTATACATTACTCACACAGCGGAAACAATGTCATGCGAAAGAAATAATGGTTCGGAAACTAGCGAGTTGCACTCTGATGCCGGGTGACACTCAATTTGTATTGTTGTAACTAGCAAAATGTCTCCGACTTGCAATTAGGTAAAGCTGCGGACTATCTCGCCGACAACAAAGTCGTCAACATGTCGGCAAGCCGGCTTAAGATAGTTTTACTTGTTGTTGACTGACTATGGTACTTAGAAAACCTGTATATAACATAGGATACTATATTTTTAGATGGACATTGTTTTTCTGACACTCTAAACAGAAATCTACTATATTCTTCTTTTGACTTATGCTTATTTTATTTTACGCTGTCCTTGCTTTAAAACATATATTCTTTATTGTACAGAATAGACATTACAGTAATGAGTACCTTTTTAAGAGGGGAAGTCTGAATAACTATATTTCCTACTCCTGTCTGTAATTTCTTAATGCAAATTGTTGCGGATTTCAGGACCTGTGTGTGGTCGCCGCTGTAGATTCTGGCTACACAGGAGTTACAGCGGTGGAAATGAGTGGTGGGGAAAAGCCCGGTGTATCCTTCTGGAAAATTTTTGGTAACCCTGGACGTGACGACATGGGTTAAAACGATCTAGTCTGACAAATATCGAGAAATACGACATACCTACCTATTGACATCTGAACCATTTCCCGTCCTAACTAAATACCATTTCTTATATTTTTCGTCTTGTACGTAACCCTATCCTACGTCAAATACGTAATGTTTGTTTATTTGTACAAAGGGACGGGTTCAGATGGATATCTCTTAGGTGTTTTTTGGTGCGAGAAATTCTTCTTTAACTTATGTCTGCCAGCGCGTGTGTAAAAAAACGACATATTTCTCGAGTGAAATTAGAAATACGTTTGATTCGTAAACACGAAATATTCAAAATCTATAATATATCTATAAGTACATTTAATAACAGTAAAAAAAGTGTCTGTACATTGAATATAATCACAAATAACAATTTAGGGCTATGAAGAAATAGTAATAGAATAAAAAAAATTAAAATTTTGGTGTCTGTTTGTACACGCTAATCTCCGGAACTACTGGACGGATTTGAATGAAACTTTTTTGTTGTGCAGCTATTAACCCTGGGAAACATATACGGTATAATTTATTTTGGAAACTAGAACACTTGATTGATGTAGAGCCTCTCCGAGCTTTTATACATTATAAAGCTCATTTAAAATGGTCTTTCGGCAAAAAGATAAACTGCCCTAAAAACTATTCCCACGCGAACGAAGTCGAGGAAAAAAGCTAGTTAAAAATATATCAGTATCACAATGAATCTAAATCTGAAGATATCATAAAAAGGAAAGAAAACTGCTTTACTGATGCCATCCAACGCAAACCTAAAGTCACTGAACGGAATTGGCATACAGATTATTTGCCCGTAGGCAAAAGCTAGTAAAGTAACTAATCGCAGTTGTTCCATTCCTTACAAAAAATGACCCAGTGACAGATAACAGATAGCTGTGTAGGTCGAAGTTAGCAAACAGGTAATTGGGTCTGTCAGCTATCCCTAAATCGATTTCGTCTCCCCACTTCTACAAAATAGTTGCAAAGGTATGTCACATTATTTAATACGTTGATACTTGTCAGAGATGAAAATAAGTTATTGATATTACGTTGCACTTTTTGTCTATATTAATATTATTAAGGCAAAAGATTGAGTTGTTTGTCGTTTTATTTGTTTGTAACGGATTAAGTACTCAAGAGACTTTTTAAATTATTTTACCTGTACATTATCAGCGAGAAACATAGGGTCTATCTTTTATGAAAAAGAGATCCCTAGGAAAATTGAAACCCAACCCAAGGTACTATTTTAGGTAATATTTTTTTTGTTTGTGTCTGCAACTGTCAGGGGTTAACATAAAAGAAAAAGAAAGGTTGATAGGGCAGGTGTAGTGTGGGGTAGGGGTAAAATATGGGTAGGCCCGCTTGCCTGTTTGTCTACCGTATAACATAAAAAAAGAGTAGGGATAAGGTAGGATACGGGTAGGACACCGCTAATGTTTCGCACCCAGCAATGATTTTCAATTTGACAACGCTGTAATTCCTTGCTTTTATTTATCTCTCTGTTTACACATGCCTCTGTACATATCGTTCTGTATTTCACCTCTTTATTCTTTATGGGGCAAAAGGCTTTGAAAACATCGGGCTCTTGATATCAAGCAAATCCCTAGTGAATAGGGGCTGTACGTGGTAAGCTTACAATTTTTATAAATGGTATTTGATTTAGCTTAGATCGGTTTGTGTTTTGCCATTTTATTGACCCATTCAAGGGTGTTATAAGTTTGACGTTTAGCAGTCGTGCGACCGCTGCTAATTAGAACAGTACGACGGACGTCGCCTGACCAATAGGAAACCTCAAAATCGCCCGTCGTACGACCACTGTCATACGACCGTTGCCAATAAGGATATATTGGCAATTATATATATAGTATAATTATAGTCATTGTGCACGTCTTATCTGTTAATTATCACATATCTCTTTTGTAGGCCTACTGGAAGTGATATCTTTTAGAGATAAGTAGTGCCTGTTGTGTCGTAACTAATCTGTACTTTCTGTATTTGTTATCTTGTGTACAATTAAAAAGAAAAAAAAAAAAATGACAACGCCTCTGTGTATTTGTGGAGGTCTGTGGTACCGTAGCTCCCGAACGAATGGACCGATTCGGATACGGTTTTTTTCATTTGAAAGCCAGTTTAATCCAGATGGTTCTTGGCTTGTTTGTTTCATCAAAATCGGTTTAGTACTTTAGAAAATATTTGAGTATAATATGACAATTTGGTCGGGCGTTATCCGAGTTTTTCTATCGGTTAGGTCATTTAAATATTAAAACTTGTCGGACCTCCTGACCTATTTCATCCATAATAAATAACAAATAAACAATTTTAATTTCATAAATGGATAATGTACTGTTTATTGCGTGTAATAAATTGTTAAATAAATAAATAAATAAATAATGTCAAGGAATAGCGTGGTTGAGTAAAGCCTGATGGCTGCACGTCGTTTCGCACGAACCTTAAATAAACGATCACATTATCAATCTGATGACGCCAATGGCGTTGCATCGCTAATGGCTTATCGATTTTGCGGCGATCGACGTCCGACGTCCGCGGCCTTGACGTATTTGCGTCTTGACAACCTAGTCAAGTGGAGTGAAGAAATAGGTATATTTAACGTCAGCCGCGGTATTTTTGGCGGTAGCACGATGAGCGGAGTGGGGCCTTTGTTCTTGATTTGAGATAATCTCGGGGTCTTCAATGAAATAGTGAATAGGAATCTCTAAGAAAGCAGGCTACATCTTTGATTTTATCGTCGCTTTCTAGCAGGTGAGATGAGGTCAAATTTAAGCCTATTGCTCATAAAAATTTATTGCCATCGTTTTTTAACACCCGAAGAAATTAGAGGGGTGTAATAACACACCAGTTTAAAGTGTATATCTGTGTATAAATCGGTGGACCAATTCATATCAATTTAGTAGTATTCTTGATCGGGGGAATCTCGACGTTTTTCTGTAGATTATTATATGTTTGGTATTTGTTCCTCAGGTCAACTGATGGTAAACGACGATGAGCCTATTCAGTTTTGGCTTAAAAAGGCCAAATTATGTTCCTCAGATCAGGAAAGTTATCTATAACTACCTAATTGTATATTTTCTTGTGGATTCTATATTTATTACAAGTGACGCCATTTGGTAACTACATCAGATTATTACACCAGTACCTAATTATCGTGTCGTGGTGTCTACTGCAATAAATGTTTGCTTTCTTTCTTTCTTTAAGTGAAACCACTGAATACGTAGCGCTCAAAATTTACGTCACGGTGCGGATAAGTCATCGTCTTTCTAGCGTTTAATCCCGAGATCTGCAGAGTCACTTTTCTACACTTCTTACTCCACTTCGGCCGGTATTCGGCACCATGCGGTGACGCGCTATCTCTGGGTTCATTCCCACTGGACCCTTTCATCCTTATACTGTGTCATTTTGGCTTCTCACGTGCATCATCTATTGTCTGACCACCATGACCCGTTAGGAAACAGTCGGGTAAAAACCTGTTTCAATTGGCCAGAGTCTCTTCGGGTGGACTGCAAATAGGTGAATTTGGCTAGGGCCCATAAGATAGTGGTTGTTTGTCTATAAGAAAATCATTAAAATTTTAAAATTGAGATGTCAGTTGTTTCTGTTTAGCCTGTTTAGTTTTTATATTAACTTTTTAAAGGATCAGCTGTATTGTAAGCCTCTAAATATTAAATTATTTTTAAACTACAGTCCGCCATCAATCATTTCCGACAACCTGCTTCCAAAGTCTACGACTGAAGAAAGTAGGTCATTTTCAGTACTTACTAAAACCAGCAGTAAACTTCGTTATGCGATCGATCGAAAGCCAGGACCAGGTGGCCTAAGGGTTATAAAGTAACATCGACCCACCTCTGAGCTACGTCCTTCTACGTCCGAATTTCCGATACTAAGTTATCGCCAATACGCTGTGAGTTTGCGAAATATTTAGCGCCCAACGAGATTAATCACTTTTCTCGGGAGTTATCAGGGTTCACACTCCGCGGGGCTGGAGAGCCGGTGATTTATTTAATAAACGTCCAAGATTTCAGATTCCGACGGGAGAGTTTGAGATGTGACTAAGGATTTTTTGAAACTGGAGTTTAGTATTATATTCTTTATTATATACATACTTAATTAGATATATCAAACTAAAATGAGTACAATGGCGAAGTTATCTCTATACAAGTTTTCTACCAGCTAACCAGAGATAGCGCGAAGCAAATTGAATAATTGGGTATGTTTAAATCGTTGATGATATGATGATGAGATGATGAGGTTTCATGTACTACTACCATCCATGGACTTGATTACGCAATAAAACTGAATTAACAAATTACTAAAAAATTCGTTGCAATGAACTTAAATAAAATAATAAAAAACACCTTCGGCGAAACCTTCAGCTTCGGCCGGGTTTCGGAGCCGAAGGTTTCGCCGAAGGTGTTTTTTGGCCAAAGGTGGTCGAAGCCAAAGCTTTGCAATAACTCTTAGATGTCAGATCATCATATCAGCCAGAAGACGCCCACTGCTGGTCATAGGTGTCCCCCAGAGATTTCTACAAAGGCCGGTCCTGTGCGTTCCGCATCCAGCTGGTGCCTGCGATCTTTATCAGGTCGTCACCAGGTCGGTAACAGATGTCAGAGAGTGTCAGCAAAAGATGTTTATCTACATCCGGTCATAATATGGCGACAAAGTCCTGCGCGCATAGGACTTCTATTGATTCATCTTATTTTGATATCTGGGAACAGGCAAGATAGCGGTCAAATGCCTGTATACCAAATTATTTAAAAAATGTTTTTGTTAGTTCCACTTTGTTACCTATGTTTGCTAACATTTTCTTTCAGAAGAACCTATATTTTTTGCCATAAACATTTTCATTTGCTATTTCCGTCGTCAGCCGGGTGATTTTCCCTTCTCATTTCCCTCATACTAATTTGACTTTCAAATATAGTACCAACATATTAATTGAATAATGTATTTCCGAATATCGATCAAGAAATACTAATATGTAGGTAGGTATAACACCGTCTTTCGTTTCGTCATTTCGTACGATGTTTATTTCATACACATTCCATTATCAATTATATGATGTCATCATCATCATCTTGGCTTCATGTCCCGGTTGCAATCCCGCGCGGCACGCGAAGGCCCGGGATTTGTCCTGACCATGATCCAGGATATGGCAGATCAGATAATTATAGTGGAGCGACTGCCATCTGACCTTCGTGACTCTGTTAAGAGAGGAACCTGACCAGATTGGATCATGGTTACTCACATTCAGTTGCCTGAATATGTAGGTTTCATAACGATGTTTTCCCTCACCGTAAGTGCATCGGTTAGTGTGTAACTCAGAAAAGAGTCAATAGTACATGGCGGCACAGGGGTTTGAACATTACGAGCAAGACCCCTTAACCATTGGGGCACGGACGTTCCCTTATTCAGAATGATTGTAATGCGTAAATCAAAAATATTGTAAAGTTAGCTACTGTTTACGGCGTTTAGCGTTTAGCGTTTACGGCGTTGTCCTAATTGGCAACGATCGTGTGACAATGGTCGCACGACGGACGTCGCCCGACCAATAGGAGACCTAACTCTTCCTGGTAGGTACCTGAGTCCTGGGTCTTACTGGTAGGTATATATTTAAATTAATTTTTTAATTATTTTTATAGTAGGTAAGGTACTCGATTATTGCCTCTGCCGCTCGCTAAAGCTCCTTTCGGCTTGTCTAATGTTAGCTGGAAGAGATCCCGTTGTGGGATAAGTTCGCCTTTGCTTTGTAACTGTTTCCTATTGACTTGTACTATGTTGTTGCAATAAAGAGTTTACATACATACATACATACCTAAAAGTTGCCCGTCGCACGACAATGGTCGCACGACGGACGTCGCCCGACCAATAGGAGACCTAAAAACCGCCCGTCGCATTAACATGGTCGCACGACAGACGTCGCCCGACCATGGTCACACAACCGTTGTCAAAGCAACTAAGTAAAACACTTTTATTCCAATCAGACACACACAGCTTAGGACAGGACACATAAGAGCTCCTGAACTACAATACGTAGTTGATAGATATAGTTTGTAGTTATATATCATGAGATACAACTAGAAACTATGCTACACGTACCTATGTGGCCTATCTGGCACGTTGCCAAGCTCATACAGCGACCAGCGTTCGGTGATTACAGCAAATTGAATTACTGATCAGTTGGTGTAATTCAACCGAGAATTACTCACCTAAATTGGATATTCTAGGTGTAATGGATTGTTGGTAGGCTGTAATGATAGTTTACGCGTAAATGGATATTAAAAGCTTAGATAGAAGTTACGAGTATGATATAGTTGTGACAACTTTCATGTGAAGTTGCACGTGTATAGACTTTAATAGTTTGACGATTCCTTTCATTTTTCGTGGTCTTTTTTACGTTTGTTAACAGATTATTTGAATGACAAGCTGAGTGTTTCAGTTGGTAAACGTGGTGGTGTGCTGCGCAGAGGTCCCGGGTTCGATTTCCGGCCGAGAAGAAATTGAAATTATGAATTTTAATTTCTGTTACGGGTTTAATTATAAGTATTTCAATAAATTCCATTTAAATAAACTATTTTTAAGTTGTAATAGTTAAATAGCCAATTTAAAATGTATTCCTTACCAATATTTTAAAGAGGACCATTTTGTATTGAAAGTAGAGGGAAGTCATCCCCACAAGTACTGAACCAACTTCGAAAATACTTTTACTAAAAGGAAAATACTATAAAGTAAAAGACATAGTCAGCCAAACCGGTGCAAAATCAACACAACAAAGCTGACAAAAAAGACACAACACTACATATCCACATACTCCACTCACTCCAGTATCCCATAGAGGTAGACAGAGACTATCAAGTGCCACGAGCACGAGACTTGACACAAGAATTTAAATAAATTTAAAATTCCAGTAGTTCTGTTAACAGAACTGTGTCATAACTCGTGGGAATAAAGAAACATTTCTCGTGCGGGTACGAGAACAATTAATCATTGTTTAATACATCATATAACAAAGTCGCTTCCCGCCCTCTGGATGTATGTATGTACGCTTATATCTTTTAAACTATGCTATGGAACTATGAATGGTCGGTTTTCATCAATAGAAGAATTCAAGAGGAAGGTTATAGGCAAGAAAAAAGGGTAGGTAGGGGTAAAATAGGTGGAGGGTAGGGGTAAAGCCACGTGAAAGAAGTCTCGCCGGGCCCCCTACTATAAACCACCTCCTCACCGCTACTTTAAAAAACCCCAAAAAGTTATTAGGAAATTGTGGTTTCAGTTATGTGTGGTAAAATTTTGATTAAGTTAGTTTGGGTGGTACCACTGTTTTTGAGTCTGAAACTTATGTAGAACTACCCATATCCTCCAATGAGGATACAAAATATCTTATGACCACATTAATAGTACCCGAAAACCAGCTGTAACTCTACCCAGCTCTACCAATACTCGGAGGTGAAATTAAAGATAAAAGTGAAAACAAATTGTCAATTTAAAAAATAAACCCAAGGGTTCATCATCATTATCATCATCATGATATCAGTCGGAAGACGCCCTGGGCTGAGGCCCTGGAAGTGCTGGGCGTAGGCCACCTCCAGAAATCTCCTCAAAGACCGGTCTTGTGCCCAAGGGGTGTATTATTTAAAATAATTCAAATATTAATAAAATTATCACATTCAAACTGAAATAACATCGAATGGATATTTAAAAAACACTATTTTATGCAATCCACCCCTGGGGTTTATTTTTATAGTGGCATGATGTTTACACTTTTGATCTCAAATTTCGTCTCCGAGTGTAGAAACAATTTATTTATTTATTTATTTATTTCACAGTTTAACAGCAATCTAATTCTATTTAATATAAATACATAATCAAGTTGTAGTGCCAATAACTACTCGTAAACTGCAATTTATAATTTATGACTTAATGTAGCTCATACACCTAACTACGACAAACAAAATTATGTATCTTACAAATACAATAGAAATTTAAAAAGAGCGAGAAAAAAAAAAGAAATACAAGATATAGGTATTTATGTTTCCCTGTATGAACGCGAGGCTGACAACAATAGACATAGACATGATTTATTTCGACATCACAAAAATCCATAAGCAAATACAAATTTGAAGATCATTTTAGAACAGTTTAAACACACAGTTTGAACAGGTTTTAGTCCGAGCTTTCGTCTCTACATAGAGTCGCTCCGTCGTTTCATCCCTTAATTGGGACATGCAGACGACATCCTCCGTCACTACAGAATGCTCTCTTCCGTAATCCACTTTGATTAAACGGTCCGCGGGTGCAGCTGAGATTTTTCAAGCCTCCACCAGCTGAGATGTAAGCTTGTAGACGCTGAATTTACACCAGCTAGGCTAAATTGGCTCTATGTTGCAATGTAGAGATAAAGTTGGCACGTAGAGCTCGCAGTGTAGAGATTGTAGAGCTTATTTGTCGCTCTTTTTAGGAGAGCGTTCTGTTTTTAGCTCTCGATTAAAAATAGAGGCGTTATTTTAACGTGTGTATCTGTGTTTCTTTGTGTATGTGTGTCTGTCTGTGGCATCGTAGCTCTCGTGGATGGACCGATTTTGATGCGGTTTCTTTATTTCAAAGACAGTTAAATCTAAATGGTGCTTAGCTATTTTAATCAAAATCATTTAAGTATTTTGAAGATATGAAAATATTTTTGAAAGTTCTCCGACGTTATTCTACCAGATTTTTTTTAATCATTCGTTTTTATTCGTGAGAGCTTAAAGATAAAAAATATACCTATGTTAATGGCACATTACACATCTTTAGTAGATTTAAGTGTCTGAACTAATTGATTTGTCATATTTATTGTTAGGTACGTCTAACTTCGCGATCATTTGCTATGGTTTGCCAGTCCCTGTCGAACGCCAGAATCTCATCTCTCTTTCTCGCAAAGTATGGATGAATATAGAAAAGGCCTTTGCCCAGCAGTGGGATGATTCAGGCTGATATAAATAAATAAATGTCTAACTTATTACACAAATAAAAAAAAATTATCTTCTAAAATTAGTACATAAGCTTCTTATATTTGTAAAGTAGTCTATTACCAAAGCACCATCTTACCAGCTCCAGAAATAAACATAGCATCAAAACACGAAGGCTCTTACAAGAACTAACCCCAATTGCATAATGATTGCACATCGCACGCCCCGGCAAGAACGTTGTATAATGTCTTCTGGACAGGCACCATATGTTTGCATCCAAGCAGCCAAGAAAACTAGGTTATTTTTTACAGGCATGAGAGAAATGCATCGAGTTTTTGTACCATATTTCCATGGTATAAAGATAGTATATTGAATGCAAATGGAATGCTAACCGATGCTCTTACGGTGAGGGAAAATATTGTGATGAAACCTGCATATTTAGGGGACTGACTGTGGAATCATTATCCAATCTGGACAGGTCAGAGAGGTCAGATAGCAGTCGCTCCACTGCAATTATATGATCTGCCATTTCAAGGCGGACCCCGGGCCGCAGAGACGGAACATTAACGCCAAGATGTTTTTTTGTACCATATTTACGTGTCTAAAGTACAATTTCATTAGAAAAAGAAAACTAGAACACGACAACAGGAAGTATTGACGAAATTGACAAATTGAAAACAAACTTTGTCTTTAAAAGATAATCCACACACAGGTGATGGGGAACAAGACGAATATCTTGTCCAGGTTCAAGTTAGGAACGCGGCAAATTGTGCAGTGGATATTTTTTACAGAAATAATACTATAGACATGAATACAATGTAATGGTCATTCATTTGAGTAGGATTTAACAAATCGCTTTCGAACGTCGAATATACAATTCATTAAATCATATTATTAAGATAAACTTAACTAAGTAAAAGTATAACTTATATACTTAGAAAATCATAGATTGCATTTTTATCATTAATGTAATCGTCGAAAGTGGAAATAATATGCACTACATTTCTATATTCTTTTTTTTATAATATATCCCTCATTTTTATAATAGGCAAACAGAAAGCAGTCTCTTTAAAAAGCACTCCCGCCGTAACCGAAGTTTCCTGCGCTTTTATGCTATTTTAATGGTATACCATATTAATGAATGTTATAAAAACACGAAAGCAATCTAAATAAAAACGTTAATCACGTATAAAAGCTCATAAAATACAAAAATGTTGCTCATTCAGTAACTTCTCAAGGTATCTGCTATTTGACATACTGTCAAATTTGATGAATTGCAATATGAATCATAATATGCATCATTTGGCGTATCATCGGAAAAGTGCCCATTTTGCAATTGGCGAAATGAAACCACTTCATCTAAAAATGAAACATATTATGATCATAATATGAAACACCCAATGTGGCCTTTTTAGACCCCTAGGTGATCCGCTCACTCCTTTATCTCCCTCTGTCATAAAAACCGGGAGAAAAGAACAGTCTCAAATAAAATTTAATAAGACCATTACACCACCGCGTTCATTGAAGAAAAGTTCCGCTTATGTCAAAGTTATTAACTTAAAATCGCGTCGAGTTCGCCGACACCGTGGCTGACAAAGGCCCCTGCGAATCGCCCGTTTATTTTTCAACTTTTCCATTTCTGTTCAAATTGTTGAAACTTTCCGCGGAGAGAATGCTTCATTTGCGAAATGAAGCCGTGGGCGCACTTCGGAGATACGACTGTCGACTGTCGCGGTTGTCATTTTGGGGATGGTGCCCAGATTGCCAATATTAACACAGTGGTACTTGACAAAACTCTCTAAATAAAAATTTAAAAAAAGCATAGTAGCGAGCGGCAGAGTAGAAAAGCTTATTTCTTTAAATAAATAAAAAAAACGTCTTGGCATTATCGTCCCGGTTATGCTCTCGCGCACGAGGTCCCGGGTCCGCCTTCACCGTGGTCCAGCATTTGGCAGATCAGATAATTACAGTGGAGCGACTGACTTTCGTGACCCTGCTACCAGGGGAACTACATAATGATTACATATTCAGTCGCCTGAATGTGCGGGTTTCATCACGATGTTAAAACTCTACATTATACACGTCAGTTTAAATAAAGTATCACCTAACTATCCTATTGAACAACGTAGAGGAGTAGAAGGTCGCCTACAACACCCGAAAAAATTAGCAGCAGCAATTTCTATTTGAAATTATGGCGTAATTTCCAGTACTGACGGCAGTGGACGGGACTGACGGAAGCATATTGGACATATTCAAATATCATAAAAATACCTATCAATATACTTCAGTATGCAGTACCTACAAATACAATATTGTTTCTTCTAGGTGAGTCGACAAATCACCAAGGTCCAACTGTAGGTATAGATTGTCTTGAGCTGTAGATCATTATTGTTCCTATTTGCCAGCCAATTCCACTTCATTAGCTCTGCAGTAAAAGCTATTTCATTCCAAATCTATTAAACTGAAGATAAATCGGACGCCTGATCGGGCAATATCAGTTTTCTTGTCAGCACTCCTACAAAAGCAACTAGTAACGGAAGTTCACCCTTATATTCAACTTCATAAAGACCATTCAAGAGCTCAATGCAGGGTCAGCATCTATCAAAAGAATAACTTCCTTCACAAAGCTATACGTCTTGCGTAGACAGTTTTAAGGTTCTTTATCGGAGAGGTGGGTAAGATGGATCTTCTTCACCGTTTAAAGGGTACGTCTGTAGGCCATTGTGTGAGCCTCTGCCTTATAATGGGTGATATATGGGATGCTACAATGCCGGAAAGTCTCACGTTAAAAGACGCGTGCCGACTTATTTTATGCGAAAATTTTGATGACGTCGGGTGAAGCAAAATTTTTAGGAGCTTAGTTTTTGTATGAGGATGTTGCATGTATACATCATTGAAGGAATAAGCTTTATGCGAACTTGTGTGGTTTTGTTGTTTTGAGTTTTGAAATGCGTTCCCATTAACTTCGTTGTTGCCAAATGGATCCAGCTTTTCATTTTCTATATTATCCTTATGAAATTATAAAATTGTATAACTTCAGTCATATATACTAAATACTCAATACGGGTGTTCTATCTAAATTGACACCGATACATAGTATAGTGTCAATTTGTGTAAGAGCTACCTAAGGAAATGTCTCTGGACATAACGGCCTGATATATTAGTGTTATAATTTGGTAGCCAAAGGACACTAAAGGATGCCCTAAAGTAATTTAAGCGTAGTAACAAACAAAACTGCTTGCAGTCTAAAGCCTATTAAGATGTACACTAATATTGGTTTCTATACTAATGACAGGCACCTTATTTTATTGTTTGTAAACAAACGCGCAGTGCCCGCATCGTCACCGCACAGAAACCGTGTCGCACTGGCATAGTCCCCCATCGTGTGCGCAACAAAAGGGCAAAGTGCACGTTTTGTATCGGATAGCTACGCGGTGACTGTTGTAAATATA
Organism: Blastobasis adustella; assembly: GCA_907269095.1. NCBI lineage: Eukaryota > Metazoa > Arthropoda > Insecta > Lepidoptera > Blastobasidae > Blastobasis > Blastobasis adustella. Next base: position 2,435,485 of record OU026136.1, on the reverse strand, counting down.
AAGTGTAAGTAGTAAATTTTCCACAGCTGCCAGTTCGCCTAGAAAAAAAAGCGGGCCACAGTCCACTGCCGGACTTGTCAAGCTTAAAACAAAGCAAATCAAATCTATAAATTATAACTTAACTGAAATTAAACATTTTAGACGGGGCCACGCTATAACCTTATTTATAACGCTAAAATAGAATGAAACAAAAAGCCAAGGTGCAGTTTGAATTTCGATATAAAATCCAACCGCTCTCCCCTGCATATTATACCGAAACCATCACAAGGTAAAGTATAAGTAAAAGTCGGAAAATAGTCCGTAATGGTCGAGCATCGGTCGAATTACTCGCACGCCTCACGAATACTGAGTCGAGGTGACGTGATGGACTGCTTTTTATCCATCTACCCTCAAAAAGGTGTTTTATCCATCTACCCTCAAAAGGTGTTTATCCAAGTACCCTCGTAAAGGGCTAGGGAACCGTAAATTCAATTACTTTAAGAACTATTTCGGGACACCACTTGGGATGTTCTGTGGCGTTTTTAATACTATCTTATGAAGTGGTTTTTATATTTGCAAATATTTTGTATGTATCTGCTTGCTTATTGTGCAAGGCGACAATTTTGTTAAAAGCTAGGCCACAGTACACTAAGAAAAGGACAGTAGCGTTTTCTGTTGTGCATTTTCAGCACTGTGGTCTCCCACCCCCCTTCATAAATGGCAAAACCTTTCACTAATGTAGAGGAGGTTTAAGCTCAGCAGTGGACTATAGTGGGTTGTTGATGTGCGATATGTAAAAGTTGAAGATAGCAGCTACTTATAAAGTAACTTAAGCAACACAAACCTTATCATCATTATTTCGTTCGCTAAATCTACACCGTATTTTGTATTATGTTACCTTGATCAAATAAAGTTGTTTTGCTTGTATATTTGCACAATATTCAAGATAATCAGTTTTTAATCAGTAAGTGCGCTATAATATTGTTAAATGTGTGCTATGTCAAAATTAGATTTCAGACTGGTCCCGCATGAAACTACTTTGAACATCGAGATAAGTCTAGTTTATGTTATTCTATTATATCCGATAAAGGTCGAATCAGTTCAGTTTACTCTAACAAACTGTCTATTTTATCTGTCCCTGAGGTTTGATCTATACGAGAGTTAGGTGTATACTAGTCGTAGCCCTAGACTTTAGAACTATATGAGATCTTCAGACTTTCAGAGCAGAATCCTTAAACTTTCTCACGATCTCCTGAAGGCCACACGGGAGTCGTTTCACTTTTTTGAGAGTTAAGAGACCTCTGTACGAAATCTGAGGGAAAGATCAGCCAATAAAATACGTTCGTCAATAATTTTATTAAAATTACTTTTTGTTACATTTTTATTCAGTTTTCTATTCTATGATTCGATGCTATTTTACTTATGTAGTTACAATGCATCATTACCACCACAGCAGAAAAAATAAATAAACGTGAAGGTAGCTAAAATTTTAAATCTCTTTGATCATCAGCAACCGGCTTAAACCCGCTTCATGTGCTTATTACATTTGGCTAAATTCAGTCGTCTAAATTCAGGAGTAAAGAGCGTGAGCGTGATATTTGCGTCGCTCCGCTTTTCAAAAGGCGTGATACGAAAATGGACCTTATTTTGCGAACAGTACATTACACTTTGATTTACTCTCACGCTTTTTGCTTCTGAATTTAGGCAAATGTAATAAGCGCATTAGACTTAACACCCGCAATCAGAAACGTGACTATGAGGTCTCACAGTGTGCGCAAGCGCACAGACTTAGAACAGACAATACTTAAGTGGCGATCGGCACTATGCCTCCGTCAAAATGAACGAAATTGACCAATCTTAGCGCCGTATTCATTTAGCAGACGAGTACTGTGAGAACGCATAGTACTTAGACAAGTACCTACTGTTTCTGAATACGGGGGAGTTTTTTTTATCAAATTTAATTATATAAATACAATATCATTTCAAGCCCATGCTTGAACGCGTATTTGTCACGTCTCACATCTTAATATCGTTCAGAAAAAGTTATGATGTCCTTAAGGCGGAACGCTTTTCATCCAAAATTTTATGTGACCTTTTTCCATTCTTTCAAGGGGTTGACGTTTTTAATGTACCTATGTTCGTACAATTGGTCGTTAAGAAACGTTTTCAAATGAGCGTGAGATGGATTTCTGCACGTTAATAATCTAAAATATAGCAATGAAAAAGAAAAATAATTAATCATAAAACAACGCCATTAAGCGGCGACTTGTGATTTTGTCCATTTAACTGTTTTATTATAAGTCATTAACCTACAGAAACCTGTTTTGCACACAATTAAATACATTCCTACTAACGGCCTTATTCATAAAAAGTTATGGGAGCTTGCTAAAATATGGTTATTGAAAAACATTATTCATGAACGCATAATAGCGCTGAAACGCTCAATGACGGCTTCATAACTTAAAGAAGACTGATCCCTTCTATGATCCCTTCTCTGATAAACCTATATTAGTGACAAACATGGTCGACGTCGACACTCGAAACGTCGACACTCGAACAGCTGATTTTATTCGCTTAGTGATTGATTGTGATTGACTCATGACTCCATTCTTGACTTTTATCCTGAAGAGGATAGCTATTACTTCTATAATTTTCTTTGAACTTAATTTTGATAGCAAATTTCAGCACAATACACTTATTTATACTTGGCTACAAGCGATTTTATGTTTTCATCAGAGCAACAACACGATGATGCCAATCTGTATGAGACCTTTTGCTAATAGAGGTTTATGGAACGTTTATGAAAAAAGTATTTTGAAATACGTTTTAAAGGAATAATGAGTGTTTTAGCTCATGAACGTTGTCCCTACTAAAAGGTATTTTTATTAATAAGACCTTAAGAGTATTAACCACAATTCAATTGCCAACCACTCAAACGAATAAAAGAATGGGAAATACATTAAGTATCGGATTCGAACCCCCTTAAATCGATTCTCCGAGATCATTATCGAGGGAATCACATCCAATAGGTCGAGACACGTTCCGTTACGCACAATGTGTCGACATGATCAGAGAGAGTAAATGATGAGAATTTTCCATTTCATTCGATGTTACTGAGCAGGTACTAGACAGATTATGTCTGATGTGTTTTGAGGTGAAACTAATCGCTATTGAAATTGAATTTTTTTTAATGTGATACGGCGATCAAACAGGCAGGCCACCTGATGGAAAGTGCCTATGGACCTCAGCAACACCAGGCGCGCTACCAATGCGTTGCCCGCCTCGAAGGAGACCTCTAATATACCTCTTGAGTGATCCCATGTCATAGTCCAAAGGAAACACTGTAGGTCATTCCACATCCGAACCGAACGAGCGCGAAACGTTCCTTCGAATCTTTGAAAATAAAATCAAAAGTTTCTAGATTTATACTTTTGTTTGAAACTGATAAAGCTTTGTAGGTAGTGTTTCACCAAGTTTGGAAAAGAAGGACGCACCGGCCTTGGGTATGTTTACACGAACCTGACCGATGACTCTTTATTTTATAGTAGACAAGACAGGCATTTGACCGCCATTTCACCTGTTAGTAAGTGACGAGGCGGCCGAAGATGGAGCATGCCCGTTTTGGAACAGCTTATGCACTCTAGCCTTGAAGGCATCCAAATTATATTGATTAGGGAACACACTCGCAGGCAACTTGTTCCATTTCTTAGCCGTACGCGTTATAAAAGTCGAGCCAAAGCGGCTCGTGCGGATAGCTGGAAGATCCACGACATAAGGATGACACGTTTTGTCCACCGAATCCAAAGGCGCCAGTTGATATTTGACTCAAAATCTATTCAAACTATACACCTACACACTAAAAAAAGATGTGACGGTACATCTTTTTTTAGTGTGTAGGTACTAGTAAAAAAGTACTGACCAACACGCGTTGAACGCCTGTATAGTTACACAGTCGTAAGTGTGTACAAACTTATCAGACCCAACGACGGAGTCGCTGTGATAAAAAAACACACATGTCACAAGTAAATTATAAAACTAATCTGTAGATGTAAAATATACATTCATGATATTGATAAACTATAATATATTTCAATACTAAGAGCGTCGGTGGCCTAGTGGTAAAGGTATCCGACTCGTAAGCGAGAGGAACCGGGTTCGAATCCCACTGCGGCCATGTACCAATGACTCTTTTCTGAGTTATGCACATCAGTTGAATGCTAACCGATGCTCTTACGGTGAGGAAAAACACCGTGATGAAACTTGCACAATCAGGCGACTGAATGTGTCCATGATCCAATCTCAGGTTCCTATGGTAACAGGGTCATGGAGATCAGATGGCAGTCGCTCCATTGTAATTACCTACCTGCCAAATTCTGGATCATGATCTAGGCGGACCCCGGGCCCTCGTGCGCGAGGTAATTTTGTACAAAGTATAAATAAATAAATAAATAATAACTGGGAAATTAAAGCCAAGATAATGAATTAAAAGAAACTTCTTTAATCAGAATCCATTAAGCAAGATCCAAGAACCCATTAAAAAGCAACAAATAAAGCATACTCTATTTTCTCCATCCAATAACGTAAAAACTCGAAATTGAAGAGCGTTTAGGTATTCAATCCCGATTTTTCCTGATTTCGGACCCTTTCACCCTCAGGAGCTTTGCATACTTACCCAAGTAAGGAGCGAAGGAATGTGAGGATGCGCAAGTCAGTGCCCTCATTTATAACTGTCGCAGGAATCCGGGCAAAAAGTTACTAGAACGGGGGGCGCTCGAGACAGCGACATTAGCCTGTGTTTTTACCAAAATTGGACCATCTAATGGAGTTTGTCACCACATCTATCCTGTTGTTACTTTAAATAGGTGTATAGGTAAATTTCTTGTTAAAGAAATGAACCGTTTTCTAGAGTAGCTTCTCAAAAATTATGTAATTAAGATGGCGCGCTATAACAACTCAAACATTCATCATAACAGTCCGTAGCATTCCACTGCAGGTCCTCTTTTAGGGGACGTTATTGCCATAATATCCACACTTGGCAGGCGGGTTGGATTGCAGTGTTATAAATATTGCCCGTTTTTCAGACTTTGAAAACACTAGATCTTTTGTCTCGAAAACGTTAGACGCCTTGTATGACACCCACGAGTGTAAGGAGTTGGTGTTATTCTACTCTGCCGAACACCACACGGCCAAGGCCAGATATTCAAACTTTTGTAGTTGTATGGCATACCATATGTGTGAGTGTCATCATTCATTGCCTCAGAACGAATTAAATCGCGTTAAAACGCTAGTTATTATGTGCTAAAGTGTTGCCATTCTCACCTTAAGTTTATTTAATTATTTAAACTTCTTGCACAATGAGTCGATGAGGTACTAAGGCTCGATTATTAAAATTTATAAAGTTGATCTATGATCTAAAATAAATTACATCAAAATAAAGATAAATATCAATGCCATATATACAGTCAAGAGATTATGTTAATGTTTGAGACGTTAAAGCGGAATTTAGCCTTCAAAACGTTTCATTAGACTTAATTTGTAAACCAGTGTGATTTGCACTTCCTCTGAACAACGCGAAAGCCTTACCGACACTGCCCTCCCTTTCCTATCCATGTCATCATTTAAGGTTTCTGTGACCCAGTGACCCAGATATTTGAATTTCGACATGTTTTGAAGTAGACCATGTAGTTCGTACTTGATCTCTCGATCAACAACTGGCATTATTTAACCTGTTATAAATTTCTCTATTTCGCAAAATTGTAACGAACACGACTGTTAGAATCTGACGACTTGAAATTGAGAGGTCACGGCAGAAATTGAAACGATGATTAAATGATCTAAGAATAAAATTTACTCTCGGTTGGTCGAATCCATCCTAAGTAAAGTAGCGTTACTATGCGTTATCACAGTGCTCGTCTCTACTCCTTGCAAAGTTAACGCACTGCGTTAAATACGGGTTTAGCTATGTGTTCACTTTGACGGACGCAAAGTCCTGATCCCCACTCAAGTATTGTCAGTTGGAAGCCTGTGCGTTCGCACGTACTGTGAGACTGTGAGTTCGTATTAAAAAAAAACTTAAATTTTCATGTCAGGAGCACATGCACACGATGCCCCTTGATATCATCAATTTTAAATTTTAAATGGGGCACACTGGAAACCCGCACCACTGCGTCAGCCGTGGCATTATGCTGAGTGCGGCCCATTGCACTTCTCCATCACTCGGCTAATTTATTTATTGAACACAAACTTCACAGCATTACAGGCGACCAATATATTGTAAAATTAAAATATCTCATTCTCAAGAAAATTGTCTCATTAATTCATTATCTCGCAGAACTTCAGGCATTCCTTACACATATACAACAATCGCCAGACAAATATATCACACTCTGGTGCCGATGTGCCGATGCCAGGAGCGCGTTGATCATACCTAACGCCCGGACAATGGGAAAGTTGGCGTGGGAGACGGTTCGGCTGAGGGAGTGGCGAAGAAGTTACGCCGACGTGGTCTAAGTTGCAATCTGGGGACAGGAGGTCCAAACAGCTGCACTACTCGGTTTCCCACCACTAATGATAATTGGCGTATTTTTGTTTAAATATTTTTCATTATTATCTTGTATGTTGTGTACTTTTTGTAGCGTTTTGGAGCGTCGGTGGCCGGGCGGTTGAGTGTCCGACTCGTAAGCAAGAGGTACCGGGTTCGAATCCCACTGCGGCCATGTACCAATGACTCTTTTCTGAGCTATGTACATTAGTTGAATTCTCACCGATGCTCTTACGGTTAACAGCAAATTCAGGCAATTGAATTTGTAACCTTGATCCAATCTGGTCAGGTTCCCCTGGTAGCAGCGTCACGGAGGTCAGATGGTAGTCGCTCCACTGTAATTACCTGATCATAGCCAAGGCGGACCCCGGGCCCTCGTGCTTTAGAGCACAACCGGGACATTAACGCCAAGATGATGATGATGATGTTTTGTACTTTTTGTGCCTTGGAAGTAAATGCAATAAATATATTTTACTTTTACTTTACTTTACATCATATAGGTATCATCTTAATGATCACACCTGCTAACCAGGATTTTTGATATAAAAGGTGAACCCGAATCAACCGTAGATGTTACGGGCAATAAACGTTTTAGATCAACGCTTTCCCGCTCGTTTATCACGAGGTGTTATAAAAAGAAATCGCTTTCCGGCTAATAAAGTGTTATGTCGCCCCTGCGTCATTCATATTCGATTGCTGTATGAAAGAAGGTCAATCCGGTAAAACGACAAAATCACTTTCGTATAATTTAAGGCTGGTGTCCCCCAGGCGTCCTCCAGCGCTCTCCATACAAAGGTAGTTTGATTATATATATTTATTTTTATTTTTTTTATTTGTAAAACTTACAGCTTAAATTATTACATGGTTTTGCAAACATATGGGTAATATTTCGCCATTTACAAGTTTTCACATATGATTACAATATACATCTTATTTAAGTACATATGACAACAAATATTATCAACCTAATGTGTATTACGTGGGTACCCACCAAACGTAAAAAGGTAAGGTTGTACAGTCGCACCAGCTGCACAATTCAAAATTTTTCAATAGACGTGATCCAGACACTAATATCTATGCTTGTTGTTTCTCAAATTTTCGTTGAAAAATGTCGTTTCAAAGTTGCACGAGATTTAAAATTTGTATGGAAATCTTTTGTGTCGTATAATGAAAGGCACCGCGCTGCTCGCGAGCAGTAGCTGCAACAGCGCCCGAGCGGTGCATTCGGGGTAGGTATATTCGCGAGTTGGGAACGCACGCTTCGGTAATTCTTCCGTGAATCCGGCATTAGTATAAGGAATTGAACCGTTAAATTATTTATTAACCTCTTGGAGTACCGCCGCCTCAAATTATCAGGTTATAAGTTAGTGTTTCTTTTTTCATACAAAAACAAAATTTGTTTTAAATGGTTCAGGTCAATTCCTTTTTTACTGCGCATATTTTCTTTGAAAATTCGTGGGTATAGAATATACCCGGCCATTCGAATTCGACATTTTTTTATACTTATATGAGTTAGTTATATTTAAGTAGTATGTCAGTTATCAGGCACCCATAGTCCAAGCTTTGCTTAGTTTGGGGCTAGATGGCGCTGTGTGAATTTGTCTACGAATATTTATTATTTATTATTATAGTAATGTGCCAGCGATGTCTGCGAAAACTAAAATGGTATGGCTATCATCCTAAAAGTTCTACTCCTATACGTCATACGGGTATGGCCCAAATACATTTTAAAAATTATATGTTTTATATAACCCACTGTCCGGTACCATCGAACCAAGGTTACGGACTCCAAAGTCTCCATTACAATTACTGTATTATTAAAGTTTCCTATAAGGTTTCTTCAACCTTGAGGTTACGCGATCTATTTTTATACGATATGGAAGCCAATTAAGCTGTTGTAACCGTTTTTAGGGTACCGTAGTTAAACAAAGAAACCATAAAGTTTCGCCAAGACCGTCTTTCGGTTTGTGTGACTGAATTTAGAGGCTATCTACCCATAGTATAAAACAAAGTCGCTGCCCGCCGTCATTCTCTATGTATTACTACGCTTCATCATCATCATCATCTCAGCCCGTAACAGTCCACTGCAGGACTAAGGGCCTCTCCCATGAAAGGGGAGGTTATTGCCATAATCTCCACGCTTGGCAGGCGGGTTGGAGATCGCAGTGTCTAAATATAATAATGGAAAATGCTGCTGCCCATTTTCCAGACTACGGAGACTCTTGATCTTTTGCCTCGAAAACATTAGTCGCCTTGTACGACACCCATGAATGTAAGGGGTTGGTGCTATTCTACTCTGCCGGACACCACACGGCCGATTACTACGCTTAGATCTTTTAAACTACGCAATGGATTTTAATGCGGTTTCCAGCAATAGAGAGTGATTAAATAAGGTTTATAAGCAAGAAAAAAGGTTAGGCAGAGGTTAAGTTGTAAGGTAGGGTTAGGTTAGGAGTAGATGTAGGGGTAGCACTGCGTCGAAATACCGGGCTACTCGCAAATAAGGGTACGCGGTAGGCAACGCGGAACTAACTTTTAAAATATGTTTTACCTTCTATTTGTGTGTCCTTGTGCGGTTTGTTTCATTCGTCTCTGTAATAATTTGTCAAATTACATCCCTCATGGCAACGTTTCCGGGTGAGGTAAATCATAACGTCACAGCTCTCATGAGTAATGTGTTCGCATTATTACATCCTCGGTGACATAAGCGGTCATAAGCGGCCATAAGCGACTGTAAGCGGCTGGTTGATGAAGACTGCTATATGAGGGCATGTCGAAAACAGCGCTGTCACGGTGCGTTTATCCTGATTATCTGGGAATGAGAGTGCCATGACCGCTGGGATTTCTTTTGCGGCGAGTTATTATGTGATTATGTGTGAGCCTCCGTGGTGCTGTGTGTATGTGCTTAAGTTATGGGACTCGTAAGTGAGAGGTACCGGGTTCGAAGTAAGCGGCCATGTACCAATGACTCTTTACTGAGTTATGTACATTAGTTGAATGCTAACTGATGCTGTTACGGTGAGAGAAAACATAATGATGAAACCCTGCACATTCAGGCGACTGAATATATAACCATGATCCAATCTACTCAGGTTCCCCTGGTAGCAGGGTCACGGAGGTTAGTTGGCAGTCGCTCCGCTGTATATACCTGATCTGCCAAATCCTGGATTATGGTCAAGGACCCCGAGCTCTCGTGCGCGAGAGCACAACTGGGATATTAACGCCAAGAAGATTTTTTTATGTGTTAGGGTGAGGAGCTTTGGTGGCCCAGTAGTACCCGACTCGTAAGCGAGAGGTACCGGGTTCGAATCCCACTGCGGCCGTGTAGCAATTACTATTTTCTGAGTTATGTACATTAGTTGAATGCAACCTGCAACCTTTATGCCTGAATCGTAGATAATAGGCGACAGTTACCGCTTACCATCAGGCAGACTGCTCCTTTATCACCGCGTAGCTTAAAAAAAATATGACATTCTGCTATTTTTGTAGGAATCGATATTTTTTACTTTTTACATTCCCTGCTACACTGCTACATAGCACATTTATTCATCTTAAGCTATTGTAATAACTTGTCACAACTGATTCCAAAGTAAGTTCTTGCGTGGGGTGTGTGGGTAGCTAGTAGTGGTAGTGGTGGTTCATTATGAGCTGTTACATAGTTACCATTACAAAAATACTGAAAAATAACCATAGCTAAAGCCACTCACGAACCTTGTCCACGTTATTAGTACCTACGCGAAATTTTGGTTTACCCAGCAATTTTCCTGGACGTTTGTCCGTATAACGTATTGCGGTATTTATATGGAAAAAGTTCGTCGCCGGCAAGTTAATGTGCCCACATTAGTTGTGTGTCGCCTTCTACGTCAGGAGATTGCGTTTTTGTTGACTGCTGGCCGCACGAAAAGATTTTATTCCACCACGTCAAGCGTGCGGCTAATACGCTTATTACATTTGACTTAATTCAGTAGCCAAAATTCTGAAGCAAAATACGTGAGAACAAATCAAAGAATGTATTGCTCATAAAATAAGATCAATTTTTGTGTCATGGCTTTTGAAAAGCGGAGCAACTTATAACATAAAATTTGTAATAAAAAGCGGACCTTATCCTATGAGCAATACAATACTTTGATTTGTTCTCAAGCTTTTTCATTCTTAATTTAGGCTACTAAATTTAGTCAAACGTAATAAGTGCATTAGTAATAGCGTGCGTGCCCTACATGTTGAAACGTTGTACGCGTGTACGTTCAGTTGAAAATCGTCTTAATAATCATATTGGCGTTAATATCCCGGTTGTGCGCGATAAGGCCCGGGATCCGCCTTGACCATGATCCAGGATTTGACAGTTCAAATAACTACAGTGGAGCGACTGATATCTGTACGTGGTAAGTATGGTATAGTTGGTGTAACGCTCAGTGACCGCAAAAGAAATAACTGGCTAAGATTACAGAGTAAAGTGAGAGATCTTATCAAATATATATCGAAGCTGAAGTGGCAATGGACTGGCCACGTCGCCAGCGGGGTCATGGTGCAAATCGCTGGAGTGGAGACTGTGGGGTGAAAAACGTCCACAGGGAAGACCTCAGATGCGCTAGTACGACAACATTAAGGGAACAGCTGGTATGGAATGGTTAAAAACAGCATAAGACCGACAACGATGGAAGATATTGAAGGAGGCCCTACACTCTAGAGGTTTCAAATGGCTGAAAAGAAGAAGCAGAAGAGACTTATATCTGACCTCCATGATCTTGCCTTCAAACACGCCATTGAGATAGGCCTGTTTTATTGTCGGTTTCTACCTTCGGTATTGTAGTAATAAAGATCCCCTTCACAAATAGACATGTCATAAACGGAAGACACATGACAGTAAAATGTAATTAAGAACATTCCCTTGTAATTACAAACCACACCCATGGAACACAATCTGCTTTTTGCTGTCCGCATCCAAGCATCCAATAATTTTCAAGTCCCTTATTAGATCGTAGAAGGGTCTACGCCGTAGAGGCGTAGAGGTCAACTTGGTAGAGGGTCTTCGTCAGTTTAGAGGGTGCAATCTCGCCTCTCGCGCTCCGCGTAGGTTAAAACGAATCTGGCATTCTGCTTATCTGGCAAATTAGTAATCTAACATTCTGCTAATCTGACAATTTGCCAATAAAATAGAATAGAATAGAATATTTTATTTGCTTAAAACAATCTTACATAATACGTCAAAATTATTCAGAAACTTTACTATGGGTCGCACAGTGCGCGCGAACGCACAAGGTTCCAAGTGACAATACTCTGTTCTAGTCCCTTGTGTACGGTGCCTTTTAGTCGTAGCGGGGCTGGGGGGCGTCTACTCTGCGCGGACTGCGGTAGGGATGGCGTAGGATAAGATAGGGGAAAAGTAGGGGTAGGGTTAGGTTAGGTTAAGGGATAGGCCGGGGTAGGGGTGGGTAGGGTAGAATAGGGGTAGGCTACGGGCAGGGTAAGGGTAGGGTGGGAGCAGCTACCTAACACTGGTATTGTCGGGACATGGTCCGGCCGTTGTCGGCGGGGGGTGGGTGTGCTGCGGCTATGGGGCGGCCAACATGTCACTGTGTGTTTCCTTCCTAATTTCCTACCCCCTCATCTTTGACGATTGAAAGAGATATGTAATATCCTACTCAATAAAGTAATTTTGAATTTTGAATTTTATTTAATTTTTTGGGTTCGATTCCCGGCCGAGCAGAAATTTAAAGGTATGTATTTAAAAACAATATAAGCAGTTTATCAGTTTTGTGGCACCCACAACGCAAAGTTGGCTTACTTTGGAGTCAGCCGGCGCTGTGTGAATTGCCCAAGAATATTTATTTATTTATTTTTGTGGGATCACTATGAGAACGCATAGTAACAAGTATTATGTATGAATACGGATGTAAATAAAACGACCTATCCCTTCCGAAATATAACTAAACTAGTCATTTCTAATCACAGACAGCAATAAAACCAAATTAAATTTAGAACAAAAAAAATTATGATTCCCCTCATAATCTTCTTAGGAACGAACTAAGTCTTAACCCCCGAGCTCCATTCAATTAACATAAAATTAAATTTCGAAGTTGCCGCAAAACTTGGCCGTTATATCTGGAGTTCGGCAATTTTCGTAATAATATTGTATTCTTGCGCAGACAGGGATTTAGGGAGTTAGTTCCCGAAAGAGATTACGGGGTACCTGTTTTGTTTACGGAATATTCCTAAATACAGGCCAATGGAGGATAAAAAGGATTGAAAACTTGTACTCGACTAGTTGGTTATATTGGCGTTAATGTACAGGTTGTACTCTCGCGCACGAGGGCCCAGGGTCTGCCTTGGCCACGACTCAGTAATTACAGTGGAGCGACTACCCTCTGTCCTCCGTGACCCTGTCTAACCTAACCTGACCAGGTTCACGTGCTTGCGAGAGCCCGGGGTCTGTCTTGACAGTAATCCATAATTTAGCAGATCAAATAATTACAGTAGAGCGACTGCCATCTGTCCTCCGTGACCCTGCTACCTAGGAAACCTGACCAGATTGGATAATGGTTACACATTCAGTCGCCTGAATGTGCAGGTTTCATCACGATGTTTTCCTTTACCGTGGGAGCATCGGTTACTGTTCAACTAATGAACATAACTCAGAAAAGAGTCAATAGATGTAGATCCATTGACAGTACAATTTTATGCTTAAACAATTAATTAGACAATTTCTATTCGTTGCTTTTTAAACAATAAGCACGCCCCATTTATTTCTGTTTGCTTACTCTACCATCAAACACAATTGTATAGCATCTCTCCCTTTTTTATTCCAAGCATCCGCAAAACTTTCCAAAATAAACTCCCAAATCCGTAACAAAGTTTATTCGTACACTGCACAGATTCACAAAGTGTGTTTTGTTTATTTAGTTGGAAAGTTAAAATTACCCATAGCGTAGTTGGAGTCGTTGGGATAGTTCTGTTTTGTTTTTGGTGAATTTGTGTATCGAGAACAAATTCTATGGAGGTTAATGATAGAATCAATTTATTAATAACCTACATTTTTTTTTCGTTAAATACTAAATATATTGAAATACAGTAAGTATTTAACAAAAACTGTTCGAACAGTGAGGTATTATTAGGTATTCCTTATTCGACGACCTGAGTGGTTCAACCAACTGGTTAACAAGCCAGTCTGCCACGCAGAGGTCCTGGGGTCGATGCCCGGACAAGCAGAAATGAAAATCATCAAATTAAATTTCTGTCACGGGCCTGGGTGGTATATGTATAATAAATATGCATTTAAAAAACTATATAATATGCATTTTAAAAAGTATATAAGTTCTTACTTAGTTATCTAGCATTTGGGCCTAGAAGGCGCTGTGTGAATTGTCCAAGCATGTTTATTAATTAGTTATTCTTCATACTTAATACTTGACCAATGTAAGAGTAAAATCTATCAATATCTATCATTGACTGTTACTTATTAGCAATTTTAAGTCGTGTATAACACAAATGATCAAAGACTTGATTTACATACGGAATAGGCAAGTCCAGCTAACTTTACGGCCAGGTAGGGTAACTTTTTCATGACTCGCACAGAACGAGGTCAATTTTATCGTTCGCTTTTCCTTTTAGTAAGTACCTTGTTTTCTTTGAAATCGGTAGGGAAATGCTTGTTATTTTTTGCTGCTGTGGCATATTTCTTTGAGTATTTAGGGCTAATTGTGTAAGGTGTAATGTGGAGAGTAATTCGATAGAAATAAGTTGGCTTATGTGAGATTTAAAAAAAGCGTTGTGATTTTATAAGATATCTAAGACATTTTAAAGCCCTCTTTTATTAAAATATGTATTAACAAATGAAATAAAAATAAAGCAAATTAAAAGACAATATTATGTAGATGCGGACGACAGCACTACATTTTGGATTACATATTGTTTTAGAAACGAAAAACATTTTATAGAACATATCACTTTGTGGATATATCTAGGGGAGGCCTATACCTAGTAATGGGCTGATTATAATAATGAAAAAATACTTTAAAATATTAATAGATAATTAACATATCGCATATCATTCAAATATTGAAATTGAAAACAAAACCGGTAAAAAAAGTATTGAAAAGATGGACCCAAACTGGGTCAAACGATTTCGTATTTCACTGAACAAGGATAAACGATAACTTTTTGCCCCAATAACATCGTTCGCTTTGTTTTCCATTTTACAGATGACAATTTAATGGAAATGTTTTAATCATTTGACGTGGAACACAAATTAATATTCGTAGGCGAGCTACGGTTAGCTACAAACGTTGCAAGTGCTACGGATTCTATTATAATTATAATTATAATGATAATAAATTACATTAATTACCACGCCAGCCGCAAAATACCAAAACAAGATAACAATTTATGTAATTAATTAGACAATTAAATTATTCAGATTACGTAGACAGATGTAGCATAACGTTCAACGGCGTAGCTCGTAGATGCTCTACGAAAATTTCTAAGGTCAGTTTAATTAAATCGGTTCTTCTTTACTTAGTAAAATATTGTTTCCAATTTGCCAATCTGTTTCTCCGCTAACTTCTCCTAAAATACGCAACGGATTTTAATACGGTTTTCACCATCAGTAAAATAATTGCTTCCGGAAGGATTATATGCATAACATTTGCATGTATCATACATTATAATATATGCGTAATAGAGAACCCCCTAGACAGATGCTACATTACAGAGAAATCCTACTTCCTGTTAATATTATAAATGCGAAAGTTAGTTGTATGTTAGGGTGTTTAATACTCCTTTACGCAAAAGCTACTGATTGGATTTTGATGAAATTTGGCTGCAATATAGTTTATAGCCCAGACTAACATTTATCCCGAAATTCAGTATTGTTCTTATTATAATCAACTTTTACGCAGACAAAGTCGCGGGCAAAAGCTAGTTTTTTTATACCACTAAGGTGAAGTCACCACAGCCTATGGACGTTTGCAATACCAGGTGCATCACCCACGCGTTGCCAACCCCATAAAAATCTTTTCATCCCGTTCTAAAATAACTCCATGTTAAACTCTCCAGGGAAAACCTCTCCAGGTAGAACATTCCACAGCCTTAGTGTGCGTGGAACAAGTTCTTTGGAACCGCACAGTTCGAGACCAATTTGGCTCCAAGGTATGAGGATGAACTCCTTGTCGGTGGCGAGAGGTGCGATATGCTATGTCAAGTTTAATATATGTAAAAGAAAATATTCGAAACATTAGTAGTGGTTAGTAAAGCCTATTATGAAATTCCTATTATAATGCATGAACAGTTCGGTGAACCCCATCTTCCACCCCGATGGTCCCGTGTGAACAATCTGAAACAATCTTTTATAGTAAGTAGTTTTCGGCCGTTGGTATTTTAGCATTAAAGAGAGAAATTATTATTTAAGTGTACTTATTTGAAAACGGCGGTTTTTTTGTAATAATATTTCCACTTGGAAAACTTTTCAGATTTAATTTTTTGTAGCTTATTTTGGCGAAATTTAAGTCTATATTCCGTTCTGATCCATTAAAAAAACATAACAACTGACCCGATATTCTTAAATTGTTGGTTCTTATGATTGGTTCAATGGTCAAGGCCTGCCTGCAAGAGGTGCCGGGTTCGATTCCCGATGGGGCAGAAATAGAAATTATGAAGTTGGGTACGGATCTAGGTGTTATAAGTATAATAAGTGTGTATATAAAAGTATTATATCTAATGTATGTATATATATATATATATGTATGTGTGTATGTATGTACGTATATGTATTTATATATGTATAGTATAGGCTTTTATTAATTGAGCATTATATACATACTATTGTCACGATCTCTCTGCTGTAGGCCTGCTGGAAGAATAGAAATAAGTTGGCCTGTTGTGTCTGATATATTCTGTCATATAGTTTTGTAAAAATCTTGTGTACAATAAATGGTTAAATAAATAAATAAATAAACACATATCAGTTGTCTAACACCCATAGTACAAGCTTTCCTGAGTTTGGGGCTAGATAGGGCTGTGTGAATTTGTTCACGATTATTTATTTATTCACTTATGTCAGCGAACAAAACGCACCATTTAGGTAAAATGGAAATGTTTCTCGTAAAGCAATGTAAGCTGTAAGAAATCCGGAAAACACTTCATACTGTAACTCCAAAAAACTTAAGTAAAGTTGTTCCGTTGAAATTACGTTAACTCATTTTCGGAAGTAGGAAGCTCATTAAGACGAAGGGTCAAAGTTGCCAGGCCCTATTGTTGTCGACGGAACTCTCGAGGAGTCCTCCAAGGTCACAAGGGTTAGCTGTGTTGTTAAACGGGGCACAGTTCCACAAACTTATCTGACCCGGGGGCCAAAACTGGAACTAAATGTCGCCATTTTAAAATGTAATTTTGTTGTCAACTACAGCGAAGTAAGTAAGTTTAAAGTTCTTGAGTGGCGACCACGTGCCGGAAGGCGCAGCGTGGGTAGGCCTTCCACAAGATAGACTGACGACCTGGTAAGGATCGCAGGTACCAGCTGGATGCGAAAAGCACAGGACCGGCCTTTGTGGAGATCTCTGGGGGAGGCCTATGCCCAGCAGTGGGCGTCTTCTGGCTGATATGATGAAGTAAGTTTAAGGCACTCAAATGTATGTAAATACCAGCCTATTGGGCACATGCCGTACTTGTTAGAGCATTTACGCATTGAATTCGATTCCAATTGGCATATTGGCATTACAACGGCTACCATCCAATGGTTACCGTGGTACATGGTATGGTGGTCCTTAACGTTTTGACGTACTTTAACGTTTTTTTGTATGAAGTATTTTGTTTAAGTATCAACTTAGCGTATATGCGTATAACTTAAATATTAAATTAAGAATTAGGTGCAAGCCGTCCTTAAGGATTAGGTATAATTAATAAAAATGATTTTTAACCTAATACAAGGTTTTTTAATCTCTCCATTTGACTTCGCAATTTGAACGCTTCTCGTGATTTATAACTCGATGCTCTTGACCTACTTTTTGGTACGACGCAGCCTTTATTCGCGTCCAACCATAAATCATTCATGATTTATCTGACTTAACAAGGAAAACGGAAAAGATATAACAACGAAATATGACGGAACGTGATGAAAACATCACCAACAGTTCGAAACTAATTGCTGAAAAAAACTAGCGACCCGCCTCGGCTTCCCACGGGTATTCTCGGATTTCCTCCATAGTAATGTGCGTGTATTATTTACTTTTACATTCCGGAAGAAATTCACTAACTGATGTTTAAACCGTATCAAAATCTGTTGAGTTCCATTAGCGGAAATACAGAGAATTAGACAAATTAGACTTTTTCTCTAATTTAGAAATAAATAATTTTAATTATTTATTTTTTAATAATGAAAATAAAATTAATTTAACTAAAATATTTAATAGACAAACTTTTCTCCTTACCATAATATTAATTATTTATTTATTTATTACTCTAATTGCTATTGTAAAAATTACTAATATTTTGTATGGCCCTTTACGATCTCGAAATTAATTAATCTAATGATAAATAAATTCATTTTTTTCCGAATTAGATTAGAGAATTAGAGAGACAGACAGACGCGGGAAGCGACTTATTTATATAATAAAGAATATCCGCTTTATACTTACACTAGCGATCCACCCCGGTGTCGCACGGATAGTATAAATTATGCACCTAAAGCTTCCTCATCAGTCACTCTGTCTATTAGTGTCGCAAGAAATTCCGTTTTCATGTTTATCGCGAACGGACAGACAGACAGCGTGGGACTTTGTTTCATAATATGTAGTGGCAAAAGCCCACCCTCTAAATAAAATATTCTTGGACTGTCCATATCATCATCTTAGCGTTAATGTCCCGCATGTGCTGTCGCGCGCGAGGGCCCGGGGTCCGCATTAACCATGATCCAGGATTTAGCAGATCAGATATTTACAGTGGAGTGACAGCCATCATACTCCATGACCGCTACCAGGGGAACCTGATAAGACTGGATCCTGCACATTCAGTCGCCTGAATGTGCAGGTTTCATCACGATGTTTTCGCTCACCGTAAGAGCATCGGTAAGCATTCAACAATGTACACAATTCAGAAAAGAGTCATTGGTACATGGCCGCAGTGGGATTTGATTCCGGTACCTCCCGCTTACGAGTCGGATACCTTAACCACTCGCCACCGACGCTCCTATTCTTGGACTGTCTATCACAAAGCCCATAACAGTCCACTGCAGGACTTAGGGCATCTCCCAAGAAAGGGGAGGTTATTGCCATAATCTCCACGCTTGGCAGGCGGGTTGGAGAATTTACCATTGGAAAACGCTGCTGTCCATTTTCCAGCCTACGAAGACTCTAAATCTTTTGCCTCGAAAACATTAGTTGCCTTCTACGACACCCACGAGTGTAAAGGATTGGTGCTATTCTACTCTGCCGGATACCACAAGGCCATGGACTGTCTATAGACTTTTAATACCTATATTGGTTTCGATTAAATTATTACCCAACTCTGAGGCAATTCTGAAGTTGTGGGGTAAAGGTAGACAAAACAATTCTAATACCTACTTCAAACTTTACGTTTTGTATCGCTCTCTCGATCTCTCGTATGAAGTTAGTTAACAGAAAATGAGATAGAGAATATTATATTGTGTACTAGTGGATGGCGCGACTTCGTACGCGTACACCTACTTTACCCCTACTTACCCTATTTTTTTGCTTATAAACCTACCTCATAAATTATCTATAAATTGTTGAAATCGCATTAAAATTGCGGTTATACGTTTTTGTTACCTGTAACCCAAATGTATGAATTGTAAATGTTTTCAGAGACATTTACCACTTACCATCAGTTGGGCTGGGATCGAAAATCCATTGCATAGTATAAAAGATCTAATTGTACATAAAGATGTTGAGTGAGAGTTCCCCCTTTATAATCAGGTGTGACAGCAGTCAAATATTATCTACTTATGACTTAGAATAGAAGGCTAGACATCTTCCGTCACTTAACCATCTTTAGGTAGTCCAATAATGTTGACATAGACATAGACATAGCTTTTATTTGGTACAAATACTAATTACTACAAATATATATGACAAGTTGTAGTAATATCAACAATGATAGGTATAACATGTTAAGACATTTTGGTCAATATGAAACATGAAGCTAAGTGACTTTTAAGCCCCGCGACCAATACCTGGGAACTTGAAATTTGCGAAGCTTTATGCGTCTCAAGTGTGCACTAAGAAAGGATATTTCGATTTTTGCACGGAAAGAGGATGGAATGCTTGTGAGAATGGGAATATTGTATGTAAAATGGACAGGAAAATACGGTGCACTTAGACGAGTTTATTTTATTGTCACACGGTAGATGAACAGGTAAGCGGCCCACCTGATGGGAAATGGTCACCGCTGCCTATAGACATTATCAACACAAGGGTCTCAAGTCTGCTAATTTACTAATTCCGCGATTGAAATGTAGTTGGATCGCAATCGCAGCTCAATAGCAGTTTACACGTTTTTATATTCTGCTACTACAAATATAATTGAATTACAACCGGATCGCACTAATATTTACGTGTTTTTTGTAATCTGCTACAATTAAAACTGCCGTTGCTACTATTAAGATCCAATTACAATTCAATCGAGTTACTTAAATTAGACTCAATGCCCAACGGTACCGCCAATAGTTCTTAGTATAATAGCCACAAAACTTCATAGTATGCTATCGATTTTGAAAAGGGATCGAGGCGAGCCTATGGTCATCAGCAGCACCTGGGGAGTTGCCCGCCAAAGCAGAGACCTCTTCTGGAAAGATATACCTGCAGATCGAAATCATGAAGTCTGACAACATCAAGAAAATTAATTTGAACTTATTGTTTACCCGAATACATAGCTAATAGAGGATTAGTTAATTAATCCCAAGATTTTCGTCTAAAATTACAAATCAATTTAGTTAAGAGGGGTGGGAAGACAGGCCGGGGATGGGGGTGACGTAAACAAAAACCTACTTTTATTGTTATTTTTATTGTTATTTAATGTTATTGTATGAAATGAAAATTATTATTAGGTTATTTTAGATTTAATTTTATTGTTGACTTTCTTATAATATTGTAATTGTAATATTTCTGACATATTTATAATTTAATTTACATATTGCAATCAGCCTTAGCTGAAGGATTGACATGTAATGCCTAATAGATTAAATGTATTTTATTACCTAATAATTAGGGTAGGCATTATTGAATAGACTGTTCGTATTGTATCATGATTTTATGTTGTATTGGTAAAAGTTTTGTGAACTGATTTGTATATATGGTAGGTACCTGTACTTATGGTACAATAAGACAATATGAAATGGGCATACTTACATAATACATCTGTAAACTCAACTGAGTCTGGGTTGTAGGTGCTTGTAGACACCGTATGGGTATGACAAACATCCTAATCTGACCATCATCATCATAAATGACCTATAAGATGAAAGCACTGTTTACTGCACTGCAATGTTTAGTATTAAATTTTTTTGCATTTATGCATAAATCGTAATGAAGTATGTACTTACCGGAGGGTATGTCATTATTAGTTATAACACATCCACTAATACGCTTTACACTTAAATATTTGTGATCATCATTTTGTGCGGTTTTTTCTGGGCACATACAAAATATGTACCTAACCTATTTGCAAGCGAGCGTCATCATCTACTGACGGTCACTCACAGTGGCAGATTGAGACAGACAACCAGCGGCGCTAGCGTCGCGGAGTTCCCTTTCTTTTCATTTTTTTATGGTCTGTGGTGGTGGTGCCGCGGCGCTTGAGCATTTTGTTTTATTTATGTACAATAAAATTATTGTAATGTTTAAAATTATGACATTCATAAGCGTTTGTAAAAGCCTAAACTGAATAAACATGATTTGATTTGATTTGATATAAAAATTTATACAATCTATTTCATTTGAGATGTTTACATTAAAAATAATAATCTAAGCATTAATGTCCCGGTTGTCCTTTCGTGCACGAGGGCCCGGGGTCCACCTTGACCATGACCCAGGATTTGACCGATCAGATAATTACAGTGGACCGACCGCCATCTGACCTCCGACAGTGCTACCAGGGGAATCTGACTAGATTGAATTATGGTTATACATTTAGTTGCCTGAATGTGCAGGTTTCGTTACGATGTTTTCTATGAACTAATAATTCAGAAAATATTAATTGGTACATGGCCGTAGTGGGATTCGGACTCGAAACCGCTCGCTTACGAGTCGGACACCATAACCACTTGGCCACCGACGCTCTTAGTATTGGAATATATTATACTTTACCCTTTATCCGTCGTTCCTATAGATTATGTTGTGAACATGTGTGTCATACAATGCCTCACTTCGCGCCCAATGATGGGCAATACAAGCCCCTCTCTCCAATTCTTTACCCCCTTCCGCCGCCTACGAAACCAATTTTACGAAACCGGTTACAAATTACCATATTGTCAAAAAAAAACTATTTTCAATAAGATCTATCCTGGTACAACTTTATAACCTCAAAAATTATTTAAAAAAAAACAATGGTCTAGCGTACAAACGAGGCTGTAAGTGAATTTATTACATACAGTCAAACATTTAAATCCTCCTTCCTTTTTTGCAGTCGGTTAATAAATTGCAAAACAATAACGGCTTAATCTATCAAAGTTCCAAGTATCATAACTTAGTTGTTATGAAGTTATCTTTCTATATCTAGCCCTACGCCAACGGACATCCCCAATTTTGCATACAAAATCGAGTTCTCAATCGACGCAATATGTCAAGTAATCACTGACCAACCCCCACTCACCGATAGACAACCCTCGACACCACTGAACGGACGTTATTGTCACTCGATGACATCACGTCATTAAGTCGTCGACGGACGTGTGTGGTGAGAGCGAAACTTGTTTGAGCAAGCAAGTTTGGCGTATGTAATAGTCCTTGTGAGTGGAGTAGAATGTAGGTTTCTTGCTTGTTGCTTTCCGATTACCTAGTACTACTCATACTAATATTATAGGTTTTTGTTACTACTTAGGTATGTATTAATTCGTATGACAAAATATCTACTTGAGAAATTTTCAAAATAAAATCAAAGCAAGTTATTTCATTGCTTAAATGCCATTTAATGGTAGTCTATCAAGCAAAATTGAATGAACGGATTTTGATGAAATTATGTAGTTTTGTAACTACCATGTGCAGTTTTGAATCGTATATATTTACCACACATATCATTCATCATCATCGTCCTAGCGTTTATCCCGGCCGCTGCCAGCGACCGCTTTACTGCTCATTCTCCTCCATTTCGCCCGGTGTTTGGCATCCTCGCGTCGTAGGCCGTTGGCTCTCGCATTCGACTCAGCGATGACAATTAATCGCTTTTTGGGTCGCCCACGGGGCCTCTTTTCTGATATCGGCAGGTTCAGGCACCTATTTTACACGTATCCCTGAGGCTTACGAACAACGCGACCAAACCACCGCAGGCGAGCATCCTCGATCTTATCTGCAATATCCCTTACGCCAAGGCTGCCACGGATGTACTCGTTACGTACTCGATCGATCCGCGTAACTTCGCACATCCAACGCAGCATTTTCATTTCGTTTTCGTGGAGTTCCCGAACGTGTTTCGTCAGCGCTGGCCTTGTCTCGCAGCCAGAGCATCTCATGTCTAATTATACTTTTGTATATAAGCCCTTTGAGTTTGATAGGGATTTTAGTGTCACAGATGACTGCCTTGAGTTCCCACCATTTGGCCCGAGCTGCAGAGATTCAGGTCTTGACATTGGGGGACGACACACATCACTACCCTGCTCAATGCAGCGCCTGCAAACCGCGCAACCCGACCCTAAGTTTCCAAATAGGTACGTCCGAAACGCAGGCGTTAGAAATCACATCAAATTAAACTAAGGCAGCGTACACACGCGCCCGTCACGGTGGCGTCGCGCGTGTCACGCGTGACACGGCCTCACTGGCGAGACGTGCGTGTAATTGGGACTCCACGAGAGAGGTTTGGCGCCAATTACAAATTGGTTGTTAAATCGTAGCTTAAATATAGGTTCACCTCGACGCGTAATTTTTTGTTATTAAGAAATATCATAATATTTTTTTATGCTACACAGTGACAAATGAGCAAACAGCACACCCGATGATACCTAAGTGGTAACTGTCGCCCATAACATCTGCAATTCATACATTTAGGTTGCAGGTAACAAAAATACAGAACAGCAGGTGCGTTGTCACTGTGAGGACTAAGATGAAATGCCTCATGCCTGTAAAAAAAATAAGTTTGTCTTACAATAAAAAAATAAATAATCATCTTAGCGTAAATGTCCCGGTTGTGCTCTCGAGGACGAGGGCCCGGAGTCCACCTTGACCATGATCCAGGATTTGGCGATCAGGTAATTACAGTGGAGCGACTACCATCTGTCCTCCGTAACCCTGCTACCAGGGGAACCTGACCAGATTGGATCATGGTTTCAAATTCAGTTGCCTGAATTTGCAGATTCATTACGATGTTTTCCCTCACCGTAACAGCATCAGTTAGAATGCAACTAATGTACATAAGTCAGAAAATAATCATGGTACATGGCCGCAGCGAGATTCGAACTCAGTACCTCTCGCTTACGAGGTGGATACTCAACCGCCCGGCTACCGACGCTTTCACTTAATGTCTTGTTAATAATACGTAATAAAATATGCCCTACAATGTCCACTTTTATATTAAGTAGGGATTCTTGAGTAATATTTGATTCGACGATTTTAATCATGGCATCCGATAAGTTATTGGTCGTATAACTACATAAACAGCCCGGGACCTTATTCTTTAATCACTCACATCCACGCGAACGCTCGCCTTCTATTGCCTGCCTTTACTATCTTTAGCAACTTCCCACGAGTGTGAAAGAGATAGGTAACGCACGCATGCGCTCGCGCGGATGCAAGAGGTTCAAAAATAAGGTCCCTGGCCTTACTTATAAGTACCACATTATTGTACAGACGGTTAACGTGTGAGCCTAGCTTATTACTCTTGAACAGTATAGAGTTCGATACTCTAAAAACATTCGACTATCCCACGGGATTTGTTATTTATCTTGGACCAAAAGTACCTGCTACACTCAAGAATGGTGTAGCTTTTCAGTAGTTACATTTACAAATATACATTGAACTAACATTGTATTCAGCTTATTCAATTGCAAGAAGGTCCTTTCTTTTAAATTTTTAATTTGTAGCTGTATTTATAAACCAAGTTCTAACACAGGCAGCACGCCACATCAAGCAGTTAAACTTCAGTTTTAATAAAGACCTTGACGTTTTACAACCATTTTCTTGCAATAACGCGGACTGGAATAACATTTTGCATTTTATTGTCCAATTAGAGAGGGTAAAACGTCACGCGAGTTATGTCACGTCACAATTTACCGCGCACACTTTCGGTCATGTATGGTGGATATAAGTGTGTATGTAACCTAACTTATATTTGGCGGCAGATTTAGGCGCTGTCCTACTTGGCAACGGTCGTGAGTTCATGGTTGTACGACGGACGTTGCCCGACCCCAATACCCCCCGTCGCACGACCACGGTCGTACCACCGTTGCCAATTAGGACAGCGCTTAGGACACTTGTTTTGGAATATGTGGGAAATAGGTGTCGGCTGCCGGTATCAGGAAAAGATACGACGGGAGGCCCAGGAAGTGAGCGATTGAGGTCACTGTGTCGGATACGAGGGTCAACCACTTATGACATGAGGACGTTGAAGATCGAGTGAAGTGGAAGAGGACGGGTAGGGAAGTGGACCCTGGGCGATGGGAATAAATGCTATAAGGATTTTTGAATATTTAAATGGAATCAAAACTCATATTAGCGACGAATGTGTCCGAGATAGATTAATTTAGTCGACTGAATTTAGTCAAATACACCTGCTTATTAGGTGTATTTGACTCAAATTCAGTCGACTAAATTCAAAATGGAAAAAATTGCTCATAAAATAATGTCCATTTTTGTATTACGCCGTTTGAAACGGAGGGCGACGCGTAATATAATAGCAGTGATACGAATGTTATGAGCAATATATTCCACTTTGATTTGCTGTCATTATTATTGCTTCTGTATTATCTGAATTTAGATGACTGAATTTAGCCAAATTTAATATGCACATAACTGAGGGCTAGATAAACACCGCCGCCTTAGTTATTTCCCCGTCAAACAACCTTTAACATTTTGCTAATCACAGTTTTTGAATAACCAAAATAGGGCAAAAGCAAGAAGATCCTTTGATCCAAACATTTTACCGCTCCAGCCCGTAAACCATAAACAATATCTAACATGAGTTTATCTCCCTGCTATGTAATCTAGAGATTGAAGCGCAGGAAATGGGAACATTCCAGCGTTTCGTTGCACAGACCGTTTACCCCGTAGAATGGTGTTTACGTTTTTTATATATAATAGAGGGATGCAAACAAGCAAGCGGGTCGCCTGATTTAAAGTGATCCTGCCTATTGACCGTGTGGTGTCCGGCAGAGTAGAAAAGTTTCCATTGTTATATTTATAACACTGCGATCTCCAACCTGCCTGCCAAGCGTGGAGATTATGGCAACAGCCTCCCCGTTCGTGGAAGAGACAATTAGTCCTGCAGTGGACTGTTGTGGGCTGTGATGATGACTGCCACCTATGGACATCAACACCTGGAATATTACCAATGCTTTGCCCACAGAGAAAGAAAAGAGTCCTCTATAGAAGAAGCATCTATACATCTCTTGAACGTTCCCTTTTTATATTCCAAACTAAACACTGGCTGCTTATTCCAGCTCCGAATAGCACGAGCGAGGAATATTGAGGAATGACACCAGAAATGACCTGATATAGCGCGTGACATGTGGCATAGCGCGATACCCGACCTACGACCAGGGTGTGACATCAGGTGTATGCGGTTGAAAATAGGAGCTGTGATGATGGAAGCAGGTGGTGGAAAACCTCAGAATTTGAATTTAGAATTTTGAAGAATAATTTAGAATTTTTAGAATTTAGAGCGCCGGAGATTATAGAGAGATGAAGAGGTTGGCAGACAGGAGAGAAGAGTGGCGATTGCTCCACCGACAAGAGTCATACTCTTAAATATATGATGATGATGATTTATAATTTTGAACAGAGGGACATGGTATATCAGGAGGAGGTGATATACTATCATTACATATGAGTACCCAGCCCGTGGTAGACACCGACATATTTACGGTTTCGGTTTCAACCTTTTGGGAAAAGGTTTGCACTTGACCCCATCTTACCTGAAGCCACTGACGATGAGGTTGAAGATATATTACTTACCTGAAAGAGAAGAAATACATATTACTATTTGGAGAACAGCAACAATACATATTCAAGTATATTGGCAGTTATTCAATCAATTGATAAAACTTACTTTTTATATAACACGTGTTTACGACCTTGTACGTAATTATATCTCATTCTATTAAGGAGATGTCTACACGCTTAGCAATCTGTGTATCGCGTTTGGAATCGAATTTCCTATGGCAAATCACATCGAAGCGTTGTTTAGAAAACATTTTTTGGTATAAGACCGATGACTAACATTATTGTATTTCAATATGCGTGTCTGAAATCGCTTTAACTGATACTTTTTTCCTTATAATATAAAACGAACGGTGAGATCGAAAGCCGTGATAAAAGGATAAGGGGACTTTGAAATAAAAGATTAACCAAATCTTATCTAGGGGAGTTTGAACGTACTCCACTAAATACGTACCTAGGCCTAATAAGCTAGCGATTCGGACTCGAAAGCAAGAAGTACCGGGTTTGATTCCCAGTTCACGTACCAATTACTTTTTCCGAGTTATGTATGATAGTTGAACATTAACCGATAATCTTACGGTGAGAAAAGAAACAGTGAGGAAACCTGCATATTCAGGCAATTAAATATGTAACCATAATGTAATCTGGCTAGGTTCCCCTGGTAGCATTGACACGGAGGTCATATGGCAGTCGCTTAACTGTAATTATCTGATCTGTCAAATCCTTGATCATGGTCAGTCGTCTTGTACGACACCCACGAGTGTAAGGGTTGGTGCTATTCTACTGTGCCGGACACCTCACGGCCAATACAGTATAATGCTTTAAAATTAATTACGGAATAAACTTTCCCATCCAAACTTCCGGCGAGTTATTACAGACAATATTTGCCTCTCCCACGCTTGTGGGCGAACAAATAAGAATCAATCAATTGTTTTTTCGCCCAACTTCCTAACTGTGATCGAATGTTTGCCTTGGTCGAAATGAAAGGAACTTTTCGAGCTGAAGTTGCCTTAGCTCAGTTAGCACTTTGGTAGTGATTCTATCTGATGTAATAAAACAAGTATTCGATGCTTTGTTTCATAGTTTGTGTTATGTTACAATATACGTGCTGTCGTACACTCTGCCGCAGAAAAATAATTGACTTACGACAGGGTTACATTTCTTTGCAGCTGACTGTATCATAATGACTGCAGGTATGGTAATCCAAAGTACAAATCACACGGGTTTAATCTATATTTAGTTTATAACATAGTCGCTTTCCGCCGTCTATGTTATTTATGTACGCTTCACATCTTTTAAACTGCTTACTTTTAATGCGGTTTTCAACAATAGATAGAGTTATTCAAGAGGTATCATCTAGGCGTTACGAGGGCCCGGGGTCCGCCTTGACCAGTTATTCAAGACGTATACTATAAGTAAAAGGGTAGATAGGCGTGAAGTGGTGTACGCGAACGAAGTCGCGGCGGGTCCACTAGTAATATTTTAAAAGTAAATCCGTGTAATAAGAGCCACTTTAGTTTTGCTTATTTAAAAACAGAGAAATTAGGCAGAGGTATGGGTAAAAATAATTAAAAAAATACGAAAAGTTTGTAATCTAAAATTATCACCGTTATTTGCTCATTTGCTAGCTGGCTTCAGAGGGAGAAATTTTTTTCCCAATATGTCGCGAACTACGAAAGCGTCGGTGACCTAACGAGTGACGTGTCGGATTCGTAAGCGAGAGGTACCGGGTTCGATACCCTGTGCCTTCACGTATTTCTTAGTTTAACACTAACCGATGCTCTTACGGTGAGGGAAAACTTCGTGAGAAAACCTGCACATTTAGGTAACTTAATATGAAGCCATAATCCAAGCTGGTCAGGTTCGCATGTTAACAAGGTCACGGAGGCGAGATCGATACCAGCAACGAAGACTATGCAAAGTCGATAATGGCAGGCTTATAGGAGAAGCAATTACAGTAAAATTGTTTGTAATTTCTTCGTTTTAAATGCAATTTTAATGAAATTTTCAGTGTACATAACTATTAACCCGGCGTTTGTCAGGTTGGGTCATAATGACCCGCCACATTTTTAAACGACCCAACCATACATTCGATGTAACCTTTTTGTGCCAATTAAGTTTATACATTTATTTACTTGATGATTGGTTTACTAGTTACTAGGCTACACCTTCTCAAGGATCATAATTTGTCAAGTGTGGGTACTATTCGAAAAAATAAAAGGCAAAAAGACTGTATTTTTACCGGTTTACTCTTTTTACTGGTTTACTCGGCTTAGATGAGAATTCTAAACGATCACTTGAATGCCTGCAAAGATGTATATCATTTGCCTAGAGAGATGCGCAAGACAATAAGATAATTTACTGGAGAACGTTCAGAGGGGTCACCTTCTGAAATTCACGGAGTTCAAAAACGGTGCCAAATATGTCCTGCCTGTCTACATTGTAAGAAGTTGTCTGTCTAGACTACGTAATTTCTTACTACGGTGGATATGCAAATGTAGATGCTGACTGTGATTCGTTTTAAAATTTCCGTTAAATTTAGCATAAAGTTTCTCAAAGACATCACATTAGGTACCTATTCCAAAAAGAAACAAAAATATTAAAAAGTTATAGTGTAGTTGTTGTGTGTAGTAAAAGTTAAAATATTAAAAGTATTTTGTTTATTTGTTAGTAAGATTACAGAAGTTAAATATTTTGTTATAGATTTTATAGAGCTTTCGTAAATACATGACAAGTTCCTAAATAGTTTTTCTTCAAAATATAGTTATTTACACATAACTTAAACGGATTTAATATATCATTTCCAAAAATTAATTAACATATTAAGAATTGAACTATTTTCAAAATCCGGGTTATATTGTCCCATCATACAGTCCTTGTACTGATTTTCTACCATACAGACGCCGGGTGAAATTGTTGCCTACTTTTTTTAATGATCGATATTGGACACTAGGGGCCTCCAGAGTCCAGAGTCGAGATATTGAAATAGGGGGAAGAAACAGAATCAGAAAACGACGTTATGGCAGATCCACAAAACTATGGAGAGACGAATTATTGGCATTCGCCAGGGACTGGCAAACCATAGCATACGCTATCGAAGTATGGAAGAAGAGGATCCCTCCTCTTCTTCCAATACTGGGCCTTTGCCCAGCAGTGGGATGATTCAGGCTGATATAATTACCGACAGTTTTATTTTTAAATGTAGTTAGCTGTCTGTGAACCGGTATATGGACGCCAAGATGATTTATTTTACGTCGCTAGCTACAACTTTTACAATGAAATGGGACGAAAGGTTTGGTTGATGAGCCCCGCAACTTTTAACACCAGTAAAGGGTTTACACATTTTCTGCCTGTAGGCTATTTAAATTTGACCACCCCTTCCGAACTCTACAATTCGACCTTCATATTTATCTACGCTTTTTTTTTCCTTTGTGCACTATCGTCCTAATTAGGTACACCAGTTTTTTCTGTAATCTAAGTATTAAATTAAGATCACGAAATATGGGATCGATGCGTCGGTTCCTAGATAATTTTAATACAACGATTTCTTTAAGATTGTGTAGGAAATAGTGTTAAGTATATTTCTGAGCTCACAGATGTTCAATTAATATCATCTAGCATGGACGTAGCAAGATTTTAATTTCGAGAAGGATTCATCTTATGATGTTCGTAATAAAACGAAATTAAATTAAAAAGTGGGCAAGCGTAGCGAGCTCGAAATTTGTCGAGTTTGGCTCAAAAGAGCTGGGATGAACATAATAAAAGTAACATCAAATGACGGAGCGAGTTCAGCGAGTTCTGATTTTTTGTAATTTGACTCTTAAAATATGGATTAAGGACAGATGCGGGTGGAATCAATGATTAAAAAACAAATTAGGGTATATTTTTTATGATTTTGTTTTTATTTATCAAAGAAAAATATATTTAATACCAGTGAAACTAGCTTTGTTGGGAAGATAATGCCATTCATGTGTGAATATGATTTCGACCGTAGATGGCCCAATTTGGATGTCAAATTTTTACACACTATAGCAACAAATGGCCATATTTCGCTTATAACTCACCGAATATTTTCTTCGGTTGTCTTTGGTTTTAATGGAAAATAATCTAATCCAGTTAGATCACACAATCTCGGTGTCCAACGTGAAATGTTTTTATAATGTCGATTTTTATTCGTTATTTCTTCCTCCATACAAATTTATATTTCAATTTGAAA
Source organism: Blastobasis adustella (assembly GCA_907269095.1). NCBI lineage: Eukaryota > Metazoa > Arthropoda > Insecta > Lepidoptera > Blastobasidae > Blastobasis > Blastobasis adustella. The sequence continues at coordinate 2,404,440 of OU026136.1, read as the reverse complement.
ACTAAAGCGTTACATACCTTTTATACCAGTCTATGATCAAAATATAAAAATAGCAGCAGTATTACAAAGGCAGCCGTACTGTGACAGTACCATAATATACCGACTATAACAAAAATTAAAAGAATTAAAGTTAGTTAAAAAACGTCCCTGCGTATGCATAGATTCCTGTGTTTGCTCTAAAAGATTGTCTTTCTCTTTCTCATATAAAGTTTACCTACTTTAAAGATAGGTACTTAAACCTAGGTGACATCACGAAAACGTAACACCCAATAAGAAACGTTGATGTATTGCACTTATTTCCAAAGGAGCTCATAGGCGCTGGTCTAATTGGCAATGGTCATACGAAAATGGGCGTGGTCGTGCGACGGGCGGTTTTAAAGCCTCCTATCCTATTGATCAGGCGTCGTCCTTCGTACGACCGTGGTCGCACGACAGTTGCCAATTAGGACAGGGACATAAACTTCGCTTTACTATTCATTAAACTAAACTCCATTACATGAAGTAATAAAGAAACCGCTCATAAACTCAGCGATCCAAACATTTAGCTTCTGTACGCAACAAAAATGCAAAACTGCAACATTGTCAATGAAACGAATATATTTGTAGCATTCTAAAACCACACTCCGAATCGCTGTTCGTTTCATTACGATTTTACGGCAAGCAATCGTTTCCCCAATAAAAACTCGATTGCTTCGGTAAAAAAAGATATATGTAATTTTTTTTTTCACCCATCTTGTGATTGGTTTGTTGTTTTTGTGTCGGCGATTTCTCTTGATTGTTTTGTTTCGTTTTTTCGCAGCAATTTTGCGGATGTGTTATTACGTTTGTTCGGGTGTAATTTAGTTATTTATTGTGTTTGACATATTACTGTGCACATCAACGCTTACAGTCAATTCAGCGAGTTATTAAATCTCTAGCCATTGACTGGATAAGTAGTACAATAAATGACTACATTATATGAGCTACACTTTGATTTGCTCTCAAGCTTTTTGCTTCTGAATTTAGGCGACTGATTTTAGCCAAATATAATAAGCCTACCGAAACGCGCGACAAACAAATCGGAAAGGTACGTCGCGTGTGAGTTCCGATAAATGTATTAAAAATACATACTCTACTATTCGAAAGTTGTAAAAATCTGAACATACAAATAAAAATGTTCATATATAATATACATACTTATAAAAAACGAAGCCGTATTTCGCTTCGCGAAACCCAGTTAGTAAATGTATCACGGAAGCAGCGCGTAACTACGGGGTGGATGCAAAACGTTGTCAGCATAACGCAATGACGTTATGACGGGCCGCAGTCGCACAGTATACAGCGTGTTTTAACTCGCAATTACAGTTTTTATATAATGGTTTATTTATTTATTCGAATGGCATATTAATATGAAAAAATACTTATATTAGGTACAATAAAGTCTACAGATCTATATTATGATGTAGACAATTTTTAACCCCTGGCGAAAAGAGGGTTGTTATAAGACGTGAATATCTGTGGCTTTGTGTATCTGTGTGTCGTCTGTGGAATCGGAGCTCCCGAACGGATGGACCGATTTGAATACAGTTTTCTGTATTTGAAAGGCAGTTTAATCGAGATGGTTTTAAAGTCAGTTAAGAAGTGTAGAAAATAATTGAGAATCTGTAAATTTGTCTGGTACAATGGTGACTAGGCGGGCACAATGCATACGCTTTTTCTGTCCGGTTTATAAGGCCCTTACGTTCAATGGTTTTTTGAGGATGCTTAGTGGAGGAGCGAAACAAAGTAATGGTGGTGGTGATAGTGGTGGTAGCAGTGATGGTGGTAGTAATGTGGTATGGTGGAACCATGAGCAGGTGAGACAATGCTCATCTTCATGAGAATAATATTTCTCCGATTTTAAGGCCTTTTTACATTTAAATGCACCTATTAGGCATCAACTATTCTTATTAGCTACCCGTTCTGTTACACTAAGCCGAAGCCCTTCTATTTCCGTTTACAGACAGCCGAGCCCATGCAAATAGGAGGTTAAATCTGCTAATTGAATTACCGTGGCATTGTTTTCACAGCCATTATGCATGCGACCTTACCTGGTTCCATGACACGGTAATTATTCAGTGGACTAGCGCTCAGTTAAGGGTAACCTTGCTTATTATTTCATTCAAACTCAACAGTCAATGTTAGCTTAGCTGCTTATTATTTCGTTCAAACTTAACAGTCAATGTTAGCTTAGTTGCTTATTATTTTATTCAAACTCAACAGTCAATGTTAGCTTAGTTGCTTATTATTTCGTTCAAAGTCAACAGTCAATGTTAGCTTAGTTGCTTATTATTTCATTCAAACTCAACAGTCAATGTTAGCTTAGTTGCTTATTATTTCATTCAAACTCAACAATCAATGTTAGCTTAGTTGCTTATTATTTCATTCAAACTCAACAGTCAAGGTTAGCTTAATTGCTTATTATTTCAGTCAAACTCAACAGTAAATGTTAGCTTAGTTGCTTATTATTTCATTCAAACTCAACAGTCAAGATTAGCTTAGTTGCTTATTATTTCATTCAAACTCAACAGTCAAGGTTAGCTTAGTTGCTTATTATTTCATTGAAAGTCAAATGAAAAGTTGCTTTATTGATTAAGACGTTTAATATCACTTTCAAAAGGGACGCTGCTTGCGAGACCTAACCTAACCTATTTAGCAATGTTCGCAACGTCCGGGACCTGGATGGGTGACTGTTTCGTACCTCAATTGAAGCTAGTCGAACGTAAACAAAGTCGCTTTCCACGTCTGTTTGTATGACTGTTTGTATCTTTCCTCCGGATGGCATATTTTATTTAAGAAGAAAGAACCGGTCCAAATCCGGGGCAGATTGTTAGTTCTTAATTTATGTTCTTAACTTATGAAATTGTCTAACAAAAATGGCGGACGGCAGACCACGCGCGGCTTTATTCCCTAAATTTGTAAACAAAATGTTAAAAATAAACTCATTACATTACATGACATTATAAGTAGCTCATTTTCATCAATACAACGCCCACATTAAATATGAAAAAATAACCTTTTATTAAGGACCCCATTTCTAGTTAATCGATAACAGGAGGAGCAATAGGCAACGCAATAGGCAAACGCAATAGGAGGCATAAGTTGAATGTGATTGTGGTGATTGTGTTACACTTTTGTAGACTATTATTATTTACTTCGATATTTTTTCTTGGAAACAAGGAGTCATAGTTTAAGTTACTTGTGATTATTCACATTATTAGTTCAACAACAGACCTAGAGCTCCAATTCTTAATTAATAAGAAATTACATTTGTACACAGGATACAAAACTAGTTACAGTTGATACATTTTTAACTTGAATTGAATAAAAAATAATAAATTCTTACAAATCATAATGCATGAGTTGCAGAATAAATCAATTTCATACAATTTGTCATTCTAAAGATGGCAGGCACGACGGACGAACGTGTTGTAACACTCGTGTCAAACTATTATCATACTCGGCTACGCCTCGTATGATAAACAGACACTCATGTTTTAATACCCCCTTTTATATGACAGTTGCATAAACTACTATTTCGTTACAGCATTTCCCATACTGTTTTCGTTACAGCTGTATCGAAAAATAACTTTTTAATCATTATGCAACACTTTTCTTTTTAAAATTTTTGTCGGGCGCCGGGACACGGCTAAATGTAGGCTGAATACCTAAATGTCTCCAACAAATCCAAAATTCAAATTTTCCTGTTTATATTTGTGATCAGTTCATAGTCTGTGGTTGTGATTACGTACGTTTGGAATTATTTTCCCGCTAAACAGAATATTTTTCTAATTGTTGTAATTTGTGTTTGTGAATGTTTTTTCTTGTTTGATACAAATAAATAGATAAATGTGAAAGTAGTGAAGTGAATTTCCCGCCGCTTGATATCCTCGACGCGTAGATACAACAGAACTGACTCGCAGTTACTTCCAGCAAAGTTAAAAAAATTATAGGTACGAAATTTTAACATGAAAATATGAGTGTAGATAAAGTAGTGTATGCAACTGCATATAATTAGGTATTATATGACAGTTGCATAAACTACTATTATTAAATTATTAAAAAAGGATGTCTCCTTAAAACATCAAACCACATTATAGGTTTTAAAAGTTTCGTGGTTATTCACTGTACTATCAACACACAATTACCGCGTTTCGCTCGCCTTACAGCGTAGCATTGCTGCCAGTGTAATGGGCACTTTTGGACCGGGTATGGCCCGGGGAGGACTCTTTGAATAGGGGTTTTAGTATTATCTCTTTTTAATGTTATATTTCTTTTTTCCCCATGTTAAGAGCGAGTGTCTCCAGAGCGCGCTCGCCAATGAAATTTTGTACGTGATTCAGAAACATTGGTTTACGTCTCATAATCTATGCTTGTGGTTTGGCAAATTGTCGATAAAATATATTTATTATGTCGATAATGAAAGGATATTAAAAGAAAATATGATCAAACTATCTCGAAAGTGTATAAAATTATATTACAACGCCACAAAGTTGCGTACGTTCTAATTACAAATTTGCCTTCGCAACACACTGTTTATTCTAAAGGCTGTGTCTAGACTAGACAGATTGTTAACGAGCTAATTACGTGCGAGTCGGCACGCGATCCGGGGCCGTCCAATTTCCGCCCGGGATGTGTTGGAAATTATTAAGCTGAGACTTGTGTACATTGAAATATTATTGAGTAATCAAAATTAATTATCTAATTTATTTATTTATAGTCTATTCACTGTTACTCAAGACTCACGCGTAATAGGGCGGTGAATATCCGCCACTGGCAACACTGCCCGTAACGGATATGCCAACATGTGGAGCCTCCTTTATCTAGGTGTTTGTAATCGCAGCTATAGTTAGCTCGCGAATTTACTTTAGGGGGCGGCGGGGGAGGAGCGCTGCATTGAATAAACGAAACACGTGCTCCCACGCATTTCTATTTTGTGTAACTCACCACTCACACGAGATAGGGCGGTGGTTTGTCTTCTACAATCGATCCATTTAAAAAGGTGTATTTTGTACAATATTTACAGTAAAAATAAGTAAAATACCATAGGTAGACAATTTGTAAATTACATTGGCAACACCGAAGGCGAACGGGTAAAAAATAAGCCAAATCAGCGCCCCACATCAACATATCGCATTTTTCATGACGAAAAAAAAAATATTATAACCGTTTGACTTGATCAAGCGGTTTAAAAATAGAGCCCCAATATCGCTTTACCCAAAGCGTTGCTAATTACTAGATGAGTGACACCGCGGCATAAGCTTACACTTCTTAATTTCCATGTCTCATACAATTGCCCCTAATTCCTTAAAGAGGGAAGTCAAGGGAATGGGATAATTATGCGAAAAACGTCAGAACAACGTCCGCTAAGGTGTTAACATTGTTTTCGTCCCAATTAAAACTTTCTGGGAAATGTTCTTTTTTACTAATACCTACAGTTTGCGGTACGGTGGGTAGGAGGGGATATTTTCAGCATATTGCGGACGGTAGACGATTTTTGCTTCAATAATAAATTATTGGGTAGCGAAAGATTTAAGTTTCATGAAAAAGAGGAGTTTGTTATTCATATTTATTACTAGACGTCAGACAATACCGTAGCATAGGTACCTATGTATACTAAACATAGGTACCTGTCGGGCGCTGCCTGGCATTGTCAGGCGCTGCCTAGCTCGATATGGTATTGTCGGACATGGTCCAGCCGTGGTCGGCGTAGTATGGGTGTGCTCCGGCCCTGGACCCGGTCAACGTGTCACTGTGTTTCCTTCCTACTTTCCTACCATCCTCCTTTTTGACGATTGGAAGACATATTTAATGTCATAATTATCATAATCATATCAGCCGAAAGACGCCCACTGCTGGGCATAGGCCGCCCACAGAAAACTCCACAAAGGCAGGTCCTGTGCCTTCCGCATCCAGCTGGCGCCTGCTGCTGCTGGCTGGTGTTTAATTTCCTGATCAATAAAAAAAGATTGAGTTTGAGTTTGAATTTGAAAGGGATAAAAACACTTTGACTCGAAACAGCCATTGTTTTTCATCATTCATCATTCCGCAAGCGCGTTCGACGGCTGGCACTTGCATAGTGAGAGTTGTGGCCGCTAGTGGTTTTTGTGTTCGGATTTTCGGATATTCGAATATGAAAATTTATTGTAATTTCAGAATAATAAAACAAGCACTGATGTCATGTATTTCTTTTTTGGCAGTTTTATGACATCAGGTTAAATTTTATTGTAACTCTCTAGGTAGTACAAATATAAATCTTTGTTTCATTCTCCTGCGCTAATGTTTTCATTATAAGTTAGCCTTTACGGTTACGATAAAAACTCAACAGGAAGTCAGATGGCAGTCGCTCCACTATAATTACTTACCTGCCAAATACTGGATCATGGTCAAGGCGGACCCCGGGCTCTCGCGCAGAACACAACCGGGACACACGCTGACCGAATCGTTATAATGTGCGCACATGCAATCTTCACGCTGATTAACAGAGGAATGAACCTACAATCATCATCATCATCATTATCATCATCATCGTCCTAGCGCTTATTCCGGCCACAACCTACAATGTCTGGGTAAAATTTTTATAGGTGTAGCAACACTAACTTTCTCATGAGAAGGCTAGCAGCAAAAATATTAATTCAGCAACACCTTTGGTCCCCTAACCGCAAGTATACATGCCATAGGCAGAATAAACTTCTTCATTACATCACACAGCACGTTTCACCGGATTATGAGGCTTTATCTTGTCACCGACGATTATGTTTCCAGGAAAAAATGCGACTAGATGTGTCACTTGACGGTTAGGGAAAAACTGGGGCTATTACTGCAAAGGAGACATAGTTTAACTAGTCTACTATCAAGGTTCTGAACAGAGCTGAAAAACATCTGAGTGGTTCATTCGGTCTGAAATTGAAATAATAAATTTTAATTGCTGTTACGAGTCTGGCTGTAGTATGTATAATAAGTAAATATTTATTTAGAAAAAAAAGTATATAAGTAGTTTATCTAACACCCATAACACAAGCTTTGGTTACTTTGGGGCTAGATGGCGCTGTGTGAATTTGTCCAAGCATATTTATTTCATCATCATCATCTTGGCGTTATGTCCCGGTTGCGCCCCCGCGCAGCACGCGAGGGCCCAGGGTCCGACTTCCTGCTATTCTTGGCCCACCTCGCTTGGTCTTCGGAATCCCTAGTGGTGAGCTTATTGGCATGCATATCGTTCTTGACTACGTCAAACCATCGCTTCTTGGGCTGGCCTTTCCTTCCCGTGCCCGGCGGGGGCAGCATGGCCAGACACTTGTTCCCCACATAACTTGCCGGTCTGTGCAAGACGTGGCCATACCATCGAAGGCGGCGCTCTTTCAGCTTATCTGCGATATCACGGACGCTAAGGCTTCCCCGAATGTGGGCGTTTCGAGCCCGATCCTTCCGTGAAACTCCACACATCCACCTCAGCATCTTCATTTCCGTGACTCTTGCTTGTGTCGCTCTAACAGGGACCAAGTCTCGCTACCGTAAAGGAGAGCAGGTCTAACGATGGTCTTATAGACCTGTCCCTTCAACTTTATCGGCATTTTGGGATCACAAATGACACCTGTTACCTCCCGCCATTTGGCCCAAGCAGCGGATATTCAGGCCTTGACGTCGCAATCGATGTCCCCGGTTAAGCTAAGCACAGATCCCAAGTATCTGACCTGATCCGTGCACTTGACTTCCTCATCGCCTATGCGCACGGGTAGGGGATCTGCGCTGTTGCAGGCCATGTACTCTGTCTTCGCCACATTTATCTTCAGACCGCCGTTTTCAAGTGCCTCCTTCCACTTTTTTACACGTTGGATTAGTCGCCCCTTGTCAGAGTCTGTCAGCGCGATATCGTCAGCATACATGAGCAGCCATGGAGGTACCTCATGATAAATTCGGATGCTGTCCAACAATACGTCTAATATCACGTTGGCAGTCAAAGCATATTTATTAATTATTATTTATAGTGTAACTAGTCTACAATCAAGATTCTGAATAGAGCTGAAGAACATTTAAGGAATGCAGTCATTGGACGTCTTTCAAAAAACACATAAATATTCCCCAGCGCAAGCAAACAAAGTTGTTGCCCGTTGCCGTAAATCGCCAGCAGATAGCACCAGCAGAAATATGGACAAAGGAGAAAGAAAATTACTGCAAGTTTAAGAAGACAGTATTTTTCGTAGGTCGAAAGAAGCAGTACACTCTTTGAACGTTGGTATTTTGAGACGCATCTGCTTGTGGGTACTTGCCATAATCTCAGTTGAAGACAACATGACAAAACTATAATTTATATGTGGTATTGCTAAAATTAATATTTTTGCTGCTAGCTAGCCCTTTGATAAGAAAGCTAGTGTTGCCACCCCTATAAAAATGTTGCCCAGACAAAACTATATTAATAACCCATCGAGATACAAAGCAACCTTTATACAAATTACAAGTACCGTCGAATAATAATGAAAACCAAATGTTAAGTACATTAGGTGTTCATTATGATTCGACGGTATACAGGGTGTTACGTAATACATGTATAAAGCCGAAAGGGTGTTAAAGTATAGCTTGCAAAGAGTACACTAGCGACTTCAAATTATCCGGACAATGAATTTTAATTCTCATTAAAAAATCTTCGTTTTTAAAGAAAAATAATCATATCGACTACGTTGAAGCGCAGCTCTATTTCAAGTGAACAACTAAATCGAATGAACGAACACGACACGAAAGTAGGTAAATTTCGTCAATGGAAGCCGCGCCGTAGATCAAAGGCACCGCCACAGGCCGGCTCGCCTCGGCCCGTGGCGGGGCGGGGCGTTTGTCGGCGGTTGATTAACCTATTACAACTGATTTCTAGAGATGCGGTCTTTCGTTTTTAAAATGTCATTATCGACATTGAAAAAGAAAAAGTTCGATAGTCATTTTCTCGCTAACTATTCCACGCAAGAAAAAAATGATTGTACCTATCGTTTTAATACGTGTAGCACTCCACCCAGTTCACGGCTTTATACATATATTATGAAACAACCTGTATAGAAAACCCTAAATTATATCATACCCAATCCAGACTACCCGCATTCGCGATCCCTGTAACGATCACCTCGCCCGCGGGAGATGATGTCATAATTTTATATCGCAATCTCCTATCCCTTTCCCTCTCCCGCGAAATATCTGCCTACCCTCTCGCACTCATGCAAGGAAGATTATTGACTATTACTCGAATAAATGCGATAAATATTCAAGTATTAAATGTGGCAATTGTCGACTCGAGATGGCTTGGAGTTGAATATTTAACTACGAATAATATCGTTGAGCACAGAATTTATGTTCAGCCATCCATTCTGCTTACTGCCACAAAGTTAGCTGACCTGGTGGCCAAAACTGGAACTAAAGGCCGCTTTTTTTAAATGTCATCTCAATGCCGAAAACAGCGACGCTGTCACTGGGTTAGGTTAGTTTGTGTCATTGTACCCCACGCCTTCTTTCCGTTTTATATTTGTCTCAGCGTTTTCCTGAAGAATTTCCAATATTGTATACTAATGCTATAAAATATAGTAGAATTTTTTTATTTGTTTGTGATAAGCGTGATTTATTGGAATAGGCTAAATGAAATGAGGAAATTAATCTCAAAAAATAAAAGGATCGTTTCCTTTCGTTTTTAAACGATCCCTTTATTTCTGATCGTCGAAACAAAGGCATCGTTTTAACAAACTCATACAAGTAGCTGACCTATGTAGCTTCCTACTTACTAGTACTAAAGAATATAGTAAAGTAAGTAGTAGTTTACTAAAGGATTTTATAAATCGACACCCAAACTTTCAACATCATCCTTGGCAATCTACATGTACTAATATTGCAAAGAAAAAATATTTTGCATTTTTTAATGTTTGTAGTTTTGCTTGTAATTAATAAACTCAAACACTGCTGGACCGATGGACTGCTGGATTCTTTCACAAATAGAAAGCTACGTTATTCTCGAGTGACACAGGCAACTTTTTATCACCGAGGGTTCCGCGGGAAATTTTAATGTTTACAGATATCCGAAATAAGCGCGGGTGAAAGTCGCTGGGAACGGCTAGTATTAAGATAATATCACTTGTATTCAAAGCCTGCCTTACAAATGCAAACAGAACACGTAAACGCAAACAGGAAGTGAATACGCAAATAATTGTGTTTGAGCAGCTGCTAACATAATTGTCGATTATACCGAAAAGGGTCTAGATTGTATTCCTATCCATATTATTTGTATAAGTAGAGTAAGCAACAACCCCACGACTATGTCACACGAAGGTGAAATACTTTACATATTGTGGATGGGAAATTTTACTGAAAGAAAAATTAGACATAGACAAAGACATGATTTATTTCGACATCACAAAAATTCAAAAGCATTAACTAATACAAAGTAGAAAGAAAGAAAGAAAGAAACATTTATTTACACACAATAGTAGGTATAACATACATATACAATCATGGACCAACGCGATGCTTGAGAGCATAAGCAAGTCCTCTATTTTAATTTTAAACATAAATTAGAACTGCGTTTAGAGATTTTTTTTAAATCGTCCGCCTAGACGGGGAATCGAACCAGCCAAATGTGAAAAGAACCGCATGCATTTTATTATAACGACTTTGACAAATCCACTACCTAAGATAAATATTTAAAACTTCCTCGTGAAATCCGTTGGTGAAAATCGTTTCAAATCAGTTATGTAGATTAGAAATAACGATGAGACACTCCGTTTCGATTGAAGATTGATTAGATATAATCAAACAGATAGTCCACTCTGCAGTATTTCGTAATTGCGAGATTGCAAATGGAGGAGAATAAAAATAATTTGGTCATAGTCGGTTTAGCCGTGACAGCGCCGGTTAGCATAACAGACATTAAGTAAGAAAGTAAGGAGAATAGTAAAATCACAGCAACAATGTTTCCTTTGGACTTGACATGGGATCGTTCAAGAGGTATATTAGAGGTTTCCTTAGAGGCGGGCAACGCATTGGTAGCACCCCTGGTGATGCTGATGTCCATAGGCGGCGGTGACCACTTTCCATCAGGTGGCCCGCATGCCTGTTTGTCTGCCGGATAACATAAAAAAAAAAAAAACTAGTATTAAGTGACGCGTTGAGTGGAATTAACAGTCATTAATAGTGACGCTGTTTAAATCATCTATAATAGACGTCTTAGGCCAATGATGATGATAAGTGGGATTCAAGTGTGTCATCCGTAGACAGGATGAGTTTATTAACCACTGAGTCATCACGTTTCTTTAAACCGAACTAAAGTGATATAATACCCAAGCATGTGAATCAGTAAAGAGCGTCGGTGGTTAAGGGGTCCGACTCGTGTCACGAAGCATCAGGTTCAAACCCCAGTGCTGCCAGGTATCAATGATTCTTTTCTGAGTTAGGTACATTAATTGAACACTAACCGATGTTCCTACAGTGAAAAAAAAGACATGAGGGAACCTGCATATTCAGGCGACTGAACATATATGTACATACATATAACGTACACACTCACGCCCGTATCCCATAGGAATAGGCAGAGACTGTCGAGTGTCACAAGTGTATCTTTCCTTTATTGTCAATTAAAATTATTGTGGTGTTATTGTTTGTGAATAAATGTTATTCTATTCTATCCTATCCTATCCTATTCTATCTTATTATGTTCCATTCAATCCTATTCTATTCTATTCTATCCTATTCTATTCTCTAGTATAAATGTTCGTAGTTATCGACTATGTCCTTAAACAAATCAACGAAGACCAAATATCCCAAGGAGATAAGGGTGAAATAAAGTAGACAAATATCATGAGACGCCTCCCGCTTTAACGTTGAGACTCCTTATAATATACTCAAGTTACATCTGTTAATTTTCCCAAAGAAAACATTATTCATTGTCGCTTCGGAGACGTGAGACATGATTTAAGATTATGAATTATTCAATGGAAAGAAGTATTTTGGTAAGTGAGCCGGAAAGCTTCTGGGAAATAATCTGCGTGTCAGTTGGTCTTCTGTGTCAAAAGGTGATGTTTTTGTAAGCTGGGGGATATAAACCCTGTTGAAGAAAAAATGGGCAAATGGGAAATTTTTAGACAATCAAGATAATTTGGAGACCTTGGATCTCTCCCTGGGAGCTCCCTGGATGCAAACTAAATCGTTCGCGTAAGTCAGAAGTTTTAATCGAACAAGCAAGCTGACTCAAATAATTTGTCATGAAAAAAACCTTAAAGTCTCTGCCTATCCCACCTGTGGGACACAGTATGTATGTATGTATGTATGTATGTATGTATGTATGTATGTATGTATGTATGTATGTATGTATGTAAAAACCTCCAAGTTCACAATTTCTCTATAATTACCCCGTCTTGCCCCTGGGATTCTAATGGAAAGCAAACAATATCTTATTTTTCACCAGGGTCTACCAGTGCTCTGAAAACAATTCTAGCGCTGAAACTGATCTGAATAGATAATGCTTTTTCACTGGAAAATAAATCTTCGAGAGCATTAATTACTCTCTCCGGAGACTGTGTCCGCGTGAATAAGTATTATCTCAATAATTTTCCAAACAATATTTATTATATTTAATTATTTGACGACCTGAGTGGTTCAGTGGTCAACATGCCGTCTCTGCCACGGTCTGCCACGCAAGAGATCCCGGGTTCAACTCCCGGCCGGGCAGAACTTGAAATAATGAATTTTAATTTCTGTTACGGGTCTGGGTGTTATATGCAAAACAAGTATGTATTTAAAAAATAATGTATTTAAGTAGTTTATCAGTTATCGAGAACCCATAGCACAAGCTTTTCTTAGTTTGGGGCTAGATAGCTCTGTGTGAATTTGTCTACGAATATTTATGTGTTTATATATTAATTATAAGGATATTTATTATATTGCTAAAGTGCATTGTTCCTTATTTGGCATAAGTAGTAAACAAACATCACTCGATCGCAAATCACGACATTCCACAAGAATCACTCAATTTAAACCACCACAATTTGTCTTAGACATTAGTTTATACACAAAAGCATTAATTTTGTCTAAAAACTGCTAACATTAAAAACAAATAAAATTTTTTAGCCAGAATAGTAAATCTCACAAAATTCTCGGTCGAAACAAAATGTTAGTTTGGAATTTCATTGTAGGGATGGGATGAAGTGAATGAATGAACGAATGATTTGCAAAGGTTCAGTTATTTGGTTAAATTAATGATTATGTTTCAAACTGTACCTGTTATAATTTGTTTACACGTAATTCTTTTATGGAATACGGCAGACAAACAGGCAAGCGAGTTATCTTTATTTCCTTCGAAATACCAACACAAGCGCAAACTGTTTTATGGTTTGAAATGCCAAAACTAATCTGCGCTGGCGTCATTGTCGGAGTTATTATCTAGCCTGTGATATTAATTCACTCACCCTACCTACTTATGAATTCAAGTAAATTTTCAATATTATGTAATAGGAGTATAAAGAGCCAGTAAAAGTTCAATATTAAAGTTTCAAAATCATTTATATTAGTAATTGAGCTTGTAGCCAATCTTGATCAAAATTTCTTAGAGCTTTTAAACCTTCGGCTTTAGCGTCGGCTTAAGGTTGTGGCGATAGCTGATTTATCAGCTTCGGCCAGAAATTAACCTGCGATCGAACACTAGTTATAGCCCTCCCAGTATTGGAAACGCATAACAGAGTTCACTGTGCCTATTTTCTGTTCAATTAAGGTCTGCCAATCGATTTGCATCAGACATTAGTCGCCTTACAACGAAGGGGTTGACGCTACTCATGAATATACAGGGCGACTTTAAACTCATTTCTGATACCAACGGGTATGCAATTATGCATGTAGGTGCTTGTGAAAACAAACAACTTTTACTAATAGGTACTTGAGGTTATAGGTAGGTTACTAAAAGGTTCAATCTACCGCTGGTTTTAGGTGATAGGGTGCTAAACGATCTGTAGGGGAGGATAAAATTATAAGAGCGAATTGCACGAATGCGATTAAAACCCTGATTTATTTGTCATACAAAAGAGGTTACCAAATAGTAATTTTAGGCAATGTCATCAATTAATATCCACTAAGTATCTAAATTCTTTGATATCTATGAAACCAAAATCATAAACATGCTACTTTTAAAGTACTGAACAAAAGAACAAAACCCAGAGTTGTTCCAAGTATATTGCCCTTATTGAAGGACGAACAAGCCCACATAAGTATAGATAGATTAAATTCTATCCTATCTTGGCAACAGGAATCCGAGGAGACAAATGGAGGACAAACGACTGACAGGAAGGCGTGAGTAAACGTCATTAAATCCTAGGACCGATGAACGATCGTCCGCTATGACTTATGGCCGAGAAATGCGGGTAGATATATCCCTACTGGGATTTCTGTGAATGAATACATGAATGACAATATGCCCAAGACGGATGACACAAATCGAATCTTAAGGTCGGTTAATTTATAGCCCGTAGACCATTTTCTGTTTTTTTATATTAGACCAGCCAGGCATTTGACCGCCATCCCACCTGCATGCCTGCCTAGGAACAGCCTATTCACTGTAGCCTTGAAGGCGTCCAAATTATAATAATCAGAAAACAAATTCGCAGGCAACGACTAATCGTGCGCATTATAAAGGTTGAACTAAAGCGGCTCGTGCAGATAGCTGGATGATCCACAGCATAACGATGATGCGTTTGCCCGGATCGTATTCCCCGATGGCGGAACGGGGCTGACGGAATGAGGTCGTGCAACTGCTTCGCACGCTCTCCGAAATGCAACCTGTAGAAGACTGACAGACGCGCAACCCTACGCCGATGCTTAAGACTCTGCAGCTAAGCTTCAATCAATTGAAAATTGTTGTGTATTTTTAAGCCAACCTCACTTCCACGTGGTCCTACTGGCAGACAGACGAGGCTCTGGCTAATCAGCTTTTCCCTAACGGGTCGGATAGGACGTGCTGCACGTAAAAAGCCAAAACACGACAGCATAAAGATTATGGCAAAGCCTTTCACTAAAGTGAAGGAAGCTAGTCATAATAATAGCAGATTGTTATAGGCCGTTGATGGCAGAAATACGTAAAAAACTAACCAAAGTTTTATGAAGTAAACATTATGCAAACTCACGCAATAAGGGCGGTCAAGGTCGCTTATAGCGTGACCTTGTACATTTAGCTTACACCATTTCGTTGCATTGGTTCTCTATTTTAACACAAATAGCACAGTAGTACATTTTTTACACAAATAGTACACTTTCTTTCTTCGCGAATCGATTTTTCTTTTATGCTACGCAGTGACAAACAAGCAGACAGACCACCTTATGATAAGCGATAACTGTCGCCCACAACATCTACGATTCATGCATTTAGAACTTAGAACTTATTTGTCATTGTAAACTCACTTTATACGCAACGAATACAAAGTGCGACCAGCTTTAAAATATCAAGACCGAGTGTTTCTAACATCCTCAAATGTCCTCAATCTCTGTACATCATTTTCATACCAAACGGAAAAACTCGCATTCATGCACGCTGTATCCTGTATCCAGTGACACTGTTTCGGGGCTTACCCAAAATTTCGTATGCGCTGCGCTTGCGACGGGTGTGTGTCTCCAATTTATTATATTTCGCAAATACGTGACTCTCCCCCCGAAAGTACGCGGGAGTAAATTTGATAGCCGGATTTGGGTGTCTTAAATTATGATACGTGCGCGCACAATTTGTGCGTGCACAATTCGTTACTCGGGTGACAGTTCAATTTTATTCGAATTCGTTCGTAATTGGAACTCAATTTTTGACGGGTGCGTGAGGCGGTAAATCATGTGACCTTATAACAGTTGCCGTGTGGTGTCCGGCAAAGAAGAATAGCACCAAACAATTACACTCGTGGGTGCCGTACAAGCTGACTTTTATTTTCAAGGTAAAACTTTTACAGTCTCCGTAGATTGGAAAATGGGCAGCAGCGTTTTCAATTTTTTTATTTACAATATTGCTATCTCCAATCCGCCTGCCAAACGCTTTCATTGTCATGGGTGAGGCCCTAAGTCCTGCAGTGGACTGTTATTGGCTGTAATTATGATGATGATGATAACAATTGCACAGAAATACTATTCTTATGGTAATGTAGTTATGCTCTTGCTCGTATGTGTCCAATAGAGACGACGCTCTACGAAGCCGACCGAACAGATGTCACAGATAATATATTATTATTCTAATACCAACGTATACCGACGACGAAACAGAATTTACAGGTCATTAGGGATTTGTTTTGTAATAGTGATGACCGTTTACACTAAACATAGGAATAGCCTAAATCCGAGGCCCAAATAATTAGGAATTGTATAAGGCGAAAATACGTTTCACCAACAAAGGAAATAACTATAGCCGTTAGGCAACGCTTACACTTAGGAAGTGGATTGGGCGGTGCTTAGGCCCTAGGCATCGCCTACATGACGATTACGTTCTGTTTCCCACAGCAAACTTATCTGGCCCGGTGGCTAAAACTGGATCTAAGTATTGCCATTTTGAAATGTCACTTTGTTGGCAACAACAGTGACGCCGTCACCGGTTCAAATGAGTTTGTGGCACTCTACAGTTTACCAACATTACAACGCGAATCCATAGATAAATCTCGGGTAGAGGTAGGGGTTTGGTGAAATAGACCAATTGGTTAGCCAATTGGTCTATTTCTAAGGCCATTGATAAAGATTTTTCCTAGTTAGGTAATGCATAATTCGAGTTTAGTGAAAACGAGTGTTAGTTTTTTCTATGCCGAGCGTCGGTGGCCGAGCGGTTGAGTATCCGACTCGTAAGCGAGAGGTACCGTGTTCGAATCCCATTGCGGCCATGCACCAATAACTCTTTTCTGAGTTTTGCACATTAGTTGAATTCGAACCGATGCTCTTACGGTGAGGGAAAACATAGTGATGAAACCCGAAAATTCAGGCAACTGTATTTGTAACCATGATCCAATCTGGTCAGGGTCCCCTGATACAGGGTAACGGGTGTCAGATGGTAGTCGCTCCACTGTAATTATCTGATCGCCAAATCCTGGATTATGGTCAAGGCGGACCCCAGTCCCTTGTGCTCGAGAGCACAACCGGAACATTAACGCAAAAATATATATTTTTATTTATTTACTTTTCTCTATGCCAATAGAAAACGACCTTTTGCTACCTACATTATACTCGCAATGATACCCTTCCCACTAACCTCATCACGCGAAGAAATAAATAACAATAGTGGCGTAATATCGTACCTATTGTACCTATTTTCCTAAATAAATACAACACTGCGAATGTTAGCGGAAAAAGGGCCCGGCTGACATCCAAAGCGTGACATGCCTAACGCGATTTCATTTGATATGACTCCACATTTTTGCGATACGAGAAAAGAGAGTTCATTTTCATTGTTTGCCCGTTTTTTTCTACGTTTTTCGCAGAGTAGCAAGTCAGAAAACTGGACCGTGACGAAAAGGTCTATATCGTCTTACCCTAATAAGTGCAAATCTATTAAGTTCAATTAAGTTAAGAATTTTATTTTTCGCATTTTGTATTTAATTATTATGCAATAAAGAGTTTACATACATACATACATAACTGTAGTATCATAAACATATCTCGCGCGTTTCGTTCGGGTTTAGATTTAGATTTTAGATTTATTTATTATCATTTTACAGCCTATATTTAATCAATATTATAGTAATTTATATAAATCTATAAAAGAGATCGTAAATTTTTGTTATAAAACACTTAAAATATGTATACATTCGGAACAAACGTACATTTACTTTCATCGTGGAAATAGACCCGTTAATAGATCGCTGCATACAAATCGGACACTAAACGCGTATTCGTCGTGCCCGCATGGTCACCGCGTAGCAACCGGACAGAAAACGCGCAGTCTACCAGACTGTGAGGGCGCCGTAGGAAATCCTACGTCATCAAGTTCAATAAAAAATCCACGCCGTAGCAATTGTAGAGGTTTAGGGGACCCACAAAACATTGGTATGCCCATGCCCAAATTATTATTATTTTTATTTAAAACTTTATTGCACAATAATACAATTTATTTATTTATTTTTATTTATTTATTTATTTCACACACATACTTATTGCTAACAGAATTTCCAATCGCAATAGTGTTTATCTCCATATCCACAATACCTCATTATAAATACACATTTTATACATGATTAATAGAATTGAATAAAACATGTCAATAGAATAAAATAAAAATGTAAAAATACAATACAATACAAAAATGTCAAAACAAAATCTAATACAATATTCTAAGCGGGATTTCATAACAAATACCTTTATAAATGTTTATCGGCACCAATACAATAATATAATGTCAAATCGAAATAAAAGTCAGTTTAAAATTAATAATTAATAGAAGATTTTGGCGTCAAAGTTTCGAAATAACGAGCCGCTATCACCTTGATATTGCCTTCGGTACATGTAAATATATCTAAATTAATTAAATTGGCGGACTTAAAGCCATGAAGGCTATATCTTCCAGTCAACCAGTAGACCATGCAGAAAGTGAGTAGTAGATGCTTTATAAAGCGTGATGATAGATTGTAATTAACCTAAATACAATACTAACTACATCAAGATAGAATAAACATATATTAGATTATATAATAAATACTAAACATACATACATACATGATCTATAAATAAATATACTTTATACTATTTGTATTAACTTTTTGGCCTTTTATCTATAAAAAACTTTTATCTATAAAAATTGGCACAATTTATTTTTTAAAGTCAAAGTCGAAGGCATTTATTTGTGTCACAGGTAGGCATACATCTCTGTGTTAACCACAATTGTGGGCATACAAATATTATAATTATACAAATGAAATCATAGTGGCAAATTCCCATTAAATTTTCTTATAAAAATTCAGTTATTTTAACATAACTAAGTGTTAAACGGTACCATATCTCTAAAATTCATGTATTCATTCATATCATAAAAGCAATACTTCAAAAGCCATTCTGTTAACTTATTATTAAACTCTCTTTCCGGTAAATTTTTAATTTCATTGGGTAAGTTATTAAATATAGTTATACACATATTATACACATTCTTTTTATATACGAAGGTTTTACACGGAGGTTCTTTTAATGACCCAAGTTTTGACTTCTCTTAGCGATAGTATTTAATTATACTCTTTTGTGGGTTCTAGAAGTAAAAAACTGGGGTGTTCGCTTCGCTTTACAACCACATTACAGTCACCAAAAAGGAATGTGACTTTTCCAATTTTACTTTACTTTCAAATTTTTCTAATTTTTGGAATTTATTTATACAATTTTTATTTTTATATTTTTATTTTATTTTATTATTTAACACAATTTTTTATTATTTTTTGTAAATTTCGAATTTGATGTATGGATCTGTCATCCGTAATAAAGACTTTTATTATTATTATTATTATTATTATTTAAAGGGGCTGAAAAGCTTTGAGACCCCCTAAGCCTCCACTATCGCTACGAAGTTGAATTTTTCTTGTACTCCATGACATGGGATAATCGACGGCGCCCTCACAGTCTACGCACATTCTATTGGCGCGCACACGACGCGGTGACTGCGCGGTTGCGACACGATTACTGTGCGGGGACTATGCGGGCGCTGCGCGTTTATTTAAAAATAATAAAAAATAAGCTCTCTGTCATTAAGTACATCATCATCACAGCCCGTAACAGTCCGCTGCAGGACTTAGGGCCTCTCCCACGAAAGGGGAGGTTATTGCCATAATCTCCACGCTTGGCAGGCGTGTTCGAGATCGCAGTGTTTAAATATAATAATAGAAAATGCTGCTGCCCATTTTCCAGACTACGGAGACTCTTGATCTTTGGCCTCGAAAACATTAGTCGCCTTGTACGACACCCATGAATGTAAGGGGTTGGTGCTATTCTACTCTGCCGGACACCACACGACCACGGCCATTAAGTACATATAGAAACCAAAATTGCATAAACATTTGGGACAAATCGTGCAGAAGTCGTGTATGTCTGTATGAGCTCTTTAACTTGCCAATTTTTTGCTAATAGGTCGGTTTCTCACGAACTTTACTCGAATTATGTGCTAGATATGATAAATAACGCCACTAGTTTGTAGAAAAAAGTGCTAAAATTATGTATAAGTGCTATTAATTTTTAATTTTGTTAAATATGCTTATATACCTACTAATTTAATATTTGTATGCCCAAAATAGGGCTAGACATAGAGTGACATTCAACTTTATAACAACTAAGTTATGTATACACACCTATGTTACAAATAAATGACTTTGAACTTTGAACTTAGTATCGAAGGCATGTTAGGACCTTTTTGCGACGCGTTCATTATTGTCCTAACATGCCGCTGATTGGGAAACTATTGATGAAAAGACACTGTGGCCCCCGCGGTCCTTATTATCGTGTGTCCTATAAGTTATAGCGAGATTTTGTAACATAGTTCCTTCGTAAAAAGTCACAATGATACTACTATGACGCTATTTAGCACCCATCTCTAGCATTTATTTCTAGGGAAGTTCGTGAGAGGCCGTTCTATTAGCAAAAAAATTGGCTATCACTTACTTTATACATTTTTGCATGCGTCTTAGGTCTCTTTGACATTAATAAAGGGTTTTGCCATAACACCCGCATTTTGTAGACAACGTAACGAATAAATATAATGGTAAAATAGCAAAGTGGGACTGGCTCATTTAAAACTGGAAAACCGATTCCTTTAATTTCTGGCTCATAATCGCTTTAGAGGTTCAGGGGCGTGTCGCGTAATCCCGCGGGATCCCGGGACCTCGGGATCCAGTGGCAACCGCCCGGAATTGTAAAATGGGAATATGAAAATTGGGACGTTCGCAATTTTCCCGCTTACCCGTATAACGGATTTATTGTAGAAAGTGTTTTGGAGATTTTGCCAGTATTTTGTGGTGGTGTTTGGTGTTTGCATCTTTCGCTTCCGTCGCCGCCTTACGTAAATTTTGTGCACTATCAAATCGGGTGCATTCGTATGTATGTATGTATGTATGTAATCTCTTTATTGCATCAATCATTGTCATTATTAGTAGGCTAATTACGTAACTCTGTTGCTATTTTTTTTTTATTTCATAATTAAAATTGCGTTATTGATGCCCATTTATTTCATGGATGCAGTTGCAATGAATTGAAACGATTAACTCGATCATAGTAATTGCTAAAAAAACAATTTCGATAATTGAAATCAGATAATTTTTAGTCACAGAGGTACGTAATTAACCTACAGGCATCATATTTTAGCATATTGAGCATGAACATACATAATTTAAACTATAATTTCAGTATCCATAGAAAAGGCATAACCTCATTCCATGGCATATTGAAATCCCACAAAAAGTTACTATCCGTCTGTTTTCTGCATTCAAGACAATATTCGCTTTAACATAAAATATTTTCATTCCCAAGACACACCGTCGTTCCGTTGGAATTTTATGTTCAAATAATAGGTACGGATAATATCAAAAATATGTCAAAACAAGGCAAAGTTAAATGGGTCGGGTCTTGCTCTGTGGGGATCTCGAACAGACCATATCTCTATTTCATATCTATACTTATATTATTATTATTAAAAAAAGAAAATATTTGATTATTTCCTTGTTTCTTTGCTTTGTAATTCAAATTCAAAATATTAATTTCAGATTTACATCCATAGTGTTGTAACAATGAACTTTACCTAGTGTTAGTAACAGTAATTTAAATAGTCAATAATAATAATAAATTCAATGCATGTCATAATTTGGTAAATTTTTAGTTCATACAGGCGCCTGGCTGAGTGCCTGTCGCATGAAGCCCTATCCAATGGATAAACCCGAAATTACTTAACCAATTTTAAAATTTCTTGCACTAATAGAAAGTTATATTATCAGCGAGTAACATAGGCTTTAGTTTTTTCCGAAATTCAATGTTCTAGCAGGAACGAACCGAATTTACGCCGATGAAGTCGCGGGCAAAAGCTAGTATTTCATATATTTCATCTGTAGCGAACTTCTAATTATCCTAACCTACTTGTTACAATATTTTTGTATTATGTAAATATTGTAAATATCTCTCCCAACCCCAAATCACACCATTTAAATTCTATCCACACAGAGAGAAATTAAACCTTGAAATCTCAAAAGTTTCATTCATTCATTCGTATTTATTAGCTTCCATAAAGATAATACAATAACATTGTTATGTACATACAATACAGACCCGGTTGGGCGCAGCATTTTGGGAGAGAGGAGGCTTTAAACTTACGATGCTAATGGAATAATTTATACCTATTGACTATTTAAGTATTCACATATCCATTATATATTATTTATCAGTGAGTTTAACTAGTATTGTAAATCAATACTCTATAGTAATTATCTAATACTTTGTACTTTTATTTTTATTACTTAAACTACTTATACTTAAATAATGCACCCTTGCATTGACGCCTATTATTGCACTTTCGTAGTAGTTTCGTAGCACTTTCAGATTACCATTGTTTATTTTTTACAGTATGGTTTAAGAGATTATTTAATATTATTAGAGGTAAATTATGTGTTTAACTAGATAGATATGAGTTATACGTATTTAGAACTTAACAGAAGGGACGGAATACGATCTAATTATTTTGCTATCGTATCGCTTAAATATTCGTTTACGCTGTAATAAGTTTTAGTGACTAATAGATGTTTTAGTAGTTTTTCAAATTTTTTGTCGTCGACCTCATTTTTTATGTAATTCGGTAACTTATTATATAGTCTGACAGACATGGCCAACGGACTTGTTGAGTGTAGCGTGAGACGGGAGTTAGGGATCATTAGGTTTCTCTTATATCGCAGCGAATGGCCTGTGGGCACGTCTTCGCGTTTTTTGTATAGCTTAGGGTATTTCCTAGTGAGTTTGCAAATCTCATTTATGTACATACATGGCAGAGTAAGTATGTTTTGTTCTCTGAAATGAGACCTACAGCTTTCTGTAGGATCATCATTCGTTTCGCCTTTAATTAAAGTTTACAACTCAAACCGGTGAGTACGATCATTAGCTGCCACTAATGGCACTTTGTCACGTCATTCCATTACAGACAGACATATCTATCTAGACATAGTATAAAACACAGTCGCTTCCCGCCGTCTGGCCCTATCTATCTTTGTACGTTTAGATCTTTTAAACTACGCAATGGATTTTAATACGGGTTTTAACGATATATGGAGTGATTTAAGAGCTTCCTCTTAATAAGGATCCTCGATTATAAGGAAGAAAAAGAGGGTAGGTAGTGGTTAAGTAGATATAGGGTGAGTGTAGGGTAGGCGTAGGGTAGGTGTGGGGTAAACCACTAACATCAACGAGCCAACCAAACCGTTGCTGGCTCGCGATGCCGATGTGAATAATTTTTTTATGATTCATGATTTGTAATTTAAAAATGTTTTATGTTAAAACCTAAATCGAATAAAATTATTTGACTATTCACGCCGTCGCAACTGAACTTTACCCGAGCGACGACTTCACTACTAGTAAAAAAAGAATGAAAGTAGTAGGTTGTGAGGGTGAACATATTTTTTTACATATATCCTCTGGTGTGGGTTCTATGATTTTTTTGTGCCAAGTTGTGCACGGACTGACAGACGTTTTGTGGGTCTCCTAAACATCTACTATCGCTAGAAAGTAGATTTTTTCTTGTACTGAGGATGTACGATAACCTACGGCGCCCTCACAGTCTATGTATGTATGTATGTATGTAATCTCTTTATTGCATCAATTTATAACATTACAGGAAATAAAAATACAGTTTATAATGCAAAGGCGAGCTTATGCCACAACGGGATTTCTTCCAGCTAACCTTTGATAAGCCGAGAAGACCTTTGATGAGCGCTGAAGACAATGAAGAGTATAAACAATTAACTATAACGAATATACATATGAGGATATTATATATTAATTATACATTACATAGGTATCTGTAGCACTTACAGAGGTTAACTCAATTGCAATGTATATATTTATAGTGTAGGCGGGAATACAATAGGTCCTTACGATACAAAGAAATAACAGCAAATAACTTCGTATTGATACAAAGTGAGTCCGTTCACCGGAAACACGTAACATATGATAGGAGAGTAGTAATCAATGACTATGAATTGAGGGTTGTCACAGACGAATTTATCTCTAGGGAAAATAATAATAAACAAATAAAATAAGTTGTATTAAATCTTGTTGAAATACATTTCAATTTAAGATGTAAAAAACACGTAAAAGGTAAAAATAAAACATAGCTTTTGCCTGCGCTAGGGTAATATATATAATAATACCCTGTATTTCAGGCGAGACTGTCTTTGGGTTGTCCTTGTGACCAATTTGATTTAATTTAATTTGTCATCCGGTGCGCCAAGCGTGAAGGTCCAGCCCTTGGAATCGGGCCTTGAATTAACATTTAACTCGTTCGTGGCGTTGGTTTCGACGGGTCTCCGGTAATACCTGATACCCACTCTGCGTGTGTCCCAAAGTATTCTATGTAGCTATACGTTAAAATTATTATTTATTAGTGTATTATTCGACGACGTGTGTGGTGTGTGACTCGGGTTCGATTCCCGGGCGGGCGGAAATTTAAATGATGAATTGTAATTTCAATTACGGGTTTGGGTATTTTTCTTTAAGTATAGACGTATCAGTTTATTTTGTTAATATGTAGATATTTTATTTTGAGGACCTTTTTAGCCTAAGGCAAATAAATAAATTATTTTATTTATTTCTTAATTTACTCTAGTAAATGGATGTAATTTTATGCCTGTCATAGCTACTTAGAACATAATAACAAAAATACATTATAAATTGTATGTACCAATTACAAATCTGCAAATTACAAAGGTAAAAAAGTTGCAATGAAAGCCATTCTAATGACATTAAATCTAAACGCATCAGTGACCACAACCCTCCACCATTTATAGACGCTGCGCAAACTGCAAACACTTTCCTAAACTATTCCAAACAACAATTTTATTCGCTTAACCGTCACCAGAAGAAATAGCTGTCAAAACACGCAGAGTTCACACCAAAGTTTAAATTGGTGTGACAACCCTAGTCAGGGAGACGACGGAAATATCGCGCCGCGCAATTCTTGTTACGCCGACAAACTAAATTATAAATTATTTCACTGATAACGTCACTCGCTCTTTACTAATTTAGTATTTCCGTGAACTTAATTTTACCAAAGTACGTCGACGAGCAACTTATTAGAATCGTCTTGGCGTTAATATCTCGGTTGTGTGAGAGCACGCGAGGGCCTGGGGTCCGCCTTGACCGTGACCCAGCATTCTCAGATGACAGATCATACTGCCATGTCCTTGCCTGACCAGATTTAACCATTGAACCAGATTGCCTGACTAGTAGTCAGTGCAGGTTTCCTCACGAAGTTTTCCCCCACCGGAAGAGCATTAGTTAGTGTATCCTTCTTTCCACAATATTTTGCTATTTTTTAACCTTAAAACTATTTACTAAAATAAAAAAATAAGAATGTGTTAAAATACTTTTAGCTGGCTTTATTCCGCACTTTAACTTAATATTCCCGTTTCAACAATTAGATAATACGAACGTAGTGCCAACCCTATTGAGACTTGTTATGCGTGGGTCGCCTTACGATCTACAAATGACCGGTAAATAGGAAATGGTCCAGTTGCTAACATGCTGGAGATGACAATATTACGCGGTACAGCTCCATCTTATGATGACTCATTTTTCATATTGTATGAATAATTCTTCTCGTATGACTTATGGATATAACTTATGGCATTTTGCCTTCCCGAACGATATAGTGTTTTGGATGCAATTTCTTTAGTTGTGTTTCAGTTTACGACGTGAGTGGTTCAGTTAGTTAAAATCTCACCTGTCTGCCACGCAGAGGTTCCGGGTTCGATTCCCGGCCGAGCAGAAATTTAAATAATGAATTTGAATTTCTGTAACACAAATTAAAATTCATTAACTTAAACATTCAACCAAAATCAAATATAATATAAATGCTATAAAATTAACTTTCCAATTAAGCTAGTTTCACTTCTAATAAACATCTATATTTTTTTAATGTTGAATTTCAATTTAAAGTTCTCTGCCTCTAAAAAACCACCCCTTTTTTAATACTGACGACATCGCAACGCAATCTTAGATTTTAAAAATTATTTCACCTTTCAAAACCTACATTATCAGGAGGAAACATGGGCTGAAGCTTTTTCCGAAACTTAATATAGTTTATAGTCTAGTTTCAGTTTAGGATCTGGTCCGGAAAGCAGTAACCAAACTTTACGCAGGCGAAGTCATTAAAGATTTCGATAACTTTTTGAGTACACTCCGTATATATGTTTCTATAACAGCTTATACACAACATACCTCTTCGAGTTCCGCCCAAATTTTCTTATACCAAGTTTAAGATCGCGTAAGAAGAAAATACTGGAATTCAAACAAAGTGTTTCATAATGTAGTAGGCGCCGCCATCGGAACTCCAACTTTATCTGTGGCCTAAGCGGTTATGAAGGCGGTGCGTTCTCATCGTCCTCACGGTAGGTATTTTCGAAGGTTGAGGAGCGTCGTAAGGGTTTGTAGCGGCGCCTTGCAAGGTCAGGCAAGGTCACGCAAGGTCACGGAGTTCAGTTGGCAGTCGCTCTACTGAAACTACCTGATCTGCCAAATTCTGGACCCCGGGCCCTCGCCGAGCGCAAAATCCAGATATTAACGCCAAGACGATTATGATAAGTAGCTCGTTGACGTACTTCGGTAAGATTAAGTTCACGGAAATACTAAATTAGTAAAGAGCGAGTGACGTTATCAGTGAAATAATTTAGTTTGTCGGCGTAACAAGAGTTACGCGGCGCGATATTTTCGTCGTCTCCCTGATTAGGGTTGTCACACCAATTTAAACTTTGGTGTGTACTCGGCGTGTTTTGACAGCGGTTCTCTGGTGACGGTTAGGCGAATAAAACTGTTGTTTAGAATAGTTTGGGTAAATGTTCCTGCAGTTTACGCGGCGACCATAAATGGTGGAGAGTTGTGGCCACTAAAGCGTTTAGGTTTTGTCGTTGGAATTGCTTTCATTGCAATTTTTTACCTTATTCAATTATGATGCATATATGTATTAATGACTCTTTTCTGAGTTATGTACATTAGTTGAATACTAACTGATGCTCTTACGGCGACCGAAAACATCGTGATGAAACCTGCGCATTCAGGCTACTAAATATGTAACCATGATCCAATCTGGTCAGTTCCCCTGTTAACAGAGTCACGGAGGTTAGACGGCAGTCACTCCACTACAATTGCCTTAGTACCTACATGGTCAAGGCGGACTCCAGCCCCTCGCACGCGAGAGCACAACAAAGACATTAACGCCAAAATGACCAACTGAAAAAAGATGTTAAAATTTAAATTTAGAATTGTATCTTCTCCAATGTAAGTATTACACGTATTGTGATGTCAAAATGAATAATGTCTATGTTTATGTCAATCACAGTGATAAATACGTGTGAACTGAACTATGTGATAGGCTCGAAAGTAAGGAGTAAAGAGCTATTAAAAACACATGATACGATAACCCTATATCTCGAGAACAAGCTTAGATCATTCAACCAGAACAAGGCGCCTCTACTAACCCCTAGCAAAGTGAATTGGATGAAAACACTCAACGACAGAGGTTCTAGCTTGATTTATTACCGTTTTATGGCTAACTTTACTTCGTACATTCATTGTATCCTTAGTGCTTACTGCGTAGGGGAAGACTGTTTTACTTTTTGCAAGATTTATCTAAACACTTATTAAAGGAAAAGGTTTAGGTCACTGACTAAGTAACTGGTGGATAACCGGACAGTGCAAACCGCAAAGATCGGCTGAAAGGTATATAGATAGAAGATCATGTGTCCCGCCCGACGTTTTAGAGATGGGCACCGCATTGGTAAAACCCTGGTGTTGCTAATGTCCACCACAGTGACCACTTTCCATCAGTGGCCGGGATGTAGTATAGGAGGTAATGTGTCCCGCCCGAGGTTTTAGAGATGAGCACCGCATTGGTATAAACCCTGGTGTTGCTAATATCCAAAGGCAACAGTGACCACTTCCCATTCGTGGCCCGTTTTCCTGTTTGTTTTCCGTTGACATAAAACAATGCACGCAGTCGTCCAAATAAGAGTGTAGGTCTGCTGGAAGAGATCTCTTTCTAGAGATAAGTGGTGCCTGTTGTGTCTTATACTTTTGTGAAATAACGTGTATATTTTATCTTGTGAACAATAAACTGTAAATAAATAAAAATAAGAGCTCGATCATTACCATCCTGAATCAGAGATTCTTAGAACCAACCGGTAGCTCAAAATACGTCGCGTGTTTACTATCGGGGGTTTGACGCTTTATCAAATTGCCATCTAACACGGCAGGCAGGTCTCGACTGTGCCGTAGTGGGTAGATTTAGGGCTGAGTCTCTTCTGATTATTATCCATTTGCTAGTATTATTGCAGGCTTTGGATAAGCGTACGGCGGTCTGGACGGAAATGGAAACGCTAATCTATACGGTAAAAGTTACACTGGGTAGGTACAATCATCATCGTCGTAGTAGGGCTTAGCCCGACCTCTGCCAAGGTCCGCTTTCCTACTAATTCTACTGCATTGCCCGGTCTTCGGCATCCTCGCGTCGTAAGCCGTTGGCTCTCGCATTCGACTCAGCGATGTCAATCCATCGCTTCTTGGGTCGCCCGCGGGGCCTCTTTCCTGATACTGGCAGGTTCCTATTTCCCACGTATGCAGGTACAACAAAAAAGAATAAATTCATTCCAGTTTAGGAAAATTTTTACTTGCAGCTATAGCAACATACAGGGTACTTGGCGCATCGCGTGTCAAATCAAATTGTCTAACAAGAGGCCATTAGCGGCCCTAAGAACCCATCCTTGGCCCCAGGATCGTTTTTTAATAAATAAAAATTACGTTCGTGGATGTTATAAAAACGGAAAACTGCACAGAAATATTAAGTTAATAATATACGTTTGCTCTTGAATTATAAGTAGTATGGTAGTGAAAAAAAATATTGAGTCTGTCTGTCTATCCGAAAATACCTTAATTTGCTATAAGTCTTTTTTTTGCTTTTACAAAAGATTATAATTCGATTCTTCTACGCATTTTGCTTTTCATCACCCGATTTTGAAATCTTTACAAATCATTCCTTTTACATTTCAGTAAAAAGTAATTACAAGTTAATTCGCATGGATTTTCCCTATTCATTATTTACCTTATTCAGCGCCGTATCTCCAGCTTGTATAAATAAGGGAAAAGTAAATGTTAACTGAATGGAAAAGGGAATTAAAAGTAATGGCTAATTATGCGGGGTGGATCTACAAGCGGGGGGGACTCCACTCTACACTGTGTAGGTTATACACTAATCCGCGGTAAATATTACACTTATTTATTTATTTACCCTGGTAGCAGAGTCACGGAGGTCAGATGGTAGTCGCTCCACTGCAATTACCCGATCGCCAAATCCTGGATCATGGTCAAGGCGGACCCTAGGGCCCTCGGTCTCGAAAGCACAACCGGAACATTAACGCCAAGAGTTTTTTTTTATTTATTTATTTAAGGCTTTGTGCACAAAATTGTATAAAGGTGGATTTAAGCTCAGTTCAAGATAGTTTAAGATCATTAACCCATTACTTTTACACATAACTATTCGGCTCGGCGCTGCTTCGTTCGCGTGGCTTTCTATCCTTACCCTACCCTACACCTACTTACCCTTTTGTCTTTCATACAAACTTTTCCCTGAATATTACATACACAACAAAAAAAAGAATTAGTTAAATTGGTTCAGCCGTTTTGAAATTATACGCGTTATATTATTGCAATTTTCAAACTTAACTTTAAAATTGAAGATAAAGTATGGCGTATGTTACTCGCTGACGATGTAATTTTCTATACCTTGATGAAAGAATTTAAAAAATCAGTTAAGTAGTTTTTGAGGTAATCCATTACAAACAAACAAACCGACAAACAATCAAATATTTCCCCTTAATAATATTAGTACCACACCTAATTCATTGCCGTATTTTAAACTCGAAAATTTAAAGCAAACGTCAGACGCTACTCTCTAGCAAATGGTCAACTAAATTGTGCAGAATTTTAGATAACTGCTCGTTAAACTAGACCACTGTTAAACTGCTCATATTAAACGTAATTATACTAAATGAGCATGTGGTATTCGGTCTGAATAGCATCAACCCCCGATGCCCACAGGTTTCTCGTCGACAACTATAAATCTTGTATATTTACAGTTAAATTCAAAATTTTAAACTTTATAAAGATCTATAAGTCTTGAATATTTACCGTGGAATTCAAAATTAAAAACTCCATATAGAAATACACTGATCAAAGATTGATATAGTCGTTGAATAACTCTTTCAATCGTCAAAAACAACAGAGATAGGAAAGAAGGAAACACAGTGTCTTTAATGCTTGAGTCGGGCGACGGCGTACAACGGCGAAGACTGGTAAGGCCGCGGCCGACAAATTGCCAAGCAGAGCTGGACCGGGTCCGACAAATAACAGGCAGAGCCGGACCGTGTCCGAAAAATGCCAGGCCGAGCCGGAACAGGTTCGACAATGCCAGGTTGAGCCGGACCACTTCCGACAATACCAGGCGGAGCCGGACCGCGATCGACAATACCAGACAACGCTGAATTGCGTCCGACAACGCCAGGTAGAGTCAGAAACTGTTATGATAACCTACTTTCTGGTTTTCTTGGTCTTAGTGCCTTTTAGTTAAGATATTAGTCGGCATATATAACGCGAAAGACACCTGATGGAATAACTTTATATAACTTTTTTTTTAGGCTATCCAGTCATTTGACCGCCATCTCACCTGGTGGTAAGTGACGATGCGGCCGAAAATGGAGCATGCCTGTCTAGGAACAGCCTATTCACTAGCCTTGAAGGCGTCCAGATTATAGTGATCAGGGAACACACTTGCAAGCATGTTACACTAACCTAAAGAGGTCATACGAGTAAATAAAACAAATACAATAATTATTGTCCCTCGCTACATTTATCGATAGACAATGAATCCTACCCCTTCGTAATAAAATGGTCACGTACTTTCCGGCTCTTAACTTTCTCTCGCACGTAGGATGTGGAATGAATTCCCTGCAGAAGCATTCTCTAACTAGAGAACCGCCTTCACGTGGTTGGACACCGCTTTATTCTGCGGTTCCGCATTTTTGCTGCATGAATCTACTATGTAGGAATCGAAGATATTAATACCGTTATACATACATCTCCTTTTATTTTTGTCACTGCGGACCCCAACTCTAAGGCGATGTCCTAATTGGCAACGGTCGTGCGATCATGGTCGTATGACGGACGTCGGCCTACCAATAAGAGACCTCAAAACCGCCCGTCACACGACCATGGTCACATGACCGTTGCTAATTAAAACAGAGCCTAAGTAGCTAGCTTTTAATGCTGAAACTGAAGTTATTTGGTACACAATAATCCCATAATAATAATAAATCAGTATCCTATTTGCGGGCGATCGCGTGGAAATTTCGCGGTAAACAAAACCACATTCTGTGAAGCTGTTTACGCCGAGCCCCATAGCGGCTCATTGTGCAGTTACGAAATTAAACTGACGCCATTAATGCGTCGCCGTAATACCGTCACGCAACATTACACCGCCGAGCACAGACCCAAAAGAGGTGCAATCTAGGGCGATAAATTTCTGTGCAAAATCATATATATAACGTCATAAATGACAATTCTAATAAACGAAATGCTTACAAGACAAACTACTATATTATCAACTAGTGGAACCGGCGCGACTTCGTTCGCGTACACCTATTTTACCCATACCTACCCTTTTTTCGTGCTTATAAACCTTCCTTTTGATTCACTCTATCTATTGTTAAAAACCGCATTAAAATCCTTTGCGCAGTTTTAAAGATCTAAGCATCCTACATGTACACAGGGACAGATGGCGGGAAGCGACTTTGTTTTGATCCTGTGTATAGATGTACAGACATGGCATATCCACCTACCTAAAACCAGTATATATAAGGAGCTAACATTGCTTTGCGCGTCTATAGAGATGCTAGCTCATCTTAAACTGGTTTTGTGTTTGTCAATACACTGTCTTCTGTACATTGGTGTGCTTAATTATTAAAACAACAAGCTTAATTATTTAATTTGTCAGACACTTTACACGGTAATGTACGTCAATTTAGACAACAACAACGATTTAGTTATCCGAATACAGTACAGGTAGCACTTCAGCTATTGCTGAATTTATTTCGAGCTATTTGCCGTAGAGTGATTCTCTACTTTGGTCTGTACTCGATGTATTTATTACACGCATTACGGCGAGAATATGATGTCAGTGATGCGTGAGTATTATAGGCTTACGGTTGACGATATTTGCGGTTTGATAACGCCTCACGCTACGGTCGGTAGTAAACGTACAAGCCGCAGTGTTTCCTTTGGATTATTGTCATCATCTTTGCGTCAATCTCTTACTTATCTTTGACTACTTGGCTCGGTCTTTGTCATCGTTTGTTTATTTGTGAGTTTGTTTGCAAGCATCTCATGTCTCTACGAGCAATCGCTTCTTGGGCTTATTCGCCCCATGCCGAGCGGACGTGGCATAGCCAGACATTAGTTCTCTACTTATTGTATGTATTAGTTTATAATCTATAACAATTTGTATGTATGTATACATATATATGGGCCTCGGTTGCCTGAAATAAATTAATAAGTTAAAAAATAAAGTACATTTGTCTTTACGTAATTTGCCGGTTTGCCGACGCGGCCACACCATCGAAGATGGCACCATGAAAATTCCTTTGGGCCTGGGAATCTAACAAAGTATCGCAATCCTATCAGAAAAGTACTATAAACAAACGCCCGTAAACTGTACTTATTTCTTACCTACTTCGTTGGCCCGAAGTGGATCAGGGCCCCCAACACAAGAATCGAACTTACTTTATAAAATTATGATCACTTGAATTTATCTACGAATACCTAGTCTAAGAAATAAATCATCAACCTACATTCCATTTTTGCTACCGTACCAGGCCATACACTGGGTACCCATATTTTTATGCCTGTCAAGGAATCTCAAGCCCTTCTGCGCCTAAGGGTCGATCGGAAGGCGCTATTTCCGTTCGGATTGGAGCTCTCATCATCGTTTGCCTACCGATCACCAAAGGCTTCCCCATCTCCTCCTTTCAATAACATATTCGACTCAGGTACATAGATTTCTTTGTTACAAAATATTTTGATATAAAAATAAAGCCGCCTAAGTTACACGAGTAAGTCAGGTATCATTTATTTTTGAGTTTGGTGCCAGCATAGTCATGTTCATCAAGAAAGGGAAGGGGGAGGGTTGGTGTGTGGCACCGACTCCAAAAATAATTATACCTAAGTTACTCGTATTGTATGTTAAAACTCGTATTGTTATCATCAGCACAGCAGCACCAGATGAAAACACCCAAAACCGAATACCTGAGTTAGCACATCATTCGTGCCTAAAATTTTCGAGGATTGTCCTAGATTTCACAGGGTTTCCATCATCAGAACCTGACCGGATTGAAATGGAACCATCTCCAGAGCAAACTCATTCAAACAAAAAATTAATTTCAAGATCAGTACACAATAAAATCAGGCCTCTACTTCGGACAGCGAATTAGCCTCGCCATTCAGCGGGGCAATGCGGCCAGCCTTCTAGGCAGCATTCCTAACACCGTGGACCTCGGACAAATTTTTTATCTGTAAGTTTGTTTTTCTTAGTTTATTTAGTTAGTTGTAAATTTGTAAATAGTAGTCTGTAATTATTTATATCATTGTTATAATCTGTTTTAATTGTCAATAAATTTCTGTACACAATTGATGGAGAAATCTGTTTTTGTAATTTTAAGTGGGTTTAAAATACTGAACCGCAGTGGCGTTGTCACCGCAAGGACTGGAATTACGCTGCCTATCTTATCAACCCAGAATGTAACAAAGCAAGCATTACAACGCAAACAATACTAACCGTGATAACAAATGCGAGTTAAGTACTTTATTTATTTATTTATCATTTATTTATTTATTTTATTTAACAGTTTATTGTTCACAAGACATACATACCAAATAACAGGCAAAGTAATAAATGGCACAACAGGCGCTACTTATTTCTAAAGAAATCTCTTCCAGCAAGCCTTCTATCCTACTTTAGTTGATTGCTCACCGATGCTCTTAACGTAAGGCAAAACATCCTGATGAAACCTGCATGAAAGTGTCACCATAATCCAATGTGGTCAGGTTCCCCTGGTAGTGGGTCACGGATTTCAAATGGCAATCGCTCCACTGTAATTATCTGATCTGCCAAATCCTGGATCATGGTCAAGGCGGACCCCGGGCCCTAGTGCGCGAGAGCGCGACCGCGACATTAACACCAAGATGATTATTATTATGTTACAGTAACCGTGGTAGGAAACCCGTTAAATGTGCGATGAAAGTGTAGAATAACCACCAAGTCTTAAAACCTACTATTCTGGGGAACTTTTCTTTGTTTATCACCTTTCGGCTGAAAGGGGTATAAAAGGTAGCCTATGTCTCCATGTCGTAAACTTAAGTTATCTTAGCCATAAACGGGGCTACCCTATTCAAACGTTCCGACGCCAGGGAAGGGTACAATCTGACAAATATTATATTTTTTACGGTAACTACTTCATTTTTGACGGCTTACGATGACTCGAGGATACTGAAGGGTATATAATAAAATAATATTTCAGGCCGATTGACCCATAAATTGCATTACATGGGTAATTTGTCAAAACATGATTTCATCATATTAAGTTATGTTAAAATCTAGAATCTGTGACCTTTAGGCGCGGCAAGTGATTATATATACATGTAATGACACCATAATTTATATTAAATTCAAATTCAACTCACATTAAAAATGTATTTACCAATTGAGTTGACATTAAATGTCTATTCAAATCGTCTAATGGAACAGAGATAGTTAAATAGAAAGGAAACACACAGTGACATATTGGCCGACAAAGAGCCTGGGCACGCCCGCCCCACGCCGATAATGGCGACTGATAACATACTAGTAATTCGACGTAAACTGCTTTACGAATTTGCAATACACATATAAGCATTTTTTTTTTATTTTTTTTTTTCACAGTTTTACAGCATATAAAATATAATTCAAAAATGTTACATTATTAAGTTGTAATGCCAATTACAAAATTGCAATTTATAAGTTTGATAATTAATATAGCCTGTAAACACCATATAAAATACTAATAGAAAAGAAAAAAACTACTATCAAAATTAAAATATAAACTTCTTTCTCTAAAATATAATACAAGATTCCCTCTCTGTATGTGTGTGTGTGCGTGTGTTTGTGTGTGTGTTTGTTTAATGTATGAGCGTGTTATTTTTGGAGCTATGGACTATAAAATCGCTCCACTTCAGTCATTACTCTAAGCTTTAACCTAACCGGCAGAAAAAATCGGACAACCCCCGACCAAATTTACATAAAGAAACTCAAATATGTCCTAAACTACTAAACCAATTTTAATAAAACAAAGCTAAGCCCTTCCGATTGAACTAGCTGTCACATAGAGAAAACCGCATCCAAATCGGTCTACCCGTTCGCGAGCTACAACGCTACAGACAGACACATCTCCGCAGATATACATATCGATAGATACAGACACATACGTCAAACATAAAACACCACTCTTTTTTCGTCGCGGTTTAAAAATAACCACCAATGACATCAATATCAACGTGAAATGACACGAAAAACTAGTGAAATGACGCGAAAAACAAGCGGGAACCCACACGGTTTGCGGCAAACATTAAGATTCCCGGACGCGATCGTTCTGTTTTATGAAACCTTATTGCTCGACGGAGTGCCATTTCGAGGCAAATGCAGCCGTTTGGAACTTTGTCGCAGTTTGACATCTTCAGTTGTAATGCTAAATGGGACACCGTGCGTTTGTCTTGATATGAACGGACAAAAACCATATTTTTGAATACATATGTACGAATAGCGTACGACTACCCGACTGCGACAGAAGAAGGGTTATGTTTTTCGAGCGTATGGCTGTGGGTATGCATGTCTATTTCTTTGGCACGGGGCCTAACAGCTTCACAGATTTTACCATATGTGATACATACATGGCCGCAGGGGGATTCAAACCCGGTACCTTTCGCTTACGAGTCTGATACCTTAAACACTCGGCCACGGACGCTCCAAAATTTTTTAATATATACCAAATACTTAAGAAATATTATTATATTCTTTTCACACCATTTTCCCATAAGGGTAGGCGAAGACCCCATTATTCCACGAGGCATGACGTAATACGTATGTAAGTACGTTTCTTTTCATCCATTTCTTTTTCATACCCGAACAACGTCCAAAAGCTAAACAGCTAGCAAAATCACCACCTGCGGCGTCAACAAATGATTTATTAATGGCAACCCCTACAAAGGGCAGGAAACCCTACAGCACCTACCCTTAGTCATTATGGTGTACCCAAAATTCGCTTTCATATTTGCAGGGTCATTCTATCGAGAATATTTCCCATGTTATGAACATGTCTGAAAAGTGAATTTACAAAGAGCAGGACCATCAATGTAAACTTCTTTGAGAAAAAAACGGACACGTAGAAGGAATGGAACGCGTTGCCTGTGAGTATGTTTCCTGATCAATATAATCTTCATGCCTTCAAGGCTAGAGTGAATAGGCTGTTCCAAGACGGGCATGCTCTATCATCGGCCGCATCGTCAAAAAAAAATAGAATTTTCATACAAACAAGATGATTTGGAGACTTTGGATCTCCCCTTGGGAACTATATGGGTGCAATCTGATTATGCACATTTAGAGCATGGATGGAGGAGGTCTAGAGTTTCTAAGGTACCGTAAAAAGGTCGTTTACGCCACAGCGTCAATGTTTGCGTCGGAAATCGATTCGATACAACCGGTGTGTGAAATGGACGGATCACAATACGTAAAAATTTTTTATCTCTTTGATAATATTATATCTCTGCTATAATTTTACTTATAAATCATAACTGTATACCTCACACCCAAAGCAGTACCTACAATATTATTATAATACTATTCGGCTAGGAAAAACAATCTGGCCAGTACCCACGCGGGAAAACAAAAGAAAGACATCACAAAGCTAACGACAAAGTTATTTTGGCGTAGCGTAGTAGTTTACGTAACACGTATATCGCCGTATACGTCGATTATCGGTATAAGTTACGCACTTATTACATTAGGCTAAATTTAAAAGCGAAAAGCGTAAGGCAAATCAATTTGGAACGTATGGCTCATGGAATAAGATCTACTTTTGTATCACTTGGTTATTAGGCTTATTAGGCTACGCATCGCTTCGCTTTTGAAAAACGACGTGATACAAAAATGGACCTTATTGAATGAGCAATACATTCCATTTTCATTTACTCTCACGCTTTTTGCTTCTGAATTTAGACGACTGAATTTAGCCAAATGTAATAAGCGCTTTAGGTGGCGTAATCGGATTAGCGGAAAAATAAAGAATTTTGTATCTAACACGGTGCCTTTAAGGCGGCTAAGTAGGACACTGCGGCAGGGACGATCTAGGAGCAGCAGATAGTTGATACTAATCCTTCCTTCATATAAAATAAAATCGCTTTTCGGATGCGCGGGCGAGCCGTCCTTGGTCGGACGCCCGATCACGCACCCGCATCCGAAATGCGACTTTAATTTATACGACATAAGGACAAATATCAACTGTCTAGCTGCCTCCTAGATCGGCGCTGCCCCAGTATCGTAAGTAGAGTGCTTTAGAGATCTCTTCTGTCTACAGGATGCCCAGACATTTAAAATATAACACTTTTAAAATTGCATAAACATTTGGGACAAATCGTGCAGAAATTGTGTATTAACAAATTTTTGCTAATAGTTTTATCTTCCAGGAACTTCAACGGATTTAAGTGCTAGAGATGGGTACTAAATATAGTAGTATCACTATGACTTTTCACGAAGGAACTATGTAAGAGCTCGTCTAAGCTGAAATGACGCGCCCCACTATCGCATTAACGCACACAAGCAAATTTAAAATATGGACGCAATACAAATACAAATGCCGTTGTAATTGGTCATTCAGTTGCCGGTGAGACTCAAACGTAGGAGCACGCGTCGTTCGATTGACTCGATCGTCGTCGCACTCACACATCGAAATCAACTAATTAAGTAGTGGGGCGCGTCATTTCAGCTTAGACAAGCTCTACAAAATCACGCCATAACACGATATTATGGACCGTGAGACGGCGTCAGTGTCTTTTCATCAGTAGTTTCCCAATCGGCGGCATGTTAGGACTATAATTAAGGTGGCGTAAAAACGTGCTAACATGCCGCCGATATTAGTGACGTTATATATATATATTTTTTTTTTTTAAACAAGACAAGCATTTGACCGCCGTCTCACCTGTTGGTAAGTGACGATGCGGCCGAAGATGAAGCATGCCCGTCTTGGAACAGCCTATTCACTCTAGCCTTGAAGGCATCCAGATTATATTGATCAGGGAACACACTCGCAGGCAACGCGTTCCACTCCTTAGCCGTACGCATTATTATTTATCACCCAACTCTAGCACTTCATTCGAGTGAAGTTCCTGAGAGGCCGCTCTATTAGCAAAAAATCTGCTCTTACGTATGTATGTGGTATGATGTGGTCTTAAGGTTACGTTGCAAGTAAAACATACCGGTGAGTCTTGAGATCTGGCCTTATGATGATTAGTATGATCCTTGATGACCTTAATTACTGTATTTATACTTAATGTTGTTAATTTTAGTTTTTTAGTTTTAATTTTTTAGTTTTTTAGTCTTAAGTCTGGCCATGCAGGAATACCAGCGGGTGTGGGTTCTACCTTCACCCAAACGCTGAGTCATGGACCTTTTTGTCTATTAGAAACTTTTATTTTAAAAACATTTATACTATTCTGTTAATTTATAGACAAATAAATATTTCTATTTCTATGAGAAATATGATGGATGTTTTATAATATTTATGTGAGGTCCCTTTTACACACTACACTACATCCACATGCAACGGTTCTATTCTTCATTTTTCTTCTATTCATGTATGTTT
Source organism: Blastobasis adustella (assembly GCA_907269095.1). Taxonomy (NCBI): domain Eukaryota; kingdom Metazoa; phylum Arthropoda; class Insecta; order Lepidoptera; family Blastobasidae; genus Blastobasis; species Blastobasis adustella. Next base: position 2,365,246 of record OU026136.1, on the reverse strand, counting down.
GTCTAGTTGTTGTTTACTCATTTCATGTTGTTTGTAATTCTTCTTCGTTTTAGGTAATTAATGGTATTGTTTGTGCATTGTTATGTCACTTTCTTTTTCTTAATACTTTTTTTTTAATTGTTTATTTCACGACTCTGGAGTCGAGCCGCTGACTTCAACAAATACCTTTTTGGAGGTCAGTGATTCAACCCTTTTGAGCCATTATGTTATGTGTTTGTAGGGTTATTGTAGGTCAGTGATTCAACCCTTTTGAGCCATTATGTTATGTGTTTGTAGGGTTATTGTGTGTAAATAAATGTTTCTATTTCTATTTCTATATCTATTTCTATTATAAATATCACAGCTCGAATTATGAATAAGGAAAGATGAAAGTCCACCTTTCGTTAATTTTAAATGAAGCTGATTTACTAAACGATCAGTGGACACGATGAAATTCCATTTCCTTCGTAATTCCAGCGACATAACTGCGAACAACATCCGCGTTCTTTGATCATTCGATTATTTGAGAAAAACATTTTTTCTTTATAAGACGTTGTTAGTTGAGTTTTGATGACTTGGCGTGAATTCGATGAACGTCTTCCTCGTCGTCCCAATGGGCATTCGAAATAAATTGTGTCACGAAAGATGAGTAGTTTTGGAAACTTCATACTCCTAAAGTTGATAAGTCAGGAAAATTTAAGTTATATCGTTGTGAAGATCCACCCGGCGACAAAACAAAAATATATGTTTGACCTTCTTCCCATCTCCTGCTATGACGTTATAGACCGCGGAAGTGACTGAAAAGGCGGTGTCGTAAGGCACCTTTCAGTACAACTCTCGATAGCATCAAAACTTCTAAGGTTGGAGATGAAATTAAAGATCAAAAATATAAACACACAACTGTCAATGTCAAAGAGACTATCCAGGGATTGAAAACCTTTTTTATCGAATGTATTTATTTACCAAATGGTTATGCATCACGCACACTTTTTAGTGTGCTTTACAATGGCTGGCAAACTTTCGATAACGAAACAAATCGATTTACCCCCATTTATTCAATTGATTAAAAACGTAATTAGTAACTTGGAAACTATTTGTCCTAGAACACTAGTTAGAAAACTCTAATATTAGAAAGAAGTGGCCGCTACGTATAATTATTTGAGAAAAACAGTATATATGTCTCGGCGTCGGTCAATCCCTCGCCTTTCAAGCCTTTGCAATAATGTATTGTAACAACGAACCAAATGTTTAGAATTTCACAACATTACTAGTGGCATAAATGAAAACTACACATATTTTATTTAAACAGCACAAATACGTAACAAAAAAAAGACATTGTTCCTTATTTTATTCAGTAAAATATTTTTAAATATTCATATGATTTTATTTCATTTTGAATGTAATAATTTAAATCAATATTTTAATTATTTTAAATAATCTACCTTTTGGGTTATTTTTTTTTGTAGTGGCAACCCATTTGTTTACATTTTTGATCTTTAACTCGATCTCACACCTTAGTTGGATTTGAACAAAAAAACCTGAATTTAATAGGTTTATATTTGTTTAAAAAAAGATATATTTGCTTATCACAAACATTTAGCACGCAGAAATCGCGAGACTAAAACTTAGAATGAATAGTAAAAATTAAGGGAGTTATTCCCGATTGCGACCGACCAAAACCACTTTAAGATGTGGAGAGATAACGTCTTCATCGTTTAAGAGAGAAAGAAGCCCAAAAGAAGAACACCAGTTCGAACCGGGTTGGCGAAATGCCGAGCGGCGAATCCAAAAGTCGAGTAGGTATTTCTACTTTGCAGCCATTCACATCGTCCGGCTATATTTCTTTATCTCTAGATTTCTTGTGAAAGAATTTTTTATAAACACGAACTTATCCGTACTGATACGGATTAGAAAGGTATAATTCATTATAAGCTATTTGCTGGATTAACAGCCAAATCGAATTTAAAAAAAAAAGGCGATAGTAGCGATTCTTGCCACACATTTTTTTTCCATCGGGGGGAGTAGAGAAACATTAATTTTCAGCACCATATCAACCAACTTATTTTTCTGAGAATAGAATAACCTTTATTGCGGTAACTATGTCTTTATATTTAATTCATCTTTGATAGTGTTTTTTGTAAGATGAACTGGTGGACGTTGCGGTCCAAGGTCCTGAGCCCTATATTGACATTGCCGCAACTAGGATTTCATGGTCAGTGATGACACAAACCCGTTTCCTATTACCGTTAGATAATACCAGGGCTCTGCGCTCAGCCCATTTACGTTCAGCGTGATATTTCCCGTTTTTTCACACCATACCTCTAATTTGACGTGTACAGTCAACAATGAAATCGACAATGTTCTTGCATCAGTGCCTACCATGTATGCTATCAACACTTCGAAAACAAGACTCATACTTGCAATAATAGTTCTTGTAAAGTGCAATTTTACTATCGCGGTACCAAGAACACTTAAGCCAAGTGACGTGGCCACTAAAAGCACGATATTTTATTCAAACACATCGTGGGGTTTGTGCAATGAACTTTATTGCTTTGGAACCTACAATGTTGTGTTGTATGGAATGATTTTTGGATCATGGTAGGTATAGCTTGACCGCGACAGAGGTTACCTGTGAATTGTGGCGCTAGTTCTGCGTTTTATGTAGCAACACCGGAAGGATGTAGTATTCTATGACAGAATTCGAATGCCACCAACTGAATTAAATTATTATTAAGGAACGTGACGGAAAAAGAAACTAACTAATGGCCCTATTGTGAAATTAGAATAATGACGTTTCAGAAAAAGACCTAGCGCCCCCCTTCATGGAATAGTGTATCTTGTCAAATATGTCAACATTTAACATAGTAGACACCATAGTTAGCATAAACCGACTAATTTTAAATGGTGAACAATAACGAAGGCGGCATAATAGGTAATACTCAATAGCGTCGAGTAATATTTTCTCTATATAGTTTATTATTGCCAGAAAAATAAATTAAGTGTACTAATTTTTCCGCAACCTGTCAAAGTAACCTGAAGTCGTGATACCCCTATAGACCTAAATTTTTATAGCTTCTGCGCTAGCGTAAGCGGTTTTATAGCAAATTTTGTCCGAAACTTCTTTGTATAATGTTCTGTTCATTATAATCCAAACACACCCCAATGCCCAAGGGCGCTTTTTTATAGCAAAAACCATTATTCCTTTACCATAAAGATATACATAAAGAGAGATCATCCCAGCAAAAAGAGATACTCTAGGCGGAATCAAAAACATTTATAGAACGTAGTTCTGTCCACGTATTTACATAAGATAATCACTCATTTTCTAGGAATGAAAGATGAGCTGCCAAAGCCAGAAGGGCAGGGCTCGAACATTTTGTCTATTAAAAATATTACCAAACAAATGCGAGTCCTTAGTTCTTTTTTATACAAGATGGAAAGCAATGGTACGGTAGCAGTTACCACAGCCTATGGTTTATAACAGTGTGTTGACAATCACAAAAACTCATTTCATATCCGTCTTGAAGAACCGATAAGTATACTAAATATACTAGAGGTACCTATATAAAAAGTCGGGCGCGGTCCAGCTCTCCCTGGCATTGTCGGGCGCTGTCTGGCTCAGTCTGGTATCGTCGGGCACGGTCCGGCCTAGTCACTGTGTGTTTCTTCCTACTTTCCAACCCCTACTTTTTGACGATTTAAAGATATATTTAATGTCCTAATCGTTAGAGAAATTTTGCATTGAATTTGATATTAAGATTTTTATTGTTTATAAGCTGCACGTGACCTCACAATACTACGTTCCTCAGTCTTACAAAGTAACATTTATATTGCGGTCAAAGATTTTGACATAATAATTAGTCTGTTCTTCTACTGCAAGCACAGACTAATTAATAGTTATTTGTGATACAAAAGAGCAAGGTTAATTTTAGCTGCGATCTAGCGCAGTAGTCTAGAATTGAACCAGGAGCGTAGCAATTTATTAATATACTAGAATACTGGGCACAGGGAGTGATTTAAAAGCACAAGTCATAAAAATATTGTGTGAACACATAATTTTTCACCTCTCCTGATTTCCGCCATAACCACAGATAATAACAGGTATATTGTTGTAAAAACACTTTGCGCCATTCTGTTTTAAAATATGATGTAATTAATTTTTTTGTTTTGATAGGCATTCACATTTAGGGCTATCAGCCGTAAACGAAACTAATAACACAGTTTTCGATAATTAATTTTTAAATATCATCTCAGTTTTAGTATTCAATAATGAAAAAGCTTTATGAAAAATCACGTTCAATGACGTTTATTTCTGCGAGTTTTCATGCAGAAAACGCGCCCTTTTCGTGCTGAAGAGGTGAAAATACCTTTTCACCGTTACGAGTTTCTTTTCTCCCATTTGAACCGATAGTAAAAACAAAAGAAACTCGAGGAGCTATCAAAAGCCGCGTTACACGAAACGGCTGGAGAGGTGATTCATAACAAATACTGCACTTCAGAAATGGGTTCCTGATCCTGAAGCGCATTTGGCGCTTCAAGATTATATACAAAAAAATTAATCTACCCTCACGGGGTTCCAATCGGCTCACGAAGCTGTGCAACCAGTCTCAGAGTCCCCAGCGGAAGACCTTGGTTAACCTCGCTTCGCCAACGGTGAGCAGGAGTGAAAAGGAGCTTCAAATAGAATTCGACGATTTAGATCTGATTACAAGTAGCTCAGATTCCATGTTAAATAGGATAGAATAGTAATTTATTATTGAACTGTCTACCATAAGGTCTTAGTCATGTCAAATTTCGAGACCTCAATATTGAAGCCAAGATTATGATTATTATAATGCTAAATTGCAAGACACAACAGCCGTTTTGGATATAAGAATCATCTACTCACATGTTGCACAAAATTGAGAACATACTCATTTATACTTATAATCCAAATACATACTAATTTATACTACTAAGACGACAAATAGCAATAATAATACATAACAATAAGAGTAACAAAGTGTTTCTCCATCCGCCTTAAATGTACTTATGGCATTCTCCCGTCTAAGTACGCTTTCGTTTGTAGTGCTTTGTAAATATTTTGTCACAATCTGGAAGCGCTGTAGCGCTGGAAAGAGCTAGTCAGGTCGACAAAGGCACTCAAAGCAAGGCGCCATGTGCCGGGTTGACAAACGACTAACCAAGGTACATGGAAATGTGAATTCTTGTCGCTACACCCATAATAGAACCTTTATGAAGTAGAGTACACGTTGTGACTGATGCGTGGAGAAACAGCTTGGAGTTTATCGTCAGATGAAATGACACTCGTGCTGTAATATTCAAAAAGTTTGACATACCAGGGAACTCAGGTTTGTTCGACAGTGCTACGAACAGTGATAGCTCGTTGCTGTGACAACTGTCAGATAAAAGACTTGTACATTTTGAAGACAGGTAAGTACCTAGTATTTAAAGATAATCCAGACAATAAGGCAAGTAGCTCCTGAAGACAGAAGTACATAATAATCCTAGCGGTATGTAAAAATCTAGGTACAACCAAAGAAACATCGGGGAGCAAGTTTCGAGGCATCGCGATAGCATCCAAGCAATCGGGGAGGAACTTGGCAAGGGTTCCCAGCCTCTCCCTCCCATTGCATTGATTATGCAACGACCAGAGCCCGTCCCAAATTGTTTCCATAAAACGATTCAGGTTGCACTACATTTGAATTTTATTGTGCACCCTGTTTCGAAGTGGTCTAATACATTCCTCGGTCGAATAAGGAATTTGGGTGCCGCGTGTGCTAAAGCGGAAATTGCAAATGCTAGATCGAATGGCAAATACACGCAACGCGAAGTAAAGAAGGAACTATTATTAGTTTCATTATCAATATCATTATCATCATCGCTTTTAGATTTTGTTTGAAAGGAGGAGTAAAAATAAAGCGGGTAATCCAAAGTCCGCGAAGTTGAAACCAACAAGTGAAAATGCTGCGGTGGATATGTGGCGTAATGCGACTTGACAGAGCACCTATGTAACGAGTACATCCATGGCAAGTTTTATGTTGTCGCGGGACCGAAAAAGTCCTTCTGCGCTAATTTGGTCAGTATTAAACTAATGTACGGCACTGGGGTACGAACCGGGTACCTCGGGTCGGATCCCTTAACGTTGTATTCTTGAACTACACTTTACTTTTTCTCTTGTAATTTAAGATATTCTTTGTCGTATAAGAAAAATAGTCTTAAAAAATTTCTTCAGTAAGTAGTGTAAATTTGACAGTGAAAAGCTAATATAAAAGATAGAATCTCACAGAGAGAAATGTTTTCTTCATATCTTTTTGTCCTAAATACGTCCACCAGGACTCCATCGAATGCGGGAATTAGGCTAATTAAAACAATTGCAACTATTTGGATATTACACTCAGTAGGGTCAAGGTCACCGACATAGCTCTAAGGATTGCCAGACTAAAGTGGCAGTGGGCAGGGCACATAGCTCGAAGAACAGATGGCCAATGGGGCAGTAAAGTTCTCGAGTGGCGACCACGTGCCGGAAGACGCAGCGTGGGTAGGCCTTCCACAAGGTGGACTGACGACCTGGTAAGGATCGCAGGTACCAGCTGGATGCGAAAAGCACAGGACCGGCCTTTGTGGAGATCTCTGGGGGAGGCCTATGCCCAGCAGTGGGCGTCTTCTGGCTGATATGATGATGATGATGATGACTCAGTAGGGAACATCTGCACAGTCCCGCTGTGACATTTGCAATGCCGACGCTACCCACATTGTGCTAACATATTTATTAAGCACAACACCACAAGGACCACATTTTAATACTTATTCTTACAAACCAGCTACCTATTCCCAACAAAAACGTCCGTACGTGTAAAAACTCGCAAGGAATTTTCATCTGCCAACGCCGTGCTGAAACGAATTCTTACAATCGCAAAAGAAATAAACGTACAGAGCCCGAGACATTGCATTGTGTATGCAAAGGCTGGGACTGTGGTGTCTCCGTCTTAATATCATGTAAGGAGTGTCTTCCGCGGAAAGGGGGGACAGGTTTAATACAAATTCCATTATGCGTTGACCCTTTCGACAATTTTCCACTCGCAACGTGGAGTTCTTGAAGAAAGGGGTGAAAGGTTTTTATCGAGTCGGCAACGCGTGGGTGATGCCCCCGAGTTGCAAACGTTAATAAGCTGCGGTGACTGCTTACCATCGGGCAGGCCATAAGCTTGTTTGCCATCTTCGCGGTGGTGGCGACCGACACCCAAATTAAACCAAAGTTACGGCTGGTTCGCGATGAGGCCAGAAAATTACACAAAACTTACATCATTGGAAACTTTGTATAAGTGATACCAATGTATCACTCTTAAGTATAATATTGATTCCTATATATTATGTCTGGCGCGGTCTGGCTCTGCTTGGCATTGTCAGGCACTGACCGGCTCTGTCTGGTATTGTCGGACACGGTCCGGCCGTTATCGGCGTGGGGTGGATGTGCTCCGGTCCTGAAGTGGCCGACATGTTACTGTGTGTTTACTTCCTACTTTCCTACCCCCTCCTCTTTGACGATTGAAAAAGATATGTATAAAGAAATTTAGACTTTTTTTTTAAGAGTTATGTCTAGACCAAGATTAAGATAGCTAACGGTACTCGCTATACTTATACCGAATATTCACATTTCTTATTTATAACTAGCTTTTGCCTACTTCGTCCGCGTGGAAATCGTTTTGGGGCAACTTATCCTTTTCCCGAGCGACCATTTTATATGACCTCCCTAATGTATGAAAGCTAGTACTACGGAGAGGTCAAGCTCTAGCTCTGGTCGTACCCAACCGAATTAGACGAAACATGACTTAGATTTTAAGTTGGATTCCAAACTGCCAAACTGAAAACCAAATCGAAATCATTTTCATATTCCATATTTCTTATAGTTTAGCTGGTCTATTATGGTTCTACATCAGGTGTTCTAGTTTCCAAAATCAATTACACCCTATAAATGTTGCCCAGGCCTAATAGCTACACAACAAAAACGTTTCATTCAAATTCGTTCAGTAGCTCCGTAGATTAGCGTGTACAAACAGACAGACAAACATTTCAAATATGCTTATCCTATTACTATTTGTTCATCGCCCTAAATAATTTTTTGTAAATATATGCAATGTACAGACACATCTTTTTACTGTTTTATTATATGTTTATAGATATGTTACCTTGAAACAACAACACACGGGATCTCAGGGTCTACTGCGCTTAACTTTGCAAAATTACAATAACGACCCAAGTTTAAAGAAGCTTACAGTTAGAAGCATACTGACTTAAATTTGATTAAACATCCCCTTAACTCCATTTGGGTAATATATTTATGAATATTAATTAATTAAATTCATTTGTTCGGAATCTTGCGTTCCTTTTACGTAGTCAATTTTGGGAAGTTTATATACCTCATTATAACTCGGTTATAACTCGTTACTTAGCGAGTTTGTTGTTTTTTAACTTAGAACGTAATCAAAGGGTAAAGTGTTTATTCAAAATTATTTTGTGACAATTTCTCCTTTGTAAATATGTGTTTTATTAATGACTTCTTTAAGTATTTTTGAACCTATGGAAGTGTTTTTATTTATTTGTTTTTATTTAATCGTTTATTGCGCTCAAAAAGGGTAACAAAGACATGGCAAATACATTTATGACAGAAAGGGCACTCTCTCTCATCTCATCTTGGCGTTAATGTCCCGGTTGTGCTCTCGCGCACGATGGCCCACGGTCCGTCTTGACCATGATCCAGGATTTGGCAGATCAGGTAATTACAGTGGAGCGACTGCCATCTGGCCTCCATGACCCTGGTACCAGGGGAGCCTGACCAGATAGGATCATGGTTACACATTCAGTCGCCTGAATGTGCACATTCCATCACGATGTTTTCCCTAACCACACTGATTATTATTGACTTAATTGTTGTGTTCACTTGTAAAAGAGTAGTTTGGGTCGAATTTAGTGGAACGTTTTTTTATACCACTATGGTGGCAAATCCAACTTAAAATCTAAGTAATGTTTCATATAATTCGATTGGGTAGAACCAAAGACACAGCTTGGCCTCTCCGTAATACAAGCTTTCATACATTAGGGAGGTCATTTAAAATGGTCGTTTAGTTAAAAAAAATGGCCTTAAAACGATTTCCATTATGTGAATATTCGGTATAAGTATGGCGAGAACCGTGTAGTGTGTGTCTGGCAGAGTAAAAAGCACCAACCCCTTACACTCGTAGGTGTCGTACTAGGCGACTAATGTTTTCGATGCAAAAGATCTAGTCCCCGTAGGCTGGAAAATGGGAAGCAGCGTTTTCCGTTTTCATATGTGACACTGCGATCTCCAACCCGCCGGCCAAGCATGGAGATTATGGCTATCGATCTCCAACCCGCGAGATTATGGCAATAACCTCCCCATTTGTGGAAGAGGCCCTAAGTCCTGCAGTGGACTGTAATGGGCTGTTAGCTAAATCTTAGTCTAGACTTATTCTTACAAAGCCAAAAGATTGGTATCACTCTTACAAAGTTTCCAAATTAAGTTAGTTCTGTGTAAGTTTCTCGACTCATCGCGAACCAGCCGTAACTTTGGTTTAACTTGGGTGTCGGTCGCAACTTAATTAAACCGATTTAGTTTCTGGAGGCGCTGAGCTTAAAAGCACAGCTTTCGAAGCTCCGAAACAAAACAGAGCTTGCTTTTGTGTATCATCATCTCTGGGAAAAGGGGGGATATATTTTTGAACCGCTTGCACCCACACGAGCGCTCGCCTTCTAATGCTGTATTTTCTATCTCTAGTAACTTACCACGAGTGTAAAAGAGATAGTTAGTGCACGCGTGCGTTCGCGTGGATGCAAGCAATTAAAAATAGAGCCCCTGGATGGGTGAACGTATCGTATTTTGGCGCTAGTCATACCCAACGCGCAACTAACGAGTTCGCGACTCATTTGTTGGCTGTGTTAGGTGGCAACTAACACTGTTATCGAAGCGATATTGACCAAGGCTGGGGACCAAGAGACTGGTTAAATAGTAGGCTAATTACGCTGTTGCTAACAATTCTCTAATTTCAATGTTGAAATTGTTACTTTTGCGATTACGTACTAAGATCGATTTAACAGTTTCAGTTTATTGCAATGGAACTTTGTTAGCAACTGAACCCATGAAATCGCTAATACGGAATTGCAAAAGAATCCATTGAAATCAGAGAATTGTTAGCTACAGGGTTACGTAAATAGCTTAGTCTCGGGAGCCGATCGGTACCTCGTGGCGGTATATTAACTTGACTTATAATCGTGAATAAAAAAACTCTTTTTGAAGTAATGCACGCCGATGGCGGTAACTGGATGGGTGACCGTTCGTACTTTGGCGCTAGTCGAACTTAAGCACCGCAATGAGTTCGCCGATTCTATATCGTTGTCGAAGTCAGGTTGACCAGTCTTCCTCTGAGCATGATTTAACATTCGGACGGTATATTGTTATCATCATCATCATCATCGTCTCGGCGTTAATGTCCTGGTTGTGCTCTCGAGAATGAGGGCCCAGGGTCCGCCTTGACCATGATCCAGGATTTGGCAGGTCAGGTAATTACAATGAAGCGACTGCCATCTGACCTCCATGACCCTGCCAGGGGAACCTGACCATGGATGGATAGTATATTGTTATGTTACATATATACATAGTATGTTCCTATATATCTATGTACGCTTAGATCATTTAAACTACGCAACGGATTATATGCGGTTTTGAAGGGAATAAAGGATTATTGGCAAGAAAAAAGGGTATGTAGGGTAAAGTAGGTGTACGCGAACGAAGTCGCGTTGGGTCCACTAGTTATTTATTTATTAAGCTATTGCATAGCTTTTATCGCGGGCTTTGAGCGCGGCGACCGAATCAAGAAATTCCATAACAAATAAAACCTTACACCCCCCACTCCGACCGGCACAGCGGTGCGGCGTTGAAAGCCGTGCATCGTCTAACGTCGTTTCAGTTCGGCAGACTTCGGCACGGTGTTTGTGTGCGTGTGACTAAACGTATGCGTGTAGACTAGCTGCTAACTGCTCATAACTGATTCTATCTCTTTTAGACACAATGCTAGGTGAGACAGCGTCATTTTTCAGACAAAATTTGTTTACTTATCGGTCACCACGCTCAAAAAGTGTAACTTGAATTAATACCAAAGAAAAACAAAATACTGCATAATTAAAATAAATAAATAATAATAATTGCATAAGTTGATAAAAAATGCTAAGCAATAGCTTTACCGCGGCAGTCCCCGAGTGCCACATGTATTTTTTTATTTAACAGTTTATTGTACACAAGATAACAAATACAGAAAGTACAGATTAGTTACGACACAACAGGCACTACTTATCTCTAAAAAAAATCTCGTCCAGTAGGCCTACAAAAGAGATATGTGATAATTAAACGCAGATAAGACGTGACTATAATTATACTATAACTAAATACATACATAAAATATTGCATTCTACTATTCCAAGAACTCGTTTCTATATTTCTTTCGTAGTTGACGACGTTATCATATAAAATGTCAGCCCGGTACACTTTAAAATTAGTTTCGAGACTGGATCCGTTGTCGTAATAACTTTAGTGTATAATCCGACCAGATCCGAGATGATCCCCGCCCTGTAGTCGCCTTGTAGTGAGGGGAAGAGGCTATGGACCGAATATTTTTCGAATTTCATAAAATAAAAATACTCTCAAGGAATTTGCTCACAATTAGTTTATCTCATCTGGTGGAAAGCAATTATGACGAAGTTGGAAATTAAATTACTTAATTATAATGTTTTTTTTATACTTACTATCGTGCATTTAGTAAACAATATCATCACCTATTAGATACAAACGTATGAAGTTTTAAATTAATAGAAAATTAGTGTGTAGATTTGCTTCGGTAGACGAGAGGTTAGGGTATCCAACTCGCAAGCGAGAGGTACTGGGTTTGATTCTCAGTGCCGCCACATACAAGTTATTTTTTCTAAGTCATGTACATTAGTTGATAGCTGTAAGATGCTCTTACGGTGAGGGAAAACATCGTGAGGAAACCGGCACATTCAGGCGACTGAATGCGTATCCATGAGCCAATCTGGTCGGGTTCCCCTAGTAGCAGGATCACAGAGGTCAGATGGCAGTCACCTTAACGGGAACAAATAAATCGGTAACGGAGGCACTTCCAAAAAAATTAAGCACACTCTCATATCAGTCCTGGTCTCACAGACCGAATGTTTTCCCCATCACTACCCTTGCGAAGTTTATAATGGAGTTGCTGAAAGGTCTGTGTTGAGGCCCATTTGTGGAGGCTCGACTAATTGTCGTAGTGTCGGTTAGCCCGCCTGAAACACGACATGCTTGTTCTCTACAAAACAGCCGTATTTCACAATTAAGTTGTAATCAGAGTAAGCTTAAATGTCATTTTTCAACACACTTGCTTGTAAGGAGGTTGTTTAGATGATTTTCATTGGATAAATGTTAGAAGAACTATAACGGACGGTATGGCTGTATGCTCGAATTATTCCAGAAATCCCCACCAGTGGGAATTGTTAGTTTTTTGACCAAAAATCCCCACTGGTCACATAAGTTCGTCAAAGTTATTTTTTGGAAAAAACTTTGTTTATGCCCACCACCATCTCCAACATTGTTTTTATATTGAATATAACGTCAACGATCTGTCAATGTCATTCGATATCTCGTCATATCGACCCCCGTATTCTATTCACAATCTTCTTGTTCACAAAATTCTATAATGTAATGTGGCGTATTTTTTATATCATCTGATAACTTCGCATTCGGGACAGCTAGTCTTTGTGAGTGTGGTTTAGGCAATGAAATTTGACATACAGGCATAGAAGTAGCTTACCCACAGCTAAAGTCACAATTTATATTTTGCTTTTCATTTTTAATTGTGCATATATCGTGTCCAAAAGGGACGGCTATTAGTTGCCAAATATCCCTCCATAACCACTGCTGTCAAATTTGGTGTCTTTAGTCATCTTAATGTAAAGATATTTCAACTCAGTTGTGCGCGCGGCCCTATGTGTGGGTAACCCAGACACGTCACAATGACGCCACGCCATTGGCTCGCCAAGTGGTCGCGTCACTGCCACATAAATGAAAGCTGTATATTTACAAGCGCACGCACACATAGCGCCGCGCGCACAACTGAGTTGAACCATCTATACTAGTTTTTTGTATGACATTGAGCCTTTGTATTGAGTTGTAACAGTAGTGTACATTCTTTATAGGTCGACGCTCCATTTATGCTCTATGTCCTAAATATTTAGGTTTCTACGAAGACTCTATAAAGCAAATATTTTATAACTGTTCTATTGCTCGCTTTGTGATATCTTACTTGATCACATTCCTCGTCCTCGATCTAAAAGTATTTCATGTCTTTGATCTGCACCCCAATCAATTGTGTCTTATCTGCTTTTAGTAAATTTATCAAAATTAGACTGTAATTATAGTTAATTGTATTTATTTTATAGTTACCCCTTAGAGTGGTGCGTATTGTGTCGTTTTAATTTAGTTTTTAAGTTTGTTGCTTATGGGAAATTAACCATCTCTTTCATCACGTTTTTCCTTCCATATACGAGTATCGGTTATCATTAAACGAATGTACATAACTCAGAAAAGAGTCATTGGTACGTGGCCGTAGTGGGATTCGAACCCGATACCTCTCGCTTCCGAATCGGATACCTTAACCGACCACCGACGCTCCAGAAATATTAATAAGTAAACAGACCAAATTAATCCATCCAAGGTAGATCTAATTTATGTGAATCAAAACCCCGAAATACAATAAATGAACAACAAAACAAAAACCATATCTACACTTATCTGTCTACCCACAAGAAGCCACCCAAGAAACCGGATAGGATGGCTATATTTCACTGTCTACCTCCTTTTAAATTCGGATAGATACAAACGGGGGACTTAACGACAGGGGTGATAAGCACCAAATTGCTGGAGTGAATAATTTGCTACTCCGATACCACCCTGTTCTCCTCTTCGCGTGACAGAGGGACGTTAACACGGCTTTCTTATTAGAGCATTCTGTTATAGGAAGGCAAGTAAATAATATTGATGAGGATAAAGTAGCGTATTCACTGTTTCGATTATTATTACAATAACTTACTATAGGTATCTATAAATGGATACCTAATTTTTTCTCTATTTTAAGGACTTTTCGTATTTCTCAATATATCTTAAGGCTAAATTTAGATTTTATCAAACATCAGCTTCATATTGGTACCACAGAAAATGTTGCTGCGCAATTTTCGGACCACGGGATTTATTTATTATTAGTATGCCTGTTTGAATTACTGGGGGTAAATCGGGATAAATAGGATTAAATGGGATAAATAGGGAAAATCGAAATGAATCGATTTAAATCAGAGTAAATCCAATCCGATTTTTATTTAAATTTTGGCGGTGGTAAGAATATAAGGTAGCCGCCAATGTTGGCGAGCGAAGATGGAGAAGGTGTTGTGACCAGGGGATCAAGGGTCCAAAATTGGATCGTCGGAAGTTGTATATATGCCGCGGAGTTGGCATATTTCGTTAGCACGATGTAGGAAAGTCAGCGCCATCTATGTGCGGATGCTTGCCAACCTTGTGTTCGTGTTACTCGTAATGTGAGTATAGTTGAGTCTTCCCTATTTGAGCGGTAGTGCGATAGATGTCGCCATAAAATCATTATAGCAATTGCTGTGACAATTTACAAATTAGTTCCAACCGAGAGGCCAACATCCGCTATTCCCAATCTATTTGGCGCCTACCGTATAGTTACTCTTTATGACACATTTATCATTCATTGTCGTTTTTTTTTTTCGTCTTTTACTTAAGAAACCGTTAGCCGTGTGGTGTCCGGCAGAGTAGAATAGCACCAACCCTTTACACTCATGGGTGTCGTACAAGGCGACTAATATTTTCGAGGCCAAAAATCAAGAGTCTCCGTAGTCTGGAAATTGGGCAGCAGCATTTTCCATTATTATATTTAAACACTGCGATCTCCAACCCGCCTGCCAAGCGTGGAGATTATGGCAATAACCTCCCCTTTCGTGGGAGAGGCCCAAAATCCTGCAGTGGACTGTTACGGGCTGTGATGATGACTTAAGAAACATACTTTTATAGTGCCAGTTTTATAATGCGCCCGGAAAGTACTAGCTTGGATATAGTATACTATATACAGTACTAGTATAATAT
The DNA here is from genome assembly GCA_907269095.1 of Blastobasis adustella. Classification (NCBI taxonomy): domain Eukaryota; kingdom Metazoa; phylum Arthropoda; class Insecta; order Lepidoptera; family Blastobasidae; genus Blastobasis; species Blastobasis adustella. Next base: position 2,350,047 of record OU026136.1, on the reverse strand, counting down.
AGTAGTAGATAGATAGAACTTTCTAATTAGTTTACCTGACACCACACGACCTGCGCGCTACACGATTCTTCGCTTACAAACTTTATATGTCCACGCGTGGTTCCCGCGGGTTTCACTCGCCTCTCGTCTGGAATGCTGCTAATATTTCAATATCCTGTACTCTGTTACTTTTTCGAGACATGGTACCCGAGGTACCGGATTCGAACCCCAAGGCCGCCATATACCAATGACTTTTTTGAGTTTTGTACATTCATGTTCGAATGTTGTTTTCGTGTGTTGAACACTATTTGGTGCTCTTACGGTGAGGGAAAACATCGTGATGAAACCTACACATTCAGGTGACTGAATGTTTAACCATTATCCGATCTGGTCAGGTTTACCTGATAACAGGGCCACGGAGGTCAGATGGCAGTTGCTTCACTGTAATTACATGATTGGTCCAAGTATATCTCAAAATCTTTCGTAACCATGACTCAATCTGGTCAGGTTCCTCTGTTAACAGGGTCACGGAGGTCAGGTGGCAGTCGCTCCGCCAAATCCTGGATCTCCCAAAATTAGCAAGTATAAATACTAAGAAGACGATAAGTCCTTCGAAATAGACTTGTAATGAAAACGACACCCTTTATTGACTTTTCAAGAAAACCTACCTCACCAGAAAGCCTCGCCTTTTACATAAAGCCACCTCACTCCATTGAGCGACCTAACAACCTCAATGAATACAAAATTACTAGTAATTATCAACTTCAACCAGTAATTATGTTCCGCACTCAAACTGTACAAGATTTGAATGCTTTCTGTGAAAGACCACTTGCATATCATAAAGTTTTGCAAAAAGAAAAGGATTAGTAACTCAAAGTGCTATTTTACTTGTTCACTTAGAGGCACCAACGACAGCACTTTACCTGTCCCGCATGCACTATATAGTGACGGTGGAGGATGTGGTGGAGTATATCCGGCAAACTAAACAATACGTTTTGAGAGTTGCCACGATTCGAACGGTTTTCAGTTATGATTTTCGGCATGAAAAATGTAATATTTTTTACTTCAAAAATTTTAAATCACGTACAAAGTACTGCTCAAAAATGGGGAAAATCAGCATTATGCATCAATCGAATTTTTCATGCCGAAAATTGAAATTGAAAACGGTTTGAATCGAGGCGAGCGATACAAAGATAGGGCCCCTGATCTTTGAATCCAGCCATGAATGAACATTTAACTCGTTTGTTGCATTGGTTCCGACGGTCGACTTAGGGGCTTTCATGAAAGAGCAATTTTGGCCGAAAGGAGTAGGCGCTGTCCTAATTGGCAACGGTCGTGCGACTATGGTTGTACGACGTACGTTGCCCGACCAATAGGAGACCTCAAAACCGCCCGTCGCACAACCATTGCCAACTAGGACAGCGCCTTAGTCTTTCGGCGTTTCCGTGGGCGACCCCGAATCACGGATGGTACTACTAATGTGACACTACGGGTGTCATAAGTGATAGTGTGTGTATATGTGTAGTCAGGAATCCTAATTGGCAACGGTCGTACGACGAACGTTATGTATTTTATGTAATTTCCTTTATTACATAATTTTTTGTAAAATATGTATTATATCTATGTGCCTTTGTAGCCTTATATTATTATAAAATATTAATATACATTAGTTAAATGCTAACGGTACGGTACGGGAAAACATTGTGATGAAACCTGCCCATTCAGGTGACTGAATGTGTTACCATTATCTAATCTGATCAGGTTCCACTGTTAGCAGGGTCACGGAGGTCAGATGGCAGTCGCTCCACTGTAATTATCTGATTTTCCAAATCATTTATCATGGTCAAGGCGGACCCTTAAGCGAAGCGAAGCCCTGACCCTTAAGCGCGACAGCACAACCAAGACATTAACGACAAGATGATACATATAAACATTTCGGAACCAATTCTCTAAATGATGGTGAAAACCACATCAAAATCCATTATGTGGCTTAGGAGTTAGCGGATATACATGGTCAAGGCCACTTTCCAGAAGGTGGCCCGCTTGCCTGTTTGAAAACATAAAACATAAAAAAGGCGGACCCCAGATCCTCGTGCGCGAAAGCACAGCCGGGACATTAACGCCTAGACCAATAAGATAAATAACAGCATAACAAGCTTTTTCCTCCCAAAAACTTCCTAAACGAGCAAGCAATATGACACTGATAAATAGAACCGTCTTCCTTTCTCATATATACGTAAATTCAACGCGAAATAGGCGCGAACCATTTCTGAATTTCTCCAAAATACCAAAGCGGACCAGACGAGGAATACCAGGAACAATTCATTCCTCGCGAAATATCATAGGCAATATAATACCCGAAGGAGCCTCAAGGGCACGTATTTTCATAAATTTCAAGACTTACCGCTAGAGCTTTTACAGGGTGTACCAAAAAGTAAGTTGCTTTTTTTAAAGTCCTCGAATAAAAAGACTGGTGTAACAAAGACGTGTGTGTTTGTGGCATCGTGCGGTTGGATTGATTTCGATGCGCTTTACTTTACTGCAAAATATATTTAATCGAGCCGATTCTTATCTTTCTCTTTTTTAAATCGGTCCAGTAGTTTGGGAAATACGGTGTAATATGTTCCTAGAGTTTGGGTGGGCACATCTGTGAATTGGGGTTCGTTAATTAATATTTATTAACCTTCGAAACGTCATTGCCTGAATAATAGAGCACACAATGTCGACCTCGTAGCGTCGCCGTATGAAAAAACAGTGTAACAGTGTTTTCGTGTGATTTTATGAGATTACCTGAATTAGAACTCTGACTACCATCGTCACTTTGAGAGATTGAGGTCAAATCTCTTTAAATATGTATGTAATTGTATAAATGAAAACCACACCTACCCTAAACCTTCCCTACGCCTACCCTACACCTACCCGCGCCAATTCCGGATCCCTGGGTATAAATATTACCAGTCGTACCCACTAGGAACGTTACTAGGAACAACTAGGCGTAAGACCGGAATAAATGAATTAAAACGATTACTGTGTGGATTAGTAACGCCTATTTTCAAGATAGATAGGTAGGACTTTCTGTCCCACCCTGTACAGTGAAGTGAGTACCACTTTACTTATTTACATCACACGCCACACGCTGCTGTTTTAATGCAATTTACGTTTTGGTGACTGCCTGTCCTAATTTACATAGCTTTATCATAGCAACGTTTTATTTTATGCCGAGTTTGTGCTTTTGATGTTGTAAATGGCGGGAAAATTCGCTACAGTACGTGCTTTCTTAATTGGAGTACTGGTTTGTTTGATAAACTGTGACGAGATACGTGTGGGTAGGTTAGAGATACTCATTTGTAGGTATTTTTAAATGTTTACGTAGGTAGATGAGAGTTTTTGTTCGTTATTGTTTTTTTATGATGCTTTTAACAAGTTTTTATTTAAATTATGTAGGTAGGTATCATCATTACAGCCCATAATATGCTTGGCCGGCGGGTTAGAGTTCGCAGTGTTATAAATATAACAATGGAAAAGCTGCTGCCCATTTTCCAGCCTATGGAGACCCTTGTTCTTTTGTCTGGAAAACATTAGTCGCCTTGTAAGACACTCACGTGTAAGGGGTTGGTGCTACTCTACTCTACCGGGTGCAACACATCCAAGTATGTATTTACGTATGTTCTGGTCCAATCATTCAATACTAATTTGACCCATTTCCCGGAGTTCAATTGAGCAGAAATTTGCTATCGGTACCTGTGTAACTTGGATAACAATGCATTAATATGGTACCATGGAGCTGGTCTGATGATGGAGTCGGAAGCTTGCCTAGAAACTACTGTAAGCAATAAGAGAACCCTATAGTGCTTGGAGTCGTTTGTATCATATTGATGAGTACTATACCGCGAGATATAAGCTATTTATGAAAAAATGCTGCACAAAGCTCGAAGAACAGATGGCCGATGGGGCAGTAAAGTTCTCGAGTGGCGACCACGTGCCGGAAGACGCAGCGTGGGTAGGCCTTCTACAAGGTGGACTGACGACCTGGTAAGGATCGCAGGTACCAGCTGGATGCGAAAAGCACAGGACCGGCCTTTGTGGAGATCTCTGGGGGAGGCATATGCCCAGCAGTGGGCGTCTTCTGGCTGATATAATGATGATGACGATGATGAAAAAATGATTTTTAATTTGAGAACTTATGTTTAAATTCCATCTAAACTACATTTTCATGTTCAGGCATGGTCCATGATCGAACGTATCGTCACTTACATCGACTCAGGCGAGATGGCGGTCAAATTATTAGCATCATCATCCGAGCGGTCAATCCAGGCTTCTGCCAGGGTCCCTTTGTCACTTTTCCCGATCTTCGGCATCGATTAGCTCATGCATCCGACTCGGCGAGGTCAATCCATCGCTTCATGTATCTCCCGCGGGCCGCTTTCCAAATGAAAAGTTAAATGCGGGCTATAAATATAAGCGTTAGTCAGAATAATTTATGTGGCTCTTTTTAGCCAGGACTTTTTACGAGATAGGTTTATGCTAGCTAGAATTCTGTGGCGATGATATCTATTTATAGGTTAAGGGGCTCCCATTCCTTTATACGTAAATGAGAATCGGCTATGATAGTCAGCCCAGCTCCTTCCGGAAGTCTGTTAGTCTCTTAGGACGTTCACAGACCGAAGGGAACCTGTTCTAGTGAGGCTCTTTGGCTCTGTAGTCCTTTAGTCCCTCGCACTCCAGGTATTTTATATGTATATGATATAAATTTGTATGCCAGGGGCTTGCACCCGTGTTCAGAAATGTTCATATGAGGTGTCATAGTACGCGCGAACCACGTATCCGTCAAAATGAGCCAAATTCAGCAATCATAGAGCCGTATTTAACGGTGTGTGTTCACTTAGCAGACCAGTATAGTAGATGTTGGCGCCGCCTATACGATATATGCGGAACTACCGTGTGTCGCCACTACAAAGTATCCCGGCAAGATTAAATAAATACAACATTTAACCATCGCGGGCGCGGAGGAGGGCGGCGCTGCCAAAGTCTATAAATACCGATGCACAGAAGAAGACGCTCTCTTTTCTCTTATTTCCACCTACCTATCTTCTTTCTATCTATTTCTTCCTTACACTTGCTCTGCCAATTTATTAAGTAGTACAAATAAAAGTTGTGAATTTCAATTAAGTTTATTTAAGCCAACCCTATTCCAAATATCAAATCACAGTAACCACCAGTAAAGCCCATGACATGTGTCAAGATGTGTACAAAGATAAGCAAAAGCTATGTGTGGGAGTCTATTGGTAAATATGTATACAAATATTTTGTATTTGACATTCATGTGTCGAATTTTTGGCGTACATCTAATGACGCAAACCGTAAATATTTAGACTACTCTTATACTCTTTGCAAAGACTTAGTTCGCGAATATAATATCGTCCATTATATCCGCCATCTTTGCAAAAACTTAATCAAAATATTTGCGGAACATGTACCTATATGAAGTCGCTTTTGCAAATCAGTAATTTTTTTTTATTTTTTTTTAAATTTATGGGACAACGTTAGTCAATTTGTTGTTGATAAATCTTAGTCTACGTTAGTAAAACTTTGTAAAGACATTTGTAGAAACATGTGTACACATCTTAACACAATATATCTGGGCTCGGCGTTAGACCAGTATTTTTGTGAAGAGACCTTGGTTGCTTACACGAATTGTCTGTCGCTAGTCTCGAGTTACGTCATGGAGGAAATGAGATTATCCGCAATAAGCAGGAATTGTTCACGAGTTCCTGCTTTTCTTTTTTCGTGGCAAAGCAAACCCCAAGTGTAATAAGGAGTTATTTGACGGATATTTCACAAGCTGCAATCCTATTTCTACTTTAGGTTTTTTCTCTTTGTTAAGGAATACAAACAGCTAACAATACTCTCTTCTATTCTGTTTTAAAATATGTATTTATGGTATTATGCTAGGTAGATAAATTTATCAATCGTTTTAAAAGTAGTTATATATTAATTAAAATAACACCAATATGTCTTTAGGTTGAACGGGCTTACTCTCATTTTCTTATCTTGCATTTCTGTCGACAGTTATCTACCCAAAAAGGTTGCCTGGAAGAAATCGCTTTAAGCGATAAGGCCACCTATTGCTTCTCCTGCTGTTAATTTTAAGTACACATTTTATTCTTTTAAATATGCAATTAAGCGTTATTCATTCATTCATTCATTCAATAGTACTTACAGTATATGAAAATAATATGCACAGAAATCAGTTAAGTTTCTACAGAATAATTTTAGGAAAATTAAGTTTTTTTCCTTTTCCCCAAAAGTGGTTTGGATAGGATCGCTCCCAAGAACTAGGTACGTTGAATTTCTTAATAAATTATATATAGTCTATGTAAAGTAAAGTATAGTTTGAAACTCCAGGTTATAAATTATCTACGTAATTGTCTTCATCCAAATCCATCAGCCATGATTGAAAAACAAACATTCAAACTTTCACATTCATAATAATACAGATTAATAATTTAAAACATAGTGTAACAAGTCGCTTCCCGCCGTCTCTCCCTATATACGCTTATATCTTGTAAACTACTCTACGGATTTTGATATGGTTTTCAAAAATAGATAGACTGATTATAGAGGAAGGTTAAGTGTAGGCTAGGTGTGGAGTAGGTGTCGGGTAGGTTTAGAGTAGATGAAGGGGTAGAGAAGGGGTAGGGGGAGGGGAATTGTAGGAGTAGGACGCCACGCGAACGAAGTCGCGCCAGGTCCATTAGTGAAATAATTTGAACAGGATTTACTTCTTACGTAACATAAAATCCTCTTGGCGTCTTGGTCCCGGTTGTACGTTTGCGCACGAGAGCCCGGGGTCCGCCTTGACTATGATCCAGGATTTGGCAGATCAGGTAATTACAGTGGAGCGACTGCTATCTGACCTCCGTGACCCGTGCTAACAGGGGAGCCTGACACGATTGGATCATGGTTACACATTCAGTCGCCTGAATGTGCAGGTTTCATTACGATGTTTTCCCTCGCCGTAGAAATCAACTAATGTACATAACTCAGAAAAGAGTCATTGGTACATTGCCGCAGCGGGATTCGAACCCAGTACCTCTCGCTTACAAGTCTGATACTAACCGCTCGGCCGCCGAGGCTCCTCAACATACATTACATAGCAACCCGAATAATTGAAGCTATTTCTTCCAAGTGGAACCGTAACAGCACGTTCATGGTAGCCAAATTGCAGAAATTCGCGAACGCTATGAGGAAAATGAGACGCCCACTTTAAAGTTGCTAAGAACACGCGTTCGCCACGACTGGAGTTTTAATCGAAAGCTCTACCATCGCAATAAGTGGTTCTTTACTGGAATCTTCACGTTTGAGACACGAAGACGTTTGAAACTAGCCATTCGAGACAGTCTATACTCATAATTGAAGACCTGGGCCCTATTTTTGAATCGCTTGCCTCGATTCAAACCGTTTTCAATTTAGATTTTCGGAATGAAAAATTCGATATTTTTATGCATGACACTGATTTTCCCCATTTTAAAGCATATTCTTTCGGTGTTGCCATTGTGATTTAAAAAATATTGACTTCGTCATGCCGAAAACCAATATGTAAAACCGTTAGAATGGAGGCGAGCGATTCAAAAATAGAACCCCTTCGTGGTTCAGTTGGTTGACATCGCCGGTCTGCCACGCAGAGGTCCCGGGTTTGATTCCCGGCCGGGCAAATATTGCCCCAATATATATATGCGACCTTTATAATGCGTACGACTACGGAATGGAACGTGTTGCCTGCGAGTGTGTTCCCTGATCAATATATTCTGGATGCCTTCAAGGCTAGAGTGAATAGGCTGTTCCAAGACGGGCATGCTTCATCTTCGGCCGCATCGTCACTTACCAACAGGTGAGATGGCGGTCAAATGCCTGTCTTGAATAATATTAAAAAAGAAACTTGAAATGCATCAAAAGCCTTCGGGGACTTCGAGAGCCATAAAGCTACTGACAAACAGGCAGACCAACAAACTTACAAGCTTAAAAATGAAAACGCTCTTCCTATGCCGAAAGCCTAAGGTAGGCATCCAACCCATATTTCTAGCTATGCAGACAGTTTTTCTCTATGTTCTTCCTTTGCCGGAAGCCTACCTTTCCAACCTATATTTCCAACGATGCAGACAGTTTTTCTCTCACAGCATTCCCAGTGCGGCGGTGGCCCCTCGCCGTGAGAACCTCTCAGAGGCATTTAACTGGCGATTAGTGAGGCGCACACCCTCGCGCTTGGATATGGATAGCTGTAGAGTTGGGACTTATCTTGGACGTTCTGTTCTTATCGTACAAAAGGCAGCACATCAACCTACGCATCACCAGTAAAAAATTTGCTAACATCATTGCTTATAATCGTCATCAATTGCATAATTAATTATATGGATGCGCAGACAAATCGGAGACGATCCAAAGTCCAAACCGGAAAGACTGAGGTGCAGTCGTCTGTACGTATTGGATAGCAAACTTTACATCTATACTTAAATGAATGGGTGAATGAATTGTTATCACGATTTTATACATAGTAGCATGTTTGTTAATGTTTATGGCATTGTCGTATTGGGTTGACCTGTAAGGGCGATGTATTTGTGTAAGATTAAATTGAATAAATAAATAAATATAGAAAGAGACAAGATTTGTATTATTGTTTGTAGGTAATGAATAAACTCAATTTATTTATTGCCAATTTAAAAAAAAAATTCACTGATATAATCGATCTATTCATTCGGAAACTACGATTCCAGAGACAGACACACAGAGCCACAGATACAGACGTCAAACTTAGAACACCCTCTTTTTCACCGGTACACGAACAAACAGAAAAAAAAACAGATAGTTATTAGCCACAATACCTTTCTTTGAATTTTATGATGACGAAGTAGGTTTATTACTCATACATGAATATGAATACCTCACAACCTACACATTCCCCCGTATATACTTCGATATACGTAATTGCAAATCAATATGTTGCTCAAGTATTCCGCATTATCTAATTGATCTGAACTACGGCAACACGGATACACGACCCTTTTAACAAAATGTATTGCAGATTGCAATTTGCAATTCTGCGGAGCTATTGGCTAACTCAGTTGGCAACTGAGTTTGACATTAGATAAATCTACACTACGTCATCTACGTTGGCCATTGGCAATAGCGTCTACCAAATTAGATTAGTGTAATCTTTTTTATATCAAATTCGATTGTACACTAAGATAGCCAATAGGTCTGTACAGCGAACTTGTTAAAAGTCGCTTGTGCGAGTTTTGGTGCCTCAAAGAACCGGTGAGAATGAGAAATTCGATAATAATACAATTGTGAATGTGTAAGTAGTTTGTCGAGCTCTTTTCTATACTATCTATCTATACTAATAAATATTATAATAAACAGGAAAACTTTGTTAGTTTACCCAAAACTACTGAACCGCCTTCTATAATTGCTGCACTAAAAAGAAGCTACCTACATTATTCATGAGCGACATATGCTACTTTTCGTCCCGGAAAAAAGCGGTCTTTACACGTAAAAGATCGGACTGCCATTTCTATTCTCGTCCCGAACAGTACGTAAGCGCATGACGGAACCGGCAGTTTTCTCCGCGGTTCGGAACGCAGTCCGGATGCGCACTCCGATCTTTACATGAAAAGGCTGCTATAGGGTCATGTACCATGAAATATGAAATATATTCTTAGATATGGTAAACAAACTCATAAATCCCAATTTTGATTACCTATAAAAAATTTAATATTCGAAGTTAGCTCTGTTATGAAAACGTTTCATTGATGTTCTGATTGTTACGGGTAAAAGCAGGTGGATAAAAATAGAGCAAATCGCATCTACACATGCGCTTCTTTTCGCTACATTGTTAGGTACTGCTAGAAACCAGTGGCTAGTTAATAAACTAGCCACTGAGCGACATTTATGTTTAAAGATATTGTCAAATTTTACCTGCGAGTTTTGTTAACGAATTGGAAAATGTCTGATAATAACCGAGACAGTTAAAATATTACTTTATTTTTATATAGGATTGGGAGAGCTTAGTTGAGATTCTGCAAAGGTTGCTGCAAAAGCGCATTTGCGAGATCTGATTAGACATTTTGAAAAGGTTGGTCCTACGCTTCTACCTCAACTGCGTACAGCCAATAACCGCCGTACTCCAAAACTCTTTACAAACGACATAAATCCAACTTTTACACTCGAAACACGTATGAAATAACTCTCGAGAAGGCGCTTTGTTTAACACGATATTTCACGGCTACCCTCAGGTGTATTTTGTGGTAGCAATTTGACACCCAGAGCTGGAACAAAGTCTACGAGTCCCTCGGGCATCAGCAGAGCCACTTATCACTTACAGTGTTCGTAATAATATATGAATTTTAATAACAATATAGTGAGTTTCTTCATGAAATTCTCGTGTTTCACTTATCGTAAAACAAGCGGTTCTACTTCGCCCTTATTCTTATATGCATACCTAGTATAAAATAATGTTACTTTCCTCGTCTGTCTGTCTCCAAGGCCTTTTTTTTATGTCATGCGATGGGCAAACAGGCAATCGGGCCACCTGATTATTCTTTCTAATAATTTGTATATTCTATTGTATTTGACGATCTCTTTTCACGATAATGTATCTTAAATGTATTGTCTTTTGTAACAGTGATAAATATAATCTAAATCTAGATCTATCAAGATATTGTGATCTAGATTACATTCTAGTATTAGAATCTGGCAACTGTGTGCGGACGCGTTTTAGACAAGTAGGTAAGTTAAAATTAGACCGTACGGCTCGACGTTAAATGTTAATGAAGCTAGCCGTTAATCGTCGACAAGTCACGTTTGAGCTTATGGTTCTTTTTTTATACTACGCAGTGACAATCCAACAGACATCCCACTTAATGGTAAGCGGTAACTGTTCTATAATAAAAAAAATAGTACAAAAACCGAAAAAAAACCCGAGCTGTAAACTAAAAACTTAAAAAATTATAACAAACAGATTGATGTATGTCTATTTGTAGATTTATAATGCAAATTTTATTTTGACGCGACAAAAAAAAATAGACCGCCATATTGAATTTTGTTTAATGTCATGTCTTTAATGACACTCGCAAGATTAAGACAAATCGATAGACGCAAGAACCATCATCTAAGCTGTGAAACATAACAAACAAACATATTTGACGTAATGTTAAGAACAAATATACCTAAACCTAAATTCCTTTGTACTATGACATGGGATCGTTCAAGAGGTATATTAGCGGTCTTTCTAGAGCCGGAAAACGCATTGGTAGCGCCCCTGAAGCTGATGTCCATACTCGGCGGTGACCACTTTCCATCTGTAACGGTCCGCTTACCTGTTTGTCTGCCGTATTAAATAAAGGCATGTTTAGTAGTGATAATTAATGTTTAGAACAAATTTCATCATCGTCATCGTCCTAGCGTTTATCCAGGTCTCTGCCAGAGACCGCTTTCCTACTCATTCTCCTCCACTTCGCCCGGTATTCAGCATGCTCGCGTCGTAGGCCGTTGGCTCTCGCATCCGACTCAGCGATGTCAATCCATCGCTTCTTGGGTCGCCCACGGGGCCTCTTTTCTGATACCGGCAGGTTCAGGCACCTATTTTCCACGTATCCCTGAGGCTTACACACCACGTGACCAAACCAGCGTAGGCGAGCCTCGAGAGCGAGAATGTTGAGAACAAATATAACCAAATCTAAATCATTATGTGTGTGTAAGCACATATTTTAGTTTTTCCCCTTATTTGCTATTGCTCTACTATAAGATAATGTGATAATTTACCTCTTCCCAAAGGTTGTCTGGAAGAGATCGCTTAAAGCGATAAGGCCGCCTTTGCGCACATATAAATTGTTATATTTTTCTTTTATATATCTTTTACTTTTGGGTGTGCAATGAAGAGTTTTTACTTACTTACTTACATTATACCATTATATAACCCCCATGACTACAAAACATTAGCCGAAATCTCAACTGACTCGCCGCCTAACCCCAGTTCCAACCCCTTGAGAATCGATATCTGCATTATTCACCAAGGGCGAAGGATAAATGGTCTTGCCCTCGTTTCTATTTGTCAGTTCCTCGCGATATGATAATTAGAGCGGTGACGCAACATCCCTTGTCTTTCCTAACCGGCCGAAAAACGTCGACCCCGACCAAGTTAACTTTTGTTAGGCTAGGCTGTATTTTTAAAATTTGTTGTATTGTAACTTTGAGGTGTTGTTCAATAAACTAGTTTCATCTTTCATTTTTGGCGTGAATATCCCGCTTGTGCTTTCGCGCACGAGGACCCAGGGTCCTCCTTAACCATGATCCAGGAGTTAGCAGATCAAATAATTACAGTGGAGCGACAGCCATCTGACCTGCTACCAGGGGAACCTGACCAGATTGGATCATGATTACACATGCAGTTACCTAAATCTGCAGGATTCTCACCGTAAGAGCATCGGATAGAATTCAACTATTGTACATAACTGAGAAACGAGTTATTGGTACATAGCCGCAGTGGGATTCGAGCCCGGTACCTCTCGCTTACGAGTTGGATAGCTTAACCATTAGGCCACCGACGCTCGTTAAATAAACTAGTTTACTTAAACTCAAATATTTCGTATACCATACAACCGTTCTATTAGTTACACTCTATCTAAATAATCAAGTTACTTGGGTAATTATGAGATGGATCGAAATCAACAAGTAAGCAAAACTGATTGAATAATAAAGACGTCCGTCTGTGTACATCAAGATAGTACTTAATTAAAAGATTATTATTTATTCAAAATCAGATTGCTTATTTAGATATCAATAAATTTTATAATTTCACAACTTCATCATCATCATCCTGGCGTTAATGTCCCGATTGTGCTCTCGCGCACGAGGGCCCAGGGTCCGCCTTGACCATGATCCAGGATTTGGCAGGTCAGGTAATTACAGTGGAGCGACTGCCATCTGACCTCCATGACCCTGCTACCAGGGGAACCTGACTAGATTGGATCATGGTTACACATCCAGTCGCCTGAATGTGCAGGTTTCATCACGATGTTTTCCCTCACCGTAAGAGCATCGGTTAGTATTCAACTAATGTACATAACTCAGAAAACAGTCATTGGTACATGGCCGGAGCGGGATTCGAACCCGGGACCTCTGGCTTACGAGTCGGATACTGTAACCCCTCGGCCACCGACGCTCCTATAATTTCACAACTTGCTTTACTTTTTAGGCAGAGTCTAGTATTATTCTTGAACCATCTCGAACAAAATAACTTTAAAAAAAAATTAACTGCATCGAAATCTATCCATTCGAAAGCTGCGATGCCAGACACACAGGGCCACAGATACACACATCAAACTTACAAGTACCTAACAGACCTCTTTTTCCGGCGGTGGTTAATTATAACGAGAGTGACGTCACACCCCTCTCTAAATTGGCGTAAGATGGCGTAATTTGGCATAAATAGGGCGCGTTCCTCAAACAGCACTGACCTTCCTTAAACCAGGCGTTAATTACGTCCATTATAACTCTGGCCACGCCCCCTCAGGGTATCGAGGTCATGTCTAAATAAAGACCGCCGAAAGACGAAGGAAAATCGAAAGTGATAGATATAACTATGTGGCTCAAGTGGTTCCGATATTGTTGTTTTTCTTTTAGTTGTGTTTGTAGGTTTACGTTACCCAAGTAATTCCATTGGGGAATTTCTTCTAAAGAATAAATTCAATGAGGGGTTTTCAAGATGACATTTAAAAAATAAAGAGTTTTTCTTATGACGATAAGAATAGCGGCGCAATTCAGTGCTAATAAGTATACAAGGACCAATAATATTGATTGATTGCTTGTTTTTTTTTAATCGGATATGTTTTAACGGGGAGACGATAACAAATAATTTATTTCGTTAACAAAAAGTACCTTAAATGATTATCATTTCACAGCATGATTATATACTTAATTTACTATGTGATGACGTGACTTGAGTGATATCTCCCCCTGTCTGACTCTAAGGACAAACTTGACATAAGAGTTCAGGACAGCGCCATCTATTTACAAAGAGATAAAACTTGTTTATTTATTTCAACTGTTAAATTGAAAACCTATCATTCTTAGATCAACTATACCAGTATAGATGTAATAAAGTTCATTCGTATCGTGGTAATTCGTCTGACAGTATACGTATGACGTCATACAGCGCTTTCTCTAATTCGATAATCGGTTGATTTTTGAAATACATCACTTAAAACTCGAAAAATCCAATATGGCGGCGGGTATTTTTACGGACTTTTGGAATATCAATCAGGACACTATTTTCTACATTTCCACAAATTTTCAGGTTGGTAATTCAAATGTCCGGGTTTGGACAATGTTTTGTCTAATTTTCGTGTATTATATGCCAGTATAGATAATCTAAGAATGGAGTCCTAATATTCATTCGTATCGTAGTAATTCGTCTGACAGTATACGTATGACGTCATACAGCGCTTTCTCTAACTCGATAATCGGTTGACCTTTGAAATACATTGCCTTTCCGACAAATACAAATTCAATTACTTATACCTGGTTTATGTATCACCATTTTTCATATTGTGACATTGTACGCTTTTGAGAGCGAGGTCAAGTTAACCCGCATTATCTACAAAGCGATACAAAAATAAATGTCCATTTATGAATTAAATCACAATTATTACACTAGTTCCACTTCATTATACAATTCTATGTACATCGAGTAATTCGAAGCCGGTTACAATTTAATAAAATTTAAATTTACAATTAAAAGAAATTACACCACTTAGGTGGCAAACAAGCTTACAGCCTGCCTGACGGTAAGCAGTCACCGCAGCCTTTATTGTATAATATAGTCGAACTAGTATACAGAAGGTGATTTAATTCATAATATAATGGAGTTCCATCACGAAATCGGAACAGAAAATGTTAAATAAATGTCCATTTGTTTATGTGAAAGAGAAAAAAAAATAGTACTATCACGGAGCCTGTTCAACCAGTCTCCCAGCGGACGTGAGAGACACTATTGAGTAAATATGAATGACACATAATAAGCCAGTGTGACTCATGCCGAACCTAGAACATAATTCATCAAACAATCTTCCCAGTCAACAAGGCCTATGTTTGTTTCAATAAACGAGAAAACTTATTCAGCAAACACGTTATACCGGATCACGATCTCGGAAACTGGATGGAGACCAAGTAGAATCTTCGTAAACAGCTCCTTACAGCGCCACAAAGTTATCTGGCCCGGCGTCGGCAGCGCTGTTATTGGCAAAGTGACATTTCAAAATGGCGACACTTAGTACCAGTTTCAGCCACCGTTGCAGATAAGTTTGTGGCGCTGTATAGGTATTTGGCATTACATTCGTCCGGTTAGCCTGTCGACGTATTTCACGGGAGGATTCTTGGAAGCCGCCCAAATGTCGCCCTGTCTGGTTGGGGGATGGAGAACGCAACCGGCGACTGCTAGACTGCGATCTAAAGTTCAATTTATTTTTCAGCTAGTGGACCCGGCGCGACTTCGTTCGCGTGGCGTCCAACCCCTAACCTAACCTACCCCTACCCTACACCTACTTTACCGCTACCCTTATTGTCTTGCTTATAAACCTACCTCTTGAAACACTCGTATCCAAATTTGTATTTTTTTTAATCATCTTTATATTGTTTTATGTTTAGTAGGTATTACGCATTTAAAGTGTTGTATTTTAGTGATATAGGTTTATCAGTATTAATGAAATATGCGACAGTAATGTTCTGTAGAACAGACTTACCTCCTATCCTAGAGTATATTCTGTTTTCTATGTGTCTAAGGTTGCCTGGAAGAAATCGCTTTAAGCGATAAGGCCGTCGGTTGTTTTTTTTTCCTCTGTTTTTGTATTATTTTGTGTATAAGCAATAAATAATTTTTCATTCATTCATTTCATTCACTCTTATCTATTTTTGAAAACTGCATTGAAATTGCTTGCGGAGTTTAAAAGATCTTACGTACATAGATACAGGACAAACGGCGAATAGCGACTT
The DNA here is from genome assembly GCA_907269095.1 of Blastobasis adustella. NCBI lineage: Eukaryota > Metazoa > Arthropoda > Insecta > Lepidoptera > Blastobasidae > Blastobasis > Blastobasis adustella. Next base: position 2,334,024 of record OU026136.1, on the reverse strand, counting down.
TGTTTTATACTATGTATAGATTATAAGGACGCTAAACATTTTTTCACATCTAAAGAAAGTTGCTTCAGATACCCATAATGTGGATAGAAGTGGATGGCCGTGTAGCCCCGTTCGATGATGACGTTTACTTGTAAGCTGACCTAACTAGAGGCCAGCCTTGAAGGTTGTCAGCCTTCTGATAATTAGTAAAAAAATCTAACACGTGGCGGACGATCAAAGAATGAAGACTTTCGTGGTTATTGACCACACTTTGATCACACATATTATCGGGTTTGTCACCACGGTTAGTATTGTTTTTACATCGATATTTCGATGCAGTAGAGGGATCTACTCGCAGTAACAAACCCGATAATATGTATGGTAATAGGATTTTAAGAATTTTCGCCTGGCCCCTACGAGTCCTACGTCCCAAGGCTTCCACGTCAAAAAGCAAATATGTAATCAACAGATTCAGTTTTGGACTGGAAAAATATAAATAGTAATAAACTAACCTATTTCAACATAGACGCGATAAGAAGAAGAAGGGGATCTGAAAAGGCCACATTAGCGTCGCTGTTGTTGGCATTGACGTGACAATTCAAATGGCGTTGGAATACTTACATGTGATTCATAATATGAAATGCCAATGTGACCTTTTTAGACCCCCTGATCTGCGTATTTGGAGGTGACGGTACGAAGGTACGTAAAATAATCTTTGGTTAAAGTTATAATGGCAGTAGGATATGTACAGTGAACACATTCGTATCACGTACAACCATTTTATATTTCCTAGCATTGTTCAAACTTCCTGTCTGGCGTAGGTAGATAAAAAACGTTTTCGTGTAGATAGCTTAGCATTTAATTTATTCAATAAATGTGCAATCTAGTGGTTAGAAGAATGTAGAAATTATACGCGTATAACCATTTAATGATTTGTATTGCTTATGCTATCCTACTTGTGGTGTGGGGGGCAACGGGTGGTGAGGCAAGTTACACAACACACCTCACCAATTCTTGAAAATAAATTTTGGACCAATCATTTTTTTTACTCTCATTTCCATAACCCATTTAATAGGATGTCAATTCTCATTTGGTAAAATAAAAAATATTCACCTTGACGTCAATGTCCCGGTTAAGCTCTCGCGCATGAGGGCCCGGGGTCCGCCTTGACCATGATCCATGATTTGGCAGATCAGGTAATTACATTGGAGCGACTGACCCTGCTACTAGGGAAACCTGACTACAAATGATCATGGTTACACATTTAGTCGCCCGAATGTGCTGGTTTCATCACGATGTTTTCCCTCACCATAAGAGCACCGGTTAATATTCAACTAATGTACATAACTCAGAAAAGAGTCATTAGTACATAGCCGCAGCGGGATTCGAACCCGGTACCTCTCGCTTACGAGTCGGATACCCTAACCGCTCGGCCACCGACGTCAATTTACATTTGGTATCTTATAAAAACTAACAATTAATTTAAAATTAAATCTAGATGTTTCTTACCACTGATTAATAGGTACCTATTAAGCTGATTATAAACATTTCAGGATAAGTTAATAGTAAATATGTACCTGAAATGTAGATATAATAAAAGACACAAAAGAAAAAAAAGTCAAAAAATTAATAATTCCGATTTTCTTTTACTTGATGCAACCATTATGCCATACCCAAATTTTTTTTAGGTAACTACCAACATCAAGGCGATGTCATGGAACGGATATATCCATCGTGTACGTCCAAGACACTGAAATCGCCCGCAACCTTCCACCCATGGTTTACGGCGCCCTCGGATAATCTAAACGGATTAGGTCGTGTAACATTGAACGCCATAGCCGAGGTCGGATCAGCCACCGACCCGCGAGTAATCTACCGCCAATCTATACATCATCCGTCCCTTTTGCGGCTTCCGAGAAGTCCTGCAAGTGACCGGGCGGAACAGTGACGCGTCACTACGGTGTTATTTTTAGAGTTTACTATAATTATGACCTAAGGAAGCCGGTCAGGATGTTATACAATGATGACGTCGGTTTTGACTGTGGGCGAATTTTAGAATTGATGTGCGTATGGTTCAATAATGACAGAGCGCTCGTAAGCGAGACGTATCGGGTTCAGTCCCACTGCGGCTTCCTATGACTCTTTTCTGAGTTATGTACATTAGTTGAATGCTAACCGACGCTCTTACGGTGAGAGAAAACATTATGATGCAATCTACACATTTAGGCGACTGAATGTGTAACCATGATTCAATCTGGTCAAATTCCCTTGGTAGCAGAGTCACGGTCAATCGCTCCACTGTAATTATCTGATCTGCCAAATCCTGGACCATGGTCAAGGCGGACCCTGAGCCCCCGTACGCGAGAGCATAACAGGGATATTAACGACAAGATTATCATCTTTTTTATGGTAAAATAGTGACACCCGTATTCAGAAACATGATTCACAGTGCGGGCGAAAGCACAGGGTTCTAACTGACAATACTTGAGTGGCAATGGGCACTATGAGTCCGTCAAATAGAACAAAATTGTTTCGTTCTTTCTTTGTTTGCATACCGTATGTCATTAAAAAAAAACATTAAGATGCCCAAGGCCACCAAAATTTGACAATAGCAGTGGTTATGGAGGGGTATTTGACAACTTATAGCTGTCCCTTTTGGACACGTTATATGCACTATTTAAAAAGAAACAAAATATAGATTGTGACTTTAGTTGTGAGTAGGCTCCTTCTATGCCTCTATGTCTAATTTCTTAGTCAAATAGAACAAAATTGATTAATCATAGAGCCGTATTTAAAGCAGTGTGTTCTTGACAGAAGTATCTTACTTCTCATAACACTACTTTTAGATAAGTTTTTATTGTGAAAACGGGTTTGAGTATTCAAGATACCCACTTGCAGCAATACTTAAGATTGTTAGCAAAACAATTATAGACAATACCATGATAGTTCGGGCTTAGCGCCATAGATGACGCTAGCAAAGGGAGCCTTTCAGCCCTTGCATACGCTGTGTTTTTATAAGGGATGGCATTTGAACGTCAGCCTCGCGTGAGCGACGGATGTGATTATGGAAGGCCGAATATTAATTATGTAATAGTTCTGTGGTTATTATATAACTCTTTGCCATAATTGTTATTATATTGTAAGGACTCGTGTTTTAGATAATATAACAAGTATCAAATGGTTTGTTTGTGTTCTCATTCTAACGAGATAATTTCAAATATTATGTACGGTCGCGTTCATAAGTGCATGACCTTGAGATTCCTTTGCAGCTGTTTAAAAGTTTTATCATCATTATAACCCATAACAGTTCACTGCAGGACTTAGGGTCTCTCCCACGAAATCTCCACGCTTGGCAGGCGGGTTGGAGACCGCAGTGCTATAAATATAACAATGGAAAATGCTGCTGCCCATTTTCCAGCCTACGGGGACTCTAGATCTTTTAAAGTTTAAGGAAACGGTTCTATTGCATGTTTTTTTTATTTATTTTGCCAAATGCCAACTCTGCCAAACGGCATAACAGTTTGTTGGCAATCGCATTACAATTTGTTGGCAATAAAAAAATGTAGCATACTTTTTTAGAGGGAATAAAGAAGAAAACATTTTGAAATAAAACTAATACCAAAATATCTTGTAGTTATTTTTTTATTACAATTCAGAATCACTTAGTCAGTTTTACTTTTAAAAGCCACAATGGCTGTTTGTGACTTCAAAAGGAACATATTGTTTGACAATGCACCTGATATCCTGTATGTGGCAGTAGCTACAAATGATTTTTTTCTATAGGTGGTCATGCGCATATGAACTCGTACTGTATTTTTGTACGTATGATAAAATTGTATGTATGATAATACGAGTATAAACGTCGGTGTCGATTGTAACGTTATTCTATACACTCGTAGGTACTCAGAGAATCATAATAATATTGATACTGTAATCGGACGCTAGTTCGCTCAGTCGATTTGTTACATGTAGGCAGCCTTGAACACATTATTAATTGATAGATTTTCCTTAATCGCATTTTGCCATGGACGTATTTTGTCAAATATATTATGTTGTAAGGTACTTTTCATGATCGTATTTGTCAAACCACAATTAATTTGCACTTTCCAAATCATATTCGGTAATTGCTTCGCAACGAACAGACGTTAATCAAGATCTGATTAACAAGTTCTTAAAAATACAATAAAAACTTTAATTTAATTAAAATAAGGTATTAAACCGTACCAAACGTTTTAACTTGACTTAAATATATCAGGTTGCTCTAGCCGTTAAAACAGCACACAATATCCGAATAGAAAAATCTACTTACTCAGTTTCGTTGTTCTCGAAGACAACGTGTCCTTGCGAGGTCTCGTACTGGGTGCCACCCTTGGCCGTGCCGTCCTCCGTCCAGTACGGCACGCGCACCTTCCCGCGCGCCCCCGCCGTCCGCACCACACGCAGCTCGTACGTCCCCACAGACTCCGTCAACTCGAAGTCTCTTTGCGGGAACGAGAACACACCAGAATGGTCATCGTCTAGTATCACCACAGTCGCCGTCGATGGCGACGCTAAGGAAGCCCCTTTGGGAGCACTCAAACGCAAGTAGAAATGCTCATCTTCTTCGAAGACGTCGTCGTCGATCACTTGGACTTTGAACGTCTTCTCCGTCTCGCCGTGGCCGAATACCAACGAGCCCTGAGCTTGCACGTAATCGGAGCCAGCTTCGGCGGTTCCATCCTCAGTAGTATACTGCACAGTGACTTCTCCGCTCAAATCGCCAGCTCTTACCACCCTCACTTCGAATACTCCGCAGTTCTCCATCACGGTGTAGTGGTCGGGATCGAATCGAACGTTAGCCCCTCGTGGCTCACTGGTTATCGACCCAGATTCGCGCCTCTGCAACTCCGCTTTGACCTCACTCAAATCACTCTGGGCCCGTTCCGATATTTTGCGGGAGAAGTCTCCGCCGCCAGTCATCTTGCGGGTCGCGGCCACTCGGTAGAACGCGCGGGACTTCGGACCACGCGCCATCAACGTCTCCAATGCCATTCGCTCCACAGTATCCAAGTCTTCTTGAGGATGTTGCCTTCTCAATTCGCGAAGCACTGTGACGTATTCTTTACGAGACTTTTCTATCTCCCGACCCTCCTCGTCCTCCGATACGAAGTCGTCTCCAGGTTTTAACGCCATTTCTACTGAGCCATCCCCTTCAGCCTCGACTATCACTCCTCGCTCATTCACTCGATACCCTTTCTTGAGGTATTTATACATTAGAAGACGTCGGTCAGCTATGTATGCTGTCATAACGGTCGCCGGAAAGAACAGGAAGGTGACCGCTCCCTCCCACACCTCAACTTCTCGCGGTGATATCACGGCCAAAATAAGATAAAGCCAAACGTAGGCAAAAATGGACCACGTCGCGGTGACAAGAAAAACGCGGAGATGTTTGATTTTCCTGACTTCACCGTCTGGGATGACGGACACGCAAATTGCAATTATCACGAACAAGTTGTAGGCCGCTGAGCCGACGATGGTTCCCGGTCCCAAATCTCCCGCTTCGAAGTTCTTCCCGGCTATTTCTATAACCGAGAGCAAAATCTCGGGTGCGCTGGACCCCAAAGCCATGAGGGTCAAATTGGCGACCGTTTCGTTCCAGACCCGAACGACGACGATCTGCTCGCTGCCGTTGCGTCGCACGCGCACCTCCTTCTCCCGTGACGTGATAACTTCTATCGCGGCCATGAACCGGTCGGAGACAATCGAGACTCCGATGAAGAGGTACATAAGGGAGAGGAAGTAGATGATTCCTCGTATGGTGAGTTCGTAGGTGGAGACGTCTTCGATGGGTCTCCAGACGGGTAGGATGACGCCGTCGGAGCACTGCAACACGTGCACGGGGGTGAAGTTCCGCGGCGCGAGGCGCGCGGCGGGCGGCTGGGCGCGCGCCACCGCGCCGCATGCCGCCAGCGCGGCGAGCGCGGGCCGCATGCCCTCAGCCTGCGCGCGTCATACACGTCCGCCGCTCACCGGTGCCGGCGCCCGACTGAGCCGAGACAGCGGCTGGTTGGGAATTGAGCGCTGGTTTGGCGAAAGCGCTGGATTCTGATGGACGGTTGGGAAAACTAGAGTTTGGTAGACTAGCACAAGTTTTGATGTTAAAGTGTTTAGATGCCCAGATGGAAGGAAGGCGTTTAGGATCGACATGAATGACATGTTTTAGTGTCAGAGACCTAAGTTTTCTTTGTTCGCTGAGCCAGCGTAGTAACTGAAAATATTAAATTAAGCGCTAATCATAAACAATAAACACCTAAGGGTGGCTTGCACCAAATTCTTAAACGCATTTAAAATAATACTTAAAAAAAAACTTCATACAATAAAACGTTAAACGTGTCTAAGAATTTGGTGCAAGCCGGACTAGATCTATTAAAAATTCACTTCTTAAACCTTTACATATAGATTACACTTCTACATTACATTCTACATAATTTTGCTACTAAAAACTCAAACATCACAAACTTTCTTCCCTCAACGAGAAACTAAAAACCCGCGCTAGCTAAACCCAAAAACTTAGCGCTGCAAGCGCTAACCGACTTTGGAACATCAGCGGCCCCTCCCACCCCTCCCGCCACGCCTGCGGTACGTGTCGCCAACACCACGTATCCGTAAGAGGGTACGGGAGAACGCTACGGAGTTTTATCGCACCGTAAACTTGGACGCCGGAACACGCCGAAAAAACGTTATTAGCTACGCGCGAGAACTTATTAAACTTCACTCGGCAACGGCGATATGAAATTTAGGCGCGCAATTCGCAATTATCCTACGTCTCGTTATCTGGGAAGATATATGTACTATTTGGGAGTGAAAAGGCTCGCTTGCGCTGGTTTGGTTCATCTTTGCGTTAATGTCCCGGTTGTGCTCTCGAACACGAGGGCCCGGGGTCCGCCTTGATCAGTATCTAGGATTTGGTCACTACGAATCCACCTAATTAGTTCAACCAAGTAACTCAATACCAAGTCAGAATGCTAGATGTCAGATTAACTTTTTCAATTCACCTGATGGACAGTGATCACGCCGGATATGGACATCAGCAACCCTGGTGTTGCTGGGTGCTACTTGAATACCACCTTAGGCTAAGAAAGATCCTGAATCCTGATGGAAAGTGGTCACCGCCGCCTATGGACATGAGCAACTACCAATGCGTTGCCCGCCTCAAACGAGACCTCTAATATACCTCTTGAACGATCCCATGTCACAGTCCAAAGGAAACACTGTGGCAGGTAACTCATTAAACATTCAAATAATATTAGCAAGAAACATTCATTCCATAATGCGCGTTGTCACCAACAGAGTCTACATTGTGGGAATGCTCTCACGCTTTTTGCGTCTGAAGTTAGCCAAATGTAATAAGCGAATACGCCATGGGACCCCAATAAGCACTACAGACCCTACTCACCGGCAGAAACACAACAATACTTTAAAACGTTACGGTATTCCCCAGTCGGGCGGCTCCAGCTCGAAAGGGAAATGGGAAATTCCCCTCTCACCTAAAATAGATAATAAAATAAAATGTCCATCCGTCATTTTGCCACAAAGTTGGCGTCTGACAATGAACGAAGCCACACAAAGTTGTGTGTGCGTTGCATTTAAGCCAAGTGGGGGCTTATACAAAGTAGTGGAACATGTAAACTGTTACTTACTTACCACAACGTAGTAGAAGATAATGTTTCCAATACTCATAAAGTGTATACATTTTTTTTTACACCACGAAGGTGGCAAATAAGCTTACGGGTTGCCTGATGGTAAACAGTCACCGCAGCCTATGGAAATTTGCATCACCCACGGGTTGCCAACCCCGTAAAAACCTTTTCACCCCTTTCTTGAAGAACTCCGTGTTGTACTCATGTTCATGTTGTATGCCACATTCCGGACGACCTCCTCGGTCTCGGGTTCGATTCCCAGTCGAGCAGAAATTAATGAAATAATGAATTTTAATTTCTGTTACGGGTCTGGGTGTACAATGTATTTAAATGACTGTATTTAAAAAAAGTATGTATTTATTTTGTATATTATTCCACATCACCCTCCTTACAGCTGTAGGACACCCACAGATGGACACATCATCGCTACGACAACTACGAACGAGAGCGTCGGTGGCTTAGTGGCTAGCAGGTCCGACTCGCGATTGGATATGCAACTGTGGTCCAATCCGGTCAGATTCTCTGTTATGTCCCAGAGGTTAGATGAAAGTCGCTCTACTGTATTTATCTATAAAATCCTGGATCATGGTCAAGGCTGATCTCGTGCCCTTGCGCGTGAGACGCATTCTCGGAATATAGACGCCAAGATGATGTTATTAATAATAATGTTAGTTAATAAAAATGAGACAAACCATTAACAATTATCTTCACTATATTCTATAAAGAAAATAAGATTTTAACATGTAATCCGATATTTGCAATTATTTTACTGATGTATTTACATTAATGAAAACTTGAATCTACTCGATTGCTAATAAATAAACAATGAACTGTCAAACTTGACAATTGTGAATGGTGTTGCCATTTGCATAAAGCACGTCCTTCTCTGTAGAAAATTCAATGCATTATTCTATTAGGACGTGCTCTAAATGGCAACACTGAGGTTTGCGTCTACCAAAGCAAGTGTAACATTGTATCTGGTCCTTTTTACTCTAATGAAATTAGAATGAACAAGTGTTTCGTACTTCTGAGTTTGAATTTATACTAATGAACATGAATTTTAGGTAGAATAGGACAACGATAAGTCCGTATTGACTGACAGTAGTACAAATTATAAAGTGTGGATATATCAATAATCTAGGGATAATCTGTCTTTATCAGTCCTTATTGTAAATACTCAGTTATTTAGTCACTATTAGCTTGAACTTGTACTTTTAGTTTGTCTAAATTATTAATCATGCTGAAAATTATCTCCCGCTTTTTCTTATTAATTGTTTTGCCTATTAATTACTAATATTTTTCGTAACTCAAAAAAATAAACAATCCTACAGAAATCAAATTATTTGTTATATCTTTTATAAATGACGTTCTATGACGTTTAAAAAATGTTTTATGGGTTGCCATACAGATTTTTTTTTTAATTTTTTTATTAATTGATTCGGACTTAGCGAGGTCTTATTCTATCTCCCTCTTAACAATGGCTCACCGCACTCGTAACATAAACACACATACAAGCGGTAATTCTCGACATGTGTTTTGCTCCTCCACGGAACATCCTCACGAAACTTCGACCCTTAGACAATACCCGATTACAAGGCCGTCCGTCCCTCCCGAGGGGCGCCCTACTCTGTAATTGACATGCGGTGGTATGTTAAGAGTTTTTACATATGTTATCACAAATGACCATGTAGCAAAACACGTCACCGCACCGACATGGGTTCTAGTGCAATGGATAGTGCCATCATCATCATCTTTTTACCCCCGACGAAAAAAGAGACGTGTTACATGTTTTTTTTTTCTTTTTTTATTATTCCTATGGCAAAAATACAATATACGAGGAACAAGTTACAAGTTTGACGTGTGTACGAGTATCTATTTATCTGTTGCTTTACGTATCTGTCTGCGGCATCGTAGCTCCCGGACGGAAAAACGAATTTGGATGCGGTTTTCTCTATATGAAAGCCAATTTCATTAAGATGGTTCTTAGTTTTATTTCATTACAATCGGTTTTGTAGTTTCGAAAATATTTGAGTTTAAGTAAACTTAGTTGAGGGTTGTCCGACTTTTTTTGTCGGTTAGGTTTGTTGAAGTGGCATTGAGTTTGAACTGGGCATAGGTTCTCGTGTGGATCATCATCATCATCCTATTTATTAAATTTGTTTATATTTAAATTTTTTGTCTATTAGACTAGAACTTGGGCATTTGACCGCCATCTCACCTGGTGTTAAGTGACGTTGCCTGTGCAGAAACAGCCCATTCACTCTATCTTTTAGACTTCATCTTGTTGGCATCTTGGCCTTAGTCCCAGTAGTGCCCTCCCGGGTGCAGTCTTTGCGTGAAACTCCGCACATCCACCGCAGCATCTTTATTTCAGTAAATGAATGAATGTATGAATATGAAAAAATTGTATAAAAAAGATTCGCGCAAAGAGTGTCGCGCAGCTCTTGCTTGTTACGCTGTCTTATAGAAAGACAGGTTTAATAATTGTCTTAGGTTAGCGGTGGGGTATGATCAGGGTAAAATAGGGTGGGGGTAGAGTAGGGTAGGAGTACGGTTTGGTAGGGCTAGCATAAGGTACATCTGCACGCTCTAGGAATCCTCAATTGACAGGAGATGGCGCAGGATAGGGAGAGGTGGCGATCTCTGGTGTCGGAGGCCAAGATCCACTTTGGGTCGCTGAGCCAACGCAGTAAGTAAGTAAGCATAGGGTAGGGCAGTGGTAGGGGTATGGTAGGATTACACTATGTGAATCCCCCGTCAATCTACTATTTAATTATAATAGTTAAAATGTGGTTTGATAAAGTCAAAGTTTAGAATTTTGTTATGTTTTCCACTAAACTAAATCTGTTTTTAAAGTGGCAGTTGGCAGGGCACATAGCTCGAAAAACAGTGGCCGATGGGGCAGTGAAGTTCTCGAGTGGAGACCACGTACCAGAAGGCTCAGCGTGGGTAGGCCTCCCACAAGATGGACCGACGGCTTGGTAAAAATCACCGGTACCAGCTGGATGCGGAAAGCACAAGATCGGCCTTTGTGGAGATCTCTGGGGGAGGCCTAAGCCCAGCAGTGGCATTTTAGACAAAGACGAATATAAATTATTGTATTTAATTACTTTTTAAGCCTTGCGCCACAACATCTAAAGTTGATAACTGCAACTTACAAACGCCTGCACTTAATGTTACAAATGTAGATAAAATAAATTTAACTAAACATTTGATTTGTTTCTGAAATATAATCAGGTAGACTGTTTCTACCTAACTATAGTTCATTATATTACAAACAAACAATCAAATTTTGATCTAAACATAAAATTTCGTACAATACCTTATTAAGCCCTCCCCTCATAGACCACGAACACAATAAATCTTCCGTCTCCACCCACAGTGGGAGTGTGAAAGAGTAGGAGCGTACTAATGAGTAATGACGTTATTATTTGACGACGTCATCTGGTCTCGACAGTAAATTAACAGGTCACATTAGTGACGCACCACATTCAGTTAATTATGTAGGTAGAGTTACACATCTGGTTAATTATACGGTAGTTACCGCCAGCTGATACGTAACAAATAATCATCTTATGCCCATTTTCACCAAACATAGTAAAACTTCTGCACATTAAATTCATTAAGGGCGGTTCAAACAAAAGCCTTCATACAAATGTGTTTAAGAATTTGGTGCAAGCGGGGTACATGACGGTACTGGGGATCAAAAGGTATCTCGTAAAATTCAGCCTACAGATTTTTTAATTATGAAAAAGAACAGAATTTTTTTTTTCCACCTTTAAATCTATTATTCAAAATTTTTATTATGATTTTGCGTAAAAATGAAAAATTTATTCAAAACGCATTTTGAAAGCTCATAGCTACCTTATTTACTTAAACTTCCTGCGGCGCTACAGTACAACCCTTTGTGGGTCTTGGCCTCCTCAGCGATTTTCTTCCACATTTTAAAGGTATGTTCCGGGTTTCCTACCGCGTACCTTTGTTGACGAATAGCCCGATATTTCGACGCAGTTGCATGCATCATGGTCACGGGACGACTGGAGAGGTGCGAGCGCCGGACTATGTTGGTTAGCGCTAAAGCGGCCAAAGCTGATCTACCCGCTTTCGTTACCAACACCGTCAACAAAGATACGCGGTGGGAAACCCGGAACATACCTTTAAAATGTGTGATAATAAATGTGTCATTTGTTCCACTTCGTTCTGTCACTGACCTCCTATTTCCAAGATGTATTCTTGCCAAGTTGCCATAGGTATTCCTCTTTACAATCCAGCCACCGCTTCCTAGGTCTTCCTCTGACTCTTTTCTGTCGTAGAATCCACTTGGAGATGGTTTTGACAGCTCTGTTGCATCCATTCGTTCCAAGTGGCCTGCCCATCTGAGACTTTGTGACTTACAGAACCTGACGATCGTCTCCTTGTGAATCAGTGCGTCTAGTTCGTGATTCATCCTCGTGCGATACGTGCCGTCGTCTTCTCGTATTGGTTCAAAAATGTTCCTCAATACTTTCTTCTTGAAGACTGCCAGTTTTAGCTCGTCGCTTTGTGAAAACCCTTACCGTCAGTTTGCAATGTTTAAATTTAATACTCCAATAAATCCCATGCTATCACGTTTTGTTCTTTTTTTCGATACAGAATAAGATAGCGATATGTTTATTTGAGGTTTAACTTTAATTATCGTTTCTGCAAATGAAGAGCGTCAGTGGCCTAATGGTTAAAGGGTCCGACTCGTACCCCGAGGTACCGGGTTCAAACCATAGAGCCGCCAGATAACAATGACTCTTATCTGAGTTATGTACGTAAGCAAAGCTTTTGTACAACAACACAACACAGGTACATACTACACCCACACAATCATTTCAATTTCTACTCGGCCGGGTATCGAACACGGGAACACCTTTATGTAGTATACTGGCATGTTAACCAACTGAACCACTCAGGTCATCCATAAACAACATTAAAATCCATAAATATCAATAACTATAAGGCTTTGCTTGCTGAAATCTGCTGATTACGTTATTAGGTAGTCCTTTTAGATGACAACAGTTCACAAACAGACACCAATATAATATTATTTGGAAAATGATTGGGATAATACTTATTCACGCGGACACAGTCGCCGGAGAGAGTAGTTAAAGATCTCGAGGGCTTATTTTTCAGTGAAAAAGCACCATCAATTCAGATCAGTTTCAGCGCTAGAATTGTTTTCAGAGCACTCTGGTAGTCCCTGGTGAAAAATAAGATATTGTTTGCTATCCATTAGGATCCCAGGGGGAAGACGGGGTAATTATGTAGGGATTGTGAACTTGAGGGTTTTTTTATGGCAAATAGTGAAAAATGATCAGAGTCTGCTTGCTTGTTCGATTAGAATATCTGAATTACGCAAACGATTTTGATACTTACGTTTTTTTTAAATTTCAACTCAAAACAATAACCGACAAAAAAAAGTCGTATTTTCTAAACTACTGAACCAATTTTAATGAAACAAAGCCAAGAACTTATCGATTAAACTGGCTTCCAAATGGAGAAATCTGCATCCAAATCGGTTTTTCCGTTCGGGAACTACGATGCCACAGACAGAATACACAAAGCTACAGATACGCACGTCTAACTTATAACGCCCCCCTTTTTTGTCGGGGTTTAAAAAGAATCTGCTCCAACACGTTTTCTTGTAAATACATAATATGGGAATAATTAACCATTGTGATATTTTGGTGCTTTATTATTCATAAATTAGTATTGTACATAAATTAGAATTAATGTATCGCATGGATTCAATTACTGTTACCTTTGTTAAATCCATTTCTTTGTTTCGCATCCAGCAACTCACTCATCAAAAACCATACGGGTAATATTTACGAAAAGAGATATTTATGTTGCCAGTCGTCCCGTCTATAAATATAAAGAGAAAAGATTTGATTGTTTGTTTGTCATGAACGGATAAACTCAAAAACGACTTGACCAATTTTAAAATTCATTCGCCTGCAGAAATCTACATTGTCAGGAGGTAACGTTGGTTAAAGTTATTTCCCAAAAATCAATGTGGTTTCCAGCGGGAGTGGGTAAGTAGCAAAGTTACCTAATTTTAAGCACGCGGACGAAATCGCGGGCAACAAAAACTTAGAATCTACTAATTTCGTATTCCCCTAGTAGCAAGGTGACGGAGGACAGATGGCAGTCGCTCCACTGTAAAAACCTGATCTGCCAAATCCTGGATCATGGTCCCGCCGGACCCCGGGCTCTTACCGGGGACATTAGATACCGTCAAGATTACTTTTCTCCCCCGTGACCCAGCACAATTTCATACATGCCACAAAAAGCATGATACCTGATTTCTTAGTCAATGTAAGGTATGTATAATACTTTAAAGTCATATGTTTATTAACCCCCAAAGAAGAGGGGTGTTAATGTTTGACGTGTGTGTGTGTATCTGTGGATTTGTGTATCTGTCTGTATCTGACTTGAACGGATAGACCGATTTCGATGCGGTTCTCTATTTATAAGCCAGTTTAACCGATATGGTTGTATCATCAAAATTGGTTCTATAGTTTAGAAAAATTTTGAGTCTTAGGAAACTTTTTTCCGACTATTTCTGTCGGTTAGATTATAAGTTCCTGCTAGAGCCAGACTATATTTTTTGTTAGTCTTCGTTGGAACAAATTTTAATAAATATAAATACTTAACAATAAAAAAATAAATAAAAATTATACTTAACCTATTGATCATTGAAACGATAAGAAGAAGGAGAACAAATTTCGACTTTTACTGAAAATACATAAAAATAAGTACTTATCTAAAAATTACTAGTAATCGCTATAGTTTGATATTAATTTTAGTTTTATGAACAAGGATCCTTGTTCCCAGAAAAAAGTTCAACATTACTTCATACCTATTATTGTACATGCAAAATTTTAGACGCTACAAATTAACACTCAAACTAAATCATAGCAACATTCACCGTGACTTGCTATAATTTTAATTAATGCCCAAATTAGATGGAAAGCGATCGCTTTTACCGATAGCGCCGCCTTTGTGCCTAATGTGAAAAGTTTTCCCTTTCAACCGATTGTAATCCACGAAAGAGGTTTGAAGATTAGTGGGCTTAGGTGTCGTTGTTTCTATGAATTTTCTCAAAAAAAATTACCCACCTTGACTTATTGCGAACTCTACATGGTGTGGTACCCTTAGGTATTATATTGACTATATATATTTATAATTGAAATTCAAACAAAGTATAACTTCCGCTTTCTACTTTCATGTTATAGAATTATTATAAGTAATTTTTGTTTCCTTTGTCATGATGTCTTGTTTAATAATAACGAACTTGTGAAGTTCGATGACAATTATGTGAGCAGCTTCATTCGACGCGATTTAACATAGTGTAGATGTGCCCCTACGCATCAGCCTTGCACGGTTAGTTTAGATAGGTTTGGTAGTTTTGTAGTTTTTTTTTTTTTTTTTTTGTAATAGCAACACTGTTCCGGTCATTCCCCTGGTTTGTGCGCTCGATTCGGATCGTCATTTCGTTTAAACAATATTTACATATCGCATTTTATTTTGTTGTTACTAGGGTATTATTATATTCATTTTGATTTACTTTCGATTGTCGATTTCATAGAAAGTGGGTATTATTACTATTCATGATTTTTCAAAGTTTATAGGGGGGGTGTGCGTAAATCGCGTCGAATGAAGCTGCTCACATAATTGTCATCAAACTTCACAAGTTCGTTTGATTTTCAATTATGTTTCGCAGCTTCATTCTCTGCGATTTAACATAGTGTAGGATGTTTAGAGTAAAATAAAATGTGATACCTTGTATTATTACAAGAATCGGTGAATTGTTACATTTTTATTATCTTTGTATGATTACAATAATTACGTAGGCAAATGTACCTACATTTTAACAATAATTAATCAATTAATTGTTTTTTCCCGTTGGAATACAAATATACCTAAATGTTTGAGGCTAAAATGGATCTTGCAAATTGATTTGGATTAGTTACAATTTCTCTATTATAAAATCTGGCAAACACAGAGGAGGAATCAGTCCAGCCTGCTGTTTTGCGGATTACGTCTATACTGACTCCAAGTTTGTTGGCGGTGGATGTGGCTGCGTGCCGGGTACTGTGTGCTGTGAAGATGGAGGTGTCTTTTCCACTAGCAAAAAGTGTATCCTTAATCCAGTGACTAAGTGTTTGTGCGGTAACTTTGGAATGTGGTTATTTTATGCTAATAAATAAATTATTATGAGTATGAAGTGTTTGGGTTTTGATTACATATGCCTCTAAGCACCTAGCAGGACAAATATCTGGACGCTCATCAAAATAAGGCAACCTTAGCACTGGTTGCAATGACTGTGGAGTAGATGTTTTTATTAAATCTGGTATTTTAATAAGAATGTCATGTGGAGGTTGTATTTTGATGTTAATTACTTTAATAAGTAAAAAAGTTTGTACACGATGCGCAGTCACTAGAGCCAACAAAGTTAATGTCTTTTTTGAAAGAGATTCTAAGTTCAGATTGGCATTTGGCCATTTACGAGATAGATAAGTTAAAACAATATTTGGATCCCAGGTTAAACTATACTTAGGATTGGTAGGTCTCAACTTGAAAATCCCTTTCATGAAACGTTTAATTCGATTATCATTTAATTTATCACCTAATATAAGCGACAAGGCAGACTTATATGAATTTAATGTCCCATACTTAGCACCTTTATCGAATACCTCAGATAGAAAATTAATTATAATGGGGACCGAAGTTGACAAATAGTCATATCCATTTGTATTACAATAATTTATCCAATTTTTGACACAACCATCATATTGTTTATAAGTGGAATTAGATAATGAAGCTAAAGTGATTTCAATAGCTCTTGTCGATAAAGAGTTTTGTTTTAGTAAAACCTGCCGGAAAGCTTCACGGCTACCAATTTCAGGGTCTTGTAAAGATTGTGGTGATTCCTGAAAGGAGATATTAATAGGTTAATATCAGGTTCGAAAAATAAGAGGTCAGACTTTAGTAATTTTTTAAATAAGGGGAACCAAGGTTGTGTGGGCCAGTATGGGACGACAACAATACCTTCTGCCTTATCGTTTATGATTTTTTGCATTGTTTTTACGAGGAGCGAAAATGGTGGGAAAGCGTAAAAGTACTTGTCATTCCATGGGATTGTGAAGGCGTCGACTGCTATAGCGTCGGGATCATTCTTCCACGTTACATAAACGGGACATTTGGCATTACAGCGGCTGGCGAATAAATCGATGTCAGGTACACCAAAGCAGCGAGTTATTTCAGCAAATGCATCATGATTTAACTCCCACTCAGTGTCCTGAAACTTGTTACGCGAAAGTGAATCGGCTTTACAATTCGATTTAGTATTTATGTAAGACGCGAATACTGTAATTTTACGGCTTTCACACCATTTCCACATTTGATTTGATATGGAGTTAAGGTGTTTGTATTGGATGCTGCCCATTCTGTTTATGCAGGATATGGCTGTAACATTATCGATTCTCAGAAGAATCTTGATATTTTATAAATGTTTGGCAAAGCATTTAAGGGCGAGGAAAGCTGCTTTTAACTCAAGTTCATTTATATGTAGCAGTCTTTCCTTATCTTTCCAATACCCACAACTTTGTTGAATATCGCAATGGGCACCCCATCCTGATAACGAGCTATCGGAATATATTTCCAAATCGTAAGTACTGGAACCTAGGGAAGTATAGCCATTATCAATATTTTCTAACCACCATATCATGTCATCATTTAAATTGTCGGGTAAGTTGATAAATTGCTCATAACTGGGATTATTTAGTAAACCATTATATTTAAAACGTTCGAATTTTTTGGTATACAGCCAGGAATACTGGATCGCTGGGCATGCAGATATTAGAAGACCCAAACTTTGCGTTTGAAGAAATAGTTTACCTTTTTCTTTGATTTTAATTTTCTTTTTGTCGGGTAGCACCATCAACATATTTTTGGAATCAAACACAAAGCCTAAGTACTTACACGTTTTTCTAGGAAACAGACAACTTTTTTCTACATTTATTATGAAGCCCATACTTTCTAGCAAGGACTTAGTCATATTTATGTTATTAATGCATTCGGAGCGATCCCGGCCTACACAAAGAATGTCGTCCAAATATACAACTGAGATTAAATGGTTGGATCTTAAAAGTTCTACAACTGGTTTAAGTATTTTAGTAAAAACATACGGTGCAGTGCATAAACCAAACGGCAGACAGGCAATTTGAACCTCAAATATTTTTTATGGGAACTATGTACAGGGATTAAAAAGTAAGCATCTTTGAGGTCTACAGATGCCATATAACAGTTTTTAGTAATGAGTTTTGCCGCTGTACGGTAGTCCTCCATCTTAAAATGCTTTGTATTGATGAACTTATTTAAACATTTAGAATTCAATATGAATCTTTTGTCTCCGTTTGGTTTAGGCACTAAAAACACGGTGGATAAAAATTCTCCTGGTGCATGATCACATGCAGAAATAGCGTTTATCTTTAGCAGCGATTTTATACAATCCGAGAAATCTTTATGTTCTTGAAATGATTTTGAATGGACACTAGGGTTATCGATACGATATGGTGGTGCAGTGAACGGTATTTTGTAACCAGTTAACCACGACAAAATGATAGGGTCGTTAGTGATTTCTGTCCATTTGTGATAAAAATGTTGGAGTCTGCCATCTACGGTACCTGATCTATCTCCGGTAGGTCTTGCGGAAAGTCTGGAAAGGCGGGGAGCGGTACGGCCGCTGCCCCACGCTGTTGCGCGGCTGCCGATGCGGTGCTCTCGTTGCTCTCGTTGCTCTGGCATCGCCGACGTCGACGTTGCTCATCTTGTTGTCGGTTTTGCGGTGGACCGGCTTGAAATTTTCACGATTCTTATTTTGTTTCATAGCGAAGTTACTTTTCGAGAACTTTTGGGGCTGTCGCAACACTTCTCCAGACCTTTGTATGTTTTTCGCATTTTTGAGTTTCCATCACAGAGAATAATAGTTTTCCATCTCTCGACGCTTCCATAAGTGTATCCTTGAGCGAAGTATTGATGGTGGGCAAAACCAAACTGCGTCGCGTTTTGGTTTCTAAGTGGTGGTTATCGCACAAAATGCGACATGCATCGCTTAATGGTTTAATAAGCGAATTCTTGGAAGTTTCATTAGAAATCACTAATTGCATGCACTTGGCTAACGCAGCAATAGCAATACCAAGTTGCTTTTGTTTGTGCATCAGTGAGGAATCACGACGAACCAGTACCTCTGTTAGGGCAGCTTTCGCTTCCAGGTTAAGAGCAGGAGCCTGTAGAAGATCGCAGTTGCTAGGAATCGCATATTCTTCTAAAAGTTTTGCTTTTATGTCTTTCGGCAACCCCTTAGTAAGGATTTCCTGCCAGCGACCCGCGACATCTTTATGGATAGGTGGACCCAGTGAGGTGTCGACTTTAGGAGCATCGCCCAGCAACTGTAAGATCTCCTCATCTAGTTCGAGTTCCTTTTCGACTGACGTACCGGAGGTGTTTGGCGAGGCAGCCCGCGATGGCGGTGCGGCTGGTGAAGCATCCACATGGATGGTGAGCACTGGCGGATCATCGTCGTCCACCGCCAATCGCCTGCATCTCACAGCATGTGGAATTATTGGACGCATTGGCGGTGGTGAACGTCTGCGTGATATATGTCGACCTCGCGACGAAGTGACATGCCGCGTGGGCGTGCCACGTGGTGGTGAGATTTGTCGCACTCGCGACGGTGCCGTACTGCGTGGTGACGCAGCAGGTGAGGTCTCGGCGATCTCGTCTTCGGAAGATGAATACAGTATACGTCGTCGTGTCTTCTTTGCAGGCGGTGCTTCGGTGGACTGGTTTCTTCTTCTGTTCTCCATTGCAGCAGTTACGTAGTTTAAGGGACGTGCGAAGGCTTGAGCACGGAAACACAGAATGACGATCCGAATCGAGCGCACAAACCAGGGGAATGACCGGTACAGTGTTGCTATTACAAAAAAAAAAAAAAAAAAAATACTACAAAACTACCAAACCTATCTAAACTAACCGTGCAAGGCTGATGCGTAGAAGCACATCTACACTATGTTAAATCGCAGAGAATGAAGCTGCGAAACATAATATTATTACATATTATAATAAATTCGGTCAGTACATCGAATCCAAGGCAAAGATTGCAGCAAAAAAACTTAGTGTCCTCTCGAAGGTTAAGTGGTACTTTACTTTAAAGCAGCTGATTCAGTTATATCAAGCACAAGTCCGATCTTGCATGGAGTACTGCTGCCACCTCTGGGATGGATCAGCCTAATATCAACTGGCGGCTTTGGATTCGGTGGAAAAACGTGCAAAGGAGATAATTGGTGACCCGCAGTTGATTGAAGCTAGGCTGCAGAGTCTTGAGCATCGGCGTAGAGTTGCGCGTCTGTCGGTCTTCTACAGGTTACATTTTGGAGAGTGTGCAAAGCAGCTGCACGATCTCATCCCACCGGCCCCTTTCCGCCATCGTGAGACGCGATTCGGGCGAACTCTTCATCCTTATATCGTGGATCTTCCAACTATCCGCACAAGCCGCTGTGGTTTGACTTTTATAATGCGTACGGCTAAGGAGTGGAACGCGTTGCCTGCGAGTGTGTTCCCTGATCAATATAATCTGGATGCCTTGAAGGCTGGAGTGAATAGGCTGTTCTAAGACGGGCATGCTCCATCTTCGGCCGCATCGTCACTTACCAACAGGTGAGATGGCGGTCAAATGCCTGTTATGCATTGTTTAAAAAAAAAAAATTTAGTTACCACTATTTCATGTCTCTGTTATGAATAGGAAACTTCAGTTGACTGTTGAATTGATTGATTGAAACTGTGCAAACGTCCATAGGCTGCGGTGCCTGTTACCATCAGGCGGGCCGTAAGCTTGTATGCCACCTTAGTGGTATAAAAAAATACTCGCATTTGACCCCAACTTGCAGATTTGCTAGCCGCCAAATCGGGATTTACCAGCTAGAATAGCCTTCTCGTGCTTAAATTCACGCTCTTAAGTAAAGTTTTTAAAAGACGAGTAGTGCCGATTTCCACTCAAATATTCTCAGTTGGGAACCTATGGTTTCGCACATACTATGAGAGTTCATAACGTTTCTGAATGTGGGTGACAGTAATTTTCCGATTTAATCGGGCTTTATGGTCAACCTTCCAGACCTTGAAAATGTATTGTAACATAATTATGACATAACGCGAGTTTCAAACTCCAGTTTCATTTAATTACATATACCGTAGACCCGAGGGGCGCGGCGCGTTGATATTTATTAGATTCGTAGCATTCGCTACAGTAGTCGTAGCATGTCCTACGGCGTAGCGGATCTGGTTCAAGTTACCTTCTTCAAAAAAAAGAAGGATGTGTCTAAAGAATGCCAGAGGGCCTTTATTACTAGCAATATGCTACCGCTGCCTGTCTATCTGTCATATACAGGACTGTATCTTCAGGACCGTTATTGGTAAATACTTATGTTTTATGGAAGTAGCCTAAGTAAGTAAAAAAATAATCCAAAGAGAGACTTGGCTACTAAAAACGGAAGTGCGTGCGTGCGAACTACATATAGCGAAGGATTTAATAACATAGAAGAATAATTATTTCAAATCTCATTATAGACGAGGAAGAGTACACTTAAGTACACTTTGCAATGAGGAGCTGGCGAACTAAAGCTTCTTGTAAAAATACTTTTTCTTAATCCATAGGTATTAGGTCCGCTGAATACGACCTTAACTCACTTCCAATTAAAACGGCATAAAATTGTGTTTAACAAGCATCCGAAGTTCATGGTTTCGATCATATCAGCGTAATTATTACGTAATTGAACCGTTTTTCATCAAAACCATTTCAGTTTTTTACTGCTCCTATAAAATTAATTCTCTTTTTATTCTATAATCTTTTGTACTACCATCACGTCCGCATCTCAGAAGTTTGTAAAGGTATTCTGTGACATGGGAAGGCAGAAACTATGGAATGCCATAACCCTAACATCTTTCTTCTGCTACTTACAAGTATAACACTTTTTGTTTTTTTTAGAGTCAGCGTTACTAAGCTAGAACGAACGTAACAGTAACACGAGTTGTAACAGTAGTCAGTAAGCGATGCTAGTACGTAAAGAACTAGTGACCGACCGACGTTTTTGTTCCGGTTTCGGCCAAAAAACCACCTTTTGTGAAATCTTCAGCTTGGTCCGAAATCCAGCCGAAGCCGGAGGTTTCGCTGAAGGTGGTTTTTATTATTTTTGACAAATAAACTGCAAAGTAATTTATTTATCATCCCTACATCAATTTGTAGCAATGGATTAAATTACCTCTCTTTTTTATGTTTTACGGCAGACAAACAGGCAAGCGGATAGTGGTCACCGCCGCCTATGGACATCAGCAATACTAGACTATCAATGCGATACCAATTATAGAGACTATAAATAATTTAAAATACATTAATATTATAAAAAAAAATTATTTAAACAAAATCTTAAACATAAATTACAAATGAGCGTAGTTACTATATTAACTACTTACGATAAATGAGTACAAATAAAATCGAGTTTATTTCCGAGTATTTACAATTTACAAGTTTATTTAAGCCTAAACTCAGTAAGTGATTTACCTGTGTCTTAATCCAGGTTAGTAGCTCATAAATGTGGGTTAGCGCTTACATAGTATTTTGTAAAATAATAAAGTGTTAACATTCTAACAAGTCGTTGTGTTTAAGTATAGGTACGCTAGGTTAATAATAACAATATAATAATTTTAGATTAATGCTACAACGTTTCTAAGCGCCCTCCTAGTCAATGAAGCTGAGATATCTTACGTCGGCATTTTTTTTGCTGAGCACGATATGTCTCCGGTTTTATGATTAGCCGGTTTTTTGTATCTTGAACATGTAGCGCATATTAATTGTAGCTTGCAGCCAATAGCCAATCTTAAACAACATTTTTTAGAGCTTTTAAACCTTCGGCTTCGGCAGAAGGTTCTGGCAATAGAATTAATAGTTTATTCCAGCTATCCGCACGAGCCGCTTTGGCTCGACCTTTATAATGCGTACGGCTAAGGAGTGGAACGCGTTGCCTGAGAGTGTGTTTCCAGATCAATATAATCTGGATGCCTTCAAGGCTGGAGTGAATAGGCTGTTCCAAGACGGGCATGCTCCATCTTCGGCCGCATCGTCACTTACCAACAGGTGAGATGGCGGTCAAATGCCTGTCTTGTATAATATAAAAAAAAGACGATTAATCGGTTTTGGCTTCGGCTTCGGCAAAAAATTTACCTTCAGTCGGACACTATAACTAAGTACCCGGCTCAAATTTCAAGACAAAATAATAACGGCTTCCTTTTACCCGGGGCTACGCCCGCTTAAATTCTATTATAACATGATCCCTTCTTCATATTACATAGATGGGAACTAAATTGAATTTTGGGATTAATAATAACTCATGTATTATTTTGGGATGTCTCCTATAGCACTGTAGAATATTATTAAAATTGTTTCAGCAGTTTTTTGTGGAACCGTAACAAACATCCATCCTAGCTATCACGTTATATGATAAGAATTATAGGACAATGATCACTTGGAAATATTTTAATTATTTTGTAATACTCGAAATATGTCGGCGGCTTTGATGTGTTTTGGTCTGTAAAATTCCGTTAAAATCCGTCGAGCCGTTCCAGCGTGAAGGAGTAACAAAGTTACACACAAAATTTAGTGTGATATGTACCTGTAAGCTATTAACTGACAGAAAACGTTTGAAAACCCTTGTTAAGTAAATATACGTATACTTAAATGTTTCCTAAACTACTGATCAGATTTTAATTAAATAAAGCTAAACGCCATCTTGATTAAACTGGCCTTCAAATTAAAAAAACCGCATTGCAATCTGTCTATCCGTTTGGAAGCTAAGATACCACAAACAGACACACAAATCCCAGCGTCAATTTTATAACACTCTCTTTTTTCATCGAGAGGTCAAAACATTGTAAAATTTCATCAAAATTCATTAACAAATGTTTACCTTAGAGACTTTAAAAGCTAATTAAAGTAGGTTTCTCATATTGTTTTCGCTATACATAGCTTCGATTCCGCTCTAAATCCCAGCCGTTGCCGCATTGTCTGTTCAGTACGCATGCAGTGTCGGCCATTTCCTTGCGGAAAGCACAATGAAGGCTATTTGCAGCTGCAGCGCTGACTAATCGCTGCGTAGAACAGCGGCGAGTGAGCTATCGGTTCCCACTGTCTAAACTATGGCCTTAGGTATAATGAACTAGTCGACCCGGGCTAAAATCCGGTTCTAATACTAGGAATGCGCAGCTTGCATCTCGACTCGTTTAAGAGGTTTATCTAGACGATTTAGGTTGGAATATGGGCTTCCTTTAGGTTCGTACTGGGTATCTGACTTGGTTCTTTGGACGTAAGGCTTACTAATTACGTTAGTAAATTTATTTCTCTACTATTTGACCTGGCGCGACTTCATTCGCGTACGTCTACTTTACCCCTACCTACTCTGTTTTTACTTATAAAGCTTGCTCTTGAATTACTCTATCTATTGTTAAACAGTACATTAACATCGGTTGCGTAGTTTAAAATATGTAAGCGTACATAGAATAGGGACAGACGGCGGGGAGCGACTTTGTTCTATAATTTGTTTTTATGGCTAATTTAGCCCAATTCCCTCTGGAAGTCTATTAGTCTCTTTGGATATTCGCAGGCCTCTCCGAGGTATACCAGTTCCTAATGAGAGCTTAGCTCTGCGGTCCTTTAGTCACTCAGACTCTTGGTCCACGTGAACTACTGTTTCTTCAGCTTCCAGACAACTCCTGCAACGGGGCTGTCTGTAACTACAATTGTGAATTAGGTATTTTCGTTGATAATTAGTTACCTTTGAAATTAGGTACTTTTGTTAAAAGGCAATTCTGATATGATATATGAATAAGGCAAGGCAATGTTGTCCATGAATTGCTGACTGACAACTCAATCTGGCAGTGTGCTTTCCTAGGCCATAAAAAACTCTTTTTTTCTTGCTGGGCAACCCAGGTTTCAATCCCACTTGGGACCCATCACTTTTTTCATTTTCTGATACCTGCATACAGATTATACGATTACCATGCGTTTCATACTTCAGTCGGTTGCTATCAATTTATAGCCGTCGCTAAAAGCCACGTTGGAGGCCTCTTGGGCGACTATCATACGATGAATGAATAAGCCATAAAAATACAGCGATTGGCTTCCCTTTATCACATTTGAACGGCTTATAAATATGCAAAATGTCAATGTGCAGTCAACTTTAGAGATATATGACCCCCCAACCATACAATTCATGTATTCTATGCATTTAATGTATTTCCATTCATTTTGCAACTGACTGTACATGTGAAGGTATCGCAAGATACTGCGTGAATGTGACGCAAACTCATCTAAAGAGAGAGAATAATTCGGAGCTAAGGGTAGTGGTTCTATTCTAGCAGACCAAAAATTTAATAAGATAACTCTCTAAAATCAAAGACTAAACTTTAATCTTGAAACTAATAGTTAAACACATCTCGCCTCTCCACACCAGACATCTCAGATACTCTCAGAGTTGCCTTGCGAGGAAATTAGTTTATATTATTAGATCCAGCGTTGAGCAACACGTTCTCAAGATATATTCTAAAATTTTTAAGACAGCTTGCAGAATTACAAAATTATGCGACTGTTTAGATGGCTAAGTACCACGATAGTCGAGATATAGTAATTTTTACTGTCTATCCCACTCAAAAGGCTTCCTGTGACAATATTTATATTCATTCGTTGTTAATAAATGAATATTTAGCTTACGCCCAAGTACTCGTTAAAGAGGGCCTTAAAGACTGAATGTGTGACCATGAGTCAGGTACCCCTGTTAACGGAGTCACGAAGGTCAGATGGGAGCCGCTTCACTGTAATTACCTGGTCTGCCTAATCGTGGATCATGGTCAAGGCGGACCCCGGGCCCTCCCGCGCAAGAGTTAACTGGGATATTGACGTGGGCTCTAACCAGCCAGTATCCGAAGTCAATCGACTGATATATCGATTTGGTAGAATAAAACTTGCAGAATAAATGGGAAACCACCTCAATGATCGATTTTCGAAGGACATACACTATTGAAACCTTAAGGTGCTCCCACACCGGAGCTTGCAACCGTTGCAGACAATTTTGTTTCGTTGTGTTTTGTTTTGTTACAAACTGTTTACAACTGTTGTAAACAGTTACAAACTGTTGCCAGTGTTCAAATCGATGTCCGAAGCCGAAAAACTAGAGCTGAGAAACTTTATATTGCACGACGACTACGTACTTTGCAAAAATTTCATTTTGTTTAGAAAAGTTTCAATGGTCCAATATTTTAAGAAGTAGGACAAAAGTTTTTAAACTATCGCGGTTATTATCACACATTTTAAGGGTATGTTCCGGGTTTCCTACCGCGTACCTTTGTTGACAAGTAGCCTGATATTTCGACACAGTTGCATGCATCATGGTCACGGAACGACTCAGCCGTTCCTTGGCCATGATGCATGGTAATGATGCATGCAAGGTACGCGGTAGGAAACCGGAAACATACTATTAAAAAGTAGTACAAAAACTAAAAACCCCGACTTTTTCCAAAAAAGTTAAATATTTATGGTGTACATATTTATGAAAACCTTTGATTTGACTTTACTTGGACTTTATTTTATTGGTTTTAGAGAGAGTTTCGAAATGCACAACATGGCACCTAAAATCCGCCACTTCAAATTTTTTAAACTTAATATACCCAGTGTCACTCGCACGACCAAGACAAATCTAATAACACCTCATATGATAAAATTCATTGAGCCTTTAGGGCTGTAGCCCGTACCAAACACAGCACATACTCTCTGCAAACATTACCCTTTTTCTGTCGCAGTTAGGTTTAAAGCTACTTAATCCTTCCTTCCTTAATCCTACTCAATCACTCTCTGCATGGTCTGCTGGTTGACTGTTAGACAAAGCCTTAGGCTTTAAGTCCGCTAATTGCTGTAAATTGTGCAATAAAGTTTATAAATAAATAAATAAAAATTGAACATATTTTTTTATATTTATATATACTCGTATATTAGACAAAACAGGCATTTGACCACCATCTCACCTGTTGGTAAGTAACGATGCAGACGAAGGTGTCGCACGCATGGAGTATGTAAATAGCATACCTATTCAATAAGGTATAGAAATATTAATATACTAATACTGCACCTGTAGGTACTGCCCTTCTTGGAACAGCCTATTCTCTCTAGCCTCAGCCTTGAAGGCATCCAGATTATATTGATCAGGGAACACACTCGCAGGCAACGCGTTCCATTTCTTAGCTGTCGCATTATAAAGGTCGAGCCAAAGCGGCTCGTGCAGATAACTGGAAGATTCACGACATAAGGATGAAGCGCCCGGATCGCGTCTCCCGATGGCGGAAAGGGGCTGGCGGAATGAGGTCGTGCAGCTGCTTGGCACACGCTCCAAAATGTATACTGTAGAGGACCGACAGATGCGCAACTCTACGCCTATGCCCCAGGCTCTGCAGCCTACCTTCAATCAACTGCGGGTCACAAATTACCTTCTTTGCACGTTTTTCCACCGAATCCAAAGCCGCCAGTTGATGTTAGGCTGATCCATCCCAGAGGTGGCAGCAGTACTCCATACAGGATCAGACTTGTATTTGATATAACTGAGGCAACTGCTTTAAAGTGAAGTACCGCCTAACCTTCGAGAGGACACCAAGTTTTTGTGTCTGATGTGTCTGAACACCGGTGTGGAACCACCTTCAGTAAACTATTAAGACACCGTACCACAGTCACCCGCCATAGCAACCCGTATCACGTGTATTTATACGAGTATACAGCGTGTCATTCGTTAACTTTAATGAATGTTAACGCTAAGCCGGAGCGGGCGAGGCCGGGAGCTGTCACTGTATATCATTTAGCAGCCACGAGCCACGGGCAAATTGTTATAAGCCAATCGATATTCTATCGGAGGCCTGGCGTCTTTACGTATGAATAGATTTTAGTAAGTCACTTTTCTGTGTGAAATTCTGGGGAAAGTACTTGTTTGGGGGTTGGGGTCTTTTGTGTGTTTAAAAATATACATGTGCGTACTCGTTTTTGCAGGTAAAGCAGTTGATAGCACTGTACTGTGCTTCTACAGCTACTGTGTGTACGCACACGCCGAAACAATATACCTAGGCACTGTCAAAACAGTAGCCTGGACATAGTGTTTCCTATAAGAAATGAATCTTATGAAAGAATAATTTCTTCGCTACAAAAATATGTGGCAAGGACCCTGTCAGCAAAAATAGTATCTAAAATCTGTCCAGTCTAACTCATCGTATTTGGTTATGGAAATGATGTATTTAAATTTATAATTTTCTACAATATTAGTTGAAATTCACATTCTATGTGTGTATTAAATAATCTAATATATATATATATATATATACACAGTGTTTGTCGCGTTATTGATATGGCAAGTCGTGATTTTGGGTATTGTTTGTTCACCAAACACAGTTCACTTGAGTTCAGTTTGTTGTTCACCAGACAAGTCAGTCTGGACAGAACAATAGGTATACTCGTATTATACAAAATATCTACTATGTCACAAATTATTTTCTTTGAAGTTTGTTGTTGTTTCTTTGATTGCTAGAGCAAGTTATTGTGACATGGTAGATACTATACATGTATGTATTTTTTACTACTTACTATACATGTATGTATTTTTTACTACTTACTATACCGGCCGTGCGGTGTCCGGCAGAGTAGAATAGCACCAACCCCTTACATTCATGGGTGTCGTACAAGGCGACTAATGTTTTCGAGGCAAAAGATCAAGAGTCTCCGTAGTCTGGAAAATGGGCAGCAGCATTTTCCATTATTATATTTAAACACTGCGATCTCCAACCCGCCTGCCAAGCGTGGAGATTATGGCAGTAACCTCCCCTTTCGCGGGAGAGGCCCAAAGTCCTGCAGTGGACTGTTACGGGCTGTGATGATGATACAAGTGTTAACGGCCATCTCACCTGAAAAGCGACGATTCGGCCTAAGAAGAGAGCATGTCTAAAAACAGCATACCGATTTAACAAGGTATAGAAACATAAATCTACTAATACTGCACCTGTAGGTACTACAAAGCTTAATTGGGTCAGATTACTCTATTAACAGAGTTACAGAGGTCAGATGGCCGTCGCTCCACTGTAATTGACCGCAAAACTGTAACCTGACTTGCCAAATCCTGAATCATAGTCAAGGCAGCCCCGGGCGTGGGAAAATACAATCGGAATATTGATGCCAAGATGATTGTTTGGACTGCACAAAATTTCTTATAATGTGCTTAAACCGGGAAGAAACCCATTAGTTCTGGCTACAAGTAACATTAGATGCGTCCTCATCGGCAACGGTCGTGCGACGGACGGTTTTAAGGTCTCCTTTTGGCTGAACGACGTCCATCATACGGCCATGAACGCACGACCGTCGCCAATTAGGACAACGCCTTAGAGTTTGCGTCATAAAAAAACAAAAAGTACTCAACGAAATAAGTTTGCAAAAAGATTCTAAAAAGTGAAATCTTTTCACGGCAAACGAATACCATCACAAAAGTTGTTTGTCAGAACCCTGGACAAACCATCTGTATACTCCCTGTAACCCGTAGAATTACAATCGTAAACGTTCGGCTTTAGCCCTCCCTTCATTACGCGCCTAAAAAAGTTTAGGCGCGCGTCAGCCATGTTTGTTATCTAATTTCCGTTTCCGGATGCCGCCGGTACGCACTTCCGGTTCTGTCTCCCGCTCTAATTGTCTCGGTTTCCTTCCCACGCTCGAAGGATGTGTGCTAAATGAGCCGCAGATGGGTATAATATAGGAAAATATCTAGACATCGACAGTGAGATGTGTTTTCTTTGTTATTGCGGTAATCAGGGTCAGGGGGACTTTCAGTTTAGGTTTTTTCTTTAAAATTATGGCGCTCCATACTGCGTCCATACTACATAGGAGCGTCGGTGGCCAAGTGGTTACGGTACGCGACTCGTAAGAGACAGGTACCGGATTCAAATTACACTGTGGCGATAAACCAATGACTCTTTTTTGAGATGACTATCTTTGTTGTTGAATGCTCAAACCGATGTTCTTACGGTGAAGAAAAATATCGAGATAAATCCTACACAACAAGGCAACTGAATGTGTAACTATGATCCAATCTCGCCAGGTTTTCCTGGTAGCAGGAGGTCACGCAGGTATGTATGTATGTATGTAATCTCTTTATTGCATCAAATTATAACATTACAGGAAATAAAAATACAGTTTATAATGCAAAGGCGAGCTTATCCCACAACGGGATTTCTTCCAGCTAACCTTTGATAAGCCGAGAAGACCTTTGATGAGCGGTGAAGGCAATCAAGAGTATAAACAATTAACTATAACGAATATAACCCCATATATACATATGAGGATGTAAATATTGGCAGACTAAATACTAATCAAATACTAATATCAGTACATAAATGAACAAGGAGGAATTACAAGGAGGTCAGCTCGTAGTCGCTATACTGTTATTATCTGATGACCCTGGACCCTCTAGCGCGAAAGCACAACTGGGACATTAATGCCAAGTTTATTATTTGATTTTTTTAAACTGCTACAATTTGAAAAGATGATTTATGCCAAGTTACCTCCGGTTCAACAAATCCAGAAAAAATTGTGTACAGGCTTGGCATGCCTCGAAAGAGGGAAAGCTAGTGTCCTAATATTGTATAGTCTTCGCAAAACCTGACGCAAGATAAATGAATAAGAATTCATTATATGTATACATATATTGCTTGTTTCGCATAAATGCAGTAGAAACCGCATTGGAGATAACACACAGCCCTGCGGGACCCCAGCTCACGGTTTTGGAGTTACATCACGATTTCACGAACCGTCGACTACGATCTTGACGCTACTGTCCGTAGGATGCGTCCAAATCTCGCGAATGCGCCATTGCCTGGTGCACAGCTCGCGCGCGACGCGTAACCAAGTAATGCGTTTATTACATTTGCCTAAATTCAGGCGTCCAAATTCATAAGTAAAAATCCTGAGAGCAAATCAAAGTGGACTGATTTTCACATAGAATGAGGTCAATTATTCTATCACCTATATTATATTACACGTCGCCCCACTTTTCAAAAGGCGTGAATGGCTGATACTAAAATTTACCTTATTTAATGAGCAATACATTCCACATTGATTTACTCTCACTCTTTTTGCTTTTAAATTTAGTCGACTGAATTTAGCCAGCTGTAATAAGCGCATCAGCTGGAAACCCATTTGCACAACTTCTCAGACAGGCCATATGAAGGAAGCTTCGAAAGAAGCAATTTGTGCTGACGCGGTCGATAGCTTTTGCTATGTTCAAGCTGACCGATAAGGCGTCTTCAATGCTTTCAATGGCTATCGTTCGTTTGTGGGTCAGATAGGTCACCTCAATAGATCACCCTGACCTTTGAGTTGAATTGGTATTAAACTTAAAGTGACGCCTATGTTAAATTAAGATATTTATAACAAGAAAAAGCTTCGCACCAACACCAACCTTATGTAAAAACTAAACTCGCTTAGTCACTCTTAACTTTATGACACCGATTTTATGACATCTATATACTTAGGAATATCTTAAGGCGCCAACTTAAGCGTCGCCTATGTCAAGTGCCATCTGGCATAATTCTTTTCCTTCCTCTATAACTTGTACTGCGGATTAAACACGATTCAGTTGTTGCTTAATTTTAATACATGATTAATTATAATAAGGGTTATAAATGTGTGTTATAAGTTCTATGTGTATCTGTAGCTTTGTGTGTCGATATAGATACGGTTTTCACGTTTGGAAGCCAGTTTAATCGAGGTGGTTCTTAGCTTTGTTTCATTAAAATCGGTTTTGTAGTTTAGAAAATATTTGAGTTTAAGTAAACTTGGTCGCGGGTTATCCGACTTTTACTGTCAGTTAGGTTATTCCAAAGTAAATAAATATCCTTAGATAATTTAGATCGCGCCATCTAGCCCCAAAGTGAGCAAAGCTTGTGTTAATGGTACCAGAAAACTGATAAACTTTTTTTTTTTAAGTTATCCGGCAGACAAACAGGCATGCGGGCCGCCTGATGGAAAGTGGTCACCGCCGCCTATGGACATCAGCATCACCAAATGTGCTACCAATGCGTTGCCCACCTTTAAGGAAAACCTCTAATATACCTCTTGAACGATTCCATATCATAGTCCAAAGGAAACACTGTAAACTACTTATATAGTTTAAATACATAGTACGTACGTACGTAAAGTACTTGTCATTCGGACAGAACCACCCAGAAATCTTAACAGACTAACGAAAATATGTAGCGGCTTTGTTTAACTCTTCAGAGGAGAGTTTACTTAATAGTTAGACACCACTTTTTCAAGCAAAAGCAGGAGAGCTGATTAAAAGGCTCCTTCGGTCGAATTTATTGGAAAATTCTTCTGAAAAACAACTTTTAATTAAAAAGAAAAGGAGCCGCACCATTCAACATCTGCTTCAACTTTCGTCGGTGAATTTTCTTTAATAACGTAAGTATAATGAATTATTCAAGCTTGTTGTTCTCGAAAACAAAGCGAGGAGAGCTACGAAGCATCGGGTTTCCCCCTCTTTTCAGATCTGATACTAGACAGGACACTGGCGTGTTTGTTTTCCGCCAAATGGAAACAATGTAACTGCTCCGACTTTCCGTGACATTATAATTAATCTGTTATATTAATTACCCTCCCCTAATGTGGGGGACGGCTGACGTGCAACAGTGGAATGTTATGGGCAGTTGCTGATGATGATATATGTATAGTAAGTGCCGAATAGATTGGCAATAGCGAACGTTGACCTATCGATCGGAACTAATTCGTATGTGGTCAGAGCTTATTACGGATATTACCAACATAGGTATTACGTTATAAAAACGTGTATAAAAGTGTTTTAATCTATAATATAGGTATGACGTTATAAAGGACATGAAGAACTAACACAACTAAGGGTGGTATGTAGTTACCGAAGCATATGGACGTTTGCAGGGTTATCCCGAGCCACTTTCGTGCTGCCGACCCCTTTGCATCCCCACATACATAAATTGGCGAAATTCTCCAACGTGTTATGGCGGAGCCCCTGTGCAGTTCATTCATCTTATCATCCACGAATGTCCAAAGCGGAAATACACTGGATACTCTTTGTATTTGTTCTGTCCTGATGAAAACCCAGTCCATTGGACGAAGAATTTAGATGTTTACTTTTAGTTTTAATATTAATAACGCCTCTGTCTCATAGGTGGGGAGGGAGACCTACTTACCAGAGACCTTTTCATCCCTACTTACTAGAAAATTAAATGAACACTAACCGCTCTTACTGTGAGAGAAAACATCGCGATGAAACCTGCACATTCAGGCGACTGTAACCATGATACAATGTCAGGTTCCCCTGGTAACAGGGTTAGGTTCAGATGACAGTCACTCCAGTGTAATTATCTGACCTGACAAATCCTGGATCATGGTCAAGGCGGACCCCGAACCCTCGAGCGCAGAGTAGAATAGCACCAACCCCTTAGAAAGAACGAAAGAAAGAAAGAAAGACTCGCGGGTGTCGTACAAGGCGACCAATCTTTTCCAAAGATCAATACAATACAATCGTTTATTGGTAAAAGATTGCCATGTCTTATTTAATCTAGAGTCTCTAGCTTTCATCTAGAGTCTCTGTAGACTGGAAAATGGGCAGCAGCGTTTTCCATTGTTATATTTACAACATGTCGATCTCTGTGCCTGCAAAGCGTGAAAATTATGGCAATAACCTCCCCTTTCGTCGTACAGGCCTTAAGTCCTGCAGTGAACTGTTGTGAGATGCGATAATGATGATGATGAAAAACTAATTTCGGCAAAAATTAAATTCTAATAATGACAAAATCCAAACACTACTAGAGGCTTTGCTAACCCATGAATCCTTTGCCCGCGTTACAACTTCATACCGTAATTCACTAAGTTCAAACGAGAATTTTCAACCGAGGGACAAGGAGGGACGATATATTTTATGTCCACTGCAGGCTGAGCCGAGTTTACTGCGGAGGGTAGGGTCCCTTTGAGAGCGGCTACTTATCTCATATTCTACGAAATCTATTTTCAAGAAACTTCCCTAACTTTTAATACTTATATGATGAATAATGAAAACTTTTAGGATGGATGTTTGGATGACTCGATTGTTAATTTTCCGCACAAAATCTACTGAACCGATACGGACTATGCGGATAACGGATAAAATAAAAATATAAATACTTTGACAAATTCACACAGCGCCATCTAGCCCCAAAGTAAGCAAAGCTTGTGTTATAGGTCTTATATATATATTTATAAATGCATACTTATTATACATACTACACCCAGACCAGTAACAGAAATTAAATTTCGTCATTTCAATTTTAAATATCGTCATTTCAATTTCTGCTCGGCCGGGACCCAGGACCTCTGCGTGGCGACCGGCATGTTAACAAACTAAACCACTCAGCTCGTCAAACTGATCCTGTGGTCGGACACTGACTTTAAACAGTGACTGGCGATATGGTGACATCGCCTGACTTCGGCGGTGGTCCTAAAACTGTGTGTTCCCAAAAATTGTGTCCAATACTACGCGCTTCTTTGCGCTCTCATACTCCACTGGGATAGTTTCGTGGGAGACTGCCCATGTGCATCCTTTGCCCAAAAAGGGAGTTACAGACCTATCGCTATTACAACATACAGCTCCTCAGTTACCTAGAAGAACACGATTTCTTGGGCGAACGTTAATATTTTTTCCAACATTGTCGCTCAACGGGTGATCTTCGTAAATGTAGCGCAGTTTTTCCAGTCCAGAATTTTGACAACGTAACTTTCTCAGTAGAAAGGTTTCCAGCGTTCCTGTTGTCAGCTCAGCCCAGTGTATTCCGCTAGCAGTGAAGACTTTAATGCTCCGCTTGGCAAACGACTCCAGTCTTTTGTTTTTGGGAGCCACACACGCGCGGTAGCAGCTATGCTCGTACAGCGGCATTGTAAGCTGTAGAGCTAATTCCGTGTGAAGTTTTGTTCGTCCGAAAGTGTAGGAATGATACCTACATTTAGGAAATGTATACCGTTTTTAAATGGCTGTGACAGAAGCAAATGCAAAGGCGATGAAAATGTAGATGCGTGATTTTCGTTTTAAAAAAATCACGTCACATCTCGTCGCAGCCCAAAACGGAGTAAAGCATGTTTATGGTGGGCATTTATATAATCTACATGAGAGCGTCGGTGGCCTTATGCTTACGGAGTCCGACTCGTACAATGAGGTACCGTGTTCGAATCCCACAATCCCGTAAATATTAGGGACTTTACTTAATCTAACAGACTAAAATCTAAAACTTCTTACAGTTTTTTGTAGGTACGTGCAGAATCGCAATTCTACAGACAAATAGAAAAATAAAAAATAAAGGTTTCACCAAGCAGCGTGTAGAGAAAAACATTGCACGAGTTTGGCGTGGTCCTGGAAAACGTGGCAAGTAAAAATCTTCGTGTGGCAAACTCGATGCGAAATTGTCTATATTTATCTTGCGTGTGTTCTAGCAGAGCCCAAATGAGATGGGAGGGCGTCATTTGGAAAAAGCCTGAATATTACTTTTCATCAACATATTGGTTGTTTTTTTTTTTTTTATTGTTAAAAAGACCTGGATGATAAAACGCACATCTGAAGGCAAGGGCTCGTTTATACGTCGCCTCTTACAAACTGAGCAATAAAGAATACGCGTCGTGCCCGCATAGTCACCGCGTAGAAACCGGACACAAAACGTGCAGTCTACCCTGTTGGCGCGCATACGACACGAATATACCATTGAGTGCCAAGCTACGATCCTGATACACCACTTTCGTCTCTTCCACTTTCATACATCTTCTCAAACATTTACGCCGGTTGAGGTTCTCCCAAATACCCTTTTTGATGAAACGATAATCAATCATTATCATTACGTTTGTTGGTGACAATTACCTGATCAGCCAAATCCTAGATCATGGTCAAGGCTGACCCCGAGCCCTCGTGCGCGAGAGCACAACCGGAACGTTACCACCAAGATGTTTTTTTTATCATCATTGTCTTGAGCCGTTGGCTCTCACTAGACTCATTGGCATCTGAAACTGTAAAATAAACAATGGAAAATGAACAATAACCGTTCCAGTGTAGAGTGTTCAATAATTTAACACATAGCGGCCCATTACCCCAGAGGAAGGCGCATACGACCTCCTGGGGCCAGCGCTACCTAATCTTCCAGCGAAAACGCGCTCCCAGACCTGGGAAAAAGCGCTAGATTTCTGGATATTGTATCAAAATCGTTTGTAAATGGGCGTTAAATGTACAAAAAAGAAGCGCTAAATGAAAAAGAGTAAACCTTTTCGATATCTAAGGTCCTAATTGACAATGGTCATGCGACCATGGTCGTGAGGCTTGTGGTTTTGCGGTCTCCTATTGGTCGGGCAAGGCTTGTCGTACGACCTTGGTCGCACGACCCTTTCCAATTAGGACAGCGACTAATAATCATCATCCGACCTGACGACCTGAGTGGTTCAGTTGGTTACCAAGCCGGCCGCCATGCAGAGGTCCCGGGTTCGATTCCCGGCCGAGCAGAAATTGAAATGATGAATTTTTATTTCTGTTACGGGTCTGGATGTAGTATGTATAATAAGTATGTATTAAAAAAAACATATAAGTAGTTTATCACAAAAATATGAGAAGTTTATCATTTTATGTTATTTTTAAAAAGGATTTCATTAAATTTAAAGATATTATCATAATAAATCTTATAAACATAAAAAATGAATTTAAAAAATCTTAAGAATTTTTAGAATGAGAATTGATTTCCTAAATTCACAAGCTTTGCTTACTTTGGCGCTGTGTAAATTTGTTTTTTTAGTTAAACATATTGAAGCATATTTCTTTATTTATTTATCCAAGCGGTCAATTCCGGCTTCGGCCAGGATCCGCTTAAGAAAAGCCCTCTCTTTCTTTTCCACATCGCCGTTTTTGGCATAATCGCGTCATAAGCTGCATGGCTTCTTAGGGCGCATCGGGAACCCTCGGGACTTCTTTTCTGATACTAGGAGGTTCAGCATCTGTTTCCCACGGATCTCTGTAGCATTAACACGTGACCAAACCAGCGTAGGTGCGTCTTGAATGTTATTCGCGATATTTCTCACGCCAAGACTTCTACAGATGTACCTACTCGTTACGTGCTCGGCAAAATAGCGTAACTACGTACATCCGAAACCGTTTCGATAATACGCACCAAATAGGTTTATCAAATAAACTAACTGACTCCCGACCAAGGTTACATATATACTCAAATACATTCTAAACTACTTGGTGAGGGCTATTTGAGTAGTCATTGTCGTTATATGACGATGTCTAATGACTTATGCCATTTCTTTGACGTTAAGATATTTACTGCCCTCATTGACGAAGCATTATTGCATTCTGTTGACGGTTGTATTAGTATTTAATTACAATGACATTTATTATTGACTTTAATTTAACATGACATGTATTTAATGCTTAATTATCTTATGGATTTGTAAATTTTTATATATTTTGCATGTTGAAATAAACAAATCTGATTCTAAACTACTCATTCGATGTTAATGAAGCAAAGCTAACCATCTCGTTTAAACTGGCGTTTAAATATAGAATACCGAGTCCAAACGGTCCATCTGTTCGGGAGCTCCGATGCCACAGACAGACACACACCTTCCCAGATACACAGACACGCACATTACACTCATAACACCCCTCGTTTTTCGTCGGTGGTTAAAGACGCTAGATTAGCACCGAAAGCGCTAAGTTGGCGACACTGCCTAGGGCGCCAAACTGAGGGGCGCATTACGCAAATGTAGCGGTCCATTACAAGAAATGGCCGTTCTGTTTTTATTCCACCGCGAAGCAGCGGACACCCCGACGTCAGGTGCATTCCCGTTCTCACCAGGTCGTATCCCCATTAAGAGGGTTGCTTAAAATTCTTTAAAAATGCCTCACTGCTACGGAGGACACCCATTGGCGGTGTTGCTACGAAATAGTAGCAAAGGGAAAAGAATAAATTTATTTCATTTGAAGTAAAGTCTTAAACCTTATTTTTCATATTTATTATTTTAAACAAATTTCTGTCAAGGCTGAGTATTTTTTTTTATGTAATACTGTAGACAAGCAGGCATGCGGGCTACCTGATGGAAAGTGGTCACCGCCGCCTATGGCCATCAGCAATACCAGGGGTGCTACCAATGCGAGGAGGATCTGCCTGAGTAACACCGCTTTATCTATTTCTGTCGCCAAGCAAAAATGTGTGCATGGTTGCATCTCGGTTTTAAGGAGGTAGCCTCAACAAGAGGCATTTCCTCTTAGTCCTCACAGTGACAACGTACTTGCGGTTCTGCATTTTAGTTTTTTGTTATTCAGCAATATAAAATGCATTAATCGTAGATATTATGGGCGACAATTACGGTTTAGCAGTTTACTGTGTAGCATAAAAAAACATTATTTAGATTGGCACTGTAATTTTAAAACCACATCTACATTGATTTAGACAATGCACAATTACATGTTTTTACAGCCGCCGTGGCTACAAACTGTGAGGTCGCGTGCTTGGCGGAGGCTGAAACTGCCTGGCTAGCTGGACCGAGCCCAAATTTTCCTCCCACACCCAAAATTCAAAAGGCCTGGGATAACATTTCATC
Source organism: Blastobasis adustella (assembly GCA_907269095.1). Lineage (NCBI taxonomy): Eukaryota > Metazoa > Arthropoda > Insecta > Lepidoptera > Blastobasidae > Blastobasis > Blastobasis adustella. The sequence goes on along the minus strand of OU026136.1, from coordinate 2,295,576 downwards.
TCAAGTCGTATTAGACACTCTCATAAATAACTCATCATCTTTGAAAGACCGCGCCAGGCTGGAAGCAGTTGCCAGACGGGAATCCGGGCACTGGCTCAACGCCTACCCATCCCCCAACACCGGCACTTTTATCGACCCGACCACTCTCCGTCTCGCCATCGGTCTCCGGCTGGGAGCCGAGGTTTGTATCGACCATGGTTGTGCTTCCTGTGGAGCGAGTGTTGACCGCCTCGGTCACCATGGGCTTGCCTGTTCTTTGAGCGCTGGCCGCCTCTCCCGTCACGCCGCGATCAATGACATCCTGCGACGGTCTCTCGTCAGCGCCAACGTCCCCGCAATCCTGGAACCTCAACACATTGCACGGGACGATGGCAAAAGACCTGACGGGATGTCTATGATACCGTGGAGGATGGGTCGCCTGCTGGTGTGGGACGCCACGTGCGCCGACACACTAGCTGCGACCTATCTTCCGGCAACCGCCAAACGGGCTTGCGCGGCGGCTGAGATGCGTGAGCGCTCGAAGATGGGCAAGTACAGCTGTCTCGGCGCCCAATACGACTTTGTCGCATTTGGTGTCGAGACACTGGGTCCGTGGGGCCCGGGCGCACACTCGCTCTTCAGGGAGCTTAATAAACGGCTCAGGGAGGCGACGGGTGACCCACGTGCCGGCGGCTTTCTCGCGCAGCGGATAAGTATCGCCATCCAGCGCGGGAATGCCGCCGCCATGATGGGCACCTTACCGCGGGGCCCTGGTTTTTTACATCTTTTTTAATTTAGTTAGGTAATAAAAGATTTATAACTATTAAGGTTTTAGTTTAGTATATTTTATATGTATTAGTGCATATATTTGGTATTTTAGATGTAGGTATTAGTGTATTTTTTATTATAACTGTAAATAATTTATGTGTACGATTAATTGAATAAATGTCTTTTGTTTTTACTGTGGATATCTAAATGTGGCAAAACAAACGGCAAGAGTCATTTTTTGACGGCGGGACAATGTTCAGTCTAAAACATTCTCCCCGTTGCCCCATAACGAAGGAAAGCCTTAGTATAGAATGAAAATTGCCTTGGATCCCAGTAGATCCCGGTAATTCAGGTACTACTCAATGATAATTTTTTTTTTTTTTTTTGATTAGATGATTTTCGATAATATTTTGTCACAGCTACAATGGTGGCAACGAGAACAACCCACCGACGGTGATTTGCAGACATTTTATTGTTACCACCCCTGGGAATAAGGGAAACTACCCTCGGTTATTTTATTAGCGGTGCTTTGGCGTGCACGGGATTTGGACGACACCTTTTCGTGAACGCGGGTAGGAAAGATCGCTTGGAGCGTTTAACTTTTCTTCACTAGGAGGTACTAGAGGTACCTACCGAGTTCGATCCCTCGAGCCGCCAATGACCTCTTTCTGAATTGTGTATGTACTAGCTAACCGATGCTCCTACGGTGATTGAAAACATCATAATGATACATTCATTTAGAAGAATTGATTTAGTCTTTGTAATGAAATTATTCTATCTGGTCAGGTTCTCCTGTTAACAGGGTTACGGAGTTAGATGGCAGTCGCTCCAGTACAATTACTTGGTCTACCAAATCCTTGATGGACCTTATTCTATAAACAATACATTCCCTAAATTCAAATTTATTTTAAATGTAATAAGCGCATAATGTTAAATGTAAAATGCGAAACATGTCAAACATGCATCTACCCGCAAACCTCGTAAAGCCCGGCCTTTAGCACAACCTGGCCTGCTCTGTCCCCCCCACCTAGCTGCTCACCAATCTAGGTTTCGGCATAGAAAATCTGTTACGGTTAACCTATGCAACAGATATAAAATAATTTTTATTTGTAAAATTAAGCTTAAATCATTAATAATAACTTTGAAACCAAACCAAAATAAATAAACACGTGTTGCGAACGCAGAACGTAGGTACGTTCTCAAACTAAGTACCTACTATTTCAGATAGACCCCCAAGCTCGCTTTGCGAATGTAGATGGAATTCCTGGGTCGAGATTCTGCTAATACCTATGCACCGCTGCGAGTTAGTCTGGCACAGGTCTAGGGCTGAGAAATGTGCCTAATGTATTAAAGTTATTCTTTTTGTAATTCATTTTCAAATCCTACTATTAATAAGAGAAAAGATTTTATTGTTTGTTTGTTTGTAAGGGATAAACTCCAAAACTTCTTCAACGATTTTAATAAAAGTATTTCACCAGAAAAGTTTTTACATAATCCAGAACTATATTATAATTTTAAAATAATAGTAGGCGTAGGTAGTACCTAAAATAGTAGGATACTATAATAGGACCACGATAAGTCCGAATTGACTGACAGTAGTAAAAATTATAAAATGTGGATATGGCAATAATCTGGGGATAATCTGTCCTTGTCAGTGCTTGTCAGTCCTTCTTGTAAACATTCAGTTATTTGACTTGTACTTTTAGTTTGTCTAAATTATTAATTTGAACATTATCTCTGGCACTTCCTTTTTAATTGTTTTGCCCATTATTTAATAATATTTTTCATAACTCTCGAAAATAAACAATCCTACAGAAATCAAATGGTTTGTTATGACTTTTATGAATGACGTTCTAAAAAACTTGGCATAAGTTGCCATCAAGAGATTTTTTTTTAACAATTAATTCGGTCTGAGCGTGGTCTTATTCTATTCTATATTTTGTTCACTTTCCCGTGAGACAAAATGTAAACAAACCACGAAAAAGGTTATTTAAGATGCCATCTTTTCATCAATAACAGAACATTCTAATCATCAAACTATTACTATTTTAACTAGGCTCCTACGCCCTTATAAACAAAACATAAACAGATTAATTTAGGTGTTACTTTTTCATTCAAAACAGCAATTCTTTGTTTACACTTTGTCTTACGGGATTATGAATAGGGTATAACAACATTATCTAAAGTATCGACAGTAACAACAGGCTAAATATCCACGGGATCAGGGACTAAATCGCACCCGTGCAAAGCTGGGCCGAGTCGTTAGTTGATTATAACATTGATATTATTTATTAAAATCGTTATTTCTTTCTTTACAATGTCTGTACTGAACCTTGTCTACGTAAATCCACAGACAGCTGAGCAATTACTTACCCACTGCACAACTTTATGCAGTTGAGCTGAACAATTTAGTTGAGCAGTGGGGAAGAAGGACTTTCGGGTGAATCAATGCTAGTGATCAGAATAGACTCAGGTGATAGGACTTTCTCAAGACTGAGAAGTCCGCCTACCACCGGCTTATCTATTTCTGCCGCCAAGCAACAATATTTGCATTATTGTGTTTCTGTTTGAATAAGAATAAGGTAGCCAGCGTAATTACTGGCACTTTATTCTAGCTTACACAGTGGCAACGCTCCTGCGGTTCTCCATTTTTTTTGCCTGCAACCTAATTACATGAATCAGAGAAACCATCACGTGAGCTATCTGCTGGATGGGCTGCGTAGCATAAATTAGGCTAATGTTTTTTACTATTCTAACATTTCTAAGTATATATGCTAACCTTTCAATAAAATTCACTTAACAGTTGTTTAATTACAATGTGGCGAACCACAAATTAGAACTAAAGAACTCCAAACCAACTGAAGGGTTGACTTGGCCCACAAAGGCTGTGGCAACCCTAATCGACGTAGGGGCTTAGATTTAATTCCCTTAGTGGTTTTGACGGCCCCTAACCGGAAACTTTGGGATACAAGTTTTACGTCTGACTTGGTATTCAGTGTTCAAACGGGCGACACACAATAGTTTCTTGACAACACATTTGGCATTTCATTAACAAATTACATGCTGTTTTAAACTATCGCGGTTGATCATCTTGGCTTTAATGTCCTGCCATCTCACCTCCGTGACCCTGCTACCAGGAGAACCAGACCAGAATGGATATTGGTGGCACATTCAGTCGCCTAAATGTGCAGGTTTTATCACGATGTTTTCCCCCACAGTAAGAGCATCGGTTAGTATTCAACTTATGTACAATACTCAGAAAAGAGTCATTGGTAGAGGTAGAACCCGATACCTCCCGTTTACAAATCGAATACCGTAACCACACGGCCACGGTATGCTCTTTCTGAGACTCTCTCCACCATACATATCTGTAAATGCTACGCTAGGGTTCAACTCCTTAAACTTTTATTCTGCCAATTAAGAAACGGCATACTTAAATGTCAGGATGTTTCCAGAAATAAAATACACATTAAACCCATGGTATTAATATTCAAACCCACCTCCCTCTAAATGGACTGTACCGTGATTAAAGCCTGCAATTTCCTGCGTCCATTAGTTATATGGGAACTAATTGGGCCATACATTGGAAATCCACCAATCAACTGCGCCAAAACGGAATTGAAAAGTGTGAAGTATCTTGCAATTTATTTTTTAGAGAAACAGACAATTAAAAAGGCGTGAAAAAGGTACTTAAATTATTTCTCATAAAAAATAAATAAAAAAGCTATCTCATCCATTTCTGCTCTGCTCCATATCATAAAGACAAAATGACTTTATTTTTTTATGATCGCTTTGACGATGATGATGATGATCAGTTATTGTTTATCACAAGAACAACAAATGCAATGTACTGTTGTATCTCCAATGACAACAATAATAAATCAGATATTGGCGCCCTAATAGGGACCAAATTAATGCAAATCATACTCAAATTATGACAAAGAATTACTACGGTATATCACTCAAAAATATTATCTGCTAAAACACACAGTTTTAATTGTTATTCGAATAATTTTAAATTTGCATTCAGAGGGCAGTTTTGTTCGCAGCTTATGCTTATGTATTTTATCAGTTGGTAGGATTCTGTCAATTTCATCTTTGTCTACACAGTGACAGCGCATTTTTTTCTGCATTTTTGTAGCCTGCCACATAAATGCATGAATCGTAGATAATATGGGCGGCAGTTACCGCTTACCTACAGGTAGGCTATTTACTCGTTTAACACTGCGCAGCATTAAAAAATAACGTATATTCTGTATAACTCCTAATCAAAGCAGACAAACAAATATAAAATGGTCTACATTTATAATGTTATTAGAATAAATCGTAGATATTTCATATTATTATCGTGTGTTCAGAATTAATTCAATGTCATATTTGGCGCCCACCAAGGGACTACAACATTAATTTAGACATCTTGACAATACCAACCTTAGGAACTAACCATTTATGGCAGTATTTTCATAGTTGCATTTAGAACATTCAACTGTGACTGGTCATCGTAATATAGAGAATAAATACTCTTTTATTATGTAGCTTGAAAATCAATGCCAACTCTAGAAGGTTTAAAAGAACATACCTACATAATAATTAATGCACTAACATACGAAGTTCGTTCTGATTGTACTTCTGCCGTAATACGTTTCTGCCTTGCGCTTATTACATTTGGCTAAAATCAAAAAGCAAAAAGATTGAGAGCAAATCAAAGTGGAATGTATTGCTCATATAACAGTAACAAGTATGACTGTAATTATACTAGCCACCTTTATCATTGTTGCTTTGAGAAAGCGACTCTCATAATCATTAACACTACATAGAAGCGGAAAGCACTGTAGCACACTAGCACCATCCAGCACTACCAATGTTGGGATAGGGGAAGGGGTGAGGGGGGGTAATGAAAGGGCAGCGGGAGGGGTACTTATCGCTTTTCCGGCACCATTGGACTCCGGCCACCGTTGTTGTGTAGTTTAACCTGTTCCAGTGATGTTCTTATGACTAAGCTTCGTGTTTTGTTTTTAACCCCCGACAAAAAATGAGGAGTGTTTAGGTAAGGTTGACGTATTTGTGTATCTGTGGCTTTGTGTATCTGTTTGTGCATTGTAGCTCCCGAACGGATGAACCGATTTGGGTGTGGTTTTCTCTATTTGAAAGACAATTTAATCGAGATGGTTCTGAGCTTTGTTTCATTACAATCGGTTTTGTAGTTTAGAAAATATTTGTGTTTAAGTAAACTTCGTCTGGAGTTATCCGACTTTTTCTGTCGGTTTGGTTAAATTTTTTATTGGTAACGACGATTTTATAGATAAACTAACTGATCTAAAAGGTCGATAAACCGATCAAGTTCACATATACTAAAATATTATATAAACTACGAACTTATTTTTAACTGGCATTTAAACTGGCTATCAAATAAAGAAAACCGCATTGAAATCGGGCTATCCGTTCAGTAGCTACGATGCCACAGACAGGCACACACCTTCACAGATGCACAGACACACATATTAAACTTATAACACACTTATTTTCTCGTCGGACATTAAAAACACACGTCTTATTTCAGTCATATAACTCCTACCTGGATTCTCTCAGACTCCAAAATCCATAATCCTTGTCATATAGACTGTGAGGGCACCGTACGTTATCTACGTCATCGAGTACAAGAAAAATACCACTCTATAGCAATAGTAGAGACTTAGAAGACCTACAAAAAGTTGGTCTGCTCGTACATAACAGACGATTTTTTTGGCGGTTTCAGAGTTGGTGCCAAAGTAAAAGTTGTTTGTTATCACGAGTTTGTACACGCATTACATACGGTACCCCTTGATATCAGTAATTTGAATTCATTCTGTATAAAAAAGAAATAGAGATAGAAAAAGAGTAAAAGAGCACGACAACGATATTTCAGAATGTGGTATATAAAGGAACTAACCAAACCCTCGTTGGAGGTTTATAGAATTTGACATAATGCAAATGACATCGGCATCAGCTGTTTCAGCTTCGAGGCGACGCTTCGAAGCTGAACTAGTCTGTGTACATTATTTACTATCGACATCTGAAGTTGTGAGGCCGCCCTCGTGCACTCGAGCACAACCGGGGATTTATTTTCGAATCGGTCGCATGCGCTACCTGTCTCTTTCACATTTATTTATTTATTTATTAAATCTTCATGCACAAAATAGTACAGTGGCGGACTTAAAGCTAAAATAGCCTTATCTACCAGTCAACCAGGAGATGATGGATAAAGAAAAAGGTAGGCGGTGCAAGAGAAGCTACTAGCCAAAAAGGAGTAGGGGAACCGTTTATGCAACCATAACCAAACCAGAGATAATGTATAGATAAATAGATAGATATCTGAAAATATTAATATAAATAAACGTGGTGAGTGGGTAATATAGCAAGAATACATAACCATTTTTTTTTTTTTTTTGCGGGTAGACGTCGCCAAAGAAACAGCCTTGTGTAGAGCTCTACTTTATTAATTATTTAAAAATACTTACTCTAGTATTTTAATGCACAGTTAGTTAAATAACGCTAGTATATCACTTCACCACTTGACGTGCATATAAAGTTACATTCTCTTGTGCACCTATCACTGCCGGTTTGATCACCACTGCACTATTATGGAGTCATCATCTCATCAGTCACCCAAGAAAGAAGATATCATGGAGTTATTTGCTCGGATGAGTAGCTTCGAGGAGAGGCTGGAAAAAGCTATAGCTTCATCTTCATCTGTGCAACCGGATTGGGCTTCACTGTTTATGGATTTCAAGACATTTGTTTGGCGGGTCGCGAAAAGTATGAACACCCAAATGGAGCGGCTGTCTTTGGGGCAGGACCGCCATGAGGCCTTCCTTCGAAGGAAGACTCTCCTTGTGCATGGGGTTTCTGAAAAAAAGGAGGAAGCGGTCAGTGAGGTGGTTCTAGATATAATTATTAACAAAATGCATCTGTCAGATCTTACCTCAGGTGATTTGTCATCGTGTCATCGTTTGGGAGCCCCCAAAAAGGACAAGCCTCGCCCAGTCTTGGTTCGATTTAAAAATCTGGAACACCGCCGCATTGTCTGGGACTCCAAGACCTCCCTCAAGGGCACAGGGATAGTTATGTCGGAATTTCTGACGAAGGCAAGGCAGGAAATCTTTATGGCGGCTCGCAAGCATTTTGGGGTTTCAAGCTGCTGGTCAGTGGACGGGAAGATCTCCATCATTCTTCCCAATAAGTCCCGGAGGAAAATTGAGACTGCATCAGAGTTACAATCTGTGATCGTCACGTTCCCGGTGACTAAAGTCACTGTGTCGAATGCCGATGCTCTTAAAGCGGATTGCCCAGCGGATCCAGCGATTCCTGCGAAGCCCAGGACCGCCGCCGCTGCTGCTGTTAAACAACCGGCTGCGGTCGTCGCCAAACGTACGAGGAAGTAGTTTGTCAGCATCTCATCCTGTTTCGATTTTTTATTACTAACTACTTTTCTTGTAAGTATCTCTGTTTATTAGTTGTTGCAGTCACTTTGCTAAATTATCGTATTTGCTAATAATATGCAGGTCGTTTATATAATATTGTAAATGTTTTATTTCACTCTGTTCAAAGACGGCATTAGGATATATTTCTAGCGTTTGACTTGACAACAGCTTGACAATTGTTTGTTTACTTTATTTTGTTTTGACTTTTTTTTTTTAATCGCGTTTTGTTTTTGCAAATGTTTCTTTTAGTTAACGGCTTGGCGTCCATGGAAGGGCGTCTTCTGTGTTATTGTGTATTGTTTCGTATTGTGTATTGTTTCGTATTATAGCATATTTAATTTCCTTGTAAAATCCAATGAAGTACTTTGCTATACTATTGGTATTTCTTGCAGCACGCCATGGTGAGTGATATCTAGTGTTTGTATTATAAAGTAAAGTTTGTGTAATACGTGTAGCGCTTAGCTATACGGATATTAGTGTTGTAGGTAATTTATTTATTGTGTATTTTATATTAAGTAGTTAAATTGTTATATATTAATTATATCATATATAGGTATTGTATTTCATGAATAGTTCACAAAACATTAATGATAGTTGTTTCATGCTCATCTTCAGACTCTTTTTTGAGTGCTGGTTCAGAGCACGATGATGACAGGTCCGCATGCCTTTCAGTGCATGAACAGTTGAAGGCTTCCTTTTCCAAGTTCCCAAATAACTTTAATGTTGTCCACATAAATTCCCAGAGCATTCCTGGTCACTATGCCGACTTACTGGCATCCTTTAGCAGTAGTCCTGTTTATGCCTTGCTTATCTCTGAATCTTTTCTAAAACCTTCTCTCCCTTCTTCTCAGTTCTCACTTCCAGGCTTCACCCTTATTCGCAATGACCGGACGGGCAAGGGAGGCGGTGGTGTCGCGATATATCTTCGCGAGGATATTTCGTACACTGTTATCAGCGCATCGCCAAGCTTGTACACGTTCTCCGCTGAACATCTCTTCATTGAACACTGTAACACTACATTGTAACACTACGTCATAAAAAATTGTTGCTAGCCGTGTTCTACAGTCCCTCTTTACATATCAATTATTTTGATTCTCTGGACAACTTACTTTGTAACTTGTGCCCTAACTACGAGGACGTCCTCCTATTAGGGGACTTTAACACGTGCTTGCTCAAGAACGATGTGCGAACGCACAAGTTACAGTCTCTCTTGTCCGCGGTCAACCTGCATTTCCTCCCTCTTTCTGCTACGCATCACTCTCCAAATTGTACCCCCTCACTTCTCGATCTCATGATCACATCTTCCCTAAATAAGATAGCCGTTCATGGTCAATTTCCCGCCCCCTTTTCCTACCATGATCTAGTATTTCTTTCGTTTAAAATCCGGACCCCTAAGCGTAAACCTAGATTCTCTTACTTACGCAATTATGGTCGCATTAACTTGGAGGCTTTGAGGCGCGACGCGGTTAATACAGATTGGAGTTCAGTCCTTAGTGCTGACCACATTGACGTGATGGTTCGGGAGCTCGAATCAATCGTTACGTCGCTTTACGATAAGCACGCTCCTATAAAGAAGGTTAGGTTGAGGCAAGCGCCTGCGCCATGGATAACGGATGAAATCAAGAGTTTTATGGCTAGGCGAGACAGTGCTAAGCGACGCTATAGAAAGTTCCCTTCCGATTACAATCTTGTTCAATATAAGCACCTAAGAAATTATTGCAGTCGTCTGTGTAGGGATGCCAGGAGGCGCCACATTCGCCAGTCTGTTAATAACTCTTCCCCTGCAAAAGTCTGGGCATTCCTCAGGTCCTTAGGTATAGGTAAATCGTCAGTGTCATTTGATGGCTCGGTAGATTTAAACCCACTTAATATCCATTTCTCTGTACCACCTGTAACTTTGGATCTGAATACTAAATCTCGCACTATAGCACAGATTGAAAGTAAACCTCTCCCTCCCTGTACTTCCTTTACTTTTTCAGCTGTCACCGAGGAGGATGTTAAGAAGCATATTATTTCTATTACTTCTACTGCAGTGGGCAATGACAACCTTTGTCCCCGGATGATCTCCATCCTTCTTCCTGAACTTGTACCAATTCTCACTCACATATTTAACCACTCATTGACTACGAGTTCTTTCCCGTCAGCCTGGAAACTAGCAAACGTTATCCCCCTTCCGAAAACTTCCAATCCCACTTCTTTTTCTGATTTCCGTCCCATATCGCTGTTACCTTTTCTTTCTAAGACCCTTCAACACATTATCCACAGTCAGCTCACTCAGTATCTATCATCTAACAGTCTACTTTCCACTTTTCAATCTGGCTTTCGGCCAGGTCACAGTACTGTGACAGCACTGCTAAAAGTCACTGATGACATTCGCCTCGCGATGGAGGATAAGGCCTTGACGATTTTAACTCTGCTTGACTTTAGCAGTGCTTTTAATTCTGTAGACTTTTATGTTCTTCTTTCCATTCTTCGCTCTCTTAACATATCTCCTCCTGTGGTGGCGTGGTTTGAGTCTTACCTTCGCGGTCGCCTGCAGCGTGTCCGTTCTGGGGAGTTCTTCTCAGATTGGCATGCCCTGATTGCAGGTGTACCGCAGGGCGGTATCCTGTCCCCTCTTCTATTCTCTATCCTTATCAATACTGTTACTTCTGTTATCTCTTCGAATTTCCATCTCTACGCCGACGACTTGCAAATTTACCACCATTTTAAATTGTTTGAAATAGATTATGCTGTTGCTTGTATTAATGCTGATTTGGATAGAATATCATCTTGGGCAAAGTCGTTTGGGCTGTTAGTAAATCCGAAGAAATCTCAGGTTTTGATTATCGGCAGCTCATACATGTGTAAGCGGCTTGGTTCTGTCTCTCCTATCCCCCAAATTGTTTACGATGGTATTCCAATAGCTCTGAGTAAAACAGAAGAATCTTGGCTTGGTTATTGATTCCAATTTAACTTTTATATCTCACGTCAATGCGGTCAGTAAAAAGATGCACTTCTCGTTCCATTCTATGAAATGCCTTCAAAGTTTCTTACCCCAAAAAACAAAAATTTCACTTGTCCATACTCTTCTCCTTCCACTGCTCGACTATGCAGACTCCTGCTACCTGGATGCCACAGAGGAACTCTTAAATAAATTGGAGCGCTTACAAAACCTGTGTATCAGATTCATTTTTGGCCTGCGCAAATATGACCACATTTCAAACTATCGTTCTCAACTCAAGTGGCTCCCAATTCGCTTGCGCAGGAATGCTCATATCCTATCCACCCTCTATAACGTCCTTCATAATCCTTCCGCTCCCTCATACCTCCGTGACCGATTCCACTTTTCTCGTCCACAAGACAAACCTTGACGTTCCAGTGTTAGATCGTCGCTGGATATCCCCATCCACCATTCCGACTTCTACTCCTACTCCTTCACTGTTCATGCCGCAAGACTGTGGAATTCTCTCCCGCACGAAGTGCGTGATTGTCAATCTATAGCAATCTTTAAGAAACGTGTAAAAAAACATTATCTTTCCATATGTGCCTGAATGTCCTACAATACCTAAATATATTTTAGTATGTATATGTGTATGTGTATATTTTTATATATTTATACTATTGTGTGTATTTAGTATTTTATTTATAATTTATGTAGTTTATAATTTTTATTTTATTACAATTGCGCACGTCTCATCCCCTATACTCTACCATGTCTCTCTTCTATAGGCCTGCTGGAAAAGATTTCTTCTTAGAAATAAGTAGTGCCTGTTGTGTCGTCTTTCATTTTTGTTATTTCTGTTTACTGTATATTGTGTGCAATAAATTGTTAAATAAATAAACCATATAAATACTATACGAATAAAGGTGAAAGTAGCTCAGTCAAACAAGGGAGAGATAGGAGACAAACTCGTGAGCCCCAACACTAAAGATCCTTCACATAATGCTCACGAACAGCTTTCTTAAATGAGTATTTGCTGGAAAGCAATCTAAGATCGGGAGGGAGATCATTCCAGAGCTTTACAGCCCTCAGTACAAAAGAATTAGAGATAAAACCCGTACGGTGGAGAGGAAGATTTAATAAAAGGTTACTCGAGGAGCGAAGGTCTCGGTCGTGGGTGTCAGTTGGTAGAGATAGAAAAGACAGGCGCATTAGAAGGCTAGCGGTCGCGTTGATGCGAGCGGTACAAAAATAAGGCTCAGAGACATTAACGCCAGATGATGATCCTGAAGTTGTTGGCAAGCAATCGCAAAAAGCCGTTTCCAAGAGTAGCTTCTCAAAAATTCGCATAGATGGCGCGCCCTGACGACTCAAACATTATTATAATCTTTTGACTGTATGGGGTTATTTGTTGTAGTTGTATGGCAAACAATAGCTGTGACTGTCATCATTCATTATCTTAGAACGAACTAAACTACGTTAAAACGCAAGTTATTATTTGCTTCAGTGCTACAATTCACACCTAAAGCTTCATGCACGGTGAATCGATGAAGTATAAAGGTGGACACAAAGCTACTCAGCTTTATCATTCAGTCAACCAGAAATCTATTAATGAAATTTAGATAGTTGAGCCCTAATAAGCACTAACATCCAAAAAAGGTTAATTTAAAAGAACTAACATAAATTGCATCTAAATTATGATAAATATCAATAGCATACCTAGAGCCAAGAGATTATGATAATATTGAAATCGTTAAAGCGCGCCATCTATGAGTATTTGTAAGAAGCTGGGCTTGAAAATTCGATCGTTGGAGGCCTTGGTACCGAAAATTCTATTTTGTTTCTGAGTGGGTTGAGTGTTCTCAAATGTCACCACTCAACCTCACTCACTCTCAACTTGGTCCGAACAAATGTGAAGGCACAGTGGAGATATTTGTGTTGTCGTACATTGCTGATATGATTTACTTACTTGCTTCGATATAATTTATTAGTAAACTGAACCATTTAGACTCCATTATTAATTAGGCGATGATGATGATCATCATCATCTTTGTGGTCGTCATCATCCGAGCCATTACCAGCTACTGCAACTTACGAGGTAATCATTAATCGAATTGAATTGTTGTAAGAATGGGTTATTAGCATGTTACTTTTGGCCCCAACAGCTCATCCTTAAAACCATGATTTTTTCATTAAAAAAATATTAAAATTTCTTTCGTTCGCCACAATTTCCCTATACATTTAAAAAACAGCACAGCAACATTATCCTGTGCTCTTGAACTGTACATTGGAACCGTCTGGAACCGTCAATAGTGCATGCCCAGTTCAAAAATGAATAGATTGAACGGCAAGTAAACATTAATTATACACCCACACACGCAAACCGAAATCCTTATCAAGACTTATGGTTAGCTATCACTGGGTGGTAGTTTTTAAAATAGTATTTACTGTTTACCTATAATAATTTATTATAACTTCCACTAGTAAAGTTGTAGGTATAATAACTACCAATTATCCTGTAATGTTACTACTGTAACTAGTAACTTTGATTGGAATAAAACTGTATCACGTAATAGCAAGGTAGATAGTCGAGTGAAGCCACAGCTTATACCTTTGTAATATGCACAATATGCATCGATCATAGTTCCAAACATCAAGAATGATTTAAGAGCTTTATAAACAAGGGAATTTCGCCTTGCCACGGCTGGCAGCTATCCAAAATGCAGCTGTAGGTATTGTAGCAGGTTATAATACTGCATTAAGAAGCACACTTCCATTTAAGAACCTTATGCATAAAGCATAGAGTCTAAATCTCCTGTTCGAGATAAAAGTTAGGTTATGGGCCCAGTTTTATGTGAGCATTAAGTATGTGGTCGATGAGCCGTGTACACTGTGTGGTATTTTTACGATATAGTAAACTTCACCGAAGTCGCGAAATTATTACACTTTGAAACTACTAAAATTTGTATTACCTAGCCACATTGAGATTTTTATTTTATTTTATCAGGATTTGGTGAAAACATACCTATTGTATTATTCTGTTTTCGATAGATAATAAAAACTTGGCAACAATATTATTTATAAGATATAATAATTTGACAAAACAATTCATGAGAATTACTTTTTCGGATAAGTTTACTACGTGACATAATGATTATACTGTTAGGAATTACAGGATAGGTGGTAGAGACAGCCTATAAAAAGCGAGTCGCCAATACGTTTGATCTTTCACTCGGGCTCAGGACTTCGCGACGGCAACAACTGGTGACGTAGCTTTCATGTATTTTCTCATTGTATTTTCTCTGTGTGATTTTGCCTATTTTTATTGTCATAGTGGAGTTTCGTTCCTTCGTGATTTATATAAAAACTTGTCTAATTATTAATTGTGTAATAAAAACTTGTATTTTTTTAAAGCTATTTCACTTCTGATCCCAGTAATACCTATCTATGCATTTATCTGTGTGAAGCGTTACCGAATCGCAACTTTAAAGTTAAAATAAAATATTTACTCGTAGCGGGGAAACTCCGGTCTCTTGAAAAATAGACGGTGGTGGAGTGGGTAAAGTATATACCACTTTTAAAAGCCACAAAAGTAGCGGGTAGGGAATTGGGATGGTTATTGGAGATCCCCCGATTTCACGGCATTATGGTCTTGTATTTGAGGTTACGATTGTAGACAACGCATTCTATTCCTTAGCAGAATGTGTTAGGGTATGTTTTTACTTTAATATATGTTGAATTTTGGAAGTTAAACGATTTCGCAAGGCATTTTAATCGAAACCTAAGAAACTAGCCGAGATAGTTAACCTTTAGTTACCGATCATTATTTTTGTTACGTAATTGCCGAGGTGGTGTCACTATGACCCCATTCTTATCTATAATTAATGATTACTCAAAGAAACTCGTAACATCCCATTCTACTACAGTATTATTGGATTGAGATTTTTTAACAAAATTAGCAATTATTAATTGGTTAAAATTTTTAAATTTAGGACTCTTTTTTCAGTTTTTGCAAATTATCAAAAAAAAATTAATTAACAAAAAAAATTCAATTTATTTTTAGAACTGATATAGTCATCCTGTAATATAATAAACTTACAGATAAATATTATTTATGTACTGAGGTCACAGTGCCCCAAGAGAGCTGGTTAGGAGACTTCCCATAAACGTGTAGAATACACGAACTACACGAAAAAGTACTGAAAAACAGCTACTGAACGTCTTACGTACATAAGGTTGACGGTTGCAGAAATATGAGTGTTATAAAGCGCGCGGGGTCACGGTGACCCCATCGCATCAATTAAAAGTTGAAGTCCTATGTCTATTATAGCTTACGCACTAGATAACCGACTTCTTTTACCTAAATCATCCGTGTCAAGAAACAGAACAAGACCAGAGCAAAGTAACCAAATATGGAATACCATCAAGAACACCCGGTCGAAGTCCGAACGGGTCGTTGTTGCTAATAAAACAGGGTAACTGGGAACAGGTTTACCGAATATTCTTGGCGTGTTTCCGGTCAATACTGGTACATCGGACGCAAGTAGTTTTCTCACGGCAAGTTGTGGAGCAACTATGTAAACTGGATCGTTTTCGTTCCGGTGACAGGGTCGTTTCGTTTTCGTAAAACTTTTGTCGTTTACGTTTTGTTTTTGTAAGCCTTTAGTTTGTGGCGTTGTCCTCTTTCGTGTGGATTTCGGTGGTTGGACCCTCCTGGATGGGTTCCACCACACAGTAATGAAATGTTTTAATTTAAGCTATCGGAAACAGAACGGAACGTTTCCGACCTAAAGTAAACAAAGCAGTGTCGAATTTAAATAACTTTACGTATTAAATCCTAACCTGTACTCACTTATTGTGGTGTTCAGTTGATCACTGATATCTGATGAGGAGAAAAAGTGTGTTTGCCACAAAAATAGCACCGAGATTCGCCAAATTATATACAAGCAAGGTGAGAATTTAAACGTTATATCCACATTTTTAAAACATATAAGATTATAATCAGCAAATCACAACACCGCTGAGATAAATCTTGATAACCAAACAGCTGATTGGCGCGGGTGAATTGTCAAACTGTCACTGTGACATCTTTATCGATGCGTTCCGATGCGTTCGCAGTGAGATTTGGAAATACTGTGTGAGGCGACTCATTTAACGAAGCATTCTACTTTTCCAACTAGCAAAAATTTTTTGGCTTGGAGGGGCACTAATACTTAAAAAATATTGTCATACAAAAAATTAATTTACCAAATTAGTAGATTATTACTACAGACCGCCGTGTAGTAACATCATGGACAGTAAACTGAATGTCAACATATCGACCGACGAAATGTCTATTGAATTAGGTGATAAATCCTCCCCTGACTATGTTACACAACGACGGCACGACAATAAATCGAACAACCTGATTGTTTCTCAATTCAATGAATTTAAAGAGGAGATGCGACAGTTAATGATTTATTACAATGGCAGCCAAAATAAAGAACTTGCTGAGTTACATGAGACCCTTAAGGAATTAAGACAATCAAATCGAAATATTGAGAGTACTATGCATGATTTGGGCTTGCAAAATCAAGAGCTAAAAAATCAAATTACCCAACTTGAGAACCATGTAAAAGAGGATAGTGCATACATAGTTTTCCTGGAGAGTAAGTTGGAGGAATTTCAATCTGGAACTAGAAAAACTAATTTTGAAGTTTAAAACGTCCCGAAGAAGGAAAAAGAGAGCAAGGAAGATTTGATCGAGATGGTTATTCACCTCTCAGATACTATTGACTGCAAAATAACCAAAAATGACATCAAAGATATTTATAGGGTGCGGAGCAAAAAGCCCGAACACAAAAACACGCCCATCGTCGTAGAAACTAATTCGGCCATTCTGAAAAACGACGTTTTAAAAATGGCAAAGGCATTTAACATAAAAAATAAAAGTAAGCTTTGCGCTAAACACCTCGGATGGAAATCACAGGAAGAAACACCCATCTTTCTTTCAGAGAACCTCACATCCAAAGCCTCTCGTCTACACTTTTTGGCTCGCGATCTCTCAAAATCCAGGGACTTTAGGTTTTGCTGGACTTCATACGGGAAAGTTTATGTTCGCAAGAATGAGAAATCACCAATAATACTAATAGAGAGCGAGAATCAAGTTCACCACCTACTTCTTGCGGACTGACTATTTCTGAAGGATAGATATTACTATAAAAAAATTGTTTACTCATTGTTATACATATTCCTGAAACACTTGTACATAACTCGTATATACATACACACATCACACAAACATACACATACACCCTGCTCTCTACAGCTCATCACTGGCTCTTGTATGAAAAATTTGTTGAATTGCTCACAAGGGATTCTCTTATACTTCAAGTTTGACATAACTTCACTCACCTCTATTCAACAACATAATATTTCTGATAAAACTCCATATCAACTTCTCTGGATACTGACGAAACTGTGTAATGAATATATACCATGCATTTATATCTATTGTATCTGTAAGCGATGGAGACACTAAATACCGTCAATGAAATAGATGGACTGGAGATGGCACGATCATTCGAATGTGACATAGAAAACCTTAAAAACTTTATAAGAGTACAAAAAACGATTTTACTTTAATCTCTCAAAATATACGAAGTATATATTGTAATTTCGACGAATTCATGGTATCTTTAACTAATTTAAAATTTAACATAGACGTTATTGTCCTGACTGAATGTAGAATAAACTCAAACAAATCTATACCTATAATACCAAACTATAACTCTTACGCAACTACATGTCAACTCAATCAGAACGATGGAGTCGTTGTATACATTAACAACACAATACAACACAAGGTCAAAGAAATAAAACTAACACATGCATCCTGTCTTCAGCTAGATATACTAAATAATACAATTTTATGCATATACAGGTCTCCCTCTAATATTAATGCAGAAACCTTTATCAATTCCCTAAGTGTACATCTCAATACTGTAAATACTGCTACGAAGAGCCTTTTTATAACAGGTGATATTAATATCAACATTACAATGAAACCCACAGAACCATGCCATGAACTTAAGAACAGACTCGACTATCAGAACATGCTATCGATGTATGGCATATTGGCTGGACATACCATACCTATAAGAGAAAAGAACTGCTTAGACCATATAATGTTGAAGATAAAACCAACTAAATTTAAGGCAGCAATAGTTGTGCTGCACACCACAATCACAGACCACTACACAGTATTTCTATGTTTATCAAAATTTAAAAATTTTTGTAATCCGTGCAAAACTAAAACCATTGTAAATTTTGAATTGGCTCTAGAGCAATTAAAATCTAAAAATCTTTCTGAGCTACTTTTATGTGACGATGCGAATTTTATTTTGGATGATGTGATAAATAAATTAAGTCAGGTGATAAAGGAAAATGCGGAAATCACAAATATACCAAAGAAACATCGCAATATAAAACCATGGATAACAAAAGGAATTATGCGTTGTATAAGAAATAGAAACCAGCTACAGAAACAGGCTCGCGATGATCCTTTCAATGAAATAAAACAAATAACATATAAAAGATATAGAAATTACTGCAACAATCTAATAAAAAAGCTAAATAGAGATTATGAGAGAGACTTATTATCTAAATCGACTAAGAATAATAAGCTTTTGTGGAAAAATATTAAAGAAATCACATACAGCAATAAGGTGAATCGCACAGACACAGACCTAATTAATTTAAAAACATCTCCAACCGCCTCTGCGAACTTCGTCAACAAATACTTCGTTAATGTAGGTACACAGCTAGCCCAAAACATAGAACCTGACGTAAATGAACAAAACTTATATCTACAAAATCTACCATCCCAACCAAATAGCTTCGCACTTCTCCACACAGATAATGATGAAGTCAACTGCATCCTAAACAACTTAAAAACAAATAGTGCCCCAGGATGGGATAATATCTCTACAAGCTTTCTTAAACTAGCTAAAGATGAAATTGTCCCGGTGATAACGCATCTAGCAAATCTCTGTTTTGACAAGGGCCTATTTCCGAGTCCCCTTAAACAATCTATCGTTACGCCAGTGGTGGTACAAGGGTGGAGACAGACACGATATCAATAACTACTAACTATCTCCGTGCTTCCCGCTATCTCAAAAATTCTAGAGAAGCTGCTTAACAGAAGATTAATTAAGTATTTATACACATTTAACCTTTTATCTCCCTCTCAATTCGGGTTTAGACAAGGAAAATCAACAGAGGATGCGGCTCTGAGTTCGACTATAGTAGAAGCACTTGATAACAAAACGAAGTGTATGTCAGTCTTTCTCAACCTTAAAAAAGAATTTGATACCGTGTCTGTCCCCATTCTCCTGCGCAAGCTTTGCAAGATAGGAATAAGGGATACCGCACTCTGTCTTTTTAAAGACTTTTTAACCGGTAGAACCCAAAAAGTTAAACTGGGAAATTGCATCGGCGGAGACGAGAGCGTGACACATGGCGTCCCTCAAGGGAGTGTACTAAGCCCAACGCTATTCTTAATATACATAAACGACCTGTGTCTTATGAATATCCATAATGCTAAAATCTTCTCATATGCTGATGATACTGCCATTGTTGTTACCGGTGATTCCTGGGACGCGGTTAGGACAGTTGCCGAGAAAGGGCTGGTACAGATAAACAAGTGGTTAAGAAACAATATTCTTACATTGAACACCTCAAAAACCAAGTACACCTGTTTCAGCATCTACAATAACAACCAACCTGCTGATAACTTCACTGTCAGAATTCACAGTTGCGACAACCCATTAAATATGGCAAACTGTTGTTGCCCTTGCATACAAAAGGTGGCATATACAAAATATTTGGGTGTCATGGTGGACCACCGGTTGTCATGGTATCAACATGCTGAACATGTAATCTCAAGAATGAGAAGATTAACATGGATTTTTAAATATTTAAGACACGTGGTACCAAGGGTGGTCGCCGGGCCCCACGACACTTCTAAAGATCTCCTCATAGATATATATGTAGCACTAGCTCAATCTGTTTTGGCTTACTGTGTGCCGGTGTGGGGGGGTGCAGCTAAAACTCGCTTCCTTGAGGTTGAGCGTGCCCAACGTAGCCTGCTTAAGGTTATTTGTTTTAAGGAGAGGCGTTTTCCTACTGAAAGTCTGTACAACATCTGTAAGCTACCCTCCGTGAGGAAATTGTATATCACAAATACCGTTCTAAGGAAACAAAAGTCATTGCCTTACGACCCTAATATAATGAGCAGAAGAAGGAAAGATATAATAGCGAACTTTCCAAAAACCAACACTACATTCGCCGACAGACAGTACCACAAACGCTCAGCTCACCTCTACAACTTGTTTAATAGAATTTTGGAAATATATCCTAAACAGTACTACGAGTGTAAGAATATAATAAAAACGTGGTTAGAAGAAAAAACCTATGACGACATTGAGAATCTTTTGGAATATATTAATTAATTTACCTTAGCGCCAGTGTACACACACAAACACACACACACACACACACACACACACACACACACACACACACACGCGCGCGCGCGCGCGCCGCGCACACATTTCAACATTTTAGTTTACTAGTATAAATTTTCCTATATTATTTTAGCTTTAGTTAGCATGTTTTATCACATCGCAAATAATTAAGTATGTATTTTATGCATTATTCCCTAGCAACATTTTTTTTTTTTTAATCCCTTGTTTTTTTTCTCTCTCTTTCCAGGGAAGGAGGAGGCTCCAGAAACGATAGATTTAAGTACTATTTGTTAATGAAATAAATATTTATTATTTATTATTATTAAGCTATCGCGGTTATTTCATATACGCGGTTACATTTTTACATCGCACTTGGCAATTGCAATGATTAATTATAATTTCTTTTACGGGTATGGGTGTTAAATGAATACGTAACACGTATATAAAAAAAATTTTTAAATAATATTTCTATAAGTAGTTTATCAGTTATGTGGCACCCATAACATAAGCTTTGCTGACTTTGGGGCTAGATGGCGCTGTATGTATTTACATATTTTTCTACTCGTTAATCAAAGTACTCGTTAAATAAAATAATAAATAAAATAAAATCAATTTATTTCAGACAATGTCCATATTAGTGTTAGTAAAACATTCTTGACTTACAAACCACATTAGTAGTAAATAAATGTAATGCTTGCATTGTTGTTTTCTGGTTTAAAGGATAATGTACCTAGAGCACCTACCGGCAATGCATTTGTTCATTAAATCGTAAGCAGTTATCATATTCCATGGTCTGCTTGATCTTTGTCACTGAGCAGTATAAAAAAGATGCGTCACTATGTATTCGTTAAAGTAATCTCTCTCTCTCTCTCTCTCTCTCTCTCACACACACACACACACACTGTCTCTCTCTCTCTCTCTCTCTCTCATTCTCCCAATCGTGTGGAAATAATCGACACTCGATTCGATGCCTTAATAAAAATGACAGAATTACATAGTTGATCCACTGATCCTGGAAGCTTGTAGTTGCAATACGTGCAGGAAATATTTAAGAGACTTACCTGTGAGCAAAGGAATTTCAACTAACTTTGCTCGATGTCGGTCCGATTTCCTATAGTTTCTTTAAACTGATAGTTTTTGTGATTTTTAGTAAATATAGGTAGTAAGTACCTAAGTGATCTTTGCATGATTTAATAATTTCTTAAAAATATGTAATGTTATTGTCCTCAGGAAGCCAGCAATACGGTAACTATTGTTAACCCCGACGAAAAAGAGGGGTGTTATAAATTTGACGTGTGTATCTGTGTATCTGGGTATTTGTGGTTTTGTATTTCTATCTGTGGCATCGTAGCTCCCGAACGGATGGACCGATTTGAATAAAATTGTAAAATTGGTCGGGGGTTTTCCGACTTTTTCTGGCGGTTAGGTTATTGTAATTATGTGTTTACTTATATTTGGATAGGCACTAACAATCATCATCATCCTGGCGTCATGTCCCGGTTTTGCCCCCGCGCAGCACGCGAGGGCATAGGCACTAACAATAAATTTGTAATACCTTAGATTTAGATTTTAGATGCAGTGTACTATCTGTTGGTAAATCAATAAAATAAAATACTAAATTCCTGTAATTTCTTTTAGTCTCATTAAAACCATTTTATATGACGACCTGAGTGGTTCAGTTGGTTAACATGCCGATGATGATGCCGCCACGCAGAGAGGTTCGATTCCCGGATGAATTTTAATTTCTGTAACGGGTCTGGGGTATGTACAATAATAATGTATTTAAAAAAAGTGTGTAAATAGTTTATCAGTTATCTAACACCCATAACACTAACTTTGCTTACTTTGGGGCTAGGCATATTTATTTATTTTATTATTATTATTTTGTTCTTATAGTTTCTGGTGGTTTGTTGTCTCTGCGATATAATGATATCTCTGCTAGACAATGCAGTTTACAAAATTGAAAGTGTAGTTCAAAACATTTAAAGTTACTCACGCCGAAAAATAATTATTTTAACCCTTTACATTTAATGCAAATATCAAAAAATATTTACCACAAAACCTCCAAGCGAAAACCAGCCAGCTGCACCATTTTAAAAACAAATCCAACAGCAGCTACAGAAAAAGGGCTCGTTTGTGGCGAGAATTTGTGAAAATGCTTTTTTAGTTAAAACAACCTGCCAGCACCATGTGTCGGTTACTTTTTTGGATGTGATAAAGTGGCCTGTAATTTTAAATCCAAATACGTTCTCCTAAACATACATACGTCTTTTATAATCAGTAAGTCCTATTGCTCTATTTGTCGTCATATGGCGGCGATGTAGAGCATCGGAGCGTCAGTGGTTAAGGTATTCGACTCGTAAACGAGACGTACCGGGATTGAATCCCACTACGCCCATGTACTATTGACTCTTTTCTGAGTTATGTACATTAGTTGAATACTAACCGATGCTATTACGGTGAGGGAGAATATCGTGATGAAACCTGCACATTCAGGCAACTGAATGTGTAATTGTGTAACTCATTATCCAATCTGGTCAGGTTCCCCTGGTATCAGGGTCACGGAGGTCAGATGGTAGTCGCTTCACTGTAATTGGCTGATCTGGCAAATCCTAGATCAAGGTCAAAGCGGACCCCAGGCCCTCGTACGCGAGAGAATATGCGGGACAAAACGCCTAAATAAATATTAATGCAGAACATCGGTGGGCAAGCTCATTCACTCAAAACTTTCTTACGATAAAGATTTTAAGTTTAGGAAGTTGATAGATAAATACATTACTTAGCTTCATTCAAATCAGTGACGCAGTTTTAAAGTTGTACACGTTAAAAAGCGTATCTATACATATACTGTTATTATGTAAGAGTATCAATTATGGATCAACTAATGTACATGGCGGCAGTCATTAATTGAAGAATGCTTAAGAATTCTGTTGAAAAACGACATTTCAGCGACTCACTGCACCTTAAGTCCCGTAGCCCGTACTGTGCGGTAGGTACTGGGTCTTGCAAACTTGCTGCAGTGGGTTGTGGAATGAGGTTGCTGAGGTTTTATAAAAAAGGTTTTACATGGTATTTTTTTTATACTACACAGTGACAAATGAGCAGACAGCCCACCTGTTGATAAATGGTAACTGTCGCCTATAACATCTAATTGTTATAGACGAAATACCTCATGCCTGTAATTGCGCTGGCTGCCTTATCCTTCAAAACCGGAAAACAGCAATGCCTTGGCGGCAAAAATAGCTGAGACGGTGGTACTCACCCAGGCAAACTCCTCAGGCTTGACAGAGTTCTACCAACCTGATAAAAGGTAGTAAGTGATTCACCTACTACAACGTACGTAATATCATTTATTACAACGTCCAAAGTCAAACGGACACCACTTACCAATAAGCGAGTAATAGGCATTAGTATGTTTATCTCTATGCGTCTTATATCTGTACGTTATCGCCGTATCTCTAAGAAGTTCTTTACAATTGAGATAAATTCGTACATTCAAACATTTGGAGTGAATAAAAATGGGTCTATATTAGTGAATAGTGTTTATTTAATAACCAAAAATATATTCGGCAAAATTATTCAAGCAATAGAGCATCATTCTAGTTGGTGTTTTCACCAAACATAAACTGTAACTTCAATTAAACAATTCTTGATGAAACTAACCATCGGATCATTGAAAAGTTCGCTAATATAATCTATAATTAACTGTCGTACGGGAATCGTTTGTCTATAAATGGTGATACCTACCTATAGATTACTTATTTCCTGATTTCATAATTTATCGATGGTTATTTTACCGATATGCAGATCAGAACCAGTATCTAATTGATTTGCATTAGTAAACAACGCCACCAGTACCTAAGGCATCGTTAACTAAACCGCCGTTCTAAATTCAAGTCTAATCACAATTAAAGGCCACAGATTAACCAAATTCGAAGCGCGAAAATTCTTTTCATTTTTATTCAACATACAGCCTGAGAGTGACATGTGGCCAGTAACGTTCCTTTTTATTTTTTTGTGTGTGCTACAATATGGTGCCAGTAAATCTATACAATACGCTTACAAGGATGTTGAGACCAATGAAGGTGTTGTGAGAGGTTATTTAAATGAAACTGGTAATTATTACGCTTTTATTGGAGTTCCTTATGCAGCGCCACCGGTTGGAAAAGCCAGATTTAAGGTCAGTTACATTATGTATAGCTTGATTTGTCCAAAATAATTCAAATAATAAATTGCAAATTAAAAAAGTTCCCATAATTCCCAGCTGAATTTCTCTGTATAACTTACGTATGTAAGTTACTTTTATTACAGCAGCATTTAAGAGATAAAATATGTAAAATTATAAGCTCGCGAGATTTTAATTGCTTTTAATTAGCCCCAATCATTATCAAAAACTTCCTGTTCGCTACACCCGTACATTGGTTTAAATTATTTTATTATGACCTTACATCATAAAATAAAAGTAATACTGCTCATAATAATATAGACAAATAGGCAAACGGTCCCTCGTCGTGAAGGTTAACAATCGCTGTATCCACTAAAAATGTTAATTTATGTATTTAAACAATATGCTGTTAACAGGCACCAACTCCGCCAAGTCCACGTGATTACGTATACGAAGCTAATCAGACTGTTGTTTGTCCACGAAATGGCATTGGAGATGAAGACTGTCTGTTTGTCAACATCTTCACACCTACAATTATAGAAAAACATATTCCAGTATTAGTCTACATTCATGGAGGATCATTCTTTATTGGTACCGGATTAACTTCTGGATTCGGAGAATTAATTGAAGAAGACATCATAGTTGTGACGATTAACTATAGACTTGGAGCACTGGGTTTTCTTTGTTTAGGAATAGAAGAAGCCCCCGGTAATGCAGGCTTGAAGGATCAGGTAGCAGCACTTAGATGGTTGCAAAGTAATGTAGCCAATTTTGGAGGCGACGCAAAGCAGGTGACAATATATGGAATGAGCGCAGGCGGAGTGTCAGTAGAATACCAAGTACTGTCTAAAATGGGGAAGGGTTTATTCCATAGAGCCATAATTGAGTCAGGTTCAGTAACATCTGTTTGGGCGACTGATGCAAATCCTATTGCAACAGCGATTAATGTGGCAGAAATTTTGGGGTTGCCAAAAACATCACAATTGAACGAGCTGGTTGAATTTTACCAAGAGATCCCGGCTGATATATTAACTCAAGCAAATACAGAGTATTACACCAATTTAATTGATGGTACTTTTGGCTTCGTACCATGTGTGGAAAAGGAGTTAGAAAACATTGAGTCGTTCATAACGGAGTCGCCGCATGATATTCTGAATAATAATAAATATGAGACAGTCCCAATTATGGCCATGTATGCCACTTTAGAAGGTTTGTTTCTAAGAAGCGCAGAATTATATGAACAGAATTACGCACAACGAATGCAAGCGAATTTTATTGACTTTGTACCAAGAGATCTCGTCATCGACGATCCAATGACAAAATCTGTAATTGCTGATCAAATTAAAGAGTTTTACTTTGGCAACAACTCTATCGGGGACAATGTTATCGATTACTTAAACTATTTTGGAGATAATCTTATCTTACATGGACTTCTGAATTCAGTGGAAATTCATGCCATGAATAAAAACCTTGTTTATCTCATGGAGTTCGAGTATCGAGGCAAGATGGGAAGTTTTGCAAATATGTATGACAACATCACTGTAGCAGGTCACGGAGATTTAATGAAGCACGCAATTTTGCCAAGGAAAATAGAAAATGACGATGATCGCTTAACCGTGAATAGAATAGTCAAATTAATAACCAACTTTATGAAACATGAGTGAGTATTTTAAATATTATTAGATATCATAGTTTCGCTCCCGATATACATATCTCGCTAAGGCGACGCCAGCAAATATATTAATTACGTAAAGTAAGTAAGTTAATGATATGTCATACTAAAAGCTTTGCTTAATGTAGGCCTTAAAGGCACTGTAAAGTGTCCATGAAACAAACACTGAATTTGCACAACAAACTTCATCAATTAGAAACCAGCATGAACATAAAACCTACTATATAAAATAGATTGGCCGGGGCTTTTCTGTAAGATAGAGGTACTTCCCCACTCTGGCGGCTCCAATTCGAAGAGGTAGGTACCTAATTCCGCATATGTCATCCATCTTATACTTCCTTTTATTGCCTAGTGAGGCACACGGACGGACGGTTCATCTGAAGGAAAGTGGCCACTATCGTTCAGGACATCTGCAACATAAGGAGAGCGGAAGTGGTGCCGGTATTATACCTATAATTATACCAGGTACCTACCTGTAGGCATTCATTTGAAGAACCCCATGTCGTAGTGCAAAGGAAAGACTATGGGATCCCGTCACATTCCACATATTGCTCGTGCGTGGTAAATAAGTTCGTGGCATTTGTAGGTACTTTAATGTATACAATAGAAAATTTAGAAATTTTACAGTAAGTAGTCATAGTGTAGTTTATTAGGTGTCTTCATTAATTAAAGAGTTGAACTCTTTATCATTAAAGCAATCGCCGTTATTAGTAAATAAATAAATAAATAATCACACAGCGCCATCTAGCCCCAAACTAAGCAAAATTTGTGCTATGGGTGCTAGATTACTGATATACTACTTAAATACTTTTTTTTAAATACATACTTATACATAGAACACCCAGACCCGTAACACAAATTAAAATTCATCATTTCAATTTCTGCCCGGCCGGGAATCGAACCCGGGACCTCTTGCGTGGCAGACCGGCATGTTGACCATTGAGCAACTCAGGTCGTCAATATGAAAGAACTACACATTACCACCAACAATTAACTGTAATTAATAATAAATAATCATTTTAGCGTTAATGTCCCGGTTGTGATCTCGCGCACGAGGGCCTGGGGTCCGCCTTGACCATGATCCAGGATTTGGCAAATCAAATTATTACAGGGTAGCAACTGACATCTGACCTCCGTGACCCTGCTACCAGGGGATCCTGACCAGATTGGATCATGGTTACACATATAATCGCCTGAATGTGCAGGTTTAATCACGATGTTTTTCCTCACCGTAGGAGCATCGGTTAGTATTCAACTAATGTACACAACTCAGAAAACAGCCATTGGTACATGGCCGAAGCGGGATTCGAACCGCTCGGCCACCGACGCTCCTAACAATCAACTCTAATTGTCACAGAATATTTAAGTTATCATCTTGTTACAGTAACCCTACACCGACCCCTTCAGAACTGCTTCCAGTGACTTGGCCAGCTGTAAAGCACGGCGTGATTGACTATTTGCACCTGAATAAAGACTTCGAAGTCCTAACAAATCCCTATACTGAACGAAAACAATTTTGGGATCAATTGTACGCCAAATTCCGAGGAACAATCAAGCCTGTTGGTGATTATGTTCATTAAACAAATTTCTCTGATACATTTTATTTATTTACTAACAACTCGCCACGGCTTCGCACGGGTATTCTCGAACTATAATATGCGTGTAATATACAAATGAACATTCCGGAAGAATGATGAGATGGATGGAGTTCTTCAAGAAAGGGGTTAAAAGGTTTTTACGGGGTCGGCAACGCGTGGGTGATGCCCCTGGTATTGCAAACGTCCATAGCTGCGGTGACTGCTTACCATCAGGCGGGCCGCAAGCTTGTTTGCCATCTAGGTGATAAAAAAAAAACCCCTGACTGATGGTGAAAACCGCATCAATCTGTTGCGTGGCTTAAAACACATACATAACACACAGACATACAGACAGACGCCGAAATCTACTATCCAGCAGTCCATCGACAGTCCTCTGTACTTAGCATTATTGATAGAACAGTTCAAATTTTCTATCGCCGTACCTGTCTCCACATCTCAGCTGTAGGACGTCCAACTTCTGGACATAAGCTTCGTTTACGTTTTCCACAGGACCTGCTTGGTGACTCTTGCAATCATTGGCTCCATTTAACCATTAAAGGATCTTTCGTTCATGGAACGTCGTATGCAGGATAGTGTTCTTGCGCGCCAGGCCACAGTTTTTTTTTATTTAGTACGGCAGACAAACAGGCTGGCGGGCCACCTAATGAAAAGTGGTCAACGCAGCCTAAGGACATCAGCAACATCAGGGGTGCTACCAATGCGATGCCCGCCTCTAAAGAGACCTCTAATTTACATCTTGAACGATCCCATGTCATAGTCCAAGGAAATACTGGGAGCTTATTTCACATCCGAATCGTACGAGCGAGAACCGTTTTTCGAACCGTTGAGTGGAGACCACTAGAGTGTCTACGTAGTGGGGATGTGTACCCTCCGGCGGAGATCCGCCTTCAGCATTATCGATAATCAGAGCTGTTAACAGCGGAACCTGACAAAATTGGATCATGGTTACACATCCGACATAAAACCGACAAAACGATTCAGTCACCTAAATGTGTAGGTTTCATCATTATGTTTTTCCTCACCGTAAGAGCATCGGTTAGTGCTCAACTAAAGTACTTAACTCAGAAAAGAATAATTGGGACAAGGCGGCACTGGGATATGAACCCGATACCTCTTGGCCCGATTTGGACCCCTTAACCATTAGTCCATCGACGCCCACTAGTCGGCAGTAAATTATGAAAAAAAATATAGGCTATGTACAAGCTACGTACAATTAATTAATTTGCTAGCATTGCAACACGGCAACCTATACAGGGTTACTGGTAATTAGATGCTACCGTCTCAGGGGGGTGTAGGTACTGTTATTTGGAATTGATTGAACCCTATAATGTGTTATACAAAAGTGAACCATTTTTGAGATATATTATTTTTTCAAGTTTAATCTTTTTTTTTTAAAGTGCCTGTCAGAATCAATTTATTCTTACTGTTTATGAAGGATGATAATGTACCACTTGTTAATTAATCATAATATCACAGAAATTCTAAAGCATTTCAGAACAGGAGTTCGAAACATAACATAAACATAGTTTATTTTGCAACAAATGCCATATTAAAAGTAAATTTTCTCAAAATAACCATTAATGATCAATTGTGCAGATTTTTTAGCTTTCTAACAAGGTATGAAACACTGAAATTACTTGACCAGTGGCAGAAAAATCATAATGACAAAGAGAGAATTGGTGTTATGTCAAAATGCATTTGGGGAAAAATATGCATCACTTTAAATGAAACTATTGCTATTATCAAAAACTCTTTATTTTAATTTAGGTTATTTTGAGAAAATTTACTTTTAATATGGCATTTGTTGCAAAATAAACTATGTTTATGTTATGTTTCGAACTCCTGTTCTGAAATGCTTTAGAATTTCTGTGATATTATGATTAATTAACAAGTGGTACATTATCATCCTTCATAAACAGTAAGAATAAATTGATTCTGACAGGCACTTTTAAAAAAAAAAGATTAAACTTGAAAAAATGATATATCTCAAAAATTGTTTACTTTTGCATAACACATTATAGGGTTCAATCAATTCTAAATAACAGTACCTACACCCCCCTGACACGGTAGCATCTAATTACCAGTAACCCTGTATATTGCATATTCGGCTCTATAGAGCCAGTAATCACTAAAGCGTTTACACTCGGTAGCTATACCTACAAAGTGAGGCTCAAAGAACTAAACCACCAACGAAGAAGCAATTAAGTAATAAACGAAGATAATACATCTCAACGTGTCTTCGGCTTCAATCAATCAACCAGCAACAACCTTTGACGACCTGTGTGGTTCAATTGGTGACCGTCTATCACGCAGAGATCATGGGTTCAATTCCCGGCCAAGCAGAAATTGGATTGATTAATTTTATTTTTTTTTCAGATCTGGGTGTTCTATGTATTTTAAAGTATTTATGTAGTTTATCGGTTATTTAACACCCATAACACAAGCTTGGCTTACTTTGTAGCTAGAGAGCGCTGTGTAAATTTGTCTAAAGGTTTTTTTTTATTATTAGTAGGCTTGCAACAGGTTACTTTTGGCTTCGTATTCTCACAAGCGTGCTCGCGCTCTACGAATCCGAACTAGGCGATTTCTCTACTATCGCAATTAAAATATTTGATAAGCTACATGGCAAAGTGATATGTTCATCTGTGGAACCCATGTAGTAACTGTACCCATGGCTAGAAATAATGTAGTAACTCTTCAGTAACTTCTTCTTCGGAGGGCTTCCCCCATGTCTTGTTATGTAACGTCATGTGCAATGACGCCCATATGATTTCCAAAATAAATTGTTATGTCTTCCAAAACCACTTATCCACTCAAGCGTCCGGGGCGTAAGCTTACCTCCGCGCATCACAGGATCACACGTCCGCGCGCTAAACAGTAATGCTACCCGGCCGCGCTTTTGCGAGAGAAACAAATATTACCATAGATGAAAAATTTTTTATAGAGCCAATTAGTCATCTCTGTACTATCATGGATTAATAATTTAATACAGAACCATCTACTGACATTTTGTACAACAAATGATAGCTGTCAAACTGTCAACAGGTAACAAACTGACTTTGGGACTACAGTTCCCTAGGACGGTTGAGAATTTTTTTTTCTGGTACTTCGCTTCCCATGGACGTGTGAGTGGATATTTGAGTGTCATCATATCAGCCAGAAGACGCCCACGGCTGGGCATAGGCCTTCCCCAGAGATCTCCACAAAGGCCGGTCCTGTGCTTTTCGCATCCAGCTGGTACCTGCGATCCTTACCAGGTCGTCAGTCCACCTTGTGTAAGGCCTACCCACGCTGCGTCTTACGTATTTGAGTGTAACGCTGTTGAAAACAAAAGGACTCGTAATTTTTTTCATGTTTGTTTTTGTCGCATGTTAGGAAAACAGGCAAGCGGACCACCTGATGGAAAGTGGTCACGACTGCCGATAGACATTAGCAACACCAGGGGTATCCTGCGTTGTCCGCCTCTATAACATTTGGCTCTCAGCAAAATTACAAATGCTACTGCCAAAGTCGCAGTTCTCCTAAATCCCCACCCAATGGAGTATTAGAAACCTTACTCACCGGCAGGAATACGATATCTACAATTTAAAATAGTATTGTTTGGCTGCGGTAATCTGTAAAGTACCGGATACCCCGCTGTACTTTACAGCCGTGGACGTGTGCAGTGGACAGGCGCTCATAGTGAATGTAAGCCACGGCGACGGTGGCGGTGGAGAAACGGCCTACCTTTAGCTTTTGTTTTCTCTTCAAAAGCGAATTCGTTCCAAATACGTACATTGTACACAGCATTGTTTAGACAGATGAAAACTTTCATTTTAAAATAAAACAATTTGACCAAAACATAGTAGGTAGTATCGTTGGGAATGAAAATAATTGATCCGTATCAGACTGAAAAGACTTGGGGTTAGGGTGAACTGACTTTATTTTCAAAGTATAGACTATGTAGAACCTTTATCTGGAGTTAAAATAAAAGATATCCTGAACCTGAAACCCTTTGAGGTAAACAGATAAACAGCCGCAAACTCTGTATCAATAATATAGATTATCCGTATATGACAATAATTTTGTATTTTTTTTTTTACAACTCCTTCAAAGAATCTCTAGTATGTGTATTGGATTTGGAACAGATTACGTGCCAATACCTACACAATAAAAGGCGCAGTACCTATAGTTTTATAGCTGATTCCGAAACCTGCCACTTTATTTTTTATTTAACGATCGATATAGCAATACAAAACACTTACTTCACCTCTGTTATAGTCATGTAGCGATAAAATGCAGCAAATATTACTATTAATAGCTATCTACGCAAGCGTGGCAGAGTCGCAGTATTATGTTCGCAAAGATCTCTTGCCGATGTTCGGCCAAAAAAATATCAATAAGAATATTTTGCGTGGAGGCGTAGACATGGCGTCCGCTAATTCCGAAGCAGCCGATTCGGAACATGAGAAGGAAGCTAGAGATGGTAAAGAAGATAAACATGATAAAGAAGCCACAGATGAAAAGCCTATAGAACGTATGAGAAAAATAATTAAAAATTTTAAAGCCAGCAAAGAAATGAATTTGAATACGGGTGAAAATGGCGACAGCATTAAAGTCAGCATATACAATTTGAAACGGCCGAGATCTGACTTCAACTTTCCATATCGTGAAAAAGATCTTATTAAAAATATTAATTTAAAAAAGACATTAAAGCGAGCAAGTAAACACGCAAGCAGTCGGAGCCACAACAATTTGGATTTAAAGGATATACAGAAAGCTCAGAGCAAAGCTAGAGTGCTATTAAAAGCAAGAAGCAAAGAGAATAAGATTAACCTAATCAAAGATTTCTCCATTACGGATGATAGAATATCCCGATACCACATGGATCCTGTGCTTAATATATTGAGGGAGCCCTCAACTTTCAGGAGAGTTAATAATTTAATTGGCCTTCAAATTTTAAGGAACATGATGAAAGCATCCGTTAATAAAAAAGGCACCATATCGAAGTTATTGGGTAAGTACACCATTTACAGAATTATGAAAAACCGAGTTCTTATTTAGTTATTCTCTTTTAAATAGGATTTTTCAAAATTCCTATGCCTTTATCACAATAGCAATCTGCATACCTTTTAGCTCGATCCATGCAATATTTTAGTCAGTTTGTGCTTTATGACTTCAGTCAGTCACCTTTTCCTGATTAAGCAGTTAAGACAACAATGAAACTAGGTTGTATAAACCTACAAATCCCATTTTTATGTTCCAGGTGCTCTTGATAATTTATGGCGCATAAATGTTACTCTGAGTGCATCAGTTGAAAACGGGAACGACAAGGAAGTTCGGGAATTACCAATCGCCGAAGAACCTAAGATATCTAAAGACAAACATGGACGTCAACATGGACATAAAAAGAAGAAACATCGCAGCAAGCATTTACATAGGAAAGAAATAAGAAAAATTGAGAAAGAGTTCGATGTCACTTTAGACAAATGGTACGACGAGCTTAAAACCTTAAGGTCCAAGGGTGACATAAAAGACTTTGTAAGCATGGTGCAATTGCTAAGAAGATACGATAATCGAGAAAACGCAGACTCTTCCTTGGAAGATACTAAAGGATTCTTAGACAGGATTGGTCCTTTACCGTCAAAACGATTATATCAACTTCTGCGGCAGAAAATAACCAAACCCAAGCGTTTCAAGCCGCAAAAGAGGTCTAGGATTAAAATCGTTGTGATTTAACTAGCGATCAATCCGAGACGTAGGCCGGGCGGTGCGTGCGGGTGTCAGCGCCGGCGTGCAGGCTGGAGCCGGGTACGCGCCGCACATGATTCGCCTAGGTTATGTGCGTGGCGTGTATCGGTGCCCGGTGTCTCGCCGAAGTAAGCACTCGTACGCGCTGATCGGTCTGCATGCGTCGCCCCCTACCTGGATGAGCTCGCTTAACTTTCTCTTTGCTTTCCATAAGGTTTTTGACGTTTAAAAAGAGATTAATTAACGTAATTCAAATTCAATAATTACTTGTTTCATCCAGGATAAATTCTGCGAATAAATTATAACTTACCCCAATTTTCTTTTTTGTACGGCAGACCAACAGACAATAGGGCCACCTGATGGAAAGTGGTCACCACCGCCTATGAACATCAACAACAACAAGGGAGTTACCAATGCAGAACCATCCTTTGGAACCTTCGCGTGGTGACCAACAGAGGGTCTACTCAGTGGGGATAAGTACCCAGCCAACGGCGAGTGGTGCGATAGCAGAATTGTGCTGTGGGCACCAGATCAAAAAGTTCCTCTAAACACTCCCCATTGTATAGCTGATAGAACACACACAGTTGGCCAAAGTCCATTCGGTTAGTCAGTGGTTCTAACTTGCTTTTATAAGCTTATGTGTGGGTTCGTCGACAATTCATACGGCGCTTTTCCGTACAGAGTCCAGAGGATTAAGTAGGTCGGCAGTTTCGCCGGCCCAAAGATGGGAAAAATATGTGGCCACATCTGTGCCTTATACAGCAGCACTGCCTTGGCGTGAACTATCGCTTGGACCCGTTAAGCACTCCAAGCTTTTTCGAAGTTAATTTGGGCTTACCTTCCAGGTGTATCCGAAACCTCACGCTATCCGCTATATCGAGGATCCCGATACTATTTGAGATAGAAAGGGATGTTCATTGGAACTACTGCACTATGTCAAAGGGATTGTTTTTCCGGAAAATGCGTAGACTTGTGTCTTTGAGTGGTTGAATTCGACCTGGTTTAGTCTGCCCCACTGAGCAACTTGCACCAAGGAATGTTCAATGTCTGACACAAGTCTAATTCGGCATTCCGACAACTCGGAACGAAGGACATTCGCTCGGCCAGTATAAGGAGCATCTTCAGTACTGTCATCCGCTTATTAATGAATACTGGGAATATTCAACATATCATTTAAATGCAGAAGAAACAAGGTTGGAGACAGCACTGAAACTTGGGGTACTCCAGCATTGATAGTCTTGGTATCGGAGCAGCATCCATCTACAACGATTTGGATGCTTTGTCCAGACAGAAAGCTGGATACTCAATTCCAAAGCCCGTCGTTAATACCGTACTATAAGAGCTTTAATAGCAGTGCCCTGTGCCAGACCCGATCGCATGCCTTGGCTATGTCAAGGATGACAGGCAAAACCTGCAATCCAAGCCTGAAAAGTCAGTTTGTATGAATTTTGTCCACATTTTTTCAATTATGCCCCATCGTACAGTGTGCGGCGCGCTGTCAGCAGATGTCAACATGAGATGTCACACTTGACTGTTCCTTTACCAACAGTTCGAATCACTCCTCCTTATGTGACACAGTTTACACACATATATCTGTCTTCTTTTTTTAGTACAGATTCAACGCGTATGAATGAAATAGGAATTCGACCTTGTCAAAGAAATTTTGACCGCTGATGCGTAAACCCCGCCCCTTTTTGTGATTCTGCAACATCATCGTAGTTGTTTCGCTTTCGTGATCCTTTCGTCATTTAGTTCTCAGTTCCTCCCGAATAATAAATAAGGCATGTTTTGTTCTAGAACACAAGTTTCTAAAAATAAATGCTGTTACTTGTGGAGATCTACATTTCGGATAGCAGCTGTCAAACTTAAGACTAATAAGTCTGTAACTTTTGGTCTTGAACACTAGTTCCTTAAGAGAAATGATTGTGCTCGACGAGATCTATATTTCGGATGACAGCTGTTAAATTTTAAACTGTTATAACTCTAAAACTATTGGTCCTACAACACTAGTTCCTAAATAGATATGATAGTGCTTGCTGAGATCAACATTCATTGATACAACAAACAATGACACACATTCATTCGGTCATGCCTTTCTCCCATAGGGATAGGCAGATACCACATTGTTCCACTTGCTACGGTCCTGACAAATCTCTGTGGCTTCTTCATACATACATAGACTGTTAACTTCACTACCCATCGTCGCTTTCCATCAGGTGAGTTGAGGTCAAATGCAAGCTTATTGATAAAAAAAAGCTACCCTTCCTCGGCTTCCTCGTAGTCGGGTAAAAAGGAACAGTTATCATGGTATTGTTAAAGGAACAGTTATCATAGTTATATGAAAGACCAATCGAGGTGGTCCAATTTCTTTACATATTTATGATGTTATACTTTTTAGTTAAAAAAAAGCAACAGTCGCGTTTAATACATTTTTAGATCAAAAATGTAAGTGTAGGTCAGAACAAAATTATTAGTTTCCAATAGAGAAAACAGTTCTTAACATTGTTGACTATGACGTCAAATCTGCACGTCCGACGGTCCGACGGCTTTTAGAATAGCGATAGTTAGTACCTACTATACGCCTACTGTACGCCTAGTGGTACATAGTGGTAGTGGTGGTGTGCGTACAGATTTGGCACCATAGTAAAAAATGATAGAAACTGTATGCTGTATCTGAAAATTGCATAATATTTCGAAAATGTTTTAATCCACTTCCAGTGTTTTAATTAATGATATCCTTTTTGTACGTTTCTCTTGGTTGCATTTGAGTCGGCAGATTAAAAAAATCTCCACTAACTTTTTACGCTTGCGTGTGAACACACAGTCGAAAAGACATATGGTCAATAATCGAAAGTAAAAGCATCGAAAAAGCTCTAGTGCAAACGTTGCCTAACTTAAAATCTCTCGTGCGGACGTTGCCTAATTTGAAAAACCAGAATAACACCACCGTCCTTAGGCCAGAACTCTATTGGCGCAGTGCAGTGCACTGCGCGGCGCGCCGCGCGGTGCCACGTCACGGTGACAACCAAAGAAACGGTGGTGTTATTCTGGTTTTTCAAATTAGGCAAGGTTCGCACGAGGGATTTTAAGTTAGGCAACATTTGCACGAGAGCCTTTTCGATGCATTTACGCGCGTTATATGAAATTACTCGCATAATTATTGACCATATGTCTTCTCGACTGTGTGTTCACACCCAGGAGTAAAAAGTAAATAGAGATTTTTTAAATCTGCAGACTCAAATGCAACCAAGAGAAACGTACGAAAAGTATATCATTCATTAAAACACTAAAAGTAGATTAAAACACTTTCAGTGCCAGCCCGAAAAATATTATGCGATTTTCAGATACAGCATACAGTTTCAATAAATTTTACTATGGTGCCAAACCTGTACGCCCACCACCACCACTATGTAAAGAAATTGAACAACTTTTCCTTTTTACCCGACTACGAGGAAGCCAAGGAAGGAAGCTTTTTTTTATTATCAATAGGTTTGCATTTGACCTCAACTCACCTGATGGAAAGCGACGATGGGTAGTGAAGTTAACAGTCTATGTAAATATGAAGAAGCCACAGAGATTTGTCAGGACCGTAGCAAGTGGAACAATGTGGTATCTGCCTATTCCTACGGGAGAAAAGCGTAACCGAATGAATGTGTGTCATTGTTTGTTGTATCAATGAATGTTGATCTC
This sequence comes from Blastobasis adustella, assembly GCA_907269095.1. Lineage (NCBI taxonomy): Eukaryota > Metazoa > Arthropoda > Insecta > Lepidoptera > Blastobasidae > Blastobasis > Blastobasis adustella. The sequence continues at coordinate 2,258,085 of OU026136.1, read as the reverse complement.
GACAACCACTGTCATTTCTATTTAGGAACTAGTGTTGTAGGACCAATAGTTTTAAAGTTATTACAGTTTTAAATTTGACAGCTGTCATCCGAAATGTAGATCTTGACGAGCACTATCATTTCTTTTCAGGAACTAGTGTTCTAGGAGCGATCGCTTCAAAGTTATCACAGTATTAAGATTGACAGCTGTCATCCGAAATGTAGATCTTGATGAGCACTATCATTTCTCTTTAGTAACTAATGTTCCAGGAGCGATCGTTTCAGAGTTATTACAGTTTTAAGTTTGACAGGTGTCATCCGAAATGTAGATCTCGTCGAGCACTATCATTTTTCTTTAGGAACTAAGTTTGTTCCAGGACCAAAAGTTACAGAGTTATTAGTCTTAAGTTTGACAGCTACCATCCGAAATGTAGATCTCGACGAGTACCAGCATTTCTTTTTAGAAACTTGTGTTCTAAAACAAAACATGCCGTATTTATTATTCGGGAGGAACTGAGAACAAAATGACGACAGGATCACGAAAGTGAAACAACTACGATAATGTTGCAGAATCACAGAAAGGGGCGGGGCTTACGCATGAGCGGTCAAAATTTCTTTGACAAGGTCGAATTCCTATTTCATTCATACGCGTTGAATCTTTACTAAAAGAAGAAGACAGATATATGTGTGTAAACTGTGTGACATAAGGAGGAGAGATTCGAACTGTTGGTAAAAAGAAACAGTCAAATGTGACATCTCATGTTGACATCTGCTGACAGCGCGCCGCACACTGCACGATGGGGCCAAATTGAAAAAATGTGGACAAAATTCATACAAACTGACATTTCGGGCTTGGATTGCGCGTTTTGCCCCATCATGCAGTGCGCCGCGCGGCGCGCTGCACAGTGGGGCATTTCGCCACCTGTCAATGTACTTGCATCATAGCCTCCTTCATATTACAAGCCATGCGCAGAAGTTTGACAACGTCGCATTTTTTAATTTTAGTGAATCTGATAATGACTGTAAAACTATGATCGCGGTCGTCATCGTTTAATGTTATTAGTTATTTAAGTGATAAAGTATATTAATAAGTATAAACATTAGTTAAATAATATGAAATTGGATAGATTCCTGTACTATTTACCTATCTACCTACTTGAAAAATTATTATCCTAATATTATAAATGCGAAATATAAAGTGCGTTTGGTTTTGTACGTAATGGATGTTTGTTACTCTTTCACGCAAAAACTACTGAACGGATTTTAATGAAATTTGGCAGTTATATAGCATATAGCCCCGAATAACACATATGCTATAATTTATTCTGATATTTAATGTGATTCCCGCGGGTACGGGTCCGGAACGATATGGCCGAATTTTATGCGGACGCAGTCGTGGCTAAAAGCTATTATGAAATAAAATAATCTATGCCAGTCAAAATAGTGCCCAATTTATTAAATATTAGGTATAATACATTTTAAACAGTTTTATTTAAGTTCCTAAGTATATACAAACTAACTACTTACTTACCTATTGTACCTATCTACTTTTTCAACGTTTCCATCATCGTGGATAATCAAAGACCGTGGTTTAAAGTAGTTGTGATAACTTTTACAATGCGAAAATGTTTGCTGCACAGTAAAGATCCTTCGGTGGGACTCCAGCATGCTTAGGGAATAGCAGAAGTCTGTCTGTTTGATATAATTACATCTTTTGGAAAGCAAAACTTCGGCACAGCATCTTTCCCAATTTTAAGGTTTAATCATAATTTTACTTGCATTTTTCATTTGCAACAACGCCTTGGCATCTGTTAGGGGTAAGATAACGATTATCAAATAGAATTTGATTTATGAAATAAGTAAAAAACAACAACAAAAATGGTCAAGGGTTGTTTTTTATAAATCGTATTTATCCAATTTTAGCGCAATTATAAATATATTTACTTTTATTTACCTTCGTAGATGGTCCATATAAACGTGTTAATTTATAGTTTTATCAATATATTTTTAATTTATCATCATAAAATTCATAATTTTCCCGCACATTGACATGTAAACATTGAGTAAATCGATTCACAGCGACGTTGCCGTTCCGTGCTACAGCATGGCTTGTAAGATGAAGGAGGCTACGACTTGCATACAAACTGCTCGGCGTGGAACAAGTTTTGCCACATTGTGCAGTGCGCCGCGCGGCGCACATCTTCAATGTGTTCCAGCGCTTAGGCTGGTTTTTCAAATTAGGCAACGTTCGCACGAGAGATTTTAAGTTAGGCAACGTTTGCACGAGAGCTTTTTCTATCCTTTTACGCGCGTTATTTTAAACGACTCGCATAATTATTAACCATATGTCTTCTCGACTGTGTGTTCACATGCAGGCGTAAAAAGTGAATGGAGATTTTTTATATCTGCCGACTCAAATGCAACCACGAGAAACGTACAAAAAGGTTATCATTCAGTTTTGATTAAAACACTGAAAGTGCCGGTCCGAAAAACATTATGCAATTTTCAGATACAGCATACAGATTCTATCATTTTTTACTATGATGCCAAATCTGTACGCACACCACCACTACCACTATGTACCACTAGGCGTACAGTAGGCGTATAGTAGGTACTAACTATCGCTATTCTAAAAGCCGTCGGACCGTCGGACGTGCAGATTTGACGTCATAGTCAACAATGTTAAGAACTGTTTTCTCTATTGGAAACTAATAATTTTGTTCTGGCCTACACTTAGATTTTTTATCTAAAGATGTATGAAACGCGAATGTTGCTTTTTTTAAACTAATAAGTATTACATCATAAATATGTAAAGAAATTGGACCACCTCGATTGGTCTTCCCCGAATACTATGATAACTAAAAATTTTTACCCGACTTCGAGGAAGCCAAGGAAGGGTAATGAAGTTAACAGTCTATGTATGGAGAAGCCACAGAGATTTGTCAGGACCGTAGCAATGTGGTCTCTGCCTACCCCAACGGGAGAAAGGCGTGACCGAATGAATGTGTGTCATTCAAATAATTTCTTTAAAATAATGTTGAGCTCGACAAGCACTATAATTTCTCTCTAGGAAGTAGTGTTGTAGGATCAATAGTTTTAGAGTCATTACCATTTTAAGTTTGACAGCTGTCATCCGAATGTAGATCTTGACGAGTACTATTATTTATCTTCAGGAACTAGTGTTCTAGAAGCGATCGTTTCAGAGTTATTACAGTTTTAAGTTTGACAGCTGTCATCGGAAATGTAGATCTTGACAAGCACTATCATTTCTCTTTAGTAACCAGTGTTCTAGAACCAATAGTTTTAGAGTTATTACAGTTTTAAGTTTGACAGCTGTCATTTGAAATGTAGATCTTGACGAGCACTATCATTTATCTTCAGGAATTAATGTTCCAGCAACGATCGGTTCAGAGTTACCACAGTATTAAGTTTGACAGCTATCATCCTAAATGTAGATTTTGATGAGCACTATCATTTCTCTTCAGGAACTAATGTTCTAGGAGCGATGTTCAAAAGTTTGACAGCTGTCATTCGAAACGTAGATCTTGACTAGCACTATATTTCTCTTTAGAAACGAGTGTTCCAGAACCAAACACGCCATATTTATAATTCGGGATGACGAAAGAACCACGATAACGAAACGAATACATTATTGGTAAAGAATTAGAAAAAGGGGAGGGGCTTACACATCAGCGGTCAAATTTTTTTTGACTAGATCGACTTCCTATTTCATTCACACGCGTTACATCTGTACTTAAAAAAGGTAGACAAATATATGTGAGTGAAGTATGTCACATAAGGAGGAAAGATTCGAACTGTTGGTAAAAAGAAACAGTCAAATTTGACGTCTCATGTTGACATCTACTGACATCGCGCCGCACGCTGCACGACGGGGGCAAATTTAAAAAAAAAATTGCAAAAATTCATACATCAGAGCTAACATTTCGGGCTTGGATTGCGGGTTTTGCCCCTATCTTGCAGTGCGCCGCGCGGCGCACCTCTTCAATGTGAATCGGCACTTAGGGAAGGCTTAACCCGGTGAGTGTGTAGATGAGAATGTCTATAAATATAAAGAATTGCTTGGCAGTTTGATGTACGTACCAGTGTGTACGCGACCAGATATAATAGGACCACGAAAAGTCCGTACTCGTTGACATAGTAAAAATTATAAAGTGTGGATATGGTAATAATCTGGGGATAATCTTTCCTTGTCAGTCCTTTGTCAGTCCTTCTTGTAAACATTCAGTTATTTGGTCACCATTAGCTTGAACCTGTACTTTTAGTTTGTCTAAATTATTAAATCATGCTGAAAATTATTTCCCGCACTTCCTTTTTATTTAATAATATTATTCATAACTCACGAAAATAAACAATCTTACAGAAATCAACTTGTTTGTATGACTTTTATGAATGACGATCTATGACGTATAAAAATTTGCCATACAGAGATTTTTAATTTATTTGTTTTAATAAGCGTGTCTTATTATATTACATTCGCTATCAGTCAACTTAGCCAATTTAATAATGATTTTAATAAATCACATTGGATTGCTGCTAAACGTATCCATAGATATTTGGCAGAAATTTAAATTATGATCTATGTTTTAATAGATGTCGTGATTTAAAAGCGCTTGTGCCGATATGGATTGAGGCAATGACAGTGTAGACATTAAGGCCTATACAGGCTATGTAGTCAAGTTAGGTACAAACAAAGCTGGGAGTCGCGTAAGCATAAATGTGGCTTGTATCCAGTTATTAGTCATCAGGACTAGAAATAGCTTCGTGATAAGACAAAGGATCCAAGAAGCGATGGATTGACATTGCTAAATCGGATGCGAGAGCCAACGGCGTACGTCGCGAGGATGCCGAAGACCGGGCGAAGTGGAGAAGAATAAGTAGGAAAGCGGACCCTGGCAGAGGCCGAGATAAGCGCTAAGACGATGATGATGATAAGACAAAGGATCAAGGCAGCGTTGAGTATACAAGGAGTAATCCAGATCATATCGTCATACCTAGCTGATGGTTTACCACGATTTGGCCATACACGGCGCGAAGTGACAGACATAGAAGATCCCAGACTAGACACGGGTGCTTCCCCTGTATCTGAAGGTTGCTCAGGTCTTCGTTGCCTGGGAAGTTACAGGGGAAGCGCTCGTATCTAGTCTGGGATCTCCTATGTCGACGCATCATGCCGACGACAATGGAGTGAAGAAAATGGAGCGGCGGAGCTCTCGACGCTTGAATGCCTCTCATCTACACTCTCAGGTACAGTTGTCTAAGTATCTAAATTAACTTATAAATCATTGCAGTTATTATTATCACATAAATTCATTATTATCGCATTCATATTTATTATTATCGCATCACACAGTTATTATTATCGCATTGTCATTACTACAAAATAATAAATAATTGATCCTCTAAAAATACGAGATCCCTTGACAAAGTTTTTCTCGTAGGGTCAAAAGGGGAACATAGCCTCTTTAAGAAAGAAATACGAATTGTATGGATTCGACGTCTAATTTAGTTCTTTTTTTTATCGGGAACACGAGAATATGCCAAGTATCCAAACACACAAAGGTGAGATTTATTGGTGATCCGGTCCATATTTCCTCAGGTATGCGTCCCGCCAGCACAGCAGTCGGGTGAACGATTTTTCAAATAGACTGAGGTCATTACTGCCTCGCCCCAAAACTGCTGACAAAGATCAGGGGGGCGATTCTCGGGCTTTCGACATTTTGCGACATTCGCGATTTTGTCTAGCCACAAATATCTGTTAAAAAGTCACTGAATTCTATTGCAAACAATAAACTTATTCTCAGCGATGATCGCTAATCTTTTATTATCGAAGATAGTTTTAAATTACGTTTTTAATAGAGACATTTAGCTAAAAAAAAATTGAATTCGAAATGCCACAGCGCGAGAATTAGGCCCCAGGCGGCCATTCTCACTCTGTCATCATCGTCCCATCGCTTGTTGGGTGGCCTCTGCCAGGATCCGCTGTCTTACTCATTCTTCTTCACTTCGCCCGGTCTTCGGCATCCTCTTGTCGTAAGCCGTTGGCTCTCGCATTCGACTCAGCGATGTCAATCCATCGCTTCTTGGGTCGCCCACGGGGCCTCTTTCGTGATACCGACAGATCCCTGAGGCTTACGCAACACGTGACCAAACCAGCGCAGACGATACTCCTCGGTCTTATCTGCGATATCCTTCACGCCAAGGGTGCCACGGATGTACTTGTTACGTACTCGATCGAGTCGCGTAACTCCGCACATCCACCGCAGCATTTTCATTTCGTTGGCGTGGAGTTCGCGAACGTGTTTCGTCAGCACTGGCCATGTCTCGCAGCCATAGAGAATAATCGGTCTAATTATACTCTTGTATATAAGCCCTTTGAGCTTTACATGGATTTTAGGGTCACAGGTGATTCGGGACTTGACATCCGGGCCGATATCGCCAGACTCGTGGATCACAGCTTCGTTACCTACAAGGATGGTCTCCGTACATATACTCCGTTTTGGCGACATTCAACTTCCAACCACCGTTTTGTAGCACATCCTTCCACGTGTTTACTCTGGTCTCAAGATTCTGCCTAAGCTTGCTCACCAGTACAATGTCGTCAGCGTACTTCATAAGCCAAGGAGGCATGTCCTGAATTTCCGCTGAGAGGGCTCGAGCACTATGCGAAACAAGTAAGGGCTCAGCAATGAACCCTGGTGAACTCCTACAGTAATCGGGAAGGGATAAGTATGGCCTGCAATGGTTTTGAGGAAGGCTCTAGTATTAGCATACACATCCTGTATAATACTAATGTACGCTTCGGGCACAGACTTTGATCTCAGAGCCCACCAGATTATCTTCCGAGGGACACTGTCGAAAGCCCTCTGCAGGTCGAGAAATGCGTAATGCAGAGGTTGATTCTTACTGCAGTGAGACTAATGGAGGACTCTGTGGGCAAAGATTGGATCGGTGGTGCTGCAGCCCGGCCTGAAGCCGTATTAGTATTCCGACAAAGAACATTCCTGGCGAAGTCTTTGGTCAATAATCCGTTCGAGTAGAATGATTGTGTGGCTCATGAATTTGATACCTCGATAGTTGCCGTACTCCTGCACACTGCCCTTTCCTTTATAGATTTACGTACTAATATTTACGCGCCACGCGTCAGGTATAAGACTATTGAATAGTTCAGTGAGCAAGAGTACGCCTCGGGTTCCCATTGTTTTCCAAGTTTCTATAGGTATTCCGTCATGGCCAATAGCTTTCCCGGTCTTCATATGAGCCAGAGACCTCTCCACCTCGTCAAGGGTAAACGGATGGTTTGCAAACAAGGTTTACAGGAAGCTGCGGTTGTTGGCCTCGTTAGACAGTTCCTTAAAATGACAGCATCAACGGTTTTGGATAGAGTTTGCACTTGTGAGCAACACGCCATCCACGCCCTTTATGGCAATACATTTTGTCACATTTAAACTGGCTCGACTCCGCGACTTTGCCAGCTTGTAAAAGACGCGCTTCTGCCGCTCCACAGAATCCAGCGCATCGTAGAGCGGAGCCAGCTGAGCGGACCGTGTTTTTGCCACCATCGTCTTATCTCGCCGCCTTGCCCCCAAGTACACCACCTTATCCAAAGATGAGTTACTGTGCTGCCATTTCTTGAAACATACCTTTTTGTCCCTAACTGCTTCCTGCACCTCATTATTCCACCATCCCGTGTCGTTGTCAATTCTTTGGCCGTCTTTCGACGTACCGAGTACTGTTCGGCCATTCTCACGCTGTGACATCTCAAATTCGATATTTTCTCTTGCCAAAAAACTCTATTAAAACGTTTCTGAAATTAATCTTCGACAATATACGACTTTTGAAAATAGTTAAAAAAATATGATTTGGCTGCAATAGACATTTCAATGTATTATTAACGGAGATATGTGTCCACTGGCGCGATGCAGTGCACTGCGCGGTGCCACGTCACTGTGACAACCAAATAAAACGGTGGTGTTTTTCTGGTTCTTCAAATTAGGCAAAGTTCGCACGAGAGATTTTAAGTTAGGCAACGTTTGCACGAGAGCTTTTTAGACGCTTTTACACGCGTTATTTTAAACGACTCGCATAATTGTGTATGTATTAAGAGGCCATCGAGATTTGTTAGTACCGTAGCAAATAGAACAATGTACAGTCGAGTTCATTAATATGTGATTACCATATAAGTAGGCTCGGGAACCAGATGATTTATTTAGTTCTTCAGTTTTGTTCAGATATTTATGAACTTCTACTTGTTCACATAAAATTTGAATACGTTAGTACAGATATTTTTGTGCCACTACATGTTTATAAATACTTGAAAAAGTCCTTGCGTATTTATGTAGTTTCACTAGGTTAAATAATTTTGAAAAATATTTGTACAGATATTTATTAGTTGTTTAGATATTACTGAATGGCTTGCTCAGATTAATATGACAGGTGACATGTGTACATATGTTTTTTTGATGTTTGTTTGATGAATCTGCTCAGATTATAAGTTCCCTTCCATTTACATTTATATTTGAAGCCTTAGTAATGTTCATATATTTATGAACTTGACTGTACTACTACGGGAGAAAGGCGTGACAGTATAAATAAATGTATGTCTTCCAAAAAATTTTTTTTGAAAGAATTGGCTGTCTGTCGATAACAACTATTAACGTGACTGTATCTACACAAGAAGTCCGCGGGGCGTCGTATTGGTGCGGGGGGCGAACTGCGACAGTAGAAAACTGAATTTGACATTAAAAAATTTACACTACATCATCTACGTTGGCCACTGGCTATGGCGTCTACCAAATTAGAGTAGTGTACCATTTTTTTGTCAATTTCAGTTGTCCACTGAGATAGCAATAGCCCCGCTGGTCTCCGCCGGTCACCAGGTGCAGTATGATGAGAGTGTGTATAAAACTTAAAGCTTTAATTTCATAACTCGGAAACCATTACTCTTAGAAAACTAGTTTCTAAAAAGAAATTACAGTACCTACTCGTCAAGATCTATCTTTTATACTAGCGTTCTAACAGCAATGTCATCAGAGTTATTACAGTTTTCAGTTTGACAGCTGTCATCGGAAATATAGATCTCGTCGAGCACTATCATTTCTCTTTAGGAACTAGTGTTCTAGGAGTAATATTTTCAGAGTTATTACAGTCTTAAGTTTGACAGCTGCCATTCGAAATGTAGATCTCGACGAGTACCAGCATTTCTTTTTAGAAACTTGTGTTCTAGAATAAAACATGTCTTATATATAATTCGGGAGGAACTGAGAAGAAAATGACGAAAGGATCACGAAAGCGAAACAACTAAGATAATGTTACAGAATCAAACTTTCTTTGACAAGGTTGGGTTCCTATTTTATTCACACGCGTTGTGTCTGTACTAAAAAAAGTAGACAGACATATGTATGTGAACTGTGTCACCTAAGGAGGAAAGATTCGACTGTTGGTAAAAAGGAATAGTCAAATGTGACGTCTCATGTTGACATCTGCTGACATCGCGCCGCACGCTGCACGATGAGGCCAAATTGACAAACGTGGACAAAATTCATACAAAACATTTCGCCACCTGTCAATGTACTTGCATACAAATTGCTCGGCGTGTAACAAGTTTTGCCATATCGTGCAGCACGCCGCGCGGCGCACTTCATCAGTGTGTCTCAACACTAATGTAGCGTCGGAAGCCGAGCGGTTGAGTATCCAACTCGTAAGCAAGGACCGGGTTCGAATCCCGCTCCGACCACGTACCAATGACTCTTTTCTGAGTTATGTACATTAGTTGAATACTAACCGATGCTCTTACGGTGTGGGAAAACATCGTAATGAAATCTGCATATTTAGGCAACTGAATTTGTAACCATGATCCAATCTGGTCAGGTTCCCCTGGTAGCAGGGTCACGGAGGACAGACGGTAGTCGCTCCACTATAATTACCTGATCGCCAAATCATCAATCATCATAGTCAAGGCGGACCCCGGGCCTTCGCTCTCGAGAGCACAACCGGGATATTAACGCTAAGATGATGATGAGACGTCGTGTGTTTATTAACTTTTTTTTAAGTCATACGGTAGGCAAACAGGCAAGCGGGCCACCTGATTGAAAGTGGTCACCACTGCCTATAGACATTAACAACACCAAGAGTATCGCCAATGCGTTGCCCACCTCTATAACACGTTGCTCTGGCAGCAAAAAGGCAAATGCCCCTCCACTGCCAAAGCCAAGGTTTCCCAAATCCCATGGAGCACTGGAGACCTTACCTTAACTTAACAAATCAACCAAAAGTGAGCTTCATCGCCGAACAAAATTTTGAATGGGGAAAGAAATGAATATTAACGAATAATCTCACGTTGGGACCAGAGTTTAGTGCTGAGCCCTTACGTGTTTTACATTGTACTCGATACCCTCTCAACGGAGATTCAGGACATGCCTCCTTGGCTTATAAAGTACGCTGACCACATTGTACTGGTGAGCAAGCTTAGGACGGATTTTGAGACCAGAGTAAACACGTGTAAGAATGTGCTAGAAAACAGTGATTTGAAGTTGAATGTCGCCAAAACAGAGTATATGGCCAGCTGCAGCGCGGATCCCCAAAACCATCCTTGTAACGAAGCTGTCAATAAAACAGATAAATCCAAATACCTCGGATCCGTGATACACGAGTCCGGCGATATCGGTCCCGATGTCAAGTCCCGAATCTCTGCAGCTGTTACCCTAAAATCACTGTAAAGCTTAAAGGGCTTATATACAAGAGTATAATTAGACCGGTGATGCTGTATGGCTGCGACACATGGCCAGCGCTGACGAAACGCGTTCGCGAACTCCAAGCCAACGAAATAAAAATACCGGTGGATTTGCTTTGATTTGGTGGAGATACGTTACTTATTCGAGTACGTAACAAGTACATCCGTGGCGGCCTTGGCGTGAGGGATATGGCATAAAATCGGGGAGGTTCGTCTGCGCCGGTTTGGTCACGTGTTGCGTAAGCCTCAGGGATACGTGGGAAATAGGCGCCTGAACCTGCCAGTATCAAGAAAGAGGCCCCGTGGACGACCCAAGAAGCGATGGATTCACATCGCTGAGTCGAATGCGAGAGCCAACGGCTTACAACGAGAGGATGCCGAAGACCGGCGAAGTGGAGAATAATAATGGGATAAGCGCTAAGACGATGACGATGATATCATTATTTTCTTTGGATATATGAATTGACATATGTTGAGTGGCGTGTCACTCTTCTACACTGATAAACCAGAGACGATTGAACACAACATTCAGTGAGTAATTAATGAATGAAAATAGAATATCCAGATTGGGCTATCTACGCGCCAGCCACGGCAGCCACATAGCCGAAATTATATTCAAACATAAATGCCAATAAATTTAAACCTAGTTTCATTTCATTTGGCGTTGAAACTCTTGGGCCGTGGGGACCAGTTCCTTATACCGGGAATTATCTAAGCGCCTGGTCGAAGTTACGAATCACCAGAAGGCTGGCCTCTTTTTTGGTCAACGCTTAAGCCTCGCTATCCAGCGGGGCAACGCGGCCAGCCTTCTGGGGACTTTGCCAAATTCGGGGGACCTGGGCCAAATTTTTTATCTTTAGTTAGGGTTAGAGTAAGGTTCTTTTTAATTTTAGTAAGTTGCATTTACAATAAATACCTTTTTCTTTGTTTTTATTTCATATTAATGTTTTCCGCCTCTAAAAAATACGATTTATCTGTAATTTCTTTAATATAAGTATCTGCTGTTAATTGGCACATTATTGTATACCATGACAGAGATAAGCAAATGTAATGTTACATTTAAGTGCCAATAAAAGGCCACTCTCGCCACTTAGGCGCAGTAATAACAAATCGTAAAGAAATAGGGGAGGAAGAGGGAGTTCAAGATGGAGGTTGTTTTCGAGCAAATATATGTGTATCGCTGTTTTATATGTCATTAATCGGTTGTTTTAGGGCGAGGAATCCATGTTTAATGGACAGGTTTCATGTTATTGTTGCCATATTGTACTATATAACTTTTGCGAAGTGTGAGTTCGTAGACAGGAAAACTTACTATTTTTAATAAAATTAAGAAGATAAAAATAAAAATGGAACATATTCAATTCACTTAATTTTATTCAATTTAGGTTTATATAAAACACTAATAATTGTCAGACATTATTAAATACATCAATTTCATGGAAAACAATGATTGTCAAATTCAGATAGTTTTCTAGTTATTTGTGTGCTAATTCTAAGTTGTAAGATTTCTTTGAGTTATCATGAGACCTACTTCTTTTGAGTCCTCTTAGAGGTATCGTGGCCCCCCATAACCATTAAAATCCATAAACTCAATTAATAAAATATGACGACCTGTAGCCCATGAGTTACTACAGTAAAATCGGCTTACGTAGCTACTGTCGTTCCGTAAAATCCGTTTCCACAATAGTAAATGTAAAATCGGTACCATGAGTTTCACATACGTTTCCCGTTTACTGTTCCGTGAAAACCACACCAAGTAGTTCCGGGGTTTAGATCATTGACAAATGTTGTTGATTATTAGTAGTCAGTGTCACAAAAAACTTGCTTATTTACAAACAAAGGTTACATTTTAGCAACACCTAGGCACTGATTTAAATCCTGTTAAATTGATAATAACATATACCTTATGTTCAAATAAAATTACAAACTCATAGACGATCCCCGAAATTAAGAATTCAGTGACTGGTTGAAACTGCGCTTATAGTTTGTCCACTGGGTTTTAAGTAGTTTTAACACAGCGGAAACAGCAAAGATTAATACTGCATAATTATTGGTAAGTTTTATCTATATCTTGGAGTATATTATACCTAATTTCAACTAAGTGAACATGTTGTACAGGCATTATTTGTCAACAGGATCAGACTCTGGAGTCATGGTGGTGCAGTAACTTTTTAGAAATGGACGCCTGTAACTTGAAAAGGAACTGCACTTACCCTAGTTGAATGAAGATCAAAGGCCCCACCCCCCCATGTGTAAAAAGGAAATCTCAACATCAGCAAACAAAAAAATGTTTGAAATTGAAGATGCAAGCGGCAACTAAAGTGATGTGAATTTCAGACTTTAGCATTAGTTAGTGCAATACTATATTAGAAATTGTTTGTAAAAGTGAAAGTGGTAGTTTAAGTGGGGGACAGTTCTGATTTTTAAGATTCTGAATAAAAATATATGTACCTAATTCATAATTTGATTTTTAATCTCCTGCTATAATTACTAACATTAGTATAGTATAGGTATAGTACAGCTAAAATAATAGCCATGCTATTTTCTATTATCAATACAATCACATACTTGTTTAATAATAATACCTAAGGTTAAAATTCTAAATGACCTATGTGTAAAACCCCAACCTCTTTAATCTCTTCTATGTATTAGAGGCAGACCAACTAAGACATTCATAGACCAGAAAATAGACAGCAGTTTTCTGTACTTGTGTGTTCTCAAGACTGGAATCTGGACCGAGGCTGGAGATCCAACAGCATGTCAGGTGCAGAGATTATGATAAAACCCTCCACTGATGTGGAGGAGGCCCAAGTCCAACTGTGTACCATTAAAGACTGTTTTAGGTGTTATAGGTTATTAGACAAGTTGCATTTCTGCTGATATGTCTATACAACATCGCAGTGCTGATAATAGCTTTCACTTCCATAACACACATACTACATTTTAGTTCACAGAATAATTTTATTAATTTTGCACCATTGTTCAACTTGTTTTTAAAAGAGTTTATAGAACTGGCGGTTACCTATGAGAGCCTATTGTCCCATGTCTCGGAACTTATTCCAACTATTCACAATTCACAACCTTATGGTGTAGCAAGTGATAAACAATATTAGTCTTAGATGGTGTGCGATTTATCCTTGCGCTGTGCCCACGCGATGCTTCAGCACCTTTCATATTATACATTCTGTGAAAGTAAAGCTTGTAAGTCCCAATGAGACTACCCCGTATCCTTATTTCTTCCAGTGAGGTGAGTTAAATTCTACAAGAATTCTTTCCTCATATGACTTCTGTTTCAGGGCTGCCGCTATCTTGGTGGCTCTTTACTGCACACTCTCGAGAAGATAAATGTCTTGTAGGGAGTTTTAACTCGAAAATAAGCGAAAAAGCTAAAAAATACTTCTCGTTTTAGAAAATACAGTGAGCTTGGGCTTCGGCAAACATCCTTAAAGCTAAATATCGCTTTCTAGACATTTTTGTCACGAAAATAATAACTATCTCCGAACGAAAAATACTTCTCACATTATAAATTTCAGTGAGTGACGTAACCACATTAGTTACCGTAATTTACTATCGCATCTGTCAAATTTGTGACTTATGGTACGGTTTTGTAAGCAAACGACACTCCTTACGTAAACTGTAACGTGAGTGGTAAAGTAAATTAACCAATAGCAACTCATGGTACGGATCATTTATTAAGCACACTTTGTTAACTTTGGGGCTAGATGGCGCTGTATGAATTTGTCCAAGCACAAATACATAATTAATTAATTACAATTATTTAAGTTTATATTTAATGGGTTATTTCCATTGAACCACGTCTTCGATTATTTCATCGCCTAAGTAATTCATCAAAAACCAATTGACTTTGAACATCTGTACCATATAAAAGAGAACTCGGTGATAAAGCCTGTATTAACTGAGTGATTGGTTTCATTGTATTCTTGTACGCATTCTTAAGCTGTTGTATTAAGGCTTTTCCTTTTCCTCTTTCATTTCTTTTACATCTAGTTTTGTTTCGTGTGATTCAGTCTTTCTTTATAGTAAATGGTGCATTTATTGCTGGATTTTTTACCTATCTGTTTGTTAATACCTTATTATAAACAGTTCATGCAAATAAATTCCGGTTCATGCAAATAATACCTATTCGTTTCTGGTAATTACAGATTTCATCATTAGGGGAGAGTTGTTTAAACCGGGTACGCGGGTTGAACCGGGTACCTCATTATTTCGAAAACTATTATTGGCATCTATCGGTCTTACAGTGAATTAATTAAGTATATCTTGATGGCATGATAGTTTTTAAACAATATTTTGGAAAATTTCGATTTTACTGCTCTGTGAGCTTATTATTCAAAATCCGTGAAATGTAACCGAATTTCAGACTGATTTCGACTACCCTACATCAGCTTTACATCTACATATCTATAGTTATGAGTATGTCAAAGATTAAGCACAGTATAAGAAACAGTTTAATGCTGTTATATAATGTTTGTCAAATCAAAATTTGTTTATGCCATTTGGGGTTAAAACCAATGTCAATTAACAAATAGTATTGCAAAATCGGGCAAGTACAATTTTTTAAAGCATTGTTTCTGTGCATCCAGTTGTTTTGCTAAATTAATTGTTTTCGGTTTTTTCAGGGTATAAATATGTCATTTGTTAGGGTCTTACGGTACCTTACGGTGAGGGAAAACATCGTGATGAAACCTGCACATTCAGGCGACTGGATGTGTAACCATGATCCAATCTGGTCAGGTTCCCCTGGTAGCAGGGTCATGGAGGTCAGATGGCAGTCGCTCCACTGTAATTACCTGACCTGCCAAATCCTGGAGCATGGTCAAGTCGAACCCCGGGCCCTCGTGCGCGAGAGCACAACCGGGACATTAACGCCAAGAAGATGATGATTCCTCGTGGCGCATCAAAAACGTGACCCGTGAAAATTCTGTATATTCCTGGGAGCTTCTACTGACCTTCGCTTACAGAATTTTACATGTTCCAAATAATAATAATAATCCACAAAAATCGCTCACATCTCGTATAAAAGATAAATTTATACGAGCATTAGTCCTGCTTCTTTAGACTTTAAAATATCCCGGCCACAATCCAGTTACAATATCTATAAACATGTGGAAGCAAAAGTAAGCAAAGGTGACATTAGGGGTGCTGCACGAATTCTGTTTTCTATAGATGCAGTCGCTCCTGATTCGGCAGATACCCTTACAGCACTTCGCAGTAAACATCCACAACCTTCAGCAGCTCTGCACTTACCTGATGATCCTAAAAGTATGGATGCCCCCGCCCTTGTGGTCTCGGCGGATGTAGTACTTCAAGCTATTTTCACTTTTAAAACAGGCTCTTCTGGCGGCATTGACGGGCTAACACCACTACACCTCAAAGACCTACTCGGTGGCGGCTGCGGTGAAACCGGAGTGTGCCTTCTAAATTAATTAAAAGACCTAACTAACCTCATGCTATCTGGCTCGGTTGCGGATGGTATCACCGACATTCTGTACGAGGCTAATCTCATAGCTTAAAATAAAAAAGGAGGTGGTGTCAGGCCAATTGCCACTACGTACCGTCGACTAGCAGCTAAACTGTGCTGTAAGAGCGCTGTCGAACAATTGGCTGCTTATTTTCAGCAAATTCAGCTGGGTTTTGGGTCAAAGAGTGGCTGTGAGGCCGCGGTACATGCGCTGCGAACCTTTTTCTCAACCAGGATTGTGAAGTGAGTGCTGAAGGTGAATGTCAAAAATGCCTTCAACTCAGTCGCTTTGCTCACCCAATTGTAATCAAAGTTACTCTCTGTATATGACTTTTATGCCAATGTTATAAAGAACCATCAAAACTCATATACAGGGATCACTTATTGCATTCTAGCGTTGGTTGTCAAGAAGGTGACCCGCTCAAGCCGGCTATCTTTGGTCTGGCAATCCATCCCATTTTAGAAAAACTGAAATCCAAATTTAATATTTGGTACCTAGACGATGGGACCCTAAGTGGTGAAGCGACAATAGTGCTGGAGGACCTACAACTCTTGATTCGCGAATTTGGCGCTATTGGCTTAGAGCTAAATTTAGCGAAGTGTGAGTTGTATATCCTAGACACATGCTCAGATAAAAATACTATCGCGTCCTGGCGCCAAACATCTCCTTCGTCAACAAGAGCACGCATCTCCTAGGTGCCCCAATTTTATACGATTTTTTTTCCCCCTTTGCTGACCTTAGTATTAAAAATTTCACAGCAGTGTCCCATATGGCCTATGTTATGTTATACTACGATTTTGCCTCTTTGTCCCCCAGTTTACGTATGTTTTTTATGGTGCTGTCAGTTATGGAAACACCCTGATTTACTTTTTCGACTCGACAGCACCATTAAACATTTTTGGCTGTGGTACTCATCCAGAACGACTCACCAGACTTATCTGATTTGGGGATAAGGTAGCCGCCAATGTTTGCAAACGAAGATGGAGAAGGTGGAAAAGGGTAAACTCCAGGCCTCTCTTTCCGTCAGGTTTGGTGGCCTGGGCATCAGAAAAATTTCTGGTATTTCTTTACCTGCTTTCCTGTCCTCTGTACATAGAACGTATATGGGTAGATAATATTTTGGGAACGTCGACTTTAGCCTGCCCGAGGACTGAATATCCGTCTATCCCTTCGTCACAGAAGCTTTAGGACGAGCCGTTCCGCAGGTTGGTGCAGGATAATCTGGTTAATACGTCAACCGATCCTGCAATGCGTGCCCGCCTCCTGGCTGTCGGCGAATGGGAGTCAAGTCTATGGCTTCAGACACTTTTATCATCCACCATTGGCACCGTGCTGGATAGCTCTACATTTAGAGTTGCCATGGCCCCTGTTCCCTTCGTGGCCATGGTCTTCCCTTCGTGGCCCGTCATGAGTACAGTTGTGGCCATGCAATTCGCAACTTGGGCATCACGGGTTGTCGTGTTGAAAGAGCGCCGGGCGCTTTTTGTGGCATGCAGAACTGAACGACATCGTCCAGCCTTTACCACTGCTGGTTCTCCCGCCATCCTGGAGCCAAATGGACTGGCGAGAGACGACGGAAAAGGGCCCGACGGTATGAGACTCGTGCCTTGAAAGATGGGTCAGTCTTTGGTTTGAGACGCTACCTGCGTCGATACCCTTGCACCGTCAAATATTCCATCCACGAGTGTCAATGCCGGTTCCGCTGCCGCATCGGCAGAAAATTTTAAACGGCGCAAATATGCTGGCCTCAGCGGAGATCATCTACTTGCGCCGTTTGGCGTAGAAACGCTTGAGCCGTGGGGTCCAGGTGCTCATACTCTCTTCAAAGAGTTGTCTAAGCGCCTGGTTAACGCTTCGCACGACCAAAAGGCTGACCAAAACCTTGGCCAAACGATCAGCCTCAACGATCGCGATACAGCGAGGCAAAGCAGCCAGCCTTTTGGGCACAATTCCTATAACAAGGGACTTGGGACAAGATTTTTATTTGTAAATATTATTTTATAATTTAGTATAAACATTATTTAACTTATTTCTGTCATGTAAATATTTATTTTAATAAATTTTGCTCATATTTAATGTTCTTGGATAACTTCATAATCTAGAAGTTATTTCCATGATCCTTTAGAATTAATTTGGGAAGTACTACATATAATTTGTAAAGATAATTTGTACATGGTTTAAGGTAAGGTCTATTGCATTCTGATTAGCTATAAGAGCTTCACGATACCTATACCTACCAAATAAATTAGGTAGGTATATAAACTTATTGTTACTTACGTAAAGTACCCACCGGTACTCTTATTTTTAATAATGTAAATTCAACGTACAATTTCCTGCGTGTAAAGTTTACAACCCGTTTTATTTTTATAGTTGTTGACGAAATTGCCTTCCAAGATTTTTGTTTAAATGTAATGGAAAAAGAATCGTTTTCTTCGGATTCAATGTTAGTCATGTAGCAATAAAATGAAGCAAATTCTTCATATCATAATTTTAATTTTGTTCATAACTTTCAATCAATCTACGAGTAAGAGAGAATCAAAAGACAATGTGATTTCATATTTTCTTTTACCAGATGCTAGACAGCGGGTAGTACGCTCTGGTCTGAAGACTTCCCACCTTCTTCTGGCCAACCCATATAGAAGGTTTATCCAAGAAGTTGAAAGAGTCAGTAAGAATGTCGCCACGAAATCTGTTGGAAAAGACGCCGATAGTGATAACAAACGAACGCGAAAAAGCCGCGAACAGACGACAGAAAGACAAATAAAATTTGATATGAAATTTACAATTGATCCCGATTTGAATGAAAAGTACCAGCAACATCCTACACCACGTACGAAAGATGAACGCTACGCTGAAAGGGTGCCACTAAAATTCAGAGACAGCGGAATGGATATAGTGCCAACGAGATCATATATGTTTAGATCAGGTTTCCACATGGATCCTGTCCTAAATCTTATGAGAAGATACGACTTTCGTCGTAATGATCCCCCGCCCGACGATGAGTCCTCAGGATCATCGACAGCAGAATTAAAAGAATGGAAAGAACGGTATAAAGAATACTGGATGTTGAAGAAATTTGAAGCTTTGAATGATACTGCTCCTAGAGGAGACCAGGTGAACATAGTGCAAGCTAGTAAGTATTCATAATTTTTTTCTCTGAAGAGTAAGGAAGTAAATTAAATAATAATAACAACTGATGAAGATCACGCTAATAATCGCGATTTCTATCCAAATACATGATTAAAAAAGTTTTAAATCTGTTATAAATTGTAGATTCCCATACAGACACTGACAATTCTCAATAAAGTCCACTGTTTTATGTAACTAAATTGTATATTACAGGACCGTGGGGTTCACCTTGCGGGGACCCAGCACAGCACGACATGCCGTGGGGCAACTGCATGTTGGCGGTTGAATGCGAGGTTGAATTTCGCATATATCGTGGAGACTTATTCTGTGGGCGCACGACATTTGTTTGCTGCGGATTACAGTTGACCAATTACGACTTGGATCAAGGTTTCGATGTGTCCTTTGACGATGCAAGCTTATCCACCGATTCGGCCGAGTTAAGGCACTTAACGGATGATCCCAATAGGAACAAAGACAGAAAAAAACGTAAGCAGCAAAGAAAGCGACAATCGGAGAGGTACAGACGCAAGCGGCGGATAAAACGAAATATCAGGAAGATTTTAAACGAGATTACTAGAATACTGAATAAGTTATACAAGAACAGCACGCGCCTCAGGAAGAGGAAAACGAAGGTATTCAAGAAGTACATAAAGAAGCTAAAGGCCAAGTACTTGAAAGATAGACTGAGCGTGTTGGAGTTGCATGGGGAGCAGTTAATGAAAATTGATACTTCATTGATGAAGCACTTACTGGAGTTAAAGGCGATGAACCGTGAGTTTATGAAAAACGCTACATTTAGGGATATTATTGTGAACGGGGTGATGACTAAGGCAGGTGCCAGGATGCTGATTGAAGCTTACCCAGAACTGGAGGCAATGATTAACACGCGACGCACTATGAATTATGATCTATCTATGCCTAAAGATTATTTAGAGTATGATATAGAATACGGATTTCTATATAATAACTGACAAATAAATGTTAATCCCACCTCAACGTTGTTTCTCGTAAAACATGTTTCTGTGTTAATCTTATTTTTGCGTTACAATGTAACTTTTGTGATAAAAATAACGTCTTGGGTTCTAATTTATTTCAACATTTTTATATTATGGTAAATTATCAAGTTACTAAGTACCTAAAGTTAAATTTACCTTAAACCAAACTGAGCAAAGCTTGTACTATGGGTGCTAGATAACTGATATAGTACTTATACACTTTTTTTAATACATACTTATTACACATAGAACACCCAGACCCGTAACAGAAATTAAAATTCATCATTTCAATTTCTGCCCGGCCGGGAATCGAACCCGAGACGTCTTGTATGGCACACTTGCATGTTAGGTTATGTTATTGTTATGTAGACGGCTCCGATCAAGTAGCGGTTACCTAGCACGGTGATGTCTACAAGTAAATGGTTGACTGTGAGGGTCAGGGGTGGCGCGGCGGGTCGCCAAGGGCACTGCGCCGCGCCCAGCGAACCGAGCACGGCCACCATCCGCCGCCGCCGTCCCGCCGCCCGCACCCCATACGGTTCCTGTCACTATGAAATACTGTGTAACGTTTATGTATAAATTCATTGTTTGCTATCTCAGAACAAAGCCAGGTCTCTTTTAAGATTATAATGTCATAAGTGCGTGACAAAATATTAATATACCATGTATGTAATTTGATTCTAAGACCCCTACAGTTTTGATAATAGAATAATAGACAATTATCTATTGGAACTGCAGTAACAATACATATAGGTAGTATTATAATGAGTTTACTTAGGGAACTATAATTTTCTATGCAGTACAGATGGGTACGCAAATTATACTTGAAATGAATTAATGAAATAGATATAATATTTAATGTTTGCTTGTGAACTATTGAATGGTGAAAACAACTTGCCTTAAGGTAGCAAAAGTAGACATTAACATTCAACTGTACTTGCTTGATACATTTATGAAAAGAACAACTGTACAGTTATTGTGATAGTGATGATGAGAATACCGTGGTTATGTCCGAGTACGTACGAATAGCTGTGACTTTTGTGTTGTCGTCTTTACGAACGAGTACAGAGCCGTGCTGTACCCATACATATTTCCATTCATGTTTCTTCGCGGCTTCCCGGCAGGCCCTAAACAGCTGATTATTCTTCGAAGTCAGGTGTTCATTTATAAATATATTTGAATATTCCAGCTATTCCAATATCTGAGGTTGCTAGATTTCCTTTTATGGACTTTTAATAAATCCTGTAGCAGATAGGATATTGTCTCTAATATTCTAGTGGGCAATTTCGGAAGTTGCATAGGTCCATCATAATTGTAGTGATGGTATTTATAGCTTGTTGTTGCATAACATCGATGCTGGTCTCTAACTCAACAATCCGACAGGTTTTGTCCGAGTTGGACCAGACTAATGAGTCCAGCCAGACTAGTAGACCAGTTATTACACTCGATAGCACAGTTCACAAGGAAGAAAATGATGACTTTTCAATGTTATTATAAAATTTAAACCACAAATTAGATTAAATATTGCGGAGCAACTTGTTGACGAATGTTACTCCAACGACAGCGCGGGTAGATAATTTCTGATTCGATCGCGCAACGAGACTCCGAGCATAGCCCTTTCCATTGCCCTTTGGGTAATAGTGAGCTTTCTTATGAATCCATTCTTATAACTTCATTTGGTGGTATTAAAATGCGTGCGTTCATTGTTTGAAATAACTTCATTTGGTGGTATTAAAATGCGTTCATAGTTTAATATTCACCGTGCTTTCAGGTATTTTATAAGACTAACAATTATGTTAAGAATAACCGGTAAATATTATATGTTTCTTTTTTCATAAATGGTTATTTTTGGATGAAAAAATAACACCTAAATTAATCTGTTTTATGTATTATTTAAAAGAGCAGGGCCCTAGTTAAAATAGCAATAATTTGATGAAAAGATGGTATCATAAATTACCTTTTTGTGTTTTGTTTATATTTTGTCTCACGGGAAAGTAAATATGGTTATAGTGGTATAGTTGGTATAGGTGGTACGTAGTAACGATTATTTTCTTATTATACGTGAAGTATTGTTTACGAGAGAGTGGCGCCCTCTATCCTCCTTCTAAAGTACGGGGAAATTTAATGCCAAAATTCGGCTAACATTATCAACAAATACAAAAAACCGGTAAATCGTGAGTCGAGCTTGCGCTAATAGACTTGATAGTACAAACGAACATGTTTTTTCGGAAAACGTGTGCACGGCGGCTAGATCGGCAGCTATACACATCCGGAGAATTTCATCCCCTCCCCTGCCGTGAACTTTGTGACTCTCACTACATTTAACGCACCTGAATGGCCTCATGCAGTTGTTTTTAGAATTACCGTACTGTTGGCAACGTTGACATTGCACAATAGATTTCAATTTCCGGGGATCTTCAATTTTTACTTGTTGAGGATATTAAATACATACAAGTATACCATGTATTTAATATCCTTAACACATTTGTTGTTCATGCTGGGTTCTACGTTGACAAAGAATGTTGAGGTGTCACTAACTGTTGTTAATAACTTTGAAAGTTCATTTACATATTCAATACCATAAAGAACAATGGGTGGTGGTTTACTTCTGGCCACTACATTATTGGTGGGAGTATCGTAAGCATCCAGGGGTAGGTCTTTATACCGATTGGAAGCGGCAGTTGAAGTTGGTGAGGATTCATCTGAAGTTCTATGTCATTTATTGCGGCTGCCTGGTACACGCTGCCACGACGGGGCTTCAGGTTGGGCGGAATGCGGAGTTTCCGGTTTAGAGGAATATGGAGCTTCAGGTTGGATGGAGTCACCATGACTAGGACTCACGTCCATGTTATCGCATACTATATTTTCAGTATTTTTGTCCGGAATAATATGATGATTATTACTTCCAACATCAGATAGAGAGGAAGATCTGACTCTGTTGAAAAGAGTAGGATGAAAAATTTGTTGGGTGAATATTTTGTCTGGTCGTGTTGACATTTTATTTTGTTTACTGTGAGAAATTTATGTAACCCTAACAGCACCACAAGCCACGAATGTCATTGCGACAGCTAAACTGGCACGGGTTTACAAAATTCGATGGATTAGCAGCAAAAGAATCACTTTGAGGTTAACTTGTGGGTATTTTAGTCACTGTTTAACAATTTGACCTAACTATGTCGACATAACACTTTTACCACGATTTTTTACCACATGTTTATCCACAACCAATCCAAACTTATTTAATTGAAGTACGAAAAACACAAGTGATCTTAAAAAGTGAGGGTGGGCGAGAAAATATTATATAGTTAAAAGTTTCTAAGTGCTACAAGATTTGTCTGCAAGAAACATTATATAAGGCGCATTTCTGTTCATAGAAAATGTATAAATTATGAAAATGACCGTATTCGCAAGTTGAATACTTTAAAATATCATTTGACTTGCACTCAGAAAAACGCATTGTCATTTGTCGACTGTAATTTTACAGATAAAATATTTTTATCCACACTCATAGCGTAATGTTCGAATTACATATTCGAAAACAGTTGTTTAAGGATACGCTTTTTTCACGCCAGTCTATAAAAATTTTAAAAATTACTTTTCGATACAGCATTTTCCATACTATTTTCATTACAGCTGTATCGAGAAATTACTTTTTAATCATTATGCAACACTTTTCTTTCTTAAATTTTTGTCGGGCGCCGGGACACGGCTAAATGTAGGCTGAATACCTAAATGTCTTCAACAAATTCAAAATTCCTGTTTATATTTGTGATCAGTTCATAGTCTGTGGTTGTGATTGTGTACATTTAAAATTATTTTCCCGCTAAACAGAATATTTTTTCTGATTGTTCTAATTTGTGTTTGTGAATGTTTTTTCTTGTTTGAAGCAAATAAATAGATAAATGTGAAAGTAGTGAAGTGAATTTCGTTTGATATCCTCGACGCGTAGATACAACAGAACTGACTCGCAGTTACTTCCAGCAAAGTTGAAAAAATTATAGGTACGAAATTTTAACATGAAAATATGAGTGTAGATAAAGTACTGTATGCAACTGCATATAATTAGGTATTATATGACAGTTGCATAATGGTGTCTCTTCGTAGAGCATCGGTGGCCGAGCGGTTACAGTATCCGACTCGTAAGCCATAGCTCCCGGGTTCGAATCCCGCTCCGGCCATGTACCAATTACTGTTTTCTGAGTTATGTACATTAGTTGAATACTAACCGATGCCTTACGGTGAGGGAAAACTTCGTGATGAAACCTGCACATTCAGGCGACTGGATGTGTAACCATGATCCAATCTGGTCAGATTCTCCTGGCAGCAGGGTCATGGAGGTCAGATGGCAGTCGCTCCACTGTAATTACCTGACCTGCCAAATCCTGGATCATGGTCAAGGCGGACCCCGGGCCCTCGTACGCGAGAGCACAACCGGGACACTAACGCCAAGATGATGACTGTGTCTCTTCGACGTAGGTAAACTGGCTACGATGTTAGCGTACCATGTTAATTTATTGTCTTCTCCTACCATAAGTAGATGTGACCAGAATGCCAATTGGTTAACAAACAAAAAGGATTACTCTTTAAACTAGTTTGTAAGATAAAGGAGAAGTCCTGTATCACATCAACAGCGCATAACAGTCCACTGTTGATCTTGAGTCGTAAATCCTCTAAAAGCTTTGATATTGGTTCGAATATACAGGACTAGTCTGGCATGTACGGAATTTGGATAACGTCGTCAATATGTATAACGCCAAGATGAAGATGGTCATGGTTAACTTAGTCCATAAAAATATCCAATGTATATCGAATAATGAATTGCAGTTAAGCTATTCATGAACGGTGAGAATGTTGATATTCTTTTCATTACCTACTGAACATTGCTTAAAAGATCACAAGCTTTAACAACCATAAACTTGCAAGTTCGTTCACTAGAGGTCGGGCAATTCATGGGGGTTCCCTAATATTTGCTCATAATTGCCTAAAATGCAAGAAACGGAGTGATATTGTTAAGCTGTCTGTTGAACGAACTGCTGAAATTGCCTGTATAGAACTTAAGCGACTTATTGTAATTAGTGTTTACAGCTTCGTCATTTTATTTATTCGAAAAAATTATGGATGTAGCCCTTATTTAAGTTAAGTTAGCAATTGTAATATGAATATTGTTGTCTGTGGAGATTTTAATACAGATTTATTAGATGTAACTTGTTAATATACTAGGTAGTAGGCTAATAACATTATTTAAGTGTCATAATTTAATCAACTTATTTTTAGAGCCTACCAGAGTAACAATGTAGGGTCTCGCCCTGAAGGTACTTACTGTTACTCCTGTTCAAGTGGCTGTTCGGCACGTTGACACTTTTATTGTCAAATTTTTAAACATATAATTGGTATATTCTTGGGTTTGGCCCTTCAGGCTCTGAATGCTCATCATCTTTGCCTGGAAAATTAGTTAATACTGTTAAATTCTGACTACGTTGTAATTACGTTCTACAAATATTTTGAATCGAATCGAACTTCGATTAGAGTATTTTCTTTTGGGAAAATGATCTCTCGTATCCTAAATATCCAATTGGTAAAAGTAATGAGGGTTTTTGGATAAATTCTAGGGTACTGGGGTGTGTGTCTGGACTCTTACCGTTGTATCTTCTTGTTTTCCTTTTTTATGAATCCAAGTTTGCCCCCATGCCACGGGGGTCATTTTTCCATCACATTAGAAGGTTTCTTTCGTAGCAAATATTGTATTTTGTAATTAAAATAGCACATTTTCCAAATTGACGTTAATCTTTTATTATTTTATTCTTTATATGTCATATGTTGTCATGCGGACACAGTCCATAGATGGCGGAGATTTTAATCTTTTTTGTGCTCCCCTTATTCTAGATATTTGCTGGATCCAATTCTTCATCATATCTTCATGGATTATATCCGTGGCTGCTAAACACGAGGTCGTCCGAAAATAAATATCGACCACTTCAGAAACTGGCTGGTCGACTACGAGTACTGGCCATCAAGACTATATTTTCTTTTGTGCCAAATACGTTCTCGAACGTGCTTAAATGAAGACCCGAGCCTGCGATAGAGAGTGCAGCGGATGAGTGGGCAGAGTTCTCCCACCCTTCGAACTAGAAGGTGGATTAGATCATAGCTAGAAGAAGCTATCTTCAGAAACCAAAAATTAAATACCAATCGACCGGTCAAATTATGCACGTGACGTCATAAAAATTTATCCTCGAAGTTTTCTAAATCAAATAGTCTGTCAAAGTCAATCTGCAACCTGTACTTTTCGACCAAAAGTGAACGCAGTGATCCAGCCCGGGCATAAGTTGTGGACTTTTGTGAACTTTCGTACTTTTAACATTTTAAATTCTTTTAAAAAAAATTCTTGTTTAGTTGATTATAGTTTCTGGACTGAATGTACATAAACCCATTACCCTGTTATTAGTTGTTTTTATTATTTACTGAGCCTGGCACTGTCCGCCGGATAGTGTTACATTACAACAAGTACTACATTGTGGTCAATTAGCTGTGTTTAATGTTAATGTGAGGAAAGAGACAAAAAATTTTTACTAATTAACAATAACCGTCTCAATATTTTTAGAAATAGCATTACAGAGAAATCATCTGGTTTAAAATATTGTAATGATACAATTTACATTTGACAAAAACTGAAAGTATGCTCACACGGTCTGTTAAGAGTCGGTCTAGCGGTGGCGTAGGGTCTGGGTCGCTCTTTACCCTCAAATATGGCTGAATTGGTCGGAGGCTGGGCCCTGCGTTATACTCATGAACAGGTGCTGCCGTCATGGACTGGAGATTACTCTTGCTGCAGTTTTAGGTGGTTTTCTTAAAGTATGCTAGACATATATAATATATCGGGCGCGGTCCAGCTCTGCCTGGCATTGTCGGGCGCTGCCCGGCTCTCTCTGGTGTTGTCGGGCACGGAGTGCCGTGAGCGGCGTGGGGTAGGTGTGCTCTGGTCCTGAAGCGGTCGATATGTCATTGTGTGTTTCCCTCCTACTTTCCTGCCCCCTCCTTTTGACGATTAAAAGAGATATAGTCCTATTAAATAAAGATATTTGGATTTGATTTGATGTGTAGGAAATTTGTTTGCCATCAATTGATTAATAACTACATAAATCTTTCAATATACCTACTACTAATTACACATAACAGTTAAGTCAAATTAGGTAAATAACAATTACGAACAATTAACTGGATAAAAAATTATAAAAACTTTAAACTACACTGGACAGCAAATAAACCGGGCCACCCGCTACATTTTAACTCTAGTTCGATTTTCTCAAAAAGTATAAAACTTATAACTATCAAAGTTATACCTTTTTAGCGTTTCATGATGATTAAAATTAATATAAATTTATTGGAATTAATGAATGAATTAAGTGGTTATTAATGATTTTACAAAGAAGAGTCGTTTTCCAGTCGTATAATCGTTAATAATCATAAAATGAAAAAATAATTAAAGCCTAAAACAAAGAAAAAATAAAAAAAAAGTTTTTGGTCTTTATTCAGTATTCCCTTCCCTTGCTCGAGCAACTGCCAGCATTGACCTCACGAGCCTTACGACGAAATCTTGAAGAATTGCATTCCATTCCTCTTCAATTGCGATTCGCAGCTCTGGAAGCCTTATTGGAGCAGGTATCCAGGCTCAAACTCGACGTTTCAGATCATCCCATAAGTGTTCTATCGGATTCAAGTCCGCGCTTTGAGCTGGCCAGTCCATCGTACGAATGCCGACGTCGCGTAGATACTAGGTCACCACATAAGCAACTTGAGGCCGTGCATTTCACGCATCTACTGTACATCCTGTCCGATATATCCTGCGTAAGGTACCACATGGGCTTCGAGAATTTCAGTAATGTAGCAATGAAAGTCAATCCACGTGTACGGCCAGTGGGTTCGATAAAAACTAACGTTGTACGTGCGGTTAACGAGATGCCGCCCTAGACATTACAGATCCTCCTCCATAAGCAACAGTTTCTTCGATGCAACCCTGAAAATAACCTTTTTCAGGGCGACGATATACTCCCTGACGTCGATAACTTCCATATAGACTCACCCTGGTCTCATCAGTGAAGAGTACATTACTCCACTGCTGTAACGTCCAATCCCTATGCTCTCGATCAAATTTGAAGTCATGCTCAACGGTGGGCTACCGTTAATGCTGGACCTATTGCAGCTCTCTTTGGAATCAGGACCTGTTCAAGAAGGCTCTTTCTGACGGTATCGTGAACGGAATTTATGACCACTTGGTGTTCATCTCGCCGACTTTGTAGGACTTGAACTGTGTTGAGGCAGCGATTTCGCGGAACATAACGAATATAACGATCATCTGCTGCTGATGTAGCCCAAGGTCTGCTCGTACCTGAACGGCGGTGAAATGCTCCAGTCTCTAGGTATCGTCTGTAAACTCGTTGCACCGAAGATCTCCTGATTCGAAGTCTTCGAGCGGCCTCACGTTGCGCAACGACTGCTTGAAGTAGTGCTACAGCTTGAGCTGCTTCCTGGGGTATCCTAACCATTATTAGCCAAAAAAAGTAGCAAAATTACGCGCGTCTGAGCAAAGGATGGAGAAATACTAAAAAAATTATAAGGAACACCCGAAAAGTCTCATGTTCGCTAATAGCGAACTCTAGTCAACACGGAGCAAATCGTTAACATTGTGCTTGATCCTTGTTTACAATGCGAGTTGATGGTGCTCTCCAATAAATTTATTGACATTTTAATCACCATGAAACACACTTTCTGTAGGAATAACTTTGATAGTTGCAAGTTTTATACTTTTTGAGAAAATCGAATCAGAGTTCAAAGAACCCGGCGGCCCGGTTTATTTGCTGTCCAGTGTAGGTAGGTACTTAACTAGAGTAACAGGAAGGCGGACCCTGGGCCCTTGCATGCCGCGCGGGGGCGCAACCGGGACATTACGCCAAGATGATGATAATGATGATGACTTAACTATAATTAGCTTATACATATATTGGAACAGATGAATTTAATTTTCAAACCGATCCGTCGTAGGCAAACTGAGTTTTTGGAATTCTTCTAAAATGCACAACTCTTACTCTGCGTTTAAACAGACCAATTATGTCTTAGCAACACGTAAACGTAAAAACAACGTTTACAGGTATGTAATTCCATATTTTGACAGCACCAGAGCGCGCTGCGCACGCCAGCAACTTAGGACAAAAAACATTAGAACTTTGAACTCTTTGAACAAAAGAACATTAGGGCAATCGATGCATTAGGATAATTAATATTTAGGACAATCGAATTTTAGGATAATCATGTTAGGACAGTCGACTTTAGGTCCCTAAACATTAGAACATGCAAAAGGTTTTTAAATAAATTCCAGGGTATTTACAAATTTCTCAATTTCCACAAAAAAAATCATTAATTGTAATAATATTCGCAAGTCAAGTATGGCTTCCAGCCGGCGTATACTAAGTTAAACGTAGATATTAAATTATAATACAAGACGTTATTTTTACACTAATCAACCGTTTTGGAGATAAATGTAATTTTTTTTTAATGTTGACTGCAGCGCTACCTGGATTGTTAATACAATAACAGCTATATAAGAACCATCGCTGATAATTAGCAAATCCATTGTAGAAAACAGCATCTAAATCAGTCAAGCCGCTTTGGCTTCATGTCCACTCGCGCGGTGCATTGCACTGCGCGGCGCCACGTCACGGTGACAACCAACGAAACGGTGGTGTTATTCTGGTTTTTCAAATTAGGCAACGTTCGCACGAGGGATTTTAAGTTAGGCAACGTTTGCACGAGAGCTTTTTCGATGCTTTTTACGCGCGTTATTTGAAATGACGCGCATAATTATTGACCATATGTCTTCTCGACTGTGTGTTCACACGCAGGCGTAAAAAGTAAATGGAGATTTTTTAAATCTGCCGACTCGAATGCAACTAAGAGAAACGTATGAAAAGGATATCATTCATTAAAAGTGTTTTATTCCACTTTCAGTGCCGGCCCGAAAAATATTTCAGATACAGCATACAGTTTCTATAATTTTTTACTATGGTGCCAAACCTGTACGCCCACCAACCCCACTATGTACCACTATGGGCGTACAGTAGGTACTAAGTATCGCTATTCTAAAAGCCTATAACAATCGAACCGTCGTCGGACGTGCAGATTTGACGTCATAGTAAACAATGTTAGTAAATAATAGTAAGAACTGTTTTCTCTATTGAAAACGAATCATTTTGTTCTGGCCTACACTTAGATTTTTTATCTAAAAATGTATTAAACGCGACTGTTGCTTTTTTTACTAAAAAGTATAACATCATAAATATGTAAAGAAATTGGACCACCTCGATTGGTCTTCCTCGAATACTATGATAACTGTTCCTTTTTACCCGACTACCAGGAAGCCAAGAAAGGGTAGTTTTTTTTTAATTGTCAGTAGGCTAACATTTGACCTCAACTCAGGTAGTGAAGTTAACAATGTACGTATGAAGCCACAGAGATTTGTCAGGACCGTAGCAAGTGGAACAATGTGGTATCTGCCTAAGATAAAGAAAGGCGTGACCGAATGAATGTGTGTCATTGGTTGTTGTATCAATGAATGTTGATCTCGACAAGCACTATCATTTCTCTTAAGTCTCTAATGTTCCAGGAGCGATCGTTTCAGAGTTTATTACAGTTTTAAGTTTGACAAGTGTCATCCGAAATGTAGATCTCGTCGAGTACCAGCATTTCTTTTTAGAAACTTGTGTTCTAGAACAAAACATGCCTTATTTATTATTCGGGAGGAACTGAGAACAAAATGACGAAAGGATCACGAAAGCGAAACAACTACGTTAATGTCGCAGAATCACAAAAAGAGGCGGGGCTTACGCATCAGCGGTCAAAATTACTTTGGCTAGGTCGAATTCCTATTTCATTCATACGCGGTGAATCTGTACTAAAAAAGAAGACAGATATATGTGTGTAAACTGTGTCACATAAGGAGAAGAGATTCGAACTGTTGGTAAAAAAAACAGTCAAGTGTGACGTCTCATGTAGACATCTGCTGATAGCGCGCCGCACACTGCACGATGGGGCCAAATTGAAAAAATGTGGACAAAATTCATACAAACTGACATTTCGGGCTTGGATTGCGGGTTTTGCCCCATCATGCAGTGCGCCGCGCGGCGCGCTGCACAGTGGGACATTTCGCCACCTGTCAATGTGGCATACAAACTGCTCGGCGTGCAACAAGTTTTGCCACATTGTGCAGTACGCCGCGCGGCGCACATCTTCAATGTGTCCCAGCGCTTTGGAGATGATTAATATTTATATTCATTTATTCATAGATTGACAACATTCAATGGAACACACACACAAATCTAACCCTAAACGCATATTCCATCTCCGTTTCACCATGGCGTGGGTAAAAAGACATTGCAAAAATAAGAACATAAAAACATGTTTCACATCAAACAACATGGAAGTGGGATTAAGATTTATTTGTCAGTTATATAGAAATCCGTATTCGATATCATACTCTAAATAATCTTTAGGCTTAGATAGGTCATAATTCATAGTGCGTCGCGTGTTAATCATTGCCTCCAGTTCTGGGTAAGCTTCAATCAGCATCCTGGCACCTGCCTTAGTCATCACCCCGTTCACAATAATATCCCTAAATGTAGCGTTTTTCATAAACTGACGGTTCATCGCCTTTAACTCCAGCAAGTGCTTCATCAATTTAGTATCAATTCTCATCATCTGCTCCCCATGCAACTCCAACACGCTCAGTCTATCTTTCAAGTACTTGGCCTTTAACTTCCTTATGTACTTCTTGAATACTTTCGTTTTCCTCTTCCTGAGGCGCGAGCTGTTCTTGTATAACTTATTCAGTATTTTAGCGATCTCGTTCAATATCTTCCTGATATTTCGCTTTATCCGCCGTTTGCGTCTGGACCTCTCCGCTTTACGCTTTTTTTGCCGTTTACGTTTTTTTCTATCTTTGCTCTTCCCAGGATCCTCCGTTAAGTGCCTCAACTCGGCCGAATCGGTGGAAAAGCTTGCCTCGTCAAAGGACACATCGAACCCTTGATCCAAGTCGTCATTGGTCAACTGTAATCCGCAGCAAACGAACGTGCTGCCTCCACAGAATAGGTCTCCTCGATATATGCGAAATTCAACCTCGCATTCTACCGCCAGCATACAGCTGCCCCACGGCATGTCGTGCTGTGCTGGATCCCCGCAAGGTGAACCCCAAGGTCCTGTAATATACAATTTTGTGTATTACTTAAAATAGTAAACTTTATTGAGAATTTTCATAAATCTATAATTCACAAAAGATTTAACTTCTTTACTCATGTATTTGGATATAAATCGCGATTATTAGCGTGATCTTCATCAGTTGTTATGATTATTTTATTCCCTCCCATACTCTTCAGAAAAATCATTGATGCATACTTACTAGCTTTCAATATGTTCACCTGGTCTCCTCTAGGAATAGTATCATTCAAAGCTTCAAATTTCTTCATCGTCCAGTATTCTCTATACCGGTCTTTCCAATCTTTTAATTCTGCAGTCGATGAGCCTGAGGAATCATCGTCGGGCCCAGCGGGGGGGTCATTACGACGAAAGTCGTATCTTCTCATAACATTTAGGACAGGATCCATGTGGAAACCTGATCTAAACATATATGATCTCGTTGGCACTATATCCATTGCGCTGTCTCTGAATTTTAGTGGCACCTTTTCAGCGTAGCGTTCATCTTTCGTACGTGGTGTAGGATGTTGCTGATACCTTTCATTCAAATCGGGATCTATTGTAAATTTCATATCGAATTTTATTTCTCTTTCTGTCGTTTGTTCGCGGCGGATGTGGTCCTTATCACTGTCGGCGGCATTCTTACTGTATTTTTCAACTTCTTGGATAAGCCTCCTATATGGGTTGGCCAGAAGAAGGTGGGAAGTCTTCAGACCAGAGCGTACTACCCGCTGTCTAGCATCTGGTAAAAGAAAATATGAAATCACATTGTCTTTTGATTCTCTCTTACTAGATTGATTGAAAGTTATGAACAAAATTAAAAATATGATATGAAGAATTTGCTTCATTTTATTGCTACATGACTAACATTGAATCCGAGGAAAACGATTCTTTTTCCAATACATTTAAACAAAAATCGTGGAAGGCAATTTCGTCACCAACTATAAAAATAAAACAGGTTGTAAACTTTACACGCAGGAAATTGTATGTTGAATTTACATTATTAAAAATAAGAGTACCGGTAGGTAGTTAACAAAGTAACAATAAGTTTACATACCTACCTAATTTACTTGGTAGGTGTAGGTATCGTGAAGATCAGAATGCAATGGACCTTACCCTTACCTTAAACCACGTACAATACATCATAATAAGTTATATGTAGTAATATTCCCAAATTATT
This sequence comes from Blastobasis adustella, assembly GCA_907269095.1. Taxonomy (NCBI): domain Eukaryota; kingdom Metazoa; phylum Arthropoda; class Insecta; order Lepidoptera; family Blastobasidae; genus Blastobasis; species Blastobasis adustella. Next base: position 2,224,327 of record OU026136.1, on the reverse strand, counting down.
CAAATTTTAATAGAATAATGTCGATAACTTCTGGATTCTCAAATATTCCGGGAAATTGAGGAACGAATAGAAGGGAAAACGAATCTACAGGTATCAGCAATAAATAATGCATATCGACTCGTTTCAGCTTCGTATTTACTCAAACGCGTGTGACAGAGACGACGCTCTACGAAGCCGAACTAGCCGATATGCAATATTTACGGCCGATATCTGTAATAAGTTTCACTTCGTTAGGTGGGGACCACGCCCTACTTTTCAGTTATTCATAGCTTTCCTAAGTGTATTTCCTAAAAGGGCGAACAAAACTTCTTTTTTTGTGTTTTATGACAGTTCAGTAGTCAATTATAAACAACTTCATAAAATAAAATACTTTATTTATTTATTTATTCATTTATATAACTGTTTATTGTACACAATAATGATATACAGAGAAATATAACAGTATACATTTTTATAAATAAACAAATAATAATAAATAAATATGCTTTGTCAATTCACACAGCGCCATCTAGCCCCAAAGTAAGCAAAAGTTGTATTATGTGTGTCAGAAAACTGATAAACTACTTATATTTATTCAAATACAAACGCCCATTCACGTCACAAGATTAATCCCATTTACCTCATGTGTAAAAGATATGGACCTGTATATAGACAGTACACTAAGTTTGTCGGATCAGGTGACTGAAGTTAGCAGGAAAGTAACTGAGATAGTATGTTGTCTATATCGATTTAAATGTTTACTGCATTCTTCTACAACAATAAACAAAGTCTAGCAATGCCGACTACTCTATTAAAAAAGAGGATGTTGCCGCACTCTTTCTTGCACATTCTAAAGTCCTACTTTAGCGAGAGGAGGTTAAACATAATACTGAAATTTCACAACAGTTTGAGATGTTATCCAGATTTCCCCAAGGGAGCATATTGGGCCCGTCTTATATCTTATCTACACAGGTGATCTACCAATTAGGGATCTCGTCACAATTGCAACGTATGCGGATGACACAGCGGTTCTCTCAGTGCATGAGATCCAAAAGGTGCCTCAGAAAACAAAATGTAGAGACATGGCTACACAAGTGACAGAACAAGTCGGGACAGGTGACATTTTCTCATAGAAGACAACAACACCTGCTCACTCTTAAAATTGAATAACTTGAATACCACTTGAACTTGGGATACCACAAGCAAATGATATTAAATACCTGGGAATGCATCTGGAAAGAAGGCTTACTTGGAGGTAAGCCTTCTTTCCAGATGCTCGGTAATAACTCTGAAACTAATAGAAATTAGTTTCAGAGTTATTACAGTTCTGAGTTTGACATCTGTCACCCAAAATGTAGATCTCGACGAGTACTGTAATTTCTCTCTCAATATTCAAATATATCCTATTGCTAGAAGAGGGCGACGTTCAATTCGTATATTAGGCGGTCGGGCTGCGTGTCAGATAAATTTTTGGCGCTGTACTTTCTACATAAAAAGAAGTCAAATAGGCGGCTGCTGTGAAGTGAGGTCTCCAGGATTTTCAGATAGATGTTCCGTTACTCATTTCTCAAATTATTTTTCGCACAAATAATATAATTTTATGAAAAGATTAAAACAATATAAAAGTTACACATATTTCCAAATTTCGCCAGAATGACGAATAAAGGTTCCAATCTTGTAACACTATAGTGGTCTATGGAAATGCAGCTCTGGAGTTGTCTATGGAAACGTACGGTGATGAGGATTCGCAGCCACGCGCGTGGATGCGTTTTCCGCAGCACCGTACGGTGCTGCGTTCCAGTGTGCGGATCGTCGTAGTACTCGTTTAATCCCTTATTTAACGCATAATATATTATGCTGATGTGTGTTACGGTGACGTAATTACAAACAATAGAATAAATTGGACGTCTCCTTAATAATTGTATTCGTTTTATTTATGGACTTCGCAACTATTATCACGTTTCACTGGTTCAGGGTATCAGACACCGCTGCAAATTGCGAGTTCTTTGTCTCCTTTTTTCCTTTCTCAATGACCAGGCTATCCTTGAATTCTTAAAGTGCAAATTTCAGTATCACAGTGATACACATAAGCGGAACCTTCGATCATCTGTTACTCGCTGCTTAAATTTTCCCATTCCAGCAATTTTTTAAATAATTTGTAATACTTTAAAATGTTTCTTTCATCATCATCTTCAGTGTAGTTGAGATTATTATTTCGGCACGATTTGCTATTCTTGTTTGCTTTCTGTTTTCTTTCTTTTTCTTTACATCATTCCTTGTCTGTTTAGATAGCTAACTATTGCTCAAACCGCAAATTAATAGTTTTCCTCAAATTGTCATACCATTAGCTCTCCGGTTGACTGTTAGATAAAACTATGAAGCTTTAACTCCCCAGTTGTACGTTACAGTTTAAATTTTCAGAATTATTTTCAGAATAGATTTGCATTAAGTTTAAATAAATAATATTAAATCAAATAGTAGAGGAAAGTAACCAAATATGGAATACCATTTTGTTTTTTGAATATAAAAAGTAAACTATTCATAGTACGAAGTAAATTTCTTTATTGGGTAAGAAGTTATAAGGTTTTGCAACACTTAGTGATAGTCTTATGATTTTTTAACTAACACAACAGTATCAAAAACCTAGTTTAATCAAAACATTTAATCTAATTATAATATAGCTATTAATGTTATTATCCAAAACTTTCCAGTTTATTCATTTTATTCTGATCATTATTATAAATATTTTTTTTTTAGTTTAACAAAAATTTTACTACCTCACACATCTTAGGATTAATTAAACTACTGCATGAGAACAACATACACTGACATAGTTCATATTGCTACAATACAATGAGTTTATAATAATGCTGTGTATTAATTGAAAGGGCTTTAAGCTCAGTAAAATTGGCGACCTGAGTGGGTCAGTTGGTTAACACGGTCTCCCACGTAGAGTCCTGGGTTCGATTTCCGGCCTGGCAGAAATTTAAATGATGAATTTTAATTTCTGTTACGGATCTGGATGTTGTATGTGTAATAGACTGATTATCCAAATCGAACTGACAACCGAGAACTGCCCAATACGATAGTCTGACATTTCGATGGATTCACAAATTTCCCAAATATGCGGGACCAATCACAAATGTGTTTTACATCGTTGTTCTTCAGATGTAGCCTCAGCAATATCTGAAGCATCGGCACTAGCATAAAGTAGTTAATCGTCCGTATAAAGTCGGTGAGAACATTAGAGACCATGAGTGTGTAATCAATTATTAAGATAATTTAATAAATTATTCAATAATTATCATAATTACCAACGATAGTGTAGGCGGCCGATAGTCTGTGGTCGTCTTTTATAAAACATTTTAATCGCCTTGTCTAATAATCTCTGGCTAATATTATTTGCCTTGAAACATTGGTTTTCCACAATAAAAGTATATTACAGTGAAACTCCAGTTTTTATTCCCGCGTGAATATTCGCACCGTCTACATTCACGCATTATGCATTCACTAATAAATAAATAAATATTCCTGGACTGTTCACACAGCGCCATCTAGTGTCTATCGCTATCTATACATATAATAAAATCGTAAAGACAAAAAAATTTTACATTGAAGATAATCGAAGAAAATCTAGCCAGTCCGATTTAAAATAACTCACTAAACATGTTACAACAGTTTTTGGAATTTTAGTGTGTTTGCATGTTTGGTTGTGCACGCATCGCGTTAAAACGGCTGAACAGAATTTGCCGAGATTTTGTATAGTAAAAGTGTATTTCCCGGATCAATATTTAAGCTATAAAAATATCAAAAAATGCCTGACAATTATAATAAACTAGCAATAAAACCTCTGGCTAAGCATCTGAAGCCAGCATGGTTGATCGAGTTCGCAGAACATTTACAAGTGCTAAAGAGCTTAGTATATTTTGGTCAAAGAGAACAGGGCCACAATAAGTTATATTTTGTTTTTCGCATAAATAACGAATTATCTGCTGTATTAATCATGTTAATAGAAATCAATTTAAATGTCTCCGATCCGTATTGCACCAGACCGGAGGGAGATATCGGCTCCGATGTCAAGTTGCGGCTTCGCCAAATGGCGCGAGATCATGGCAGTTACCCGCAACCCTAAAATCCCAATCAAGCTCTAATAGCAATAATATTAATAGGAACAAAATTAGCAATGATGCGGTGGATATGCGGCTTAACACAACTCAACGAAATCCGTCATGGCAGTCTAGGCGTGAGAAAAATTGCGGATATGATTGAGAAGGCTTGCCTGCGCTTAAGCCCCGGGAATAAGAGGGAAACAAAAACCTGTAATTACCAGGAAAGAGATCCCGCGGTAAGCCCAGTGGGTCTAAAAAAAGCCACATTAGCGTTTAATATTATGAATCATATTAGAGTGTCACAAACTTATCTGATCCAGTGGCCAATATTGAAACTAAGTGATGTCATTTTGAGTTATCATGTCAAAGTAATCAACAACGACGCTGTAGATAATTTTGTGACAAATTAATATAAATCATGTTGTGTTACGCTCATGTGGCCTTTTTAGACTCACAGGATGCGATGGATTGATATCACTGAGTCGGATGCAAGAGCCATGGCCTACAACGTGAGGATGCTAAGGACTCGCATAAGCCGGTATACGTCGTCTGTTCAAAAAGTATCACGAATTTTGTATTTTTTCAAAAAGTATTTATTTATTCATGAATATCTATTTTGTCCCCTTCAAAGTATTCCCCCTTGGATATAATGCCAACGTTTTTTCCAATCCTCGAAGCATTTAAATAAATATTTTTTTGTGATCTTGTTCAGTTCCTCCTTCGATGTCGTCTTTATATCCTCAATCGTGGCGTAGCGTCGTTCTTTGATGGGCCTCTTCAGTTTTGGAAACAGGAAAAAGTCACAGGGGGCCAGGTCTGGGGAATACGGTGGCTGTGGCATCATTACTGGCGGATTGCTTCGCGCAAATTGCGCATAACTTACAGGTAATATTCCTTATTGACCGTACTACCCTGTGCCAAGAACTCATGATGCACCACGCCCCTGGAATCGTCTGTTGTTGATGTGCTCGGGCGTCCAGCACGCTGTTCGTCCTTCACATGTTCTCGGCCCTCTGAGAACTATTTGTACCACCGATAAACGTTGCTTTGGTTCAAGGTAACTTCACCATATGCCACAGTCAACATTCGGAATGCGTCCGCGCACTTTATTTTGTTTTTACACAAAATTTGATACAGATTCTTTGATCCATTTTTTGGAATAGACAAAATTCGAAGACGAGCCAAAACATATCCAAGTAAAACACCTGTAAAAATTAACTAAACATTTAAAATGGCCGACCTTGTGAGCATAAGTAAGGGACATGAGTACCAACATAACGCTACAAAAGAAAACAGAAATCATATATAAGTAGCCCGCGGAAATACAAAATTCGCGATACTTTTTGAACACTCGTAGACTCTAAGATGGTTATGAGTAACTGCCAAAGAACAAAAAAACTAACAGTGCAGAAATGTCAAAAACATATTATACCATGACTTGAGGTTACTTTGAAAGTTTGCGGAAATATGTGTAAGTAAACTTATCTTTTACTGGCCATAATAAACTATACAGAGGAAATATAACTCGAAGCTTTTGAGTAGTCTATAACTTTAATAAGCCGTCTTCATTATTGCGCACCATTTAAAATTAGTCGGTTTATACTGTTAAAGTTTGGTGTCAACGTCTACCATGGAAGTATGATTCTTGTCAAATGTGTCAACATAAAGGAGGGCGTTAGGTCTTTTCCGAAACTTCATTAATCTAATTTCACAATAGGGACATGTAAGTAACTTTTTCCGTCACGTTCCTCACTATCCATGTCGCATTGTTGGTGCATTCGAATTCTGTCACTGAATAGTATATGCTTCCGGTATTCCTACATAAAACGCACGACTTGCGCCACCATTGACAGATCACCTCCGCCGCGGTCGAGCTTTACATTATTTTGATGAAACTTTGCAAGTAGTAGTAGCGACATCTATCGCTCCAGTAGGGAAACTCAACAATACTGACATTACGAGTACACGAACACAAGGTTGGCAAGCACTCGCATATAGATGGCGCTGACCGTCCTACATCGCGCTAGAGAAGTGTGCCAACTTCCGTGGCATAAATAAGGGAATGCAATCCCGGAAGATAAATTCTCCAGATTGGATCCAGGTATTAGCGGGACCCAGCAGGGTGGACTTAGACCCCAGAAATCAATCGTAATAAAGACCGTATAGACCTCCTTTTCATGGGTTTTATTAAAACCCAAATTAACGAGCTTTTTGATACATTTAAAATGGTTTATTAGTATTTTTCCACATTAAGATTAAGACATAAATTGATATGCCAATATACTCCACAAACACGTAAAGGCCTACCTACCTTTAAATCTCGTAAACATCGTAAGATAATTAAACATTATTTTGGAAATATACTTAATTAACTTATTTAATAAATTTCTTCAATACGATCGCTTTACGCCACACAACAGAAGACGTCATATCGACCTACTCAAAACCAGTTGAAACTGTCTTCTGTAAAAAAAGTCTGTGTAAGACGATCGAGTTAAAGAAATAAATCAAATACAGACGTCATTGTCTTATTGGCTATCAATCCGCTAAAACCGATTTAAAATCCATTAGCTATTTATGAAGTTATAGACTGATTTGTAACGCCAGAAATGTATGAGCTTGTAAGGAAAAACATGGGGTGGTTCGATAGTTAAACTCGCAAGTGTAGCTTCACATCGCTTCGCCAGTGCCCAGCCAGCCAGTCCACAAGCATCCGCGTGCAGAGTAACACGTATAAACCGCCAGTCCAGCGGAATCCCGCAACATTTTTGACCGAGATTAGTCCCACGAAATGTATGCACAAATGCACGAATCACTGCACCATTTTGCATCAAAATGTAAGATCAATAACGGGTAAAACATGTATATTAGATATAGTAGTATCAAAACACAACCCCGACGTATTAGTTTGTACCGAGACATGGTGTAAAACAAGTGAAGTTCGGCGCGTAGCTCTGAGCCGGTACGAACTAGCGAGTTGTTATTGCAGGCCGAGTAGGCTGCACGCGGCGTGGTGGCGCTGTTCGCGAGGGACGGGGTGCGGTATCGCGTCCGAACCGACCTTCAGAGCCTAGCTGTCGAATACCACTGCGAATTTAGTGCAATAGAATTAACCGAGTCAAGATTAGTAATCATAGGGTTGTACAGAACGGGATTGCGTGATTTCAGTGCATTTTTAACTTCATTTGAATTATTACTTATTAAAATTACTGACGAAAATAAGAAGTTTCTCATAGTTGGCGATGCAAACGTAAATTATCTTACGGATAATAATCTGCGGTGTAAATTGGATGACTTGCTAAACAGCTATATTATACGTAATTTTGCCACTAGGATCGACAGAGTTACGGGTTGTCGTACATCTATTGATTGCGGGCTCGTGGGTCGCGGCGAGAAATGCATCACTGCACTCCCCGTGGACACGGCAATAAGTGATCACAGCGCGCAGCTATTTAGAGTGTATGTGAGTAAGACAATTAAAACAACTATTCCCCCCAATTTGTATGACAGACAATAATTACGATTGGCAATTCATTTCAAATAAAAACTTGGACGTTAATATAAATTTGATAAATTATTTAATATTTTGACTTATTACATTGACATTCATTTTCCGTATAAAAATCTTTTAATTAAGAAAAAGAAAAATATACCTTGGATGAGTGATGAACTATTCAATTTCATAGAATATTTCGAGGGCTTTTGTGAGATTAGTCGCGAATACCCTATGTGTGACAAAATACATAAATGCGTTGAGTACTACCGGGGTCTGGTCAAATCTACCAGCTTACACGATAAAAAGTGTTATACGGATCTACGCTTACAAAGTGCAAAAACCCCACAAAGGAGATTTGTCAGATAATAAAAGAGGAGTCTATGTATAGCAAAACAAACCAAAACTCAATCGATGTTATCACTTAAGATGGGACTACGTTATCTGCAGACAAAATATCTAACGCCTTCAATGAATACTTTATAAATATTACATCTGATTATACAGTGAAAAGTGACTGTAACGAAGCTATGAAATCTGTACACAAATTTGCGTCGACCTTAAATGTACCTCTGTTTGAATTAAATATGGTCTCGCGTGAAACTCTTGACAACATCATTAAATCAATGCTTAAGAAGGGTAACACCCTTTTTATCTTTATGACATATCCACCAACATTATAATTTGTGTGTGGCCCATTATAGCGGATTTGTTGGTTCATTTGACAAATGAAACTAATGTGCTGAAATGTACGCGTGTTTGCCCTGTGTACAAAGGTGAAGGTGATAAGGATAAGGTCGATAGTTACCGTCCTATAACAATAGTCTCAACCATCACAACAATAATTGAATCGATTTTACCAACGAATTTAATGCAGCACTTCGAACAAAACGACTTACTTACAGACAGACAGTACGCGTATAGGAAGAACAAATCGACAATATCAGCAGCACAACAAGTCGTAGACTGTATAATTACTGGAATCGATGATAAATATAAGACAGCGGGTATTTTCTGCGACCTCTCAAAGGCCTCCGACCTCATCCAGCATGATTTCTACTGGAAAAATTGCAAGTATACGGTATCACAGGCATATCCCATGACCTGATTAAATCGTTCCTTTTAAATAGGAAACAAACGGTTGAAGTTTCGTCAAATGGTCGCAAGTACAGGTCCGGCGGTGGTGTTGTCACTATAGGTATCCCGCAAAGATCAGCGCTCGGGAATACTTTGTTCCTAGCCTTTGTTAATGACCTTCCATCAGCCATCACAGATGGTCTGATAATCTTGTTCGCTGATGACACGACGGCGGTGGTACGCGCGCGTTCGTGCGACTAGCTTAACTACAAGATGCCCTTTGCGCCAAACTAAAATTGATTCTCATATAATGGACTCATACTGAATGAATCAATAATCCACGTAATTCTGTTCACCGGGAGAGCAGTATCAAGGATGACTATAACGGCGCCAGTCCCCAGCTGCAACACGTGTAAATTCCTTGGTCTGACGTTAGGCTCCAAACTAAATTGGAAGGCGCATATTGAGTCTCTGTGCGATCGACTCAGCAGTGCCGCTTATGCGCTACGTAAGCTTCGTCCTCTGGTGTCGACCAGCGCGCTGCGGCAAGCGTACGTTGCGTACTTCCATTCGTTGCTGTCGTACGGAACGATTCTGTCGGGTGATTCCACAGATTCCGGTCGTGTACTGATCCTGCAGAAGCGAGCCGTGAGGATTATAGAGAACGCCAAACCAAGGGACACATATCGGCCACTGTTTCAGAAGAACCGTATAATGACGTTATACACATTATACACATTTCAAGTTTTGATCGTCACACGGACGGAGGGCACGGACTGAGAGGCGCGGGACGATTGGCTGGGGTCCACCATCGCCCTCGCGGATAAAAACCCCCGTATAATAGGGCCGACGCTGTACGAACACCTACCCGCGTCTATTAAAAACGAACAGACTGACGAAGCGTTTGCCCGCCGGCTGAAAAACTTCTTATTGTATAATGTATTTTATTCCGTTAATGAATTTATGACTCATGTTGAAAACTAATATTTTTAACGACATTTTTATTCTGACTCGATATTTATATTTAATTATTAATTGCTTGTTTGACATTATTATAACATATTCTATCAAATTCAATTCGTGATATGGTAGAACATATATACAGATTTATAAAGATATATAAATAACCAAATATATATTGGATATATTGATTCATAGTTGGTAGTACATATATATAAGTAACATAATATTAAAATTAAAACTAAGTCAAGCCAGTGACTCCTCTCTACCAATTTGCTGTGCCCAATCCGGGTCCATGTTGATTCTTATTATATTATAACTATACTAATCTACATGTAACACATGGAAAGCGAAATAAAGAAATTGAAATTGAAATTGAAATTATTCATTCTATTCAATATGAGTTTTTTTTTTCTATTATTGACATTTTGTATTTAATAACGGACATAAAAATAAAATTCTTATAGTTGACTATTTCAATAAGTACCAGTACTATTATATTGTTAATTTGACATGTTTGGTATGAATCATTTTACCTTAGTGTATTTATATGTATTAATTTCCTATTTTAACATTGATTATTATATTATTTTCATTTTAATAATTATTTGAAATTGCTTTCCTGTATTAAAGCAATAATTCTATGCTTATAACTTGACGATCTCTTTTATTAACCTAGTGTAATAAGAATATTATTATTATGTAGGATCTTTAAGAGAAATAAATAAATCTTCTAAATAAATTTAAATCCAAAATCCATGCGGGATCCCGTTATTTCGGAAACCTGGTATCCCGGTAATGCATTCTCTAGGCATACCTATATATAACTTCCGACGATCAACTATTGAACCCCTGGGTCCTCGGGTCACAACACCTGGGCGGCTAGGTAATTACCCTTTCCCACATACTTCATCTTCGCTTGCCAACGTTGGCGGTTACTTAAATTTTATCTTTGATTTAATTTTATCTTTATTTACAAGGAACTCTGATCAAACGCCTGCTCAAATCGTGTCTTACGTTACGTTAGTCGTGTTAAACATACACCGGCCGACCCTGTGACAAAAAAATGTAGTGCCCCAAAGGCCCGTTAGGTGTCGTCATTTTGAAATGTCATTTTATTGTCAACAACAGACGTTAAGGAGACCCACACTACGTTGGTCTGCCCGTGCTCAACCTGGCACAAATTTTTTTTATTCATCTAATAAAATAAATAGATATGCTTGGACAATTCACACAGCGCCATCTAGCCCAGAAGCAAGCAAAGCTCATGTTATGGGTGCTATAGATAACTGATAAACTACCTATATACTTTAAAATACATACTTATTATACATATGAAAAACCTAGACATTATTTAGTCGTTTATTTTATGGCACATTGTTTTGGTACATGAGCTAGAGAACAATACCTACTCAGAGCCGCATAATTTTATAGCCTTTTTATTTCATATTGAACGAAAACATAAACTTGGCACTTCCAACACTGCTGTTAAAGCCATGTAGCGATAAGATGAAGCAAATATTACTATTAATAGTTATCTACGCAAGCATGGTAGAACCTCGTCAAGAGGCGTTTTTGAGTCAAAATAGTGTCGACAACAATTTGTTCGGAAGAGACTTCGGTGCCTCTTTTGTTAACGAAATATCCGATGCTAACAAATACAAAAAAAGGAAAGAACTAACTGAGGAAAAGTTTGCAAAAGACAGAGTGAAAAAAATATATCCCCGAAATTATGGCAAAGGGGTGGTAGACAGCACCGAGATGACTACCGTTAGAATATATAACCCAAATCAACAGGAAAACGTATACAAAAACTTAGTTTATACGAAAGAAATTAAAATGAAACAATTTCCAACAGAGTTTATGAAACCGCAGCGCAAGCTCGGAATAGTTGAGTTATCGGATATAAGAAAAGCTAGGAGCATATCTGAAATGTTGAAACGGGCAAGACGCAACGAGGAAATGAACTTCGGGAAAGATTTGCCAAATGGAGGCGCCAAAGTGCCTCCTTACTTTAGGGATCCTATACTCAACATGTTGGAGAATCCAATTATAATCAGGCGATTTAACAACGTAATTGATGCTCAACCAAGAAAAAACTTAATGTTAGCGAATGGCTTCAGACCACGAAAAAGCGTCAACAATATTGGTAAATGTTACTTTTATTTACTAAATTACAATTTCCACCAAACGGCACGCATCGCATCGGATCGGCTGACGAACGGATGCAGCGACAGCCGATCCCGTCCGGGAAGATGTCGACGCATACGGATGGCTGCGTACGGCTACCGTCGCTTACGTACGTATCCGTATCTGCGCCTGAATGTTAAGTTCTTGTAGTGCAGCGTTTAGTCAAATAATTGCATTCCTATCGTGTTGACGTGTTATACAGAGCCGTCCGCGCATCCTAGCATGCTATTCACGGCTTAGTAATATATACTTTAAACACTTTATACGCGAATTTCGTGTAGTTTGCAAAATACGTTCCAATCCGATGCGATGCCTGCCTTTGTGTTCAATTTGTACTTTACACTGTTTATTCGAAGAAATTAAAAAACGATCAAAGAACTAAAAATAAAAAATATAATGTTAAGTTACATCAATTTAGTAAATCTAGATCATTGCCTTCGGCCGTATTAAAATCCGTAAGTACACTGTAATTTTACAAAGACGTATCCTTGGATATACTAGTACATAGATACATTCGAAAACTTATCATGTATGTTGAGTGAGTATTTTTGTTGGCAGGAGCACCACAGCAGAGCAACATTAGAACCATTTAGATTTATGAAGAAAAATGTGCGTTTTATTATGTTGTTTTATTATGTCTTGTTGTTGCTCCTACGATTCGGATGTGGAATGACCCCCCAGACAGTGTTTCCTTTGGACTATGACATGGGAACGTTCAAGAGGTATATTTGTGGTCTCTTCAGAGGCGGGCAACGCATTGGTAACTCCTCCGGTGTTGCTGATGTCCATAGGCGGCGGTGACCATTTTCGATCGGGTGGCCCGCTTGCCTGTTTGTCTGACCTATACATCATACTGATAATAAAAACATAATAAATACAGGTCGAGCACAGTAAGCACCACCGTTATGGGAGGGCACGGGATGGTGACGTCAATGTGGGCGAATGAAATCAATATAGAAATATTGTCTTTCTGAACTTTGATAAAAGAGCGTCGGTGGCCTAATGGTTAAGAGGTCCGACTCGTAAGCGAGTGTTTCCGAATTAGAACCCCTGTGGCCCCATGTACAAATGAGTCTTTTTTTAGTTATGTACCTTAGTTACAAACAAATCAATGCTTTTACGGTGATCATCGTGCTCATCGTGATAATATCTGCAGATTCAGGCTACTGAATGTGAGTGTCTCTTCAGTAATCATGACCCAATCAGGTCAACTTACAAAACGGTCACGGTGTTAAAACGGTCACGGAGGTCAGATGGCAGTCGTTCCACTGTAATTACCTGATCTACCAAATCCTGGATCATTGTCAAGGCAGACCCGGACCCTCGCGCGCGAGTGCCTAAACCCAGATATTAACGCCGAGATGATTATTTCTATTTGTTCTTTAGTGAAAATAACATTTTTGAGTAATCTAAATTTCATGTTGACAATTTGATAGGCACCCGTTTATTTTCAGACGCCGTCAATAACAAAATTAAACACAACGCCAAAAGAACTGCAACTGCTTTAATCCATGCTCTTAGATTAAAAGGTAAACGCAAACGTCAACGGGAAAGGAAGAAAAGGAAGCAGAGGCAGAGGATGATGATTAAAAGTTATCAGAAAGAATTCCATGCCGGATTGAAGAAATGGATCAAAGAAATAAGCAGCTTAAGAGATGAAAAGAGCCACTTACCGGATATGACCAACAGCTTTCTGATAATAGTCTACAATAATCAGGATAGTTCATGAATTCGACATTTAAGTAGTGTACCTAAATTTCATCCGGCACCGACAAACCAGAAATTCAGGCTCAGAAGCAGAAATATATTTTCTTCTAATCCTACACCTACTTCAAGACCTATAGTACCTATAAGATATAGGGTAGGTGCCTACTTTACCGCAAATTGTTTACGTTTGTTTGTGAATAAACTACGTATGAAATCATTGACATTATAGATTAGAAAATAACTACAAAACCTATCTAAACAAACCGTGCAAGATTATGTCAAATGGCGTCGAATGAAGCTGCTCACATAATTGTCATCGTACTTCACAAGTTCGTTTGATTTTCAAGCATATTTACATTTACATTAGTACCACAACTGCGTCGCTATTTGTCGCCATCTATCGTCAGAAACCATACCATAGGTTTCCCTACGGGAAAGATTTCGCATTTGTTGTGTTCAGTGTTTTACAGATATTACGTACTTGTTTTGCTGTGTTCGTGAAATGAGTTAACAAAACCAATATTGTCTGAATCTCAAAATTCACAGGTGTGCTTCACTGCATTGCCTTTCGAAGACGGGTATACGAGTACAAGACCTACCCGGAAAATCTCAGGAACTCTCATTGTTACCTAAGGCGTTGCAGTAATAGGCAACGGTCGTGTGACCATGGTCGTGCGACGCGCGGTTTTGAGGTTTCCTACGGCGCTGTCCTAATTGGCAACGGTCGTGCGACCAAAGTCGTACGACGGACGTCGACCGACCAATAGGAGACCTCAAAACCGCCATAATTGGCAACCTAATTGGTTGCCTAATGGACTGTGCCTTAATCCCTTTAAAAATTTTAGGCCTCAAAAATCGCAAAGTGATTACAGAATTTGAATTTGATTTTTAGCAGTGTCAGGTTGACAAAGCTGCTTTTGATTCTATACACACGACGTTCCTCCGACGATGGGATAGATTTTATACATAATCTAGATCGTGTTTTGGTACTTACCTTTGGAAATAGTGATTGGTATACTTAAAACATGGGATTTTAGGCTCACAGAAATGACTGCCGAGACCTTCTACTATTTGACCCAAACAGAGTGAACTTGTAAAATCGATTTATTCTTTTATCACAACTTCATCAGCATGAATTATGTACATTAGTGGAATTCTAACCGATGCTCTTACGGTGAGGGAAAATATCGTGATGAAACCTGCAAATTCAGGCAACTGAATTTGTAACCATGATCCAATCTGGTCAGGTTCCCCTGGTAGTAGGGCCACGGAGGTCAGATGGTAGTCGCTCCACTGTAATTACCTGATCGCCAAATCCTGGATCATGGTCAAGGCGGACCTCGAGCCCTCATCCTCGAGAGCACTCGCCGGGACATTAACTCCGAGATGATGATGATACTTGAAAATTTGGATTGTCCAGAAATATTGTATAGGTTTATATTTATTTAATTATACAATTTTCGATACGTTATGTAACTAAAGAGAGAATATATCTTCGATACCTATCGTTCCAATATACAATGTTGTCAATGCATCATTTGAAAATACTGCGGTGGATGTACGACCTGTAAATAATGCACGTCGGATATAATAGTTTCATCTCTGTTACTCACATTCGTTTACTAGAGACGACGCTCTGCGAAGCCGAAGAACTATCCGATGTGCATTCTATTTCGCAGACATCTGTATACGATTTGATCAAAGGAGCGTCGGTGCCCTAGTGGTTAAGAGTCTCGTAAGCAAGAGTTACCGGGTTCGAATCCCACCGCGGCCATGTACCTCTTTGCGGTACATGGCCGCGGTGGGATTCGAAATGAATGTGTAAGCATAATCCAATCTGGTCAGGATCCACTGGTAGTAGCGTCATCGAATTCAGATGGCAGTCGCTCCACTGTTATTACCTGATCTGTCAAATCCTGTATCACGGTCAAGGCGGATCCCGGGCCCTCGTGCGCGATAGCACAACCGGGACATTAATGCCAATATGATTATTATTATCTGAATACGATTTGATCGAGACAAACGAGAAACGTCTCATTCCACTGGCTCTTTTCTGCCATCGGGAAACGCGAGCCGGTCCGACGTTTCATCCTTATGCGTGGATCTTCCTGCTATCCGCACGAGTCGCCTTGGTTCTTCATAATGCGTACGACTAAAGGATGGAACACGTTGCCTGCGAAAGTGTTTCCTTCCCTGATCATTATAATTTGAAGTGAATAGGCCCAGACCGGCATGCTCCATCTTCTGTCGCATCGTCACTTACAACCAGATGAGATGGCAGTCAAATGCCTGGATAGTTTGCATTAAAAAATCTACGTCTACGGTAGCCTTACCATGACAGTTATCAAGGATAAGTATGAAGACGTTAATATGTACTGGTCACAAACAAATGGTCACGTGCTTAAGGCCGTAGGCGTAATGCTCTTATTACATCTGGATAAAATCAGTCGACTTAATTCAAAAGCAAAATAAGCACGTCAAAGTAGAATGTATTGCTCATAAAATTAGGTCCATTTTTGTTTTGCTTTCCAAAAGGCATGATACAAAAATGATCTTTATTTTATTATTACTACATTCCATTTTGATTTGCTCTCACTTCTAAAGGGAATTTGAGTTTTGAACTGCTTCTGAATTTAGTCTACTGAATTTAGCCATTTGTAATAAGGGCTAGTAAGTCGGCCTTGTAAGCGAGAGGTACCGAGTTCGATTCCCAGTCCCGCCATGTTTCAATTACTTTTTCTGAGTTATGTAAGTACCTACATAAGTTAGAAAACCTGCACTTTTACGCGACTGAATGTTTAACCGTATTCCAATCTGGTCAGGTTCTCCTGTTAACAGTCACGAAGATCATATGGCAGCCGCTCTAATGTAATCTGTCAAATCCTGGATCATAGTTGAGGCGGAGCCCGTGCTTTCGTGCGCTAGACCACAACCGGGATATTGGGGCCAATAAGTTTACTATTGTTATACCCCAGAAACGAAACTACGCGGAAGGTCCAATAAGCTATTATTGACAATGTGAGGTTGATCATAATATGATCGTAAAAATAGAAAAGACGGTAAAGGAAAGGGATCTCAAATTAACCAGAATAAGAAGAATAGATTTAGATATAAGCATTTATATAAGGATTAAGGTAAAAGTTTTCCGAAGCTACCGAACCGATTTCGAGAAATGTTTGACGAAAGCCCACAATTGTAGAATTTCTTTCAACACGATGAAATTTAAAATCTCTGTAGGTAATAATTAATTTCAACCAACATAGTCGAATAAAAAGTTAAATTAAAAGATTTTATAGGTATGTTCATGGTTTCCTACCGCGTACCTTTATTGACGAGTAGCCATGACGGGACTACTCGTCCCATAACCATGATGCATGCAACTGTGTCGAAATATCGGGCTACTCGTCAACAAAGGTACGCGGTAGGAAACCCGGAATATACCCTTAAAATGTGTGTTAATAACCGCGATAGTTTAAAACATTTTTTAATTATCAGTAGTACAGAATTCCGTATTCTATATCATACTCATCATGTTTTTTGGGCTTATATTTTCCGTAACTCCTCAACTGTGTCCCATTTATTATTATATCCCTAAATGTTTGGTTTTTCTTGAACTCCTTGTTTAGCGCTTTCACTTTATTCAGGTCCAACATCGTGTTGTAGTCGATCTTCATAAGCTGTTCGGTATGTATGTCCTGCACACTTTGCTTGTCTTTCTTATGCTGTTTCTTCAATTTCTTCAAGAACTTCTTAATTTTCTTCTTATTTCTTTTCCTTTCACGCGTGCTATTCTTAACCAACTGGTTCAAAAATTTTTCAACCCTTTTCTTTTCCTTCTTTATGGCTTTCTGTATGAGCTTCTTGCGCTTCTTCCTATCCTTCTTACGTTTCTTTGACCCTTTCCATTTCTTTTTCTTGCATGACCTCAAAAATTTTTCCATGGTATCATCAGTCTGCACCCTCATCTCTGCTGTCTCGCCGAAGGAGACGTCGAACCCCTGGTTCAGATCGTAGTTGGTCCTCAGAAGCGCGCAACAAACGAATTGTGTACGTCCACAGAATATGTCCCCTAGGTATATGCGGTACTCGGGCTCACACTCTTGCGACAGCATGCAGGTACCCCTCGGCATGTTGAGCTGGGCTGGGGCCCCGCAAGGCACGCCCCATGGTCCTTAAATACAAATGATAATATTGTAATTTACATTAATTTCTTATAGCCACTACTGCTTAATCATCATACGCATTGTGTTGGGGGGATGAGATAAAAAAATATCAGTCGGGGGGATAGCGTGATAATAATGGGGCGGCCAACATGTCACTGTGTGTTTCCTTCCTACTTTTCTACCCACTCCTCTTTGACGATTGAAAGAGATATGTAATATCCTACTCAATAAAATAATTTTGAATTTTTTGAATTTTAACCTTAGATACGCTGATTATACAATTCATCTCGCACCAACTAGAAAGAACATGGAAGAACTTTTGTTTCGCCTAGAAACTACCAGCCTCAAATTCGGACTTGCCATTAACGGAGATAAGACGAATATAATGACAGTAGAATAGCATACAGGACATAGCTAACTGCTCTCGACTGCCGAGCTATATTTACCTCGGCTCTACTATCTCAAATTCTGGAGGATGTACTGACGAGATCAGACGACTATGCGCCCAAAGACCCGGAATGATTTGGAGAGACGGTAGGATTAGCAAGAAGACGAAAATAAGATTGATGAGATGCCTTGTCTTCCAAATTAAAGACAGGCTTTCTTCAACTGTACAGCTATGAATACTCAAGTTCTTTGGTCACATCACCAGAAATGAGAACTCAATGGAGAAATTGTATTCAGGGCCAGGTCGAAGGCATGAGAACACGCGGCTGATCACCAACTCAATAGACTGATCTGATAAAGAAAGCTTACAGAGTCCACCATGGCCCATGTACTCGTAACGTCTCTAACTGGCAGAAATAGAAATAAATCGCTGAGAAAACAATCCTCGGGAAAATCTGCAAACCAACCAACGCGGAAGAAACATCTCACCGTGTACCTCGTCTAAGCAACCACGAGCATTCTGACAAGAGTGTCCGACTAAGAAGAAGAAGAATTTATATCATCTACATATACAGCATGGTGGCGTAATCTAACGGAGAAATGTTCGTTTAAGTCAATTAGGATTTAGGGTAAGAAAAGTAAAAATAATAATAAACGATTTGGGACAAATCGCGCAGAAATCGCGTACGTCTATATGGGCTCGCACTCACGACTAGTTTGAAGAGAACATCGTCTTCTTTTATGCTTCTCAGTGACTAATGAGCAGACAGACCACCTGATGGAAAGCGGAACTGTCACTCATCATCAGAACACATATAGGGCTACAATTTGACCCGGTAACCAAAACTGGAACTAAGTGTCGCCATTTAAAAATGTCATGTGGTTTTCAACAACAGCGACGCTGTCACTGGAACAGATTAGTTTGTTGAACTATACGGTTATATCATCATCACAGCCCGTAACAGTCTACTGCAGAAGATGCTCAATCTGTACTTATAAATGTGACAAACATAAGCATTAGCAGTAGCATAAGAATATAATTGAAGGTGCTCTACCTATATACTATAAGCATACTACCATTGGTTCATAGTATAGGGCACTTCCCATACAAAATGTGCTAAGTAAAGTAAAATACTTTCCACTCAGACACACGGCACGGCACAAAATATGGAAGCGTTCTTTAGTTGTGCCAAAAAAAATTTTTAGAAATGAGATTAAACCATATTAAAAAATATACCTATATTATCTAAAACTTGTCTATGGCTCTTTTTTCCAGCGATTAGATCTCTCTTGTTTCAACAGCAGCATGGTTTTTTTACTACTATGGTGGCAAACAAGCTTACGGCCTGCCTGATGGTAAGCAGTCACCGCAGCCTATGGCCGTTTGCAATACCAGGGGCATCACCCATGCGTTGCCGACTTCGTAAAAACCTTTTTAATCCTTTCTTAAAGAGGTAAAAAGGTTTTATTAATAAACGTTCAACCGAATCAAATTTGTGTACATTTTCGGATTTTACCCTTGAAGCCATGAGTAGTGGCTTCCAGATGGACGTCGTGTATACCGATTACTTCAAAGTTTTGATATAATCAGTCACAGCCTATTGATAAATTAACTTGAACATATCGGTATTCACGGTGATCTTCCAAGATGGCTGGTTTCTTATTTTCGATACAGAACTCATGCTGTGACTATCAGGGGTTTCATATATAGTTTTGTGCCGATTACATCTGGAGTTCCCCAGGGCTCGTACCTCGGTCTACTGTTATTTAGCATATTTTCGTTGATGACGTTGTTAATTGCTTCAATCACTCCCAAATCTTATTTTTTGCCTATGACCTAAATATTTCCCAAGATTAAAATGGAAGAGGACTCTCGTAATCTTCAGTTGGATTTGGATAGCTAAAGCAAATACTGCCAGAAGAATCAATCACAACTTAATTCAAACAAATGTGCCATAATTACTTTTTCAAGAAATAATTAAATTTTAATATAGTATTCGGAACATTCCACTACCCAGAGTGACCGAGGTGAGAGATCTGGGTGTTCAGCTAGATTTCGAATTATCTTTCTTGTCTCTTATTAATAAAATCACAGCTTTAGCATATATAGCATATATGCTAGGTTTATAAAACCTATTATAGACCAAGTAAAGAATTCGGTCATCCCAAAACATTAACAACATTATATGAGTCTTATGTAAGATCGCACATGGAATATGCGTCTATTGCATGGAATCCACCATATTTTAAATATATTACAAAAAGTTCCACATAAATTTATTAAACGTCTCAAATAGGTACAAATTCAGGAACTTTGATAAGGATGTTTTTATAACATTAAAAAAACGCAAAGGACAAAGAGGCCAAATACTTCTGTATAAATTGATTAATAATTTGGTGAACTAACATTATTTGATAAGTAAGATTAAATTTAAATGCCCAAGAGTAAACACACGATCAACATTAACCTTTGATAAATCTTTGTGTGCCACAAATAATGATAATAATTGCTTTGTGGCTTACCACATAAATCTCATCATAGGTGTTGCACGGTGTACAAAAGTGCACACAGCAGCAATGTGCAGCACTATATGTGCCGTGTGGCTGTGTGTCTGCAGTGTGCTGTATGATCACATTGACATCTTTTACAACAAATACGCAAAACACTGTGTACTATGTATCACTATGTCAAGAAAAAAAATAAGTTTCTATTTTTAAGATTAATTAATGCGAAATAAGAAAACTATATTATTCTTAATGGAATACTTGTAACAAATAGTATAGTGGTAACTTGTTGCCATTTGTGAGAAATTTGTGAGGATGAACTATTTGAAGTGAATGGCAGAAATGTAGAAGACAGAACAGATTCGGAACTCGAGCCTTATCACTCGATGCCTCGCGGCCGCGTTCATTTGGTTCGCGCTGGCCGGCATACTTGCTTCACCAGGGGGATGCTGGTAAAACGATCCCTTTATTTTTCAAATACTTTTTTTGACGTTTGATAAGAAATTAAATAATCCATAATTAATCCAATACCAATAAATATTTTTGGGTTTGAGTTTGACCACGCGGAAGAAGAAAACGGAAAGAACGAAGGAATAGAAGAAACACAAAGGTACATACAAATATCAGCAATGTGTTAAAGGGATGTGAATTTTATTTATCAATAATATAGAAGTCCATACTCTATATCATAATCTAAATAATCTTTGAGCAATTTGCCGGTATTCATGTCGCGACGCAAATGGATGTACGGCGTCAGTTCCGGGTAAGCTTCCATCAACATTCTCGCGCCTTGTACAGACATCGTACCGTTTACTATTATATCCCTAAAGGTTTCGTTATTCATGAACTCCTTATTTAATGCCCTAATTTGATTAAGCTTAATCATCAACTGGACGTCAATCCTCATCATCTGTTCGCCGTGTATTTCCTTTATGCTCTGTCTGTCTTTCTTGTATTGAGTCTTCAATTTCTTAATGAACTTCTTTAATATCTTAGTTTTCTTCTTCTTTTGTCTCGTGCCATTCTTGTACATCTTATTCAATATTTTCTGGATCTCTTTGACTATCTTCTTTATGGTTTTCTGTATTTTCTTCTTGCGATCAGCTCTATCTTTTTTTCGTTTATTTTTCGCCCTGGCTGCCTTCTTAGCCTTTTCTTTGGAACCAGCTTGTACTGCTCTCTTTTCTGCTGAATCGGTGGACAAGCTTTTGTCGTCGAAGGAGACATCGAAGCCTTGATACAAATCGTAGTTGGTCATCATAAGCGCGCAACAAATGAACTCGGTGCGTCCACAGAATAAGTCCCCTCGATATACACGGTACTCGGACTCGCACTCTTGCGGCAGCATGCAGGTACCCCACGGCATGTCGTGCTGTGCTGGATCCCCGCAAGGCACGTTCCATGGTCCTTAAATACGAACAAAAAGATTGTAATTGACGTCATCTATACAGTATGGTGGATAGGGACCATTTACCTAACTAGGATTCTTTTATATTTAAATCTCTTTAGGTTAGGAAAAATGTCCTCTCAGAAAATTTAAAGATTCTAGAAAATCAACATTTTCATTTTATACGATTTTTGTATAGACCTAACCAAAACCACCATAACTCACGATTGTTTTGAACAAGCAAAATACATGCTACTTACTGACAAATGAGCAGGCAGCCCATCTGACGGAAAGCAGTGACCGTCGCCCATACAAGACTGTGAGGGAGGACTAATATGCTTCATGCCCATATTTGTGACTGGCTAACTTGTCAGGAACAATAACAAAGGCGAGCTTCTCAGGCTTGACAGAGTCCTACCACCGCAACCACCGTCTCATGGTTATGATAATGGGTCGGTTGGTTGTAAATGCACAATTGTGATAGTTCAACAGTATACTAGCAGACAGTTTAACACTTCTTGACTACTCATGAGCATTTAATATCATAAACATACCACTGCCAAAACTGACATGCTATGGGCCTGATGGTAACTCTAATACTTGATATAATAGCAATTTGGGTAACTGTTACCAGTCAGTAAAGCTATTAAGAATGGATGGTAGTGTAAGGGGCTGTCCTAATTGGCAGCGATCGTACAACGGTTTTAAGGTGTCCTAATTAGTCGTGCGACGCCCATCGTACGACCATGGTCGCACGACCGTTTCCAAATAAAATGAAATGATAAAAAATGAAATTAAATGTAGTAAAACGAAATAAAATAGAATAAATCTGGATAAATCGGAATCTATAAGCCAAAATAAGAAAAGGAGGGCGCCATTTTGAACTTTTCTATTACTAGACCGATTGCATTCAAAATCGATTCTGAGCGTCTCTTGGAACTCTAATCTGGTGCCAATATTAGAAAAAAGTAAGCGCCATTTCAAACTTATTTGTTACTGAACCAATTGCATTCAATATCGATATCTGAGCGTCCTTTGGGACTCTCAACATGAATCTGGTGCCAAAATTTTAAAAATGTGTCCGCCATTTTGATCTTTTTTGTCATTGGACCGATTGGATTTGTCATTGGATGGACAAATGTGCCAAATTTGGAAAAAAGTGGCTGCCATTTTGAACTTTTTATTACTGGATAGATTGTCTTCAAAATCGATATCTGAGCGTTCCTTGGGACTCTCAACATGGATCTCGAGCCAAAGTTAAAAAAATGTGTCCAACTTACCATCAGGCAGGCCGTAAGCGTAGTTGTCACCTTTGTGGTATAAAAAAAAAACTGTCCACCTTTTTGAACATTTTTGTAACTAGACCGATTGCCTTCAAAATCGATTTTCGGGGGTACCTGGGGACTCGAATCTGGTGCCAGTATTAGCAAATGTAGACGACATTTTGAACTTTCTTGCAACTAGACCGATTGAGATTCTTTGGTATGAGATTCTTGACAACGACTGTAATGACTACATACATAATGACTCAATAATACGCTCATTGTTTTTTATGTCAGTTCCCAACTTGAAAATATAACCAATTTGTAAATCTTCACCATTGCTACTCAAAAGTAGTTATTTGTATGTGGTAATTAAATATATTAATTTATTGCTATACAAGTGGGCCCGGAGCAACATCGTCCGCTTGGCGTCCTACCCTACCGTACCGTACCTTACCCCTACCCTACACTTACCCTACATCTACCCTACCCCTAATATTCGCCTATCCTACGCCTACTCCACGCCTACCCCACGCCTATCCCACGCCTACCCCACGCCAACCCTAGGCCTACCCTACCGGTCAGGAAAAGTGAAAAGTTTAGAAAGCAAGATCAATTATCAAAATACAACCATTCATGAAATGAAATCGTACATTGATGTGATTCTCCCAAAATACAAGTAATTATTACACTGACTACACAGCATTAAGCGCTTCAAGCGCGTGCAGAAAAAGTGACAAACCAGGCGGTGTGTTGACAATGATAAGTCCGAGACTACCCTTTACTACCTCTACTCTTTCCCGCTGACGTCTGGGAGAACACAGTGTGGAGCCACTAAGTCTACGGATTTGAATACACACCGAAGGTTGCAAATTCATCGGAAATTTGATTGACATATAATTTAGAATCTAATAATGATGCCAACGAAGAAAATCAATGGAAATTCATCAAAATAAAGAAGAGGCCACGAAATTTTAGATCTCTCGTGAAGGAAAATGGGTCCATTGTTCCGGATCTCCAAACGGTGGCATGTTTCTTTAAATCTGAAACAACAACCGAAAGTCTCATGCGTTATATGAAGAAAAAGAAAGCTTCTGATGAATATTCAATTGAACAAATAAAATTACGTCATACACACTACGCCTCATTCTGTATCAGTATCTTAGCCATATATATAGCCAGTAGGAACAGAAATAAGCGATTGTGGCGAACGCAACAAACTTTGTGACCACACTGAATACTCAGAAATATCAATGGTTACGCGCAATTGAGACATCAATGTATTAATGATCAAATTTCTTGCGAGAAAATAATGTTATTGCACCAAAATGAACAATGTATTCGAAAACAAATAAATGTGCTTCAATTTTTAGTTAAATTCAGTCAACCGGACGCGAGAAGCGACAATTTAGTGAAATATATAAACTTTTATTTCGCCAATCTCTTATGTATTAGATATGATTGGACAACATTTGTGACAAATTAATTAAATATAAATACTAATAATGACCATATACCAAAGAAAAGAGGCAAGAAATCAACACTTTCCTTGACCAACAAATTGCTAATATATGACTCTTTACTGAAGCCAATATGGACCTACGGAATTCAGATGTGGGCCACTGCAAGTAAGAGTAACATCGAGCAACTGCAAAGGGTACAAAATAATATTTGACGAGTTATTGCTGGCGCACCGTGGTACACCCGCAACGATGAAACCCACGAATACTTAGAAGTGCCAACCACCCGTGAAGAAATATAACGTTGCCGCAAAAACTACAGTGAGCGTCTATCACTACATCCAAATCCTTTGGCAAACATGTTTTTGACGGCCAACACTGCTAAACGTCTCAAACAGACTGACGTCTTAGGTTAGTACCCTATAGAATTGTGGGCAATGGCCCATTGATTCGAAAAAGTCATTGGAAGATTCAACAGATTTGATTATAGTCTAGCGACTGATGGCAAATATAAAAGTGGAAAAACAAAATACAAATACAAATATAGAAGAAACGACAAGCATTTTAATAAATTTCTATGACACAAATTTTCTCAAAAAACGTGTAAAACTTAGAAATACAAAAGCTATAACCTCGTGACTCACACAAGAAGTAATTGATTTCCAAAACTAAGTCATTGGCTATTGCAAGCTATTAAAAGAACATAGGAGAAAGTTGTATACCCGGGTATGCGGGTCAAACCGGGTACCTAATTATTTCGGAAACTATCATTGGTATCTATCGCCGTGAATTGCGTACCTTCTGTTAGCATGGCAGTTTGTAACAGGTATTTTGCTCGGAAATTTTGTTTTTATTGCTTTTAGAGATTTTTATTACAAATCCTAAACATTTTACCGATTTTCAGATTGATTTCGAAAACAGTGATTCAACTTTGCCTTTACATATCTGTAATGATTAATATTTCAAAGACTAGGCATAGTATTAAGAACAGTTTAATGGTGTTATAAAATGTTTACAAAAATAAAAAAAATGTCATGACATTTTGTTTGAAAATTGTATGTTCGGAGTAAAACCGGGTAGCATATACAGGGTGTCCCGTAAGTCGACGTCAAGCCGGAATCGGGTGATAGTCCGAATCATAATAGTTACTAGAAAAATAAAAAATAAAATCTAAGTCTTGAATTTTTTAAATTATAGGCATTTCTTTTTTTTTCGAGAAGTTTACTGGAAGACGTGCCACTCAGTATTTACAGAGAGATGTGGTATCAACAAGATGGCTGCCCAGCGGACTATGCCCGCTAAGTTAAAGCATTTCTCAATGAAGAATATCCGGGCAGATGGATAGGTCGGTCTGGTATGATCTCGTGGCCAGCCAGTTCACCGGACTTAAATCCATTAGATTTTTTTTACTGGGGAGCAGTGAAAGAGAAAGTTTATTTTAAGCCAATCGAAAATGTAGCTGAGCTTCGGCAATGAATCAGACGGAAAACGGAAGCAGCTGAATTTGTCAACAACGGAAGATTTGCCCGTGTGATAAACCAATCTTTTTTAAGAAGATGTCGAGCTTGTATTGCAGTTGAAGGAAGGCAGTTTGAACATCTTTTGTAAATAATAAATCTTTGCATCTAATTGGTGTTTAATTTTAAACTTAAGGAAAATTTGTCCTAAATTTAACAAAAAGGTAGCATCTCTGACTTGAAAGCATCACTATCTGTCTCACTCACATTTCATGAATGACTCTCCGTCTCACTCGGTCTTAGGCAAGCTTTGAACGCACTAGAATAATTTTTAGTAGGTAAAGAAAAAATTTTCGAAACTGGGATTCTTGAAGGAATTTTTTTTTCCCCGTAATAAAAGAAATAATATAGCAAGTATTATACCATTTTAGAATCCTTATTAAATGCGTCAACTTTTCGTGCTACTAGCCAACCTGTTCTTTTTTTTTCAGTACGGTCCGTTAAAGTTGGACGAAATATTAATTGTCTATTCATTGTACGGCATAATGTGACACTTTCTTCCAAGCTGGAGCAGTTGACTTGGAATTCTAAGTAATAGGTTAGATAAGCACTATTCGGGATTACATGAGAAAAATAAAATTGAAAAAAAGTTAAGATTTGTAGCAACAGGAGTTAAAAAACCATCACAGGGTGTACATTTTCTCGAAAAAAAAAGAAATGCCTATAATTTAAAAAATTCAAGACTTAGATTTTAGTTTTTATTTTTCTAGTAACTATTATGATTTGGACTATCACCCGATTCCGGCTTGACGTCGACTTACGGGACACCCTGGGGCAATACCGAGTATCATTGTGGGTAACGATATTATGTCACTGTTGGGGTTGTATGTGTTTTCTTTATTGTTTTTAAATGCAAATTGAATCCAATTGTTGGCCCTTTAGTGGACAACATTTTATATAATATAAAAATTGTGTATATAACAAAATTGCTTTGGCGCGCGAATTTGTTGCCGCATATTTCGGTTACCTATACCGTGCTTCTGCGGAATGTAGTAATAAAAAACAAGAGTAACAATCTTCCATCCATTCATACATCCGTGTCAACAAACTTTCTTTTTCTTAATACTAGTAGGTAGAATAATAGGCGTGGGGCACGATACGGGTATCACAAAATAGCATACCCGGTTATACCCCACCTAGTGGGGCAAAACCCATTTTTTAAAAAATGCAAATGCCAAATTGCCCCACTTACTCGGGCAAATGCCATTTTGTTGAAAAATCGTTATATTTGTACATTCAGTTGCTTTTGCTAAATTAATTGATGTAGTTTTCGGTAGGATATAAGTGTATGTAGTCATAGATAATTTTCTGTTGAATTTCGTCCAACTGGAGCAATTCTAATGAAAAAAATGTTACTCAATTGCATAAAATTACATAAAAATAAATTCAAATCCCTAGTATTACAAACAAAACAAAACTTTATATCAAATAGAATTGGAAAGTAATTAAGGAAGAATGCAATAAAAGTCGTTCTATTAAAAATAGTATTCAACTTAAAATGGATAAAAACTTATAACCCGGAATCGGGTGAAAAGGCAAGTCATGCTGGTTGGCAGAAAAATATTTAAAAAAATCTAAGTTGGATGATTTCAAAATTATAGGCCTTTTAAAAAAACGCAATATTGCACACCCTGCGACAGACTTTTCAGTCCTGTTGCCACAAATCTTTACTTTTTCCCATTTTTATTTTGCTGTGTAACCCTGAATAATGCTTCTCTAAACTGTAATCAAAACTTTGAAACCAGCTGCTTAAGCTTGCAAAAAATAGGACTTATCTCTTATAAAAAATTTCAAAATAAAAAATTGCCTAGGTTTAACTGACTGTATTGAAAAAAATAAGTACTACGCAAGTTTGGCAAGTTATGTCAAAAATTGGCGCATTTAGTAAGGATTCCAGGATGGTATGATACTTGGTATATTGTAGCTGCTATCGTAGACAAAAAATTGTTTTTCCTTTAAAACCCAGTTTTTAACAAATTTTTGTTACTTGATCAAAATGGCAACACTTATTGCTTTTTACATGGGAGCCGATTCCAATGCACACACTGATTAAATTTAACTCAATGGTACGTGTGCTTGTCTATCTTAAACAGATTGTGCACTAAATTTAGTTTAGTTCTCTTAGTGTATGCATTGGAATAGGTACCATTTTTTTTTTTCAAAGAAAAAGTGTATTTAAAGCCAATTGAAAGTGAACTTGAACTACGGCAAAGAATAGCTGAAGCAGCTGAATTCGTAAATAACAGACGATTCGCTCGGAAGATAGCTCGAATATTTTTTAAGGGGTTATCAATTCTCATTAAAAATTACACAAAATGAGAGAAAGAGAAAGCCATGGAACATGTTAGGAACAATAACACTGCCTGCGTTTATGAATGATCTCAATTGTACACGAAACAATTTGAAAAAATAATAAAACTGAAGCAGTAGCTGTCAAACAAAAATATAGTAGATTTGTTTGGCATATTAAAGAGCAGGAGAGTGTGTCCAGATTCCAGACCCAACTGAAAAAGTTATTGACTAACAATAAGATCTTATTTGGCGATCCCTTTCCACCATTCTAATTTATATTCCTATTCCTTCACTGTTCATGCTGCAAGACTGTGGAGCTCTATTCCGTGATAGAACAGAATATAATATAATTATTTATTCATCAATTTAAATTGGTACAACTGCATTATATTAAGTCTCAACAAATTACACTGAAAGAGACGTCAAAGCTAAATCAGAAATTCAATATATTGCCATTAGTATCATAAATTAATTAATAGAATAGTTAATTCATAAGGTTACTTATAATTTTCAAATTCCTTCACATTATATTTCGCTTCGAGGCGCCTCCAATTAATTCTATGACTATTCTAGACGTTTCAAAACAATATGTAAAAAATTTAATTACATGTCTTCGTTGTGATTGTGCGTTGGGTTACGATGGAATATCCTCTACAATTCTGAAGTGTGCTAGCCCAACATTAATACTTGTCATAACTCATATATGTAACCTAGCAATTCAAACAGGAAGGTTTCTTTGTAAGTGCCACATTGTACAAGGCGTTGACAAAAAAAAGAAGTGCATTAGTATCTTCCTTGACCTATCCAAAACCTTCGACACGGTCTCTGCCCCACTGCTAATTGAGAAACTGGAGATGGTCGGAGTTAGGGGAAAACAACTCGAAACGCTTTCGGATTATTTAACTAATCGCGCTCAGTGTGTAACCATCGGCTCGTGTGTAAATCAGGATGCACATTTGGTGTTCCGCAGGGTAGTATATTGGGTTCCACTTTATTTACAATCTACGTTAATAATCTTTGTCAACTAGCTTTTCCGAACTGCAAAACAGTCTGCTTTGCAGACGACACTGCCATGATAGTTCAGGGTGATTACTGGCAGGAGACGGCCCTACTCGCAGAAAACGCACATGCCCAAGCACATATTTTGCCAACCGAGCACTCTGTCAATGTAAGGACTCACAGGTGTTTCGATGATGTGGACTGAGGTTGTCCCGTTCGCAGTCGTGTAACTACGATTAAATACCTAGGAGAGGTATCCACACGAAGACGTAAATCAGTTGACAAATCGCGTCAGTCACCTGATTTATGTCTTTAAAAAGTTGAGAGATTCGGCAAATAAATTCATTCTACACTGTTCTCTGTGAATCTTTGTTATCATACTGTATTCCTTATTTGCACAGTGCACTTTTTGGAGTATCAGAATACGTTCACTTTTCGCTGAGTCTCCCCATAACACGACACCATAAGAAATAAGAACGCACATAAGCATAATATACCTCTATCAAGGTCTCTGAGGAAACTAATTTCCTGAGTTCTAGAAGGGCATAAATTAAAGTGGCAAGCTTTTTGCAGACATGACCTATGTGTGATTTCAATGAGAGTGTATTGTCAAGTTGAAAACCAAGAGACGTAATACTTGTAATTTGCATGCCTCATCGAAGTTTTGTAATTGAAAGCACTGCTAAAATTAAGTAATGTTGAAATGGTTAGGGACTTATCTTACATGATACACGCAATAAATAACCAAGGTACTTACAATGAACTAACACTGAGTTTAAGGGGATGAATTTTATTTATCAGTAATATAGAAGTCCATACTCTATATCATAATCTAAATAATCTTTGAGCAATTTGCCAGTATTCATGTCGCGACGCAAATGAATGTACGGCGTCAATTCCGGATAAGCTTCCATCAACATTCTCGCGCCTTGTACAGACATCGTACCATTTACTATTATATCCCTAAAGGTTTCGTTATTCATGAACTCCTTGTTCAATGCCCTAATTTGATTAAGCTTAATCATCAACTGGACGTCAATCCTCATCATCTGTTCGCCGTGTATTTCCTTCACGCTCTGTCTGTCTTTCTTGTACTGAGACTTCAATTTCTTAATGAACTTCTTCAGTATCTTTGTCTTCTTCTTCTTTTGTCTCGTGCCATTCTTGTACAACTTGTTCAATATTTTCTCGATCTCTTTGACTATCTTTTTTATGGTTTTCTGTATTTTCTTTTTGCGGTCAGCTCTGTCTCTCTTTCGTTGCCTTTTCGCCTTGTTAGCCTTCTTAGCCTTTTCTTTGGAACCAGCTTGCGCTGCTCTCTTTTCTGCCGAATCGGTGGACAAGCTCTTGTCGTCGAAGGAGACATCGAATCCTTGATACAAATCGTAGTTGGTCATCATAAGCGCGCAACAAATGAACTCGGTGCGTCCACAGAATAAGTCCCCTCGGTATACACGGTACTCGGACTCGCACTCTTGCGGCAGCATGCAGGTACCCCACGGCATGTCGTGCTGTGCTGGATCCCCGCAAGGCACGTTCCATGGTCCTTAAATACGAATAAAAAGATTGTAATTGACCTCATCATTGACAGCATGGTGGCGCAGTACCACGGAGAGGGACCATTTATCTGCCTAGAATTATTTTATTTTTAAATCACTTAAGGTTAAGATAAATGCTTTCTGGAATTCGTGGTCCCACTACTCTGTCCGGAAAATTTAAAAGTTCTTGAAAATCGACATTTTTATTTAATAGTATTTTGTATAGACCTAAGCATTACCACAATAACTCACGTTTGTTTTGGACAAGCAAGACACATGCTACTCACTGACAAATAAGCAGATAGTCCACTTGACGGAAAGCAGTGATTGTTGACCGTAACACTAGTTAGTGACTGTAAGGGAGGACTAATATGATCCATGTCTATAATTTAAGCTAGCTAACTTATGAGGAACAACAACAAAGGTGGACTTCTCAGGCTGGACAGATTCCTACCGCCGAAACCACGGTCTTATCATTGTGATAACTCAACAGGATGTTGGCCGAGGTACGAGGTAACACTTCTTGACTACTCACGAGCATTCGATAGCATAAACGAACCACTCATACTGCCCAAACTGACAAACTATGGGCTTGATGGTAACTCTAATAACTTGATGGTAACTCTAAGTAATACTTGGTTTAATAGCAATTTGGGAACTGTTACCGGTGAGTGAAGCTTTTAGTTAGCCAGTTGGCTTCCCGTCATGCGACCATGGTCGCACGACCGTTTCCAAATAAAATAATATTAAAAACAATGACATTAAATGTAGTAAAATGAAATAAAATGGAATAATTCGTAATTAATCAGCATAAATGTTTTACCGCTTTCATTAATTTTTAATCAGTCCCTTGCCATAGGCGTCTTTTCAACCATATGGAAAGAAGCGCAGATTGTGCCCATATTTAAGTCTGGTGACCGGGCTGACGTCCAAAATTATCGACCGATTTCTATTTATCCGCATTTGGCAAAGTCGTTAGTTTGTCCTATAATTTCTTGACAAATAAAACATATTATTTCACCATTCCAGTTTGGCTCCATGAAGGCTCCCTTCCCAATGACTAACTTGGCTTGTTTCATTGGTTATGTCTCAATAGCAGTCAATTCTCGAATAGCAGTTGACACTGTCTGCACAGATTTCAGTAAAGCTTTCGACACAGTTGACCACGAACAAACTTTCCTGTCTTGGATTTACTGGTGCTTTGCTTGAGTGGTGTGCTTCTTATCTTTCGGATCACCCATCGAAGGTTGTTGTCTGTGGCTTCGGCTACAGGGATCTCATATTGGATCTATTTTCTTTAATATTTTGCATAAACTATGTTGTCAAGGAATTTAAGCACTCTGCTTATTTTTTTATGCCGATGATTTGAAATTAGCTAAATCCATAAATTCTCCTGATGACGCTGCTATGCTCCAACAAGACCGTAACAGCCTATCTTATCCGGTGTGAGAACAATAGCATGTCATTGAATATATCAAAATGAAAACACATGAGTTTCTATAAGAGTATGTCCTTAAATAGCATTACATACACAATAAAGGATCAGCCGCTGGAGACAGCTGATTCTATTCGTGACCTAGGGGTTGTTTTGGACATGAAACTTCGGTTTCATATGCATATCGATAACGTAGTTAGTTACTTACTTACTGCGCTGGCTCAGCGACCCAAAGTGGATCTAGGCCTCCGGTACCAGAGATCGCCACCTCTCCCTATCCTGCGCCATCTCCTGCCAATTGAGGATTCCTAGAGCGTGCAGGTCTTTCAGGCCCTTATCCCTCCAGCGATATCTGGGTCGCCCGACCGGTCTACGTCAGCTCGGGCGACCCACATATGCTCTCCTTATGGCGCGATCCTCCCCCATCCTCTCCATGTGGCCAAGCCAGCGCAGTCTTGCGGCCTTGATCTCTACCAGAATATTGGCTTCGGAAATAAGCTGTTCCACCTCCTCGTTCTTTCTGCTCTTCCACATCACGTCCTCCCCCTGTGTTGGCCTCAGAATTTTCCGGAAGATCTTACATTCAGCGACCAATAACTTATTCTCCTCCTTAAGTGTCAGTGTCCAAGCCTCACATCCATACATCAAGATTGGTCTAATAACTGTTTTATATATCCGAATCTTGGTTTTCCTGCTTATCAGTTTGGACACCAACACCTTATGGAGCGCTGCAAAACACCTAAGCGTATTTTGTATCCTAAGATCAATTTCATCTTCTCGCTGATTGGTGTCGGTTATGGTGCTACCGAGATATTTGAAGGTATCGACGCCTTTATAGCTGCCACTGACTACCGTTAGGGATTCTCGCCTCGCATACTTATCCCTGTACCTCTTCATGTGCAGGTACTCAGGTTTTTCCCGGTTGATTCTGAGGCCAACTCTTCCCCCTTGCTCTTCAAGGGCTTCCGCAAGACGGAAGGGGATAACGTAGTTACGAGGGTTTAAATTGTTGGGAATCGATATAAGAAACAGCAAGGAGTTCCACAAACCTAAAACAAAAATTGCTGTATTCAATGCCCTTGTCTGCTCGGGCCTTGAGTACTGCAGTCTTTGGTCTCCTTTCTACGACGTGCATTTAAAGCGTCTTTAAGGACTACAAAGACGATTCTTATAGCATCTCAATTATAAACACTATAAGGCTAAGCTATTACTATCATATCATGATCGACTTTCTCACTTTAGCATACTTAGCCTTAGAGACAGAAGATTTTTATTAGATCTTCTGTTTCGTACTAAACTTGTCCATTGTGCTATTGATTGTCCCACGAATAAGGCTGCACTTAGAAAGATTATGTATTTTTAGCTATAAGATGCTATAACTTTTGTTAGTGTAAGTCTTGCTCAAAATTCAAAATTACTTTATTGAGTAGGACATTACATATTTATTTCAATCGTCAAAGAGGAGGGAGTAGGAAAGTAGGAAGGAATCACACAGTGACATGTTGCAACGGCCGGACCATGTCCGACAATACCAGACAGATCCGGTCAGCGCCCGACAATGCCAAGCAGAGCCGGTCCTTGCCCGACATAATATCCTATATATCCTTAAACTATACTTAGGAAAATACACCTAAAACTACAGCAAGAGTAAGCCAGTCCACCAAGGCAGCACCCGTTCACGAGTATTACGCAAGGCCCAGCCATCGTCCATTTCAACCATATTTGAGGGAAATGGCCGACCCGACCCCCACGCCACCGTTAGTTGTCCAACGAAGTATTGGAATAACATACCCCTGAAATAAGATGTTAGGATCAAAGTGCACTATTAAGAAAATCTATAAAAGTTATATTTTTGAATGATAGCGGAACGTGCGATATTGATCTGTATATATTTTGCCTTACTAGATGACCAATGCCTTTCCCCAGGTTTTCTATATATCCCCTTGGCAAATTCTTTATCCAAATTCGCTTAGCGGTTTAAACGTGAAAAACTAGTAGACGGACAGGCCGACGGCGTAACTTTTTCATTTGTTTGTATGGATTATTAGGTATGCGTAGACATAATTAGGAAGGTAACTAAAGATATGGACCACGTAACTACACACTGATGGATCACTTTACACACTAGATACACTATATTGAAATAAATTGAAATCATACATTCATAGATGTGATTCTACCAAAGTATCCGTAATTATTACACTGACATCGCTGGCATCACTGCACTGATCGGAGTAGTGACCGGTTAGACAATGTTGTCTAAAAGCGAGTCTATATGTATGTCTGTTCGCGATAAACTCAAAAACAACTTTCATGCCGGATTTGTTGTATAATTTATTAAGGGCGAAGCTGGGGTGGATCGCTTGTGAAAAATACTTTTGTCTGCGTTCCTCATTGACGTGAGGCAACCACGATACCTAAATTAGAATCCAAAATCAATTCAAGATTCTTTGCTTCAGTGGAATTAGAGTATTGTCATATATATTATAATTTGAGGTACCTACAGCAATTACAGAATTAAGCGCACATACATATTACATAAACTATCTATGACTAGAACCTGCGACTTCTTCAGATCAACCAATAGACCAAAAGATTTAGCCCAAGAACATATATTATTCAAGTCCTTGTTTATATGGTCAAACGCATCCTTATATTCAAATGTTAAAATGGCGGTATATTTCCAAGTCGTCTGTGTAAGGATGGTAATTAAAGAAGATAACTGAAGTAACAGTATTTATGACCATCGAGAAAAGGAGAGGAGATAATACGCCACCCTGCGATATACCTGCAACAAGGTCACACTGACAAAACTTCTTCAGAGCGGACCCGCTGTTGGCGGCCGTGAAAGTATGAATACGCTACCACAGGAGGAGAGATGTTAAGTGAACGAATAATAGCTAGAAGGACATCAGAGTCTACCGAATTGAAAGCACTGCTAAAATCAAGTAATGATAAAATGGTTATGGGCTTATCTTCCATGATACCTACATGCAATAAATAACAAGGTACATACAATGAACTAACATTGAGTTTAAAGGGATGAATTTTATTTATCAGTAATATAGAAGTCCATACTCTATATCATAATCTAAATAATCTTTGAGCGATTTGCCGGTATTCATGTCGCGACGCAAATGGATATACGGCGTCAGTTCCGGGTAAGCTTCCATCAACATTCTCGCGCCTTGTACAGACATCGTACCGTTTACTACTATATCTCTAAAGGTTTCGTTATTCATGAACTCCTTGTTCAATGCCCTAATTTGATTAAGCTTAATCATCAACTGGACGTCAATCCTCATCATCTGTTCCCCATGTATTTCCTTCACGCTCTGTCTAT
This sequence comes from Blastobasis adustella, assembly GCA_907269095.1. Taxonomy (NCBI): domain Eukaryota; kingdom Metazoa; phylum Arthropoda; class Insecta; order Lepidoptera; family Blastobasidae; genus Blastobasis; species Blastobasis adustella. The sequence goes on along the minus strand of OU026136.1, from coordinate 2,188,524 downwards.
CTTTCTTGTACTGTGACTTCAATTTCTTAATGAACTTCTTCAGTATCTTTGTCTTCCTCTTCTTTTGTCTCGTGCCATTCTTGTACAACTTGTTCAATATTTTCTCGATCTCTTTGACTATCTTCTTTATGGTTTTCTGTATTTTCTTCTTGCGGTCAGCTCTTTCTTTCTTTCGTTTCTTTTTCGCATTGTTGGCCTTCTTAGATTTTTCTTTAGAATTAGCTTGCGCTGCTCTCTTTTCTGCTGAATCCGTGGACAAGCTCTTGTCGTCGAAGGAGACATCGAATCCTTGATACAAATCGTAGTTGGTCATCATAAGCGCGCAACAAATGAACTCGGTGCGTCCACAGAATAAGTCCCCTCGGTATACACGGTACTCGGACTCGCACTCTTGCGGCAGCATGCAGGTACCCCACGGCATGTCGTGCTGTGCTGGATCCCCGCAAGGCACGTTCCATGGTCCTTAAATACGAACAAAAAGATTGTAATTGACTTCATCTATACAACACGGTGGCATAGTACTATTAGTAATTTATCCAGCAGGGTAGAGTAGTTACATAGAGTCCATAGAATCAAATAGTGGCGTTGGCGCGGCAATCGAGTGACAGCATTTATCTAGTCCATAAATTTCGGCGGATTGGTGGCGGCGCTGTCTGCAAGCTTTCTAATGCTTAGGCAAACTCGGAATTGTTCATATCATGTCGAGTCTCTATACGGAATGAAGAAGTGCGTGGTAATAAAAAGGCGAGCATTTCAAAAACAGCACGGTGTACACACTTGGCTTTGTAGACTGTGTAGGATATTTTTTATTGGTAAGATTTTATCAGTATCGACAGGGTGTTTGTTTTTTACCGTACTACGGCGGAACCAAGGAAGGGTGGTAAAATTATTGTAGCGACATCTATCACTCCAATAGGGAAACTCAACGATACTCACATTACGAGTACACGAACACAAGGTTGGCAAGCATCCATCCGCACATAGATGGCGCTGACCGTCTTACATCGCGCTACAGAAGTGTACCAACTTCTGTGGCATATATACAACTTCCGACGACCAACTGTCGTACCCTTGGTCCCATGGTCACAACACTGGGCCAGGTGGGTAATTCCACCTTCTCCATCTTCGCTTGCCAACATTGGCGCCTGCTTTATCCCTTCACGGCAAAATAGTAAACAGTGGATTTTTCCGTAGGCTAGTTTTTGCAGATTTTGATAGGGTCGACAAGAGCACATAATAGAGAAATACGGCCATTTTTATTTCGTGACTAGAGCGTCTGCAACTCTTTTCATCAAGTATTTTTTGGCAACATTCTCACGTTTTGTTGTTCAAGTATTTTGTCACTCTTTCACTAACAAATCCTGTTCTTCTTCTTGAAGTACTCCATGTAGTACTCTCCAGGGAAAATCTCTCCAGAGAGCTCATTCCACAACTTATGCTAAGACATAAAAGCGCGAGTTTGAATTCGAAAAGTACCTATTCGTATCAAAAGTTACTAAGAGGCTATCGTGCCGATGAACGTGTGGGATACTCCACAAGAAAGTTATCAATGTGATATACAAGTATTGCATCAAGTGAAATTATCTGATATGCAAAGGATAAGTATGAGGATCGACCGGAGGAGGAGGAGTAGGATCGAGGGCAGAAATAATATAAAAACAAATTTAGAAAGTACCTACATACTAGTAATATATATACAATATGTCCGGAACGCACCAAAATCACCGTTCCTTTGCGTAAATATTATCTCTAATATCTTATGGTACGAAGGTTCGAATCTCTGAAGGTGTGAAGGGTCGTCCTTGAGAGTTAATCCAATTTGACTACAGCTGATTATATCTACAGAATTTTTTACTTTCGAATAGCTATTCCAATGTAAGTGAGTAGAGACCATACAATTTTCCAGTGATGCTCTGACGACGTGCATACAGATCAACAGACAACTAGGTAAATACTGTAGATTCTGGAGATTTGTAAGCCTCATGTACCAAGATTACTCTATTTTTGAGTCAAGATCAGTGTACAAGAATCAGCTTTGTACAACGCCTCGTTAACATTTTTAATTACAATCATCATCATCATCATCATCATCATAACAGCCGAAAGACGCCCACTGCTGAGCATAGGCCTCCCCCAGAGATCTTCACAAAGGCCGGTCCTGTGCCTTCCGCATCCAACTAGTACCTGCGATCTATACTAGGTCGTTGGTCCACCTTGTGGGTAGGCTGCGTCTTCCAGTACGTGGTCTCCACTCGAGAACTTTACTACTCCATCAATTTCTATAATAATGTTAATTTTTATATCAATTCATACTTACTAGCTGCAGCCATGTTGACCTGATCCCCAGCAGGCGCCGAAGAATTCAAGGCCTCAAACTTCTTCAACATCCAATATTCTCTCCATTGGTCTTTCCAATCTTCCATTTCTCTACTGGAGGAGCTCGCGGAACCGGAGCCAGAATCGGAGCCTTTCCGACGGAGATCTTGACTCCTTATAAGATTTAAGACAGGGTCCATATGGAAACGTGACAGCGCAATCTCTGTTGGCTGAGAAGAAGGAATCGTTACAGGCTTTCTTGATTTCGTCTGCATCATGGCCTCAAGCTGAGCCTGTTCCAATTCTCTGAGTTTAGACTTGAGTTTGTGGCGTTGCTTATTAGCGGACTGGAGTCGAGATTCTAGTTTAGAGAGGTCGAGTTTCGATTTTGACTTCGGCTTTTTTACGACGTCTATGTACTCGAACTGCTGTGATTTTTTGGGGGCTTTTGGTTCATAGCTTATCTCTACTTCCCGCTCCTCGTGATCGCTGTGATCGCCGTCGGCGCTAACGGTGATGTCGATCGTTGCGTCTTCATTCAGTCGGTGGACAACATTGCTACTGCGTTCCTTATTATGCGGAACCCTATGGGGAACCTTTTTATTAGTCATGTGAGACCGTATAACCTTCTCCTTCGCCGGTAAACCGAACAATGATAACACATTCTGCCTCAAATCACTATAAAGCGTAGATTGAGTGAAAGTTATGTACAAAATTAAGAATATAATATGGATGATTAGCTTCATTTTATCGCTACATGACTAACATTGAAATCGAAGAAAATGACTCTTTTCCTACCAGATTTAAACAAAAATCGTGGAAGCCAATTTCGTCAATAACTATAAAAATAAAACGGGTTGTAAACTTTACACGCAGGAAATTGTATGTCGAATTTATATTATTAAAAATAAGAGTACCAGTAGTTACTTTACATGAGTAACAATAAGTTTACATACCTACCTAATTTATTTGGTAGGTGTAGGTATCGTGAAGCTCTTCTGGCTAATCAGAAAGCATTAGACCTTACCTTAAACCATGTGTAAATCATAATAATAAAATAAAATTTATCTTAATAAATATATATAGTGTAATGATCTCTCTTTTCCCATGTTCCTCTAATTTTAAAGAATCATGTAAAGAGAAGTAGAGGGGAGCCTATTCTTTAGAATGCGGACTCTGGGCAATGGGATCACCCAGTTTTATACTGAACGCAGGGCTCTGCCACGGTCGACCCCTAGCTTCGCGTGGGAACTAAATGATAACCAGTTCTAAATCTAAAAAATAAAACTAAAACCAGGCCCGCGACCCTGTTGTGCTCACGAAACCGTCGAAAGAAAATCGGACACATCAGAGCACACATAACACACACACACATAACAGCACAGACAGCCAGTCACTGTTTTCGTCCTTAGCATCAAAGCGCCCATCATTCATGACGCGACGCACATTTATTAAATCCTCAAGCACCATCAGTAGTCTAGTAGTGCGTAGGGAACCAACTGCAGCTCACAAACTGCGCCCACCACGAGTATCAGACTGAAATGAACGAACTATTCTACCAATTAACTGATTTAAAGACAGACAAAATGTGCTACTTAGCACCACTCCATACTAAATTTTCTAAGAAATATCAGAATATAGAAGAAAGCAGACAAAGGCTAGAAGATCAGTGCCGAGCAATACGGAACGAACTGATACCACAATGTAGAATTGACCTTTGCATTTCGCATTTGTCCCACGTGAGATAATCTGGTGGGCTCTGAGATCAAAGTCTGTACCCGAGGCGTACATTAAGATTATCCAGGACATGTACGCTAACACTGATGCCGTCGTCAAACCCATCGTAGGCCATACAATCCCTTCCCGATTACCGTTGGTGTTCGCCAGGGTTCCGTGCTGATCCCCTACTTGTTTGGCGTTATGCTCGTTGTCGTCTCAGCTGAAATTCAGGCCTCCTTGGCTTACGAAATACCCTGATAACATCGTAGGACTAGTGAGCAAGCTTAGGCAGGATCTTGAGACCAGGGTAAACACGTGGAAGGGGATTCTAGAAATAGGTTGTTTGAAGCTGAACGTCGCCAAAACAGAATATTTGGCTACTGGAATACTAGCTGCAGTACGGATCTTGAAACCAAGCGTTCAATAGAACAGTTAAATTTCTCAGATCCATGCAGAACGAATCCGGGAATATCGGCCCCGATGTCAAGGCCCGAATCTCCGCTGCTTGGGCCAAATGGTGGAAGCTCACGACTGTCACCTGTGACCCTAAAATCCTGATCAAGCGGAATTGTCTAATATATAAGATCATAATTAGGCCTGTGACGCTTTACGGCTGCGTAACCTGGCCGGCGCTGACGAAGCACGCCCGCGAACTCCGAAAAAACAAAATGAAAATGTTGCAATGGATGTGTAGTTTGGTCACGTATTGCGTAAACCCCAGGGATACGTGGAAAATAGGTGCCTAATCCTGCCTGTATCAGAAAAGGGGTCCCGCGAGAGACCCAAGAAACGAAGGATTGACATCGCCGAGTCGGACGCGAGAGACAACGGCTTACGACGTGAGGATGCCGAAGATCAGGCAAAGTGGAGAAAACAAAGCAGGAAAGCGGACTCTGTTAGCAGATGGGATTGACCGCCCGGATGATGATGATGGTTTAGGAGGTTATTTTTTTTAAAACGTAATAGGTTTACTATTGAGAACTTATTTTTATTCATTGCATTGCTGGTGATTCTGGATTATTTGTCAATGACCTTTTAGCCATGTCTTTTTATGGTAATTTTTTATATCACCTCTAGATCAACTTTTAGAGACTATTTAAATTATCTTTCTATATTATACAGTCAATCATCATCACCATTGTCCTAGCGCTTATCCCGGCTTCTGCCAGGGTCCGCTTTACTATACATTCTTCTCCACTTCACCCGGTCTTAGCATCCTCGCGTCGTAAGCCGTTGGCTCTCGCATCCAACGCTATATTATATCTACAGTATATATAAGCCTATAAATGTTCAATATCAAAGTTTTAAAATAATTTACATCATTAATTGTAGCTTGCAGCCAATCTTCCAAACACCATTTCTTAGAGCTTTTAAGCCTTCCGCTTCGGCTTTGGCCGAAAGTTGTGGCGATAGCTATGCTTATTCAGAAAGCAAATTATTCAGTTAGTGAGTTCCTTGACGAGTCGACATAGGCGTAGGAAAGGAGGGGGGGGCACCCCAAGATGTACCGATTCGAAATTCTAGGATGGGTACATAAATAATTTCACATAAAAACAATTTCAATGAAATACAACCGAGAAATCTACACCTTACTACAACTTACTTTTAGCCACTTTTGCAGTCACAAAAATAATTTTATAAAGCAATTACATAAACTCCGCATTTGAATTTCGTGTGTCGTAAGAGGCGTCTAACTAAGGGAATAAGCCAGTGGATGGGTACTAGCATCCTTCTGTGTATCTAAGTACGTCAAGCCGATTGGCGATTCACGGCCCCCAGTTCCCGGTGGAAGGTGGTACGGTTGCGGTCACGGTAATGGCGGGGCAGGGGGACGAAAAATCTGCGGCATAGACCAAGCTACCACAAACGACGACCCCTGGCTATGGCTATATACAATGTCCAGACACTGCGGACAGACGAAAAGCTATACCAGTGTAGCCAGTGGAACTGGAGGAAGTCATGAGCAGATTACGTGGCGATGTCATAGGTTATCTGAAGCCCGAAGGAAGGAAGAAGACTCGATAATCCTGAAATCCGGAAATCTGTTCTATTTCCGGGAGGGTCAACTGTGCCAACTGTCCCTGGGCGGTATCGGGTTCCTCGTCCACAAATCCCTCGAGAACAACGTTGTCAAAATCGAATGTGTCTTCAAGGGTAGCGTACCTTATATTAAGAATTACCAAGGGGTATTCGTTGAAGGTCTCTACGAAACGGCATATATTCAATGGAGTCTCGGTGATCGACAGCGTAAGAATTGACAGTGATCACCACTTGGTCAGAGGCACATTGAATCTATATCCAAAGCTCGAAAGATCGAGATTGATGAAGTCTACGCTCCGGCCTGTACCCATCCAGATCCAAGCCCCAGGGAGCTTTCAACTCTCGTTTCGAATACCTAGGAAAGTGCGTCAACATGGACGACTACAATCAGATTAGTGAAACTTGCAGATGCCGATAGTAAGCTTGTTTGCCACCTTAGTGGTATAAAAACGCCCTACTATTCTGTTATGTGGCGAAAGCAATAGAAAACAGAAAAGAAACTGTCTCCACGGTTATTATACCGAATATATCCCGAACATCAGCCTGTATGAGATTAGTATGACTCTCATACAGCTCAAAAACAACAACACGCCGGGTGATAATGTCCAGACCAGAACAGACCTGTGCTTAAGACCCTTCAGAAACTATTCAACTCCGTCATCTTCGAGGGGAAAACGTCGGAAGCATGGCACAGAAAGTTTAGTGATATTGTTCTTCAAGAAGGGAGGGAAAGTAGGGTGATAAGACGCTCTTGAAGAACTTTAGACTCAGTCAGACTCAGTGTAATCAGCCATCATGCTTGACGTTTTTGATTTCATCGAAGCCTGGGCTGTGCTCCAGTCTCTACAAAATGGTGCGGTGCCAAATAGACTATCGACATATCGAAGCATTGAAGTGTTTGTACAAAAACACCACTAGGTCAGTACGTCTCCAGGACCTGAACTCAAAGCCTATTCAACTGTAGCGAGGCATGTAGACAAGGTGATTTCATATCACCGAAGTTGTTCACCGCTGCGTTGGAGGATGTCTTCAGGCTTCTGGGCTGGGACGGACTTGGCATCAATATTAACGGCGAATACCTCACTCACCTTAGATTTGCTAGTTTTAATATTTTGCGATATCGTAGTCATGAAAACCTTGGAAGACTTGGGCAAAATGCTCGATGACCTCTGTGGTGCCTCTCAACATGTAGGTCTTACAATGAACATGGACAAGACGAAAATTATGTCAAATGTCCATGTTGTGCCTACTCCAGTGATAGTTGGAGGCAGACCACTTAAAGTTGTTGATGACTATACATACCTAGGACAAATAGTCCAGCTAGGTAGGTCAAATTTCTAGAAATTCTCGTTTGGGCAGCGTTCGGGAAGCTACGCCATATATATTTTCGTCCCAATTACCATAGTATCTCAAAACCACTTGTGTTGTCATAAAAAGGAACCTATGAAACGGAGACGTGACCGCTCACTGTGGACATTTTAAGAAATCTCACTGTCACCCAAAGCGCAACGGAAAGGACTAGGCTCGGAGTCTCATTTGAGAGTTTAAGTACTGCAGTTTACTATTCAAACATATGAACTATGACATTACGTTACCGCGACAAGATGAAGCTTTTTATGAATTATGATGCTAGTCGTGCTACCTGACTGTACATTGGGGGTCGACCTGGCTACATCGGTTACCTCCGGGGGCCAGGCACCCCTGGGAAATTGCCCTAGATACGCCAATGCGAGTGGACTAAAATGTATATATATATTTATTGTCAATTTAATAATGATATCATTTGTCATTTTATTAATTTTATGATTTGACATTATGATGATTAGATATTGATTAATATGTATTATGTAATGTATGTATGTAATATTATTGAATTAATATGTAAGGTGACATTTCAATTCGATTATTAATTATATTGACTGTAATACTATTTAATTATTGATCTCAATTGTAATCAATTTATATGCATTGTAAGTTTTGACATTATGTAGGTGTAGATACTGAAATTTGGACATTGTATGAACAATCCTAATAAAGAAATATGCATATGAATTTATGAATATGCATAGCCGATAAATCGGCTTCGGCTTTAGCCAGAAATTGACCTTCGGTTGGACACTAGTCCGACACTGGGATCTAGGGTCGACGTTCGACTCTTCGACCATGTCCCAACGGCCGACCAAAATGTGAGATGTAAAAAAACTAACTAAAAGCAATATTTCAGCATTTTCGATTACAACAAGGTTTTGGGTAGTTGGTCCGCACTATATAACCGAATTTTAAATCATTTCCCTAACACCGACCACTGTGGTCGTCTATGGGCCTAATTAGAATTGTATTTTTTTCTTCCATTTTAAAGAAGGTGTTCTTTTACGTGTAATTATTAAGACATTAATCTCTGTATGTAGTGCAGCAGTTTTCCAACAGCCGACGAATGGTCGACCATTGATGCAAAGATATAATTAGAAGCGCCCATGCTTGACTACTTAGCTGTGGTGATATATATAGCATATCATTGCTCGTTGTATTTTTATAGCCTAGATAATACCTACTGAAGAAGATGAAGTTTCAAGTTAGCGTTTGTAATTTATTAAATGTTTTTAAAATTCCTATCCATTTATTTTAGTGGTCGGCTAATGACGCATTGCCTCGCCGGTCGAGTATTGGTGTGTGGTGGAGGGTTGGTATCTACATTTCGAATTTTTATTTTTAATTGTGCATAAAGTAATGAATATATTATGTAATACATAACCATATATATCAGTCGTCAGAGCAAAGACCAAACAATAATTTAAACGCCTACATTTTAAGTTAGAAAATTATTAGGTACGTCTATTATAAAATTTAATAGCTAAAATAGTAGTTTATGCAACTGGCATATAAAAGGGCATATAAAAGGGGACTCGGCTACGCCTCGTATGATAAACAGACACTCATGTTTTAATACCTAATTATATGCAGTTGCATAAACTACTTTATCTACACTCATATTTTCTGGTTAAAATTTCGTACCTATAATTTTCTCAACTTTGCTGGACGTAAGCTGCGAGTCAATTTTGTTGTATCTAAGCGTCGAGGATATCAAGTGACGGGAAATTCACTTCACTACTTTTACATTTAACTATTTATTTGCTTCAAACAAGACAAAACAATTACTTTTACAATTAGAAAAAATAAACCGTTTAGCGGGAAAATAATTGCACACAAATATATGCGTAATAGGCCAGTCAAATATTACAAAAAAAATGCCCTAAAACGCAAAGCGCGAGGTAACGCTGCATTTTTGGTATGTTATTTGGACCCCTTAAGAGAGTGAAACTACATTTTGCAAGCAAAAAAAATAGTGCTTCCTGCGTAATACTTGAAAAGCTGCGAAATTTTGGGACTTTTTCTACTTTCTGGTCTGAAAATAAAAAACCATGCATTTTTCGACCAATAAAACTTTATAGCTTTTAAAGTTCATTATATTTGCCACTATTTAAGCCCAAACGCAGCTATACAAATTGTACAGTGACCAAGTTATGACTCTTCAAAGATTGACAATTTTTCCCAAAAATTCACAATTTTAAGTATTGCTCCCGTTCGGAGTAAATTATTTATAAAATCGCTAGTCCCATGATAAAAGTAACTCAAAGAAAGTTGTAGTACATTTAATTTACTTTCATTGAAGTACAAAACGAACTAAGTGAAACTAATAGTTTACTCACAATCTTGAAAATGGTTTTTGAAGAGTTCTGTGAATATTTATGTGTGAATGGTACCAAAGGAAATGTTTTCAGCCAAATATCGGTATAACCACTTGTGCTTAGAAAAAAATTGTTAGAAATTACGTTTTAATAATAATTAAATACCATCACAGGGTGCCAATCAGCTCCCAAGACCGTTCTATCAGTCTTAGGGTCTAGCGGAAGATATTGCTCAACATCGCTTTTGCAATTGTATTAGGAGGCGCAAAAACAAGTGGCGAGCTCGCCGCGGTGCTGAAATTGGACTAGCCTCAATGTACCTATGAAACGGTTCTCTATCCAATTCTCGGATTCGGTTAACGTTGCTTAACCTTGGTTATAGTTCTCGCAAGCACGCTGCCGCTATACCAGGGGCGGGCTATTTTAGAATCGTTCGCCTCGATTCGAACGATTTTAAATTTTGATTTTCGGTGTAAACATTTCATATTTTGATGCATTTTTGCCCATACTCTTTCGGTGTTGACAATGTGATTTTGAAAATATTGAACTTTTCAGGACGAAATTCAAAATTAAAAATCGTTCGAATAGAGGCGAGCAATTCAACAACGCAACCTAGGGCCGTTTGTATGTTAGTTTGAAGTTTCTTAGTTTTAAGTTTAACACATTTAATTACCATTACGGAACTTTAGAGTTCTATTGAAATCGTAAAAATGTATTTTTTTGCATTACTTAGCTTTAATGTTGTATCTACATTCATACGACGACGACATTAGGGCCTTCAAAGAACAAGCCTCTATAAACGAATTCTCACCACTGGCAGGCTCGGTAGGACAATCCTTAGTAAGTACGCTTTATAGCGCCTAAAACTAAAAAAAATGATGGTTGCATTCGTCCTATTGCGGTAGGGACTACCTACCGACGCCAGCCTAGCAAATTACTTCCAGCATATTCAGCTCGACTTTCCCGCTGATCCCGCTCCGGCCATGTACCAATAACTGTTTTCTGAGTTATGTACATTAGTTGAATACTAACCGATGCTCTTACGGTGAGGGAAAACATCGTGATGAAACCTGCACATTCAGGCGACTGGATGTGTAACCATGATCCAATCTGGTCAGGTTCCCCTGGTAGCAGGGTCATGGAGGTCAGATGGCAGTCGCTCCACTGTAATTACCTGATCTGCCAAATCCTGGATCATGGTCAAGGCGGCCCCCGGGCCCTCGTTCTCGAGAGCACAACCGGGACATTAACGCCAAGATAATTATTTTTTTTTATATTATATTCAGCTCGACTTTGGATCTAAAGGTGGCGTTCCACGCCATGAGAACTTTCCTTCAAAGTAATAGTGTTGAAGTCGTACTGAAGATTGTTTCGCACCAATCTGCAGCGAAGTTCGTCCCATAGCCGCTGGGAACAGGAATTTTTCGGGAGCTCGGCCTCCGGAGAAACCTCCTGCCAAAGGCATTCGGCCCCGATAGAATACGTCGTATTAAAATTCCCTAGTTTAGATAATAACTTCTACACTGGATACTTTTAACATCGTCGTTAAAGTGGTTAACAACTACCGTGCTGTTAACATCGTTGTTAAAGTGTTCCTACAAATTTAATCTAAATTCACGTAAAAAATATTGATTTGCGTCTAATATCCCGCAAATTTTATAGTTCATAGTGATAGTGACTTAATAGTGAAGTCTTATCTTCAATAACTTTGTATATTGAAGCAAATTAACGTTAGAACTTCAATCAATAACAATCAGCTGAGTGCTGCGCGTGATCAACTGGTGAAACGCATAACCGACGCAATTTGCGCGGACGTTACGACGTTCTTCTCGCAGCCACGCCGTGTGATCAGTGAGCGTTAACTTGAATCTACCTTACCGTTTAACTTATTACTTGCGAAACTTAAACATGACTTCGAACTGCGCTGGTTGCAATCACATTATTGAGGATTTATACTAATGCGGTAATACATATGACTTAGTTTGTATTAAGATCACCAAAGAGGTGTTCGATCAATTAAGTACAGAAAAGAGGAATGACTGGTGGTGCCCGGATTGTGTATGCTTGCGCCCGAAGACTGACAACAGTGATAACACATCGGTGCGTTCCTTGGGTGAATTGAAAAATACTTATACCTACAGTAAGACCGGTAGCAGCAACGTGAATTTATTGCGCGGGAGGGAATCGCACGGCGCGGATTTGTCACTGTCTGTCGCGTCGCCTCTGCCGGTTCCGCAGTTTCAGAACGATATTTCCAAACAACTCCTTGACCTTAGGGCTTATTTCGACTCTAAATTGGACGCCATTAACACAGAAATATTAGCGGATTTGGCTGGTAAAGTTAAGGCGAGGAAACAGTTAAGCAAGTGAATCAGCAGTACAAATTACTAGATAAAAAAATTATTGCTCTGGACTGTGTGGTCAACAGTCTTAAGTCACAGAACGATCAGTTGGTAATCGACTCTACGAAAGTAAAGGAGAAGGAGTCTTGAACAAGAGAATAACCTGCTTAAGTCTAAATTAACCGACCTTGAAGTCTTACAACATAACTTGAATGATGTGGAGCAGCGCGCGCGTCTGAGAAATTTACAAATTTTCGGAATACCTGAAAATAAAGCGGAAACCCTGGTACCTATGATATGTAGGATTGCAACAGTGCTTGGGGTGTCATTATCCAGTGGGGACATCGAGTATGCTACACGGCTTCCTTCACGTACCAAGAACCTAGGATTGCCGAAAACTATTATCGTCAGATTTAGGTCTCTTCAGATTAGAGATAGCCTACTCAGTGCGGCGCGCAAGAGACGCCGTTTGTCTACAAATGATATCGACATCTCCGGCAAACCGGCACCAATTTAAATAAATGAACATCTTACATCTTATAACAAGTCTCTATTAAAGGCAACTTGGGATAAGTGTAAAGACTTGGGGTTTCAAAATACATGGACACGAAATGCAAAAATATACGTACGACTACACAGCAAGGCCCACTGTTCGCATTTTCAATTTAGAACAGCTGAACAAATTAGAGTAGGCCAATGGCCTGATGTTTCGTTTTTATTCTTGCAGTCTTTATTGTTTTTTTTATCCAACTTTTATCTTATTTTTTAATCAATTGTATGCACACTCACGACGCACAGAACACACACATTCACTTCACATCATTCATTCCGCTCTAGTAGGATTTTTATATAATCTAGAAATGGCAGTCTGCCGCGAATGTAGCGTGAGATACTACAGTAATATTATTTTGAATTATGATGTATTTTAATTTGTATCTTCAGAACTCGCGCAGCATTCGTGGCAAACTAGCCAAATTTTCTAAAGGGCTTTTACTTCACGATTACCATATCGTAGCTATATGCGAAACTTGGCTATTGGATGGGATATGTGATTATGAATTGACCGACGGGCGATACGATGTCCATCGTTGCGACAGGGTAACGGAGCGGGGGCTGGTGCGGCGCGGCGGCGGCGCGCGCGCGTTCGCTGGCGGCGTCATGCTGCCAACGCACCGCGAGCTAAGGGCTCGCGCTCTAACACTGTCGCCGGGCACCCCTTATGAGTTACCATCTCATGATACACAAGTTGAGCACCTTGCCTTTTACTTGACAGAATTTATTAATTGCAACCCGGGGGCAGATTATCTCATTGTCGGGGACTTTAATTTTCCTGTTATTGACTGGAAATGTAATAGTGATGGGTTGTCAATGCTACCTTTTAACATAACTAATGGATCTCAGCGCAATTTTCTGGACGTAATTTCAAGTTTTGGCCTAGAACAGTATAACAGCGATTCTAACGACAATAATCGTTACCTAGACCTAGTTTTTTGCACTTTGGAGGTGACATCAACGAGATGTTCCTTACCAATTACTCGAGAGGATATGCCTCACCACCCGGCTATTGATTTGGAAATACCTAATTTAATTATAAAAAACATGCTAAATAATCCTAAACGCAAGATTTACAACTTAAAAAAAGATGATTATGAGGTGATTAGATCTCGTTTAAACTCCATTGATTGGCCAGCTAAATTTAAAAACGCAGACGTTGACGACATGTTATCATGTTTTTATTCCGAGTTACAAAATATTATTGATGATGAAGTTCCCTCGTTTCTGAGTGATGGTAGTAGTTATCCTATATGGTATTCAAGACCTCTTATTAATATTATAAAAGAAAAATCAAAATTCCATAGGTTATGGAAACGGTTTGGTAATCCATTGGGATTATGATTCTTTTGCCTTGCTAAGACAACGGCAAATAAAGATACAAGATGATACTGGAGGAACTATATGGACAGTTGTGAAAACGCCATAGCAACAAATCCCAAACATTTCTGGTCATACACTAACTCGTTGCGTAAGGATCGTGAAGTCCCGGCCCAAGTATCGTATGGCAGTCATCTGGCCACCAGTGGTCCCGAAATTTGCAATGCATTTATGGATCATTTCCAATCGGTGTACTCGCAGTCCCAGCCGTGTCAAAAGGGCGACTTTGAATCTAACTCTTCCAACCATATTCATGTATTGAGTACGATTCATATTACTGAGGCATTGGTGGCCAAACATTTGAAAAACTTAGATTGTAATAAAGGAGCTGGAAGTGACGGGATTCCTTCTATTTTTGCGAAATTATGTGCCGAGAAGCTAGCAATTCTTTTATCAATAATTTTTACACATTCTATGCAGAATGGAATATTTCCCAAAGAATGGAAGGTAGCTTATATCACACCTGTTCACAAGAATGGATGTAAACAGAATGTTGAAAACTACAGGCCGGTCTCCATTTTATCTGTTTTTGGTAAGGTTTTCGAGTCAATTGTTTATAACCAATTGTATCCTGTTGCTGCGGCTTATATTCCAGTCTCTCAGCATGGATTTATGCGCAGAAGATCGACTGTTACTAACTTGGCCGTGTTCACCGATTGCGTTGTTCGCCATATGGATGCGGAGTGCCAGGTTGACGTAGTGTACACCGACTACTCAAAATGTTTTGATCTTATTGATCACTTCTTACATCGAGAATCGATCACAGGCTGTAAGAGTAGGGGTATATAAGTCTAACTTTAAACTAATACCGTCGGGAGTACCACAGGGTTCCCATTTGGGACCCTTGCTATGTAACATTTACCTGCATGACATAGTTACATGTTTCCTACACTCGATCTGTTTATTGTATGCGGATGATAAGAAAATTTTCTTGCCCGTTCGTAATGTGGCTGACTGTGACAAACTCCAGGGAGACCTTGATAGGCTCTCTGTATATTGTGTTAAAAATCGGCTAGAGTTAAATATAAAGAAATGCGAAACTATCACATTTACTAGGCAAGGTAACTTTATATCTAATGAATATGTACTTAATGAGATTATTATTCCCAGAGTTAACCTAGTCCGTGATTTGGGAGTAATGTTGGACTGCAAATCCAGTCTCATTTTGACTATGTTACTAATAGAGCTTTCAAAATGCTGGGGTTCCTGCATAGGAGTGGAAGTGCATTCCGGAAGGCGCATTCTTTATAAACCCTGTATTTTGCTTATGTTCGAAGCTTAATGGAGTATGCCTCCCCGATCTGGTCTCCCACTTACGTGACCCACTTCGCTCAACTGGAATCGGTGCAGCGTTGTTTTACACGCCGCTTGAATTACCGTTTTGGAAAACAAGGAAGCCATGCAGAAAGACTTTCTAACTTTAATATGCTTTGTAGGGTCTTGCCCTGAAGCTGTACTTACTGTTATTAGGACTCCTGTTCAAATAACTGTTCAGCACGTTGACACTTTTATTGTCAATTTTAAACATATAATTGGTATATTCTTGGGTTTGGCCCTTCAGGCTCTGATTGCTCATCATCTTTGCCTGGAAAATTAGTTAATACTGTAAATTCTGACTACGTTGTAACTACGTTCTACAAATATTTTGAATCGAATCGAACTTCGATTAGAGTATTTTCTTTTGGGGAAATGATCTCTTGTTTCCTAAATATCCAATTGGTAAAAGTAATGAGGGTTTTTGGTCAAATACAAGGGTATTGGGGTGTGTGTCTGGATTCTTACCGTTGTATATTCTTGTTTTCCTTTGGTTATGAATAAAAATGACCCCCGCGAAATATTTTGAATCGAATCGAACTTCGATTAGAGTCTTTCTTTTGGGGAAATGATCTCTTGTTTCTTAAATATCCAATTGGTAAAAGTAATGAGGGTTTTTGGTCAAATATAAGGGTATTGGGGAGTGTGTCTGGATTCTTACCGTTGTATCTTCTTGTTTTCCTTTGGTTATGAATAAAAGTAGGCCCCCATGCCACGGGGGTCATTTTTCCATCACATTAGAATGTTTCTTTCGTGGCAAATATTTGATTTAGTATTTAAAATATCACATTTTCCAAATTAACGTTAATCTTTTATTATTTTATTATTTATATGTCATATGTTGTCATGCGGACACAGTTCATAGTCGGCGGAGATTTTAATCTTTTTTGTGCTCCCCTTATTCTAGATAATTGCTGGATCCAATTCTTTATCATGTCCTCATGGATTATATCCTTGGCTGCTAAACACGAGGTCGTCCGAAAATAAATATCGACCACTTCGGAAACTGGCTGGTCGACTATGAGTACTGGCCATCAAGACTATATCTTCTTTTGTGCCAAATGCGTTCTCGTACGTGTTTAAGAAAAGACCGAGCCTTCGTTAGAGAGTGCAGCTGATGAGTGGGCAGAGTTCTCCCAGCCTTCGAACTAGAAGGTGGATCAGTATCATAGCTAGAAGAAGCTATCTTCAGAAACCAAAATGAAATATAAAGTGACCGGTCAAATTATGCACGTGACTGCATAAAAGTTTATCCTCGAAGTTTTCTAATTAAATAGTCTGTCGAGTCAATCTGCAACCTGTAATTTTCGGCCAACAGTGAACCCAGTGATCCAGTCCGGGCATAAGTTGTGAGGAGTGGACTTTCGTAAAAACTTTCGTACTTTTAACCTTTTAAATTCTTTTTATAAATTTCTTGTTTTGTAGATTGTAGTTTCTGGACTGATTGTACATAAACCCATTACCCTGATATTCGTTGTTTTTCTTATTAACTGAGCCTGGCACTGTCCGTAGGACAGTGTTACGTTACAGCTTTCCCTCGAGAATAGACGTTTAATTGGCGACATGAAGCTACTATTTGATATAATAAACGCCATGGTGGACTGTCCTGGGCTAATAGAGCGTGTCGGTTTATGTGATTTTTCTACTCGCACTAGGCACATGCGCTTCCTTTACGCTGGTTCCGCTCGCTCCAACTATGCGAGACATTCCGTGTTGCATCCAATTATTCAAACTTATGAGGATCGGTTCAAGAAAGCTGATATATTCTTCATGTCACGTAACAGATTCATCAGTTTTGTTATTGACAACACACACACACACACACACACGCAGATTCGAGATTTATGTTAAGAATTAAAATATAAGAATATATTTTACTGTGTTGTTGACAACACCGCAAAACACAACAATAGAATTAGAATTTTTTCTTTAACGAAGTCCGAGAGGGATTAATCAAAATACCTAGAAGGTGAAGCCACGCCTCGTCGACGACAATGTAATAGCAATAGCGTCAAAAGCTGCAGAAATGGCACCAGCTCCCAGACAGCACTCTGGTTTATACAGATCGCATTTGAGATTCAAGTCCAAACCAATCACTCTGAACTCGCGCATAAGGAGCTGTAAATCCTGTAAAACCGAGTTCGCATCCCCTCGTAGGATTCCGTCGTCTAAGTAGGTCGTATTACCACACGTTAATTTTTAATTTAAGTTAATTTTTATAAGAAAATTTAATAGGAATTTGCCACTATGATTTTGTTTGTATAATTATAATATTTGTATGCCCACAGTTAGGGTTAACACAGAGATACTCACAAACATTATAATATCTTGATGTATCTGTATGCCTACCTGTGACACAAATAAATGCCTTTGACTTTGACTTAAATTTTTTATTTAGCTTCTCGAGAGTTACCTATCTATTGCTGGCAACCGACTACTGATTGCAAGAGGTAGCCTTTGTATGTAAGATTGCTCGGTTCTTTGTAGCATTGCCGCATAAGCTTATAAGCGGCCGGCAGCTTAGATCGTATTTGACCAAGCAAAGCGCCTCTATCGACAGAGTTGAATCCATTTTTTACAAGTACGAAACTGTCACCCATCCTGTTCCCGAACATTGCGAGCATTGCTTAACCTCGGTTATCGGTCTCGCAAGCACGCTGCCACTAAGCCAGTGCCGCTCTCCCAAAGTGTAATGCATGTAAGCTTTACCACTACGCGATAGAGAAAAATTAAATACCTCTGAAAACGCCTTAAAATCACATTTCATGTATGGGGGTGTCTCCATATTTTAGATTTTTTTACTATTATTATTATTTTTTGTTATAGCGGCCATAGTAACACATACTCTGTGAATAGCTCAAGTATCTAGCTATTACGGTTCCGAAGATACAGTCACTAAAGGTTTCAGTGTATGGGTAGCTTCATAGTGGCGGGCAAGATGACGGCCTGGTGACGTCACAGCTAGATCGCGGCAGCAATAATTTCACGAAAAAATATGTCAACTTAAATATTGTATAACTCAGTCATTTATGGACGGATTTCAAAATTTTTTTCACTGGCTTGTTAGTTTTGATCTATATTTTAACACTATGTCATTAAATATGGCAATATCGATATTAGGAAACTTCCTAATTGGGACAGCGCGTAAGAATGTGACTCAAAATTATGAAAATAATGTTTAAACTCCATTGAAAACTATCGTGCATTGGAAAACAATGCCTAGGTTGAAAGTTGGACTTTAATGTCGTAACTTTAATTTACATTCTTTTTCGCCTCTAAAAATCACCTACCGTTCGGCTAATGGGCGACGCAACGGGCATTATTCATTACCTTCTGGACTTAGGCAATAAGTTATTACATAAGTCCAGAATGAAGATGTAAGTATCATCGGGCATACTTAGGCAATAAAAATACAGTCACTCATGAAAAAGGCTCACTAATAATACCTACCTAAACTCGGAGATGCAATTCAAGACAAATTGCCCCTATAAAAAATAATTGATTGGTGATTTTAAATGGTGGAATATTTAAAATACCCAATGTTTTTTAAATATTCTAAAAATTATATTTCATTTTGAATGTAATTATTTTTATTAATATTTTAATGATTTCAAATAATCCACCCCTTGGGTTTATTTTTTATAGTGGCAATTTATTTACACTTTTGATCTTGAATTTCATCTTCGAGTATAGGTAGATATAGTCCTCCTCGTCGTGTCCGATGACGTAGTAAAGTAATTTAATATTATTTCGGATGAGCACGTATCTCATCTATCTCCAGACAAGCTACCGAACCAATTCTACCCCCTCCGTCAAGTACCGGAGCGACCACTCTCGTCTGACCGCCTACCAGAGAGTCAGCTAAGGCCCGAACATATCGGAACTCGAAACCCCACCACCGGCTCTCCATAGCCGTAGGACTTTTGGAAGTTCAAAATCCGTAGAATAGCAAGGGTCTACTGCGCGTGACATTACTTAAATGGGCAAGTAGTTGCGCTGGTACAGATCCACTCTCTCGTCCCCCATTTCTAGGTGGCAATGGATCGGGTGGCCGATACGACTGATGGGAAAAGGATGTTGAGTCGTGTTGCAACACCTTGCTACACCGCTACAGTAGCCGTATTCACAATGATTCGAAAACTTTGTCGAATATTCGGCCACGGAAACTCTATCGAATGGGAAATGTCTATGGTTCTCCCTCGGAAAAGAAGAGCGTTTACGAAGACACTTTTGTTGATTGAAAAATGGATTATTGGCAATTAATAACATAAATTTGTAAAAAATGCTATTAATAAGTTATATTTCGCTCTATATATTAATTTTTATATAATATTTGATTGTTTATAAGTAGAATATTTTTTTCTTTGAAGTTAATTTGCAAAAATATAAAGTAATTATTTGAAAGTTAAATTCTTTCTGTCGTTATGAACACATAAATATTGTCAAACTAAAGTTTTCAAAAAAGTTTCCCCGTTTTTCTTCGAGCGATTTAGTTTAGTGATTAAATTAATTTTTCCCTTTCGTATCTAATCTAATCGAAGAAACCATGTTAACAGTAAGTACCTGACTAAATATTTATAGTACCTATTCACTTGAATCAAGTACAAACTCAGTGATTGAATTTTGGATAAATAGCTATTTAAACTGCCTGTTTTCTTGCGATTCCAGCCATCACGTACATCATACGGCCAACGAGTGGCGATGTTAGAATACATGCGGGCCCATCCCGCACTCGCAACGGGTTGACTGAATTGTCCAGACACAGCAAGGGAAAAGAAAAAATTGTTAGCGGACCTCGCCGTAATATTGAATGCTATCGGTGATGGTGCAACTAAAACTGCAGACAAATGGATGAAGGTAGAAGAAGTAAATATTGATTAATTTTGAATATAACATAAGTTGTTGTAGGTTGAATATAATATATTTATTAAATTGGTATTTATTTTCAGACTTGGCAGGACTGGAAGTCAGATATAAAAAATAAAGCCCGTATAATTCGGGTATTTAAATCTGGCACTGGTGGTAGACCTTCTCTGGTGGGGGTGACCCAATGCTTAATGCCCTTCAACGCCAAGCTGAAGCAGCTGAAGTGCAAGCCGCGGCGGTGAATAAAGTGTCAGAGGGCATAATTAGACAGGCCGTTGCGATAGAAAATCTTGTAGAGGTTTTCACCCGAATCGCAACTGCCATAGAAAATCTAACTAAGTGATTACCTAAATTTGATTACCCACCACTCACTAAATTTCAACTTTATTATTTTATTAGTTTTATGTGATCATTTCATTTTTACTGAGTCTGATTTAAATTAGTAACTGTACTGTTAATTAAAGTTATAATTAACAATGTAGGTTGATTTTTAAAGAAATTTCATAATTGAGATATGCTTTTGTATGTATCACTTACCAAATTACACTTTGAAAATACAAAAAGCACTAAGACAGCATTTTTTCTGTGATTTAAATTAGCAACTGAATTGTGATTTTAAATGTACCTATAATTAGGTTATTAGTAAATAAGGTAGTGATCATTTAATTTTTGCTGTGATTTTACTGAGTCTGATTTAAATGAGTAAATGAATTGTGATTTTAAATTATAATTAGTAAAGTATTTTTTACAACTGTATATATTTTTATTAATATACCTATATCAGGAAGGGTGTAAGAAGTCCGCAAAAGGAATGTCCTACTCATTGAACTAAACTCTCTATAAAAATGTGATCAGCTGATCGGTAAGTACTGTTGTAAGTAAAAACGAACAGTTTTAATTTCTTAGAGGGTTTGTAAGGATTATTATAATTAGAAAAAGAGAATAAACGTTTTTATGAATAATAATTTAACTAGTTACCTAATTTAAACTTAACAGAAATAAAAGGAAAGATATAAAAAATTTACATATAGTGCATATAGGACAAATAAAAAAAACATTTCAATGTTCAGAAAACAAAGAAGACAGGCTTGTGGTTTGCCCGATGGTAAACAGTTACCGCAATCTATGGACGTTTGCAATTCCAGTGGTAAAATTTCCATGTTGCCGACCCTGTAAAAACCTTTTACCCACTTTCTTGAAGACCTTGCGTGTGTCTTTGGAACCACGATGTGAGGATGAACTATGCCGAAGGCGAGCGGTGCGTTGATAGAAAGTAGCTGTAGGCATCAAGACAAATATTTCTTCAGAACAAACACTACAATTTTCACAGCGTGTTTTTTAATATAGTCCCAACGGCCAAGGTGATACTCTGGTGCTTTTGCAACCAAGTTATTATAGAGAGTCACTTAACCATAATCAATGGCAGAGCCTCTGTACTAACTGCCTTCTCACCCTCAGTGCCTCTGCCTATATATATCCCTCTCTTCAAATTTAGTGGCAGATGCAAATGAATCACTATCCTCAGTTTCCATTTCGTCTGGTGGGTTTATGCGCACATAGACACTGAAATTAATACAGATATTTTCAATGGTTTTGTATTGTTGTTATTGTAAAAAAATTTAGGTTATTTTTCAGCGTTTAGCACAATTTTTGTCATACTTACTTTCAATTCCACCAGAATCGCACAAGCATATGAGGTCCTAGGATAATAGGGCTTTATATCTTCTATAATGCGGATCGCAGTCTCCGCAGAGAAGCGATAAACCCTACTAAAGTTGTGCATATTAAATGGGTTCGACAAATCCCTTATTTGCCGATTTAGGTGCATTGTATCGGCTCTCTGCTTCGCCTTTATCCTATTACGGTGTTATAGCGCCAGTACAAACTGCATTTTCCAAGAAAAGCGTTCTAATCCACAATTCACAAAAACTTCCCGCGAGCTAAATAGCATTCGTGAAAATTTCCGAATAATAGACAACTTTCGAATTGAACTGTCATTTTCAAGGTCATTCGAAAAATTTTTCGAATCCGAATCCGAATCGAACCATTGTGAATACGGCTACAGAAGCCGGTAAAGATGTATCGACAATGTCCGCCTCCTATATCGATGTAGGCTTCAGTGTATTTCCGCAAAGTCAACCGGTTACGACTGTAGGTTCACAGTCCCTTTGCTAGGTTTAGCCCACGGGTTTTGCCAGGGTGTGGCCGCCGTCTACACCACACAGCGTCTTGGAGCCACTATCAGAGAGTTTAAATAGGTTTACATTTCAACCATCACGGTAAGTGAAGCGTTGACCGATAGCCAAACAAAACTACTGCTACACCCCAAACCTAGTACCTACTACCTAGGCTACCTATCCTATCCTTTCAGTGATATACCTAGGATAGGTGTGTGAAGGATAGGCTGAGCTTATCGACGATGGAGGATCCACTCTGACCACTCTCTAAGCTGATACCCAAGATAAAGATATTTGGAATCATCTGTGCTATTATCAGGATTTCATACTAAGTACTACCCGGAAGACATTTGCCCGACAATTGTGCAAGTGGACATGTGCTAATGGACATTTGCGCGAATAGAAGTCCCCCATTTATTCAGCGTTAGTAAGAGGTGTTTTGTTATTTCTCTATCGTAATAACGGCAACACATACAAGCACAAAACTTTGTACAATCTTAGTGCTAAGCTAATACTGAAGTATAACAACAAATAATAAAAACCGATCAAGCGTGAGTCTGACTCGTGTATCAAGTTTTCGATTTAATAGAATTTAGCTAATTATAAGATCACTAAAAAAATTTTTGGTGTTATAGCGGCCATAAAAACACATATTCTATGAAAATTTTAAGTTCTTGTCTGTTACGGTTCTAAAGATACATTAATTAGCGCATATTATGTCCATTTACGCAAGTATCCATTCGTGCAAGAGGCCATTCGCGCAAATGTCTTTTGCGCACATGGATTTGCGCAATTGCGATGCCTGTATTTGTTATAGGACTACAGTAGGTGAAGTTCATACCAACTACACTTGTAATGAAGAGCCTTGCAACAGTTCCCGGTACATACATAATAATCCCAGTATAGACATATTATCCAGTGTCCATTTAATACCAAGTATGCAATTGTGTCCATTGTATAGTGAAAATTTAAACCTAAAATCAATATAATTTATGAATTGGGCTAATATCAAATAAGAAAAAGTAATATTTAAGTTAATTAGTTTATTACTTCCACAACAGCTTCCGGCCTTTCTAACCAAACTCTGTGATCCTTGTTTTTATCAATGGGAAAACACCTTTTATTTTCACATTTGTTACAGGTCCACATCATAAGTTTCTTCTTGTTTTTAGTCTTAATTCTCATCTTAGCTGTAACATTGTCTACTAGAATGCACTTGCACTTCTTACAAATTTGTCTTTTTATGTCAGGATGTCTGCAAAGAGATGGTTGAATTATGAGGAATTTCAATTATGAAATTTATTCTTTTGTACACCTTTGGGTTTAGGTTAATAGGCTCCTTTTTCCTGCACATAAACTCTAATTTGGTCTTTTGTACGTAGTTAAGGCGCACTAATTTAGCCAACCCAGCTCCCCTAGAAGTCCATCAGTCTCTTCAGACTTTTGCAGATCTCCTGGAGGGATCCCGTTCCTAATGCGACTTTTGCCCTGTGGCCCTTTATACACCCTTGGTTGATACTTTGTAGAATAGGTAGGGTGAGTGGGCGATTCTAAGTTGTAACCACTTTCACCAAGTTGTTGGGTGTTGAAGGAGTGGCTATTGCCAGCGGTGGACTTCCTGCGTCTGAGATGATGATGACTATGTTGAACCTCTTTCTACTAGGGGTGAGCGAGCTGAATATTTAATTAGAATTAATAAAAAATTTAAATCAATGTGTTGCAGTATTGTTCAATAATTTCCATATTAACGTTAAGACTAATTTTTTAATACACAAAGTGTGAAATTTATTTATTACATTTATTCCTACCTATGTGTGGCGTTACGAATACTGGTGGCGAAGTGTGGTTGGCCAAGGTCTCCCGCTGGGGACCTGGAGACTGGTTGAACAATTTAGGGCCCCATAGTGGTATTTTTTATATAGGTATAGAACTTGAAGACTGCATTTATTTATTTTAATCCCTAGGACACAAGTTTAGTTTAATACGTAAGAACCCTGTTTGTAGGTCCTTTTGCTAAGCCACAATTCATACAAAACCGCAGAAGGTAGGCCATGAAACATACTCACATTTTTAATACATTTTTCTTTGCCACACTAATAATAAGGTTTCCATAATATGACGATAACACCGGATTCTTCTCTGCTACATACTTGCTGATCTAAAATATAATGAAAGCAATAGATATATTTTTTTAATAATAACAAGTTAATTAAATTAGAAGAAAGTATTGACAACCCACCTGGTACAGGTAATTCATTCGATGAAAAGAATCATTAGCTTGAATTTTTTTCATTATTTTAGTGTTCTCTAATTAAACTATTTCTTTCCGCATTAATCAACAAATAACTAACCTCAAATACAAAGACTACAAAGAGGAAATCAACTGTCAAAATTGTCAACAAAAAACAGCTGATGATGTGCGGTTCGTTCGCAAAGTATGATTTATTACATAAGAGCACCTGCTATGGATCAAGTGCCGAAGGATCTGTTAGAGCTTCAGAAGCCGAGATGAAAGGAAACCGTTAAGGGTCGACATGAGTAGTGCCTTTTGGTGTCGAAGGACCGTCTTCTTTGACTCACTGAGCCAAAAAGTAATTAAGTATTATTGAAAATTAGTCCCATGGGAAACTGAAACGATCTTCACAAACTGAAGAAGGGCTGTTTTTTACAAGCGCCAAGGAACACAAATAAATTGCATTGCGTGATAAATTTTTATTTCAAATTGTTATTGTTGTAATCAAATACGTATTTCTTCTGTATACATTATTTAATATTATTTACATATAATACGAACTCATTCATAACTTGATTGATAGAAGTTGGACAAATTCTTACTATAATAATCTACTGCTAAATGAAATAGTGCTAATAACAAATAAAATAAGCATACATTACTTGCCTGCCTTGCTTTGCGTGAGTTTCTGACTGATCCCGAGGTTTTAAATTTTTCGAATGAAGTTAATTACATACTGAAAAATATTGAATTGTACATAATTGATATTTAAATTATAGTCTTGCCTTAATCCTGCGAGTGAAAAGTTCTAGTGATTTTTATGTGAAATATTGATGTCCTCACCATAACCTTTTTCAAGGATATCGTTTCGGCAATCGAATTTCTTCGAATCGAAGAAAGATGTTACGAAAAAAATATTTGCTTGCTTCAAGAGTAAAGTCAAAAGCCTTTTGTCATAGCCGGCTATCATCTACCCAGTCAAGTATTGGGGAAACAGAAATCAACTTTTCTAACAGGTAACTAACCTCAACAATCTACAAAGAAACTTTGGTTATGGTCAGGCTCAGCAGCAGCGGCTGTGGAGTTTCAATCTTCAATCCAGTCTAGCGCAACTGCTCGCTTGGGTAAGGGAGTACAAAAGGGGGCAATTTAAAAAAAAACTTCATTTTACAAACATAAACATAGTGAATTTAATATCTTGACATTTTAAATATAATTACATTTAATTGCAATTGCTCGTTGGTAACATATGTTATTCTTGTGTGTATGACATTATTACTATTGTTATGTTTTATGTGTCATTATAAATTATGTATTTATGGGACCTACATACCTGAAATAAATGACATTTAATATAATTTACAAGCCTTTTTGCCTTAGCCTCATTGCCCCCTTTGTTATCCTCTCTTGTCCTCTATGCCCTGCCACTTGTACAATGGAGCATGGCGACCAATGATGCAGTTGCCATAGCTGACTTCTAGGCGAGCCAGATCTAGCTGAGTTTTCAAACAATTCGCTTAAAGAAGAAGAATTTTATATTTTCGAGATCCATTTATAAAACCTTAAACCAGCCAGCTCTGTTAAAAAAATTTCGTACACCACTTAACACAAGTTTTTAACATTTAAATTGCATTATTCATAGCTCAACACTGAAACTTAAAACGGGTCAATATGCTCGGTTTGCTGATGGGGCTTGTGTAGCCAGCCTCGGCAACACTAGTGTGCTGGCCACAGTGGTATCAAAAGCAAAGCTGAGTTCAAGTACGTTCTTGCCTCTGGTCGTAGACTACAGACAGAAAGCAGCAGCTGCTGGACGTATACCAACAAATTTCCTGAGAAGAGAATTAGGTATGTACTTATGTTTAGTAAACAGATTTTATAAATTAATTATGGTTTTTATGGTATTTTTACACTTTCGCTGCTAACCCAAATATCAAAGAGTCAGGCATGGTGCTAACAAATATGGCCAGATGACTCGTGTACACCGGCCGGCCAGCTGAATCCATATTGGCGCTGCGCGAGTACGCTAGCCCATGCCGATTGAGTCCATTTATCTTTGCTTTATTTTGGTATGGACCAGCCAGGTTAGTTCATGTGCAATTACTTAGCGCCAATTTTGTATGTACTGGCCAGACGAGTCGTTCGCACTCGCCTAACGCCGATTACGACTCATTGTTAAGCTGGCCGCAGCAAACAAATGAATAGGGTTTTAATAATTCAATGCCTAAAACACATCTAAAAGTTAACACTTCACTCTACAGGTCCTACAGAGCGTGAAATATTGACGTCCAGACTAATAGACAGATCACTACGCCCTCTGTTTCCACATAACTACTTCTACGATACACAGATAGTGTGCAACACATTGGCTGTGGACTCCACTAATTCTCCTGAGACTGTGGCGGTAAATGCGGCAAGTGCGGCTTTGGCTCTCTCTGATGTTCCATGGAGTGGACCTGTTGGTGCTGTAAGGTAATAAATAATATAGTACTTCTTGACTTCGTGAATTATATTTCTTTGTGGAACAACAACATTCAGTAGTTCAGTGGTGTTTGTGGCTGATATGATGACGAACTTGAAACTTGATTATATAAATAAATCAAACTAGACTACAATCCTGTAAGAAAATGAAGAATAAAATATTACAAAAAACCAAACTAAACGACTTTCAGTTGTTCTAACTTTATACCACTAAGGTGACAATAAGCTACATGGTAAACATGTTGCTTATGCAATACCATCACTCCTATATTGCCAACCCTAACTGCCTGCCTGGAATAATGATAATGAATTAATTTAGACATGAAACGAAATGACATTTATTGATTAACAAAGACACCACATCACAACAATCACACGTAATATACACATTAACTGTAAAAATAAAATAAAAAGTAACAAATTACAAAATAAACATACCTAGGTACTTAAATATACTTCAATTCAGAATGAGTATGACATTATGTATGTAATTTAGTCATTTATTAATCACTGATATTGTATAAACAGTCCATCCATCTTGTGCTTTCTTTTGAATTACTACCTAAATATTTTACTTGTACACCTTTGTGATTAACTCTTAGCACAACTGATAATGCCAGCAATTTTCTTGTTACAGAGTAGGCCAAATAGACAATGAAGTTGTCATAAACCCAACACGCAAAGATCTTGAGACGTCTTCCCTGAATATGGTAGTGACGGCAACACGTAGCAACCTGGTTGTGATGCTGGAAGGTAGTGCCAATGATATCCTGCAGCAAGACTTGTTAAAAGCCATTAAAATAGGTATGAATGTAAGTCACATCTATTTTGTACGATTGCTTCTTTGCACTACAGTTTTATTACTGTAGAGGGCTATTATGTCACAATGCAGGCTAAAGCCAGACTGTTAGCTAGGCTAAGCCATAGATTTCTTCTAAAGTGTTCCTAAATGGGAAAATATTGTTACTGTAATATAATGATGTCTGCAAAACAGTGGCAGGCTAGTTTTTCTATTCGTCTCACAGCCGCACTCTGTTGTTGTGCCATAGTGCATTCTTTTCTACATGGTAGGAAGATGTATGCTTTAAGCCTTGAGTAAAAATATTGCTCGTTTAGAAGCCTGTCTATAGAAATCCTTTAAATGTTGTCATTCTCATTACTATAGACCAGGGATGGCTAAGAGGTCGACCGCGGTCTACTGGTCGACTTAAGAAGCACGAGTAGCGAGGTAGCGAGCACTAACTAAATAAAATAAATATAAAATTATGAATTAAGACATTTTTGTGGGACAAGACAAGGTTTAAAACTGAATTATTGTGCTAATAAATCCCACTGTTGCATGTGTACATACAAGCAGTTAACTTTCTCTTCTTCTCCACTTCGCCTGGTCTTCCTTGAAGATACCTATTTGCCCTAAATATGCAATATGCATGTGACCAATTAAGAGCCTCGTCAATCTTATCCGCGATCAAAAATACTGACAAAATATAACAAAAAAATTCATATCTTTTTAGCAAACTGCGGTTTACCGCTAGAAATATTTTTGACAACTAGTAGACTTCACAGCTCAAAAGTTTGGCCACCCCTGCTGTAGACTATTCATACTGTGTTTGTGAATGTAGCTGAAACTACGAAGATCACATAAGTGTTAGCA
Organism: Blastobasis adustella; assembly: GCA_907269095.1. Lineage (NCBI taxonomy): Eukaryota > Metazoa > Arthropoda > Insecta > Lepidoptera > Blastobasidae > Blastobasis > Blastobasis adustella. Next base: position 2,159,764 of record OU026136.1, on the reverse strand, counting down.
TTGTTATAAGATTTGTCTTCGTATTTGCAGGAACAAAAGAAGCCCAAAACATAGTGAGAGGTATAGAGAAATTACAAAAGGAGCATGGCAAAATGAAGAGAGAGTTTGAATGTCAGCCAGCACTGGATCAGAGTATAGTGGATTCAATAAAGACTCTGTCCAGTATGAAAATTAGGGAAATACTTAGGTGAGTAACTGTTATAAACATTTTGTGACTTGGATACATCTATTTTGCCAAGACGTATGACAGCGAGTTCATCCCTCACCTTGGTGCCAAATTGTTCGCTAACTGTGCGATTCCCAAGGAACTTTCTTCCACTGCGCACACTGTTGAAGCAGCTCTACGACACTAACGCCTAGCTAATATTTTCTCGTCTACGTGGGCTGTTATCTGGCTTCAGTGACAATTTTATTGTTTATAGATATTATTTTCTGGTGCGTGGAGATCGCTGCCTAGGCCGCGTAAATTGTCTTCTAGTCATAGAGGTCCAGATTCGCGGTACCTATAGCTTAAACCTCTCATCGTCATCATCATCATCATCATATCAGCCGAAATACGCCCGCTGTTGGGCATAGGCCTCCTCCAGAGATCTCCACAAAGACCGGTCCTGTGCCTTCCGCATCCAACTGGCACCTGCGATCTTTACCAGGTCGTCGGTCCACCTTGCGGGAGGCCTACTCACGCTGCGTTTTCCGGAACGTGGTCGCCACTCTTTGAACTTTACTGCCATCTCATCTGTCTACAACTCTTTTTAAATTTAAAGTCGCTTTCCTTTCTATCCATTTCATATCTTATTCATCTGGCATAAGGTTCAATTTCCAGCGACCACTCGCACGACAAGATGTCGCGCGACAATGCCGTCTCAGAGCTGCGGCAGACCGTTTTAGGCCAGCTCCGCGACACTGACGCCGAATTATCGCAGCTACAGGACGCCTTTAACGCGCACCTGAGGCAGACCTTCCGCGACATGATCTTCGAAACTGACACCCGGTGCGATGGCAGGCATCTTGATCAGCTGAGGAATATTAGTTGTCAGGTCAGTGTGTCCGACTTGTAGGCCGTTGGTGGCCGTTTTACCCGACTGTGATAGGGTGGGGGTTAAGGTTTTCGAGCGTAGGTGCGTATGTCTATTTCTTTTATACAGCCTCGGGCTCAATGGATTTTAACATATGAGGTGTTGTTAGATTTGCCACCAAAATGAAAATGAAAAAAGTATTTATTGAATTAGGATTACGTAAATTAATCTCTTTTTAAACGTCAAAAATCTAATAGAAAGCAAAGGGAAAGTTAATAGAGCTCATCCAGGTAAGGGGCGACGCATGCAGACCGATCAGCGCGTACGAGTGCCTATACTTTATTATTAGAAAATAAATTTATTGCACATTCTAAAACAAATACAATGGGTACTTAAAACAAAGAACAGAAAAAACAACAGGCGCCCTGAAAAGGAATAGAAATACAGTGAATAGAAATTCTCCTGTTGAGCGCGAAAACAGAATGCACTTGGCTAGACCTGCAGTGGTTTATGCTTAAAATAAGTCTGTACGATAGCGTCTTACTTTTCTCGGCCTCTGTCAAGCCTGAGGAGTCCGCCTGGGTGAGTACCACCGCCTTATCTATTACTGCAGCCAAGCAACAATGTATGCATTGTTGTTCCGGTTTGAAGGATAAGGTAGCCATCGAAATTACAGGCATGAGGTGTTTCATCTTAGTCCTCACAGTGACAACGCACCAGCGTTTCTGCCTTTTTGTTACCTGCAACCTAAATGTATTAATTGTAGATTTTATTGGCGATAGTTACCACTTATCATCTGTGGTGGGCTGTCACTGTCACTGAGTAGCACATAAAAAAAAAAGCGTTGCGCATATACTTATAAGTATAAGTACCTACTTAGTTATAAAGTGCTGGTGCACTGTAGTTTGTATACTATTATATATTAGTTTGTTGTTTTTTATATTGTTATGTAAAGGTTTTATTATTGATAATATTGTATTCGTTTATTGGTTTTTATAAATGTTAGGTGCGTATTATCTGGCCGTGTGGTGTCCGGCAGATTAGAATAGCATCAACACCCGCCTGCCAAGCATGGAGATTATGGCAATAACCTCCTCTTCATGGGAGAGACCCTAAGTCCTGCAGTGGACTGTTGTGGACTGTGATGATGATTATATCTATGGGCTTTTGTTGCCTGAAATAAATAAATAAATAAATATTCGTGGACAAATTCACATAGCGCCATCTAGCCCCAAACTAAGCAAAGCTTGTGCTATGGGTGCTAGATAACTGATAAACTACTTAAATCTATTTTTTTAAATACATACTTATTATACATAGAACACCCAGACCCGTAACAGAAATTAAAATTCATCATTTCAATTTCTGCCCGGCCGGGAATCGAACCCGGGACCTCTTGCGTGGCAGACCGGCATGTTGACCACTGAACCACTCAGGTCGTCAATTAATAAATTAGTAAAATAATTTGCAGGTTGGCCTCTACCCGCCTTTGCATGGCAGTGCGGTGTTCCAGCGCGGACAGACGCAGGTGCTCTGCACCGTCGCCTTCGACTCGCCAGACAGTGCGCTCAAGATGGACCCCCTCACTATGCTCACCAGGTAACGCACTGATTTCATCATCATCATCATCTCGGCGTCATGTCCCGGTTGCGCTCCCGCACGGCAGGGCCCGGGGTCCGCCTTGACCATAATCCAGGATTTGGCAGGTCAGGTAATTACAGTGGAGCGACTGCCATCTGACCATGGTTATGGTGTTGCTGATGTCTATAAACAGCGGTGGCAACTTTCCATCAGGTGGCCCGCATGCTTGTTTGTCTGCCGTATAACATAAAAAAAAGAAAATTGTTTAAATGTTGTGGTATCAAAATAAATGATGTTAATGTCTTGATATGTAAATGTTACATTTTCGCTTGATGTCAAAGTTCAAACTTCATCTTAAGTCCAGCCAACTAGCCATAGGCCTTATAACTTTAGTGTTTAAAGCTCACTTTCCCCCCGCAGCGGCATAAAAGAGAAGAGCTTCTTTCTCCACTACGAGTTCCCTTCGTTCGCGACGGGGGAGGTGGGCCGCGGGGCGGGGGGCGCGGGGCGGCGGGAGGCGGGACACGGCGCGTTGGCCGAGCGGGCATTGCTGCCCGTGGTACCCGACCGCCCCTACGCCGTGAGACTCACCGCCGAGGTCTTGGAGTCTAATGGTGAGGGGATACGACTCATTTTACAGTGACTGGTGCTGGTGGGAAACGAAGCGGCTGAAGCGCGTGCCTGCTTATGCGCAGATTACATTTGACTAAATCAAAAAAACAAAGGCTAACTAAAGTCAGTAGCCTAAATTCAGAAGCAAAAAGCGTGAGATCAAAACAATGTAAAATGTATTGCTCATAGCATAAGGTTAATTTTTGTATCTCTTATATTATGTTAGGTGTCGCTCCGCTTTTCAAAAGCCATGATACAAAAATGGACCTTATTTAATTAACTATACATTCCACTTTGATTTTCTCTCACGCTTTTTGCTTCTGAATTTAGTCAAATGTAATCAGCGCATTAGGTGAGTACAGTAAATCCATATAATGTTTCGTCATGTCTGAACCTGCCTGTATCAGGAAAGAGGCCCCGTGGGCGACCCAAGAAGCGATAGATTGACATTGCTGAATCTGATGCGTGAGCCAACGACCTACGACGCGAAGATATCAAAGACCGGGCGAAGTGGAAGAGAATAAGTAGGAAAGCGGACCCAGACAGAGGCCGGGATAAACGCTAGGACGATGATGATAATGTTTCGTCGTGTATTTTCGTACGTAAGTCCCAGGGATACGTAAGTGCCTAAGAAGTGATGGATTGATATCACTGAGTCGAATTCGAGAGCCAACGGCTTACGACGAAGTGTAAAGAGAAAAGAGTAGGAAGGACCCTGGTTGAAGTCGGAATTGACCGCTAGGATGATGACAACGCAAATCATTTTGATAAACTAGGCGAGGCCTTTGACTGAGTTTGGCGTACAAATCAACTGACGGAACTCCCTCAACTGACATTCTTGATGGCTTTTGTAGATGAACATCGCACTTTATGAACAAACGATCGATTTGCGTAGTTCTTTATGGCGTTCCACAAGGGTCTATTCTAGGCTCCACTCAGATAGTTCCATGAATGAAGTTCTTGATAGCTATTCGTATGACCATTGGTCTATGGACCCTGGCGTTCCACAGGGGTCTATTCTAGGCTCAACTCAGATAACTCCATGAAATCCTTGAAAGTTATTCGTATGACCATTGGTTCATGGACCGTGGCGTTCCACAAGGGTCTATTCTAGGCTCAACTCAGATAACTCCATGAGGTCCTTGAAAGCTATTCGTATGACCATGGGTTTATGGAACCGTTTTTTTTCTTATTTTTTTACTTTGTTCCGTGTGTCTAGGCTCGAGCTCCATGGCGTCGGTGTGCGGGGGCTCGCTGGCGCTGCTGGACGCGGGGCTGCGGCTGGCGGCGCCGGCGGCCGGCGTGGCGGTCGGGCTGGTCTCCCGCCACCACCAGGGACAGATGACCGACTACCGGATACTCACTGATTTGTTAGTGAGTCATAACGAAACTTGTAATCGTACAACACACGCACTGTTGACGGACACAACCAGCGTTGTGGTTCGCGGCAAGCGGCGACAACATTATGCTGAGGAGGGTCCATTTATGTTGGTTGCCCAAAAATGCCACAGGGAACCCTATAATTGTTCCGGTTTTATGTACCGTTTTTTTTCTGTGTTAGATGTTATTGTATTGCAAATTATCATGTCGTGGCGTCATTTGTAATAAATGTCTTTCTTTCTTTCTTTCAACTTATACATACGGAAGACTATTGTCTAAACTAATATTGTAAAGAGGAAATGATGGAGAAGAATTAACCGAAAATGAGACTTGAGGAGGAAGTAATTGCGGCAAATAACCATTTCTGTTGCAATTAGGTAGGTAGGTAATACGCTTCTAATCAACATATTAAAAATAAACACCTTTGGTGCTTTCGGTGTGACGGAGGCCCTAAAGGATATTTTTTTTTAGTTTTTCGTAAATATCTTCAATGCAGTGCGTCAATTTAATTCAATTCATTCGTTCTACGGGAATATCTTTCCGCCACAATCGAAAGTGTTTTGCTCGTAAACGGTTCAGAATTCAAAAAAGCGTGTGAAGCTAAATTTGTGGGAAATTTTATAGGCTGTAATTTAGCGATGGACTATTTTCCCATTCATCATTTGAATAAACCTCTTCACACCTGCACGGCTAGCACAAGTGTGCTCTAGCGCGATAAGCGAGAAAAGGCGTGACATAGATTAATTAATTAATTAATAACACTTTTTTGCACATTTAATAGAATACTATGGATTCTTAAAAATTAACAGCAGAAGAAGCCACAGGCTGATGATGCACTGATGCTGTTATCTCTTTCATCTTAATATTGAGAGAAAGAAACAAAAGCTCTCGCGGCGCGAGCTGTGTCCCGGGCACGCTTGTGTCAATTTTGCTCTCTATTACCTGCGCACCAAGTGCTATAATACCGACTAACACGGAACTATTCACCCAGGGCATAGAAGACTACATGGGCGACATGGATTTCAAGTTAGCCGGCTCAAAGAAAGGCATCACAGCTCTCCAAGCGGATATCAAAGTGAGCGGCTTGCCTCTCAAGGTGGTTATGGAGTCGATACAGAAGGCCTGCGATGCGAAGAGTAAGATCATTGACATCATGAACCAGTGCATCGACAAGCCTAGGTGAGTGGCGCTATCTGTGTTAGAATGGTTGCCTTGTGTCTACATTGAGTGCAAGAGCGATCGAAAAGGAGCCTTATTTGGCCCGCTTAGGGCTGAAATTGGTATAGTGAAATAAAACGGTTGGGGTATCATAACTGTGTACAGTCTACTACATTGTAGAACAGCGATTCTTAACCTCGGGTCGCGGGTTAGGTCGCGGGACCCGCTAAAGTGAATATTAGATTTTTAATAAAGTTTCACATTTTTCATCTTGAAAATTTTTAGTTTTTGTTGACAGGATGATCACATTACTAAAATATCCACAGAACGGACTGAAGGCTTCTGTTAGGTATATCCACCATTTTCGTTAAATTTTTTCATACAACTCATAAGTTAATCATGCTCGCTGACAGAGCACACTGTATAGTCCATTACAAACCCAGGGGCCAGTTTCAAATTTCGAGTTTACGGCGGTCCCTATAAGTTCATTATTTTTTTTTAAGTTTTTATCTAGGTATTAGTTTGTTCAAAATTCAAAAACCTTTATTACAGCTATTTGTATCCTATTATTTATACAATCATTTTACACATATCTCGAGAATAAAAAATTAAGGATCGGGTCGCGGCCTTTAAATGTATTGGATTTTGGGTCGACAGCCAAAAAGGTTAAGAACCCTGTTGTAGAACCTCTGTTGGCGTCCACGTGAAAGTATAAACTGTACTGTTCAAAAGCAAGCGACGCCTCCTCGTGGCCATTATTATCGTTGTCTTTTTGTATTGAAACAGACTTTAGAGATTTTTGTCAGCCTTGACCATAAGTTATCAGCTTAGCAAATCCGAAGTCTTGGAGTCGGTACGAGACATTTCCATGGCACCTATTAAAGCTACAAGTTTCTTCTTGCCATCTTCTCTTACCAGGGAAGGCCACAAGGAGAACATGCCAGTGACTGAAGAGTTGGAGGTGGAAGCTCACAAGCGCGGGAAGCTGCTTGGACCCTCGGGTATAAACCTGAAGAGGTTGTACGTCGAGACGGGAGTTCAGGTAAGATACCTCAAACAGATTTTATAGTGGAAAGAGCTTCTTCTTAGCGAGTCAATGGCAAAATGTTTTATATTTTAAACGCCCAAAATTTGGCCATGCGCAAAATATAGCCTAGTGGCCATTTAATGGCTTCGTAGAGGTCTTTCGTTGTGCAGGTGTCAGGGCACAAAGGGCAGCATAAAAGGATGTGCATGGGTGTGGTTGGTGGCCAGAGCTAGAATCGGTTTTTATTTTTACAGCAAATTCGACAACATTTTTGTGGGCATATTAGCCGTCAGCTGTCATCTTGGCGTCATTGTCTCGGGCTCGGGGTCCACCTTGACCATGATTCAGGATTTGGATTCAGGTAATTACAGTGGAGCGACCGCTATCTGACCTCGGTGACCATGTTAACCTAACCTGACCAGATTGAATCATGGTCACACATCCAGTCGCCTGAATGTGCAGTTGTGCAGTGCAGTTTCATCACGATGTTTTCGCTCACCGTAAGAACATCGGTTAGTGGTCAACTAATGTATACAACTAAAAAAAAATCATTGTTACATGGCGGCAGTGAGATACGAACCCGAGAACCTCTCGCTTAGGACTCGGACCCCTTAACCGCTAGGCCACAACGTTCCAATTTAGGCCTCAACTGTAATGTAATCTTACTGGGATTTATACGAAAAATACTCTGGTCTTACAGGTTTTAGTAGGTGGTGCGATTTGTCAGTGGAAATTTCTGGAATAATTCTCTTCGTCATAGTTGGATTGGCCTCACATTGGCAACGTATCTACGGTCCTGCTTTTTTGTTTACTTTTAAACTAAGTTCGTGAATCGTAGATGTTATGGGCAATAGTTACCGCTATCCATCATCGGGTAAACTGTCTGCTTGTTTGTCACTGAGTAGCATGAAAATCCAGAGACGGCTTTCGTCCACAGGTGACTCCCTTAGACGAGACAAAGTACAACATATTCGCGCCCTCCCAAGTGGCAATGGAAGAGGCTCGCGCGCGTATCGCAGCCTGGCTTTCTGCGGAGCGCACGCCGGAATTGGAGTTCGGCGCTATATACAAGGCCAGGGTGGTGGAAGTTAAAGATATCGGGGTCCTGGTGACCCTGTACCCTGGGATGGCGCCGGCCCTACTGCATAACAGCCAGCTGGACCATCGGAAGGTATAGCCAACTTTTTCTTTTTTTTTTATACCACCGAGGTGGCAAACAGGCTTACGGCCTGCCTGATGGTAAGCAGTCTCCGCAGCCTATGAACGTTTGCAATACCAGGGGCCCACGCGTTGCCGACCCCGCAAAAACCTTTTCACCCCTTTCTTGAAGAACTCCATGTTGTACTCTCCAGGTAGTTCGTTTCACAACCTTAGTATGGGTGGGAGAAAGTTCCTTTGGGACCGCACAGTTCGCGACCAATTTGGCTCCAAGGTGTGAGAATGAACGAAATTGTTTATATTAGTCCACGATTTATTGTATTTGTGTGTTTGTACCTACTTTCTTTTAGTTTAGTGAAGTGTTCTAAAATTACCCTAATATGTAAACGCTTATGGATGTTTGTGATGTCAAAATAAATCATGTCTATGTCTGGAGTATAAATGAAATACTGACTTTTGGCCTTCGACTTCATCCACGTGAACCAGGGTTCGAAGCGGTAATTGTCTTGATAAATACAATGTTCATTATCGTGATAAATATAATGATAATTGTCGTGATAAATATAGTGATAATTGTCGTGATAAATATGATGATAATTGTCGTGATAAATATAGTGATAATTGTCGTGATAAATATAATGATATTTGTTGTGATAAATATCATGATAATTATCGTGATAAATATCATGATAAATATTGTGATAAATATCATGATAATTATCGTGATAAATACATATACCTCGATAATTATTTTGATAATAATAAAATGTCACTTATGCGAACGCGATTTACTACTTTTGAGAGTACGATAAGTGCAAATTAAAAAAAATCACATTTTTTGCCTGTACCTAAATGTCGAAGATGATGACCCTGTTTAGACTTGTGAGCGAGATGTCTGAGATAATTGTCTAATAAGTAGGTATCCGATAATTATCAAAGATATACATATAAATTAATTTTGATAATTTCATACCTGAACTAATTTAAAATAAAAAAGTGTTGTATGAAGGTACGTAACTTAGAAAAGAATTTAGTTTATTTATCTGTCATTGAAAACAAAATGTACATAACATTGCATTAAATGTAAATCAATTCACAATGACAACATAAATGGACAACGAACAAGATAAATGTATAAATATCAATGTCAAATGTCAATAGATGGCGTGTAAGTGTAAAGTAGCCTATGGTAGAGCTTGTCTAAGCTGAAATGACGCGCCCCACTACTTAATTAGTTGATTTCGATGTGTGAGTGCAAATATTAATAACGACACTTCGTCTGTGTGGGAGCGTCGACTGCTCAATCGAACGACGCGTGCTCCTACGTTTGAGTCTCACCGGCAACTGAATGACCAATTACAACGGCATTTGTATATGTATTGCGTCCATATTTTAAATTTGCTTGTGTGCGTTAATGCGATAGTGGGGCGCGTCATTTCAGCTTAGACGAGCTCTAACGCCATATGTCGTCTGCTTTACGTATCTTCATACAAGACAAGACATAATTTCTCAAGTTAGGGTGATATTACAGTACGCGCGGACGCTGGAGGTATAAATATACTTATTTTATACATATCTACATATTTGATTTTCAATTTTTCTAGATCCAGCACCCATCAGCGCTAGGGTTGGACGTGGGCTCAGAGATCCAGGTGAAATACTTCGGACGCGACCCCGTGTCAGGACAAACCAGGTTATCAAGGAAGGTCCTCACCTCACCACCGCCTGGGATCGTCAGGAAACTAGACAAGAGCTAGTGCTGGAACCTGGATTCTTGACAGTTCTCCGAGTCAGAAGATCGGCTTTGGCTTTTTACGTCTAGGGTTGGGTAACCACAAATCCAATGCTACTAAATTTTTTATGACACCAACAATTATATTGTACAATCAGCTCTGCAGAGTGAGAAGTAAGGTCTATTGCCAAAATACAGCCGTGCTATTGGACAGAAACAACTGCTGTATAATGACGGATAAATTCTAGCCAATGACAGGGATTTATTTTGACATCAGACCTCACGTCGCCGTAGCGCCATCTAGAATCGTGAAAACCCTCGACACCCCTACCATTCATTTCATACTTAGGGGTCCGTTCACTCTGTTGCCGACTGTACCTACAACACATGTGTTACCTTCCTGCATGTAATCGCCGTTTTATAGGCCATCGTACGCGTATGGCAAACCAAACACGCCGCCATTTTGAAAAAATCGACGTAAAAATATAATCAGTAACGATGATTCCTTGATAATTTTACCATAATTGCACACTTACATTACTTTTGCATTTGGGTGACATGGTCAAACTGTACCAACCCTTTTTTTTTAAATAAAGAAAAGTATACTACCAGAGAAATCATGTTGAAAATTAAATAAGTTCCTAATTATTATTTCAATCTGCCCCAACTAGTAGCTGGCCCACCCTAAGTACTTTAGGGCGCTGATATTGGATTTTTGAAAATGTCTGATGGTTAAATATGCCAGGCTCCAATAAAACAGTTTAATTATTTTTATGGAGATATTTATCGATTAAAAGGATCCGTATATTCTTATCGGTCGAATATCTATCTTAAAGCTACGCGACCGAGCCTATACGGAAGACTATTTCGGAAGCTGAGACTGATGAATCGATTCAGCAAGCAAGATTATACTATAGTGCAGCGTACAGCCAGCTGCGGAGTGGATGGACCCCCTAGCTTATATTAAACGTATTGTAGGGGGGGTCACCTCTTTTTTTTTATACCACTAGGTGGCAAACAAGCTTACGGCCTGCCTAATGGCAAGCAGTCACCGCAGCCTATGGACGTTTGCAATACCAGGAGTATCACCCACGCGTTGCCGACCCCGTAAATGCCTTTTAACCCCTTGCTTGAGGAACTCCCATGTTGTCCAAGAGTTCTCTCTGTAACCGACAGTACGAGGATAAGTTTTCGGCCAAAGCTGAAGGTTCTTTGAGGACAATGATAACAATGATCGTGAGGGAGCGTCAGTTTTCTGTACAGTGGCCTAATCGGCTATGAAGATGATGCATCGACATCGGCTTCAATTTGACAGTTTAGCTAATTAGTCCGTGGTCTATGGCCACCATGCGAAAGATAAAATTAACCGAAAGAGGCAAACCCATGGACTTATCTTATTTAACACGACTGAACGCTCTTCGGGTAAAAGCGAGCCTAGCAAGAGGCTTAGAACAGATGCTGTTTGTCTCTTTCTAATAGGGTGACCACATATTTTTATTTCATGGAATGTCCATGGATAAATATCGATCTATAATACATTATCTGTCTAATAAAATCTACGTGCAAATGTTATATATACAGTGACAGCGTATTTTGAAATGTGGTTTGGTCGCACCTTTAGAGGTAGTTCATTCTAAAGGGATCTAGTTTTCTCGTGTTTCATTCCATCATGAATTCATGGTAAATCTAGTCGTCAATTATAATACCTTTAATAACTAATGTTATTTTTACCGTATCTATGAACATATATACCGCAACCACCATACGATTCACTTCGACAAAAGCGCACACAACCCTTTTTTACCATTTTAAATTATTGCGAAAATATAAATTCGAATCAAGCTGTCACGTATCTATTACAATTTCAAAGGGTTACCTGTAGAAATAAAAAGCATGGCTTCATGGTTTTTTAAATATGGTTTTTAAAGTTTGTATGTAAATTCTTTATTGCATAATAAATAAGTACAGGAATGACAAAAGTACAATTTTACAAAGCAAAAGTAGGAAGTGCAAGATTTCATGGAGTTATTAGAGCACAAACTTTCAATGAACGACATTTTTTTTAGTCTGGCAAGATGAAAGAGCGGGACACGCCGCCCTCTCGGCTCGGGTCAGCCTATGTACCCATGACCAAAGCAAAATAGACAATAGTGTATGAATATAAGGTTGCTTTTCGCAATTGTAATTTTGAAGAGTTTTCTGTCCTGTTATATATGGTTAGTCCATGGGCACACCCAAAGAAATTTGACATAAAGCATAGATGGAGCTTCGACCTATAGAGAATGTACACTGTCAATCTGTCACAACTCTATACAAATGACTCAATGTCATACCAAAAGCTAGTTCATAAAGATGAACAAAGCCACAAAATTTGACAATAGCAGTGGTTATGGAGGGGTATTCGATAACTTATAGCCGTCCCTTTTGGACACGTTATATGTGCAGTGACATCTATCGCTCCAATAGGGAAACTCAAGAATACTCAAATCACCAGTACACAAACATAAGGTTGGCTAGCATCCGCACATAGATGGCGCTGAGCGTCCTTCATCGCGATAGCGTAAAATGCCTACTCTGCGTCATATATACTTCCGACGATCCCATGTCGGACCCTTGGTCCCCTGGTCACAACACCCGGCCAGGTAGGTAATTACCCTTTTCCACCTTCTCCATCTTCGCTTGCCAACATTGGCGGCTACCTTATCCTTCACCGCCAAGAATAAAAAAAAAATAGTTTGTGGCATCAGCTGTGAGTAGACCTATACGAATGACAAAAATACCACGGACCAACTCGCATTGACAATACTTTGATGGTATGCGTAGAAAAATGTACATGGAAGAACATAAGTGCATGACCACATTAAGAATCACATTCCTTTGTGTAGGTATTGCTTGCTTGACGGTGCAGTGTCGGTCGGTGGGATATTACGGGGCCTACTGAAAACCAGCGTTGCGGTTCGCGGCAAGCGGCCACAACATTATGGACCCTCCATTTGCGCTGGATGCCCACGAAAAATGCCACTGGGAACCCTATAATTATCCCTGTGTTTTATGTACCGTTTTTTTTTTGTGTTATATGTAAATTATCATGTGGCGTCCTTTAAATAAATGTTTTCTTTCTTTCTTTGCACTACCGTGCAGTTGTTAAACGGTTTTGATAGCATTTTTATTTATTATATAAAAAATACCCTGGTGGTAAAGGATGAGTCCTTTGGGCATAAGGGACAGCTAATGCTCTTTTCTTTTAGAAAACTGATTTTGATTAAATTCATCCCCATTACGTGGACCCTCTAGTGGTGTCCACGCGAAGATTCGAAAGAACGTTTCTCGCTCGTACGATTCGGATGTGGAATGAGCTCCCAGCAACGGTGTTTCCTTTGGTCTATGACATGGGATCGTTCAAGAGGTATATTAGAGGTCTCCTTAGAGGCGGGCAACGCATTGGTAGCACCCCTGGTGATGCTGATGTCCATAGGCGGCGGTGACCACTTTCCATCAGGTGGCCCGCATGCCTGTTTGTCTGCCGGATAACATAAAAAAAAAAAAAAAAAAGATGCACCAAATACCGTGAATGTCGATACAAAGGAAGTTTTTCTTAAAGTGGTAATGTACTTATTCTCTTGTACTGTTCAAATAATTATAAGACCACAGTTCCTTTTTGACGACATGTAACTTCCGTTTGTTCCTGGCGGCATATTGCTTCCTTTTACACGACTTTCAGTATGATCATTGTCCGCTCATTTGAAACGTACTTTATCAACTGCTACGACTTGTTATAATACTGTGATATCAGTTGGTTTACTATGGCGTGTTTTGGGATAGCCTAGATTATGTTGTATGTTGTGCCTGAATGTAAGCGTCTGGTCTTTCGCATGTAATGAACCATATTCGACTGCCAAATATTACCTTATCGGTATCCTGTAAATACTAGAATAAAATAAAGCTATTATTGTTTTATAGATTTTTTTATTTTCTTCACATTTATCTAAGTTAGTTAAGGTAACATTTGCAACATTTGTAAACGCCTGTCCCACATACCTTAACCTTTCTCGACGTTGATCGGTCGTAGTCAGCTCGCCCGCACATCCGAAAGCGACTTCATACAACGTAAGGATTAGTAGGTATCAACTCAACTGGCAGTCTGCAACTGACAAATTAGACCGGGACGTACGCATTCTGAATTTAGAACCCTAATAAGAAACGCATTTAGGAAGGTGTAATAGCTTTTAGTAACTTACTTAATTCAGATGGACGTTCAGAAACTCATTTCTGGCTGGTAATTTAACTGTGTGAGTTTAATCTTGTAACATTAAGCACACAATTTTGTATGTTTATTAATGAAATTAAGTATAAAAATCATACTACTGCCTTTTTAGAGATATCATATTTAAAATCAATATTAGTAACCATTATTGAGAGCGTCATTAACGCCAAGATGATCGCTTACTTATAAGAATCATGTTTAGTTTTCATATAAATGTCAAGCAGTGCAGTTTTCGAACACAACATCTAAATAAAAAGTATAACAGATTGGCAGGAATTCAAAAGTACTGCAGCCATTCTCGTACACAACACGTCCGACTTCGTGGCGCTTCAACCAGTAAATGAATTTAGAACAGTGTAATCAGAAGCTTCTAAATTTAAAAGCTAGTTGCTCCTGAATTTAGTCATGTGTAAAGCGCGCTCCACATGTGGACAGTTCCGCGCGAACACGAGAATGTGGAGGCAGTATTCGCCTACATTCGTGTAGTCCCGTGCATGTTTGGCATGTCTCGCCTATTTCATAGACTAAGTAGAGATAGTGCGTTGTCGTCTCGATTCGATCGATTTTATATTTATATTCCCAGCGCTTTTTCGAGTAACAGGTTCGGGGTACCCTTGACCATGATCCAGGATATTAGTAGATCAAGTAATTACAATATAGCAGCTGCCATCACCTCTGTGACCCTGTATAAAGCGGATTAGCGATATTACACCAATGAATCGATATAATGTCGACGCGTTTTGACACCCACCACATCCCTAATAGGCGAGAATGTCAAGGGTCGACCAAAGTCCCGGCCAAAGTTTCGCCAAAAGTTTCGGCGGATATGTGGAGTACGCTTAATAAGCGCATAAGCCACGCGTCCCAGCGGGCGCGTGAGTCATCGATGCACTCTGTTACACCACATTCTACGTTCGCGGATGAGACGCATCTATCAACACATTTATTTATCTACACTCATAGTGTAATGTTCTAATTTCATATTCGAAAACAGTTGTTTAAGGATACACTTTTTTCACGCCAGTCTATAAAATTTTAAAAAATTACTTTATCTACACTCAAAGCGTAATGTTCCAATTACATATTCGAAAACAGTTGTTTAAGGATACACTTTTTTCACGCCAGTCTATACAATTTTTAAAAATTACTTTATCTACACTCAAAGCGTAATGTTCCAATTACATATTCGAAAACAGTTGTTTAAGGATACACTTTTATCACGCCAGTCTATAAAAATTTAAAAAATTACTTTTCGATACAGCATTTCCCATACTATTTTCATTACAGCTGTATCGAAAAATAACTTTTTAATCATTATGCAACACTTTTCTTTTTTAAATTTTTGTCGGGCGCCGGGACACGGCTTAATGTAGGCTGAATACCTAAATGTCTTCAACAAATTCAAAATTCCTGTTTATATCACAGACATAACAGACTAAACACAAATCACAAATATTCCCTGTTCGCTCGCTCTACAATGATTATGAATCTTGCTATCCCGTTTTATCATCCCTTGGAATAAGTTCACGGAAAATGACGTGCGCAATGTTTTGAACGTTCGACATATTGCTCGAGGGCCTATCGACCTGACGTTTTTTTTGAAACATCGGTGTAAATTTTATAATTTCCTAATAAAATTTAAATTAAACCATTTAAAAGATTGTAATTTTGTGTGTAATTTAGTGCACATTTATGTGAAAGCGCAAAGTATGGAAATACACCTGGATTATCCTTTCACCGGTAAGTAAACATTCGTGGTCGAGGCGATCCCTAATAAATTTTAGAAATTGTGACAAAAATATGCATCGAAATAGTGTGAATTTGCATTAATTGAAATGCTTTACCTTAAAACAACATGCCATTAGAGATAGATTTAAAATTATTGGCAAATTGAGCAATATTTCGGTGTCTAAATAGGAACGAAAATATTTTGATGCTAACAGGGTCGGACTTAGTATTTATTGTATAGTATTTTATTACTCAAATCTTGTGAATAGCGGTCCACAACTTTATATGTATCAGGGTTCCATACCAAAAATATACCAAGGTTACATTTTAAATGTTCAGACATTATATGAAACAACGGATTAATCGCGTATTTACGTTTATTTACATAAATATTTGTTTTTCTAGGTTTCCTAAAGACCAGACATGGTTATGTCTGGGTTGCAAATTGGAAGTGCTGCGTTGTAAACATTTTGAAGAACAAGATAATAATTAGATGCAAGTCCCTTCTGTCCTGCTGCACCAGCATAATATGAATTTTTACTGAAAATAAAGAATATGCTGCTTGTTTAATATATTAATGTATCTATTCTTTTCATTATTATTATTTTTTTCATGACTATGTCCTCTAGAGGGCATATTAAATTTGTGAAGTCACATAGGCCAACCTGTGAACAATGAAGACGCTTTTAACTATAAGTGAGTAGGTAGGTACCTACTTAGTTTAGAAGTTATGAGGCAACAAATAAACATTAATACCGGTCAAAATCATAACCCTCCTTTTTGCTAAAGCAAGCACTGCCGATTCACGATATGTAGGATCGAGAGATCGAAAAGACGGTGGTAGGTATCAGGGCATGGCTTTGATTCACTAGACACCTTACCTTTTATTATAATGTCAATATTAAAATATATAAGGACAAGCTTAAAAAAATTGCATAGTCATCTGGAGCGAACAACAAGTCAGATTTGTTTGTGTTCGTTACGAGTAGAAAGTCGTAGCAAAATATAACTCATGATGGTTAACTTATGATGGATAACTCAAAATATGACTCTTGTTCCGTCCCTGCATTTGCATTAGTGTGTGTGTTATAGAGATGTGTGACATTTTATCTCATATTTAAACTCTAAATGTACTCTCTGCTTCTGTATAGAAATTTTTTTCTCTATGGTTTATATTTGTGATCAGTTCATAGTCTGTGGTTGTGATTGTGTACGTTTGGAATTATTTTCCCGCTAAACAGAATACTTTTTCTAATTGTTGTTGTTTGTGTTTGTGAATGTTTTTTTCTTGTTTCAAGCAAATAAATAGATAAATGTGAAAGAAGTGAAGTTACTTTCGCTTGATATCCTGGACGCGTAGATACAACAGAACTGACTCGCAGTTACTTCCAGCAAAGTTGAAAAAATTAAAGGTACCATATTTTAACATGAAAATATGAGTGTAGATAAAGTAGTGTATGCAACGCATATAATTAGGTATTAAAACATGAGTGTCTGTTTATCATACGAGGCGTAGCCGAGTATATGACAGTTGCATAAACTACTATTTCGATACAGCATTTCCCATACTATTTTCATTGTATTTTCATGTATCGAAAAATTACTTTTTAATCATTATGCAACACTTTTCTTTTTTAATTTTTTGTCAAGCGCCGGGACACGGCTAAATATAGGCTGAATACCTAAAACAAATCAAAAATCTTCAACAAATTCAAAATTCCTGTTTACATTTTTGATCAGTTCATAGTCTGTGGTTGTGATTGTTTACATTTGGAATTATTTTCCCGCTAAACAGAATATTTTTTCTAATTGTTGTAATTTGTGTTTGTGAATGTTTTTTCTTATTTGAAGCAAATAAATAGATAAATGTGAAAGTAGTGAAGTGAATTTCCCGCCGCTTGATATCTTCGACGCGTAGATACAACAGAACTGACTCGCAGTTACTTCCAGCAGTTGAAAAAAATATAGGTACGAAATTTTAACATGAAAATATGAGTATAGATAAAGTAGTGTATGCAACTGCATATAATTAGGTATTAAAACACTCTTTTATATGACAGTTTCATAAACTACTATTATGTTACAGCATTTCCCATACTATTTTCATTACAGTTACAACTGTAACGTAAAACATTTTAATCATTATGCAATACTTTAATTTTTTTAATTTTTGTCGTACGCCGGGACGGGACACGGCGAAATGTAGGCTGTATACCGAAATGTCTTTAACAAATTGAAAATTCAAATTTTCCTGTTTATGTTTGTGTGGGTAGTCGTGTGAGATGTAGGGTGAGATGTCGAACAGTGAACCAGTAGTACACAGTTAGTCACCATTAGTATTTCCAAAACGTAACGTTGTCAGATCGTGCAGTAAGCGTGATCGTACTTGGTTTTTACCGAGCTTCCTGCTTCCCAGTCGGCAGCGAGCCCCAGCGCACAACGTCGGCGTCGTGGGGTTCTTTGTGATTTTCGGGACAAAAATGCGGAAAAAACCTAAGTAGTAATTTTCAGTTTTCAACTTAATACTGCATATTTTAAATGAAATCTTAACCTCAAATCAGTAGAGGTGTGTGTGGTACATAGTGACCCACCACACCGGCACGAACAGTGAGCCACCGGTCCTTTGTGTTTAGCCTCAAGATTCTGATTTTCTTAATTATTTTACCTTAAATATCCATATAAATTCCATAATAATCCACAACCGGGTAATTTTTTTAGAGTTACTCGAACAAAAAATGCGGATAGGCCGTATCAGGCTACAGCCATCAGTCTTCGTGAATAGTCCAACCCCCCTCAATCCACTAAGATCCACTGCAAGGTTCCACCAGTGGATCGAATCCCTACCCCTTCCCCTACCATTTTCTACATCGATTTTATATAGAACCCTCACCTTACCAAACCACCACTGTCGGTAGATGCGTAAAATCGATCTCAAGAACTCTAGTGTAGCTAATATTAATAATTGCTTACACATTTATAAAGAACGTATTATTATCTAACTTCTCTACTATGCTAAAGAGGACACATTAATAATAATGATCTCATTCGTCGGGCTCACTGTATGTAATATACCGATTCGATGTAGACCAACCCCCTGGTTCAATGTGTAGACACAATGAGACATTATCCATCTTTTTAAAAATTTGCATTACAATTTTTTTCTCTAACACTTTTTCTATAAACTTACATGCAAAATAAGAGTCAGATATATTACGCAATGACTAGACTAAAAAACATTTCATTGTATTGAAAAACTTATGAGTTTTGACTGTTTAACTTTTTTGTGGGTCACTGTTCGACACCTCACCCTAGTGTATGCAACTGCATATAATTAGATATTAAAACACTCGTGTCAAACTATTATGTTTTAATACCCCCTTTTTATGACAGTTGCATCAACTACTATTATTTGTTTATTTTACACTTTTGCAGCAATTACATTTGGCTACAATCAAGTATAGATATAAGTAGTACTGCCAATTACAAAACTGCAATTTACAAATGGGATTAGTGATGCTAAGCTACTGTACCAAAACATGAATTGTTCAGTAATGACGAATAAAATAATAATATAATGATAAACATAGTAATATCGTGTACGTGCGAGGATATATGTACATGTGTGTGTATGTTCATGTGTATACCTAAATACATGAATAAATAATCCGATAAATAATATGTGATAGCCCAGCGGCTGATAATGATAGCTAATCCCCGTGTTAAGCGTACTCCACATGTCCGCCGAAACATTCGGCGAAACTTTTGCCGGGACTTTGGTAGACCTCTACATTCTCGCCTATTAGGGATGTGGTAGGTGTCAAATTTGTCGATATTATATCGATTTATCGGTGTAATATCGCTAATCTGGTACCGTCTGCTGTAAACAGGGTCACAGAGGTGATGGCAGCTGCTCTACTGTCATTACGATCTACTAGTATCCTGAATCATGGTCAAGTGTACCCCGAACCTGTTACGGGAAAAAGCGCTAAGATACATATAAAATCGATACATCTCTAGTTTATTTTAAGTTATATAAAATATTTTACCGTTCTAATGAGTTTTAATAAAAAAATATATATATGAAAATGAAAAAAACAAGGACCTTGATCACAATTGAACCAGAATCAGGTCCTAGACCAGTGCCAGCACATAGACCATTAACATTCGCTGGACCAGGACCTAATCCTTGGCCAGAACCTGGGCCTGAACCAGGGCCAGCACCTGGACCTGAACCACGATCTGATCCGGGTCCAGGACCTAGACCTAAACCAGGACCGGGGCCGGGACCAGGACCTGGACCTTAACCACGAACTGGTCTGGGTCCAGGTAAAATAACAAGACGATAACATACAGTTAACATGAGAAATAGCTTTCCGAAAACCCAAAATTACTTTAATCGGCCGTTAATTCGAGATTTAACAATCCGTTGACAAACTGTTAACAAACTGTCAATTGGCCTTTCAGAAACCAAAACTGCATTTAATCAGAGATTAACAAGTTGTTACGTGATTTTTGCGTTGACAAGCGTTTCAGAAACCGGGTGTTAGTCTATGAAATAGGCGAGACATGCCAAACATACACGGGACTACACGAATATAGGCGAATACTCCCTCTACATTCTCGTGATCCCGCGGAAGGACGAACATGTGGAGTACGTTTTACAGGCGCGTTTTTATCAAGGACAATGATAAGGCCCATCGACATGCTACAAAGGTATCCCAGTATCCACCTTTCTTTGTGGTTGTTTACATAGTGATTTTATGACTGGACAAGATTGTCTTTGAGTAAAGACAATCTTTTCTCTAATTTCTAATATCGTTCTCAAGCACAGTATAGAATTTCTGTCTCTGTGTTCTTAAGTCGATGACCGATAGCCCGAAATTTTCCTTCATCGCACAGAGCTGCACACCCATACAGGCGATAGCTCGTAATTAAAAAAATTGAAGGTAAGTAAAATGGTTACTTTTACTTTTATTTTAAACACAAGTTACTAAAGAGCAATAATATATTTTTAGGGGTTTACCTAAGCAAAACAAATAAACATTTTTATTTTCATAAATTTTTTTCCTTAAAACTCCGAACGGTAAAATATTTTAACTTAAAATATGTCTAGCCTATTTCATAGACAAACTAGAGATATTGCGATTTTATATTTATCTTCTTAGCGCTTTTTCCCGTAACAAGTTCGGGGTACACTTGACCATGATCCAGGACACTAGTAGATCAGGTAATGACAATAGAGCAGTTGCCGTCACCTCTGTGACCCTATTTACAGCAGAAGGTACCAGATTAGGGATATTATACCGATGAGTCGATATAATGTCGACACATTTGACACCTATCACATCCCTAATAGGCGAGAATGTAGAGGGTCTACCAAAGTCCGGGCAAAAGTTTTGCCGAAAGTTTCGGCGAGCATGTGGAGTACGCTTAACACGGAGAACTACTACCCTACCCCTACCCAACCGCAGACAGAAGTCACCATGTGTGGGAAAGGAAGGAAAATTAACGCCGCTTCCAAGGTGGTTCTCCGTGGGGGAAAGAAACGGCAAGAAACCCACAGAGCCTACTTAATTCTTTTCTTTTTTAAACATATATAATACATTATTTGTTCTATATACTATCTTAAAAGTAAATACATGTATAGAACAGCAATTCAGTCCCATGGACTTTTGTCTTTTACATATTCAGATTTATTATAATAACTTTTTTGACATAATTTATTTTTTATAGTGACTTTAAATTTATTCAATGGTAAATTTTGTATATCTCTTGGATTCTTATTATAAAAGCGTACAGATTGACCCATAAATGATTTGTGGACTTTGGCCAGACGACAAGCACTCTTAACAAGTTTATCTTTATTTCTAGTATTCCTATTATGAACATCACTGTTCTTCATAAACAAGTGTATATTTTTATGGGTTTCTTGCCGTTTCTTTCCCCCACGGAGAACCACCTTGGAAGCGGCGTTTATTTTCCTTCCTTTCCCACACATGGTGACTTCTGTCTGCGGTTGGGTAGGGGTAGGGTAGTAGTTAGAGTAGGGGTAGGGTAGGGATAAAATAGTGGTAAGGTAGGGGTAAAATAGTGGTAGGGTAGGGGTAAGGTAGTGGTAGGGTAGGGTTAAGGCAGTGGTAGAATATGGTAGGGATAAGGTAGGGGTAGGGTAGGGACAGGAAAGAGTAGCGTGGGAGCGGCTACCTATCACTGGGAGCATGTGTAATAGACGCTCACTTAAAAGTCTGTCTGGCGGTGACGTGGGGGCCGGGTCGTTCTTTTCGCTCAAATAAGGTTGAATTGAACGATGGCTGGGCCCTACGTTAAACTCGTGAACAGATGCTGCCTTGGTGGACTGGCTTACTGTTGCTGTAGTTTTAGGTGGTTTTTCTTAGTTATACTAGACATGCCATCACCTCTGTGACCCTGTTTACAGCAGAAGGTACCAGATTAGGGATATACACACCCTAATTCAGGCACCTACATAAAGGAGGCTCCACATATTGGCATGTCCGTTACAAGCAGTGTTGCCAGTAGCCGATATTCAAAAGTAATACAAGGCAGCTCAAAAAGTAACATTTTCACGAGAAAACCAACGTTATCGTGTTTTATATTTTTATAGTTACTGTTCTCGTGAAAATTTTAAACTGTAAACAGAAGGGATATTTGCCACAACGTGAACTTGGAAAATCGATTTAATATTTTATTACAACTTTATCAGCACGAGAATTTAGATCAATATTGTTTTACCCTCAAACCCAATCAAGCTCCACCGCGTCACCGCAACAACGATACCCGTTATTATAACGAAAAATAATCAAACATAATATCTACCTACATGACCCCTCAAATAAATCAACATAGTATTTCTTTATTTAACATTCCAATTAAATTAATCATTCGCGAGTGATATCAATGGGACAAATTAATGATCGATTCAGCACAGCATTTAAACAGCTCTGCTCAGCTCTGTAATTACCTGACCTGCCAAATCCTGGATCACGGTCAAGGCGGACCCCGGGCCCTCGTTTTCGAGAGCACAACCGGGACATTAACGCCAAGATGATTTTTTAGGTAGATCGTCAAGAGGTCAAGAGGCACAGCCAATCGGCGGACAATAGGTGTGGAAGGCTTTAATAATAAATCATCAATTTATTTCTCCACAACAACGTATACATACAATTTTTATGAAACTAGGTACATTATTAACATGCTGAATACGTATACATATTTGTGAGGACTGGTGCCTGAACTAGGGAGCAGAGCAAACTGTCTTATTATGTTTAATTAAAATATATTATAGAGAGATATTATTAATTACAAGACATGGTTTTGTTATAATAGCTAAAATAGGATTTATTAATAAGTCCATACCGACAACAAAGTCCCTTTTCTCTAACGTCACAACAAGTGTATTATTTTAAATTACTTACCTAGTTTTGATTATTTGGCGTTCAAACCACAAAGTTTTGAATATCGCGATTTTACTTTTACTGATAGGAAGTAAATATATTAGAATGTGAAACTTGATCTTTATTTTCGTCCTATGCAACCCGCCTAAACACTGTAAGAGTAATTTTGTGTATCCATTTTTTAGGGAGGACACGCGAAAAAAGAAAAAAATGTCGGGAAAGTAGCAGTGGAAGCGATGAAAATGACAACCATGATAAAACCACTCATGTAATGCCAAGATCATTGCATGCTAACATTGGACAAGCGTCAAATTCTCCAGCAGAACCTGTTAATATATCTGTTGCCGACTATTCTTCTCCATCGACATCCCAACAAACTTATGACGTCAACGTCGATCCTGAAATTATAGTGGACGATGGCTATCATGAAAATGATCTGGGTAGTTATGTTGGGTTGGCTACCCAGCTATCGACGGAAAAGAAGAGGGAGTTGTTACAAAATCCTTGGATCCCGCCCAGAAATTACAATTTTGAAAGTGATGCAAGCCATTTAAAAAGAAAATTTAATCATGCTTGGTTGGATCAATATTCACCATGGCTAGTATATTCCAAGCGACTAAAAGGTGCTCTTTGTAAGCATTGTGTTTTGTTCCCTCCGCCCATTAGCACTGTGAGAGGAATTTTGGGATCGTTTATGGTCAGGCCTTATATAAAGTTCAAAAATATGCATGAAGACTGCCGAAAGGCGACGACCAACCTTCACCAAACGGCAACAAATGCTGCAAAAATTTTTCTTGAAAATGTTCCTGTAGACATCCAACTGCAAAGTGGACACCAAAAAGCAATCGATGAAAACAGACAAATATTGTCATCAATTATTTCTTGTATAGTATTTTGCGGTATGCCTGATATGCCTATTAGGGGCAAACAAGCAGATGAGGGTGTTTTATTAGATTTATTGAAGTTGAGAATCAATTCAGGGGACGACAAATTAAAGAGTCACCTGGAAAAGTGCCGTCGCAATGCAGTTTACACATCGCCAAAAATACAAAACGAATTGATAAATTTATGTGGCGAAGTTATTAAGGAGAATATAATTAGTGAGGTTCAGAAGACCATGGCTTACGCAGTCTTAGCTTATGAAACAGCAAACGTATCTGGGAAAGAACAGCTGTCAATAGGCGTGCGGCTCTACGACGAAAGCAAAAGGAAAATCAGAGAAGAATTTGTAGGGTTCGTTCGATTCCCTGAAAAACGTTATAACATCCTTTACAGTGGCGACAGTATTTCTAATTTCTGGCACTGCGTTCGCATCATTCACAACAAGGTTGAGTTTGTGACTTGAGCAATGAAAATATAAAGCACGAGGATATTTTTTTCTCAAAATGGCTTGTACGCCACCCTCTTTCCCTGCCATTGTAGAACAGCCATCGAATACAAACCCTACGCAATCTTCGGTTGAGAGGTTAGAACTAATTAAGAAATTGTCAATTGCTTCGGCAATTGCGGAAGCATTTTGTGCTTTTAGTTCAACGAACCCTACAAATTCTTCTCTGATTTTCCTTTTGCTTTCGTCGTAGAGCCGCACGCCTATTGACAGCTGTTCTTTCCCAGATACGTTTGCTGTTTCATAAGCTAAGACTGCGTAAGCCATGGTCTTCTGAACCTCACTAATTATATTCTCCTTAATAACTTCGCCACATAAATTTATCAATTCGTTTTGTATTTTTGGCGATGTGTAAACTGCATTGCGACGGCACCTTTCCAGGTGACTCTTTAATTTGTCGTCCCCTGAATTGATTCTCAACTTCAATAAATCTAATAAAACACCCTCATCTGCTTGTTTGCCCCTAATAGGCATATCAGGCATACCGCAAAATACTATACAAGAAATAATTGATGACAATATTTGTCTGTTTTCATCGATTGCTTTTTGGTGTCCACTTTGCAGTTGGATGTCTACAGGAACATTTTCAAGAAAAATTTTTGCAGCATTTGTTGCCGTTTGGTGAAGGTTGGTCGTCGCCTTTCGGCAGTCTTCATGCATATTTTTGAACTTTATATAAGGCCTGACCATAAACGATCCCAAAATTCCTCTCACAGTGCTAATGGGCGGAGGGAACAAAACACAATGCTTACAAAGAGCACCTTTTAGTCGCTTGGAATATACTAGCCATGGTGAATATTGATCCAACCAAGCATGATTAAATTTTCTTTTTAAATGGCTTGCATCACTTTCAAAATTGTAATTTCTGGGCGGGATCCAAGGATTTTGTAACAACTCCCTCTTCTTTTCCGTCGATAGCTGGGTAGCCAACCCAACATAACTACCCAGATCATTTTCATGATAGCCATCGTCCACTATAATTTCAGGATCGACGTTGACGTCATAAGTTTGTTGGGATGTCGATGGAGAAGAATAGTCGGCAACAGATATATTAACAGGTTCTGCTGGAGAATTTGACGCTTGTCCAATGTTAGCATGCAATGATCTTGGCATTACATGAGTGGTTTTATCATGGTTGTCATTTTCATCGCTTCCACTGCTACTTTCCCGACATTTTTTTCTTTTTTCGCGTGTCCTCCCTAAAAAATGGATACACAAAATTACTCTTACAGTGTTTAGGCGGGTTGCATAGGACGAAAATAAAGATCAAGTTTCACATTCTAATATATTTACTTCCTATCAGTAAAAGTAAAATCGCGATATTCAAAACTTTGTGGTTTGAACGCCAAATAATCAAAACTAGGTAAGTAATTTAAAATAATACACTTGTTGTGACGTTAGAGAAAAGGGACTTTGTTGTCGGTATGGACTTATTAATAAATCCTATTTTAGCTATTATAACAAAACCATGTCTTGTAATTAATAAATTTAAATATTGTAAGTAATGCTTAAGATATACACTTACAAGAGAGTCAAAGCCCCCCTTAAACAAATCAAATAATCATATTAGGTACCTACTGAAGTGTTTTGTTTTGACTCACCTCTTTCAAAGAATTTCCTGATATCCATTTGACGGAGTAATATTTCCAGTTGTTGTGCAGTAAACGTAAATCTCGTGTCGCCGCAACGAAACTATAAGACACTATGGCGTATGAAATATTCGCTTGTATTACACTCCGAACTGAATTATATTCGAACTAAATTGACGTGCTCTGCCTCACGCTTCCGCTTATATATTGAAATATTCTCGCTCCCGAAATATGTAGAAAATACTCGACTCTATTTCCATCCTTGTCTTATACTTGCTATCACTGTCTTTTCTTTCCAGAATAGTCCATGCTAGAACGTTCTTCGTGGCATTGCTATTCAATACAAGATGTCGCTATTGACCGTATAAATTGATCCTATTTCTTTTTACTGGAAAAAGTACTGCCGTCCGAAACTAGATGGCGCTAGATGTTGTTTTCTCCCAATTATATTCGGCTTTAATCCTAGATGGCTCTGATTGTCTCGTCGGAAGCGGAAACTAAGAGATGCGACGGTTTTGCGGGAGATTTAAATTATATTGCATCGCTAATCGCATACTAGAGTCTGTCTAGTGAGTCGCGGCACAGATAAAACCGCGGCAAATTTAAAAATCCTTTAGTTGTAAACACTGAATATACTATGAAATTTGAAGTTGATACTTTCACTATTTTATTTTATAAACACTAAGAATCTTAAACTAAATCTGTACAGATATATACTACTTAAAATAATATGCAACATATTGAATATTATTTTATTTTAGCATTGAAAACAAATTAATATAATAAAACCAAACTTGCATCAAAACCGTACTTAGTTTTTATTTATTCTGTCTCATAATCAAAATCAGATTCCATAAACTAAATTCTCGACTATGAATCGTTACTGTCACTTTCATTATCACAAAAAAATAATAAAAACGAAATAAAGAAATAAATAAAGAGTATCAAAACTTGATCAAAACATTTTGCGTTTCGTTTGACGGCGGCTGAAGGTCGCCATATAATAGTACATTATGATACAAGTGTGCTAAGTTGGTCATTGCAGTCGAGGAGGTTTTTAATAGAGCCGAGAACTATAATTACCAACGCACACGAGTATCATACGACGTTTTTCAACACCCACACTTGCGAATAATAATAAATTCTCAAATGTGTTGGAAAACGTTTTATTTCAGTTTTATCATCAGCTGTAAATAAAAGATGGCGGAAGAACTTTTTTTTATTCAGCGCGAACTTGGTGCGCGCACAAATAAAAAAGTCGCAAACAGCCAAACACGATAAAATGAGTAGATATATGAAATTATAAAGCGGATAATAAATAATAGCGTATAGGAAAACAATATTTATTCGTATAAATCATTGGTAAAAAGAATTATTATCTATTTGAATAAGATTGTTTAATTTATTTGCAAATAATTAACATTTTCGGAACAAAACTTTTTTTCAAAAAGGATGCACATAAGACTAGGCTGCATGGACTGTACAGTCCTTAGCTTGTCCCCATTGGGATAATTGGATGAACAGCGACAATTTAAAACTATATATAATCAAAAACACGCGTGCGGTAATGATAAGACAAAAACGCACGCGTGTGTAATTTGAAGCATTATCAGTCTAATTACTGTGTAATGAGAGCCACATTATGAGCAAGTGTGTTGAAAAATATTCTAATAAATACGTTGTGACACGACCGACACGACTCACTATACAGACTCTATATCGAATGAATTCGAATGGTGTAGAATATTTAACTATAGAAAAAATCAAATCTGGCTGAAAAGATATTTTGTTTCCAACACTTCATTTTGCGCAGAGTAGGTAACACGTTTTTAATTTCTATTTGCCAAAAAAATTTACATTTAATTCATATTCTAGGGGGGGCCAGCTGCCCCCCCCTGCCCCTACCTGGGTACGCCCTTGCTTCGGCTGCTTCAGCTTGGCGTTGAAGGGAGCATTAAGCATTGGGCTACGCCCACCAGAGAAGGTCCACCACCAATGCCAGATTTAAATACCCGAATTTTACGGGCTTTATTTTTTATATCTGACTTCCAGTCCTGCCAAGTCTGAAAATAAATACCATCACCGATAACATACAATTTTATGGCGAGGTCCGCTAACAATTTTTTTTTTCCCTTGCTGCGTCTGGGAAAGTCAGTCTACCCGTTGCGAGTGCGGGATGAGCCCGCATGTATTCTAACATCGCCACTCGTTGGCCGTATGATGTACGTGATGGCTGGAATCGCAAGAAAACAGGCAGTTTAAATAGCCATATATCCAAAATTCAAACACCAAGTGTGTACTTGATTCAAGTGAATAGGTACTATAAATATTTAGTCAGGTACTTACTGTTGACATGATTTCTTCGATTAGATTAGCTACGAAAGGGTAAAAATTAATTTAATCACTTAACTAAATCGTTCGAAGAAAAACGGGGAAACTTTCTGAAAAACTTTAGTTTGACAATATTTATGAGTGTTCATTATGACAGAAAGAATTTAACTTTCAAATAATTACTTTATATTTTTGCAAATTAACTTCAAAGAAAAAAAATATTCTACTTATAAACAATCAAATATTATATAAAAACTAATATAAAAACTAATATAAAGCGCGAAATATAACCTATTAATAGCATTTTTAGTTAATATTTATCATTTGCCAATAATCCATTTATCAATTAACAAAAGTAAACGCTCTTCTTTTCCGAGAGGGAACCATAGACATTTCCGAAACGGTAGAGTTTCCGTGGCCGAATCTATCGGAAAGTTTTTGAATCATTGTGAATACGGCTACAGAGGGCTGAAGCGTACTCCACATGTCCGCCGAAACTTTTGCCGGGACTTGGGCGACCCTCTACATTCTCGCCTATTAGGGATGTGGTGGGTGTCAAAACGCGTCGACATAATATCGATTCATCGGTGTAATATCGCTAATCTGCTGTAAACAGGGTCACTGAGGTGATGACAGCTGCTCTACTAAATAGGCGAGACATGCCAAAGATGCACGGGACTATACGTATGTAGGGGAATACTGCCTCCACATTCTCGTGTTCCCGCGGAACTGTCCACATGTGGAGCGCGCTTAAGCCCTCAGATCTCTAAACGTTCAAATTTCCCGCGGCATCCTATTATTTTCCCCGGATAAAAAGTAGCCTATGTTAATTCGTTACGAACAAAAATACAATACTTTTCTCTTTATAATATCCGTGGCCGACGTTAACAGCTGCGGATTACCTCTGGTCGTCGAAACTGATTTTAAATAATAATTGGTTTTTATATTGTTCTAGGATTAAAAATGCTGATCAAAACATTCAGCAAGCTGGTCGAGTTGACGGCCCTTGAAGAATATACTCTGAAGGCGGGCTCGGAAGTCGTCATTGACGGACAGAATTTTTTTTATAAATTATACAAAGAAAGTGAGTTGGAGTCAACATTCGGTTGCGAGACCGACAAATATGCTGATTACTTGAGAGAGCGCTTAATGATGTTCAAAAAGGCAGATATTAAATGCTACTTCATATTGAATGGAGGAATCGAAAGTAAGCGAGCAATGGTTGAGAATTACATTAAAAGAAGCCAAATCAACGAGAGTCCAGATAATTCAAATTCCTCGTCACCAATATTCATGAAAGAAACGTGGACACAAGTTTTAGATGAATTGGGACTTGATTACGCTATTTGCCAGTACCAATCGGTTGACGAATGCATCGCAATGGCGCAGAAGCGCAAATATCCGCTACTGAGTTTTGACATGAAGATGTGTTTCACAAATGTAATGTATATTCCATACAATTTACTCAAATATGACGAAAGAAGCAAAACTATTCCTTGTAAAATGTATCAGCTTGACAAGTTTTTGGCCAAACATAGATTGAATGAAGAGAAATTAGCCATTTTTGTTGTTCTGACCGACACCAACATCTTTCCTGAGGACCATTTCATGGATTTCGTCAATCATTTAAGTCTTCCTCACGGCCATTACAAACGCAACTTGGGCATTATTAACTGGCTAAGTAAGATGAAGAGAAAGCCCGCGCTCGAGCTGATTTTTAAGTATCATCCTGCTGATAAAAAAGAATTCTTGGAAGCAGAGGGAAAGATGCGTGAATTCATCGGGCGACGGCCAGCGGCGGGTGTTCCGACCGCTTATCTGGAAAACGCGCTCGTCGTGGTCGAGAATGACCCACTATGGTTCGAGAAGGGTGTGGCAGCAAAGCACATCGCCCCCGAGTACGTCAACGTATACAGACATGGCGTGATCACCGGCTCCTCGGTGATCGATGATGGAGATAGTCGGAGCGCGATGCGTATGTCCTGCGATATTGTAAAGTACGCCCTCGACTTGATGACCGACTTCCGCAATAAAGGGCTGACTCTAACCACGCGCACGGGAAATAGTAGATCGATGACCGAATTGGTGCAGGTGCAGAAACCAGACTACGCGGCGACCAACTGTGTCTTCGAGGACGGATGGGACACGATTGTATTTTTAAACCTTTTCGAGCACTACTTTATTGAAACTTTGGGAGGCTTTGACTTCGGCAAGTTAGCCGTACTGCCCGAGGACTGTCGGCTCCTGATGGTGGCGCTCGTTTACTTCACGCGCAAGAAGGTCGGCGACACTACCAACGAGGTCTATAGCGTCCTGCTGTCTTACGTGGCTCTGAGTCTGAACTTGCTAGATAAGCATTCAACGGCCAATCTGAACCCTGAAGAGGCACTGAAGCCTGTGCCAGACTTGACCACGGATACTTCTGTGACTGAAGCGGACATAGCAACTGTCAGGGCTGCCTTGAGAAAATACACTTCTAGTATTGGCTTAGACATAGTCTCGCCAGCATTAAACAGAACAATCTTACATCCATTGGTGGAACTACAATATCTTATACTGCACGTAAATTACTTGAACACGCTGTGTGGCAGTCCGTTCAAAAGCACGATTTATAGCAAAACCTACAATGGAACATTCGTCTTCAAAATCTTGTACGACATCAGAGAGTCATATGGCGGTGACGGGACCAAATTCCTAAAACAAACACTGGGTCCCTCGCCTACGGTCTATGCTTATATGAATAGCCTTCTGGGTGTGTATAACGACTACACTTGCCGTGTCGGACTATAATTCCAGATATTCTATTTTTATTTTATTTATTAGTTATACGCCATCATAATCATACATAATTAAAAAGTCTGTTCCGTTACTATATTCGGTACATATTACTAAAGCTTTTTTTTTTATATACTACTAAGGCACGGCACGCCTGATGGTAAGCTGTCACCGCACCGGACGTTTGCAATACCAAGTAGAATATTTTTTTCTAACACTTCAAAACTTCAAATTGCTTCACAATAATTTTATGGAGATTCGCAAAAATACCACGCGCTATTGCTTTCGAAACCGCGGCCGTGACGTCATCGGATTCCTTTCTCATAATAATGAGGGCATAGGTTATCCTACGTCATCGACTACAAGTAAACTTCCATTTTGTAGCGATAGTAGATCTTAAGGAAACCCAAAAAGCGTTGGTCTGCCAGTTTTTTATACTTCGCAGTGGCAAACGAGCAGACAGCCCACCTGATGGTAAGCGGTAACTGTCGTCCATAACATCTACGATTCATGCATTTATGCTAGTTTTTTATACTTCGCAGTGACAAACGAGCAGACAGACACCTGATGGTAAGCGGTAACTGTCGTCCATAACATCTACGATTCATGCATTTAGGTTGCAGGTCACTGTGAGGACTAAGAAGAAATGCCTTTTGCCTGTAATTGCGCTGGCTACCTTATCCTTCAAACCGGAACACTTGCTTGGCGTCAGAAATAGATAAGGCGACGGTACTCACCCAGGCAGACTCCTCAGGCTTGACAGAGCCCTATCATCTGACACTGATGAAGAATCCAGTAAAAAAGAAATCAACCAATATATTTTCCATTGTATATTGAAAGTAATAAACTGTACATTGTACAATCTAAGAAAAATATTGTATGTATCACATAAGGACGTTTTGTCGAAGGCACTAAATGTTACCACAAATTGTCACGTCATATTATTGGCAGTAAAACTGGCCGATAAAATTTCTGTACTGTAACAATAAAATAAAGGGCCATACTGCCAGTAAAAACACGCGACGCCACACCGTGGGCTCCTTAAAACTACAACAAAGTGATTATCAAAAAATAAAGGAATCAATAACAATATCCTTACACATTAGGCGATTAAATACGTAAAAAATATCATTATACAAAAACATAATTAATTTAACATGTCAAATTCCACATTCATCTAATACTTGCAGTCTTTGATTTCGTTGTGACTACTAGCATTAATTATTTACACATTACAATAACAATAGCTTTTTAAACTATATACAATATATTCGATTGTAAATATATTATTAATTCGATTAGGATAGCTCTTCAGAGCGAAGTGAACCTACAGTACAATAAAATACGTAACACCTTACACCGTGCTAATAAAGAATAATACAGTGGCAACAGTTACTGAAAATCGATGGTACAAACTTACGTACTAACGGCAATTATAGTCCTGGCCAATTCGTACCAGGTTGTGCTAGAAACGTCGAGCAGCATACGTCATTGCAAGTCTACTATGGTGCAAGTAGCCTACATGATGATAATTGCTTGCTAGGATTCTGTTTGTGACAAAATTCAAGCAGTGACTGTATGAGAGTTACTCTCAAATTTTTATTCGTACGCCTGATTAGCATTGCTTACTTATAGAAACATAAATACCTACCTAATTTTGAATCCATTTCAGAATTACCATCATACAGGTTTACGACACGATTAAAATTCTAAAACTGTATATTGGACACACGTTTCGATATTTATATCATATAGACTAATTAAATTGTAAGCAAACATTAGTTTGTCTTGAGATCAGTCTGACTAAACCTCCCATTGCCACCATATTTCGATTGCTTGCTCAAGCGTGCAATAGTCTGTGTACAGAAAGCCACAATTTATAGACAAAAACAACAAAAAATATATTGCATACGCTGCCCATACCACAAACCGACGGCCTTACTCTCCAAGGCTTACATACGCGACCGAATCATCTCCCTACAAAATTAAATATATCATAAATCAAAGTAATCAAATGCCCCCTTTGATTTGTTCCATTAATATTACAGAGAGGCAGTCTTAGACGGCAAGATTGTTTATTTATAAGGTTGACACAATTAAACTAAATTGTTAGTTCAGTTAGTATCATTTAGCCTCGAATCGCATGGTCGGACAAGTCCATTCAAATTTGTCGTTTAATGCACAGAAATGCTGTTAAAATGTATATAATTTAATTGAGTATTTCGACATGTTTTCTCTTTGGATAGTGACGCCTGAAGAAACCCTTATGGACTAATATATTTAATTTATTTTCGATTTCCCATATTAATCTTATCTTTGTAAGGCACAAACATAGACATGCTCTGACATGTTTTCGATTAATTCTACAAAACAACGTCGTGATCGAATTATAATCCGAATTATTATTTACTCGGGGGCTGGTTTTCTCATAATTTTCGTCATCCCATCCCTTGTCCCCCATTCCGTTGGAACCTGACGCGCCAGCTGGTCTAGCCATGATGCCAATCGCTTTATAGCAATTATATTTCAAGTGACTTAATATTATTCTGCTATTCTATTCAAAATGTCACTTTTCTATTGCTTATATCAAATCTCATACATGTTCCTTTCTATTCTACTGTCGATCTCGAAAATAGGAGGCATCTTGGCTACACCCGATCTTAGATAGATCTTGGCTAAGTTTGCCCAGGACCCAGCCCCCAAACAGGCGGCCAAATAAGTGATCTACCATCGTAAGATCGAAGTTCTATTGTACGTCAGAAAACAAGGTTGATTTTCCCTAGCAACAATATTCTAGGCTCCACCTTAGCGACAGTTTTGTGACGGGATCTTTTGTCCAAGCTGATAGACCACTTTTTTGGGCCTTCGAACCAACCAGCTCACTGGCTAAGACCGAAGATCTTGAGGGCATTGAAGGCGGTGGCAAGCGCTACGTCCTCAGGGCTCTGGCCGAGGAAACCGGCGATCAGCTCCACTATGGCTGGCAAAGCACACGGCTCGTTCCTCTGGAAGGTGCAGTAGCGATTCACGAACGCTGTGGATCTGTGGAGACGAAATACTCTTAGGTAAGTTCAACGAGAGGTCATCTTGACGTAAATATCCCAGTTGTAGTGTGCCCGAGGGCCCGGGGTCCGCCATGACCATAATCTAGGATTTGGAAGATTAGGTGATTACGGAGCGACTGCCATCTGACATCCGAGACCTTGTTAAGGTGGTTCGTCACCCATACTTTATTAACTCTTACCATTCTTTTATTCGTTTGAGTGTTTAGTAATTGTCTTATGGTTTATACTCTTAGTAAATGTATCAAATTAACCGCGAAATGGCTTTCTATAGCTTAATGGTATTAGGTTTTTACCTATGAATTTGGCGTTTTGTATGGCGAAAATGACGACAACTGTAATTTTCATACAAGCATTTTTTTTTAATTTCTTGGGAATGGCAAATCCGATTACAACGAAACTTTGTAGGTATCGTCTGACAACATTAGGCTAAGTGCATACCATTTTATTGTGATAAATACCCTCTTTATAAAATGACACCTGGTTAAAGAGGCAAAACACAGACCATTATCAGAGACATACATATAAACCTTCCTAAAGAAATTCTCTAACTGATGTTGAGAAACGCATTAAAATCCCTTGCATGGTTTAGTTAGTGGTGTTAGTGGAAATATACAGACTAAGAGCGTCGGTAGCCGGGCGGTTCAGTATCCAACTCCTAAGCGAGAGGTACCGGGTTGCGAATCCCGCTGCGGGCATGTACCAATGATTATTTTCTGAGTTATGTTCATTAGTTGAAATCTAACCGATTCTCTTACGGTGAGGGAAAACATCGTAATGAAACCTGCAAATTCAGGCAACTGAATTTGTAACCATAATCCAATCTGATCAGGTTTCCCTGGTAGTAAGGTCACGGAAGTCAGATGGCAGTCGCTCCATTGTAATTACCTGATCGCCAAATCCTGGATCATGGTCAAGGCGGACCCCGGGCCCTCGTTCTCGAGAGCACAACCGGGATATTAACGCCAAGATGATTATTTAGTGGAAATAGACAGGCGCGGAAGTAAGGCCGACAGTTGTCCAGTCGCAAGCACATTTGTTAGATCTTCATACAGAAATAATTGAGGATCCTACCTCTCAGTGAGCGAGTCTTTGACATGCAGCGGCAGCTTGGACGCTCTCATGTTGGGATACATGAAGGGCGAGTCCGTCTCCACCAGAAGCTTGTCGATCGGCAGCATCCTTTCAGAGAGCAACCTCCTGA
The DNA here is from genome assembly GCA_907269095.1 of Blastobasis adustella. Classification (NCBI taxonomy): domain Eukaryota; kingdom Metazoa; phylum Arthropoda; class Insecta; order Lepidoptera; family Blastobasidae; genus Blastobasis; species Blastobasis adustella. The sequence goes on along the minus strand of OU026136.1, from coordinate 2,124,348 downwards.
TGCCTCCATCCGACTTGTCCTTGCAGATATAACCAGTGATCCCCAGATAGTACCCTTTCTCGATGTATTTGAGCCCTTGCTCCACGGATCCTGTGAACGAATGGATGACCACGGGGGGCAGCCGGCTGCCGAACTCGTCCAGGATCTTCACCAGGTCGTCCTGGGCCTCTTTCTCGTGGACGAACAGGGGCTTTCGGAGGTCGCACGCCATTTCCACCTGGGAAAGAGTTGGGTTGGTTTAGGGTACAGGTAGCAAGTGAAACTGGTTCGGTGGAGTTTAAGTGTCCTAGATTAGATTAGTCATAATAATAATTATCTTGGCGTTTATGTCCCGGTTGTGCTCTCGCGCACGAATGCCCGGGGTCCGCCTTGACCACGATCCAGGATGTGGCAGATCAGTTAATTACAGTGGAGCTAATGCTATCTGACCTCCGTTACCCTGCTCCCAGGGGAAGCTGACCAGATTGAATCATGGTTTTGTCATTCAGTCGCCTGAATGTGCAGGTTTTATCATGATGTTTTCCCTAACCGTAAGCGCATCGGTTAGCATTCAACCAATGTACATAACTCAGAAAAGAGTCATTGATACATGGCCGCAGTGGGATTCGAACCCGATACCTCTCGCTTACGGTCGGATACCTTAGCCACTCGGCTACCGACGCTTCTAGATTAGATTAGATTGCCTAATAGGAATAACGACTGCTACTAAGTACGGCATATCTGTGAACAAAATATGGAAATAGCCATAACTCTATAGCAAAATACGCATTGCAGGCACGCCAACTAACAAAAATGTTTATAGTTTACACTTATCCTCAAGGGCAGATGGCCCGTTGGTCTTTTGTTTACTCGCACTGATAGACCAGATTGGAACGCGATGCTCATAGAATAAAGGCCATTGTCGTATCACGAATTTTGGAACGATGCGTAAGTGCGAAAAAGTGCTAATTTTAATACATTTACTACCCCCAAATAAAAGTCAAATTCCGCGAATTTGTCTGTAATTATTTATTGTCTTTAGTTGAGTATAAAAAATAAATGTAAAATGTCTGTAGTTTAATCATATTGAATTTTTTTTATCGAGTGAAGTTAATTTAATCTTGTAACTGTTATCGATTAGGACTAGATTAGATCCTTAACTATTACATTCCTTTTTTTGAGAATTTAATATGCTATTTTCTATGTCTCAGATTGTTAGACAAAACCTAAATTCTGGGATACCTGGCCTAACTTCCTGTAATTTTAGATCACATATAGGTACTGTAAATTGATTACACAGGGTTAGTCCCTATTGTGAATTTTTTCTTACTTGGCATAAGTAGTAAACAAATATAGCGTATCGATAAAGTTTGGCATTTTAAAGGGTTGTGAATGTGTGAATTCATTTAGGTAATTAATATCTTAGGCAAGACAACAACGCCGACAATGACGCCGGCGCAGATTAGTTTTAGCATTTCAAACCATAAAACAGTTTGCGCTTGTGTTGGTATGTCGAAGGGATAGCTCGCTTGCCTGTCTGCGGCAGGCATTACATAAAAAAAATTACGTGTACACAAATAATAACAGGTACAGTTTGAAACATCATTATTAAATTAACTAAAAAACTGAACCTTTGCAAATAATTCATTCATTCATTCACTTCAGCCCATCCCTACAATGAAATGCCAAACTAACATTTCGTTTTGATAATCTGTGACTGGAAATTTTGTGAGATTTCGTATTTTGGCTAAAATATGTTATTTGTAAGGTTAATGTTAGCAGTTTTTAAAGGAAATCAATGCGTATAAACTAATGTCTACGACTAACTGTGATTGTTTAAATTGAGTGATTCTTTCGGAATGTCGTGATTTGTGATTAATTTTTCCTTACTCATGCTAAGTAAGGAAAAATTTACCATATTTGCCACAATCTCTACGCTTGCTTGGCACATATTCAAATTCATTTATTTGCATCCATAAAGTTAAAAATACAATATGGACGCAGTTGGGCACATCAAGTTCTATGGTCTGATAAGTGCGATACTACCGTACTTGTAAAGGGTATAATTACTGCATATCATTAAAAGTGCCCTCCGAGCATACATACAGTGTTTTTATAAATTTAACACTTTGTGTTGTCACTTCATGATGGAACTCCATATGCAACCGGTTGCAATTTAATAAAAAAAATGGCATAATAAAGTGGAACTAGTGTAAAAATGTGATTTAATTTTTTGTATTGTTTGTAATTGTTTGTATAGTTTATTTTGAGACTAGCTTTCGTCCGCGACTTCGTCCGTGAAATTCGGTTATTACGCTCCGGACCGGACCCGTTCACGCGGGAACCATTTTATGTTCCGAGAAGTCTATATGCTATTCTAGGGTTGTTTTGTTGTTTTGTGTAAATGTTTGCAATCTATATTACTGCCAAACATCAAAATCTGTTAGTAGTTCTTGCGCGAAGGAGTAAAACTAGTAACAGACGCTCGGATTTGGCTGGAGCCGACCAACCGTCAGTTGCAGTTGATACTAATCCTCACGCAGTACAAAATAAAGTCGCTTTTGGGTGCAGTGGACGTGGTCGGACGTCCGAGCATCAGAATTAATCCAAAATAAGGATTAGTCTGCAACTGATGTTGGTCGACTCCAGCCACTACAGTGAATAGGCTGTTCCTAGACAGGCATGCTCCATCTTTGGCCGCATCGTCACTTACCACCAGGTGAGATGGCGGTCAAATGCCTGGATAGTCTACATATTAAAAAAAAAAAAAAACTTACTAGTTTAACAAACAGTTTAACCTTATACCTAAACTTTCGCAATTAGATTTACTTTATACGCATAAAATATTACAGGGACACTAAGGAAATTGCACACAGATGAAAGACGCTAGCCAGTCTATTCGGTAGAAAGTTCCGTTTTCTAATATACACCTAAATAGTCACCTTTATCTGATCTTACTATAAAAATAAACAGACCAACAGAATGTTTAAAATGAACGCTCCAATTAACGTTGTTCTGTTTCATAACCTGGTGAAAGTGACAAAACATGTGCATCTGGAACTAATTAGACTGTCTGGTGTATGAATAATTTCATCTTAATATGTCTTTTTATTTTCGCGTCGGAGCAGCGTCGGTGGCCGAGTGGTTAAGGTATCCGACTCGTAAGCGAGAGGTACCGGGTTCGAATCCCACGGCGGTCATGTACAGTCACTTTACTAATTAGTTGACCCTCCGACCTTATGATAATCCATATGACAATATGGAGTAAAGGGTCAGCTAATTCATTGTACGAGTGTATGAATGACTCTTTTCTGAGTTATGTACATTAGTTGAATACTAACCGATGCTCTTACGGTGAGGGAAAACATCGTGATGAAACCTGCACATTCAGGCGACTGGATGTGTAACCATGATCCAATCTGGTTAGGTTCCCCTGGTAGCAGGGTCACGGAGGCCAGATGGTAGACATAGACATAGCTGTCTATGTCTACCATCTGGCCTCACTTTATTCGGTTCCACATTACATCCTTAACTAAGGTAGTCGCTCCACTGTTATTATCTGAATTGCAAAGTCCTGAGTCATAATCAATGTGGACACCGGGCTCTCATGCGCCGGGACCTTAACGGCAAGATGTAAAATAAATAACTTTTTTTTTAATTTAATTGGTATTTTATGGTGTGAGCATTGTATGTAGAAGTGGTAGGTACCGTCCTTGCAGTGGCTGACATAGCAGAATGTAGCATAAACGGTGGTGGGTGACTATAGTGCGTGCCAAATGGATTGGCAATGGCGGACATTTATCTCTCGGCCAGAACTAATTTGTTAGCAAAAGTAAATTAGCAAGTTGTAAATTTTGCTAAGGTGAAAGCGATAGCTTTGACGCTTTGAATAGTCGTATTCGTTACAATTTAACGAAATAGAAAAGATTATAACAGTTTTCATATGTACAATCTGGTCAGGTTCCCCTGGTAGCAGGATCACGGAGGTCAGATGGCAGTCGTTCCACTGTAATTATCTGATCCACCAAATCCTGGATCATGGTTAAAGCGGACCAATGGCCCTCGTGCGCGAGAGCACAACCAATACATTAACGCCAAGATGATTTTATAACAGTTTTCATGTATATTTAATTAAATATTGCCAGTAGCTGACCGAGAGATCAAGCTACGCTATTGTCAATACATTTGGCATAAACTTTAACCACATCCATTGACGAATAACGTCGGGGCAAGGGGTCTTCACAGACGAAGAATGAAACCAGACCAGGGCTAGCACGTGTTGCTCTCGCGCGCGATTAGCGACAAAAGGCGCGACATAGGTATTGCTATCTCTTTCATCTTAGTATTGAGAAATGGAAACAAACATTCTCTCGCGGCGCGAGCTTTGTCACGGACACACATCGGCACGCGGCATGGTCATAATGCATATTCATAGCATGAATTTTTAATGGTAATTCCGCGTGTGGTATTTATCTGTGCACCAAGCGACACGCACACTTATAGCATATATTAGAATGAACATACATTAGCACAATGAACAACATATTGTCTATATATAGACGGCGGATAACTAGCTGACACAACCGCACTCTCTGACTGTCGGGAATCGACTGCCAGAGCGACTGACTTATGAATGACAGATTGACTGACTGACCGACTGAATGAATGATCAACGGACTGTACACAGTACACCGCATATTGGTCTGGTCAATTTTCTGCTCTAACAATATATCGTCACGGGGTGACGGTGAGAGACACGCGTCGGTGGCCTAATGGTTAAGGGGTCGGACTTGTACCCCGGGGTTCATTACCTAACCTGCGAAATCCTGGATCATGGTCAAGGCGGACCCTGGGTCCTCGTACGTGAGAGCACAACCGGGACATTAACGCCAAGATGATTATTTTATTTTACTTGTACCCCGGGGTTCAAGCCCCAGAGCCGCTATGTAAGTACATACAGTAGTTGAACACTAACCGATGCTCTTACGGTGAGGGAAAACATCGTGATTCAGACCCAAGATATTGGGATACGAAGACGATCTAAATCCACGGTCCGATACACTTTTACAAATGATGTGACTGAAGTTCAGTAACCCTTTTTTACCTATCTATCGGTACTTCTATACTAATATTATTAAGGGGAAAAATTTGATTGTTTGTTTGTATAGTTGTTTGTTTGTAATAATTTATCTCAAAAACTACTTCTCAGATTTAAAAAAATCTTTCGTCTATAGATAGCTACATAGTCGAGTAACATAGGCTTTTATTTATTTTATCTTCAGAAAATTAGAGTTTAACAGGTAAATTGCAACAATATAACCTAAGGTATGTATGTTCGCGTATAATTTCAGAACATCTGCACCAATTTAACCAAAGACTTCCAACATGAATTTAACTAATTCGTTTTTTGCTGTGTTTGTAGTTGTTAGGGCAAGTTTGTATGAAAGAAAAAAGGGTAGGGTAGGTGTAAGGTAGGTGTAGGTTACGGGTCAACGCCACGCAAACGAAGTCGCGCCGGGCCGTAGTAATTATATATTTTTAAAAACTAGTTTCCGATTTTTTGTATGGGAAATTCGCACAATCTGGTCAGGTTCCCCAGTCAACCAGGTCACGGAGGTCAGATAGTAGTAGATCTATTGCTTCATCTGCTAAATCGTAGATCACGATCAAGGCTGACCAAGGAGCAAGGACTGCACGAGAGCACAACCGAGATAATCACGCCAAATTGATTAAAATTATTACACTCTCGTACAAGGGGCATCATTGTTGCAGCTTCTTAACATATGCGCTGATTACACTTATATTATGTTACGCAAAATAGACCATATGCTATGAGCAATACATTCCACTTTGATTGCCCTCGCGTTTTCTGCTTCTAAATTTAGATAACTGAATTTAGTCTAATGTAAATAATCATAATCATCTTGGCGTTAATGTCCCGGTTGTGCTCCCGAGAACGAGGCCCGGGGTCCGCCTTGACCATGTAATTACAGTGGAGCGACTGCCATCTGACCTCCATGACCCTGCTACCAGGAGATCCTGACCAGACTGGATCATGGTTACACATCCAGTCACCTGAATGTGCAGGTTTCATCACGATGTTTTCCGTCACCGTAAGAGCATCGGTTACCATTCACCTAATGTACATAACACAGAAAAGAGTCATTGGTACATGGCTGCAGTGGGATTCGAATCCAGTACCTCTCGCTTACGAGTCGGACACCTTAACCACTCGGCCACCGAGACTTAAAATTTCAATATAGTCCAAAGGAAAATTAGAATACAACTTAATGTGCATTAATGATATCATCGACAAAGATAAACAAAGGAGCAAATACAAAAACAGCTCAATTAGCGCAATCACCTACATTATCAATTAAAAACATGAACCGTGAACATGAATATAGTATAGTGCACCCAAGTACACAACACACCGCGTAATACGCTAAAATTAGTCCCTGATCGCCTCATTGAGGACACACGGTGGAAATGAGTCAATGTACCGGTAGGTACGAGTTGTGTGCACAGAATGAGTTCACAGTACAGCAGATGTTGGTAATGGATGCGGTGGAGATGCACGTTTTCGCTGTGCTAATTGGTATCACGCAATTTGGAAGTTATGTAAACGAGTAGCGGTCCGACGCGGTTTTTATACGCGTGTTTCGAAACTGACGATTTTCGAAAATACCACTCGTGGTAGGATCTCGATCCTGTTACCTTTTTAGGACATAAAGTACAGTATGACACTCGGGCGGAATGTAGCTTCCTATTAGTAAAAGAATTTTCGTTATCGATTCAGTAGTTTCGGAGATCATCATCTTGGCGTTAACGTCCCGGTTGTGCTTTCGCGCACGAGGGCCCGCGGTCCGCCTTGGCCATGATCTAGAATTTGGCAGATCAGATAATTATATAGGAGCCACTGCATTCTGACCTCCGCGATCCTGCTACCAGGGGAATCTGACCAGTTTCGGAAAAGCGCTTCCAAAACAAAGCAATCTCCCTATACATTTACATAGGGCACAATGCTATCGCCCAATCGCCGCGTCAGCGTCGTCCTCACCGAGTAACCCTGAGATACGAGCTGATCGCGTAGCCTGAAAAAAATCATGCTAAGATCAACCGATATCGTTCCACCTTGAGTTAGGAGAAATCCTTGACGCCTTGTGCGCCTGTACATTCTCGACAAGTAATCCAAGCATAACTGTCTGAATAAAATGAAGCATACCTGTCTAGGAACAGCCAATTCGTCTAGCCTTGACGGAGTCCAGGTTGTAAAGTTCGAGAAACATATTGGCAGGCAAATGTTCCATTCTTTAGCCGTGCGCATTAGAAAGGTCGAGCCGAAGGAGACAGTGCGGATAGCTGTTATATCTACTATATAAAGCGAAACGGGGTTTGTACCTCGAAGGTGGAAAGGGGTGTGCGGAGGAGATGCGGCGAATATTCCAGAGATGTGCCGAGAACTGACCGAGTTGACCCTGGCTGGAGTGCACCCTGGGCACGGAGTAACCCTTGTCGCCTTTGTATGCCTGTACATTCTCCCCGAATAATCCCGAGACGTGCCGAGTAATCCCGAAAGGTTCCTTCGTAGACCTAGCTTCCGTAAGTGCCACCAACCTGCCGCTTGAACACCTCCCGCTGCACCCTGGGCTCGGAGAAATCCTTGCTGTAGTTCAGTCCGCACTCGCCGACCGCCACGCACTCCGGCGCAGCCGCCAGCGTCCGCAGCTCGCCCCATAGCTCCTCCTCGCACATGGACTTCGCGTCGTGAGGGTGCACGCCTGAGGACCGAAGCGTGGGCTCAACGTGGTGACCAGTAGGCTTACGTAACTCTGTTGCTAACAATTATCTGATTTGAATGATTGAAATTGTTTGCGATTACGTATCATCGATTTAATAGTTTCAGTTTATTGCAATTGAACTTTGTTAGCAAGTGAACCCATGAAATCGATGAAACGTAATCGCAAAAGTAATAATTTCAATCATTGGAATCAGATAATTGTTAGCAATCTAGGCCCGTTATTAGCCTACAGAATTACCAAAATATGATACCTAATATTGTGTCCTGCGTCACAGAATATTAACACTAACAGACAGGGTTCGAAATAATCGAGATAATTATTTTCTTTCATAATTATCTTCTTCATCAGTATCTGTCAATGTTGTCAACTGGTAAACAGAGCGCTCTCAACTGATTAAGAATTAAAAATCATCATTTTTCTAGTGAAAACCCATCACCACCTTTGTGCTATAAGACTTTACAAATTTTAAATCCTGTGCAACTTTGAAACAATATATTTTAATGAAAATCTGACAAACCACAAGCATAGATATTGGTTTCTAGATCACGTATACATATTTCATTAGCTAAGCTTTGATAGTGTAATATTGACAATATGATAAAACTACGTTTGTATAGAGCACGCTCAGGGGTAACCAGCCCTTATTTACAATATGTCTATTCCAATGTGATTCGACTACTTTCAAGATAACCATACAATAGATATTGAATAAAAAATAGGTATGAAACACTAAACAGGAGTGACCAGCAGTAGCGGTAGCTTTAAAGTAATCTTTATGACCAGATAAGAGACTGATTCATGTTGCAGACTTTCCGTAGATATTTCCAGACTGTGATAAAGTATTGCAAGAAAATAAAAACATAAACATCATGTTTTAAAATAAATGGTTAATCAGTATTTATGGATCTGTTTGTTTTTTGGCAACAAGTATTTTCCTGTAAGATATTAAAAAATAAAACAAGTAATAAGCTAAATAATATCCACAATAAAAACAACTCACCTGCCGTCGAGTAAATAGTTCCCGGATAAAGGCACGTCAGTCGGAGGGCCTCCTTACTGCTTCTGACCGATGTTCCTGTAACCATGATCTTCTGGACACCTGGAAAGACAATTTCTATTAGAATAAATAATTTTTAAGTTTAAACTACGAAATGTTTATACCATTATATTTTATAATGCAAAAGTTTGTGTGTTTATGTTTGTTACCTCTTCATGCTTAACGGATTTGGATAAATTTTGGTATGTAGCTAGATTAGAGTATGGAATAGGTTATATGCTACTTTTTATCCCCTCCGTGTACTCCACGCGGGCAGAAAGCTTTAATATTACAGAATAGCTTTAATATAGCAGAATATTACAACAATTAGCCGCTCCTTATTCTTCATGCTTGGACATCTCATTACAGTGCACTACTCGACTTGAGTCACCTTGAGTCACCTCCACATTAATGAAAGGTTTTCCCATAATTGTGAAGCTTGGCAGACAGGTTGGGGATCACAACTTTGTATGTAAAAACACGCACAAAAGAAAATCCTGGTGCCATTTATCTGGTCTTATTCCTACCCAGCTGGTCACTAGGGATTAGCCACATAATATAGCAGCGCTAAGTTGTTTTTTTTTATATCACTATAGTGGCAAACAAGCTTACGGCCCGCCTGATGGTAAGCAGTCATCGCAGCCTATGGACGTTTGCAATACCAGGGGCATCACCCACGTGTTGCCGACCCCGTAAAAACCTTTTCACCCCTTTCTTGAAGAACTCCATGTTGTACTTGTGTTCAGTGGTATATTCTACTATACCAGAAGCCATTGGTAGTAGGACTGTCAAACCTATGGTGTCAGCCTGGATGGGCACAACCACCTATCTATTTCTCTTTTTAAGGCCACCTTAGCCAGCACAATGACAGGCATGAGGCACATCATGTTAGTTCTCAGTGACAAGGTCAGGTCAGAACAGGTCTTTTTGAGCGTTATATCCATTTTATGCTGAGTATTAAGGGCTACTTTTTCAATCCTCAGGTAAAACACAACAATCTGATAAGTTATTACGTGACAAAAATGAAAACTTGTTGTTACTTCTTCAATATGTGGAACTATGGTGTTTTAATTTGGTAGTATATTACTTTAACAGGCAGATAAATTTTATCTGAGTATTGAACAATCGGCCCTTAGCATTTTATTTAATTTTTATTACATAAATCTGCAACCAGACACCATACAGCTATTATCAATGATGGTATCATGATATAACTGTCTGTGGTTGTTATGTAAACATGTCTTAGATATTTAAAACACTAAGCACTCACAGTGACATCAATAATAAGATTATTGTGAAACAACTATTGTTATAATTCTTCATTGTACTAGGTATATTTTCAAGTTTTAAAAATATGTAAATAACATTCAAAGTATAATAAGATAATATCATTAGAAAAATCTGAAAAGTATTAGTTAATAGCGACCCACCCCAGCTTTTACTCATGGGACTAACCTGATAATTGCCTGAAAATTTCATTAAAATCAGTCCAGCCATTTGAGTCTAACGGGAACTAATTGATAAGTACTTATAACCCTGCCCCTGTAAAAAACAGGCATGAGAGCTAATGTATGTGTGTAAGTATTATTAATGTATTAATGAACAGTTATTTTAATAAATGCATTTACAAGTACATAACGTACATATAAATTCAAAATATACCAGACAAGAGGCCAGTGCCCTCTAAAAGTTAGTAATTCATCCTTTGCCCTAGAATAGATTCATTGAGATGGATAAAATACAATACATTTTTAAAGATATAAATCAATTTAAGTAACCCATATAGTCATGCCATAAATACATCAATTCGTGCGGAATTCACTGTCGCAATCCGGAGAGGCATAATTTACACTGTAAGCATTCCAATACACTTCACTTACATTGCATTAGGTCACGCAACGTCTCGCACACCTGAAAATAACTTTACAAAAACACATGTGAACAAACCTGCATCTTTTGCCCTTTGAATAACCGAATCCAGATCACGGCCATATTTCTTGTTTGTCAGGTTCGCGCCTACATCAATGACAATAAGATTCTCGTAACATCCCTTGAGTTGCTCAGAAATCTGGGTTTCTTCAGACGTCATCCTTCAATTTTGTATGAAGCTTATTATTTTGGTGTTTTCCTGCAATAAACCCACTCGATGTAACATTTATTCAATCTTCAAGATATAAACAAGTTAGTTAAGAGTACCACTTACAAATTGTATTAAACACTCTTACTAAATAAGCTTTGAATTTTATTAGTCGAAAAGTTTGCCCTCCTCACTGAGCTGCCACCATGTTTTGATTTGGTTTGGTTTTCTTTACGTATTTTTTCTTAATTTTGATAATATTTGACAAAACAAATGTTTGATTGGTGAAAAATTGAACTAAACTTAATTTACTGTTTTTTTATTGGATATAATATTACGTATTTGAGAACAGACCATTTCAGAGTTACCAGTACACAAGATATATTTTGGGTTCAATCTAATTTTTACGGCGAAACGGCCAAGTGATGTAAATATTTATTATACTTAAATTGCAAAGTTTTGTTTAAATTCGCGCAACCAATCATGAGACTTTTAAAAGACATTAATACAAATAGTTGCTTTACTATGGCCGAATCTCCTAATGTGCTTTTCAAGCGAGATATGAGACTTTAAAGTTTTGAGTTTTGGGTTATTTAATTATATTTCTTCATTTGGAAGGTGATATTCCTTCATTTAAATGTGAGTAGAGGACATTAATACAAACAAATTCTTTCCATTGGCATAATTTCCTAACATGCTGTTTAAAAAAGCGACATATTACACTTAAAACTTTGATCGATATTTGAAGGAATGTGCGCTGTGAGTGATGTGTACACTGGGTGTGATGCACCCTCGATGCCCACTATGCATATATGAATTTTTTCGCTATCAAATGAGAAATGTGGCTACATTTCCTACCTAGACCCCAATTCCTTAAAATTTCAAAACTATTAAGTCGTATATCTCGCTATAGGAGATTTTGCCATGGGAAATATTTTTGTCGGTGTTGATGTCCCCTGTCGACTTAGAAATAGAAAGTCGAATAAAAAAAAAAATTCAGTTAAGTTCCCAAATTAATTTGCTCTTATTACCAACGTTGGCTAAAACTGTACGGTTTTTAAGTATCTTGCAACATTTTAAATGAATGTTTAAATTCGGATACGAGCAAAGGCATCGTTCGGATACAACTGCTCGTTACGTGTATACGAAAATCGAAAAAAGTCAGTCATATGTCTTTGACGTATAATATTATTAAGCCACCAAATTGTATTGTTTAGTAAACTTGTGTAAATCTTATGAAATTGACTGTATTGTTAATTTTTCTATATTTTGTTATTATGAGTGATAACCTAAAATAGGAAAATTGCATCGAGATATTATTAGTGTTTATGTCCTTTTCTCGAGATAGTTTGAAATTTTATTGTTCGTTGTTGGTGTTTCACACACATTATTCATAATAATGAATGTTAAAAGCTTTATTTCGAGAAATCTCGTAAGTTTAATAATGGTTCCATCCATTATTGGAGGGCATTACTGCTGGTACAGATTGCAGAAAATTGATTCTATTGTCAGTTCAAAAGACCGAGAAAGGCTTCCATTTTCATCGGTAAGAGCAATTTAATTTACATAACGTAAGTTCCATTGATCTATGTAATTTTATCTACTCTGACTCCGACTGATTGTAATGTAGCGGCAGTCTTTTCGCGATTTTTTTAAAGATTTTTGTTATATGCGCCTTTTTGTTATATTTCGTATCTGTGACCATTAGACCTAATAGTTATAACCGTATCAATGATCACGCACCCTCTCCCATACCACTGCTATACTGCAGTCATCATCATCATCATCATCATCGTCCTAGCGCTTATCCCGGCTTCTGCCAGGGTCCGCTTTCCTGCCCATACTGCAGTATCATATTAAAATGGTCTGAATTATATGTCTCATAGATTTTAAATGGTGCCATTTTCCGTATTGATGGTGCTCTCACCAAACACAAACATTCAAAGAAAATAAGTTTGGTGGTTAAAAGTTTAATTGAAGCGTACAATACATACCTAAAACCAACTTGATTTATCTTGATCAATAATTCACTTTCCAGGTATTCCTGATTTAGAAGACTGTCTGTTAGCGGTCAGATATACATTTTTGTATAAGCTTTCTTTATTTTTTTTCTAATGCTTGTTCCAGATATTTACAGAAGACTAGTGATGGACTGTTTTGTTTATAATGTTTGTGAACTAAGAAATTTGAGATGAGAAGTTGTTAATACGCTTTTTAGGTATGCAATAATGTTAACATTAATTGTTGACAGTTTTAGTCAATCTTTATTTAATTGAATTAAAGTAAACAATGAGATTACTTAATCACAATATAGTTTTATTATAATTAAGAACATTCTATAATTTCATCATCATCATCATAATATCAGCCGAAAGATGCCCATTGCTGTGCCTAATAGACCTCTATAGAGATATCCACAAAGACCGGTCCTGTGCCCTCCGCATCCAGCTGGTACCGGAGCTGGCGATCATCACCCATAGGATAATTACATAACTCTGTTGCCAACAATTCTCTGATTTTAATGTTGATTTTGTTACTTCAAGAATTTGATGCGTATACTGGTGGACTGCACAGAAGAATATTAAAAAATCATACATGTTATTAGAAGTAAGGGGCTCATAGGACATACATTCACCAGAAAAGGTACCAAAAGCAACAGAATTGTTATCAGAAATCTCCACCACACAACTCCCCATAGTGCCATAATCAATGCAATAGAGGCAACAGACAACAAGGTTTGTGGTGAAATTATAAATGCTCGCTATGGCCCGGAAAAGATACCCATCTCAACATTCTTTGTCAACATAGAACCCAGCATGAACAACAAATGTGTTAAGGATATTAAATACATATACCATCAACACGTAAAAATTGAAGATTATTATTATTATTATCATTAAGCAGGCAAGCAGTTGTCAAAACAATTGCCATCTTCATATGCCACAATCTTCATATCCCACGACTCTGAAATAGACTTACCAAATGAAATAAATAGAACACTAGGCATAGTTAAAAACTGGCTTCATTCTATTAATCTCACAGTAAATCTGGATAAAACCAAAATTATACAGTTTAAAAACAAAAAATCACCTCAAAAACTTAAAGTCATTAACTCTGGGCAAGTCATTGAAGATATAAACGAAACCAAATTTTTAGGCCTAACTATTGATAGCCATTTAAACTGGAAGCCTCATTTAAATAATCTAACTAACAAAATTTCCAGCTTCTGTTATGCTCTCTCAATACTTTCGGTAATAACATCTGAATCGATTGCTATAAATGCCTATTATGGTTACGTTTATCCTCATCTAAGTTACGGCATCATTTTCTGGGGCAACTCTGTAAATGTTCAATCAATTTTTGTAGCACAAAAAAGGTGTTTAACCCTAGAAAGATAACGTTCGTCAAAATGACGAGCATTCAATAATTTTCTCTCTCTTTCTTTTTAATTATTTTACCAACGTACTCGCTCTTCCGTGCCAACTTAGTGTCCGTTAGACTGCGTCGTGTGGTGGTTGCATTTAGCAGGTAAGGACTTTTGTTTTTGAGATATCTGTTGCTTGCTCGTCATTTTGACGAATGGTTAGCTTTTGTGTAACTTTTGTACCTGTCGTTATAATTATCTTTCTTAATTTGTTTTTAGCTCATGCGTGTTTTTTTGGTGTTTGTTTATTAGATATTACATTTTTCATGAAAAATGGCTGCGAGGTCTGTACTTGCTGACGACGATATCGTTGGTGTATTAGATGAAGAAGATGATGTCAATACAGACATTTTTTCTGATAGTGAAGATGAAGACGGTTTGTTGGTTGAAGACATGGATAATGATTCTGACTACGAACCCTCTGATACAGAAGAAACAGTACGAGTAAGTCCACCTTTACATATTCAAGAGGAACAAACAAGTACATCTTCAGAAACTCCTCAACTCGGTGAGTCTGGTGAAAATTATTCATCATCTTCTAGTTCCATAGTTAACTTGAATCAAGCTAATGTTCGAGGCAAAAATCGTCACGTGTGGGCAACTCGTAAAGGACGTACTTCTTCTCGAACTTCTGTAATAAATATCGTTCGCACGGCTAGAGGACCCACTAGTTTTGTTATGGTAGGCCACTAACTCTTCTATGATTCAAACCAAAGCCAAGCAAAATGGTTTACTTGCTGTCCTCATGCGATGAAGAAGGAACTGTGAACCCAACATCAAAAAAACCAAACATGATCGAATTTTACAATTCCACAAAAAGCGGCGTGGATACATTCGATCAGATGTGTTCAGTTATGTCATGCAACCGTAAGACCAACCGGTGGCCCATGTGTGTGTTCTATGGCATGTTGAATATCTCGAGTATCAACTCCTACATCATTTATTGCCATAATATCCTGGTATCTGGAGGTAAGCCACTGTCACGGAGAAACTACATGAAGCAATTGCATGAACAACTTGTTAAACCATGGCTAAACTGTAGACTTGAAAGGCCAACAATGCCTCGAAAAATAAAAAGCACAATAAGAGACGTATTGGATTTCAATCACGAAGAACGCGCTGAAGGTCAAACTCAAGATCCTGAGCCATGTAATTCTGGAAGTGGAATACCTGAAAATAACACAATAAGGAAAAGAAAAACTTGTAGTTTGTGTTCATACAAAAAAAGGCGCATGACCAAGAACTGCTGCCATAGTTGCAAAGTTCCCATTTGTGGGGAACATACAATTGACTTTTGCCCTACTTGTGCTAAAAATATTTAAGTATTATATATTTTATAATTGTTTTAAATTTTAATTATGTTTAGTTCACAAAAAAAGATGTTTTTTTTTCTATAATAATTCTCTAATTTAGTCACTTTAAGTAAAATTGCCTCATTGGTCTCAAAGAAACATGTGCCATTTAATATTTTTTGTATTATGATAAATAAATAAAAATATTTATATTTTATAACATTTGTATTTCATTCATACCCCATATTTCCTATAAATGCAATTAACCGGACTAAAATATTGGAAAATTATAGTAAAATATATATTTTAAAATGTTCGTCAAAAAGTCGAATGGTTATCTTATCCTGGTAGTCCAAGAACATTATCTATCTAGGGTTAAGGAATATATTTAAAATGAGACAAATGGAAACATTGCGTAACAAATTTAAAGAAAATAATATACTCACTGCCACTGGTATTTATATCCTAGAAATAAGTCTCTTTGTAAAGTCAAACCACAACACATTCCTTAGAAATACCAGCAGAATACTTAGACCGAACTATGAACATAATATAATTATACCCCAAAGTAATAATAATTTATTCCTTAAAAGCACATATGTGAGTGGTATTAAAATATTTAACAATTTACCTTATGAAATAAAAAAGTTAGATGGTAACAAGTTAAAATCAACGCTTAAAAATTGGCTGTTACAAAAGTCATTCTACAGTCTATCGGAATTCTATAATTATAGAAATGATACCTACCTACCTATATTGTTAATTACCAAATATTTTTGGCTTTGTTTTAAATTAAGATCATTATTTTGTTAATTTTAAAGACTATTATATAGACCTATAAGTTTTAAAAGTATAAAAGACAAGTGTTAAAGACTATTACCTACAATACCTACAAGTGTTAAAATGGCAGGTATTTGTCTGTTTTAGTATTAGCTTATTTATAATAGATACTATCATCTAGAATATTGTACGTCCGAAATGGACAACACTGTACTTAGTAAGAAATTATTGTCAGTGTCCTACAATAAACGATTTCTATTCTATTCTATTCTATTCTATTCTATTCTATTCTACTGATATATGCCTGTATCTAGCTCTTCTCTACTCATTATTAATCTATATTCAAATATTTGTCAAGTCTATTTTTGAATTGGTTAGTATTTTCCGCTGTCACCACGGATTCAGCCAACTTATTCCAGGCATTCACGACTCGGTTGGTTAAAAAATGTCTGTGCGGATTGTTGAAGGAGAAACAAGTGTCGAGTTTCAGAGAATGGCCTCGTAGGTGGTGGTTCTTGTTCTGCAGAAATAACTTTTCAAAATCGTGGATGTCGTATTGTCCATTGAGAATCTTGAACGTTTCGATCAGGTCACCACACTCTCTGCGTTTCTTCAACGTTGTCAGCTTTAGTTTCTTCAGTCTCTCCTCATAAGGTAATCTCTTCAGCTGTCTTGGCACCTTTGTGAAACTTCGTTGTACTTTTTCAAGTATTTCCTCATCCATTACAAAATATGGACACCAGATCTGAAAAACATACTCTAACAGTGGCCTTATATATGATTTGAAGATTCTCATCATCTCTGGTGTCAACATTCCAAAAGCTTTCTTTATTATATAAATCAAACTCTTCGCTTTCTTGGCTATGCTTGACACGTGCTCTCCCCATTTTAGATCCTCTGTGATGTACACTCCCAAATCGACTTGTACCTATACTTCACGCAGTTGTATGTCATTAAGCTTGTACGTTAGGTGAGGATTCTTGTTTCCAATGTGCAGTATTGTACATTTGTCGGCATTTAGACTTATGAGCCATTCCTTTGACCAGTTGCTGATCCTCTTCAAGTCTGCTTGGAGCTGGTCATAGTCCACGAGTGGGTTGGCAAACACCTTGGTATCGTCAGCAAAGAGGCCCATGTTACTGTACACGTAGTGTGGCAGGTCGAATGTGTATAAAATATATAGCACAGGTCCCAAGACCGAGCCCTGTAGCACCCTACTTGTTATACGTCTCTCTTCCGACATCACCTCGCCCACTCTCACTCGAAAGGTTCGCTCACGAAGGAATGCCTCGATCCATTTCAGAAGTTTCCCTCGTATCCCAATAAATTCAAGTGTGTGCAGCAATCTTGTGGTAGGAACTTTGTCGAAAGCTTTTTCGTAGTCCAAGTATATTACATGTTTATTACAGGTTCGCTTTGGTTGAAGCTCGAGGTCCATGATGACAAGGCTGACAAAAGGTTTGATACCGTAGACCGATGGGGGCAGAATCCATGTTGATGATTGCTTACTATCTTATTCTTGGAAATGAATTTTCTAATATGCTTAACAATAACTTTCTCCATAACCTTACACGGTACACTTGTTAGGCTTATAGGTCTATAATTTGAGGGATCCATTTTGCTACCGTTCTTGCAAATAGGCGTGACATTCGCTGTCGTCCATGTACGTGGTAACACACCTGTATCCTATGAGGTCTGCATTATAGTGGCCAAAGTGTCGGGTGATTTCGCATTTTTTGAGTATACTTGCAGGTATTCCATCAGGTCCAGGGGACGAATCCGTTTTCAAGTCCTTAATAGCTGCTTGAATTGCTTCCTTACTGAAAGTTATGCCTTCAATGGTTTCTTCCACTCTTAGACAAGCCGGCAAGTTAGGCATTTGGGTGAGGGGTTCCTCTTGAAAGACACCCTCGAACTGATTCGCAAACGCTTCCGCTATGTCGTAGGCTGTATTAACTAATTGCCCTTGGTTATTCCGAAGCACGGATGGTATGCTAACTTTCGATGTGACTTGTTGCTTGATGTAGGAGTAAAATTTCTTAGGTCCACACTGTATAAGGTAAGATTCTTAAGTTACCCTGGAAGACCTACAGTGATTAATCAGTTTGTTGCTTATTTTCCTGTATTCCTTGTAACATTCTTCAAGTCCAGTTATCTGATATCTTTTCCACAAACTCTTCTTCTGTCTGATTAGATTTTGCTCTGTTTTCGATACCCAAGGCTTGCTTGAGGTAATTTGGTTAACTTTTGTCAGCGGGACACAGATCCCCGGAAATCGAAATCTATTGTGCAATGTCAACGTTGCCATCAGTACGGCCATTCTAAGAACAACTGCATGAGGCCATTCAGGTGCGTTAAATGTAGTGAGAGTCACAAAACATCTTATTGTCCAAAGAAGGACTGGAATACTCCTGCAAAATGTGCTCTGTGCTCTTGTGACCATCCTGCAAACTTCAAAGGATGTAGTGTGTATAAAGAGATCTTGGCCAGGAAAACAAGCAAACCTGTAAAGGTTACTAACGATTCCAAAGTGAGTGCCAATCAAGTTCCACCTGTC
The DNA here is from genome assembly GCA_907269095.1 of Blastobasis adustella. Classification (NCBI taxonomy): domain Eukaryota; kingdom Metazoa; phylum Arthropoda; class Insecta; order Lepidoptera; family Blastobasidae; genus Blastobasis; species Blastobasis adustella. Next base: position 2,105,401 of record OU026136.1, on the reverse strand, counting down.
CAGCCTGATGCAGAAACACCTAAGACCAACAGTCCCGCACCCCAACCAACCTCCCAACAGAATAACCCATGGAAAAAGTCTTATGCTGATGCCACCAGATCCAACAACAACACTGACAAATCTCATACTCCTACCCAGATTGAAAAGATCCTAATCGACCAAAGCGAAAAAATGTATAGACTACTTCAGCAAATAAGTAACCTCCTGGGGCTTATAACAACTCTCGTCAGCAAACTAGTCAAATGACTACCCTACGCATAGCTACGTGGAACATAAACGGTCTCACACCCAACAAAAATGAATTAGAAATATTTATTAAAGCTAATTCTTTGGATGCTGTCTTAATATCAGAATCACATGTGACTACAAGGAATAATATCACTCTGGCAGGTTTCTCCACATACTTCACCCCTCATCCTGATGGACAAGCCCATGCCGGATCTGCCATAGTTATAAAGAATAAATAACATAAATCACTTTCCTCGCCAACCTTATGCAACAGACTACCTTCAGGCGACAACTGTGGAGGTACAGGATGGCGCAGGGGTAATCAACTTGTCCGCCTTGTACTGCCCACCCAAGCACAAGATCACCGAATCAATGTTTGCCAATTACTTTGAATCTCTGGGCAATTGCTTTATAGCTGGCGGAGACTGAAACGCTAAGCACACTATCTGGGGCGCAAGAATGACTGTCACCCGTGGCCGCGAATTGAAGTCTTGTGTGGATAAATGTGGCTTACTATCAATATCGACAGGTGAGCCTACTTACCGGCCCACGGATCCCCGGAAAGTTCCAGATTTGTTGGACTTCTTTATAACCAAGAATATTGGTCGACTGTATAGATCTATCGAATCAAGACATGATGGATCGTCGGATCACTCACCGGTTATTTTTACCATTAGCTCCTCTGTTATCCATAATAAGTGCAGTCGAAATTCCTTATATAATAATAAAACAGACTGGGAATCGTTCCAGGCTAATCTGGATTCAAAAGTTGACCTGAATGTCTCGCTGAAGACCAGCAGTGAAATCGATGAAGCACCTTTGTATATTACAAACCTTATTCAGTCTGCAGCATGGGTTTCCACGCCTGAATTGCCCTCGTTACAGCAAGCTATATTTCTTCCTATAGAAATCCGACGCAAAATCTCTGAAAAACGTCGACTAAGGAGGATATGGCAGCAGTCGCGTAATATTCACGACAAAACATTACTCAACCATGCCATCAAAGAGTTGAAAGAACTGCTCCAAAACACTGCTAATGAGACAATGAGGAGGACCTTGGAGAACACAACACCAAATAAGCGTGGAAAACTCAACTTGTGGAAGATATGCAAGGATTCTGGCAAACCACAACCACTGCATCCCCCTTTGAGAACAGGGACATCATGGGCACGAACCGATTCACAAAAGGTTGAAGCATTTGCTGCTCATCTTGCTACCGTCTTCCAGCCAAACACCTCCAATGAAGCCGAAGATTGTGAGATTCAAGAAATCTTAGGACAAGACATCTAGATGTGACTTCCACTGTCACCTGCCTCTCCTCGTTAACTTGCGAATGAGATAGCCAACATGGATTGTAACAAAGCCCCAGGATATGACTTGATCACATCTGAAATACTCAAGAGACTCCCGAGAAAGTGTCTAGTTTTTCTCACTTCCCTAATTAATGCCACATTTAGAACGGGCCATTTTCCATCAATATGGAAATACTCACAAATTATAATGATTCCAAAACCTGGTAAACCTGTCCATGAGGTTACTTTCTACAGGCCTATTAGCCTAACTCCGGTGTTGTCTAAACTCTGGAAACGTCTGTTCCTTAAGAGACTAAAGAAGATATTGAATGATGCTCAGATCATATCCAATCACCAATTTGGCTTTCGCGAATCTCATTCTACAGTGGAACAAACTCATAGGGTGTATCACACTATACGACAGTGCCTGGAAAGAAAGGAGTACTGTTCCGCAGTATTTTTGGATATCCAACAGGCTTTTGACAGGGTCTGGCATCGAGGACTTCTATATAAAATTAAAAAGTTATTACCCCACTCGGTATTCCCCATTATGGCGTCTTATTTGTCTGATAGGTTCTTTCAAGTAAAACAGGGGGAAGCAAGATCATGTTTTCACCAATGCCTCGCTGGTGTGCCCCAGGGCTCGGTGCTCGGCCCGGTCCTATACAACATCTTTACTTGTGACCTACCAATAAAAGTCCCTGTAGTTGAAATAGCTACTTTTGCTGATGATACGGGCTTCTTGTCATGTAGCTCTGATCCAATTCTAGCCAGTAATAGGCTGCAAAAACAACTCAACGCCACCCACAAATGGATGTCTAAGTGGATAATTAAAGCAAGTGCCTCAAAATCACAGCACATTACCTTAACATTAAGAAGAGGAGTTTGCCCCCCTGTTAAACTTGGCGAAGATGTTCTTCCACAAGCATCTAATGTCAGATACTTGGGGTTTCATCTGGATCAACGACTCACATGGAAGGACCATATAACAAAGAAAAAAGATGAAATTAATATCAAATTCCGACGTCCTTCTGGCTTTTAGGCAAAAAATCAGCACTTTCCTTGACCAACAAATTGCTAATATATAACTCTTTACTGAAGCCAATATGGACCTACGGAATTCAGATGTGGGCCACTGCAAGTAAGAGTAACATCGAGCGACTGCAAAGGGTACAAAATAATATTCTACGAGTTATTGCTGGCGCACCGTGGTACACTCGCAACAAAGAAATCCACGAATACTTAGAAGTGCCAACCATCCGTGAAGAAATAGAACGATACCGCAAATGCTACAGGGAGCGTCTATCACTACATCCAAATCCTTTGGCCAATATGCTTTTGACAGTCAACACTGCTAAACGTCTCAAACGTTTTGGCTTAGTACCCTATAGAATTGTGGGCAATTGCCCATTGATTCGAAAAGTCATTGGAAGATTCAACAGATTTGATTATAGTCTAGCGACTGATGGCAAATAAAAGACCGAAAAAAAAAAAAATTTGTTACTTTGGCGATTACGTATGATCAATTTAATAGTTTGTTTATTGCAATGGAACTTTGTTAGCAATTGAAGCCATGAAATCTACGGTGGCGTACGACCGATCGCTGTAGGCTCCACCCTGCGGCGATTGGCTGCCAAAATTTGTGTTCGGCTAACTCGTTCTAAATTCCAGTCTCTTTTCGAACCCGTACAGGTTGGCTTCGGAACCCGCGGAGGCTGTGAGGCAACGGTCTTGCCATGCCTTACGTACCTTCACGCAAGATGATATGTGCGAGGTAATCCTTAAATTAGATGTTAAAAACGCTTTTAATTCAGTAAACAGGGACACCCTCCTGAATAAAATTAAACTACACGTTCCGGAGATTTATAATTTTATGCTACAGTGTTATCACTGTCCTTCAAAATTATTGCACAAAAATAATGAAATTCTTTCGGCTGTGGGGTGTCAGCAGGGTGATCCTCTCGGTCCAGCTATCTTCAGTTTGGCCATAAATTCGATAATCCACAGTGTTAATTCAAAATTAAACGTATGGTACCTGGACGACGGTACCATAGCCGGGGATGCTCAGACTGTCCTAACTGATTTAGAAATGATAATACACAATTTTGACCTCATTGGTTTGGAACTAAATTTTAACAAATGTAAACTCTACATTTCTGAGAAAATAGACACAAGCTTGACACAATCCATAGTCCAAAATTTTAATAGCGTAGCCCCAAATATTAGAATACTCACAAAATACAGTCTGAGCCTCCTTGGCTCCCCTATTTTCGACGAGGCCATTCCACCGCTCCAAACAAGTTCGGTTTCTAAATTTAATGAATTTTCGGACCGCCTCCTTAAAATTAGCAGCCATTCTGCCCTTTTCATTCTGAAGTTTTGTCTTTTTGTTCCAAAATTTACTTACCTGCTCCGCTGCTGCCCAGTGTGGAAATTCCCTGATCTAATAAAAGACTTAGATAATGTAATAAAATTTCAAATTGAATCAATCACAAACATCAGACTAAGCGAGCAGGCATGGACCCAGGCCTCCCTGCCAATTAGGTATGGTGGCCTGGGAACTCGTAAAATCTCTAGTGTAGCACTGCCGGCTTTTCTGTCATCTATCCATAGCTCGTCTGACCTCACAGGAAATATTCTTAAAGCCCCCGTGGCTACAAACTGTGAGGTCGCGTGCTTGGCGGAGGCTGAAACTGCCTGGCTAGCTGGACCGAGCCCAAATTTTCCTCCCACACCCAAAATTCAAAAGGCCTGGGATAACATTTCATCTCAAGTCGTATTAGACACTCTCATAAATAACTCATCATCTTTAAAAGACCGCGCCAGGCTGGAAGCAGTTGCCAGACGGGAATCCGGGCACTGGCTCAACGCCTACCCATCCCCCAACACCGGCACTTTTATCCACCCGACCACTCTCCGTCTCGCCATCGGTCTCCGGCTGGGAGCCGAGGTTTGTATCGACCATGGTTGTGCTTCCTGTGGAGCGAGTGTTGACCGCCTCGGTCACCATGGGCTTGCCTGTTCTTCGAGCGCTGGCCGCCTCTCCCGTCACGCCGCGATCAATGACATCCTGCGACGGTCTCTCGTCAGCGCCAACGTCCCCGCAATCCTGGAACCTCAACACATTGCACGGGACGATGGCAAGAGACCTGACGGGATGTCTATGATACCGCCCATCATACCGCCGTATGTGATATGATGGGTCGCCCGCTGGTGTGGGACGCCACGTGTGCCGACACACTAGCTGCGACCTATCTTCCGGCAACCGCCAAACGGGCTGGCGCGGCGGCACTCTGAGATGCGTGAGCACTCGAAGATGGGCAAGTACAGCTGTCTCGGCGTCCAATACGACTTTGTTGCATTTGGTGTCGAGACACTGGGTCCGTGGGGCCCGGGCGCACACTCGCTCTTCAGGGAGCTTAGTAAGCGGCTCAGGGAGGCGACGGGTGACCCACGTGCCGGCAGCTTTCTCGCGCAGCGGATAAGTATCGCCATCCAGCGCGGGAATGCCGCCGCCATGATGGGCACCTTACCGCGGGGCCCTGGTTTTTTACATATTTTTTAACATTGCATATTTTTGGTATTTTAGATGTAGGTATTAGTGTATTTTTTATTATAACTGTAAATAATTTATGTGTACGATTAATTGAATAAATAATTTGAAATCTAACGTAACTATTTCTATAATTGAAATCAGAAAATTATTGGACTTTATTGTACACAAATATGACAATTATACATTAGCCTAACCTAACCTAACCTTACCATGAACTTTACAAAACCGTCCAATTTCCGCGCAGTTCTGTTGGGAAAGAGACAAGCTTAGGTAGCCAAAGAGATTGGAAAGTCAGCTACCTTCATGGTAAATTTTTTTTTTGCTCTGTGAGTGTAGCGCTGTCTCGTTCTAAGCAGGGCAGTTCAATTTAGATCCTGCTATAAGAGCTCGTGGTAAACCCCCAGGTTATCAAAAATCAAGAGTCAGGTAGTAAATAAGTAATAGTAGTTTTCTGGCACCCATAACACAAGCTTTGCTTACTTTGGGGCTAGATGGTGTGATTTGATTTGTGAAATAAAAGGCCAAAAGCGATAGAAGAGTCGTTTAATCACAAATTCCGCGGCCTCGACGCCGCAGGCAGTCATATGGTGGGGAGGTGGCTGCGCGCGTCGTCGGACTTTTTGCCCTTTGGCTGGCTGCGCTCCGCTACGATCAGCTGGGGCAGCAGCGGCGACGACTGCACCTGGAAGTTGGGCCTTATTGTTATCCGTGTAAGGCGCATCTCGGTGTGGAAGGCGATGGCCTATGTGGAACACATGGGTAGGTGGTTTATCATATGGTAGTACTCTGTCAAGCCTGAGGAGTCCGCCTGGATGAGTACCACCGCCTTATCTATTTCTGCCGCCAAGCAACAATGCTTGCATTAGTAGCCAGCGCAATTACAGACATAAGGCATTTCATCTTAGTCCTCACAAACGCATCCGCGGTTCTACATTTTTGTTACCTACAACATAAATAAATGAATCGTAGATGTTAAAGGCGACAGTTACCGCTTACCATCAGGTGAGCCGCGTGGTCGTTTGTCACTGCGTAGCATAAAAAAAAGATGGTGATGATGAAAGCGCATTTTGAGCATGATCTGGGACAACAGTGGGGACGTCTGCACCTGGAATTTAGGCCTTTTTATACCACTATGGTGTCAAAACGAGTGAACGGATCGCCTGATGGCACAACTATTATCTACCGGGATAGTGAAACATAACTAGAAACGTTAAACTACTATTCTACCATGTCTTCTAATCTACACAAGAACTCTCCAAAACATGACAACAATACTCAAGGTTCCTACCACGCGCCACCTGAAGACTTCGCTGGTCCAAAGCCCTGGTCTGCCCGCAAGCTCCCTCGAAGCTTTAGGGCTTGTCTAAGAGTTTTGCATTGATCTCTTCTTCATCATCGTTCGGAAACCTTGGGCCAAAGCGCCGCAGCCATTCCGCCTACAGGATTAAGTATTCAGGATTGTGGGATTAGGATAAGGTTTAGCAATCTACGCAGAGTCCGGGAAATGGATAGGTGACCGTTTCGTACTTTGAGGCTAGTCGAACTTCAGCATCGTAACGTGTTTGCCACTTGTAATGGTGAAGCGAGGTTGACAAAGGTCATCCGCTGGGAATCCTGAGACTGGTGGAACAGTCTCGGGAGTTCATTAGTACCCCGTGACGGTATATTTCTATTATTTATTTATTATTTAATACTTTATACACAAAATAGTACAAAGGTGGACTTAAAGCTTTATTATTATTTCCGATAGTCCGGCAGAGTTGAATAGCATCAACCCCTTACACACGTGGGTGTCGTACGATGCGACTAATGTTTTCGAAGCAAAAGATCTAGTTTCTATAGACTGGAAAATAGACAACAATGTTTTGCATTGCTATATTTATAACACTGCGATCTCAAACCCGGCTGCCAAGCGTGGAGATTAGCGATATTTTAGATACCCTCAATCTCCTGAGTTTTGAATGTGGAAGAGGCATTAGAGGTGTGATAGTGTCGTAGCTTGTACCACACTACCGCTACCCTTGGTAACATTAGGTTGAATTTTTATTTTATTGTTAATGTAAGTCGCTGTAGGAAACGCGTTCTTTACGGGGGAATTTTCAACTACATATAGGTGAACTTCATTTTAAGACTTAATAAGGCTGCAGCTACCGGATTATACCTAAATCCCTGCATCTACCAGATTATACCTAAATCCTACTTCCAGGCCTAAAATTTGTATGGAAGTCTTATTTCCTGTGAACTTTGAAACGATATATTTTAACGAAAATCTCACAAACTACAAACATAGATACTGGTTCCTGGATTACGTATACAAAATTTAATTGGATTTGATGGCGTAATATTGAAAATATGATCAAACTACTTTTATATGGAGAGTGCTCGGGGGCACATCTATATCCATGTTTTTGCGAAAATGCGTTTTCTTAAATTCCCGCCAAAAATAAAATAATCGACGGATCTGGCTGAAAATGATAATTTAGTCTTTAAAAGGAATTGTAAAGAGAAAGATTTTTAGCAATTTGCTATAGCATTTTTCCTAAGTCGCTTTTTACCAGACTTCACTCTACTGGTAAAAGTAAATCTATCCTTTTGACTCTTAAACGTTGGGTTGATCATTAAGTAATTGAAACTTAGGTAAATAACACAAAGAGAGCATCTGAAGCAAGCTCCGATTAATTTTTTTAAAGTAATTAAAATCAATAATTCTCCTACTTGTAATTGTCCTTCTTTTTTTTTTATACTGATTAATATGTTGTTAATTTTTAGACGCAAGTTTTCCAAAATTTGTAAAATAAAATAAATAAATAAATAAGCGAGCGAAGCGATCACAAAATTTTTAACAGTTTGGTTCTTAAAAACTGGAAATATCGTTGGCATTTTGGCTTGAAAAATAGGTAAAAGCAATAAACGAGAGGGAAAGAGGAGCGAGCTCGATAATTTTAACCGTTTGGCTCTTAAAAGCTGGGATTATTGTAATAAAGAGAGGAACCTACCTATAGATAAATCAATTACAAAATAAAAAAACAGCAAAATATTAGGTAACGTATCCATTATTATTTCTATTTAAAAAGTATTTAAAATTAATTAAATAGACAGGTACTTTAAGTAAATTAAAATTAAGTTACCTATCTAAATATTTATCTGACAAATTTAAAATAGCAAGTGCCATAACAGATATTTATATTTAATTCTACGTTTCAGACATATTTCAGATAATGTCGCGCACGTTACCACAGTCTCACTAAATTAAAGATCTAAGTAACCTAGTAGGTACCTAATAAATAAAAAATGGCTTAGAATAGTAGATAATTTAGGTATGTCGCCTAACTCTCTTTTTAAACAAAATCTATATTATTAAAACAAATATATAAGTATCTATACGCACAGCATCTACAAGCTTGCCTCATCTAACTACGTATGGCCGGAACATGGCCAGCCGATCTATATCCTAATAGATACTAATCGCCTGACGTTCTTGTAATATAATGGCTCCTTCTTCCAGTACTGTTATCAATCGCTCATAAACGTCCTAAGGTAGTTAGAACCATATCATCTTCCCTTTCTAAATTTCTTTTGGCCGGCTTCTCCTTTGGCGACTTCGACTTGTGTGGATGACTCGTGTGGATGAGCCTATACTCCTCCTTTGGCGATGTCGACTTGTGTGGATGACTTGTGTAGATGAGTCTATACTGGGCTCGAGTAGTTCGCTCTTTACATACTAGAACAAACAATATTTAATACTTCAATTTTCTACCATTACCACTAAGTAGGTACCTACTTAGATAGGCGGGTAGACCTATTTCAGTCGGATAAGTATTTGGATACTTAATTTTTATTTAAAAATACTTAATAGAAAAAATACTTTTCGCGCCACCTAATACTTATGTTGTTTTAATTTTGATAGTTCGAAAACACATTTAGGTCAATAAAGAGGGTGCTCGTTCTTCTATTCTTTCTCGCATAGCATTGACGTATCAAAGATACGGTAAGGGGCGGGCGGTAAGGCGGATGGGCCAGTTCGTTACGCTCGCTCATCGATTGATTGAACTTATTACACGATTTAACCGAGATTTAGGTCAAGTTACAGCTTTTTAATAAACAAACGCTCAAAAATTTCGAGCCTGTCGCTTATTCATTGATTTTTGGTTTTATGGTTTCCTAAACTTTTAACAGCCAAAAAGAAAATATTACCGAGCTCGTTGCGCTCGCTCCTTTACCTATTTGCATTTCAATTGCTTTTTATTAGAATTCACCTGTATTTTATGATCCGAATTGCCAAGAACCGCTACTTTCGCTCTGTCATAGATTTACCTACCTAAATTTCATTCGTTACAATAATCTCTGTTTGAACCATTTAGTTATGTCGTTTTAGGAGCCTACGTAATGTGCTATTATGAAACGTGTGTCGATGGTTGAAGTGTCCACGTGAAGAAAACGTGGTTACATTTATATTACCCACAATCATAATCCTTATTATACGTATAATCTGTTAATAATTACCAACTATTGCAGTCTTATTAGGTCTTACATATAAATTGCTACACATATCGCTTACCACGGTTACGATTATCACCTAGGTAAGTATTAGTAGCTTTGATATTTCGAAGCGGTTGCACACTCCACAGTCACGTCACGAACATGGTAGGTATTATTGTTAAGACTATGTGCGATAGTCCAGAGTATAAACCTACAATACGAAGTGAACCATAATGACTATAATAATACGATTCAGCTAAACCCTTCTCCACCCAGGGTCCTATCGACCTCTCGGTCATACGCACCGAGTCAGACCAAATCAGGGGCAGTGCGCGCGCACGCTTACCGGTGGCTCTTTGGGCATGCGCACAATACAATACAACACAATAAATGTTTATTGCACACCATTGGACAAATAATACCTACACATCAATTTGACAAAACAGTGTAAAATGGGCGGTCTTATCGCTAAAGCGATCTCTTTCAGAAAACCTTGGTATGGAGAGAATAGCCACATAGAAATACACAAGTTGAAAGCTATAAAGGGACTCCGGTTGCACTGCGAAAGACTTGCAATAGAAATCTGCACTTGTTGACAATAACGCGGTTCAGTGAAAATGGCTTGCAAGCGAAGCTTTTGACGTATCAACCGATGCTCTTACGGTGAGGGAAAACATCGCGATGAAACCTGCACATTCAGGCGACTGACTGTGTAACCATGATCTAATCCTTAACCTTGTTTAAGCTATTCTACTCTGCCAGACACCAGACGGCTTTCTTTCTCTGTCGTCTGCGTATGGGTAAATACGCAACACGTACGAAGCCGAAACTAGTTCTCCACCGACTGTAGTCCATTCGCGTTAAGAAAATAGTGAAAAAAATATATTTAAGTTTATTCGTGAATAAAAATCAACTTTATTGTTTCAAATATAAATAAAGCCTAGGATATCCCTTCGCTTAGCAGCCAGTTTAGTATGTTGCTGTAGGTATAATCCAACCGGCGAGGTATTCATTTTTGTTATTTTCTGCCGTCTACTGGTCACTGCCGTCTACTGGTCACGCGTAAACTTCGCGTTCTAATTTGTCGCAACCGATTGGTCGAAGGACCGGGGGAAAACGACGACTCACTATTTTCTTATCGCGAACGGACTATAGTCTATCCACCAGTGGCAACCCTCACCTGCGCCCTCCTCGACTTCTCGAACTCCTCGTGGTCGGAGTGGGGTACAGTGAATAGGAAGTTCTCGAAGATCGAGTGCCGCAGCAGCTGTTCGCACGTCCACCTCAGCATCGGGTCTTTGTCCAGGCATTTCTGGGGAGGCGACGAGGTATATGATGACCAGATTGGTATATAATGACCTGATTGATATATAATGACCTGAGTGGTTGAGTGGTTAACAAGCCGGTCTGCTATACAGGTCCAGGATTTGATTTCCGGCCGAGCAGAAGTCTATGGCGCTGCGTGAATTGTCCAAGCACTTATATCTTTCTTCCTTTTTACTAAGGTGGCAAACAAGATTGCTATGACGACTGAGGTAAAATGCCTCCAGCCTGTAATTTCGCTGGCTACCTTATCCTACAAACCGGAACACAACAATGCAAGCGTTGCTGCTTGTCGGCAGAAATAGATAAGGTGGTGGTACTCACCCAGCCGGACTGCTCAGGCTTGACAGAGTACCACCTGATAGGTTAATTTCGAAGGTTCAGCTTACCTGCAAGAAGTCTATAATGAGGTCATTGTTGGCATATCGTGGTGGGATTCTCTTCTCAAGCGGTTCGAAGGTGGTCGGCTCCGGCAGCGCCATCCCCTGATAGATAGATAAATTATTTATCGCTCACACAAGAAACATTACATTAAAAAGTTCCGACAAAAATCTAACTAGTTGTGGGCAAAGGCGGCCTTATCGCTGCAAGCGATCTCTACCAGGCAACCTTTGTCTAAAGAACTGTTGACAAGACATTCCCTTAATCCCTGTAGGCTGGTGAGTTGTGGTAATAAGAAACATAGACAATTGACAATTGAGTGCACCGTAGCTTACCCTACTTCATCCAGTGTAAGACATTTTAACTTCAACAGCCTAAAGTTCGTTTCAATTGAAAAGAGCGTGACAAATCTCAATATTTTTTAAAACACCCGACGGAAAAAGAGTTGTTTTGTAAGTTTGATGTGTGTATCCACGTCTCTGTGTAAATGTGCGTCTGTAGCATCGTATGGATGGACTGATTTCGATGCGTTTTCTTTTTTTCGAAAGATAGTTGAATCGAGATTGAATATAACAACTAACCCATTGTTATATTTTATTAAAATCGGTTAAGTTCGGATTCGGGGGTTACCTGACGTTTTTCTGTCCATTAGTTAGGTAGGTTATCTATCTACAGTGATTGAAAAAGGTTTATATTATTTTCGTTACTGGATCGATTTTAAAATTCTTCCACTAAAAGGAAGTTACATTATTCCTGAGGGACATAGGCTACTTTTGATGTGCGGAAAATAACAGAGTCCCGCTGAAAATTTTATTGTATACAAAGATCTGAACTGCGCGCGGGAAACCGCTAGAAACGGCTAGTTTGAAACTCCAAAGACCAACCTGAAAGAAGGAGTTCTGCGAGAATATGGTCATGTGTCGCGGCAGCAGGTCCCCGAGCGTGCGCCGGATCAGGTACAGCTGGTCCAGGTCACTCTTCCCGGGCCACAGCGCCTCGCTCGAGAGAAGCTCCGCGAACACGCAGCCTGGAGATGGAATGCGAGGTTTTCCGAGATCCGATTAAAAAGAAAAAATACTCAGTTCTAATCATTGTAATAGATGGCGTTAATTAGACACGATTCTCAAAAATAAATCAAAATAAGACTGTTAGATCTATTAAAATGTACACATTTCGCGCTTTCTTCGCAGAAAAGGTGCTAAAGCAAGATTTTTTTCACGAAACACCTCCCAAATAACTTCGGTTCCCGAATTGAATACTTGAGAATCCTGTCAAAGGAGCGCCATTTTTTACTTTGTAGCGGTCTGAAAATCATCCATTACGTTTTTTTTTATAAAATTATATACCGTCATGGAGCTTTCGAGACTTCAACCAGTCTCAAGATCCTCCAGTGGAAGACTTGCTTGCTTTGCTTTGCGAACGGCACTGGGGGACGCGGTGGGCGAGTTTAGTTAGCCGACTACATGAGCAAAGAAAGCTGACATGTGTGAACTGTGAAGCGCAACAACGCCAAATCCATCCGATCACGCGAGTAAGTTAAGTGCAAAACTTCAATGAATTGAATTTGCTCATACTTTTACGGCAGGTGTTCCGGCTGTTAAAGACGGACAACGACGATTAACTCTGCCTATGGATGGACGTTAGCAACGCCAGGGGTCTTACAGCCTAACTTCAATTGAATGCCGCCATTTTGATCCAATACTATAGAATGTCATGATCCAATACACAGAATCCGTACGAATGTGTCACGAATGTACGAAATTAATGCTATTGGGGAGTATGGTAACGATCCGTTTAGCATTTTGATTTTGAAACATCGTATTTTTTAAATAGAATAAAATGCTAGAATAATGTACCTTATAATTGAATATTTTCAGATATACCTACCTGCCTATCCCACCCGTGGGACACAGGCGTGAGCTTTATGTATGTATGTTTTTTCAAATTATTATTGTATTTTGTTATTTTGAGTGTATCACTAAGTATTCTGCAGTATCAAATTTATTTATAAATCGAGATCAAATAAAATCTAAAAAGCATGAAAATTATGTTAGTAGAACGGAACATACAATTCACTCCCATGAAGTTACAGGATAATCACGTTCATGTCGTTCAAATCGTATATTTCAGGCCATTCCATATAGTATCATAGGCTCTATAGGAGTAGAGCCTATTCGAGTTGGATGTTGTGACGTCATTCTATACTATTGGACCAAGATGGCAACGTTCAATTGGAGTTTGGCGGTTCTACCCCAGGGGTATGGTGTTGCGTTAGTAAGTGGTGGTGACCATTGACCACTTTCCATCAGCTCCACTATTATAAAAAGATATATAAGTAACTAAATGTTCTTCGTCGAGTCAATTTCCAAAAACCTTAGCTGGCTAATCTGGCTTGTCCAGTAGTCGGCCACGGCACCGGCATTATCAGTTGCCAGGAACAGATGCAGATACGCCACGGTTTGGAATGGAACTCCACAGTCGCATCGCTGCTGTGCCTGGTCGATGAAGCCCCACTTAGCCAGAGAGTCTTTGCGGCTAACCAGCGTTCGTAAAAGTATAACTAAATGAAACCCACCTATGGCCCAGACGTCGACAGGGGTGCTGTACATTGTGTCGCCGACGAGGAGCTCTGGCGCGCGGTACCAACGCGTCGCCACGTAGTCCGTGTAGCTCTCGCCGGGACCTGGACATGTTGGTCGATATTCTGTTAGCTGGGGCTGTAAACTGCAGAGTATGGCAGATGGAGTTAGCGTGGAACTCAAACTCAACTCCAACTCAAAATTTCTTTATTGATTAGGGCATTAAATATCTCATTCAATCGTCAAAAAGCCCTAGCCCCCGGGGTCCTGTTACCTACTTTTTCAAAGCACCTATGATAGAAGGAGAAGAATGTAACTGCTTATAGGTGCTTACTATGTGGAATTTTTTAAAATAATGATCGCCAACGTCTCCGGTAGGAGATGGCACCAGAAGAAGGATGCTTATTAGAGAAAAAGGATGTGAGGCAACCCAATACAAAAATATCTGAACAAAGATTTTATCACATTATCCCGTTGAATTCTTTAACCAATTACTTTCAAATTTTAAATGGATATCAAACTATGAAAACGACTATCTAACCTTGGATAGAGCCATAGATAATAATGTAAGCAGTTTATTACGAAACCAGTAGACCCGGCACGACTTCGTTCGCGTATCGTCCTACCCTAACCTACACCTACTTTACCCCTACCTACCCTTTTTTTCTTGCTTATAATTATTCCTCTTGAATCGTTATATATTGCTGAAAACCGCATTAAAATCCGTTGCGTAGTTTATAAGATCTAAGTGTACATAGGGACGGACCGGAAGCGACTTTTTTTATACTATTGCGCTGATTACATTTGACTAAATTCAGTTATCTAAATTTAGAATTCTGCCGTTGCCGAGAATGAAACAAACAAACAAACCGCCAAACAATCCAATCTTTCCCCTTTACAACATTCTTACCCCTTTACATTCGTATAGACAATCACTACATCAAGCAAGCATCACATTGATCGCCCCAAAACGCGCCGCCTCTACTCACGCCATTCTATACTCACGAAATATAGTCGAGCACACTCGCAAGGAGATTAATGACGACCTCCAATGCCAAACTAAAAATAGCCCGCAACCCTTGCAAAGAACTACCGTCTATTTTTACCCGAGTCGAGGCATCGGGCGTGTATTGATTAAACTACGGAATGGGGGTAGGAGATTGCTCGTTATTGTCGAAGAGTTGATTCACATACGAGCACGGTATATCATCAGCCATAATACGCAAAAGCTCGTGTGGTGTCCGGCAGAGTAGAATAGCACCAACCCCTTACACTCGTGGGTGTCGGACAAGGCGACTAATGTTTTCGAGGCAAAAGATCAAGTGTCTCTGTAGGCTGGAAAATGGGCTGCAACGTTTTCCATTGTTATATTTATAACACTGCGATCTCCAACCCGCCTGCCTAGCATAGAGATTATGGCAATAGCCTCCCCTTTTCGTGGGAGAGGCCCTAAGTCCTGCAGTGGACTGTTATGGGCTGTGATGATGATGATGAATACGCAGAGGTCCCAGATTCGATTCCCGGCCGAGCAGAAATTGAAAGGATGAACTGTAATTTCTGTTACGGGTCTGGGTGTAGTATGTATATTAAGTATGTATTAAAAAGTATATAACTAGTTTCTAACACACATAACACAAGCTTTACTTTAGGGCTAGATGGCGCTGTGTGAATTTGTCCAAGCATATTTATTTTATTTTTATTTGTTAACAGTTCCACTACTGGACTTGAGTCTTCTCTACATTGGTGGAGGGCTTTGCCATAAAATCTACGCTTGACAGGCGACTTGCAGAGTGTTTAAAACAGGGGTTCCCCAACTGCGTCACGATACCATGAGCAACCTAATTTGAACGGTCGTGCGACCATCGTCGTACGACAGATGTCGCAAGACCAATAGGAGACTTTAAAACCGCCCGTCGCACGAATATGGTCTTACGACCGTTGCCAATTAGGACAGCGCCTAAGAGCGTCGCGAGACGATAAAATTGTTCCAAATCCATCAAGAAAAAGTTATGAGATTAGCGATTTCAAACCTGTATTTGAAAGGTTTTGCTTAAAGAAGCATTCTATCATTGTAATAAATATTTGTTAAAGCCACAAGCAGGGACCTTCTTTCTTTTGAGGAAATTGGGAAATCCTGGTCTAAAACGACGACAGAAACATGGTGTTTATACAACACCACTCCCGTCTCTGCCTAAAACACCCAGTCGAAGGGGTTGGTGCAATTCCATACCGCGCGGCCAAGACAAATAAAATAAGTATAACAAGTACCTACGTATTTAAAAATATTTATAGTTCATCGTTTCTCTAGCACCCAAAACACAAGCTTTGCTTTCTACGGAGCTAGATCGCGCTGTGTGAATTGTCCAAGCATATTATTATTATATTACTTTGTTATTACTGTACACATAAGATAAAAAAAAATACGAATTTGGAAACGACTATGGAGTATGAAGATTGACCAACGATTTAAACACACCATTCTGCGAAATTGTCCCCATTTGCGACTTTAAAACCGTGTCATGGTAGGCGTTTGTTGATTTGCCTACCGAGATCGACGGAGTTTCTAATAAATTTTATATGAATATTTAATTAAGTATTAAGTAAGACACAAAACTTCTCACGGCAAAACAAAAACTAACCTTGGCCCTAGAAAGGTCACGAGGTTGATACGACGACGCAGTAACGCATCTTACTATCTACCTTGCTACATTTAATAATATAAAATCAATAGGTACGTAAGTTTCAAATGCGGGTTTGTCTTCATCATCATCGTACTCCTGCCCTATCCCACAAGGTCGTCATCATCATCTTAGCGTTAATGTCCCGGTTGTGCACTCGCGAACGAAGGTCCGGGTCCGCATTGACCACGATCCAGGATTTGGCAGGTCATTTAAATACAGTGTAGCAACTGTCATCTGACCTCCGTGACGTTGCTACCAGGGGAACCTGACCAGATTGGATCATGCTTACACATTCAGTCGCCTGAATGTGCAGACAGTTACGCACCTATCTACCTTGCTACATATAATAATATATAATTAATAGCTACTTCATAAGGTCACGGAGGTCAGACGGCAGTCGCCCCACTGTAATTACCTGATCTACCAAATCCTGGATCATAGTCAAGGCGGACCCGGATTAACGGCAAGATGACCAGGAAAGTCTAGATATCCTGTACTCCACCTAGTCATATATTTTGGACGGCGTTTTAAGTTACAAATGTAAGGGTTGTCTTTATCACCATCGTCCACCTGTTTATCCGACTAGGTCATCACCACCATCATCTTAGCGTTAATGTCCCGGTTGTGCACTCGTGCACGAGGGTCCGGGTCCGGCTTGACCATGATCCAGGATTTGGCAGGTCAGGTAATTACAGTGGAGCGACTGCCATCTGACCTCCGTGACTCTGCTACTAGGGAAACCTGACCAGATTGGATCATGCTTACACACTCAGTCGCCTGAATGTGCAGGCAGTTACGCACCTATCTACCTTGCTACATATAATAATATAAAATCAATAGCTACTTCCTAAGGTCATGGAGGTCAGAAGGCAGTCGCCCCACTGTAATTACCTGATATACCAAATCCTGGATCACGATCAAGGCGGACCAACAGCTTCATCGTGAACGTAACAGACAAACAGATAGTTACTTTCGCATATTTAACATCAGTTTGCGTGTTCAAATAACTAGGCAGAGACTGAAAGACATGACTTTCGATAGTAAGGTCAGTTACACTCGCGCCGTGGGCCGACCAAACACGCTTTTGACCCACTTCCTTTCAACGGGCCAGCTGGAAACCGGTTCTAGGCTCGCGACCAAATCTATTGCGAAAACTATTGCTGAGCATGCGTGGCCGATGGAGCCCGAGAAACGTAGAGTAAGCATTACGTTGGTTGAGAGGTTATATTCAATCGGAATTTGAAAGTTTCTTTTTTAAGATATTCAGTGACAAACGAGCAGACAGCCCACCTGATGGTAAGTGCTAACTGTCGCCCATAAACATTTACGATTCATACATTTAGGTTGTAGGTTACAAAAATGCAGAACCGCAGCTGCGTTGTCAGTGTGAGGACTGATGAAATGCCTTATGCCTGTAATTTCGCTGGCTATCTTATTCTTCAAACCGGAACACAACAATGCAAGCATTGTTGCTTAGCCGCTGAAATAGATAAGGCGGTGGTACTCATCCAGGTGGGTGAGTGGTGGAGGATGGCCGTGTGGTGTCCGGCAGAGTAGAATAGCACCAACCCCTTACACTCGTGGGTGTCGTACAAGGCGACTAATGTTTTCGAGACAAAAGATCTAGAGTCTCCGTAGTCTGGAAAATGGGCAGCAGCATTTTCCATTATTATATTTAAACACTGCGATCTCCAACCCGCCTGCCAAGCGTGGAGATTATGGCAATAACCTCCCCTTTCGTGGGAGAGGCCCTAAGTCCTGCAGTGGACTGTTACGGGCTGTGATGATGATGACTCACCCAGGTGGACTTCTCAGGCTTGACAGAATCCTACCACCTGAGAAAAAAAAATTATAGTTCGTTTCCCGCGGACTTCCACTTCCCTTGAACGACCACATTTAAGGACCATATGCCTTAATGACCGCATTTTACATTCACATTATTACCCAAACGGCCACATCCGTGAAACAAGAATTACCTAAAGTTACGAAGTGAAATTGCGACATGGCGTACTTCTATAAGGCTCGACAGAAAACCAGCGTCATGGCGTCACACCACGCGTTGTGACTAGACTTTTTCCAAGACGGGCATGCTCCATCTTCGGCCACATCGTCACTTACCAACAGGTGAGATGGCAGCCAAATGCCTGTTTTGTCTAATATAAAAAAAACTTTATGCTCAGTGGAGGCCGTTCAGTAGTATGTACTAATTTTGTTACGTATAAAATTATCTATTGTATAAATTTACTATGTCTATCTTTCGATGTCACTTCAAAGTTGAAATTGCGCCCACTTGACATCTCAGTGTTAAAAATTCTGAAACATCATCGTCTTTTATTTATACCACTAAGATGGCAGACCAACTTACGGCCTGCCTGATGGTAAGTTACCGCAGCCTATTGACGTTAAAACCCACACACGATAATTCGCAAAACACGATATTCTTAGGTCTCCAACGACATAAGCAGCAAATATGGATTTTGAGGAGAGCCAAGGAAATCGGTTTTTCGATATAACTCAATACTGCTAGACTGCACAACTGGTTGAGTAGAATTATTCGAAAACGGGGCTTGAGGTGGAACTAATTGCAACAGAAATTATTATTGCGGCAAATGGTAGGTAATATATGCCGCTTCTTATCAATGTACTAAAAATATACACCTGTACCTTTGCTGTTTTGGATTAAGGGGGCCCGAAAGTTCTCATGATTCGGTTTTTCGGAAAGATCTCTAAAACTGTGCGTCTTAGGGGAAAATAGTGAATGACTAACTTAAAGCCTATAAAATTCTACAAATTTTGCTTTACACGCTGTTTCGAATTTCAAACCGTTTACGAGCAACACACTCTCTCTTGTAACGGTAAGAAAAATACAATATTCTTAGGGAATTGTATGAAAAATATGGTTTCAACAGGCGGTCTTACCTGGCCTAAACCATGGAGGATAAAATTTTATATGAAATAGCAAACACAACCTCCAGTAGGTTGTACTTGCGCCATCAACTTCATCTGTGCAATAAACATAGTTTTTCAAACGCCAAACAGAACAGTTAAAATTGAGAATGACTAAAGAAACACAGAATACACGAATAGATTCGTCGTAACGAATCACGAGCTTAAAGAATAGAGCCTACTGCTTTTGTAAAATAAATTCCCCAACTCACCCTTACAATAAAGCCTGAAAAGATCTAGATCTAGGCCGATCGCCGATAAAGCGGCGCCAATTCCACAGGGCGGCAACAACCTAGAAACGCAACGGACCTACCATATCTGATTAAAGCCGGCATAGTGTTTTATTCCAGCAATATTTACAGCCAATTTATTCAAAGCTGAAGAAAATTACAGATTGTTGAAGGAAACTCCCATTCATAATGACCGATTATTACGTCCCCGCAAGGCAATTTGGATCGTTTCCATGAATTCTAATACACTGTAAACGGTTAGGCTTTATTAATAGATTAAGGTCTGACTGCACTAAACTTTAGGCGACTCTTAAGTTGACGCCCTAGGTATTCCTAGGCATTAAGGTGTCACAAATTCGGTGTCATTCAGTACATAATTTTTGGCGTTAATATGTGCTCCGGCGTACGAGGTCCGCTTTGACCATGATCCAGAATTTAGCAGATCAGGTAATTACAGTGGAGCGACTGCCATCTGACCTACGTGACCCTGAGAGGAACTTGACCAGATTGGATCATGGTTACATATCCAGTCACCGTTCAGATGTTTTCCCTCATCTTAAGAGTGTCGGTTAGTATTCAAATATGTACATCACTCTGAAAATACTCATTAGTACATGCGGCAGTGGGATTCGAAGCCGGCATCTCTCGCTTACGAGTCGGATACTATAACCACTAGGCCACCGGCGCTCTAAAGAGTTTAGTTTTCACTTAATGTTGGTGTTGGTGCACTGTTTTTTCTTGTCAGGAATATCACATATCAACTAAGCGTCGCCTAATGTTAAGTGCAGGCCCGATTGCCTGAGTATTATTTGAATATCAAAGTGAATTACTGAGGAAAATATGTGGTCCTTACCTATGAAATTGGCGTATTTTTTTGGCAATTACACGTTCATTTTAAGTGTATGCTCCGGGTTTCCTACCGCGTACCTTGGTTGACGAGTAGCCCGATATTTCGACACAGTTGCACCCCGTTGTTTGTTGGAACCCGGAACATACCCTTAAAATGTGTGATAATAACCGCGATAGTTTAAAACAATTACAAATTCGCTCAAATATTTTTAATTGCTTTAATCACTTTTACAAATGATGTGACTGAAGTAACGATATTGTGACGGTGACCTTTCTGTACCCATATGCCAATAAAATTCTAAATGTGAAATTGTAACAAATCCGGGGATGGGCAGAGACCACATTGTTCCATTTGCTACGGTCCCGTTTATCCAGGAAACTTTATTTCGCCTTGGATCTCGAAACAAGATTAGACGTGTTGGTGCTTTTGGTAGAACAGACCCCCAAGTAAGCCTCATTCGATGACCTGACAGGTTCAACAGACAGCACTACAAAAAAACCCATTTAGTTCTCCAACGAAATTCATAATTCAGCTTACATTTCCTCATTACGCCATGTAAACAAGGTTTTTTAGTACAAAGCAAACATTTAGCGAGACTTAGTCAAACCGGTTAGTTATGGTTTTATAGCTCTTTCAATAATATCCACTTCACTTAATTAAAGTTGGTTGAATTTTAAATTTGGTTGAATTTTAAATACTTCCTAATGTCAAGGTAATAGGCGGTCTATAAAATAACCTAGGTACGTTATAGGTAGTCCGATTCAATTGAGGTATAGTTACTACTAAAGTATTAGGTACTTTGTTTGAATTATTATTATTAGGTATTATTTTTCTCCCAAAAAAGTTTACAAAGACATTTAAAATATCAAATAGTTTATTGGGAGACAGGAGTCCAAACTAGGTTAGCCTGTGTTATGGATCTTCTAGCCCCCCCTCTTAGATAAGAACAACTTAAAAAAAACAAAAAAATTATGCACTAATCTGAGAAAATATAGGTTATATATACTTAGTATGATTTAAAATGGCACCTACTTTTGATTCCGAAAGTACGAGTAGGTAGAGAAGACATTGAGTATCGACTAACCAAATACCAGTATAAAGAGAGCACTCATTGCTGTACGCATCTACAGAGATGATAGCTCATCTTTTACTGGTTTTGGTAGGTTGTTATAGGTACCGTCACAGAAGACCATGAAACGTGTTCTGTGGGTAGAGAACGTAAAGATGAAAAACGTTAAACCCATCAGGGAGGGGTACCCCCATCTTCTATATGATATGAAAAACAAGTGGTGTGTTAGACTCGCTAAAACTCGAAAACGACAACCGATTTGAATAATTGTTTTTTTGTTCCGTTGGTTATAATACAGGGGTGGTTTAATAGCAAAGAAAAATAGGATAGGTAGGGGCAAAGTAGGTGTCGGGCAGGGGTAGCACGCCACGCGAATGAAGACGCGCCGGGCTCACTAGTTAAATATATTTCTCCTGCCAAGAAACAACGTTTGCATTTTTGTATTCCGGTTGAATAACTGTAGAGTCATGAGACATCTTAGACACCACAGTGATATTGCACCTGAGATTCTTTAGTAGAAACTCAAGTGCATTAATCGTAGATGTTACGGGCGACAGTTGCCGCTTACCATCCGGTTGTCTGTCTGCTCGTTTCTAACTGACTAGTAAAAAAATTGTCTAAATCGAATAGAGAAACCGCGAAAAAACATCTAGTTTTTTCAATAACAGGTAGTACCGTTTTACTCAGGATTTTACAGGATTACAGGTAGGGTGTCACACAGTAAGGCTACCTTACAGGATATATCTACGCCCTGTCTGGAAACAGCCAGACAGGACATCCGTAATCCAGTTGGCAGGCGCGTAGGCGGGTTGAATATACTCTACAAGAATTAATGTTGCTTTAACGGATGAAATAGACGGTCTGCAACTCAAAATCTGTTCGACACCCGCCAATGGCCGCTTTTATAACTTGTAACGTGACGATATTATTGTGGCCTTCCGCGACAAAGGGGAAATTTTTGTCGTAGAGGCTCCTAGAAGCTCTAGTAGGTAAATGCTCGATATAATATTTCTAAAGGATGAAATTACTATTGTGTACGATTACGAACACTTGCACGCCGCCGCGCCGCCATATTTAATAGGATGACACACGTTGACAGAAGTGTGACGTTTTAGGTGCGAATGGTTGTACTTCGGGGTTGCCACAGAACAAAAATATTGTCGTCACGAAACGTTTCTTATTTTACCGATTATTTGAGTTATCCCTTTCAATATATGTCGCTTTTGTGTTACCTCTCCCCTATATCCTGGATGTCCACGATGATGTCGTCACGTTACAAATTATAAAAGCACTCAATGGATGGGGCTGGTGCTACGTTGTACAAAATAAGAGCATACATGACCACCTTAAGGATCATATTCCTGTGCACTACTACAACGGTTGTTAAAAGGTTTTTATAGCATGAATGTCATCATTACAGCCCGTAACAGTCCACTGCAGGACTTAGCGCCTCTCCCACGAGAGGGGAGGCTATTGCCATAATCTCCACGCTTGGCAGGCGGGTTGGAGATCGCAGTGTTAAAATATAACAATGGAAAATGCTGCTGCCCATTTCCCAGACTACGGAGACTCTTGATCTTTTGCCTCGAAAACATTAGTCGCCTTGTACGACACCCATGAGTGTAAGGGGTTGGTGCTATTCTACTCTACCGGACACTACACGGCCCAGCATGAATGTACTAAGCTTTTATTATATAAAAAACACCCTGGGGGACAAAGACAAGATTATGTGCCTGAATGTTCTACAATACCTGAATATATTTTAGTATGTATATGTGTATATTTATATATATTTATACTATTGTGTGTATTTAGAATCTTATTTATAATTTATGTAGTTTATAATTTTTTTATTTTATTATAATTGCGCACGTCTCATCCCCTATACTCTACCATGTCTCTCTTCTATAGGCCTGCTGGAAGAGATTTCTTCTTAGAAATAAGTAGTGCCTGTTGTGTCGTCTTTCATATTTGTAATTTCTGTTTACTATGTATTGTGTGCAATAAATTGTTAAATAAATAAATAAATAAATAAATAAGATGTCTGGGCCTAAGGAACAGCTATATCTAAAGTTATCCTTTTAGTAATCCTAGCAATGCAATCATTTTAGCAAACTCACATTGGCTAAAATGCCCCACAATGCATGCTTTGCTGTAGCTGCAAAGGAACATTTTCTTAAAGTGGCACTTATGCTGTCTAACTGTACTCTGCCCGCCACTACACGGCACTTATAACAAGAGCCTTGTAAATAGGGTATTCAAATAAGTTTCTTGTTTTTGTAATTGAAAAGATGTTTCGAGTGGATTAGTAGATTTTTTCCTTCGCTTTACTACACATTACTGTTACTATATAACGTTGTAATAAGAATTACTTTAATTAATTTACTAACTAAACAACACCGACACTAAGCCAACTACTCAAACCGTAATTTGATCTACTACACCCTAACACGATAAAAATAAAGATAAAAATAAAAGCAACGAAACTAGGAAACAGTGTAAATAGATACTAGATCTCTTTCTGAAGTCCAAGCCGAAGGGGATCATGGTGTGCACGGAGTATTCGGAGGAACAGGTGCCGCCTGATGGAGAGAAGGTGCGTGAGGATCGAGAGGATAGGGGACTGGTAAAACTATCGCTCGTACGCGCAAATCCAATTTCCAAGGAGCTTATTTTGATGGCATGGAGATGGGGTGGGTTTCAAATCGTCGTCGTCGTCTTAGCGATTATCCCGGCCTCTGCCAGGGTCCGCTTTCCTACTCATTCTTCTCCACCCCGGTCTTCGGCATCCTATCGTAAGCCGCTGGCTCTCGCATTCGAGTCAGCGATGTCAATCCATCGCTTCTTTGGTCGCCCACGGGGCCTCTTTCCTGATACCGGCCGGTTTAGGCACCTATTTCCCACGTATCCCTGAGGCTTACGCAACACGTGACTAAACCAGCGTAGATAAGCCTCCTCATCCTGGGGTTCAACACGTTATCAATATTTCATTGTTGCAGCCACAGGCTCCACCCACACCAAAGTGAAAGCCGTCGGTAGCGCCGCGGCCGGAAGTTTCGGTGTCACGCCATATGCAGCTTTATCGTCATTAGGAATTGCATATTAGAGGAGTCGAGCGACTGCTAGAAAGCTGTTCGGGTAGCCTGCTGCTGGTGGCGCACCCAAAAACGTATACAGTATTGCCCAAAACAAATAATGCGTTCTTAAAGCGAACTCTTTCGCTGATCTAGAAGCTGCCTGAGGATCATCTTGGCGTTGATATACCGGTTGTGCTATCGCGCACGCCGCCCGGTGTCCGCCTTGACCACGATCCAGGATTCGACAGATCAGATAACTACAGTGGAGCGACAGCCTGACCTCCGCGACCCTACTTCCAGAACCTAAACCGATTGGATCATGGTTACACATTCAGTCGCCTGAATGTGCAGGTTTCATCACAATGTTTTCCCTCATTCATTAGTACATGGCGATAACTCTTGCGACTCGAATATTAACCAGGCCACCGACGCTCCAGTCAGAAGCTGCCAGAGGATAACAAAACAACAAAATCGCACGCACTGATCATCCTGGCGAAGCCGAAGTCGCAGAGCTTCACCACGCCGTCGCCGGTCAGCAGGATGTTCTCCGGCTTCACGTCGCGGTGGATGCAGTTGTGCCGGTGACAGTACGCCACGCCCTGCAGCGTCTGCCAGACTATCTGCTTCGAGAGCAGCTCCGGACAGCCCTGAGGATGAGGACTGTTGTTTAGTATACTAACAGACAGTAACTAACCTGCGGCCCTATTTTTGAAACCGCTCGCTTCCACGCGAGAGCTCGCCTTCTAATGCTGCCTTTTCAATCTCTAGTAACTTACCACGACTGTGAAAGAGACAGGTAGATTCGCGTTAATGCTAGCGATTAAAAAAAAAAGGGGGCCCTCTATTTGTTCAGTGGTTAACATGCCACGCAGAGGCCCCGGGTTCGATTCCCGGCCGAGCAGAAATTAAATAAAAATTATTTATTCTTTATTCTTTATTGTACACAAATATGACATCATTATACAGTACAGTAACAGAGATGTACAAAGGCGAGCTTAACTCATTAATTGAGTTTTCTACCAGCAAACCTTGGAGTCATAGGAACAGGTTTAACTTAAATGGCAGGTACTAAAAGTGTACACTTACTACGGTAGATATTGATAAACACAGTTACTTACTTACATAAACATATACTAAAAATACATACATATTATATATAAACACATATTATAGATACATAATATTATATACATACATATATATTACTATACATACCTATACATTATAGATATATATACCTACTATGAAAAACTAAAGGGAGAGATAATGCTCTTTTACTCTTTTTTTAAAAACATTCAAAGATGGACTATTCCGAATGCTATGAGGAAGGGAGTTCCATAAACGCGCGGAGTGCACAGTAAATGAACCACCATACCGGCTAGATGTATGGGATGGTATCTTTAAGAGTAAGGATCTAACAGAACGCACAGGCTTATCCTTGGGCACTAAATATTCAAAACGCTCACTGAGGTACTGAGGAGTCCGTGGATTGTTAAGAACATTAAACAGCGTGCTGAGAACATGTACTTCCCTGCGCCGACGTATCGGCAACCATTTCAGTTGGGTTCTAAATTCAGACACATGATCAAACTTACGTAGACTAATTAAAATTATGACTTTTTTATTTCTGTTACGGGTCTGGGTGTTATATGTAAAATAAGTATGTATTTAAAAAGTATATAACAAGTTTATCAGTTGTCTAGCACCTATAATACAAGCTTTGCTTACTTTGGGGTAGAAAAGTCGGATAACCCCCACCAAGTTTACGTAAACACAAATATTCTTAAAACTTCTGAACCGATTGTAATAAAGCAAAGCTAAGGACCATATCGATTAAACTGGCCTAGTCAATTAGTGGACTTGGGGCCCTGGTTGACAGACGCAGTTGAACGCCTCTGTGTAACCAACTATTCAACAATTTCTATGTAACCAACCGGCTTCTGTCTGATAGCACCCTAACGGATTTTTGATCCCGGAAAAATTTTAAGGTTAGTTTCCCGTATTTGTAGTGGGGTCATTGTGAGTGCTGTGGTTCTGGGATTTTCTCTGATTTTTATAGATCTGTGTGTATTTTATTGTGGAAGTATGGGTATTTTTTTATTTATTTTTTATTATTGTTGTTGTTGTAAGTGTTGCTATTATGTGCACTACCAGTCTGCTGTCATAATCCTGTGCTTCTCTCCATACCAAGGTTGTCTGTAAGAGATCACATTAGTGATAAGACCGCCCTTTGTACTACCTAGCATATTTTTTGTATCTGTACTTGTGTCCTCTGGTGTGCAATAAAGAGTTTTGTATTGTATTGTATTGTATTTGTAGTTTAAAAAATATTGGAGTTGTAAACTTGGTCGGGGGTTATCCAACTTTTTCTGTTGGTTAGGTTCTTACAATATTTACTAGCTGCACGTCCGCGAATCCGGTCGCGTGCATTACTTTATATCGCGGTCGCCGTTACATAGTCCACCTCGGGGTTCCCGAGAACGTCCCTCCCAAGTTTAGTTAAAATCGGCTCAGCAGTTAAGCCGTGGAAACGTAACAGACAGACAGACATGCAGAGCTATTTTCGCATTTATATTAAAAGTTAGGAGTTTATAATGTAACACAAAACCCAGTCTGATATCAGTGAATTTGTGTTTTGTGTGTTAAGTATTCAAAGGTCATAATATAATTTACAGAAAATAAGTAAAGAAAAAATTATATTATAATGAGTATGGGATATACAGGAATGGAGCATACCTGTCTAGGAACAGCCTATTCACTCTAGTCTTGAAGGAGTCTAGATTATACAGGGAACACACTAGCAGTCAACGCGGTCCATTCCTTAGCCATACGCATTGTAAAGGTTGGTTGGTTTAGACTAGAGCAAGTCGTGCGGATAGCTGGAAGATACACGACATAAGGATAAAGCGCTCGCGTTCCCTGCGAGTGAGGCAACGCGTTCCATTTCTTAGCTGTACGCATTGTTAAGGTTGAACTAAAGCAACTCGTGCGGATAGCTGGAAGATCCACGACATAAGGATAAAGCGCTCGCGTTCCCTGCGAGTGAGGCAACGCGTTCCATTTCTTAGCTGTACGCATTGTTAAGGTTGAACTAAAGCAACTCGTGCGGATAGCTGGAAGATCCACGACATAAGGATAAAGCGCTCGCGTTCCCTGCGAGTGAGGCAACGCGTTCCATTTCTTAGCTGTACGCATTGTTAAGGTTGAACTAAAGCAACTCGTGCGGATAGCTGGAAGATCCACGACATAAGGATAAAGCGCTCGCGTTCCCTGCGAGTGAGGCAACGCGTTCCATTTCTTAGCTGTACGCATTGTTAAGGTTGAACTAAAGCAACTCGTGCGGATAGCTGGAAGATCCACGACATAAGGATAAAGCGCTCGCGTTCCCTGCGAGTGAGGCAACGCGTTCCATTTCTTAGCTGTACGCATTGTTAAGGTTGAACTAAAGCAACTCGTGCGGATAGCTGGAAGATCCACGACATAAGGATAAAGCGCTCGCGTTCCCTGCGAGTGAGGCAACGCGTTCCATTTCTTAGCTGTACGCATTGTTAAGGTTGAACTAAAGCAACTCGTGCGGATAGCTGGAAGATCCACGACATAAGGATAAAGCGCTCGCGTTCCCTGCGAGTGAGGCAACGCGTTCCATTTCTTAGCTGTACGCATTGTTTAGGTTGAACTAAAGCAACTCGTGCGGATAGCTGGAAGATCCACGACATAAGGATAAAGCGCTCGCGTTCCCTGCGAGTGAGGCAACGCGTTCCATTTCTTAGCTGTACGCATTGTTAAGGTTGAACTAAAGCAACTCGTGCGGATAGCTGGAAGATCCACGACATAAGGATAAAGCGCTCGCGTTCCCTGCGAGTGAGGCAACGCGTTCCATTTCTTAGCTGTACGCATTGTTAAGGTTGAACTAAAGCAACTCGTGCGGATAGCTGGAAGATCCACGACATAAGGATAAAGCGCTCGCGTTCCCTGCGAGTGAGGCAACGCGTTCCATTTCTTAGCTGTACGCATTGTTAAGGTTGAACTAAAGCAACTCGTGCGGATAGCTGGAAGATCCACGACATAAGGATAAAGCGCTCGCGTTCCCTGCGAGTGAGGCAACGCGTTCCATTTCTTAGCTGTACGCATTGTTAAGGTTGAACTAAAGCAACTCGTGCGGATAGCTGGAAGATCCACGACATAAGGATAAAGCGCTCGCGTTCCCTGCGAGTGAGGCAACGCGTTCCATTTCTTAGCTGTACGCATTGTTAAGGTTGAACTAAAGCAACTCGTGCGGATAGCTGGAAGATCCACGACATAAGGATAAAGCGCTCGCGTTCCCTGCGAGTGAGGCAACGCGTTCCATTTCTTAGCTGTACGCATTGTTTAGGTTGAACTAAAGCAACTCGTGCGGATAGCTGGAAGATCCACGACATAAGGATAAAGCGCTCGCGTTCCCTGCGAGTGAGGCAACGCGTTCCATTTCTTAGCTGTACGCATTGTTAAGGTTGAACTAAAGCAACTCGTGCGGATAGCTGGAAGATCCACGACATAAGGATAAAGCGCTCGCGTTCCCTGCGAGTGAGGCAACGCGTTCCATTTCTTAGCTGTACGCATTGTTAAGGTTGAACTAAAGCAACTCGTGCGGATAGCTGGAAGATCCACGACATAAGGATAAAGCGCTCGCGTTCCCTGCGAGTGAGGCAACGCGTTCCATTTCTTAGCTGTACGCATTGTTAAGGTTGAACTAAAGCAACTCGTGCGGATAGCTGGAAGATCCACGACATAAGGATAAAGCGCTCGCGTTCCCTGCGAGTGAGGCAACGCGTTCCATTTCTTAGCTGTACGCATTGTTAAGGTTGAACTAAAGCAACTCGTGCGGATAGCTGGAAGATCCACGACATAAAGATGAAGCGCTCGCGTTCCCTGCGAATGAGGCAACGCGTTCCATTCCTTAGCCGTACGCATTGTAAAGGTTGAACTAAAGCAACTCGTGCGGATAGCTGGGAGATCCACGACATAAGGATGAAGCGCTCGCGTTCCCTGCGAGTGAGACTACGCGTTCCATTCCTTAGCCGTACGCATTGTAAAGGTTGAACTAGAGCAAGTCGTGCGGATAGCTGGAAGATCCACGACATAAGGATGAAGCGCTCGCGTTCCCTGCGAGTGAGGCAACGCGTTCCATTCCTTA
Organism: Blastobasis adustella; assembly: GCA_907269095.1. Classification (NCBI taxonomy): domain Eukaryota; kingdom Metazoa; phylum Arthropoda; class Insecta; order Lepidoptera; family Blastobasidae; genus Blastobasis; species Blastobasis adustella. The sequence continues at coordinate 2,075,537 of OU026136.1, read as the reverse complement.
GCCGTACGCATTGTAAAGGTTGAACTAAAGCAACTCGTGCGGATAGCTGGGAGATCCACGACATAAGGATGAAGCGCTCGCGTTCCATTCCATAGCCGTACGCATTGTAAAGGTTGAACTAAAGCAACTCGTGCGTATAGCTGGAAACTCCACATCGTAAGGATAAATCGCTCGCCCGGATCGCGTCTCCCGATGGCGGAGAGGGGCCAGCGGAATGAGGTCGAGCTTATTCCACCCGATGTCGTCACACAGCTGTTGTTAATTAAAATCACGCCCAACTCTCGCGCAATGGACAACACAATGGAGCCATCGCAAAGAAACCCGTATAGAGGAAGTTTGCCAACGCGATTGTGTAAACACTAGCCATCCGAAGCAATTGGAAGGTCACGCTGCATGCTTGGTTTGCGAGCGTTTGATATATCGTTAGGTATCTGTGCGTCGCGGTCTAATCCAAAATCAAATATTCAAACTGTTACTCAATGCGATAATGTACCATAGTTTCAGATAAATGTTTGGTCTGATTTATATTAGATCTTATTTATTTAATCACAAATCATCATCATAGGAATGTCAGTGGCATAGTGGTAACGGTATCCGACTCGTAAGCGAGAGGTACCGGGTTCGAATGCCGCCGCGGTCATGTATCAATGACTCATCTGAGTTATGTACATTAGTTGAATTCTAACCGATGCTCTTACGGTGAGGGAAAACATCGTGATGAAACCTGCACATTTAGGTGACTGAATGTGTAACCATGATCCAATCTGGTCAGGTTCCCCTGGTAGCAGGGTCACGGAGGTCAGATGGTAGTCGCTCCATTGTAATATTACCTGATCGCCAAATCCTGAATCATGGTCAAGGCGGACCCCGGGCCCTCGTGCTCGGGAGCACAACCGGGACATTCTAATCCAACATCAAATATTCAAACTGTAACTGGATGTGGTCATGTACCAAAAGGAAAAGCCGCAAAAGATGAAATTGTGAAATGTTATAGAGTTGTCCTGATTAAGTTAGATTGAGCTTTAAGTTTGACAGCTGTCGCCCGAAATATAGATCTTGACGAATGCTATCATTTCTCTTTAGGAACTAGTGTTCTAGGACCATTAGTCTCCGAGTTACAACGGTTTTAAATTTGAAACGGATTAAAATTTCAAGAAAGTGAATTCAAACCACATTTTCCTAAGAACTTTTGCGGGGTCCTTTCAGATAACTATTTGAGGTTAAGGATATAATGTGGAACCGAATAAAGTGTTTTCTGTAATGTATGAAAATAGTTGTAAGTCTTTTCATAATTGATAAAATACACTATTGGCATTGTTCATTAAACGGTGTTAACCGTACCGGACGTGTTTTCCTGGTGCTCCCGAAATCCTACCCTTCAGGCCTGTAAATATCTCTCATTCTCTATCGTGGATGGCAGATGCTACACGCTCGATTTAACGCAATACATATAGTTGATACGGATCGTGAATTTCTCAATTTCTAGAAATCCTGTGATCCGATTCGTGAATAAATATCGTGATCCAGGGTCGCAAGTCGCAATCCACGTATCACAATAACAATAGAGGGTATAGCATCCGCCTGTGTATAGACACAGGGTTAATAGTAATCGCAGAGGGCCTCCTTGCACCATAGGGCTTGATTGTCCTAATACCTCCCTCGGTCATGTTTGAGGTTTTGCAAACACGTATTCCATGGCTACATTACTTCCCTGCTAATCTATCAAATACTACCGCTACAGCTTTTGACTAGCTGAATACTTTTTACAATATTTCCCTAATACCCTCGCGTGTAATCCACCGCTAAAATCGCTGGCTGGCAAGCCGGTCACGCTCGCGCTCTTTGCGAACGAAAAAAAACAAAAACTATTATTCGAAAAAAGAACTATACTGGGATAATTGCAGTACTCGTAAGTCGTTATTCGGGCAGTGTTCACCTCGAAATTCCACATCGCGTGTTCTTGTCAACCCTATCTAGCCCCTACGGTGTTATATTTTGCATGATTCCATTGGCGGTGTTTACGTTCGCCATGGCCGTGGCATTGGCAGCTTAGCGGGTTAACGAGCCTGTGAACTGTGAACACATGTCCCCGGAGTGCTGTTATAAAAATCGGAATCGTTTTCGACATTTTCGCTTCGTCGCTATTGTTGCGTTATCTTCCTCTGGGGACTCTGAGACTGGTTGAACAGTCTGGGGAGTCGATTGGCACCCCGTGTCGGTAGATTATTATGATTGGCGTTCCGTTATGTACGGAGTGTTTGTTTATGTAGATCCGTTTCTGCCGTTAATGGGGCAGATGGGAAAATTTGTTCCTAGAAATATCTAGGTAAATGAAAATTGATAAGACTATAATGAGCAGTTTTCCAATAGGTATCAAAAGCATTCCTAACCACTCGCTAGATGGCGCCTCGATAATTTTGGTAATTGAAGATCACTTGAAATAGGTTCTTGATAAACACTGGGTACGTTGTAACTTTTTATTTTCGAGATTAGTATTAACTGGCTGCATGACATCACTGCCACAATTATACAGATTTAAAAAGAGTACCAAAATTGTGGGGGCGCCATCTATTGATGCTTATTGAAACCAACTAATAGTACCTACTGGAAAACTCCTCATTCCCACCTGCCCCGCTAAGGAGGCAAACACACCGCGGATGGTACCAATCCGTTTATTTGATTAGGTAAACCATGAAGAAATTCACCGATACGCAGTGCGAATACATCTCTTACGCGCGAAAAGCACGGTAGTACGACCACTCAGTCCAAAGACGGTAACTTGATACGCTGTTTACCAACCACCGCAAGGCAAAAGGGCGCACACGTGACTGCGCCCAAACCGGTAAATCAGCTTGCACGTGCGCCAAAACCGGCTAAGTTGCCTCAATAAGCATCGATGCGGTTACGAAGGCTCTATTGCCCCATTAGAAAATGCCATATGAAACTTTTTTTTTTAATAAGAATTAGCCAGGCATTTTGAACGCCATCTTGTCTGGTGGTGAGTGACGATGCGGCCGATAATGGATGCCTATTTAGGAACAGCCTATTCACTCTGGCCTTGAAGGCGTCTAGATTAAATTGATCAGGGAACACACTTGCAGATAATGCGTTCCATTCCTTGACCGTATGAACAAAAGCGGCTCGTGCGAATAGCTGGAAGATCCACTACATAAGGATCCACACTACAGAACGCATCTCCCGATGGCGAAAAGGGGCCGGCGGAATGAGGTCGTGCAACACTCTACTATCTACTGTGCCAAGTTGAGATTGGTTGATATCTCAACACACAGGAGCTGGAGGACACACATTAAACACTGTTTTTCCCCTCGCCGTAAGAGCACCGGTTGGTGGTCCACTAGTGTACACAAATCAGTTACGGATTTATCAATTCAACCCTAACTGAATAAAAAATAATCATCTTAGGGTTCATGTAGGGTTGTGCTCTCGCGCGCGATCTAAGATTTGGCACAATAAAAAAGAAATACCAGCTGATAAATATATAGGTACTGTCACGGGGTGTCAGTCGACCCCCAAGACTTGAATAGTCTTCTCAGAGACCCCAGCAGAAGACTTGTCAACCACACTTCGCCAACGTTTTATTATTATAGGAGTGTTTAGGAGGAACACCTAACGAGTGACGAGGTCGTTGCGTTGCTGAAGTTCGATTTGCATCAACGCACGAAACGGTCACCCATCCAGTTACCGGCATCGGAGTGCGTTGCTTAACTTTCGTGATCGGTCTACAGCTGCCTGACTAAATCTAGTCTGCGAGTTATTTCGACTAGTTGACCCCGTGCCTGTTTTTAAATTGCTAGCGACAGTTAGAGGCATGGCTAATGTTGACTATTCAACGGTGAATAATTGTAATTACATTTGAACGCAACATTCCTACCATGGCGTGCATTCAAAGCTTGCTCGACAAAATTATTTGCAAAGTATTTTCTAGAATCGTGTAAGGTTGATATGCCTTGTTCTCGCAAAAAGTTTTTAGCTAGGTGAGTCCAACTAATGTATGCATACATATCTCAGAAAAAGACATTAGTACATGGCGGCACTGGGGACCGAACTCGGTACCTCTCGCTTAGGAGTCAGACCCGTTAGCTATTAAGCCATCGACGTTCACCAACCATACATAATGAAAGCTAAATATTTTTATAGCTGTGGTTTAAAAATAAGATCATCATCTTGGCGTTAATGTCCCGATTGTGTTCTCACACACGAGGGCCCGGGGTCAGCCTTGACCATGATCCAGTATTTGGCGATCAGGTAATTACAGTAGAGCGACTACCATCTGACCTCCGTGAACCTGCTACCAGGGGAACCTGATCAGATTGAATCACGGTTACAAATTCAGTTGCCTGAATTTGCAGGTTTCATAACGATGTTTTCCCTCACCGTAAGAGTATCGGTTAGAATTCAACTAAAGAACATAACTCAGAAAAGAGTAATTGGTACATGGCCGCAGTGGGATTCGAACCTGATACCTCTCGCTTATGGGTCGGATACTCAACAGCCCGGTTACCGACGCTCCTCGGTTTTTATCGCTGTGGTTAATTACTTTATATTAAGTGTCGAGGCCGTATGGTCTCCATAAGCTGGAAAATGGGCAGCAGCGTTTTCCATTGTTATACTTGCTATCTTCAACCCGCCTGCCAAGCGTGGAGATTATGGGAATAAACTCCCCTTTAGTGGGAGAGGCCCTAAGTCCTGCAGTGGACTGTTATGGATTGTGATGATGAGTGTCGAGGTCCTCCAAAGACACAAAAACACGTCCACAAACAAAAACCACTTCATAAATAACTATAACTTTGAACGTAGATGAAACCATCTGGATCGCAACAAAAAAGTTGACATTTCCGCCGTTTGGCGGTCTTAGCGTGACTGTGTTACGGAAATTGGTGGAAATAAATGCGATCAGAAGAAAAGTTGTTTCGTTTTAGTTGCTAATAGTCAATAATAAGATTAAAAAGGAGTTTCCGCTCGGTTGCGTAAACGCTGCGCTGTTTTAGGTATGGACCCTTCTCATTCTTCTAATCCTAGCGATGGAATAGTAGTAGTTTATACAACTGGCGTATAAAAGAAGGTATTAAAACATGAGTCTCTGTTTGAGGCTACGCCTCGTATGATAATAGTTTGACACGAGTGTTTTAATACCTAATTATATGCAGTTGCATACACTACTTTATCTTACTTTACTTTATGCTATCGGTAATACTAGTAACAGACGCTATGATTTCGCTGGAGCCGACTAACCGTCAGTTGCAGTTGCTACTAATCCTTACGAAGTACAAAATAAAGTGGCTTTTAAATTAATTCGGAGGCGGCCGACGTTGGTCAGGCATCCGACCACGTCCCCCGCACCCAAAAGATACTTTATTTTATTCTGCGTAAGGATTAGTATCAACTGCGACTGATGGTTGGTCGGCTCCAGCCAAAATGGAACGTCTGTTACTAGTTTTAATCTGCCGGCCATGGTACGATTGAAAAGGATTTCCTACTAGAATCATTAATGAAGTTTCTGATGTTTCGGCTTTTTAGCTCGGTCGGCAGGTTCCCAAAATTTCATTAAAATCGGAATTGTGTCTAGGTCGACAGTTCTGCGACTGCAGAGCCTCCTCCAGGGGAGGTTTTGTGAAAACATTGAAAGACCGCTTTCTTGGCCACCGTAAATAATCATATTAATCATCTTGGCGACAATATTCCTGAGATGCTCTCGAGCTCAAGGACCCAGGGTTCGCCTTGACCATCAGGTGGCAGATTAGGTTACAGTGAAGCGACTGCCATCTGACCTCCGTGACCCTGTTAACACGGAAACCCGACGAGATTGAATCAGGTTACACATTAAGGCGTGCTGATTATATCACGACGTTTTCCCTCACCGTAAGAGCATCGGTTAGTGTTCAAATACTGCACGTAACTCAGGAAAGAGTTATTGGTACCTACATGGCGGCACTGTGGTTACCACTAGGCCACCGACGCTCCATTATCTCTAATAACGAAAGATTATTTTTCATCGATTTTTATTTCGTTTTTCTATCATTGACATTAAATATTGATATACTCAACCCTAATATCCGTTATATCAATTACGCTTCACTATCTACCTACACAATTATGAAGTTTCTAACTTTCCTCCACGATACTGAGCACTTAATACAGCGTGCCTCGAACGATATCTGACCTTGACATTTCCAGGCCAGAGGTTGCCCGAGTAATGTTACGTAAAACCATAAGTACAACAAATATCATTTTTCATTTGGAGATAGTCGTAATATTTGCAGGCGATGTTTTTCTTATGCCACTTTGTGACAAACGTATTGCCCCAGGAATACGTGGGAAATGGGTGCCTAAACCTGCCTGTATCAGGAAATGGAGGCCCAAGAAACGATGGATTGACATCGCCGAGTCTGATGCGAGAGCCAACGCCTTACGACGTGAGAATGCAGAAGAACGGGCGAAGTGGAAAAGAAAAAGTAGGAGAGCGGATCCTGGCAGAAGTCGGGATTGACCGCTGGGATGATGATGATGACTCAGTGACAAACGAGCAAACAGCCCACCTGATGGTAAGCGGTTAACAGTCACTCGTAACAATTACAATTAACTTGATGCAGAACAATAAATGCATTGTCTACATTCATCGAGTCAATTTGTAAGACCGCGTTGGTGTATTTTGTATGGAAACTCAAGGCTGTATCGTAGAGGATACGAATACCGCGTTGATGTCTTTTGTATGGAAGTCCAAGGCAGTCTCGTAGAGGCAACGAATACCGCGTTGATGTCTTTCGTATGGAAACTAAAGGCAGTGTCGTAGAGGTTACGAATACCACGTTGATGTCTTTTGTATGGAAACTCAAGGCAGTCTCGTAGAGGTTACGAATACCGCGTTGATGTCTTTTGTATGGAAATCCAAGGCAGTCTCGTAGAGGTTACGAATACCGCGTTGATGTCTTTTGTATGGAAGTCCAAGGCAGTCTCGTAGAGGCAACGAATACCGCGTTGATGTCTTTCGTATGGAAACTAAAGGCTGTATCGTAGAGGTTACGAATACCACGTTGATGTCTTTCGTATGGAAACTCAAGGCTGTATCGTATAGGTAACGAACCGCGTTGATGTCTTTTGTATGGAAGCTAAGGCTGGCTCGTAGAGGTTACGAATACCGCTTTGATGTATTTTATATGGAAGCTCAAGACTATCTCGTAGAGGCTGTAGGTATGTGAGACGGCGAATAGCGCATTATTTTTTTTTATACGGAAGTAAAAGCTTTTGCCTGCACATAATGTCATAAATGACAAATATAATATACGAAATGCTTACGGAACTACTTCAAGTTCGATGTACATTGCGGTGAAACTACGTTATTGAATTTTTAATAAGTCACTTTACAGAAATCAACAACAATGTATGTCTATTTATACCACTACGTCGAGTTAGTTACCCGAACAGAACACTTTAGTGATTCCAACCCCCGCGCGCTTCCCCCTATCATCATTATCTTAGGTTAATGACCCGGTTACGGTCACGCACGAGAGCTTGGGGTCATCCTTGACCATGATCCACGACTTGGCAAATCAGATAATGACAGTGGAGCGACTGCCATCTGAACTCCGTGATCCTGCTACCAGAGGAACCCGACCAGATTGGATCGTGGTTACACATCCAGTCGCCTGAATGTGCAGGCTTCACCACGATGTTTTCCCTCACCGTAAGAGCCTCGGTTATTATTCAATTGGTACATGGCCGCAGTGTGATTACCCGGTACCTCTCGCTTACGAGTCTCTGGGTCTGGCGCAAAATGCTTCACTTCTGGATCTGTCCCCTTTATCCTGAGATCACGGAACCCATGGTCACTCACCGCCGGATACTTCTCCATCTCGTGCAGCACCGTGTGGTCGCAGTACTCGAACACGAGATGCAGCTTGCGCTTGCGCCGAAACACCTCGATCAGGTTCACCAGGTTCGGGTGCTTCAGGTTCTGAGGAGACAGGGTCTAGGTTAGACCTTTTTTATACCGCGACGAAAACAAAGGGGTGGCATAAGTTTTATGTGTGTATGTGGCTTTGTGTAGCTGTGTGTAAGTATGCTGTCCGACACTACCCGCCGGTGTCCGATATTATACGACTTTTTTGAAAAATAATATTTCTCGGCCTACCCCACCTGTGGGACACAGGCGTGAGCTTTATGTATGTTTGTAATATTTGACATAAATTTGTTTTCGATAAAGTAATCTTACTTTTTGTCGAAAGCATATAACAAATAAAGTTCAAACTGCACAAATTATCAATTAAAATCACATTCACATCTCCAATTTGAAGACATATTCGTTAAAACTAAAAGTGTGCGATATTATACGACCTTCCCCTACACTTTTACAATTCAACACATTAAATATTCAACGGTCAGATATGCGGCCGAGTCACGGTAGCGTTTGGATAATTATTATCAACTTTCCTTACAACCGACTACAGGTAAAATCGCACGAGTGGAGTGAAACAAAACGTAGCCTATCTAAAACCAAATTTCATCAAAATCGGTGCAGTGGTTTAAACACAACCGATAGCCATACATACACAGTCACAGTGTTTATTTGGACTATGACAAGGGATTGTCCTAGAGGTACATTAGAGGTCTCTTCAGAGGCCGGCAACGCATTGGTAGCGCCCCTGGTGTTGCTGATGTCCATAGGCGGCGGTGACCACTTTCCATCCGGTGGCCCGCTTGCCTGTCTGAATGCCGTATATCTTAAAAAAACAACAAAAACGACAGACATATAGAGTTACTTCGATATTTTTAACTACGCAGCGGATCTTTATGCAGTTTTCTGAGAAAGTGATTCTAGAAAAGGATTTAAAGTCAAGAATAAAAAGGGTAGAGGTAAAGTAGGTGTACGCGAATGAAGTCGCGTCGGGTCCACTAGTTACGCATACCCCTACCTAACCACAAGGCAAAATAGAAACGAAGAACCATAAATGGGACCACAACATTATTGTTACTTAAAATTTAGTTCTATATAAATTTAGAAATCGAGCGGAACAAAGGCTCTAAAGTCTTTGCGAGAGATGTGTCGATTGGACAGAGCCAGTTGACGAGACTGAAAACGGATGACGGCAGAGTGTTTCGATCAAGTCCGAGGTTTTGAGGGAAGTCGAGAGGTTCTATGGACAGTTATACACGACAACACGGGCACCTATTACCAGTATGGCAAAATACCCCAGAGCCAAATTGACCCGACACTACACCGAAGATATCCCGGAAATCAGCCTATACGAGATTAGTATGGCTCTCAAACAGCTCAAGAACAATAAGGCGCCGGGTGATGATGGAATTACGGCTGAGCTTCTGAAAGCTGGTGGCAAACCTGTGCTTAAGACTCTTCAGAAGCTGTTCAATTCTGTCATCCTCGAGAGAAAAACGCCGGAAACATGGCACAGACGTATAGTAATATTGTTCTTCAAGAAAGGTGATAAGGCTCTCTTGAAGAACTTAAGACCAATATCGCTGCTGACCCATGTGTATAAGCTGTTTTCGAGAGTCATTACGAATCGTCTCGCATGCAGGTTTGATGACTTCCAGCCTCCCGAACAAGCCGGATTCCGAAAAGGTTTTTCTCTTTAGTACCGTAGACCACATACATACGCTGCGGCAGGTTATACAGAAGACCGAAGAGTATAACCGGCCATTATGCTTGGCGTTTGTGAACTATGAGAAAGCCTTCGATTCGATCGAAACTCGGGCGTCCTCCAGTCTCTACAGCGGTGCCAAATTGACTATCGATATATCGTAGTACTGAAGTGTTTGCACGAAAACGCCACTATGTCAGTTCGTCTCCAGGATAAGACCACAGAACCTATTCAGCTGCAGCGAGGTGTTAGACAAGGTGTTGTCATATCACCGAAGTTGTTCACCGCTGCACTGGAGGATATCTTTAGGCTTCTGGACTGGGACGGACTTGGCATCAATATTAACGGCGAGTACCTCACTCATCTCAGATTTGCTGACGATATCGTAGTCATGGCTGAAATCCTGGAAGACTTGGGCAAAATGCTCGATGACCTCTGTAGTGCCAGTGAAAGTTGGAGGCATTCCACTTGAAGTTGTTGACGACTATACATACCTAGGACAAATAGTCCAGCTAGGTAGGTCCAACTTCGAGAAAGAGGTCAATCGACGAATCCAACTCCGTTGGGCAGCATTCGGGAAGCTACGCCATATATTTTCGTCCCAATTACCGCAGTGTCTCAAGACGAAGGTCTTTGACCAATGTACACACATTGCTAGTGATGACTTACGGAACTGAAACGTGGCCGCTCACTGTGGGACTTATAAGAAAGCTCACTATTACCCAAAGGGCAATGGAAAGAGCTATGCTCGGAGTCTCTTTGCGCGATCGAATCAGAAATGAGGAGATCCGCAAGCGAACCAAGGTCACCGACATAGCTCTAAGGATTGCCAGACTGAAGTGGCAGTGGGCAGGGCACATAGCTAGAAGAACAGATGGCCGATGGGGCAGTAAAGTTCTCGAGTGGCGACCACGTGCCGGGAGACGCAGCGTATGTAGGACTTCCACAAGGTGGACCGACGACCTGGTAAGGATCACAGGTACCAGCTGGATGCGGAAAGCACAGGACCGGCTTTTGTGGAGATCTCTGGGGGAGGCCAGCAGTTGGCATCTTCTGGCTGATATGATGATGATGATGATGTAAATTTAGTTTGTGGATCATTATGAGTCCAATTATTAGTCTTTCACTATAGCACATTGTGTAGACGTCTTCTTTGTTTGAAAAGTGATATTTAGCTGCAAGGAAATGACTTTTGACTTAAGGTTACAGTCGACTTAATTTGCCAACTTGGTTAATTATTCGTCCCGGATATCCTTAGTGTTTTTTTAATAATATGGTCTTTGTAAATTCTAATAGAATATAATTTTTTAATATCTTCTTCTTTTCGTGTAAATGATAAAATAGGTACAAGTTAATTTTTTTTTTCCAATCCAGTACTGAGAGACGCGGACGGCACTGTCTGTGGCTTCAAAGAGATATTTGAGCGAACAGCAGTCTGGAAAACTGGGCAGACAAAATGCGCCATGATTTGCGACTTCGCCCCACACTCGCATACGCTTTCGGTGGAAGCGATCTGCACAAATTTTAATATCTGTACTCGATTAATTTTACGCTGTAACAAACTAGCAGACAACCCAATTACGGTGACTATAGCACAGGAGTTTCTTCTCCTATTTAAGTCACCAGATTTCTGATGTAACCACATACAAATACTGTTATAAGCTTAGAAGTATAGACGTAAGAATACCCTGTATAAGTATTTTACACAAATAAAAAAAAATAAAAAAAATAACGTAAGCGTTAACTGTCGCCCATATCAACCACGACTCATGCATATATTTTATTTTTATTTACTTGACATTTACTTGAACTTTTAATTACTTGACAAGATATTTTTATATCTTATTTAATTATTATATTGGCCTTATTTTGATATTGAACTTGACATTTATTGAATCTACTCACCTAAGTCGATGCAATTTATGAATAATGTTACTGAATTTATGTTGACTTTGCTTATAATTTAATTTTGAAGAATTCAACCAATAATTATTAACATTAATAATTGTTACTTGTATGTTGTTGTATGACGATGAAAAATATTTACTACAAATTAATGAATATTAATAAGTTGAATGAATATTATATAGGTTGTAGGCAACAAACGGGCATATGCGTTGTCATTGTAAGGACTAAGATGAAATGCCTCATGTCTGTAATTGCGCTGGCTGCCTACCTTATTCTTCAAACCGGAAAACAATAATAGATTTTATATAACGTAATATAATCAAACTGTTATGACGCATAAGCTTCTGGAGTCCTTGCGCGAGAAAACAATAATAAAGAAAACTATAAGTCCCACTAATCCTCTCTTTCCAGGAATATATACCTGTCTTTTATTTATATTTAAGTCTTGTCTATTATCAACATTATATAGAACTTAATATATCTACTTACAATAGGTATATGAAAAATTTAACAAAAACCCTGTCCACACTTATCACCCTACCCACCTGTCGTATGCAAAATGTCTGTTAAAAAACCACAGTGACAATCAATCAACCGATATCAGTCGCCAGTCACTCTGCCATTGCCATAATGACACCCTATACACAAATTGTCACCCCCCTAATAATTTATGTACGGCGAAAGCTCCGAAGGACCATCGATTGGTGCTATGACTATCTATGACCCACTTAATTGGCGCTTTTATAAATTGTAACGTAACGATTTGATCGTGGTATAGGGGCATAAAAGAGACACGTATTAAAAGGGATAAGTCAAATAATCGGTAAAAAAAATAAACATCTCGAGATGCCACTCTCGCCTTCACCGTTCACACATGAAAGGGACACGCGATTTAATTATCTTATGTTACTGCTATCAGTGAGAACCTGTAATTGGCTTTTTGTTTTTATTTCAGTTTTATATGTTTGTATTAAAAGCTGTTGGTTAATCAAATAAAATAAACTGTTAAATATTCTTTCTAGAGACAACACTGAATATCGTCTGTAGTGTAGGTACTTTTATTAACGTACGACATTCAAGAGCTCCAGTGACCTGTTTCCGATTCATGCATAAAAGTTACGAATTCACATGAACAGCACACGATATTTGTGTTTAGCGTTCCGTGCCCGAAGGGCGAAAAAGGAACACTTACACCTCGCATTGGTTCTATAAGAATAATAATATCTTACTCTGTCTTCAAAATTTTGTCGATAACCCAAAAATCATTTCTATTATTGTACGTAAATAGCGCGGAATTGAACCCCTCGTAAACGATTCAAGTCAGACTCGCACTTAGCCAGTTCTTTGTAAAGCATTTTTATACACAAAAAGCAAACAAAGCTACTTACTAAAGTAGGTAGCATCAATTATTAACGTTCAGTGAATGTTTGCACTCAAAAGAATGAGTACAAAAGGTGTCACAGTCATCGCCCTACTTAGATGTCACTCTTTTGACATTCGTGTCAACGTTTCTGTAAACATTATTTACTTAATTTAGGTCTTACCTACACAATGGAAGTGCCCTAACAAAACATACACAAAAAATTATCATCTCGGCGTCATTAACCCAGATGTGCTCTCGCATCGAGGGCCCGGTTCCAGGATCGGTACCATGATCCAGGATTCTTCAGGATCTGACATCCGTGATCCTATTAACAGGCGAATCTGACTAGATAGGAATATGGTTTTCATTCAGTCTAAGTTACATCGCTATGTTTTCCATCGCTTAATGTTTCAATCTTCAATACATAACACAGAAAAAGGTCATTGGTACTGTACATTGGTCTGTACCGTCAGTCTCCACTGTAATTAGATAACTGATCTGCCAAATTCTTGATCATACAGGAATATAGACGTCAAGATAATATGTTGGGCGCGGCCCGGTTCTGCCTGGCATTGTCGGGCGCTGCCCGACTTTCTCTGGTATTGTCGGGCACGGTCCGGCCGTGGTCGGCGTGGGGTTGAGCTCCGGCCCTGGGCCCGGCCAACATGTCACTGTGTGTTTCCTTCCTACTTTTCTACCCCACTCCTTTTTGACGACAGAAATAGATTTTTAATGTGTACTCAATAAAGACATACAGCAACACGGAGAGTACAACATCGAGTTCTTCAAGAAAGGGGTAAGAAGGTTGTTACAGGGTATTGCAAACGTCCATTGGCTGCGGTGACTGCTTACCATCAGGCAGGCCGTAAGCTTGTTTGCCACATAAGTGGTATAAAAATAAAAAAATTTAGAGTTTCAGTTTGATAATCACCTTGAGCATCCTGATCTCTCGCAGCGCGATCTTCCTAATCAGCGGGTCGTCCTCATTCTCGACGAACTTCTTCACGGCGACAATCTCGCCCGTGTCCCGGTTGCGGCACTTGTACACCAGCCCGTAGGAGCCCTCGCCGAGCTTCGCTAGCTTCTCGTAGCGCTCCATCGCGCGGCTGCTGGCGCGGGACCTGGTGGGGAAGGGACACTGTGACATTTATGATGTGAGAGGTTCAGTTGGTTAATATGCCGAACTGACACGTACGGGAATACCTGGATTCCAGAATCGAATCGAGATTCGGCCGGTGCTGTAAGAAATTGAATTTTATTTTATATGTAATACGGCAGGCAAACAGGCATGCGGGCCACCTGATGAAAAGTGGTCACCGTCGCCTATGGACATCAGCAACACCAGGGGCGCTCCCAATGCGTTGCCAGTCTGTAAGGATACGCCTGGAGGAAACGACAAAGCGATGCCTTTGCCAAAGAGACGTTCAATATACCTCTTGAACGATCCCATGTCATGTGGAAACACTGTGACTGGGAGCTCATTCCACATCCGAATCGTACGAGCCAGAAACGTTCTTTCGAACCTTCGCGTGAACACCATACAACGAGGATAAGCCTGATGCGCTTATTACGTTTTACAAAATTCAGTAGTCTAAATTCAGAAGGGAAAACCGTGAGAGCAAGATCAAAGTGGAATGCATTGCTAATAAAATTAGGTTAATTTTTGTAACACGCCTCTTTGAAAGGAGAACAACGCGTAACAAAAATGGACCTTATCTTGCACTCACGCTTGTTGCTATTGAATTTAGCAAAGTGTAATAAATCTAGTCAACATTACAATGTGACCTGTCTGCCAAGCGCTCCACAACTGTAAAGGAGGCTCAAATCCATTGTTTAAAACCTTGTTGATGTCAGAAATCCAACCAACCTCGCAATGATGGGGTCCGGCGAAATTAAGTCTTCGTTGATCTCCCCGACAATGATGTGCATCATTTTGAACTAATAAGACGCTGTAATTTCATCCATAAATACGACAATACGTTTTACCACGTAAATGTCAGCCACACCGCCCGTTAGCTCGAAATCATTTTGCTTATAATATTTATAATAATATACGTTATTATAAAATAGGTAAGAACGCCCGAAAATTATAGTTTCACGGATACATTTATTTGTATGTTCGACTGTCGCTTAGAAAATTGATAAAAATGACAACGGCTTCAGCTGCTTTTGTGGAAGCTGTCAATGTGATAGATTAAGTAAATCCACGAGATTCTAGTCTGTGATTTTCATCTTCAGCAATGTGAGAAGAGATTGCATTGTCAACCAAAAGAAGAATAATAAAATTGAATTGCCGCCCACAGCGATTTTTCACCCTTGCACATTTTGGATCTATGCAACATTCAAGTAGTCCACAGGGTCAAAAATACCCTATGACTTTTGGGAATACTATATAGTTTCCTAAATAAATCGAAATCGGTTCATGCTTAGGTTCAGTGGTTTCTGAGATTACTCCCAACATTCCTTTGTAAACCCTATGGGGGAAAATTCCCGATAGGTCACAGGTGTTTGTAACCTTCCTACACAATACCTAATACCAAAAAATTATGCAATAAACCAACAGTCTTTAAGTGTCCACTGCTGAGTCTTATAGAGAGGCGTTTTAAAATTATCTATACACTTCGCAGCCGGTTTGATTTTATAAGTAACTATTTTGAAATCAAGTATCACGTAATGTCAGGGTCAGGGAGTTCAGATGGCAGTAATTACCTGATCTGCCACATCCTGGATCAGGGTCAAGGTGGGCCCCGGCACTCCCGCGCAAGCACAATCGGGACATTAACGCCAAGATCGCAAAGTACTATGTACTCGTACTAACAAAACTTCCGCGTTATTGTCCATTTTTAAACTCCATTACGAAAAGAGTTATGTTATGTTTTTCGTGTGTAGATAGGTATAATCAGAGAATTTGGACTAGATATAAGCTATATTATAAATAAATAAATACGCTAGGCGAATTCAGACAGCTTTATCTAGCCCCAAAGTAAGCCAGGCTTGTGTTATGGGTGCTAGATAACTGATAAACTACTTTTAAATACATACTGATTATACATATAACGTCCATACCCGTAACAGAAATTAAAATTCATCATTTCAATTTCTGCTTGGCCGGGAATCGAACCCGGGACCTCTGCGTGGGAGACCGGTATGTTAACCAACTGAACCACAAAGGCAGTCCAAATTCTTTGGGCATTATACCTGCGTGTCTGTGTATGAATCGTAGCTCCCGAACGGCACCATTTTGGATCAGTGCTGCGGTTTAACCGAGTACAGTAGTTTGGGAAGATATTTGAGAACTATATGCAGCTTTGTCCTGTATTATCCGACATCTGTTGTTTAAGGAATAAATGACTCACATTTGTTCTACGATTGTTGTAGCTACAGCTACGACAACCTAAATAATAACAAAAAATCGTCTTGGCGTCAATATCCCGGTTGCGCTCTCGCGCGCAATGACCCGGGGTCCGCCTTGATTATGATCCAGGATTTGGCAGATCAAGTAATTATAGTAGAGCGACTGCCATTTGACCTCCGTGACCCTATTACCAGGAGAAACTGACCAGATTGGATCATGGTTACACATTTAGTCCCCTCAATGTGCAGGTATCATAAGAGTTACGACAACTTAAATCCTAAGCTTAATGGGCATACGACGCCTATTTTAATTTCAGATGTTCCTAACAAGAGGCATTGCCACCAGCAACAACCTTAAGTGAAAGCTAAACTCTTTAAGCCATTCTTAGCTTTATGACATTAATTTTATGACGCCTAGTAATGTCTTAAGTCGTCTACTTAACAGTCGCTTTCGTTTAGCAAAGCTATGTGGCATAAAACACCTAATGTTTAATTATGAAACTTGAACTGATTTTGATGTAATTGCATACACGAGCATGCGCCAGGATGGAGTTTATACTGAAATTGGCAATATTATGAGCTATATAACTACATACTAACTTTTACTATGGAATTGTGTGAGTAGTTATATAGGGTTGTAGGTTTTTAATTATTGTTTCTATTTGCGCCGTTTGGCGTAGCAACGCTTGGGGCGTGAGGTCCAGTCACTTATAATATCTTCAATGAGTTGTCTGAGCGCCTAGTAAACGCTTCGCACGACTAAAAGGTTGGCCAATACTTTGGCCAAAGAATCAGTCTCGCCATACAGCGAGGCAATTGGAGCCTTTTGGAAACAATTCTTTTTACAAGGGACTTGGGGCAAGTCCCCAATTGGGCTGAAATGTACTAGGTTCTAAAAGTGGATAATTATGAATTTAAGTATTGAAATTAACGTGTTTATATTACCTAATAGTTTTTCAACCATTTCGGTTATTTTTGCATCGAAGTAATTTAGGCTCCAACCTCATAACATATTGATAAAACAATAAAGATATTAAACTTTTAATTGCACTACCAACCTTGGTATTGCAAACGTCTATAAGCCGGCCTGATGGTAAGTAGTTACCATAACTGCTTGTTGCCAAATTTATTTATGTTACATTAGTAGTACCTATATTAAAACGACCGGAGACTCTATTTTTGAATTGCTTCTTCGAATAGAACGGTTTTTAATTTTGATTGGCGCCATGAAAAATTCGAAACTAGAGATTCAAAAATAGAACCGCAGACCATGTTTACGAACGCATCTCACCTTCGCGGCAGCAACGGCAGATTGTTACCGAATAACCACAGCCGCTTATCACCGAACCATTTCTCCATACAGGACGCCACGTTGTACCACAGTTTGAAAACGGAATCACAGGAAACAGCCGAAGATTTTCAAAATATTTCATTCGCGTTCCAGAACGAATGGTTTCGTCACTTCCCGCCGAAACTGTCCCGAGTACAACGAAATGTAAAATAAACGTCAAGTTCTAATCACTACACCGCGATTTATGCAAAATAGGTTTGTTCTCGTACAGAGATGTTTTCTTTCTGAAAGCCGCACGGGTTTTAGTTGTAGTCGGAGTAATATCGATCCCAAGTTTTGTTTACAGTTTGTGTCGTTCTGTATACATGACAACCGCGGTGGTAGGGCGAAACTAGGCCGGGAGTCGGAACCAAGCCGTACGTACAACGTACATACTAATTTAACTGATTAAATTTCTTTTTTTATCTTATCCTCATTGACCTTATCGATCTCATTTGCATGGGGTCGCCTTTTTTAGGGTTCCGTAAGATTCGAACCTTTATACTTATAATATCAGTTTGTTGTCTGTCTATCTGCCTGACTCTCAAGAACACCTTTTTTTTTGAGGGACGGGTCTCAATCAATATGAATCAACTTGAAATTAATATCAAATACCAAGGTGGTAACACTAAGATGTTGGCTGGTCACATTATGCCATACATTTTCGTCCCCTATCGGAAACTCATTCTTCAAAATTTACGGTACCTAGGTACTAGAATCACGAAATCACATTGCGATATATGACATCAATGTGACGTCATTAGTGTATTCCATGAGCTGTGGAGGCGAGTCTGAAATTTTAGCTTTGAGGCCATGCAGACAAGTAAAGGCTCAGGACAAAGCCCTGGTGAACACCTACGGTAATCGAGAAGGGATAAGGTGGCTAAATACGACACTCAGGGCCGATCTAGGAGGCAGCTAGACAGTTTATATACCCATATACTAATCCTTACGTAGTATAAAATAAAATCGCTTTCATTCCCTTTCGGCTGCGGGAGACATGGTCGGACATCCGATCAAGTCCAGCACACCAACGCATCCGCAAAAGCAACTTTATAAAATACTTCATTAGGATTAATATCAACTGTCTATTTGCCTCCTAGATCGTCCTTTACCGCAGTGTCGTATTAGCCACCTGTAACTATGGCTTATCATGGTTTTGACAACGGCCCCGGTGTGGGCGTACATGTCCCAGAAAACACTAAAAGGCCCTATGCAGATCGAGAGTTGCCACATGGAGGAATCCTCCATGAGAATCTCAGGGCAAAGAGGAGAAAAACATACAGACTAAGTTAACTTCCTCCTTTTTAAAAATATGAACAGTATGTAGGTATACTTACTAGGTCAAATAAGTCGCTAGGTATAGTGGCTAACTCCCGTGCTATGTACTTTTATGGGCCATTTGAAATCGAAGCTTACGCTTTCACCATAAAATATCTACAAATGTCAATGTGTGTCCTTTTTTCAATCGATGACTTTTTAAAAAGATGTGGCGTAATTTTTTCGACTGCCATTGATATATTCTGATTATTATTGACCGTATGGTGTCCGGCAGAGTAGAATAGCACAAACCCCTTACACTCGTGGGTGTCGTACAAGGCGACTAATGTTTTCGAGGCAAAATATCTAGAGTCTCCGTTAGCTGGAAAATGGGCAGCAGCGTTTTCCATTGTTATATTTATAATACTGCGATCTTCAACCCGCCTGCCAAGCGTGGAGATTATGGCAATAACCTCCCCTTTCGCGAGAAAGGCAATTAGTCCTGCAATGGACTGCTATGGGCTGTGATGATTATTAAGTAATCATTTCATGATTATTAAGTAATCATTTCATCACGAGTTTTTACTCACCCGAGGGAGGAGTTACGAGTTAGGAAAGGCAAGACAAGAAAGTATTTCGTACATTAAAAGTGAAATACATTATTCTAGCATTTTATTCAATTAAAAATAACGCTTTTTTTAATGTGATACGGCAGACAAACAGGCAAGCGCACGGGGGCGCGCCATCAGTCCACCTCCACGTGTGCGTAGCCGTTTGCAGTCCAGTTGGGAAATTCCCCGGAAATTCCTGCTGGAACGCAAGCGGCACGCCGGTGCGCCCTGGGGGTCGAATAGTAACTATCCGGCAGCGCGGTGCACCAATGCAACAGTATTGGTGTGCTGTGCTGCGGGGTTTTTGCTAGTCGAGCGCGAGAAGACTGGTCCCAAGCCAAGGTGTAACGCGAACCGTGCCGAGGGCTGCGTGGCCGAAGGGATGTCCGGCCTTTAACGGTGCACCTCCGATAACTGGGCTCCTCGGAGGAAAGTTGTGCCCTTACTCCGGCAAGCGGGGCTCTGCCGGAGGTGACCTTTAGTTCCCTAGCTAATCGTGGGACTTACATGAGTACTAATGATATTAAAAACCAAAAAAGTCTAGATTTCTCTGCCATGGAGGTGGTGGAGATTGATTCTGGTGCGGAAGGAGAGCTTTTGGCCTCCCCAACGCCCAGATTAGATGATGCAGCCGAGAGGGCGGAACCTGACGTAGATGGGGGCAGTAATGTCACAGATACGGTAGGGACGTCGGCCACCGACAGCATCATACCAGGGAGCCATCACAGGCTTTCTGGAGCAGCGCGAAAGCGTTTCCGAAGGCTGAGGGAGATGGATGTGGGACTCAAAGAAGCCCTAGTCCTCTGCCGACAGCATTGGAAAGAGATTCCTCGGTTACTCCCCGACCTCCCTGAGGCGAAGTCGTTATAAGGAATCCCCGAAAGACCGACTGAAAAAGAACCCTAAGACCGCGCAGGAGGTAAGAGCAAAGCCTACCTTCAGCGAAGTGGCCGGTTCAGTCAGGGTCGGGATTCGTGGGGAAAACCCACTAACCGAGGAGCAGACGGGACTTGTGCGCCGCGCCCTTGTTGACCTTATCTCTAAGGAAAACAGGGGAGAGGGGCCCAGGTTCGCCTCATTTTCGCAAAGACCAGGATGGATCCTGGTTGTTTGCGAGGATGAAGCCAGCAAGCACTGGCTTATGAGGGCGGTACCCAGCGTTAAACCCTGGCCAAAGGCAAAGCTGTCTGTGTTATCAGAGAGCGAACTGCCAAAGCCAACGGTGGTTACCGCCTTCATACCCAGCATAGACGCTACGTCAATAGACGAAGCGATAAAATTGCTGGGCACGCAGAACAGGGGCCTAAACACGCAGCTCTGGAAGGTTCTCCATAGTAGGGGAAGGGGAGGGGGAAGGGGAGGAAGGGGGCATTATTGCAACCTTCGCGGTGGATGATCCCTCTGTGGAGACACTGAAAGGGAGGCAAGGCAAAGCCGCAATTCGTTTCAAAAGCATTGTCTTCAAAATCAAGGGCGACCTAGCCAAAGAGGCCCCTGTACAGCCAGGTACCTCTACCTCCGAAGTCATGCAGGCTCCTGCGACTGTCACCGCCGAAAAACCCAAAAAGCAAGGAGGTTCGATCCCTCAGGGAACACGACCCCCTCTTAAGTTGGCTGACAGGGGACAGGCTAAGGTGACGCAGGTCCCTGCGACGGGCGGCATGGCCCCAAACACCGGGCAGCAAGGAGGATCGATCCCCTCGGGAGCACGACCTAGCTTGAACTTTTCTGCCAGGGGAGAGGAAAGGAATAGAGGTAGAGGAAGCACAAGTGGGAGAGGTCAGGGTGGAACCCATTCCGGAAGTGGAATTTCAATCCGCAGAAGGGAAGGGGAAAAACGAAGCCCTCGTACTCCCTTTCACAAAGAGGGAAGTAATGGCGACCCAGGGGCCGGTGAGGTGTCTGCAGGCCAACCTCCATCACGCTGCGGCAGCAAGTGCCGTGGTGGAAAAATGGCTTTCGAACGGTAGGGCTGACCTCGCCCTAATTCAAGAGCCCTGGGTATCCAGCTCGACTATTCTGGGGCTCAACGCTGCCGGTAAGACTATATATATTTTGGGGGTCTTGCTGCACCACGTCCGTAGGCTATACCCTAGAGACCCTACACGTGAGTCCCTGGTGGTGCGAAGAGTGCAGCCGAAATTGCTTGGTGGTAGGGCCTCGGCCCGAATGGTTAGCGACCACCCACGGAGATGAGTCTGCATGGCGCTAAGCACCCTCTGGGCTGTGTTCCGTCAGAGTACTCCGTGAGCCATTCCCCCTCGTCCGAGTGCTGTAATATTGGTATCCTGTGGGTCCCAGTTTTGTGTTGGACATGTTAGAGGGTTGGGCGTGACAGGTTGGCGCGGGGGCCAGGGAGACCCGATGAAACGGCTCGTCGCTGGCCGCCCGCCAGTTAGTAGAGGACCCGAACCCGGGCATCACTTTTAATCTCCGGCCCGGGAGGCTGTCCCGCCAACTGTGCGAAAAAACCCGAAGATGTCTGTCGTGCCGGGGTAGGAGACCGGAGTGGACCCGGCAGGCATATTCGGGGGGGATCGGGGGCCCTTCCGTCCCCCGTGCCAGCTTTTCACACAACCCTTCCCTCTGCAGCGTTCAGTAGCAAAACGTCCTTGCCCTACTGGATACCGATGTTACAGCACTCCTTTACATCCCCACCTATAATACTATCACAAATGGCAAGGAAAAATAAAAGTAAGGTTCTCTCAGCGGCACCCCTTTCCACACTTCGAGTGGACTTTTGTAATATCAGGGGTCTACACTCCAATCTGAACGCCGTACATCACCACCTAGAGACGGCGAAGCCCGCCCTACTTTTCCTGACGGAAACGCAGATATCACCTCCGGCTGACACTTCGTATCTCCACTATCCTGGATACAAGCTGGAACATAGGTTTTTACCTCGCGCTGGTGTGTGCCTATTCGTCAGAGGTGATATCTGCTGTCGACGTCTTAATGCCATAGAACTAAGTGACGAATCTGTGGTGTGGGTGTGCGTAGAACAGGGGGGTCTATCCCGTGTCTACGCATGCCTATACAACAACCGTCACGGCGTAGGTGAGACAAATCGGTTTTTCGAGCACATACAATGCGCTACCGACAAAGTCTTTGAGCGGTATCCTTCCGCCGAGTTGGTGGTCCTAGGAGATTTTAACGGTCACCACACTGAGTGGCTAGGGTCAAGCCGTCCTACCAACCCAGCCGGGAGGTCCGCCCATGAATTTTCTCTGGCCCATGGTCTCACGCAACTGGTATCAGAACCCACCTACTTACCGGATGTTGTGGGCCGTGATCCTTCTTTGTTAGACCTTCTGCTTACCACCCACCCAGACGGTTATCAGGTGTCCGTTGATGCTCCTCTTGGGACATCAGACCACTGCCTGGTCCGTTCCGAGGCGCCTCTTGCTATACCCGAACGGGCTCGCCCCAGTGGGTCACGCAAGGTATGGCATTATGGTTCAGCAGGTTGGGATGGATTGCGAGAATTCTTTGCGTCGTACTCGTGGATACGGCTTTGCTTTTCCTCAAATGACACCAACATCTGTGCTGCCGCTGTAGCTGATGTCATACTGCAGGGAATGGAGTGTTTTATCCCGTCCTCTGTAGTCCGTCTTGGCGGCAAGAGTCAGCCCTGGTACGACAGGCCTAGTGCTGAGGCAACTCGCCTCAAGCATGATGCTTTTCGTGCCTGGACAGTGGTTCGGGCCCAAAAGGACCCTAATACCCACATTTTGAGGAAAAAGTACAATGCTGTATCGAGGTCTACAAAAAGGGCATTGGCCGGAGCAAAATACAAATTCATCGGTGGAATTGGAGAGAAACTAATCAGCTACCCCTCTGGGAGCCGTGCTTTTTGGTCTCTCTCCAAAGCTGTCGAGGGGAACTTTTGTCGGACCACCTTTCCACCTTTGCGCAAGCCGGATGACCAATTGGCCCACACAGCAAAGGAGAAAGCCGATCTCTTGGGTAATCTCTTTGCTCATAACTCAACTCTGGATGATGGGGGAGCTGCACCGCCTACCATCTCTCGGTGTGAGGGCATCATGCCCGAGGTTCGTTTCACCCAAAAAATCATAAGACGTGTGCTTCTCTCCCTAGACATCCGGAAGTCCAGTGGACCTGATGGCATTCCGGCTATCGTTCTTAAAAAGTGTGCTCCCGAGTTGTTTCCCGTGTTAATGCGCCTATTTAAGCTTTCCTACACCTCAGGAACGGTGCCGTCTTCGTGGAAGTTAGCCCATGTGCACCCGATACCCAAGAAGGGTGACAATTCAGACCCATCAAATTACAGGCCTATAGCGGTAACCTCCTTGCTCTCTAAGGTGATGGAGCGGGTCATAAATACCCAGCTCCTTGGATACCTCGAAGATCACCAGCTGATCAGTGACCGTCAATATGGCTTCCGTCATGGTCGCTCAGCTGGTGACCTTCTTGTGTACCTAACACACCGGTGGGCTGAGGCTGTTGAGAGCAAGGGGGAGGCTCTGGCTGTCAGTCTTGATATAGCCAAGGCATTTGATCGGGTCTGGCACAGGGCACTGCTAACGAAACTCCCGAAGTACGGTATCCCCGAGGGACTCTGCAATTGGGTATCCAGCTTTCTGTCTGGGCGGAGTATCCAAGTCGTTGTCGACGGATGCTGCTCCGATACCAAGAGTATTAATGCTGGAGTACCCCAAGGTTCAGTGCTGTCTCCCACGCTGTTTCTTCTGCATATCAATGATATGCTGAATACTCCCAGTATTCATTGCTATGCAGATGACAGTACTGCAGACGCTCGTTATACTGGCCGTGCGAATATCCCTCGTTCCGTGGTATCGGAAAGCCGAATAAGACTTGTGTCAGAAATTGAACACTCCTTGGAGCAAGTTGCTCACTGGGGCAGATTGAACCTGGTGGAATTCAACCCCTCTAAGACGCAGGTCTGCGCATTTTCCGCCAAAAAGGATCCTTTTGTCATGGTGCCGCAGTTCCAAGGAACATCCCTCTCCATCTCAAAAAGTATCGGGATCCTTGGTGTCGACATATCAGACGACGTACGGTTCCGAAGTCACCTGGAGTGTAAGGCTAAACTAGCCTCGAAAAAACTTGGTGTGCTTAACCGGTCTAGCGATACTTCACCCCAGAACAGCGTCTGTTGCTGTATAAGGCACAGGTGCGGCCACATATGGAGTATTGTTCCCATCTTTGGGCCGGGGAAACCGCCGACCTGCTTAATCACTTGGATTGTATACAGAGGCGCGCCGTACGAATTGTCGACGATACCGTACTGACAGGCAAGTTGGAACCACTGGCTGATCGAAGGGACTTTGGCTCCCTGTGTGTGTTCTACCGGCTGTACAATGGGGAGTGTTCTGAGGAATTATTTGATCTGGTGCCCACAGCACAATTCCGCAATCGCACCACCCGCCGTGGACTGGGTACTCATCCCCATTACGTGGACCCTCTAGTTGTGTCCACGCGAAGATTCGAAAGAACGTTTCTCGCTCGTACGATTCGGATGTGGAATGAGCTCCCAGCAACGGTGTTTCCTTTGGTCTATGACATGGGATCGTTCAAGAGGTATATTAGAGGTCTCCTTAGAGGCGGGCAACGCATTGGTAGCACCCCTGGTGATGCTGATGTCCATAGGCGGCGGTGACCACTTTCCATCAGGTGGCCCGCATGCCTGTTTGTCTGCCGAATAACATAAAAAAATATATATATATATATATATATAACAAAGGCGGAACAAGACCCAGAACTTGTATTGTTTATAAGAACAGCATTAATCTATTGACTGTTACAGAGTTGTGCACCGACGAAGTTGTGGCAGCCATATTGATCCCCAAGGGAGGCGGGGCTAGAGTACTAATTTGCTCAGCCTATCTCCCGGGGGAAAAGGAAATCCCTGCTGATGATCTGGAGCCTGCGGTCAAGTACGCCCGGCGTCACAGATTGCAACTGCTGGTGGGGTGTGATGCAAACGCCCACCACACCACATGGGGAAGTACCGATGTAAATAGGAGAGGTAACACGTTATATGACTATTTACTAACAAAGGGGTTGCACGTGGTGAATAAGGGATGTAAACCGACCTTTGTAACCCGTGTAAGACAAGAGGTGTTAAACATTACCATTGCAACAAATGATCTGGCTAGGCGCATTAGTGACTGGCACGTTAGTGATGAACCGTCAATGTCTGGCCATAACCATATTTGTTTTGATTTAGTAGGATCATTATCAAGTCAGGATGTTAGCTTTACGAACCCTAGAGTCACTGATTGGGCGGCCTATAGGGACAACCTCAAACAGAACCTAGAAGATGTACCTAAAACAATAAAGACAGTAGAAAGTCTAGATATTGCAGTGACTATAGTCTCAAACGGCATAATTAAGGCTTATGAGGATAACTGTCCTGTAAAAACAATGTCAACTAAAAGGGCAGTACCGTGGTGGAGCTCGAAGCTAGAAAAGCTTAAAAGTAAAACTCGGAAATTATTCAATAAGGCTAAAAGGACCCAAGAGTGGGACTCCTATCGGGAAGCCTTAACCACTTACAATAAAGAAATTAGGAAGGCTAAGCGGGGAACTTGGAGAAAATTCTGCGAAGAAGTAAACAGCACGTCTCAGTGCGCAAGAGTTCACAAATTCCTCGCAAAAGACAAACCTAACCAAATTGGCTTGCTTAAATACCCTAATGGGACTTACACGGCCAACGAAAAAGAAACTCTAAATTTATTGGTATCGACCCATTTTCCTGGTGCTTGCGCAGAAAGTCCATCCTCAACGCAATTATTTCGCCCAGATAATGAAGAATGGAGGAGGGCCTCGCTTATAATAAGGCCATCTCAAATAAAATGGGCCGTTAAATCCTTTAAACCATACAAATCATGTGGAGCGGATGGCATTTTTCCAGCACTACTGCAGCAAGGAATAGAAGTAATAATCCCTTACATGATAAAAATCTTCAGAGCAAGCTACGCCTGGGGACATATTCCAGAACAATGGACCGAAGTCAAGGTTCTATTCATTCCAAAGGCCGGAAAAAGAGACTACTCTCAACCGAGATCACTCAGGCCTATTAGTCTAAGCTCCTTTATGCTAAAGACTATGGAAAAGGTTCTGGATATTTACATTAGGGAGGCGATCAAAATCGACTATCCTATTCATTATTCTCAACACGCCTACAGCAAAGGGAGATCTACTGAAACTGCCCTTCTGAATCTGGTAGACAAGGTAGAAAAGGCGTTAGAGGATAAACAAATTGCACTTTGTGCATTCTTAGACATTGAGGGCGCATTTGACAACACCCCTATAAGGACACTAGTTCGAGGTCTCACTGAGAAAAATGTTGACCGTGCGACTGTGAAGTGGGTCGAAGCGATGCTCTCAAACCGGAAAGTGAAGGTAACCCTACATGAAACCTCACTTGAATTATTTACTACCAGGTGTTGCCCCCAGGGGGGGGTCTTATCTCCACTACTATGGACCCTGGCAGTGGATCAGCTCTTGTATAAAATGGCGGAGCTCAGGATAGACACGCAGGGATTTGCTGATGACCTGGTGATAATCGTCCGAGGTTTCTGTCAAAGTATGCTGTCATACGTTATGCAACGAGCATTAAATATTGTTGATAAGTGGTGCAAGGACAATGAGCTGTCCATCAACACGGGGAAGACAGTGGTTGTACCATTTACCAACAAAAGGCAACTTGACAATTTAGTTAAACCACGATTGAATGGCCAAACTATCGAATTCTCCAAGGAGGTCAAGCACCTAGGTGTAATATTGGACCAAAAACTTACTTGGAACAGCCATATAATCGGAATATTGAACAAGGCTAAAACAGCCTTGGGAATATGTAGCAGACTGGCAGGACAACGGTGGGGGTTATCTCCAAAAAACACCCAATGGCTTTATAAGACGGTCGTAAGGCCCATAATAACATATGCCTCCGCAGTGTGGCACAGGAAAGCTAACCAGGAAACTGCTACAATTAAGCTTAGCGGCATGCAAAGAATTGCGTGTCTCTTGGTCACAGGAGCTATGTCACCTGGTGAATGCAATGCTGGATATCCCGCCCCTACACCTGCATGTACGGATGGTGGCGGTAAACAGCATATACAGACTAACCACCCAGGGAGAAGGAAACTGGCTCCCAAAGTCACTGAGATCGTTCCAGGACACTGTTATGGGCAGCAACATACTGTGTATGTACACTGACTCAATGACAAAACAGAGCAGCTTCCCAAAGCGATACTCTGTGGAACTTTTATCCAGAGATGACTGGCTTAAAAGCCAAGTATACTGGAAAAATGGAAGCCTGATATGGTACACCGATGGGTCCAAATCAGGTGCTCATGTAGGGTGTGGAATATACGGAGAGCGGCCCAAGGTCAAAAAATTCCTAAACTTGGGCAAATACAGCTCCATATTTCAGGCCGAGGTGTACGCATGCAGGTGTGTAGAATGTGCGGACATAAACCTCAAAAAGAGATACATGAACCATTGTATTTATATACACTCAGACAGTCAAGCAGCTCTATTGGCCCTCTCATCAGACACTGTGAGTTCAAGATTGGTGCTAAACTTTGTGAAGGTCCTCAATTCCTTGGGTGAGAAAAACCAAGTGATCTTGCGCTGGGTCCCAGGGCATGAAGGGATCGAAGGCAATGAAATTGCGGACGAACTCGCAAAGGCTGGTAGCACAACTACGACATATGGTCCAGAACCATTCTGTGGCATACCAAATAGCCTTGCAAAATTGACCCTACATATAAACTTCAAAGAGCAATCATTAGAGCATTAGAATAATCAGCCAGGCCTAACACATTCTAAGGCATTAGTCAAACCCTATAATAGGCGGCATGCCAAAGAACTGTTACTACTTAGTAGGAATAACTTGCGTATCCTGACAAGGGCACTGACTGACCACTGTGGGCTGAACAAACACATATATAACTTGAAGATCAGCAGAACAAAGGACTGTAGATTCTGCAAGGAGGAGGACGAAACGCCTCTCCACCTGATCTGCAAATGTGAGGCCCTGGTGCGCAAACGTAGCATCCATCTGGGTAAACACCAGCTACTACCCGACGAGGTGCACGAAATCAGTACTAAGAACCTATTACAGTTCATAGAAGCTATAGGAATTAGTACTGAATTGTAGAAAGAGGCGATCACAATAGATCAGTAATGGTCGCAGTGATACCGGGTCTGAAAAGCCTTGGAGAGCCCATCTTTAAAAAAAAAACAGGCAAGCGGGCCACCTGATGGGAAGTGGTCACCGTCGCCTATGGGCTTCAGCAACACTGCTACAAGTACGTTGTCCGCCTCGTAAGTATGTAAGTAAATAGTGACGTAAGTAGGTATAAACAATAGAAGAGCATAAGTCTAATAGCACTTCTAAGCAAATGTGTTAAACCAACATTAATAAATAAATAAGAGAAAAAATATCCTTCTAAAAGTCTGTAAACTAAAGTGCATGAATAGTTTGACAAAAAATTTACGATGCAGTCATAATAAGCATGTTTACTTTGCTAGTTTGTTTAATAAATTAATAATACCTAACTAAATGTTGAACTAAAGACTTGGGTCTAATCAACTCGACAAAAATGCTAACATTCAAATATTTCCTAGCGAAAAAATTCAGCCTGCGACTATCCATATCACCAGACAAATCTGGTACCCGCATGTTACCAGATAATGTTGCCTATTGTTTGTTATGAGTAAATTTTAAAAATTAATAATGTCTGCGCAGCCTAGATAAGTCTAGATAAATCTACTCTTCAGCACGGCTCCACGAACTAGGTAAATAGGTAAAACCCCAAGTACATATCTCTGCAAAAAGTCACGTGTATATTTTTCTATAGAAATTGTTTAAGTATATACAACATTCCCAAACCCCATTATTATCAGGGATTAGGGTTAACGGGCCTTGCCCCACCACTCATCTCCACCGCTGCAACTTCTGTGTAGCCAGGATCTACAGCGGCGACACAGGTCCTGAGTTGAGGGATTAGAGATAGGGTTAACATAAAAGGGATAGTAGAAATGCTGAAACACATGATTTTAATACTTCCGTGTGGTGTCCGGCAGAGTAGAATTGCACCAACCCTTTAACTGGGTGTCGTAAAAGGGGGCAAATGTCATAAAATGGGCAGCAGCGCGGCAGCGTTTTACTGTCACCTCCATCCAACACCCCTGCCACGTTGCAGAGAACTTTACAAGCTTTAATTTAATCATAGGTAAACGGTACCCATAAACGGGACAATTCGGGCCCCCTTCTACCGAAAACTTGCGTCCCCCGGCTGGGGACTTTTAGGATATATACCTGGGGGTTGTCCCCACCAGTTATAGTGATAATCAAAACCAAATTATACGATATTTTACATTTATTTCCCTTTTTTGAGTCATCGTTGACTGGATTACTAAGTTAAAATCCACTTGAGCCGTTAGGGCTGTGGCTGTAGGCCGTGGCAAAAAATAAACTACAAAACATACAAATGCTCGACAAACATAATCCTCCTTCTCTCGCAGTTGGGTAAAAAAGGCCTATATTTTTAATAAATAAAAAATTCCTTATAATTGCGAACTCTATGATTACGAATCTATACGTATGTTTAGATAACTTGGCGATTCTCTGTGTTAGCCTTTGTTCTATTGTGGGATTAAATTATTTAGCATTATAATCTCACAAAAATAGAACTCGGTTCAATTTATCTCTTTTAAATTTTGCCGCTTGCACGCGTTCTAAAACCATTCTCTTGCAATGAACACATGTAGCAGGCTGTTCATCAGCAAAAAAATTCCATACATATTTTAACTAACTCAAACCGATAATAACATTGTTGTTTGTACAAATTTTAATTTTGTTTTAGTTTGTTATTTCTTTTGAGTTATTTTAAAACTTATTATTTCATGTTTTCTGTAGTGCGTTCAGAAAGCACGCTACTTACTGCATTCGTTCTCTAATCTCGATTCTTGTACTTCATTCGCTTTCTTTCATTCATTTCATTCTTCGTTCGTTTATCATTCCGTCAAAATGTTTCGCGTAGAGCGGTCGTGTCCATAGTTTCTTGAAAAATTATCATTGTTTGTCCTTCCCCGATCAATTAATGTACATTGTTTTTGTTATGATTTGGCCGCATGTCGAATTAAAACGCATTAACCCTCGGTGTGCCAATTACGTAAAGTGTCCGTGCTGAAAGTTACCTGTAGACTAAGCTGATTTTGCTAATTTGTGATGAAATTGTGTTTCAGCACCGTGCAAAACAGATCATATTTGCAAGGTCGCGATGGTTTGAGATAAGGATTACAAGTGCGAACTGATGTGTACGCCGGCATTTTCTTGTAGTTTCCAAGTGATATTTTTGTGTGTATAAAATGGGTACTACAGGCATAACCCTGGCAGACTTGCCAAATATTTTTATAATGATAGGAGCCCTCGTGGCCCTATTCATGATGCTGGTCATCCTCCTCAGGTGAGTGCCGTCGAATGTATGAAGACCCGTCTAATAATAACAAATCTGGCGCCACGTAAAATATAGAAAGTAAAAAGATTTCTTACCCAAACAAGCTTTCACTGGCCAAGTCAAGGCAAAAGGTACAATTACTTACCCATAAATGCCTTTTAAAGTTCCATTTTGTTGTAATAAGTTTTGATTGGATACACTGTCCAATATATTGGTAATATTTAGATAACTATCATGGATCTCAGCCTACCTAGATTGTACTAATATGACTGAGCACCAAAGATAGTTTTAGATTATGAAACAACTATCTCTTATTAGAATTGGTAAGTTATGCAACTTATTGGCAAGTAGTATTAGGAAAACAAATAATGCACTGATTGTCATGTTCTATTTGCTGTATTGTTTACCATTTCCAACCTTATTAGGTAATAGTGTCTGTCAGATTGATAGGTATATTGTACATACATCACATTCACCCACATAGAATAGGGGTAGGCATGGACTACTGAGTGCCACAATCTACGATCAGACACAGCTCTTATAAGTAAATTTTATATTTTTTCCTTTACTATGTACAAAGGAAAGTAATTTTAAGCAAAATCTTTAATAATGGATAGATGAATTCCTGTTGTATATTTTTTATACCACTTAAGGGGCACAAGTGGCAAGTACATCCCCCAGATGGTAAGCAGGTACCACCTATAGACGTTTGCAATAACAGAGGAATCACTGCTTGTTGCCCACTTTGTAAAAACTTTACACCGTTCTTGAAAATGGAAAAGCAAGATTAAATTATAATTGTGACATTAAATGTACCGTGCAACACAAGAAATTATTATTGTTACAGTGTTGTATACTCTTGTGAAAACACAAGTATACAATACAACACAAAAGTTACAGTAAATAAATAAGGACGTATTGTGTGTGTGAATGTGTGAGGAAACTAACACATCATTATTCACATGTAAACAAATGAGCTGGTTCTAGGTGAGACCTGGGTATTTGATCTAATTAGATTTTTCATAATACAACACAAAAGCTACAGTATGTAAATACAGAGGTAGTGTGTGTATGGGTAGAGGAAATAGTTCTGCATTACTCACATGTAATGTAAAAAATTGATTATTATTTGTTTACAATTTTTTTTCACAAATCACACAGCACCATCTAACCCCAAAGTAAGCATAGCTTGTGTTATGGGTGCATGATTACGGATAAACTAATTAAATACTTTTTAAATACATACTAATATAATAATTATATTCATCATTTCAATTTTTGTTCAGCCGGGAATTGAACCCGGGACCTCTGCGTGGCAGACGTTAACCAACTGAACCACTCAGGTCATCATTATTAAAGTAAATGTGCAGACAATTAGTCACTGTTGATAATGATCATCCTGTTGATCAGTTTTACAAGGATGTCTCCAATACAGTGTTATATAACTTCTATGCAATTATGTAAGATTTAATGATGATTAATTGCATGCAATGTTAAGTTTGCAGTTCACTCGTTATAGAGACTTCAGTTTGTAATGTTATGTAATAAGTTGTTGTTATATGAAATGCTTACTGTCTTCCTTACTCATTGAATTCATTTTTACTATTTTACTGGACCACTCAATGCAGTGTTTTTAGCAAATTAAAATTTTTTGCAATTCCTTACTTTCAGTAACACAAAAAAGTTTATGATTTTAATAACTTTAGCGTGGATCTTCACACTAATCAGTCTCAGATCAGTCTTTAAATTAATTATTGTAACCTGCCTACAACTTTACCAAAGTAGCGTATGTCCTTCTCAAGCACCTTCTCTTTCTCCATTTCTTACAATATGTACATTTCATCAAAAATGGTGCAGTGGTTTAACTGTGAAAGCATAACAAAACAAATAGACAGAGTTATTTTCTCACCTATGATATAAGTTTCATTCCCTTTAAATATATGGATTAAAACCATACCTAATTAAAACTTACAATAGAATTCCCTAGATACACACAAAGCCAAACTTTGCCATAATGGTAACCACTGCGCAACTTTTATATAGTTATAAAAAATATAATAATCTTGTTGTTAACGTCCCGGGTGTGCCTTCGCATGCGAAGGCCCGGGGTCCGCCTTGACCATGATTGAGGATTTGACAGATCAGGTAATTACAGTGGAGTGTCTGCCATCTGACTTCTGTGACCCTGTTAACAAAAGAACCTGACCAGATTTGATCATCCTTACACATTCAGTCACCTGAATGTGCAGATTTCATAACAAGACTGTAAACAAGTGAACAACTACTGTATCTAATGTCACTCGGAACACATGGCTGCAGTGTGATTCAATTGACTTACGATTCATACACTTTTACCACAGGCCACCGAAGCTCCTGTGCAACTTACAAAGTTAATTAGACAAAATTGAACTAGCTTACTTTACCTAGCATTTTGCTTACAATTTTATTCCCATGGAATTTAATAAAAGTACCTCTAAAATTCTTATATTTAAAGTTTTCCCAATAAAACAGTTTTATCTTGCCAAGTTAGTCAATTTCGCATTTGCAACAAGCATTTGCAAATTATCATTGATAATTCATATGTATTAGTTAATTTGACTAATTAGTAAAATATTGGTAATATCATTAGTAATCAGTAGGTAAACGGACTTTGATAGTGATGATTACATTTTGGATAGCTATTGCAACATAGGCAGCAACCTGGTGGTGGCCTGGTGGTCAAGCTTAATAGTATGTGGATTATGGAAAAAATTACTAAAGACTTACAGGGCAAAGGTTTTTAGATATCAAAATGTTTACTCGCAGTACTTGGGGTAGTCAAATAAAGAAGTGGTCAAAAGCAGAAATGGTCCTATTTAGAACTGGCCTAATGAAGAATCCAGAACTGGTCATATATAGAAAGAGAAAAATAAATAAGTGGTCCCCAAACGTCAAAACCTTAATTACTTACCCATCTTTGGCTTCGCCGTAGTCGGTTAAAAATATGTTTATTGTGGAGGAGGCATAAGTTGAACACCATACCTTTTTCGTTCGTTCATTTTCACGGCAGAGTTCGAAGTGACAATTATCTAGATAAATATTTTAGCACCACCAGGGATATCGCTTATGCGTTACCCACCCCTGTAACACGATATTTATCTTGATAATTTTTAGCTGCTATTTTCTCCTTACGATTTCTAACAGCTATAAATCGCTGCTACCGTGTGACCGTTGTCGACTACGTGCAGTTTGTAGCAGCTACAAACCTCATTTGAATGGTGCTCACTAGTCGGAAATGTCGTCTGTAGTGACTCGTCGACAAAAGACTAATGATTCGGTTGGCTTGTGCTAATCTAGCAGAACAAGAATCTAGGATAGAAACACTACATAGTCACAAAACAAAGGTCACCAACCAGTAAACACAGAACAGAGTAATAAAACTGTCGAAGCCAAAAATAACGAATTTTGGAATTTTCATTGGAGACTCTGGTTTGAGTCGCGCTAATTATAGCAACGGTCCTGTCACGTAACTATTTATCGCTAGACAAATTTTCGCCGCCATAAAATTACTATTTTTGGTCAGCGATTTTTAGCTCAATGACGTTCACACCTCCGTCCTCTCTTTCTCTCAACTTTGCCTTCTATTATCACTCTTAAAAAGTTGTCATTTCTTATTACATATCCTAGCATTTGAGCACCGGGGATTATAAAGAGATGAAGAGGTTGGCAGACAGGAGAGAAGAGTGGCGATTGCTCCACCGACAAGAGTCATACTCTTAAATATATGATGATGATGACGTTCACACGAAGCTAATTTTCGCTGGCGGAAAGTAGCAACTATAAGTCGCTGCGTGTGCTTGTGCAATACCGGTTAACCGAATCTCGACCCTATCCCCCAGGAACATGGAGGTGATCGGCATAGTGGGCGAGGGTCGCGAGGACGCGTGGCAGCGTGCGATGGCGCCACCGCGGCTGCTCATGCAGAGGGTGCACATACCCTTCACGTTCAAGCTCGTCGAGGGACAGGGGATCAACTATAATGGTGAGTATGCTTTATGACAGGCGTATTATTATTATTTTAAGTAGGCTTTTTAAGGCTAAACGTATAGCATTAGGCGCTAGCCCCAAAGTAAGCAGGGTTTGTGTTATGGGTGCCAGAAAACTGATATAATTTTAAATACATACTTTATATGTATACATTGATCACCTAGACCAGTAACTGAAATTAAAATTGCTAAGCCGGGAATCGAACCCAGAGACATCTGCGTGGCAGATCGGCATGTTAACAACTGAATAAGTCAGGTCGTCGTAAATCTGAGTATAAAGAAAAAGTCTCACCCCGTGTGGAGTCCACGTCCGCAGGCCCCGGACCCTGGACCCCGGACCCCTAGTGGTAGTGGAACAGGGTGAAGAGCCGGTTGAACGGGTACCGCGGCTGCTTCGGCTGGATATAGCACGATGTTAACCACAGAACCACCCTAGTTGTCGAATATAAATGAAAATAAATATGCTTGGACAAATTCACACAGCGCCATCTAGCCCCAAAGTAAGCAAAGCTTGTGTTATAGGTGTTAGATAACTGATAAACTACTTATATACTTTTCTTTTTAATACACACTTATTAAACATACTCCGTATATAAGAATAGCAGTAATAGAAAAGCGGACCCTGGAACGAGTCTGGCATCGCTAAGATGATGACTTTTGTTTAAAGCGGGATTTCGTCAACTATCGGATCTTATTCCCGATGATGGAACTCTGGATATTAAACCTTACAATTACGGATTTACGACATCATAAATAGTGAATACTCACCATGAAACGTATACTTACGAGCGAATTAAATCATCCCACATACAGATCGTCACTTCTTTAGGGGAAATTATCGTTTCACGTGCATATTGTCAGTTGTTTAGGGAAATTACGAAGCGTTTGCGTTTCCTTGCTCATTGCTAATTTTCAAAGTCAAAAGAGTGTCCCCCGAGCGCGCTTCATGCATGTAAAATATAGGTATTACAGATGTTATCATTATCTTTAATAGTTTATCTATCCTTTGCCCGCATGCTGAGGCGTATAAATCTTTAAATATAATCGTTTCATTTTTCATTTGGTAAATATTAATATCTTTCATAAATAATAATTTCATAAAATTTAAATTTCAAATATAAGTTGTACAATAATCAATAAATAAAACCATGTCATACAATTTAAATGTCTTTAAAATATTCCGTCAATTCATAATATTATGGCATATGCCTTATCTACTAAGTAAAAATATAATTATTTTTAAATGTCATAAAATCTGTACAACGGCGTAAGTTAATTGGTAATTTATTATAAATCTTTGGGGCTAGTATGTAGAAACTTTTCTGATAAAGAGTAGTTTTGCATCCATTTTGCATCTGATCGTTACGCTTTAAACTATTTGCTCTGGAGAACAAATTGGGATTTCGGCGAATGAAAAGTGCCGTTTCGTAAATGTAGATAGATGTTAAAGTTAGGATCTTTAACTGCTTAAAATATTCTTTGCAGCTATCTGTACGTTTCAGACCACACATGGCTCTAACACATCTTTTTTGGGCTCTAAATACCTGGATAATGTTCACCGCATTACGCCAGAAAATTACACCGTATCTTAATGTCGAGGCCACATATCCATAATACGATGATAAAACAGCTTTACGGTTTACTATATTATTTAGGTTGTAAAGCGCATATGAATAGCTACTTAAATTAATGCAAATGTAGTTTGATTATATTTTCAATATTACTCTAGCAAGGAAAATGAAATTTTGTAGACGTGTTCCAGAAACCAATGTATATGTTTGTTGTGTGTCAGGTTTTCGTTGAAATATCGAATATCGTTTCAAAATTGCACGGGATTTTAAATTTGCATGGAAATCAAACACTAGCCTTAAGTTAAATAAAATAACCATAGTGCCTGGTAATTACATGTACAGCCCGTTACAGTCCATTGCTGGACTTGAGCCTCCTCCACATGAGGAGTGGAGGGGATCACCACGCTTGGCAGGCGGGTTGGAGATCACTGTGTGTTTAAAACGCAACAGAAAACATTGACCCATTTCCTGGCCTACGGAAGTCCTCGATTACATGTACAGCTCGTTACAGTCCATTACTGGACTTGAGACTCCTCCACATGAAGAGTGGAGGGGATCACCACGCTTGGCAGACGGGTTGGAGATCGCTGTGTGTTTAAAACGCAACAGAAAACATGGACCCATTTCCTGGCCTACGGAAGTCCTCGATTACATGTACAGCCCGTTACAGTCCATTGCTGGACTTGAGCCTCCTCCACATGAGGAGTGGAGGGGATCACCACGCTTGGCAGGCGGGTTGGAGATCGCTGTGTGTTTAAAACGCAACAGAAAACATTGACCCATTTCCTGGCCTACGGAAGTCCTCGCTGAGGAGGAGGTCCTGCCTGAAGTCACAAGTCGCCTTGTAAAGACGTACGTGACTTATGACACTTTTCATTGTTTATATTTGTATTATTTGTGCCTGCAAGGTTGTAGTTCAGATTTTGTCTACATAACACTTAAGTTGGTGGCACTACACAACTACAAATTCGATGATCGATCCTACGAGTTCGAACTTAATACTTATTTATCCTATGACACTCGAAAGCCTTTAAAAGCGTCGGTATAATAAGTATTAATTAAAAAAAAATGTAGCTTATCAGTTTTGGGGCACCCATAACACAAGCTTTGCTTACTTTAGGGCTAAATGGCGATGTGCGAATTAAAAAAAAAAAAGATATCGGACTCGCAAGCAAGAGGTACCGGGTTCGAATACCAATGACTCATACAGACTGCATAATAATAACTTAATTAACACAAGGAAAACTACGTATTTTTTATTTACTATGTTTACAAACATACAATTGTCGACATATTAACATTGGTAGGCCTCTGATAATCTGTGTGAAAATTATCACAACTTATTTTTGGACACATTGACGGTCGATACCTTTCCGTGAAAATTTTCCACGGAAGGTGACCCAGGTGGTCTCATACTAGCCTCATAGATGTACGGCGGGTAGGTGTAGGTGGCTTTCGAACAAAAAATAAAATAATCATCTTGGCGTTAATGTCCTGGTTATGCTCACGCGCACGTGCGCCCGGGGTCCGCCTTGACCATGAACCAGGATTTGGCAGATCAATTAATTACAGTGGAGCGACTGCCATGTCACCTCCGTGACACTACTACCAGGGAAACCTGGTCAGATTAGATCATGATGACACATTCAGTCGCCTGAATGTTGCAGGTTTCATCATTATGTTTCCCTCATATCAAAATAAAGAAATATTGTTTACGTATGAGGAAATCCTTTACAAATAACAATAATATTTGCTCACCTCATTAATTCAATGCCCCCGACTACGCTACAAGCGTACCTTTGTGTATAGAAAAAAATTGTTTATGAGACAAGAGGTAAATGCTCGCAAAGGAAGTCCACGTGTTCTAATATGATTATTCTCACTTTCATGTTGGTATCGTAATAGTGTATTTTCCCACACTGTAATTTATTCAGCTCTGACAAAAACAACGAACGCGCTTGCTTATGAATTATGAACGTATTTATATTCTTTTGTTTCTCAATGAAGTAGTTTTTCATATTAAAAGTTTTCACAATTTCAAGGCATATTACTGTGTTACGACAAATGCTGTAACAAATATTTTGTTGTTCGATTGTTATTAATAATATTGATAATCGTTTTGGCGTCAATATTAAATCAATAAATACAAATACAAATCTTTATTTTGATTCAATCTGGTCATCCTCCCCTGGTAGTAGGGTCACAAAGGTCAGATGGCAGTCGCTTCACTGTAATTACCTGATCTGCCAAATCCTGGACCATGGTTAAGGCAGACCCCGGGCCCTCGTACGCGGGAGCACAAACATGACATTAACGCCAAGATGATTTACAAATCCTTATTTTGGATAAATTGTACAGGTTTACGCGAATACGTTGGCAACCGTGTTGTTTTACAGTTTTACGTAAAGAAAATAATGAGAAAATACTTTTAGTTAGTGTGTGCGTGCGCGTGCGCGTGCGCGTGCGTGTGTGGGTTCTCGCGCGCGAGGACTCGGGTCCTCTTTAAGTGAGTTTAATTTTTGAGCGTATTAATGTACTTAGTAAATACGCTTAAGCCGCGTGGAGTCTAACATTGTAGATTAAAGTACCAACCCCCCTTATTTTTTATAACAACTACGATAGATAGATAGATAGATATTCAACTACGATTCATGCATTTAGATTGCAGACGGATTGTGAGGACCAAGATGAAATGCCTGTAATTGCGCTGGCTACCTTATCCTTTTGCCGTTGCTTGGCGGCAGAAATAAATAAAGCGTGGTATTCACCCAGGCGGCCTCCTCAGGCTTGACAGAGTCCTAGCACCTGATAAACTTATGATTATCAGTGTCGTAAAAAAAATCATCTAGGCGTTAATGTCCCGATTGTGCTCTCGAGAACGAGGGCCCGGGGTCCGCTTTGACCATGATCCAGGATTTGGCAATCAAGTAACTACAGTGGAGCGACTTCCATCTGACCTCTGTGACCCTGCTACCAGGGGAACCTGACCAGATTGGGTCATGGTAACACATTCTGAATGTGCAGGATTCATCATGATGTTTTCCCTCACCGTTAGAGCATCGGTTAGTATTTAACTACTGTACATAACTCAGAAAAGAGTCTTTTATACAAGGCCGCAGCGAGATTCGAACCCGGTACCTCTCGCTTACGAGTCGGCTACTCAACCGCCCGGCTACCGACGCTCTTTCAAATTATCAGTGTCTTACAAGGCGACTAAAAATATTTTTCATTTATATGTAGATAAAATATATATCTACCGCTTTTATTCAGTGGCACACTGCTCAGTGCTTGCTATTCAGTGAAATTGATTAATGGCAGCGCAGAATCGCACCTTTGTGCCGCGACAATACAATGGGACGTAAAGGTCAGCCGATCTAGGAAATGGCCCGCGCGCTCAGCTGTACCTATTTCGTATTCTATTTGACATTTATGATTGCGACTAGTGGACCCAACGCGAATTGGTTCGCGTACACCTACTTTACCCCTACCTCATCATCACAGCCCGTAACAGTCCACTGCAGGACTTAGGGCCTCCCACGAAAGGGGAGGTTATTGCCACAATCTCCACGCTTGGCAGGCGGGTTGGAGATCGCAGTGTTTAAATATAATAATGAAAAATGCTGCTGCCCATTTTCCAGACTACGGAGACTCTTGATCTTTTGCCTCGAAAACATTAGTCGCCTTGTACGACGCCCATGAATGTAAGGGGTTGGTGCTATTCTACTCTGCCGGACACCACACGGCCAACCCCTACCTATCCTTTTATAATATGTACTCAACACAATCACTTTTAACGCTTGCATTAATTTTAACATAGTACAAAGCAAGGTTACTTCACGCTCTATGCATCTATATACGACGTCTGTTCAAAAAGTATCGCGAATCTTGATACACTCGTACATCTTTCAAACTACGCAACGGATTTTTATGCGATATTTAACTACACGAACAAAGTCACGCCGGGTTCACTAGTATATATCATCATCATCGTCCTAGCGTTTATCCCGGCCTCTGCCAGGGTCCGCCTTCCTACCCATTCTCCTCCACTTTGCCCGGTCTTCGGCATCCTCGCGTCGTAAGCCGTTGGCTCTCGCATCCGACTCAGCGATGTCAATCCATCGCTTCTTGCTTCCTTCCAGTAGTATATAATATATTCAAACTCAATGCGGCAAGGTAGCTTTCCAGATTGTCCACACATAATTGCGTTCTTATCTAAACTACAAAACTATTGATTGTCTTATCAACTTTGGTATACCTAAACAAACAAAAACAGCTGGAAATATCTCGAATGCGCTACTCGTATCTAAATAATGATACGCATGATACATGATGGAAGACTCGTAGTCAACAACATTGTTGCGTAAATGGCATATTTCTGAACGTAGCTTAGGTCCCTTCTCTTTTTTTTACATTACACTAGGCAAGCATTTGACCGCCATCTCAATTCTCACCTGGCGGTAAGTGACGATGCGGCCGAAGATGGAACATGCCTGTCTAGGAAGAGCTGCTTCACTCTAGCCTTGAAGGCGTTCAGATTATAATGATTAAAGCACACTCGCAGGCAACACGTTCCATTCCTAAGCCGTGCGCATTATAAAGGTTGAACCAAGGCGGCTCGTGCTATTCGCTCTGGCCTTGAAGTTGTCCATATTGTTCTGTTCAGACCCGGAATCCATATTGACTAGAACACATCTTTTCTTCGCCGTCTAAGGAATCCCGTAGGTGTCTGCTAATGTCACGACGCATTCCCAGTTTATTGTGCTAGCAGTATGTACAGAAGACAGCAAACCAACCTGCCCACCAGCAGTATACTGAGCTAGCATAATTATGGATGCGCGTACAAACCGGAGATGATCCGAATTCTAAACAGGGTAGGTTGCTCTCTTTCATCGCATATGTTATCGGGATATCATTTTTACCTCGATATTTTGACGCAGTTGCATCATGTTGCGTCATGGTCACGAGGAGACTGGTGCCGCTGTGCGAAGTCGTTCCTAAGGACAGACATATCTGTCCACCCTCATTCGGGTTCGACGATTCAAATTCTCGAACCACTACCATTGTTTCTTGCTTGATTCTGACGACACACGAAACTCCTCACAATATCTTTACGCGGAACTAAAGTCGAACTATTTTTTCGATTGTATATGTTGCCGGTGTCGTGACCAAGGCGCGGATGTGTTTTAATTAATACTGGCGTATGTCCACGCCCTGTCGCAACCATCACCCTCAAATCGTATCTGCAATTTGCTTTCATAATGTGTAGTAAAGTCACAGAGACGCAGCTGTGTTGTCACTGTTACGACTAAGCTGACTGACAAGCTTTGTAACAATTAAAAGGTTATTATTTACGCGGAACGGAAAAACGTTAGCATTGTATTGCAAAACAAGGTGATGTGTGTTGTAACTATACTGTAACTATTGTGTTTCTAATCAGCCATGCAGCATGCTCGGGCGAATGCCTGCTTAGTCATCATCATCATCATCATCATCGATTATCCCGGCCTCCTACTCATTCTTCTCCACGTTCCTCGGCATCCTCGCGTCGTAAACCTTTGGCTCTCGCATTCGACTCAGCGATGTCAAAACATCGGTTCTTGGGTCGCCCACGGGGCCTCTTTCCTGATGCCGGCAGGTTTAGACACCTGTTTCTCACATATCCCT
Source organism: Blastobasis adustella (assembly GCA_907269095.1). Lineage (NCBI taxonomy): Eukaryota > Metazoa > Arthropoda > Insecta > Lepidoptera > Blastobasidae > Blastobasis > Blastobasis adustella. The sequence goes on along the minus strand of OU026136.1, from coordinate 2,033,378 downwards.
GAGGCTTACGCCACACGTGACCAAACCAGCGCAGGCGAGCCTCCTCGGTCTTATCTGCGATATCCCTCACGCCAAGGCTGCCATGGATGTACTCGTTACGTACTCGATCGAGTCACGTAACTTCGCACATCCACCGCAGCATTTGATAACTATGATAACCTTTTTCAACATGTTGAGGTATTACAGGTTCATCAAAGAGTGGTTCTGCAGTTACTGTTGGAACAATACAATTGTAATAAATTTAAGATACTGGTAACTCAACCTTATTATACGAGAGCGGTAGCTGATAAGAGATTGATCATCCCAGAAAGACTAAACCAATATTGGGAAAGAACTAGAGCCTATTTGATACCCAAATTAACTAATGGCCTGCCAAGGGAACTATGCAGTGAGCAATTATCAAAGCCAGTGTTTAAGAAAATGTTGAAAAGACATTTACAGATATCTATGTAGTGCTGTGTGGCGGCTGCTCATTGGGTCCGCCCGGTGAGCAGCCGTCACACGGTATTCGTATTCATATTCATATTCATGCGCATGCTCCTGTGTTGCACCGTTGTGTACCTTGAGGTCGTCCCGGGGTGCACGGTGGTGTACTGTATGGGTGTGTGTGTGGTGCTGTGTGGCGGTTGCTCATTGGGTCCGCCCGGTGAGCGGCCGTCGCACGGTATTCATATTCGGGCTCGTGTGTTGCACCGCTGTATACCTTGGGATCCGTCCCGGGGTATACAGTGGTGTACTGTATGGGTGTGTGTGTGTTGCTGTGTGGCGGTTGCTCATTGGGTCCGCCCGGTGAGCAACCGTCGCACGGTATTCACATTCATATTCATGCTGGTGTGTTGCACCGCTGTGTACCTCGGGATCCGTCCCGGGGTATGCGGTGGTGTACTGTATGGGTGTGTGTGTATCGCTGTGTGGCGGTTGCTCATTGGGTCCGCCCCGTGAGCAACCGTCGCACGGTATCCATATTCATGCTTATGCTCGTGTGTTGCACCGTTGTATGACTTGGGATCCGTCCCGGGGTATGCAGTGGTGTAGGGTATGGATATGTTATGATCTACCTGTATGGCTCCATTTATTATACGAATGTACACAGCCCGTGAAAATTTAAATTTCACCTTATCTTTGAACAGACTGTGTATATGCACAAAAGTAGCCCTTATGGGTTGGATGTGTGAGTAAACCTATGTAATAAATTTGTTAACCGTAATCCGGATTGTATTACGAGAGAAACACCATTGCCAACAAACTGTTATGCAGTTTGGCAGGGTAAATAGCAGTAAGACTGAATGTACGAAACATTGTAAGGATTAAATAAATAAATAAATAAATAATTTCATTTCGTTGGCGAGGAGTTCGCGATGTGTTTCGTCAGCGCTGGCCATGTCTCGTAGCCATAGAGCATCACAGGTCTAATTATACTCTTGTGCATAAACCCTTTGCGCTTGACAAATGCCTACTTAGTATACATAAGTAAAAGAGCGTCGGTGGATTAATGGTTAAGGGGTTCGACTCGTAGGTACCCCGAGGTACCGGGTTCGAACCTCGATGCCGTCATGTACCAATTACTCTTTTTTATGTACATTAGTTGAACACTAATCGATGCTCTTACGGTGGCCAGGTTCCCCTGTTAAAAGAATCATGGAGGTCAGATGGCAGTCGCTCCACTGTAATTACTTGATCTGCCAAATCCTGGATATGACAGGTGGATCCCTACATTAATACCAAGATAATTACTAGTATACATATGTAAAAATTAATAAAAAGGTACTAATACCAATCTATACACATTTTTTAGCCTTTGCGGAAGTTGTAGCCTTAAGCGACTGTAGACCAGTTTAAACAGTCTTGATGGCAAATTTCTTAAGTTCGAAATCAATTTATTTGCAAGTACAAATTGAAACACAAACAAGCGTTACATCTGATAACAGTCATCGACATAGTATTGTTTATCTTGAAATAGAACTTATTACATTGAATACAATCGATGAAACTGAATGTTTACCTGTTTACTAGTCTTCTTAATTTGTTCGCGTTATTAGGAGAAACACACGTCGGAAAATAGTTACACGGCTAATTTCAGACTTATGTCAACTAGCTAAACATTCAGTTGCCTCGGCTGTACGTACGTACTCGTAGAAACAATACACCTATACTGCAGAATGCTTTCCAAATGAGGTCAGTGCTTGAGATATATTGCAATGCGGTGCGCTGCATTGCGGAGGTTGGATTTCGCTGGGTCTTATCTTTGCATCTATTTCGGTGGTGGAATACGTTTGGTTAACATCTTGTAAAACCTCAAAAATTTTGATAGCTTATCCTTTTTTGGTCAATCAGCATACAATGATGTTCCGCGGAGTTATTGAAATATTGAGTATCTGGTAAAACAAGGCTTGAGGGTAGTTTTTCCCAAGCGCGTTCTTTACAAACGTAGTTTGATCATATTTTCAATATAACGCTAGCACAGCCAATGAAATTTTGGTAGACGTGATCCAGAAGCCAATATCCATACTTGCGGTTTGTCAGATTTTCGATAAAATATATAAAATGGCGAATAATATCTATTTTTGGTGTTAAGCGATCCCTCAAATTGTTGATTGTTGTAGATAGACAACAATCTCTAACCTAACCTAACCTAACCTAACCAGACCATCTATGACAATAGAAGATATATCCGTAGATATCCGTAAACCAGAAACAATACTCAATTTTTATTGCCGCGATCCAATCCGCCTGCCAAGCGTGGAGACTGTAGCCTTGCACCAAAGTGAAGAAGGCTCAAGTCCAACAGTACATTGCTATGGGCTGTTTGACGACCTGAGTGGTTCAGTGGTCAACATGCCGGTCTGCCACGCAAGAGGTCCCGGGTTCGATTCCCGGCCGGGCAGAAATTGAAATGATGAATTTTTATTTCTGTTACGGGTCTGGGTGTTCTATGTATAATATTTAAACAAGTATTTAAGTAGTTTATCAGTTATCTAGCATCCATCGCACAAGCTTTGCTTAGTTTGGGGCTAGATGGCGCTGTGTGAATTTGTCCACGAATATATATATATATAATATCAATCGGCAAAGATGGACAACACAAGAAGTAGGTACGCAAGAGGCTTATCGCACCAGGGAACCACGTTCGCAATTTACATGCATCGATTAGGCAAAATACGCGGCCCAGCGATGCGGCTGCCATGTTGCTTAGAAAGTCGGTTACTGTACTTCCTACTCGCGTAAATCGCTGCTTGTTATGGTTGAATCCGGTTAAGGCTTTGACTCACGAACGAGCTGTGTGGGTTAGGGTACGGAGAAATCCTGAATTTCATTAAACTGCTGCGCAGTTTGATATTCCTTAAAAATGTAACATGTTGAAAAATGAATCTGTCATGTTGGAAATAAAAAAAATTGAATTCGTCGTACAATGGTACATATGTTATATGTCCATAAGCAGGGTGTCACTTGTTTCGTTTACTTTGGAAATATTAATTCATCAAATTAACGATGACTAATACGCGCGAGGGCCCAAGGCCCGCCTTGACCATGATCCAGGATTTCGCATTGAATCAGGTAATTTTAGTAGAGCGACTGCCATCTAACCTCCTTGACTCTGTTAACATTGCCCTGATCAGATTGCGATGACAATAAGCGCACATAGATACATAGGGACAGACGGCGGGAAGCGACTTTATTTTATACTATAAATATATAGATTTGGTGTGGCCCTACCGCGTACGCGGTCCGCTAAGCGTACCTACATGAAGATAGTGTACTTGGCCTTCTCTTGGTGTAGCGAAGGCTTATCGAGCGAGTCGGCGGCTCGTGGGAAACGACACAACTGTCGTGTCATTGTTGAGTGAAACCGTTCAGTTGCAAGGTAGGGTCGGATATGTTGACCGGGACACGAGGTTTTGTTGGCAATTAGCTATACCAATCTACTATAATTGTAGCTAAAAACCGTTAAAAGGGAAGTGTTCCTGACTAGCCCGGTCCATATTTAGACGTAAATAAATAAAATAATTATCTTGGCGTTAATTTCCTAGTTGTGCTCTCGCGCACGATGGCCCGGGGTCCGCCTTGACCATGATCTAGGATTTGGCAGATCAGGTAATTACAGTGGAGCGACTGCCATCTGACCTCCGCTCCGTGACCCTGCAATTGAAAAGTGCTGCCACGCGACCCGAAACCAGACCGGGCCGAAACGCCTGATTAATTAAAATTATCGGCGTTTTCGGCCTCGGTTAAAAATTCTATTAATAAATTATTTTTCCCATTTTTAACTGAGCCTGAGACATTAACTTTAATGCCCATACCACCCAGCTCCCAGACACAGTGTTTCCTTTGGACTATGACATGAGATCGTTGGAAGGTATATTAGAGGTCTCTTCAGCGGCGGGCAACGCATTGGTGACCCCACTGGCGTTGCTGGTGTCCATAGGCGGCGGTGACTTTCCATCAAGTGTCCCGTTTGCCTGTTTGTCCGTATAACATAAAAAAAACACTCCAGTTTAATATATTATTATTATTATTATTAAGCAGGCAAGCAGTTGTCAAAACAACTGATAGATGCCTATATCTAGCTCTTCTCTACTCATTATTAATCTGTATTCAAATGTTTGTCGAGCCTGTTTTTGAAGAATTAAAGATTCAAAGATTCAAAATATTTATTTGTAAAAGATCGGTATTACAGATGTTATCATTATCTTCAATAGTTTCTCTATCCTTTGCCCGCATGCTGAGGCGTACAAATCTTTAAATATAATTGTTTCATTTTTCATGTGGTAAATATTCAAATCTTTCATAAATAATAATTTCAACAAATTTAAATTTAAAATATAAGTTATACAATAATCAATAAATAAAACCATGTCAATTACAAAAATGTCAATTATTACTTACAATTTTCATTATTTAATAATTAAACAATGTCATACAATTTAAATGTCATTAAAATATTCCGTCAATTCATAATATGCCTTATCTACTAAGTAAGAATATAATTTATTTTTAAATGTCATAAAGTCTTAAGTTGATTACAAAGGCGTAAGTTGATTGGTAATTTATTATAAATCTTTGGGGCTAGTATGTAGAAACTTTTCTGATAAAGAGTAGTTTTGCATCAACTGATCGTTACGCCTTAAACTATTTACTCTGATTTATTTGAATTGGTTAGTATTTTCCGCTGTCACCACGGATTCAGGCATTCACGACTCGGTTGGTTAAAAAATGTCTGTGCGGATTGTTGAAGGAGAAACAAGGAGTTGTATCGCCTTCTTAATAATATCCGTTTTATTTATGAACTTCACAAATACGATCACGTTTCAACCTTCTGTGTTGGAAGAAGCTCAAATTGCTCCCAATCAGGCACCGCCGCAACCCGCGAGTTCTTTGTCTCCTTTTTCCACGACCATTCTCAACGACCCGGCTGTCCCTGAATACTTGAAGTGCAAATTTCAGTATCTCAGTGATACTCACGAGCACAACCTTCGGTCATCTGATATTGGCTGCTTAAATCTTCCCATTCACCGTACAGGTTTACTTTCAAATTAGTTTTCTTAGTTTCACAGCAGTTAGACTCTGAAATGACCTGCCAATTAACACTTTTTAAATAATTTGTAATACTAAAAAACAACTCTTGTTTCTGTAACCATCGTCTTCTTTGTGGTTAAGATTACTACTTCCGCATGATTTGCTATCTTGTTTGCTATCTGTTAAGTAAGTAAGTACTTTCAATCTTTGTATGTGAATAATTATTAAACTTGCTGAAACGTACTTAGTTTTGTTAGCGTTTGTATTTATGTTTGCTTCTATGATCTTGCACTGCCCTGGAATTGTCATATTATAAGAATCTCTCCGGTTGACTGGTAGATAAAGCTATGAAACTTTAGGTCCGCCGTTGTACGTAACAGTGCATTGAGTTTAAATAAATAAATTGTTAACGATGAAATATGATATAGGATTTAGTATATCAGATAATTAGAGTGGAGCGACCAACTGCCGTCTGACCTCCGTGATTAACAAGTTAACCGGAGAACCTGATCAGATTGGATCATGGTTAAACTTTCAGTCGCCTCTGACGGTGGACTGTCATTGGCTGAATTTTGTGTATGCCTGAAACTGCTTGACTCTGTGTAATGGGTAGGGTCTAATATAGGCGAGTTGTAAACACGTGATGTTTTGACACACCGTCGCTTTTACGTTTCGCACTATGTATAACTGCATGTATAGTTATATAAATATTGTTATACTATACGAGTACATCTAAGTATGTTAGGATACTAAGTGTGCAAACACAAGCGAGTATTTGGCACATTTTCGCGGAGCAACGGTACCGTCAAGCACATTATTTGTCAATGGCAAGCACTTGTCTACATCATTATGACTAGCCTACTAAACTACATCGCACGTATACAGTTAGTTACTAGAATGTTTTCGCAATGCCTCCTTTTCGGTCTTACATAAACAGTGTTAACTAAACATTGGGATAAATCATAATTCTCAGGCGTGCGGCCAAAAGTAACAGCAATGGAGCCAAATCGATGATCGTGGCTGTTCCCGAGTCTGTATTAATGATTTCAAGAAGTGTTTTGGCACAGTTTGTTTCACGAGAGGTTTGTAGTTTCGGTATTTTAAACAGAATACATAGTGTCAAATAAGCCCACGGCCACGGCGGCCGACTAGCGCTCCTTTATGCTAACTGACAGACCCGCCCGCTTTCAATTTTTAATTAAACTAACATTTGCATTACCTATATGTAGACATGTACCTACTAGTCGGGAAAGCCAACTATTCGGCCACATTTCCGACAGCGGACTAATCATTTTTTCTTCACTTATATTAAATACAAGGGTAAAATAAAAAATCATATTTATTTCAATGAAATCCTGTCACTATATCAGTAAAGTAACTAGTCTATTTCACTCGCTTTTGATTGATGGATGTGTCTTATTGGGCTATTCACAGAGAACTGCAAGAGATTGTGTCTGGAAATTATTGCGATGAATTTAAAGTCTCAATGCTGATTGCAGTCGAGTGTTCAATTCAATTGTGCCATAAACCATCTATCTATCTGGTCTATTGTTCTGCCAAAAACGCAGACGCGTTTATGTAGGCCAATTCTATTGCTTAAGCCTGTACTTCAAAGCCAAATCAAAAACTGCTGCAAAAATGTTATGCAATAGCTTAAGTAAGGTATTGCTTAATACTATGCATAAGTTCGGTCTTTTGTGGAACGAAGCCTACTACCAGCTTTGAGATGGAACAGCTAAAAATATGTTACATTAGATAAACATGTGCTCATCTGTGACCTGCCATTCGGCGTACAAATTTAATATAAACATTTAATTATGATTTTAAAACAATGTCAAACTGTAATTTATGTGGCTAATTTGGATTCAATAAAGAAGAGTGCTAAGAAAATTATACGTAATCTAGGGAATAATGACGCTAACCTACAAAGCCTTGGATCATCATCATCATCATCTTCGCGTAATGTCCCGGTTGCGCCCCCGCGCGGCACGCTTGGGCTTAGTGTTCGCCTACGCCTACAAAGCCTTGGATATCAACGTATAAAGGAAGACTGAATATGACAGTTTGAAGGAGACCTAGACCTGGACCTAGACGTATATTCCATGTATGTTATTGAGGACATTTAATTCATCCAGGTCAAGAGTAGGTACCGTAAACCTAAGCGAACAGTTGATGAATGTGGAATAAGCGGCAAGAGTTTGTCAGCACTATAGCATGGAACAATGTGGTTTCTGATGGCACCCACGGGATTATCGATGCCATCTGAACTTCGCCTAAAATAATGATTGATTTACAAAACCTAGTCAGCTACGAAAAGGCAGACTAGTCGGCCAGTGGGCTAGTCAGCCAAAGCCATAGTCGGTCCATCTCTAATTATATGCTTACCTATTTACTTACAACTTGCTTGTAAGTATTACTTTCAGTTTTTAACAGCAGTCGGAGTCTTTAGTTTTTGTGCTACTTTTTTATTTCGTCGGGGATCACAAGTTACACGGTCAAATGAAAGTGAACGTGTGTAAGACGCACTTCTATGCCAGGCTAAATATATTATCCCGCCACACGTAGGAAAAAGCGATTCGTCTCGGGACAAACCAATTTTACTTGAAACCGAGGTTCGACCTGTGACATATAAACATAACAACATTTGAAGACATATCCCTCGTCTACTTATCACTGCAAACAACACAATCATTTAGCACCTATCAAGTACACACGACAACATTTAAAGCTACTCTGTATACACTTTGAACGCTAATGATGCTAGCCCATTTTTAAATTCCGACAAAAAACAGGAGTGTTATAAGTTTCACGTGTGTATCTATCTGTGGCTCTGTCTATCTGTGTGTCTGTCTGTGGCATCGCAGTTCAGAAATGGATGGACCGATTTGTATGCGGTTTTATTTATTTGAAAACTAGTTTGTACGTGATGATTCTTAGCTTTGTTTCATTAAAATCTGTAAAATAGTTTAGAAAATATTTGAGTGTAAACTTGGTCGGGGGTTGTCCGACATTTCCTGCCGGTTAGGTCATATATTGATAGTGAGCACATTGATGAGCTGCCTTCCATACAGCGAATAAAAACTAGAGCTCTTTGTGTTTACTGTCTTTGCGAGTGCGCACGCACTATAGCAAGCAGGCGGGTGCTTGCGCACCGGACGGGCGGTACTGCGCGGGCGCAACTTACAATCGTCCTACTTAACCAGTATACGATGAACTACCGTCTGTATAGACACACATAGCAATGTTAGTTCTGTTTATACTGGTTTTTTAGGTCCACACGCGAGTGATCGGCGCGTTGACCTCTGCCGGTTCAATTGGCAATTGGATTGTGGATCGGTTAGACTGAATCTGTCTATATTGCTAACAGTTATAATGTTTTTTTTTATGTTTGAACCGACGACCTGAGTGATTCAGTGGTCAACATGCCGGTCTGCCACGCAAGAGGTCCCTGGTTCGATTCCCGGCCTCGATGAGTTTTAGTTTCTTTTAGGGGCTGGGTGTTCTATGTATAATAGACATGTATTTAAAAAGTATTTAAGTAGTATATCAGTTATCTAACACTCGTAGTGCAAGCTATTATTTATTATTTAACAGTTTATTGTACACAAGAAATACATAGCAAAAAGCTATGTTTAGGTTTGGGCTGGATATCGCTGTGTGAATATGATTATTTATTTATATGTCATAGATACGCTGGGCAAATAGGCAACCTTGCCACCTGATGGATACTGGTTAGTGGAAGGGGTGGTCATGTTGGAGAGATTTGTTGAAAAGCTACCACGTACCGGCAAGCGTGGGAAGGCCCCCACGAGATGGTAGGACGACCTCGTAAAGGTCGGAGGGAGCGATCAGTCCTACGGTGTGATGATGATGATTTTAATGATGTTTATGGTGGGAAAGAGGGTCATCGTCTCTGTCTATCCCTCAGATTCAGATTCAGATTATTTATTGGTAAAAAGTTAAAGCATTTTACAAGTCAAATGAAATAATAGTGCACAAACAATTCATTTAGGCATCAGCCTGTTGTTTTCATAACTGCTTGCCAGTTAATAAAATGATTAAAACAATGTCATTAAAATTGAAACAACGTCATAATTCACTATAGGTGTCAATGTCACAGATATAATTATAATTAATTCAGTAATTTCACAATGGCAAAATACCAGTATAAATACAGTTTAAAAATATCACATTTAGGTATATACCACATTGTTCCACTTGCTGAGTTCAGGATAAATCCTCTATATAAGTAAGTGGAATGTTTGAATGGCTTAAGTAAGTAAGTAGAAACTCTTTATTGCACACACAAAAGTAAAAGATACATAAAAAGAAAAAGATAACAATTTATATGCGCGCAAAGGCGGCCTTATCCCTTTAAGCGATCTCTTCCAGACAACCTTTGGGAAGAGGTAAGATTATCTTATAGTAGGCCAAAAGAGCAAATAAGGGGAAAAAGTAAATAAAATATAACTAAATATATAAAGAGAATACCATAAATATATTATTATTAAACTATGGATAAATAAAATTCTATAAAATATAAATATTTATATATATGTAAACAATAAGAACTTTAATCATTGCAAACAAACAGTTTTTGACAGGAAATATTCATGTACCTTCTTTTTGAAGATGGGTAACGATGTACAGTGACGTATTTCTCGTGGCAAAGCATCCCACAGATGGGCAGATTGGATTGGAAAGGATTCCTTGTAATAACCCGACCGCGTAAAAGGGGCTTTAAGTACATTATCAGATTTGGACCGGAGACCACACCGGTGACCACTATGCGTATTGATGAATCATAGAACAAACTTGGCTTAAATACAGGGTTACTGGTAATTAGATGCTACCGTCTTAGAGGGGTGTAGGTACTGTTATTTGTAATTGATTGAACCCTATAATGTATTATGCAAAAGTGAACCACTTTTGAGATATTTAATATTTAAGGTTTTTTTCGCAATAATTATTTTTTTAAGTTTAATCTTTTTTTTTTTAAAGTGCCTGTCAGAATCAATTTATTCTTACTGTTTATGAAGGATGATAATGTACCACTTGTTAATTAATCATAATATCACAGAAATTCTAAAGCATTTCAGAACAGGAGTTCGAAACATAACATAAACATAGTTTATTTTGCAACAAATGCCATATTAAAAGTAAATTTTCTCAAAATAACCATTAATGGTCAATTTTGCAGATTATTATAAAAACATCTACATTTTATTAGCTTTCTAACAAGGTATGAAACACTTAAATAACTTGACCAGTGGCAGAAAAATCTTAATGACAAAGAGAGAATTGGTGTTATATCAAAATGCATTTGGGGAAAAATACGCATCACTTTTAAATGAAACTATTGCTATTATCAAAAACTCTTTATTTTAATTTAAAAAACATACATGTATCTCTCACACTAAAGTTCATTTTCCACATGGCTTCCACCATTACGTACGCAAGTACGCATTCGCTTACGTAAATGTGTTTTTACTACGCGGCTCGTCAAATTACCTTTAATTTTATCAGCTGCACTGCATATCTGCCGTGTCTGTTCTTCTACTGATCCCACAGGACCCAAAAGTTCATCAGGTTGTATGTAATTCGATTACCACGTTTTTGTTATTAAGGAAACTTATATAATAAACCATAAACCACACAAGTTTGTTCTCAACAACTGTTTGACATGATGCCTACAGCTGCATTCTGTCATCGCACCGCTCGCCACCGACAGGGAGTTCATCCTCACACCTTGAAGCCAAAATGGTCGCGAACTGTGCGATTCCAAAGGAACTTTCGCCCACGCACACTAAGGTTGTGGAGTGAGCTACCTGGAGAGGTTTTTTCTTGAGAGTCTGCAAGAAAGGGGTGAAAAGATGTTTGACGGGGTTGGCAACGCGTGGGTGATGCCCCTGGTATTGCAAATGTCCATAGGCTGCGGTGACTTCTTACCATCGGTCACTCCGTAAGCTTGTTTGCCACCTTAGTGGTATAAAAAAAACATAATATTCTATTGACTTCCGCCATAGAAGACAATTTTTGTCACGACAATGTTTTGAGTGGTCATTATCAGTATACAGTCCGCTTCTGTTAAAACTCAGCCTTCGTAAGAATACCATATTATTACCTATCTATGTGAACTGAGCGTTAAAAGTGTGCACCAAAATCTGTGTTTCTTTTTGACTAGCCATGCATTTTACCGACATCTCGCCAAGGCTTCGACTCTGCTAAATTACTTCGATCGAATTGTAGTTGGATCGCTATAGCAGCTTAACGGCAATTTTGATACTATATTTAGCAGAATACCAAAAACGTGTAAAACTGCCATTGTGCTGCAATAACAGTAGCAGAATTAAAAACGTGTCAAACGTTTTTCCGCATGACGGCCTATGCCTGATTCAGCCTTATGCATGCTGCTATAAAGTTAAATATCCTGTGTACGTTTTCGAGCGACCTACGATCTATGGTAACACAGGAAGTCCATATCTAATAGAACGACCCACCCAACCGAACTGCACTTATGCCCAATTATGAACTTTAGGCGACGCCTAAGTTGATTTAAAATATTCCTAACAAGAAAAATCATTGCACTAACACCAACCATACGTAATAAAAATGATCATCTTGGCGTTAATGTCCCGATTATGCTTTCACGCACGAGGGCCGGGGTCCGCCTTGACCATGGTCCAGGATTTGGCATATCAAGTAATTAAGCGAAGCGACTGCCATCTGACCTCCGTGACCCTGTAGGTTCCCCTGGTAGCGGGGTCACGGAGATCAGACGGCAGTCGCTCCACTGTATTTATCTGGTCTGCCTAGTCCTGGATCATGGTCAAGGTGGACTCTCGTTCGCGAGAGCGCAACCGGGACATTAACGCCAAGATGATTATTTTTACTTTGTGTTGCTCATGTTAGCTATGTTTATCATGTTTGTGGTATAAACACTTTAAAATTGTCTGGTAATAATAATAACAGTCATATGAGGGCCCGGGGTCCGCCTTGACCATGATTCAAGATTTGGCAGATTAGGTAATTACAGTGGAGCGACTGCCATCTGATCACCGTGACCCTGCTACCAGGGGAATCTGACCAGATTGGATCATTGTTACACATTCAGTCGCCTGAATGTGCAGGTTTAATCACGATGTTTTCGCTCACCGTAAGAGCATCGATTAGCATCCAACTAATGTACATAACTCAGAAAAGAGCCATTGGTACCTACATGGCCCCAGTGGGATTCGAACCCGGTACCTCTCGCTTACGAGTCGGCAACCTTAACCACTCGGCCACGTTTTCTCTGTGTTGCTCATCTTAGCTGTGCTTATTATGTTTGTGTAATAAATATTTGCATTTCCATCATACTTGTCTTGAGATGTTGCGGAAATACGTCGAGTTCATTCAACGATGGAACACTTTAAAATCGTCTGAAATTATAATGCAAATGATGTCCGACAGCCATCGTCTTCCGTATTTATCTCTTTGTGGAGTCGATATCTCGAATTAAAGTTGTACGCGGAAATGGCCACCGTTGGACACGAGTGCGATAATGCCCCAAAATAAGGTCGCGGTTCGGTCCCACGCAAGTTGGGTTACGGCATCGCTAAGGTATAGGTGCGTACATACATTTCTATGGTGAATATGTGGAAGGTCGGTTCAGAAAGTAAGTCAACCCTAATAATATAAGTAAGGTTTATTTAGAAATGATAATTATAGTGGTCGGGCTCTATGAATAAAAATAATATTGTATAATTTTGACTTAGGTACTTGTTTCTTTACATAAGTATTAAAGATGGGGCTCCATTTTTTTTTTTAGAATATATTTGATTAAACTTACCAAAATTAAAAAATAATATTATGTTAAAGTTTAATAGTTTCAGAGAAAAGACATAATTAATTCGGATGTTTTTTTTTGGTAGGTCGAACCACTGGGAACTTTTCAACTAAACTTTGCACAACTGAAGTACTATATGTAAGCAATTATAGAAAAAAACCAGCTCACTATCATAAAATGTCATTTTTCCTTCCTTTATCCTGCTACGGCCGTTGTATAAAAAACGTAACACCTTAAGAACAACGACTGCGATAATCCGGCGCCGATCGCGTGTCGCTTCGCTCCGCAATACCTCAATTAATATTACCAATTTATTATGCGAACTAAATATAGCCTGTGGCCGGCACATGAACCATTTCGTGCCAGAAACACCTATTGCCTTTATGTATGTGTATTGGCCGTGTGGTGACCGGCGAGAGTAGCATGTGCCGCCAACACCTTTTGACGGAGAGGTAGTACAGCCAGCTGCAGTGGGAACGGATCCCCCAGCATACAATGCATCCTCACTGAACAGTCTACAGCTGACCTCTACTTGCGTAAAACAAACCAAAAACATACGATAGGCACAGACGGTGAGAAGCGACTTTGTTTTATACAATCCTTTATTCTCGAAGATCATTTTAAATTACATTTTTATTTGAGATATTTGGCTAGAAAAATGTAGAATGCGAGATGTCGCGGCGCGAGAATTGGCCTCCTGAGGGGCGATTCTCGCGCTGTGATATCTCAAATTCGACATTTTTCTTTAGAATATTTATAATATATATTTATATAGTATATTATATATTATTAAAGGTATTTATGTATAATAGGTAAGTACATATATAACGTAGTTTATTTAGAAATGTAGTGCACATTGTCTGCTGCTTCCCCGTTTATTGCTTTTCTCCACACCCGGTAGGGTTGGCTGGAAGAGATCTCTTACAGAGATAAGCCCACCTTTGTAAACAACCTCTTGTAATATATGTTTTAACTTTTTTCATGTGCAATAAAGTATATAATAAATACTTAAACGTTACTTAAATCGATCTTCGATATATACGACTGTCGAAGGTAGTTGAGAAAATATTTTTTGGTTGCAATAGACATTTCAATGTCATTATGAATGGAGATATGTGGCTAGAAAAATGTCGAATTCGAGATGACGCGGCGCGAGAATAGGCCTTCTGGTGTGATAGAATAGAATAGAGCTTCATTCGATGCTTCATGCACATACAACCAACTTTAAGCTAGTATAGAACAAATTACAAAAAATACATGAAAAAAATACAAATCAAAATGTCACGAAGTAACTTAAGAACTAAAAAGACCTATAGGTAGCATTATAAAGACGCAAGGTCTTGACTTAGCAGAGTGATATCGTCTATTGTCATGCTTGTGTATCGACTCGTGTTTGGTGACAATACCCGGTTGTGCTGGTGCCTTAATAACTTCCAAATTATCTTGGCAATTTGCCTAGCTACCTAATTGTTATTGATGACTGCACCAGACTGGCCTGATGGCCTATAGAAGGCCAAGGATAGGCCGAAATAAATAGCACTATGGTACAGTTTTGATTTCTCGTATAGTATTGTAAAGGAAGACATTTTGCGACTAAATGTTTTATTGGTCTGGATAATGCATGGTGTTTTCATTATTCAAACATTTTTCCGAATACTTACTTAATGTTCAAATTCAAAATGTACATAACTCAGAAAAAGACCTTTGTATGGTCATGGCGACACTGGGCATCGAACTCGGATGCTCCCGCTTACGAGGCCTACCCGGTAACCATTAGGCCACCGACACTGTGAATTACAAAAAATATGAACACACTAAAAGTATCTGAATGTTTTCACTATTATAACGCAATGTGTTTGTATTATTTCGCAACCTCTGCATGACATTTGATTGTGGCATGATACTTTAGCATTATGTTAGAGCATCGGTGGCCTACTGGTCAAGGTGTGCGACTCGTAAGCGAGAGTTACCCGGTTTGAACCCAAGTGCGAGGCCATGCACCAATGACTCTTTTCTGAGTTATGTACATTAGTTGATCACTAACCGATGCTCTTACGGTGAGGGAAAACATCGTGATGAAACCTGCACATTCAGGCGACTGGATGTGTAACAATGATCCAATTTGGTCTGGTTCCCCTGTTAACTGGGTTACGGAGATCCGATGGCAATGGCTTCAATGTAATTACCTGATCTGCCAAATCCTGGATCATGGTCAAGGCGGACCCTTGGCCATCGAGTGCCAGAGCACAACCGGGACATTAACGCCATGTTAATTATTATTTTGCTTAAGCATTATGATAATTTTAGTCGCTGTGTGACCCTATTCGATTACTCTTCTGAGTATCGAGATACTATCCCTCCTATCTGAAATAATGCGCAATTCTTCCGGCCACGACCCCACTTTATCACTATTGAATGGTATGACCCAAAACTATTCATGCCCTGTAACGTGCAAAATAAATCGACTCGACTTAGAATAAAGTCAAGTTGGGAGCACACAATATGACTATGCACGTGTTATATTATACCATAACCATGATCCAATCTGGTCAGGCTTTCCTGGTAGCAGCAGTCGTTCCACTGTAATGAGCTGATCTGCCAAATCCTGGACTATGGTCAAGACGGACCCCGGGCCGTCGTGCGTGAAAGCACAACCGGGACATTAACGCCAAGATGATTTATAAGGACATGTTATATTATATGGTATTATAGTCTATTTCTAATAATTATAGGATATATTACATGTTTAAAAACCCAACTTTTAGTTAATTAGTACTAAATGTACTCACAGATTAAACATCGTTCAAACGTCCATAGGCTGCGGTGACTGCTTACCATCAGGCAGGCCGTAAGCTTGTTTGCCACCTGTGTGGTATAAAAAAAAAATACGCAAGTCAGATAGACTAGAATGACACAAAATTCCCGGTGAGTGACAAGGAAAAGGAAACTACGCCGTTTCGGAAGGATATACCTATGGAAAAGTAAAGACATAAACGATAAGTCGCATATCACATTTCTTTATCACTGTAAATAAAAAAATACTCAAATATTTGAACGAACAAGTTAGTCCTATTAGGTTTATTCACAGAGCAAGCTACATTCTTATATAGCAGGATATATAGATAGGTACTATACTGTAATAGTATAGTCAGGTGCAGAATATATGAACCCGCCTAGCGCACATTATGTGTCAAATTTCTCATACGTTAATCGCTTTCCGGTTTGTCTGCCGTATAACATTAAAAAATATATAATTCGCCATCCTTGTCTATGGTGAGTTCTAGGCAGAGGCAGAAAGAGTTTTTATCGATGATTAACATTAACAAGCGTTTCAGAAACTGGACGTAAGTGGGTACGTACGTATGGTAGGGGGTCGGTGCTCTCTGCAGCCGACTGTACCTATACTGTACCTGTGGGGCCTGTCTGTTGGTAATCATTATTAAGACGTCCAGTGCTGCTGAAGGCTCCTCTCATGCCTGCCAAACACGAAAGGCAAATTGGCTCCCCACGACCCTTAACAAAGTCGTTCGTCCATCGCGTCCGACCGTCCTACGCCGCGATCATAGAACAAATAAATCTGTTCTGTTTTCTACTTCTGTCCGGTCCGTCATCAACACTTCCAAGAACCTTTCCGCCTGATCGGTCATCGGTCGTCGGTTGTCCGCCTGCGCGCTTTACAATACAAAAGAACAAAATTCTTTATTTGCACACAAAATATCACAAATTTGCACACCAAATACAAAAGAAATGGTAGGTAGTACAAAGCTTTACGCGAATTAAATTCGCAATTGTGACAAACTTTGGAAAGTCGCGTAAAAATAAGTGCGTGTGCGAAAAGTATGCGCACACGCATATTTATCACTTACATTAGAAACGTAATCGGTACAAGGATTTGCATACTGTAAAAAATTTACCACTTTTTTTACACCATTTCATTAAATTTCAATACTCTATATTATATATTTATAGTATATTATTATATATTTATAGCATATTAGGTATACATTATATATTTTACTTGTTATGATATAGTATATGTATATGGTACATAGTATTCAATTGTAGTTAACTTAAAATTTGCACAATACTCGATATTGCTACCACCGCTCGTTAAATAGCTCATTTCGGACTATCCAAGGTAAGGTTAGCCGGAAGAAATCCCATTTTGGGATAAGCCCGCCTTTGCAATGTATATTTATTTTCTTTTGTTATTGTTCTTTATGTAGTTATACGCAATAAAGAGTTTACATACATACATACATACATACATACATACATAC
The DNA here is from genome assembly GCA_907269095.1 of Blastobasis adustella. NCBI lineage: Eukaryota > Metazoa > Arthropoda > Insecta > Lepidoptera > Blastobasidae > Blastobasis > Blastobasis adustella. The sequence goes on along the minus strand of OU026136.1, from coordinate 2,015,756 downwards.
ATAGTCTATAATATTTATAATATATTCTCTCGTCTCTAAGACATCCATAAATAATCTCATATCTCGCAAATTTGATACATTAAGATTCCAATAACAAGCCGTCTATAATAATTGCTCATGTAATTGCTTGCTCGTATGTAAATGTATTAAAGATATTTTGTGTCTACCTTCGCCACGAAAATTCGCCTTTTCCCAATCATTACTCGCGCTATCTCGAGAATAAAACACGAAATGTACGCTTTATCACGTTTAATGTCACTGTTTTTAAAATTCCAATGTCAAACGATACATCGAATATTCACGCGGTTTCGTCAGATGTTATTGATCTTGCTTCTTCTGATTCCATTTAACATGTAAATATTTATATTTATATTATGTTAAATTGCATTTTGACCATGACAGAGATTAGCTAGCAGTCATGGTTTTAGCTTTTATTCTACTTTAGTAGTGTATTTTTTCCTTTAAAAAATTGTGTCTTAATTGTCACGTGGACTCCAAAACACGCAACCTAGATTATAAATGATAAAATAAATAAATATGCTTTGACAAATTTACACAGCGCCGTCTAGCCCCAAAGTAAGCAAAACTTGTGTTATGAGTGTTAGATAACTGGTGAACTATATATACTTTCTTTTTGTAAATACATAATTATTAAACATACTACACCCAGACCCGTAACAGAAATTAAAATTCATTATTTCAATTTCTGCTTGGCCGTGAATCGAACCCGGGACCTCTGCGTGGCAGACCGGCACGTTAACCGACGAACCACTCAGGTCTTCATTATTATTGTATTTTAAATGGAAAACTGGAACCATTTCCGAGAAACCAATGTACCTAATTACGTACGAGAATCGTTCGTATAATAGCATCTCCATATATGGAGTTTTAGTTTTTTGAATGTGATACGATAATGATCAATTAACAAGTTTAAAACGTTCCGTTGTTATCAATCACACATTAGTCATACTCACTCATTGATTAAAATTAGATACATGGTTGTTCATCCATTCAAATATCGAAACATTTGTCTTTTTTTCGTATTTACACACATGACGAAATGTGGCCTTCCGAAATTTTATTTTCTAAGGTGCCAAACCCGCCACCGCAGTCTATGGACTAGGGGCATCACCCACGCGTTGCTGACACCGTAAAAACCTTTTCATCCCTTTCTTGAAAAACTCCATGTTGTACTCTCCAGGGAAAACCTCTCTAGATAGTTCATTGCACAATCTTAGTGTGCGAGAAAGTTCCTTTGGAACCGCACAGTTCGCCACCAATTTGGCTCCAAGGTGGGCGTGAGGTGTGTCGATGGCGAGCGGTGTGATGATAGAACGTAGCTGTAGGCATCATGTCCAACACTACTTTTGCGTAATTTTGAACCTTCGCCAACTGCGTACTAAAATTCGCGACAACAACGGTTTTATTTAATCAGCTGTCGTTTTTACAATAGCGCTCGTTGTAGTCTCAAAATAACTACGCTTTCATGTTTTGTCGCTTTTTAAATTATCACGTGGAAACTTCACTGACTAACGTGTGAATTATTGTCTTATATTGTAAGTAACATTGTAAGCTGTTTGTTTTCCTTAATAAAGAAAAATAAATAAATGCGCAAGAGTTTATTTTTCTTTTGTTAGGTTTTAGGGGGTTTCGCCGTACGCCTTGTAGCGTTACGCTTTATAGATGAACTAGCCAGTCCGGCGCCATTTCGTACCCGTGAAGTCCTACCCCTACCCCTACCCTACACTACCTTACGTTATCCTACACTACCCTACATCTACCCTACACCGACCTTACACCTACATTACCCCTATCTATTGATAAAAACCGCATTAAAATCCGTTGCGCAGTTTCAAAGATCTAAGCGTATAGATTGTGTAAGTAAGCTCAGTAAGTAGGAGTGAAGCAGTGCGCCGAGTAAAAGTGGCGTAAAGTTCAGCCGTTAAACATTACGTCGTGTGAGAGTGGCTTACGTATTAGTTTTTTTTTTTTTTTTTTTTTTATATTAGACAAGACAAGCATTTGACCGCCATCTCACCTGTTGGTAAGTGACGATGCGGCCGAAGATGGAGCATGCTCGTCTTGGAACAGCCTATTCACTCTAGCCTTGAAGGCATCCAGATTATTTTGATCAGGGATGAAGGGATGATTAGTGATGAAAACTACTAGCAGTTATAAGGTCGAAGAGCTAGATAGCGTGTTACGCCGTTGAAGAGCGGCGTAAACTGTTTGAAATAATAAAATGAAAGGAACAAATGGCTCAGGGTAATGGGTCGTATATTCTGGAAGGTCTGGTGTAGAGGTACAGAGATTAAAAAACAGTGGTGGTACAGAGCTTAAAAAAAATAAAACGCTATACTGTATGTATATAGAAAGGTATACTTTTACTTGCGGTTGCCCTAGATAAATAATTTCCAGTTCCTCCGAGTCAGGGTTGTGCGTGCCAGACTGAGCAGCATGATGAAGTGAAGGCCGATTTACACGTATTACGTTGGTAAGTAGTTAACTAAATATTAAGCCACTTGCATATTTATTTATTTTATTTACTTAAGGAAAACCAACAACATAGATTTCAATATAAAATAATACTGTCACTAATACTGTGTGTTTTATAGTAACAAAATTAAACTAAATTCGTTGTTTACATGCAAAGTTCATGTTTAGTTAACTTTTCAAAATTTTCAACAACATTGCAAAGTTGAGATGTCCAACTTTGACAAAATCCACCATGACCGAGTCCATGTTCGCAACCGAGTCTCATGGACACCCTAATTCATTTGAAATCTTAAAGAACAACTGACATAAAATTATTATTTTGTAGTATAAAACAAAATCGCTTCTCGCCGTCTGTCCCTTTGTATCATATACGCTTAGATCTTTTGAGCAACGCAACGGATTTTAATGCGGTTGTAAACAATAGATAGAGTGATTCAAGAGCAAGGTTTATAAGCAAGAAAGTACGAAAGTAGGCAAACGAAGTCGCGCCCGGTCCACTTGAAACAATAATTTGGTTTTATCAAACGATATTTTTCCGAATTTTTGGCTGTCCAGTTGTCATTCAAATTCGAATTATGACAGCTTTAGACCGGTCCTCAGTTTTGTTTGCGCATCCAGTCACTGCCAGCTGTTTTACACATCCAGTACTCTCAGCTGTTTTGCGCAGATTGTCGCTCCGTATAGCCACAGGATCTTCTACACCACGTTTGCCCAATCAATTACTGAGTTGAAAATGATTGAAGAATGAATGTTTTGAATGAACGACGGTTAAATAGCCGTTCTCAGCGGCGCGCAGTTCGGTTCTCTGTAAACGATCTACTTTCCCGCGGAAACCTATTTTCCCGAGATAAAAACATAGCCTATGTTACTCAGTGATAATGTAGCATTGTATTGTTGAAAGAATTTTTAATATCGGTCCAGTATTTTTTGAGTCTATTCATTACAAACAAACAAAACATACGCTCGCAAACAAAAAACAAATCTTTTCTCTTAACAACATTAGTATAGACAAAACATATTTGTCATGAGGTGTGAGTTCAACTTAAGCACAGTTTTTTAATGCGCACAACTCTTTGCTTAACACAATTGCGGTTGCGCTAAGTGCGAATTTCCTATTATTGTTTTGCTGTGTGCGCAGGGAACAAAGACTTGGTTACTTTGTTATTATATGTTCTGTGGTTTCTGCGAACAACGAGCTCATTATACTTTGACGTTTCCTGTCACGTTTTGTCGTATTCCTGTGTGAAATTGCAAATGGGATGAATTTACATTCGTGATTAAATTTTTATATGGGTAACGAAATGATTAGTGACATTAAGGCGACTGAATGTCTAACCATGATCCAAACTTATCAGGTTCCCCTGGTGGCAGGGTCACGGAGGTCAGATATCAGTCGTTCCACTGTAATTATCTGATCTGCCAAATCCTGGATCATGGGAAATGAACGCAAAGATTATGATTATTTTTAATAATTATTGGAGGATATTGCCACAATCTTTACGCTTGGAGATGGCGGTGTATTGACAATACTGAACATAAAATGGGCAGCAGGCCCGTTATCAAGTTTACGAAGGAAATAGATGGTCCGCCTCTATGAAATTCGCTCAGACCAAATAAGAAATAAAGACAGAATCCTGAGAACTAAATACTGACGCACGCAAAACTACGCCTGGGGCAAACTTATCCAAATTTGGGGAACCGTGGCTTTGGCAGTAGAGGGGCATTTACTATTCCACGAATATTTATTACTTGCCATTTTGCTGCCAGAGCAACGTGTTATAGAGGTAGGCAACGCATTGGCGATACTCTTGGTGTTGCTAATGTCTATAGGCAGTGGTGACCACTTTTCATCAGGTGGCCCGCTTGCCTGTTTGCCTACCGTATGACATTACAAAAAAAAACTAGGCCTGACTTATAGTAGTATATATATTCTGTGGCCTGCGCCTATTGACAACCAAACTACCAACCAATGCGGCCTCTATCACTGTTGACAGCGCGCCATATTTATTTCTTACTAGCTTTTGACGGCGACATCGTCGGCGTGGACTACAGGATATTTGGAGTGTCTAATATTAAGCAACACTGTCTGGTGAAGAGTGTCTAATATTCAGCAACACTGTCTGGTGAAGCACTCTTATTAAAAAAGAAGCGTTTTACTTTGGATTTGAAAACTCCCAGGTTGTATTTATCAACAGTAAATCAGATTAGGTCCGAGACTTCCGTCGCGGTTCGCACAATAAATGTTGAAGCAAAGTTGTTTGTGCGAGTAGTTTTCGTAATTTCGACTGTAAAATAGTGTAATTTCGCCGAGGCGACCTCGTTTGGTGGTGGAACAAATATGGGGGTATTAGATTGGCCAATTCCATTGCAGTCTCTGAAACGTATCCCGTAACAAAGAAATAGACATTAACATGTACACGCTCGACAAATATAACCCTCCTTCTTTCGCAGTCCTGTAAAAACAGATAGTTTAGACAAAGTAAGACTGACTTATTTGATCTGAGGACATTTGTCGCCTTATACGACATTCGTCAATGAATGGGGTTGCATGCTATCATAATACACATTATTTGACCATGGAAGGTGGAGGTACTCAGAATGTTTTCCAATCGTCGTTCCAGTTACCCACGCTTATTTGGTCCTTGGTCGCGCGCACATGTTGATCTGATTATTAAAAAGTAGGACAAATCTCAGTCACGGTCACATGGGCACAGAACTTGTTAAACCTGTAACGCCACGCTTACACAACTCACAAACATTCTGAGGCGAATTTATGATTAGTTTACATATATTCGCGTACGTTTCCTGTGGAGATGCCACAGGAAACAGAATCCCAAATAATATTAAACACAGTCCCACGCTGCGTCTGTCTGTCTGTTGGTTTGCGATGCCTAAATAAAAAACTGGCCTGATTGACCACTGAACGGATTTCCATTCGGTTTTCGCCAATAGACAGAGTGATTTATGAGGAAGGTTTAGGTGTATAAGTAGTTAAGTGTACTACCAGTGCAAAGCAGGGGTGGGTCGCTAGTTATGTCTCCTGCGGTTTTCATCCACGTTTAGTCCGAAACTCTACTAACATTCGACTAACCCGGCGGGCGGGATATAGGTACCCTACCTTTTGTAGCGACATCTATCGCTCCAATAGGGAAACTTAACAATACTTACATTACGAGTACACGAACACAAGGTTGGCAAGCTCCCGCGCATAGATGGCGCTGACAGTTCCTACATCGCGCTAGAGAAGTGTTCTAACTACAGCGATATTAATACTACTTTTGACTATCAACTGACCCCTGACCCCTGGCCACAACACCCGGCTTAGTCGGTAATTACCCCTTTCCACCTTCTCCATCTTCACTTTCCAACATTGGCGGCCACCTTATCCTTCACCGCCAAATTCTTATTAAAATACTTTTTTATACCACTAAAGTGGCAAACAAGCTTACGGCCTGCCTGATGGTAAGCAGTCACCGCAGCAAGGTGCACTGTTAGGGGCATTAACCGTGCGTTGCCGACCCCGTAAAAACCTTTTTACCTCTTTCTTGAAGAACTCCATGTTTTACTCTACAGGGAAAAGTAATGCTCCAGCACCAATTCACAGCCTCCTTCCCTCCTCAGGTGTCCACAGCGAGATCTCGTCGACGGTGCGCTACTGGCGCGCGAGCTGGTGGGGGGCGCCGGTGCGCGAGCTGCACCGCACGCTGTGGGGGTCACTGCCGGACATCCTCGCTTCGGAGCAGCTGACGTTCGCGCCGTGAGTACAGCCCCACTTATTTCCAGGAATCTTCGGAACTGTTTTTCGAGCTCCACCTAATCTGTAGCTAATACAAGCTGACTTCTTCACCTCCTACTGTACCTCAACACCTTTCTTTAGTTCTATTCAGAAGTAATGAATTTGCCCCTACGTTGACGTCGATGTCAGCAGAGCCAAACGAGCAGACACCTGATGGTAAGCGGTAACTGTTGCCCGTAACATCAGCGATTCATTCAGTTAGGTTGCGGGAAACGAAAATGCAGAACCGCACTGGCGTTGTCACTGTGAGGACTGTTAAGATGAAATGACTCACCTTCAAACCGGAACAATGCAAACTTTGCTACTTGGTGGCTGAAATATATAGATCTTGTCGATAGACGAATTAGTCCTTAGACCCGTGGCATGGAAAATGAAAGTTGAGGTAGGTCGATCGACAGTTATTAGTCAAAGATCGCAGCTTTTACCTGTTGTAACTGTCAGAACAGTCTGAAGAGTTGTTAACTATGAACCGATGCCGCCTACAAACGGAATGCCACAGAGAGCAAGTTTTTGTATCGCGGAAATCATGTTTAGTGCGAATGCGATGTGTTTTTTAAATACATCCTTATTGAATTTGCATATTTGAATAAAATAAGAATAGGATCGCAGTCAGTGAATACCTACTTATTCTACGATAATGTTTTTCCTTTGAATTCGACTCCGTAGACCAGTTTTTGTACTACAGTCAGCTGACAGTGAACGTATCCACCTAGCATATACTTATAACACCACGCGCGCCGCGCTCGTCCCACAATAGGGGCTAATTGTTAATTAATTTAATTATTTGTCAATTTATTAAATGCTACGCAGTGACAGACGAGCAGATATCCAATCTGATGGTAAGCTTAAACTGTCGCCCATATCATCTACGATTCATGAATTTAGGTTGCAGGCAACAAAAATGCAAAACCGCAGATGCGTTGTCACTGTTACGAGGACTAAGATGGGATGCTTCATGCCTGTGATTGTGCGTTATTTCAGACCAATTTATATGATAATTTTACAATCCATCAATGGATCGAGCAAACATATTCGCTGGCTAAATCATGAGCGAAATGAAGCTAACAACAGTATCACGAGTCAACGGTTGATTACCTGTGTGTTGATGTCTGATGTCATAACACAACGGCAATTTAATGCAAAAAAATCATTCATTTGTGTCGGTGTGTAGCTTACTTGGTTTTAGCTCTACAATGCACCGGTTGTGGTCTTGTGGTATGTACTGACTGTAAAACATGTTCACGTCAATCGTTCACCTACTTTATTGTTATTTTATTTATGTACCTACTTGCATAAAAAATAACAACACTACATGAAGAATTTGTGCCGACTATTATTTTGGTAGCGGACGGTATCGGAGATATTATGCATGTATTTAGACTAAAATCTTCAGGCGACTGAATGTGTAACCATGGTCCAATCTAGTCCGGTCCCCTGGTAGCAGGGTCAATGAGGTCAGATGGCAGTCGCTCCGCTGCAATTATCTGATCTGCCAAATCCTGGATCATGGTCAACGCGGATCCTTTGCCCTCGTGCGCGAGAGCACAACCGGGACATTAACGCCAAGATGATTGTTTTCTTATTTAGACGTAAAATCTCGACCTTTCAGCCGTGAACCAAACAAAGATACATTTGCGTACATTGACTTTGTAATACAAGGATGTCGTTCGTGCCAAATATAGTTCCACCACGCGATGCGAAGATTTCACTTTCACGTAGCTGAAACCGGTAGCTACCGGTTTTACCGGTGGTGAGACTGATGAGCTTTTATTTGTCGCTTGATGGTTCTAAAGCGGGTTTGGGCGTGAAAAGACAAAAAAATATAGTAGACAACTGGTTGCGAAACACAGTGATGCTGGCGGCCGAAAGAACAGGCAGACAGAGTTACTTTCGCTTTTATATCGGTTATCTAACACCATAGTAAAAGCTTTGCTTAGTTTGGGGCTAGATGGCGCTGTGTGCATTTGTCCACGATAATTTTTTTCGGCTAGCCTACAAGCCACTTAAGCTTTCTAAAACTCTGAGCTATGCCACTTATGATGGTAGTTATCTATTGTATGACCTCGTTTCGGTTTTGTTATAAGGTTTTTACAGCATTCATTCATTCAAAGACGAGTTCTTTAAGCCTAAGGGACAGCTAACGCCTCCTTTTAGCAAACTCATGTTGGCTAAAGATGCACCAAATAGCTTAGTATTTTTTTATACTATACGGCAGATAAACAGACATGCGGACCACCTGATGGAAGGACTAGTGTTAGTATGTTGCTGTAACTACAAAGGAAAATTTTCTTGAAGCGGTAATGTACTTATGCTCTTGCACTGTACTTTCCACATAAATCATCATCTAGGCGTTAATGTGCCGATTGCGCTCTCGCGCACGAGGGCCCGGGGTCCGCCTTGACCATCATCCAGGATTTGGGAGATCAGGTAATTACAGTGGAGCGACTGCCATCTGACCTCTGCGACCCTGCTACCAAGGGAACCTGACCAGCGAGGCAGCAAATTGAATAATCGTTATACATTCATTCGCCTAAACGTTCAGGTTTCATCACGATGTTTTCCCTCACCGTAAGGGCGGGCGAGCCGACTTTGGTTGGACGTCCGACCACGCCCCCACATACGAAAAGCTACTTTATTTTATACAACGTAAGGATTACTATCAACTGCCTAGGTCGGCCCAGTGTTGTAAGTGTGCTGTGGATGGCTATTCCACGGCCCGTCTGTACAAACGGTCAGTGTGTTTATTGACGCTTTCATTTTGCACTGTCCAACTTTATTGAGCCATATTTATGTGGAAAGGAGCATCAGCGGCCGAGCGGTAAGGGTATCCGACTCGTAAGCGAGAGGTATCGGGTTCGAATCCCGCGGCGGCCATGTACCAATGACTGTTTTCTGAGTTATGTACATTAATTAAATACTAACCGATGCTCTTACGGTGAGGGAGAACATCGTGATGAAACCTGCACATTTAGGCGAATGAATGTGTAATCATGATCCAATCTGGTTAGGCTCCCCTGGTAGCAAGGTCGCGGAGGTCAGATAGCAGTTGCTCCAGTAATTACCTGATTTGCCAAATCATGGATCACAGTCAAGGCGGACCTCGGGCCCTCGAGCGCGAGAACACCTTTTTTGAATAAAAGGATTTGTATCAACTATCAAGTTTCTAGCTCCTAGATCGGCCCTGTATCATAATATGTAGCGCCTTGTACCGCAACCCTGTGTCGCGCTTTTTAATAATAGTAAATGAAGTAATAAAAATAAAAAAGCTATTACGACCTTATCAAATATTATGGGCAATTCCCACCATTTTACGGCGTATTGCGGCGAAATATTGCCACCGTACGCAATACACAAGCAGAACACAGATGCAGTAGCAGTGGCAGTAACACATTAGCGTAACACACACTGTGTCGTTACCTGTCCCTTGCAAACATGAGAGCAATACGTGCGTTGCCTCAGCGCCGGCGTTACAAAACGAGTTCACAGCGAGCAAAAAAAAAACTGTGGCGAGGAGTTGTGGCCTCCACCATTCTACGAGTAGAGTTGCTGCCGCGTGCAATCCGTGGTATACGTTCAGGTCTAACGTATAGGTCGGTAGCTGAGGGTTATAATGTAATACAATAATACAAGTCGACGGTAAATAACTATGTTATCAAGCTCAGAATGAGGTGCTCTACATATCTTAGCGTCGCGAGGGTTTTTATTTTTTATTTTCTCTAAGGCGCTGTCCAAATTGGCAACGATCGTGCGACCATGGTCGCACGACGGACGTTGCCCGACCAATAGCTCGCAAAACACTGCCTGTCGCACGCCCGTTGCCAATTAGGACAGTGCCTATGGCCTATGGCGGTGGTGCCGCGGCGCCTGATCATTGAATTTTTTTATTGATGTAAAATGATTTTATTGTGTAAGTATTTTCTGACATTCATGAGTGTTTGTATAAATAAATAATCATTTATTTCAGAATTTACAATTCCATATGTTTTTAGATACATGAGTAGGTCGTCTTTAAATTCATTGTTAAAAATATTAAAACAAAAACAATGTCACATAATTCCATATTTATGTCACTTAAATAAAATTCTTTAATTTAATTAAGTCAAATAATTTCATAAAATTATAAAAACTATCTATGTCAATACATTACAATTATTAAACCTAAACTGAACAAACGTAGTTTGATTGACGGCCATCTGACCTCCGTGAGCCTGTTGACAGGGGGAGCCTGACCAGTTAGATAAATTAACTCCTGGTCATCTATGTTGTCCTCTGGCTATAGCCTCAACAAAATTAGAGTAGTTTAATATTGTGATATGTCAAATTTAGTTGTCGACTGAGATAGGCAATAGCCACCCACATCTGATCATGGTTACACTTTCAGTCGCCTGAATGTGCAGGACGCAGGTTTCAGACTTTGTTTTACGATATATAGGTATGGATATTAGATATACATAAACCGATGCAATCACTCAATCCAGACACGAGTGAAACACAAAGAATCAGCGGGGCCCCTTGCAATCCGCCCACGCTGCGCAAATGTCATTGGCCTCAAAATGTGCTTCGCAACGCGCCTTTCACGCGCCCATCGCGCGGCCGTGACCGTGCCACTGGCGGCGCCGCGCCTCCTGCGCGCGCGCACCGCACCGACCGGTTCCGAAAATAATAAATAATAATCAACTTTTGGTTAATGCCCCGGTTGTGCTCTCGATGAGGGCCCGGGGTCCGCCTTCACCATGATTCAGGATTTGGCGACCAGACCTTCTCAGATTCATCTACCAGACTAGACTACCATCAGACCAAATAATTATAACCCTAATATTTTAATGTTTCTAAAATTGCTGTGCCCGTCAGGGTCATAATTGTAAAAAATACTTTTATAAAGCAATAAACATTTGAGTATTGACCTCCGTGACCCTGGTACCAGGGGAACCTGATCAGATTGGATAATGGTTACAAATTCAGTTGCCTGAATTTGCAGGTTTTATCACGATGTTTTCCCTCACCGTAAGAGCATCGATTAGAATTCAACTAATGTACATAACTCAAAAAAGAGTCATTGGTACATGGCCGCAGCGGGATGCGAACCTGGTACCTCTCGCTGACGAGTCGAATACTCAACCACTCGGCCACCGACACTCCATAGACCTGTTCCGAAAATCGTATGGCGAATCTTGGCCATTTTTTATTTTACTTATATTAATATTTGGCGGTTAGGCTAGGAAAGTAGTTAAGTACTTAGATGTCTAGACATTAGAGTATGCGGTTTTATTTATTTGAAAACCAGTTTTTAATCCACCATCTCGTACTCAGCGTTTTGCATCCATTTTTCTTAATCGCACTGCAGTTCCAGTCCTTTGTTAAAATGGCCAATGCAAATCTTTGTGTCGGAGGCCAAGATCCCCTTCGGGTCGATGAACTAGCGAAGTAAGTTTACCTCATTGAGATGGTCCTTAGCTTATTTTATTAATATCCATTGAGTAGTTTGGAAAAGTATTTGAGGACTTCAGCTTCCTCCACGCCAGGGTTATGCCGTCATCCAAAAAATATGTTAAAAAAGTGTGGAGATCGCAGTAGGTATTTAAAATACACAATAACACTGCTGATCTTTTTTGTCTACAGAGGTCCTAAGGTCAGCCTCTAAGACCGAATTAGTTATACTGATTTGTACGACATCCATTAGACGAAGGGGTTTGTGCAATATTTTACTAATGTACTCTGTTCAATAAATAATAATAATATTACGTCACAGGGTGCCAACCGGCTCCCGAGATGGGTTCTGCCATTCAGAGACCCCAGCGGAAAACCTTGATCAACCTAGCTCGGCCAACTGCATTAGGAGCCACGCCTAACTAGCTTGTATGGCTCACCTAATGAGTGAAGAGTTACTTTACGATACCGAAGTTCGACTAGCCTTAAGACAGTCTCAGAAGTAAGTACCAGGACTCAAAGGGCACAATACGAAAATCTGTTGCATAAACCTCAATGCAAATTTTGTATAAATAAAAATAATGTATACAATATGTGCATAATTTTGTATAATAATTTACCAAATGAAATTAAAATATTAGAGGAAAGGCAGTTTAAAGTAAAGTTAACTGGATGGCTTCTACAATATTGTTTTTATGACACTAAAGAATTTTTTAATTATAAAAATATGGTTCCAATTACACAGACTTTGTAGAAAAAAGTGCTAAAATTATGTATAAGTGCTATTAATTTTTAATTTTGTGGTATGTGTTAAATATGCTTATATACCTACTAATTTAATATTTGTATGCCCAAAATAGGGCTAGACATAGAGAGACATTCAACTTTATAACTACTAAGTTATGTATACACACCTATGTTACAAATAAATGACTTTGAACATAAAGTACGATGTGGTCACCTATCTCACTCAGCAAGCTTTGCTTAAGCCTGGTATATTCTGTATGTATGAAACAAAGCCTTTTCATTCACTCTACTTTACCGGACATCAAATGGCACTTGTCCTCGTTTTGCCTGAATATCAAAAACTTTCGGCCAAACAGGCCTTTGCTAGTTGCAAAACAAGTTGCAACTATACCCATCACTGTTTCAAGGTAGTCAACACAACAATAGGTGTGAGTGACAGCAGTCAAATAGAAAAAAAATATACCTAGTAGTGGGGTAATAATTCGACTGGTTTGTTGACTGACTTTTGATAAAACGACTGTTCAGTTTGCATCGCGTTATATTCAAAATTAATATTTTATATTAATATTAAAATTATATTAATCAAAAAGGCATATACTGAAAGGAGGACACTTAGTCGTTTCAAATCTTTACACAGTATAAAACAAAGTCGTTTCCGCCGTCAGTCCCTATGTATCAATGTATGTATGTACACTTAGATCTTTTAAACTACACAACGAATTTTAATGCGGTTTTCACAATAGAAAGAGCGATTCAACAGGAAGGTTGACAGGGTAGGCAACACGTTCAGGCAAAGTTCAAATAAAATTAAATTTGTTACCTAGTTTGAGTTTTTGCATTGCTGCGAAGGCCAAACAAAGATTAATTTTAATGTTAAAGAAACTTGATTCGGTTCAAATAAGAGAAATATCTTAATTTTGCATTATTGGTTAATTAATTTTGTTGGCCATGCACCAATGACACTGTTTTAGTTATGTACGTTAGTTAAACACTAACCGATGCTATTTCGGTGAGGGAAAACATGTATGTATGTAAACTCTTTATTGCATAATAATTAAATACAAAATGCGAAAAATGAAATTTTACAAAGCAAAGGCGGGCTTATCCCACAATGTGATTTCTTCCAGCCAACCCCATACCCTTTGAAAGGAGATCTAAAGAGCGGTGGAGGCAATACAGAGCACTTATAATTAAATTACATTTATTTCTACAGTATTAATTAACGTAAACAGAAACTCAATTAGGATAATTTTAAACATGGTGGTCTTCTAAATAAATATATAAATATAAATAGATATTTATATAATATATACTATAGCTATACAATATAAATAAATACAATTATATATATACATATATATATACTATATATATAATATAATAAAGCTCTATTAACTGCTGAGAAAGTGCTGAACATATCATGATGAAATCTGCACATTTAGGTGACTGAATGGTAACTGTGAATACTATCATCTAATCTGGTCAGCTTCCCCTGTTAACTGGGTCACGGAGGTAAGACGGCCATCGCTCCACTGTAATCACCTGATCTGCCAAGCTCTGGATCTTGATCAAAGCGGACCCCGGGCCCTCGCGCGCGAGACCACAACCGAGACAACGCCAACATGGCACACGAGTTTGATCTCTTTTTTGACGTGGCAAAAAAACCAATTAGGAACCCTTGTAGACTGTAGGGCTGCGAAGTAGACTAATTAGCGCCAATTCTTACTTAGTGTCGACATTTCGCACCGTGACACTATTAGCACCGACGTGCCATCGGGCATCGTTAGCGAGTAGCAACCAGTTTTTCATACTTCGCAAAGCAGACAGAGGTTACTTTTCCTGTATGCCAGACGGCCCAGGGACAGTAGGTATTTGTGAACCGCTTGCCCCGAATGGAACGGTCGACTGCATGAAAAATGCAATGCTTTTTAAATTGCATTGGTGACGCCGAAAGCGGACGGTTCAAATATAGTGAAAGTTTGCATCGTGCATCAAAATATTGAATTTCGAAATTTATAACCATTCGACTCGAGGCGTGCGGTTCAAAAATATGGCCCCAGCCCCAGCGGAACTGTGCGCTATAATTATTGTCAGTCTTTTGCGAGTTACTAAAGCGTCTGTTGGAACAGATTACAGATGTCGGAAAACCCAAGGTCATCTTTAAGTCAAATATTTCTCAAATTAATGCTGTTTTGACCATATGAAGCGGGTTGCTGAATACCTATCTTCAATACCGCACCATACCCATATTTGTCGACCTGAGTGGTTCTGCCACGCAGAGATCCCGAGTTCAATTTCCGGTCGGGCAGAAATTGAAATGATGAATTGTAAATTCTGTTACGGTTCTGGGTGTACTATGTATATTAAATAAGTATTAAAAAAACGTATATTACTAGTTTATCAGTTATCTAACGCCCATCACCCATAACACAAGCTTTGCTTATTTTGGGGCTAGATAAAGCTGTGTGAATTAGTCCATATATACCTACTACATTAAATACCTATGCATTTTCATATCTGTTTCACGTGTAGGTACGTAGAGTAGATAGCTTATGCATCGGCGAGGCGTATGTTTACATTAGTCAGGTCCGGAGTCATAACGTCTATTGTTACCGTCTCTGGGCCAGTGGGTGCTGTAAACACGGCTCGGGTGTCGGCCCGTCTTCCTGTTCGGGGAATCGTACTGACTGGCCATTGACGGTTCATACATACATACATATCGTATCATTTATTCGTAGAAATAATCGTACATCGTCAAAAATTAACATCAGTTAATTCAATAAAGTACAATTCAAAATGTAGGCAATGTTTTAAACTATCGCGGTTATGATGATGCATGCAACTGCATTGAAACTACCTACTCGTAAACAAGGGTACGCGGTATGAAACTCGCAATATACCTTTAAAACAGTTCATAATGTACGTAATAGTGAATAATAAAATTCAATTAAAATACTTTCAATCATAAAAATGTTAATGTTACTTAAAAATGAACGGACCGAGTGTTACTACAATCGGCAACAGATGCATTCGTCATCTCACCAGGCAAACGGCCTCAAAGGCCAGGCACGACTTACCGATGCACAAGCATAGGTCACCGCGGGAATCGTGATGGTTCACGAGGTTGGACGTGGTGTATGATGTGAGAAATTTCATCATGAGACAGGTAGTTTGACTGTGGAGTCGTCCCTAGACTGTAAAAAGAGGTTGGGGTCATTGGAGATGTGGTGCCGGATAGGTGCCACCTGATGGAAAGTGGTCACCGCCGCCCATGGACATCAGCATCACCAGGGGTGCTACCAATGCGTTGCCCGCCTCTAAGGAACCCTCTAATATACCTCTTGAACGATCCCATGTTATAGTCCAAAGGAAACACTGTGGCTGGGAGCTCATTCCACATCCGGATCGTACGAGCGAGAAACGTTCTTTCGAATCTTCGCGTGGACACCACTAGAGGGTCCACGTAATGGGGATGAGCACCCAGCCCACGGCGGGTGGTGCGATGGCGGAATTGTGCTGTGGGCACCAGATCAATTAATTCCTCAGAACATTGCAAAGTACAATACTTTTGTAATGTGTACGGCCAAGGAATAAAACGCATTACCCGCTAGTGTGTTCCCTGATCTTTATAACCTGGACGCCTTCAAGGCTGGAGTGAATAGGCTGTTCTTAGACAGGCATGCTCCATCTACGGCAGCATCGTTACTTACCACCAGGTGAGATGGCGGTCACATGCCTGGCTAGTCTAACATTAAACAAACAACATACATAATGAATGTAAAAGATTGTCTATTTATATGTTACTGCAGGCATTGATCCATAAGCCTTGACCTGAACGAAGTCACGGGCAAACTACCATAATTACTACTATAGAAAACATTGCCCACAAATATACATAGTATGAAACAAAGTCGCTTCCCGCCGTCTGTCGCTATGTATCTATGTACATCTAAATCTTTTAAACTAAGCAACGGATTTTTTAACCCGGTTTTCAACAATAGATAGAGTGATTCACGAGATAGGTTTATAAGCAAAAAACGGGTAGGTAGGGGTAAAGTAGGTGTACGCGAACGAAGTCGCGCCGGGTCCACTAGTGTTAAATATAACATTGTTATTAATAATTTAATGTCATTTAAATTTTTATTATTTATATCATGACGAAATCTCGGTGAATTGCTTAAATTGGTACGTAGGGGTAAAGTAGGTGTACGCGAACGAAGTCGCGCCGGCCACTAGTATTATTATAAAAGGAAAATGTGAATGACTGTCTGACGCATCCAACGCACAGGTCGAAACAACTGGGCAGATAGTGACTGGTGACTCAGGCGTTCGCTAAGAAGTGTTGGGAACTTCCTGCAGAAATTTGATCAAATGTGGGATCGCAATATTAAATGAGATGATGCAATACAGCTCCACGCAAACTTAGTTTTAGTCTCATTTAAACGTCTTCACATATAAAGTAGACAGAGAGAGGCTTTCTCGAGATATTTCCTCGTCATCCGCTCGTGGCTTCACCTTCCATAAGCTAAACTATCTTAAGCTAATGTAATAAATAAATCAACTTTAGCCTAAAATTACATGTTACTGTTACTTTTGTAACAGAATAAGTGCAGGTGCATGATGGTGATGAAATCGCTAAAGCTAGTGACAAGCTACAGAGGTACAGAGGTTCCTAAACTGTGCGGTGTGACCTCCTAAGGGCTTTGCGTGACAATCATCATCATCATCATGATCATCCGAGCGGTCAAGCCAGGGTCCGCTTTCCTATTTTATTTTCTCCACTTTGCCGCATCTTCGGCATCCTTACGTCGAAAGCCGTTGGCACTCGCGTCCGACTCGGCGATGTCAATCCGAGACAATCAATATGTGCAAATTAGAAAAAGTTACGAGAGTAGCGATTTAAAAACTTTATTTGAGAAGTCATTATCTTTTCAAAAGAGTAATTGTCTGTTAGAGGCACACAAAGCGATATTCTTTTAGAAGTGCGTCGCAGAAAGTTACAGCACGTAAAAGGGGAGTCGTGCTATTAAAAGGATTGGGATCCCCAGAGCTAGTGCATAAGGCAGTGAACGCGGTGTAGAAATCCAATTGTCCTCGCGCATAAGCATACCTACACAAGCTGTAGCTAACACCTCGGGCTGTATTTTTACGGCATCTTTACGACCTGTTTTACAACCACCGATCCTATTGGAGAATTTATTTGCGTCTCACCGATTGCCGTATGGGTGTGTGCGATGCCTACATACTATATAATCTCTGGTGTTCCGTTGGATTTCGTTTGTTCCACTGTGCTCGGGTGTTATCGGTCGTTATCGGTCAATCACGCATCGCATCGGAAACCCGGAACATCTGCTGATTTGGCAGGTGGGTCGAAATGAAATGAAATGTAATGAAATACATTTATTTACACACACATATGGAACAATAGTACAAAACAATAAGACTAAAACAATACCTAATCGACTTAATTGAATTACTGACATATTGGTGTAAGATAATATTATGTCACTGTTTGGATTCAGGTTCCCCTGGTAGCATGGTCACGAAGGTCAGATTGCAGTCGTTCCACTGTAATTATATGCTAAATCCTGGATCATAGTCAAGGCGGACTCCGGTCTCTCGCGTGCGATTACTAACATAGCGGTGTAAGATAATATTATGTCACTATTTGGATTCTGTAATGATCTGATCAATATCGATATTTATTTATTTATTTAAAAAAAGCCTAATCGGGTTGGAGATCGCAGTGTTGAAGACACACCACGGAAAACGCTACAGCCTATATTCTGGCCTGTGGAAGTCGAAGCTGGTCTAGGTAGACCTAATCGGGTTGACCACATCCGTGAACGTACAGCAGCTACATGGGGGTTCAAAGAAAACTGACGCGTTCTGGTACAACGCCATCCACGTACGTACGGTCGAACAAATAAAAGCGTGTTACTTGTTCGGCCATACGAACAACACATAGTTGGAATTGCTTTGGTGCTTTAATTTACTCTGCCACAGCACGGCTTAGATTACGGTCGAGACGTTCGTTTTTACAAGCTTTTTTAACTTGCACTGTTCGTATGAATGTAAGTTGACTGTCAAAATTTTCAAAAAAATTCGCCCATTTGGTGGTATCGGATTTAGCTGAAATTTGGTATAGCTATTTGGTATATAATGTAACTTGGATGACAACCATGGAGCTGATCTGATGATAGAGTCGATGGACGTAATAAGATAACCTCTTTGTTGGCACTTTTGAATAGTCTTGATGAGTAGGTATTAGAAGCTTGTTATGAAAAACAAAATTTATTTATTTATTTATTTTTATAGGATATCCAACAGCAATTTTAAGCCATAACATGTTTACAATTTAGAAGCCATTAACAGGATAACACAATTACAGTAATTTGGTAAACAAACGACTCCAGGAAAGTATCAAATAATACAGGAAAGTTGAATCTGGGTAATACATCTTATACTATTAGGGAGTAATACGTAAGAAAAAAAAAAGACATAAATTCATTTGAGAACTTATTTAGCAATGGTATGGGATGTGGTCGCGGGCTTTGTTTCTTCATCGGAAAAAGAACCCTATAGTAAAGCACGAAAATAATTATCACTCCACCTTATTGCAGTCACGGTTGCAACCCAAGGTTTGCATCTTCGCGCAAGTCGGATTACAACGGATTTTGGTGATTAACGTTTAGGTGCAAAAGGTCAAATTCGCAGAATATCCGATTCGATAAATGTCCATTTCGCCATTTCGCAAAATGTCAATGTTAATCTGTTACAGGCTTTTTGAAGATAATTTATTTAATCAGTTTACGTGTAGACATTGTGGTAATAGAAATAGAGCTCAAAATTGTTGATTATATTTGAATAAAGACTATCGATTAATCCTGAATACAGTGATGAATTTCAATGACAACATTAAATATTCGATGAGCTCAGAAGTCGTCCTCAGAAGTTTAAATTGCAAATGCATTAAAGATGCAATTTGAATGAAATATTTTATGGGTGAATTAATGCGCCTGAAAGGTCACTCGCATTAATGATGTATTGTACTGAATTATGATATTGACTGTGTGGTGTATTAATGATCAGTACTGAATAGTTATATTAATGTGCGGTATATGACAAATCAGAATATTCCGCATCGATGTCGTTATTCGGTGAATCCGATCGGGAGCTACGATGCCACAGACAGACACACAGCTCCACAGATGATAGACAAAGTATATGTTTTTATACATTTCCCTAAGAATAGGGTATTTTACCTACCGCCCAAACCGAGACTGTTTTGCTCACAAACGGTTGGGAATTGGAAAAAGTGAACAAAGCCAAAGTTGTAGAGAATTTTATGTACATTACCTTAGTATAAGAACATTTTTGCTTTAGGCCGCCGTTTTCGAGTTATAACCTAAAACCTGGGAAAACGTCGAAAGTTTCGAGGTTTTCATGATTTTTTTTAAATTACCCGGTCGTTTCGCGACTCCTCGCGAGATCGAAAACTTCGACTTAACATCGCATTTACATTACGAACAACATATAAAAAAAGCACAGATACCTGATTTGACGCATGGCGCAATGTTTAATTTGACTGTAATATAATAGTCGATGAGTCCTACGAAACGAGGACGTAATAAAATCAATCAACCGGCCATTTTCAAAATTGTTGGAAAAGCACGAATGCCGCCGAGTTATCGGCAGTAAATATCTTCGGACAGCCGTGTGTAGACTTAATACGACACAAAATTGAATTGCTGGACTAGTAGGGTTACCACACGTCCCGGTACACCGGGACATGTCCGGGTTTGGAGCGTTGTGTCACAGTGTCCCGGTAAGCAAGTGATTTGTGGTAAGATTGTACGTTACAGGGTATCTTCGAAGCTATAAGCTTTGTAGGGCAAAGAAAAGTGTCACCAAGAACAATTGACATCGCTATTTTATAAAATGAAGTTTCTTTAAAATTCAAATATCTACGTTTTCAAAAACTCGGTTAAATCGGGTAATCCATGGTTTATCCTATTTCTGTTCTAAATGTCCTGGCGTCTTAGCATTATGGTTACCCTAAACTAGTGGCATGAAGTGGATTTTTATTGGCGACAGTCACCGATAACACAGTATGTAACTAGTTGGCTTTTTCCTTCGACTTCTTCGTTATTGTCCATACTAATATTATAAAGAGAAAATCTTTAATTGTATGTTTGTTTGTAATGGATGAACTCAAAAGCTACAGAACTGATTTTTTACCTATAGTTTGCTACATTCAACGAGTAATATTTATTTATTTATTCACCTGGCAAAAATACAATACATGAGACATCTTTATTACTATAAATGTAATACTAATTTTTTCAGTGATTGGGAACTAAACGACAGTCTGTTGGTGGATTTTAGAAGGCAACACGGTGTTGTGCGAAAATGACGTTTTGCGAAAGTGATATTATGCGAAAGTGACCAAATTCTTTACGATGACTTTTTGCGAAAGTGACATTCTGCGTCAAGACCCACCAGTTTTATTCAACTGAAAGTCAATTACGACTTTACAACGTCTGTATTGAGACAAGTTTTTGCAGAATACCCAATCCGTCTCAATCGTAATGGAGTCGCAATTGAAGATCATGTGAGTTCAATAAAATTAGCAGGCTTAGGCCCCAGCTAATTTATCGGTCAATCTATTGCTTTCATATGGCAGGCAGCAAACCGCCTGCCAGACGTTGAAAATATTACTCGTATCGAAAAGTCGACAGCCATTGTACCTTATCTACAAATACGTTATCTACAAGCGTGTATCATGCACGTACGGGTATGAAAGTGGTCTATCAATTTTGGCTATTTTCCCGTGCCACCAAAATGTCGCTAAGGTTTAGACCTGAATACTATTGCAGGGGGAAATCAACCTTGTTGTTTGATAGCGTGCTACAGAACTTCAGCCTTTGCGTCGTAGGTAGACGACAGTTAAGCCTACTGTACATTATTTGTGCATAGATAATGAATGTAGTTCCCATAACTATCTATCATCATAATGACAAATGGTTATAAAACTCCATCCATTGGTGTATAATCTGTATCGATAATATCGAAGTTTCAAACTGAAAACCGACTTCTTGCAGCGAAACTTAAGCCTTATGCGCTTAGTACGTTTGGCTGAATACAGAAGCAACAGTGTGAAAGAAAACCAGGTGTAATTTGCTCATACTATAAGGTCCATTTTTGTATCGCGCCTAAACGACGCGTAACAATATATAGGTGATACAAAACTGACATTATTTATACATATGGGCACTAAATTCCACTTTGATTTGCTATCACGGTTTTTGCTTCCGAATTTATTTCGACTAAAATAAGCGCATTATGTAGTTGTTGGTAGTTGTTTGAGCTGCATCGCTCCATCATTTCTTAAACCATATCAGCAAAACAGTCTTTAAGGGGTGCGCCTACAACTGTTAATGGAAACGTAAAAAAACAAACTGTAATCCAAAACCGACCTGAGGTGTGGATAAGACACGCCTTAGAAGCTCACCATCGCACCGCTACTGCCTTGCTTGTTTTTAAACACCTTCTTGAGCATCGGTGGCCGAATGGTTACGGTATCCGGCTCGCAAGCGAGAGGTACCGTATTCAAATCCCACTGCGGCCATGTACCAATTATTCTTTTCTGAGTTATGTACTAATAGGTTAATACTAACCGATGCTCTTACGGTGAGGGAAAACATCAATTCTATTCAATTTAATTTTCATTTATTTGCTATCGTAATAAAACCTGCACATTCAGGCGAGTGAATGTGTAACCATGATCCAATCTGGTCAGATTCCCCTGGTGGCAGGGTCATGGAGGTTAGACTTTAGTCACTCCACTGTAATTACCTGATCTGCCAAATCTTGGACCATGGTCAAGACGTACCCCGGGCCCTCGTGCGCGAGAGCATAACCGGGATATTAACGCAAATATTATATTTTTTTATTCGATCACAAATATACATGATCGTAGCTTGCTTACCACCAAGCAAAGTTTATCGCGAGTCTAGCTTACTCTGTAAACACACCTCCTCGACAGTGGACAAATAGAGATGTGGAATGCTTGCGTTTGTGACTAACGTTGTTGATGTTTACCTGCCTCACCTCGCCTTTCATAAAACGTGCGAAAGTTAATATATCCATAGTAGGTATAGACAGATGTTTATCCGCCCTTGCTTGACTGAGCGGTTTTTGCTTGCACTATGTTAGTGTAGTGCTCCATTTATATGGTTTCAGGTGGTAGCACTCTGTCAACCCTTGAGTACCATCGCCGTATTGATATCTGCCGCCGTGAAACAAAGCTTGCATTGTTGTGTTCCGGTTTGAAGAATAAAGTAGCCAGCGCAATTACAGGCATGAAGCATTTCATCTTACTCTTCACCTGCGATTCTGCATTTTTGTTGCCTGCAATCAAAATGCATGAATCGTAGATGGTATGGGCGACAGTTATCGCTTACCATCAGGTTGGCTGTCTGATTGTTTGTCACTGCGTTGCATAAAAAACCCATCACACTTAAGCGTGAAGGGTCATTCCTAAGAATGAGTTTTTAGCGGCAGTGTTTTCAAACCTTCCATCATTGAAACCTTCAAGAAACGTTGGCGCATTAAGATATTCCTAAGCACTTGGGCTTCACCAATTGTAACCAGGAAAACGGCGTTATGTTGACGTTTGACTTTAACACCTTATACTTTATTCAAACTTATAGAGCTTATTACGTTAGCTTATTATTAGTCTATACCAATTAACTACAGACCAGAGGAATAGGTTTTCACCAGAGAAGGTTTATACAGGCGATTCGTACGACTGTCGTCACATCAACGATATAAAAATATTATCCATTTACGTACCATAAACTCGCGCACAATCATAATGTATATTTGAATAAGCACGCAGACTTTGAGGCTAGGCCTAGCTAATAGCAATTTCCGCCCTTTCCTGGACAGCAGTCCGCGGCCGCATTGGATCGATCACGGGCTTGTGAAAGGGACTTTCGTTTTCAATGCCGTTGCGGCCGGCAAGTGAGAGTCGAACCGCTAAAGGGCGGATTCGTTTAATCAAAGCCGAATTACCTACAGAGAGTTTAATCATAATTAGTTCCCAATTATGAATTATACTGCGAGCCAGCGAGTTTATGCAGCTTTGCTTTAGTGTTTTTAGAATTCAACCGTCCTGCAAAATTACATCAGACCTGTCCTTATAGGAATCCTTCGTACCGGAACACAACAATTCAAAGCATTGTTGCTTGGCGGCAGTAACAGATTATCATCTTACTTACTACGGGTTTAGAACCTGACACACGAAAGGGGAGGTCATTGCCATAATCTCCACGCTTTGTAGACGGGTTGGAGATCGCAGTGTTGCAAAAATATATAAATGAAAAACGCTGCTACCCATTTTCTAGCTTACAGAGACACCAGAACTTTTGTCTCGAAAACATTAGTCGCCTTGTACGACACCCACGAGTGTGTGGGGTTGTTGCTATTCTACTCTGCGAGACACCGCATGGCTTGCACGGCACACAGTAATAGATAAGACGTGGTTACCCAGGCGGTCTCCTAAAGCTTGACAGAGTCCTACCAACTGATTGTGTGTATTGTATATGCATATAGGTGTCAATAACCTAACCACTCAAACCTCTATTCCAGGAGCAACCCGCACGACGAACGGCCGCTCCGGCTGAGCACAGAGGAGGCACCAACGCTGGGCCCGCCGCCGCGGCCCTGCTATCCGCTGGTGGTGATCCTCGCTCGCGACCCGAGCGACACCGCGGAGCTGAGGCCTGATGACACGGTAGGACAACGTTGGAGGAGCTCAAAGGATGTAGCTAGATCATAAATCGGATTGGTTTGCTATGCTACCTGCTGGTGGTGATTCTGGAGCGCCATCCAATCGACACCACAGAACTGAGGCCGGATGAGCCAACGGTAAGCCAACATTGCAGGAGCGTCAAGCTGACGGGCGTTGGGGAAGTAAGAAAGGAGTTGAGAGGATCTGGCCGAATCATATGACTGTTTGGTTTGCTGCCCGCTGGTGGTGATATGAAGTTCGCCTAAAACAATGATCGGCATGGGCGACTAAACTGCCTTTTTGTAACCAAATATCCAGCCGAAGTCTTCCAGCTATCCGCACGAGCCGCTTTGGCTCGACTTTTATAATTCGTACGGCTAAAGAATGGAACGCGTTGCCTGCGAGTGTGTTCCCTGATCAATATAATCTGGATGCCTTCAAGGCTAGAGTAAATAATTTCTAGGACCGCCATGCTCCATCTTCGGCCGCATCGTCACTTACCAACGGATGAGATGGCGGTCAAATGCCTGTCTTGTCTAATATAAAAAAAAATACTCACAAGCTACTGTTGCTTTCCGGCAGGTGGCGCTGGTGACCGTGATCCACATCAGGGACGAGCAGTGCCCGCTGCCGAGCGGGATCCTCGCGCAGTACTTGAAGCAGGCGAACGGACACCTGTCTTGCCTCAAGGTCAGTTGCTGGGGTGTCGACTTGCGGTTTTAAAATTATAATTTAACCTCAAAACGCCCCATGGTGGTACGATTATCATGCAAATTTTATGTAACGGTTGTACGGAAATGTATGTTTTTGCAATTGGCCGCTAGTAAATGTATCCAATTGAGCGCAACTTGGAAATTTCTACATGTTAATAAATTTAATTTAAAAAATATAAAATAAAGCAATGAAAAAAAAATGAAATCCTAAAACAATACTGTCTAGCGGCGATTTGTGGTCTTTCGATTTAACTGCTTTGCGCACCATTAAATACATTTACTAGGAATATAAACTATAATTCAATTACTATACACTCGAAACGAATGAACGAATGGAAAACGCATTTACGCCCAGTTTCTGAAACGCTTGTCAATGTTAATCATTGATTAAAACTCTTTCCTTTTCTGCCTATGACTCACCATAGATGCGCTTATTTTTTACATTTGACTAAATTCAGAAGCAAACAACGTGAGAGAAAATCGAAAGTGGAATGTATTGCTCATAAAACAAGGTCCATTTTTGTATCACGGCTTTTGAAAAGCGGAGCGACGCGGTACATAATATAAGTGATACAAAAATGGACATCATTTTATGTGTTGTGTTGTGATGTGATATGATGTGTGATGACGTACGAGAAAGTTTTAGTCGTTAGTTTGGGAGTCGTTGGGCCGTTAGTATGGAAATCGAATCCTCTTAACCAACCTACTGGCATCACTGCCTAGTCTTACGTAATTTTCACTAATGATTTACTGTACTCACCTTCATCTTAGCGGGACCAGTGGGGAAGAGTCAGGGGACTCCTAGTATATCAGGACGTCACCCGTACATGCTAATAGACCCAGCATAGTTCGGGTATCCGCCGGAACACTACAGTGCAAACGCAAAAAAGCGCCTGTGTATACACAGAGGGGTTTTAGTGGGTAGGGTCCTTTTTGGGCAATCCCACATGTCCACGCCACTCCCCCGGGTAAAGTGATATCTTCCGAAGGTTTCCCCTCTTTAAAAAAAGGTTAAGGATGTAATGTGGAACCGAATAGAGTGCTGTCTATCATCATCATATCAGCCGAAAGACCTCCCACAAAGACCGGACCTGTGCCTTACGCATCCAGCTGGTACCTGCGATATTTATCAGTTCGTCGGTCCACCTTGTGGGAGGCCTACCCACGCTGCGTCTGTATCTATGTAACCACTGTCAACCCTCCCCAGCAACTGTACGTGTCCGGCGACCCGTGCGAGGAGTACGCGTCGCCGTCGGCCGCCGGCGACCCGGCCGCGCTCTGCTGCGTGTGCGCCGCCGCGCCGCTCTCGCGCGCGCTGCTGCCCTGCCGGCACGCCTGCCTGTGCGCGCACTGCCTGCGTGAGTACCGCACACACAGACACAGACAGACAGGCAGACACACACACACAGACAGACAAACGCACACACGCACACACGCACACGCAAAGAAACTCCTTCAAGTGCGGCTTGTACCAAATTCTTAAACGCATTTAAATTGAATTAAAACAAAAAACTTCATACAAAAAAAACGTTTAGTGCTAGCCGGGCTCAGAGGAGAGGGCTTAATAATATGGTTAAATTGCACTAAAAATATCCAATTTCTTTGGGTAAAGATAAATAGTCTTAATTCGCATAGTAACCCTACTTTTATTTAGACAAAAATTTTACTATGCTTTGCTAATGCTACACATCGTCACACGTTTCCATTCTTTGCATAAGAATAAAACTGTCCAGATTAACGATTTTGTATTTTTACAAGGCTTTATTTAGTTACACATGTCCCCTTGTCTGTTCGTAACAAAATCTTGCAAGTTTAATTTGACCTATTTCCCGGTTTCCGATTGAACTGAAATTTTGCACATGTAAGTTCGGTAAGAATGCAACGTTATGGAGACGGAAGGTGGCCATAGGAACTCGTGAACTACGCATAGTAAACAAATCGAGTTTGGGCTCGTTTGACTAGTATTGACAAATACTCTGACTAATCATAGACGCGAAATAAAAGCTTACAATGAACAAATTGTTTTCATTTGTACTTGTTTGTATACTATCTTGTGGTTCACAACTTGCAGTACAGTCTCATGCAATTAGGGTTTCTAGACGATAATTTTATATAGCATATTCCTCTTTCATACATCAATCAATGTATATGCCAGTCTGCCCCTAGGTCTAGACTCTGTTTTTATCGAGCGACCGGTCGGAGCATATGTAGCTGCCTTCTAGAAGGGCAGATTATGGTCGAGCAAATATGTATGAGACTACGCAATGCCACAAGCAACGATGCTGAAAACTATGAGATTGTTTCTCTTGATTTCGTGAGTGGTTGGACTATAGAAATTGTGTAGTCCCATTTAGTAAATACTGGAAGACTAATAATTAATTTAACACAAATTCTTGACAATGAATTTAGTGCTTTAAGATTTATGAGGGTTCATAAATACCCATCCTCATTTCCTGCGCGAAGCCAGTCTAGACTCCTTGTTAATTATTTATATTGAATGTCTGCATAAAGTCCATTTTCTTAGGTAACCTAACATTAACGTCTACCTACCACTTACCTTATATATTAACACGAGTACGTTAACTATAAAATAAAGTCTAAGTTACTCACGTTAGCACCTTAACACTTAGCTGTTAGAAGTCTATTAAAACAAAGTTATAATCACTTATACAAACATAAATAGCGCCTTATATAACAGGAAAGTTATATAATGGGTGATCGATATTCTTTGCGGATCGCACATTCACTGCGGTGCATAGCAAGTGAGACGTGTTTTAAATTAATCAGTTCTACAGTCAGAGTGGTCGCTACGTGCGGTCATCGACGAATATTCCTTGTGTTAATATAAATTAATGAGGTATACTATGTACACCGCTGGCCGTGTGGTGTCCGGCAGAGTAGGATAGCACCAACCCCTTACAATCGTACCAACAAGGCTACCAATACTTTCGAGGCAAAATATCTAGTCTCCGTAGGCTGAAAAATGGGCAGCAGCGTTTTCATTGTCATACTTATAACACTGCGATCTCCAACCCGCCTGCCAAGCGTGGAGATTATGGCAATAACCTTCCCTTTCGTGGGAGAAGCCCTTAAGTCCTGCAGTGGACTGTTATAAGCTGTGATGATGACTATGCACAATGCAACGACCCAAGAAGCGATAGATTGACATCGCTGAGTCGGATGCGAGAGCCAACGGCTTACGACGCGAGGATGCCGACGACCGGGCGAAGTGGAGGAGAATGAGTAGAAAAGCGGACCCTGGCAGAGGCCGGGATAAACGCTAGGACGATGATGATGATGATGATGACTATGTACAATGCAAGCATAAGTGCACTTCAAGAAAATTTTCTCTTGCCACTACAGCATAATTCACGGTATTTGTTTCATCTTTAGCCAAAATCAGCTTGGTAAAATAAGGGAAGCATTAGCTGTCCCTTATGCCCAAAGGACTCGTCCTTTTCCCCCAGGGTATTTTTCATATAATAAGTAAACATTTTATTCGTGAATGCTATAAAAACCGTTTAACAACTGCACAGTAGTGCAAAGTAATATGATTCTTAAGGCGGTCATGCTCTTATGCTCCTGCATTGTTCATCTATGTAGTAGATTCTGATCGGGGAAACTTGCGTTTTTTTGCAAGAGGGCTAACTGATGGTGGTGTCCACCACCGCCCATAGATCCCAGACAGAACAGTAGGAAAAAGTGTAGGCCCGTTGTCGAGGTTTTCAATGGCGTTGGCTTAGAAATAGTGTCAGATGTATTATTAATAGTGCGCACGCGCATACATAAACTAACGCTGCCTTTTTACCCGTACGTAGAGAAAAGCTGGGGCCTAATTCGCGCGCTGTGACATCTCGAATTCGACATTTTTTCTAGACATTGAGTTGTCTATTGCAGTAAAAAAAAGTCTCAACTGTCTTCGACAGTCATATATGGTCGAAGATAAATTTCAGTGACGCTTTGCTACAGTTTCTGAGATGTCACAGCGCGAGAATCGCCCCCCAGGGCCCTGTGAAACGTCTTTCTTTATATGCTCGTCAAGTTCGGGTACTTCAGACTACGCTACGGCAACATGTTCTTAATTTCAAATTCTGGATATTGATTTGTGTACATTCTCCTCATAGACTGTGCCGTAGGTTATTCCTATGTCATCGAG
The DNA here is from genome assembly GCA_907269095.1 of Blastobasis adustella. Taxonomy (NCBI): domain Eukaryota; kingdom Metazoa; phylum Arthropoda; class Insecta; order Lepidoptera; family Blastobasidae; genus Blastobasis; species Blastobasis adustella. Next base: position 1,986,624 of record OU026136.1, on the reverse strand, counting down.
TACAAGAAAAATTTACGCCAAAATAAAAAGTGACTTTAATGTGGTTGAAAAGCGTATAATAGAACCACGCTAAGTCCGAATCGACTGACAGTAGTAAAAATTATAAAATGTGGATATGGCAATAATCTAGGGATAATCTGTCCTTGTCAGTCCTTTTCAGTCCTTCTTCTAAACATTCAGATATTTGGCTCGAATTTGTACTTTTAGTTTGACTAAATTATTAATCATGCTGAAAATTATCACTCTCACTTCCTTTTTAATTGTTTTGCCCATTATTTAATCATATTTTTCATAACTCACGAAAATAAACAATCCTATAGAAATCAAATTGTTTGTTATGACATTAATGAATGACGTTCTATTACTTTTAAAAAACTTGTCATAAGTTGTCATAAAGAGTTTTTTTTTTTTAATAAGTGATTCTAAATTAGCGTGGTCTTATTATAACTGCCAAGAGGATGTGAGACCGACTAGTTTTTTACTAGTATCTAGGTAATAGTAAGAAGATATATAAGTACTAACGCTACGAAAACTCAAAGTATGGAACACAAAAATATTTTTTTGTGCCTGGTTGCGCACGGGCAGTCCAACGCTTTGTAGATCTCCTAAACGTCTACTAACGCTACAACGTGGAATTTTTCATGTACTCTATAACGTAGGATGACCTATGCCACCCTCACAGTCTATCACGGCATGTAGCTAAACATTCGACCTTTTAACTGCCATGGAACGTGCTAAAAAGAAAAACGCGTGTAACTAAATAATTAAGGATAACCTTTCGCCCTCGGTTTTAATATTTATGTATCCTCACAGCAAAACAATGGGCGTGCATCCTCGAACACTGTTAAGTTAATTGTCATTCCAAGTGGCGCCTCCAAATCGGATGCGGTCCAATGCCAATGGTAGTATACAATGTGGGGTCTCTGATACTGACCTTTGGCAATGGCCCTACGTGACGGAGGTGAGCGAATGGACGCGTCGTGGCTTGTCGAGGAAAATCCGTTATGTAGGTCTTGGTTGATGTACGCTTTGATGGGTTAGCGCGTGTATATTTTATAGGATTATATTTTGTTGGAATGTAATATATTATATTGAACGTTGACGCATTACAAATTATAAACTTTAAATTATTTTGTAATTGGAAACTAGTATCTAATAACTTTAATAAGTTTAAACATGTAACAAATAGGGATGAGGACTGCTATTGAATAAGTCATATTTATGAACGCGTTACGCTGATTTCGATTCAAATGTGTAGGCCGCCGCAGTGTAATTGTTAAAAACATAGCCTTGTAAGATCTTGCTGTTTATTGTGTCACTTTCTCGCAGAACCGACCCCACACCACACCACACAACACAACACAACACAACACACCACACCACAGTTTAACAATAAAGATAATTCTAATTCTACGTTACGTGTATTTTAAATGGCGATATAAAACCTAAATAGGGATGTCAAACGTTCATATCTTGCTTATTTTATGCTCTTACGACGAAGGTAAACATCGTGATGAAACCTGCACATTCAGAAGGCTGAATGTGTAACCATTATCTTATCTGGTCAGGTGCCCTGTTAATAGGATCACGGAGGTCAGATGGCAGTCGCTCCACTGTAATTACCTGATCTGCAAAATCCTGGATCATGGTCAAGGCGGACCCCAGGCCCTCGCACGCGAGAGCACAACCGGGATATTGACGCCAAGATATTTTTCTTATTTTTTAAGATATTCAAAAGCTAACTCTACTCTTCTAGTCGTTAAGGAAAACTCTATCTAATTAAATAATAATAAAAATCCGTCATTATGCATGCATATTCTAAAATCTCCTATCTAGACCTTTCGCAACATATTAGTCTTTACCCAAAACACCGGTTCAAAATTACAGTTTTCTTTAACCACCGTATGCCAAAAGAACCGTTTCTCATAGCATCCGTATGTCAAAAGGCATGTTTCTTATAGCATATGTATGCTAAACCGCTAAAAGACCCCGTTTCATAGCATCCTTATGACAAAAGCCCTGTATATCTAAACTAACTAACTTTTATTACATTTATACTTTGAGTAAGTATTGAGGTTGAAGTCATTTACGATGGGGAAAAACATCGTGATGAAACCTGCACATTCAGGCGACTGAATGTGTAACCATGACCCAATCTAGTCAGGTTCCCCTGGTAGCAGTGTCGCGGAGGTCAGATGGCAGTCGCTCCACTGTAGTTATCTGACCTTCCAAATCCTGGATTATGGTCTAGGCGGACCCCGGGCCCTCATGCGCGAGAGCACAACCGGGACATTAACGCCAAGATGAATATTTGTTTTTACTTAAGTTGAAGTGAATGTTGTACATACCTGTAATTGGGGTCCAGATAAGTCTTGTACCTTATCAAAACTAACTTGTAACTTTTGTATATGTACTCTGTTGGTATATTAAATAGATAAATATATATCTATTAGTCGTAATCATCATCATATCAGTCGAAAGCCACCCACTGCTGGGAATAGGCCTCCCCCAGAGATCTCCACGGCGGCCGGTCCTGTGCCTTCCGCATCCTGCTGGTACCTGCAATCTTTACAAGGTCGTCGGTCCACTTTGTGGGAGGCCTACCCACGCTCCGTCTTCCGGTACGTGGTCGTCACTCGACCACGGGTGTCTTAGTTATCTATTATTGCTTAAACCGATTATAACTAAAACAAATCTCCCCATTGCAGCGAAACTGGACAAGTGCCCGATCTGTCGGAGCGCGATCTCGAGCTACTTCTGCATCAGGAACGACGAGGAGCCGCTCGGCGAGCTGAAGCAGCCGCGGTACCCGTTCAACCGGAGGCTCTTCAACCTGTTCCACTATCACTAGGGGTCCCGGATCCGGGGCCTGCGGACGTGGATGAGGACTCCATACGGGGTAAGACACTTTGTTTATACTCTGGGTTATGACGTCCTGAGTGGTTCAGTGGTGGTGGTGGTGGTCTGCCACGCGAGGTCCCGGGTTCGATTCCCGGCCGAGTAGAAATTGAAATGATGGATTTTTATTTCTGTGACGGGGCTGGGTGTTGTGTGTATATCATTAGGTAATTTTTTTAATCATTTATTCAATCGCTTAGCAATTTAAATACATGTTACATTAAATTAATGTCAATAATACAACTGTCAACACAAAGTAATCCACAATCATACTTCGTCCGTGTGACAAGTATGTATTTAATAAATTTATATTAAGTAGTTTATGTGTTGTCTAGCACCCATAACACAAGGTTTGCTTAGCTTAATAATGCATTGCCTGCCTCTTAGACGAACAATAGAACAAATTGGTAGTGTGAAGGGGACAGACATACTCCGTCCGTTGTTTCTCTGCGTTACGACGCGAGGATGCCCAAGACCGGGTGAAGTGGAAAAGAATTTGTAGGAAAACGGACCCTGGCAGAGGCCGGGAAAAGCGCTAGGACGATGAAGATGGACCGATTTCGATGCAGTTTTCTTTATTTGAGAGCCAGTTCTTACTTCTTAGCTTGGTTTTATTATAATCAGTACAGTAATTTAGGAAATATTGAAGAATATCACGTATATTTGATTTTGCCGTCGAATATTTTTGGTTGTTTGTTGCTATTAAAATTCCATCATGTGGGCCGACACAAACAATGTAGCTCTAATATTTTTTGTATTTTGTTTTCAGATCCTCCCGCTGTCTGCGAATCTTCGCATCGAAGAACCTTAAAAACTGCCATGTATGGCATTAGTGGATTTTATAGTCATTGGTTTGTAGAGACACGTTAGTTCAAAACTTCAAACCGATCTTTAGGTCACTGTAAGTGTCTCTAAAAAGTACGAAGGACATTTTGTATAATATTTATTTTTAAGTTTTCCTTTCTGAAAGGATTTTTGTTGCTGTGTTATTTTATCGAGTTTCATGTGGACGTTGGGCCAAGGACTGACTAGGCAACTGATAGCAGGCGAAACTCACTTTTTAGCTTTTTAGTTACTTATTGGTGCGTTCGAAACCAGTTGCATTGCAACTCCAGTTTCTTGTAAAATATTTTAGTCATGTATCTTAAAAACCAGAGTTTCAGCGACACAACTTGGTTGCGTCGTCTGTTCTAGGCTTTATTTGCCAACCGTAGCAATAGTTTGTGAACTATAAACGAAAGTAACTTGTTAAATCCTAATCGATCTACAATTATTAGTGATTAGTAATTATTAAATGTAACGTTAAATAAACTGTCAAAACAAACATGTTCGTGATGTTAGAAAAATACAAAAAAGACATTTTTTAGTAAGTAAACGAAAACTGTAGGTGAGAATTAGCAATGTATGAAAGTGTGGGTGCGAAATGGAACTGTGATAAATATTTGAATGCTTCTGTAAATTACGCTGTAGTTGTAAATAAGTAGGTTACTTAGCTATTGGTCTCGCACTTGATAATTATTACATTTCTAGGTGAAATAGTTGTCTCATGTTATCATAGTAGTTTTGTCTTCTGGCAACACTGTTGACGAAATGTCTTGACAGCTACGGCATTGGTGAATTTGTATAACGCAAAGAAATTGGATATAGAGGCATACTCACAGCCTATTCACAGCTGGAGTCACAATCTGTATTTTGTTTGTTTTTTTTAATGGTGCATACAACCGTGTCCAAAACTATTGGCTATAAGTTGTCAAATACCCCTGCTATTGTTATCTTAATGTACTAGCTTTTTGTATGACATTGAGTCATTTTGACAGATTGCCAGTGTACATTCTCCGTAGATTGAGGCTCCATCTATGTTCATGTCCAATATCTTTGGTATAACGAATTTGGCGTTGAAAAATGACAATGCGTAGATTCTTATGCACTATCAACGTGCCCAATTTTATCAGTAGAGTTCACGGTTATTCAAACTGCATGTATTAGAAGAATTAGTGCTAGAAAATTATATTTTCTGAATTTTAAACAAATTCCTACTGCTATTGTAGATTTATTGTTGAAGCAGTCTTGAATGACAATTGTGCAATGTAAAACTTTCTATCGTATCAGAAGAAATCAGTAGTTAGTTATAAATACCTAAAAATTAGAAATAAATATTCACAACCGAATTTATGTGTAACCTTTTCTAGTTTCAAATTGAGTGAATGCTTGTTTTCTTATATAATTATAATTCGTTTTATAATAAAATTTATTTTGTGTTACAAAAAAAATAGATGGATATATTTACACTTGTTTTTGGAATTGTCTTCGTTTGGCGCAGTAGGGTTTACATAGCTATGTAAATTATAAAATAAAATAATAAATAAATAACACTTCCACCTACCTACCGGGGGACTGACTGCCTTACACAAATTGAAGGTAAACGCTATCGGACGATGTATCGCCATCTCATTCGCTCAATCCGCAATCGAGTGAGACAGCGATGTAGCGATAGCGTTTGCCTCGAATTCGAATTAGGCGGTCGGGCTCTAAGAATATATGAGGTGTCGCGATATTGCGGATTTTTTAAGAACTCATTTCTTACACTGGCAATAGTAAGTAACAGCAACAGTAGCTCCCTCTGGACACTTTCAACGGACCTCATATATTCCTGGGGCGCTATTTTTGAATCGACTATATAAAATATATAAAATAACGAATTTTTCATGCTGAAAATCAAAATTGAAAACCAAATCGAGGAGAACGATTAAAAAATGGGGCCCCTGGTCAGGCTTTAACGTACATTGAGAATTTATATTGATCCAAATCGTACACTAATTCGGCCGTGTGTAAATTCTCCATTGCGCGGGACTACGTCAGAACTTATTTTACGTGGTAGTAACTAAGTTTATGACAAACGAAAATGTGTTACGTTATATTGTTGAAGTTGATTTTATTTATATGGTGGTAAGGTTCAATTTCGTGTACTCTCCCATTGCCTTAGAGCTGAATATAACTCCAACGGATACATTGGCTTCCTCTGTGTGTGGTAGGAACCGCATAAACCGGAATTTGACGAATATCCTAGTTCGATTGCAAAATACAATAGACGGGGCCGATTCTCGCGCTGTGACATCTTAAATTGACATTTTCTCTAGCCAAAAACTGTATTAAAGCGTCACTGAAATTGATCTTCGACAATATACGACTTCTTCTTCTTATCGAGTCGATGGACTAAACTCTTGACTTATACTTTATTCGCCCAGTATTCGGCGACGCATACAGCGTTTGAACTGGCCTTGAACAAGTCCTCCATTGTACAAGTTTTAGGGCACGCCGAGCATGAAACGAGGTGTTCCATGGTTTGCGGAGATATGCCATGCCAATATACGACTGTCGAAGATAGTTGAGAAAATATTTTTAGTTGCAATAGACATTTTAATGTCATTATTAATAGGGATATGTAGCTAGAAAAAAAGTCGAAGTCGATATGTCACAGCGCGAGAATTAGGCCCCTAATAATGAAACAGATGTAAAACCTACTGCATAGTTGGTGATATCTAATAATCCTAATAATCCTAGAATTTTGTCAAGGATTCCTTATTTATATTACATACCCTGTAACGTATAATATAATGTATCTATTGTATGTATTCTGATTAAAGCTCGACCAGGATTTTAAGTGACATTGACAGATATATTGCGTAAAAACTCTGAAATCATTTTGCTTACTGGCAATAATATATAGACCCTATTGAAGAGTCTGTCGCCCGAATACTCCAATGTCTTCTAATTTTAAGGGCTCATTAGATATCATGGTATCCCTTTTGAATGTCAAAGGTTTGAAACTGACAGTATGATCTCTATGGAGCCCTTAAAGTTAGGAACCATTTCAGTAGTTCAGCGTATATCATTTACCGCCGCCTTCGATACTACATATAAGTACAATTTTTAAAATTTGTCGGTTAGAACAGGAAAATCATATAATAATTTTGCCGCCAATTTCACTACGCCTGGGATCATAATAAATATAAAAGGACAGCGCTAGGTCCTTTTCCGACGCGTCAGTGTTTTGTTTATACTGAAGGCGCTGTAGGTGACCCTACGTATGTATGTATGTATGTATGTAATCTCTTTATTGCATCAATTTATAACATTACAGGAAATAAAAATATAGTTTATAATGCAAAGGCGAGCTTATCCCACAACGGGATTTCTTCCACGGAATCATCCAAGGAATTTTTCTTGTACTCGATGACGTAGGATTACCTACGGTGCCCTTACAGTCTACTTTGCCGACTGTTTCTACCATGTTCCATATTATCCCTGTCGCATTGTTGGCGGCATTTGAATTTGTGTCATGTGCCACAGAATACTACATGCTTCCGGTGTTGCTACGAAAAACGCAGAACTGGCGCCCCATTTGACATGTCACCCAAGTTCCTGGTCGAGCTATATATATTGGTGTTTGAGGATCTACAGACGACGCTGCGGCAGGGTCGATCTAGGAGGGAAGCGTGCCGTGTATACTATTCCTTAGGATCTGTCCTAATTGGCCACAGTCGTGCGACCATGGTCGTGCGGTGGGTGGTTTAGAGGTACATGGTCGCACCGTTGCCAATTAGGACAGTACATTACGCAGTAAAAAATAAAGTCGCTCTCGGATGTGGGGGACGTGATCGAACATCTGACCAAGGTCGGCTCGTCAGCTAATTTGAAAGCGACTTATTTTATAATACGTAAGGATTAGTATTAACTGCATGCTTGCCTCCTAGATCAGCCTTACCGCAGTGTTGTAAGTAGCCACCGTCCCCCGTCTTCCAGGCCGCGGTTGGCGGCCTAGCGTTATATAGATCTCATTGTAGTGACGTTATGGTCGTGACATTGTGTTATATTGTGGCCATCGATCGACCTAGGAAACAAATGGACGTGAAATAGTTGAGGAATGTTGGAGCCGGTCCGCCATTGCAGAGTATGGCGCGGCGACCAGTCGTGCGATGGCGTTTTCGAGTCTCTTATTGCTCGAGCGACGCACGTTGTACGACCATGGTCGCTGCCACGCAAAGGTCCCGGGTTCAATTCCCGGCCGGGAAATTGAAATGATGAATTTTAATTTGTATAGAACACGGTTATTTCATAATTGTTTGATGTATATTTGTTTACTAGGTCAGTTAGGTCCCTAGGTTAGTTTGGTTGGCATTTTGACAACACTAGAAAGAATTACTTCTAAAGGACTCCTGTATAATGGTTTGTTTCAACATGTCCAACATGCTTCAACATGTAAAAAATACACTATGTAATTAGGTATACTCTAAACTGGGCTTTTTTTTTGTTAACCACGAATAAAACGTATGCTGTTGACTATAAAGTTTAGTTTTTACTGATTGTGTAAATTTACCCACTTTAGGTACCTTACAAATTTTTGCTCCTTACTTGAGAATGATCAACTCAGTTTGAATCATCATCGTCCTAGCGCTTATCCCGACCTCTACCAAGATCCGCTTTCCTGCTCACTCTTCTCCACTTCGCCCGGTCTTCGGCATCCTCGCGTCGTAAGCCGTTGGCTCTCGCATCCGACTCAGCGATGTCAATCCATCGCTTCTTGGGTCGCCCACGCCCATTCCTTATCCGGCAGGTTCAGGCACGTATTCCTGACGCTTACGCAAGACGTGACCAAACCAGCGCAGGCGAGCCTCCTCGATCTTACCCGCGATATCTTTACGCCAAGGCTGCCATAGATGTACTCGTTACGTACTTCAACTCGGTATGAATATCGAATCATTAATGATATATTTATGATCTGTCCAGACTGGCTTGTCTTATATGGTGAGCAAACAATACCCTTAATCACGACCTGCCTGTATATAAATGTTTTGAATTATATTTGAAACACATAGAATGTGAATTTCAACTAATACTGCTGTAAATTATCCATTTATATGTATACATAATTTCTAAGACGAAATAAGTCAAATAGAAAAGTATGCTAATATTCTCTATTCATACAAATTAATGTCTGTTAAAGCCACACACAGTTCTTTACAGGTCTTCTTTTAGAAAGGCATTCTAAAGGGAGTCGTGGTTTGAAAAAGATTGGGAAACTCTGGTCTTTAGGCTTGACTTTGCGTTGAGAGAGCCTATGATACTAAATATGATATAAGTAATATTGCATAAACGGTTCACCTCCTTTTTGTCTAGTAGCTTCTCTTGCACCGCCTTCCTTTTTCTTTACCCATCATCTCCTGGTTGACTGGTAGATAAGGCTATTTTAGCTTTAAGTCCGCCACTGTACTATTTTGTGCATGAAGATTTAATAAATAAATAAATACTAGTTCTTTCTAGGGATGTGATGTGACCATGGTCGATATTGTCAATGTTAAAAAAAAATGTTTCGATTTGTTAGGAATCCTTTTAAAGAATCGTGTCAACATTGGCCTTTTATTTGAACCAGGAGAGCGACCGAATAACTTAAATTGAACGTCGCCATCTTGTAAGGTTATGTCGCCATTTCACTTGCTCAACAGCCAATGCTATGGCCATCTTGCTCGCTGAGAATTAATGCGATTGATAAACGAGCAGACAGCCCACCTGAGGATAAGTGATAACTTTCGCCCATGACATCTACGATTCATGCATTCAGGTTTGGCAACGAAAATGCATAACCGCAGGTGCATTGTCACTGTGAGGACTAAGATAAAATGCCTCTGGCCTGTAATTGCGGTGGCTACCGTATCCTTCAAACCGGAGCATGACAATGCAATCTTGTTGTTCAGAGGCGGAAATATATTTCTGATATAATTTGAATTAGGCGGTCTGCCAACAAGCTCGTTTGGTCCTACAGGCGTTGTTCACCAGCTGTTTCGCGTCAATAATTTACATCTCACATGATGGGAAGGGACAACGTGGCCTTATGTAGAGCATGCCTGTCTAGGAACAGCCTATTCACTTTGGCCTTGAACGAGTGCAGGTTGGACTGATCGGGGAGTCACTAGTAGGTAAAGCAATAATTCCTTTTGACGACGTTGACGTCGTGCGACCAGAACCGTCGACGCTGAGGCTCTCGACCATCTGGCCTTGAAAATGAAAAAGAAAAAAGTATTTATTGAATTAGGATTACGTTAATTAATCTCTTTTCAAACGTCAAAAGTCTAACGAATAGTACAGGAATCTATCCAATTTCATATTATCTAACTAATGCAAATACTTATTAATATAATTTATCACATAAATAACTAATAACATTAAACGACGACGACCGCGATGATAGTTTTACGATAATTTTCAGATTCACTAAAATTAAAAAATGCGACGTTGTCAAACTTCTGCGCATGGCTTGTAAGATGAAGGAGGCTATGCCATATCCCATAGCTTCCTTGCTGCCATGCTGTAGCACGTGAATCGATTTACTCATTGTTTACATGTCAATGTGCGGGAAAATAATGAATTTTATGATGATAAATTAAAAATATAATGATAAAACTGTAAATGAACACGTTTGTATGGACCATCTACGAAGGTAAATAGAAGTAAACATATTTATAATTGCGCGAAAATTGGATAAATACGATTATTAAAAAACAACCCTTGACCAATGGTTATTCGTTTTTTACTTATTTCATAAATCAAATTCTGTTTTATAATCGTAATCTTTCTCTAACAGGTGCAAAGGCGTTGTTGCATTTAAAAAATGCAAGTAAAATTATGAATTAACCTTAAAAATGGAAAAGAATCTGTGCCGAAGCTGAGCTTTCAAAAAAAATTATTTCTGTTAAACAAATAGACTTCTGCTATTTCCCAAGCAAGCTGGAGTCCCACCGAAGGATCTTTTGTGTGTAGCAAACATTTTCGCATTGTGAAAGTTATCACAACTACTTTAAACTGCGATCTTTGATCATCCACGATGATGGAAGCGTTGAAAAAGTAGATAGGTACACTAGGTAAGCAAGTAGTTAGTTAGGTAAGCAAATAGTTAAAATAAGATTGTTCAAAATGTATTATACCTAATATTGAATAAAGTGGGCAAAATTTTGGCTGGCATAGATTATTTTATTTCATAATAGCTTTTGGCCGTGACTGTGTCCGCATAAAATTCGGCTATATCAAATCCGTCCCGCGGGAAATACATTAAATTTCGGGATAAATGATAGCATATGTGCAATTCAGGGCTATATGCTATATAACATCCAAATTTTACTAAAATCCGTTAAGTAGTTTTTGCATGAAGGAGTAACAAACATCCATTACGTACAAAACCAAGAATACATTATATTTCGCATTTATAATATTAGGATAATGTGAGGTTGGCTGGAAGAGATCTCTTTTTGGGATAAGCTCGCCTTTGTACTTTGTATTGTAACTATGTTTCCAATGTGTTTTGTGCAATAAAGAGTATAATAATAATACAATTGCAAGTAGGTAGATATTTAAATAGTACAGGAATCGATCTTATTTCATATTATCTAACTAATGCATATACTTATTTATATACTTAATCACTTAAATAACGAATAACATTAAACGACGACGACCGCGATGATAGTTTTACAGTCATTCACAGATTCACTCAAATTAAAAAATGCGACGTTGTCAAACTTCTGCGCATGGCTTGTAAGATGAAGGAGGCTATGGATATGGCAATAATCTGGGGATAATCTGTCCTTGTCACTCCTTGTCAGTCCCTCATGTGAACATTCAGATATTTGGCTTGAACTTGTACTTTTAGTTCGACTTAATTATTAATCATTCTGAAAAGTATCACTCTCACTTCCTTTTTAATTGTTTTACCCACTATTTAATCATATTATCATAACTTACGAAAATAAACAATCCTACAGAAATCAAATTGTTTGTTATGATTTTTATGAATGGCGTTCTATTACTTTTAAAAAACTTGTCATAAGTTGCCATACAGAGATTTTTTTTTCAATAAGTGATTTAGACTTAGCGTGGTTATAGTAGACCTACAAAACGTCACTTATCTCTTTTGTGAATATAATGTAACTGAAAAGCGAAATTGACCAGGGGATGTGAGGTACCCCGGTTTCTTACTTATAGAACTCGCTGATATATAATAATAATAATAAATAAATATATAATAATAATAAACTGGCTGATATATGTATATCTAAGTATTATCGCAACGAAAAGACGATGTTTGGGTCACTAAACAAATGTTGTGCATGGGCAGGCCAACGTTTTTTGGGTCTCCGAAACGTTTACTATCAGCACAAAGTGGATTATTCTTGTTCTCGGAGACGAAGGATAACCGACGGCGCCCTCAGTCTACAACGGCAGAGAAGGCTGGTACCTCAAGGCTACGTTTGAAATAAAAAGTCAGGATTACAAAGCAAAACGATTTATTCCAACCTAAGTAAGTACACTCTCTTTATCTTTTTGCCTATCGACGTAAAGCTGTGAGTTTTTCACGGCTGAAAACAGACTGAAGAGCAGATGCAGCGCCTGTATCCTGTCGTTGAGGGTGTCTCCGGCTATGGGGATGTCGAAGACTCCACACACCAGGTCCACGTATTGGGAGAGGGTGCAGTCCAGCGTTGGGGGCGGGAACCCCACGTCGTTCAGGGTCTCCTCCATGGAGTCAGGCCACTCCTCCATCAGCGTGTCGATGTCAGGCATTTTGCTGGAATTAAAGATAATGATGATCATCTTGGCTAGATGTCCCGGTTGCGCTCTCGCGCTGGGAGGGCCTGCGGTCCGCCTTGACCACGATCCAGGATTTGGCAGATTTTTTACACTACGCAGTGGCAAACGAACAGAGCTGATGGTAAGTGGTAACTGTCGCCCATAACATCTACGATTTATACATTTAGGTTGCAACCAACAAAAATGCAGAACCGCAGGTGCGCTGTCACTGTGAGATAAGGGTAATTAAATTAGTAATTACAGTGAAATAAAATAAAATGTTAGGTATCTAATTTTAAATTGAGAGAGAAGGAAACGAAAGATACAAAATGTCGGCTCGCGATGCGTCGCTCTACTTTTATTAAAATCAAGCTGGATGGTGAGCAGGTGACCGTTGCCCATGCATGTTTGCTTTTGTTCTTCCTATTTGCAAAACTATCTGCACCAATGTAACTACGCAATTTTGGACATAAAGTTCATTCTATTCTATAGCATAATTGAAATTATGAATTTTCATTTCTGTTACAGGTCTGGGTGTAGTATGTATAATAAGTATGTATTTAAAAAAGTGTACAGGTAAGTAGTTTATCAGTTATCTAAAACCCATATCACAAGCTTTGCTTACTTTGGGGCTAGATGGCGCTGTGTGAATTTGTCCATGCATATTTATTTATTATTATATTCATGGGTGTGCCCACAATATTTAACGTTTATTATTGTTTTCGCTATGGTAGTGTGATCTCCGTCCGGTCTTGCCACACGGTGTCGTATAAGGTGAACAAGGCTTAGTATAGAAGCAAATAATGTTTTATAGCTCTCAATTGTTTCGTCTTTTTCATTTTTGTGATAGGTAAGTATTAACATTTTTAACCCCTGACGATAAAGGAGGAGGGGTAATAACATTGTCGTATATATCTTTGGCATCGTAGCACCCAAACAGATGAACAGATTTCGATGCGGTTTACGTTATTTGAAAGCCACAGTGTTTATTAAAATCGGCTCACTAGTTTATGAAACATTTGAGTACTTATACGTACACTTGTCGAGGGTTTTCCGACGGCTTTGGTGGGATATGCGGTTGTTTGTAGGCTCACCTGACGTACGTGACGGTCGGCGCCGGCTTGGAGAGGTGCAGCTCGCTGACGTCCTTTATCCAGCGCTCGATCGCCTTGGAGTTCTTCTCGGCGTCCTCAATCTTCTTCGTTACCTGTGATTTCAAGCATGTGTCTCAAAAAATGCTCCTGAAGGTTCAGCGTACGACATTTTCGCTAATTCACTTCATTAACGAAAGACTTTGGTTTCATTGGAGCACAGACAAGAGGTGTTTGAGGGTAAGTAGGGGTTTAGCCATTATGTAACCGGTGCATAAAGCACGACGGAATTCCCTTGCCTGTTGGTATATAAATATTTAATAAAACAATAAAAAAGTATGTTTGAACATTGAATGTATTTACAAAAAAATAATTTAGGGCGATGAAGAAATAGTAAAAAAAAATATTTTTTATTTTTTCCGTCTTTTTGTCTGTTTGTGCACGCTAATTCCGAAACTACTTGACGGATTTGAATGAAACTTTTTTTGTTATGTAGCTATTAATCCTGGGCAACATATATTTATTTATTTATTTAACAGTTTATTGTGCACAATAACAAGTATACCTACAATATTAATAATATAATATAATATTAGTAATATAATATAGGGTATAATTGATTTTGGAAACTGGAACACCTGATGTAGAACCGTAATAGACCAGCTAAACTATAAGAAATATGGAAATGGCGCCGAATGGATTTTGCTGGGATTTTCACAGTTTGGTAGATTGGGGTCCATCTTAAAAACTAGGCCATATAATTCGGTTGGGTAGAACCAGAGATACAGCCTGACCTGTCCATAGTAATAGCTTTCATAACGAGATCATTTAAAATGATTGCTTAGGAAAAAGATAAACTGCCCTAAAAACGATTTCCACGAGGACGAAGTCGCAGGCAAAAGCTAGTATTAAATAAAATAAAAAATTCCATTGGAAGAAGAGGCGTCAAGTTTAGATGCCAATTAGGTACAGGATTCGACTTGTATTTTGAAAGTAGAGCTCGCGACTCTCCATCGTCAACAGTGACAGCTTTGCTTTCTCTTCTTACATACAGTGTCTTTTGGGTTAGTGTTAGCACCCGAGACCGAGAGATGCCTTGCTCTGCGTGGGCTGCGTAACCGGTTGTATTGGCAGGCACATGTCTATATATTGTGACAAACGAGCAGACAGCCATCTGATGGTAAGTGGTAACTGTCACCCATAACATCTACGATTCACACATTTAGGTTGCAGGTAACAAAAACGAAGAACCGCAGGTGCGTTGTCACTGTCAGGACTAAGATGAAATGCCTGTCTAGGAACGGCCTACTAACTACTGATAAGTTCCACTGGCTATTCCCTCGGCTCCTGCCGTCACTCACCACGGTGGCCTTCCCGCCGGAGGTCGTGACGATGCGGCGGAAGATGGAGCATGCCTGGCTAGGAACAGCCTGGCACTAACTACTAATAGGTTCCATTGGTCTTCCAAGTTCCATTGGATACTCCCTCGGCGCCTGCCACTCACCACGGTGGCCTTCCCGCCGGAGGTCTTGGAGATGGCGCGCAGCTGCAGGTGCAGCAGCGCTGAGTCGCTCTGCTCCGCCGCCGGCTCGTCCAGCACCGACAGCCCTGTGGGATTCGGATACCGGCTTTTGTGGGTTGCGTACTTCAAAATAAAAAAGTGGAGTGGACGCTCGTGAGCGTCGGTGGCCGAGGTAAGGTATCCGACTCGTAAGCGAGAGTCCCACTGCGGCCGTGAAGCTATGACTCTTTTTTGAGGTATGTACATTGGTTGAATGCTCACAGATTCTCTTACGGTGAGGGAAAACATCGTGCACATTTAGGCGACTGAATATGTAACCATGATCGAATCTGGTCAGGTTAGCAGGTAGCAAGGTCACGGAGGTCAGATGGCAGTCGCTTTACTGTAATGACCTGATCTGTCAAATCCTGGATCATGGTCAAAGCGGACCACGTCCCCTCGTGCGCGAGAGCGCAACCGGGACATTAACGCCAAGATGATTATTTTTGGTATTAGACAATCAAACTGTCAAATTGAAGCCGATATCGATGTATCCGATAGCCTTCATAGCCGATAAGGCTTCTGTGTCCTGCAGGCTAATTACGTAGGTAACGCTGTTGCCAACAATGATCTGATTCCAATTATTAAAATTGTTATTTCAATTATTGAAATTGTTACTTTTTCATGGGTTCAATTACAAACAAAGTTCCATTGCAGTAAACTGAAACTATTAAATCGGTCATCCTAAATCGCAAAAGTAACTATTTCAATCGTTGAAATCAGAGAATTCTTGGCAACAGTTGCCTCATGCCTGTAAATTTCGCTGGCTACCTTATCGTTTAAACCGTTACACACCACAAGCATTGTTGCTTGGCGGCCGAAATAGATCAGGCGGTGGTACCCACCCAGGTGGACTCCTCAGGCTTAACACCTACCACCTGATAAAGCCTACTATCCGCCTCCTGTCCTCACCCAAATTGTCGATATGCTCCAGCGCAGGCTCGGCGAGCGGCGCGCCGCGCACGTTCCGCGCAGGCGTGGTGACCTTGATCAGCGCGTCTATGTCCCCCACCGCCGGCACGTACTCCGGCAGGAACGGCGCCAGCTTGAACTCGATGTCGATCTTCTGGGGGGTGTATCTGGGGAGGGGGGTGTCGGCTTGAAACTAATATTCTTTATTGTACACAAACATTCTATCATTATCACCATCATCACAGCCCACAGTGTGTCCTCGAACGTAGGCCTCCTCTCCAAGCTTTCACGCCTGTCTTTTTCCGGCTACCCGCAGCCAATTTATTCCGGCTTGTTGGCGGATATTATCGGTCCATCTTAAGGGTGGTCTGCCCCTGCTGCGGGTGTTAGCGCAGGGTCTCCACTCCACGGACCTTCTCGCCCAACTGTTGTAGCCCATTCTGGCAATGTGTACTGAACATCTTCACTTCCGGCCATCATTATACAATAAGGTAATAGAGATAAAGGCGAGTTTAACTCAACAATTTATTTTTATACCAGCACACCTTGGAGTCATAGAGTCAGGTTTGACTTAAATGCAGGTACTAAAAGTATACACTAAACTTAGTACGGTAAATAATCATAGGCACAGTTAGTTATATAAACATATTATAAAGAGAAGAGATTTGGTTGTTTGTCGAACAAATGTAAGGCTACACAGAGGACACACTAACACAGCACATCGTTTTGCATACAGCTCCTGTGTAGACTTATTTTTTCACCTTTTTCACATTTGGCCGTAGTTGTAGTTTCATCATCATCATCATCATCATCATCATCATCGTCATCATCTTGACATTATGTCCCAGTTGTGCCCACGCGTGGCACGCGGTAGTTGGAGTTTGAGTAGGCAAATGTATTTATTTAACTTTTTTCGGGGCTTATCTAACTTTTTCTATCTGTGTTATTATCCTCGGGATATCACCTGTATTCTAATCGTTAAGATAGATATATTGTCATGTACAGCATAGGTACATAATTACTAAAACGTGGGAGTTGAATCTTAATTATGGTTACGAAGTGGCACACCTTTCGCATTTATAATACTGGTATGAATATGGATCGCAGAAACGGTGAATTGTGTTGGAAAATGGTGCGCTCTCTTAGAATAGGACAGTCGACAGAGCATGACTATTCAAGTTTCTTTAAGAAGACTCTACAAAATGTTCCATTGTAATGTAAGTAGGTACAGAGATAGAGAGATAAACCCTTTTTTGCATATTAAAAGAGAAATACTAAGAATTGCATGTTTTAAAATAATTTATTCGGCAAATTATTAGGCTTATTATTCCAGACAAACTTTGTCTATAATAATAGACTACTCTCTCGAGAGAGAAAGAGACTAAAGATTGACAAGCAACAAAAATTACTATAACTTAATGTTAAGATAGTACCTACTCCCTAAACCTGAAATTAAATTCATAGGGCAACGTTGCATTAAAAAAACACGAAATGTCGACGTAAATACTACTTACGTCGACCGAAAGTTACCAATATGTTTAACTATTCGCGTATTATTTATTTATACTTCATGCGCTAAAATTACAATGGCGGACTTAAAGCTAAAATAGCATTATCTACCGGTCTAAAAAGATACGCAGTGCAGGAAGAATACAAGCAAAGATTACACCTAAGCTTATCCTGAACTTAAGTATATCGTATCCCTCTCTACCTAACCTAACCCGAATAATCACATCACTGGTCCGGACAGTTTGGCCGAGTATACTGCTCTTATTACATGTATTGCATGACGTTCAAAAGTGTTTATGAAAACCTAAACTGAATAAACGTATTTGATTTGATTTGCACCACCTACATCACGACGCGTCATAATAATCATCGTATTAACCGCTTAATTCAGTCAAGGCTACTTCTGTTTATTTATACGCGTAACGCCGGTGAAACTGGCATCTCGACCCTGCTCCGTGGACGCATTAGATGGCTATTATAGGTACCTAACTGCGTACCGAATCGTATCTGTTTGATTGACACGCTGCGCCTGCGCAGGTCTTGAAATAACCTGACGTGGTTGGACTACAGTGGGCCACAGTAGCCGCAGACTGCAGTTCAAGCTTTTTAGAGTACCGTAGGTACCTATACAGTCGAGTCTTGAGTTATGAAACAATATACACTGTGAGGGTTTCGTAGGTTATCCTACGTCATCAAGTACAAGAAAAATTCCAATTTGTAGTGATAGTAGACCCACAAAACGTTTGTATGCCTGTGCACAACTAGGCATAAAAACAATTTTTTTAGAGCTCCAATCTTTCACTTTTCGCTTTTCATAGAAGAAAGAAAGAAATAAAACATTTATTGCAGTAGACACCACGACACGATAATGAGGTACAACAACATAAAAACAACGAACTAAGCATACCAACATAAAATACAAATAATGATATTTGAAAATAAAAATAAAAAATAAAAAGGAATAACAATAATAACTGTACCTACCTACCCATAGCGATATCTAGTACTTGATATCCTCTTGTGTGGGTTCTAGAAGTAAAATACACCGGTCTACCGTACATCCTCTTGGCAGATTCGCTTTTCAGCGACTATTTACCTACAGTGCCCTCATAGTCTATTAGTTCCTTACTGTTGAGGATCATGTCTCTCAAAAGAAGGTAGGCTAGCTCCTCTCCTCTCCAGGTCTTCTACCGAGGGAGTGCTGCGTTGTTGATCTTCAGGGCGTCGCCAAACTAGTGTGTCCATCTTTTATATGTCTTCGCTTACAAATTCAAAATAATAGTTTCTTCGCTTGAAGTTCGTAGGTAGGAATTTACTTTAGCAAGCTTTTTCGTAATTCCTTGTCAATACCGAATAGTGTAATCTGTAGGCAAGGTGGATTGCCTAGGGCGACGGTAGAGGGGGTATAGCTTTCGTCGGCCAGACACATCATCCGAGCTATCCTTTTCCATTCCACTGGACCAAGGAGAGAGAGGACGAGTGTGTGCATTTGCGTCTGCGCAAACGTTGGTGCACCATAATATACCCTGCGCACTTGACCGCTTCCGTACAAGGGACACCGATAATAAGTGTAATCTGCTGTCGGAGCTATAGCAAACACGATCGGCAGCATAACCAGCATAACTGTCATTCCAAAACAGAGCACTTAGGATCGTCTGATCTGTAGGTACAATTACAGTAAGAACCTCAACAGGAAAGAAAAGAAACTCCTTGGTTCCAGGGTCCCGAAGGGTATCTACCTACTTTAATCGAGGAATTTAAAGGTACGAACACAGGGTGGAAAAAACAACGATGTTAATAAAACTGTACCTACACAAAGCCGCAGCTACATTCATGCTATAGCAACAAATCAACCAGCACAACAGATACCTATGCAAATTAATGTAATCGTGATACGTTACAAGAACAGTCGGCAAATAAGCAGAAAACTCCGTTAAAATATGTACCGATTACAATTTAAAAACACGGTGTACGCGCGAGTAAATCAGTCACGATCCATTCAACTGAACGCTGTGTTTTGATTAGATAGAAATATGCTAGTTTCGTTCGCTTGTTTAGTAGAGTAAGAGATAGCATGTAATTAAGCACGTCATCTGTACATAGTATAAAACAGAGTCGCCCCTATGTATGTATAATATGTACGCTTAGGTTTTTGACGTGACAACGTCTTATAATTCGATGGAGCCGGCTGCACGCACGAAAAAACATGACTCATGCGGCGTTACCTCGCTCTGAGGCGTTCCATTTAAGGCTTGAAGTGCAAGCGAGAGCGCGGAACGAGCGACAAAGAGGCACAATCGGCCTCCGCGTTCGGCAGCGTTCGAAATCTGTCTCTCTCCTACTTGACGTTGCCACGTTCAACTATCGTCAGTAAACCGACTTTACAGACAACCGATTTTTTAAACTAGGCAACGGATTTCAATGCGGTTTTCAACAATAGATAGAATGAGTCAAGAAGGTTTCTAAGCTAGAAAAACGGTAGGTAGGAGTAAAGTAATCGCGCCGGGTTACAAGGCTTATATTAAATTAGACTTTAGTTCGGTTCTGGTGTCATCAGCCTGGCAGCTGAGCGCGTTTGGAAGTTTAGGATTCAAACTTAATTTTAATTATTCTAATAATTTGAACCTCTTTGAAACGCAACTGCTCTCAGTTGCCAGACTGTCATAAATGACAACGGTAGTCCTGAAACACGCAGATAGCAACTAAAGCAGATAATTAAGTACCTTTTTACCCGACTGCGACAGAACGAGGGTTATTATAGTGTATAGGCACGCATTTGACAGCCATATCACGATGGGAAGCGACGATGAGGCCAAAGGTGGAGAATGACTGTCTAGAAACAGCCTATTCACTCTGGCATTGAAGCCACTCCCTCTCACGTTCCCACCTACTCCCATTTGTTATGAAATGACGTAACATTTTCAACGCTATCTCTCACTGTCTACTACAATTGCAAAGGCATGCACCGTATGCCGACCAAACGGGTCTTACAATGTAAACTTGGGAAGCTAAATTGGGCGTGTCATCGGCTATTTCAGTAGGAAATCCCGGATATTAAACTGGACTGCATTTGAGTGTAGGGTGTTGAGAATTGTGTAATATACCCTACTTAGATGTAAGTATACGTGTCTGCTGAGTAGTTTCTTAGGTTCACGATATGTGTGCTAGCCGCTAGCCGTTCTCTCTGCAGCTGATAACATGATGTTATGCGTGTGACTCGTCCAGACTGTATTATAATGAAATATACCTATCTACGTAGGTGCTTTAACCGAATATTCAGGTTTCACACTTACTATTCAAATAACACATTAGGTGCCTAACTATCTATTTGTCTACTTTACTCGATTAATTCAAATTCTACATCCACAGTGTTTGAACAATGAACAGGAATTGAAATACTCAACAGTAATGATAATTAATTCAATAAATGTCAAAATTTTATAATAATTAAATAATAATGCTGGCGCCTGGCTGAGTGCCCGTCACATGAAGCGCTGTCCAATGCGCCAACGTAGGAGAGTCCCACCGGTTTGCTAATGTGTTCAGGCAGGATGCTGTTCGAGGTGCTACACCCGCGTCTTAGCAGTGAGGGGCTCCTCTTACGGATGACCGCGTAAAAACCATCTATGTGCACCTCGGCGAACATATCCCGAGCAACTCATTGTTGTACGGTACACGAAGAGAACTATAAGCTCGCTGCGTGTAATTTACCCGCAAACTGCACATGTGTAGAACGATTGACAATACGCTCTATAGAGCGTAAACCTGATTGCTGCAATGTGCAAATCTGCGGGCCACCATATTATTACTGCGTACACACAGCGCCCTCCGCTCCCTTTGCAAGTCCAGATCATCATAATAGAAATAAATATTGGCAGACTTTTCTCAAAGTATGTACAGCGATATATTTCACACACAATCCACCGACTGCCATAGGTAGTATATATCGCAATGCTGTAGCAAACTTTCAATTTGTATCATGTTTCATTTCCTATTTCAGCTTCACCGTCACAATCGATAAGATGTGATCGAGGTCAAACAGTAGACTCGATTACAAAAATGCAAGTAGGTCCTCAATAAAACAAGCAGTTGATCTTTTTACCGTCTAATTACTGTTATAAGAACCCACTTAAACTATCTTACATCTACTTATATAAATAGACTATCTCTACATGACGGAAAGATGATGTAGTGTAAAGCGTACTCCACATGTCCGCCATAACTTTCGGCCTATTAGGGATGTGGTGGGTGTCAAAACGCGTCACATTATATCGATCCATCAGTGTAATATTGCTAATCTGCTGTAAATAGGGTCACAGAGGTGATGACAGCTGCTCTACTGTAATTACTTGATCTACTAATATCCTGGATCATGGTCAAGTTTACCCCGAACCTGTTACGGGAAAAAGCGCTAGGAATATAAATATAAAATCGATCGAATCGAGATGACAACGAACTATCTCTACTTAGTCTATGAAATAGGCGAGACATGCCAAACATGCACGGGACTACACGAATATAGGCGAATACTCCCTCTACACTCTCGTGTTCCCGCGGAACTGTCCACATGTGGAGTGCGCTTTAGTGTCAGTTATTTTAGCTACACGAATAAATGTACATTCCTCTCTTACATTAGGCCCACTACACAGCTGTCTGTCTGTCACTGGACTTGCCTTCAAAGTGGAATACACAATTAGGCAAACATTTTTGCGGCGGAATACCACCCAAAGTAGAATACCACCGGAAGTACTCCGTCAAAGGCGGTAGAAGCCATCTAATACCAATGATAGCTATTCAAACGCGATGATACCCAATTACCCAAAACCAAATACTCAAACAGCGTCGGTACCCATTCCAACGTGGTGGTAGATAGGTACCTACTCATTCACAGCCGGTGGAACCAGTACAATGTCTACGGTCCATCAAAAAAAACCACTCACTTCATGATGTACTGGAATAGATTCTCGATGTCCGCGGGCACGTTCAGCCCCTGGAACTGCTTGGGGTCGTAGGCGCCCTCCGCGGGCACGACCACGCCGGCGCTTCGCCGCTTCCCGCCTTCGGAAGGCTCAGGTGGCTCCACCTCCAGATCGCCGCTGTCAGTTTCTGAATCTGTAGGTAAAAAAAAATCTTGACGCGGCGGTTGAGACCAGTTAAAACGCGCGAGGGCTCGGGGTCCGCCTTGAACATAATACAAGATTTGGCAGATCAGGTAATTACAATGGAGCGAGTGCCGTGTGATTTCCGTGACCCTTGTTAACAGGAGAACCTGACCAGATTGGTCTGTTCTGTTCAATCTGTAGATACCGTTGCATCATCTTCATCATCATATCAGCCAGACGCTGGGCATATAAAGGCCTCCCCCAACACAAAGGTCGGTGACTTGACATGGGATTACAATAGTGTTTTCTGGCCAGTGGGTCCACAGGTCTGTTGAGAAAATGGTATACCAGTTCACCACCAGTTGTCAGATTTGATGGTCAGTTGGTCCTTACTCCTAGTTACATTCAAGTTTTTTTTTTATTGTAGGTAGTGTGATTCTTACCAGAATTTGACGAGGCGTCACGTTTCTTCTTGGCCACTGGTTTCGTTTTGCTTGTCTCCCTGGGAGGAAGTTTCTCTCTCCTTTCCTCCACGGCCCTCTCCGGAGGGAGCGACAGGGACTTCCTATCTGGAGACTGTCGAAGAATGTTAGGAGAACATTAGGTTGATATGTAGATGCAGTCAGTGGCGTATTTTCGTAGGATCCTGTCATCCTAACAAGTGCTTAAACTAGGAATTATTCGGCTACCTACATCTCTGCGTGACAGATTGGTACCTAGAAACTACTTTTAGCTACAAAACTATCCCGATTAATACATTCTGATGGCCATTCCTCCGCCATGGGCAAGTCTTCTCCAGTATTTTCCCGACATCAGCAGTGCGATAAAGATCTCGAACGTCCACGATGCCAATGCTTGTTCTTATTTTTCAAGCTAAAAACCGCAGCGGAAGCAGGAATTCTGCCATATACACAAAAAAGAGTGCTGGTTCGTAGCTTGTCCATAAGTAGGTACTAGGTACAAGCTGAAATTTTTCATTCTGGATGTTCCGTCATCCAGCCATCTGTCAGCTGTCGCTACGCTGTCATCGCCCGAAAGGACACGGAGATATCAATGTTAAACCCGGAGATAGATAACTGTATACGTAGCCCGGATATGCACCAACCGGTGAATACCGGAAGGGTGGCAGCCCTTGTCGCAACTACGCCGTGGCATTGTTTTATAGACATCATATTTAGGTGTCGCTTTATTAACATTTCATTGTCTAGGTGCCAATTATTTGCGCAAATAGTTCAATGGATTTATAATGCGTGTTTTCAATAGATCATTTCACATTCATGGCCCATCTACTAACTAAAATAAATTGGTGTTCTGACTAGATAGCAGTACCTACCTATAAATACTCTGTTCGTTTGTTCTATTACTTGTTTTTAAGGACGGTTTCAAAGATAGGATTGAATTTAGTATTTCTATAGTGTTATATCTTAGGTACCTACCTACTGGTAGTCAGCGACCAACATCCAACATGGAATAACGTCACATCTGTCTATACCTAACTGTGTGCTGCTAGACTTGAGTGGCCTCCTCCACATCAGCAGAGGGCAGTGCCATTACGGATTGTTGACTTGCGATGTAAATTCAAACGTTCAGTGTGACCCATTTTCTTGAATGATAATATTATGTACCCACCCACGCTATAACAACTGTAATCTACTCGCTTCACTCTATTGAAACATCGTGCCTACTTGATAAATTCAAACACACCGCGTCCATTCTAAATTATCTTTGATGACCCCTGTGCTTCAGTGGATAACAGCCCAGTCAAACTCAAACTCAAACTCAAAATTTCTTTATTGATTACGACATTAAATATCTCTTTCAATCGTCAAAATGCCATGAGTACCAAAAATGATGACTTTGTACCTACTTACTTATGGCTGGGATTGGCGTCCATGATATGAGAATAGGAATTACAAGTGTGAGGGTAGCAGTAGAGATTTGGTTAGGTAGATACCATATGAAATTCTTATGACGATCTGAGTGGCTCAATGGTCAACATGCCGTGCTGCCACGCTAGAGGTCCCGGGTTCGATTCCCGGCAGGGCAGAAATTGAAATGATGAATATTCATTTCTGTTACGGGTCTGGGTCTTCTATGTATAATAAGTATGTATTTAAAAAGTATTTAAGTAGTATATCAGTAATTTAGCACCCATAGCACAAGCTTTGCTTAGTTTGGGGCTAGATGGCGCTGTGTGAATTTGTCCACGATTATTTATTTTATTTATTTATGATATGAGCACTGTGTTCGATCGTAGCTTAAATATTAGGGCCGATTTTAACAAAACCAAAACAATAATTTTATCGATTCAAGTTTGTCTAATAAAAGTGAACTCACTGCAGGAACAACAGAAATTTTGACAATTTTTTATTTTAACAACAATTGTATACCTCCATAGGTATACCCTATGGAAATAATGGAAAAAAAGCAATACAAAATCCGTAAGTACCTACCTATAGCCGCTGTATCGGTGTGCCCTCAGAAGTTTACGCAAAAACGAATAAGACAGACTCACCTGATCCTCATTCTGCGAGCCGGATACGTTGCTAAGGAAGTGATCAGGGTCGGACTCCGTTTCGCTCTCCGAATCGAAGTCGTGTCGCGCCGTGTGCCGCACTGGAGGGTTGAACTTCGACATGGCCGCCTTCAGGCCCTTCACGACCTCCTCCTCCGAGCTATCCGGGGTATCGATTTCTCTCGCGTTCTCCACAGCAACAGTCTCGTCGTACATTACAGATAACACATCATCAGCTGACACCACCGCGCTGCGTCTCCTCGGTCTCAACACAGACGTTTGGCAGTGTTTGTCACTGGTTTCCATGGCAACCGTGTTTATGCTACGGGGCTACGGCCTCCTTGATGAAGCCGATGTGTCGACTGAGTTTTTATTCTAGGTTGTAAGACCGCCTTCGTGGTACGGCATGGTACAAAGCGTGCATGTATTTTACGAGATGTTATGGAAATTATGTGTGGGTAAGATATTGGGGCTGAACTTCCTTGCATGGTGTCGTGCATTGTTGTTGTTCGGAAAACTATTAAAAGCTTTAACGATGGCATTCACCTCTGTATCTACAAACATGGTTATAAAAATAGAAACTGACTTGCTAAGAAACTTCTGTGCTCTACTACAAGTGTGATGTAATTCGTCCCTAATAAACTAAAAAAAATTAACTTAACCAGGCAAGTACTTGACCACTATTTCACCTGATATACTTAATATAGGTATGTGGCAGAGGCCTGTCTAGAAACAGTCTACTAGTTCATAATAGAGGGTCTTACATACCATCCGCGTTCATCGTAACGCATAATCTCCTCCTTGACAGGAGATTTGGAGATTGTAGTTCAGAAACATAGTAGTAGGTAGGTACCCAAAGGTAATGATGCTGCTAATCTGCCTACAAGATCATAGTCACATCGGCATAGTACGCCCCGGGGGTGAGTCCGTACAGAACAGTTATCAATTTTTTTAATAAGTAGTATATGCTCTGCCTTGACCATGATCCTGGATTGGCAGATCCGGTAATTACAGTGGAGCGACTGCCATCTGACCTCCGTGACAATGTTGACAGGGGACGTGACTTGATTGGACTGGTTACACCTTGTCGCCTGAATATGCAAGTATCATCACGAATTTTTGGTTTTGAGGTTTTGATGAGTCGGGCCCCATAACCATTGGCCCACTTTAACCGAATAAAATACAAAAAGTATAATAAGGTAGAAATCGTACCTACGTACAGAAATCTGTTATCATTCTAAAGGCTTGATTTCCTCTAAACTTTTAAACTAAATTTCTTTATCTCGAGGACAATGCTCTTGAATAACATGTCTACAGTTGGTATGCATGTAGAGCAAATGCATGGAAAGTAGGTACACATGTGTAAGCATTGCTACGTACTTTTCCACGCGTCACTTCCTTCCTACTAAATGCATAGCTAATTAATCATCTCTGTAAAGAGAAACATTAATTTGACATAATTACATGTTGAGGAATGAAACAAAGATAAATTACAATTACAAACTTTATTATCTAGAATATGGAAACTAATTTCTATATTTTTTACAAAAATAACGCGTTAACAACCCTTGCTTGTACATATGGATGGTTATACGTATGTTTATGGTTTCCTTGACGAAAAATTTGTAAATATAATAATGTCTATAAAAATAACGAGATTACTCATGTTCCTGCTTAAAAAAGTACTTACATAACAGTTAAGGGTGCACTTGTCAACTTTGGGCATTAAAACACTAATATTCTTCTACCTTAAATAATAATCAAAATTCGTATCAAATGTCAACTTACAAAAATATTATGTACGCAATCTAACATTAAAATATTTAATTTTTTTTCTAAAAAATAAATATTCGATGTTTTTATTCCATAAAACGAACACGCATAAAAATAATGATATAATAATTAACAATGTATTTCGTAAACATCTAGATAGATGGTGCATTTAATTGGATTGAGACGATTTGACACAATATTATTATGTCCAGCATAATTATTATGTGCTATGTTAATGAAAATAGAATGCATAATCCCTTAATTTAATTTAGAAATGGGTCGCACAATTTGAACATGATTGCAATTAAATAATTTTCAGATATATCACAACGCGCAGTCTTGGATTGCAATGGGAATAGTTAATATCAAAACGTAATTACTAGACTATATAATAAAGGCACTAGATCCGAGTTGGCACAAGGTACTGAGACTCTGAGAACTTCGTGATACTTATCCTGAAAGATAGGTACACGAGCAACGAGCCTCGAAATATCAGTCTAGATCCGATCACAGGCTATAACAAAGCAAATGTTTACGTTTATAGCCAACGTCAAGTCATATTTATGGGGTTTCTGCTCCCATTAAACTTTGTTCAACAGTTCATCACATATTTTAGTCAGTTCCTCGTTTGCTTTCATTTTCTGCGAAAGAGTTTCCTCTACAGACGTAATGTGCAGCTCTTTCCGTTTGATCATCGCGTTTAGCTTAAGCACTTCGGCCTCGTGCGCGCGATTTATCTTCTTCAATTCCTCGTTAGCGTGGTTCAGCTTCGACGTCGCGTGTTGCTTCAACTGCTCATAATTGTTCTGCATTTTAGCAAAGTTCTCTTCAAAGTTCTTTATCGATTTCCTATAAGATTCCTCGTTGGCTTTGAAACTCAGAATCAGTTGTTTACTCTTCTCGTATTTGCTGTGCAGATCATTGAAAGATATCTCCATACTGGCCAAGTGGCTCGCCTGCTCATCTCTCTCCCGCATCAACTGCACTCTTTCTTCGGCGTGCCGTTTCTTGTCCAGCTCAGTCTCCGAGATCAAACTAGAAATCGTTCTTTCATATTCTTCCACCACATGAGCCATGCCCCTATTGTCTTTAGTTTTCTCCTCCAATTTTGCAGTGAGATCATTTACTTTTTTCAGCCTTTCTTCACTTATCTTTTCCAATGTTTTCATTTGACCTTCTAATGTTTCTAATCTGTCCTTTAGGTCTTTAGTTTCTGTTCTTAGGTTGTACACACTAATTTCTTTATCAGCGAGCAGCTCTCGAAGTTGCGTCAGCGCCAAATCTGCCTCAGATTGATCTCTCCGAACCTCTGCGACTGTGACGTCGTGATCCATTAGAGAACTATTAGAACTCATAGAAAGAAGTCGATCAATAACGGCAATAGCAGGAGAAGTAAATGTTAACGATTGTCTGTTTGAGCGTACCGGAGTCGTAGTTTTAACTCGTGGTGTAATTACCGAATTCACTGCAGGCGTCACCACCATCATAGGTTTAACAACAGTTATGTTAAGATCATCATTGTTATCTTCAATGATATCCATATCTTGCGTGATATTGCACGTTGACGGACCAGCTACAGGAGAGTTGGTAAGAAATGTTGCGTCAGCAGGCATTGGCACAATTTTCTTAGGAGTGCTTTGCTTATTTCTTACTTTACTTAGAGCAGCCATTACACCCTCAGATGACATTCTTTTAGCAAATAGCGGATCGAACTTAAGGAACAGACTCTCTTTTCCACTGTCGGCGACAACGTTGGCATTTTGATTCAAAAGAAATTCATACGCTTCAGCGTCAATAAAGAATTCGCCTGCATCCAAATTATCATTTGCTTCAGCAGGTACATCTGTAAAATCCATAGCTTCCGCCCCTCTAGTCTCGAAGTCTATCATTTTATCATTATCTAAATCTTCTGCTTCCAGAAAAGGTCCTTCAACTGTATCTTCATCCTCCGTATTAATAGTTCTAACAGTATCATCCTTATCATCCGTCCCTTTTGATGAGGATGTTGTGTCAATATTATCCGAAGTGTCTTTTACATACAAAGTTTCAGTTGCTTTTTCAGAAACATTTAGTTTTGTTACGGGCAAATTCTGTGGAGATTCTGTGGTGACATTGCTAATGATTTTCTGAGGAGAATCATCAATGCTTGTCACTGGTAAATTAAATTCTTCCATATCTATGCTGGGCGGCGGCGATTGACGTACTTTGCATTTCGTCGCGAAGGGATTGAAATTTATGTCATCAATCTTAGGTATGTTAAAAACACTTTTAGATTGAATACCTTCTGTAGATGAGGCACCAGCTGAGTAATAATCGGACTGCTCGGATGACGACGTGATTTTAATTTCATGAATCTTACATTCAGTAGATGCGTTATTTTTTGACACGTTGTTTGTTTCTATGGGCTGGTCTGTATCAACCACATGGTCGTCTGACAATTTGTCATTTTGAACATTAATAATCACTTCAGGTATTGTAGTATCCAAAACAATTGGATTATCATGGTTGTCTTTTCTAGGGATAAGATTCATTGTAGTGTCTTTGTTTTCTGTACTTGTACTTTCGATATCTATAGTTGGCGCGCCGCCAAATGTAGAATTTAGTTTTTTCTGAATATTTGGTTTTTTCTTATCCGGTTGACTTCTACGCCTATTTTTATGTCCAATAGTTCTTGATACAAATGCTTTCTTTTCGATATTTTTGACATTATCTTCAAAAGATTGGTTAGGTGTTGGGCAAGGGGGAGGAGACTGTCTTATCTTAATTTTTGTAGCGAATGGATCTTCTATTTCATCGAAATTAAAGTTGTAGGAACCTTTTGATACTAGTTTTGGAGAATTCGGTGGAATTGATTCATTATTTACGGGGTTATCTACCTTTTCAAAACTTCCTGACGTATTTTCATCAGAAACAAGACTTTCTTTCGAAACTGACACAAATGGACTGTTACTTTCGGAAACAATAACTTCTTCATCAACGATATCACTAGGCCTTTCAGGTAATATGTCAATATTGTCATCCATTTTTTTGGTTGCATCTGAATCTAATATCTCAGTAGTTATGATATCATTAAGTCCTGTTATGGAACTATCAGCACCATCTTTTTCAACTTCTACAATGATCAGGTTTTCTTTTATATCAGAGCTCTCAACAAATTGTTCGTGAATTGATTTAGCTTCATTAGCACTTGCAACAATTTCTACAACTGTTGATTTATTCATTTCCACGTGTGTTTCATTATCAGGGTTCAGGACATTACTTATTGTTAAAATATCAACGAAAACTCTATTGTCATTTTTAATGGCATCCACTACACTTTCTTGTGATTTAACATCATTTTTATTATCAATAATTTCTGTTGTATACAAATTATGAATTACATCAAGCTCATTTACATTCTGTACGCTCACTTCACTGATTGGATTTTCTTCTGTTGTCAAGGCTTTACAAGAGGCTTCATGGACTGTCTCAATGTTGTTGATATTTTCTGGTGTGATTTTATTATCGTTAATAATTAATTGTGTCTCTTCTTTAGGGATTTCGGTGGTCATATTGAGAATATCTTTTTGAATTGTTGTATCTTCGTAACTTTTTTCACTAGTATTATTTACAGATGAACTTTCGAGAGATTTATCATTTTTCTTGTCAGCTACACTTACTTCATATGTATTATTTAAAGGTTCTAAATAAGTATCTCGTAATTTAACTTCACTTTTATTGTCTATTATAGGAAAACTATGTATTATATCATGCACATCTCTTTCGATTATTTCTTTTACTGGCTCTTCTACTGAAGCTGAGTCTTTAGGATCAGCACATGATTCAAGGACTGTTTCAACGTTAATAATATTGTCTGATAAAATTGTATTATCATTGATATTTAATTTGATATCTTCTTTGGACATAACCTCAGTAGTTGTATTGAGAACCGACTTAATATTTTCGTCAATGATTTCACTGGTTACATTCATAGTTAAACCTACTAGAGTTTTATTATCCAAATTTTCTAAAGATTTTTCCGCGATGTTATTCTGTTGGTTCTCACACAGTCCTTCTGGAGTCACAATATTGAGACCATTATTATTAGGTGAAGCAGAGTTTTCTTCAATAAAGCAAGTTTTAATGTTATTATCGTTGGGAGATGTAGATTCAGTGTTCTTATTATTAACTCCGTCTGGAGACATTTCATCAATGCCGAAATTTTCAGCCATTTGAATATATTCAGAATTACTCTTTTGAACCTGTACAACTGAGTTATTTTCAATACAGTCTTGATTATGAGAAGGTACATCCAAATTGCCGGAATTTTCAGCCATTTGAATACATTCGGAATTACTTTTTTGAACCTCTACAACAGAGTTATTATCAAAACAATCTTGATTATGGGAAGATAAACTCACATTATAAACGGTCTCTAATGTTATGGTATCATTGGGTGCAACTTCAAATACAGGATTAAAAGACACATCATTAGCTACATTTTGTTCAACAGCCTCATTAATAATGTTTTCTAATTGGACAGTTTCAGATAGTGCTTGAATATTGTTAATGTCCATTGACTGTGAACCAATCAACTCACATGTATTTAAATTACTATTGTCTGGTTGATTGACTACAGAACTTGTATTAACTGCATCTGGCAAAGGACAACTTTCCTGGACAATATCTGGCTTTTCTGTGTCAT
This sequence comes from Blastobasis adustella, assembly GCA_907269095.1. Taxonomy (NCBI): domain Eukaryota; kingdom Metazoa; phylum Arthropoda; class Insecta; order Lepidoptera; family Blastobasidae; genus Blastobasis; species Blastobasis adustella. The sequence continues at coordinate 1,954,961 of OU026136.1, read as the reverse complement.
CATCATCAGGTAATGGCACATCAGCAGGTACAGTGTCAATATTTACTTCTTGGTTCAACTCATTTGGCTCTACATTAAACAGAAGTACTCGCGGATCCATAATTAGAGGAATCATGGATAAGGTACTAACACCTAAATCAGGAGATGGTACAGATTTGAGTTTATCAACAAAATTATCGGAACATATATTTAAATTGTTAGCGGCATCTATGTCAATATTGAAAACAGGGTTAGGTGTGGCCTCTTCTTCAGAAACTGATTTATTATCAGAACATTTCACTGCATTTAGTTCATCATTAACTATGTGATCTAATGGTTTTATATTGTCCTGTCCCAAAAATGAAGCCACACCATTTCCAGATAGTGCCTCTTCATTATGCACCATTGATTGCAGTCCTTCAGCTTCCACAAAGTCAACGTCATCAGTATTGGTAGTTATGGTTTCAGTGGATATAACTGATATTTCAGATTTTACCGACTTGGTCAAATTTAAAGAGTTCCCAGAGATATTGACATTCTGGGCTTCGGAATGAATGTGTTGACTATCTTCCAACTCATCAGATGTTGTTATACATTTCCCCTCTGTTTTAGACACATCATCCTTAGTAAATGTCGATTCACAATCTACAAATTCACCATCAGATTCTGTAGCAACATACGTGTCAGTCTGCACGGAGAGATTAGACTGAATTGTTTTCTCCATAACCATAGAATCATTATAAGAAATATCCATATATTCAACTGCATCCAATTTGGTACCCCCGGTTGCATTTAATATTTTGCTGGAATTTCCTTTCATGTCTAAAACTTTTGTATGGGGCAATAATAATTTATGTATGGGAATCTTCTCTTCTTTGCTAAAAATAACTGTAGAATCGTCTTTCCACTGAAGTTCCTTTTCAAGGTCCTCATTGAAGACCACACTGTCCCTGTTTGGGGTGTGTCTCCTAGCCAAAGCATCCCTTGTTTTATGAGCAGCCAATGGAGTAGAAGCCAAAATTGCTTGTGGGCGGGAGTCAGCAGTTTCGAGAGAATGTATGACTGGTGGGCTAACTTCTTCAGGCCTAAATGTATTAATTTCTCCTTCTGAAGAAGGTATAGGACTTTGTGATGGACGAAACATGTTAAGAACACTTTTTAAGCCTCTCATGATGGGTGAACCAACATCAGTTTCCAGTTTCATATCTTTGGTAGGTGTTATAGCTTCTGGAGTGTGTGCCACAGAAGATGACGACGAAAATGTTTCATAATTTTCAGATGGATTAGAAACGGTAACAGTGACATTATCAGGCTTATCTGTCACAGACTCCAATGGCCTTAGAGGATTCCTATTACTGTCATTGTATATATCCTTTGGAGATGACTGGAAAGGCAGAGTCTTAACAATACTAGAATTTAATGATCGTGTCAAGTTGCTGTTGGCATTGTCGCCCGACTCAATATTTCTATTATCAATATTGTTTGCTGTAAAGCTCTTCGACATTGGTGATGAAGTAGGTGTAATAGAATACCTGAGTCTCATGGTCAGTTCGGTGACATCCAGTTCCTCATAACCTTTCTCTGTACAAGGCGTCCTTGGCAAGACATTGTTGTGATGCAGACTGTTTTCTTTGTTGTCAAATTCACACACACTACTGTCTATATCCATCGGCTCCACGTGATGAGCCATTCTAAAAGTTCAAGTCACTTGGCACAGAAACAAACACAATTTTTTGTCCACCGATGTTTTCAGTGACACCAAGAATCCGCCCGTAACACTTGTCTTGGCTTAACGTCAATCTGGAAATGCAAAACAAAAAATTAGTCCAATGTTTACAGCCAGACGCTTTCAGAGTTTCACTAGATTTCTAACGTAATATAAGCAGCGACACGGTATGTATGTCTTTTTAAAACAAAAATGTCTGCAGACACGCAACTCATGAAAATCTATTTTTAACCTTTTTGTGGCGCACACACTGCGCTGTTCATTTTATATAACGGCTGGCGCGCTCGAGGGAATCTTGCCAAAAACTTGAAGCAACCAAACCAAACACAAATACACCCCGCTGCAGTTCCAAAACCGTTTGAAAATCCGGTAACTTTTTAAATTCATTAGCTGTCAATGTCACTGCAAGCTAGCGAGCAACGAAGAAAAAAATAATTGCCATACTACAAAAATAAAAAGGCAAGTGATAACTGTAATCAACAAACCAGAGGGTTCCGTCTACAAAAAAAACACTTTTTGTTACTGTACAGGCAAATGCAATTACATTAGACTCTTATAAAACATGTAATGAGAGCCTGGAGACCGAACTAGATGGCGGTCTAATGCCTGACTAATATTTTGTAAAAAACGTTTAACTATTTTGTTACGCCATATTTACGCGCGAGTCTATTTTGCTACCCACGGGGTGCAGGAGAGTGCGGGGTGCACGGCGGTGGCGGTACTCATCAGACGCTACTGCCCGCAGGCAACACACACATCTTTCGCACCACCCACGCTGCGTGACCAATCTGAATTGTAAGAGCCTAAATACCGGGCACACTACATTAGCCCAGATTAATTTTTACTATTATGTAAAAATATTAAAATGATTATCCCAGCTATTTGAGCCAAATTTTTTTATTGCGCTTTATTTTATAAATATTAAAATAAACATAGGTGCGCTAATTTATCTGTTTTTATATTTGCTCCTTTGTTTATCTCTGTCGATGATATCATTAATGCACAAAATTGTTACCTAATTTTCCTTTGGATTATTTGGAAATTATAAATGTTGGTTAAGGTATCCGACTAGTTAATGAGAGGTACTAGATTCGAATTCCACTGCGGCCATGTACCAATGACTCTTTTCTGAGTTATGTAAATTAATTGAAAAATATGCTTTTATGATGAAACCAGCACATTCAGGCTACTGGATGTGTAACTATGATCCATTGTGGGCAGATTCCCTTGTTAGCAGAGCCACGGAGACCAGATGGCAGTCGTTCTACTGTAATTATCTGATCTGCTAAATCTTCAGGCCCGGGGCCCTGGCCCTCATGCGCGCAAGAGCACCGGGTCATTAACGCCAAGATGATTATTTATGTGTGTCAGACTGTAATGTCTTAAATGAGGACGTACATTTTGCAACAAACAGACAGAAACAATAATACTAAAAGCCATGTAGCATGTAAGTTTGGACAAGCAATCTGAAATGTGAATGTGCATGGAATTTATCTACTGAACCCTAAAATATATTTGACATTGACAGAATAGTACCATGACAGACGACAGAAATGTAGCTGCACATTCGTTTACAAAGGATGATATTACGTGAAAACATATTTCTGTCCGTATTTACTACAATTAATACAAATAATTAAAATATTTGAATGCGGATTCATTGGGTTGCAATAATGCAAGCCACCAATAAAAAACTGTAGATATGTCAGTCATAGTGTTGCCAGATCTTCTGATTTAGCGGTAGATCTACCTGATTTTAGGGAATGCTACTGATCTGCTGATTAATTTCAATTATTTTGAGAAATCTACTCATTTTGCAGATTTCACACAATTGTACCCGAAATAGTAATATGAGATCAGTGAAAGAGCAAAATAATATAGAATGATAGATGGATGAATGGAGGTTTGGATGTTTGTTACTCGTTCGCGGTAAAACTTGAACGGATTTTGATGAAAGCAAACACAGAAGAGCACATAGGCTTATAAATTATCCCGAAATGAGGTTATCGTAGGAACGGGTCCAGAATGTAAACAGTTTTCTACGATGATGAAGTCGCGGCGAAAAGCTAGAATCCTACTAATCAAAAAAATTAAAAAAATTATAAGAAAGGAAGTATGTTTGGATGTTGTACTTCATCACACAAAAACTCCCAAACGGATTTTGATGAAATTTGACAGTAATATAGCTTAAGCGTACTCCACATGTCCGCCGTCCTCCAAACTTTCGGCGAAACTTTTTCCGGGACTTTGGTCAACCCTCTACATTCTCGCCTATTAGAGATGTGATGGTGTCAAAACGCGTCGACATTATATCGATTCATCGGTGTAATATCGCTAATCTGATGTAAACAGGGTCACAGAGGTGATGGCAGCTGCTCTACTGTAATTACCTGATCTACTAATATCCTGGATTATGGTCAAGTGTACCCCGCATCGGTTACGGGAAAAAGCGCTAGAAATAAAAATGTAAAATCGATCGAATCGAGACGACAACGAACTATCTCTACTTAGTCTATGAAATAGGCGAGACATGCCAAACATACACGGGACTACTCGAATATAGGCGAATACTCCCTCTACGTTCTCGTGTTCCCGCGGAACTGTCCACATGTGGAGTGCGCTTTATAGCCGAGAATAAGCACATAGGCTATAATTTATTTCAAAATTCAATGTGATTCCAGCGGGAATGGTTCTAGATCATTATAACTGAATGTTACGCGGCAAAAGCTAGTCATACATGTTTGATTTTAATGTAAATATAGAAAATCTTTTAATTATCTAGATGGGATTCCTTTTGTAAGTGTTCCCGTACAATAGGTACTATATGTTATAAACGTTAAGATCACCCCAACCGTAATCACTACTACAAATAAATAAAAAATTACGAAATCTACTGAATTGTGCCAGATCTACTGTTTATTGTAAGATTTACTGCTTTTGTTCAATTTCCATCTGGCAATACTGCTCAGTCAGTTGTCAAGGCCAAGGACCAGCGAGACGATTTTTTGTTTTTTGTATGTTGAGCGTGTTCTTTTTCTTAGTTTTCTCATTCTATAGGTATTTTTTGTAAGTTATATTGCGCTCTAAATTATACGGAATTAATATTAAACTAACAAACATGACACGGTAAGTAGATATATCCTGTAATTTGCAAATGTTCACTGACATAACCTACAACAATTTTATTTTGATTTGTTTTTTTTTGCGGCCTCGCCAAATTGCAGTTCATTGATTCGAATATGATTGCGTATTTTGTTACGGTAGTGGTTCAGTGTGTGTGTTTACGAAAACGGCTTTAGTTTGTCACGCGGCACATGCAAACCTTGTTTTTCGTTAGTTCAGTTAGTAGTAATCATCACTGAATCCTGTCAGTATTGCGCGAATATTGCAACGGGTTAGTACTGTGGGCTAGCAGTTGGCATAATAATTCGTTAGCATAATACTATAACTTATAGTAAACAGTAGTAAATAAATTAGTTCTCAACTTTAAATTAATCATCTTTTATTAATAAAATATGTCATATAAATAATCAATCTTCCTTTCAGGATGAAATATGGAAATTGAGCGGTGTGTTACAGTTAAAGTATTATTTTTCGCCAAATCCAAGGAACTTGCTGGCACGAGAGAATCTACATTAGAATTGCCAAGAAAAATAAGTTATAAACAACTACTGAATAAAATCACACGCAACTTCAACCTTGAACCTATTAAAGATAATATTGTACTAGCAAAAAACGAAGAAGTCTGCGAAGATTGTGCTGATATTGAAATAAACGACAGAGATAACATTGCTGTGATTCCCCCACTAAGTGGTGGCTGACTTATTTTGGCAGGTAGTGACTAAAAAGACTTAGAAATGGATCATCTAAAATTAACAGTTGATGCTTTATCTGTTGATGAAATTAGCAATCTGGTTGTGGACAATAGCTGTGGCGCGGTCTCTATTTTTGTAGGGACCACTAGAGATAATTTTGAAGGAAAGAAGGTAAGAAAAATTTCTATAATAACATTGATAAAACTAGATGATACAATATATTACATTAAAACTTGATACTTGATACTGATGAGTAGATAACAATTGTCATGTTTGTCTTATCTAATGAAGTTTACTTTTGACATGAATCATTATTAAAACATACATTTACATAAAAGGGAGCACAGTTGTATTTTTTATTGTTTTCATTATGCCTTTATCTCATATTTAAGAGGGAAGGTTTCCTTATAACAATAGGGTCACAAACAGGCCAGCTCCTTTGATAACCTTTCTTTATTTCTTTACTGTTACTACATAGTTTTCACACTGTAACATTTAATTTTGCATGACGGTTTTCCTCTTGTTCAGGTGCTGAGATTAGAATATGAAGCTTATGAACCTATGGCTCTGAAAGCCATGAAGAGCATCTGTACTGAAGTGAGGGAGAAGTGGTCAGCAGTGCACGGAATCGCAATTTATCACAGGTATGGTCCTAGGTACTTGTAGCGGCGTCAGTGGACTAATGGTTAAGGGGTTTGAGTGGTGAGCAAAGTGAATCCTGATACAATCTGGTCAAGTTCCCCTGTTAAGGTCACGGAGTGGCTGTCACTCTACAGTAATTACTTGATCTGCCAAATCCTGTGCAAGTATCATGGCCAAGGACCCCATGCCATACGGTATGGCCTTGAAAGAGTCCTGATGACATTGTCCAGGAAACATGTTTATGTTGTTGTAGGCAAAATCTGTTTATATTAATTTATAAAGATCTCTCTATAACTCTATATATCTGTATGATCAGATCCTCATTACATAATGTAAATATTCCTTAACCTAAAGCGAACTTTGGCTGTGGTAACTACTGACTATATAGGCTGAATGACTTTTTTATTAATTTTTTATCATTAGCTACGGCAACAGCGTTGGTATACTACTTACGGCATACACATACAGTTGTATGGATTTTTTTACCACCATAGTGGTCAAAAAAACATGATCAGTCAAAGGCCAAAGTCAAATAGTTTTATTCAAGTTAGGTTTTTATAAAACACTTATGATACATAATATTTTGAGTAAACTAATAACAGCACGATATGTTATATTTTGAGTAAACTAATAATTGTTTTTATCTTGTTTCGTGTACAATAAAGTATATAATTGGATAAAAAAAAACAGTAAAATATTTACTTAAAATTGGTTTTCATGTTATCTGTTCATTGCACACTAGCTGGTTTTATATGGAGTGTTCTCCCTCTATAACTTTGCCTGAAAGAATATTTACCCATTGATTTGCTTTCACACTTGATCTATATTATAAAGGGAAAAGATTTGTATTTTTGGTCATTATAAATTAACTTAAAAGAACTGGACCGATTTTGAAAATTCTTTCAGTAATAGAATGCTACACTATCACTGAGTACCATAGTCTACTTTTTATCCTGTGAAAATAACAGACACAGTGTTTCCTTTGGACTATACCGTGAGATCGTTCAAGGGATATATTAGAGGTCTCTTCAGCGGCGGACAATGCATTGGTATCTCCCCCTGACGTCTATATAGCCGACGGTGACCATTTCCCATCAGGTGGCTCGCTTGCCTGTTTGTCTGTCGTATAATTTAAAAAAAAGCCCGCGGGGAAGTTGATTGCTTACAGAGCTACGAACGCGGGTGAAGGCCGCTGAGATTGGCTAGTAATTACGTGAAGTATGTGTCTATGCATTCGGTACTAGTGTTATCTCACTTATAGTGAGTAGCATTGCATCATAAAGTTTTATAATTCACTGTATTATCAGACTAGACATGGAAGGTCACATGTATCTTTTGACTGTTTACTCAATTGGTTCCATTCTTTGCTATAGAAAAACATAGGTAGGTTCCAAGTAGTAATGAATGACGTAATGTTTTAAAATATCGTTCGTATAAAGTATCCTCGGGGTTTCTTATTGCATACTTTAATTTACGAATAGCCCGATATTTCGACGCAGTTGTATGCGTCATTGCGGTAATAAATAAACATTCAGCTCGAAATATTGCGTGATCCCGTGGAAACCACTTTGAATTTTGAGCCTATGTGTTATTCAGATATACAAGCTACAACACTGTAAAGTATAATTTAAATCCGTTCACTAACCGATACTCTTACACTGTTATGAAGTATGTTTATTCAGACGACCGGTGATCTAATCTGGTCAGGCACCCTTGTTAACAGGGTTACGGAGGTCAGATTGCAGTCGCCCCACAAAATTACCTAATCTGCTAGATCCTGGATCATGGTCATGGCGGACCTTGGAACCCTTGCGCGCGAGAGCACATCCGGGATATTGAGGTCAAGATGTTTTTTTTTTTTACCGTTCTGCTACTAAACCTCATAGCACTACCTATGATTTAATATGTCGTATGACGACATGCATGACCGCCTAAAGATTTTTTTTCATAATTTTTTGCCTACAAGATTTCTTTTTTTTACACGTGTGGCTACCTATATGGTATTCGTATAAAAGTCAATGAAACTTGTGTTCTACAATAAATAGAACGAATGCGTATATGGCCACAGAGCGTATTGGGTCGTGAAACTCAGGATTGCGTTCTGAAAAGAACGACTAGTCTTGCATTGTTCTTCACGCCACGGAGTCCGAACGCAGCTTCAGAAGACCACCGAAGCTCGGCGCGCACGCTGGCGCCAACAGCGGCGGCGAACTCCGGTGGTCTTGAACGTGGTGAAGAACAATGCAAGACTAGTCGTTCTTTTCAGAACGCAATCCTGAGTTTCACGACCCAATACGCTCTGTGGCCAAATACGCATTCGTTCTATTTATTGTAGAACACAAGTTTCATTGACTTTTATACGAATACCATATAGGTAGCCACACACGTTTTAAAGGTATGTTCCGGGTTTCCTACCGCATACCTTTGCTTACGAGTAGTGCGGTTGCGTAGTGTTTAGTGTGATAATAACCGCGATAGTTTAAAACATTACGTTCCTTTTTTTTAGTTTTGTGTGTCCAACCGTGTCCGTATTAGCTCTAGTTAAACGTACTCCACATGTTCGCCGAAACATTCGGCGAAACTTTGGCCGGGACTTTGGTCGACCCTCTACATTCTCGCCTATTAGGGATGTGGTGGGTGTCACAACGCGTCGACATTATATCGATTCATCGGTGTAATATCGCTAATCTGCTGTAAACAGGGTCACAGAGGTGATGGCAGCTGCTCTACTGTAATTACTTGATCTACTAATATCCTGGATCATGGTCAAGTGTACCCCGAACCTGTTACGGAAAAAGCGCTAGGAATATAAATATAAAATCGATCGAATCGAGACGACAACGAACTATCTCTACTTAGTCTATGAAATAGGCGAGACATGCCAAACATGCACGGGACTACACGAATATAGGCGAATACTCCCTCTACACTCTCGTGTTCCCGCGGAACTATCCACATGTGGAATGCGCTTGATATGTTTACAATGACGGTAAGGCCGCTTTCGAATACAGTAGCAGCTGTTAACACAAATTGCCTACGTCCTGTTGTGGACGCAACATCGGTTGTAATTATTTACGCCTCTTTTCCATGATATTACAAAATAATGTGAATGGGAAACTTTGTCAGGATGTTTGGTTGTTGGTTACAATTTCACGCGAAGAAATCAATGTGCATTTATTTGCTTTAATATTTAACGTAATACCAATCAAAGAAACAGATTAGGCGGAAGCCTACGAGCGTAATTTCGGTTGCGTAATTTTCATATAAAATTATACTAATGATATAATATTATAATAATCATCTTGACATAAATCTATTCATAGTATAAAACAAAGTCGCTTCCCGCCTACTGTCCCTAAGTATCTATGTATTCTTAGATCTTTTAAACTACGTAACGGATTTTAATGCGGTATTTCAACAATAGATAGATTCAGAGAAAGGTTTTTAAGCAAAAAAAAAAAGGGTAGGTAGGGGGTAAAATAGCCGTAGAGTAGATGTAGGCTAGGTATAGGGTAGGTGTAGGACAGGGGTAGGACGCCACGTGCACGAAGTCGCGTCGGGTACACTAGGTACATAATATAATATTTATCTTGGCATAAATATCAGATAATTACTGTGGACCGACTGCTATGCCAGCTGACCTCCGTGACCTCATTAACATGGGAATCTGACCAGATTGGATCATGCTCGCCTGAATGTGAATAGAATAGAATATCGTTTATTTCATACTTCATGCACACACAGACAACTTAATCCTAGAAGCTATATAAGTACAAGCATTGTATAGAGGTAGACTTAGTTATAAATGTGCAGGTTTTCCTTTACCGTAAGAGCATCTTGATTAAAAAAATATATTGGTACATAGCGGCACTGGGGTCCTAACCTGGTTCCATACGGTTACAAGTCCGTCACGCTAGCCTGCGGCCACCGACGCCACAACCTGCATCTATGTTATGTATGTACAGCATTATTGGATTGACTACACAGTGAGTGAAACTAGCGTAACGGTCGTTACACAAACTCCAATTACATTGACGCACGCATAGTCGTGCATGGCCGACGGACGTTGCTATTGTACCTGCTTGAAAATGAGTTTTTCACGATGTTTTTTATGTATAGACAAACAGGCAAGCGGGCCACCTGATGGAAAGTGGTCACCGATGCGACAGTGACAACGCACCTGCGGCTCTGCATTTTTGTTGCCTGCATCCTAAATTAATGAATCGTAGATGTTATGAGTGGTTCAGTTGGTTAATATACCGCGCACAATTCTGATCTCGGTGAAAATTTAATGATCCCGCGGGGCCTCATTATTTTTTCGGAATGAAAGGCCTATGTCTCTCGGGAATAATGTAGCTTCCCTTTACTGGAAGAATTTTCAAAACCTGTTCAGAATTTTCGGAGATTGCCTACCTGCAACAAATGAACACTATATAATATAGACCCGCGACCTGCCCCGACTTCGCACAGGTAGTAACATTTTAACAAATTATGTAGTTTGTATTGTAGTATGTTCAGTAGTTTTTTGAGTTTATCGCGAACAGACAAACCCGGCGTTGGACATTGTTTTAAATGTAGGGATAGTGATTATCTGTCGTAAAATATGAACTTTCGTCCATCATACACATTATGAGCATGTACCTACGCATGTAGGTAATTACACAAGCGCGGGTATAACAGTCATACATTCAGGTTCAAGTAAAAAACTGCATTCTCACTATGAGGAACGTTAATGCGTTGTCATGTCATGTCACTGTGAACTATGCTAATATGCCAAACATGAAGCATGTCTGTAATGTAGTTAATAACCCCTCCCTCCTCTCCTCGCTCGTGGTTGTCCTCATAACTGAGGGTCGAGAAGACACTTGATAAAATTTGCTTCTCCTTGACCACAATTTTATCCTCGGCGAAGTGAAACGCGTAGTAGGCACCTGATAGGCATATGGTGGTCTGACCAAATTCAAGCGTTGTGCCGAGGGTCCACCCTAAGGGGCCTTGTCTTTAGACTTGCGACAACTGCGCGTCGGCCAATGGGGTGGCACACTAAACGGTTATATGTTATGCGTCGCTCCACTTTTCAAAAGGCGTGATACGAAAATGTACCTGATTCTATGAGCAATACATTCCACTTGATTTTTCTCTCATGCTTTTTGCTTCTTAATTTAGTCAAGTGTAATAAGCCATTAAATGCTTAAAAATTAATAAATATGCTTGGACAAATTCACACAGCACCATCTAGCCCCAAACTAAGCAAAGCTAATGGTGCCACACGGACTGTACCCAAAATCTATTGATTGGTTTTGTCATTTTGACAAGTTATTGACTAATAAACAGATGTTGGGTACAGTACAGTGCAACAATCTTATCTGACCCGGTGCCCGCATCGCTGTTGTTGGAACTGACAAGGCATTTCAAAATGGTGACCCTTAGCTCGAGCTTTGGCCACCCGGTCTGATAACTGGTTGGTGATCGGTGACATGTGTTTAGAACAAAAACGTGCTTAGTCCGTCTCCACTGGATTGGAGGGCCTAATTAGGGGAACGCTTAATTCCAGCAGTGGACTGTTCGAGACTTGGAGCTGGCTATTCACGCGTGGTGTGATTTTGTTTTCCAGACTAGGCGAGGTGCCGTGTCGCGAGGCGTCCGTCGTGATCGCCGTGAGCAGCCCACACCGGCGCGACTCGCTCGACGCGGTCTCGCACTGCATCGACCGGCTGAAGGCAAGCGTGCCGGTGTGGAAGAAGGAGGTCTACGAGGGCGAAGCGCCGGCCTGGAAGGAGAACAGAGAATGTGCGTGGTCCACAGTCAGTGTTAATGGAGCGTCCTAACTATTAGGTCGTTTTTTTTTTAATACAGTGCTACGAACTTATTTGACTCGGTGACGGGCGTCGCTGTTGTTGGCATTGAAGTTGGAAGTGCCGCCATTTTTCCACAGTTCCAGTTTTGGCCACCGGGTCAGATAAGTTTGTGGCACTGGAGACCAAAATGACATTGGCTCAAAGAGTTTTGGCAGATTTAGCGCGTGGCGTGGAAGCGAACTAAAATTTGCCCCTAGATACGGGAACGATATGCGCGACAGGAGACGCCCCTACTAAATGCTTTTATGTCATTTTAGCCTATTGTATTTGAAGACCAAGTTTCAGGAATGTTTTAGTTAAACCTAGGCCATCACAATGATAAATGATATCACTAAAATAAAATCGCTGAATACGCCCATTGTAAGCAAAAGTTCGCTTCCATTCGCTCTCATATTGACGCTCCATCGCAATCATATGACATATTACTGGTGTATATGTACGCACAGTTGCGATTCTTTTTTTCTCATCTCGACGGCCTCTCTGTGTGTATGTTAAGTGTCAAGATTTTACAGTCTAATATCTGATCCTTCGATGAAACCGGTCGGTGGAGCGAATGTAGCGTTTTTTGCAACGGAGCGTTTTTGCTCTTTCGCTTGTGAATGGTTTCATGTGCGAATTGCCTTATGGATGTCGTCTATCATCGCTAACTAAAAATGAAGCCTTGGTCATCTTTGCGTTAATGTCTCAATTGTGGGTACGACTGGGAATTTTATGAGTGATTGACTAAAAGCCCACCGGTTCAGTCTTACGGGCAACGGTTTACTGAGGGAGGATGACTTGAAACGTGAAACGGTGCAGTGCAATACAATGCAAAGCCTTTTACCTCGTCATGAATAATGCAGTTAAAGCCTGACCAGTAGAGTAGGCTAAATACGTAACTCTGTTGCTAACAATTATCTGATTTCAATGATTGAAATTGTTACTTTTGAGACTGCGTATCGTCAATGTCACGAGTTCAGTTGGTAACAAAGTTACATTGCAATAATCTGATACTATTAAATCGATGATACGTAATCGTAAAAGTAACAATTTCAATCATTGAATTCAGAGAATTGTTTGCAAAAGGATTACGTAATTAGCCTACAGGAATATATGAGGTCCGTCAAGAGGGTACCCCATGCATACGGTACCCCTCGGTATCATGAATTCAGGGTCACTCTGTATATTCCTTAGCAGACTACACATAGTACCTCTATATGCATGCAATATTACTTTTTATTGTACCAATTTATTTTGTTATTAACTTACCTATAGTAGCCCCAAAATCTCATTATTTGTACATACTATTATCCATGTATTTTATGAATATAGCTTAAATATTATAGTTCCTGTTCACTTAAGAACCATGGTCTTATCTCACCGTCATTTTACTCGGTACTATTTATTTTAAAACTTGTTGACCTTGTTATAGAGTTGTTTCTATCTAAGCTGTTATTTATTTACGAAGTACATATTATATTTCTTCTTATACTTATTTATGATGATTATCAAATGCTCGGATTCCCCAACTGAGGCCTAATTCTCGCGCTGTGACATTTCGAATTCGACGTTTTTTTAGCCACAAATCTTCACTAATAATGACAGTGAGATGTCTATTGCAGCAGACATTTAAATGTCTATTTCCTCAAGTATCTTCGACCGTCGTATATTATCGAAGATCAATTTCAATGATGTTTTAATACAGTTCTTTGGCTAGAGAAAATGTCGAATTTGAGATGTCACAGTGCGAGAATTGCCCTCTTGATTTTTGATCTAGCAACAAGTTTTTCTTGCATTTCTTTTTTTGTATTTTTAAGTAGATAGTGCTTGATATTTTTACCTACGCTGTTATTAAATTAGAACACTATTTGGCAATAAATAAATAAGTAAATATTTAGTTACGTAGAACAAATATGTGTGATATTACACGCTTTTTACGTTATAGGGGCAGGGTAAATAGAATTTAGAATAACGACTTACATAATTATGATTATTATAGTTCTTTGTTTATAAAAGTGAACACCTTCTGTAAAACAGATTGCGTTGGAAATAAACTGTTGTAGTTACCATTTGTTTTTTTATTTTCTTTTATTACGCAGTCGTTACCTAGTAATTTACTAATATTTGAATGTTAACGGTAATAACATATGACGTGGCTTTGCAACTCTTTACAAGTCTTAAATTTATTCTTAATTACGAACCAAATACATAGCAAAAAATATTTTTACTTGTGGCCATTTGATAGGAGCATATTGACTTTGTTGTTAGGAACGCTATAAATCGTATACTTACTATAAAATCTTGACACTAAACACATGTGATTCAGCCCAACAGGGCCATGGTAACGGATTTTTTATACCACTGAGGTGACATAGGGCCCGCCTAATGGGAAACAGTAACCGTACCAGGTCGACGATTTAAAATTATAAGCGATTTTTGTTTGGTCCAATCTGAATGCGCTTCAACCTGGTACGACCATGCCAGGGGGGCGATTCTCGCGATCTCGTGACATCTCAAATTCGACATTTTCTCTAGATAAAAAACTGTATTAAAACGTCACTGAAATTGATCTTCGACAATGTACGACTGTCGAAGATAGTTGAGAAAATATTTTTTGGCTGCAACAGAGATTTCAAAGTCATTTTAATGGGGATATGTGGCTAGCAAAAATGGCGAATTCGAGATGTCTCAGGCGAGAGTTATGCCCCTGATATTTTTGGGCACCGCCACACCGAGCGAGAATGTGTTTGTTACATAAATATTCGCAATTTAGTCGGTAACAATCGTAAAGTTGGGTGTGTCTATGAGCTAGGGTGATGCGTCCCTCCATCATGAAAGATACTTTTGGTATGTTATGCCTGGAGGTCACCTCCACTACTAACACTAACCCAGACTACACAATGTGTTGCATATATTTTTCCTTCGTTGACTATGATAGGCTAACACTCCAAAATTTCATCGAAATCCGTAGTTGTTTTTTATGTCAAGCGGTAGCCAAACAGCCTGGTCACCTGATGGAAAGTGGTAACCGAATTTTTTGCAAGGAGTAATAAACAGTTTATAATGTTAGAAGGATATGTCTAGTAGTCTGGTGAAACAGCAGAAGTGTACATACTTGCAGGCCCAACAAGCGAGGCGATCGACAAGAGCCTCGTTCAGATCACAGTCTCCAACGAGGAGCTGCAGCAGAGGATCCAGAGCTTCATCGCCAGGAAACGGGAGCAGGTGGGGAAAATAAAATAATTATTAATAATGAACAAATAAATGACCGACTAAATGATGTACTGATCAAATAAATGACCTTCAAAAAGGGCAGGTCAGGAGTACCTTCAACCGGTGTAAATGTATGAAAATATGTATGAATGGATGAGGCGAAAGGGGTGTGTCAGGATCGTAGCTTGTGGCACTCGATAGTCTCCGCCTACCCCTGTGGGACACGGGCGTGAGTGAGTATGTATGTTTGTATATGTACCTGTGTATAAATAATGAAACAAACTGCCCAGAAACGTGGTAAAACCACTGTATAGGTTCCGTCCGATAAAAAAACGCTGACCAGTTTTTGAAGTATGGTACAAACATATCCTATCCTCCTCTATTCTGAATAGCTCAGCGTTCCTTGTACGTCACGGGAATTATACGTGGATAGACGCATGGACAAGCAGGGCACAGTAAAGTCCACGCCATAAAATAGCTCCGTATGGATAGCTTGTCTACCTGCTAATGAATAAAAATTATTAGCCACCACAACCCGCCACGTTTTGAATATACACAATAAAAAACTTTGCTGCTGACTAGCCTATCCACGAAGGTCCCAGCTAGTCCACGGTCTATTTAAGATGACAATCGCTTCATAGCGATTCTATTGCGATTGACGATCGGATTTTTTTTTATTCTACGCTGTGGCAAACGAGCAGACAGCCCACCTGATGGTAAGCGGCAACTGTCGCCAATAACATCTAAAATTCATGCATTTAGGTTGCGGACAACAAAAATGCAGAACCGCAGGTGCGTTGTCACTGTGAGGACTAAGATCAAATGCCTCATTCCTGGCTACCTTTTCTTTCAAACCGGAAGCAAGCATTTTTGTTTGGCGACATAAATAGATACCGATTTACGAGCGCCGGCCGAAAGTTGGTGACAAAAACCGATCTACAGTCCAATCGCTACGAAACTATTGTTACCTTGGCTAGACCCAAAGAAATTGGACATAGAGGCATAGCAGGAGCCTACACACAGCTGAAGTCACAATCTATATTTTGTTTCTTTTTTTAACAGTGCGCATAACGTGTCCAAAAGGAACGGCCATCAGTTGTCAAATACCCTTCAATAACCACTGCTATTGTGAAAATTTTGTGGCCTTGGACATCTTAATGTATAGCTTTCTGTATGACATTGAGTCATTTGTTTAAAGTTGTAACAGATTGGCAGTGTACATTCGCTATAGGTCTAGGCTCCATCTGTGCACTATTTATTTATTTATTTATTTGTTGATGCACTAGCAGCTTGAAGCTGATGCGTGCATTTCACTAGCACTTGTGTTGGTCACTTGTTTAGGCGGTCCAGTCTGTTATTGAAGGCATTGACAGAGGGTGCACTTATCACATGTTCTGATAACTTGTTCCACGCGCATACCACACGATTCGGCAGAAAGTTGTGTCTGGGGTTGGAGGCACTTGGTGATCGCAGCAGTTGCAAATAGTGTCCTCTTTGGCTAGATCTGCTGGCTCATCGACCCCACCATTCTCGACCTTCCTGATGTTGCGGATATCATTGGGTGGCAGTGATCACTGCTAACTTACCTGACCTGCTCGTTTGAAAATAAGTTATTAACGTACTAGCCTTGATCCTTGCAGGTGGACCTGAACAACGTGTGCGACTTTGCCGGCGCGGCGGAGGATGGATGCGCGCGCGTGCGCATGCAGTTCGTACGCCGCCAGGGCTCCAAGGGACACCTTAAAGGTTGGTCGTTAATGTCAACTAATTCACCTTGGTTTCAGGGAACAGGTCCCGCAGGAAGCGCCAGGATGCCGAAGTCCGGGCATAGTAGAAAAAAAAGACCAAGGGCCTAATTCTCGCGCTGTGACATCTCGAATTCGACTTTTTTTCTAGCTAAATATGTCTATTATATATGACATATCTTCGACAATAAATATTTAGCGAAAATCTTTAAATATTCATTTTTGCTTGCAATAAATATGCAGTGACTTTTTAATAGATATTTTTTGCTAGAAAAAAAATCGAATTCTAATGTCGAAAGCGTGAGCCTTACAATCAATCTCATTTTTTAATTTAAGATTCCATAATGTCTTATCAAACGAGCTCGACCATCATCATCATCCTGGTGTTAAATTCCGTTTCGCTCCCGCGCGGCACGCGAGGGCCCGGGGTCCGCCTTCCTGCTCTTCTTGGTCCACTTCGCTCGGTCTTCGGCATCCAGTTTAGGCACGCATGATTTTCTTAACGACGTCGAGCCATCGATTCTTGGGCCGGCTTCTCCTTCCCGTGCCTGGCGGGAGTGGCATGGCTAGACATTTGTTCCCTACGTTATTTGCCGGTCTGCGTAAGACGTGTCGAAATACCGTCGAAATACAATTTTAGGCGGCACTCTTGCAACATATCTGCGATGTCATGGACGCTAAAGCTTCCCCGAATAAGGCGTTTCGGAGGCCAACTGACTCATGTAGACCGCGACTGCGAATGATGCGCATTACCGTAGCACGGGCATTGCTCTCACGGTTTTTTTTTATAGGTACTAAGTGACAAACAAGCAGATAACCCACCTGATGGTAAGCGGTAATTGTCACTCATGACATCTACGATTCATGCACTCAGTTTTAAAGGTTCAAAAGGTAGATCGCGCCTTTGTTGCTACCGTTTCTTTGTTTGCGCCGAGGGAGCCTTTGTTCCCTTCTCACAATATGACAGAGATAATAGCGTCGTTGTCTCGGTTATTGCGCGCGAGAACACACTTGTGCTAGGCATGCTGTATTTAACCTATATTGATTTATTTCAAAATAAAATTGTAATTGAAACCCCCCAGTCCGCCGCGTCCACAACGAGTGGGGCCCCCAAACCATGGCCCCCCGCGCCCCCGAGGCCCCGCCCACCCCCGGCCTGCCCGTCGGTATCGCAGAACGCGTGGCGGCGGCCGAGAGCTACCTGGCCATGCAGCCGGTCCCCAGGGACGTGTACCAGAGACTGAAGGCCATCGAGGATAGGATAGCGGCACTGGAGGCTGTTTCGCCGGAGTATGCGCAGTTTTGGGTGAGTTTTAGATGTTGTTTTTAGTTGTGAATCGACTACCATACAAATATCTGCCACATCATCATCACAGCCCGTAGCAGTCCACTGCAGGACTTAGGACCTCTCCCATGGAAGGAGAGGTTATTGCTATAATCTCCACGCTTGGTAAGCGGATTGGAGATCGCAGTGTTGTAAATATAATAATGGAAAATGCTGCTGCCCATTTTCCGGTCTAAAGAGATGCTAGATCTTTTGTCTCGAAAACATTAGTCGCCTTGAACGACACCCATCTGTGTAAGGAGTTTGTGGTATTCTACTCTGCCGGACACCACACGGCATATATTTCTGTCACATTTAATGCAAATAAATATATTCTAGATTTTGTCCGCGTTATGTAAACAAAAACCGCGTGTTCCTCGGTTCCTTTTACTTTTTATGTCTATATCGTGTAGATAATGTATTTTGAAACAAGAGGAAAAATATCGCCTGGCATTATTTATTCCTGTCCTTGGAACTCAGTACAGCATATGCAATGTAAATACATAAATTCAATTCATAATTGATGTTCCCAGCGCGGTGGTCGGGCGGACGAAGTCAAGGAAGAGCCTCCAGAGTACGCGTTCTCTGCGGACGACATCGCGCGGAAGATCGAACAGCTGGAGAGACATGCTGCTAATGTGTGATGTGCTGGGACACCTTGGCCATTGTCTTTGGCACAGCTGATGTGTCTAGTGGCCACTCGATGCCATCTATCCATGCGGTGTAACTTTGATTATTTACTTAACCATAAAGATACATAAAGAGACAATGAACTCGTCGAAAATCAGAGGGGACAAAAGTGGCTTCGGCGTGGCTTGTACAAGTGCACTCTAACGCGATAAGCGAGAAAGGCGCGACATAGATATTGTTATCTCTTTTATCTTAGTATTGAGAGAAGGAAACAAACGCTTTCTCACAGCGCGAGATGTGTCGCGGGCACAGTTGTGCTAGCCGTGCTGACCACACTATTTTCTCTGAATAAAATGAGTAATAACTTCGCTTGCAATTAGCTGAAGCTTCGTCCACAGTCAAGTTACTAAAGTTCTCTGTTATGTGATATGCAAGAGGTGGATGTAATATTTTACAAAAGTACATACAAGTCATGCAATACATGAGTGGCCACGCCAAAATAAGGCACATGTTACGTGTATTCCCAGAACTCCCATTGAAGTTGTCCCCTGATGGGACTACTGGGACATTTATCCCCAGAGATTCCATTAACTAGACTATTGGGAATTTTAATCGCAGAGGTTTCACTGACTGCATTATTGAGATTTTAATTAAATATGGGAAATCCCATTTAGATAATGTAACTAATAAGAAAATAAATTATATTATACGATCTTAGTATTGTCTTTCTTTTTGACTTCAACCCCGCAATAAAACAAGGATTTATTCTTAAAAATCTATATTTCACATAGATTTCTTTATGTATTTACAATCTTGTCGCGACGTATAATATCGAACGTGACAACAACTATATATACCCATCATGCTTGACTTCACATTTCGATGATATCACTACAATTAGTTTAACAAAAAAGAAAATAAACAGTAATGGCTAGTGTGTATAATTATTTTGTATGTGCATTATTATTATTATAGTAAACAAAAACATATTAAAGTAGATTGGTGTTTATGGGTCCAAAACTTCAATATCACAAAACGAGATAACTAGAAAATGCTTTACTTTACAAATACTTTTACAAATTCTATTTTATTGCCTTCGAAATTGGAATATTTATAATAATATTCGGGCCAAAAGAGCCGTTGTATTAGTTTCACGTTGTTTTGGACCCAAACTGATATTGAGTTTGATATTTCAATGAGGACCATTATCCTTGTTCCATTGTCTTTCCGTTCCGAGTTAATCGATATTACACTTGTCGATTTAATTACAGTGCTTTTTAGTCGACAAAATCGGAACTATAGGTACTTAAATGACAGTTTGACAGACAGACAGATCCTGGAGAGGTTTTCCTAGGAGAGTACAACATAGACACAATACTATAATTACAATTTCTTCAAGAAATGGGTGGAAAGGTTTTCACTGGTTCGGCAACGCTTGGGTGATGCCCCTGGTATTGCAAACGTCCATAGGCTGAGGTGACTGCTTACCATCAGGCGGGCCGTTAGCTTGTTTGCCACCCTAGTGGTATAAATAAAAAAAACGTCCCCAAGGAAGTTGTAGGTAAAGCTGGAAGCCACAATTCAAACATGTAATTTGAAGGTAAGGTTGACCCCGAGTGACCTTTGAGCGTATTCGTTTCTTATGCGTCTCCTTAACTCACCCCATAAGTGTGAAAAACCATACTCCATTTATGCCACAACAATAAGTTAGAAAGAGACTTAGAGATAATTAGAAATTTCAAGGTTATATTTCTTGTGTGGCTTCTACAACATTCTTGTTGATCCCTTTGTACTCGATCCAATATATAAAACTGAAGTTCAGAGATAAATTAGATATAAGTGATAGTTAACAACAAAGAAAATATATTAGTTTACAATAATTTTAGTAGATGAACTGCGAGTTTATGAGAACTTTGGTCTAATTCAACATGAGTTATTTTCAAAATAAATTACAATAACTACAAATAAAAGTCTCAACATTTACAAATACCGAATGAAAAGGACGGCAATATGCTGTAAGGACCGTGTGAGACAAAAAAACTAGAGCTAAAACTCCAGTTTCTCAATTTTATAATTTTGACTCTCTTCCCAATATGAATCTCTTACTACAATAAACTATTTACTTGATTATCGTCTGGCAAGAAATCCGTGAAAAGTTTCAGGCGCCATTTGACATCAATTCTCAAAGCAAAGTACTCAATTTAACAGAAATTAATTATTGCAAATCAGCGGTACCTTTTCACGACTTTCTTGTCAGACTATACTTTTATAAATGTTCATTTATGATAATAGAAATATATGAAAACGTAAGAACTGTCATTTTGGCCAAATGCCGATTTCTGATTTGTCATACACAGAGCATTCGCTAATTCTTAAATATGACTAACAATTGCTTGTAATCGTAAAGTAGAAGCCAATCGT
Organism: Blastobasis adustella; assembly: GCA_907269095.1. NCBI lineage: Eukaryota > Metazoa > Arthropoda > Insecta > Lepidoptera > Blastobasidae > Blastobasis > Blastobasis adustella. The sequence continues at coordinate 1,933,629 of OU026136.1, read as the reverse complement.
TACAATTTTTCACTAATTGCTAACCGTAAATAGGTCACACATAGTGCACTGCATATCCCGGTAATTTCACTAAGTCCTTGGACACATCCGTTGCTGAGTGAGCGAGTGATCATAAGTGAGCGAATGTAAACACTTTTACAGTGGGCCTTAACAATCTGTCATCATCTTAGGGTTAATGTCCCGGTTGTGCTCTCGCACACGAGAGCCCGAGCTCCGCCTTGACCATGATCCAGGATTTGGCAGATCAGGTCATTGTAATGGAGCGTCAGGTGGACTGCCATCTGACCTCCGTAACCCTGCTACCAGGGGAACCTTACCAGATTGGATCATGGTTACACATTCAGTCGTCTGAATGTGCAGGTTCATCACGATGTTTTCCCTCACCGTAAGAGCATCGGTTAGTATTCAAGTAATGTACATAACTAAGAAAAGAGTCATTGGTACACGGCCGTGAGCTTAACAATGGTGTACCTATCACTAATCTACAAATGGAGTACAAAAATATGGTTGCATCATCGTAATAGGTGAGAAGATTTTCGAGATTTCAAAATCCCATAGATGGCGCTAGTAAGAAAGGTACATTGTCAAAATACGGCCATGCTATTGGTCAGAAGCAACCGCTGTAAAATGACGGACATATTCTAACCAATAACAGGGCTTTATTTTCTCGTCACATCTCAGTAGCGCCATCTAGATTTATGAAAACCCTTATTGTTTGTACATACATTCACTTGTTCCTGTACACATTCACTTGTTCCCCGAAACGTACGCCCACTTATTCCACCAGTGTACATTCCACGTCACTTGTCACTCGTACACCCGGTGAGTGTCCTTGTATCGGCAACTCAGTTGGCGATGACCCTTGGCCGCCGCAGGTAGACCATCACGCCAAGGCTGGCCAGCAGACCCGTGATGACGTATAGGTCCCAGTTGTTGAGAAGCGGGGAACTGTCCCCCGTCAGGAATATCAGGGACAGGGGACTCTCGAATATCGACTGTGGGAGAAAAGTTTGGGTTAGCCAATTTGTGGAAGTAGGAACAGAAATGTTAAGGTTTTACGTTGCATTTGACATTATACCAGCATTGGTACGGTCATGGAAACTGGAACATGACCTACTTTGAAGCACATTAATAGTGCTTGCAGTAAGCGTTAGGATTCTAAACAACAGAAAGCTCTGCAGCCTGTGATGCCTTGCCAATTATCTATTCAATTTGATATATTTAATATTTCCTATCGGCGGATCATAGCGGTATCTCTATTTATAATATCACACTGTACAGGTGTTTCACAAATAAACAATTTAATTAGCGTGCGAAAAGCGTGCGAATTCGCGAGAAATCGTGGAACTTGTAAATAATTTGATGCTTCGACACGCTTCGACTCTGCGCTACCTTGACCAGACCCATTAAGACATTATTCGCCGTGTACGACATCCTACCCTGTCGATACACAGGCACGGCTTAAAATTAAAAAATAGCCTCTAGAAACCATTACCTCATACAGCTGATCCAGCGCCGTAGCCGCGTTCAGCCTGGCCAGCGCCAAGGCGGCCGGCAGCCGCGCGTCCGGAGACGTGTCCGCCGCCAGGTCGTAGCAGCGCTTGGCCAGGTGCAGGTCTCGGGAGAGCCCTAGGCCCCGCTCGTGCATGTAGCCTAGGTTGAAGGTGGCCTGGGCGTTGTGCAGCTGTTCGGAGGCTATCCTGTGGGGGGGAAAGGACTGGTTGAGAGAATTGTGTTTGCTTTTGAAAGATGTCAATGTGGGGAAAGACATAGTTTGGATATAGACAACGAATGAATGAACACTTTACTACATAAGTCCAACGCCGCGTCTGTCTGTCTGTTCGTGATAAACTCAAAAGCTACTGAACTAATTTTCATGCGGTTTTTAAAATACTGTGTGTACATATTGGTAGCAACATAAATAAACAACAGGTGGCCTTATTGCTTAATGGTATCCGAAATAAATTTTATCCTCAAAAATAAATTTGAGGTGGGTGAAACAGGGAATGAAAGGTTGCGGAACTTGCTCGGTAGTCATCCGCCGAGTTTCAACCACCCGTCAACGCCATCTATCGTCTGCATCCGTTACGTATTGAATAGATAACCAATCTTATCCTTTTGCCTTACAAAGTTTTCTGGTCTCTAATTGACGCTAAGATGGTTATTATGATGATTACTGTCAGTCTGTACCCCTCACGGTAGTAGCCCTGCGGTAGTGCGGTACTCACCGGTAGTGATGCGCGGCCGCCTCGAGGTCCCGGGGCGCGCCCAGCCCGTAGTAGTGGTAGTCGCCGAGCTTGACGCGCGCCGCGGCGCAGCCCTGCGGTAGTGCGGTACTCACCGGTAGTGATGCGCGGCCGCCTCGAGGTCCCGGGGCGCGCCCAGCCCGTAGTAGTGGTAGTCGCCGAGCTTGACGCGCGCCGCGGCGCAGCCCTGCGGTAGTGCGGTACTCACCGGTAGTGATGCGCGGCCGCCTCGAGGTCCCGGGGCGCGCCCAGCCCGTAGTAGTGGTAGTCGCCGAGCTTGACGCGCGCCGCGGCGCAGCCCTGCGGTAGTGCGGTACTCACCGGTAGTGATGCGCGGCCGCCTCGAGGTCCCGGGGCGCGCCCAGCCCGTAGTAGTGGTAGTCGCCGAGCTTGACGCGCGCCGCGGCGCAGCCCTGCGGTAGTGCGGTACTCACCGGTAGTGATGCGCGGCCGCCTCGAGGTCCCGGGGCGCGCCCAGCCCGTAGTAGTGGTAGTCGCCGAGCTTGACGCGCGCCGCGGCGCAGCCCTGCGCGGCCGCGCGCCGCCACAGCTGCAGCGCGCGCGCCCAGCGGGACCGCCCGCCCGCCCCGCCGAACAGGCTCGTGTCGCCTGGGGGCAGCAACTCGGTTGAGACTACAAGCATCACAGTAAGGCGGCTACATTTGACACTACGGCAGGCCCAGCGCGAGCGCTCGCCCGGGCCGTCGAACAGGCTCGTGTCGCCTGCACCGGAATAACCAGATAAAGCGGCTTCATTCGACACTGCGGCAGCTTCACGACGTTCGCAGTACTTCGAAGATTTGGCCGAACGTAGCCGTTCAAAATAGCGGCGTACGAGGCGGTACGGCCGCTCGTGCGTTTCCTCGTACTGGCCGGGCTGGCCGGCGCAGCGGTGTGCAGAAACTGCGAGTCTAGCCAAGATGCCAATTGCTTCGTAACATCACAATTGAGTCGCGAGTGAGACAAGATCACGAGCTGCCTCTAATCCATACGCAACGTAAAGCTGAATCTGGCATGGGATGTGAATGTGTCGTGTGGATAAATTATTTCTCTTTACTTCCGGCATTGCGGCGGCGCCAATCTAGGAGGCAGCAAGACAGTTTATACTAATCCTTACATAGTACAAAATAAAGTCGCTTCTCGGATGCGGGGGACGTGGTCGGACATCCGACCAAGGTCGGCTCGCTAGCGCAACCGAAAGTGACTTTATTTTATACTACGTAAGGATTAGTATCAACTGTCTAGCTGCCTCATAGATCGGCCCTGCCGCAATGCCGGAAGTAGAGTGCTTTAAGGATCCCGGAAATAACTTATCCACATGTCGCCCCATGCCAAATTCGGCTATACGGTGCGTATGGATTAGAAGCAGAGGCAGATTCGGAACTTGTCGACTATATTCGGCGAAATCTGCGAAGTACTGCGAACAACGCGAAGCTGACCGAACGTAGGCGACAAATACCGATTGACGCAATAGAAACGTTACGAAGCGATTGGCATCTTAGCATCTTGGCTAAACCCGCCAGTCTCGGCACACCGCGGCTCAACTGCCAACAAGCCCGGCCGGTACGAGGCAACGTGCTACGCCGCCATTTTGAAACGACAAACTACATTTGGTTCACATACAAACTAGGCAAGCCTCGCACGTCAATGCGTGCGTGTGCCTCGTGTGTAAATATAGACAAAATTCCTCTTTGTGCATTATACTTGTTAATGGTATTTATTTGACTGTGATGATTTGACATACCTACCGTAAGCGGTTTAGGAGAAAAATGTGAAATACTCTCTGTTATTTTTAAATTTAATTGTAAGTGTTACGAAAACTTAAGTGCCATTGTGCTCGGCTGTATGAACTTGAGCTACATTTACTTCCTGTACGTAATTAAGTTTAACAACATTCGAGTTCTTAAAAATAAAAATTATTTTTCTTAGGAACAGGTCAAGGAATCAACTTCAAATAAATCTCAAATACCAAGGCAGGTGTTAAAAATCAGAGTTCTATGTCCGTGCATTTGGATGCTATGGCCATATTGGTCCTCGCAAACTACGTCATCAAAACCTGTAGGCCAGTACCTAAGCACCACGTTATCGTTACCAGATTTGTCGCCACCGCCCGCTTTTATTTGGGCTGCAATCGTTGGTGAGCGCTTATTAAACGTTGTTCAGTTGATGAGCAGCATTAGAGGATGTATGGCACCCCGGTTTTTTTACTTCTAGAACCTACACAAGAGGATATGTAGATAATATCGCTACGAACAGTCAAAGTTTGGCTTTAGTAAACAATTGTGCCAAGTTGTGCACGGGCAGGCCAATGTTTTGTGGGTCTACTAAGCGTCTACTATCGCTACTAAGTAGAATTTTTCTTGTACTCGATGACGTGGGAGGTATAACTATGAAAATAGATACTTATTATATACTTTATTGCACATGAAACAAGTTAAAACATATATTACAAGAGGTTGTTTATAAAGGTGGGCTTATCTCTGTAAGAGATCTCATCCAGCCAACCCTACCGGCTGTGGAGAAAAGCAATAAACGGGGAAGCAGCAGAAAATGTGCACTACATTTCTAAATAACTACGTTATATATGTACTTACCTAAAATAAATAAATACCTATAACAATATATAATATACTATATAAATAGATATTATAAATATTCTATAATGCTAATCAAGAGAAGATAAAAGATGCTCTTTTAGTCTTGACTTGAAAGTAGTTACTGTTTGACTGTCCCTAATACTAGCTGGCAAGTTGTTCCACAGTCGCGCCGCTTTAACAGTAAACGACTTGAAAAAGAAGTTGGAGTTACAATGAGGAACATCCAGTGGTTTGATGACGTTTTCACTCCTGGAGCGGGAAGGAGCAGGGAGGAGGCGGAAACGGGAAGGGATATATTCCGGAAAAGAGGGATTTCCTAAAGCCTTATAAAGGAATGTGAGGATGTGGAGGTTTCTACGTTGTCTAATTGGAAGCCACTTCAGTCGTGAGCGATATTCAGAAACATGATCATACTTTCGCAAGCCGAATACAAATCTGATAGCTAGATTCTGCAGGCGTTCCAATTTATTGGTCAGTTCTTCAGTGGCGTCCAAGAAACATACGTCTGCATAGTCCAAAAGCGGCAGGAGAAGAGATTGAGCGAGCATAACCTTGGTCTTGAACGGGAGAAAATACTGAAGTCGCCGCAGGAAGTGGTAGGTAAAGTGCATACGTCTACTGATGTCATTGATGTGTGAAGACCAGGACAGATTGGAGTCCATAATGAGACCCAAGTTGCGAGTTTTATTTGTGTAGGGAATTACAATGCCGTCATAATAAACTGGAGGCATGCACTCCGCCAAACCACCCCTCAAACGACTGCTGCCGACAATAATAGCCTGAGACTTTGACGGGTTGACCCATAGACCAAAGGACTCAGCCCACCTCCGCACCGCCGCCAAGTCGGCATTGATTTTGTCGATGGCATTTGAGACCTCAGAGACCGAAAAGTGCGTGTAAATTTGGAGATCATCAACGTAAAGATGAAATGGACAATGTAACATTTTAGTCACCTGGTTAATAAAAATAGAGAAAAGCAGCGGAGACAGAACTCCTCCCTGCGGGACACCAGCTACAAGACTACACCATGCTGACGAAGATTCTTCCGTCCTCACACACTGTCTTCGGTCTCGGATGTAGGACTCAAACCAGGGAATGGCATTGTCGGAAATACCTGTCGATCTGAGGATACCGAGGAGTACATCAAAATCAACAGAGTTGAATGCACTACTGAAGTCAAGCAGAGTGACCACTGTTAGTTGCTTGTTGTCCATGGCGAAACGGATGTCATCAGTGACATTCAGCAGTGCACTCACTGTGCTATGATAGGGACGGAAGCCTGACTGGAAAGTGCTGAGAAGGCCATTCTTGTAGAGAAAATCATAAAGCTGTTTATGAACAGCACTTTCCAGTAACTTCGAAAGGACAGGGAGTATGGAGATTGGGCGGAAATCGGAGGCAGAGATGGGATTGGGTTTCTTTGGAAGAGGGATCACATGTGCTAATTTCCACGGTCCAGGAAAGACTTTACTTTTGAGAGAAAAGTTTAAGAGATGAGTTAAAGGTCTAATTATAAAATCTACGATGGGGAGCAACATTTGACGACCCAAGCCATCGCACCGACTGCTCCAGTTGAAATTTCCAGAAGACTCTTCCTGACACTAGACTCCGTTAGGTCGTTAAACTTGAATGACTCACACTTCGGATGTGGCTTACTTATGTAAGTAATAATATTATATTATGTATTTTGGTGCGCGTCATATTTGCCTCTCTAGCCCACTCTATTCGGTAGGTCTGCTGTAAGAAATTTCTTTTTAGAAATAACCCGTACCTTTTGTGATTTTTATCTTTATGTTCATTTCATTGTAAATTGCATTGTGCACAATAAATGGCTAACTAAAATTTAAATAAATAAATAGGATAACCTACAGCGCCCTCACAGTCTATAATATGTTGCCTGAAAGTATGTAGCCCCCCAATCTGCGGGCTATATCATCATTAAATAAATAAATAAATAAATCATTGATTACATAGACTCACAGACCGTACTCACCATTGTCCAACAAATGTGCGGCATTAGACTGCGCAACCTCGAACCCTCGCTCGGCGAGTGCCAGGTACTGTATCAAGGCCTTGTCGGGCTGCCGCGCCCGCCACGCGCCGTGCGCGGCCATCAGCCTCGCGCCCCATGCCCCGCGTTCGCATACGTTCTTGAATAGCTAAGGGAGGGAAGGCAGACAGCTCGCATCAATTTTAGAAGTGTAATGTAGGTCATTACGAATAAGATTGTAATGTTAGTTGTTGGTCCACGACAGCTGCGTGCGGTACCGCTGGTTGTATGTTTGGAGTCTGACTTTAGCACACAAAACGGTTGCTGTAGAATTGTTATTCAAGATTGCAAGAGGACGCTGTGTTTCCCTTTACTCTCTGCCTGAACACCTCAAGAAGTTAGCTGCGAGTGAGCGAGGTTGACCAATGTCAACCCTGGTCAACCGACCTAGTCAAGCATAGTTAGCTTAGTCTACGTTTAGGTCAACAGCTTACACTGGGTTGGTTGACCAGGGTTGACCTCGGTCAACCACGCTTGGCCAACGGTATTAGGGGGCCACCTAACGAGTAGTGAGCTTGTTGCGGTACTAAAATTCGACTAGCTTGTAAATACGAAACGGGTACCCATCTAGTTCCCGAAAACTGTTGATTGACTAACGTGCCAGGTTGGTTGACCAGGGGTGACCTTGGTCAACCTTGATCCGCCTTGGCAGAAGCCGGGATTGACGGGTTCACATGATGATAATGAAGTTTTGCCAAGTGTCCTTTCGAGATAACATGATTTTATTCGATGGAACGTGATTCGCAATGGTGAACTTTCGACGACGTGTCATACGATGTAACGAATTCGACGTCACGTATTACACTCCAAGAGTACGCTAAACCGACGAGCATGTATGTAAAGATGGAGCGTCGGTGGCCGAGCGGTTACAGTATCCGACTCGTAAGCCAGAGGTCCCGGGTTCGAATCCCGCTCCGGCCATGTACCAATGACTGTTTTCTGAGTTATGTACATTAGTTGAATACTAACCGATGCTCTTACGGTGAGGGAAAACATCGTGATGAAACCTGCACATTCAGGCGACTGTATGTGTAACCATGATCCAATCTGGTCAGGTTCCCCTGGTAACAGGGTCATGGAGGTCAGATGGCAGTCGCTCCACTGTAATTACTTGACCTGCCAAATCCTGGATCATGGTCAAAGGCGGACCCCGGGCTCTCGTTCTCGAGAGCACAACCGGGACATTAACGCCAAGATGATGATGATGTATGTAAAGATGAAATGAATGGGGAAGAATCAAGAGAGAGATTGCCGTATCATCCGAAACCGGTCGCAATATATTAAATTCATTTTAATTATAGTGGAACTTGTGTAAAAAGCGTTTTAATTCTATCATACAATGGAGTTCCAACAAGAATTCACTATACAAACTATTAATTAATTGAGAGAGGTTTGTCACAACCGTAGCAAGTGGAACAATGTGGTCTCTACTTACTCCTACTGGAAAACGGCGCGATGTTATGTATGTATTTTTATAGAGAAAGAGTTTTATTTGATGCTTCATGCACGTATAAACAACTTAAGCTAGTATAGAACAAATTACAAAAAATACATGAACTGAGTACCTACAAATGAAATTAAACGAAGAAACTTAAACATTATAAAGACTTTTTTTTTTTTTTTTTTTTAATATTAATCAAGACAGGCATTTGACCGCCATCTCACCTGTTGGCAAGTGACGATGCGGCCGAAGATGGAGCATGCCCGTCTTGGAACAGCCTATTCACTCTAGCCTTGAAGGCATCCAGATTATATTGATCAGGGAACACACTCGCAGGCAACGCGTTCCACTCCTTAGCCGTACGCATTATAAAAGTCAAGCCAAAGCGGCTCGTGCGGATAGTTGGAACCTATAGGCAAATCGTACCTGTGTATGCTGTAGCACAAAAAGGTCTCGACTCAGCATAGTGTTGCCTGGAAGAGCAATACGCTGGTATTCCGCCAGAACCTGAGTAGGGACACCGTACACGGAAAGTCAGAAAAAGAGACGTGTGTAAGGCACGTACCTCGACGGCGGTGGCGCAGGAGCGCACGACGCCGAGTCCCTGCGCGTGCATGTGCGCGAGGTGGTACAGCGCCAGCGCGTGCCCCGACTGCGACGCCAGCGAGAAGTACTTGTTCGCCTGCTTGAAGTCGCGCCGCACGCCGATGCCGCCTACAAATACAAATTCTTTATTAGTAACAGAGTTACACGTCAAAGTATTCATTTGGTACTTAGGGAGTACCTTCATAATAAGCATACCACATTTTATCGTAATTTACAATACTACGGGGTTAGTCCAAATGTACTGTCCGTAGCCAGTTGTTAAGTTCATATTGCGTTGGGATTTTTAATAAAAACGTATGTAAATAATAGGAAAACGATGTTGGATATAAAATTGTTGCTTCAAGGATTTCAGCTAAGTGAGAAAAGAGATAACACAATTTTTTGAAAACTGTAAAAACAAACCTGATATGTGTTTGTTATTCCTAGTCAGACTAAGAGGGAGATATCGGCCGGTGACGTCACCGACCTCAATCATCGTTTAAAATGTATGTTAAACACTGTTTTGTGAGAAAGAGACAAAGAATAATCCTATAATTATAAATCGTTTTTGAACCAAATTTAATTTCATATTTAATTATTATTGCAATATTATGGCTATTGTCATATTGTATTAAATTTGACATATGTAATATCATAAAATATACCTATCATTGTCACAATGCAACCATAGAAAGAGGTTAGACGTCAGACGGCAATCGCTCTACTGTAATTACCTGATCTGTCAAATGCTGGATCATGGTCAAGATGAATATATTTAACCATAAAAAGACTCACCGAAATGCATAAACCCTAGATGCAGCTGCCCCTCCACCCAGCCCTGGTTGGCCGACATCGTGAAGTACTTCAGCGCCAGCGCCGTGTCCTTGGGCACGCCGCGGCCCTGGGGAATACACCGTTTGTTATTTCTAGGATATGTGCCAGGATATCTGATATAATGAGCTGCCATTGGCCCGAAAGGAACCTTGCCAATTGGAATAAACAACAGATATTAGATTGGCTGTTAAGGGAAGGGATATCCTTGACTTTATTTTTAATTTAAAACAAGGAGGCTGTTAACGATTTTAAATGGCGCTAGTGAGGCGTAAGGTCTGTTGGCAGATAGTGCCACGCTATTGGATAGAAATAACGGCTGTGAAATTACGGATCTATTCCAGCCAATGATAGAGCTTTATTTTGACATCAGACCTCACGTCGCAGTAGCGCCATCTCGTGGATTTTGATATCGTAAGAACCCTTATAAAGTTGATATTATATATTAATAAACTTAATGTTTTTTTTAAACATAGCTCGACGAACAGATGACCGATGGGACAGTAAAGTTCTTGAGTGGCGACCACGTACCGGAAAACGCAACGTGGGAAGGCCTCCCACAAGGTGGACCGACGACCTGGTAAAGATCGCAGGTACTGGATGCGGAAGGCAACAGGACCGGCCTTTGTGGAGGTCTCTGGGGGAGGCCTATGCCCAGCAGTGGGCGTCTTTCGTCTATGATGGATAAGCTATAATTCCATAGCATACCTGCAAATACATGATGCCGAGCCCGCTCTGTCCAACAGGGTTGTTGAGTTCGGCCGCCTTCTTGAAGTAGCGCAGCGCAGTCTCGTTGTCTGGCTTGATGCCGTCACCGCCCTCCAAGTATATCTGGGGGAAAAATGGTTGTTGTGATATGATTTTCATACAAATATTTGTATTGGTAAGTTTTGGCAAGGTAAGGGGCGTGGGTGGCCGAGAGGTTACGGTATGCGACTCGTAACTGAGAGGGACCGGATTCGAATCTCAATGCGGGCATGTACTAATGACTCTTTTCTGAGTTATGTACATTAGTTAAATGCTAATCGATGCTCTTACAGTGAGGGAAAACATCGTGATGAAACCTGCACATTCAGGCGACTGAATGTTAAACTATGATCCAATCTGATCAGGTTCCCATGGTAGCAGAGTCACGGAGGTCAGATGCAGACCAGTAATTATCTGATCTGCTATGTCCTGGATCGTGGTCAAGGCGTACCCCAGGCCCTCGTGCGCGAGAGCTTTTACGGCATACTGGTTTATGCGTGCGCGTGTGCGTGCGTGTGCGCGTGTGCGTGTGTGTGTGTGTGTGTGTGTGTGTGTGTGTGTGTGTGTGTGTGTGTGTGTGTGTGTGTGTGTGTGTGTGTGTGTGTGTGTGTGTGTGTGTGTGTGTGCAGTACCTTCCCGAGGAAGGCGTTGGCGACGGCGTTGCCCGCGGCGGCGGCCTGCTGGAAGTAGTGGTGCGCGCGCGCCGCGTCCAGAGTGACGCCGCGCCCGCCCTGGAAATGCAGCTGTCCCAGGCCCACCTGCCGAGGGAAATATAGATATCATACACTAGCTTTTGATATTCTAGTCTATAATCTAAATCGCTGCCAAATTTCGGTTTCCGTTTCATAATCCTTTTATTACTTATTGTATGAAGAAATAAAAAGCATCCAAACATCCTTGCTAACTTTCGCCGTTACAATATTCGTAAGATTTATTTAAGATAACCTAACCGACAGAAAAGCGTCGGAAAACCCCCGACCAAGATGACACCGATTTTAATGAAACAAAGCTAAGAACCATCTCAATTAAACTGCCTTTGAAATAAGGAAAACTGCATCGAAATCCATTTCTCGGTCGATATGGACGAGCAACGTCAATAAACACGTGCAATTTTGTGTAAAATTCTTTTCATTCTATCGGCCATACGGCCAGCCACTACACACTGTACTAACTCTGTTTATAATATCAGACGAATCAAGTGACGCAGGGAGAACACTAACACACAAAAACATAGTTTTCTTGTCCCATTTCTTTGACGTTAAGATATTTACCACCCTCATTGACGAATTGCATTCGGTTTGTTGACGGTTGTATTAGTATTTAATTACATTGACATTTAATATTGACCTTAATTTAACGAAACATATAAATTCTATTTGGTAGCCAAGTTGATTCGCTATTGTTTCGATCGGTATACACCACTGTACTCACTCACTGTACTTATCAGCTTCGATAAGCACTTGACTAATGGGCTTTGTATTATTTAAGCTGTAAAATTTCCCGTACATTTAATTTACAATTCATTTAAGTGGCCAGACTCATTGTGTTAGTAATTTCTTAATCTGTTCTTTAGTGTCCGTTCGTATTTTTTTTCAGGTCCGTGTATGTATATCTGTTAGTCTGTGGTGTTGGTGTTGCTCCGCACCTGCGCCTGCACATCCCCCTTCTCGGCCAGCAGCTGGTAGTACTCGATGAGGTCGGTGTCGAGCGCCGCGGCCGCGCCCTCCGCCTCGTCCGCCAGCCGCGCGCGCTGGATCGCCGGCCCGCCAGACACTGACACTGAGCGGGCCACTGCGCACACACACACATCGATATAGACATTGTTTATTGGTCACTTTTCATTACACGTCATCAAAAATATTATAACATACCAATTATCAACTTGATTAATAGAATTACTCATAAAAATTTATATATGTCAAGATTATAAATGAGCATAGTAATCAAAATGTCAATAGTAGTTCTATCTAGCTAATAAAATACAAATATCAGTCAATAGTAATTATAATGTCATTAATTATTTATTCATAGTATATAAATAATAAATAAATAATCCCTATTCAATATTTCATTATATATCATTAATAATTAATGTATGAAATGCATTGTAGAATTTCTCTATTTAATTTTTAGCGCGTAAAATTCGTCCATACTATAAAACGCCTGTTCGATACACACATTACACAATACATAAATTACAATGAGCAGTTTTCCAGTAGGTACCATCAGATGGTATCAACAATGATCAAGAGATGATGCACTCGTTAATTTGGTAAGACTAAAAATTCTTAAATTTATAAAAATTCTTATTTCATTTTGAAATACAGCTTTTTAGTAAAACGTCTGTAAAATTAGCAGCGTATAATCTCCAGAGTTTATTTAATTTACCTATTTGCTAAGAATTTCTCATCTGTATTTATTTTTGTGATACAAAAATCTTCTATGGTGTATACGTAAAAAATAGGCAGTTTTTCTACAACTACACAACCTGGCCTTAAACTTGATAAATAATAATCAGTTTATCCCGTTTTTTGCATACAATTATTGCCAAAACTGTCGACTGCGCCATGTAGTGAGAGCTTAGGAATATAAATACCTCTTAGAAAACTCATTTACGTTACACCATGACGGCCGTGTGGTGCCCGACAAAAGAGAATTCCACCTTCTTCAGGGTGTCGTAAAAGGCGACTAATGTCGAGTGTGTAACGCTGGTCCGAAAATCGTTTGTTTGAAAGCGGGCAAGAGAAATCATCTTTACGAATCACCATCAGTCGAACGAACGCTGAACCATAAACGTGGGCTCGTGAGATCATGGGCACGAATCACTGGTTTATATTAATTGAAAAATATATAACTATATTACTAACTTTTGAACTTTTAAAAGTAGTGTAGAATTCTGCCTCTAAATCATTAATCACCTTTTATGCCACCCGTGTTGGAATGGGTTCTATTTATACTTCACGGGACACCAGACATTATAGTTTTAATTATTTCAGTTTATTTATGTGCCGTCTTTATGAAAAAATCTCATACGGCAATATATTTCTTTGGAGTGGTCTGACTTTGACAATTGGCCTTTACAATAAAGTGCACGCCAGAAGGAGCATCGGTGGCCTAGTGGTATAGGTATACGTCTCGCAAGCGAGAGGTGCCGGGTTTGAATCCCAGATAGTAGTGTGGCCATGTACCAATGACCCTTTTCTGAGTTATTTACATTGGTTGAACACTAACCTTACAGTGAAGGAAAACATCGTGATCAAACCTGCACATTCATGGGACGGAATGTGTAACCATGACCCAATCTACCCAGGTTCCCCTGGTAGCAGAGTCGCGGAGGTCAGATGCCAGTCGCTCCATTGTAATCATCCACTGGATCATGATCAAGGCGGTTCCTGGACCCTCGTGTGCGAGATCACAACCGGGACATCAACACCAAAAAATTGTTCTATGAAATATGAGCCGTTTCCACAAACCTTTAGCAGCAACCTTCATATACAGATCCATAGCCTTCGGACACGACGCCGGCACGCTCACCCCGGCCCAGTACCGGTACGCGAGCGCCATTTGCGCGTACGTGCTGTCCCCTAGCGCGCCGATCTGGTAGTGCACCAGCGCCTTCGCCTGGGAGACCGGCACGGCTATGCCTGTGGCGTACAGGAAGCCTAGACCCTGGGGAATGGATGATGAGTGATATTATATAGGGTAATATAATATAGGTTGACGATTGAAAGAGATATTTAATGTCCTAATCAATAAAGAAATTCGTATTCGATTTATAAAAAGTTTCGTGGTTATTCACTGCACATAACGCCTTCAAGACTGGAGTGAATAGGCTGTTTCAAGACGGGCATGCTCCATCTTCGGCCGCATCGTCACTTACCAGGTGAGAGGGCGGTCAAATGCCTGTCTAGTTTAATAAACAAAAAGAACCCAGACCAAAAAAGACCAACTAAATAGTCAAAACCGTGGTGACAAACCCGATTTAAGTGACAATTAATGTGAGTAACATACATAGAGAAGAAATTTTATATACAGAAGGTAACATAATAATAATTTTCGTCTGTGGTAGAGTCTTTTATGCGCTTATTACACCCGGCTAAATTCAGGCGACTAAATTCACAGACAAAATATGTGACAGTAAGTCAAAGTGGAATGTATTGTTATGTAATGTATCTTTCTCCTGAATCACTCGTATCTATTGTTGAAAACCGCATTAAATCTGTTAAGTAGTTTAAATGATCTAATCGTACATAGAGAGATACATACATAGACGGCGGTATGTATAGATACGTACTGTACTCAACAAATACCAATATCAATATTCTTAAAAGCTATGACGTGTACACCGAGCTATGCACTTCTAACAAATGGCCGATGAGATGCAACGCGTTACACATTCCTATTGTTATTGATATTTTTTATTTAGCTAAGCTCCGTACTCTCGTGGGACCTGAGTTTTATTTCCAGCCTCACGAATCAGTTTATAACAACTTTATTGAGTCTAACTACATAGTAATCCATACTATAATCATCTTGGCGTTAATGTCCCGGTTATGCTCTCGCGCACGAGGGCCCGGGGTCCGCCTTGACCATGATCCAGAATTTGGCAGGTCAGGTAATTACAGTGGAGCGACTGCCATCTGACCTAAATGACCCTGCTATCAGGGGAACCTGACCAGATTGGATCATGGTTACACATCACGATGTTTTCCCTCACCGTAAGAGCATCGGTTAGTATTCAACTAATGTACATAACTCAGAAAACAGTCATTGGTACATGGCCGAAGCGGGATTCGAACCCGAGACCTCTGGCTTACGGGTCGGATACTGTAACCGCTCGTCCACCGACGCTCCATAGTAATCCATACTAATTACTAATATTATAATGTGATTTCACGCCTAAACCGCGGAACCTATTTAGATGACATTTAGTATAGAGATAGACTAGACTTTTGGGAAGGACATAGGCTAACCGGGTTCAGCCGTAGTCTGTGCACAGGAAGTCCAGAGCAAATTATTAACCCCAAAGAATAACAAGGCGTTATACGTTCGAGACACTCAGTTTGTTGCAGATATTTCACAACATCGTGCGTGATCCACTTACTGGGTCTCTCTCTATTAAACAAATACAAACACTTTTTCATGACAAACTTTGCTATTAATTAGATATCAATCTACGATTGGTCAGAGTACTTTTCAAGACTAATCAATCAAGTCCAAACTTGATGGGTTTATCATGCGTAGTTTAGGAGTTCCTCTGACAACCTTCCGGCGTTATCATCAGGCCCTGGACACACAAACGAGCCCAAACACGAGGGTTCCTATAGCCACATTCCGTCTCCATCATCAGATCAGCTCGATGGTATCATAACATTGCCATTGTCATTAAAACTTACTTTAGTACGCAAAATTGAAGAAATGTGAGTAAAATTTAACTTGTAACATTTATTACAGAGATACCGGGACAGGTAAAACTACACAAAAGATTATAAAAAAACTCACAGCATGAGCATCAGCATTCCCTTCCAGGGCTAGAGTCTCGAAGGTCTGCTTCGCGATCTCCATGTCCATGTCGACGCCCTCCCCGTAGAGATGCGACCACGCCAGCTTGATCTTCGCGGGGACATAGCCAGCCTCGGCGGCTTGCTTCACCTGCATGATCGCGCTGCGGACGTCAGGCGAGCGACGGTTCAGCTTCGCTACGGCGGCGTCGAAGAGTTCTTTGGCTGCGGGGTAGAAGTGTGTTGTTATTAGTGTCCGTTCGTTCAATCGGAAACGAAGAAGCTTCGGCTTTAGTCATATTTTTGACCGAAAACGAAAATTATTTAGACATAACAACAACCCCGACTGCAATATGGCTACATTAATCTAACCTAACTTCATCCATCAACATATTGCCTTATATCCCGGTTGCGTCCGTGCACAGCCCGCGAGGGCCCAGGGTCCGCAATCCTGTTTTCTTCTATACTAACTAAAACTTAGTTCGTCTTAACCTAACATATTGCTTGTATTATTTAGACATCAAAAGATATTCACAATTCCACATCATCTTCAATTCCACATCATCTTCGATCCCAAAGTCGCTTTCAACCAGGTGAGTTGAGGTCAAATGTTATCTTGAAATTACATGTTAAACATTATCTTGCTTATTCATCTTATTATCTTGTGTTATCACATAATGAAATCGTAATAATATGTGTGTGAGAGAGTGTAATATGTACACTTGTAAATTAGTTTACAATTGTATTTAGGGCTTATAGTATTAGGATTTCGTGCTGGTCACCATTTCCTAACACATTGAATGCCTATAAAACTCGACGGGCTATATAATCGACGCCGTTTCACCGACCCTCTGATCATACTTGTAGAACTTGTAGGATATTGATATCTCATTGGGTTTAGGGCTGTAGTGTTTAGTGAGAATTTATTCAATCTCATTAAATGATTTTTCACTTGGTTGCAGCAAAATCAATGCTACAAATATTTCATAAACATAATATGTGATACAAAAATGGACCTTATTCTTTGAGCAATACATTCCACTTTGGCTTGCTCTTTCGCTTTTTGCTTCTGAATTTGACCAAATGTAATAAACGCATTAGCTAGGTAGCTGGTACAGAACTTAACCAACAACATTTTCCTAAAAAAAACAACAACTACCATCATATACAACACCCATGTTCGCAGAGACTGTCGAGTGCCACAAGCTACGATACTGACACATCTCTTTAACAAATAATTAATCAATTCCCTAATTAGTTAATGTGGTTGGAATGTGGTTGGACTAAGTTGTTGGTAACTGACAATATTTTATCTGACATCACATAGTTACCTTAAGTTACCTTAAAAGAATATTGCCTACCCCTATTATCAATCAATCAATCAATTCATTTATTTGTGGTACACAGGTTATGCAGTTTTTAAAGTTTTAGTAGATAGGTCCTCTGTGACCTGCCATCGGCATACAAATCTAGAGATGGTAAATATAATTTTGAAATTTAATAAAAAGTGAAATACATTAAAACATTTAAATTCTTAAGTGTGTATGAATGTATTTATGCATATGCATTCTCAAAAAGAAACCCTATTTAGCTTATTACACTAGAAAACATATAAAACAGAATAATCATTATATTTATAACTAGAGGGCCCGGTGGGACTTCGTTCGTGTTGCGTTCTACCCATACCCATACATCTACCGTACCATACCCTACTACACCTATCCTACACCTATTTATAACATGAGGATTATTTTAAAGAACTAAAGTAGTTCATGCACGAATTACTGTACTTTGTATTTATAGATATTACAGTCCATGTAAAAGTATCCAGATTAGTTTTTTTTTGGTTTTTCTGCTTCATGGCTATCTGTTTTAATAACAATAACCCATTCCTCTGACCGATTATTATCTGGAAATGTACTATAAATGAGTATTACTTTACTATTCAGTTTAGCGCTAACCTTCTTTCAGTTCTGGCGTCATCTCCGGTTCTTGTTCCTCTGGTAGTGGCGGCAGCTTATCCAGCAAGTCCTGTGGGTTCTCTTCCTGTTTTCGCTGCAGGCATTAAAATAAAAACTATAACAAACCACAAACTTATTCTACATAACTATACAGTTGCTTCAATTTGATTTGGTGTTATTTTTATTACACTGACACAAACAATGAGTTATAAGATTTACTGACTTTCAAGGCACAATGTTTTAAAAAGTTAAACTGGCTAGACATTAAAAAAGTCTCTTAAAAAGGGAGGTTCATAAAGAGAATCTTTTCTGTTAAAAAGCTGTAAAATAGATAAATATCCCACAAACCTCATGAATATCTCCTTTTCCAGATAACTCTAGTGCTTTGGCTTCGGTAATCCAGAAATTTTCGTTCTGCCTTAACAACGTTTTTCTGAGAAGCTTCAAAGTGTATTCCATTTGCTCTATATGGTTCTCCGGCAACGAATCTGAATCGATAACAAATAGTTGTTCAACAGAAAGATAATTTTTATAAGATACAATGTAGGAAATAAGGTTAGGTTGTTTCTTACCCTTGTTTTGTTCTTCGTCTCCTCTAAACTGAGCTTTATTTTTCTTAAGACTTTCAGCATACTCTGAGAGGGTCCAGATCTCCTTGTTGACGGCGTCAGTGAGCTCCTTTATATATTCTTCACTGACCTTAGCGTTCGTGTCCACAGTTTCAGAGGAATCATTGTTATCTTCCTCTGTAGTCTTCTCGTTTTGCTTCTTGGACTCTGGGCCGAGCAGTTCGGCGGCCGAGACAATTACACACAAACACAAAACATAAAGATTGAACCGATTCATGGTTAATTATTTACAATATTAGCCGAAAAGTGAACACTTACGTGTCCCTTCAAGAGCAGTAACAAAACAAACTGGTATTATGTAAATAATAGTTTCCAGACAAGTTATTTATTCACTAAGGTAATAAATACCATTGGCGATTGGACACGTGTATGTTGTACCTCGATATCACATAATTAGCAGCTATATCAATATTTCCAATTCCAATATTTTTCTGGAAATACCGATAGAATTTCGATTCTCTCAACCTGACAGGCTGATTGTCTGACACATCCGTCTGACTGACACTGACAGCTGGTTAAATAAATTCGGATTCATGCATAACATGGTACCCATCATGGTAAACAACTAGATGGTAATGGTATTCTTCAACCACTTTGTATATAGATATTATTTTAGAAGAACCGCAGTGCGCCTGATGCAATAACTACAATAACTTTTAGAAGTTTTACAGCATGGTTAAATAATTCAACTTTTTATTACATCAATAAAATATGTCTCTACCCATGTATCCAAATAATAGGGAACATTCGTTTCATTTGTTGTGTGTGATGTGCGAAAACTTTTAGGGATCCGTAGATAAACAACTTTACGTGTGGCACGGCTATGATTTAAAAAAACTAAAGGTTACATTAATGGAAAATAAGGCACGGTACACCATCGTTGTATGTCTACCGAAAACGTTCTGAATTTCATAAACTTGGGTGATTGATTACTTAGATTATTCCACTATTTACAGACGACCCAACACAATGAATTGCTCCGTGCTACATCGTCACAAGAGTCGCTACTTCCTAAAATGTACTTTCTGTACGTATACACACAATTTAGATATATGTCCATTTTAAAGTAACAAAAACTATTCTTATGTATTTTCTCGTTGCTAGAGCTCTCTCATACAGACCAAGCTCTATATTGCCGTTTTTATTTTACTACCTTCATTTTGTGAGTTTTGTATGAAGAACCCTACATTCTGGTAACGTCGTCACACACTTATCATAATTTTTTTCTTGTTTTTGTACTTTTGAAGTTTTGGCGTTTCTCTTTTATCACAATACGTCAACAGTAAAAATCCTATTTACGTGCCAAATATAAACGGCGAATCGTTTAAATTGAAGCTTTTGGCATAGTTTAGTCAATTTATTACTGATATAATTCGCAAAAGTTGAAGTAAATAGATAATTTGAGTAGGAGTTGATAGAGGATAACCTATCGCGATGTTACGTTTACCGGTTTCGATTTCGCGTAAAACGGTGCACAGGCGGGTTGTTGTGAGGTCTAAGTCGTCTAGCAGCTTCATAAGGCAGAGCTTCATTGAGTTTTTCGTCAACGAGCATGGGCACAAGCATGTGAGATCGAGTCCTGTAGTGCCTCTTTGCGACCCAACAGTGCCCTTCGTCAACGCGGGAATGAACCAGGTAGGACCTTGAACTATTCTGTGAACTCCGCGAACTTGGCTTTGCTTGACGGTTAACCTTTGGTTGAATTACTCCCTTTGGTATCCTCTAACCAATTAGTGTAAGTCAGGTGGAGTGTTTATTATTATTATAGTAGTAGATAATATTCCATATCTCTGTTTGTTATTGATAACAAAAAGAAAAGTAGGATTTTATTATCAAGCTTGTGGTAATATGTGCTCACTACTCTTGTTAGAGTATTATTTTGTTTACAGTATAAAATATGGTATTACACTAGGACATGAATAATAACCCCCACAGATTATACAGAGTTAGGTGTTTGTTTCTGAATCTTTTCAAATTGCATCCTAAAAGCATGATCTTTATTATACATATAATTAAATATCCTAAAATAGGATTATTTTAGTCATAGTCATAGAAATCTTTATTTATGAAACAGGTGTTAATGATGTCATATATCTGTTTGGAATCTCTGTGGTCCGCCCATTGGAATATAACATTTTGTAGGTACTTCATGAGCATAATATTAATCAATAACTAACATAATTATAATGTGGATGGATAATAATGAATATGGCATGAAAGAAAAAGACTAAAACCTACTAGACCTAGACCTTTTTCAAAAAATTCAGAAGATTAAGTTTTCACTAATACTAAGTAATCATTCAAGGTCTGTGTGACACAGATAGAGTTAGTTAAATAAAATCAAACAAGGTCAGTCTCTAACATCAGCCACAAACAGGTACAAAAAGATTAAGTCTATAAACATGACTTGGCTTATGACACGAGGATGCAAAGACCGGGCAAAGTGAAGAAGAAAGAATTGGAAGGTAGACCCTTTCAGAGCCTGTGGCTTATGACAATGATGATTGATGAGTACACATCACTTGTCTACAGTTCAAAGGCGTGTTCCTTGGCACAGTAACGCCGCCGGCGCCGCGCGTCGTCAACTCGCAGAAGTGCGTGCGCGTCGGCGGGAAACACAACGACCTAGAAGCTGTCGGTCTGGATGGACACCATCACACATTCTTCGAAATGCTTGGGAACTGGTCATTCGGTGATTATTACAAGGTTCTTATTGATTTTATGGTTAACTTTACAGATAACTTTCTCTATCCCTACCCCTTTCCTACTCTATCCCTATCCTACCCTACCTTACACGTACCCTACACAGTCTGGTCTAGCCGTTTCGGAGTCTATAGAGGACAAACATACATAAATTCTGAAAGTGTCAGCGTATAATTGTTCTTAATTTTTTTTGTCCTGGTTTCAGAAAGAAGCATGTAAGATGGCATGGGACCTCCTCTTAGGCCCATACCGGCTCAAACCAGAGCATCTGGTTGTGACATACTTTGGTGGAGATGCCATCATAGGACTCCCTGAGGACCGGGAGTGCAGAGATGCTTGGTTGGATATTGGGTGAGAATGTTGTATTTAATTAGTTGAGTACCGAGAAATTAATTTACATTTCTTAAAGCCAAATCTTATCTATTATTTCTTAACTTGCATAACCTTGAGGTGTTTAGCTATCCCGCTGAACTGTTATGTTTATGAAGCATCTTGATGGGGTACTATTACTTAAAAAAAAATATGTTTGGACAAATTCTTACTTAAATTATACTACTTGACAGACAGACAATGGCATGTTGACCTCTGACCACTCAGGTCGTTAAAATTTGAGTCTCTGTGAGAATGTTGATGGTGGAATTAAGGTTTTCGCGATTTCAAAATCCAACAGATGGCGCTAGTGAGTAGTAAGGTCCGTTGTCAAAACACTACTGTCCTATTGGACAGAAACAACAGCTGTAAAATGACGGATAAATTCTAGCCAATGACAGGGCTTAATTTTGACATCAGATCTTATGTCGCAGTAGCGCCATCTGGAATAGTGAAAACCCTCACTGGGGCGTCACTGCAAGAACTCCTTATATTGCCCTTGGTATTGCAAACGTCCATAGGTCTATAGGCCTGACTGCTTAACATCAGGCGGACTGTACGCGCGCCGCCATCACAAAAATAATGCCTTTTCTAGCGTCTCTTCGGACCGTCTGAAGGCCATGGGCGCTGCGGACAACTTCTGGGAGATGGGCGACACTGGACCCTGTGGACCCTGCACCGAGATACACCACATAAACGAGGATGGTTCTCTGACAGAAATATGGAATCTGGTGTTCATTCACCATAATAGGTGAGTTTATTCTATATTATATTTTGATTTTGATCTTCCTACCCTGCTCGACCTACCTCTATCCTACACTACCTACACCTATACTACCATAGGGGTAGACCCTATCCTACCATACCCTTTTTTTTCGCTTTGCGTGTGTATTTCCGCTAACTCCTAAACCACGCAACGAATTTTGATACGGTTTTCACCATCAGTTGGAGAAATCCTTCTGCTGAGTTTAGATGTATAATACGTGCATATTATTGTAAAGAAATGCCAAGAAAACCCTTGCAAAGCCGGGGCGGTTCGCTACTTAATCATAGACTACTAAATTATTAATAGGTTCATAACTGTGCAAGTTGCGGTTGCCTGTTATCAGGGTGGCAATTAGAAAAAATACCTGTGTATACAGTGTTTACCATGTAACATTGCTGACTCAGTTGGCAACCCTTTACAATAAATAAATGAGTTATATCCATACACTTGGTACCCAGATCCTCGGACGGCAAGGTGTCAGCGCTCCGCTCGTACCACGTGGACACCGGGCTGGGGCTGGAGCGGCTCGCGGCGAGGCTGCAGGGCGCCAACGACAACTACCGCACCGACCTGTTCGGCCCCATCTTAGCAGCTATTGAGAAGGTAGGCTTGAGGAATTTGGAATTCGGTAATGTTTTAAGGGTTCTTTCCATAATTTTTGTATGACACGATGGCGATACAAGTATTGTAGACTGTGCGGGCGCTGTTGGTTATACTACGTCATCGAGTACAAGAAAAATCCACGTAGCGGTAGTAGACATTTAGGAGGCCCACATAACGTTGGTCTGTCCGTGCACCCTATGGCACCCTCACAGTCTAATGCTATTGGGCAAAACCAACTGCCGTCAAATGAATATATTCCATGGGCTTCATTTTGACAGCAGTCCTTACGTATCACAGTAGCACCATCTTGTGGAATTTATTATAGCGAAAACACTCGTTAAGAGTGTCTAAAATAACAATAGGAAACATGTCTGGCAGCTGTGTTGCATAAAAATGTAGCCCGTTCAGAAGGCACTTTATCAGATATTTTGCAGGTATTTTTCAAGAAACGTAGCTGGTTATAAAATGGAAACCTGTAAAATACTTACAATATATCTGTTTCACTTCCATTTGCTGTTCTTGCTATTAGAGCGTGCGTAAACACTGATCGGAACCACCAATGGTCATTATGGTGGTCTGCACTGAACGATCCAGCGTTCCACGAGGAGTGATTCATTCCATTCCTTCCACCCCACTCAATGACGTGATTTTGACAGCAGGCGACCCACATCTCCGTTACGCCATCCAGTAAACTTTATAACACAGTAACTCATTCATTTCTTTCTCCAACAGAACAGCAAAGGTTGCGAAGCGTACGGCGGGCGGTACGGCGACAAAGAAGTGTTGGATACGGCGTACCGGCGGCTGGCCGACCACGCTAGGATGATCTCCGTGTGCCTCGCCGACGGCGTGTTCCCGGGGACCAGGTTGGACTGGTTTATCTTTACTCTGATTTAGCTAGAATCGACACACTTCAGAAGAACCCTTAGAGGCTACACGGGAGCTGCAGGGCATGGCAAAGGACTGACAAACGTGCAGACAGCCCATCTATCCATGATCCATGTTCTTAATTTACTTGCAACCAAAATCTATTTCTGTCATTGCTCTTTTTTTGTTTAGAAGAAAGGTGAATTATATTAGTGAATTAGTCAAAACCGCCTATTCCAATTAGTCGAGCTTTAAGCCGTTCGATTATGATTATAATCATCTTTCGTTAATGTCCCGGATGTGCCATCGCGCACGCGGGGCCGTGGTCCGCCTACACCATGATCCAGGATTTGACTGAATATGGAACCATGATCAAATCTGGTCAGGATCCCCTGTTAACAGGGTCACGGAGGTGAGATGGCAGTCGCTCCACACGGACCCCGGGCCCTCGCGCGTGAGATCACTATCGGGACATTAACACCAATATGACCAAATTGCTCCATGAAACTTACCAAAGCGAATTTCGCTTTCCAGCCTCAACCTGAAGCAAGTTATGCGGAAATCCTTCAAGATCTCCACCGACGTCTTCCAGAACCCTGATCTGGTCAGCATTCTATACGACGAAGTGATGTCCACTTTGGGTCAGGCTTACCCTGAACTCGTCAGGCAACAGGTCCAAGCCAAGACCGTGATCAAGCATGAGGCCGAAGCTTACAGGAAATTGAGGAGTGACATGAAAAAGAAGTGGAAGGATCTGGCGAAGCAGCATCCTGAGGTGGAGGAGCTTAATGACGTAGAGTTGGCCGGCTTCGTCCAGGGTTACAGGGAGTTGAAAGAGGTAAGTGGTGTTCGTGAATAAGTGTATGTTACTGGGAGCGGCAGTTTTTTTTTTTTTAATTTTTTTTTTATTGAGTATCACTAACAATTTATGCACTCATTCATAAATATGTAATGTAGCATTACATAGATTTTGACTTATAAACTTAGTTTACTGCAAAATTACTTAAAAGTGACCACAGCATGCATTTGTATTTAACAGTACATAAAAATTATTTTTTTTTACAAAATTTTGTGAAATATTGTAGATTAACATTAACACTATAAGCAAATAATATTTTATTACAATAATATACCGTTACGTAGTGCCAATCAGCTCCCGAGACTGTTCAACCGGTCTCAAGATTGCAAGGAAGACCTTGATCAACCTCACTTCGCCAACGGTATTGAGAGGCACAACTAACCAGTGACGAGCTCGCTGCGATGCTGAAAGTTCAGCTAGAACTCAACGTACGTAACGGTCACCCATCCCGGACTCTCCTTGCGGTGCTTAACTTTGGGGCCTTCTTTTCAGAGACTTCTTTGTAATCATACGGTGTTTATATAATTTTACGGTTGGCAAAACGTCACAACTAAAACGCACGTTTTGTTTTCCAGGCGACAAAGGCACACAGAACAAACACTATACCGGGCGAGGTCGTCTTCAAACTCTACGACACCCACGGCTTCACAGAGCCGCTCATAGAACGAGTCGCTGCTCTGAACCACCTCGAGATCGACAAGAAGGGCTTCTGGAAGCTTCTATCGCAGCACAAAGCCCGCCACAAAATGGCTATGAAAGAACAAACAGATGACAGGGCGAATAAATTCGAAGACTGCATAAAAACATTGGAAAGTGAAGGGATTACTGGAACGAACGACCAGACCAAGTACGAATATGATGTGGTGAAGGATCAGGTGTCATTCGAACCGCTGAATACGGAATTAGTTGCCATATTAAACGAGGATGTCGAATGGGTCGACTATTTAGAGCCAAGCGAAGATAGACCTTATTACCTAGTCGTTAAAGATACCAACTTCTACTGCGAAGAGGGCGGCCAAGCTGCCGATACTGGCAGGATCATCCTAGACAGTGTAGTGTTTAACGTAGAAACTGTGTTCAAAATTAGAAACATCGTTTTCCATAAAGGTTACTTCCAACTGGACGGTGATAAGACTAATTATTTGAACAATAAAGCTAGTGCTGTGTTAGAAATAGATGGTGAGAGAAGACTTAGGGTAATGGGTAATCACACTGGGGTGCATTTATTGAATGCAGCCCTGAGGAAAGTCATGAAGAATAGCAGCATTTGCCAGACTGGCTCCAGTGTTACTGACAAGGGACTGTCGTTGAGTTTGGCAGTTTACGGCGAGAAGCTGACGCCGAAGGTCATCCAAGACGTCGAGCAGTTAATTAGGTGAGTACGGATTTATTTCGTTGTATTCTTAGTAAGGTTCCTCAAAGGTAAAGGTTGTGGTTCAGTTGTAGTCGTCCCCCGCGATTTTCATCTGTGTGTTGGATTTCTGTAGATATTCTACTGTCCCCCGGTACCCCATTATTTCTAGATCTAAAGTACAATATAACACTCGGGCATCGAATAGCCTGTAAGTGAACGAAATTTCGATATCGGTTCAGAGTTTTCCAAGAATACCCCAACATCCAAACTTAGAAGCGTACAAGTTCTCCTCTTTATAAGGGATAAATAACCCAACCAACAGAAATAATCGGAAAACCCCCGACCAAGGTTACATATACTCAAATATTTTCTTCTGAACCGATTTTAATGAAACCGCATCGAAATTGCTCCACCCGTTCCGGAGTTACGATGCCACAGGTACATACGTGAAACTTGTAACACCCCTCTATTTTCGCCCGGGGTTAAAAATGCCAGTCATCATCATCCGAGCGGTCAGTCCCGGCTACTGCCAGGGTCCGCTTTCCAATTCCTTTTCCTCCATTTCGCCCGGTCTCGGGCATCCGCGCGTCGTAAACGGTTTAAAATGAGAGGGTTCAAAATGCCAATATATGCACAGATATAGAAAATGTTTTCATCCTTTCATCCATTCAACTTCCTATGCCCAGGAAATCAATATCAGCGGACACGGCGGTGCACACGCGGGTCGCCACCGCGCTAACGGCTTCTCAGGCGCGCGCGCTCGTCACCCTGCCGGGGGAGACCTACCCGGAACAGGGGCTCAGGATCGTCACCACCGACGGACCGATAGTCTCCAGGTACAATGCATCCCCTTTTTTTTTATGTCATACTACAGGGTACAGAGTAGCGAAATAGACACGCGGGCCATCTGATGGGAAATGGTCACTGCTGCCTATAGATATTAGCAACACTAGTGGCATTGTCAATGCATTGCTCACCTCTATAATACATTGCGCTGGCAGATGGCAAATGCCGCCCCACTGCCAAAGCCACGATTCCCCAAATCTCCACCCCATGGAACATCCTTCAGCTTATGGTGCCGCGAGTCTAGGTGGCCATCGGGTCGTAAGACCCTCATTGCATACGACAGCAGACGGCTTAATATTCAACTCAATATTTTCCCCTCTACATAGTATAAAATAAAGTCGCATCTGTCTGTCTGTCTGTATATCCGCTACTTCTTAACTACGCATCGGATTTGGACGCAGTTTACAATTGTCAGTTTGTCAAAGTGATTTTGTGAAAATCTAGCCCGAACAAACGTATTTGATTAGATTGATTCGATAATTTCTTCCGGAACGATTATATGTTTAAGATTTACATGCTATAAAAGATAAACCCATGAGAACTCCCGCGCGAAGGCGGGGGGCGGGGGTCACTAGACTCCCTAGCATAGTCAAACATAAATAAACATGGTGATCGGGGGTAACAGGGAGCTCTGTTGCGGCACGCACGTCCCCCGCACGGGCGCCGTGCGCGAGTTCTGCGTCACCCGGGTGCGCGGCGCCGGGAGCAACGCGCCCACCGTACACGCGATCACGGGGGACCTGGCTAGCCAGGTATGGAGGACTTTTTTAAGAGCTTTTTTTTTTTTAAATTATACCCAGTGTCAATAAAAATATTTATCCTATAGTGATAGCACTTTTTCACCTCACAAGGCCTTAACACTAGGCAACTACTCTAGAATTCAAGGTTCGAAACTATCTTGCTAAATATTGGATATTTATCAGGTAATTAAAAAAGTATTTAAGTAATACATCAGTAATCTAGTACCCATAGCACAAGCTTTGCTTAGTTTTGGGGCTAGATGGCGCTGTGTGAATTTGTCCACGATTATTTATTTATTTAATTATCTTTGACATCTCATAATTATTTCCCGCATCTCGCCCACAAACTGTTTTTTCTCGCAACACGTTCAAACTTAATCTGAACGGAGTTTTATCTTAGGTATTTCCATATAGGCAAAAGTATGATACAATTTTTTTATAGTTGACTCAAAATTTTCGCTCAGAAGTGGCAAATCGCCTTCGGGTAGCGACATTTTATTATTATCAAGATAATTCATCATTGTCCTAGCGTTTATCCCGGCCTCTGCCAGGGTCCGCTTTCCTAGCCATTCTCCTACACTTCGCCCGGTCTTCGGCATCCTCGCGTCGTAAGCCGATGGCTCTCGCATCCGACTCAGCGATGTCAATCCATCGTTTCTTGGGTCGCCCACGGGGTCTCTTTCTTGATACCGGCAGGTTCGGGCACCTAAGGCTTTCGTATCACATGACCACACCAGCGCAGGCGAGCCTCCTCGATCTTATCTGCGATATCCCTCACACAAAGGTTGCTACTCGTTACGTACTCGATCGAGCCGCGTAACTCCGCACATCCACCGCAGCATTTTCATTTCGTTATCGTGAAGTTCGCGAACATGTTTTGTCAGCGCTGGCCATGTCTCGCGTTATCAAGATAATTATGAAGATAATTATCAACGAGGAATGCTCGGATCCTTTCTACCCTCTATAACGTCCTTTATAATCCCTCCGCTCCCTCATTCATGCGGCATGAATTCAAGATTGTGGAACGCTCTTCCGCATGAAATACGGGATAGCACTTCTATCTTCGTCTTCAAAAAACGTTGTAAAAGAGCACTACCTTTCTCTACCTGTCTAATATATGTATTTATATGTAAGTGTGTATGTATTTGTATGTATGTATGTATATGTTTTTGTTTTCAATGTAGGTATATAGGTATGTATTTATTTATGTATTGTATAGGCTTTTATGAATTAAGCATCTTTTTTTTTGTTACTGTGCACGTCTTAACTGCATTTAATTGTCACGATCTCTCTGCTGTAGGCCTGCTGGAAGAAATTTCTTTATAGAAATAAGTTGACCTGTTGTGTCTGATATATTCTGTCATATAGTTTTGTAACAATCTCGTGTACAATAGATGGTTAAATAAATAAAATAAATAAATGCTAAAAAGTTATTATTAACCATATCACCTAACTCCTCAGGCGCGAGAGCTCTTCTGCCGCGCCTCGAAGCTCCAACAGGTGGTGGACCTGGTGGACCCTTCCCGGAAGGCCGAGGAGATCGCCGCCATTCGCCGCGGGCTGGAAGGCCTGTGTGCGGGCGGCGGCGCGCCGGCAGGGGACCATAAGCAGTGCTTGGCCCTGCTGGAGGACTTGCAGAAGCGGGTCAGCAAGAACGATATGGCTGTGCAGTGAGTTTTGATGGCGATTTTCTAGCTTTAAATAGTCGCTAAAATTAACAGACGTTCCATTTTGGCAGAAGCCGACCAACCGTCAGTTGCAGTTGATACTAATCCTTACGCAGTATAAAATAAAGTCGCTTCAGTTTATTGCAATGGAACTTTGTTAGCAACTGAACCCACGAAATCGATGATACGGAATCGCAAAAGTAACAACTTCAATCACTGTAATCAGAGAATTGTTGGCAACAGCATTACGTAATTAGCCTCAGTGCTTTGTAGGGGATTATGTCCAGCAGACGACTAGTATGGGCTATTGATGATGATTACAACTATCCTTGACCCAGGGCCGTAGCGGAAGAGGAGATCCGCTCCATAGCGACCGAAGCCCGAGAATCGAACCGGCCGTTCATCGTGCACTTCCTCCGCTGCTCGTACCTGATGCAGCAGGCCGGGCTGGAGAGAGCCTTGGCCGAGACACCTGCCGAGATGCCCTCGATGCTCATTGGATGCGCTGGGGGAGTCATATTGGCGGCTGCCAGGGTGCCAGAGGTACGTATACTCGACTGATCTTGTGGTAAGGTTCCACACCCATGCTATTCCTCCGCTGCTCGCACCTGATGCAGCAGGCCGGGCTGGAGACAGCCTTGGCGGAGACCCCGGCAGATATGCCTTCGATGCTGATTGGGTGTGCGGGAGGGGTTATATTAGCGGCTGTTAGGGTGCCTGAAGTTCGTATCGTCGTATGTTAATACCTCCCCTGCTAACTCAAATACCAGAGAGGCTACAGCAGTGCTAAGTATCGTAGCGCGCGTATTAAAGTAAGGAAAGAAAAGGTTTTTACGGGGTCAGCAACGCGTGGTGATGCCCCTGGTATTGCAAACGTCCATAGGCTACGGTGACTGCTCACCATCAGGCATCAGCGTAAGCTTGTTTGCCACCTTAGTGGAATAAAAAAAAGAAATTTTTGGAGTGGCCAGATGAGTCGGCGCACACGCGTTGCTCCTATTTCGACCCAATTGTTGCGTCGGCTGCAGCGAAAGTGTTAAAGTTTTGACACCATACTAAATTTCTCTTGTTATTTTTGCGAGTGTTTCACGATCTCGTGGATTTTAGAATCGCGTAAACACTTATTGTATTATGGTTTATGCTCTAATGTTTCCAATGGTGCACAAATTATATAAAATGAAGCAGTTAAATCGAAAAACCACAAGTCCACACCAGATGACGTTGTTTTGTGATTTCATTATTTTTCTTTTTCATTACTAACATGGAGAACTCCTATGGAGGAGCCATATATCCAGTAGTGGACGTCCAACATGGCTAATGTGTTTTATTTTTAAATTAGACTAGCCAGCCATTTGACCGTCATCGTCATCTCATCTGCTGGTAAGTGTCGAAGCGGCCGAAGATGGAGCATGCAACCTATTCACTCTAGTCTTGATGGTGTCCAGTGTATACGAGTGTGCTCGCGACATAACGCCGTTTATTTCCTTCTCTCAATGCTAAGATCAAAGAGATAACAGGAGGCGCCTTTTCTCGTTTGTCGCCATAGAAATCAAAATAACATAAGTAAATAAAAATGCCATGGGCGCGTACTATCGAAAACGCTTGTCGCCACCTCGGCCACTACTACGCAGAACTGTGCTACTGCGCAATAACTCTCAGGTGTCAGATAGTATGGGGAAACGATGTCTATAGGGATCAGGACATCTGCATGGCGACAAAGTCACGTGAGCATGGCACTTCTATTGTAAGTAAGTAAAACTCGTTAATTCCACTCAGACAAGGCACAACATTCAAATATATTTCTAGAAAAAAAAAAAGTAAATCAGAGACAAATCTACGGAAAAAAAGACTTTCGTTACCTGTGCCATGTGGAGGTCGCAATGGGGCCACACTCAGCATATACGACGACAGTCGCCGTGACGTGGCTATTGGCTTATTTGATATTGATTTTTGTGCTTGTCATGATAATGATGATGTGTTGTCAGGAGATGGTGTCGGGGTCGTTCTGCGCGTCGTCGTGGCTGTCGTGCGCGGGCGCCGCGTTCCGGGCGCCGCTCGCGCCCAGCCAAGAGAGCCCGCATACATTCGCGCAGATGGTCGCCACCAAGGTATACTATATTTCTTTCTTTATGTTATACGGCAGACAAACAAGCAAGCGGGCCACCTGATGGAAAGTGGTCACCGCCGCCTATGGACATCAGCTACACCAGGGGTGCTACCAATGTGTTCGACGCCTCTGACGATACCTCTAATATACCTCTCGAACGATCCCATGTCATGTGATCCCAGTCCAAATAAAACACTGTGGCTGGGAGCTCGTTTCACATCCGAATCGTACGAGCGAGAAACGTTCTTTCGAGTGGTGACCACGATAGGGTCTACGTAGTGGGGATGAGTACCCAGCCCACGGCGACTATATGGAGCGACTGCCTCCGTGACCCTGCTACCAGGGGAACCTGACCAGATTGGATCATGGTTACACATTCAGTCGCCTGAATGTGCAGGTTTAATCACTATGTTTTCCCTCACCACAACACACAACACACACATACACAGTTGTAGTATGTAGTGCACACCTCACCGCGCTATAGGATATATAATTAAGTTAAGCTAAGTAATTTGAAGCATTGCACTTCTAAATCTGATACGTTGTGTATTATTCCAACATCCCGTAAGCGCCACACTGCAGTGTTCAACTAATCATCATCATCATCATCACAGCCCGTAACAGTCCACTGCAGGACTTAGGGCCTCTCCCACGAAAGGGGAGGTTATTGCCATAATCTCCACGCTTGGCAGGCGGGTTGGAGATCGCAGTATTTAAATATAATAATGAAAAATGCTGCTGCCCGTTCAACTTATATATTAACATAACTCAGAAAAGAGACATTTCAAGTTTCAATAAATAAAATAGCGTCTCCATCCTTTAGGTGAGCCTGATCACATGCGAGCAACAAGTGCAAGACGCGATGCGCGCCGCCATCAAGTATGCGCAGGCGCACGCCGCCAGCGCCGCGCCCTCGCAGCCCGCGCACGGGCACGGCCGCAGCACCAACTAGCACGCACGGGCACGCACGCAGCACTAACTAGCACGCCCGCACAGATGAAGCAGCAGCTGAACATATACTCTACCTCTCGACACGTGGTTAACACTTCCACTGCTACCTCAAATACCAGAGATGCTGCAGCATGTGCTAAGTATCCTAGCGCGCGTATTAAATGGACCGGCCAGGTGCGTCGTGCGCATACGCGTAGCGCCGATTTCGTACGCAACTGTTGCGTCGGCCGCAGCGAAAGTGTTAACACATGCTGTGAACCCAAATATCAGAGTCAGGCGCGGTGCTAACAAACGCCGCCAGCTGAGTCGTGCGCACATCTGTATGGCCGCCGAAGTATACATGCGTGCAGACGCCCGGCCAGCTGAGTCCGCTGTAGCGACGCGAGTGCGCGTGCCATAGCCGATTGTTTTTGTATGGACCGGCCAAACGAGTCGTGCGCACTCGCGTAGCGCCAGTTATGACCCAAATGTCGAGGCGGCCGCAGCAAAGGGTTAAGGCAGGAATTCGTGCATCATAATAATGTTGAGTTGAAATAATGAATAAAGAAAATAGTCACTAACGCTTAAAGCAAATACACTGTCGTTACAACAGTGCAATAAATATAAATTAATAATTTCTTAGGATTATATATATACTATGTAATAGTAGACTGATAGTTTTGAGATTGTGTAAGTATTTTGATATTTAATAAAATCTACAATTTTGCTTCGATATTTGCTGTATTTTTTTACAAATTAAATAGGGCTGTAATTTTAATTGAAAATGGTTTTAAATTAGTTAGATCTCTTGAGGTATTTGTTTAGTCATCCAATTAATTTTACTGTCTTTACTAGGTCACCACATTTAGTATTTTGTAAATAAATTAATTATTTTTACAATTTTTTTATCATTTGATATTGTTTCATCCTCATCATCATAATTCCTTTACCCTTTTCCAAATAGGTGGGGTCTGCGCTGAAATAAATGCTCATCCCAGAATTATAAAACGACGTTCATATTAACTCTGGAGCCATTGTAATACTATTTTCGGGATTCGGCATATCGTTACAACTATTTTTTAAATCTAGTCGATAGACCTCACCGTTTGTTCGTATAAATATTCTGTGTCACAGGTGAGGATTCTGCGCTTACTTCGGACTTCGCTTGACTCGGACCCGCTAGACCGCGGCGGGCTTGGCTACCAAACTCCTACTATTTATACACTATTTATAACAAGTTCACGATTAATTTTTGTCATTTCGTAAAGGTTTCTAAAGTGAGAGTTCTGAGGGCCACGTCATCTCGGCATTTTTGTCATTTGAAATCTACTTTTATTTAAAGAACCAAAAAATTAAACAACAAATCTAAAATATAACACAATATTACCTTTATTATTATTATTAAAAATACTTTTATATTACAGAATTAATTACATTACAAATATCTACAGTCTTTTGGATTGAGGTTACTTTTCCTCTAATATTATTACAATAATTTTGTCGCGTTTGGTAAAATCAACTGACTCAAATACCGTCAAAAACGGTCCTACATGTAAACACTCAAAATAGCATTGAAATGTTCGCAGGGCTAAACGGGCAACATATTTACTAAATGTGGCTGCAATACGTTGGTCAGCCATTTTTTCTGTCGTTGTTTCAGCCGCAATATTGTGCCATAGTGCGTCGACATAAAGTTTGTCCTGAGTAAAAATATTCCCTGTTTAGTGTAGCTTCTTATTCCTAAATTCAAGATCACAATTGACATAGCACGCTATCCAAACATCCCATGGCGTTTCCAATATCTAGTAATGCAATGGATACGTGTTCGGTGGAACCCTGGGCTTCTATCTTGTCAGTGGTTGTCCATGTACTGTAGCTCCGACAGTAGCAGCACAGTGTCGGGCAGAGGGCGCGGTTGTGGCGACAGGATGGTCAGGGTCTGCCGTTCCATGTCCACCGCCGTACTGTGGAAGGGAAAAAGGTTATTGAGTGACGGTAGGTGGAATGAGGACGGTTTTGATAAGGGGAGTCAGGGCTATTTACAAATTATTTTTTACAATCACTTATTAAGTATTTTATTTAATTGGTCTAGCCGGGCATTTGATCGGCATCTCGCGTGGTCGTAAGTGGCGATGTGGTCGAAGATAGGGGCATACCTGTCAGCCTGAAGTGAGTAGCCTGAACAGCCTACTCACTCTAGCCTTGAATTTGTCTAGATTATAAGGGAACATACTCGCACAGGCAGGTAGATCCACGATAAGGATAGAGTGTTCGGCCGGATCATGCTTCATGTCGAAATTGCTACGCGACGCGAGGATGCCAAAAACCGGGCGAACTGGAGGAGAATGGGTACGAAAGTGGACCCTGGCAGAGGCTTTGTAAGCGCTAGGTGTCGTCAGGTGGGGATACTCACACGCACACGAACCCCGCGAGGTTGGAGTGCAGCGCGGCGTCGTCGGGCCCCGCGGCGAAGGAGACGGCCAGCAGGCGGTGCTGCAGCGCGGGCGCCGGCGCCAGCGCCACCAGCTTGGTCAGCGCGTCCGCCGCGCGCATGCCCAGCGGCATGCACGAGTCGGGGAGCGAGGGGGCGCCCACCTGGGGGGAGGGAGTCATGCGTTTAATATATAAGCTTTTATTTACAGATACTCGGTCCATAGTTACAAAAGAAATATGCTGAGGTAGATCGATCTGCTGCTGACTGTTCGACAGGTAGAGGTATCAAGTTGAAATTAATATCAAATACTAAGATCGCCAAGAGCTGACGGCACGCGAGTGTAAATTTGGTTACGCAATTTAGAGTCTTTGGCTAAAGGCCAAAAAGTATATTGCACATTCGTTAGCTTGGAAATATGGGTTTATGAAATTCTTATGCTTGTATCAGGATCAACTGCGTACTACACCTGACTGCGTGCGACAGATTTAGCATCAAATTATGACGGTTAAATGGAGATACGAAAAGGAAAGTTATGAAAGTGAAGGTAAGTAAGACGAGTGTATTGATTTTGAAAAAGGTGAAGATATAACTAAGTGTGAAATAGTGATCGTTATGTAAACGTGGTACATGTAAAAGAGTTTGTGTACTTTGGGTCAAAGAACGTAAAACGTAAATCCGTGAAATCGAAAAAGAAAGAAGGAAAACATTAACTACACGGGACGCCCTACCACGAACCGATAATTTTGCAAAACATTTAACATAAAAAAAACAATTGGTGCATAAAACACAGGGACAATTATTGGGTTCCCAGTGGCATTTCCATGGGCATCCAGCGTACATGGACCCTCCTCAGCATAATGTTGTGTTGGTGGTGTGAAAGGAACCACCGACGCGCCGTCCGTGAACTAAAATACCTGATAACGAGAAACTAGTAATCACAAACTGACCTTATAAATCTTGAGATCCTGGAACTTGACATCAAACGAGTGCGGGTAGTAGGGCGTGCGGCGCCCGTAGAAGTACTCGCGCACGCGCGCGTCGCGGGCCTCCGCGCGCTGCGCAGAAGACCTCTCCACAACCTGACGGAGGAGGTTCCTTTAGTCATCATCATCATCATATCAGCCAGTGTGGGTGGCTTAACCATCAGGTTAAGGGGTCCGACTCGTAAGCGAGAGGTTCCGGGTTCGATGTTCTGGTCAGTTTCCCCCGGTAGCAGGGTCACGGAGGTCAGATAGCAGTCGCTCCACTGTACCGGATCTGCCAAATGCTGGATCACCTCGCGTGCGAGACAACCGGGACATTAACGCCAAGAGTCACTCGCGCGGAAATCGTTAGGGCACTTTCTTTTTCCTGCAGGACCATTTGAAATGACCACCCCAATGTACGAAAGTCAGTAACAGGTCAAGCTGTATCTCTGGTTCTACTTAAACGAATTAAAGAAAGAACATTTATTGACACAAACAACATTAGATGAACATAGCTTATATTTTAAGTTGGACCCCAAGCTACCAAGCTGTGAAAACCCCATGAATATCTTATATATCTTAAATTCACCAGTTTCTGTGTGATGTGCGAAACAAACAGTAAAAATAAGTTTCTGCCCATACTTACAATCCTGACTATTTTCATAGCTTAGATACTTACCCCGCCACTCTTTGGCAGATACACCACTTTCACGAACTTCGGCATGTCACGTTTCAATTCGTTGTAGAGCCTCTCGTTGTCCAACACTAGGATCACATCGACCTGGTGACGAAACAAATAACATTGTTATATTATAACGTGGTTAGTAACCGCCGGCGAAAAAAGAGTGTTATAAGTTTGACGCGTGTATCTGTGGCTCTGTGTATCTGTCTGTAGCATCGTAGCTCCAGAATGGATGGACCGATTTCGATGTGGTTTTGTTTAATTGAAAGGTACTTTAATCGAGTTGGTTCTTGGTTTTGTTTCTTTAAAATAAGTTCAGTAGCTTAGAAAATGTTTAAGTATATGAAAACTTGGTCGAGGGTTTTCCGACGTTGTCTGTCGGATGATTATTAAATTAAAAATGATGTTCTCTCAAACGCCTTATATCTGTTATAGAACGCTTTATATCTACCTCAAACGCCTGCGCCGCCTTCGTAAGTACTTTGTAGCCGGCGCCTTTTATCCATCCGCATGTGTTTATTATTACGCCCGACGTCGATGCTGAAACAATAATCATTGAATTACACACTTGTACGATAATCTAAACTAGACCAACATATGTTTGTATCATATGGACCTTCACGGCGAGCCCAAGGGTACCGCGACACAGCTCGCGCCGCGAGAGAGCAGTTGTTTCCTTCTCTCAATTTTGTTTTATAGTTTAGACTACCTAGGCTTTTGACCGCCATCTCACCTGGTGGCAAGTGACGATGCGGCCGTTGATGAAGCATGCCTGTCTAGGAACAGCCTATTCACATTCACACTAGCCTTGAACGCGTCTAAATTATAATGATCAGGGAACACATTCGCAGGCACGCGTGCCATTCCTTGGCCGTACGTATTATAAAGGTTGAACTAAAGCGGTTCGTACGGATTAAATGTTCACTGCGAGGCAAAATATCAAGTGTCAGGCGCGGTGCGAACAAGCGCGGCCAGATGAGTCGTGCGCTCAGCGGTATGGCCGCCGCATTAGACTATACGCGTGTGCGCCTGCGCCGATTGAGTCCAACAAGCCTCGACGCGAGTGCGCGCCGGCAGACGCCGATTGAGTCCACATATTTTTTGCTTTTCGCAAAAGAAGTATTGATGGTTTTATTACCTTCCCCATTGAAATAGTAAAGATAAGCCGCCCAAGAGATAACATTCATAGATGCAAATAGTATTTCTTCGCCTTTTATGTACCTGCTATATACAAAACGCCTTGTCTTAAAACGAATTAGTTCAATTGAAAATATTGGTACAAAAATATTATTTGCTTATCTCGAACGCAATACATTGAAAACAAAAGAACAATACTTATTGGTCGAGGGTCACCTTTTACCTGCTTTTCATTAAGTAATTGAATACGTACCTACCGTACCTACCCCTTATCGCAGCCCTTATCTTAAACCTTATCTGCTTTGCAGATTGGTTTGCTCTTGACTACCTATGTGAATAACATGACTCATGTTTTTCGGACATTCAAATATTGTATCCCAAATATCATTGTAAAATCATAGGTACCATTTGCATGCGATACCTATTATTATGATCCAATCTGGTCAGGTTCCCCTGGTAGCAGGGTCATGGAGGTCAGATGGCAGTCGCTCCACTGTAATTACCTGACCTGCCAAATCCTGGATCATGGTCAAGGCGGACCCCGGGCCCTCGTTCTCGAGAGCACAACCGGGACATTAACGCCAAGATGTTTTTTTTTTTTATTTATTATTAGTTGTAAAATTTATAAATAATAATGCCTAACCAGAAACAA
This sequence comes from Blastobasis adustella, assembly GCA_907269095.1. NCBI lineage: Eukaryota > Metazoa > Arthropoda > Insecta > Lepidoptera > Blastobasidae > Blastobasis > Blastobasis adustella. Next base: position 1,895,360 of record OU026136.1, on the reverse strand, counting down.
AATAGAACGCCTAACGCAGTTCAAATTGTTGTTTAAAAAAAATATCAATAAATTATAAAAAAATAGGCAGGTTACACGTTGTACATACATAATCTACAATGGAAACTAAAGCCGAGTCAAGTAGGTTGGGCGTTCATCGACACTCTCCTAATATAGATAGAATATAATAAAATTATTTGCCAGGCAAAGCCGACTTACGACTCAAATGTTGGATCGGCCGAAAGTGTTAATAATAAATAGTTGTAATACGATTTAACGAAAGTTAAAAGAAAAGTTAATAATAGTTTTCATGTTAGTATTCGTGAAATAATGCTAGTAGTTGACCGAGAGATGAAGACACGCTATTGCCAAAGCATTTGACACAAACCGAGGAGGCCCTTTGTCAAGGGACAAGCTGGGTTTACAACGCCCGTCAATGCATGTGACTACACGACCGATGTACGCATTTCTATTGAATAATTAAAAGTTTTTATCTAATTAGTTAAAATTTACCTTTCTTGTTGCTGTCACACCGTTCAGTGATGACCTCAGCTAACCGTGACACTATGGTGTTATAAAGCTCAAGGTTCTCGCTGGGACTGCTATGTCCAAAGTGATACACCAGCGGTGCTTGCTGGCTGAACCCTTCTTCAATAGATGCTGGTCTCTCTACTAACAACGCACCTGGAGAAAAAATACAGACTGTGAGAGGTTTGTTTCTTGACTTTGTGTTGATATACAGATGATTTGTTTCAATTGTGTGAAGGAGTTCAAAACACAGATTCTTGAACAGCTTGATAATTAAAATTAGTCAATTTAATTAGGACTTCTGTTATACCTGTTTATATACTCTTATAGATACATAGGGACAGACGGCGGGAAGCGACTTTGTTTTATACTATGTATAGAAATCAAATTGTACAATGCATGTTGAAATAAAGGATTTTAGTACTTACCAACAGTTCCGGGAACACTAATATGTCCCTGACCAACGTCTAAGTCCACGAATATGGGCCTGCGACCCATCCTTACGGCGTAATTGAGCAATATCCTGGCTAAGGTGGATTTGCCAACGTCTCCGGGGCCAACTATCATGGTCACCGGACCTCTTGTGTTCTCCTGTTCGGCCGCAACTCGCTGTTGCTCCAATGCTGCATGGACGTTGAGGTAAACAACCTGGAATGAAGAGTAAAGCAATAATTTTTAGATTCATACTAAGAGGATGACAATGACATTGAATTGTTGAAACACTGATTTTTAACCTCATATAATAAGTGCCACAATAACTCTGGCTATTTGTAACTAACTTCAAACCACTCTCACTTAAACCGCGATCTGTGCTACATTAACATATGCTAATATGAAAATAGTTTATCGTAATACAGATGCAATATGGGCTACAATGAAAATCAGTGGAGGAGGCTTTTGCCATTAAGCAGACTGTATTTGTGCCAGTGTTTTTTGTACTTCAATTAATAGTTAAAAATAAAGAGTTTTATAAACTGTTAGTACCACTGCACACAACTTACATGTGACTTTGTGGGTACCACTGCAAACAATTTTAATTGCATAGTATTACATATGACTTTGAGATTGTGGCATTTTGCAATTGTTACACAAGTGTAATTGCATAGTATTACATGCGACTTTCTGAGACTGTAACATTTTGCAAATTGTATTGTTAATGAGAATCAGTGTAGATAATGGTAATTTCATTGATATGAGACTTTCTGAGATTGTGGCATTTTGCGAAAATGACATTTAAAGTGTCACATTTTTAGAAATAAAATTATGAATTCTAATTCTTGCATTTTCACAGTTTTGTGTTTTGCTTGTGATGCAATTACTATATCATGCGACCCTAAAAAGTAACAAAAGCATTGCTACAACGAAACCTAACTTTTTGACAGAGTGGCATTTTAAGATGTGATATTTAGCTTGTGTGGCAATTACTATATCAAACACATAACTAAAAACAGTGTTTCACAATATATTGTAATAGCTTTCTGTATTTAGATAAAAATTTAAAATTTGCAATTGCAGATTGGATAAGCAAGTGTATTACCTCACATCAATAGACATTGGTAAGGTAGATAAGCTACCAGCTATCACAAAAGAAAAGTAAAACAAAAGGTAAAAGCAGACTTTTACTTACCATGGGTGTTTCTTTTGCCACATAACTAACTTCCGTACGCCCGCGCAACTCCACCGTGCAGCCATGCCATGTGAACACGGCCACCTTCGCACCCGTATGGAACTCATATGGCTTCCCTTTTACCAGCTCCGTGCCAAATAATTCAGCATATCCACTCTTAACCTAAAAAAGTTTTACATGTAAACTTTCGATTACAAAAGAAACAACGAACACTATAGGATAGTACAAAATGTTTAGTACGATACCTCCAAAACAACTTTTTCGTTCTTAGATTCCACTTCGAAACGAAGTTCAGAATCAGGATCCAACTTGAACTCTTGTAACTGTACCTCAGTCATGATTTCGGCGTTTATTTCTGTATTAAGCACAAATATACGTCTACAGGTTTAGAAATAATTAACAAACACGTCCGTCAACTATACGCTATAAAAATAAATTACAAAGTAATTTGATACAACAACAACACTAACACTATACGACACGTTCAACAACAGCGAACACCACAAACTATAAACCTAACCCGACCGACTTGACGGGTGACGTACTAATGAAAATGAAATGAAAGTTTCACTCACAGAGAAGAGAGAAGAGAAGTACTCTGTGAATGAATGATTCAGACGGTCTAGTAGGCTGTCGAAAACTATCGATGCACGACATATCGATATTTTTATATCGATATATCGACTTTTGGTCGAAATTTTTTGTTCCGATATATCGATACAATTAAAGTTATGAGCAGACAAAAGATAAAATAAGAAACTCACGGAAAAACACTAATAATAACAAAAAATATCCTACTTTTCTTGCAGACAATTGACCGAGAAATCAACAAACCATGCCAACAAATTCTATGACACGGACACATCTAGTGATAGATTTATATAGAAATAAGGTTCTTTTGATTAGACACAAAAAACTCTTTTCACCAATAATTCCAATATCGAAAATCATATCAATACGAAAAAGTTATATATTTTTTAAACGAATCAAATATGGCTTTAATTTTAATTAATAATGGTTTTAAATTAGTTAGATCTCTTGAGGATTTTTTTTAGTCCACCAATTATTTTTACTGTCTTTACTTGGTCACCACATTTAGTATTTTGTAAATAAATAAATTATTTTTACAATTTTTTATCATTTGATATTGTTTCATCCTCATCATCATAATCCCTTTACCCTTCTTCAAATAGGTGGGGTCTGCGCTGAAATAAATGCTCATCCCGGAATGATAAAACGATGTACATATTAACTCTGGAGCCATTGAAGTACTACTTTCGAGATTCGGCATATCGTTACAACTATTTTTTTAATCCGTTTGTTCGTATCAATATTCTGTGTCACAGTGTATCCAAGTTACTCCAATACCCTGTCCAGGGGGCTTACCATGAGCTCTTATAGCAACACCTAAACAAAACTTACAGGCTTATGTGACACGTATAGCGCTGTTCCGTTTTAAGCGGGCAGCCGGTCTAGCCATCTTTGACAGCTCCGCTTACGTTATCGTGTTCGGTAGAAAATTGACAGCTCAAAGTTCGACTATTTCTACCAAACATCTGACTCTTTATTGACTCTGATTTTTCGACCGCTGTCAATGCTGAATGCGTCCTATGTTGTAAATAAACCTGTCTGCCTATTTTTCGATTAAGTATTTAAATTAACATTAAGAATATTAAAGAAAAAACACGCCTACAGTGAAAACAAATGTTCGCCAGTCGCCGCAATTCTCGTCATGGTGCTTAAAGGTAAATTTCATTGAAAATTCTCAAAGGGCAGAGTAATGTCATATGATCAATATTTTTACATGTTCTATACACCGTGACTTTCTGTTTTTCCAATAAAAACAATTATATCTATCAGTAACTTATCCGTTGGCGAAACACTTGCCGTTTTTTTCTATTTCCATGTGGGAATAGTACCTACTGGGGTGATTGAGAACGTTGGGTAATTGGTACATCAGTAAATTCTATATTTAGTACTTTTTCCCATTAAAGATCATCCCGCATAGATTTACTAGAAAAATCAACGTTACTCCTTACATCCGCAAAAGTTAGTGTAGAAATGTACCTAGTGCGCGTATTTTCATGAGTGTAACAACATATTGTGAAGTAATCGAGTGGCGACCACATACCGGAAAACGCCGCGCAGGTAGGCCTCCCACAAGGTGGACAGACTTCCTGCTAAAGATTGCAGGTACTTTCTGAATGCAGATGGCACAGGGCCGGCCTTTGTGAAGATCTCTGGGGGAAGCCTATGCTCATCAGTGGGCGTCTTCTAGCTGATATGATGATGTTAATGGCCTCTTACTCAGTTCTGATTTCAATTATTATTTCCACCTTGTATCACTTGTCTGCTTATGGACATGTAGTTTAAACTTACCCAAATAATATTTACATTTAAATTATCTGCTGCAGGTAATTAGGAACAGTTTAAGAAATAATTAGGAACTTTCACAATAAAGATCTAATTTTTTACAGATTTATCACAGCCATTGTCACCACCACCACCACCATCATAGACTATTTATAATGGTATTGCTTTTGGAAGATGTTGATATGAACACTGTAGATACTAACAGAAATTTGGTGATTGGAAACTAGACAATTGGACTCTCTAAAGGATTATAGTCATATGAGAGCACACAACTGATGGGAATAGCAAGACCACTGTGGCTAATAAAATATTGCAGTAAGTAATGAATAAGTATAAAAAGTATTCCGTGGTACCTGTGATACTGAATTTTCACATTTATATGACCAAACAGATACTAATAGCTCATATTATTATTAAGATTGCTAGTTGTTATTTAGATTTGTTATTACTTTGATACTTCCTTCTGAAGAATTATGTTACATGGCAATACCTATTGTAAAATTGTAATGTGTACTGAGCATGTTGTTATTGTTACTTACCTATTTACTTTAATTAAATCCACTGGTTTTGAAGTCTGTATAGTTGTTTTTTGATATCCACATAATAAAATACTTTGTTACATTTCAAAGCCAAACCGATATACATACCTACTTAAAGATAATTATTCAGATAAGTTGCTAATATCTTCATATAACTTCTAATATTTTTTTCAAGTATATCTATGACATGTAAGGTGGTACGATATATATTGTCTATGTAGTATGTAAGCATTGTAAACTTAGTATAAAACTTCATGCATTCGCTCAAATAAACGAGTACTACATCGACTTTTGTGTTGTTTACTTGCTCCACAACAGCCCGCCTCACACGGCGACCCTGCCAGGATGGTGTCGGGTATCCGACGCGACTTATTAAAAAGATAGACCCGTACAGTGTACGCAGAGTGAAAACATAAAATTATACAAACACAAAAGTCAATGTAGTACTCGTTTATTTGAGCGAATGCATGAAGTTTTATACAAAGTTTACAATGCTTACATACTACATAGACATTATATATCGTACCACCTTACAGACAAACCCGTTTCCCTCACACCAGTAAGAAAAAGTCGCCTGCCTGTACATTTAGTCTCTAGCCAGGACAGGAAAAATACCTATTTCTTATTGTTTAGGTAGGTACTCTTATTTCAACACAATATAAAGATTAATATTTTTTGTCCAAGGACAGATTAGAAACGTCCATACAGCCACTACTGTCACTGTGAGACCAATGGCAGCGTCTTTGATCTACTCTTTTGGTGAACATATTTAATATTGCTAATACTGCAGGCATGACGTCGGTTAGACATTGTATCTATTGGAATATAATTTATGGAAATAGGAATGTAATATCTATTACACAACCAATGTCCATAATGTACCTCATTAATGATTTTCAATTTATTGTTTGATGTAAACACAAATAATACATGCTAATGTACATAAAATTTTAATTTGTCTAGAAAATTATTACACAGTATTATTACACAGTAGGATTCCTCTGGCTTAATATTTTACATATTCAGATTATTCTGAAAATAAAAGACAAAGTTTACATTTAGGTATCACAATTGAAGGAAAGTGGTATTTGTGGTATTAATAAATAATTACAATAGAATTGTGATAGATTAGCTTTTAATTCGGAAGCACACATCCAGTGAAAAAAGCAGCAAGGTAGAGAGAGAGTGACAGTGACAGCCACTCAAATGTCAAAATGGTTGCGTTCCATTACACAATCTAACACCCTCCCTGGGAGCGCAACCCCATTTTACCTACACAAAATAAATGTTTATCAGATGTAGTACCCTTAGTTAAATTATCAGCTATCATTTTTTCACCTCTAACATAACAAAATTTAATGTCTAAATTACTTACATGATGCTTAAGAAAATGATAATGTATATCTATGTGCTTAGATCTGGGCAAATAACAATCATTGATGGACAGCTTTATGGCACTTTGGTTATCACTGAAGATGACGAGTGGGTTGACCTGTTGCTGACCAAGTTCACCGTGCAGCTGTCGTAAACACAGCGCCTCTTGCGCCGCGGAGGACATCGAGATATACTCAGCTTCGGCTGTCGATAGCGCGACTGTCTGTAGTTTGTGTGACCACCAGGATATAGCACCAACCTGTAACATGAAAACATAACCGGTGCACGATTTACAAATCGCGCACATCACTGGTCCAGTCGGCATCACGGTATCCTGTAATTTTATCAGTACCATCTTTGGTATAAACTAACTTAAGGTCTTTCGTGCCCTGTAAGTATCTCAAAATCCTTTTTATTGCAGTCCAATGTACAGTGCTGGGATTCTTATAAAATCTGCTCAATGTATTGACTGCAAAAGATATATCAGGGCGTGTACCCTGGGCAATATATAATAAGGAGCCAATGGCTTGTTGATAAGGACAATCTATCAATTCATCTTCTTTTGTTTTGTGATCAAACTTCATACCAACTTCAAATGGTGTTTATGCAGGTTTACAGCCAGACATTCTGAATCTTGCTAACACTTCATTTATATATTAGGGTATTTTAGGTGTATTTTAGTAAAAGTTTGAAATTGTAGTCTTATAGACTGTTCGGTTTGCTTAACTTTTAGTTAAGTATGTATTAGTTTATACAATGTCTATTGGTGGAAACCTGTAATTGGCTCTGTGCTTCCAGTGTTATTTTATATTGTAATCATTGCTGTTGGTTTCCTTAAGTAAATAAAATAAAATAAAATAAAAATATTTTTCTTGATCCAACATAACTTTGTCCTCATATCTGGTTATGTGTAAACCCACACACTGACTGGCCGGACCATATCTTTCATTTCAAAGTGTTGCATTAATTTTTTCTTCAAAAAAAGTTTTGTATATTCTTGATTAGTGAATAAAATTAAATCATCAACCCAGACAGCTATGAAAGTGTTTTTCTCATTATTGTAGTACACACAAGGGTCTGTTTTTGATTGTAGCATTCCCAACTCTAGTAGGACATTATTCAATTTAATATTCCACAGCCTGCTGGCCTCCTTCGGTCCATATATTGATTTATGCAATAAACATACTTGTGATCCTTGTTTGTACTCTTCTGGCTGTTGCATGTAAGTATCTCTATCGATTTCTTCTTGTAAAAAGGCAGACACTGCATCCATTTGATCAATATCCATTCCATATTTGGCCGCAAAGGCAAATGGATAGCGAATAGTAGTATACCGGACCACTGGTGAGTATATTTCTTCGTAATCTGTGCCCTTTCTCTGAGCATAACCTTTTATTACAAGGCTGGCCTTGTAACGGACCACATTGCTACACTGGTCAGGTTAGAGTATATGAAGAGTACAGGTGCAAAACAAGGAATGTCACTAAAATTCAAAAAGTTTATTTTTGATGGCAATACTTTAATTTTCCCGCGTATTTTTATTTGGCATTACACAAAAATTTTAACTCTGTAAATTTATTCATGTACAATAAAGAATATATAATAATAAAAAGCGTAAAATCAAGTATAGTCAGATGTATTACGTAAGTCTCAAAACTGTTTACAGGAACAAAACAGGGAAGGTACATAGTGTAACGGAACGTAAGAAGGAATGTCCAAGCTGTCAAACAATATCAACTTTGAGGTTATGTCGAGTGTTTATTTGGGAGCGGCTGTGTATAATTTCGAAGAGATAATTGTTTTTTGGTCTATCGTTAGTAAAATGAGTGATAGTGACGAAGAAAGTAATAACAGCTTTGTGCATAAAACAAAGAAATGAAAGAAAACAGGAAGAATGCGGGAAGTGATGAAAAAAATGAGAGTTGCTACGCACGAGCCGGGAGATGATTGTAGGTGTTAAAGATTAATGTGTTTGATAGAATATCATCAGAGCAACGTGTAAAATTACTTAAAGACTTCAACAGCATCAAGAGCACAGACGATCAAAATTTATACTTATGTGGCTTAATAAATGTGTGTTCAATAAAAAGGAGGCAAAGTAGAAAGACAGATGAAATGGATGCTGATTTCCACCAAACCCATTTCACCTACAAAGTGAGGGTGATAGAAAATGATGACACAAAGGAAGTACCTGTTTGCTATAAGGCATTTTTATCCATATTTGGGATTACTAAAGGAAAACTTGAACATCTTCAAAAGTCATTGAAAACTACAGGTACTGCACCAAGTGACAAAAGTCGAGTTCAAACAAGAGATTAGACGATAACATTAAAAATCTGATATGTAATCATATAAAATCCTTCAAAGGAAGGTTAAGTCACTACAGCTTAAATGACACAAAAAAAGAATATCTGCCCGAAGATCTAAACATAAAGAAAATGTATAAGTTATACTTGGATGCACATGAGTCACAAAATCATGTATCTTATGTAACTTACAGAACCATCTTTAACACAGAGTTTAATATATCATTTGGCTATCCAAGGACTGATACTTGCAGTGCTTGTGATGAATTTAAAATAAAAGCAAAGGCATTAAGAGCTGAAGGAAATACTGTTCAACTTAATCGGTTAAGTATTCTTAACAATTTGCATAAGAAACAGGCTCAAACATTTTATGATCGCAAGAACAATGCAAGAAAGAAGTGCAAAAGAGATGTGGAATTTCAAGCAATTGCCGTGGACTACCAGAAGAATGTATCTCTGCCAAACATTACCACAAACGATGTGTATTACAAGCGTCAGTTATCTATTAGTGCGGAAAAATACAAGGATTTGATGGACTTGAAAAGATTTTGTTCGGAGGGGGCTCAAACCTAATTCGTAGGCATTCCTCATGAATAATTAGTAAAAAAAATATTAAGTTGGACATTCCTTGTATGGGATACAGTGGACATTACCAGTTTTTGTATGTTCCAAAAGTGAATTACTTTAATTTTTTAATTATTAAAAAAAATACATTTTCATTTGAATATTTTATGTTCCTAAAAATAAGACTTTATAAGGTAAACTAAAGTTCCTATTGGTAGTTTATAATTTTAAGTGACACCTAAGAATGTTTTTAACTTTGAAAAATTAAAATGTTAATTACATAACTTTTTGTTTTTGACATTTCTTGTTTTGCCCCTATACCCTTCATATAGAAGCACCTTTTTGCTGGGAGGAAGATCTGTCAAACTCCAAGTTTTTTTTTATTAAACTGGATACCTCATCCATGGCTTTCTTCCAAGCTGTGGCCTGTGGTGATGATAAAGCTTCCTCAGTATTCTGTGGATCAGTAGACAAACACATATATCCCTTGTTTTCTTAGTTGTTTTTCTTATTCCGTGATCAATTTTGCCTAACTGTTACATTACTATCATAATCTTGTCTCATTGGATAAGGAGGATAGTAAGTTGGATCTAGTTCTCCAGTGTCAGTGTCATACTCACTTCACTATTATTCTTTTCCACATCAGAGTCATTGCAGGATATCATAGGTGAAGATTCCGGAGTGTGTACATCTTGCTCCTGACTGACACGTGGATTTCCGGGCTTCTTAATTTCTGGTGGACTGGAGCTGGCACTGGGTACCTGGCGTTCGCTAGCTGAAACATTAATTTCAGAGGGCATGGGTACATTGGCATTCTCATTACAATTCTCCAAGAAAGCAACATCTCTGCTTTTCATAATTTTATGAGTTTTTTGGTCCAATAAGCGATATCCCTTGGAGTTATCACAATAGCCCACCAATATCATCCGCACCGATTTCTTATCCCATTTTTGCCGTTTCTCTTACGGCACATGGACCATAGCAGTAGAGACAAATATTTTCATATATGAAAGATTAGGTTTTTTACCTTTCCACAATTCATATGGAGTAAGGCCATCCAATGACTTTGTAGGAGAACGGTTCACAACATATGCTGCAGTCGCCAAAGCTTCAGCCCAAAAGCTCTTCTCTAGGTTAGCATAGAATAACATACACCTTGCTCGTTCCACCAAAATTCTGTTAATTCTCTCTGCTAAGCCGTTCTGCTGAGGTGTATACGGAGTGGAGGTCTGGTGAAGAATGCCATTATTAGATAAAAAGATTTCAAAATTATTATTACAGTACTCTTTGCCGTTATCTGTGTGGATTTTCTTAATTTTGTGTTTTAATTTATTTTCTACTTTTAATTTAAAATCCTTAAATGTCTCCAAAATATTTATTTTGTCTTTAAGAAAATACACATGGACCATTCGTGTGAAGTCATCGGTGAAAGTAATAAAATATTTCATACCTTCATTTGACACGTTTTCCATTGGACCACACAGGTCAGAGTGAATTAGTTTGAGCAGTTTTTCTGCTCTAGAACCAACATTTTTAAATGGCAATCTGGTCTGCTTTCATTCCAGGCAATGTGTGCAGGTAATGACATTACTTTTATCCCGAGTCAGAGTCACACCTTCAGTGCAATCAGGCAATCTCTTCACATCTGTAATATTCAAATGGTCCATTCTTAAGTGCCACAGGTGAACGCTGTTACAATTTCCACTACTTGACGAGGTTTAGTGAGCCATTTCTACGCTAGTGTTCATGATATACAGGTTATTGCTCAGTGTTGCAAAGCATATTAACTCACTGTTTGAATTTCGAATTTTACATCTACTATTATTGAATATAACCTTATATCCACATTTCACAATGGCACTGACTGAAAGGAGATTTGCAGCTAAACCAGGAACAAACAAAACATTTTTCACCTGAATTTTATTTTCTGATTTATATCAATGTCTACACATCCGGCTCCCTTTACAGCTAAAGGCTCTCTGTTTGCCACTGTAATATTCTTTACTGATGATTCTGCGATTGTAAATCCAATCACTTCTGCTTGACATGTGCATGGATGCACCGGAGTCTATAAACAGTGGCAGAAAATGCTGCTACAAAACTGGTGCTTTCTACTTTATTAATTGCTTTCTTCGGCTGCTTACAGAACTTAGCATAATAACCATTTTTGTTTCAATTATAGCATCGCGGTCCTTTAGGTTTCATTGAGGTATAATTTATTGTTTTCTTTGAATTTGTATAGAAGGCAGCAGACTTTGAAGTATTGATTTCTTGTATAAGCTTAGATTTAACAGAGTCTGCACTTATCTGAATACCGGAACTCTCTAACCCCATGATCATGGGCTTATATTCTTATGGGAGGCCAGCCAGCATCAACGTTCCGAGCCATTCATCATTGACATCAAATCCAATATTTTGCAATTTGTGGGCACTGTTCATGATCTTACTTACATAATCCTCAACACTGTTGCTTGAATCTAGTGTGATGTTAATTAAATCTTTAAGAAGTCCCACTCTTCGAGTGAGCCCATTGTCGTCAAAAGCTCTTTGTAGTCATTCCCACACTTATTTAGCTGTTGTGCATTCTTGAACATGAACGTAATTTTGAGGATCCAGTAGCAAAATTAATTTTGCCTTCGCTTTGATGTCTTTCACGGGGTCAACAGGCTTGTCGGTTGTTGGATCAATACAGCACCACAAGTCTTCGTGCTCCAAATAGGTTTTCATGCTATATTTCCAGGGCACACAGCACCTACATAAAGAAATGAATTGTTGGAATGTGAACAAGAATACAACAAAATACTAACAAATAGGTACCATAAAAAATAATTTTCTTACCTTAGTTTCCAAACTTATTTCGCGTGTTCCGGCTAGGTCAGTTTCCTCTTTAAGTTCAGCACAAAGGGCTTTGAATGTGATTTTACCTAGCCGGATATTTTTTTGGAACTCGAAGTCGGACATTTCTTCACATTCATGAAGAAATGCCCGATCTTCGCTTCTTCGCACCCATAACAAATATTTATGCTCATTGCGAGCTTCCTCTAGCATATTTAATGCATGCATTTTTAGTTTAATTAACGCAGACGATTGCAGAGCAAATTGGTCTCAAGAACCACAAACTATGAACTATAATTCAAGAACAAACCGAGAAAATTCACAACCAAATGTCAAAATATCGTGTGTAGCACAGTGTTACCAGCAGTAGTTTCCAAAAAAGTATGTCCGGGCTCCTAAAATAGTATGAAAATGACTAAAAAGGTACGGTTTACCTTCTCTTCTATTTTATCGACCTTGGTGGGGGGGTGGGGGGGTAGGGTTTGTAGCCAATAAAACGTCGTTATTTTGACAAGACAAGACCTTATTTACTCGCCGGTGGTGCCATTGAGCAAATACACGTCAAAATCAACCCTTCCTTACATTATTTTACGGTATTTTGCGGACAGGAAAGGCAAAGTTTTGTAAAAACGTACTAAATAGTACGATGTGGAGCAAAGTACGCCAAAGGTACGATAGTCAGCCAAAAAGTACTTAAATCGTACCAAAAGGTACGATCTGGCAACGCTGTTGTAGCATCATCCGCCAATCCGCCTCCTTTGTACACCGAAAGTATGTGAATTGTCTATGGACCAAGAATTTCTACCACGCTTATGTCAGTTAACGTGAGCTTATGTCAGTTAACGTTAGCTTATGTCAAATCCCATACATTTTTTCTACCGAAAACGTTTAACGATTAACGATTAACGATTAACGATGGTACTTGGCTAAGGCCGCAGTTCTGTTTAGGTGCTGCTATAAAAGCTTATGGTAAGCCCCCAGATTGGATCATGGATACATTCAGTCGACTGAATGTGCAGCTTGGTTTCCTCACGATGTTTTCCTTCACCACAAGAATATCGGTTTGTGTTCAATACATAGATAATACATAACTAGAAAAAGTCATTGGTGTTTACATGGCGGCACTAGGGTTCGAATACGGTACCTCTCGCTTGCGCCTCGGATCCGCTAGCTAGACACCAAACTTCGGGATATTTTCTATTTCATTGGTGAATATTCATGATTCACGATCAATTTTTTCGTGAAGGTTTCTAAAGTCAGAATTCTGTGGGCCACGTCATCTCGTCATTTTTGCCATTTGAAAACACCCTTACACTACTTTTATTTAGGGAATTAAAAAAATTAAACAACAAATCTAAAATAAAACACAATGTTACTTTTATTATTATTAAAAATACTCTTATACCTACTACAGAATTAATTACATTACAAATATCTACAGTCTTTTGGATTGAGGTTACTTATCCTCAAATATTATGACAATAATTTTGTCGCATTCTATCAAACCAAGTGACTCAAAATCCGTCAAACACAATTGGTTACAGGGCTACTAAATGTGGCTGCAATACATTGGACAGCCATTTTTTCTGTCGTTGTTTCAGCCTCACGATTGTGCCATAGTGCAATGCAATGGATACGTGTTTGATGGAACCCTAGGCTTCTATCTTGTCAGTGGTTGTCCATGTACTGTAGCTCCAACAGTAGCAGTACGGTGTCGGATAGAGGGCGCGGTTGTGGCGACAGGATGGTCAGGGTCTGCCGTTCCATGTCCACCGCCGTACTGTGGAAGGGAAAACAGGTTCTTGAGTGACGGTAAGTGGAATGAGGGCGGTTTTGATAAGGGGAGTCAGGGCTGTTTACAAATTATTTATTACAATCATTTATTAAGTATTTTTTTATTGGACTAGGCGAGCATTTGACCGCCATCTCACGTGGTCGTAAGTGACGTTGTGGTCGAAGATAGAGCATACCTGTCTAGGAACAGCCTACTCACTCTAGCCTTGAAAGTATCTAGATTATAAGGAAACATACTCGCATAGGCAGGTAGAACCACGACAAGGATAGAGTATTCGTCCGGATCATGCTTCATGTCGAAATTGCTACGCGACGCGAGGATGTCGAAGATCGGGCGAAGTGGTGGAGAATGGGTAGGAAAGTATTAACCCTGGCAGAGGCCGGGATAAGCGCTAGGACGATGACGATACTCACACGCACACGAACCCCGCGAGGTTGGAATGCAACGCGGCGTCGTCGGGCCCCGCGGCGAAGGAGACGGCTAGCAGCCGGTGCTGCAGCGCGGGCGCCGGCGCCAGCGCCACCAGCTTGGTCAGCGCGTCCGCCCACGCATGCCCAGCGGCATGCATGAGTCCGGCAGCGAGGGGGCGCCCACCTGGGGAGAGGGGGGAGGCATGCATTTATATATAAATCAATACATAGTATAAAATCAAGTTGCCCGACGTCTGTCCCTATGTATCTATGTACGCTTAGATCTTTTGAACTACTCGGATTTTAACACTTCCACTGCTAACTCAAATACCAGAGATGCTACAGCAGTGCTAAGTATCGTAGCGCGCGTATTAAATAGAGCGGCCAGGTGCGTCGTGCGCACACGTAGAGCGCCGATTTCGGAAGCAATGGTTGCATCGGCCGCAGCGAAAGTGTTAATGCGGGTTTCAACAAGAAAAAAGAAGGGTAGGTAGGGGTAAAGTAAGTATATGCCAGCGAAGTCGGGTTGGGTCCACTAGTAATTATAAACTTTTATTCTTTTCAAACACAAGATCCATAGTTACAAAAGAAATATGCTCAGGTTAGGGAAAAAAGAAGATTGCACTTCGAAACGAAGTTCAGAATCACGATCCAACTTGAACTCTTGTAACTGTACTTCAGTCATTATTGTGGCGTTTATTTCTGTATTAAACAGAAGTATACGACTGCAGGTTTTGAAATAATTAACAAACACGTCTGTCAACTATACGCTATAAAAATAAATTACAAAGTAATTTGATATAACAACAACACTAACACTATTCAACACGTTCAACAACAGCGAGCACACAACCGACCGACTTGACGAATGACGCACGAATGAAAATGAAATGAAATAAAAGTTTCACAAACTTTCATTCACAGCACCAATGTTGCCAGGTTGAATCTTGAATATTACGGTAGCTCAAAATTACCACATTTTTGGCAAAATTGCGGTGTTTCAAATAATAAAAATACGGTAGAATTACGGTGATAAATTTTAAAATCATAAATAGATAAATACTTTATTGCACACCAACAACAATAAATAGCTTACGTTTTACTGTGTTTTTATAATATCTCAAAAAAGCTGGGGTCCGAAGTGGTAAGAATAAAAGGAGATGTATGAAAAGAGTTGTGGATATATGCGAGGCTAGGGAGTTGTGTCAGGACAGAGCAAAGTGGCAGTCCAAAGTCCCTGCCTACGCCACCTGTGGGACACAGGCGTGAGCTTTATTGTAAGTATGTTATAATATTTATGAATGATATTATCGTGAAGAGAAAATTAAAGAAAAAATTACATAGTTTATTTTATCACGGGCGTGGCCAGGTTTTAGTTTTGGGGGGGGGGATCAAGATTAATGTGCAAAAAATTCCATTCGTACCACCATCCCCCTCTTAAAAGATGGATTAATCGTACCCAAAGTAACCAAATTCATATACCAAACTTAGACTTTAGATGTTCGTACTGAAAGTAACTTAAATTGAAAAATGGGCGAACGTAGCGAGCTTGAAATTTTTCGAATCTCGACTCAAAAGGCCCGGGGTGAACATGATAAATGTAACATCAACCAATACTGAGTAAGCGCAGCGAGATGAACATGGAATTTCGGGTATGTTGACCATTAAAATCCGAATCGATTACACGTTGCGGGCTGCGTGAACTTTCTAAATATGAGCAAGCGTAGCGAGCTCTACGTTTTTTTAATTTTGACTCAAAAGACACGGAATGGACATCGATAAACGTTACATAAACCAACAAATGAGTGAGCGCAGCGAGCTCCGCTCTGAATATTTTGTATATTAGTTTCTAAAATCCAACAATCAAAAACACGGCGCGAGCTGTGTGAATATTTATAAAAAGAGCGAGCGCAGCTAGCTCGAAAATGTATGGTATATTGGCCCTTAAAATCAAAAATAGATTTTACGGCGCTGTAGTATGTATTTTTAAAAGCGAGCGCAGTCAGCTGGAGTATTTTCCAATTTTGTCTTAAAGCACTCGATGTGAACATGATTCCTAAATATAACTTAAACCAATGACTGAATGTACGCTGCGAGCTCGGCTCTGACTTTTTGGTATACATACATCATCATCATCCGAACGGTCAGTCCCGGCCTCTGCCAGGGTCCGCTTTCCGACACATTTTCCTCCATTTCTTGGTAATTTATTTTTCTTGGTCTTGGGCATCCTCACGTCGTAAGCCATTGGCTCTCGCATCAGACTCGGCGATGTCAATTCACCGCTTTTTGGCCCTTCCGCGGGACCGGCAGATTCAGGCACCTATTTTTCACGTATCCCTGGGGCTTACGCAACATGTGACCAAACCAGCGAAAGCGAGCCTCTTCGATCGTCTTTGGCATACGTACAGATTGGCTCTTAAAATCCGAATTAAACACGCGGCGCACTTGATATGAATATTTGAAAAATGAGCGAGCGTATCGAGCTCGAAATTTGTCGAATTCTGGCTAAAAATACCTGGAGTCAAGTCATTAAACAAAACTAATGAATGAGCGAGCACAGCGAGCACGGAATTTTTTGAATTCTTGCTGTCGAAATCCGAATTGATCACGCGGCGTAGTTGGTGTGAAGTGATTTCGTTGGGGGTTGGACCCCCTGAACACCTCTTCGCTACGCCTATGTATTTTATATATATGTCGTAGCGTCAAGGAACGTGGTGTATCAGGATCTTTGTCATCATTTAAATTAAAGAAAGGGTTATTTTAAAATCACTTTATTTTCAAACGTAAACAACACTTTCTATAAACGAAATGTGGAGACAGTTTCAAGACGTGTTCACTCCTCGGCGGTTGGGCCAAGACCAGTGTTACCAGCCAGTGTTACCAAAAAAGTACGTCCGGGCTCCTAAAATAGTACGAAAATAGCTAAAAAGGTACGGTTTACATTTTGTAGCCAATAAAACGTCGTTATTTTGACAAGACAAGACCTTATTTACTAGCCGCTGGTGTCAGTGAGCAAAAACACGGCAAAATCAACCCTTCCTTCCATTATTTTACGGTATTTTGCGGACATGAAAGGTAAAGTGACCACCTCCCTCAGCTAAATTTAGCATTTTGTAAAAACGTACTAAATAGTACGATGTGGAGAAAAGTACGCCAAAGGTACGACAGTCAGCCAAAAAGTACGTAAATCGTACCAAAAGGTACGATCTGGCAACGCTGGCCAAGACTGCCCGCCACTCCGCCCGAGTCGTGCCGTCGAGACTCTGTCAGCACGCCCCACCAGGTGGCGCACTCCCACTTCCGTTTTCTGCGTCATGAGTCCGTACTATTGACCACATGAGTCCGTACTATTGACCACATGATTCCATGCTATTGACCGGATCCGTCATATATATAGGAAGATATTCATATTTCAGAGTCACTTTCAATAGTTTTAGTTTTCTTGTACAAAGAGTGATACGTTAACTTTATTCAACATATTTTTTTTATATTTTTTTATTTTATACCTCCAAGGTGGCAAACAAGCTTACGGCCTGCCTGATACCTTGATTGGGTTCAAGCTGATCAAATGTTTTGTTGTTTTTTTTAATGGTTTGTTTTGCCAATAAATTTTCGTTAATGGTAGAATAAGATCACGCTAAGTCCGAATCGCTTATTAAAAAAAATGCCAAGTTTTTTAAACGTCAGAGAACGTCATCCAAAACAGTCATAACAAACCATTTGATTTCTGTAGGATTGTTTATTTTCGTGGATTATGAAAAAATATAAATAATAGACAAAACAATTAAAAAGGAAGTGCGGGAGATAATTTTCAGGATGATTAATAATTTAGACAAACTGAAAGTACAAGTTCAAGCTAATAGTAACCAAATAACTGAATGTTTACAAGAAGGACTGACAAGGATTGACAAGGACAGATTATCCCCAGATTATTGCCATATCCACACTTTATAATTTTTACTACTGTCAGTTAATACGGGCTAAAGCGTACTCCACATTTTCGTAATTCCGCGGGATCACGAAAGTGTAATATGCACAGGACTTCACGAATATAGGCAAATACTCCCTGTATTCGCCTATATTCGTGAAGTCCTGTGCATGTTTGGCATGTCTCGCCTATTTCATAGACTAAGTAGAGATATTCTTTCAATTATTTTTCCCGTAACAGGTTCGGGGTACACTTGACCATGATCCAGGATAATAGTAGATCAGGTAATTACAGTAGAGCAGCTGCCATCTGTGACCCTGTTTACAGCAGATTAGCGATATTACACCTTATGAATCCTTATAATATCTACGCATTTTGACACCTACCACATCCCTAATAGGCGAGAATGTAGAGATTCGCTCAAAGTCCCGGTAAAAGTTTCGCCGAAAGTTTCGGCGGACATGTGGAGTACGCTTTATCATGGTCCTATCATATCAGTTAACAGTTTATTTCTCTTTTTTGTTTTGATGTCATTTACCATGCTAAATATCTTTCGTATTCTGCGCTAGAGTGGGGCAATGACAGTATACTGAAAAATACGATAAATTTCATACACAGTAATTTAGGACTACGGTAGGTGGCAAAACTAGATTTTTTTTATAATTACGGCAAATCTACCGTAGTTACGGTGCACTTGGCAACACTCCCAGCACAGAGAAGTACTCTGTGAATGAATGATTCAGATTTCAGTTGAAAAATATCGATACATCGACTTTTGGTCGAAATATTTTGTTCCGATATATCGATACAATTAAAGTTATCAGCAGACAAAATATGAAACAATAAACTCACGGAAACTATATAAAAATACCTACTAATAATAAAATAAATATCGTATTTTTCTTGCAGACAGTTGACCAAGGAATTAACAAACGATGCCCACAAATTCTATGACACGTGACACATCTAGTCATAGATTTATATTGAAATAAGTTTCTTTTGATTAGACATAGAAAACTCTTTTCACCAATCATTTAATATCGAAAATCGTATCAAAACGAAATATACTTTTCAAATTTAATTTATTACAATCAATCATTATCTAACTATAGTCGCATGAATTCAAAGCTGTAAAAGATAGTCATTTTTAAATGGTTGACACCCACTGCTTCCTCTGTGCTGTCAGAGAAAGTGTCTTCTTCTGATTTGCTGACGGTTTCTAACAATAAGAGCCCCTGAAATCTGAAACAGTTGTCCAACAGATGACCGCGGAGCATGTGAAGATTTAACCAGGTCTTCCGAATTTGGAAAGGTGCGGCCGCGTTGCCCCACTGAATAGTAAGGTTTAACCGCTGTAGGGTCTTGCCCTGAAGCTGTACTTACTGTTATTAGGACTCCTGTTCAAATAACTGTTCAGCACGTTGACACTTTTATTGTCCATTTTTAAACATACAATTGGTATATTCTTGGGTTTGGCCCTTCAAGCTCTGATTGCTCATCATCTTTGCCTGGAAAATTAGTTAATACTGTAAATTCTTACTACGTTGTAATTACGTTCTACAAATATTTTGAATCGAATCGAACTTCGATTAGAGTATTTTCTTTTGGGGAAATGATCTCTCGTTTCCTAAATATCCAATTGGTAAAAGTAATGAGGGTTTTTGGACAAATACAAGGGTATTGGGGTGTGTGTCTGGATTTTTACCGTTGTATCTTCTTGTTTTCCTTTGGTTATGAATAAAAGTAGGCCCCCATGCCACGGGGGACATTTTTCCATCACATTAGAAGGTTTCTTTAGTGGCAAATATTTGATTTAGTATTTAAAATATCACATTTTCCAAATTAACGTTAATCTTTTATTATTTTATTCTTTATATGTCATATGTTGTCATGCGGACACAGTTCATAGTCGACGGAGATTTTAATCTTTTTTGTGCTCTCCTTATTCTAGATAATTGCTGGATCCATTTATTCATCATATCTTCATGGATAATATCCTTGGCTGCTAAACACGAGGTCGTCCGAAAATAAATATCGAGCACTTCGGAAACTGGCTGGTCGACTATGAGTACTGGCCATCAAGACTATATCTTCTTTTGTGCCAAATGCGTTCTCGAACGTGTTTAAGTGAAGACCCGAGCCTTCGTTAGAGAGTGCAGCGGATGAGTGGGCAGAGTTCTCCCAGCCTTCGAACTAGAAGGTGGATTAGTATCATAGCTAGAAGAAGCTATCTTCAGAAACCAAAATGAAATATAAAGTGACCGGTCAAATTATGCACGTGACTGCATAAAAGTTTATCATCGAAATTTTCTAATTAAATAGTCTGTCGAGTCAATCTGCAACCTGTACTTATCGGCCAACAGTGAACCCAGTGATCCAGCCCGGGCATAAGTTGTGTGGAGTGGACTTTCGTAAAAACTTTCGTACTTTTAACCTTTTAAATTCTTTTTATAAATTTCTTGTTTTTGTAGATTGTAGTTTCTGGACTGATTGTACATAAACCCATTACCCTGATATTCGTTGTTTTTCTTATTAACTGAGCCTGGCACAGTCCGTAGGACAGTGTTACGTTACACCGCTGACCCAAGAAGAGGTCAGCGTTCTGGTCATTTGTAATTTCGACCAGGTACTTAGATAATTCCCTGTATAAGGAGTGTGACCCCACGGTTCAAGTTTCAACGCCAACTGGCACAAATATGTAATCGCCACTGAGACTAGCATATGCTACTAGTAACTATATAGTTTGCGCCGCTTAGCGTTATCAGCTGAGACAGCACCATACGCAGCCTGACACGCAGTCACTGGAAGATAGGACGGCGCAAAGGTATCGATAAAAGTAGCATCCTATACCAGAGGCTGTCCCAGTTTCCATGGAATGAGTGTTATTCCGTCGGACCTCTTACCATCGTCGCGAGCTAATCCGCTCGGTTCTAGCACCGCGGTTACACAAGCGGTGATAAGGCCCGGCGGATTACATCAATATTATTTGAAAACCCAAAAGTTCATTGAAAATTTGACCGATATATCGACTGTTTTTCCCTTATAAATCGAAATCTTAATTGATTTTTTTAATCGATTAAAATTTATTCCTTCATCCCTACACCTCCCTAGGACATCGCTAACCAAGGTATTGACATCCTTGAATGAATGGTCAAAGGACGAATGAATGGATTGGCTTGCATTGGGAACGTTGCGTTTTGTTCGACTTTATAACAACAAAAATGTTTGTTATTGAATCAATCTATTATTTGGTGTAGGTAAAATTCCTAAATTTCGAAATTTGTAATAGGGCGCAAAATGAGAAAATTGTTATTTCTATTAGCAACAAATACACTATTCTATAGAAGTCATTGACTATTCTTGATAATTTGTTCGTACCCTTCAGGTATTTGTTTGCAATAACTAAACTCAATCAACGACAATGTTTTGAATTTTGGTTACTGTTTTGGAAATTATTTCAGAATTAAGCTATTTATTTCATTATTGTTGAAGTGAAACAATTTTATCAACTAAAAATATGGAGAATTCTTTCTCTGCATATCGAAATAAAAGTGGGGTGGAAAGTGATTCTGACAGTGAAATAATTGATAACAGCCTTATGATCGACGATTCTTTATCAAGAAAAACACCGAAGACTCCGGGAAAAAACAAAACGGTGTTTGTTGCTGAATCCGAGGAGTCTTATTCAGATGGTATGGAAACATATATAGCATTCAGTGGTCATGTACTTTCAGTCAATGAACATCTACCATTTATCCTGTAAATATTTTACTTTTATTGTGAATTAAAGTACAAATTAAAGTCGAAGTCCTACCTGTTAAGATTGTTGCCTTCACCATTTGATGGAATTTGCTTGAGGTATTACGAAGTAGCTTCCTTGACTCTGTCAGACGATCTGACTTGTAAAGCTAAAAGCAGAAGTATAATCGCTACCTATGAATAAAAAATAATAGTTATTAATAGGTATTATAGAGGTATATCAGCAGGCAATCCTTGTATGTCATAAAATTAATGTTTTTTTTTTATTTGTAATAGGCTTGCATTTGAACTCAACTCACCTGATGGAAAGCGACAATGAGGTCGAAGAGGCATGAGGCATGAGTGCCTAGAAGATGCCTATTCACATTTATGCACATTTTTATTTAACATTTGGATAATACATACCTATTGTCATGCCTTATTCGCCTTAGAGTTGACAGAGACCAAGTACATCGTTCCACTCGCTACAGTCTCTTTTCTATTTCTCGTCAGGGCTATATGATTATTTTCTTATTAAACCAAATAGTATGGGAAACATGAATGTAGTAGAATAACTTATTTTACAGATGAATCTGAAGAGGATGAATATAAAAACAGACAGAGCATGCCCAAAACAATGTTACGTAAAAGTAATATTATGGATCCTCATGTTATATCAAGTAGTGACGATGGTAAGTTTTTCTTTGCAAATTGCGGTTCACATTACAAGTGATTATTTTCACGTAAATGTATGTATTTATATCATCACCAACTGCATATATCAGTCCATCATTCAACTTATATATTTATTTATTTATTCAGCCGCATTGTCACTTATCATCAGCTGAGATGGCGGTCAAATCCCTGGCTAGTTCTTATTAAATATTACCTATATGATAATACTCTGAAATAATGAATCTTATAATAGTATAAAGGACTGATGGCAGTTTAAAAAAAATAATAATAATAATAATACTTTCTATTAGTATCTGCACTCCATTCACTAAAAATTACATAACTTCATCTCAATAATTAATTAATGCTATTTCACAACCATTTTCATTCATTGTATAGATGCAAGTAAAAGGGGCAGCTTACATCGACAGTCAGAGATGTCTTTTAACAAAGTAGTGTTGAGCTCATCTGAAGGTATTCACTAGTTTACAAATATTTTATTTTAATCTTGCTTGTATATGTTTGATACAATAATCATCCATTCTTTGTGATGTAACTTTTTACTATTTTATGTTTTTAAAAGCATTATTGCCTGTATTTTTTATTGTATTCTTACAAATTTCTTTATGATTTAGACGAGGATGGTGAAGGCTCTCCGGAGATAGTTCCTAAGCGACGACCGCCAATGCGCGCGAAATCAACAGACTCCTCCAGCTCACCCATTATTTGTCACAAGAAAAATAAGAGAATGCTGATATTGGACTCCGACACTGACAACTCCATCATAATCGAACACGAAAAGTACAACAAAATGGCTTGCTTAAAAGAGACTCCCTTAAAACTTGACAGTGGCAATACAGACAATTTGCGTAAAGCTGCATTGAATAAGAGTGTGATGGAACATAGTTATATGGATGATGAGGCAGAACAGAGTGACAGTGATAAAGACAAAACAATTGACAATGAACAAACAAGTGAGGACGATGAAGACAAAACAATTGACAATGAGGAAAGAAGTGATGACAATAAAGAAAAAACAGTTGACAATGAGGATACAAGTGATGATGATAAAGAAAAATCAATTGACAACATTGAAACAAATGATAAAAGTGATGGTCCTAGGGATGAAATTCAAAGTAGTGATGAAGCTGATCAAACTGACGATGAAGGGCCAGATGAGGATCAGATGGTAATGTCACGTGCAACTCGTATGAGCATCATGGGGATCATACCAAAGGACAATGACAGTGACGATTCTGATTTCATAGAATCAGATGAGGTAAGATATATTATTTTGCTCACATATTTTAGTGGGATATAGACTTAATATTGTTAAAAGGACAAATAATTTATAAAGGATCTTTAAAATAATAGTAATAACCAGGCTTTATTGTTTCAGAAATCTAGGGGCAGCAGTCTAGAGCACTTACCTGATGTTAGCACAGCACTGATCAAGACACCAGCAAAGCCCACACAATCCGACAAGAATTCATCTAGTCTTACATGTTCTCCATTCAGCAGTCCATTACACGACGTAACAAACACTTTCAAAGATCTTGAACCTTGCAATGATGACAGGAATGTCGGTCAGAATGTTGTAACCAAATCAAATAATGATTTAAAGGAAGATTATGATGATGAAGTGACATTTATAGGTTCAGAGGATTTGAAGGACAGGATACTGAAGAATGTGAGGAAAATGACGCCAGCATTCAACGAGAATGTGATTGACGATGACGTCACTATAATAGACACCAAGCCAGAGATTATCGCGCTTAGCAGCGACGAAGAAGAGGTAACTGATTATGATAAGTTTTGTCACGGAGCATTTTTATCAATGGAGAGTGAATTGGCACATTTTTGTTCTAAACTCTTGTTGCCGATTAACGGCGGGGGAGAGGTACGCGACGCTGAAAGCTTTTGGCCGACTTACGGTTGACACAGTAATCTAATGGTTCCGTCCGTATTCGATAGAGGCAGGCAGAGACTATCGAGTGCTACAAGCGATTGTAATTGGCAAAAAAATCTACTCATCTGCTAAAAATAGCATATGTGATTCTCTGCATACATTATCCACTAGTAAAATTGCTCCATGGTTTTTGTCCATATAATAAACTAGCTATGTTTTCCCATTCATTTCTATTCTTTGCATTCTAATCTTTGTCTTGTCTTGCCTTGTATTGAGATTCTTAAAGGGACAAATTTAGGGGGTGGAATATCCACCACGAGGTATGAGCTTTTTCTTGTATACAAATCTTCACCCTCTATTCCGCCCACTCAGGGGATGAATTTCCAAAAATTTGCAATTAGTGCTTACTTATGTCATATCCTCCACGATGAAACCTCCACATTCAGGCGACTGGATGTGTAACCATGATCCAATCTGCTCAGGTTCCCCTGGTAGCAGGGTCATGGAGGTCAGATGGCAGTCGCTCCACTGTAATTACCTGACCTGCCAAATCCTGGATCATGGTCAAGGCGGACCCCGGGCCCTCGCTCTTGAGAGCACAACCGGGACATTAACGCCAAGATGATTATTTATTATTTTTATGTCATATCCTCCACCCAAAATTTTAAGAGCAGCGGCGATATAGCGATTTCGTCTGCATTATTACAAAATTCCACCCCCTGTTTACGCCCTTAAAGGACAAATTAAAAAATCAAAACAGTTTTAAATAGAGAGATTTAGATAGAGATACTATTTTATTTCCTTACCCGCATTTCACGCGGACTAAGTCGCGTGCCAAACCTAGTTCACAATAATGTTGCCAAATATACAAATGAGTAAAATGGAACGCACAGTAAAATTATCTGAGGGTAGGCAAAAAAACTTTCGTGATTCAAACAAAAACGGTCAGGTTCAATCTCAACAGATTTCAACAGATATCGCGCATCGAAAGTCTTTATTCAGTATAGTTTTTACGGTTCATTGTGTTTTTATGGTGTCTTTGTCGCGTAATCGTGTTTGTATTTATATTATGTTGTTTTAGTAGTGTAAGTGTTGAAGTGAAAATGCCTCGTAAGAGCGGCAGCGTTAGTCCCAATGCCAAGGTAACGCATTATGAAAATCGGTCTGCATTTAGCCGATCTATTTAAATAATTATAAAACTGTAAAAAGCCGTGTCTGCACATTGAAGATACAGTCGGGATAGGGCTATACTCCAAAATCGTACAGCGCTCTTCAAGTCTAATTTAATAACGCATTCAGGGTGCTGTTGGGGCTGCCCCGTTTCTGCAGTGCGTCACAAATGTTTGCGGTGGCGCGCGTCGACTGTTTTTATGCGACGATTCGCAAACGGGCCGCTTCACTTGTGCGAAGAGTAAGGGCCAGCTCCAACAGCATCCTGGCCATGTTAGCGGGTAGATTAGATTGCCAATACACAAATAATTGTTGTATTGTTCACGTCATCAAACATGGATGGCAGCAAATTGTTAGTTAGTTGATTTATGACATTTATTAATATAGAATATGTATGACAGTTGATATATGTATGTATAAACACTTAAGACATTGTAATGATTTTGTTACTAATCTAAATTTAAGTTAATACTAACCGAATATGAGTACTGGTACTTGAAATAAATATTATTTATTCATTCATAGGATTCTGCGACGTAACTATGGGTTAAAAAATTTACATAAAAACAAAAATACCGTGACTCAGTTTAAATTATGTAGATTACAGCGACACACTACAGAAAATCGCAGCGTTTGTTTTATTAAAATCGGTTTAGTTGTTTAAAAACTATTTGAGTGTATGTATACTTGGTCGGGTTTTATCCGACTTTTTCTGTCGGTTGCGTTATTCTGTCGATTAGGTTAGTTTTATGTTATGCTGGTTTCTCACAAGGGCAGAATATTGAGGCAGAACAATGGGCCGCACAGTACTGCTACTGTTTGAACGCACACGCCGAGACAGTACAGTACTGTCTTGACAGACACCGAGGTAGAACAGTAAATAGCTCGCCGGTCTATTTTTCAGGGCAGTTAGCTCCCACCACCGCCTTTCTCCCTTGCCTGTCTTGTGGCTGGACTTGTGTGAACGCTAGGGCAGTGCAGTGCAAAGAGCAGGACAGTAGACGCGCTCATCCAATGGTTTTCATTCCTATTTATTTTTACAATTTCAATTAGCTCCAGAGCCATTTGTCCTGTAATTTTGACTAGGTAGCGTAAATGTTGCCGTTGTCGTCGTCGGCGCTCCACCGCTATCATTCGCGAACTGGCCTTTTAGTCCCTATATTTAAACGCCACTGTCCTTCCAAACTGTTCTGCCCTCATGCAAAACCAGTATAAAAGGGAGCCAAACAAGCAGTTTTGCTTTATACTCGGCCGGCTTGCTGGCGAAGACGTCCCACGATTTAGCCGCGCGCAGCGAAGCTTCCCCAGCCGGGAGACACACCACTAATCCGTACACACCTTCCTACAGTCACCAGCCAAACCCCCGCCCAAAGCCAAGCCCGGCGACGGCACCCTCCATCAGTACCTGGCCCCCGCGAGCTACCCCAACCTGGTGGTGTACGTGCAGCCGCACGTGCTGCAGAACGAGAAGAGGAAGCTGGAGGAGCTGAGGCGGAGGTTGAGGGAGGTTAAGGTGAGAGGCGCTTTCCAAGCTTTTATTTAACTTGCACTGTCCGTATTTTTTTATTTTATTTTATTTTTTTACCATAAATTTACAGCTTCACAGTATGTCTTTGTAAGTTGTCCGCAAAAATTAAAAAAAAAAATTCGGCCATTTGTTGGTCTGGACCTGAAATCTGGTATACATATGTAACTTGAATGACAATGCATTAATATCTTACCATGGAGCTGGTCTGATGATGGAGTCGGAAGGTGGTCATAGGAACTAATGAACGCAATAAGATAATCCCATTGTGTTTGAGCCTCTTTGGAATGGTCTTGAGGAGTAGGCAGGTATACCGCGCGACAAAAGCTTGTTATGGAAAAATGTTTTTCATTTGAAAACTTTTTACATTGTACTAGGTTGGTATTGTATATGGGGGCGCATCTATAAGCTGGCAAAGTCGCGGTGCCGAGCCGGTGTAGAGGTGATGTAGTGTATTGCCATAAAAGAACTGGACGGCGTTTTGCTCACAAGTGCCAACTCTATGCTCTCGCGTAGAGGAGCCCGGGGTCCGCCTTGACCTTAATCCAGGATTTGGCAAATCAGGTAATGGCAGTGCTTCGACTGCCATTTGACCTCCGTGACACTGCTACCAAGGGAATCTGATCAGATTGATCATGGTTACACATTCAATCTCCTGAATGTGAAGGTTTCATCACGATGTTTTCCCTCATCGGTCAGTGATCAATTAATGAACAAAACTAAGAAAAGAGTCATTGGTACATGACGGCGGTAGGATTGGGACCCGGTACCTCTCGCTTACGAGTCGTATACCTTTACCACTAGGCTACCAATACTCCAAAAATACCTATATTATGTATTGTTCTTGTCGTTTTATGATTGTGGTGTTTTTTTTCAGTGTGAATAACTATTTTTCTATTTTATATTCCCGCCCTATATAATATTATAAATTGTACTCCACCCTGTCTCCAGAATGTGCTAGCCACCACGCAGATGGCGTCGCTGCCGGACGGCGGCGCGCTGCTGGAAGCCCAGCTGGCCTCTGTGGAGAAGCAACTGCGCGCGCAGGGTGATAAGGTCGCCGCAATGGTCGCCGAGCCCGGTAAGCGAACTAATAGGATCACTACATTAACGGTTCATAACAGTATACTGCTGAATTTGAGTCTCCTCTTGAGTCGGGCTTTGTATATTTGCCATAATCTCCACACTGGGTTGGAATCGCAGTGTTTAAGGCACACATCAGAAAATGCGGCTGCCTATTTTCTGGTCAAAGACATTGGTCGCTTTTTACGACACCCAGTCGAGGGGTTGGTGCAATTTTGCTCTGCCTGATACCCCGCAGTCGATAGGATTGTTTTAAATAATATTTCTATTATTTTGCTTTTCTTTAAGCGCGTCACGAATACGAGGCGGGAGACAGTACCTTTGGAACCGCACAGTTCGCTACTAATTAGGTTCTACGGTATGAGGATGAACGCTAGGTTCTACGGTATGAAGATACCTATTCACTCTAGATTTGAAGACCTCAAGGTTATACTTATCGGGGAACAGTGACTCAGGCAGAGTTCCAGTCCTTTGCAGTGCGCATAAGAAAAGTGGATGCAAAATGCTGAAATAAATATAATAACACGTAAAAATAAATAACCCACCGTTTCCCCCAGCGAACCCGACACCAGAGGACATAGCGCGCGATGGCTTGCAAGGGCCGGGGCAGCCCGCGAGCAGCCCGGCCGCCACGCCCTCGTGGGACGAGCTGCAGCGCGACGGGCACGCCGTACAGCCACGGATGCATGGGAAACAGGGTACGTGGAACGGAATATTTGTTGATTATTTTAGGGTATTTAGCAGCTACTGATAAAATCCAGATATCCTGTCTGACAGATATTTGTGATGCCGTATTGTAATAACTAGAGGGAGATGACATCATTAGATTTTTAGATTAGATTAGATTAGATGACTCTGGAAGTCATTGCCTGTCGTAATCCTTTTTGCAAAAACCTTAACAACCTTTAAAAAGCTGGTTAAACGCACTTTTTCGCAACTGTCGCATAGACAACAACTGATTCATCATCTTCATCGTTTCGCCTCACTCATAGTCGGATACATGGTCAACGGCAATTTTTTTTTCATATTTTTTATCAAATTTTGTTCTGTGGTGTTTAAGATATAAGTATCCTACAGTATATATTGTTAACTATATACTCTAGAAGGTATCTAAAGATGCTTGGAAGAAATCGCTTTAAGCGATAAGACCGCCAGCCGCTTTTTCTGTTTTCCTTTGTTGTTGTTATTATTTGTGTTTAAGAATAAGTCATTTGTCAAATAAGATATCTGTAACTTTCAGTAGACAAAATCAAAATAAAACCCTACTCACAAAACGACGTTCGCCAAAATTATAACTTACCATTCCCCCACCAGCGATGGCGACCCACATTTCGGAGCGGAACCTCATAATGGAGCGACTGCGCGACCTCCACACCTCACTCGACTCCAGTCCCTCCGAGACCACGCAGGCAGACCCTCCTCGCGCCCTCACAGCCACCCTCATGCCGCATCAGCTGTACGCACTGGCTTGGCTGAGATGGCGGGAGACGCAGCGGCCGCCTGGTGGGATACTTGGTAAGTGCCTACACCGAATACACTAGCACCACATACGCCTACATGCCACATGCACACTGCACACGCCAAGCCCAGTACACTGCGTACACCGACTACACCTAGTGACTAAAAATAGAATAGGCAAGCCGGGAAATATTCCCAAATAACCGAGCAAATTAAAAACACACACACACCATTCGTAACTAGCATACGTCCCTCGACTCCAGTCCCTCCGAGACCACGCAGGCCGACCCTCTTCGAGCCCTCACACCCTCATGCCACATCAGCTGTACGCTGGCGGGGCTGAAGTGGCAAGATACTTGGTGAGTGGGCGGTGCGTACACTGACTACACGAGGCCTCCATGCACCTAGCACACCACATACGCTAACCTAACCTGAACACTGCCCAGACCCGCCCCGCCAACCAATCGGGTCGCAACGAATTAGAAAGCTGAGTTCACGGTGACCAGTTGACGGCAGCAAAAAAAAAAAAATGAATACCTCGCCGGTTGGAATAACAACAAATACTAAATTGGCTGCTAAGGAAAATTATATCCTTGACTTAATTTTAATTTGAGTGACTGAGAGTGGCTTTTAAGTTATACGGCGGCCACCTGATGGAAAGTGGTCACCGCCGCCTAAGCCCATCAGCAACACCATTACATCCTATATCAGTCCATCGGTGGACATCCCTCAAGCGCTGGCACACCTTATAGTCACAATAAACATCACCCTCAGACCTCCCAAATTTCAAAGAAACTAGATCTCCACTGTCCCCTCAAAATAGACTTTATATGTATCTCCATAAAGTCCACTTAAATTGAGCCGTCCCAATTCCAGCGGACGACATGGGCCTCGGGAAGACGCTGACGATGATCGCGCTCATCCTCAGCGACAAGCAGCACGCCATACTGCACGATGATGACAGATATGAGGACGAGGCTGCCGTGGCCGCCAAGGGTGAGTCAAGGCGTCTACAGCTATCATATGGTAACTTAATGCTCGTAATGACGAGCACATGAGCACACACAGTTGGCAAGTGTTGTACATAGATGGCGCTGGACCAGTATGTTCTTCTGCGATAGAAACACTTTGCTCCCATATTTTTTTTGCTACTCAGCGAGAACCGAGCCGCGACAGCCCACATTTATCTATGATTCTTGCACATGTGTTTCGTGTAACATAAATGCAGAATCCCAGCTGCGTTGTCACTGTGAGGACTAAGATGAAATGCCTCGTGCCTGTAATTGCGCTGGCTACCTTACCCTTCAAACCTGAAACTTGGAACTGCTTGGCGACAGAAATAGATAAGGCGGGGGGTAGTCACTTGCCGGAGGTATTTCTCTACAAGCACAAGCGTTCTCTATTCCAACAACAGTCTCCATGTCTCGATACCGCCCTCTAGCTTACTTCGGCGGACAGATACACACGTCGAACTGAACACCCCTCTTTTGTCATCAATCAGTGCAATTCTAACAAAAAGGTCCTATGTCAATGGAATTAAAGTGTTCAATAATTTATCAGAACATTTAAAAATGTTAAGTGGATATAAATTTAAAACTAAATTATAAGGATGGCTATTGGTTAGGGCTTTTTATAATTTGAGGGAATTTTGGACGAAATAAGTGTTTGATATTGTAAATTATAAGCTGACATTCATATTATTATTTAATTGACAATTTAATTTGAATTCGAGATTTTTAATTTATTACGTATCTAACTATTATTGACATTGCATATTTTGATTTATTTCCAAGTTCTTTTTTATTGTTTTAAATGGATGTGAATTTTACTATTTAATTATTGCTGCTTTGAATATTGTATGTCCGAAATGGGAAAACTGTTGAAACTCACAAATATCATTTGTAATACCTGATTGTACCTACACAGTTCAACAATAAAGTTATTCTATTCTATTCAAGAGTTAAAAACACCCTCCCCCCGCAGCCCCCCTCGGCGGCACCCTGGTCGTCTGCCCGGCCTCCCTCATGCAGCAATGGGGAGGCGAGGTGACCAAGCACTGCCGGCCGCACGCCGCGTCGGTGTGTCTGCACCACGGCGCCGCGCGCGCCACGCACCCGCACCGGCTGGCCACGTACGACGTGGTGGTCACCACTTATAACCTGTTGCAGAGGGATCATGAGAAGGTATGTGGGTGTGGATGGCTAGTGATTAGTAGAACTGCTGCTAAAGGAATCATGAGAAGGTACGTGGGTGTGGAAGGCTAGTGGTTAGTAGAACTGCTGCAAAAGGGATCATGAGAAGGTGCGTGGAGAAGACTAGGGGAGCCGGCGCGACTTCGTTCGTGTGAAAAAAGTCATCTTGGCGTTAATGTCCCGGTTGTGCTCTCGAAAACGAAGGCCCGCCGCCTTGACCATGATCCAAGCTTTGGCGATCAGGTAATTACAGTGGAGCGACTACCATCTGACCTCCGTGACCCTGCTACCAGGGGAACCTGACTAGATTGGATCACAAATTCTTACGAGTTGGATACTCAACCGCCCGGCTACCGACACTAGGCTTCGTTCGCTTACTTACGTACATTTTATCATTATTAAGTCTATCAATCTCTTAAGAAATTTGTTTTTTTTTGTAACGAGTTTACTAAGCCCGGCTTGCACCAAATTTTTAAACACATTTAAGAATAAATAGTAAAACTAGTGAACCCGCTCGCCACCTACGATATCGTGGTCACCACGTATAATTTTTTGCAGAGGGATCATGAGAAGGTACGTGGTTGGGTATGGGAGATTAGGTAAAATACTTCGTGAATACTTGTGGGACTTGGTTTATTTCAGGTTACTTGGGATGGCTTGCATCAAATTCTTAATCGCATTTAAGCGTAAGATAAACACGTATGGTGTTATTCATAAATATACCTTATAGTAGTGTTAAAACGGTCATTAGCTAAAACACTTATTAGGCCTTTGAAATGTATTTTAAAATTTGTATTTATAAATAAACTACCATTAACCTCAATTAGCTAGGTTTGATAAAATACAGATTGGCATCATCATCTTATCGCTGTAAAGCGGTTTTCAACAATAGATTGAGTGATTCAAATCAATGAATCAATCAATGTATTTATTGCATTCATGAGGTTATAAAGGTCTATAAAAGGAAGGTTTATAATCAAGAAACAAGATAGCCAGAGGTAAAGTAGGTGTACGCGAACGAAATCGCGCCGGCTCCACCAGTTTCATATAAAATGACGTTGAACGTCATTCTTAAATGTATTTAAGTATTTGGTGCAAGTCGAGCTTAGTGAACTTGTTACAAAAAAAAATGCTGAACCAAAATGGATGTATAAATAGACGAATCTTGTGCTTAGTGCCCGGTTCAATGCAAGGTTTAAATGTTATTCATTTCTGAAAACTAAAATAACTCACAAGTTATACTTAATAGCAAAAGTCAACTTTTTTAAGACAGCTATAAGACCGGAAGTATAGTCGGCTTCTTAATTCTCAGCGATATCAATCCATCGCTTCTTGGGCCGCCCATGGGAGCTTGGAAGCTAATGCCATTTCAGTCTATTAATAAAAAAAACGGTCTTGCGTCGCGGACAAAGAACAAAACTTGGCCGTAGAGTCTATTTAAATTTTACTTTTTTTATGGCCCTACATACTGGCTATGAAACCGTTGTCCGCTCGATGATGCTGTGGTGCCTAGTGTTCATTGTTTGTTACACGTATATTGAATAACGTTCATAAGTGTTTGTGAAAACCTAAATTGAATAAACGTATTTGATTTGTATTGAAATATCGTGGTAAAAATTATACTAACTGTGGTAATAAACCCGATAACGAAGCGATGAAACTGTAGTAAATAACCACGAGTCTGAAAACCTTTTTCTATTTTCCAGAAAGGCATCCTAACCAAAGTCCAGTGGCGTCGTGTAATCCTAGACGAGGCACACATAGTCCGCAACCACAAATCCGCCACGTCCCTGGCCGTGGGCTCTCTACCCGGAAGGCGCCGCTGGGCGCTGACAGGCACGCCTGTCCAGAACAAGGACTTGGACCTGTTCGCGCTGCTCAAGTTCCTGAGATGTACGCCGTTCGATGACCTCACTGTGAGTAGGAAATAATCTTCTGTATTTTATTTGCACTAGATATAACTTGATAGACGTAACGAAGATGTACGATATTATTTATAAAAATACCTTAAAACGTTCATGAGGTAAAATACCTCATTAGATCTTTAAAACGTATTTTAAAATTCCTTGTTCATAAACGTTACATAAACTTATAGCTAAAGGTCTGAGAAAATACAGATTGCGATCATCATATTGTCGCTCTGATGAATTTATAGCGAAACACATAAAATCGCTTATAGCTTGCGCTTGTAGCCAAGTCTCAAAAAATGTGCTGAAATCTGGAGTCCCAAATGAGTACTACAACTAGAAACAGACGTTCCGTTTTGGTTGGAGCCGATCAACCGTCAGGTGCAGTCGATACTAATCGACTCACACCCACACTAATACACTCGAAACACTTTTGGGTGCGGGGGATGTCCGACCAAGGTCTGCGCGCTCGCGCATCCGAATTAATCCAACATCGACTGACGACCTGAGTGGTTCAGTGGTCAACATGCCGGTCTGCCACGCAAGAGGTCCCGGGTTCAATTCCCGGCCGGGCATACGGGTCTGGGTGTTCTAAGTATAATAAGTATGTATTTAAAATAGTATTTAAGTAGTTTATCAATTATTTAGCACCCATCGCACAAGCTTTGCTTAGTTTGGGGTTAGATGGCGCTGTGTGAATTTGTCCAAGAATATTTATTATTATTTATTTATTATTTTAATTTTAGGAGTAGTATCGACTGCACCTGACGGTTGATCGGCTCCAACCAAAATGGAACGTCTGTCACAAGTTGGAGTACTCATTTGCAGAACCGTGGCTTTAGCCAGATCAATGTGTCATAGACGTGGGCAACGCATTGGCGATACCCATAATGTTGCTAATGTCTATAGGCAGCGGTGACCACTTTCCATCAAGTTTAATACTTTTAATGGGGTAATAGATTACCGTAAACCAACGTTTTTTTTTTTTACATTAGTTTACATCCGCAACGCTCCTTACCCTGCCCACAGATGTGGAAGAAGTGGATCGACAACAAGAGCATCGGCGGTCAGGAGCGCCTCAGCACCATCATGCGAGTCTTACTCCTGCGACGTACCAAAGCAGCCTTACAGCAGCGCGGGCAACTAGCCTGCCTGCCGAAGAGACAGGTGCACTTCCACGAGGTCACCTTGGAGAAGGAGGAGATGAATGTTTACCAGAAGGTAGGAGAGTTGCATAACATAGATTTAGATTTATTTATTATCTCATTTTACATCCTATATTTAATTATCACTAGTATAGTAATTGATCAATAAAATCTATAAATGAGATCGTAAATTTTTGTTATAAAAACATTTACAATATGTATTTAATCAGAACAAGCGTACCTACATTTACTTTCATTGTAGAAAGCAAATTAACATTAATAATTAATATAAGGAAAATAAATAAAATGTCATGAGATTATAATAAAATACTGTACAAAATTACACAGTGGTAATGTCAGTGTCAAATACAATAATATAAAATAAAATGTCGATACACAAAATATTACCACAGGTAATTTATCAATAGGTATAGGAAATGTCAAGTATATTGTTTAATGTAAATGAATTGAAAAAATATGAATATGAATTAGGAAAATTTGTCAATGAATTTGCAATAGTTAAAATAATTAACAATTAATGTCAAACAGTTAAAATAATTAAAATATCAATGTCAAAAGGTAGTTACAATTAATTTTCAATGTCATAGTTCTTAAATTCATTTACGGAATAAAATGCAATGAATCATAGACATACACGTACGCATGCACACAAAATACCGAAGCTGCACAAATTGAGCTTCGTCAAAATTGCATTAAGTAGTTGGTCCTTACCTATAATTTGTGGTTTTGTTTGGCAAAAATGACGGAAACTGTAATTTTCACACAAGCCATTTTTAAAATTTTTCGGAAATGCCAAATCTGATTATAATGAAATTTTGTAGATATAATCAGATAACATTAAGCTAATTAGTACATACCATTTTATTGTAATAACTACCCTGTCATAACGCCTGGTTAAAGAGAAAAAATTTACGACTACTGAAAAGGAATATTTTCAAACCGTTATAAAAACTTTATAACGGTTTGAAAATACCCCGTTAGAGAGACTTATCGACATAAAATATACTCTATTTTCGAAACCAAGTATTTTGGTATGATAAGTACAAATGCCAGTAACGCTAGTACTTCAACGTTCACAATGTAATTCCCGTCCCCAGGTGCTGGTGTTCTCGAAGACGCTGTTCGCGCAGTTCCTGCACCAGCGCGCCGAGCGGCAGGCGGACGGCGCCGCGGGGCGCGCCGCGTACGAGAAGATGCATCGCCGGATGGTCGCCTTGCAAGGTCGGTTGTGTTTACCTGCCGCTTGTTTTTAATACAGGGTGTCCCAAAACTCGACGTCAACCCGGAATCGGGTGAAAAGGCAAGTCAAGCTGGTTGGCAGAAAAATTTAAAAAAAAATCTAAGTTGCATGATTTCAAAATTATAGGCATTTAAAAAAAAACGCAATATTGCACAGCCTGCGACAGACTTTTCAGTCATGTTGCCACAAATCTTTACTTTTTCCTATTTTTTTTTGCTGTGTAGCCCTGAATAATGCTTCTCTAAACTGTCATCAAAATTTTGAAACCAGCTGCTTAAGCTTGCATAAAAATATGACTCATCTCTTAGAAAAAAATTCAAAATAAAAAATCGCCTAGGTATTGAAAAAAAATAGTTTCGGGATTGTCTCTTTTTTAAAAGCTTTTATTTATTTTCACAAGTCTCCATGTCTGCTCGTAATAAAATCTTGCAACTTTAATTTTTACCAATTCTCGGTTTCCGATTAAGCTGAAATTTTGCACACTCGTAAATGCTCTGTAACAATGCAATGTTATGATACCGTGAAAAGGTGGCCGTAAGAACTCCTAAACTAAGCATGGTAAACCCACCGAATATGGGCTCGTTTGATTAGTATTGACCAATACTCTGATTGATCACACAGAACGCGCGATAAAAGTTCGCCATGAATAAAAAATTTTCATTTAAACTTTATAATATGCATCGATTTATCGATATAATAAACCTTTCGCAATAAATTATCTAGCTGATGGTGGAAACCGTATCAAATCCTTTGCGTTATTTAGGAAGGGTGAGCGAATTGACAGACAGACGCGGAAAGCGACTTTATTTTATAGATGTAAATTGGCTTCCGGAACTCTCTCAAGCTATTGATTATTGATTTATTTGACGATCTGAGTGGTTCAGTGATCAATATTCCGGTCTGCCACGCAAGAGGTCTCGGATTCAATTCTCGACTGAGCAGAAATTTAAGTCTGGGTGTTCTATGTTTAATAAACATGTGTGTATTTATTTAAACGTATTTACGCAGTATATCAGTTATCTACCATCCATAGCACAAGCTTTGCTTAATTTGGGGCTAGATGGTATTGTATAAATTCACTTACTTACTATGTTGACGCAATGACAAAAATGAATCTTGCCCTCCACTAAGATGCTCTCCGTTAATTCCGTTGTGTGAATTTGCCGACAATTATTCACTTATCTCATTTTCACCTGTTTCTGTCGTCCCCAGGCGCGAAGCCGGTAAAGTCCCACGAGATCCTGGTGCTCCTTCTCCGGCTGCGCCAAGTCTGTTGCCACTGCGGGCTCATCGCCGCCATGCTGGACCCCGCTGATGCTGAGAGCGCTGGCTCCGTGGATGAAGGTGGCGAGGACCTGCTGGCAGAGCTGAATAAGCTTAGCTTGGAGGAGGGCCGGGAGAGGCGGAAGGTGAGCTTTGCTTTGTACTACCCTTGTTGTAGCAGCAGGAAAGGACCACTCCTGTATCGGCCCTACTACTCTGTTCCACGTGTGTTCTGATCTGTGTGACTGATCAAGAGTTCTAGAGAATCAAGATGTACGCGCGCCCTATAGTTACTGGCAAGTAAGCGCCCGCCCCGCCCGTAGTTAGGTCTGACACCGTCCGTATGACCGAGAGATTTGTAGGATGTGTTACAGCGGGTCTGTTGCCACTGCGGGCTCATCGCCGCCATGCTGGACCCGGGGTCCGTGGACGAGGGCGGCGAGGACCTGGGGGTCTGAAAAGGACACATTAGCGTTTCATAATATTATGATTCATATTCATTTGTCACAAATTTATCTGCAGCGTCGCTGTTGTTAGCATTGACATGACAGTATGGCGTCCCTTAGTACCAGTATTTGCCACCGGATCAGATATGTTTGTGGCACTCTAATATCAAACACTAATGTGGCCTTTTTAGATCTCCTGCTGGCCGAGCTGAACAAGCTCAGCTTGGAAGATGGCCGCCAGAACACAGAGGCACCACTTTATATAGTCCCGAGATCGCCAGTCCCACAATATTGGGGCCTTATCTATGAAGTTGGCGTTTTTTTATCGCAATTACTTATTTGCTTAAATATTTAAAATTGTAGAATATGTTTAGTTTAGACGGTAGGTTCATAGAGGGTAGTCCTGGCACTGCGGGCTGATCGCGGCCATGCTGGGCCTTATCATTGGTTCCGCGAGCCACTTCACTTTTGCGACTCTAATATATCGCTCATTTGGAGAAACAAAGACAAAACTGCATGTTTAGCAATTTTACAGGAGAAGCAATCAAAGTTTTAGATGTAAGTGTAAGTTAAGGAAAAGTACTTTCAACAAATATTTGGATTTGAATATTAAACTATGTTATTGAGCGATATGTCGGTAACATTATCTCTGCTACGAATATTATCATTCTTAATCCTATCTTCTTCTTAGCGACTGTCGACTCACGGCGGGTTGAATTAGCGAGGTACTCTTCCACAGGTACATTCTTGATCCTAGTACGCTGAGAAACTCCGAGCGTAACTATAGCACGCTTAGCGACTTTGAGCCATTTAGTAAGACCATAGTGAAGTGTCACGTTTCTGTGCCACAGATCATCTGTTCATCACTGGCAACAAACATTCGTTTGGGCCGGCGAAACTGCCGACCTGCTTAATCCTCTGGACTCCGTATAGAAGCGCGCCTTACAAATTGTCGACGACCCAATACTAATTTTTTTTTGATCTGGTGCCCATGGCATGATTCCGCCATCGCACCACCCGCTGTGGGCTGGGTACTCATCTCCACTACGTAGACCCTCTGTTGGTCACCACGCGAAGGTTCGAAAGAACTGTTTTCGCTCGTATGATTCGAATGTGGAATGATCTTCCAGCCACAGGCTTTTCTTTGGACATGACATGAGATAGTTCAAGAGGTATATTAGAGGTCTCTTTAGAGGCGGGCAACGGATTGTTAGCGCCCCTGGTGTTGCCGATGTCCATAGGCAGCGGTAGCCACTTTCCATCAGGTGGCCTGCTAGCCTGTTGAACAGCCATGTAAAATAAAAAATAAAGTCAAAAACGTTGTCTCCCGTACCTAGCCATCATCTGAGCAGTCAATACTGGTTTATGCCAGGTTCCGATTTCCTGCTCTTTCTTCTCCACTTTGGCCGATTTTCGACATCCTCACGTCGTATGCAGTGGCCTCTAGAGTCCGACTCCGCGATGTCAATTCATCGCTTCATGGGTCTCCCGTGGGTCTTTCTTACTCCAAAAACTTTAATTTAAATTTCTCACATATTCCTGGGGCAAACGCAGCACGTGACTAAACCAGTGCAGCGCAGCGCGCATAAAAAAGAAATTCTTACGTAGACCTCCTTTCCCTTACGTCCTTGCGTCTTGCACCTTGTCTCGCGTCCTAAACCCACTCATTTGTTCCCGCAGAGTGGGCAGGCAAAGCAAGAAGCCGAGGAGGAGCCAGCTCCCCAGGAAGGCACGACGGTGGCGGAGGCGATCCGCTCGGTGCTGTCGCCCGCCAACCCGGTGTTCCGGCTGGAGCGGATGTCGTCCAAGATCCGCGCCGTCATGGCCTGCCTGGAGAGCGAGGTGTTCGTTCACAAGGGTGGGTATATATCCGCCCGGTGCTGTGGCCCGCCAACCCGGTGCTCCGGGTGAGGGCAAGCCAGGGATGCGGTCGGTTCGAACCCTAGTGCCGCCATGTACAACCTGTTGACAGGATCACGGAGGTCAGTCGCTCCACTGCAATTACCTGATCTGTCGAATCCTAGATCATGGTCAAGGCGGACCCTGGGCCCTCTTTCCCACAACTGGAACATTAACGCCAAGATGGTAATGTTTTTGGCCGTGTGGATGTCCAGCAGAGTAGAATAGCACCAACCCTTTACACTCACGGGTGTTGCACAAGGCGACTAATGTTTTCGAGGCTAAATATCGAGAGTCTCCGTAGACTGTAAAATGGGCAGCAGCGTTTTCCATTCTTATATTTATAACATTGCAATTTCTACCCCGGAAAAGCGTGGAGATTATGTTAATAACCTCCCCTTCCGTGGAACTGTTATCGGTTGTGAGGAAATCAGAAATTCTTTATTGTTGTACTGTGTGTTTACAGGTATGTATATCTTTATACAAAGTAAAAGCTCGAACAGCATGTCCATTTCAGACGTACAATAAATAAATAACAAATCAAAATTATAATTACAAAGATAAACATGCTACTACTTATTAAATTCATCTTAATATTATTCTAAAATTATGTCATATTTAAATGTCAACAATTTCAAATTATAAATTATTATTAACAATTGTTCATATGTATCACAATGTCATTGTATAAAATAAAAATATGTCGCAATTAAATGAGGTAATATCATCTATAAAATTTATTTATTTCTCTCACAAGATTTGTAACATTATGTAGGTACGTTGTTATTTCATTAGGTACTTAATATGTAGTGAGAGGCTGGGGACTGAACTAGATACAGCCACCAGGCCCCACTCCGGACCATGTGGAGGTAATTCGACTGATGTTCCTCAGGCGAACGCGCAGTGATAGTGTCCCAGTGGACGTCCGTGCTGTCGCTGGTGGAGAAGCAGCTGAACGCGCGCCGCATCAAGTGCGTGACGCTGAGCGGGTCGGTGCCCGTGCCGGCGCGCCCGCCGCTCATCAACGCTATCAACGATCCTAATTCGGATGTCCGGGTGAGTGTGTACACTTATATACTTTCATCGCACTCGCGGATAAGATCGAAGAGGCACGGCTGCGCTGGTTTGGTCGGAAAGCGGACCCTGGCAGAAGCCGGTCTGACCGCTCGGGTGATCATGATGACTGATTTACAAAATTCTGGAAAAAAAAAGTTTTTAGATACTGTTAAATACAAATGCATGCTGTGGTCACTTTTAAGTAATTTAGCACTAAGCTAAGTTTATAAGTCAAAAACTATGTAATGCTACGTTACATATTTATGTATCAGTGCATAAATTGCTAGTGATCCTCAATAAAAAGAAACAAAAACACATCGGGTTTGTTGCCATAGCTAGTGAAGAGTAAATAAAGACATACAAATAGTAGAAGAGGCTTTAACAATCGAATGTCTAATATGCGAGGCAAATCGAGGCTAAATTTAATACATTTTTTTGTGCTTTTCTCTCTCATAACTTTCTCTGCACTGCTTGCACAAATGTACACGCGACAGAGACGCGCCGCAAGAGAATGTTTGTTTCCTTCTTTCAATACCACGTATCTATGTCGCGCCTTTTCCCGCTTATTGTGGTCTAGAGCACACATGTGCTAGCTGTGCAGATCTTCATAAGGTGATACGATTTTCACACAAATTTTATATAACCTTTGATGGAGTTTTTTTGACAAGGGTTTGACATTTTTAATGTACGTTTGAGCAACTGGCCGTTAGTAAATATATTCAACGGACTGTGAAATATTCTTAAAAATTTCACTGTGTTAATAACACAAAATAAAGCAATTAGGTGTTATTTTTATTTTACAGCTTTATTTTAAAACTTTAACCTATAGAAAACTATTTTACGTTCCATTGAATACATTTTAATTGAGTAGGGTTGGGTTTTCACGATTTTAGATGGCGCTTTTGAGGCGTAAGGCTTGTAGTCAAAATACTGTCTTGCTATTTGACAGAAACAACTGCTGTAAAATTAAAAAATATATTCCGGCCAATGACAGGGCTTTATTTTGACAGCAGACTTCACGTCGCAGTCACACCATCAGTGGATTTTGGAATCGCGAAAACTCTCATTGCTAAACACTCATACCAATGAAAAAATGACAAGCAAAGTTAGTATGGGTGTCGAACCACCTGAAGTGCATCTCATACTCTTCTCTGATTCTCTTAACTGTTGACTGAAGTGCACTGTGACACTGAGGCACTGACGCCATATCTGAGTACCTCTACCCTTGTCAAACAACAGCTGCCTTCCACCCAGGTGATGCTGCTGTCGCTGTGCGCGGGCGGCGTGGGGCTGAACCTGGCCGGCGCCAGCCACCTGCTGCTGCTCGACCCGCACTGGAACCCGCAGCTCGAGGAGCAGGCCCAGGACCGCATCTACCGCGTGGGCCAGACCCGCCCCGTGCACATATACAGGTGAGACCCGCTATAGTTGCCATGGATTGGCAATGGCGGCCATTGATCTCTCGGATCTACCTGGAGAGGTTTTCCCTTTAGAGTACAACATGGATTTCTTCGAGAAAGGGGTGAAAAGGTTTTTACCGGGTCGGCAAAATGTGGGTGATGCCCAGTAGTCTAAACGTCCATACGCTGCTGTAACTGCTTACCATCAGGCAGGTGTAAGCTTAGTTGCCCCATCTTAGCGATTTAAAAACAAAAAAAAAACTAGTGTCTGACCACAGGTCAATTTCTGGCCGAAATCGAAGGCTTAATAAAACATCTAAGAAATTTTGTTTAGGGTTAGCTACAAGCTACCATAAATAATATAAATTATTTGGAACTGTAATATTGAAGGTTTATATGACTGTATAATATGAAAAGGTAAAGGTTTATATCGGTACGAAAAATCTAAGCTTGGGTGTTAACCCACAATGGCACAAGAAAAGAATTGCTTTTTGTCAAAACAGCATTTTTTTTTCCATGTTGTGCACGGGCATACCAACGTTTTATGGGTCTCCTAAACGTCTACTATAGCTACAAAGTGTTACTATCGCTTATTGTTGATGTGACTTCGTTATTTAATTGGAATAAACGTATTTATATTTTAAGTAAAATTGTTCTTGTACTCGATGACCTACGGCGCCCTCACAGTCTCACACGTGTGCTAAACATTCCACAGTAAACAAGTTTTAAAAGTTTCCTCAACTAACGTTCGATGAGTCACTCCACTAATTATGTCTTTTCGAGATCAACATTGTGGGACATTGGTGCCGTAAATAACTTGTTATCTAATAATACCACTACAGAGTCTGTTTGGGTACTTCCTGCAAGGTTTGAGATTGATCAAATTTGTTATTCGTTTAATATTCGTTTCCATACATTCTGGCGTGTCATGCCTGCCAATTCT
This sequence comes from Blastobasis adustella, assembly GCA_907269095.1. NCBI lineage: Eukaryota > Metazoa > Arthropoda > Insecta > Lepidoptera > Blastobasidae > Blastobasis > Blastobasis adustella. The sequence continues at coordinate 1,852,032 of OU026136.1, read as the reverse complement.
GACCATTAAATTTGAAATTAACGTAACGGGGCAGCTGCCAAGTATTTCGATGTAAACCAACGAAAAGACTTGGTTGCGGAATCTGGTGTGTTTTTATGCATTCATCTGCATCTTTACGTAAAGTTGTATTTTTAGGATTTATGATAGTCATGGAAGAGGCACTGGTCTTATGGCAGTACGAGATCGATAACCAAGGTTGAGCAACGCTCGCAGAGTCTGGGTACTGGGTGACCGTCTCGTACTTTGAAGCTAGTCGAACTTCAGCTACGCAACGAGCTCGCCGGTTATTTAGTGTGCCTCCTAATTTAATTACACTGACGAGCAATATAAACATAAACGACGATATTGCGTAAAGTAATAAAAATAGCATCATGGTGGGACTTAAAGTGGATATAAATGAGTTTTATTTTACACATTAAAACCTTTTTATTTAGCCTCATCATGAGTTGTTTAGGAAATATTATCGTCTACGTAATTGACTACGTATTTCGTTATTTTTCCTCGTCAGTGTATTAACTAAAAAAATCATCTAACTTTTTTTTTACATTCTAAGATGCAAGCTTAAAAATAGCTATGGCGATGACCGAGCAGCAGTCAAGGTCTGCAACATTGACAAACAATTCTTAAATTTTTTACTCATAAGCCTTACCTAACCTTGAGACTAAAGAGATGTGTTAGGATCGTAGCTTGTGGCACTTGATAGTCTCTGCCTGGGTCTCTATGGGATAAAGGCTTGAGTGTATATGTATATATGGTATGTAAATATCCCATATCATTGTCCCCAGGTTCATGTGCGTGGACACTGTGGAGCAGAGCATACGGAAACTGCAGCTCGTCAAGCTAGAGTTGGCTGAAGCCGTGCTGACCGGCGCAAGGAACACCAACGCTTCGAAGCTGACCATCGAAGACCTGAAAATGCTGTTCAACATGGGGCAGTAGGATTGCAACTCATGTGTTCAATATGGGGGAGCGGAATTGCAACTCATGTGTTCAATATGAGGCGGCAGAATTGCAACTCGAGCGTTCAATATGGGGCAGCAGAACTGCAACTCAAGTGGACAGTGGGAACTTCAAGGCCTGTATTTAAAATAAGACAGTAGGATTGCAACCCATGTCTTCAATATGGGGGAGCAGAACTGCAACTCAAGTGGACAGTGGGAACTTCAAGGCGTGTTTTTAAAATAAGACAGTAGGATTGCAACCCATGTCTTCAATATGGGGAAGCAGAATTGCAACTCAAGTGTTCAGCATAGGGCAATGAGAATTTCAAGGCGTTATTTAAAATAGGATAGTAGGGTTGCAACTAATGTGTTCAATATGGGGCAGCAGAACTGCTACTCAAAGTTGCAGTGTGAATTTCAAGGCGTGTATTTAAAATAGGACAGTAGGATTGCAACTCGTGTATTCAAAAAGGGGCAGTAGAAGGGTTACAGCAGTAGGCAAAAATGTCAATAGGAGCTACTCTATGATTCGTTTGACGTGATTATACTCACTCGAATGCATCATAATAGAACAAAAACGCCTTGATTGTGAAAAAGATATACCTGCATAACCGGTTTATTACAGTGGAACGTGTCCTCCCGGAACTGAATACCAGATCTCATAGTATCTCCCAATTACGTAATTAATTTTTTAAACTTCTCATGACAATTTGTATAAATAATTTGTGCCATCATGTTAATTATAATTGCGACTATTTGTTAATTCATTTAATTTTAGGTAGATTGTATTTTAGTTTAAAGATTATGTACTTAATAAATAATTTACTGAAACGTTTTAAACTTGTGTTGTTTGTTATTTGATGTCCGATTTTTTCAAATTGTTTTTATTAAAAGATTTAATCAGGTAAAGTATTTGCTGTTCAATTATTATCGTGACAAATTTTCTTATTCTCTGCCGCAGCTTGTACTGCCGTGTACTGCGTTCCGTCTCATACCATTTCTTTATACAGAGGGGTCCTGCCGTTTTTTCGCAAATATACATTTGCTCAAATATTGTCCATTGTACAAATCAAAATTAATACGGTATTCGAAGTATTTTATATCGAAGTAGGGTAGTTTTTTTTTTAATAAGGCCCTAAAATGAAATAAAAACATTATTTCCTAAGTTTTAAAAAGGGTTTGTATGTACCCCTCCTTATTTCTCGTCAGTTTTGCCTCTTTATCCAGATGCAATTTCATGAAGAGGGTAGTATCAAAATGAAATGAGTTAGCTCTGATTATAACTAATGCGCTTATTACATCTGACTAAATTCAGTAGCCTAAATTCAGAAGCAAAAGGCTTTAGAGCATAACAAAGTGGAATGTATTGCTCATAAAATAAGGTAAATTTTTGTATCACGACTTTTGTAAAGCGGAGCCACGCATACAAACAATTTAAGTGTCTTTTTAGGTTCTTTTTACCGTCTTTTTCGCCACACAAACCGACAATTTCATAGGTAAGAACCCAGTATGAACCCAGTGTTAAAGATTTTTCATGTAATATTTCAATATAATCAAAAGTGTAAATCTGTTGTCAAATAAAATAAATAAATATTTTATCGCGTCGCCCAGATACCGACAGATGCGGACGGTCCTTTCTGGTACCTATACATCTTCTGAGATGCACGCCGTTTTATAAATAGAACGAGATTCAAGGCAAATGGGACGGCCTACACCGCCTTCAGTGCTGTTTCCGACATTGAAAACTTTGCTTTTATAAAATTTAGTTGCATTTTTTAACTGTGATATTGTTTTTTATTCGTGAAAAGTATGACCGGTTCTCCGCCTGAAGTTACGAAAAGGCTGTATGCAGCCATAGCGCTGTTGTGTGCTGTTTTATGTGTTTTTGGAGGTACGGATGTCTATTTTGTTTTTGTTTGTGTGATGTCCGGAACGAGTAGGCAAATATCCACTCGTAAGAATATTCAGATACACGAGCCAGTGACGTCTACCGCCAAGGCTGTGCTGTCCAACTGAGATTTATGCTAAAAAAGTAGCCTATGTCTTCTTCACCCTAATCTAAACCTAAGTCGTGGACCAGAAAGAAATTCGTACATTGACCTGTTACTACCTGTCTCTCTTCCTCCCTGTCTAAGTTACCTGCCAAATTTCATCCAAACACGTTCATCCCTTTAGGCAGAGGCAAGAAACATACACACAAACTTTTGCGTCCGATAATCCGAAATTTATTGCTGTTTGATGAGGGGTAATTGGAATTGCGCTTTATTCCCTATGGACTGAAAATGGTTAAGAATTGATTACCTAGCCTCAGAGGCTAATTAGCTAGACCAGACAATGTGCAAGTGGGCGGCAACATTTTGTGTTGGTATGTATTTTAGAAGCGTCGGTGGCCTAGCCATAAGCGAGAGGTCCCGGGTTCCCATCCTAGTGCAGTCCATCTACCAGTAACTCTTCTGAGTTATGTACATTAGTTGAACACTAACCGATGCTTTTACGGTGAGGGAAAACATCGTTATGGAACCTGGCCATTCAGGCGGCTGAAAGTGTAACCTTGATCCAATATGGTGAAGTTCCCCTGTAACAGGGTCACGGAGGTCAGACAGCAGTCGCTCTACTGTAATCACCTGATCTGCCACTCGGCAGAGATTATATTGTTCTGTGTCCTGGATCATGGTCAAGGCGGATCTCTGACCCTCGCGTGCGAGAGCACAACCGGGACATTCACATTTCGTGGAAGAGGCCCTAACTCCTGCAGTGATGATGATGATGATATCCAACGAGGTACTTTTAGCAAACGCGCAAGCACATACCTGACGGTAAGTGATAACCGCCGCCCATGTAGGTAGGTACACCCGTAACACCGAATATGGCGTCCTTGCTTGCGGCCTTGGGGACATGTGTGGGCTATTAATATATATTTACCTATACTAATATTATTTAGTTTACCCGACTTAAAAATTCTTTCAACTATACTTACTTTCGCTATGTCTGTCCCACTGCAAGGGAAAGGCCTCTCTAAGTCCCTATCTATCTTCCACGACTTACGGTCAGATGCTTTCCTCGGCCAATCCTTAGAAAAAGCGTCCAACTAGTCTCGCCATCTCCGTCAGGGCCTACCGCGCTTCCTTGTTACGTATAGAAAGTTTTAATATCATTGCGTAACATAGGCTATATTTTATATCTAAATTTTGAGTTCAATAGGAAAATTGCAATAATACTTATAACCTAAGGAATCCATAATAAAAAGGTATCGTATAATTTCAGAACGGCTACACCGATTTAAATAATTATCTTTTTGTTGTGTTTCTAATTGTCACGGCAAGGTTATTATAGACGAAAAAGGGTACGTAAGGTAGAGATAGGGTAAAACGCCACGCGAACGAAGTCGCGCCGGCCCACTAGCGTAAAATTTAAGTAATAACTGTAATATAACCTTTTCTCAGGTTACCTGCTTGGCCGCAACAGGGGCTGCGATGCCCGCAACAACGACACGATACCTTACAACCTGACCACATACGCGGACGCTTTGTACAAGAAATCCATTCGCCTCCAACTGAAGCCAGTGTATCCCTCAAAAGCGGAAACGATCCGCGAAGACCTTCTCATGCTGTTTTGCTGTCAAAAGTGCGGATGCGGAATAGTCCGCAAGAAAAACTTGTCAGATTTAGTGAAGCACTTGGTTAATAATGGAGTGAACAAACTCATTTGGACAATCAACAATGCAACTGCTTATCTGGATACTTACAAATGATATAATCAATCTTGTTTCTTTCTTTATTATTCGCTTAGGAAACAGCAGCACGGCTAGAGACAGTGTGTTTCCTTCTCTCAATACCAAGATGAAAGAGATAGCAGTATCAATGTCGCATTTTTTCTGGCTTAGCACACTTGTGCTAGCCGTGCTGGATTCTGTAGGATACTTACATACCGGTGGAGTAGGTACTACCTATGTAGAAACAGAAATAGTAAGATTTATTTAAGAAGGTATTCGTAGAATGGTGTTGCTTTGAATAAATGTGATTTTTAATAATTACTTACTTCTTAAGTAGTTACCCACCTCTAAAATCCCGGGATACATTTGCTTCTTTTTATGATACTCAGTGACAAACAAGCAGACAGCCCACCCTGATGGCAAAAGGTAACTGTGGCCCATAACATATATGTGCCCATTTCATACCTGTAACAAAAATGCAGACCCGCAGGTGCGTTGTCACTGTGAGGACTAAGATGAAACTTCCCATGCCTGTAATTTCACTGGGCACCTTATCCTTCAAACCGGAACACAACAATGCAGGCATTGTTGTTTGGCGGCAGAAATAGTTAAGGTAGTGGTACTCACTCAGGCGGACTCCTCAGGCTTGACAGAATCATACCACCACCAATCAATAATTACCGCATACCCCTCCCCTGCCAAAGCAACGGGTTCCCATGAACAGTGGAAAATCCCGGTATGCCTTACCTCTCTTGAAGTACCTCGATGAGTGGTGTAGCTATCAAGAGAAAAACTATGTAAGTAGTAGGTAACAAAGTTCTGGCTGCGATGTCAAAACAAACGTAATCTTAAGAACGAAATTGGTAGGAGACCTCTTTCAGTATCTTAATGTGAAAATGTTTTGTGGAAGAGCGGGTCCTGGCTGACAGATTGGCGGTCGAACCGGGTTTTATAATGCGGGCTTACGTTACCCGCTTTTACGACATTCGTGTTTTTGCATATGTGAAAACCACAGATTATCACGTAGTTATCAGGTGAAATTCTTTAGATTTATGTAACACCATAGAAAATGAAACTAGTTTCATTGATTTCTATGCTAAACACCATGTGCTCTGTGGTAAACACCTCTCTTTTTTCGTCGGGGGTAAAAATCATAGAGAAAAAATTGTATATGCAGAAGGTAAAAATGAACGTCAGGGAACATACCTATTAAAGTCATTGCATTCTTTTTTAGTCTCGTACCAATCCAGAGGTAAGTCTATCCATTTGCACATTTGCACCAATCCGCGATGTGCTCCGGAACGAAATGAAAACAGCTTATTCGTTTTGTCGTTGGTGGGGATGATATCCACCAATCACAAGAGATAGCGGCGGCGTGCCTACCAACTGACAAGGATATTATTGACTGTGGCGTAAAAAGGAACTAACATTGCACCATAATGGAAAGATTAATTTTCAATAGCGCGGCCTGCGTGTTACATGACACTAGCGCCATCCGTCACGGTCATGTGATCCTTGTCGTTCTGAAGTTCGGCGCGTCACGGCGTCATTCATTTTCATTTCACTCACAAAATCCTCCGCCATTTTGGTGAAAAAGGTTGTAGAGGTTAGATCACGAGTGGGGTTTGTTGAAAATATAGAAGTAATTTAGTGAAAAAGTACAGTGAAAAGTGCATAATGGTGCCGGTAAGTTTCTATTCTACGTGCCTGCTATAAAATTGTACCGGCCGAAATAGTGTTAATTGAAATGTCGTTTCAGCAAACCAAAGTCTTCGTCGGTAGCTTGCCGCAAGGATCGAAGCCGGAAGAACTTCGCAAATTGTTCGAACGTTTCGGCGTAGTTACAGAATGCGATATAATGAACAGATGCGGCTTCGTTCATATGCAATCGGAAGAACAGGCTTCGGCTGCTATCAGAGGGCTCAATAACACAACGTTTAATGGCGGCGTTATATCTGTGGAGCGCGGGAGGATCAAGGAACGCGGTCAGCGTGGTGTCGGTGGGCCTCGGGGCGGTATGCGCGGCGGCCGAGGCGGTATGGATCGCCGGGGCGGCGGCCCCATGCGTGGCGGGCCCGTCGGCGGCGGCCGGGACGCGCCGTACATGCGTGACCGCTCCATGGGCATGCGAGGCGATATGCGCGGCCCTCCCATGGGCGGCGGCATGGGCATGAGGAACGGCATGGGAGGCGGATACGACCGCGGTATGGACCAGCGACCAATGGCCGGTGGTTACGACGACAGATACAACGGATACGGCGGGGAAGACCGGCGCGGGTTCGCGCTAATGGATGGCCGTGCGAGGGACCCCTACGCGGCGGCTGCACCGATGTACGCGGACGACCGCCGCGGGTACGCTGCCGCGCCTGTTGATGACATGGCCGCCATGTACCCTGACGACAGACGGCAGCCCATGTACCCAGAAGACACCTACGATCGTCGGGCGCCCATGCGCGGCGGACCGATGGCCATGTCCTCAGGATACGATAGGGGAGCGCCGCCGCCACGAGCCGCTCCCATGGGCAATGGAGACATGTTCAGCAGAAGGTCACCTCCTCCAATGTAAGTATTTTTGATCAGTTACTAAGATAGGTAAAAGAACCTGACTGCAACCTAATTGCATGAATCGTAGATGTTATGGATGATAGTTATCGCTTACCAACAGGTGGACTGTCAGCTCGTTTGCCACTGAGTAGAATAAAAACAACAATTCAATTGCCACATGCTGTTTGTTGTCAGCTAATTACAGAATGTGGTCTTTATTTCAACATGTGGTCTTAATAATTACAAAGTATTCTTGGGTGCCTATGTATATTTCATAATCTTTACAAAATCCCACATATTTGTTACACATTAAGCAAGTTCTTTGTCACTTTGAATCAATATGTGATATTTAATTGATTACAAAGTGAGCAAGTCCTTTGTTACTTTAAAAATCACACATTGTTAAAATGTATCTCCAAAAATGTTTTGTCTAACTGCAATCAATGTGGTGTTCCAGGCAAGGTGGCCGGGGCGCCGTTGGTGGGTATGATCGGGACCCCTACGCCCAGCAGTACCCTCCCATGGCACGGTAAGAATCTGGTCAGAATCGAATTTTATTTAACAGGTGGGCAAACAACATTTTGGATTAACAGTGCTTAATACAAATAAAACTTTGACACATATCTAAATTAAATTGTCCGTAAATTTTGTAATTTTGAAATTACTTGTATTACAAATTAACATTAACTAATTTGTGGGACATTATATTTTCATTAGTAATTTGGATTGAAAAGTAATTTTATGTGACACAATGTTGTTTTCTCACCAGTTTTATATTAGTCATACACACATTATGTATCATGTGATTCATACTTGCTCCTTTAGTTCAGAACAGTTTACTATTGTACCTACAACTGTATCGCAAGAGTTTATGAGATAATCAAAACTATTTTAATTACAACGCAGCTAGAAACGGTTGGGACTTAGAAAAACAAGGTGATGATCTTTTTATTGTAATGTTTTGATATTGCCTTCCACATAGTCAACTTTGAGACACACCTCTTGGGTTATAGTGATATAGTAATCACTCATTCATGTCTTCCTTTCGATGCGGTTTCATGCGTAAGACGGATCACGTCAGATAATTACATAGATCACATAATCGTCGTGGACGCGGTAAATTTAGACGCGGTATTATGTCGCATGGTCTGCGCTGCGACAGATAATTTGACGTAAGGTTTGCCTTGTATCTGTTTCACTATGAACTGAAGGGGGTTTTCAAGGGTGCGCTATGGGGGCGGAGTGCAAGCGTGCGGGCGGCTCTGAGCTAGCGTGTGTTTGATGTAGCGGGGGCGGCGGCGCGGCGCGCGGCGGTAGAGACCTCGGCGCCGGCATGGGCCCTCGGCGCTACTAGCGGCGCCCGGCGGCCCGGCGGCCCCACTGCACTAGCGATAACTAGACGTAGACTCGATCCACGTGACACGAGCACAGTAACAATGCGTTGTCTTCCCGATCGTTTCCGAGCGCTGCTCGGCGCGCGCGTTCGTTCGTCGCCGGCGCCGCCTCGCGGCCGCGTCCACGGTGAGCCGGCCCTAGTTTGTAAGTCTTCATACCATGAATAGATTAAATTATATGAATCACGACAATTTATTAAACTACATTATTGTAACAGGCCGTTCATTTCTGCCCGCTGGTCGACATCGGTCGACGGACATGTTTGACATGTTACCTTTTGATCAGATTTATGTAATGTTCATTTCGCTGATTAAACAATTAATATTGTTTTAAGATTTAATAAGGATTAATTTTATGGTGTAAATTTTCTTTTAGATTAAAATTCCTTTATTGGCAGATAATTTTTTAATTTGATTTATCCCCTGGCCCCCCTGTTGGTATACTGAATTGCCAATTACCATCCATTTGCATGACACCCCCGCTCCTCTGGCTTTTTAATTGCTTCTTCTATGGTTGCGGTGCCTATGTTTACCTTGTGGTTTCCTTGCAGGATTATGTTACATAGTCCGTAGACACCGAAAGGCGTCATAAGACAATGCTGGAGCCAGTAGATGGTGAGCAATGGTTGCACCGACCTTCTGCTGAATACTGGCTTTCCTTTTACGTAGATTACAGAGCACAATCAAGCGTCAAGCGTATTCTCAGGTAGCGAGTAAGTTCACTTCTCTTTGAAAGGGGCGTAGCTATAAAAATATTTTTGTTTCAATCCTACCGATGTAACTGAAGTTGTCAACAAAACCTCAATCCGTCACACTCGTTATCGCCTATTTAACCACCACGATAAATTGACAATTAGATAACGTTCTTGTTTCATTAATAAACGTAGACTCTCGTAATCGGCCACGCTAAAAATTATTGTTTGTTTGTTATGAAGCATTGCGGAATAAGAGATAAGATTAAATTAACACGGCTTGAGGGTAGCAGCGATTGATACGATCGAAGGTACCAGGAACCTAGCACACATTGCAGTGCCACCTAACAAAAGCTGCGCCCCTGTTTCACCCGCGTCACCAGCGCCCATGCTCTGTAATCTGTGAGTTTAACAATGATGTTGTCTATGATACCTAACGTTTCGACGAGCGTCGACACAGAGTGCGTGCGAGTCCTTTCAGATAGTTAGAAGCGGCATAACACGGCCCGTACCGCGCCCTCCACGAGCGTAGTCAGCGGCGGAGCATAGTCGATGCAATCGCGTGACGTCACCACGTAACCGTTAGGCGACCGACGCAGAAGACACGGCGACTGTTGCAATCGTAAGTACGGCACACAGCGCCACCCAGCGCGATGCGGCGAGCGCAGCGCACTACGCGCACGACCTAACCAACTTCAACAGCACGATATATTACTAAAATAGTTTTAAAATGATCATTTCAACTTCGATTCGAAGGTCTGAATGATGTAGCGCATCGATTGAGATGTGGCACGACCGATTTGCGTAAACACATGTCTCGGAAGCGGAATACTTCCTGTTAAGTAGGTACACAAATACACTTTGTGCGAAGTGATGGTCCAACACTGTATTGGATCATGCGCATCATAAATGAACGACATTTACTGTAAATGCGGCGTTCTTGACGCTAATGTTGAATAGGTCTTTCGAGCACTATTGAGAGCAAACTAGGCCCCGCTCGTTGTGACTGTTCATTAACGTATTTTCGTTTGACAGGAGCTGGCTTCCGGGATGAAGACGACCCGAAGTATGCTGGCACTGAAGACAGCGTTGGTCGAGGATCGTTATTGCATTCCTGTATTGCACGCCAAAACGAAATTGGAGTGTGCTTGATTCGGGGGCCTACTTCTCGGGCTGTGTCATCTCGAATTCGACATTTTTTTCTAGCCACATATCTCCACTAATAACGACATTAAAATGTCTATCGCAAAAAATACTTTTTCAACTATCTTCGACAGTCGTACATTTTGAAGATAAATTTCAGTTTCAAATGTCGAATTTAAGATGTCACAACGCGAGAATCGCACCCATGAACAAATCAATAAAATGATTTTTCTTATAAATTGCTTTTTCTTTATTGTCTCATTTTTATCCTGTACTGTATAAAATCATCATCATAATTGTGTGATTTACAACCGTATTCCCATACAATATTTATTTTATGTAATTGCATTACTATGCGCAAAATACTTCTCAGTGCTCATTATGGCAATCTTATTCAGAAACGGACAGTAGTTGAAACTACACAACACAAACAAGCAGGACTAACACCTATATCCTGTCCGATTTGTGCACCTGGCGCTTTGACGTCATTCTGACGGTATTGGTAATTGTAAATAAGTTAATTTCGCAGAAATATTTACTATTTTTTTTTCAACTTCTATAAGTTTTTATTAAAATAACAAATAATATTGTATTTAAAAAAAGACCAGAGACTTCGCCAGGAATGCCTATACGGCTGCAGGCCGGGCTGCAGCACCATAAATCCAGTCTTTGCTCTCAAGGTCCTCCAGGAGTCCCATTGCAGTAGGAATCAACCGTTGCATTACGCATTTCTCGACCTGCAGAGGGCTTTCGACAGTGTCCCTTGGGAGATAATCTGGTGGGCTCTGAGATCAAAGTCTGTGCCCGAGGCGTACATTTGTATTATACAGGACATGCATGCCAATACTGGAGCTGTCGTCAAAACCATCGTAGGCCGTACTATTCCCTTCCCGATTACTGTTGGTGTACACCAGGGTTCTGTGCTGAGCCCTTGCTTGTTCTGCATTGTGCTCGATGCCCTTTCAGCGGATATTCAGGACATGCCTTCTTGGCTTATGAAGTACGCTGACGACATTGTACTGGTGAGCAAGCTTAGGCAGGACCTTGAGACCAGGGTAAACATGTGGAAGGATGTGTTAAGAAACTGGTTTGAAGCTGAATGTGTTGTTATGTATTTTGTATCTATTCAATTATCCAATTATTTGTGTATTAATATTATGTGTTATATGAGGTATACCTTTATTAACTATTAAACCTACACATTGGCACCATTATGTTTTTATAATGTTTGCTTTTAGTTTAAGATGGCATATGTGTGTTTTGTTAGTTACATTTGTTTAAACTCGTGATAGACATGAATTGTTGTTATACATGAAATGTAAATTGTGCTGTTGGATATCCTACAATAAAAATAAATAATGTCGCCAAAACATATATGGCCAGTTGCAGTGCGGATCCCGAAACCATCTGTATAGGTAGCGAAGCTGTCAATAGAACAGATAAATTCAAATACCTCAGATCCGTGAAGCACAAGTCCGGCGATATCGGCCCCGATGTCAAGTCCCGAATCTCTGCAGCTTGGGCCAAATGGCGGGAACTCCACGGCAGTCACCTGTGACCCTAAAATCCCTGACAAGCTCAAACGAAATTAAAATGCTGCGGTGGATGTGCGGAGTTACGCGGCTCGATCGAGTACGTAACGAGTACATCCGTGGCAGTCTTGGCGTGAGGGTTACCGCAGATAATATCGAGGAGGCTCCCCTGCGCTGGTTAGGACACGTGATACGTAAGCCTCAGGGATACGTGGGAAATAGGTGCCTGAACCTGCCGGTACCAGGAAAGAGCCCCGCGGGCGGCCCAAGAAGCGATGGATTGACATCGCTGAGTCGGATGCGAGAGCCAACGGCCTACGACGCGAGGATGCCGACGACCGGGCGAAGTGGAGGAGAATGAGTAGGAAAGCGAACCCTGGCGGAGGCCGGGATAAACGCTAGGACGATGATGATGAATATTATATTTTTAAAAAGGAAATGTATGCGGGTCGCATTTGCTGTTAGTCGCATGTACAACGTGCACAGTTGAATTTAGACAGGTTGTACATACGTACTTACAATTATTTTCTTTTGCAACTTGCCTTGTATGTTTATGATGAAAGTAAGCGACATGCCTCAGAAACTTTGCAAGCTGAAGAAGTAGTCGCATCAATTCAACACCCAACATTACATGACAGTCCAGTGCTGTTCTTGACACTCCACATCAGTAGAGAGTTTTCTGCCAATAATCTCCAGCAGGCGAGTTGGGGATTGTAGTAGCATAACTACAACAGGAAACCACTATTACCCATATGTTCTGGTCTACGGAGGTAGGTAATTAGCTCATGATTTCCATCGGAGTTGGTGCAATATTGTACTATTCTGTCAGACACTACACTGCACAGAGAACTTGCAAGCTGAAAAGGCTTTATTCTGATGATGAAGACTGTAAAATAAAAATGATTACCTCAAATATAGTTTTGCTGAGATTTAGGCAATGCCAATTAATTCAGTCTGGATTGAGTGCTCCAGTATTTTCGTCATAACAGTTCTAACTTAAGTTTTAGACATTTGTGGCCCTGTGCTTTAAGTTTTTACTATTCTCTATAAGTCTCCCTTTGTTTCGCAAGGCTTTAAAAGAAGAATACTCAATTCAGATGCACATAGTACGGTGTGTAACTGATAGGAAGCACTCCTTTCCTCCTTACAGTGATGCCTGTGTGACCACAAACCCAAAGACGGCCAATTCCGAACGGATTCTTTCCACTTATCTCCTTAAGAATTGGTCCATAGTCCTTCAGCACTTAGTCCAGCCAGCGGTGTCTATAGGATAATTCATTGGACGTTTCCCAGTCGGATGCCCAAAGATTCTTCACGGCGCGACTTTCCACAAGGTCGAACCAGTCTCGTGGCAATAAGTTTCCCCTATCTATGATATTGGACACTTGTTGATACTAGCTATATTACTATTCTTTCAAATCCTCCACGCTTTGGTAGGTAGCTAGAGTTTGGAAAACCCTTTATTCGTATACAGTTCTTCGATAATGTAGATTCCCCACCAGTCACATACTAGCTTCTGCCGTGCGAATTGTCGGAGGATCCCAGGCACAGGTTCTTTAATTCTGGCTTATTAGAAGTAAACCCATTTTTAGGATGCTGTAGGTGGGTAGGGAGTACAGTGGAAAGGTATATGTCTGACACCTTCTTACCACCAATTCCTTATACATTTTTCTCATATTGACGGGACGGGAAATATAGGAATTCAATAGAAAAAAATTGAAATGATAAACTTTTATTAGCGTATTAAAATATATTTCACAGTTTGAGTTGAACCTGAGTTGGGATTTCACTAAAATTATCACACTTTGTACTCAAGCGAAGCTACCACTTGGGCGCACACTTTCAGCGGGATATGTGAACACAATATTAGCGCAAGTAGGTAAGTAGTAGCAACAATACACTAATCCAGAAATTAACATCGAATTTAGTGTTCAACAGAAATGCTATCCTTCTTTGGGTAACTAAACTTACCTAATACAAACAGATTTTAAGAAATCATCGAGTTACGTACGGTATATATATTAAATGGTTACTGAAAGGTTGCATTATGGCACTACAAACTGGAAAAAAATATAGAAAATATATTTGGACTATTAACGAAATAAGTACATTTAAAATATTACACATTCAAATAAAATCAGCTCTGCTGCATACAAACTTTGGTACCTACTACTTATTTATCATGAAAAAATAAAAGCCGTGCAAGAATTCGGTTACAGACTTGTTGATCACAATTCATTCAAGATAGAGATCAGAAATTGGAATTTCATTCGTTCCTAAGTACACATTAGCCCTGTCTCCACATGTATCTTACCATGAGCATAACTTCCGAATCTGTTAACACTGCACGCTTAAAAACTAAATAATACTTCAGGAATACAGGTAGGTGATAACAAATAATTCTAATTTGTTTCTTCAAAGATGTTAAGTAGTAAAGTAAGAAAATAAATTAAAATAACAACGAGTCTTAGGTGGCACGAGGCTCAAGCGGACGGTAGTCATCCAGAGAATAAACGATTTGATTCTTTGGCGAGTATAACTAGTAACAGACGCTCCGAATTGGTTGGAGCGGCTCAACTGTCAGTTGCAATCGATACTAATCCTTACCATGTACAAAATAAAGTCGTTTCTGGATTAATTCGGATACGCGGCCGAGCCGACGTTGGTCGGATGTCCGACCTCGTCCATGGCACCTAAAAGCGACTTTTTTTCATACAGGATTAGTATCAATGGCTGACGATTGGTCGGCTCCAGCCAAAATAGAACGCCTGTTACTAGCTTATAGCTTATATAAACGTCTACATTCGACTAGCATTGGTTACCAAATCACTAAATTAATACATACATCAATAATTCGGCGAATTATTCCCATGCGATGGTCACTACAATGCACTGGTTTCCATTCACGAAATAACTAATAAAAAAGAGAGTCATAAATTAAAATTCCAACTATATTTTAGGTTGGAAACAATAATTCGTATGTCTGTCAGGTAATTCATGTTTTTGAGGCGATCTTAGAAAATATAAAAATATCTTTAAAATTTAATACTTACTACAGCTGTTGGCAACATAACTATACAAAATATGTTTGCCTGACTGCAGCAAAGCCCGTGAGAACCCCTATCATTAATAGGAATTCTCACCAATATGCCTTCACAGTTATGCTTATAGTACTCTTAAAGACTTTCGCGTTAGGCGTTTGGCATCGATTTATCGGTGTAAAATTTGTGCAGGTAAATCAGGATAAGAATAACTTGTTTCTGTATTGTACAGTTGAAAAGGAAATAGGTTTTTATACCACTAAGGTGGCGAGCAATACTTACGGCCTTTATGGTGGCAAGCAGTTACGGATTTAAAATGGACTTGATAAAATCAAGATTGCATCTACATAATATAACTTGTAAGTTTTTAGGACGATATAAAAAAGATAACGTACAAATTAAATTTCTTAAATTTCTATCGAAAAGGAGTCTACTACACTATGAGATGGAAAAAGAGACAAAACCAGTACTTATATACAAATACTTGTCGCCGGGTTTTAGATAATCCAAAGACTCTACCTAAAAATTGACTTTATGTCGTGAAATAAGGAAATAATGACAGCTGTCAAACTGGGTCTTACATTTGCCAAGCCACACTGGCATCTCAAAATATAATGATATTATTTCCTCTATTACATTTCATTTTCAACTGTAGCAACATCGATACCAACTACCCTCGGCGCTGTATTGCTCTATCTACCAATGATAAACATTAATTTCGTTATTCATAGCACCTCGACACCTAAATCAGTGCTTCCTACAACACTATACATACTAAATAGATTTGTAAATATGTTACCTGTTCGATCTTTGGTACGACCTTTTAATTGGACTATCATATTTTGTAAGGGAAAAGAGTACGCGTCGACATTGGTGGTTGAAAACCATAGATGGCAGCACAATCTCTATATTACAGAACAATGGATTTAATCGTTGCGCAGTCAGCATCAGAAGTATTTATTATCAGACCAGATGGACAAAATTAAGCTTTATTTTAAAGTAATACATTTCTAATTAGAATAACATTCGTTGTGAAATGTGTCACAAAATATATCTCGGAGTCATGCTGTAAACGTCCCAAAATACACCTTGTGCCAGTAGTAATAAGGTTTAAATTCGATTAGCTACTTTTGAAGCTGATTGTAACTGTACAACTAAAAATGATAGTCCAATCTGAATACATTTCACAATCAGCAATCAATGCCATAGACTTCAATTTCAATACAACTACAAACTAATGTCAGCTAGCTGTCACCTCTATTGGAACACGCACCTATTTATTTATAGTTAAAATATTATTGCTATAGTATAGTTAAAAAGGCAAATATTTTGTTCATTGTTTTCTTTCCACGTACTAACTAATACTATTATTATTAATTTCTATGTTATTCGGAAGATTTTGAACAGGTACATTATGGAGTCACATTATTATTATAGATTTGAAAATTTGAGTAATGACGAATTCGAATTTAAAGCGGTTACTTGAATACCAGGTAGATGGCGTCAGTTTTAAGTGTTTTCTTCATAATTTAAGAAAATCCACTACAAACGGTGTGCGGCCGCAAACTGTTCGTCGGTCAGTTCTATTGCGACTACTTGCAAGCCGAAAGCTTAATACATAACACCTTGTAACATAATACAATCAACTTTTAGAGATTTAGAGAATTTTAGAATGTTTAATATATTGCGGGTCACCTGTCGCCATCTACCAGCCATATAAGTAACTAGGTCAAAAGTAGATCCTCTGTAGCATAAACTTTATGTGGCTACTGCACAGCGTAAGTTAATAAAATATCAGTGCAGTGATTACGTAAGGCTGCACGACTGTTCGTTTTTGCTAATGAGGGCTTTCGCGTTTACAAACTCATCAACAGATGGCGTTGTTGAAAAATCAAGTTCGTTGTCAAAATACTGTCGTGCTATTGGACAGCTGTCAAATGAGGAATCCAATCCAGCCAATGACATGGCTTTATTTGACTTCAGACCTCAAGCCCCAGTAGCGACATCTATTGGATTTTGGAATCGCGGCACCCCTAATTTTACCACTTGGAGTATGGACTATTCGCCAAAAACTACGACGAAAAAACCACAAAGTAAACCTTACATAATCACCCCATTCATCATGTGCTAACAGTAAATACTCCAGCATTTCCATTTGATATGCTAAGACACTATTGGACAGCACAGGGTCTCGCGTCAAAGCAGGTCAGACAGACAATATACAGTAACACGGAGCGAGATGGGGTAGTTCTCTAAGGGACGAAATGACGTAATAGGACAAGAAGTTATACGACGGGTATGAACCCTCATGGGAAGTCGTCATAGCTTGAGGTCAGCTTGCAAAAGGACTGATGAGCTTTGGCGGTGTGTGTATATAGGGTGACCTCAAATTAATGACACCAAAGAGTACTGTACATGTGATCGTGATTACAGACAACTTTTACTAAGGCACCAACTTTGAAATCGCGATAAAAAGTCAGCTACTTCATACAAAATTGAAAACGAATTATACCGCAATGAATGAAATAGCAGATTCTTTTTTTGCAATTTAAGAGTTGGTGCCATAGTAAAAGTTGTTTGTTGTTGTGTATCCCTTGATGTCATGAATTTTAAGTCACTCTGTATTTTCAAGTGGAGGCCTCCTTTGGGCAAATAGAGTGTGGGAATTCTTTTGGCTAGATGGTGCGACGATCTGCGCAAACTGAGGATCAGTCTAAGTTGCGCGCTTGGAGAGAGGCCTGTGTGGAGCAGAAGATTGCAGTTGCCTAATGATGAGGCATTTTAGACATGAGTTCATCCTCACGAGCGACATAACTCCTACTTATTAATTAGACAGAGTTCCCATATACTATTTTTGTAAAAAAATTAAGACCAGAAGGGCCAGATCAATTAAAATTAAAAAAAAAAGTCCCCGTTTCAAGGTATTGCGGGGAGAGTGGTAGGAGTCTACCCAGCACTTTAGCCTGCCGGAGATAGATATTCCATGATAGATGATGTTTATTGGGAGCCTGTCAAGAATATTGGAGCAATACTGCGCCTGCAAGCGGGGCGGCTTGTTTTTCATTCACGTAGCCTGTGCCTGGTAAGATAGGGAGAGAGAAATAACGATCTAGCAGACCTACTTTGACGTGCCGAGTCCACATCGTCTCTAAAAAAAAGCTTATGCCACGAATATACGGTAGTGGTCACTTATTTTACTCGTATATAGCAAAAGATAATTGCAAATACATTATCACACTCGTTCCTCATTAAATGGTCACGACTGTATATCGCGAAACATTGAAACTGTCAATTTAACATTATACAAAAATTCGATCGAAGCGGGGGCCATAATATTTGCAAGAACTAGATCAAGGTCGTAGCGGCAACCTTGCGCTTGCGACTCCAATCAGAGCGCACCGCCGGCCAATCACGGGGCCGTATTCGTATGCCAACGTGCAAGTATAGTTCGGCGATTCGTCAGAAACAAGCTAGAGTTAGAAACACTAGTGTAGTTTATCGTTCCGCGCGAGGAGCCCGACTTTTGAACCGGTCGCGTCCGCGAGACCGCTCGCTTTTGTTACCCATCTCTTCTATATTCTGTCGACTGATTTGTCTTATTCGGTAAACGAATATGGCGTTCTAGCGACCAAATACAAGTGGGGTTGTGGTTTGCTTAAAAAATTTAAAACAAAATAGATTTTCGGATTTAAATGTTTTTAAATCTGTGACAAGAAGTGATGGTCAAATTTACTTAAATTTCAATGTCATTGAAATGCACATTCAGTGTACCTAGCGTGATTGACACGTCAATTCGTGATTTTGTTACAAAGGAGACTAGTCAGTCTGGACAGATTTTAACCCTTCTACACTCCTGGTAAGTTGCTAAGAGAAATGAGGCATTGAAAAGTGAGCGTTCGCACAGGTGCGGGCGGTTCTAAAACGGATTCCTAGAAGTAGATAAATGCAGTAATATGGTCGAGACATGGTATAATATAGTTTCACAGGGACCGAGCGTCCACGAGCGCGACATGGGGGTACTGAGTACCCATGACTGTAGCCATCAAAACAAAATTAAACAGTACCAACTTTATTGGTTTTGGTCAACTAAATAAAAAAACCTTTTAAAAACTCTATGTATTGAACCGGCGACTGCGTTACGCCCGGACTAGCAGAACTTGTTTTCTTGGACCTTGGCCAGAGACATACTAACGTGGTGCCTCTGCCACTCTCTAATCTTTTGAACTGATGAAACGACACACTACAGCACAGCGCGTTGTGTATAAGTAGGCGCGGGGCAGATACGAACTAATTTTAACACTAACCTTGCCATACAAAAGCGTAGGTGGCGCCACTGGACAACACAGACTTATACCTGACGCGCTGCGACGTGTTTCTTTAGTCGAACAATTTGTTTTTACCACCGGAATAGAATATTTCTTAATACAATTGGCTAGATTTCTACCTACCTCCCTTACAATGACTACGAACCATGCTGCCCTGCTTTTCTACCCTCAATCCGCGAGTTAAAATGTCAAGTTAGCAACTCTGCACTGTCAAAACATTTAAAATTCGTTCGAGGGAATACTGCGTGACGTCATCTTTCTTAAGCGTTTCTTTTTTTACCAATTTCCTAGACTTACATTAATTACACATACTATGATTTCGTTTATTCCCTTCTCTATTACTTGAAGCTCTATAAACTGATCACAATTTGAACCTAGTCAACTTCCGAATGTTCCTCCGAGTCACAGTCACAGCACGCTCCGTAGTTTCGGCCTATAGCCTATCTAGAGACTACGGTATGTCCTGTCTTCCTAGACTAGCTAGAGAGTACGATCCTAGTTTGTACCGGTCAGTCTACCCTCTTATCGGGGATACCCGGATGCTAGGAGCGGGCGAACTTCAGTGCGAGGTTGAGAGGCTTCTCCTCCTTGAGGGACTCCTTGAGGACGAGGTCCGAGGCCAGCAGCATGGGGAACGTGGGCTCGAGCGCCGGGCCCGCCGTGCCGGTGGCCACGTCTTCCATTTCAGGCCGCTTCTCGGGCTCCACTGGTCTGGAGGGGGTGGGGGGGAAACGGTGACAAATAAAAAATTACAAACAAACAAATAATAATAATAATATAGTAATTGCAGAGCAAAAATGTTGAGCAGGGAGACGTTGTGTTGTCTATAAGTATGATAAGTGGTTTCAAGATACAATTCTTGGTGACAAACAATCAAAGAAATAGGCTTCATTTTCTAAGGTCGACTACGATAGTGGATGTATATCAACAGTGATCTACTTGCATCACTAGCTTCTATATTCTGATTAAACGTCTCATAGGGTACAATACGAAAGCTTAAGTCCATGACCATCTTAAGAATCATATTCCTGAGCAGATGCTAGAAGGTTTTTAGAGCACTCATGAAAAAATACCCTGATGGCCAAGAACGAAGTCTTTCAGCAAGAGGTACAGCTAATGCCCTTTTTAAGCAAATTAAATAATAATCATCTTGGCGTTAATGTCCCGGTTGTGCTCTCGAGAACGAGGGCTCGGTGTCCGCCTTGAGCATGATCCAGGATTTGGCAGGTCAGGTAATTACCGTGAAGTGACTGCCATCTGACCTCCATGACCCTGCTACCAGGGGAACCCGACCAGATTGGATCATGGTTAAGCAAATTAATTTTTGCTAAAGATAATCCAAATACCATGTACGTTTCCGTTTCAGCACAAGAACATATCTTGAAACGGTAACGCCCTTATGCTCTAGTACTGTACAATTCGTAAACAAACCTCGTGGATACTGCCCAAAGAGCAATTCCAGCAGGTCCCATACCTGTACTTCCTAGTGTTGACCGGCGCCAGGCTGGCCAGGTACTTGAGCAGCGTGTGCCTGGTGGGCGGCTCCTGCAGCCGTGACGCCGGCACGTCCACGCAGCACGGCGACCGGGCTTCACCCAGGAAGGACACCGTGTACTTCTCCATTTTGAGGACTAGTAATAGTACGTCTTCGAGGTCCGCCTCGCTGGTGGTGAGGGGGAGGGGTTTTAGTAATAAGTTTGGAGTAAAGATACTCGTTTTTGAGAGAGGGTATACTGTGAAATCGCATGAGCATTATAATCTGAGGCCCTATTTTTGAACCGCTCGCCTCAATTCGAACTGGTTTCAATTTTAATTTATAGAATGAAAAATTCGATATTTTTATGCACGATGCTGATTTTTCCTATTTTAAACCGTACTATGTCGGTGTTGCCAATGTGATTGAATGTACCCTAGTCTTAACATGTTATACCTATCATTGTTGATATTATTACAACTTGTCATATATATTTGTAGTTATTGCCAAATAAAAGCTATGTCTATGTCTATGTCTATGATTTAAAAAATATTAAACTTTTCATGCCGAAAACTAAAATAGAATACCGCTCGAGGCGAGCGAATCTAAAACAGAGCCACTGAACGCCTTCAAGGCTAGAGTGAATAGGCTGTTCCTAGGCAGCTCCTGCTACCGCTACTGCGGCGTAAGGCCAGCTGTTACAACACTGCCGTACCATTGGACAGACATAACAACAGTGAGTTGACGAATCCATTTAAGACAAGGCTTGTATTTTAACAGAAAATCTCACGCCATCTGGTGGTTTAATCTGGTTGTGTGTAATCGTACCAGATTCAGTGTCTTCGAATGAGGCAAAAATTGTCACATGGTAAGACTTAGTCAAGCCTGAGGAGTCCGCCGCAACCCTTATCACTTATCTATTTCTGCCGCCAAGCAACAATGTTTGCATTGTTGTGTTCCGGTTGAGACGATAGGTAGCCAGCGCAATTACAGGTATGAGGCATTTCATTTCAGTTCTCACGATGACAGCGCACCTGCGGTTCTGCATTTTAAGTTACATTGCACGAATCGTAGATGTTACGGGCGACAGTTACCGCTTACCATCAGGTGGCCTGCCTGCTCGTTTGTCATCACGACTATAGCACACATCCCACTTACATAAAGGTCTTTGGCGGTGAAGGGATAAGGTAGCCGCCAATGTTGGCAAGCGAAGATGGAGAAGGTGGAAAAGGGTAATTACCCACCTGGCCGGGTGTTGTGACCAGGGGACCAAGGGTTCGACATTGGATCGTCGGAAGTTGTATATAAGCCGCGCAGTTGGCATATGTCATTAGCGCGATTTAGGACGGCCAGCGCCATCTATGTGCGGATCTTGCCAACCTTGTGTTCGCATACTCCCATAGTTTCCCTATTGGAGCGATAGATGTCGCTACAGGTCTACTCACGCAACGTTATTGGCTAAATGGCATTTAATGACGACACTATCGAACACTGTCTCTTAAGATACAGGATTTATTCCTAGTTTAGGAGGCAGGGTTGTAAATTCTTGCCTTACTACCGTCACTTTGTAATTACCTATGATGTGAAAATGACATCGTTCGTGTCAACATTTCTTTATTTTGTTTTTACTATCACTAAGTAACATAAAGGCAAAATCTCCCAGCTCACCTAGCCGAATACAGGAACTGCGCGAAGTGTATGTTGGACACACAGCCCTCCCGGTCCTCGCTGTCGGTATACAGGTCCGTCTCCCGATAGTACATGTAGAGGAAGTCGTTGAGCTGCTTCGCGATCACCGCGCACCTGTCCTTGTCGCACATCTTGGCCGGCGGGCCCTGCGTTAGCGCACACTAGTGACCACCACCGGCCCGTTTAGTATGGGGGTCGAGACAATGCAACAAGGGGGGAGGTATGGGAGTTTGTATAGGTCAGGAACGGCACCGCCGATCTTCAACCGCACGATACTCTGTAATTACGTCACATCATGCATTGCGGATATTCTGTGACGTCATTCCAGAGGGTGGTATCATGCGATTGGAGATCAGGGGTGCCGCTGCAGCACGGCTAGCACAAGTGTGTCGCGCCGCGAGATAGCGTTTGTTTCCTTCTCTCAATATTATAGATGAAAGAGATAGCAGCAGCTTTGTTGCGCCTTTTCTGGTTTATCACGCGCCATAGCAACTTGGGCTAGCCGTGCATTTGCATGGAGCAATTGCACCAGTGGAGAAAGCTGGGGGATCCCGCTCACTAAACACATGCTGTCTTTATGTTCTTATTCATAAAAGTTATTTAAAGTTTTAGCTTCAATATGGTTTGCCACTTTCTTTCCAATTCAAACATTTTAGTGACAGATAAAGACAAACATATGTTTAATAAAATGGGTTTATGGACCGTCAAATAACTTTTATTAATAAGACCATTAGTATACATGAAGGATTTTTTCGTTAATTGGAGTCATCATATTATGTAACATTCGTGTCAAAGCGCGTCGGCCAATTGCATTCACTATTGCCCTGTCGAAAATCGTATTGATTCGCTCTCCACTGGTTAAATTGCTCCATGCATCGCTCAGATTTGATTGATATTAATGAGTGAGCGATAGACATGCGCGTAATTTCGCGTGCTTATCGATCAACAACCTCTATTGCTCGTGCGTCACCATAAGTACGCAAGCTAATGATAGCTCGCTGTTTGCAAGATTCTTTTTTAGGATTTTAATCGTAGAGAAACTTCGCCGGCGATCCAGGCTGTTTGAAATTTTGTTGATGGCCGCCGATAATAATTTCCCTTCCACACGCGTAGATTTCCTTGTGATAACATCACGTCACATTATGAGTAAAGCTGTCGTATGTCAGCGAACGTCGAGTCGATTCACGAACGTAGAGCTCGTCTAAGCTGAAATGACGCGCCCCACTATCGCGGCAAATGCCGTTGTAATTGGTCATTCAGTTGCCAGTGAGACTCAAACGTAGGAGCACGCGTCGTTCGATTGAGCAGTCGACGCTCCCACACAGACGAAGTGTCGTTATTAATATTTGCACTCACACATCGAAATCAACTGATTAAGTAGTGGGGCGCGTCATTTCAGCTTAGACAAGCTCTACCACGGTTTTGTAGCTCGGATGCCTATCGCCCACTTTAGACACAAACCTATAGGACCTTCGAAGACTAGCGACGCTTTCTGTACATTGTAGGAGACGCATATTCAGAAGTGGTTTCGTTCAGTGGTCACGATCTCTCAAATAGAAATATATTATACAGAACACTTAGAACATCGCTCTAGTCTAGTCTGGTCGAACCTCTCTCTAAAAGGTACCATGGAGCAATTTAACCGTAATGTCGTCCCAAGTGTTGTCTAGTAGAAATATAATTATAACCAGTGGAGTAAGCTAGCGGGAGGACTGCCCTCGCCGAACATACGTTTTTCACGCGAAGGATGCGTCAACCATAGTTATCCTCCGCAGCTAAGACTTCCGCATCAATCGCGATCAGCCAATGACATTCAGCGAAGCCCCCACCGCAAACCGGTGACAAGCACACAAGCGGGAACTAAAACGTTCACATTCGTTCACCACTGGTAAATTGCTCCATGGCTCCAGTGTCAACATGATAACACAATAAAATAAATATTAAACTTAGCGTTAACGTCCCGGTTGTGCTCTCGTGCACGAGGGCCCGGGGTCCACCTCGACCCTGATCCAGGATCTGGCCGATCAGGTAATTACTATAGAGCGACTGCCATCTGACTTCCGTGACCCAGTTACCACGGGAACCTGACCAGATCATGGTTACACATTCAGTGGCCGGAATGTGCAGGTTTCATCACGATGTGTTCCCTCACCGTAAGAGCAACGGTTACTGTTCAACTAATGTACGCAGGTAACTCAGAAAATAGTCATTGGTACATGGTGGCACTGGAGTTCGAACCCGGTATCTCGGGGTACGAGTCGGGCCCCTTAACCATTAGGCCACCGACGCTCCGGTGTACAGTATAATGGTTTCAAAAATTATTGAACAGCTGTGGTACCACCTATCTCCAATTGAACGCCGCCATCTTGATCCCACCCTGTGAAATGACGTCACAGAATTCGTACCGCCGAACTCAGTAACGGTCAGAATGAACGAAATGAATGCCATTGGCGAGTATACAGTAACGATCCGTTTCGCATTTTGATTTAGAAACATCGTACTTTTATAACATAATATTTCGTATATTGTTATTTTGAGTGTATCCTAATTATTCTGCAATGTAAAATTTATTTATAAAACGAGATCAAATAAAAACAGAAAGCTTGAAAATTATGTTTGTAGAATGGAACATAAAATTCGCTCCCGCGAAGTTCGAGTATAACCAACTACATGTCGTTCAAATTTTTACATTTCAGGGTCTTAATTATCGCCATTAATAATGACATCGAAATGTCTGTTGCAGCCCAAACATATTTTCTCAACCATCTTCGACAGTTGTATATTTATTTTGTCGAAGATCAATTTCAGTGACGTTACAACAGTTTGTTGGCTAGAGAAAATGTCGAAATCGAGATGTCACTGCGCCAGAATCGCAGTCCAATATCTCCAGTCCATTCCACAGGGTAGGTCCTACAGGAGGGGAGTTGTGACGTGTCAAGATGGCGACCACCCACCCCACCCGCCTTCGCGCCGTACCTTGACGTTGTAGGGCATCCGGAGCGTGGCGGCGGCGCGCTTGAGGAACCGCATGACGAAGGCGGCGTGCGCGGCGTTGAGCTCGTTGCTGGGGCTGGACACGCGCTTCAGCACGTGCGTCAGGTACAGCCCGAACGCGCGCCGGGACTCGCCCACGCTAAGGGCATCATAACAGTAAAAATACATCTAGGCGATTATGTCCTCGCTCACGAGGGCCCGGGGTCGACCATGATCCAGGATCTGGCAGACACCTTACTTCAGTGGAGCGACTGCCACCTGTTCTCCGTGACCCTGCTACCAGGGGGATCTGACCAGATTCGAGAGTTAAAACAGGGTATCAAATTCGCTGATTTATTATAGGCGCTATTGAATTGTAATTGGATCGCAATAACAGCTCAATGGCGGTTTAACGTGTTTTTGATATTCTGCTACAATTAAAACTGCCATTATGCTGTTATTACGATCTAAATACAATTCAATGAAATCAAGAAAATTTGCGGATTTGAGGCCCAGTACGACGGACCAACCTTCGCAGTGAGGGATAAATCGATCGGACGAAAGGTCGATCGTCGCACGCGACGCACATTGATCTGATCGTTGTCCCGTAAAATCGACCATTTTTGCACCTTTTTGATGTGCCCAAAGATATACAATAGCCATGAAATATCAAACATAATGCGTGTCCGGAGGTAGATCATCGCACTGGTCGTCTCAAGAAATAAATGGAAGATCGATTGTGGCAAAGAAAATACGACTATAGCAACGCAAAATCGACGATCGCAACGACAGACCGACCGATCGAATGTTCCGGGTTTCCTACCGCGTACTCTTGTTTGCGAGTAGCCGGATATTTGGTCGCAGTTGCAGTTGTATGGAAGGAAACCCGGAACATACCTTTAAAATGTGTGATAATAACCGCGATAGTTTAAAACATTAATTTTTAAAACTCTTTAGGCCTCTTTAGAGCTATCTCAGTGGACCACTGAATTTGACATAAAAAAGTCTTACACTACTCTAATTTGATAGATGCTACAGCCAGTGGCCAACGTAGATGACGTAGTGTAGAATTATCTAATAACAATTTCAGTTGCCAAGTGAATTAGCCAATAGCCCTCTGTCTGTAAAGTCTTTCAATAAGAATTGCGGATTTTTTCAAATTAACTACTTTATTTTATGTTATTAACACATAGAAATCCAGTTCACGGTCGATTTACAATTTTAAGTTCAAGTTTAAAACGTTTTTATTCAATAGAAATATTCTCAGAATACACTTATTGAAAGTCCCAGGTATAAACAATATAATAAATGATTAAGAACACTTAATATAAATTAATTTAAGAATACTCAACATAAACCACTATACAATTATTAAACACTCGAACAAATGAAAGAATGATAAGAGAAATTTAGTAAGGACGAAAGATCGACCTTCGCGCATTAAACATCGCGCAACGGAAGATCGATCGTAGCAAAGAAAATACGACTATGGCAACAAAATCGACGATAGATCGATCATTTTAAAGGAATGTTCCGGGTTTCCTACCGCTTACCGTTTGTGGCGTCATAATGACCGACCGATCGTGGCAACAAAAATCTAGAGTTCCAAGGCCAGAGAGAAATCCATGCTCCATCTTCGATCTGGCTAATTCTTTCGTTCTAATTATAGAGATGTGATGATGGTGGCCGTGTAGTGTTCGGCATAGTAGAATCGCACCAATTCCTTACACTCGTAGGTGTCGTATAACGCGACTAATGCACGGTAAAAGCTCTACA
The DNA here is from genome assembly GCA_907269095.1 of Blastobasis adustella. Lineage (NCBI taxonomy): Eukaryota > Metazoa > Arthropoda > Insecta > Lepidoptera > Blastobasidae > Blastobasis > Blastobasis adustella. The sequence goes on along the minus strand of OU026136.1, from coordinate 1,824,796 downwards.
GGTGCGTCATTCGAAGTGTTACCAATGGAAAATACTATAATTTTGTTAATTATGAGTTTTATTAATTAAAAGCTTCAATATATGGAAATAAGTTTTGTAAAGCTTGACCAGCGACAGAGGTGACGTGTTAATCGTGGCGCTAGTTCTGCGTTTTATGTAGCAACACCGGAAGTAGTATCATCAAATTCATATGACGCTATAAGAATGTCAGATGGACAGTGATGTGATCGTACATTTTTATATATCGATATACTTTTTATTAAATAAAACGTTGAGTAAATAATAAATATTAAAACTACCGTTCGCTTACCGACCTTTATAACCGCATTCTCCTCACCGGTAAGATATCCGAAGAATGAAGGCTGAGTATTATTACTCCAGACTATAAACGCAAGGGCTCGGTGCGGGAGTGCACCAACTACCGCGGTATAAAGGTGATGTCTCACACCATGAAGCTCTTCGAACGCATTGTGGACTCTTGGATCCGACGGGAGTGTACAATCTCGGAGTGTGGGTTTTGGCCGGGTTGTGGGACCATGGACCCCGTATTTGCCCTGAGAACTCTCATGGAGGGATACAGATCAAAGAACACGCCCCTCCATTTCCTGTTTCTGGACATGCAGAAGGCCTTTGACTGTGTCCCTCGGGAGATGATCTGGTGGGCACTGCGGTCCAAGTCGGTGCCCGAGGTCTATATTGACATTATCCGCGACATGTACCGCGATTCCGATTCAATAGTGAGGACTGCTGTTGGTGACACCAACCCGTTCCCTATTACCGTTGGGGTACATCAGGTCTCTGTGCTCAGTTCACTTCTATACAACGTGATATTAGACGTACTGTCAGACAGCATACGAGACTACCATGAGGTGCCTCCGTGGCTTCTCATGTATGCTGACGATATCGCGTTGATAGAATCGGACAAGGGGCGTATAGTCCAACGTGTAAAAAAGTGGAAGGAATCACTTGAGAACGGCGGTCTGAAGATTAATGTGGCGAAGACAGAGTACATGGCCTGCAACAGTGCAAATCTCGCACCCGTGCGCATAGGCGAAGATGAAGTCGAGCGCACGGATCAGGCCAGATACCTGGGGTCTGTACTAAGCGCAACTGGGGACAGCGACGTCAAAGCCCGAATATCCGCAACTTGGGCTAAATGGCGGGAGGTGACAGGTGTCATTTGTGACCCTAAAATGCCGATAAAGCTGAAGGGACAGGTCTATAAGACCATCATTAGACCTGCTCTCTTATACGGCAGCGAGACTTTGCCTCTACTAGAGCGACACAAGCAGGAGCTGCGCGTCTCGGAATTGAAGATGCTGCGGTGGATGCGTGGAGTTTCACGAAAGGATCGCGTTCGAAATTCCCACATTCGAGGTACCCTTGGCGTCAGTGACATCGCAGAAAAGCTGCAAGAGTGCCGCCTTCGATGGTATGGCCACGCAAACCGGCAAGTTATGTGGGAAACAAGTGTCTGGCCATGCCGACCCCGCCGGGCACGGGAAGGAGAGGCTGGCCCAAGAACCGATAGCTTGACTAAGGATGCCGAAGACCGAGCGAGGTGGGCCAAGAGTAGCAGGAAGGCGGACCCTGCGCTTTCGCGTGCCGCGCGGGGGCGCAACCGGGACGTAACGCTACGATGATGATGATGGCTATTACCATCTACTATTATTTTACGCGTCGCGTTACGTATCGTTCGAACTCAACTGGCCCTTATTCAAAATAAAGAACAAAAAGGTATTAAAATGTTCTTCTTATCAGTCATTTCGGACACCAGTTTTCCAATATTATTTAATGGTGTAAGGGCGGGACGATATGTAAATAAAACGATGTCCGAGGTTGAGATAGTACTGCTTTATTAATTATAAGACAAGCCTATTTATTAGTTAGTATACATCTAATGCATAATAAGTGTACATTCTACAATGGTAAAGATTCAATTCCCTCGGCCTTACGTCTTTCTAAATATGTAATATACACGATTTACTTTTTCTTTATTGGCTTTCGCATCCGACTCAGCGATGGCAATCCATGGGTTCTTGAGCCGCCCACGGGGTCTCTTTCCTGATACCAGCAGGTTCAGGCACCTTTTCCCCACGAATCCCTGGGGTTTTCGCAACACGTGACCATATTTTTAGCCATAACATGCTATAACTTTTGTTAATGTAAGCTTGTTGGTTGTGCAAAATAAATAAATAAATACCAGTGCAGGCGAGCCCCTCGACCTTATTCGCGGTATCCCTCACGATGATATGATAATTACTTGTCGAAATTGTGTAGGTACATCGGTGCTATTGACTTGGAGTACCAGGAAGCTATCAGGAAGCAGGAAACCCTTTCTTATATGGTTATCGACAAAAATATGAAAATTACATTGAATCGATCGATATCGATACTTTTTTACTCTTTGAATCACTATGAACTTATTTTGACGCTTTCGTAGTGACATTGTCACAATAGTTTTCCTTCCGTTTTCTGTTTAAACCGTTTAAACCGACTAATTTCAGAAGGTATACAATGACGAAGACGGTGTTAAAGGCTTTAGGTTATTAAATAATGTCGATGAACATTTTCGTTTTTTTCGTCTATTATTATTGCCAGTAAAATAACTTTAGTATACTCATTTTTCCGCAACCTGACAACCTAACCTAACCTATATACCACAGACATAACAGACTAAACACAAATCACAAATATTCCCTGTTCGCTCGCTCTACAATGATTATGAATCTTGCTATCCCGTTTTTTCATCCATTGGAATAAGTTCACGGAAAATGACGTGCGCAATGTTTTGAACGTTCGACATATTGCTCGAGGGCCTAACGACCTGACGTTTCTTTTGAAACATCGGTGTAAATTGTATAATTTCCTAATAAAATTTAAATCAAACCATTTAAAAGATTGTAATTTTGTGTGTAATTTAGTGCACATTTATATGAAAGCGCGAAGTATGGAAATACACCTGGATTAACCTTGCACCGGTAAGTAAACATTCGTGGTCGCGGCGATCGGGAATCAATTTTAGAAATTGTGACAAAAATATGCATCGTAATAGTGAGAATTTGCAATAATTCAGATGCTTTACCTTAAAACAACATGCCATTAGAGATAAATTCAAGATTATTGGCAAATTGAGCAATATTTCGGTGTCTAAATATGTACGAAAATATTTTGATGCTAACAGGGTCGGACTTAGTATTTATTGTATAGAATTTTAATACTCAAATCTTGTAAATAGCGGTCCACAATTTTATATGTATTAGGGTTTCATACCAAAAATATACCTAGATGACATTTTAAATGTTCAGACTTTTTGAGACAGTTTTATGAAACAACGGATTAATCGCGTATCAACGTTTATTTACATTAATATTTGTTTTTCTAGGTTTCCTAAAGATCATACATGGTGATGTCTCTTCTGGGTGATGGTTGCAAATTGGAAGTGCTGCGTTGTAAACATTTTGAAGAACAAGATAATAATTAGATGCAAGTCCTTTCTGTCCTGGTGCACCAGCATTATATTAATTTTTACTGAAAACAGACTGTGCTGCCTGTTTAATATATTCATGTACCTATCCTTTTCATTATTATTCTTTTTTTCATGACTATGTCCTCTAGAGGACATCATATTCAATGTATTGTGTAGTCACACCTGTGGACAATAAAGACGCCTCTAACGATAAGTAAGCAGGTACCTACTTAGTTCAGAAGTTATGAGGCAACAAATTAACATTAATACTGGTCGAAATCATAACCCTCCTTTTTGCAAAAGCAAGTACTGCCGATTCACGGTATGTAGGATCGAGAGATCGAAAAGACGGTGGTCGGTATCAGGGCGTGTTTATTATAATGACAATATTAAATTATAAGGACAAATTTAAAAAAATTGCGTAATCTGGAGCGAAATACAAGTCAGATTTGTTTGTGTTCGTTATGAGTAGAAAGTCTTGTAGAAATAGAGTAGAAAGTCAAAATATAACTTATCTGCAGATGAGCTGCCTTGTTCCGTCTCTGCATTTGCATTAGTGTGTGTGTTATAGACATGTGTGACATTTTGTCTCGTATTTAAACTCGAAATGTACTCTCTGCTTCTGTATATAAAATTTTATCTCTATGCCTAAATCCCTGGTTTCCCTATAAAAGGTTTTATATCGAAAAAGATCAAATTTTCAAGTCAGTCCCGTTCGTGCAACGAGCGAATTCTTCGGGACATACTCGATGATGTTATGCGCGCTAAAAGTGTTTACATCAAACAATAACCTATTTTTATTAAAAATTTACATGTTTATTCGGCATACTGAAGTTTTTAATTTTAAAACTCAAAATTGACAAAATTATAGCATTTTCAATCGGTCACACTTCGAGTGACGCAGCCTGTATAGTCCCCGTAGGCTGGAAAATGGGCAGCAGCTCCATTTTTATATTTATAACACTGCAATCGCGAACCCGCCTGCCAAGCGTTGCGATTTTAACAATCCGTTTCAAGGGAGAGGCCTTACCTCCTGCCACTGCAGGGTTACTGTTATGGGCTGTGATAATAATGATAAGTTTCGGCTATGTTAAGTCCACTCACGTGAGCCGCAGTCCATCGACGAGCTGTCTCTTGACGATCTCCTTGGCGCGTCTGGTGTGCTGGTCGCGGTGCTGCTGCGCCGGCTCGCCCAGGCTGATGGCGGGCGCCGCTCCGGATACTGTCACTGCTTCGTAGCGCTTTAGCCTGGAATGGGGGTGAACCATGTCAAAAGACCACTAAATAAATTGAAGGTTAGGTTAGAATCCGCAAGGTTATAGCTGATAGGTATGATTCACTATGGCAGACAAGTCAAGGTTGTCATATAGGTGAATCATATCTCATATTCCAGTATTAAAAATTGAAGATACCTGTACTACTAACAAAAATGGATCCCTGTTGGCTAAATAAAATAATTTGAAATAGAAATTGAAAGAAACAAGAATATTCATGTAGGTGATTTTGTTCTGCAGAAACAGGGGGTCTGAAAAGGCTACATTAGCGTCTCATACTGTGATTCATATTAATTTGTCACAAACTTGTCACAATCTGCAGCGTCGCTGTGGACATTGACATGACAATTCAAAATGGCGTCACTTAGTTCCAGTATTGGCCACCGGATCAGATAAGTTTGTGGCGCTCTAATACGAATCATATATGAAACGGTAATGTGGCCTTGTGGACAAGCTCTGTTCTCGGCCAGCCAACTTCCTGACCACTCAGAGTTATAATAATAATCATCTTGGCGTTAATGTCCCGGTTGTGCTCTCGAGAACGAGAGCCCGGGGTCCGCCTTGACCATGATCCAGGATTTGGCAGATCAGGTAATTACAGTGGAGCGACTGCCATCTGACCTCCATGACCCTGCTATCAGGGGAACCTGACCCGATTGACCACTCAGAGTTATGGGCACTAAATAGTGTTCGCACCACAAACGCTCAAAGCAACGTAAGGAGGACGAATGATGTCGAAAGTAAATAATGTCAGAGAGTGGTGGGTGATGCCGAGCACGGGTGGTTTTAAAAGGCAGTGGTGTCAAAGGCGGATGGTGTAAATGAGCGATTGTGTTAAAGACAGATGGTGTCAGTGAGCGGCGCGGTGATGTCAAAGACAGGTGGTGTTACAGTGCGAAGGTGTTAAAAGCGGGTGGTGTTAAAGGCGGGTAATGTCAGTGAGCAGTGCGGTGATGTCAAAGGTGGATGGTCTCAAAACGCGGTAATGTCTAATTCCGATCGTGTTGAAAGGGTGGTATCAGAGAGCAGCGGTGTTAAAGGCGGGTGGGGTGTCAAAAGGCGGTGGTGTCAAAGACGTGGGTGGACATGAAGAGGGTGGTGTCAGTCGTATCGAATAGACTTTATATATAGTAACATTAAAGTTTAAATTATTTTAGCAGTTCAAATCAATCTGCCCCATCTCTCGCTTATCTACGTCCCCCATACCTCTGCGGCGTGTCGGTGGCGCTGGTGGCGGCGGTGGCGTTGCTGAAGTGCGGCAGCACGTGCGAGTGCACCAGCAGGTTGTAGTTGTGCGCCACCACGTTGTAGTTCGCGTTGTTCTTCAGGGAGGTCGAGCAGATGGGCACGCCCGTCACTGGGTCTAGGGGTGCGGCGGCGAATAAGCGAAGTTATGCTGTGTTTGACACTTTATGTCAGATTATCAGAAAGAAGTCCACGACTTTTTGCTAATGCGCAACAATCATGTGAAATATCAATTTGGCATTCTGCTAATCTGTCGTTGTGCTTATCTGGCATACTACTGGTCTGACATTCTGTTAATTTGACATGTTATCATTATCATCAACTTCCCTTTAAAGTTGACAGTACGGTATCATAAAAAGGTGCCGCGGGAGACTTAAGAAACGTCGTCATTTTGACGTTACATAGACGTCGCTGAACCGGATGCCCAAGACCAGGCGAAATGGAGCTGGAAGTGCAGGAAAGTTGACGATGACGATGAACCCTTCAAAGTACACTGTTAAGAACATCCTCCCAAAAAAAAGGAATGGAGTGAAACGGCATTGAGCATAATTTTTTTTTAATTGGTCTATTGGATACAGACGGATACTATTACCGTGCCCGAGCCGTTGCCATGTACATTGAACATAGTAGCAGCGACAAAAGGGATATTATTACGAAAGGCCTCCGACAGACAGTCGCGCGTCTTGCACCGATGCAGAAACGCTTGATAATGCAACTAACGCGCGACTGTATCAATGTAGTCATCATTATCATGGCAACCGAAAGACGCCTACTGCTTGGTATAGGCCTCCCCCAGAGGTTTTTACAACCGGTCCTGTGCCGTCCGCATTCAGCTGGTACCTACAACTTTTATCATTCGTTGGTCGTTGGTCCATTTTGCAGAATCCTATTGACGCTACGTGTTTTGGTACATGGTCGCCAGTCAAGAACTGCCCGATCGGCCTCTTTGACATCTCTTCAGCGAGTTATGTGCACTGTTTCAGTTGCGGGTTCCAAGACTAGTTTGGCCTCGGGCGGGCCCGGGTCGCCGCGGTAGGCAGAGACGGGTGCCCCCCCCCCCCCCCCCCCCCCCCTTTAATATTTTTTAAACAATACTTTAAGAATGTCCACTCACCGAGATACTGCGAATACTTCTGCCAGCTGTTCTGCGACGGAAATATCCTGACGAACCCCCCGCGACGAGCATACTGCGCCCTCACAGCCCTCACTAGCCTCAGCTCCTCCCCAGTCAATGCAGCCGCCCCCCCCGCCCCCGCAGCATTCCCCCCCCCTGCGGCCCCCTTCCCGTCCTTGCGCACCACACACACGTTCTCGGCCGAGTGCACCCGGCGGCACTGCGCGCAAAAAAAAAATGGTGTGTTTCTCTGGGGGGGAAAAATTTTTGGGCTAGTTTTGGGGGTAGTTTTACAATTTTGATAGTTTAGTCTCAAACACGGTTGTAGTATCGAATTTCGACCCGAGGATCTATCTCGAAATACTCGAAATCCAGTGGACATTTATCAATTATCAAGAGGTAAAACAGTGGCGGTTGAGCAATCAAAACTGAGGGTCTACCGCGTAAAAAGATTAACATGAACATAAAGTTCTTATCTGCACTGATGGCAAAACTGGAACTAATTGTCGCCATTTTGAAATGTCATGTTCTCTTAACAACAGCTACGCCGTAACCAGGTCAGAAGAGTTAGTGTCACGATTGCAAAGGGTGGACTTCAAACATAAAAAATAACCTATGTTTATGTTAATATTTTAACGCGCTAAACGCTAAGTTTGGATTACTAAACCGTCACTGCTTTAATCATATCAGTCGGAAGACGCCCACTGCTGGGCATAGGCCTCCTCCATAGATCTCCACAAAGGTCAGTCTTGTGCCTTCCCTATTCAGCAGGTACCTGCGAGCTTTACCAGATCATCGGTCCACCTTGTGGCAGGCCTACCCACGCTGTCTTCTGGTACGTGGTCGCCACTCGAGAACTTTCTTGCCTCGTCGGCCACCTATTCTGCGAGCTATGTGCCCTGCCTATTGCCACTTAAGCTTGGCAATCCTTCGGGCTATATCAGTTACCTTAGTTTAGGCCACCTCCTCCGTTCGTATTCCTCATATCTGAGGGTGTGACCTCTCTCCCTCATATTTCTGTCACGGACAAAGGCACGCCATCTTACCCAGTCCCCAGCACAGTGCGGAGCCTTGTGGAGCGCAGGTTACTGTTTTACCTATCTATAAATGTCCAGTGATCCGTGTGGCCGCGTGATGTCCGGCAGAGTGGAATAGCACCAACCCTTTACACTCGCGGGTGTCGTACAAGGCGACTAATGTTTTCGAGACAAAAGATTCTTCTATAGACTTGAAAAAGGGGCAGCAGCGTTTTCCATTGTTACATTTACAACACTGCGATCTCCGACCCGCCTGCCAAGCGTGGAGATTATGGCAATGACCTCCCCTTCCATGGCCCTAAGTCCTGCAGTGGACCGTTATGGGTTGTGATGATGAAATATCCGATGGATTTGGACTACCAATAAAACAGTGTGTGCGTCACTCACCGCGCCGATGCGCATCTTGAGCGAGCCGATGGGCGCGTTGTCAGTTCGCGTCATTGGTAAGGCGGGCAGCCCCACCAGCGTCAGCGTGTCGGCCATGAGGGCGGACTTTACGCGCGCGTCAAGCGGCGAATCGCACGCCAGGCTGGGGCACGGGGGACCATAATGTTAAATTTTTTTTTGTAATAGAGCTAAGCGAACGAGCAAGCAGAGGTCCTTTTTTTGAGCCCCTCGCATCCACGCGTGCCCTCGCCTTCTATTGCCTGTCTTTTCTATCTCTTGCAAACTACCGCGAGTGTGAAAGAGGCAGCGCACGCGAGCGCTCGGGTGGAAGCGAGCGATTCAAAAATAGGGCGTCTAGTCACCTGATGGAAAGTGATCACCGCCGCCCGTAGACAGGTATCTACGGGCGGCGGGCAACACCCGGGCAGTTGCAAATGCGTTGCCGGCATTTGAGATAGTTGGCTCGTTTTTTTAAATTATGTCAAATCGAATTCGAAAGTAAGACGTATTAATATGACAATAATAAAGCTGGTACGAATGATCGGCGAGGGTCATTTTTCTCGCGGGTCGTGAGACCTTTTAACATCCTACATCATTTGCACACTGAGATAGATTTATTTAACACAAAGCTGGAGTCAGTAAAGCGAGTATATGCAGAAAAATTATTTCATTCTTCCGAGGACGCAACATAAAATTATAAACTAATTTACACTAAGATTAATCAGATTTCTTACAATAATTTATGTAATTCTGTACAAACTGTAATCCTACTTCTAGTATCCCGTATTATTTAAATAACTATCTGCGAGCACCTGATAATGGTAAAGTAAAATAAAATAAAATAAATAATAATATTCTTGGACAAATTCACACAGCGCCATCTAGCCCTAAAGTAAGCAAAGCTTATGTTATGGGTGTTAGAAACTGATAAACTACTTTTATACTTTCTTCATATACATACTACACGAAGACCCGTAATAGAAATCAAAATTGATCATTTCAATTTCTGCTAGGCCGGGAATCGAACCAGGGACCTTTGCGTGGCAAACCGGCCACAGGGAAAATTCGGCGCTTCAGCCGAGAGCCCTGCCGAATATTCGTCCGAATATTCGTCGCCTCCTTCATCAGTACTCCCATATAAAATGATGGAAAACTATTGATGCTATATCGTAGCCTTACCTAGGCGAGAGGTTGATCTCTAATAGCCAGGGTTTCAGCATGTCGTCGACCAAAATGTCGTAACCGAACAGTTCTGTGGACAATAAACTGGGAATCAGGCTCTATTCACATGGCCTCGAACGGGAATGGAGGCGATTTTTTTGTACATAGCAAGCAGGTGTACAAACTATATTCAGAGAATTCAGGACACTTCCGTGAAATATACCTTTTTCAACTTGGACATAATGCTCATATTGCTGCGTACAAAAAACTCGTTCCCATTCTGTTCCGTCACAATGTGAATTGAGCCTTGTGGTTGTCGTATTCGGTACTACCACGCTACTACTCCGGCTTACTAACTACTACTAATATTGTTACTTTCTAAGAACTACGAAAGCGGAGCAAATGATGTTACATTTTAATAAATGTCGCCATCCATGAGGACATGCTAAATGGGGACATACTAGGGATGCCAGGTTGTTTATTTCAGGACCTCGTTGTTCATGTACTTCTACATAGTACATTTTAAGGGCTTGTTCCGGGTTTTCTACCGCGTACCTTTGTTGACGAGTAACCCGATATTTCGACGCAGTTGCATGCATCATGGTCACGGGACGGCAAAGGTACGCGGTAGTAAACCCGGAACATACGCTTAAAATGTGTGAAATTAACCGCGATAGTTTAAAACATTATGATATACATAGTATACACCAAATCCGCTTCCCGCCGTCTGTATCTATGTATGTGTACAGACAGCGCACAAAGCCCCCAAAATGCCCCAGAAAATGAGAACGTCAATTCCTGGATCGTATAGTTACTTTAATAAAAAAAAATAAGCATTTCAATATATAATTTCGTAAGACACATCGTTAGCGCGATTTAAAAGACTATCAGCGACATCTAGTGAAATTTCTAAGAACTTATGGTTTAACTTTGGACAGTATGCTTAGATCTTTTAAACTACGCAACAAATTTTAATGCAGTATTTCAACAATAGATAGTGATTTAAGAGGAATGTTTACAAGCAAGAAAAAAAAGGGTACGTAGGGGTAAAGTGGGTGTACGCGAACGAAGTCGCGCGGGGTCCACTAGTAAATTGAAACTTGTTTTAAACTATACTCGCGTTATTAACACATGTTATTATACTAAACGGGACTCACACGCGACGAACCTTTTCGATTTGTTTTTCAGACTATTCGGTAGAGTTAAGGCGTATTGATGGTCTGCTATGGCAGATTAATTCGTCTGGCGATTTTTTACTGCTGCTATATGCCGAAACGTTGGGAAAATAAATCGTAAAGGTACGTCGCATGTGAGTCCCGTTTAGTATAATAACATGTAGTACATTGGATAAAAACAAATATTTGCCACTTGTCACTGCCAATTCCGGAGCCGTGTGGTGTCCGGCAGAGCAGAATAGCACCAACCCCTTACACTCGTGGGTGTCGTAAGGCGACTAATGTTTTCGAGGCAGAAGATCTAGAGACTCCGTTAGCTGGAAAATGGGCAGCAGCGTTTTCCATTGTTACATTTACAACACTGCGATCTCCAACCCGCCTGCCGAGCGGGGAGATTATGGAAATGACCTCTCCTTCCCTAGAGGCCCTAAGTCCTGCAGTGAACTGTTATGGGCTGTGATGATGAAAATACAAACAAAAACATGGGTGATGCCCCTGGTATTGCAAACGTCCACAGGCTGCAGTGACTGCTTTCCATCAGGCAGGCCGTAAGCTTGTTTGCCACCTTAGTGGTGTAAAAAAAACCATATATATGCTACCTACACACTGAACTCACCGAAGCAGTTGAAGAAGTTGGGCACGAAGACCCTGGCGGCGGCGGCGATGGTCTGCGCGGAGGACAGCACGGACTTCACCACCATGTCCTCGATGGCGGCCATCAGCTGCGTGGTGTTGCGGCCCTGCTTGCGGAGGTGCCGCAGCAGCGCCGACAGCGTCCACTTGTGCCCTATGTTGCCCGCGTTCGGGTCGTCGCATCTTGAATCAATCATCCTTATGTAGTGGATCTTCCGGCTATCCGCACGAGCCGCTTTAGTTCAACCTTTATAATGCGTACGGCCACGGAATGGAACGCATTACCCGCGAATGTGTCATTATAATCTAGACGCCTTTAAGGCCAGAGTGAATATGCTGTGTCTAGACAGGCATGCTCCATCAGCAGCCGCATCGTCACTTACCACCTGGTGAGGTGGCGGTCAAATGCCCGGCTAGTCAAACAGTAATAAAAAAATATTTATTTCTTAAATCTTCACAATGTATGAGGTGAGTCATCAATTTTAAGTACCAATTGTATTCTTTTGATTGTGCAATAAAGTATTATTCGTTCATTCAATCATCCCCAGTAAGCAATAAATATACTTGTGTTGGGGTGGCTCGCTCTTTCCCTTAGTTGTATCTTAATTTATTTTGAGACGCTATATCGCTACATCTTATGGGCGAATAAATAGTATAAAGATAAATATGCTTGGACAAATTAACACGGCGTCATCTAGCCACAAAGTAAGCTAAGCTTGTGTTGTGGGTGTTAGATTTTTGTAACTTTTTTTCTTATTCTATTCAGTGACAAACGAGCAGACAGCCCACCTGATGGTAAGTGGTAGCTGTCGCCCATAACATCTATATTACATACATTTAGGTTGCAGGTAAAAAATATGCAGAACAGCAGGTGTGTTGTCACTGTGAGGTGCGGTGTCACAAGACAAAATGCCTCATGCCTGTAATTTATTACATTTGACTAAATTCAGAAGCAAAAAGCGTGAGAGCAAATCAAAGTGGAATGTAATGCTTATAAACTAAGGTCCATTTCTGTATCACACTTTTTGAAAAGCGGAGCGACGCGTAACATAATAATAAGTGATGCAAAAATGGAGCATATACTATGAGCTATACATTCCACTTTGATTTGATCTCATGCTTTTTGCTTGCGATTTTTGCTTCTAAAATTAGACGATTGAATTTAGCCAAATGTAATAAGCGCATAAAATGTGTGAAAGTGTCAAAAGTGCATGATATTATTATAATCGACAGTTATCACATTCTATTAGACGGGCAACTCTCGCACTGCGATTTCGATACACATATCGAATTCGACATTATCTCTAGATTAAGGGATTTTGGCTGCAATAAAGATTTCAGGTGGGCGAAGCACTACGGGGAAAAGCAGTGACCGTATGTATGTATGTCTATATGTACATAGAGATTTCAATTACATTTTTAATAGAGATAGGTGGTTTTTTTAAGGATTTCGAGATGTCTGGTTTCGAGTGATTTCGCGGTGGACTGCTAGTTTGTCGCTGAGTAATATAAAACATTTTTTATATTACTAGGTACAATGCACCAATACATTTTACAAAAAAAAAATTTGGAATTTGTATTTTGATTTTATTGTAAAAAATCGCTTTGAATACTAACGATTTAATACCTATTTAATTTAAGTTATATGTTAAAATAACACTATGTAATAATAATTTGTAACAATTTGGATTTAACAAAGCGGGCATGTAAATTTTAAATTTATGCAATAAATAAACAATGATCAATGATGCTCTTGTGGTGAGGGAAAACATCGTGATGAAACCTGAACATTCAGGCGACTGAATGTATAATCATGATCCAATCGGGTCAGGTTGCCCTGGTAGCAGGGTCACGGAGGTCAGATGACGTCGCTCCCCTGTAATTATCTGATCGCATCCTATTTTTAGGCATTGAATTTAGCGGCCTTGGTAATTATTCTGCTTCTAACCAAATGTTTTTTCCTAAAATAACAGCACTTTCACATCCCTTAAGGCCTTATAGCAGGTTTACATTGGTCAAGTGTACAGCATAGTTGACAAGTGAGCAACTACACCGGTGTAAACCGAAGAGTAGCAAGTCCGTATGTGCCACGAGCACACATGTGACGAGAGTCGCTGTTATTGACATGTCATTTCAAAATAAAGTGCCGCCATTTCTCCATAGTTCCAGTTATTTTTAATTTTATTGACAATTTAATACTGACATTAACTATTTTTAATTGTATTTTTAATTATTATTATGACATTTACATGAACTGATTTAAATTAACATGACATTTTGAATTAATTGTTTATAATATTTTATTAATATAATGACCTAATTATTATCATAAATCTAATTAATAATTTTTTATGATTATTTATTGTTCTAATGAATGTTAATATTTCAATATTGAAATTAACGATATGTGTTAATTTTATTCTATTGATAACTGAAATGACGATGTATATTTAATACTATAAATAAATGAATATGAATATGGCCACCGGGTCAGATAAGTTTGTGGCACATACGCCACTGATCTTGACAAATGTAAATCTGCTATAACCGCTGTAAGCTGTACCTAATAACGAATACACTACTCACTTGATATAATCCGTGTGGTACTTATTGATGCTGTAGTTGCACAGATGCATGCAAGGGTTCCAGAGGTTCTTGTTGGTCTTATCATACTTCACAGTGGCGAACCTCACCAGACCCTCCTCATAGAGGTATATGAGTAGGGGGTCTATGGAGGTCACGCACACGTAGAGTCGGAGGTCGCACTTGTGCCCTCCAATCAGGAGGGGTTTGTCCACGTATTTGGCTACGACGACGTTCTCGCCTTTCGGTATTTGCTCTGGCTGGAAAATTGGACCGTGTTCAGTTGTTGCGTGAGAGACAATTTATTGATTCGCACTGAAAACAAGAACGCAGGACACAGGAACGCAAGTGTCCTATTTGTCCTACAAGTGTGTAAATATTCCAGGGCAGGCTTTACATTACCAGGTGGTAGGTCTCTGTCAAGCCTGAGGAATCCGCCTGGGTGAGTACCACCGCCTTATCTCCCGCTAAGCATCAATGCTTGCATTGTGTTCCGGTTTGGAAAGATAAGGTAGCCAGCGCAATTACAGGCATGAGGCGTTTCATCATGCATGAATCGTATATGTAATGGACGACAATTACTGCTTACCATCAGGGGGCCTGTCTGCTCGCTTGTTACTGCGTAGAATAAGAAAAGACTTAGAAAGTTATAGGTTTTAAGACTTCCGTGGTTACGCCGACAAAATTAAACAATTATTTATAAAAGATTACTTCGTTGACTCTGAACTTTGACCACACATTTTTCATTTGCATACCTACAATTTAAATATATTATATATATATATATATATATATATATATATATATATATATATATATATATATATATATATATATATATATATATATATATATATATATATATATACATATTTTAATGTCTATCTAAATAACTATTACTTTTAAGCTAGTTTACTCAGCAAATAAAACGAAATGTTGGCTTACGCATTACACATATTTGTTACCTACAGGTGGAGACTTGTAATTGGCTTCCTGTTAACTGTATAAGATACCAATTGCAATGTTATAGCTGTAAGTCTTCCGAAAATAAATAAATAAATAAATATTCACTACAATTTCACTGCACATATTGCCGGGTGTCGACTTGTGACCATGCCGTATGAAATTGCGTCGAAATGTCGCGGCAAAAACAATATTAACCATGGTTACAAACCCGATAATATGTGTAGTTAAAGTGTTTTGAGAAGTTACCGCATCGAATTGACTACATAAACGCAAGTTGTGGAATGAGCTCCCAGCCACAGTGTTTCCTTTGGACTATGAAATGGGATCGTTCAAGAGGTATATTAGAGGTTTCCTTAGAGGCGGGCAACGCATTGGTAGCGCCCCTGGTGATGCTGATGTCCATAGGCGGCGGTGACCACTTTCCATCAGGTGGCCCGCATGCCTGTTTGTCTGCCGGATAACATAAAAAAAAAATTTACATATGAGTCGCCAACTCACCGAATTGACAATATAAATCCCACGGCCCCTGCTCGAGGCCGCCGGCTTCACGATCCAGGGGCCCTTGGTCCGGTAGTGCGTGGTGCACAGCTCCTTGTACTCGACCGGCATCAGGAACGTGGTCGGTATGAAGTCGAAATGCTTCAGCCCGCGGAAGTATTGCATCTTCTCTATGTTCTTGAATAGCTTGTCTTTGCGGGTCAGCTCGTAGGACCTGGGAGTGGTGGGAGGGAGTGTATTTGTTAAAGGATTCTAGGTTTAGTAGCACATTCAAGCGACTGGATGTGTAACCATGATCCAATCTGGTCAGGTTCCCCTGGTAGCAGGGTCATGGAGGTCAGATGGCAGTCGATTCTCTGTGATTACCTGACCTGCCAAATCCTGGATCATGGTCAAGGCGGACCCCGGGCCCTCGTACGCGAGAGCACAACCGGGACATTAACGTCAAGATGTTTTTTTTTTAATTCTAGGTTTTGTAGATTTCAATTAACAGTAACCTAATCGACAGATGTCGTAAATCCTTCGACCAATTTTCTACATCCTACTAATATTATACGAGGGTGGTCTGATAAGTTTCCGACCTAACAAAGATACAAGACATTTTTTCTAATTTTTTTATTTTATTTTTTAACATAATCTCTTTGTAACTCTACACACTTCTCCCGGCGATGCTCCCATCTCTGTAACCCGTCCAAATAGTACTCGGCGTTTTTCTCTACAAAATAGTTGTTCACGAAGGTGATTGCCTCTGCATTTGACGAAAATCTCTGTCCTCCGAGCGCAATTTTTAGATGAGGATACAAAAAGAAGTCGCTAGGGGCTAGATCTGGTGAGTAAGGCGAATGGTCAAGCAGTTCAAACCGTAATTCGTGGATTTTCGCCATGGCAACCGCTGATGTGTGAGACGGTTCGTTCTCTTGAAACAGGATTTTCTTTTTCTGCAAATGTGGCCTTTTTTCCGCAAGTTCTGCATTAAGCTTGTCAAGTAATGATGCGTAGTATGCTCCTGTAATGGTTTTTCCTTTCTGAAGATAATCCATTAAAATAACTCCACGACTATCCCAAAAAACAGTCGCCATCACTTTCCCAGTCGAAAAAACAGTTTTTGCTTTTTTTGGAGCTGGTTCCCCCTTTGCAGTCCACTGTTTGGACTGTATTTTTGTTTCAGGCGTATAATGATGTATCCAAGTTTCATCTACAGTAATTAATCGGCGCCAAAACTCGGATTTATTGCGCCTAAACTGCGCCAACAGAGCGTGGGAAATGTTCATTCGAACACGTTTTTGGTCTAACGTGAGCAAACGCGGCACCCAACGCGCGGACAGCTTTCTCATGTCTAAATGTTTATTTAATTAGTGACAAACACGTTCTTTTGACATGTTCATAACCTTTGCTATCTCTCTCGCTTTAATTCGGCGGTTGTCTAGCACCATTTGGTGAACTTTGGCGATGTTTTCGTCGGTAGTTGCCGTATTTGGACGTCCTGGACGTTCATCGTCTCCCAAGCTCTTACGGCCACGTTTAAATTCAGCTGCCCAAAATTTCACTGTCTAAATGATGGTACAGAGTCCCCATACACAGAATCCAACTCATCTTTGATTTGCGTAGGCGTATTGCCTTTCAAAAACAAATATTTAATGACAGCTCGATACTCGATTTTGTCCATTTTCGCTAAAATACTCACTTCAACTCACTCAAACGACTGTTACATAACAACTGCCCGTCCAAAATGGCTGAAACTTTTTTGAGCAACTGTCAGCAGATGAACAACGAAATGCACTAGCTTTTATTTACGAGTGCAGCCATCTTCACACTGAGGTCGGAAACTTTTCAGACCACCCTCGTACATGCGAAAGTTTGGGTAGGTGAATGAATGATGTTGCTACACCTTCACATAAAAACGCATGGACGGATTTTTATGAAATTTGGCAGTAATGTAGCTTATAACCCAGAATAGCACATACAGGGTGTCCCGTAAGTCGACGTCAAGCCGGAATCGGGTGATAGTCCAAATCATAATAGTTACTAGAAAAATAAGAAATAAAATCTAAGTCTTTAATTTTTTAAATTATAGGCATTTCTTTTTTTTTCGAGAAAATGTACACCCTGTGATGGTTTTGTAGCTCCTGTTGCTACAAATCTTAACTTTTTTTCAATTTAATTTTTTCAATAATTGTATAGCCTATACTCATATTATGTTACGCGTCGCTTTGATTTTCTCTCACACTTTGTGCTTCTGTATTTAGTCGCCCGAAGTTAGCCAGTAATAAGCGCATTAGTGCTCACAATGACAACACACCTACGATGCCGCATTTTTGTCACACAAAACTTAAATCCACAAATCGTAGATGTCATGAGCATCAGTTACCGCTTACCACCAGATGGGCTGTCTGCTCCTTCGTCAATGCGTTGTACCAAAAAGGAAACTGACCTCGGAAAATGATTGACCCTCTGATAAGGCGAGAGTGCCCTCAGCACGTCAGGCTTCGGATGGAGGCCCGACCAGAGCAGGTTGAACTCCTTGCACTCCACCGACGCCTCCACCAGCCCGTGGGCTTGCAACAGCCGGTGGAGCAGCTTGGTCTCGGTGTTGACTAGCTTGTATGTGATCTTCAGTATGCGGGCTGGCATGTTGCTGCTTTCCAGTACCTTAAAATAAATAAAATAAAAATAAAAATGAATTTATTGACTTGAAATATAACATTTTGATAATATAATGGCCGTGTGGTGTCTGGTAGTAGAATAGCACCAACCTCTTACACTCAGGGGTGTCGTACAAGGCGACTAATGTTTTCGAGGCAAAAGATCAAGAGTCTCCGTGGTCTGGAAAATGGGCAGCAGCATTTTCCATTGTTATATTTAAACACTGCAATCTTCAACCCGCCTGCCAAGCGTGGAAATTATGGCAATAACCTCCCCTTTCGTGGGAGAGGCCCTAAGTCCTGCAGTGGACTGTTACGGGCTGTGATGATAATATAGGTTTACAAAGTGATAGTAGTATGGCAAATATTTACAACCCTGCCTCCTAAACTAGGAATAAATCCTGTATCTTAAGAGACAGTGTTCGATAGTGTCGTCATTAAATGCCATAACATTGCGTGAGTAGACCTTTTATGTCAGTGGATTTGACGACCTGAGTGGTTCAGTGGTCAACATGCCGGTCTGCCACGCAAGAGGTCCCGAGTTCGATTCCCGGCCGGGTAGAAATTGAAATGACGAATTTTAATTTCTGTTACGGGTCTGGGTGTTCTATGTATAATAAGTCTATATGTATATATAAAAAAGTATTTAAGTAGTTTATCAGCTATTTAGCACCCATCGCACAAGCTTTGCTTAGTATGGGGCTAGATCGCGCTGTGTGAATTTTTCCACGAATATTTATTTATTTTATTTATTTATATAAATAATAATAGTCGTGCAATGGAGGGGAGAGTTAGCATTATCGACAACATATAATTGCCACTGTTGGCGCGAATTTCTTACATGGAGGCCACTGAGCTAAACTAGTGGAGAGAAATTCAGCAGGTTTTTGTTCTAACTAAACATTTGTTACCGATTTGGGGCGGAGGGAGAGGTAAGCGTCGCTGATTGCAATTGGCCTACGCTGCGTAGAATGATGATTCGGATTTGCGAAAAAAATCTTCGCTTATAGAACAAGTAGCATATATTCGGTGAGCGCTCTCTTCACTGGGTTTCTTATAAATTTTGGTGAGAGAGAATAAGAGACAATCAAGACAAAAAGTGGCGAATTTCACTTACATCTTTTAATTTCTACTATTTAGTATGGCAATGGGCAGGCCACATAGCTCGTGCAACCGATGGCAGATGATGCTGATGAGTTTCATTACGATATTAGGTAGATAGGTTCTAGATAGATTCTACCTTTCACCTTTATGCCCTTACGATGCGTTATTCACTGTAAAAGCACTTAGTAACTAAGGCCTAATCACTTCACACAAAAGTTTCTGAGAAAAATTTCAGTACCAGTCACCACCCACGATGATAATGAATTTCGTTTTATGAGTTAAAGAGACGGCATCAGACCGGTGGTTAAGACAGTTCGGCAGCGGGAAATAGTATAAATATCATTTAATTAATTTAATTTTAATTTTAATGGGCGCAGAATACCAGCGCTGTGAGTTGCTTCTTGCGCCTCACAGCATATGCTGAGTGGTTACCATTTATGCTGGCCGCCGCGGCACCGACAGTGGCATGGGAGGCTACTCATTGTTTAAATGTTCCTATTATTTATATTTCCTTTTGCAATTATGTAACTATTATTGTGTCGTGGTGTGTAATATATGTCTTTCTTTCTTAATTCTTTGACGTTAGACAGACAAAACCACGCAGAATGAATTCATTAGTGGGGATCGCACGTAAAAATTCCTTGACACACATATTTGGACACACGTAATAACATCGAGGGAGACTACCAAAAGGTCAGGGTCATACCTCATAAGGGTTGTGTCAACCTTTCCATAATTGTGTGGAAATAGAAAACACGCCAATGGACTGACCATGGACTACCGTACAGCCCTGCCCTGTCAATTAACTTGGTCAACTGCCCATGTTGTTATGAATTACTTAGCAGTGTCGATCGACAGCGAAAGTAGGAAGGTCGAACGATCCAAAGTTCTAGGCAATTAGCGACCCGCCCCGGCTTCGCACGACTTTTCACGGCTTTTCTTTACTACTAATAATCTTCTTGGCGTTAATGTCCCGGTTATGCTCTCGCGCACGAGGGCCCGGGGTCCGCCTTGACCATGATCCAGAATTTGGCAGGTCAGGTAATTACAGTGGAGCGACTGCCATCTGACCTCCATGACCCTGCTACCAGGGGAACCTGACCAGATTGGATCATGGTTACACATCCAGAGGTCTGAATGTGCAGGTTTCATCACGATGTTTTCCCTCACCGTAAGAGCATCGGTTAGTATTCAACTAAAATACATAACTCAGAAAACAGTCATTGGTACATGGCCGGAGCGGGATTCGAACCCGGGACCTCTGGCTTACGGGTCGGATACTGTAACCGCTCGGCCACCGACGCTCCTATACGGCTTTTCTTTACTACTATGTGTGTATTATACATATAAACCTTCAGGAAGAAATTCTTGAACTGATGGTGAAAACCGCATCACAATCCGATGCGTGGTTTAAAAAGAGTTACCGGAGTTACAGACAGACATAGAGACGCGAAAAGCGACTTTGTATAGTTATTGTGTGCGAGCTATTGGTTTCAGTATAGAGGTAGATGTGGTAAGAAAGTTTTCATCGGTCAAGCGGCTAAGGCACAAAACTTTTAGTGTAAGCATAACATTGGTAAGGTCGAGGTTCAAATATTATTTACAATGGAAAATAACTTTTGTAAACTGAACCTTGACCATACCACCACCGTGATATTAGGATGCTATCATATGCGATAAACTACTTTTATGGCCGACATCATAAAAGTACCATTTCATAGAAATAATAAGAAAATTGCGTGCGCCAATGATAATACTGATTGGGGCGTTCAAACGAACTAACACGCCGTCAGTGGGAGCTGTTATAATTCTGCACGTCACGATATCGTGGACGTGGATTTCCAAGATATATCGTGGACGTCCACGTCCACTTTTAATGCTTTTTTATAATTCTCTGTGGATTTAAAAACACACATATAAATTACCCTTGCAGCTACGCGCTACATCGCAAAAACATCGCAACGATATTAGAAGCAAGCTGTCAAACTTAATTATCGTAGCGGCATATCGTGGTCGTGCACGTTATAACCTCATCGTAAACGGAAATTTAAAAGCGTCTTCATATATTTCCATACAATTTACTTCCCTGACTTATCGCCGCACCATGGACGTCCACGATAAGATCGCCACGTTGCAAATTACAAAAATCACCCAATTTGGAAACGATACTGCCAAAAAGACAACTACCGCCCCCTCACGCCCATTATTATTGTTCTCGCCCTCAATTGTTCGGTTTTCAAACTTAAAGGTGACACACGCACAGGCGATAAAGCTTGTAGACAAGTACTCGCGGGTCTATCACCCACTTCGATGGTAACACGCCGCGACGTCGCTTAACAGTCCACCCTATTTCAATAGGCTGGTTGCCTTGAGTTTTTTATTACTTCAATTGAAGGTAGTTTACTTAATTTGAAATGAGCAAATAAAATTTTGGAATACAGAACATAGTATACAACAAAGTCGTTTCCCGCCGTCTGTCCGTGTACGGTAGGACGGTGTAGAGTAGGTGACGGGGAGTTGAAAGGTAGGTGTATGGTACGGTAGGGTAGAGTAGGGGTAGGGTAGTGTTAGGGTAGGACGAAGTCGCGCCGGGTCCACTAGTTTAAAAATTAAACAAGATATGGACGTTTGAAACTCGTAATTAGACAGAGAGGGCGTTAGCACAACGTGACGTCACACAGTGCATTCGCCATTTAAAATACATGTATCAGGCCGTTTTGAGAGAAAGAGGCAGCCATTATTGTTTAATACCTTAGTTTTCTTAACTTTCTCTCCAGACTAGACAAGACAATTTCATCCTACAACCTTCATGTGCATGAAAGAATGTCCCTTCCTAACCGCATAGGCTGCGCCTTATTCAGTTTCAAGGTACGATGATGAACTCCATCAACACATGAGAAGCTGTTTGAACGCGGAAGAGGCAAAAGAGGTGTGTCAGGATCGAAGCTTGTGGCACTCGATAGTCTCCACCTACCTCTGTGGGATGAACTCTGTCGCTAGCGAGTGGTCCTGAGATGGTAGTATGGTCACACCATGGACCTCAATTTCAAACACATCACTCCCAAGCTGTATGCTTACCTTGACGCTATCCACCTCTTTAACCAGTAGATGTTCCGAGTCGTCGCTATCCAGCGCGGGCGACGCGGACCGCTGCTGCGCGACCGACTTGCAGCGCTTGTGCCGGCTGTGCTTGGTCTTCTTGCTCTTCTTCGTTTCCTCTGGAAGGAATGGCCACTGTTGATTGTGTAGGGCGCGGGTGGGGGGTTGCTGTTAGGTGGATAGATCTTCCCAGGCTACGTATACCATAGGTTATTAGGTTTAGGTTATTGGCACTTGAACTCATAGTTGGTTCTTTGTATAGTTTAGTTTACAAATAATGTCCCGGTTGTACTCTCGCGCACGCGGTCCCTAGGTCCAGGATTTGGCTGATCAGGTAAACAAAGTGAAGCGACTGCCATCTGACCACCGTGAGCCTGTCACCAAGGGACCCTGACCACAATGGATCGTGGTTACACATTCAATCGATTGAATTTGCAGGTTAAAGTGTTTTTTTTTGTGTACTTGATGACGTAGGATAAACTACGGCGCCCTCACAGTCTAATACGTTAACAAAACGAACACTCCAAACCCATTACATAATTGCACTACAGAGGGCCATTTACGGCGTTAATGTAACTAGGGTCCTCTTTCGCAGCATGCATTACGTGATCAGACCGGATCATGATGACACATTTAGTAACCTGAATTTGCAGATTTTGGGGTTCTGGGGTTCGAAATCCGTATTTCGGAGTACGCGTCGGACCCCTTAACCATTAGGCCACCGATGCTCCACGCAGCGTGAGTAGGCCCACAAGGTGGACCGACGACCTAGAAAATATCGCAGGTTCCAGCTGGATGCGGAGGGACACAGGACCGGCCTTTGTGGAGATCTCTGGGGGAGGCCTATGCCCAGCAGTGGGCGACTTTTAGATTATATGATGATGATGAGGACTCCACATAATTGCACTACATAGGGCCATTTACTGAGATGCATGGTTAATGTGACTAGACTCCTCTTTCGCAGTATGTATTGTGTGTTTCCGTGTAATAACACCGGCTTGTTGACAGCAACGGCACCTCGGCGGCGTTCGACATTCGAATGAAATGAATTAAAAAGTTTACAAACAATCTCGTAGGCTACACGGAATCTGCGCACGCGACTAATCAATCACAATTCTGTGAAGGTGTTGCTTCGATGAAATGCGAGAACTTATTCTAAATATTATAGAAGTAACAAAAGTGAGCGTTCGGTGGCCTAATGGTTAAGGGGTCCGACACGTACCCGGAGAGAACTCCAGGGGCCTAATTCTCGCGTTGTGACATCTCGAATTCGACATTTTTTCTAGCTAAATATCTCTATTAAAATGTAATTTAAAACGATCTTGGACAATAAAGGATTAGCGTAAATCGTTGAGAATAAGTTTTTTGATTGCAATAGATATTCAGTGACTTTTTAATAGATATTTGTGGGTAGAGAACGGCGAGGGAAAACATCGTGATGAAACCTGCACATTCAGGTGACTAAATGTGAAACAATTATCCAATCTAATGGCAGTCGCTCCACTGTAATTACCTGGATCTGCCATATCCTGGATCATGTTTAAGGTGGACCCCGTACTCACGGGCGCGTAAGCACAACTGGGATATTACCTCCAAAATGTTTATGAATCTGTGATTGTACACCCGGTGAAATCACCATCACAAGTCTGACTACTAACAACTAAAAAAAGAAAAGAAACAATAACTCTACCGTACCTTTAGCACTTGGCGCTGCAATATGCTCTATGGGCACGACGGGCTTGATATTGGCTGTAGTATTCTCTATGTTCAGATGTTTCTTCAGCGTAATCTTGTTGAGATCGTTCAGCACATCGTCGATATCGCGCTCTCTCTCCGGCGGTGGGAGTGTTACTTCGTGACCTTGCTCTTCCTCGATGACTGGATGTGCCGCGTCGGTGTTACTGTCGTGTCTCACCACGTACGCGGTGCCCTGCACCCGCTGGCTGTGACCGAAGGTCTCCATCACCTCGGTCATGATGTGGTTCGGCCGCTGCATGAAGTGGTTCGGGTCGGTCACCAGTCGTCGCGCCATGTTCTTCGCCTTATTGAGTAGGATGGTGGTTCCTGCGTTTATAGCGATGGAACGATGTATATCGAAAAAAAAAGGCGATAAATATCGATAGGCATGTCCTAAGAATATCGGTATTTATCGATATTGAAAAAAAACACAATATATCGAAACGAAAAGCCCGCCCAAAATCAAATATATACCCACGAAATCAGAGTAAAAAAGAAGGAGATCGTGATCGTGTTTACCCAATTTTTATTTGCGTTAATAATGTTCACACACACAAAAGAAAACGAATGTAGAATTGTGTTAGAAATTACACATATATTTAACACAACTAAAATAACTTTTAGATTTATTTAATCTTTAAATTAGAATAACTAAGAAATATCGATATATAGGCATTCTTGAAATCCATAAAAATATAACGAATTATCTATATTTTCAAGTTTTTGTCAACTCAGCCCACATCCCGTTCAGGCCGCGGGCTCAAATGACCATTGATATATTATTATTTATATTTTATTATAGATAATTCAGCCCGCGGACTCATTTAACTACTATGAAACTCTAACTCAGCCCTCATCCCATTCAGCCCGCGAGCCCAAATAACTTTATAAAGCTTTCCCCTACCTGTATTATTGCTAGCATTTTTGGTGGTGGACTCCATGGAGGGCGTGCGTGAGGCCAGCACGCAGGACCGGAAGACCAGCACGGCGCCCCGCGAGCCGATCGGCCCGCCGGCGATCCAGTCGGACACATTCCCCTCACTCTCGCTGCTCTCTTTGCTTGCGTGGTCGTCGCCATTTTTTTTCATGCTGTCTTGGAAGCTCACGTCTCGCTGAAGGCCTGATGTAGACGGATTTTGGGTTTCTGATGATACATGTGGACTGTGGGGCGGAGAGGTGGGCGTTTAGTTTGGGTGTGGATTAAGTTAGATCGAGGATATGAGTGGGTAATAAAAATGATTGACCTCGCGATCGAGTAGTTTCCCGCTTATAATGCTCCCCAATAAAAAGAAGCCAACGTGATATGTATGTAGCTACCTATCTACATAGTTGTGGCCTAGTATTTCGAGGCCACTGTAGGACAATAACAAAAGAGCTACGTTCTTAGCCGGTCGTTTTATTAACAACATCAGAACCCACATTTGAATTACTGTCTATGTCTACATTTGTATCAGAACCCAACAAAAGTTTTACAAAAAATTTCCCTGAAATGATGGCAATCAACATAACCCTGCTCGAATTAAGGGAACTTTTATTCAAGTTATCACTAAGAACATTTACGAGATCGAATGGTACTAACCTGTTATGGATGTCTATGGTATGGTTATAGATATTAGACCTAGGTCAACTAAAATCCGATGTCGTTTTAAATCGTCTTTACAAGCGTTTAAGAAATGCATGTTCAAGTTTTATAGGACATCGTTATTGTTAAGATGTATATATAAATGCTAACGCAAAATTGCATGACATAGTTAAAATATGCTATTTTGAAGCTGCAAACCTAGCAATGACGAACAGCAATGGCGCTAAGAAAGAAATATCAATTTTAAACATGCAAGCATGATGATGTACAACCGAACTTACTGCATCGTGACCCACTAAGGTACCTTTCCACAGTAGGTAAATGTCATTGATTTTCCTTGTCAGGCAGGCAATGCGATATCACTATATATTTTCTGTGAAAAGGCTCCAAAATGGGTCAAGATGCAGTTGGCTCGATAGTACAACCCTTCTAGTACTTAACGTCACATTATGTTTCAGTTACAACATAAATACAGAGCAGGGTTGTCCGGATTTGGGTGCCAGCCAAATTACGACAAAAACAACGCTATAGCTGTGACTGGCCTTGTGGAGTCGGTCACTTTAGGATGTCGGCCAAGCCAGGGGCAGACCAGTTAGGACCTTCGCAGACCAGAAAGTTGGCAGTAGCATTTTCTGTTAACCGGTATACGCGAGAAATAAATGCCTAAACCTGTCGGTTTTCTTTGTTATGAAGTACTAGCCAGGCATTTGACCGCCACCTCACCTGGTGGTAAGTGACGATGCGGCCCAAGATGGAGCATGCCTGTCTAGGAACAGCTTATTTATTTTATTTATTTTATTTTATTTAACAGTTTTATTCACTCTAGTCTTGAAGGCGTCCAGATTATAATGATCAAGGAACACAATCGCAGGCATCGATTTCCATTAGAGCCTTTGGTATAAATTATTACACGCATTATAAAGGTTGAACCAAAGCGGTTTCAACAGAGTCAACATAGAGTTCTTCAAGAAATGGGTTAAAAGGTTTTTACGGGGTCGGCAACGCGTGGGTGATGCCCCTGGTATTGCAAACGTCCATAGGCTGCGGTGACTGCTTACCATCAGGCAGGCCGTAAGCTTGTTTGTCACCTTAGTAGTATAAAAAAAAATCGACCTACAACGCGACATGCTCACGATCGAACATAATGGAGAATACGGTCAAGAAAGCAGACCCAGAGGCCGGATTTGATACCTTTTGAAACTTTTTCGAATTGTATTGGATTTTATATGTAAAATGCAGAACGGATACAGGACGCTGTCTGTATGTATTGTTTGTCAGCGTGAGGAATAATCTGGCGTGACTCGTTCTTTTAACAATCACTTGCAAGTAATTATGCAGCAACCATTCCAGGCAGCTCCATACCTATGTCATGGATTAGTAGATACTTCATTACAGTTCATAATCTATACATCTCTACATAGTATAAAACGAACTCGCTTCCCGCCGTTTGTTCGTATGTATCTATGTACGCTTAGATCTTTTAAACTACCAAGTCGCAACGGATTTTAATGCGCTTTTTAACAATAGATTACGCAAGAAAAAGAAGAGTAGGTGAAGTACGTGTAGGATATATGTAGAGTGCAGTAGGGGTAGGATAGTGTAGGGGTAGGAGGGCGATACGCGATCGAAGTCGCCCCACTAGTAAATAGTAAAGATTTAAGTCGGTTTCCGCTTCTGTGTATCTGTATTTCAGCTAACTCCTCCTAAACCACGCAATGGATTTTAATGCGATTGTCACAATTTGTTAGAGAATTCATTTAAAGGTTTATATGTACAGGTAATATATGTATATCATAGTAAACAAAAGCCGAGAAATCGGGTCGCTAGTTCGTAAAACAATGTTATATTCCACGATGCATTTAGTTTACAATGAGTGATGCAATGGGCATGCGGACAGCATATGGCCAGCGGTGCGGCACCGTGAATAGATCGATTGTTGACTGTATATGGAGGACACAGATGTTTACGATCTCTTTGGTTGGATAGTGGTCGCATTGCACCGTTGTGTAAAGATTCAACGGGGTTTCCACCATAGTGGTATAACATTTTTAATTCATATGTATTGCTAATACTGGCAACATCATACGACTGAATGTGTAACCATGATCCAACCTGGTCAGGTTCCCCTCTGGTAACA
The DNA here is from genome assembly GCA_907269095.1 of Blastobasis adustella. Taxonomy (NCBI): domain Eukaryota; kingdom Metazoa; phylum Arthropoda; class Insecta; order Lepidoptera; family Blastobasidae; genus Blastobasis; species Blastobasis adustella. The sequence continues at coordinate 1,796,953 of OU026136.1, read as the reverse complement.
GGATCACGGAGGTCGAATGGCAGTCGCACCACTGTAATTATCTGAACTGCCAAATCTTGGAGAGCGCACGCGCGCGCGCGCATCCGAGACATTAACGTTAAGATAAAAAGATAAATTCTTTATCTTTTACATATCGTTACAAGAGTAATTACATAAAAAAGTACCGACAAAAACCATAACTTAAAAGATGATACTGTACACGTGTTGTTTTCATGTTTTTTTCCATCGTACGACTGTTCGTCAAACCGAATACGTGAGCGTATCGGTGTGAGTGGCGGCCAGTGCAACATTTGAAGGTTTACTTAGCACTTGTGAAAAGGTAATGACCGCTTGACCAGCCAGATGGTTATTGGGGTCATTAACGTTGCTGAAGGTGCGAAGAGTTTGTTGAAGTTGAGTGAAACTGTTTAGTTATCTATTCTATTATAAATACATTGTTGATATTATTATATTAAACGGGAATCACATGCGATGTACTCGTACTTACAGAAACGTCGGGAAAATAAATAGGTACGTGTGAGTGCCGTTTAATACAAAAATATGTGTAAATAAGGCGAGTTTGGTTTGAAACAAATTTTTTATTTATTTTTTATTTAATCACTAGTCGTTCTCAGTTCGGATCTCTGTAAGCAATCAACTTTCCCGAGGGAGCCTATTATTTTCCTGGGATAAAAAGTAGCCTATGTTACTCGGTGATAATTAGTGAAATAATTTTTAAGGCGTAGGCTAGGTGAAGGGTAGGGTAGAGGCTACTAGTAATATACTAAATCAATAGAATGCTACTGAAACCTCTACAACAATTTCGTCCACTTTACTAACTAGTGCACTTCCCCATTTCGTAAAATGATCCAAATTATAAAAACACACCATAACCCCCTTTATTGTGTTGCACCCTCCAACATTTCAGAACGACCATAAAACTTAAACCAACAACTGTCAAACGCACAATCCGAATCATTTGCAACGAAACGAACAAAATTAGAACCAACATACAGACAAAAAGCCCTCCCAGACAGTGATAGGCAATTTCCTAAAGCAATTGTGACTTGCAAGTCGGGGCCTGAACGGCCAGGCATTGCCCCGAATCATATCATTAGTGACTATGTCTTTTATGCGCGACATTAGAACGGTTTGTCGTATAAATACGACAATATCAATATTGGCTTGGCAGAGTCGGAATTCGCAGTGAAAGTTCACTACTTATGCAAACGCTGTTGACTATATTTAACCCCCGACCAAAAATAAGGGGTGTCATAAGTTCGATGTGTGCATCAAATGAAGGAACTAAAGGAATGGACCACGTTGACTGCGACTGTGTTCCCATTATAGTCTGGACGACTACAAGGTTAGAATGAATAGGCTGTTCCTAAACAGGCATGCACCATCATCGGCCGCATCGTCACAACCAGGTGAGATGCCGGTCAAATGCCTGGCTAGCCTGATAAAAAATCTGCCATAATCCATTGTATTGATATGAAAGAACCTACCTCGTACGACCACGCTTTGGTCTTGGCAAGAAACGAACCTACTCAATACCTGTATCAAAGGCCGCAACGCATTTGTCAGAGTACTTGTGTTGAGTAATCAAATGAGCCCAAACTCGCCATGCGTAGTTTAGGAGTTCCTATGGCCACCTACAGTCTCCATCATCAGATCAGCTCGATGGTATCATAACATTGCAGTGTCACAATGAGTGTGTAAAATTTCATCCCAATCGGAAACCGGAAAATGCGTCAAACTTAACTTGCAAGATTTATATTACGAACAGACATGGGTCCCCATGTTAACTGAATAAAAGCTTGTAACAATGGACAGTCAATTTCTCGTTCCCCGGACTTGCAGAGATATACAAATTCAAATCTATACAAATACAAATTCAGGTCTTGAAAGTGAAAAGTGCTCTACGCTGCACCTCGGACTGTGCATAGGCCCTATACTGTAGGTTCCTATAGACCCTAAAGAAATCGCTCCCTTAAAATTGCGCCTTGCACGCCAGGAATGCTCTTCTATTGAACAGGTCGCGTGACGCCCCGTCCGCTTTGAATGGCAGAGGCCTCGTGATGTTGGCTTTATAGCACTGCCATAACAGTGCTGTTTGGTATAGGACTTTCGTGTGCATTGCACATTTCTTAGTCGAATGTTTTAGTTTTTTTTACCTTACTTCATCTGATCGTTTTCCCGTAGACGAAAGGCATATCTAATAAACTTTAATCATAATAGAATCAAAATATTACGTTCACCGACTGAATTGTTTATTCATTCCTTTATATTTTTTTTAATATAAGGTACACACGGACAGTATCCTACTACCGGAACTACAAGTACCTAATAAACATAATATATCTAATAAACAGGTTGAATATAATATATGGGGCCAATTTAAAATTCTACAACTAGTTTTTGGCATACTTCGTACGCATAAACTTCGAGGAGAAGAAACCGCCATGCTTCCCCAAAGCCTATCCTACCTCTATACCAAATTGAAATCAGAAGCGGTTTAGTCCCTATCGAAAGCGAATTCGGTTACATTTCGGAGAGTGTGCGAAGCAGCTGCACGACCTCATTCCGCCGGCCCCTTTCCGCCATCGGGAGACGCGATCCGGGCGAGCGCTTCATCCTTATGTCGTGGATATTCCAGCTATCCGCACGAGCCGCTTTGGCTCGACCTTTATAATGCGTACGGCTAAGGAGTGGAACGCGTTGCCTGCGAGTGTTTCCTGATAAATATAATCTGGATGCCTTCAAGGCTGGACTTTTTGGCTGTTCCAAAACGAGCATGCTCCATCTTCGGCCGCATCGTCACTTACCAACAGGTGAGATGGTGGTCAAATGCCTGTCTTGCATAACATAAAAAAAAAAAAAATCGCCATTGCACCATGTATGGACACATCCGAATAACATTGATCATCGGACACAGCGGACCGCAATCCGCAATCGCACCGTCCAATTTCCGCCAACTATATCCCATACAAACTAGAATACCCGCGTAAACGACAAAACAGTTTCACGACTCTGGCTCCATGCGTATTGAGCCGGAAGAGGCGTGACTACCAACTATCCGGGATTCGGAACGATGGCGTGTCCTCGTAAAACAGCTTATGGCGGCGCCGACGGGCGTATTCCGAACTTGGACAGTTAAAGATGCATTGGATGTGTGAGACGCGAACAATTTAGATATTTGACGTTTACGACGTCCTGAAGATGGTTCTATAATAGACTGTGACAGTTCCGTAGGTTATCCTACGTTATCGAGTACAAGAAAAATTCCAATTTGAACAAAAAAAAATTGTGCCAGATTGTGAACGGGCAGACCTACGTTTTGTACCTGACCTACCTACCTGACGTGACCTACGTCTTAAACCTTAAAAGTGAAATAAAGACCGCGATTGTTCTATTGAGCCGTCACGAGTAACGGAATGAGGACTAACGCGAGTTCAAAATTCTATTAGATGGCACCACTGGCGTGTAAGGTCCGTTGTCAAAATACGTCGCGCTATTGGTCAGAACGCTCGAAGTTGACAGTTGGATTTCAGTAAATTTTGACGGTGACAAGACCCAACTTCCTTACTTACGCTAATGGTGCCAACTGGTGAGTAAAGATGATTATTAGACGGAGGCAAACAAACAGGTCACCTAATGATATCTGATATCTGATACCCAAGACTCAGGTCTCTGACCTACTTTGGTTTCAGAAGTTTCAATGTATTTGACCTCAGTACTATGTGTATTATCTGTGCTATCTGTATATCTATTACATACATTGTATTTTTATCGCATGTAAATTTTGGAAATAAATTATTATTATTATATTATTAATAGTAGTGCTCACTGCAACCCTTGAACATTCGCTACAAATAAATAATTGAAATCAAGGCTTACTATTTGAAATAAGAAGCCTTAAAAGCATCGTGTGCAACCCACATGGAAGCTAACAAACGTATACATTAACCCAATTAGATTGCTCAGTCGCCGAGAGTTAAACGACCCAGACCACGCCTTTTAAGCCTTGTTAGTTGTTACGAATGTTTACGTCAACTCTGAGCTCTCATTATGTGACTTAATTAAGCTTTGAAAACAACTTCGATACAGGAGCGTCGGTGGCCTAGTGGTTGAGAGATCCGACTCGTACGCGAGAGGTTTCGGGTAAGAATCCCACTGCCGTCTTGTACCAATGACTCTTTTCTGAGTTATGTACATTAGCTGATCACTGACCGACGCTCTTACGGTGAAGGAAAACATCGCGATGAAACCTGCACATTCATAATTACCCGATCTGCCAAATTCTGGATCATGGTCAAGGCGGACCTCGGAGCCTCGCGTGCGAAACCACAGCCGGGACAATAAAGCCAAGATGATGATTTTTATTTACTTCGATACAGCTCTTACGGTAAGGGAAAACATCGTGATGAAACCAGCACATTCAGGCGACTGAATGTGTGACCATGATCCAATCTGGTCAGGTTCCCCTGGTAGCAGGACCAAAGACGTCAGACGGCAGTCGTTCCACTGTAATTACATGATCTGCCAAATCCTGCATCATGGTCAATGTGAACTCTGAGCAATCGCGCGCGAGAGCACAAACAGGACATTAACGCCAAGATAATTATGAATATTTTAACCTTTGAGAATAGTATAATGATAATAATAATGATGTCGATATGAGTCGCATCTAAACTAGATTCGGTCAAACTTTCGTCAGCTACCAAAAACCACGACCGCGGCTGCAAATCTAATCAGAAATTCCATGCAGCCGCAATCAGCCCATACTCGGGCGGCGTAGGAGGATGTGAAAAGTTAATAAAAAAAGAGTATCTAGTATAATGAACTCTCTAGCTAGCATAATGCTTGCGTAATTCCTTATTGGTATGCGAGACATGCCTCTCGGCTGAGCAAACTGGACTCGGCTATTGTATCATTAATACTGTGATCAGTGCACAAATACTTAGCAATTGAGACACTTCTTATTAATAACCAAAGTGATCGATGTTTATTTATTTATTTGGGAAAACAACGTCTTCTTAAATATGATATAGTTACACTAACGACCGACCGAAATTTCGGTTTTGGTTCGGATTGTTTCGGCCAAGAAACATCTTTCGGCCTTAGTTTCGGTTTCGGTCAAAAACTCGCTCAAACCGCAACCATTGTGTCATTGGTACATGGCCGCACTGGGGTTCGAACCCTGTACGAGGTAGAGTTCGTGGGTACGAGTCGGAACCCCTTAACCATTAGGCCACCGACGCTCCAATCGTCCCACTAATCTATATTGCTAATCTACTTAGCATGTCAGCCGTACATAAAGTTTTTACGAACAAGACCATTTAAATATTCATCAATTTCACCGCTTTCTTCACGCTACGGCGTGAAATGAAAGATTTAGTGCCCGCATCGTCACGATAGACGGTTAGGAGCCGTTTTTATAAGCTTGGGCCTTTACTCAAAGATATATAATACTGCAAAGCTTTTAGCTGTGCATGGTCTATAAACTAACATTTAAAAAAGATGACGAAAAAGAGGCAACTGTTAAAAACAGAACAAACTCGGAAGTCGAAAAACTAGATACTTCTTCATATTGGATGGAGACTTTTGTATTTGCTCGTGCCTCGTATAATGTTTATGAATATTGTTAAATGTTCATAGTAATTTAGCAGTGTTTATAAAAGTTTCTAAGGCACTGACACTGGATTTCTTAACACCGTTTTGGGAGCATTCTAGGGAAATAAAATGAACGGACACGCAGACGCAGTCAAAATCTAGCCTTACTAATATTAAAATATGGAGGATTATAAACAGTCTTGGCGCTCATAACGTATTTCTAGTTAATTTTAGTGTTTTTAGGATAAGTTGTATCACAGCCCACAGGCTGTTCTAGTTTTAATGCGTGCAATACCTATCTACTTTGAATCACAAAAGTAAGTATGCACGTACTGCATGAATTTGTATTATAGGTATGTAACTTCACAGCATTCATTGACTAGGCTTGGATAGGACATTGAGTGGCTAGCTACTGCTGAGATCTGCGCGGACGAAATCGTGGTGAAAAACTTGCATTCGGGAGCAACGGCCCGGATGAATACACTCATTGCCATTGCCATGTCACGATATTTTTTGTTGTAACCTATTATTTCTTACAGATCTTCAGCAAAAAGTAGTAAGACGTGATGTTTTGTAAAAAAATATTTCGATTGAACTTTTTTCGTTAAACGTGGTGCTGAAACTCCTTTTTCGTCTAATCGAAAGTTAGTCTGTAATAAACTAATACGTAAATTTTTTTTTATTGGACTAGCCAGGCATTTGACCGCCATCTCTCCTGCTGGTAAGTGACGACGATGCGGCCGAAGATGGACCATGCCTGTCTAGGAACAGCCTATTCACTCTAGGGCATCCAGATTACAATCATCAGCGAACACACTCACAAGTAACGTGTGCTTACTAGCCGTACGCATTATAAGCAACGTAATAACAAAACAATTAACAATCCATTCCTTTTTTAAAAACATTATCTACAATACACAACAGACCATTTCATCATTTATCTATTATTACAACTACTACTACAGAACACAAACATGAACTCTCACCCTTACTTAACCTAGGCACCCTCAGCACTCCACTTCGCTCGGAAGTACTCGGAAGTGCCCGGAACTATTTAAACTTGGAAACAATGTCAAAGTCGAGGCGTCGCGCCGCGGCACTCAAGCGTGTAAGAGTGGCTTTGTTTCAGCTGACGCCGCGAGAGTTGCCATGGCAACAGCGATTGGAGTTTGGCTATTGATCAGTTTACCGCCAAATGTCCGGAAGATAGGGAACGGAAGGGAGCGGTTTTAGGGGCAGCGGGTAGCGGGTGCCAATGGATGTTGGAAATTTTTAGAAGGAAATGAGGAAGTTAGCTATGATAAATCTTGAACAGGCAGGCAGGCCAGCGTGTATCCCATTGTACTTCACTGTATTTATTGTACTTTTTTGTTCAAAACGACTTTGGACATTTATTTTATGTGAATGAAAGGGTCGGCAGAGAGCCTCCTAGGAGGACTTAATACTGATGCACACACATATGTTTCAAATATTCACAGAATCTATTTTTAAAGTAATTATTTTCCTTTAATTAAATATATTACACTAGTGGACCCTGCGCGACTTCGTTCGTGTACACCTACTTTACCCCTACCTACGCTTTTTTGTTGTTGTTTGGAAACCTTCCTTTTGAATCACGCTATCTATTATTGAAAACCGCATTAAAATCCGTTGCGCAGTTTAAAAGATCTAATCGTACATAGAAACATAGGGACGGACGGCGGGAAGCGACTTTGTTATATTCTATGTATAGATAGAAATTTCAATGTGTATGGTCAACGTCTATTTGCAAGCCGTATAACTTCTTCAATCGCTTCGCTCATGAACGAACTCTCACCCTAAAATGACGTGAGCTTTCCGCAGCTTGCATTCATTGACGGTATATTGCAATTGCAAGCCTCGCCTTGCACGCCACACAATTATAGCGATGGTTTTTTAGTTCCACTTAGCGTATAAAATGTGTCAACAGTGTATAAGTCAGTCATGTAGATTTTTTTTTTTTTTTTTATCCCAGTCATGTAGATATAATATGTCACCGTATCATTGTTGGGGGACAACGAAACTAAAATTGAAAAATTGTGAACTGCAACAAATTCCTTTTCTAGATAATTTATTTACTTAGCACATTAGTTTTCGATGAAACACAATATAGCTTTAAATTCGGTTGGTTATGACCAACCACTGTGGAGGGAATTCGTCAACTTGTGCAAGTGACGAATTGCGTTAATATTGGACCCTTGCCTATGAAATTGGCGTTTTTAGGCAAGACAAATTTGTTCAAATATTTTTAATTGCACACAACATATAAAAATGTATACTTGATTTCGAAAATAGAGTAAATTTACATATCAGAAAATATCTAAAATTGAAAAATATCTCAGGTTTTAATGGTTTGAAAATACCCCTTTTTATTTGTCGTCAGTTATGCCTCTTTAACTAGATCAAATTTTATAAGCGACGGTGGCCGAGCGGTTACAGTATCCGACTCGTAAGCCAGAGGTCCCGGGTTCGAATCCCGCTCCGGCCATGTACCAATGACTGTTTTCTGAGTTATGTACATTAGTTGAATACTAACCGATGCTCTTACGGTGAGGGAAAACATCGTAATGAAACCTGCACATTCAGGCGACTGGATTTGTAACGATGATCTAATCTGATCAGGTTCCCCTGGTAGCAGGGTCATGGAGGTCAGATGGCAGTCGCTCCACTGTAATTACCTGACCTGCCAAATCCTGAATCATGGTCAAGGCGGACCCCGGGCCCTCGTGCGCGAAAGCATAACCGGGCCATTAACGCCAAGATGATTAACTAGATCAAATTTTATGAAAACGGTAGCTATCCAAATGAAATGATACGCACCAGTTAGCTTAATGTTATCTGATTATAACTAATAAAGAGATTTATCGTAATCAGATTGGCCATTTCCAAGATTGAAACATATGCTTGTATGAAATTTTCAATTTCCTTCAAAACGCTAATTTCATAAGCAAGGTATCTAATATAATGTAGCAGTGCACCGTTTCTCGACAGTTTTAACAATATTTTATTTTCTTGGTAACTGAATAAAGCAAGGAAACGTACCTGCTCTGGCTGGGAAAACTCGTAGAAACTTTTAGTCAAAACAAGCTATCGCGGTTCCCATCCAAATGATCGTAATCGATATTCGTTTTTACAAGTTATATGTGCTACTCCACTTTCATTGTAGGTCATGGCCGTGTATGTTACAACAAGGCTTCCAATTTAATAGACATCAATAACTAAATTAATTTCTTGCTAACGGTAGTCACAGGTATAGGAACTCAAATATTACCAAAATTACTGAATCGATTTTAACAAAAGAAAGCTACGAACCATCACTCACTCATCGAGACACTGAGCTCCTTTAAGGCAAAGCTGCGCACGCGTCTCCTCTCGGCTGGCATATGAATATTTATGTACTTAATTGGCAATATATTATTTAGTTTAGTAGTGTAGGTGTATTGTCTATATATTTATTTTTATATGTGTATATTTGAATGTAGGTGTATATATCTACTTTGTATTAAGTGTAAGTTCCCTAGTATAAGTTCATGTTGTTGACTTGCCTGTGTATCAAGCGGTTCTTTAGACAAAGGTTGCCTGGTAGAGATCGCTTGCAGCGATAAGGCCGCCTTTGCCCACAACTAGTTATGGTTTTTGTCGGAACTCTTTAATGTAGTGTTTCTTGTGTGAGCAATAAAGAATTTATCTATCTATCTATCTAACCATCCCGATTATACTGGCTTCCAAATGACTAAAACCGTATCCAAATCGATCCATCCGTTCGGTAGGTAGGTACGACGCACAGACAGATACTCAAACACATGTCATTTATTTTTGCGTCTGGGGTGAAAAACGGTATAATAAAAATCATCGTGGCAACAATATACCGGTTGTGCTCTTGCGCGTGAGGGCCCTGGGTCCGCCTTGACCATGATCTGTATAGCTATGATCTGGCAGATTAGGTTATTACAGTGTTGTATAGAGCGATTGTCGTCTGACCTCCGTGAACCTGTTAATAGGGGAACCTGACTGGATCACGGTTACATATTCAGTAGCCTGGTGCTGAACGTGCAGGTTTCCTTACAACTTTTCCCCTCACCGTAAGAGGTATCAGTTAGTGTTCACTTAATTACGTAAATTAGAAAAAGTCACGGCACTGGGGATCGAATTGGATACCTTTGAACCTCTCGCTTACGAGAGAACGAGACGGCCGCGATAGCCACTAGGTCACCGACGCTCGCGGGATTGAAAAGCTGTATATTTTTAATACTATAACCACATGGACACTCACAGGAAAACCATTCCCATCGCACGCTATTTCCACCCCAAACCACACCCCTAAGCTGGATCGGTGACTCAGACGCGGCACGAGGGATCACGTCAAGAATACTAATTCACAAATATCGAACTATTTGCGGTGTTTACGGCCGTCTGTCTGTCCGTCAGTCGCGGTTGAGTGACGACAGGTGACTACGCGGCGCGCTATGCTTCCAGGGGGGCGTGCCCGCGCGGGCCTGAGGCCCTGAGGCCCTGAATTAAGTGATTTTACTACATAGTTTATTTTATGGTTTAAAATGTTAATGGGCGATTGTAAAGCGCGGTAGTAGTGTGGCTGTGGCTTGACAGATTTCGGAAAATATCTAAAATTTAAGCATGAATGGGCATGAATATAGTTCGAGATTTTGTGGGAACTGTTTTATCAAAAAGTTACTGTTTTATCAAACAATGTTAACATTGTCAAGTTTTATCAAACACTGTTTAGTAGTTTTTGTATCAATGAGTACAATCTCAAAACTTTTGAGTTCGAGGATTTTTTATAAACTAACAATCCATCTTGGCACAAGACCACTTCTATTTTCGTTTATTGCCTAAAGAGACACATAGTCAGGTCCAAGTTTCCACCTGATGGAAAGTGGCCAGTCATCCAGGACATCAGCAACCTAAGGAGAGCAAATGTATTCCCGGCCTTGAAAGGGCAAAGAAAAGAGCTTTGTGTTACGCTGTGTGGTATTGATTATAGAACCAAATAAGCTGAGCTCCAACCCTAATACTGAATGCAATCAGCCGTAACTAATGTTAAATGTGGGTGCAACAATATGCTTGCTGCCTGTGCTGTGATACTTTGTTGGTAAACTATTATGAATGCAACTACTATGTTTCTGGTTCAAGTTTTCAGAAGAGAATGTTTATTGAAATTTGTGTATTTTGTGATGAGTGAAAGTTTAAAAAGTAAAAGTACTGACATACACTAAACTAGACTTTGCTTGTAGCAAAATAAATTGCAATAAAAATATGTAACATTATTACTTTGTTTATAAAGAATATATAAAAATAGTAGTAGTAATAGTTTCATATGACTCATAGCAATTTAAGATAGCAAAAATGATATCTATTTAGGTAGGTAGTTATAAAAGTATGTATTAAGCATATGTATATAAAGATTTGAAGTCCAAATCTATGGAAAAATGTTAATAGTAATTCTAGATACTAGTATAGAAATTGATCACTCACTTGCAAAACATATTTAATTTTGCATTTTTGTAATTATTCAATAGAACTAAATATGCAAAACATTTTCTGTGATCCTTGAATTTGGATTTCAAATTGTAGGTAGTGAGTCTAGTATTTTTACATAGATAGAACTTCAGCCATTGGCATAGGATTAAAATAATTAGAGTAGAAATGTAAATATTAAATATAATAAGTAAATAAGACATAAACCTGGTGTGTGGACGGTTTTCGTTGCATTTTACTTTGTGTACTTTTGGTAATTCATCGGCAGGTGTCTTTGGTATGATGGAATCACCGACCTCCTCCATGGCACTCAGGGCATGGACAAAAATAAAGTTAATTTTAAGTCACAAGTTAGTCATATCCTGTTTATTCATTTGGTGGATAAGTAAGTAGCTATATCAGTCACCTACATCTGCAGAATATTATCAACCATCCAAAAAATTACAACATTATTTTAAAATATTTATTTCGCCGGTTTTACTTTCTTGGGTTCTACGAGATAGTTTCTCTAAGTAGGAAACTATATTCGACTATAAAAATAAAAACATTATTAAATGTTGTAGGTAGATTTCTAAAATTAATGTAATATTTTTTTGGGTATGGAACATATCCCCATTTTTGTGATTAGACTGAATTAACGAAAATTACTCCTATGAAATAGGTATCCTGCTATCTGGATCGAAAAACAAATAAGACGTTATTTGGCCACTGAAAGCGGAAGAGGAAGATAAAGCGTGAAGCCACAACACGAATTAACCGCATTCTGTGTTTAGCATCCACAAATCGATAACATTATGCGGCAATTTCCACAAAATATTAAAACACATAGTTAGGACATTTGACGAAACATAAAAAGTTTTGGTTACTTACGTTCAGGGCAATTTTTTCAAACAACCATGTATGTCACATATTCACATCTCTTATAAATTTATTTGGAATTTACACCTATTTTTACATTTGGATAAGAATTTAAAAATCACGGGAATTTTGACACTAATAAATATCCCACATTTCAAATTTTTTTGGCTTGGATTTGACAAATCGAAAAACTTGACGGACAGTAAGGGTTACCAATAAATTCCTCGATGTTCCCCAGATTACCATTTACTTTGAATTTTTTTAAATAATCTGAGACGTTGAACATATATTAATTTGAACATTAAATCAATTCTCAAAAAAATTTATGTATTCTTTAAGGATCTAATCTAGTCAAAATAGCTTTGAGTTACAAAATATCACTTTATTCTACTTCCCTCGATTTAAAAAGAAAACCAAAATTATTATTTTTTTAAATGACTAAACTACGACATTTTATATTTAAAAATTTATATTCAACTAAAGACAATAAATATTCACCGAAAATTTCTCTAAGTTTGACTTTTATCTCTTTTTTGAGGGAATAGTTTTTACTTGAATAAAGCGCACTCCACATGTGGACAGTTCCGCGGGAAGACGAGAGTGTAGAGGGAGTATTCGTCTATATTCGTGTAGTCCCGTGCATGTTTGGCATGTCTCGCCTATTTCATAGACTAAGTAGAGATAGTTCGTTGTCGTCTCGATTCGATCGATTTTATGTTTATATTCCTAGCGCTTTTTCCCGTAACAGGTTCGGGGTACACTTGACCATGATCCAGGATATTAGTAGATCAAGTAATTACAGTAGAGCAGCTGCCATCACCTCTGTGACCCTGTTTACAGCAGATTAGCGATATTACACCGATGAATCGATATAATGTCGACGCGTTTTGACACCCACCACATCCCTAATAGGCGACAATGTAAAGGGTCGACCAAAGTCCCGGCCAAAGTTTCGCCGGACATGTGGAGTACGCTTTAATTCAACAGTTTTAGAAAGTGGTTATTTACCCATAAATGATGGAAAATCTTTTTCACATGGCAATGCCTAATTACGACAGCGTTCAAAAAGAAATAAAGCTGCGTTCAGAATTATTATTTTCGACATTTTTGGTAGCGTTCGTGCGTGACTGAGATGCCCTAATCGATGATGAAAACTGCGGTCTGTATATACTCCTACTTGACAATGCACCTGCGATACTGTATTTTTGTTGCCTGCACCCTAAAGGCATGAATCGATGGTATGGGCGACAATTGCTGCTTACCATCACGTGGGCTGCCTGCACGTTTCTGCTTAGCCTAAAATTAAATGTGTAACCAGGATCCAATCTGATCAGGTTCCTCAGTTAACAGGGTCACGTAAATGAGACGGCAGTCGCTCTATAGTCTATTGAAATTACCTGCTCAGACAAATCCCGGATCATGAACAAGACAAGGCAGACCCCGGGCCCGCGCGCGGAAGCACAACCGGTATATTAACATCTAGATGATGATGATAACGACGGGACTAGCTGTGAATAGAACGTAGCACCAACCGTATCGTCTTAAAAAGGGACTGTCATGGAAGCAGTAGGAGCATTTGCTGTATTTTTAACAGTGGAGGCTTGGAAACCTCCAAGCCGCCTGTCAAGCGTGGGGATTATGCCACGCTCTCCACAATTGCGGAGGTGACTCAAGGCTAATTCAACAGTGGATGAAATATTTTTTTTCCATGCAGTGATCAGGCCACACTGATGACAAATGATATTGCTAGAAAAACAAATGTGTATTTATATGATAAAATCATTTTATTACATACGATATATAAACTCAATCAGCAGCAAAGTAATCTAGAATTGTATAATTTAGGCATAATAACTGAGGTTGGCCTTCTTCTTGGCTTGCACTTCTAAGATGGCATCCATGAAGTCTTCGTGCGTGACAGCGGTAGCGGACCGCCGGAGCGCGATCATACCAGCCTCCACGCACACCGCCTTGCACTGCGCGCCATTGAAATCATCTGTCGACCGTGAAAGCTCTTCGAAATTCACATCGGGACTCACATTCATTTTACTGCAACAAAAAAGAAATTTTATTAATATTGGTACACGGCAAACTATATTTTAATCACAAAGTGTATTTTTGAAAAAGCTTTTTAACTACCGGAATCCGTGTACTGTTATAAAAATAGACTGGACAGACATTACAAGAATTAAATATCGTGATATACACATACAGCTTATAGCTGCTAGTGTATAATAAACAATAATAATAAGAAATTAATTTGGTTATGCCTCAGGATTATTTTTAGATTTTAATTCATGTCACAAACTTAACAAAATATGTTACCGTGAATGGATCTGCATAATCCTGGCCCTGGCCTCCTCATTAGGGTGAGGGAACTCAATCTTGCGGTCCAGCCGGCCAGATCTTAGCAGGGCAGGATCCAGAATATCCACCCTGTTGGTGGCTGCGATTACCTGGGGAAGGCAAACATTGGATGTAAAGTAGGATCCAATTTCTTTTTTATCTCCTTTACTATGATCTGCCTATTTTGGAAGACATTTAGTAGTAATTTTGGTGTTTTAAGTAATTTGTCAGGCATGCATCCAATGATGCAATCACAATATATCCATTAAACAAAGGTTGTGTGGACTGAAGGGTTCTTCTTTACCGTCTTCGACAAATCACAACAATAACACTGAATGTGGCAGAACACCGCGAAAACTGTAGAAAAGACACTGAAGTTTTACCTTAATATCAGCAGTAGAAGTGAACCCATCAAGCTGGTTTAGCAACTCCAGCATAGTACGTTGCACCTCCCTGTCACCAGCCTTCTCGGAGTCAAACCGCTTGGTACCGATGGCATCCAACTCATCAATGAAGATGATTGCAGGTGCCTTCTCTTTGGCCAGAGCGAATGCATCACGAACCAGCTTTGCACCGTCACCTGTAAAGATTTAAAAAATATAAAACTTCCTTGTTTTATATTTTTATTTGAGGAACAGGCAAACAAACTGGTTTAATTGCATAAAATTAAATTTTAAAGGAGCTGTAAGAAACTGAAGTAGTTTCAGTCAAAACCAGTACAATTACATAGTAATTATGCCATTATGAGCAAAACCTCAAACTTTGGATGGAATTTTAACACAGATTTAGGGCTTTTAATTGAAAATTTGTTGAGATTCATATAAAAAAATATATTTTGCCACAAGCTCCTCATTTAATTGATCTTACCAATAAACATCTGCACCAATTGCGGTCCTGCTAGCTTGAGGAAGGTTGACTTGGTCTGAGCAGCACAAGCTCGAGCGAGGAGTGTCTTTCCTGTGCCAGGAGGGCCATACAGCAGCACACCCTTCGGTGGGTGGATGCCGAGGTTCACAAACTTCTCCTTGTGAGTCATGGGCAGGACCACTGCTTCAATAAGCTCCTGAAAGTTAGAAATCGAGAATAAATAGGCTGTTTTAATAAACTATTAAACAGTTTAGCCTAGCTAACGCAATAATAGTTTAAAAGAAATCCTTTTCAAAATCTTATCACAAATCAGTATTTTAAAATCTCCTTAACAGTACAATGAAGTGGAGTAACAAGATCCAAACATCTCTAAAATTTTTCATAAATAGTAATACAATATATTTGTGCTTTGATCTATTTGAACTTCTTTATTTGAAAGCACGAATATGCTATTATGAACAGCATATTTCATGCTTTCAATTTTGTAAGACAACACAAAGGGGTCGCATTTAAAACAAAATGATGTGTCTCATTACCTGAATTTGTTTATCTAAACCACCAATATCGGAGTATTGTTCTGTGGGCCTCTCATCCACTTCCATAGCCTTTACCCTGGCATCGTACTCCGCCGGCAGCGTCTCCAGAATCAAGTAGGAGTCTTTGTTAACACCAACTAGGTCACCAGGCTTTAATTTTTCTGCATCAACAAGGCCAATAACAGGGAGGAAGTATGTCTGTCGGGTTGAAGTCTTGATCACAGCGCACTTGCCCTTCCGCTGCGAGTCCAGGTCCACCACGGCGCCGTCTTCTTCCTCCTCCTGAGGGTCTACGTCCAGCAACTCAATCACGTTGGATACGAGGTAAGGGAGCGTCTTGTTCACTTTAATTTTCTCAGTGTTCTCACGGATTTTCTCGTTCTGCGCCTGCAGCTCGTGCGAGATCCGCATTACCTCGCTCTTCATGATTTTGATCTCATTGTCGAGCAGTCTCGTGCGGCTGATGATTTCGTCCGTCGGCATTCGGAGCACCTCTTCGCTGAGAGCCTCCTCGCCGTCCTCCCAAATAGACTTATCTTCAAGGGTAGTCGCCATTCTATACTAATGTCCTAATAGAAAATAAATTATACTATTTTTCAGTGGAAACAAATCTTTCAATTCCTCAAACAAATAACCAAAATGAATTGTCATGACATTCTGTTCAGTGTTGCCATTATGATTTAGAATTTCATAAAATAAATTTTGTAAATTTAATCTGCGACCTTTTCAAATTGAAGGATTGTTCTTACCTATAATAAGTTTACTTTAGTGTTGCGTTTCCAATGTACCAATCGCCTAAAATATGAAACTAGGTCATCATATAAGTAGCTAAGTAATGAAAAAACTACTTTAATTGCAGATTAGAACACTACGAAATTTTATTAAATATTTTTTATGCTGGCAATTTTAGTGTTTCTATACATTAAAATATTTGCCTTATCTTACGGGATATTGTGTAAGTACCCTTAACTTAAATTAGGAATAGGCACCTAGCCTTTAAATTAACAAAACCTTTCTAACGACATATCGCTGGACGTCATAATAGGTAATTATTTGAAATTGCTTTCTTGTATGAAAGCAATAATTCTATGCTTATAACTTGACGATTTCTTTCATTGACCTAGTGTAATAAGAAAATTATTATTATGTAGGATCTTTAAGAGAGTAATAAATAAATCTAAATCTAAATAAATCTATAGGCGGAATTATGCGGTCTTCCTTGGGGGTGTCAGTCACTAGCGAAAAGTAACTCCATGGGATCTCAGCATGGGATTGACCTTTTTTTGTCATGAGTAATTAAAACCCTATTTGAACCATTAACATAAGTAAATTGCAAGCGAATACAACTGATCGTATGCTGACACGTTCAGCATACGATCAGTTTGACGGAAACGAATTAAAACAAACGGTCACTGGTTCACGTCAATTCACAGTGAGATTCAGCGCGCTACTACCGCAACTAGCTAGGTCCTTTGAAAGATCTTGATCTTGACAAATAAGAAATAAAGACAGCCTTTAATAAAATATTCATTACTGACGCAGGTAAAACTTCGCCATGTTCTGTGTTGTATAGGGGAATATTCATTTATTACGTAAGACGATTAGGGGGAGGGGGTGACCATGTCCTATGTTTACCCGTCTGCGCAACGCAAAGGAGGGTAATGTATTTATCAGGATATGTATGTATGTTTGTTCCTTTGTGACACTCTAGAGATCAAACGCGTGGGCCGATTTTGATCTTTTATACACCTATCGTTTTGTCATGATATTGATCACAATTCCATACTAATTCTATAATCTGCCCAGTCGTCATTTTGTGAAAAAAATGAAAGTCGTCGAACAGGTATTTATAAAGTCTTCGTAAGGTTTCTCATTTTTAATTTAAAATGACCATTTAGGAACTATAACGATTTAAATTTAGCAACCATTCTCACTTTACACTTTCATGGTACGAACCTATATACCGATCATTAATTTAAAAAAGGAAATCATTGTGGCGAAAAATAAACTGAGACTGGGGAAATTTTGAAATATCTATCTGGAAACCCTGACTTGTTGTCAGTTGACTGACAGTTGTGTACTGTCACCTGTCAAGTACTGTATGTGTTGATATGTGATTGTCAAACTACTTTTGCTGTGGAATTTTGAAAAGTTGAATGTTGGGATAAATATCTGAATTTGATTTATCTATTTGTAGTGTAATTATTTTACTTCGGCTAAATCTTAGAGAAAATATATTACAAAATGTCTTTTTCTATGTTCTTACGTAAGACAGGTAATTGCACTGCTTAAGAGATTTTTATTACATAATCGTTGTTATATTCGAAAACATATTATATTTTCTATTAAATGTATGCTAGAAATGTATTAGATAGCTGATGGGAAAGACTTGTTTACTTACAAACTAGTGTCTGTGATTGTATGCAATTTGAAGTTTGTAGGTTATGTTGTGCTGGAAGGAAACTTGTTTTTCACTAAAATTGGTTCTGAAAGTGTACCCCCAATACTTCCAAGATTAGACTGTAATGAATTGATTAATATTGTACAGTTCAGCCAAGGGTTTTAGTGTTTACTACTACAAATGATTTAGGTGTCTATTTTATTCTCTCTTTATAATATAAAATACTCTTAATATATTTGTAACATCACTTGACTCTGTTATTTTACTAGGAACATCATTAACGAAAGGGTGCTCAAATAAATTATGGGTTAGAGGATACCAAAGGGTGCAACTCAAATTATACAACTCCTTTTTTCGTCTTTTTTTCCTCATCACCCCCTTTGCTACACTTCAACCAAATTAAGAAAGTACGAAAGTACTCCAACCAAACTAAGAGAAATATTTAATTTCAGTTGCAGTAAGTTCAAGTCGGGCTTTCTGCACTAATGTACCAAGATGTTTTATGCCGATGAACCTAGCAAGGCATGTGTCTACTGTACTGCCCATCAAAACATTGTCACAAAATGGAGTCAGCACCACTCCGATTCTGGATAGTGTAAGTATTTAAATACATAAAACGTACAAATCAATGGTAGGTACCCCTCACCATAGACAGCTTTCAAATACGACATATGGTCCAGAACCATTCTGTGGCATACCAAATAGCCTTGCAAAATTGACCCTTCATATAAACTTCAAAGAACAATCATTAGAGCAATGGAAAAATCAGCCAGGCCTAACACATTCTAAGGCATTAGTCAAACCCTATAATAGGCGGCATGCCAAAGAACTGTTACTACTTAGTAGGAATAACTTGCGTATCCTGACAAGGGCACTGACTGGCCACTGCGGGCTGAACAAACACATGTATAACTTAAAGATCAGCAGAACAAAGGACTGTAGATTCTGCAAGGAGGAGGACGAAACGCCTCTCCACCTGATCTGCAAATGTGAGGCCCTGGTGCGCAAACGCAGCATCCATCTGGGTAAACACCAACTACTACCTGATGAGGTGCACGAAATCAGTATTAAGAAACTATTACAGTTCATAGAAGCTATAGGAATTAGTACTGAATTGTAGAAAGAGGCGATCACAATAGATCAGTAATGATCAGTGATGAGGAGATCCCATATTTCAAAAACAAAAAACAAAAAAAAAAAGATCACATTTACATAATTATCATCCGAATTTATAACATGCATGCATAAAATTTTTTTTATAATAAAATGTTCATATATTATAATAATGTTTGTAAATCATAATAAATATAATAATCATCATTGGTCTGGTTGTCTTTCGACAAAAACCTAGAATACTTGGGCCTAATGGCGGTAGGTGATGGATGTCATTTGAAGTTCCGTCGAAATGCCGGTAAACCTAAAGGACAGGTCTATAGGGTAAAATTTTTTTAAATCTGGCTGTGCCACCCCCGCTAGCCATTGGAAAAAGTGGCCGACCAAATACAAGCATTACAACAAACTTACCATAACACTTTGGGCGAAACGCATTCATCACCTGATTCAAGCAGTATCTAACTTAACAGGAGAAAAATTAAGCGAGTATGACCCATCCTGGACTCCTCAGGCTTGACTGTATCCTCCAGTAAAACAAATTCGTTCCACCACCAGGTACGTGCACTCCGCACGTCGGCTGTGCACCAACAACACCCGGAGAAGGCGCACGATCACGCCCGACTCTGGGTCATCGAGAAGTTGACCTCGGCTCTATTGGTGGTCGTCATCCCACTTGGCCTCGCGATGCCCAACAAAATCGTCGACTGCGTAGCGGCTGTGCTGATCACCATCCATTCGTTTTGGTGAGTTTTGTCCTTTGACATTTCAGTGGAAAGGTTCTTGGTGGCACAGATAAATGTTTGGATTAGATGTATGATATCTATCTACCACTGTAAGTGAAGCGGAGAGAAATCTGAAATGGTGAAGCATTTATCTCTTCGCTACGACATTCTACTTAGACACATCTGAAGCACAGTGGACGGGGCTATGCTCTGGGTGACTACCTAAATCCAGTTTTAACACCTCGACTAATCCTGACTTCATTGAATGGATCTTTATTGTGAATATTTTAGCTGTTCGTTAAGGACACCGGTTGCCTGAGGATGCTTCTTGGTCTACCGGTTGCAGTATTGCGATGCCAGTGTGTGGAGACACTGGCAGGTGTGAGAGGGAAAATAATTATATTAAAGATCCAATCTAATGAATTATAGATTCTTAGAACCTAATCCTGACCATCCCCGTCCTATCATTTCCTGTAACCTTGGACTATCCCGTTCCTACCCTTTACCGCTAACCCTCCCTAGTTCCTCATCCCATCCCCAGGGGCCTAGAAGCGATGGCGGTGGAGTACATCAGAACGATAATATTCGGCCCGATCATACCCAAGATCGTCAAGTTGCTCGTATTCGGTATAGCGGCGACAATGCTTGGAGGGTTCTTCTACCTAATATTTAACGACCGGGGCCTGTTCAATACGTTCTGGATGATCTGGCACTCGTTTGGTGGCAACTCGGGCGGCGGTGGAGGCGCGGGCGGCGCGGGCGGTGCGGGCGGATCGGGTTCGGGCAAGGGCTCCTCGGGGAAAGGGGCGCCGGTCTGCAAGTAATAGGTTAGCCAGTAGCCTTGTCTATTAATAAACTAGTAACAGACGTTCCGTTTTGGCTGAAGCTGACCAACCGTCAGTTGCAGTTGATACTAATCCTTACGCAGTATAAAATAAAGTCCTAAAGTCAAGCGAAAGAAACTCCTGTTAAGAGGACAGGCCATACTGTCAAAGAATGTGAGTAACCTAAACGTGCCTGTAACAGTAAATGGCCGACGGATGTGCCCAAAAAAGAAGCATAAGAACTAGAATTCCCTAGCATCATACCACACAATATAGCGAATCGGCATGCTCATGGCCTGTCATCGCCGTAGAAGCTGAACCATACATTAAGGCCTGTCCTCGTTACGGAGTAAGGGGTTTCTTTCGTCATTGGCTGCAGATTATTCCCCTATTACAACACACCCATTTTCAAGTGTACAGTCAACAGCATATCAATCTACCAAAAACAAGAATAAGGTGAGCTAGCGTCTCTATGGACGCCCATAGCAATGTTAGCTCTTTTTAGTCTTTATTTGGGTAGGTCGCTTTGCTGTCTTTTAATGCGCTACTTGCTCTGCAACAATCTCTGATTACTTCCAGGGGCCTGGAAGCTATAGCAGTGGACTACGTACGTGCCGCCATTTTCGGACCCCTGATTCCCAAAGTCGCCGTCGCCCTGGTGTACGCAGTATGCATCTCCATGCTGGCCGGTCTGTTCTACCTGATCAGCCACGACGTCGGCATGTTTGCCGCCATCAAACAGCTTTGGTCGGTGAAGTCTGCGTCGGCGCAGAACGCGTAAGACAACGGTTATTACGAACACAATCTTATTATTGATTAATTATGAATTTGAATAAAAAATAAGAAGGAAGTTAGTCGAGTACAATATGGCGTCCATCCTATTCCATCAGTCAAACGGTTTTGAGGTGATAGCTGTAAGAGGACATCTTCTGGCAACAACTCTTCTTATTTATGTTGAAAGCTTTTTTTTGTAAGTATACTATTTATTTTGCACAATAAATATACTACTATTGCTTGTCAGTGCCTTCGATGTTTTCATGCTGTCTTGGTTGCGTACGTCAATGCGCCCTACCAGGTACCAGGCTACCACCAGAGCAGAATGTGTATGCCAAACATTCGCATTGAAAAATATGGTACTGTGTTCTCCTAGTGCTTGTGAGTACCCTGACCAATCTGGGGTATACTACTATTGCTTGCCAGTGCCTTCGATGCTATCGTGCTGTCTTGGTTGCGTATGTCAATTCGCCCTACCAGGTACCAGGCTACCACCAGAGCAGAATGTGATTGCAAAACATTCGCATTTAAAAATATGGTACTGTGTTCTCCTAGTGCTTGTAAGTACCCTGATCAATCTGGGGTCCGTCCGTGCGAATTCGGACTTTACTTCCATCTCTGCAGTTTGGATTCGATATCTTGTGTCGAATAACTGCCTCAGAGTTGTGGGGGAATGGGGTGCCTTGCAACTATTGTTTTCCACAAAGTTTGATGGGAGCCTACATTATTATGCTAAGATTCAATGCCTTGAGTCTAGAATTGTCATCATCCTATGCACGTCACAGCTGCAGCTTGTTGACAGATGTAGTTGGTTCTAGTCCACCAGCTTAACTTACAGCTGTTCTGGAGGAAATAATGTTTTGCCAAGGAGTCTGTTACACTGCATGTGGTGTTGTCCAGTTTGTGATTCAAGTATTTTTTTATAATATTTTGTTGTCGTAAACAACCACAAGGCGTATGACTGCACTTGTTAAGGATAGAGTCCTGACGAGTAGCTTGAGTCCCCCCAGATTTCTCGTGTGTGAACATGACAATTTATTTTTTGGGGGAATTCACAGAAACGATATTTCTTCCTCACCTTGCGGTAAGTAGCGACGCGTCCAAAGATGGAGCATGCCTATCTAGAAACAGCCTATTCACTCTGGCCAATCAATTATTATGTAGTAATATCTAATGGTTAGAGAGTTAAAAGAGTCCTGTTTGGCCAGAGATGCTTTGAAAAGCAAAAACACCCTAAATGTCTAGCAAGACACTCGGGGTCAGTTTTTCGATGATTTACAGTATTTTATATGGCGTCATTTACAGTATTTTAAATACCTTCATTGGCGTCTTTTTCAACTTCTCAACTTCTTCGGTTGAAATTAGACTCTCGAGTAGTTCGCCAGAACAATCTCTAAAAAGTGTATTAGTGTAGAAATAAAAGTATTATAACTTATTGTAAACTCTTTGACTTTAGATGCGATGGATGGATGTCTACTTAAACGACATATGATGCAAACAACTTAACTAGTTTACGTTGTAAGTTAGCGTAACCGTAGACGATTACAAAAACCGACTTTGTTATTTCGATATCAATTTAAGATTGTGTTAGTTATGGAGGGAACACCTTGGATATTGGCTTGACCTTGGATGGAATAAGAGTCAAAATACTCTGGGTTATTAGAGGGGTTGTGGCGGCCACGTTTTCGATCTGAGAAGGCAATGAAGTAATAAATAAGGGGAATTGATGTAAATAACAGGCGATGTGGGGGTTTACATAATGACGAAAGAAACTGCAAGGACGACAGGCCATAAGGTTCAATTTCTATAACAAGACACACCATGAGCGTGCCGATTCGCCATATTGTGTACTATGATGCTAGGGAATTCTAGGCTAGTTCTTTTTAGGTACGTCCGTTGGCCATTCTATATATCAAAAGGTATACACGCATTATTTGTCAATATGTCCTGTCCTCTTAAAAGGAGTTTCTATCGTCATTGGGTTTTACATCTTAAGGTGGTTCGTCACCCATATCTAATAAATTTCTCCTACCATTCTTTTATTCGTTTGAGTGTTTAGTAATTGTATTATGGTTTATAATAATCTTAGTAAATGTATTAAATTAACCGCGAAATGCCTTTCTGTAGCTTAATGATATAAAATAAAGCAGATACATTAACTACAATTCGCCACTAGATGGCGCTGTTTTTAATTTTATTATGTTTCTTTTTCATTGCTTTGTTTTATAATAATATTATTAAGACGTAGAAATCCATATCGAGGTTAACTTTGATTTTGATAACGACCAATTGCACAAACATATATTAAACGTCAAACCCTTGCAGAATGTAGAAGTAAATGGTTACATGAAATTTGTATGAAAGACGTACCACTTTAATATGATCCCTCGCAAACTGCAGGCATAGTTTCAGAGATGTGGCTTGGTAGATTATGTATTAGAAAACGAGCAGGTACTTACCACAAAGCATAATTCGTCTAAATTATTCTCATACCCATAATACTGTTAAATATAAAGGTATTATTTATTATTATAGAATTGCAACTTTTTTTAAGTGTTATTTTTTTAAAGCTCATTGTTTAATGTGTCATTATCATTTTCGTCGATAGTTTTCATCGTTAAATACTCTTTGTTGTAAAATATAAAGAGATTATGAGATAATAAATAAATTTGTTTTATTAATTTAACTCTTTATTGTACACCTGAAGTCACCTGGAGTGTAAGGCTAAACTAGCCTCGAAAAAACTTGGTGTGCTTAACCGGTCTAAGCGATACTTCACCCCAGAACAGCGCCTGTTGCTGTATAAGGCACAGGTGCGGCCACATATGGAGTATTGTTCCCATCTTTGGGCCGGGGAAACCGTCGACCTGCTTAATCACTTGGATTCTATTCAGAGGAACGAATGCCGTACGAATTGTCGACGATACCATACTGACAGGCAAGTTAGAACCACTGGCTGATCGAAGGGAGTTTGGCTCCCTGTGGGTGTTCTACCGGCTGTACAATGGGGAGTGTTCTGAGGAATTATTTGATCTGGTGCCCACAGCACAATTCCGCCATCGCACCACCCGCCGTGGGCTGGGTACTCATCCCCTCTAGTGGTGTCCACGCGAAGATTCGAGAGAACGTTTCTCGCTCGTACGATTCGGATGTGGAATGAGCTCCCAGCCACGGTGTTTCCTTTTGTCTATGACATGGGATCGTTCAAGAGGTATATTAGAGGTCTCCTTAGAGGCGGGCAACGTATTGGTAGCACCCCTGGTGACCACTTTCCATCAGGTGGCCCGCATGCCTGTTTGTCTGCCGGATAACATAAAAAAAAACAGTAAAACATAAGGCAATACCATTATTATTAGGAGCGTCGGTGGTGGAGTGGTTAAGGTATCCGACTCGTGAGCGAGAGGTACCGGGTTCGAATCCCGCTGCGGCCATGTACCAATGATTCTTTTTTGAGCAATGATGAGATCGATTATGACATTAAATATATCTTTCAATCGTCAAAAAGGAGGGGGGTAGGAAAGTAGGAAGGAAGCACACAGTGACACGCTGGCCGCCCCATGGCCGCAGCAAACCCACCCCACGCCGACCACGACCGGACCGTGCCCGACAATGCCAGGCAGAGCCGGACCGCGCTCAATATATTATATAGGTATGTCTAGTATAATTAAGAAAAACCATCTAAAACTACAGCAAGAGTAAGCCAGTCCACGAAGGCTGCACCTGTGCGTCTACCATGAGTTTTTTTTCCCGTTTACTGTACAGTAAACGTGAATCGATTTCTATGAGAATTCGTACAGCGCCTCTATTGGGCAGTAGCGGAACTAAAATCCGTACCATGAGTTGCTATTGGTTAATATACTTTACCACTCACGTTACAGTTTACGTAGGGAGTGTAGTTTACATAGCGTTTTGCATACAAAACCGTACCATAAGCCAGAAATTTGACAGATGCGATAGTAAATTACGGTTACTAATGTGGTTACGTCACTCACTGAAATTTATAATGTGAGAAGTATTTTTCGTGCGGAGATAGTAATTATTTTCGTGACAAAAATGTCTGGAAAGCGATATTTAGCTTGAAGGATGTTTGCCGAAGCCCAAGCGGCTGATGAAAATACGTGGTTACGTCTCTCACTGTATTTTCTAAAGCGAGAAGTATTTTTTAAGTTTTTTCACTTACTTTCGAGTTAAAACTCCCTACAAGACATTGATCTTCTCGAGAGTGTGCAGCGAAGAGCCACCAAGATAGCGGCAGCCCTGATACAGAAGTCATATGAGGAAAGAATTCTTGTAGAATTTAACTAACCTCACTGGAAGAAATAAGGATACGGGGTGGTCTCATTGAGACTTACTAGATTTACTTTCACCGCATGTATAATATGAAAGGTGCTGAAGCGTCGCGTGGACACAGCACAAGAATAAATCGCACACCATCTAAGACTAATATTGTTTATCACTTGCTACACCATAAGGTTGTGAATTGTGAATAGTTGGAATAAGTTCTCAGACATGGGACAATAGGCTCTCATAGGTAACCGCCAGTTCTGTAAACTCTTTTAAAAACAAGTTGGACAATGGTGCAAACTTAATGAAATTATTCGGTGAACAAAAATGTAATATGTGTGTTAAGGAAGTGAAAGCTATTATCAGCACTGCTATGTTGTATAGACATATCAGCAGAAATGCTACTTGTCTAATAACCTATAACACCTAATAATAATAATAAAATTTGTGGAAAGTGATATTTATAATATAAGTTACTCGCTGGCTCGTTTTATGTATTTTACATATAAAAACTAATATTTTTAAGTTGATGAGATGAACAAATATGTTTTGTTTTTCATTATGCTCTAGATAAAGCCACAAAACTGCTTCCAAAAACAATATTGTAACAGATTTATGTTATGTGCCATACTATGAAATATTAAATTGATAAGAAAAATTAATATTTTGTTTTATTTTTATCACACACACAACAGTCTTTAATGGTACACAGTTGGACCTCTCCTCCTCCTCCTCGCCTCCTCCACATCAGTGGAGGGTTTTACCATAATCTCTGCACCTGACATGCCGTTGGATCTCCAGCCTCGGTCCAGATTCCAGTCTTGAGAACACACAAGTACACAAAAATGCTGTATATTTTCTGGTCTACGAATGTCTTAGTTGGTCTGCCTCTAAGACATTGAAGTGATTAACGAGGTTGGGGTTTTACACATAGGTCATTTAGAATTTTAACCTTAGGTATTATTATTAGGAAATAACTATGCGATTGTATTGATAATAGAAAAAAGCATGGCTATTGTACTATACTAATGTTAGTAATTATAGCAGGAAATTAAAAATCAAATTATGAATTAGGTACATATATTTTTATTCAGAATCTAAAAAATCAGAGCTGTCCCCCACTTAAACTACCACTTTCACTTTTACAAACAATTCCTAATATAGTATTGCACTAACTAATGCTAAAGTCTGACATTCACATCACTTTAGTTGCCGCTTGCATCTTCAATTTGAAACATTTTTTTTGTTTGCCGATGTTGAGATTTCTTCTTTACATGGGGTTGTGCCTTCGATCTTCATTCAACTAGGGTAATTGCAGTTCCTTTTCAAGGTACAGACGTCCATTTCTAAGAATTTACTGCACCACCATGACTCCAGAGTCTGATCCAGTGCGTCTACCATGAGTTTTTTTTCCCGTTTACTGTACAGTAAACGTGAATCGATTTCTATGAGAATTCGTACAGCGCCTCTATTGGGCAGTAGCGGAACTAAAATCCGTACCATGAGTTGCTATTGGTTAATATACTTTACCACTCACGTTACAGTTTACGTAGGGAGTGTAGTTTACATAGCGTTTTGCATACAAAACCGTACCATAAGCCAGAAATTTGACAGATGCGATAGTAAATTACGGTTACTAATGTGGTTACGTCACTCACTGAAATTTATAATGTGAGAAGTATTTTTCGTTCGGAGATAGTAATTATTTTCGTGACAAAAATGTCTGGAAAGCGATATTTAGCTTGAAGGATGTTTGCCGAAGCCCAAGCGGCTGATGAAAATACGTGGTTACGTCTCTCACTGTATTTTCTAAAGCGAGAAGTATTTTTTAGTGTTTTCACTTATTTTCGAGTTAAAACTCCCTACAAGACATTGATCTTCTCGAGAGTGTGCAGCGAAGAGCCACCAAGATAGCGGCAGCCCTGATACAGAAGTCATATGAGGAAAGAATTCTTGTAGAATTTAACTAACCTCACTGGAAGAAAAAAGGATACGGGGTGGTCTCATTGAGACTTACAAGATTTACTTTCACCGCATGTATAATATGAATGATGCTGAAGCGTCGCGTGGACACAGCACAAGAATAAATCGCACACCATCTAAGACTAATATTGTTTATCACTTGCTACACCATAAGATTGTGAATTGTGAATAGTTGGAATAAGTTCTCAGACATGGGACAATAGGCTCTCATAGGTAACCGCCAGTTCTGTAAACTCTTTTAAAAACAAGTTGGACAATGGTGCAAAATTAATGAAATTATTCGGTGAACTAAAATGTAGTACTTATGTGTGTTAAGGAAGTGAAAGCTATTATCAGCACTGCGATATTGTATAGACATATCAGCAGAAATGCTACTTGTCTAATAACCTATAACACCTAATAATAATAATAAAATGTGTGGAAAGTGATATTTATAATATAAGTTACTCGCTGGCTCGTTTTATGTATTTTACATATAAAAACTAATATTTTTAAGTTGATGAGATGAACAAATATGTTTTGTTTTTCATTATGCTCTAGATAAAGCCACAAAACTGCTTCCAACAACAATATTGTAACAGATTTATGTTATGTGCCATACTATGAAATATTAAATTGATAAGAAAAATCAATATTTTGTTTTATTTTTATCACACACACAACAGTCTTTAATGGTACACAGTTGGACTTGGGCTTCCTCCACATCAGTGGAGGGTTTTACCATAATCTCTGCACCTGACATGCCGTTGGATCTCCAGCCTCGGTCCAGATTTCAGTCTTGAGAACACACAAGTACACAAAACTGCTGTCTATTTTCTGGTCTACGAATGTTTTAGTTGGTCGGCCTCTAAGACATTGAAGTGATTAACGAGGTTGGGGTTTTACACATAGGTCATTTAGAATTTTAACCTTAGGTATTATTATTGGGAAATAACTATGTGATTGTATTGATCATAGAAAATAGCATGGCTATTGTTTTAGCTGTACTATACCTATACTATACTAATGTTAGTAATTATAGCTGGAAATTTAAAATCAAATTATGAATTAGGTACCTACATATATTTTTATTCAGAATCTAAAAAATCAGAATTGTCCCCCACTTAAACTACCACTTTCACTTTTACAAACAATTTCTAATATAGTATTGCACTAACTAATGCTAAAGTCTGACATTCACATCACTTTATTTGCCGCTTGCATCTTCAATTTGAAACATTTTTTTTGTTTGCCGATGTTGAGATTTCCTTTTTACACATGGGGTTGCAACTAGGGTAAGTGCAGTTCCTTTTCAAGTTACAGACGTCCATTTCTAAGAATTTACTGCACCACCGTGACTCCAGAGTCTGATCCTGTTGACAAATAATACCTAAAATAAGTTTACTCAGTACAACATGTCCACTTAGTTGAAATTAGGTATAATATACTCCAAGATATAGATAAAACTTACCAATAATTATGCAGTATTAATCTTTGCTGTTTCCGCTGGGTTAAAACTACTTAAAACCCAGTGGATAAACTATAAGCGCAGTTTCAACCAGTCACTGAATTCTTCATTTCGGGGATCGTCTGTGATTTTGTAATTTTATTTGAACATAAGGTATATGTTATTATCAATTTGACAGGATTTAAATAAGTGCCTAGGCGTTGCTAAAATATAACCTTAGTTTGTAAATAAACAAGCTTTTTGTGACACTGACTTCTAATAATCAACAACCTTGCCAAGGACCTATACCCCGTAACTACACTGAAGTTAGCTTTTACTGTAGTTGGTGTGGTTTTCACGGAACAGTAAACTACTGTAGGCCTACCATGAGTTACTACAGTAAAATCGGCTTACGTAACTACTCTCGTTCCGTAAAATCCGTTTCCACAATAGTAAATGTAAAATCGGTACCATGAGTTTCACATACGTTTCCCGTTTACTGTTCCGTGAAAACCACACCAACTACAGTAAAAGCTAACTTCAGTGTAGTTACGGGGTATAGGTCCTTGGCAAGGTTGTTGATTATTAGAAGTCAGTGTCACAAAAAGCTTGTTTATTTACAAACTAAGGTTATATTTTAGCAACGCCTAGGCACTTATTTAAATCCTGTCAAATTGATAATAACATATACCTTATGTTCAAATAAAATTACAAAATCACAGACGATCCCCGAAATGAAGAATTCAGTGACTGGTTGAAACTGCGCTTATAGTTTATCCACTGGGTTTTAAGTAGTTTTAACCCAGCGGAAACAGCAAAGATTAATACTGCATAATTATTGGTAAGTTTTATCTATATCTTGGAGTATATTATACCTAATTTCAACTAAGTGGACATGTTGTACTGAGTAAACTTATTTTAGGTATTATTTGTCAACAGGATCAGACTCTGGAGTCACGGTGGTGCAGTAAATTCTTAGAAATGGACGTCTGTAACTTGAAAAGGAACTGCACTTACCCTAGTTGCAACCCCATGTGTAAAAAGGAAATCTCAACATCGGCAAACAAAAAAAATGTTTCAAATTGAAGATGCAAGCGGCAAATAAAGTGATGTGAATGTCAGACTTTAGCATTAGTTAGTGCAATACTATATTAGAAATTGTTTGTAAAAGTGAAAGTGGTAGTTTAAGTGGGGGACAATTCTGATTTTTTAGATTCTGAATAAAAATATATGTAGGTACCTAATTCATAATTTGATTTTAAATTTCCAGCTATAATT
Organism: Blastobasis adustella; assembly: GCA_907269095.1. Classification (NCBI taxonomy): domain Eukaryota; kingdom Metazoa; phylum Arthropoda; class Insecta; order Lepidoptera; family Blastobasidae; genus Blastobasis; species Blastobasis adustella. The sequence goes on along the minus strand of OU026136.1, from coordinate 1,766,432 downwards.
ACTAACATTAGTATAGTATAGGTATAGTACAGCTAAAACAATAGCCATGCTATTTTCTATGATCAATACAATCACATAGTTATTTCCCAATAATAATACCTAAGGTTAAAATTCTAAATGACCTATGTGTAAAACCCCAACCTCGTTAATCACTTCAATGTCTTAGAGGCCGACCAACTAAAACATTCGTAGACCAGAAAATAGACAGCAGTTTTGTGTACTTGTGTGTTCTCAAGACTGAAATCTGGACCGAGGCTGGAGATCCAACGGCATGTCAGGTGCAGAGATTATGGTAAAACCCTCCACTGATGTGGAGGAAGCCCAAGTCCAACTGTGTACCATTAAAGACTGTTGTGTGTGTGATAAAAATAAAACAAAATATTGATTTTTCTTATCAATTTAATATTTCATAGTATGGCACATAACATAAATCTGTTACAATATTGTTGTTGGAAGCAGTTTTGTGGCTTTATCTAGAGCATAATGAAAAACAAAACATATTTGTTCATCTCATCAACTTAAAAATATTAGTTTTTATATGTAAAATACATAAAACGAGCCAGCGAGTAACTTATATTATAAATATCACTTTCCACACATTTTATTATTATTATTAGGTGTTATAGGTTATTAGACAAGTAGCATTTCTGCTGATATGTCTATACAATATCGCAGTGCTGATAATAGCTTTCACTTCCTTAACACACATAAGTACTACATTTTAGTTCACCGAATAATTTCATTAATTTTGCACCATTGTCCAACTTGTTTTTAAAAGAGTTTACAGAACTGGCGGTTACCTATGAGAGCCTATTGTCCCATGTCTGAGAACTTATTCCAACTATTCACAATTCACAATCTTATGGTGTAGCAAGTGATAAACAATATTAGTCTTAGATGGTGTGCGATTTATTCTTGTGCTGTGTCCACGCGACGCTTCAGCATCATTCATATTATACATGCGGTGAAAGTAAATCTTGTAAGTCTCAATGAGACCACCCCGTATCCTTTTTTCTTCCAGTGAGGTTAGTTAAATTCTACAAGAATTCTTTCCTCATATGACTTCTGTATCAGGGCTGCCGCTATCTTGGTGGCTCTTCGCTGCACACTCTCGAGAAGATCAATGTCTTGTAGGGAGTTTTAACTCGAAAATAAGTGAAAACACTAAAAAATACTTCTCGCTTTAGAAAATACAGTGAGAGACGTAACCACGTATTTTCATCAGCCGCTTGGGCTTCGGCAAACATCCTTCAAGCTAAATATCGCTTTCCAGACATTTTTGTCACGAAAATAATTACTATCTCCGAACGAAAAATACTTCTCACATTATAAATTTCAGTGAGTGACGTAACCACATTAGTAACCGTAATTTACTATCGCATCTGTCAAATTTCTGGCTTATGGTACGGTTTTGTATGCAAAACGCTATGTAAACTACACTCCCTACGTAAACTGTAACGTGAGTGGTAAAGTATATTAACCAATAGCAACTCATGGTACGGATTTTAGTTCCGCTACTGCCCAATAGAGGCGCTGTACGAATTCTCATAGAAATCGATTCACGTTTACTGTACAGTAAACGGGAAAAAAAACTCATGGTAGACGCACTGTTGACAAATAATACCTAAAATAAGTTTACTCAGTACAACATGTCCACTTAGTTGAAATTATCAAATTAGGTATAATATACTCCAAGATATAGATAAAACTTACCAATAATTATGCAGTATTAATCTTTGCTGTTTCCGCTTGGTTAAAACTACTTAAAACCCAGTGGACAAACTATAAGCGCAGTTTCAACCAGTCACTGAATTCTTCATTTCGGGGATCGTCTATGATTTTGTAATTTTATTTGAACATAAGGTATATGTTATATACCTTATTCATATCAATCAATTTAACAGGATTTAAATAAGTGCCTAGGCGTTGCTAAAATATAACCTTAGTTTGTAAATAAACAAGCTTTTTGTGACACTGACTACTAATATTTAACAACCTTGCCAAGGACCTATACCCCGTAACTACACTGAAGTTAGCTTTTACTGTAGTTGGTGTGGTTTTCACGGAACAGTAAACGGGAAACGTATGTGAAACTCATGGTACCGATTTTACATTTACTATTGTGGAAACGGATTTTACGGAACGAGAGTAGTTACGTAAGCCGATTTTACTGTAGTAACTCATGGTAGGCCTACTGTTTACGAGTAGAACGCTGGGCCCAGCCATCGTCCAATTCAACCATATTTGAGGGAAAAGAGCGACCCAACCCCCACGACACCGCCAGACAGACTTTTAAGGTGACTGCTCCCACGCTACTCTATCTTATCCCTACCCTACCCCTACCATATTCTACCACTGCCTTAACCCTACCCTACCACTATCTTACCCCTACTCTTCCTCTATCTTACCCCTACTCTTCCTCTATCTTACCCCTACTCTTCCTCTATCTTACCTCTACCCTAGCCCTACTCAACCGCAGACAGGAGTCACCATGTGTGGGAAAGGAAGGAAAATTAACGCCGCTTACAAGGTGGTTCTCCGTGGGGGAAAGAAACGGCAAGAAACCCACAGAGCCTACTTAATTACTTAATTCTTTCCTTTTTTTTTAAACATGTCTTATGTATTAATACATGATTTGTCCTATATACTATCTTAAAAGTAAATACCCGTATAGAACAGCGGTTCAGTTCCATAGACTTTTGTCATTTACATATTCAGATATACTATAATAACTTTTATCTACACTCATAGCGTAATGTTCCAATTACATATTCGAAAACAGTCGTTTAAGGATACACTTTTTTCACGCCAGTCTATAAAATAAAAAAAAAACTTTAAAGTACAGCATTTCCCCATAGAGAAAAAAATTAATATACAAAGGAGAATGGGCAAAATGTATGAACTTTGGTCTACCTACTCAATACTAACACCATCTATGCCAATATAAATATTATATGTTAATAAACAAATAACGAATAATGAAAAAGAAATAGACTTGCAAAATTTAGAAAGGGAAAAAAAAATCCATTGATTTATTATGAAAAATATTTAATTAATTATAGTATTATATTATGCTAGTGTCTATAATGACATTATTCAGGTGAACAGCTGGCGGTGACAAACCTTCCTGATGGCAAGCCCAGTATAAACACCACAAGATAGATATTACATGTGCACATGTCCCAATTGTGCGACGTCCTGTCAAACACGTGCAATAATAGTGTGAGTGACGTCACAGCGCCAGGTTCATAATTGAGTCGGATGGGTTGCACGTGCGTCCATATTTTAACCATACCCCACCGCCTGTCCTCTACCCCGCAAAATAGTGTCAGATACATGTAAAATCTGCTCTAAGTAAAAACACCTAAAAAAAAGTAAAACCTTACACTCTGCTATTATTTATGACATTTTCACAAAGAACCCCACGAGCTACACATTTGATGTCATACAAAAAAATAAAGTTTAAGGAATGCCCTTTTCATTGACATATAATTTGTTGGTATTGAGTAGGTAGACCAACATGCCCATTCTCCTTTATGTCTGTGCCTTTCCCATACTATTTTCATTACAGCTGTATTACAGCAATAACTTTTTGATCATTATGCAACAGTTTTATTTTTTAATTTTTTGTCGAGCTCCCGGGTGCGGCGAAGTAGGCTGAATAGGTACCTTAATATGTCTTTATCAAATACAAAATAAAAATTCGAAATTTAAACTTTCCCGATTTGTTCTTGGTCTGTGTTCTTGATTATGTTTGTAATTTATTGTTAATTATTTTCCCGTTAAATGGAATATATTTTTTAAAATGTTGTTATTTGTGTTTGTGAATGTTTTTTCTTGTTTGAAGCAAATAAATACATAAATGTGAAAGTAGTGAAGTGAATTTCCCGCCGCTTGATATCCTCGTCGTGTATGTACAACAGAATTTATTTGCAGCTTTCTTCCAGCAAAGTTGAGAAAATTTAGGTATAATTACGTATTTAAAACACTCGTGTTAAATTATTATCATACTCGGCTGCGCCTCGTATGATAAACAGACACTCATGTTTTAATACTTAACTATATGCAGTTGCATACACTACTTTATCTTCACTCATATTTTCATGTTAAAATTTCGTACCTATAATTATATGACTGACCCCCTTTATATGACTGTTGCATAAACTACTATTTCGACATAATTTGTTTTTTATAGTGACTTACAATTCATTCAATGGTAAATTTTGTATATCTGTGGAACCTTATTATAAAAGCGTACACATTGACCTATAAATGATTTGTGGACTTTGGCCAGACGACAAGCACTAGTAACAAGTTTATCTCTATTCCTAGTATTCCTATTATGAACATCACTGTTCTTCATAAACAAGTATATATTTTTATGAACATAGATTAAGTTCTCATATATGTATTGTGACGGCATTGTCATAATGTCATAAAAAACCATTTCGACGCATAGTACCAGATACACAAATGACGAGTCCACTAATTTACTAGGCTTGATTGAATCGTAACTGGATCGTAATTGAGGCTCAACGGCAGTTTTAATTGTAGTAGAATACCAAAAACGCGTAAAATTGCTATTAAGCTGCGATTCCGAGCCATTAGTAACTTAGCGGACTTCAGGCCCTGATCTCATATCATAAGACCAGATTTCTAAAAAGAATGTTCTTCCAGCAGGCCTACAGAACTTAAATGAGCCTTTAGGATGGTTGAGTTATATGGATGAGAAACATATTATGTCAAATGAGAATGTTGAATGAAGTAAAATACGCAAGTTAAAAATATGGAAACTTTATTCAATATAATAGTCTCAACAAAATGGTAATTGCAACATATGAAAAAACATAATTTAAATATAATCAATCTATGTACAAAAACATAAAATTAAAACAATAAATTCTACCTGTTACTAGTTTTTAATACGATGTACTTACTACGTTGTCAAATACTTTTATAAATAACATAAAATATAGATTTATTGTGACCCGTCTGCATAATTATTGCTGTAAAACTGCATGGAAATATATAAATATTTGTGTATCAGATTATTTTTATACATATTAATAAAATAGACGGACCCTGGGCCCTCGTGCGCGAGAGCACACCCGAGACATTAACGCCAAGATAATTATTTCATTGTATAAAAATAACCTGACCCACAAATATGCAGGTAACCTGTCCATAGCAAGTCCAAAAGATATAGGTTACTATTACAAGTAGCCCATAATATAAATTCTCTAAACAAATTGGGCAATCGCCTTTATTTACATTTAATAGTATAATTTAAATATTTATATATATCTTTATATTTATTTACGGAAACAGCCAAAAGTAAATCAAGACTAGTGCTCAGCAATGAATACTCTAGCTAGTGAAGCGTACCATCTTGGTTTGGCAGAGATCCGTTCCTTACGTTTATTGGTAAAGTATTTTGTGAAGTAGAGTTGCATCTACAGGGTTACTGGTAATTAGATGCTACCGTCTTAGGGGGGTGTAGGTACTGTTATTTGTAATTGATTGAACCCTATAATGTGTTATGCAAAAGTGAACCATTTTTGAGATATTTAATATTTAAGTTTTTTTTCGCAATAATTATTTTTTCAAGATTAATATTTAAAAAAAAAAAGTGCCTGTTAGAATCATTTTATTCTTACTGTTTATGAAGGATGATAATGTACCACTTGTTAATTAATCATAATATCACAGAATTTCTAAAGCATTTCAGAACAGGAGTTCGAAACATAACATAAACATAGTTTATTTTGCAACAAATGCCATATTAAAAGTGAATTTTCTCAAAATAACCATTAATGGTCAATTGTGCAGATTATTAGTTTATTAAAACTTAAATATCAAATATCTCAAAAATGGCTCACTTTTGCATAACACATTATAGGGTTCAATCAATTCCAAATAACAGTACCTACACCCCCCTGAGACGGTAGCATCTAATTACCAGTAACCCTGTATATGCCGTTTATTACAAATATCCTTTTCTCATTATTTACTGTATTATGCTATGTATTGTGTCATGTGTGAGATAGGTGTAATAAATGGTTTTTATGTATTTATTTATATAGAGCTGGTGGTAACTACGGAAAATGGAAATTTATCTATTTGTGTTTGGGAATACTTCCAGATGTTAAATTAAAGTATATTGGTAACTTTAAACATCTTTAAGCCAATTACAATTTTCCGCTAATTGATTTATAAGCGGAAACTCCAAAAAAAACAAATCCAGAGAAATAAATAACTATTCCTAAATAAATGGAACCAATTCCCGCGGCTTGTATTTGTGCAAATTATTAATTATATCTCTTCATAAACTAACAAATCTCTGTGCTTAGTGACTGCACCGTATTTTTTGCTTTACAATATGAAATTCACCTTCTGGCCCACCCTAGGGCAAAATTTTAACTACCGCCTGACCAGGAATATTATAAGGTCTGTCAAGGAGTGAACTACTGTTACAGTTAATGTTGCCAGTGAAAGAAATTAGTATTAAAAAAAACACAATATGGCGGCACCTCATTCTGGTCAGGCCTTACGTTATGTGGCTACATCGTCACTTCGTCCCTGACGGCATGACACGAAACGGTATTCGAAACAATTCTAGTCTACAATATACATTACGCACTCCAGCCTACGCGTCGTGTCGCTACAGCTTGACGTGCCGCCGATGGAATATGTCGAGTGCCTCCCTCTGTTTGGTGTGCAGCAGCACGTGTGGTCGGCGCGAGCGCATGTATTCCACAGCCTCGCTGGGTGACCAGCCGTTTCTCTAAAAAAAGAAATAAAACACGGTTCAAGTCATCTCTAAAAAGATATCTCTTCCTGTAAGCCTATTAGTGAAAGAATTTACAAAATTGGGTCAGTAGTTTCGGAGATTACTCCCGGAAGATTCTGGGGCTAACAAAGGGAGAGGACGGCATGACGAAGATTAGGTGGAACAGTCAGTGAGTATAATTCTACAGATAAAAATCTAAGGACAAAACAGTTTCCCTTCCCTCACCCATCATACGGTAACACGACATAAGATGGCGATGGCGGATATGGGCCGGTGGTATTAGGTCGCAGCTCGCCCTACTCCTTTGCACTCTCCGAAATGCAACCTGTAGAAGACCAGCAGACGCGCAACCCTGCGCCGATGCTCGAGGCTCTGCAGCTTAGCGTGTCAATTAAGGGTCGCCAATTTGACCTCTGCACGGTTTTCCGCCGAATCCAAAGAGGCCAGCTGATATTTTTCTGTATATTCCTCCTTCGATCATCACAGGGTAATGGCCAACCAGCCTGTCTTACAATGCACGTACATGGAGCCCGGCGGGGCAGTTCTACACCAGCGTTTCTCGTCAACTCATCAAAGTTTTCCCGTTAGCGACAATAAGGTTCCAGTTGCCGCTTTACATCAAGCAAAAAGAGCTTTGAGAGGTAGGCCATAGCGGTGTATATCGTTAGAAGTAGAGCCGCCCGACTGGGGAAGTACCTCCACCACATGTCCACATTACGGAATACCGCAGCCCAACAATACTATTTTAAACAGTATTGTGTTCCTGCCGGGGAGTAAGGTTTCCAGTGCAGTGGAGAACCGCGGCTTTGGCAGTTTTTGTCGCCAGACCAACGTGTTATAGAGGCGGAAAACGCATTGGCGATACCCCTGGTGATCACTTTCCATCAGGTGGCCCGCTCGCCTGGGCTACCCGGTAGACAGGCCATACTGTATAACAATAAAAGTACCCAATATATATTTTTTTAATAATTGGATTAGCCAGGCATTTGACCGCCACCTCACCTGGTGATAAGTGACGATGCGGCCAATGATGGAGCATGCCTGTCTAGGAACAGCCTACTCACTCTGGCCTTAAAGGCGTCTAGATTATCCATTATCTCACCATCATAAGGTAGCATCCAACGAGCGTGGCGCTCCTCGTGCGTCCCGCCTTGCAGTGCACGTAAACGGTCCCCGGCGGCGCGTCGCCGTCCGCCGTCACGCCCGGCAGCTTGCTGTGCTCGGGCAGGAACCTGGGGGCGGCAGAGTGGGCCTTTAGGATACACGAGCTTTCACCATCACCATCTTAGACGCAGGACGTCCAGTGTTGACCACACGCCTCGTCTTCCACGCCGGATGGTGTGGAACCACGTCATCCATCGGCTTCCATTTTCGATAAAGTCAAAGTCAAATAATTTTATTCAATTGAAATTTACATAAAACACTTATGAATCTAGAAAATACTGTTTTTATTGACGGTCGTACTGTTTTACCTATACCTCTTATAGTTTTAGTGTGTACAGCGTGATGTTCTTTAATCTTATTTCAATATGGGTGTAAAATGCCTGAAAATAATTTATTTGTTTATTATTATTAAATGTAAAAATATTATAGCTCGCTCGGTGCTTTCATGTATTCTTTGGTCATCCTAGCTATTTTGCCCTCTATAATATCAAATCCAGGATCCGCGCCTGGTCACCCACCCATTCAGTCCCCGGACTCCGCGAGCGTTGCTTATCCTTGGTTATCGGTCTCGCAAGCACGCTGCAGTTAGACCAATCAATGCAATTATTGTAAATACCAACAACTTTTTATCATTGAGCCAAATTCGACCCAGATAATGAAAACTATGTAAGTACAAGAACCAAATCAGTTCTAAATTGTCCACTTAAATCCCACTGTACCGGGCCGTACAAAATCGTCGTTAATTGTCGTCGTATTGTTCTATAATTGCTATGTATCGATCTAACTAGTTAGGAATATCAAAGGTCCATTCATGTCTATTTTGAATGCCCGATGCTGTTTAATGTTATGGACATTGGACATGGTTATGTATGGACAGCGGACGGGCGGGCCGCTGTCCGCTCAAGTCATATAGCAGATTCTTAGAATAAAATGTATACAGATATAGATATTTCCCACGGACACAGACACGGACAAGATTTAGAAGCGCTATTTTTAAATGCTACATAATGAATGTAACGCAAAAACCACGGTAATATACTCGTACCGTGCAAAAACTGGTATATCTGATTGCGTTGTTGATTATTGTATTAGCCTAAGTCATCTCACTGCTGGGCGAGCCTTTGCGTTGTTGACTAGGCACTTAAAAAGTTAATGTGGCGCTGCATAGGGCTGTTTCAGTGGAAATGTGTCTTGTTTTTATCTGTCACGGAAATGTTTCAAAGAAATGTGACAAAATATGTACCTAGGTTTGTGGAGCGTCGTACGACATTTTCCGTTCGGAACTACTTCATAACATTATATAGGTACCTACTCTGATAACTACTCTGTGAAATCGTCGTTGGTTACATTTTACATTTTTCATATTTAAGTAATCTATGCTACATATCTTTATTAAGTAACAGTATTGTATTCCAAAAAAAAAAAAAAAAAAAAAAAAAAAGGTATAAATTTGGACTATCGCATAAATCGCTAACAGACCCTTGCTTCAAAGTATGTCTACTATACGCAGATGACGTTGCTTTTATATCTCGGCCATGGTCGGCGTGGGGTGGATGTGCTCCGGTCCTGGGGTGTCCTACGATGGCCAACATGTCACTGTGTGTTTTCGTCTTACTGTCCTATCCCCTCTTCTTTGAGGATTGAAAGATATATGTAATGTCCTACTAAATAAATAAATTTTGATTTGATTTATCAGACTCAGTAGAAGGCCCACAAAGCGATTTCAACTCAACCCTGAACCTGTTTTTTACTAAAATAGTACAAATACAAAATAAGTGTGAAAAAGGTTATTATTGTATGATTATATGTAAATGGACCAAATTCCATGGCAATGAACTCCAGTTCTATACAGATATTCATGTACTTTTAAGTTAGTTTGTAGGATAAATATAAATACATATAATTAGAATATAATAGAACAACTTTATTGTTGAACTGTGTAGGTACATTTAGGTATTACAAATTATATTTGTGAGTCTCAACAGTTATTAGTAAATCAATTAGTATTTAAGATATATTTTTAAAAGAATTAACGTAGGCTCTGTGGGATCCTTGCTACTTCTTTCCCACACGGACAGGTCCTCTATTGAAGCGCGGATGCATTGTCGGATACGGTCCGACTGTGCCATCTGTCGCCGTTGTGGGCTGGGTGTGCCCCGGCACTGGGCACACCCAGCCCTCGCCAGGGGCGGCCTTTCCTTCCCACTTTCCGATCTCCTATTTGACTATTAAAAGAGATATTTAATGCCCAACCCATTAAACATTTGTTTTATTTGTATTTCTATCACTCAGAACAGAGGAAAATGAAGGAAACAGACGAGCGGAGTCGAGCCCAGACAATGAGAAAAGGCAAAGGCTATGTAAGCACGAACCTTAGTTATAGTTAAAAGACACACAGACATCAACTGCGACGTGTAGGTAATCGTAATTCCTCATCATGAGCCGGAGTGCTGAAAGAGAACCTCCTCTCCATCAATGGGAGGTTTTGCCATGACCTCCACGCTTAGGCGGGTTGGAGATAACAGTGTATAAAATACACATTTTAGAAAGCTGCTGCCTACTTTCGGGCCTATGAAGATCCTAGTCGTTTTTTACTCACATGTTAAAAAATAATCATCTTGGCGTAAATATCGCGGTTGTGCTCCCGCACACGAGAGCCCAGGGTCCGCCTTTGACCATGATCCAGTATTTGGCTGATCACGTAATTACAGTTAAGCGACTGCCTGACCAGATTGGATCATGGTTACACATCTAGTCGCCTGAATGTGCAAGTTACATCATGATGTTTTCCCTCGCCGTAAGAGCATCGGTTAGTGTTCAATTAATGTACCTACATAACTTAGGAAAAGTCATAGGTACATGGCGGCACTGGGTTTAAAACCCGGTACCTCTCGTTTACGATTAGTCCACCGACGCTCTTCACTAACTAAGCCATTATTCGACTTTTATAATAATCATACTGTTGGAGGGATTGGTGCAATAATGTTCTCTTTCACCACATACATGTCGAGTGTAGCTCGTTCCGCATATGGTGTAGCTAGTGCCACAAAGAAAAACAAAGTTTGAGGATTCACCTATTGATAAACTTGACACCTTCGTACAGCTTCTGCTGGTCTGGTGCTTCGAATATGTCCGTAGTGGCCAGTTGCAGGAATTTCACACCGTGGCAGCCCCATTTCTGAAAGTCAAATGCAGTTAAGTTTTAAACTATCGCGGTTATTAACACACATTTTAAAGGTATGTTCCGGGTTTTCTACCGCGTACCTTTGTTAACGAGTAGCCCGATATTTCGACGCAGTTGCATGCATCATGGTCACGGGAAGAGTTCGGTAGTAGCAGACAATGCGAAAGCGGGTAGATCGGCTTCGGCCGCTTTATGGCTAACTAACACAGCCCGGCGCTCGCAGCTCTCCAGTCGACCCGTGACCATGATGCATGTAACAGCGTCGAAATATCAGGCTACTCGTTAACAAATGAAAAAGTAACATAACTCTGAAACATCCATATGTTGGAGGCGGTAACTGCTGTCCATTAGTCAGGTCGCAAGCTTGTTTGCCACCTTTAATGACCTATACAAAAATATGTTAAGCTATTTTTTATTTATTTATTTAACCATTTATTGTACACAATATTGTTGCAAAATTATATGACAGAATATATAAGACACAACAGGCCAACTTATTTCTATAAAGAAATTTCTTCCTGCAGGCCTACAGCAGAGATCGTGACAATTAAATGCAGTTAAGACGTGCACAGTAGCAAAAAAATTATGCTTAATTAATAAAAGCCTATACTATACATAAATAAATACATACCTATATACCTACATTAAAAACAAATACATATACATACATACATACAAATACATACACACATACATATAAATACATATATTAGACGGATAGAGAAAGGTAGTGCTCTTTTACACGTTTCTTGAAGATGAAGATAGAAGTGCTATCCCGTATTTCATGCGGAAGAGCGTTCCACAATCTTGCCGCATGGACAGTGAATGAGTAGGAGAAGAAATCAGTGTGATGGGGAGGAATGTCTAACTTAGATTTAATGGAGGATCGACAGAGCTTGTCTTGAGATCGGGAAAATTGGAAACGTTCACGAAGGTATGAGGGAGTGGAGGGATTATAAAGGACGTTATAGAGGGTAGAAAGGATCCGAGCATTCCTGCGAAGCCGAATCGGGAGCCACTTGAGCTGTGTCCAGAAGCTAGAGATATGGTCGTACTTACGCAGACCAAAAATGAAGCGTATGCACAATTTTTGGAGACGTTCTAGCTTGTTTAATAGCTCCTCAGTGGCATCCAGATAGCAGGAATCGGCGTAATCTAGGATATCAAGGAAGCTATGAGCATAAGCTCTCAGTGATTCGCCCCGTTTGCTATTGTTTACGCCTTAAATCATAACATAATACACTAGTGGCCCTAAGCGACCTCGTTCGTTTACACTTTACCCCTACCTACCCTTTTGTTCTTGCTAATAAACCTTCCTCTTGAATCACTATATTGATGAAAACCTTTAATTAGCCTTTAAGAAAAGCATTAATATCCGTTGAGTAGTTTAAAAGATCTAAGTGCACAGATAGGGACAGACGGCGGGAAGCGACTTTGTTTTATACAATGTAAAGAAGAACCAGAAAGAAATATTCATAGTAGAGATTATCTGTAAATATTTAAAACTTCAAGATTTTATCAATGTTTCAACTGCACGTGGTAGCGATACAAAAGTATATTTACATAGGCCCAGAAACTTCCTTATCTTTAGCATAACAATAGTCCTTGGTTCTGAACAAAACCAGGCAGCTGCTCCATCTGATAAGAGCTAGGTAATGGTTGAAATCATTGTTTTCTATAAATAGTCGCCATAATATAATAATAATGTTTGTACATTGCTCATACATATGGGCATTGTCGGATTCAACATGAAGTTTTTTATACTTACCACTTACTGGCAAACTATTCAAACAAAAAATATAAGGAACGAAATTAAAGTGACGACCTGAGAGGTTCAGTTGGTTAACATCCACCGGCCGGCGGCTGGGTGGCCGGTCTGCCACGCAGAGGTCCCGGGTTCGATTCCCGGCCGGGCAAAAATTTAAATGATAAATTTTCATTTCTGTTACGGGTCTGGATGAATAACCTATATTATTGAATTGAATTGAATTCAAATATTTTATTTCTGATATCAATGTTAAATTGATATCAGAAATAAAAATTATAATACGATATAAGTAATTGCTTGTGTTTTCAAAAGGCAACTCAATCACTACATAAAAACATTACTACATATTATGAAACAAAATCCCACGCCGCGTCTGTCTGTCTGTCTGTTAGCAATAAACTCTAAAAGAAGGTTTTCACCAATAGACAGAGTGATTCATGAGGAAGGGTTATGTGTATAATAAATATTATTATATTATTCAAAGCAACCCCGAGACAACCCGTGCGAAGCCGGGAAGATCGCTAGTGTGTTATAAAAATAAATGACATTGCAGAATAACACCAAAGGTCACACCGTCAGGACGATGTAAAATGATGCTGTAGTTTTATTAAAAAAGGTTTTTACAGCAGACCATACGTTTTTGCGTTGGGTTACTAATTTTTTTGTTAACTAATAATAAAGAGTCAACAGTAAACTATATTGAGGAGATGAGTGTAATTTGAAATAAACATAATCTTCAATTCTAACAACATTTTGTATCAGGCAGTATTCATCATTATCTTCTAAGCTAAGATTGACCAATCACGGCCAGGTTCAGACAAAATAAGAAATATTTCTTATTTGATCTGAGTGAGAAGCCAGGGTCCTCCTTTCAGGGTCAGATGTTTCCTGCTCTTCTTTCTCCACTTTGCCCGATCATCGGCAGCCCCAAGTCGTAAACCATCGGCATCCGACTCGGCGATGTCAGTTCATCGCTTCTTGGGTCTCCCGCAGCGCCTCTTTCCTGATATTTGCATGTTTAGACACTTATTTCCCACGTACCCTGGGGCTTAGGACGTGACCAAGCCAGCGAAGGCGAGCCACTTAGATCTTAAACGCGATGTCTCTCACGCCAAGGCTACCACATATGTACTCGTTGCGTACTCGGTCGAGTCGCGTAACGCCGCACATCCACCACAGCATTTTCATTTCATAGAGCATCACAGATCTAATATAAGGCCATTTGAGCTTGATAGGGATTATAGGTTCGCAGGTGACTGCCGTGAGCTTCCGCCATTTGGCCCAAGCTGCAGAGATACGGGCCTTGACATCGGGATGACTACTCCCGAACTCCGAACGCGTGAAACACGGATCCGAGTTACTTGATTTTATGCTTCGTTCCCTTTGTGGATGGTTTTAAGATTCGTGGCGACGTTTAGCTTTTAACCCCCGTTTTCTAGCACTTCGTTCCACGTGTTTACCCTTGATGTCATCAGAGTATTTCATGAGTCATGGAGGTATGAATTTTGGCTGAGAAGGATGTCCATCCAGCACAATGTAGAACAGGAAAGAGCTAAGGACAGAACCCTGGTGAACATCTATGGTAATCGGGAAGGGATTTCTATGGCCTACGATGGTTCTGACAAGGACCCCAGTGTTGGTGTACCTGTACTATTAGATTCTTCCAATGTACGTTTAGGGTACAGATTTGGACCTCAGCGCCCACCAGCTTACCTCTCGATAAACAATGTCAAAAGCCCTCTGCAGATCGAGAAATGCGAAATGCAGAGGTTGATTTCTACCGCAGTGGGGCTGGAGAACTCTTAGGGCGAAAATTGGGTCTGTGGTGCTGCAGCCCGGCCTGTACCCATTGCTGGCAGAGTCCTTGGTCTATGATACGTTGATACATCTATAGTTGCCGCACTCTTGCACTCGACACGCGTCTGGTATAAGCTCCGTAAATATGATCCTGTTGAATAGATCAGTGGGCAGGAGTACGCCCCGGATCGCCACTGTTTTCCAGGTTATGGGTATTCCATCATGGCCAATAGCTTCTCCACTTCGTTTATTAATATATGTTATTAATGTTATTCAACATAACAGTATTTATTAAAAATAGCAATATCTGGATTAGTTATTTATCTTTAATAAACAAAAAAAAACCTTACTTAACCTAAGTAATATTAAAGGTAAAGAATTTGCCCCAGGTCCCTAGAGGAAAAGTGCCCAGAAGGCTGGCCGCATTGCCTCACTGGATAGCGAGGCTTATATGCTGACACAAGTAGAGGCTAGCCTTCTGGTAATTACTATTGTCGATCAGGCGCTTGGCTATTTCCTGATAACTGTGTGCCTAGTCCCCAGGGCCCAAGGGTTTCCGCTCCAAATGGTGCAACATAATTATTTTTGTTTTAATTGAGACTGTTTTGCCAATTCGTAAATATAATAACACTCACCTCTGCATCATTGGAGAATATTTTAAGCTCATAGGTCTCATTCATTGAGACAACTCCTTTTATATTTTCATCTTCAATAAGCTGAAAATGTTAGGATTATTAAAAATTATTAAAAAAATAAAAACAAACATGTATTAGTCTTAAAAATCAAACTAGGACTTGAAAAGAACTGTCTTCGTCCTCTTCACTAAGTTGTTTTTATAAGATCTGAATATCATTTAAATCAATGAAGCAATGTAGACCTTCAAAAAGGTAAAATGTAGAAGTTACTCTGTTTGTCTGTCTGTTGTTTTCACATCAAAGCCACTGAATAGATGTGGATAAAATTTTGCAATAAGATAGAAGGCAATCTAGGGAAGAACATAGGTTGCTTATTATTATTTATTTAATTTCTCAAGTTAGGAATATAACATTGGTCCACATGGATAAAGTCGCAGGCAAAAGTTAGTTTAATATAAGTTGGTATGTTTTTGGAGAAAATCTCTGGAACGATAGATACCCTAAGAAAGTGGTGTTGCAGAAAGCAAATGTAGTACAGTGGACATACCACAAGAAAGAAATTATAATATTAATGACATAAAACTTTAAAATTGTATTGTTATTATAAGTTGCACACTGTACTATTTAGCTAGATGCCCAGCACAAGCCATGGCAAATCATTGTAAAATGTACTGGTCTTTAGGCTATGACTATAATTGACTTCCTACAATTTGTCTAAAAAAAATCTTGATTTATCAGATTTAAAACTGTACATAATTAAAGAAACAACCATCAATCACATCAAATAGAAGTTGAAGCTTCATTATTTAACAAATCAATATGAACTTCATACATGAAACGGTAAATATTATGGTGAAATCCTGCCCAAGTACTCAAGACTAACCTACAAAAATCGTACCTGTTTCGTCATGCCCTGGAATGGGAGGGCACCCAGGATCACATTGTCATCCATCCTATCATACCAGCGTCGACTGGTGACCTTCTCCATCACCACATTGTACAGCAATGTGGGGTAAAAGGTGACCCGCGCGAACATTGCAGTGCTCTGACAAATTAACAGTTAGCTTCGTTATATGGTACGCGGCAGCGCAGGCGTCGTACGCCAAAGTAATAACGGCCGACCGCAGGTGGAACAATATTTACCATGGTGAAAGCTGGCTGGTCTCCGTGGTGGGGGTTCGTATAATTTCCTGATTCATTCGAAAGAGAAATGTTGTGACGTTTGGCCGCCGATCTCCTGTCAATGTCAACTTGACAATGACAGCGGTTTAGAGTTGCCATATCATTATGATATTTTTTATGGATGCGTTCATTATGTATAAACATGTATAAACATATTTTATGTAAATGTATCCATGTCGCTAACAGGGGGCTTACTGTCTTAGAGCGAGACAGCGCTATACGTGTCACATAGGCTTGTCTCGTTCTAAGCAAGGCAGTTCTGTTTAGGTTCTGCTATAAGAGTCTTTGGTGGGGCTACAGCTTGGGGAAGAGATTTGGCCTCATTCCTGGACGAGCTGGACTTGTAAATTTTAAATGAAGGAGATGAGCCCACATCCGAAACTGTAAGAGGAGGAAGGAATTCAAGAGTAGGGTTGATTTAACGGTATGCTATATGGTATTGCTGCAATACATTGACAAATGGGAAGTTGATAAGAAAATGACCTTACTTATTTGGGAGGTTTGACGAGAGGGAAAGGCGGACCACCAGAATATATAATACTAAGAAAGCTAAATGGGAAAAATTCAGGAAAGTCTTTGAGGAAAGATTAGAACAAAGTACAAATAAAAGATAATATTGAGAAAATAGATACTAAAGAACACCTGGAAGAAATAGTAGAGAAATATGTCGAGTCAATTAAAGTTTCATGTAATAGCAGCATCCCATGGTTCATGGAAAAATGACTTGGTTACGTTACTTGGTTACTTGGTTTAAACATGGTTACGAAGAAAAGAAAAATAAGAAACGCCGCAGCACACCGGAAACAGCATGTGGTGGAGTGTTATTTGACAGCGAAGAAGAAATACGAACAGGCAGCTGAAGAGGCACAGACAATAGGGTGGATAAATTTCTGCACCAGACAGGATAGAGAAAGCTTATGGGACGGAATATACCGAGTCATAAACCGGACGCAGAAATGAGAAGACGACAAGATGTTAGTGGATAACGGGAAATAACTTGGACCACAGGAATCGGTCAACCTTCTAACAAAAACCTTTTACCCAGAAGACAAAAAAGAGGACGACACACAAAGTTGAAGAGTACACAGTGATAGGGGACAGTAGAGACTCAACAATTAATACAGCGAGTTCAAAATGCGTGCGCTCGATATTGCTACCCCATACCGCCCCGCACGCATGTCACTCCTTTTATTAACAAAGGCAATATGCTGAAAATGGAATCGCGCAGGAGACTTCACCTGGCTTGTCTGTTGTTTAACGTCGTGCATACCGATGTACCGATGTACCTTGCCAGAAAGTTGACGTGGAGCAGTAATGTGCAGAACCGTACTCGTGCGTCCAGCTTCAAATTAATACTGTCGCCTCATCGGTCTTTTGCTTCTGCAGCTTTAAATACGCAGCGACAAAATATGGAACGACCTGCCTCCGCTGATCCGCCGTCTGCAGACCATCCACACATTTAGGATATAAGTCTCATTTACTGCTCATACAAAAGACTTCAATTGGGTAGGTACACAAATTGTGCCTACTGTGAACTTTCTGTTTAAAGGAGGTCCCATTGCAACAAAACTTTTCTCAAAAAAATTCGCTCACCCAAAAGGCTGACGGACAATCTTGACGGAGGTAGGTCTCACCATTAAAATTTTACGCACTTTTTTTTGCTGTGACTTGTAGGTATGTCGGTTGTAAACATCTCGACTTTACACATAAATTGAATCCTGCCATTGAATGTAGTGTCGATAGAATCTAATGTTAGAATAGAATTTAATTAATATTGAATCGTATAATCCATGTAAGAGAAAGGATAAAATCAAGGACATAGTGGCCCCTGGGTTCTCTATATATTAAGGGAGCGTTAGACAGTCCGTGGTGGCCGGCAATAAAGGATCAATTCTTCAAAAAGGCTTGCCCTAAAATCTAAGAAAAGTCATCTACAGTTGTCTTGAGGACAGAAAAGTGAGAGTAGGCTATGCTGGGCCAACCTACGAAATGTCAACAGGAAAAGAATGTGTGCAATTATCCATAGCGGGTCCTACATTCTGCTGCTGGACCCACTACTGCAAATATTGGAGGGAAAAGAAAACGTGTATGGACAGGCTTTTGCTGACGATGTGGTGGTGGTTATCTCTGGAAAGACTTCGGAAGCTGTACAGCGCGACGCAGGCAACATTTTGGACACAATAGACAACTGGGGTAAAGAAAATAAATTAAAATTTTCCGCTCACAAGACAAACTTAATGATAATAACAAATAGACGTAAATACGATGAACCAGCCATCAGAATGGGAGGAGTTAAAATTAACGCAGTTAGCGAGGTAAAACTATTAGGCCTTATTATTGATAGTAAATTGAAATTCAACAGTCACGTTACACAGATTTGTAAAAAGACTACCAATATTTATAAAAGATTAGCAGAAGTTGCAAACCTGTTCTGGGGCCTTAATCCTGGGGCCTCCAGTGTATGTTGATTCAACATACGCTGTATGTATGTAGCAGTAAAAAAAATTACTTTAAAAAAACAATAGAACTCAGTGCAGAGCACAGAAAAAATATATTTAATTTTTTTCTCTATGGTGCAGAGAGGCTTTGCACAAAAGATTTGCCGATCTTAACGCACTGTCTCTTTGAATGCAGCATTGGTCCTGGCTGGACTCCCCCCTTTGGACCTCCAGGTAGAAGAGGCCACGGCTCTATACCGAGCCAAACGAGGAGAACCCCTTCAAACGCTACCGTCTGATAGTGACACGGAGAAAAAGGTAAGCTATTTAACAGCTCCCCATCCTTCGGAAAAAATCGACACACGTTACACTTGTATAACGGATGTAAGTGGAACTATGTATCTACACAGACGGGAGCAAAATACAGGGGAAGGTCGGGGCAGCCATATCATGGAACAATGGTAAGGAAACCTTATCTGCCAAAATAAGGTTAGAACTCTACTGTTCTGTCTTTCAGGCGGAACAGCTAACAATTGGTAAAGTTGTGGAAAAACCCAAAATATCAGACAAAATAAAAGTAAAATGACGAGTGACTCAAGGTCGTTGACTGGAAACGTTGAGAGCCACCCCATAGTGTGCCAAATAAAAAAGACTTGCGAGAAACAGCTAAACATAACAAAATTATACAATTTTATTGGGGAAAAACGCACATCGGCACTCTGGGGAATGAAAGGGCTGACCAACTGGCGAAAGAAGCTGCATTGGATGATAATTCAGTAGCGGACTATGATTGCTATCCAGTCTCTTTCACAAAGAGGTCTATCAGAGAGCACAGTTTGGAAAAATGGCAGAAACGATATGCTGAGGCCTCAACCGCGTCCGTCACCAAACTCTTCTTTCTTGAGATACGACCTGCTTATAACATCATTACAACAATAAAACTAAATTATATACTAACACAAATATTCACGGGACATGGTGGTTTCTCAGCTTATCTAAATATATTTTATTGTAAAGATGATCCATTTTGCGTCTGCGACCCGGCAGGAGAGCATGATGCACTTAATCACAGACTATCCTAAATACACAAAACGAAGATATAACTTCGAAATGAGGTTCGATGAAGGAATCTTAATATCAAACCTGACAAATCTAATTACTCGGAATGAAACTAGGACAGCCTTTGTTAAGTTCTGCTGCCGGATCGCAGGTGTAATACTTAGAAACAAGAAAGCTAAAGCAAATTATGTTGTCAGTATATTGTGTTAGGTTTAGGTTTAGGTTAATGGGCTCCTTTTTCCGCACTTGAACTCAGACTCGGTCCGTTGTAGTTAAGGCATGCTACTTTACCCAGCCCAGGTCCCCCCATAAGTCCAGCAGTCTCTTCGGACGCTCGCAGATCTCTCGGAAGGACCCCGTTACTAATGTGACTCTTACTAATTGTGGGGAGGTGTCTTGTTATTGTGCCAACAACTGTCCTGATTTCTGTTCGTTTAAGATCTAGCAGTTTATCAGTATATTGTGTATAATATAATGTAAACATAAAAGCGACAGCAAAACAATCAGAGTACATACTAGAAGAAAAAAAAAAAACAAAAACAGCAGTAGACCTAAGTAGAATAATGCTAATATATTAAGTAGGTATGTATAATATAAAAACATATATTTAAGTATAAAACAGAATAAATATAAAAAATTGTACAAAAATATAAACTGAACAAGTGACAGATTATACTATTGGCCGATATACGCCCAAACACAACGCAGTTTATTATTATAGTACAGTGTGAAATTTAAATAAGCAAGTAGATAGTAGAAATAAGGAATGTAAACTAGCGTAGACATCATCTTAATCACATCTAAATCAGTCACAACCGAAAGACAATATTTCAGAATGACAAAAGGCATAGATTTATTTCGATAGAAGTAAATAGCGTGGCAGGTAGGGGTTTTAGCCAGTAGTCGATGCTCGTAAAACATCAAAATACCATTAAACTAATGCATCCGGCACCGTCACCATGGAACGTCGTGCTGAAGGATCATTTTTTTTTTTTTTTTTTTTTTTTTTTTTGTTATCCGGCAGACAAACAGGCATGCGGGCCACCTGATGGAAAGTGGTCACCGCCGCCTATGGACATCAGCATCACCAGGGGTGCTACCAATGCGTTGCCCGCCTCTAAGGAGACCTCTAATATACCTCTTGAACGATCCCATGTCATAGGCCAAAGGAAACACCGTTGCTGGGAGCTCATTCCACATCCGAATCGTACGAGCGAGAAACGTTCTTTCGAATCTTCGCGTGGACACCACTAGAGGGTCCACGTAATGGGGATGAGTACCCAGCCCACGGCGGGTGGTGCGATTGCGGAATTGTGCTGTGGGCACCAGATCAAATAATTCCTCAGAACACTCCCCATTGTACAGCCGGTAGAACACACACAGGGAGCCAAAGTCCCTTCGATCAGCCAGTGGTTCCAACTTGCCTGTCAGTACGGTATCGTCGACAATTCGTACGGCGCGCCTCTGTATAGAATCCAAGTGATTAAGCAGGTCGGCGGTTTCCCCGGCCCAAAGATGCTCATGCTCAGCTTCCTGCATTCGGGATGTACCTGCAGCCTTTAGCAAATCGTCGCTCCACCTGCCTATAGTTGGAGGTGAAATTAAAGATAAAAAATGTAAACACACAACTGTCAATGTCAAAGAGACTGTCCAGGGGTATAAAACCTTTTGTTTTCCAAATGGTTATGAATCATACACACGTTTCTGTGTGCTTTCTAATTGCTGATAAGCTTTCGAAAACGAAACAAATCGATTTACCCACATTTATTCAATTTATTAAAAACGTAATAATCAACTCGGAAACTATTAGTCCAAGAACACTAGTTAGAAAACTCCAATATTAGAAAGAAGTGGCCGCCATTTTGAAACTCATATTATTTTGTGTATTATTATTTCAGAAATTAATTAAATATGTCTTGGCGTCGATCAATCCGTTACTTTCCAAGTCTTTGCAATAATATACTGTAACAACGAACCAAATGTTTAGAATTTCTCACCATTACCAGTGGCGTAAATGAAAACTACTCATATTTTATTGAAACAGCACAAACATGTAAAAAAAAACATTGATCCCTATTTAATTCAGTAAAATATTTTAATATATTCATATGATTTTATTTCATTTTGAATGTAATAATTTAACTCAATATTTCAATTATTTTAAATAATTCACCATTTGGGTTATTTTTCTATAGTGGCAACCCATTTGTTTACATTTTTTATCTTTAATTCGATCTTTTACCTTAGAGGGCGTCCTTCACTGCGTTTGCCGAGTCGCGGTCTCCACCCGTTACCCCTACAGGGACTACCAAAATAAATAATTAAATAGGTCTGGATTTTTATTTGTTTCACAGAAGCTCTCGCTCAAGAGTTCTGAGTAAAGCAAGGGGTCCGATGTGCCCACGACGTGAGAAGACGCTGCTATATTTCCTTAGTTTTACTGTACTTAATTGCCCCGTTTTTATTTCCTTCAGGATAATTACATTTGGAATATTTTTTTAAAGTATGTAATTACCTACTTATGTAATTAAAACATGAATTATCTAAAGGTTCCGCTGCGCACCGTCGCAGTAACATTAGGATATGTTTTATTTTAAGTACTAGAACTTATTATTCGTAATATGGATATGCTAGTTTACAAATAAATTTTATTTAGGGTCTATTGCGTTTTATAGTATAATACTTGCAGGTAAAGTCACACTCTTCGATACTGTAGAATCTGTTTCCATTGCTACCGCAACCCGACCAGATGAACGGCTTGCACTTGAGCATGTGCATATCGAAGTAGTAACTGTAAAACAAGTACAAAATTAGATTTGTATGATATAATATAACATAATTATGAAATTCTTAAATATTCATTACAATGGAGCGATCGTGAGCACAAGTTCCTTAGCAAATTATGCGGCAAACATACTGAATCAAATCTTGCTCGTCAAATATTCACAGGCGTTTCTAGCGTTATTGTCACGACGCATTTTCTACTCGTATTGTATACCGACCTATTTAAGCAAGTGTTTTAGAATAAGGTACTTATGTATAATACGGCTATGATGTATCATACCTTTGTTTCATTGTGTACACTGACACAAAGGTTTTGATTTCTGGTGTCCATATTACCCATCTGTATCCTTACGAAGTTTTTCTTCAAGAAATGCATAGCTACATGGCAGCATTGGTATTCGAACCCGGTATATATCTCAATGAAAGCAAATAAACTAATGCTTTAAAACTAAAACCATGGACGTTTACCGCTGAACTTGCCTCCGTCCCTACTTCGGTCTTGGAACATTGCAAAGAAACTGTTTCAAATATTGGGAACAAAACAAACGGAAACTATTTGCAACAGTTCCAAACACCTCAGTTCACTATTTTATGACAGTATTTCTATAGATAGTTAGATTTTATAAACTAAGATACACGATGCAATTAATGGTTTTCACAATGTTACGAAACGATACGTCCAAGTACAAGTACACGTACAAGTACACGTACAAGTACACGTACAAGTACACGTACAAGTACACGTACAAGTACAGCGTCAGTGGCCTATTTGTTAATGGGTTCGACCTACCCCGCGGTGCCCATGAAGTTACTATACCTGTGACGTTATGTACCAATGACTCTATTCTGAGTTATGTACAATAGTTGGAACACTAGCCGATGCTCGTATGGTGAGAAAAAACATTGTGAGGAAACCTGCACATTCAGGCGACTGAATGCGTAACTATGATCAAATCTTTTTCAATCAAGTTTCAAGCCGTAAATAATATCTATGATGGGAAATTTATCACGATTAAAAGGTTAAGTACCCACCTAGGATAATTTTTACTACATAATCCTTTAGATCTGGGCAGTTCGCAAACACTCCTTGATTTCAGACCTGAAATAGATTATAACATTTTATGAGTACCTATTGTTTCCTGAAAATGCATAAGTCTGAAAACTTGTATGAAAACGATTTATAAGGAATCCGCTCAAGCAGTCTACAAACCGTTTCATAACTAAATACTGTATAAGTACTAAATCTAACTCTGATCAAACAATATATTGCCTAACATGCTGTAATAACTTTGTACCTTTATCCCATGCGCACTAAAGCTCCCTGGCGAGATTTTCCCTGGATAGTACAACATGGAGTTCTTCAAGATAGGGGTGAAAAGGTTTTCACTGGATCGGCAGTACGTCATTGATACCGTGGCATTTCAAACAACCATAGGCTGCGGTAAATCCTCACCATCAGGCTGACCGTTAGCTTGTTTGCTACCTTAGTGGTATTAAAAATTAGGCTTACCATAACCGAAATGAACCACGGATGCCAACAGCAAAATCCATGTAAAGACTTTAGCAGCCATCTTGGGATACTGCACTGAGCTATTCTTCTTATTTAGGTTGTGGCTTCCGCTATGTAGTGATTTTGAAAAAGACTAATAAAATGACACCAACTCGTCAGCCGGCTAAGAAATATAGCCGGTAAAATATAAAGAGAAGTCTATTGAGTTCCCATAAATGACAAACTAAAGATGAATAAATAAAAGATACACAACACGCACTACTCTAGTGCATAACGATAAAATAAGGTTAAAACTTGCTTAAAATTACAGTCTAATTTTGTTTAATTTAATAAAAGCAGACAAAATACCAATGAATGAAGTGCGGACCAAAGACAACAAATACTATAGATCGCAAGGACAAGGAATATTATCGGGTAAGATATCATAAAGCGAGCACTGGGGGCTTACCATAAGTTCTTATAGCAGGACCTAAACAGAACTGCCCTGCTTAGAACGAAGCGAACGAAGCTTGTCTCATACTAAACAGATCAGTTCTATTTAGGTCCTGCTATAAGAGCTCATGGTAAGCCCAATAAGTTTGAAACTAGCTTAAAATTGCAGTCTAATTTTCTTTAATTTAATAATAACAGACAAAATACCAATGAATGGAGTGCGGGCCAAAGACAACAAATATTTTACGGACGAGGAATATCATCGGGTAAGATATCATAAAGCGAGCACTGAAGGTTTGAACAGCTAAAAAATATATGCTCCATAGAGCCTTCGTCTAAACCACACTCACAAAGCGAGCTGTCTTGAATGGGAAGTTTACATAGGAAGACAGGAAAGCAGGCATGACCAAGACGCACATGGCAGATGACAGAAGTAACAGCCTTTCAAGCCCACGAAAGTGAAAAAACCAAAGTTTATCAGTGACAGTTTGCTGAATAA
The DNA here is from genome assembly GCA_907269095.1 of Blastobasis adustella. Classification (NCBI taxonomy): domain Eukaryota; kingdom Metazoa; phylum Arthropoda; class Insecta; order Lepidoptera; family Blastobasidae; genus Blastobasis; species Blastobasis adustella. Next base: position 1,741,190 of record OU026136.1, on the reverse strand, counting down.
CAAAATAACGTTTGCCTTTAAGTAACTTTGAGAGCTATAGTTGTTTTTCCTACTCTGTATACAAATCCGGTAGGGCCAGAGCGGGCAAATCATGACAATACAATTTATAATGAGCCATGGAGCCAGAGAATATGGTATCCCTGGCATGATGATCAACAGACTCATTACCAAAGATGCCATAGTGCCCCGGAATCCAGGCCAGGACAACCCTGAGACCTTTAGCACTTTACACGGAAAAGGGCATTACGAATATTGTGAATAATTGGGAACTCGACTTTAGATCCTCGTGACTGCATTTCTAATCATACTTTTAGCCTTTCGAGTTCTTTGCAAAGTGTACTTTTAGTTTATTCTTAATATTTTGATCTGTAATTGAGTGAATTCAATCGGAGGGTAGATTGTTAATCAAACGCGGCACGAGGTACGCCGCTGTCCTCTCGCCGAGTCACCTCCCGCATCCTGTGTGATTCAAAACTGTCTTCAGACCCTCATTGAAAAATTGCTCCTTTAAATGACAATATTTAACATTGGTGCGTACAGGTACAATGTTCAAATATTTTGAATTCATCGTCTTTAAATTTATTTTTTATTGTAGGTGAAACAATTGTTTTCAAAATTTTTGGTTGAAGTTTAGATCAAGGTAAGTCTTGTACGTACAATCATAGCTACTGAGCACGTAGTGGATGAATAACTCCGCTAGCGCGTTGCAAAGCATTAACTTAATTTTATATGGAATTATTTTTTTAAGTAATTGTAATAATTGCTAAGAATTGCCTCAATTTATTACAGACGTGTTCAACATGCTGGAACCAGTTAAATTTTTTATAAATTATTACACCAAGTTAAGTCTGAGCGTCCACAATTTCCAGATAAGGACAACAACAAACCCCATCCCGCATGGTATGTAAACAACTTTGGTTGTGGGCCACTACACCTCTAATATTAACGGTCTTTAGGCGCGGCCGTTCAGAAAAAAATATGAAACATAATATATCATCACTATATATAATTGTAGATACATTTATGAATTGTACCATTATAAAATCTACTTGAAACTGACATTATTTTAAAATTCTTGGCCACTCATGTATTCATAAATTTTTTTATACCCAAGATATTTAAACATTGTTTAAAAAATAAATTTTGCTTATTATTTCTAAAATTAATTAAATTGCTAATTTTACAATAAAAAAGTGCCAGTAAGTTAGTCATACTATTTACTGTTTATCTATTAGCATAGTTAGTGTAAAATAATAATATAACAAAATACCGATGGAATCCATTCATTTCTGACCGTAGTGTTCATAAAAGTAAAATAAGTTAAAAAAAATTAACATTTCTTTTAAAAAAAATCATAACTGAGATACTACTTATGATATATTTTGTTCCGTATTTTTTCTAAAAGGCTATAAGTTATACTATAAGTCATTTCAAGGTTATCCATTCATTAGCGGTCAACCTGTATAATGCAAACAGCTAAACAAAGAGCAGAACTTCAGTATTGTAATCAGAAAGAACCAGGTTTTGTTGTTTTATATTTTTTATATTTATGTTAATGGACAATAATTTTACGGTATAAAGCCGATCACTCGTATTAGCACGTTTTTGCTGATTTAGCAGGATTTCTCCAAGCTGTGTCAGTTTTTACGCACATCAAAGCGTGCGAATCTCGATCCTTACTATCCTACACTGTCGTGCGACAGTTTTACCACTATAATACCACACGTAGTGGTACCTAAATCCTCTTTGAATTGCGCACACGATTGCGACGGAATAAATGTTCGCCATTTTCAGGGTTCGTGGCGTCTACTGCACTGTATGTATTATAAAGTTTTTATGATTTCAACATTAAATAAAAAATTAAAGAATAAGTTTAGAATAATTAGTATATTTTTTAAATGTATAAAGTGTCTGCGGAATTTACTTCTTAAAATGTCTTCCAAGGCAAGTACGCGAGAACAAAGCTCTGGGGGAATGGCAGCGATTTCACGCCGGATATTTTCTGGTAGGGCAGATATGGTACGGGGATTATTGCAGTACACTTTGGACTTGAGGTAACCCCACAAGAAAAAATTGCATGACGTCAAATCCGGCGAATTTTCTAGGGAAAATTTCCATTAACCTCAACATTGACACCCTGGCAGTGTGTGGAGTTGCCCCATCTTGTTGAAAATGAATTCTGTTGTTGCGTCCTTGAAACACTTGCAATTGCGGTACCAAAAACTCATCAATCATACGGCAGTATACCGAAGAAGTGACAGAAAAAATATGGACCGATTATTCCATGAGCTGAAATCGCGCACCATACCGTCGTTTTAGGGCAGTGCAAACTCTTTTGATGCCGTTCCCTTGGATTGTCGGGGCTCCAGTAATGCATGTTTTGTTTATTCACATAGCCTCCGCTGTGGAAATGAACTTCATCGCTAAACAATATGTTGCCAAGTGTTCTGGGGGTCCGAAAATATTCCAACATCGTTAAGGCGTACGTTTCTCTTAAAACATAATCGCTGTCATTTAGTTTTTGGACGATTTGTATTTTATATGGATGCAGTTTTTTTTTTTTTCAATTTCACATGCACAGTCGACTTCTTAATGCCTGTAGAGGCCGCAATCTTTCTCACTGATTTCCTTGGATTTCTAACGATTTCTTGTCGCACCTGTGCCACACGTTCTGGCGTTGCTGCTGACATAGACGGTCCTGTTGGCAGCCTATTAACCGTTGTCCCATCTTGTCGGAATCTTTGCACCCACGACCATATAAGCTGCGTGCTCGGACCATAGTTTAATCGCCGAATATCAAAGTGGGAACAGAAAGCACGACGCGCTCAAATCAACGATTCCCCACACTTTAAATATTGCTCTACCGCAATCGCGCGGTACGCTCCCGCCCAATGACTCATGGTAACTAACAAATCCGCAAAGACGACGCAACGAACGTAAACCCCACCCGCGCACCTATCCCCTCTGATAAACGAGTAACGATGATTTAAACTTGAAAATTCCCGCTGGACACCCTTTACTAAAACTTTAGTACGTTTTTTTTAGTTGACACGTGTGGCCCACGGTCCACCTGATGTAAAGCGGCCACCGTCGTCCAGGACATCTGCAATCTAAGAGGAGCGGATGCTGTGCCGGCCTTTAAAGTACCTGTAGACATGCCTTTTGGAGAACCCCATGACATAGTGCAAAGGAGAGGAGGGAGGGAGCTCATTCCACAACTTGCACATCATCATCATCATAATATCAGCCAGAAGACGCCCACTGCTGGGCATAGGCCTCCCCCAGAGATCTCCACAAAGGCCGGTCCTGTGCTTTTCACATCCAGCTGGTACCTGCGATCCTTACCAGGTCGTCAGTCCACCTTGTGGAAGGCCTACCCACGCTGCGTCTTCCGGCACGTGGTCGCCACTCGAGAACTTTACTGCCCCATCGGCCATCTGTTCTTCGAGATATGTGCCCTGCCCACTGCCACTTCAGTCTGGCAATCCTTAGAGCTATGTCGGTGACCTTGGTTCGCTTACGGATCTCCTCATTTCTGATTCGATCGCCCAAAGAGACTCCGAGCATAGCTCTTTCCATTGCCCTTTGGGTAACAGTGAGCTTTCTTATAAGGCCCACAGTGAGCGGCCACGTTTCAGTTCCGTAAGTCATCACTGGCAACACACATTGGTCAAAGACCTTCGTTTTGAGACACTGCGGTAATTGGGACGAAAATATATGGCGTAGCTTCCCGAATGCTGCCGGTTGGGAGTTAGATTCGTCGATTGACCTCTTTCTCGAAGTTGGACCTACCTAACTGAACTATTTGTCCTAGGTATGAATAGTCGTCAACAACTTCAAGTGGAATGCCTCCAACTGTCACTGGAGTAGGCACAACATGGACATTCGCACCGGACAACTTGCACGTGCTCGGTAAAATGGCTCGCGATGCTCGTACGTTAGTTGGATGCCAGGCATCTAAATGGTGTGGATAAAATCTATCCCGTTGTCGGAGGGTGCGGTGGCACCAAGTTAAATAGTTCCTCGGAACATTTCCCGTTGTACAGACGGTAGAGAACACACAGAGAGCTAACGTCTCCGGAGGCTTAAGGGATCTAAACCATCTGTGAGAAGGGGATTATCGACTAGTCCGGCATTGGATGGAATCAAGTGGAAGGAGATGGTATTGGGCTGCAACAGCATGTAGGTGGAGCAGTACTCCATATGGGGTCGAACCTGCGCCTTGTACAGCAAAAGTCGGTACTCCGGTGTGAAGCATTTTTTGGCTTTATTTAAGCACCCTAAGTTTTTTTGTAGCCAGAATGGCTTGGCCCTTCAAGTGATCCCTAAATTGATTCAAGAGGATCTCGATACTCTTCAAGAGGGTAAGGGGAACGTTCTGGAACTGAGACACAATATCAAATGGGGTTTGTATTGCAGTGAACGCACAAACTTGTGCCTTCGTAGGGTTGAATGGACGAGGTTTCGTCAGCCCCACTCGGAAATCTGCTCCAGGGAGGTCTCGATTTCAGACACAAGTTTGATTCTTATACAACTTGCCGCTTCGTTTCATCATTACAAGGGGGGTTGTATATTACCATCTCAAGGGCCCAAGCCAACCTCCTCCTCGTGATCTGCCTGGTGGCAGATGGAGCAGCCTTTTGCGAATCGACTTTTCCCGAACGGGATGTACTGTTCGGATGGTAGTCGACGCTCGTAAAACACCAAAATAAACAAAAGCATCCGGCACCGTCACCGTGGAACGTCGTGCTGAAGAATCTTACTCTGCTTGCCGCATCCGGCATTCACCTGTAGCTTTTAGCAAATCGTCGCACCACCTGACTGGAGGGCGGCCTTCACTGAGTTTGTTACTCCACTCCATTCGTTACTTCTATATAAATAATAAAAAAAAATTAGTTTAAATAGCCCTGGATTTTTATTTGTCTTACAGAAAAGATAGCTCTCTCGCTCAAGAGTCCTGAGTAAAGTGAGGGGTCCAATATGCCCACGACGTAAAAAGACACAGCTTTATTCCCTTAGTTTTACTGTAATTAATTACTCCGGTTTTTAATTAAAGTATGTAAGTACCTACTTAGGTAATTATAACATATTTACCTAAAGGTTCCGATACGCACCGTTATTGCTACCCTATGTTATATTTTAATGCAGTAACATTGGCACATGTTTTATTTTAAGTACTAGATTTTATATTTCCTAACATGAATATGGTAGTTTACAAATAAATTTTATTTAGGCTCTATCGAGTTTCATGTAATAACTGCAGGCAAATTCACACTCGTCGATACTGTAGAATCTGTTCCCATTGCCACCGCAACCCGACCAGATGAACGGCTTGCACTCGCGCGTGTGCATATCGAAGTAGTAACTGTAAAATAAGTATAAAGCTAGATTTGTAGGATATAATATAACAAAATTCTGAAATATTTATTACAATGAAGCGATTTTGAGTACAAGTTCCTTAACAAATTATGCGGCAAACATATTGAATAAAATATTGCTCGTAAAATATTCGCAGGCGTTTCTAGCGTTATTATCAAATATTATCATTTTTTACTCGTATTGTATACCAACCTACTTAAGCAAGTGTTTTAGAATAACGCTCATATGGATATTACGGCTATGATACACAATTAAACAAAGGTTTTGTTTTCTGGTGTCCATATAACCCATCTGTATCCTAACGAAGTTTTTCTTCGAGAAATACATACCAACATGGCGGCGTTGGTGTTCGAACCCGGTATATATCTCAATGAAAGCAAATAAACTAATGCTTAAAAACTTAAAGCATGGGCGTTCACCGCTGAACTTGCCTCCGACCCTACTTCGGCCTTGGAACATTGCAAAGAAACTGTTGCAAATATTGGAAACAAAACAAACGGAAACTATTTGCAACAGTTCCAAATACCTCACTTCACTATGTTATGACGTATTTCTATAGATAGTTAGATTTTATAAACTAAGATACATGATGCAATTAACGGTTTTCACAATGTTACGAAATAACACGTCAAAGTACTAGTACAGCGTCAGTGGCCTATTTGTTAATGGGTTCGACCTACCCCGCGGTGCCGAGTTCGTACCCCAGTGCCCGTAAAGTTACTATACCTGTGCCGTTATGTACCCATAGTTTTTTTTTGCTGAGGTATGTACGTTAGTTGAACACTAACCGATGTTCTTATTGTGAGGAAAAACATCGTTAGGAAACCTGCACATTCAGGCGACTGAATGTGTAACTATGATCCAATCTTTCTTCAATCAAGGTTCCGATGGCAGTCGCTCACAGAGTTGCTGCAGTGAATAATGTCCATTCTGTGAAATTGATTACGAGTAAAAGGTTACCCACCTAGGATAGTTTCCACCGCATAATCCTCTATATCTGGGCAGTTCGCAATCACTCCTTAATTTCAGACCTGAAACGTAATATAACATTTTATAATTACATATTGTTGTCTGAAAACGATTCGTAAGGTATCCACTCAAGTAGTCTACAATCCGTTTCTTAACTAAATACTCTAAAAGTACTAAATCTAACTCCGATCAAACAATATATTACTTAACATGTTGTAATAACTTTGTACCTTTCTCCCACGCATACTAAAGCTCCCTGGAGAGATTTACCCTGGAGAGTACAACATGGAGTTCTTCAAGATAGGGGTGAAAAGGTTTTCACTGGATCGGCAGTACGGGATTCACACCCGATATTGCAAAGGTCCATAGACTGCGGTAATTCCTTACCACCGGGCTGGCGGAAACCTTGTTTGCCACCTTGGTATATAAAAAAGAAAGGCTTACCATAACCGAAATGAACCACGGATGCCAGCAGCAAAATCCATGTGAAGACTTTAGCAGCCATCTTGGGATACTGTACTGAGCTGTTATTGGTACCAAACTCGATGTATATATGAACCCGTTAAGGCTTCTCGGCCATATTAGTAATAGAGATACTGAGTTACTAATTAGATTAGACGTTATAGTAAATGCGCCTTTAATTGCTTACTCCTATCTGGGTGAAGTGTTAATTGAGTTGTAATTAAACTTTAATTAATATGTTATCTAACTATTAGTAGAATTTCTCCAGAGATTGTACATAACTAATAAATTTTATGATGAAGAGTTTACAGTGGTTAATAATAATCACTTAGGTACTGCCGGGCGGTGTTCGTCTAAGGAAATGGTAATTTTTTTATTTTTTTTATAATTGTTCTAGCCAGGCATTTGACCGCCACCTCACCTGGTGGTAAGTGACGATGCGGCCGATGATAGAGCATGCCTGTCTAGGAGCAGCCTATTCACTCTGGCTTTGATGGCGTCTAGATTATAATGATTAGGGAACACACTCACGGGTAATGCGTTCCATTCCTTGGTCTGAGGCCAAAGGTTGAACCAAAGCGGCTCGTGCAGATAGCTGGAAGATCCTCTACATAAGGATGAAGCGCTCGCCAGGATCGCGGCTCTACTTCGCACACTCTCCGAAATGCAACCTGTAGAAGACCGACAATCGCGCAAACCTACGCCGATGCTCGAGGCTGTGGAGTTTTTACTGCAGTATCCAAACTAGAACTCGCCGCGAAATGAGAAGCAAGTAAATTTGCTTTCTCCTCCGCAGCATGCACCAGTGTCCCGTCCGGCTTCAGCAATAGTGGTAAGGAAGACTGACTAATATTGGATTCGATCGCTTTTGCCAAAGACCAAAACGACTTACTCCCAGGAGGGTAAGAGGCCAATTATGGTCGAATCAAGAACTGCGTAGCATCCTTATGCAAGACTTGGCGGCGAGGTTAAAGGCTTTTTTCAGTTTGCGAGTATCCGGAGACATATCCGCCACTTCAATGAGATGGTCCCATAAATGAGTCGTCTCCTGATCCCCGCTGTGCGAGCGATAAACGCAGGCAAACAAGATTAGCACTTGACCTGTATCCACTAGAAGCCACAAAATGGAGAAACCTGATCCCTCAAGGCACCTGAGACGCCGAATGCAGATGTCGCCGCGAGCGTACACACAGACTCCGGCACGATGTACGAACCTGTGCTCGGGGTAGCTGAGGTGCTCCGCGTCAGCCGGACTTCTGATCTGCGTCTCAGTGAGGAACAGCAGCTGCGGCTTTTCAGTCTCGAGGTGGTGGACTGCATTGATATTAGAGTGCAAGCCTTGGATGTTCGTGAGGTGCACTTTGAGTGGGAGGGCGGGCAGCCGCTGTTTAACATTTATCCTTTTTTTGTGATTTATGTTTTGGGTTTTTTGAGTGATAGATTGTTTTAGGAGGACGGAAGTTGGACGAGGTGGCGCTACGCCGACCAGCTAACATGTTCACCATTGTCGCACGGGAGACCGCGGGGACGCCCGAATCCCGCCAGATTGGCTACCTGGCCCTCCCATCCGGTTGCCAACGGGCAAGGTAGAGCAATCTGGGATTTTTCGTAAGATGGCGGGGCAGCCTTTGCTACTTGGGCCACCAACTATCTACGGTCGGCCAGCGGCGGCACCGTGCTTCGGATCCCGCTGCCCTCCGAAGCCAGGCACCCGGTACGGGAGTGGTGAGCAGTAGAAATAACCGCGACCACAACTGTCCAGTTCCATCCTCCTATAGGGCAATACCAGGCATCGCACCGAAACATGGCTGGGCTGCTTCACGACGCGTTCGCCTGGAGGTTGGTGACCAGCCACGGCCGAAGCCTACCACCGGAGAGAGTGCTGTTCATTTGGCACTACCCGTGTAGGGTATCTAGGGTCATCAAGTTCAAAAATAGGCTTCGCCTCCGGACGCAGACAGCAATGATCCCCATTTATAACAACGTGAAAGTCGGCATGTATTAGGTTCCTGTTGATATGAGCCACATGCAAAAGGTTTCTGTACTACTTACTTTTGCTGGAAACCGCATAATTTAGCGGAGAACCAGAAACGACGACGCCAAAAGTGGTGCCATCAAAATAATAAAAATTTATTAGGTACTTACTTCTTTTTTCCTACGACGCTGACCCATTATGGGTCTAGTCCTCCTCAACAATTTTCTTCCATTTCATTCTGCCACTGGTCTCCTTTTTCCAAGATGTATTCTTGCCTCGAAGACCTAAGAAGGTCTTCCTCTACACAATCCAACCACATCTTCCTGGGTCTTCCTATGTATGTAAAAAGGTATAACAGAGGATATTACCATTCATGACTAAAGAGCGGGACTAAATAACCTATTTGGATTAGCGTTGGATTAGGCACAGGATAAAATTAAATAAAACTTTTATAAGATTCCTAAATTAAGAACGATGACAGAATATATTTTTAGTGTTACATCTGTGTACCTGAAGGGTGAAAAAAGAGTGTGATGGTCAAGTGTGCATCATATTATGTAATTAGCTTGAGGTTAATACATTACATTTGGCGACCTGAGTGGTTCAGTGGTCAACATGCCGGTCTGCCACGCAAGAGGTCCCGGGTACGATTCCCGGCCGGGCAGAAATTGAAATGATGAATTTTAATTTCTGTTACGGGTCTGTGTGTTCTATGTATAATAAGTATGTATTTAAAAAATTATTTGATTAGTTTATCAGTTATTTAGCACCCATCGCACAAGCTTTGCTTAGTTTTGGGGCTAGATGGCGTTGTGTGAATTTGTCCACGAATATTTATTTATTTATTATTATTATTATTATTTACCGGGACTCACACGCAACGTACCTTGGCGACTCGAGAACATCGAGACAAACATTTCGCAAAGGTACTTCGCGTGTGAGTCCCTCTAAATGCAAAAAGACTGCTTCATATTATACTTTTCAGTAAATAAATTGTAGGAGGACAGCAGTTAGACGAGGTGGTGCTTCGCCGACCAGCCGACATATCGGATACCGTGCGATTCCGGAGTCACCTGGAAGGTAAGGCCAAACTGGCTTCGAAAAAGCTTGGAGTGCTTAACCAGTCCAAGCGATACTTCACCCCAGGGCAGCGCCTGCTGCTGTACAAGGCACAGGTGCGGCCTCATATGGAGTATTGTTCCCATCTTTGGGCCGGCGAAACTGCCGACCTGCTCAATCCTCTGGACTTCGTACAGAGACGCGCCGTACGAATTGTCAATGATCCCATACAAACAAGCAAGTTAAAACCACTGGCTAACCGAAGGGACTTTGGCTCCCTTTGTGTGTTCTATCGCCTGTACACTGTGCTCACTACTGCTGCACGGTAAGGAGCCTGATGAGACCGTGGCCAGGTCGCTCTAACCTCCCTAGTTTGACTACCTGGTCCTTCCATCCGGTCACCAAACGGCAGGTAGTGCAAATTGGGATTTTCGTTTTGTGGCGAGGGAGTCTTTCAGCCAGCGTGTCCAACGTGGCCACCGTGCTTCGGATTCCGCAGACCTCCGGACAGGCGCGGATCCAAGATTTAATATAGGGGGTCAACATTATAGGTATTAATCAAAGAGAGAGCGCCCTAAATATAAAAATGTTGGGCCTTTTTAGTGGTGTGCGGAGCGATTGATAAATTAATTAAATAATTAAGCGAGCGCATCGAGCTTCGAATTTTTGTCCTTTTGGCTAAGAAATGGTGTGCGACTATGAGTCTAAGTCGGCGCTTGCCTCCGGAGCCAGGGAGCCGGTACTGGAGTGGTGAGCTAGTGTAAAGCAGTGTTCAACTAATGTACACAACTCAGAAAAGTGCTATTGGTAACTACATGGCGGCACTGGGGTTCGAACCCGGTACCACTCCATCATCGCCTGTAACTGTGATTGACGGTATTTTGTCAAAAAAATTTACGTACTCGTAAAACTAATAAAAATTATAATAAAGTGAACTTTTAATTTATTATTGATTTTTTTTTTTAATATTTATTTATTTATTTATTTATTTAACCATTTATTGTACACAAGATTTTTACAAAACTATATGACAGAATATATCAGACACAACAGGCCAACTTATTTCTATAAAGAAATTTCTTCCAGCAGGCCTACAGCAGAGAGATCGTGACAATTAAATGCAGTTAAGACGTGCACATTAGTAACAAAAATATATATATATATATAATGCTCAATTAATAAAAGCCTATACTATACACACATAAAAACATACATATATACCTACTTTAAAAACAAATACATATACATACATACATACATATACATACACACATACTTATACATACATATATTAGACAGATAGAGAAAGGTAGTGCTCTTTTACACGTTTCTTGAAGATGAAGATAGAAGTGCTATCCCGTATTTCATGCGGAAGAGCGTTCCACAATCTTGCCGCATGGACAGTGAATGAGTAGGAGAAGAAATCAGTGTGATGGGGAGGTATGTTTAATTTTGAAATATATTTAATACACGTAATGTAATATAATAAAACGAGCGCGTTGAACTCTTTTATAGTGTAGATTTACCAATAAATACAAAAGACATAAACGGGAGCTACTTTTTGAGAAACACATTACAGTCTGTGTCAGGTTTTGCAGTCGAACAATTTTAGTGAAATTTGAAATTTATTTTTATTGCAGTGACAAAAGAGCAGACGGCCCACCTGATGGTAACCGGTAACCGTCGCCCATAACATCTACGATTCATGCATTTAGGTTGCAGATAACAAAAATGCAGAACCGCAGGTGCAAAATTCAGACAGTACATAAAATAAATTACATACGTTGCCAATGCCTTGTTAGTACAACTTAACACTACGGGTTAGTACTAAAAATAATTTTCTCAATTTCCCCTTTTTGTAAACCCAGTAATAACCCAGGTGGCTTTAACCTTGGCTCTACGTATTTCGTATTGGAAACGCGTTGAATGCGAGTGTATTCCCTGATCACTTTAATCTGGACGCCTTCAAGGCTAGAGTGAATATGCTGTTCCTAGACAGGTTTGCTCCATCTTCGGCCGCATCGTCACTTACCACCAGGTGAGATGGCGGTCATTTGACCAGGCATTTGCCTGGATAGCCAAAACATAAAAAAAAGGTATTTTAATAAAAATATTTTATCCTTTCCACCGGTATCTGTATATGGTATCTGGTATCTGGATATACGTATATATGGATATCTGGATATACGGTATTTGGATCCGTAAGGCTCAGAAGTCAGTGTCTTGATAAAACGAGGGCAACTCGTCTATGTTGAGAGCTGTCTGCCTGTGGTCCTTTACGTAATCAGCAACATTCTGGACCGTTGTGTCTTTACTGAGCCGGGAGATATAAATCCAGTACGTAGGGACAGCGGCCTTCAGTTTGCACTGCTCCGCGGAAGCTGTGCCGCGCTGGTTACGGTTGCGTATCTTCCTTTCGACCATATGAAGCCATGTCCATCAGTTCTGCTGGCTTCGACTGGTGATCGAAGGGCGGAGCAGCGCACGCTGGGCGGCAGCGACGGCAAGCCGCCCGCGCTTTCGGATCCACCGCCGGCGCCGATGGTAGAGCGGGTAATGGTAATGGGATGGTAAGGCCTCACGCCTATAATTGCGCTGGCTACTTTATCCTTCAAACCGGAACACAATGTTGCTTGGCGACAGAGATAGAAAAGGCTGTGGTTCACCCAGGCGAACTCCTCAGGCCTGACAGAGTCCTACCACCTGATGAAATGCAGTATTTAAACATTATTTTAAGGCTTAATTTATATTCGCCCGCGTGACTGAACTGCCCGGGCCACTATGATTATAAGCAACTAGATATGGAAAACACATAGAAAGCTGTGATGTTGGTGCTGCTCACTTCACCTACTCCCTAGGTTACCTAGGTAAATTGTAGTGTGAATGAAAGTGTGGCAGCTGAGGTTTCGGCCTGTCTAAGCAGCACAGAAATCTTGGCATTAATGTCCCGGTTATGCTCCCGCGCACGAGGGCCGAAGAAATGAATGAATGAACGAATATGACCGAAGACTTGGCAGATCAGGTATAAATCCTGTGGTGAAATACTGTGGTAAATACCCTGTGAACAGGGGAACCTGACAAGATTGGATCATGGTTACACATTCAGTCGCCTAAATGTGTAGGTTTTATCATGATGTTTTCGCTCAGCATTTCCCTCAGCAGTTTTCCTGTAAGAGCATCGGTTAGTATTCAACTAATGTACATAACTCAGAAGTTGTTGACTGGGAACCCATTCAAATCTAAACTGACTGCTTGGTTGCTCCACCATTCTTTCTATAGTGTTAAAGAGCACCTAGAATTTGAACGACAAATGATTTAGATTCACAATGTTTGCACACTTGCATGCAAGTTGAATACCTACCACTATATTAATGTTAAGAACTGTATTATCAACTAATGTATTCTTGCAAATAAACTATTTGATTTGATTTGATTTGATTTGAAAAGAGTCATTGGTACATGGCGGCAGTGGGATTCAAATCCGGTATCTCTCGCATTGCGAGTCGGATACCGTTACTACTAGGCCACCGACGCTCGATGGTATTGTAGCATAGGACTATCAACAATAAGGGAAAGAACTGTTAATAACCTAGTTGTTTCCGATTTCTACCTTGTACTTCTTAATTAATTTTGTCAAGTGTTTCGATACAGTATTAGTTTGTTCTCGGTCGCGCCTGGGTGTCAAAACTCGGTAGCTCGTTGTGTCGTTGTAGATCTTAGTTAAGCAACAGTTGCAGCAGTGAGAATTGATAAAGAATTCACTGCTTGCATTGTTGTGGCGGAGTATTTTTGCGTCATGCAAGTTACTAGCTTAATCCTCGCTGTAACAACGTGACTGTATTTCTGTATTTGAATTTTGAAACAATCGCTTTTTATGGCGACGAGTGCTACTATTGCAACGTTTTACTGAAAGCTAACATTGTTTAAAACCACTAGTTTGTGATCACAGCAACGGCTTTGCATTAAAATATTTTACTTTTGTGGGGTTAATTTTTTCCTACACTTCTCATTTATTTAATTCGCTTGCCCCGGCGCGCTGCTTTCAAAACCCGAAAGAGATATCATCGGCTTGATGTATCGACGCCATTTGTGAACGCAGCGGGCGGCGCGCGCCGGACGACATTCCGAATTCAAAATTAAATTAAAACGCGGTAAAAACAACGTGTTTCCGTTCACCGCGTTCGCTATTCAAATTCGGTGTAGATTCGATCTGCGCTAATTTGTCTATGACCGGAGCCCGTTCGGAATACACGAAAAAACCCAAGTTTCGTGGCCTGTTTATCGAAATGCGTGTTAGAAAAAAAGAAAATAATTTGTCTTGACTCTCGAGTAGTTTCATGACGAGTTCTAGGAAGGGGGTCAGTGGTCGGCAAAGTAATGAGTCGATAATTAAATTTGGGCGGGCAATGTATAACATTTGTTTCGGTTTGCCTCTTCAGTGAGCATGACAATAAAGTTTTGTAGTTTATGCAGATTGTGCGACGCCGCGCATTAATTATCTGCCACGGCCGTGCGATAAAATACAGTTAAATATTGTTTTCAATTACCTGCTTTGTACGCTTGTTATCTCCCGTCTGCTACGAGAGCCGTCGTTAACAAATTACTCCTGTTAAAGGCGAGTTTTGTAGGTGTCTCTTGCCACGGGTGTTTTAACTTATAGATAACTTTTGATATGAAATAATATACTTATCTATTCTTTTTTCCGTGCGATCGAGAGCCCCGACATAAAACGCATTAAGGCCCGATACCCGGTCTCATCTGTCATCATTAATGCCACGGTATCCTAATAAGTTTGCTACAATAAATATAAAAAGGTGTATCAAAGAGTTGCGCCCAGTTTAATGGTTGTAATTGTGGCCAAATGAAATATGGCGGCCGGGCGGCGATACTCTCTGTCGTGGGTGTTGACCGCCGTAATATCGACGTTTACAAGCTATAAATATTTTAAATTATTATCTTAATGTGGCACTTAAAGCTATTTACATGAGTAGACTGGGTGTAGTGTGAAGTGTGGGGGTCAATCAGTCAAAGTTTTCGCACTTGTGCTCGGGAGCTTCAACGAAATTAGGATAATATTTATATCATTTGTATTGCGTGGTTTCAAACCATCGCCGTTTGCCTTTGCGAAGGGGTTATCGATTTTCAATAGAGTATTTCTTAGGCTACAAAATGTATTTTTCCATTACGCTAAAAAATAACGCTGTAGTTAGGTAGCGCGACAGGTAGCAGAGCTGAAGACCACTATTTGCGCCAACAACTAAAAACATTCCCGCAGCTAAAGGCAAGAGCATTAACACCAATCTTATTTTGGAATCTGGCCATTATGCGTGTCCCTTTACGCTTCAGACGCTTATTTGTGTCCGAAAAGCGCTCGCAAGACTTAAAGCTCCCCCGTTTGATGCATGGCTGCGACACGTGAATGCCGACCTTTATATTCAAATCGCGAGTATTCAAATCAGCTCGTTGTCTATGCGTTGACAATTCGCGGCCGTTTCGAGAAAGGAGGCCCGATGCGCGATGCCCGGGAAACGTCATATCAACCGGGATTCGAAATTCGAACGCTGCTTTTTGGCGGGCAGATACGCATCTGGCTTCTGTGGTACGTTCAGAAGTCATGTTTCGTCCGTTTGTTTTTATTTTCGGCCCGATTGTGTCCGAGAGAGATATAGGTGGAGATCGGTAGATATTTTGACGTAAGGGACTGATAAAGTTAGTGTTTTGCGGCGGGCGGGACGTTAACGAGCCGCTGAGTAATGAGGGGGGGCCATTGTGATTTGAACAATGGCTGGTTTCGATATCCATTGTTTCTATTATTGAATATGATGGCGGGTAGCGATGGGTACACGATTGAGTTTAGAATGGAACTCTCTTTGTACAGTGGAGGAGCGAATTCCTACCGGCATTTTAAAGGCCGGGCCACGATAATAATCTCGTGTTGTGGTCATTTTTGCAGCTGAGGCCTTATTTAACTTTTACGTATAATTAGGTAGGTAGATAGGGCTTATTTGCAAATTTCCGAGACCGAAAGTTGATGCAAAATAGATGGCTGAGATGCGTTGCAAACGTCCACACATCTGCATACAATGAGATGGTGCGACGCTCCAGTTTGGGGTAATTTACTGCCGAGCCGCCACCGCTTAGATGTCGGCCTCAGATACCAAGCGCCTAATTTAAAACATATATTTTTTCTTGAGAGAATATGCGTACACAAAGTATCGGTGGTTTTAACTGAGACTCTACTGTCGCTGAAAGTGTGTGAGCCTGATCCAAGAAAAGAACATGAAGATATACCTACTATATTAGACATAATATTTATACTGACTAGTATTTTCTGGGAGGTATCTAAATAGAGCTACGGTTAGCTCTCTAGACTGACTTTACAATTCTTCTACATTTCATTGGATCACAAACAATGAATATTACCTGCCAATGGCTCACCACACTACACCACCAACTACAACTACCACTACACTAATACGGTTTTGTTTTGGAAACCATTGCCCGTAAGGCGTTTTAGTGATGTGGAGTGTTACGCGCCTGTCGGTCTTCTCCAGGTTGCATTTCGGAGAGTGTACGAAGCAGTTGCACGACCTCATTCCGCCGGCCCCTTTCCGGCATCGGGAAACGCGATCCGTCGAACGCTTCATGCTTATGTCATGGATCTTCCAGCTATCCGCACGTGCTGCTTTGGTTTAATCTTAATAACGCGTACGCCTAAGGAATGGAACACGATGGCTTAAAATGTGTTCCCTGATCATTAAAGTCTGTACGCCTTCAAGATTAGAGTGAATAGGCTGTTCCTAGACTGACATGCTTCATCTTCGGTCGCATTGTCACTTACCACCGGTGCAGAAGAGATGGCGGTCAAATGCCTGGCTAGTCTAAAGGAAAAACAGTATGGTGAGCCATTGGCAGGTGGGACGAAGCGAAATTCTTTCATTATTTGTAATCAAATCAGGAGCGTCGGTGACCGACTGGCTAAGGTATCCGACTCCTAAGCAAGAGGTATCGGGTTCGAATCCTGCGGTCATCATGTACCTATGACTCTTGAGTTATGTACATTAGTTGAATGCCAACCGATGTTCTTACGATGAGCGACAAGATCATGATGAAACCTGCACAATTAGGCGACTAAATGTAAAACTATGATCCAATCTGGTCAGGTTCCTCTGTAAGCAGGGTTACGGAGGTAAGATGGCAGTCGCTCTACTGTAATTATCTGATCTAGCAAATTCTGGATCATGGTCAACGTGAAGCCCGGGCTTTCGTGTGCGAGAGCCAACCCGGGACATTAACGACAGGATGCTTATTATTTTTTGTAATTTATGATCCAATGAATTATGGAGTCACCTGAATTAAGGACTGATATGATCAATAATCCTGGCTATAATGGCTATAATCAATAATCATAATTAAGGCCTGATTTAATTCTACATTTCTCAAAAATGACTAGAATTTTCTATCAAATTATATACAATGAAGGTTCCTGGTGTCTTGTCGAGTAGAATTGCACCAACCCCTTTAAGTATATACCCCTTAACTTACAGGTGTTGCAAATGTCTTAGAGGCTACCCAGTTAGAGTAACTCCGCATATTTCGTAGACCAGATAAAATGGGCAGCAGCGAATTCTGTTGTGTGTTTTAAACACTGACACCTCCAATCCACCTGCCATCCGTTTAATAAAACTAGATCATAGCAAAACCCTCCACTGCTGTTGAGGAGGCTCAACTCTAGTAGTGGACTGTGATGGACTGTTATGAAATCACAGTGAACGAGCTATTTCTTGGGAGCCATGCTACACTGACCTGTCCCTGACCACCAAAGGGACGATTCTCGCGCTGTGACATCTCAAATTCGACATTTTCTCTAGCCAAAAAACTGTATTAAAACGTCACTGAAATTGATCTGCGACGATATACGACGATAATTTAGAAATTCGAGATCACAGCGCGAGAATTAGGCCCCAGGTGATTCTTGTTAGTACTTGTAAATATAAAATACATTAAAACGTACTTACCTATACATAAAGCCTGAACCACCCGCCACTGTAATGATAATTTTCAATGTTTGTAATGACTCCGACAGGTGTTGCTCAAGATCGATAGCCGCCATTGCAAGAAATAATCCAAAGGCAACCTCCTTTAAAACAACTCCTTGTAAACTTTATAAAATATGGCGCATTAACTCATAATAATAACTTGGAGACTTGCTTCAGAGGATGTATCATTGGTAACTAATTGACATGGGCGTAGGCCGCATAACTTTCGTATAAACAATGCCCTATCAGCTGGTTGACCACCAATTACTGTGTTCGGAACGCCCCCCTTGACAAATTGATATGCGCCGCGGAACGCACCTCCGCGCCCTTTTTAAAACAATATGGCTGCCGTTTGGCCATAAATTAAACAACCTTTTTTGTTTACGTTTCGAGTACAGTTTGAGTTCGGCATTTAACTTCGTATCTAAGCAATACATGAAAGATACAAGAATGCAGACATGACGGACCTGCTTGAATTAAATTATGATTTTCAGTTATCACTAAATACAGTTTCAGAAATACAGACCGAGCGATACGTAACTTATTACTTTACAGCCCAAATTAATTATAAGTAAGTATCCCAAATTGGCCAGCCTTTTTGTCGGGACTAATACATAATTATTGCTTACAACATTTAATAACGAAATACAATTATGATTTAATTGACAATGTGCCTCAGGTGCCGATTATAAAGAGCGATGTCGGCCTGAAATCGCAGGTGCGTGCAAGCTGCTTTTTAATTACTCCAAATGGCAATTAACCCTTTAGATGTGGAGGGCCGCATGCCGTACCCACATTACCACTATTTTTTACATGATAACCCTATTTTGACGTATTAATAACTTAATAACAAGGCATTTGAACGCATTAGGGGTAATGTTTTCGACAGTATTAAGTTTGTGTTGACTGAAAATGGGCGTGGTTGTGATTAGTGTGGTGTCTATAATTTAAACGTTTTTGTACTTATATCATGTACTTATTTGGAATAATAGCATCTGCTGGATACGTATCTAAAGTATTCAGAAAAGAGCTGTGGTGCCTTGACTCAAACTGAGAATTTTCGGATAAAAGGAGAAAAATAAAAGTCTTTCCTTGAAGGACATTAGACAGTGACGTTATACAAAACGACATCCCCCGCGTTCCGAATTCAATTCAAATGCTCGCGCCATTGTTGTCTGACCGCTCTGTTTGGTCAATTTTTAAGAGAAAGATGGATGGGCTGGTGTCACGTAATGGTTGGAAGCAAAATCAAGATCGGAAGTTAAGTAGTTAAGATAGCCAGGCAAAGAAGCCAATGCTGGCGAAAAAGATCTCTAAACATCTATCTATGGGATTTTAACTTTAATTCTAAACTCAGATATGGAAGAGGAACCAAAAAAAAGGTAGTAATGATTATTTTTTACTTTTTGTTTTATTTATAGACGCAAAAGAAAGGTTTTTGAAATTTTTGTAGTTAAGTCTTCGTAGTTTATTATTCTCCGTATTTTAAGTTTCATTTAAAAAGTAACGAAGCGAAATCTTCTCACGAAAAAAAAGAGACTAAAAAATAGAGACGTGCACAATTGAGATGTCCATTAATATCCCCGAATCGGAAACAAATCACCAACTCTATTATCGATTTTGACTATACGTCACCTAAAGAACCGTTTATCAACATCAAAATTAGAGGGTTGTCACAATACATCAGTGGGTCCATTGTCCTTGTCAAGTCGGCCTCCTAATTCGACTACCAGTGACTTTTGACAGCCATTTGACAGGTTTATGGATCGCTCATTGACAGTTGCCGGTGCTGTTTGACAGTTTGACTAATGTTGGCTTCAGCTGGTGTGCCTCTGCAGCTTGAATGAAGACCGGATTTTTGGGTGTTGACGTTTACCCTGTTATTGCGGTCATAA
This sequence comes from Blastobasis adustella, assembly GCA_907269095.1. Taxonomy (NCBI): domain Eukaryota; kingdom Metazoa; phylum Arthropoda; class Insecta; order Lepidoptera; family Blastobasidae; genus Blastobasis; species Blastobasis adustella. The sequence goes on along the minus strand of OU026136.1, from coordinate 1,721,412 downwards.
AAATGGTAATTTTAATAGCTTTTATGATAGAAGAAAATATTAGATTACATTTATTTAAAAATATATTAAAGTTAGGTTAGCCTAGTCGTATACTCGTTTGGCATGGTGTTCGGCACATTACAGTCGTAATCAGGATGTAGGACTCTGTCAAGCCTTATCTATTTCCAAGCAACAATGCTTGCATTGTTGTGTTCCGGTTTGAAGGATAAGATAGCCAGCGAAATGACAGCCATGAGAGGTATTTCATCTTAGTGTAAGGACTGAGTGACAACGCTCCTGCAGTTCTGCATTTTTGTTACCTGCAACGTAAATTAATGAATTGTAGATGTTATGGGCGACAGTTACCACTTACCATCAGGTGGGATGTCTGCTCGTTTGTCACTAAATATAATAAAAAGTATCAACTTCAGACTCGCCAAGCTTGCATTATAACGGCCGCTATTATCGAACAGTGGAAAGTTGCAGGCTCTTGGTGATTGATTATACAAAATACAATGCGACGATTTCGGCAATCATGCACGATTTTTAATAACAAAGTACATAGCGTATCACATTCTCTACGTAGGTAGATATAGAGCTTGTGAATTTTCGGCCAGTCAACTTGGACGTGTCGTAGATTTTTTAACTGATATAAAAAGTAAGTACCTGTCAACCAAAAATCAAAGGCATTTGCATGACAAATACTTGGTCCGCAGGAATGATCGGCACAAGCGCGATTGAGTCGTCTCCACGGCATTCCATAACGTCGAGTGTCTTACGTCTCGGCCCTGCTTTTTAATCTGTGCCTCGAACAAAACCATACCACAGACTGTATCACCCGGAAATAAGTGTTATAATAGTTTTAAAAGGTTCTTTATAGTGCGCACGTTCGTCGTGGGCCAAATGTCCCGATCGGTGCCTTCGATTAGCGCAAGATGTGTTATCGTAAACATCCAGAGGTTGGAATGTCAACCTCGTGTATCGTTTGTTTGCTTATTGTTAGTTAGGTACCTACTATAGTTTTTCCTCTCCCAGTATTAGGTGCAGTAATAGCCGAATATTACGTACGAAAGAAAATTAAAATTTTACACAAAAAATATTTGAAGATGCACGCAAAGGTGCATGTAAATGCATTACAAAATCTTGTAGGGTGCAACAAACTTCTTTGACCCGGTGACAGCGTCGCTGTGCATAGAATGGCATGGTATTTTAAAATGGCGACAATTAGTTCCGGCAACCGGGTCAGAAAAGTTTGTGGCACTATAACTTTAATTTACAAATAATAACTGTCATTGTCTGGTATTGTAAAAGGCCACTAATATCTTAAAGCCACGCCAGCAGGGCCTCCGTAAACACACCCGAAAGCACCAGCACCACAAAGAGTAGGTCTTGAAAGCAATTTAAGGACAGAAAAGGCCCCTCGAACTGCACATTTATAAAGGTACGCCCAGAACACTGCACATTATCTTGGGCCCCGACCACACGTCCATCAAATGAAAAACCTAGCTTTCTTAACAGTGTTGGGGTTGACCAACCGCTATGGGCGGGGCATGCGGGCCCATTTGCATGCCCGCGGCAGTTGAGGGCACGCGAACACGCTACGGGTTGACTAGAAACGGTAGGTGTGAAACGGATTATGCAACTAATTTGATTTTCGTACGCGATTACATGCACTTCTGTTGATTAGGTAGCAGTTACTTGGCTGTTTATTTGATGCATTCTGTGCTTTAATTGTACGTGTAGATATAAAAAAATATATATATGACAAAAAATGAACAGCTGTTTAATAACTGGGTATTTACGTTAATTAATCTCTTTAAAAACTCGTCAAAAACGAAAAGAACGTTAATGGAAAGTTAAGGAAGCTTATGCAAATAGGACGATGCAAATTGCAAGACTACTGCAGACTGCTTGTAGGTACCATGACTATGCCGGCGAGACGCCCGGCTCCTACCGACACACACCATACACGACCGCACCCGTATTACACTAACATGTAATTTTGCTGAACGCAGTTTCTGTATAAACATGTCCCTATTGATAGTTCGCTAACCAAAGGTTGCCTGGAAGAAATCGCTTTAAGCGATAGGGCCGCCTGTTGTTTTCTCTGTTGCTACAGATATGTACCGACTGTTTCCTGTATTTATGCATCATTCACATTACGTTGGTCGTTAGTTCATTCATTAATTACGTGTATTACGTGCACAGCGTGATCGGATCCAGCCAGCCCGCCGCAGCCCGCCTGTGTCATCCCCTAAGCTCGAGAAAATCAAAACTGAGACTGTCTAGCTCTACAAGTATCAGTATGTGCTCTATTAGCTCTCCTACTCAGCGTGAAGTGTCATAACCATAATAATCATAATCGTTTATACAGTCATTACAGGTACATAAAGGTGCTAATATAATAATGGTAGCTGCTCTATGATGCGCCTTTAAGCATACTAAATATTGCAAGTAGTTAATAATGTAAATGGTAGTTGATAAAAACGTAGCACTCAGGCAATCCATATTTAAGCTATTGACACCATGGGATCCACAATAACGAAATAAATTATAAAGCGAAAGTAGGAGTAACGTACAACATTATTTCAACTTCGTCCTAAGCGGTTCACGTTCGTGACATGGTCTCATATTTTTTTTTTTACATCTAATCAAAAATTTCAAGTCAAAAATAGCCTGGCATATGTAAATGGAACTCATTTTTAGTAATCGATATTTCTAACGTCCATTAAGTACAATGCCCCATTTTCAGTCGGCAAAAGGCCAAGTATTTGGTAAATAACGACGCTTCAGGAATGCATTTGACGTAATAAAAGATAATAACTCGTTATTTCGGCGCATACGTTCCACCTGTTGGCAACCGACGACGCCATGTTTGTTTGCGAAAAGCGCGCGAAGTTATCCAGATTTCCCGCCAACACTGCTCACTGTTTATTATTCGCCAAAATATACAATTACCGCTGCTGAAATTGTGATTACGAGGTCGATAATCTTTATTGCTTCAATCCTAAATGTTGCATAAGGATATTTATTGCGCTCGTTTCATTTGAGAGCAATACAATTCCCGCTTAGTGTAACTATTCTGACGATGAACTGGCTGAAACTGCAGTGCAGCATGTTACCATCGCTCTGTTCTGGGTCTGGATGTTTTTTTTTATCTATTTTGACAAGTACGGCATGATGCCCACTGCACTGAGAATTTAATAAGTCAGGTTATGAATGTGGATTGTTATTCTGCACAGCTCCGAAACCAAATTAGGTTGAGTAACAACATCAGGAGCGCAGTTGTTTGTAACAGCGAAACTCAGAATCAAATAAGAAACATATACGTTATATAGACAGATGCATTCGTTTTGTTGTTGTGAAGACATATACTTCGTAGCAGATTTTTTTAAACTAAGTAGGTATGTTATTAACATGTTCATCATTGTCAACAATGTGTAAGTAACTTTACATGCCTCATAATCATTTTCAGTTCAGTTTAAATGACTTTTTTTATTTACCTAAAGAAAATGTACCTCTTCGAAAGACGAACGTGTTATTGTAGACAATCAAACTACCTCAATTTCTTTTTAACAAATACCTAACAAAATAAATAAAAATGAAATCGTAATGACCTCTTGAACACGTGAACCGTGAGTTATCCGTGGTCGTTTTTTAGATTAAGAAGAAAAAATACAAGTAAAAAGAAAAAAGACGAAAAGCAGGCATTAATCCGTCGGTATGAAAGGAGGTGGTCTGGCGTCGCAGCGGGGTACTGGCAGGTGCGTGTGTGCATCTCAGACTCCGCCGCGCGTGAAAAAAGAATACAATTTTAAAGATATCGCGCTTTGAGAACGACTAGAGGTTCTGCATGTATAGTGTAGTTACTCTAATATTACAGCTTTATTTATCTTAACTAGTTTATCTTATAAATTTTTTATATGTCTAATGTTGTATATGTCGGGAAAAGGGTGGGGAAGACTCGCTTATGGGCGAGGAATGGTCATCAGAATGTATTCATCGGGATAGCAATAAAGGGTTTCTATAGTTGTATTGTTTTATCTCTATATGAATCAATATTTTATTATACAACTTATACATAATACACAAACAATATATAATCACTAAAACTACCTAAAAATAAAAACCATAAAATTACTTAAATAGATAAAATATTTGCCCCAAGTCCCCTGAATGCGGAAATGTGCCCAGAAGGCTGGCCGCGTTGCCCCGCTGGATGGCGAGGCTTATACGCTGTCCCAAATAGAGGCCAGCCTTCTGGTCATTACTAATATCGACCAGGCGCTTGGCTAGTTCCCTATATAGGGAATGTGCGCCTGGTCCCCACGGCCCAAGAGTTTCTATAGTGTTTCAACAATATATTGCCAAATAATAAATCGTGTCTATGTCTAAATTAAGCAACAATTACGAGTTTACAATTGCAGTCGAAACCCGCGGGTTATTTGCAAAACCCTCCTTCAACCCATGGTCCTACTCCAACGTCACCAGACCGATCTGCGGGAGATGCGCCGGGGCTCTTGCTGTACGCTTAGCTTGACTCCCTACACATTATTTTCAATACATTCTGTACTCACGTTTCTACTTTTTGGAGCTCATGAATCACTCTGTCTACAGCTGAAAACCGCATGAAAATCCGTTCATTAGTTTTTGACAGACAGACGTGGCGTGGGACTTTGTTTTATAGTCTTTGTATCTAGTAGTCTTTGTAGTGATAGGATACAGTTTCCTATTTATAGAGCGTGGTGTGACCGCAGATATGACGTCATACTCAGCAACGGCGGTGCTGAACACCATTTAATATATCAAGTTTTTCCGAAACATTTATGAAACAGATTCCCGACATACTTTTGCCTACATCTTCACAGATCCCTTTTGAGTTTTTCTTTATGATTTCAGCCACAGGAGGTCTGCTGAACACAGGCTTCCTCCTGCGCACAGTTGCAGAGCGCTGGGACTCTCTGATGCTGCGCCGCTGGATAGGCCTGGCAGTCAAGTGACTGTGTCGCAGGGTTGGAGGGCTGTAGCGCTTTTAGCGAAAAAAACATTTTTATTTCTATTTTTAATATTTATTTAATTTCAATTTGTTTCTCTTTGTAAATAAATGCTGGCTGATTGTTTGCAGGAGGTGGCACAGGACAGAGTGGACTGGAACATCTTGCTGTCGGAGGCCAAGACTCAGTAGGGGTCGTTGCGTCAACATAGTAAGTAAGTAGTAAGTTTTAAATAAATAGTCGACAGATAGTAATGTTAATAATTTAACTTAATTTAACTACCTATAAAATATTTTTCTGAAACAATTTTTAATTTTTTTTTATACTCTGTTCCTCTTTTGCAGATCCCTATAAATATGAAAAACAAAACGCACCCAGCGCCGCTGCGGCCGGCGGGCGGAACTAATCGGATGCCAGCCAAGCTCGATTCGGGGGTCGGGTGATGTCACTTGAAATGTACTGTGACGTGTGAGAGAATTGGGAAAAGAGGTTATTGTTTTGACTATAAATCCTATGAAGGGCTAAACTCATATAAACTTGGCTAAAGATGGACACAACACAATACTAATTTAAACAGGATATTGTAGTAGGATTTAAACTTTCTAGCCCTAGGTTTTATCGAAAGTCGACATCTAGGTGTAAATTGGGCAAAAGTAAATAAACTAAAGAATGCAATTAGTTAGCGAAATTCAGTATACTAATTCACGGCAGTTTGCACCTTAATACGTAAATCGAATTTATGCAGCGATGTTTTCCCTCTGAAAATCGAAGAACAGCAATCCCTACGGCTTCCTAGGCCCATCCATAAATCCATAGATAGCTCAAGTTGTTCACCAGGGTTCGATCCTGATCCCTGGAATGCTTTGCATTATGCTTGATGACCTCGGCATGACCTCGTACGCACGAGAATATCCGTGCCAGCCTTGGCGTGATAGATATTGCAGATAAAGTCGAAGAGATTCGCTTTCGCTGGTTTTGCCATGTTCTGTCTTTGTAAACACGAAGGATACATGGGAAATAGGCGTCTAAATCTGCAAGTATTGATGCTTGGTTTACATTTTCACAAGTACCAGGTTTGTGTGACGAACAAAATACTTGTCATTTGTTACTTTCACTTCTCACTCGCGCTTAGCACTTCTCAAAATATATACCAGGCTTAAGCGATGGGTTGACGTAGCTGAGACGGTTTGAGAGCCAACGGCTTACGACGCGATGCTGAAGACCGGGCTAAGTGAAGGAGAAAGAGCAGGAAAGCGGACCTTGGCAGGAGCCCGGATTTACTGCAATGACGATAGATTAGAGGCTTATGATTAGCGCCACAACATAGATGCATTAATCTAAACAACAGCTCATGGCTTACTGCGGATCTGGCGGCAAAAAATATATGAAACACTTTATCCATTGTATTTTATTTGCCTTACATACACATAAAAACCAAATAGAGATAAATGACACCACATTATATGCGGTAATAAATTATCATCACACGTATCCATTACATAATATATCGCATTCATTAATCGATTTAATTTCATACACGGTACGCATCGAAGCCATGAATTGATTTGCGAATAATACGATTACTCTACATGCTACCATGTTCATATTCGTTTTTGTATGGATGTCTTTTTCCAGCGGCTGTGTGGAGCGAGTAATAGATTGCGAAGTGGAAGTGTTGTGGCATGCGCGTGCGCATCTCCAAGTCATCGACCGGGCCTTGACCGCAAAGGTGAAAGCAGGTATGGGAGATAACGAAGTGAATGCTGTGGTATGGATCCGCAAAAATCTTCAAGGGATAATCAACTTATTGTGTTACGTTACTTGGTGTAGTGGTTTTGATATTTTAATATAATGAATGATTGTATCATAGAAAATTAAGACTGAATTTCAAAACAAATTTTTAAATTGAGTATAACTCGCAAGAACTAAAAGTTCTGCCTCTATAACGAAAAGTTATCACCAAACTGAAACAAAAAACTAATTTTTAATATTTAATTGACACCCTTTTTTTAAACTTAACCATGCATGCATGGGCCTAAGTTTTAGCATTGGTACGCAGTTAACGGTGCTTTGTCACAACACAAACCTAATGTAACCGAATTGAATAAAATATAATTCCAAGAACATAATTAAACAACTTGCACCATTACCTGTTATACATTAGAAAGTCCTCTCAAAATTTTGCGGTGCCCCCACGAGGTGGTACATGCTTGATCGTCTTAAGTTTTACTACCATTTTATTTGCATGTAGCATGCAAATAAATAAATAAATATCCTCTGCGCTTTGAGACAAGACTAACACTAATCAAACAGATTTGGAACTTCCATACTAACGATCGGCCCAAATTGAAAATTTGCCCACGACATACAAACACAGAGAGCTGTGTTATATAAGGTACAGTTACACAACGAATTAGCTGACCGCTTAATCCATATTACCCTATGGTCGGATGAATATTAGAAGACAAGCATAAGTAAGATTTATACGAGTAAAAATGATTCGTGACAAAAAATCCTTAGTATCGAAAAGTAGCGAATTTCCCGGTTTTCCCGGTACCAGAGTTACCGCAGTAGCGGAAATTCAGTTTTCTCCACAGAACCGGAACTGCAACCCCTAGTACACAACCGTGGCTATCATTGATGAAGCTATTAAAAGCTGGGTGGATAAATGATTAAAATACAATAGAGAATGCTGATGCCTGTTTTTGTTCTATGTAGCTCTATGTAGCCTGAGGGCCAGTACCAGCTAGTTCACCCGCTTTGGAAGATGAATAAAAGAAATCGCTTGTATAATTAACAATACTGATGTAATCATCAAACTTAACATAATAATCAACAACAATTAAACAATAGTCAACAATAATTAATTGCAAACAAGAGCAACAACATAACACATTGCTTAGCACACAATAAATATCACATTTTCATCAAGCTGTAGTCAAAGTGGCGGAAATACATCTCCGCCATTATCTACATTCTAACAATTTGTATTTTTAATTTGTATTTACATGGGACATGCCCGACCTATCGACTTGTAACCTTCCATGAGCAAATCGGTAGCTTTTAAAATCTGCAGTCTTATTAGGCATGAGCGTTAGCTCAATCTGCCAAGTCTTGTCTTTTTTAACTTAGTGTTTGCCTCCTTTGTGGTGGTAGATGTGTTTGTAGACTGGAACGTGGACGGGGTACGGCTTGGGGATGGGCACCTCAACCTTCTTTTCAACAGTCACGGGGTAGGGCTTCTCCACCTCATAAGGGACAGGCTTCTCAACGGTGTAGGGTACTGGCTTCTCGACTATTTGTGGGACGACCTGGAAAAATAACGATAAATTGGTAATAAATTCTTTGTATTTCTTAGCTTAATATTTTTATCTAGATGACTGAAGTATCACAAAATGTTTATTTAATCGAGTACGAAATATAACTAGTTCCATCTAAATGGATTGATTAAATCAATAATCCTACGAAGGTTACAGGTTCCGCCATATTTAAACGAGTTTGCGCGGGAAGCGTGAACTATTCAATTGTTCTTTTTTTAAACGGCTCACTTGCTGTCACTTTTACTTTCGTCGTGGCCAGTTGCATTACATAATAATCAGTGCAGTGGCTTGAATGGTGCACTTATGTCATAGATTTCGAGATATGTGTAAAAAAACAATGGGAACGGGTGGGGTGACACAATTTTCCCGTGGCTCTATTCTATCAAGTGTTTGGAAATCGTGCGGTTTCTCTTTCTGCGGTTACTCATGTTCATTGACATTGTATTGTGCTTGCAGTATGGTATTTCACTATCCATGTAGCACACTGTGTATGGTATGAATTCTAAAATTCTTAAGGTAGGTGGAAATAATTAATTATAACGTCTATTTCACAAATTATGGTAAGGTTCTAACTATTTTTACAAGAGATATACTCGTATTTTGCTGTGGTCTGGAGGATTCGACAGCCGGTTCCGGTGCCTTGACAATGCACAGCGTAGGTTGTCTTTTTATTACTCTATTGTTTGTTTTAGTCGTAATTGTTATCGATATCAGTTATTACCGTCAACTATTAATTGTTATTGATTGTGCTTTTATTACTTTAGTTGTAAAAACAAATATGCTGGGGTATTCATAGTGGAGGCTGGTGCTTAATAAAATTTACTGTTCTTTTCAAAACAGTAATAGCTTCTTGGTCCTCCAGAGCCAGGACTCAGGTTCATCTTTAGCGGTTTACTCGTAAGCGAGAGGTACCGGGTTTTAATCCCACTGTGGCCATGTACCAATGACTCTTTTCTGAGATATATATACATTAGTTTAATGCTAACCTGTGCTTTTACAGTGAGGGATGCAACCTGCACATTCAGGCGACTGAATGTGTAACCATCATCCAATTAGGTTCCCCTGGTAGCAGGGCCACGGAGGTCAGATGGCAATGGTTCCCCATTAATTATCTGATCTGCCAAATCCTGGATCAAGGTGAACCCTCGTGCGCGAGAGCACAACCGGGACATTAACGCCAAGACGATTATTTTATTTACTGTAAACTCCTTACCTTGTAGACAGGCACATGTATTGGCTGCTCAACGGTCACGTGGACAGGGTAGGGCTGCGGGATGGGGATCTTCACGTACTGGGGTACGGACACGGCAACCGGGTGTGGGATCGGTACCCCGATCTTTTTCACCACGGTCACGTGGTACGGCTTCGTGTGCTCCGAGTGGGAGTGGCCTTCTGGTTCCCATTCATCGTGCGAGGGTCGTGCGCACGCCACTGCGACGAGGAGGGCGAGGGTTGTTGCTTTCTGGGGGGGAAATGTTGGTTTTTATAATAGAGGAAGGTAAAAAGAGTGAAGTAACACCTGGATGTAAAGCGATCACCGTTCCCATAGATGGGGGTGATGACACCAGAAACATCTGGGGAGTGGCGGATGATTAAAAATTATAGTTATTGATTTAAGTTCGTCTTAAGGCTTTTAGCGTGAAGTATAATTTGCAGTATTCAACTGCGCCAGAGTCGGAGAGAGAAGAAGAGAAAGATCTAATTATAAAGATAATGTGTCAAGCACACTGGAAACATGTAGAAGTTTGTTTTGTAAGGAACCGATTAAATCCAGTCATGGAAGTGGTAGTCCCTTCACATTGCACGGAAGGAAGCGAAGTTGTTACATCATCTGTTTACGCTGGCTGAATGCGGTCATTTCCTTTTCATAGACCCACAATTCACAATCACATTTCTATCATGCATTCATAACATGCAATTATTATCTGTTTTATTTGTTTATTAGCAGCAGCTTGAGGACTACCAAACCGAATTTAAATTTTGTATTTTGACGTTATTATAAGTTTAAATTTTACGTGGCAAAGGTGTTTACGTTCACACAGCCTGTGAAGTTATTAAAAATTGTCTCAATAGTGCACTGGTCTATTGCGTAAAACTAATGTCCAAAATATAGGACATCACAACTTCTTGCGTTACGATCTATTTGGTTTCTAGCACAGTTCCGCTGTATTATATCACACTGGCAATCCAAACAAAAACAAAACCTCTTCAAAAACACTTACGAGAGCGATCATGTTGCTATAACTTGGTACCGTTGAAGGTTTGTTAGTGACTGATGCTGTTTGCGATCCCCACGACTGTTTTATAGTTGGTGAAATGAGTGTTGCACCTTTCCATTCAGCGATAGGCCCTCTGTACCACTTTACTTTTACCGCAGCAGAACGCAATCCATTACGACAGTTTTCGTTATCTATTGCTGCGTAGCGTAGGACGTGTCGTTGAACATGGTGTGGTAAAAGGGCGTTGTATATCTGAGGAGTAATAATGTTTGACGCAAAAGTGACAGTGAATAGTGACGTGGTATAGTTTTGCTCGTACTATTCGGGTTTAATAAGGAGAAGTAAAACCACTTTTGTTATTCTATTATAAAATGTGATATGTGTGGTGGATTTGTTTTTTTTTGGCCACAGTGCAGTGACTTTCGTAATAGGAAGTTATGTGACGCTTTTTTACTTCTTTTTTTTTGCTATTTTGCAGCCAGACACTTGACCGCCATCTCACCTCAATTTTTTGTTGTAAGCAATATAGTTACGTCGCTCATATTATCTATAATGGGATCATGATCATTGCCGGGTCGACTTCGATCGCTGATCTAAGTGTAAGCGAAATCGGTAATTATGCGGGTACTTCTTGGTCTATGTTAGGTACTAAATTATTATTTAATTGACAAATCTGTACTTACTAGTATTCACAACTTAAAACTAATTAGATATTTTACACAAATTAAAAAAAAAAAAATTACAAATAAAAAACAGTCTCTAACTCGCTGCCTTGCGGAAGTGTCCCCATAGGGCTGGCAGCGTTACCTCTCTGAATTGTCAGACTTGACGCCAGCACGTGGGTCTCCGGTAGATTCAATTAGCCGGGTAGACATATCATGGAACATCTTTTTGGCGCTAGGGCCCCAAGTTCCCAACGTTTCCACCCCAAACGGCGCAAATAAATAACCCTGACCTAGGGATCTATATTTGCGCCGCTTGAGGTCCTCCGCTGAAGAAGCAGCCGCGCCGGCGTTGGCCGAGGTAGCTCTAATGTGGGATGGGGCCAAGGTATCTACACAGGTCGCATCCCACACCAGAGGCCGGCCTTGTGACCAAGCAACGAGCGTCATGCCGTCGGGCCTCTTGCCATCATCCCGAGCCAGCCCATTGGGTTCTAATACAGCTGGCACGTTGATGGTGGCAAGGGCACGGCGGATGACATCGTTGAGATTGGCGTGGCGCGACATACGACCGGCACTTCGCTGGCACGAGAGGCCATGGTGTCCAAGGATATCTACAATACTTAATTATACTGGTACTAAATTATAATGAGAGATTAATTCTGTTATTGGTAAAAGCCTATTGGAAAATGAAACGACGTGATACAAAAATTGACCTTATTCTATGAGCAATACATTCCACTTTGATTTGCTCTCACTCTTTATGTTTCTGAATTGAGACGACTGAATTTAGCCAAATGTAATAAGTGCATTATTTAGTGGTCGCCAGTTCGATTTTCGAATAAATTCTCTTTACAATTCCCGTATGCTAAGATTTGTCTATTGAGGAAAAATTTCTAATTTATTTATTTAAAAACTTTATTGCACTAAAATTATTACAATTGGCGGACTTAAAGCCATCAAGGCTTTATCTACCAGTCAACCAGTAGGCCATGCGCAAAGTAAGTAAGTAGGTGCCAAAAGGGGAACAGAGAGCAAGTATACTTAACTAACTAAATAGCAAATACTAATAACGAGTAGAATTATGTCTGTGGATTTTGCATGGGAATTTTATCATTCCAAATTCAAATGACTTTAAATGTAGGTTCTGTAGTTAGATCTTAAATAATAAATATTTGGGAAGACACGACTGTCTTCGTTTGTTTATTCGTGAGATTATCTCGCACTTTAAAGAGAGTTGTAAAATTATTTACAGATTCTTAACAGAATTACATTCTAGACTTTCAGATTGCTCCAATTAACTAACTAATTATTATAATTCTATCTCAAGTGTAACAGATTATGTAACAGATTATGTAAACAAGTTGATAAGAGTGACACAATGACATATCGAACTAATTGCACAATGACTGACGATTGCGGGCTTAGAGGGGGATACTTTCTAAGTCCGCGATTCGAAACTACGGAGATTCAGTATTGTGATTACGTATGTAATAACTGTCAAATTCCTATAAAATTAAAATTCGAGTACTCGTTGTCCTGCGGACAACAAGGGCCCTATTTTTGAAGCTGCTCGTATCCACAAGAGTGCTCGCCTTCTAATGCTTGTCTTTTCTGTCTCTAACAACTTACCACGAGTATGAAAGTGACAGGTAGAGCACGCAAGCACTTGTGCGAATGCGAGCGGTTTCGAATAGGGCAATAGGGTGAGGTCGTTATCAACAACAAAACATTAGTTCAAATCAGGACTACAGCCTGTTTACAACAACATCATCATCATAATCATCATATCAGCCAGAAGACGCCCACTGCTGGGCATAGGCCTCCCCCAGAGATCTCCACAAAGGCCGAGCTATGTGCCCTGCGCACTGCCACTTCAGTCCGGCAATCCTTAGAGCTATGTCGGTGACCTTAATTCGCTTGCGGATCTTCTCATTTCTGATTCGATCGCGCAAAGAGACTCCGAGCATAGCTCTTTCCATTGCCCTTTGGGTAATAGTGAGTTTTCTTATAAGGCATTGCGGTAATTGGGACGAAAATATATGGCGTAGCTTCAAGAATGCTGCCCAACCGAGTTGGATTCGTCGATTGACCTCTTTCTCGAAGTTGGACCTACCTAACTGGACCTACCTTGGTGTACTTACCTACTTGTTGAGAGGCACTACAGAGGTCATCGAGCATTTTGCCTAAGTCTTCCAGGGTTTCAGCCATGACTACGATATCATCAGCAAATCTGAGGTGAGTGAGGTACTTGCCGTTAATATTGATGCCAAGTCCGTCCTAGTCCAGAAGGACTAGATATCCTCCAGTGCAGCGGTGAACAATTTCGGTGATATGACATCACCTTGTCTAACACCCCGCTGCAGCTGAATAGGTTCTGTGGTCTTATCCTGGAGACGAACTGACATAGTGGCGTTTTCGTACAAACCCTTTAGTGCTTCGATATATCGATAGTCAATTTGGCACCGCTGGAGCACCGCCCAAGTTTCGATCGAATCGAAGGCTTTCTCATAGTCGACAAACGCCAAGCATAATGGCCGGTTATACTCTTCGGTCTTCTGTATAACCTGCCGCAGCGTATGTATGTGGCCTATGGTACTAAAACCTTTTCGGAATCCGGCTTGTTCGGGAGGCTGGTATCGCACGCAGGTTTGATGACTTCATCAAACCTGCGTGCGATACGATTCGTAATGACTCTCGAAAACAGCTTATACACATGGGTCAGCAGCGATATTGGTCTGAAGTTCTTCAAGAGAGCCTATAGCTGTTGGTACTCCAATAAAAAAATAAAAAAATAAATAAATACTTCTGTGCCATGTTTCCTGCGTTTTTCCCTAGAGGATGACAGAATTTAACAGCTTCTGAATTGTCTTAAGCACAGGTTTGCCACAAGCTTTCAGAAGCTCAGCCGTAATTCCATCATCACCCGGCGCCTTGTTGTTCTTGAGCTGTTTGAGAGCTATACTAATCTCGTACAGACTGATATCTGGAATATCTTCGGTGTAGTGTCCGATCAACTTGGCTCTGGGGTCTTTTGCCATACTGGTAACAGGTGCCCGTGTTGTCGTGTATAACTGTCCATAGAACCTCTCGATTTCCCTCAAAACCTCGGACTTGGTCGAAACAACTCTGCCGTCATCCGTTTTCAACTGGCTCTGTCCAATCGACAGATCTCTCGCAAAGACTTTAGAGCCTTTATTCCGCTCGATCGCCGCCTCAATATTGATAGTATTGAAGCGGCGTATATCGCGAGTCAGAGACTTGGAGATCTGTCGATTAAGTCGCCTAAATTGAGAGACATCATCAGAAGATTGCAGAGTAATTGCGCGTCTTTCTTCCATGAGTTTGAGGGTATCGTCAGAGATTTTGCTTGTTCTTTTTGTACGGCAGGCTTTGTAAAACTTTGACCCAACCGTATAGACAGTTTCCACGAACTTGTTATTGTAGTCGTCCACGTCGACGCACTCTCCTAGGCACTCGAAGCGATTTTGTAATTCGAGTTGAAAGCTCTCGGGGTTTTGGATTTGGATGGGTACAGGCCGGAGCGTGGACCTCATCAATCTTGATCTTTCCAGATCTCATTTTTTGTGATACCATCGGGACAAACCCACGTCCATCTGCGATGATCCGGCTTCCCGAAAAATGAGTTCATCATAAAGAGTCCCTCTTTCTCCAGAAAGCCGGCCAGCATCTGGCTAAGGGCGTTCCGCCTTCCAACTCCAAACTCTCAACTCGTCTCCGCTTCGTTTGCCCAGTTTCGCGTTAAAATCCCCCATGACAACGGTGTTATGTGTCTTGGAGGTATGTATGGCTGTAGTAATATCCTCATACATAGCCTCCACTTCATCGTCGGAGTGAGTCGAAGTCGGTGCGTAGACCTGCTTCATTTGCGACCATATCGTCACTTACCACCAGGTCAGATGGCGGTCTAATGTCTGGCTAGTTCGTTTACAATATACAAAAATACGTATACAAAATATAAGGCGGTTCGATGGACTATGTATCCCAGAATTTGGGTTTCTTCAAACAATCAGAGACATACAAAATAGCGTGTTAAACTCTCAAAAAATATGTGTAATAGTTAAGGATGTAATCTAGTCAAAATAGTTAAAACTTACAAGATGTAATGAACTTCACTCAATTGAAATATCCCAAGGTTACCCCTGTAAAGTTTTTTCAATATGATGACTAAATTACTGTAATTTTACATGAAAAAAGTATTTATTGAATTAGGATTACGTTAACTAATCTCTAATACATTAAATATTAAATGTAAATTTACAGTACAGTATAAAGCAATCCATCCGATCGAGACACACACACACTCCACTCACACAAAGAGCTACATATACACAGATACACACGTCAAACTTGTAACACCCTTTCTTTCGGTGGGGGTTAAAAAGGCGTGTCGTTATGTAGGTGTGTATTGAGGAGAGTAATATTAATAAGTAAGTAAATATTTATTCATGAATTAATTTGTTTATTAGAGTATAAAGATAATGTAGTAGACAAAATCTGACGCAATTCTATCCATTTTTAATTCGAAGTAATACTTGAGGTAATATGCTTTTAATAAAAACATGAGTCTAAAGAATGTTTAGTGTAAGATATAAGCGTAGGTGAGTTTAAAACTTAGTACATATTTCAGAGTTGCACCATCTGGATTTGAGGATTGATATCGTAAAAACGAGCTAACCTGGACAGGACGGTTAATATCACTAAAAATTTCGGCTCGTCATGCCTCCCAGTTGCCCCTCTAGAGCATGTCCGAAGGGTAAAGATGGGATGAATTATTATCCCGGGTGACAACTCAGATAAAAGTTTCCTAGTTGTCCTCTCTAATGCAGACAATGTGAACAGAATTCCCACTTAGCACCTGGGAATAATTGACAAATAGACAGATAGATATAGAGGTCATTCAGAAGGGCTGTGCGTGTGTGTGCGTGCGTGCGTGCGTGCGTGCGTGCGTGCGTGCGTGCGTGCGTGCGTGCGTGTGTGTGTGTGTGTGTGTGTGTGTGTGTGTGTGTGTGTGTGTGTGTGTGTGTGTGTGTGTGTGCTTGCTTTCGTGAAATCAAATTATTTTTGTTATTTAAAGCCGCGGATACTACGTAGGTTTTGGTTTTTACCAATTCAGTAACTTTCTTTTTCAAACGAGTAAATATTCAGATGTTTGTTGATATCATTATAAAGGTATGGAAGGAATATAATTTCATCTAATAGACTAGAAGAAACGCTGTCATGTCATCTGCAAAAATATAAGGACAATGGAGTCGAGACCATAAAGAGAGAGAGACAAACCAAGTCGCTCTATCTCATCACTCGCACCACGCCAGAGACGGGATCTTCCGGACGTGTTCCTACGAGAGCTAATGCCCTGGATACCCTAGACGCGGGGTAATTAATGGCTTTGAGCTAACATTCACTCTTTCTGATACATTCTTAGATGGAGAGCGTCGGTGGAGTAGTGGCTAGCGGGTTCGACTCGTAAGCGAGAGGTTCTCGGTTCGATTCCCAGTCCCACCAAGTAAAAATAATCTAGACAGGAAACTTGAGGAAACCTCAATTCCTCATGGATCCCATCGTCAGGACTGAGTTTTGATAAAAATGTGATCAAACCGGAAGCTTGACTTTTCAAATAAAAAAATTATAATTCGGTCAAAACCCAAATTGGTTCGTAAATGACGGAGTTCTGGGGTAATATAATAAAGATTTAAAAAAATAACCGAATACAAGTAGAACCAAAGTGAAAACCTCCTTTTTTGAAGTCGGTGAAAAAGTAACAAAAAATATTGCCTAGCTACCCAAGTAGAGAAGGCAGCAGCGTTTCATCTTTAAGGCCTTTATGGTTATCAGCGGAACTACAAACATAAGCTAAGTATATAGCTAGGCTTGTATCTAGGCTAGAGACAACAGCGCCACTCTCCAAGGGGGTACTACATGTTGAAACAGATTCAATCAAAAAGTTTTTATTAAAGTATACTATCTCTATGGATTAAATAATTTTTTCTCCCTGTTCCGTTCTACGCAAAACACACTGGTTGTATCTTGGTTTGTGGTAAAAGCAGGCCTACAGGACGCTCACAGCATGATTACAGCAATGATCTTGTCAAGTGTTACCGGATACCCCGACGCCAAGGCGACAGTGGCGGTTCAATTGACTGGTGATGATGATTGATAAGGGAAACTGATCATTATCCACCGTATAAAGCAGGGGCTCCCAAGATTTTTCAGATTGCTACTCCCTGTACACGCTGCAAGTAATTTTTTGCGACGCCTTTCTAAAAAAAGATCGCCGCATAGCTCTAACAGGTTTTTAGTTTGCTTTTCTAATCAACACTTCTCAAATGAAGTTTCAAAATCGCGACTCTCTTAACTTTTTAATAATAATATAACGTTATGGCCTGCCAATCGGCTCCCGAGACTGTTCCACCAGAGGGTCCCCAGCGCAACTCAAAAAAACATCATCTTCGCGTTAATGTCCCGGTTATGCCCTTGCGCACGAGGTATCTGAAGTATCAGGTATTTAAAGTGGATTTAGTCAGCAAAATCCTAGGACCACACACAAGTTTTATTGACAGTCCTTGCTGCACAGATGCTAAAAAAGCCTGGATGAGTATATGTCCGAATAAGTCTCCCCCAGAGTCTCCGATGCATCAACGGCTATGGGACGAGCCTTTAAGCAAAGAAAATCTAAAAGATTTATTAGTTTCTTCGGCCAATATTTCGGAACGGGCTCGTCTCCTAGCCGTGACAGAGCGAGAGTCAGGGTTCTGGCTGCAAGCAGTCCCCTCCTCGAATATCGGCACCGTCCTGGACAACTTGTCGTTGTCCATATGTTTGGGTTTAAGATTGGGGGTCAATCTGGTTCGTCCACACTACTGTCCTTGTGTTGCGTCTGTGGATCCACTAGGGCACAGGCCGAATCTCCAGGCACGCGGCAATCAATAACGTCATTCGTAGGGCACTTCGTCAGTCTAGCACAAGACTTCGTATTTCAGCCGTTTGGTGTGGAAACGTTGGGACCGTGGGGCCCTGGTGCGAGAAAGTTCTTTATAGAACTTTCAAAAAATTGAATGACACCACTGGTGACCGGAGAGCTGGCTCGTTCCTCGGACAACGGATTAGCATCGCTATACAACGAGGCAACGCAGCCAGCTTTTTGGGCACCATTCCGGGGGGCAGCGGTGTAAACTACTTTTTTAATTTTTAGTATTTATTTTATATGTGTTGGTGAATAGGTATATGTAGTGGTAGGTATATGTATATAGATATATTTGTATAGTAACTGTAAATATTTTATTTCCAATAAATAAATAAATAATAAATAATCGTGGACAAATTCACACAGCGCCATCTAGCCCCAAACTAAGCAAAGCTTGTACTATGATGCTAGCTAACTGATATACTACTTATATACTTTTAAATACATAGAACACCCAGACCCGTAACAGAAATTAAAATTCATCATTTAAATTTCTGCCCGGCCGGGAATCGAACCCGGGACCTCTTGCGTGGCTGGCTGGCATGTTCACCACTAAACCACTCAGGTCATCTCAATAAATTTAGTTATTAAAGTGGAGTGACTGTCCCCCGACCTCCGTGACCCTGCTACCAGGGGAACTTGACCAGTATGGATCATGGTTACACATCCAGTCGCCTGAATGTGCAGGTTTCATCACGATGTTTTTCATTCACCGTAAGAGCATCGGTTAGTATTCAACTAATGAACATAACTCAGAAAAGAGTCATTGGTACATGGACGGAGCGGGATTCGAACCTAGCACCTCTCGCTTACGAGTTGGATACCCTAACCGCTCGGCCACCGACGCTTCCACTAGACCTGTTCTAGAATATATTCGGTTGCTTGGCAAATGTGTTACAAATGGTCCCCAGCGCAACTGAATCAGCTTAACTTCTTCTAAACGGATTCTTGATTTGATCGTCTCGTGACGCCCTTAGGATGGCACCACGACGCTCTAGGGCATCTTGACCTTGAGAACCCCTGGCAGCATCTATCGTTATGGGGTAGGAAATTAATACGATATTGGAGGAGTTTCGTTTTGTTTGAACCGAAGATTGCTTTCTTACCTAGATGGGTGGCCTTGATGATGGATGGGATTCAGTGGATCAGTGATGTCACACAGCCAACTCATACATCTGTACGGGTGACATGTTCGGTTGAACTGTGTATGTAGGTACTGCACACACATAACTATTAAGTATCATTAGCCGTGTGGTGTCCGGTAGAGTAGAATAGCATTAACCCCTTACACTCATGGGTGTCGTACAAGGCGACTATTGTTTTCGAGGCAAAAGATCAAGAGTCTCCGTAGTCTGGAAAATGGGCAGCAGCATTTTCCATTGTTATATTTAAACACTGCGATCTCCAACCCGCCTGCCAAGCGTGGAGATTATGGCAATAATTTCGTGGGAGAGGCCCTAAGTCCTGCAGTGGACTGTTACGGGCTGTGATGATCATCAGAGGTCGTTATTAAGATTTTTATTATTTGTGTCGTTCTTGCGTGAGCCGGTAATTACAACTTATATGTTAACTCGAGTAAAATATTTTATCTAACGCTTTGGCAGCTTATTACGACCTGACCGGTTCAGTTGGTTAACATTCAATATGGTTGCTTGTAGTCCACGCAGAGGTCCTGGGTTCGATTCCCGGCCGGGCAGAATTTGAAATGATGACTTTTAATTTTTGTTACGAGTCTAGGTGTTATATTATGTGTAATAAGATGATGGCGACGGTATACCTGGCTGTTGCTGATATGACCTACACACACTCTTGCAGAAGCATTTCTGACTGGTGTTGTACCTGAACGGAACAGATTTAAAAATATACTTATAAGTAGTTTTTTAGTTGTCTGGCACCCATAACACAAGCTTTGCTTACTTTGGGGCTATAGATGGCGCTGTGTGAATTGTCCAAGCATATTTATTTATTATTGTTATTATTAAACTCTGTTGAAATAATTTATCATAGATATCTACTTCTTTATGTGTATATGCGCTATTTATTAATTTGTCAGGTCCCAAAAGCAAGCTACTAAGATTTAGGGTTATGGGCGTTTGTTACTGTGACATACAAAACCGATTGAACGGATTCTGATACTTTGCATTGTATTAGCATATAACCCAGAATAAGACCTAGCCGCTGGTGCTCCTTGGAACACGGCGTTACCGGTTCAAGAAGTCGCTTATATAACCTAGTTTAAAATTAGAGACTGTACTTCAAAGATTTTGACATATCGCTGTACTTACTTAAAACTATTTACGAAACCTGCCGTAACATCTAAAAACACGTGGGCAGTCACAGATGTCATGATGCGAAGCCTTAGTTGCGCAGAGAGCTATGGAGAAGGCTATGCTACGGATATAAGGGTTCGTATCTGGAATACCGAGATACGTAGACAGACCGATGTTACGGAAATAAGGAATAGGGTTGCCAGATTTATTTATTTATTTCACAGTTTAACAGCAATCTAATTCTATTTAAACTAAATACATAATCAAGCTGTAGTGCCAATAACTAAACTGCAATTTATAATGTAGGACTTAATGTAGCTCATACACCTAACTACGACAAGCAAAATTAATATAGGTATAATAATACAATGATGTATCTTACAAATAAAATAGAAATTTAAAAAGAGCGAGAGAAAAAAAAAGAAAAATAATAATAGATTGAAGTGGCAGTGGGCCGGTCGTCTCAAGAGGTGCTCAGATGGACGCTGGAGACAAAAATTAACTTTATGGCGGCCAAGAACAACTACAAGAAACCCTGGTAGACCAAAGGCAAGGTGGTCGGACGACATCACCAAGGTGGCCGGGAGGGAGGGAAGGATGAGGGAGACTTCCTTTCGATCAGGATGGAAAAAGCTGGGGGAGGCATATGTCCAAAGTTGGACTGTGAAATGTTGATGAAGAAGAAGTACTGTTTAATTGTATTTCATATAAATATGTCTAATCTTTTTCCCATAAGGGTCGCTATTATTACGGTCCTCTCGTTTCTTCCACATTCATCAACCTTTCCGTACATGATAAGCGAAAATGAAATGAAATAACATTTATTATCGCCATAGGATACCACATCAGATTATAAAACAAAGTCCCAGGCAGCGTCTGTCTATCTGTTCGCGATAAACTCAAAAACTATTGACGGATTTTCATGCGGCTTTCACAGAATAATTCAAGTAGAAGGTTTATAGGGTAGGACAACTGGCGAATGCAGTCGTGGCGGGCCAGCTAGTACCTATATGTATAGTGTACAGTTGTACACAATATTATTATAATAAAACTATATCGAAGACTTCCAAGAATTTAGAGTTTATTTTACGGTGCTCAAAGGAGTTTCATTTGTGCGACGTAACCTGGAGTATGCTTCACATTATGGAATCCCAGATATATGACATTGCAAAAAAGGCAATATAATTGAGATAATTTAATTTCAATAGAGTAAGTACCGCACAAGATTTAGATTTGTTCAACACTAGCGCAATTTAACAGTGTCGGTAGCCGGGCGGTTGAGTATCCAACTCGTAAGCGAGAGGCACCGGGTTCGAATCCCCCTGCGGCAAAGTACCAATGACTCTTTTCTGATTTATGTACATTAGTTGAATACTAACCGATGCTCTTACGGCGAGGGAAAACATCGTGATGAAACCTGCAAATTCAGGCAACTGAATTTTTAACCATAATCCAATCATACATAGTAGCACGGTCATGGAGGTCAGATAGTTGCTCCACTGTATTTACCTGATCGCCAAATTCTGGATCATGGTTAAGGTGGACCCCGGGCCCTCGTTTTCGAGAGCACAACCGGAACGTTAACGCCAAGATGATTATTATTTAACACTAGCACAGTGTCAGCAAGGAAATTATTAAATCAAAAGTTATTTTTATAAGATAGTGAGCGTTCTCTAGTTTTTAAATTCCGAAAGTGATAAGTATTATGGATATCGTTATTCATTCAGTATTTATTATTGCATTGTATTTATTACCTTTACTTTGATATGTATTAGTGGAGACCGATAATTGGCCCTCTATTTTTTATATTTCAGCTTTCGTATTACGAGGCATGTCTTCATAAAATTGTAAAATAAAAATAAATAATAGTATTAATGAAATATGCCATAGTGATGTTCTTTAGAACAGACTTACCACCTGTCCTATAGTATATTGTTTCTAGTTGCCTGGAAGTCGCTTTTCCATCGGTTGCTTTTCTTTTTTTCCTCTGTTTTGTTTTATTTAGTGTATATGCAATAAAGAATTTAACATTCATTCATTTCATAAATAAGAGGAAGGAGGAACTTCTGCGAACTGCACACTAAGGAAATGAAAATGTTACGAAGCATCCATGTCGGCCTTAGCGTGAGAGACATTGCGGATAAGAGAAGAATACATCTGATTTCTTATATCATTCTAGCTCACAAAGCCAACCCTCTATGCGCCTGCGCATACCGCACAGTAAAATTATTACACCATTGGGCGATCTCTAGAAACCAATACCTACAAGAGTGCATAATAAGTATCCTCAGAGCTGTTATTAAGAATATTATTGTGTACATATGTCGTTATTGAACAAATAATGATACCCATATAGTATGTCAACTGGACAGCCAATACTTTGCCAATTATAGTAAAATAGAGATTATCTACGTAATTACGTCATATACTTTAGGTACAATATAATATTGCGTAAGTTAAGACTACTTGGAACGAGTTGCTGGACACTATGCCTTGCCTATACGTACCTTTTGAATTGACTTACTTTGGAAAACTCATACTAATGCCTGATTGCAGTAAGTTTAGGCGACTCTTAAGTTGGCGACTTAAGATATGTCTAAGCATTGGGGAGTCACAAAATCGGTGTCATAAAGTTAAGAGTGACTATCGAGTTTAGTTTTCATTTGGTTGGTGTTGGTGCAATGCAACCTAAGCGTTTTCTGAAGTGCAATCGTGTTTGAGTATACGAAGTAGAAACAAACCGATGCCGATTATTTACCTCCGACTTGTGTACAGGCTGCAGATTAGCGTTTCATATTAAGCAGACTCCACATGTCGCCAAATCTTTTGGCAAACCTTTGGCGAGGCCTTTGGTCGATTCTGTACATTCTCGCCTAATAGGGATGTGGTAGGTGTCAAAATGTATCGAACTTAAATCGATATATCGCTGTAATATAGCTAATCTAGTAGGTTCTGCTGTAAACAGGGTCACAGAGTCGATGGCAGCCGCTCTACTGTAAATACCTGCACAAGGCGAGACGACAACAAATAATCGAATTATAATCTCTACTTTGGCTATAAAATAGACGGTACATCACGAATACAGGCGAATACTTACTCAACATTCTCGTGTACTCGCGGAACAGCCCACATGTGGAGTGTGTTTTATGATTCATATGAATTTGTCACAAACTTACCTGCAGCGTCGCTGTTGACATTGACATGACATGGCGTCACTTAGTTCCAGTATTTGCCACAGGATCAACTTAAGCGTACTCCACATGTCTGCCGAAACTTTCGGCGAAACTTTGGCCGGGACTTTGGTCGACCCTCTACATTCTCGCCTATTAGGGATGTGGTGGGTGTCGACATTATATCGATTCATCGGTGTAATATCGCTAATTTGCTTTAAACAGGGTCACAGAGGTGTTGGCAGCTGCTATACTGTAATTACTTGATCTACTAATATCCTGGATCATGGTCAAGTGTACCCCGAACCTGTTACGGGAAAAAGCGCTAGGAATATAAATATAAAATCGATCGAATCGAGACGACAATGAACTATCTCTACTTAGTCTATGAAATAGGCGAGACATGCCAAACATGCACGGGACTATACGAATGTAGGCGAATACTGCCTCCACATTCTCGTGTTCCCGCGGAACTGTCCACACTCTTATGAATCATAATGTGAAGCGCTAATGTGGCCTTTTTGGCCCCAGATCAACCAACTTTTCTGTGGACTGACATTTGCCGCCACCGTCGCAATCAAACGTATCGCACGCGTAAGTTAAGTCTGCTTGTATATTTTTCATCCATTTATTTTTAGTATGTCATTTATGGGAACTCAATAGACACCTCTTTTTATTAATTTTTTTTTACTGGCTGTATTTCTTATGACGTGTTGATGTCAGTTCATTAGTATTTGGTAAAATCGCTACATAGCGGAAGCCACAACCTAAAACAAAGAAAGAAAGAAGTCTGCTTGTAGGTTATGGCGTTCCTGTCATTGTAAATTAAATGTTGTGAGTTGTTCTTGTTGGCTATCTGTCAAATTTAGATCCTCTGTCATCTGCGATCAATACTAACTGACAACTAGCCTACCTATAGAGCACCATAGAGTGTAGACACTGACAATCGAATGACATCTCAACTTGGCACCCATAGGTCCTAATTTCACCGTTTCACAGATAAGTTGGTGGCACTCTACCGCCGATCGCCTGCCACGGGTCGCGGAAGGCACGACAAATGCACCGGTGACCACATTTACATAAACATGGCAGACAAACTGCCCTGCGCGGGTGCCGCATAAATCTTCTAGAACAGCTGTGGCGTTTCTAATTAGACTGGTCGTTTCGCCCTGCCACCTTGGGGCTACTGCGTACAGTAAAAGATGGTTAGCACATCGGCTAGATTCGGTTTCGGTCGGGTATTAAGACAGAGACGCTCTTCGTTGCAGAACTGCATAACAGAACTATACTATGCAGAACAAAATTGCCGAGATATGTACCTGGTACTCATATAACTAGTGGAACTATAACCAATTGCACTTAACTTAGGCGACGCTTAAGTTGACGGCTTAATATATACCTAAGCAGTTATGCGCTTGTAATAATTGGTTAAATTCAGAAGCAAAAACAGTTAGAGCAAGTAATAATGGAATGTATTGCTCATAGAATAAGGTCCATTTTTGTATCACGCTTTTTGAAAAGCGGAGTGATGTGTAACAAAAATTGACCTTATTCCATTAGCAATACATTCCACTTTGATTTGCTTCCTCGATTTTCGCTTCTGAATTTAGACGACTGAATTTAGCCTAATGCAATAAGCGCATAAGGTGGTTAAAATCGGTGTCATAAAGTTAAGAGTGACTTACCGAGTTTAGGTTTCACCTAGGTTGGTGTTGGTGCAATGCTTTTTCTTGTTAGGAATATTTAAGTTTGGTGCAAGCGGGCAAATATTGCGGCTTCGATTTTTGAGTTAACAGTAATAGAAACCTGAATGCTGTCACTTATGTGAATACCATTCTAAAAACGTCCTCGCGACAAACTAATTGACAGGCCACCTGATAGAAAATAGTAACTGTCGCTCAAAAAGCCACAATTCATATTCATATTCAGTAGGATATGTAGGTATCAAAGTCTAGAACCGCAGGTGCGTTGTCGCTAGAGTGCTGGCTATATAAGCTTACAGTCTGTTTAAACTAGCGATTGTTTCTTACTCATAAAAATACAAAATACAAAATAAAACACAAAATACGTTTATTTTTCTCAAAAAGGCAACAGTACATAGTGTTATGAGTGAAATATAGAAAGGATCAAAATCCTTATTGAGAACTGGAGTCCGTGCTAGGTTAAAAACCTGTGTAACGGATCTCCAGGCTCCCAACCTCCTACATCATTATATAAACAAAGATTTTTAGCTTATATGATGTTTGTTTGTGCCTATAGTTATAATATTATTAAATATAACCAATTGTGTTTGTGAGTGTGTGTTTGTGTTTGTGTGTGTATGTGTGTGGGTGGGTGGGTGGGTGTATATGTGTGTGTGAGTGAGTGATATTTTCAAGTTATAGTTATAATTAATTTTTCGGTATTCTCATAATCAATATCCATAAGCCAGCCTGTCAAGATCTTCCTACATTCCGCTTTACCTAAAGAATGAATCTGTAAAATTTTGTTTATTTTATTGTAAACAAAATTTTCCCAAAAAGTAATAAGTACGCTGGGCCAGGCTGCAGTTTATCGACACAGACGGACAAATTGTATAAAATCTACGCGAAACAGGAGGATTTATAGGATACTAAGGAATCTGCGAATTTTATAGGATTTATAGGATCGTATAGGATTGATAGGATCGAGGATTGATAGGATCGTAAGGAATCTGCGAAAAAATACCATCACGGGACCCTAAACTGTCTAACCAGTCTCCAGGTCCCTAGCGAAAGACCTTGGTCAACCACGTCAACGGTACAAAGTACGCCTCCCCCTCTGTTTTGGTGCCCATGGCACAACCGCGTGACACTACCATGACCGTTCCGGTGGCATTTGGATTCTTTGATCCTGTGTTATCGCGATTGTGGTTGGGGTTATCGGGATAATAATAATAATAATGATATTTATTTGTGTAACTTATACAGGGTATTCTTACGTCTAAGCTTATAACAGTATTTGTATGTGGTTACATCAGAAATCTGGTGACTAAAATAGGAGAAGAAACTCCTGTGCTATAGTCACCGTCATTATTACAAGGCATAGCAATTCAGATGTAGCAATAAAGTATATCAGCCTATGTTACTTCTGGGAAACCGGACAGTAAACGCGTCCGCGTCGTGCCCGCACGGTCAGCCCTTAGTCACCGGACAAAGACGTGCAGTCTACCCACTTGGCGCGCACACGCGGTGACTGTGCGGGAGCGACACGATTACTGTACGGGGAAATTTGAAATCTTTAAAGTCGACTAAGATAATCATTGCATAGATTCCGTTTTTTTACCCTCTCCATACGTAGACATGTCTCCGATGTCTCGTTCCTGATGAAGATCGCTCAATCAAAAGTCGACTGTCCACAGCTTCTGACTAGTATATTCATCAATGTGCCATACCATTATTCGCGGTGCAAAAAATGCTCCATATTCCATTCGCGCGCACGAATTATCGCAAGAATAGCTACTTGCTGCAGTCGGCAAGAGCAGTCAATGATTTATCTCTTGATGAGCGCTTTGACATATTCTGTAGTAGCATTTCACTGGTTAAGGGTGCCATGGCTAAGATCTTTTTCTCCAAATATTGTTGTTTTCTTATGATTAGTTTTATAACATTATGTACTTAATACAATACAATACAATAGAAAACTCTTTATTGCACACCAGAGGACACAAGTACAGATACAAAAAATATGCTAGGTAGTACAAAGGGCGGTCTTATCACTAATGTGATCTCTTCCAGACAACCTTGGTATGGAGAGAAGCACAGGATTATGACAGCAGACTGGTAGTGCACACAAAAGCAACACTTACAACAACAACTTAACTGCTGCAAAATTGAGAAATGAACTAATAAATAAATAAAATAATATATTTATATAGTTACACACTGTGAAACATTAAAATAAAATAAAATATGCGGGCGATGCGCGTTTGTTTACAAATAATAAAATAAACTTTCTATCATTGGTATAGGAATTCCATAAACAATTGGGACAAATCGTGTACGTCTGTATGGGCTCTTACATCTGTATAGGGTTCCAAACTTTGTCCTCTATCGATAAGCAAACTCTCAATATTGGCCGTGTGAACTGAAAATTATACGTAAAAAGTATAAAAAATATTACAAAAGTTTAGATGTCCGAGGCTTCATACAAAAATGTTCTAACCATTTTTATATGTTGGACTGAAAAACTTCACAGGCAGCTCCCGTTGATGTCTTTTGTACCACATGGCTGAGTCTGCCATACCTATAAAAGAGTTCATTTAATGTATTTCAGTTATTCTTATTTGGTGTTATTAAGAATGGCTAAAAATGAGGTTGTTTCTCGGTATATGCATAGGAATCCTTCAGGCAGCTGGAGTGACGAGTTCCGAAAGGCTGCAGTCTAACGCTGATTATGGCCGAGGACAGGATTCAATAGCGCTCATTGAAGTAGGCGGCGCTGTCCTAATTGGCAACGGTCGTTCGACCATGGTCGTACGACGGACGTCTTCCGACCTCAAAACCTCGAGGCCTCAAGACCTCAAAACCACCCGTCGCACGACGAGAGTTGTTCGACCGTTGCCAATTAGAACAGCGCCTTGTTGTGTCTTATTTGTGGAGACGATGATATCTACACTAATCCCATCTGTATTTTGAGGAAGTTTAGATAGTTACCACCGTCACTTTTCCGCCATCGCACTGCTTCAATGATGGAATATATTCCATCCACACAATTTGGATGACTCGCATCCAATCATTGTACTCGAGAGTCTTTTTGCCACGCACGTGCAAGATATGGAATGATCCCACTCCCGAAGATTTTCATTTGTACGGTTCATCAAAAGGTATGTATAGCTCCTGTGGCCTTTGACGCCATCAAAAGCCACCGCGTTCGTTCCTCTAAGAATAAAGATAGAACACCGTAATTTGCTGTACGACGGTGACCGGCAATAAAAAGGGTAAATTGTAAATCCTGGGCTTTGAGTCCGCTAATTAGCTGGACTTGATTGAATTGAAATTGGATCGCAGTAGCAGCTCAACGACAACTATAATTGTAGCAGAATACATAAAATACATAAAACTGCCATTGAACTGCGACTGTGATCCAATTACAATTCAATTGATTGATTAGAAAATTGGCGGGCTTGAGACTCAGGTCGACGGTGTACCATCTGACCGAATGCCTCCCTTGGCACCGAAAAAGGCAGTATCCAACAACCCATGGTTTTAGTTGTTTGCGGCTGAAATTTAGGGCCCGAAAGATGCAAACGTGAAAAGCGTATAGGTGGAAATCTTTAGAGGGCTTAATTACCCCGACCATCGACTATGTACTACATAAAGAGTGTATAGATTTCGGCAATGCGTGGATGATGCTCCTGGCATTGCAAACGCCCATAGGCTGCGCTGACTGCTAACCATAAGGCAGGCCGTAAGCTTGTTTGCCACCTTAGTGGTACAAAAAAAAGTTTCAAATAACAGTTGCTGTAAAACTTGGTAAAATTAACAAAACTAAACAGGTTTATTCAATTTCAATGCCTAAGTATACGATATATCGTAAAGGTAAATTAAAAAAAAGGGAACACATATTTTTAAAAGTATCTTATATATGAATTTTTAAATCAATTCCAAATTCAAACACACATGTTGCGCCACCTACGGCGCAAGCGCACACAACAACCGATAAATCACTCATTCTCTTTGTTGTGACAGCCCTTGACGCTCTGATACAAATTTCACTCAAATCAGCATTTTATGTAGAAGCCAAAAGGTATTCATTCCTTTGACAAAGTTACAAGTACTCTTCTGCAGCTTGTTGTGTGGTCTTCAGGTCCTGTTATAGAAGAAACTGCAGCTTGAGATGCCCTTTTTATTTGTATCTAACTTGAAGGTTGTCGCTTGAAAAACAACTGACTGGCTGACCAAAGTGCGGTGAAATAAAACCGACAGTTTACCCTAGAATTTGAGCTCCATAACTGCATTAGAAGTACCCAAGTAGGTGTAATAATCATCTCAGCTCGCTGTGCTTGTTAATCATTTATTTTTGCAGTTACCCAATCTTTTAAGAAACAATATGTCAAGACTTGCTAACTCGCTTCGCTCGCTTATTGGTTTCGGTTACTTTTCTATATTCACTTATCTTTCAAGAGCTAAAATTACAAAAATTACGAGCTGATTGTAATCACTCATTCATCGAGTTCCCTAAGTTAATTTTATGACGTTAATCCGTTGCTGTTAATGATCTAAACGTCAAAAATGTTCGCGTTCGCTCCTCTCGCTCATTTATAAGTTACTTTTATTACGATCAGCATCACACTTCATCAAAGCAACTAAGAAAAATGTCGAGTTCGCAGTGAATGGGCGGGCTCGCCCATTGCCTTACTTCATTTAAGTTATAGTTATTACGTTTACCCCAGCATCTAACAGACCAAACTGTCAAAATTTGAAGCTCCCACCGCTCGCTTAATCATTGACTAAGTTCAAGAAAGGGGTAAAAAGGTTTTTACGGGGTGGGCAACGCGTGGGTGATGTCCCTGGTGTTGCAAACGTTCATAGGCTGCGGTGACTGCTTACCACCAGGCAGGCCGTAAGCTTGTTTGCCACATTAGTGGTATAAAAAAAAAAGATTACTTTTATTAATTGGCCTAGCTTATTTATAAGATCCAAAATTAAATTTTGTAAATATTTATTACTTTGCTGTAAAAAGTAGAAACGGACCACGACGGTCAAATAATTAAAAAAGGACCCCAAATGAAACTAATTGGTGATCCCTGTGCTAATGAGTAACATAATGAAACGATTATATTTTATTGTTATCGTTTATGGTGTCATGTATTGTGTGTCATAATAGGTTAACTTCGGTGTACCTATGTACTACATATCTACATCCTAATTATCTACATAAATTTAGTTTATATTGTAATTTCTATATTTTCTTAGGTACCTTATGATTTGAGAAGGCAACAAATGATTAATAGCTAAAACAGGCTTTTGTGTCTAAGTATTGTTTGCTATGAAGTTTGCGAAAGGCACTCTCTAACGCACTAGTTCTTAGTTTTGTATGCGTTAGCTGTTGATTTGACAATATTAATGGCATGTTAAAAATCTAATACTTAGTCCTTACCGTACCTAAGTTCCTAGTATATAGGTCGATAGCTAAGTGATGTAGTGGGAAGTACATAAGCGGAAAGGTATTCGACAGCTTTAGGAAAATGGATTTTCACGACTGACATGTCAATAATTACTATATTCTGAGATGAAATTCAAGATCAAAAGTGTAAAAAAATTGCCTCTTTAAAATTGACCCTTGGGGTGGATTATTTAAAATAGTGTTTTTTTTTTATTTTCTTTCATTTTGAGTGTGATAATTTTTATCAATATTTCAATGATTTTAAATACCTTGGTTCAGTCCACCCCTTGGGTTTATTTTTTATAGTTGCTATTTGTTTACATTATTATCTTGAATATCTACTAGAAAATTATTTTCTAGAATCTAGGTAGGGTATTTTCCTTCACTGATGTACGTGAAACTGACCCGAAATGTGATTATACAGCAATATATCTACATAGGCAATATGGCAATAACAATTAACAAAGACGTGTAATAAAAATGTGGTATTTTAAATAAAACTAAATAAAATATTAAAAAATACTAAATCTGTCCACAATTGACTCAGAAATCGGTGGAAATACATATTTGTTTATGTCATACAGTAGGCAAACAGGCAAGCGGGCCACCTGATGGAAAGTGGTCCGCACTGCCTATAGACATTGGCAACACCAAGAGTATCGCCAATGCGTTGCCCACCTCTTTAACACGTTGCTTAAAGCCACGGTTCCCCAAATCCCCACCCCATAGAGCACTGGAGACCTTACTCACCGGCAGAAACACAATACTATTTAAAAGAGTATTGCTTAGCTGCGGTATTCTGTAAGGTGGAGGTACTTGCCCAGTCGGGCGGCTCCAATTCGAACGGGATACCCCGCTATGCCCTACGTCTCTTAAATTGGACCATAACCATTATACAGTCGAAGATAGAACCTCCTACTTCTTTTGTTTTTTAATTCGGTAAAAAGAAAAGAAAAAGTAACCATTTGTACTCTGTTATTCGTCCACCTTGACACTCAATCAATAGGTACATAGGCAAAAAAGGTTTCAAGCTGGTCATTGAACTACACGGTCCCTTGGGCGGTGGGCCATATAGGTGATGAGCCATCAAAAAGGCCGTGACGTCGACCGCTGTTTTTCCGGCTGCCAATGATGCTGGCGACATTTTCCTGGCGGCATTTTCCCGCGCAGCGATACGCGCGCCTCGGGGAGGCGCCGCCGCCAGCCCGCCAATAACCCGCGCGCCATGTTGTTAACGGGGCGGGGCAACAAAGTCCTCGCTACATCCGTCTCCTTTCAAAACGCAGCTCTCCTGCTCGCACGCACCACGCTCCCATTGGCGGGGGCGCAATTAAGCGCGGGAATTCGAATTCTATTTTCGAAGTAAATGTTTTTTCAGTGCTTGTTTATGGCTTGTAGCTCTGGTTACGCGGCCGCTGCGACGACACCTGTCCGTCGCGAGCCGTCATTCTCGCATGCGACTTTTTGATTTTGTTGGATTATAAGATGGCGGTGCGTAAAGTTTGGTGGGTGATTTATAGGCTTGAATTAACACGTTGTTGGATGCGAATGTTTGATGGATTTATGGCTTGTGTGGAGATTAATAGGCCATAATGGTGGGTTATATGCGTTGTAGTGAGGTGGGCGGGCTACCGGTGTTGCACCGGCGTTGCGATGACCTCTCCGAGTGGTGAAATATTGATGCGTCGTACAAAAATAATCGCCGGACATAAACGATGGGAACGACTTCTTAACTCGCTGATACGAAAGTCATTCAGTGTTTAGTTTCGAGTTTGTTCCTCGGCGGCGGATGAGTGATAGATAAGGTACAGGTGGAAACTGCCAGTAGTTTATATTGTGGTAGGGAGACCGCGGGGAAAGGTACAACTCGATATTAAAATTCATGTAGAATAATTCATATAAAAAGCCTTCATATAGGTACCTTCATATTGGCCGTGTGGTGTCCGGCAGAGTAGAATAGCACCAACCCCTTACACTCATGGGTGTCGTACAAGACGAATAATGTTTTCGAGGCTAAAGATCAAGAGTCTCCGTAGTCTGGAAAATGGGCAGCCACATTTTCCATTATTATATTTAAACACTGCGATCTCCAACCCGTCTGCCAAGCGTGGAGATTATGGCAATAATCTTCCCTTTCGTGGGAGAGGCCCTAAGTCCTGCAGTGGACTGTTACGGGCTGTGATGATGATGATATAGGTACCTAACAGCCGATTCATTTGTCTAGTATTTAGTATGATATCGTAGGCTCGAAAGTCTAACCTTGCGAACAATGTTACATCGAATGCACGTGTTTCGACGTAGCACGCATTCGATGCGTGATTCGCGGTGTAGAACTTTCGGCGACACGTGATTCGATGTAACGAATTTGACGTCACGTATCACACTCTCACGGTATGCAGTATGCCTTCAGCATTTACTTCTCGCTTAGCGTCCAGAAGTGCAAGAATCGCCTATTACCTACATTTTTTATTGCCTAAAGGACGGTCAGTCCACCTAATGGAAGTCCTACAACTCTATAGATACAAGGGTTTTTTCACGACCTCGCCCTCTTAATTTCCCAGGTCGCCAACTATCTCCTTGTCAAATTTTATACAAATCTTTTCAGCGGTTTGCTTGAAGGAAATATTACAGACAGACAGAGTACTTTCGCATTTATAATATCTATTAGAAAGTCGTTCGTAGCCAAAATCTGAGGCCGCAATGCGTCACAACTCACTTGCGATTCTGCATTTTTGAAACCTAACTTATAAATGATATCAAACCTAACCTAGGTCTTTTACAGACTAGGGAAGCACACAGTCCGCCAGGCCAACAGATTGTGCGGTCATCGTCGTCATGAATACCTATCAATCATCAACAGCAATAGTACGGGGAACTGATGCGAAGCCCGGCCTAGAGGTACCTATAGACATGCCTCTGGAAGAACCCCAGGTTATAGTAAAAAGGAAAGGCTTCAGGAGGGAGCGCCCATTCATCATATTACTCACATGATAATCGACGCAGGTTTAAATAGAAAAAGACTAAATTTGAGCACAAAAACCATAAGTATTATCTACAGAAAACTATTTACTTGAGTTAAATACATACATCGTCATCTTCTGAGCGGTTAGCCCCTGCCAGTTAGGCTTTGGTTCACTTTCCGACTTATTTGACTTCGCATCCGTTGGGTCATTCGAATCGGCAATGTCAATCTATCGCTTCTTCGGTCTTTCGCGGGGCCTATTTCCTGATATTGGCATATTTAGGCACCATTTTCCCACATATTCCTTTGCCTTACGCAACCTTTGACCAAACCAGCTCAGCCCATTTCCTTTGCGATAAAAAAATAACAACCAGCGCGGGCAGGCGTAAATGACTTAGGTACCTACAATTATTAAACTCAAATTATTTACATTTATGTGGACAATACATTGTTGTCATTCTCTACTTTCGTCGTTTTTTATTGACACGTAGGTAACAACACTCCAATAGGTAGGATATCGCCATACAAAGTAAGCTAATGTCTCTCGTAAAGCTGAGTCTCAAAAACTAACATCAAAAACATCTTGGCGTTAAATCCCGGTTGCCCTCCGGAAGGCACGCGAGGGCCCGAGGTCCACCTTCCTACTCCTCTTTGTCCACTACAGTACACTGTTCGGTCTTCGGCATCCTTGGTGGTGAGCTTGTTAGCACACATATCATTCTTAACGACGTCGCTTCTTGGGCTGACCTCTCCTTCCCGTGCCTGACCGGGGTGGCTCAAAAACTGTATGAAACATTTCTTAACTACTTGGCTCCGTTTCTCACTGAAATAAGCTACCGACATGTCGGAAAACCCTCAATAGAGTCTATATCATCAGCGTTGCAGCAGTGAGTAGCAGCTTTTGCCCGGGTTCGTTATCCGACCCTTTCTTCTTCGCTTCGTCCTGTCTTGAGCAGTCTACATGTAGGTTCCAGATAACATGTATATGTTTAACAATAACTGCACTTTGTTTTAACTACACAGAAAACGCGTCATCGCAGTAATTCAAAGCGTACGCTAGGATTGTTGGCATATATATCGTCTAACCATAGATCAGCCATAGTGTCGGACCATGTCCTCGATGTTTTATCTCATCATCATACGAGTGGTGAATCCCGGATTCTGCCTGCTTTGTTTTCGCCATTTTGCCCGATACTCCGCATCCCCACGTCGCAAGCCATTGGCTCTCGCGTCCGACTCGATTTCCTATCTAACAGTACTCAAATTCGTATTTCACAAACTACAAAACGCTAAAAATAAGGCTAAGCACCATAATGATTCAACTTTATTTTCAAACAAAGAAAACCGTTTAGAAATCGGTCAATCCGTTCGGGAACTATAATGCTACTGCTACACACGTCCGCCTTCTTTTTTGCGTAGGGTTTACAAATGATACACATAAAACACATTCGCATTTCCCATATTATTATAGTAAGAATACATCAAAACCACTAAACATAGCTTATCAAAGTAAATATTGGCTACTTGAAAGCTACTATGGCGCGCCTAACAACCAACCAATATTATGTCGCGTGTAGTTTATGAAAGCACTTGAACGTGACAAAATCCACTTTATTGTGACGTGTAAATGTAGGCAGATACCCCATAAGCGCTAGGTAGGTAAGCAACATTTGTATGTACAGTGGTATAGGGTTTGCTTGAGTCTATATTTTTAGGTTTGCATGTATTTGTGGCGGACAATAGAAGCTTTTATTTTAGGTACGTGCCTATTTACGTTGAGTAACGTTAAGCGCCGAGTCTAGTCTTTTCATTAAGCTGAAAATGAACACATCCATAAATTTTAATTTGTTTAGTAAATCAATAATCGATAATGTCACTCGCGAGGGAGAGCGATTTCTCATATTCTTTAGTTAGGTATAATGTGTACCTTTTAAGTGTGTCTTTGCAGTATTGTTTGCGCATTTATTTTTGTGTCAAACAGTTGCGAAATAGGCAAGCGGGCCACCTGATGGAAATGGTCACCGCCGCCTGTACACACCAGCAACACCAGCAACGCCAATGCGTTGCCCACCTCTAAGACCCCCGGACACCTTGCTCTGGGAGCAAAAAGGTAAATGGCATGTCCTTTTTCCTAAATCCCTATCCCATGGACCACTGGAGATTTTGCTCACCGGCAGGAACACAACACGTAGGTAGGAGATACTTTCCCATATATTCTTATGTTACTGCGAAGGAAAATATTGCGAGGAAACCAGCGACTACGCACAGAAGTATGAATGAACGAAAGAATAGTAGATTATACACCAAGATTGCAATAAAGCAGTGTCTTCCATCACGGCATATCGGATACTGAGTGTAGCGAGGGACTTATGTAGAGTCGCGAGTGAAGCGAGGGGCTTAAGCCAAGACTAAGACAACTTTATTCCAGAGGTGAATACCCTACTTAAACAATTACAGCGTCTGATTTAGCAAACTCTGGAGTTTAATCAGTATCGCTTCAGGACATTTAATAACACGTATTAATTTCACGTGGAGGTGTGAAAAGCACTTATTTGCACACATCTGAAGAAAACAAATAAGTTCAGCGCGTTTCCGTTTACCTCATTCCTTTTCACGAGAGCGAATAATATACCTACAGCTTTCACTCGTCATCATCCCATGGACTTTAACTAAGCGGAGTCGACATGATATATCTCTCTCTTCATGTTGTAAAATAGTTTTGCTACCTGCTTGACGTCAACCCTCACTGATAATGTTGAGAACACGGTGTACCTATAGAACACTCAACAGAAAACGGCAACGCTGCTTCCTATCTTCTGATCTGCGGAGGTCCGAGCTGGTTAACCTAAGTTGCCTTTAAGACAATCACAGTAGCAGGGTAGGTACAATATTCTACTCTGCCGGACACCATATTATGCTGAGCTGAGGATAATTAAGCACCAAACAATTCCACACGTATTGACTGCATCTAATACTTTGCAGCCTTGTCGAGAATGGTAACCCATTGGAAGTGACCTACTTCAGATGGTTACCTTTCTGAAGATGGCTTATAGTTTTTGAGATTATCTCGTACATATTTACAGATGTGGCGGTTGGATTTTGTTCTGTAATACGAGTATGTAGTAATATTTTTTTTTCGACACTGTCATTTTCAGCCCACCTACCTACCTAAGTTTTATGACAAGTTTTGTGATGACAATTATTGACCATATGGCCAATCCCTCAATAAGGGAGGAGGTTGTTGCACTTAGCCTGCAGCCAATTGGTCCGACAACCTAGTCAATACACAAGGGTTTGGGTACCTGGAGCACCTGGTCATTTTTTTTTCATAGTCGTTCCGTATTGTGAAAGCGCGAAGTGCGATTTAAACCGAATGCTATTGGTTATAATGTAACTTAGCTACAATAAAAATTGTTGCACAATTTTAGCAGTCCCAGGTCCTGCAACCATGCTGCCTAGTTTTTAGTCACAGTTTTTGCTATCGCGTCTTTTTGACCAATGACATTTAGATCCTTAGTTAATTCATTGCAATATAAGTACCTACGCCGTAACCGTAACATTAAGCACACTTTAATAATCTAATTAAGTTAAATAAAGTGTAAATATAACAGTGCGATAAATTACTTAGAGCTAATATGAGTAAACTTTGTAATTAAACGTTTATATTGACCGTAAACTTAGGTTGCATGTTTAGTAAAACTGCATAAACAATTGAAACACTATAATTTAGCTTAATAGTGGACACTAATGAGCTAAAAAAGCTATCGTAAGCAAAGGTTATCAACATACATCCTTTTCAAAGCAACGATGCGCTATTTAACGACTGTGTATTAGATAACTAATTAAGTTTTTGCGTGAAATTTTATGGTTTCTTAAGGTTGAGCGCCTGCTTATGCCGCGCCTAAACGTGTAAATTGTTTTCTTTATCTTCATGAATAAAGAATAGTGTGGAAAGTAAATACTTATCATGGCAGTACGCTAGGGTTTAACAATTACCTCTTTGCTCCCAATATATCGATAACTAAAACGCGAACTTAGCAAAAATGCCGCATAATAACTATTTGCATTTGCAAAGAGGTAATTAAGCAGAAAAAAAAACAATTTATAAGAACCCCATGGCGGTTGGCGTGCGGACATGCAATATTTTAGATCGATTTTCTTTACTTAAAAAAAGAGTTTGTGCACGTACTCCGCAAAGCTTTCAAGACGAGGCCTTATTGGAAATAACTGAAAATGTCTACAGCCTTAAGGCAAACATGCGTTTACAATCAAAACGTCAGAGAGTAAGACCAAATGTCGATATAATTATTTCATCAAACGTATAAATCAGCGGAAAATTTATTGTGAGCCGAAATAGTGCACGCAAATAAAGCGCTCGCGTCGTGCATCCGAAACGCACTCTCAGCACGCGGCATTGCGCGCGAAGTACCAAATTGACGCATCGT
Organism: Blastobasis adustella; assembly: GCA_907269095.1. Classification (NCBI taxonomy): domain Eukaryota; kingdom Metazoa; phylum Arthropoda; class Insecta; order Lepidoptera; family Blastobasidae; genus Blastobasis; species Blastobasis adustella. The sequence goes on along the minus strand of OU026136.1, from coordinate 1,683,281 downwards.
CCCGCCAAAACTTTAATGGCGGCACACTTTCACAGGTAATTTCATTTATTTCCCTATCACATTCTAACTAATCATAGCATTTATTTCTTATTGCCGTGTTTGCTGGAATGCAATTTGCAAACGTTTCGCGATCGTTTTCGCATTGCTAATTCCAGCTTCGCATAGAGGTTTGCGCGGGACCTGACGTCTGATTGACAGGTGAAAGGGCGCGAAATTAGCGTTCGTTCAGGAACCCTGTGCTTGCTCGAGGTGCGCTGAGGTGCGCCATGCATTGTGTCCATTCATTAAAGTCTCCTTGTTGGGTCGCTTTAAAAAATCGACAATTAGCGAAATGAAACAGCACACGCTGTGTGCGCGTGACAGGTCAGTGGCCGTTGCGCAAATGGATCAGATTTTAGGGCGAAAGTGTTGAATTAGCTTAAATGCTCCATTAGCCGGCGACACGGACATATGTTGCCGAGTGGCCACAGATAAGATAGAGCCGTATGTCATAATTTCCAGCTACCGTTTGGCATCCGCCAACAAACAGAGGATGTGGGGATTAGTGAGCAAACACTGTGTGTAAGTTGTTATTAAAACGGAGAGTTGGTACGATAAAGATGTAGAAAAACAGTGAGACAACCAGATTTGAGATAGCGGGAGAGCTTAGCATGCGTCGCGGGTCGGCGGGAGACTTTATCTCGGGAGCGCGGCCGCCGCGCCGGCTCCAACGATGATATTCTAAATTTAAAATTCGACCTTGCTTAACCTCTTTCTGTCCCACAGATTATGATGTATCCAAGCAAACTGCAACTAAATTGCATCCAGTAAGGTGTACAGGATATATGTAATGTATTCTAAAGAAACACCTACATCGATTTACTCTGTCGCGTAATGTTATACATAGCGCGATAATGGGAGTCATGCGCAGTGCAGGTGGCATTGCAAATGAGGGCTCGCTATAAATAAAGCGTAATGTATCTAGATGTAAGTACTCAGAGAATGTTGCACTTTGAATTATTATTAGACGCGTTCAGTCAGATAGCGCTTATTAACTCGTAAATTAAGTTGTAGAGTCACCGTTCCGACGGCATTGGTCGCGTCAGCTGCTTACGGCTCGGGGAGAAAACGCATAAGTGAGCCGTAAAAGTGACGCGGCCATACATGTCACAGGTTTCTTTTTCACGCAAAACACATAAATATTTTTAAATGTTACTCATTTTAATACGACTCTGCAAACTCATTGGGCTGGCGCCTTTCTGAGCGGAGCAGAATAATTAAAATTATTTAAGTTTCGCAAACAATTAGCAATAACCGCTTCGTCCGCGCTAACTGCGTATTGTTGCGAAAGAAGATGTTACTCGATGGCCGCGCCGTCCCGATTTCCGAACGCAAACAATTCTGTTCCAAAATTGAATTGACTTTTGTTACAGCTCGAAGCGTTTAAAATTAATGGCTGCGCGGCCATGATTAATGTTAAACTAAATTAATTGAACACAACACGTTAAATAAAAAGGCGAAGGTGTCGCGACCGCGATAAATAAGTCCCGATGGAATAGATACGGAATTCAGGGAATTTGTAAATGGATTGAACCGACAGCAGTTATGTTAATGTTACGATAGCCTTTCGTCAAATTGCCGCGGGAAAAAAGCCTATCAATCTGCCAGCCGGAGTTCCAATTTCAATTTCAAATTTGACAGCCGAACGCGCACAGTAGCGCTCTATTTGGGAGCTGGCGTTCGGGGATCTTGGAACACTGGCCGTTTTGATGCGCCCCTAAAAAATAAGTGATTATGTTTTTATCTGTGCCGAGAACAGTGGGCAGTTAGCGACGTTCGATTAGTGTTCGACGTTTGAAAGAGCAATTTGAATATTAATTTACGGCGCCATATTTTGCCAAGATGGCGGCGGGCGCGGGCGCGGGCGCGGGCAGTTAATTAGTGTACATTGTAACTGCATTGTTGTTTTTCCTTGCGGGATTGGTAGCATTGTTTCCTAAACGAATGTAGGAGTAACAAATGTCTGTATTTAGAGAGTTTTGTGGACGACGTGTTTAGAAGTAATGTTTAGAGGTAAGAAACTACCTGATAGCAATTATACACGCGCTCACCCACGTCAAAAGCGACCCATTCAACTGACGTTTATGAAAAAAAAGAGCAATCGGCGTCTTAAACCTTTTAACAAAACTGGCCGGCGATAATTCAAGCGAAATGTCCAAACTGTGTTGGAAGAAAAAACTGAATTTCGAACATAGAAAGTGTTAGCGACAATAGGAATATTCAAAATCTTGTTAATAAAGAGTCTAGGGTCCGCCGCGATCGGCCGCCTTCGACAATGGTCGGGAGGGGAAAAAATGGTATTTGAAAAAAAAAAGAACGAGCAGAGCGAAGATTTTTTTTGTCGGATCACAGCGTGAGATCGTTTTGGAGGGAATTTTGGATTTGGAACAGGCGTCATGTGCAGATAGGTGCGTGTTTTTTCTGAGTTCATCCGAAGTTAGCATCCGTGGCCACATGCGCGTTTCGCCCGGAATTATTATTATCCCCTTACTTATTAAGGATACTGCTAAATGGGCGTTGCATTTGAGCCGCTTAACAATTTTTGAAGAGGCCTTTGTTGAATTTATGACCGTTTCGAGTTGTTTTGTTTGTATATTTAAATAGAGATGGACGTGTCGCGGCAGCGTGATTTACAGCAGGGGACGTTGGACAACATTGTGCACCTGCGTTTAATCCCGATAAAGATATCAAACATAAAGCAACATAATATATTATTGACGAAACATTCTTCCGATAATGTCAGCCTGCCTTCTATCAATTATAGGTGATGTGTTGATGTTTTTAGAGTGAATGAAATAGTTTCGTTCAACTCCCATACCCCTTACTTAAAAGGCAGGTATGCTCCAACCTTCCTTAACAACAGCTGTGATTACAGTAATGAAAGAAAAAATATATAGCGTGAGCCAACGACTATAGACGGGAGGATGCCGAAGACCGGGCGAAGTAAAGAAGAAAGAGCAAGAAAGCGGAAGCTGGCACAAGCCGGGATTGATCGCTCAGATGTTGACAATGATAGAGAATACCATACATTTTTAATATACTAATTCCTATCCGGGCGTTGCACAGATTCTCATTACTTACATCGTTGACGAATCTTCCTCTACCCTAAATCCATTAAACAACGGCAACCGAAAGAGTAATTGAACTCGTCATTCAGGAGCTCAAATCTAGATACCCTCACACCTTGGAGCCAAATTGGTCGCTAACTGTGCGGTACCAAAGGAACTTTCTCCAACGCACACTAATGTTGTGGAATGAACTACCTGGAGAGGGTTTCCCAGGAGAGTTCAACATGGAGTCCTTCAAGAAAGGGGTGAAAAGGTTTTTACGGGGTCGGCAACGCGTGGGTGATACCCCTGGTATTGCAAACGTCCATAGGCTGCGGTGACTGCTCCACGTCAGGCAGGCCGTGAGCTTGTTTTCCACTTTACTGGTATAAAAAACAACAACAAATTATTGTAATATATAACGCTAGCGACCCGCTCCGAGGTCACAAGGGTTTTCTCGGATTTACTCTAATATAATGTGCGTTTATTATACATAAAAACCTTCCGGAAGAAATCCTCTAAATTATAGTGAAAACTTCGTCAAAATCCTTTGCTTGGTTTAGGAGGAGTGAGCACAGTCAGACGGATAGTCGGCGCCACCAACTTTATTTTTACTATGTATAGAAAAATCTCCAACCCGCCTGCCAAGCGTAGAGATTATGGCAATAACCTCCCCTTTCGTGGGAGAGGCCCAAAGTCCTGCAGTGGACTGTTACGGGCTGTGATGATGAAAAATATCCATATACCATATACTACAGAGATCGTCAGTTTAGAACTCATATCCTCATAGCTCCTATCGACCTGACGAAAAACACCACCTCCATCCAAAGATCTAAAAATCTTCGCCTCCATCCATCACTAGGCGGTGTAAGCCAAACGGCATTCAGTAGATTCAAATGCGGGTACATACCGAGATGCCCCACTGATAGGCGCCGAGGTAGACCCGATAGTATCAATCATATGCGTTTGATTGTCTTTTGTTTGTTTGTGGGTTCACTCCCGGACGGATAAGGTTATTTGGAGGTTTCCAATTGAAGTGTCCGCCTTGGGAAAGGAGGTCTCGTGTGATTCTATCAATGCAACGGTGGTAAATAATTCCTGTCAGCTAGTTTCAGCGAGTGTTTAGGTGTTTTGACCCGGTCTAGTTTTCGCCCACGGGCCGAAACGACTGATTAATTAAAATTATTATTTTTCCTTAGGTGTTTGGGCCCTCAGTTTAAAATTCGATTAAAAAATGTTTGTCCCCGATAGTCCTAAAACCATTTTAATCAAGCCCAACGCCTGAAGGAATAATTACAACACATTGGTAGCGTCCCTGGTGTTGCTGATGTCCATAGACGGCGGTGACCACATTCCATCAGGTGACCCGCCTGCCTGTTTGTCTGTCGTATTACATAAAAATAAAAAATTGTCGTTTCGGCCCGCGGGCCAAAATCAGGCCGGGAAGAAACGTATTTTTACTCACCGATAGAGAAAACGCTTTACGAATAGATGTGCCGTGCTTACCGCCGACATCTGTATTAGGTACTTCAATTTGTCGTCGAAAACCAAATTCCGCCTGTACAACAAATGTTTGATCGCAACTGGTTAAGAACCGGATTCGTATGTGGCCGAAGGGAAATTAATCAGAACCGGTGCGGTGGTGGCCAAGTCCCGTATGGCGTTTTTAACAGAGCAGAATATTGTACTAAACTGGTGCCGGCAATCCTTTCGACTATGGGTGCATAAAAGGCGACTAAAGTCGGTGTAATGTAGGTATCACTAACAATCAACACATGTCTAAGAAAAGTACTCTTCTGCTTTAGACCAGCGGCGCTTTAACAGTAAACGTTTACTCTGTATGTGACCCATAAACAACGTAGACAAAAATATTGGAAAGTTACTTATCTTCACGACTGGACAATTTTGTTTCTGCTCTGTGGTAGCAGATATGTTAGCCTACAACATGCTAATACGTATTCTGACGGATGAAGAGTAGGTCAAGAGCTAAGAGGTGACTCGTGGACCCAACAGAGGGTTTTGGTGGGTACATGAGTTCGGAGTGGTCTGCTTGCTGCTCTGTGATGCTCTATGGTGCGTGAAATCCTTCGACCCGCAGGCCACCTTATTCTTTGCTTATACATTCTACTTTAATGTAGCTTTCTGAATGTGTGAGGGTCCAACATTACGGAAAAAAATTGTAAATTACACCACGCTTCCTCGACAATTTACCTAGCGGGAATATATAAGTTTGCATTCCTTGTCACCAATATGAAAACAACAGGTGCATCCTTACTGTTACCCGTTTTACAACTATTCAAACCGCAGGACCACATTAATACCGTATAATCTATTTTATTAAGCTCAGGCTTAAAGGAAGAACTCAACAGGTTGTGGAAGTGACTGGACAGGTAAGTTCTAGTTTTACCGCCAAGTATATGTATACGCACTCGGCAATGTAGGTCAGATTCTAGGGACGACAGATTCTGAGGCGGTCAGTTTCTTATTTAGTCAGATTCGGACCACGTCAGATTCTGATTATATCAGACATTTGTACTTACAGTCAACGACACGAGTCTGAGAAAAGAATATAAAATACTTAGATTTTATATTTTTCAAATCACACTATGTACCTAAGGTTGGAGATGGAATTAAAGATCAAAAACGTAAACACACAACTGTCAATGTCAAAGAGACTATCCTGTATAGTTTAAAACCTTTTTTATCGAATGTATTTATTTACCAAATGGTTATGCATCACGCACACTTTTCAGTGTGTTTTACAATGGCTGGTAAACTTTCGATAACGAAACAAATCGATTTGCCCCCATTTATTCAATTTATTAAAATCGTAATAAGTAACTCGGAAACTATTAGTCCTAGAACACTAGTTAGAAAACTGTAATATTAGAAAGAAGTGGTCGCCATTTTGAATCTTGAATTATTTTATGTATTATTATTTGAGAAAAACAGTATGTCTCGGCGTCGGTCAATCCCTTCCTTCCAAATCAAGACTTTTCAAGTCTTTGCAATAGTGTACTGTTACAACGAACCATGTGTTTAGAATTTCACACCATTACAAGAGACGTAGAAAACTACACATATTTTATATGAAACAGCACAAATACGTAACAAAAAAAACATTGTTCATTGATTTTATTTTATTTTGAATGTACTAATTTTAATCAATATTTCAATGATTTTAAATAATCTACCACTCGGTTCATTTTTTTTGTAGTGTCAACCCATTTGTTTCCATTTTTGATCTTTAATTCTATCTCACACTTTTTATTATCATACTTATTTATTCTATAACTTTTTATAGTTATTTATTCTATAACACCCGTATTTACAAACATTAAGGGCTGATTTTTCAATCATCAAATAAAACATATCGGTCTGATTAGTTGTTATGCGACTAAAATAAAAACGTATAATTACTTCATAAATAAGTTCGTTTTAATTTGGCAGTATATTACTTTATCGGCCAGATAAATTCTATGAGGATTGAAAAATCAACCCTAAGTTGAGTTACTATGCGTTCTCACAGTGATTGTTAGCGGCTCTGTGATAAGTGAGTGCACTGCCCGGCGAGTTTGGAACCATTCCGTTGAACGGCTTTACGATAGGCCGATTTCGTTCATTTTGACGGACACATAGTGCTGATTTTAATTTTTATTATTAATGGTCAAAAACATTTGTTGCGGTCGACTACAGTTTTTAAGAGAGATATTAAACATTTTTGTGAAAAGTTTGTACCTATTTTTAATGGTGGACAAAATTGACGAGGCTCGAGGTCTGCGCTAATTTGATTTGATCGGACGTACAAAATGGATCCAACAGCTTACGATTAGAGGATGCTCAAGACCTGGCGAAGTGGAGAAGCAGAGTAAGAGTTGGGTTAAGAGAAGTCGGGGTTAACGGCTTGGATGTACAACCAGCAGCAGTCAGATTTATTGGCACTATAAGTAGGGTTTAAGGTAGGTTGTAATAAGTACGTTTTTGAGTCCCTACTCAGAAACGTAACTTTCTGTGTTCGTTGTCGCGTGGCTGGATAATGAACTAATTTTGATAGACCTATCTATTTCGTTTTCGTCGTAGTAGAGTCGTCTCTGACACACGTATATGAGTACCTCAATACGTAGCCGAAACTACCCGAAGTGCAAGCATTCACAACCTTGACAAGTGAAACTAGTACTCCTAACATCTGAGAATGCACAAGTACAAAACACGCCCGACTAGTTCCCTTTCTGACACCGCTGCTGCGCCTGCGCCGCGACCATAGATCATCTGACATGGCGGCCGTCGGATCGCCGATAACGCGTGTAGCGACGCGCGTTAAATTCAGTTATGTGGGCACTCAGAGTATAACAGCAATGCCTTCAAGGTACAGATGTAGGCGAATGCACATCGACTAGTCATCGGTTAGTGTAGACGCTTTCCCTGGAGAGTACAACATGGAGCTTTCCAATAAAGGGGTGAAACGGTTTTTACGGGGTCAGCAGCGCGTGAGTGATACCACTGGTGTTGCAAACGCGTATAGCCTACTAACGCCCTGACAGTCTATTAGATGCACAACAGTGGCCTTATTATTGAAGGAACATCGCCTTGATTGATGCGATCCAAGTCCATGCTAGTTAGTCCGTGATGTTTTTGTCTTTCGTATAGGTGCGTCTCTTTCGGTTCATTATCTCTTTCTCTCTCTTTCTCTTTTAACATTATGTCATAGTCCTTTCCAACCGCGGGTTTCGTACAAGACGACAAATATGATAGAGTCAGAGTAGATAGCATCTCCATAAACTAGGAATTGGGCAGCAGAGTTTTCTGTTAAGTATACGTATATTCAAACAAAATGACCTCCAACAACATGCAAATATTTTCACATTTTTCTTAATTAGACTAGCCAGGCTGTCTCACCTGGTGGTAAGGTTTTAGCCCTTTTTGCACAGATGTAAACTGGATCACTCTATCCTCAAATTGAAACGACAAAAAAATTCGTATCTTTTGAAAAATTTGCGTTCAGACGTATCGACGCGTAGGCATACTACGTATAGGAGATACTTGATCTACCGCACCAGTCACAACATGTAACCGATACACTGACTCTGATTAGTCTCAGACTCTAAAGTAGGCAGCGTAAGTATTACTCGGACATATCTAAATGTCAGCCTAACTCGAACACGAGTGATCCACCGATCAATCATTAGAAACAGAGGGCTTACCACAGTTTTATTAAGACGTAAGACGTTGTATCCTGCCAGTGGAAGAGATCCTCACATTCCACTAGAGCGGCGTGACACAGCGTTCGTCCGATGACACTTGTCCGTCAAAGAAAAAAAAGAAAAAAGAATAATGATCCTAAAACACACGCAACGATTTGTAGACTTCGATCCGACAAACTCGAACAGCCAACGAAAACATGGCACTATAAAGAACCTTACCATAGACAATATAACGACAGTTTTCACAAATGGAAGGCGTCGAACGAGCGTTCCGTTTCACAATGAGGATTCGCCGCGTCATCATAATCAATCACCATTTTTAAAATATCGAAAATTATTATATTAATTCCACGAGGCATTATTTGACTAAGCCCCCTAACAATGGTAGAAATGAGTGCTCTGGAAAGCTAAAGAGAATGCGGGGAGAAAAAATAAAGTGTTGGCTGTATGGCGGAGGATGACATGTCAATTATAAAACCATCAATTGTCCGGTGGGGTTTTTATGGTGTCGGTGGTATCATAGACGGCGCGGGGCCTGCGGTTAGAGACCACGTGTGTAATCGCTGAGGCATTTGTAAGTGGTATTTCAGTTTTGCATGCGTCATGGTGGCTGACCTTTGGGTTAGACTTCACGAGACATCAATATCACTTTTAAAAAGGAGGTAATTCTGAGTTATCGTATTTCTAGATTCGTCATCATTATGATGAATGCATCTGTCGAAGTCCTGCTCGACTGATTGCCACAATTTATCACGTTAATTTTAATTGGCTGCAATATGATACGTTGCCTGATGCCTAAAATTTGATGACTGATAACCTATAGCTCAGTGGTGATTATGCTAAGCATTTATACTGTTACGCAGAGATGATATCAGTATGTATTTTTAAGCACGCAGATATTCGATGGCCGTGGGGTGTCCGGCAAAGTAGAATAGCACCAAAATCTCCCACTCGTGAGTGTCGTACAAAGCTACTAATGTTTTTGAGGCAAAAGATCTAGAGTCTCTGTGGGCTGGAAAATGGGCAGCAGCGTTTTCCGTGGTTATATTTATAACCAAGCGTGGAGATTATAGCTATAACCTCCCCTTTTGTGGGAGAGGCCTTAGTCCTGCAGTTGACTGTTATGGGCTGTGATGATGATGATGAGATCTTCGAATAATTTAAATATCTGTATGATTGTTTGTGTGCTTGGCTCTGTGCACACTGCACAGCGAACCGTCGTATTAAATTAACATCAAGTACAAAACTTAAAACAGTTTTAAAGCTACCACAAATAGGACTCAAATTACCACTTTACAAATGACCCGAATGAAGTCGTATTGAGGTAAATAGTCTGGTGTGTCCCAAGGGACGTAATTACACTCCCAAGTCGGGTGAGCCTTTTTTTGGTAATATCAATGTCAACTTGTTATAGTGCCGTTGGTCAATTGCCGCTCTGTAGGCGAGTATGCTAATTTAGCGGGCGACATGTGGGGCGGAGCCCTGCCCCCTTCCACGGAGGGGGTAATAGCTAGGCACCGAAATTATAGTCTGCAGGTTTAACGATGCTGCACTGTCTTTTTTAGTCGCTTACTTACGTGGTTTTGCACGAACTACGGCGTTCGCCTGGGAAGTTCTTAAGTGGATTTTGGAATTGGCACATTGTCTATCCGAGGCACCGCCATCGCACCACTCGCCGCGGACTAAATACTCAACCATATCCACGACGACGTGTCCACGCGACGTCGACGGTTCGAAAGAACGTTCCTCGCTCGTACGATTCGAATGTGGAACGACCTACCAGCCACAGTGGTTGCTTTAGATTATGACATAGGATTCGTCAAGAGGTATGTTAGAGGTTGCATTAGAAGTGGGGAACGCACTGATGATGACCCTGGTGTTGCTGATGTCCTAAGGCGGCGGTGACCACTTTCCATTAGGTGACCCGCTTGCCTGTTTGCCTACCGTACAACATGGAAAAGATAGGTAGGTAGGTATTAGTATGAAGCATGAAGAATAAAATGAAGAGTATAGAGTGTTCTTTGAAAGCCATGAAAGTTTTGATTCCTTCTAATTAATGTTATTAAAAAGAAAAAATATCTATACCAGCTTGGCAGAAATCTAGAATTAGAAGTAAATTGAACAAGACAGAAGTAATTACAATAAAAAAATAAAAACAAACTAAAAAGAACTACCCCAAAAAATAAGACGTCAACACGTAGGAATTTTGTAATTTTCTTCGCATTCCGAGTACAAAAACCAGCCAGTAATATTTATCTCAGCGGCCGCGCGTGAAAAGAGTTTTAGCAAGATTTTGTCGTTTAAAAATAAATAACTTCGAAGGAGATTAGTCGTGTCAACCGGCGATTAATTTTACTCTGGCGAATTTGTTGGCCCATTCGTCATTTCGGGGTTACCATGTGCTCACGATCACGTGCGGGCTGTGTTCAGAGACTACACTTCGGTGGCAGCATTTCCCTGGGGTATTTCAAGCCTTAGTATGTCAATATGCAGTAAACTTTAGGCGATGCATAAGTTTATTTAAGATTATATTAGTTGAATGCTAACCAATGCTCTTACGGTTAGAGAAAACAGCGTGATGAAACCTGCACATTCAGGCGGCTGAATGATCCAATTTGGTCACATTACACTGGTAGCAGGATCACGGAGGTCAGATGGCAGTCGCTGCACTGTAATTATCTGATCTGCCAAATCCTAGATCATGGTCAAGGCGAACCCCGGGCCCTCATGTGCTAGCACAACCAGGGCATTAAAGCCAAGATGATTAAAAAAAAAATTGATGCCTTTAATAAAACCATCTAAGTGAAAACTAAGTCACTCTTAACCGTATGACACCGATTTTGTGACACCTACATGCTTAGGAATACCTTATGGCGCCATCTTAAGAGATTTCTAAGTATAGGGCAATCAGGTATTAGAATCAAAATGATCTCGATGGCTCTGTAACTTCTTTTTTAATTAGACTAGCCAGGCATTTGACCGCCATCTCACCTGCTGGTAAGTGACGAGGCGGCTGATGATGGAGCATGCCTGTCTAGGAACAGCCTATTCACTCTAGCCTTGAAGGCTGATATTTCAGCCTACCACCTGATATAATGTTATTACTTTTATAATTTAACTTCGACATTTCTATATAGCTACCAGTCATAAACGAGTCAGAAAATAACAGGAGAAAGATCGGGAACGCACCCCGGGTTAGCTAGTCGGTAAATCAAAATCGGTCAAGTGCGCTACGGAATTAGGCCCGTCACTCGACAGCGTTGGCTTTAGCAGTCCATAAATATGGCGGCCTTCAAAATATTTTCCAAGCAATCTAGTCTTGAGATTGTCACAAAAAATGGCGAGCAAAAACCACCAAATGGAGAAGGAATGTGTTTCTAAAAGTTTTTGCGGGGATCACGACCCGCTGTAGCGGTCTGCGTCAATCGAAATTATATGTTGGACATGTGTTGCTTGTTTTATAGTTAAATGTGAGTGTAAGCGATACCTATAGCAAATTAAGATGATGTTTTTATCACGCGCGTCCAAGTTTTTCAGTTTAATTGAAGCTTGAAATGTGTGGGATATTTTTGTTTAGCAACGTGTAATTAGAAGTTGCTGTAATTTATTGTTGGTATAATAATCTGGGAAAATGGCTAATTCATACTACCTACATATTTTTTTTATCTTAGTTTAAACAGGCATTTGACCGCCATGTTGGTAAGGGACGATGCGGGCGAAAATGGAGCATGCCTGTCTAGGAACAGTCTATTCAATCTAGCCTTGAAGGCGTGCAGACTAAACATAAAACTTAATTTATACAAGTAATATGGATCAATAGTACTTGCCTAAATATAGACTATTGTAGGACACTTTGAAAACAACAGCATCCATAATGTAATTTGAAGTGGATTTTGTTATCATACCATGCTTTATCTATGGGGAAAAAAGTCCTTCAAAAGTAGGTACCGTTACAAACGGAACACCCACATCAGACTCCGTCGACTTGTATGAATTAAAAATAAAGAAAAAAAATTAAACTGACATTCATGTATGAAAAGGTTGGAATGTGTAAGACGCGAGAGAGATCTGTCAGGACCGTAGCAAGTGAAACGGTGTGGTCTCTGCCTACCCCTCCGTAAAGAAGGCATGACGTAATGTATGTAAAAGAACAATTTGAAAGAGCCCCGTGACAGAATACCTATATATATTTTTTTTTAATAAGTAACTTTTTCTTTATAAGATAAGAGTAAGCCTTATGTGTAATGTCTATAACCCAGAAAACATCATTAATACAAAGCGGCACTGAGGTTCGAACCTGGTACTTCTCGCTTACCAGTTCGACTAACTAGCAGGTCACCGAAGCTCTGTAGATACTCGACTTTAGTTTATTTTGAACTAGCAACCCGCCCGTGACATCACGGATATGAGCTGCAACAGCGCCGCCTTCGATCGTACGGCCCACGTCTAGCGCATATCAATATAATAAAAAAAATAATAATAATAATAAACTTACGTAGGGAACAAATATGGTCATGCCACCCCCACTAGGTAATAAGCACCCGATTAGGCCGATCTAAGAAGCGACGGATTGACGTCGTTAAACGTGCTAACAAACTCTACACCAGGGATGCCGACGGTCCAGCGTACTGGGCAAGGAGAAATAGGAAGGTGAACTCCGGCGTTTTTCATTGTCATCATTTTTGACTTTATGTTTTATGACCGGCTGCCTCATCACCATTATCGTTCTAGCGCTTATCCCGGCCTCTGCCAGGGTCCGCTTTCCTACTCATTCTTGTTCACTTCGCCCGGTCTTCGGCATTCTCGCGTCGTTCGCGTGATAATCCTCCTTGATAATGCTGTAAAGATCGTAATGTTTAAAACTCAACAGAACATGCTACCCATTCTGAGGGGTGCAATTCTCTAAGAAACACCATTGATCGCAATCGAACAATATTTCAATAGAAATAGTCAATACTGAACGGATTCCGCCTATCCGGAACCCTCAGAAGATCAATAAGGTCCTTCTGCACTAAATATAATAAACATATGTTATCGTCAATAGTCATACAATACAATAAAACCTAACAATGAACTACACCTATTAACATTATTAATAATTATTACATTTAGGATTACGCCCGGTGGCAATGCATACAGCAAACAGCGGCGTATCAGCGAGCAAATAAATGACGGTGCGCACACGCATAGACGACGCGATGGTTAACACTTTTCTGACACTAGCTTTTGTTTAAGGCTTCGACCGCATAAAATTAGGTTATTATTTTAAGGACCTGTTCCCGCGGGAAGCATATTGAATTTCGGGACAGATTATAGCCTTTGTGCTATTCGGGGCTATAAGCTACATTACTAAATTAATTTCTATGCCCAACTGTTAAGAAGGGAAGGAGAAGGAGTTCTCACAATTATTTGTAGGACTCCCTTAAGGCAGTGCACATAGACCAGTCCTCAGTTTTGCGCTGCGCATAGGACTGTCTCAGGGCAGTGTGCAGTTTGCACTGGTTTAAGTGTATCCAGTCACCTTAATCTGATCAATTCTCCAAATAAAAAGAAAAGTTAAAATAATAATTATTGGTAGACTCAATCCACAGGTCCCTTTCTGCCACCGGGAAATGCGATCCAGCGGATGTTTGATCCCTATATTGTGGATCTTCCAGCTATCCACACAAACCGCTTCAACCTTTATAATGCGTACGGCTAAGGAATGGACTATGTTGCCTGCGAGTGTTCCCCGATCATTATAATCTAATTGCCATCAAGGCTAGAGTGAATAGGCTGTCTAGACAGGCATGCTCCATCTTCGGCCGCATCATCACTTATCACGACCGGGGTGCGATGGCAGTCAAAAGCCTGGACAGTTCTTTAAAAAAAAAATCACCTGTCATTTTCAGGAGTACCGTCAAAACAAGAACAAAAGTACCTACGTTCAGACGTATCAATATTAACTTTCCGCTCGTATACATAATTTTAATTAAGACGTATCAATTTTATCTGTTGTCTCATTTTGCTGTCTCCGTTATCAAGCGCTGTAAATATGTTTTGGTGGGAAGGGATTATTCACGTGATTAGACGAAATAGTTGGTATAGCGTGACGTGGGTGACGTTGGTGGCCACTTTATCCTTTTACGGGGCAAGATAAGGCTGTCCTGTGTGATTCCTTAGCCTTCTAGATGAGAAAACGTAAGTAGTGGAAAATTTTGAAGTCTAGCATAATAGCAGGCTAGCCTTTGCCCGCAACTTCAACCGCGGAACCGGACCTTTTTCAAGTTCCGACTCTGGGTTAGAATTTGAAAATGAGGGGGTAAAATAAGTAGTGGAAGTTGGCAATATTGCTAGGTATTAGACAATAGATTGAAGATTATTCCAAAAACAATTATGAAACAATAACTGTTTTCAGCTTCAGCTGGGTATGAAAAGTCTTTCAGAGTGTATGCAGCACAGCTGTGGAAGTCGCTACCTGATGAGATACAGGACGCACGCTCACATGTTTCCTTCAGGGAACTTCTGAAGAAGCATTTCCTCAGAATTTGATGATAGAGCTTCATATATGTATATATTTATGTGTATATATATGTATATATTTATCATACGGATATATGTTTATGGGTATGTATATTTATGGTTTACATATTCGTCGAATGAGAGAGAGGGGTGGTGACCCCCGCTCTGGGTCATTCCTGTTGCAGACGCTGTCCATAGCCATTCAGCGTGGCAACGCTGCTAGTGCTGGGCACCTTTGCACCGGGAATGGCAAAGAGTGGGTTAAACATATAGTTTAAGTTTTATGACGAAGTTATACTGATATCTAGTTTTAAGTATTTATTTTGACTATGTAAATTAAATATTATATTGATTATTATAACTTCCCAGATTTGTTTACATATTTATGTACTTACTTACTGATAAGTCTTACTGGTAGGTATATATTTAAATTAATTCTTTGGTTATTTTTAAAGTAGGTAAGGTACTCTATTATTGCCTCTGCCGCTTGCTAAAGCTCCTTTCGGCTTGTCTAAGGTTAGCTGGAAGAGATCCCGTTGTGGGATAAGTTCGCCATTGCTTTGTAAGTGTTTCCTATTGAAATGTACTATGTTATTGCAATAAAGAGTTAACATACATACATACTGTTTTTGGAAATTCTTCCCGTAAAGGGGTGAAATAGGGGGGTTAAAGTCTGTAAAACTTTTTATTTGTTTAATGAATTTCCTTAGAATTTTTACGTCAAAATGAATAATAAAGAATGTCGATCATTTACGTGGAAATTCATCCGCTAGGGGATTGAAATGATCGGTGAAAAGGGGGTTGATTTGTGACAGACTTTTTTTCTCTCTCATTTGATTTACTTGAACTTGTAGACACACTGACAGTGACAAACGAGTGCCTACTAAAGTTAAAAAAATAAAAAAGTTAAATAAAAGTTGAAAGTTACAGGATATTGTTTCTTTTTACAAACTGCGGGATTTTTACAAATACACACAATACTGTGGGATATTCAACATTTATTGGTGTAAATTAAAAAGTATCGACCCTACGAAAAAGAGGTCATTATTCCAAATTCAAATTAAAAACAAAATAATGTCAAAGTCTGTATAATTTAATTTTACTGCTCTGCGTTTTCACATTTTTATTGTTTCATTTTAAACGGTAAGTAGTTATTTGTTTTTAGTAATTCTGTTGGTGTTATCGTCGCTATTCAACGTCGACATTTATCCCGAGGAGAAATAGTTCGAGCAGTAGGCTTGCTAGAAGGCGGCGAGGTACAAAGGAATGGTGCTGAAACCCGTGTCACCCTTGGCACAAAGTGTAATTTCAAGATTGAGGTATCGCTATCCTTTAACTGTCGAGGTAGAGTTACCACCTCAAGATAAGACAGGTTTTAACAAACTACGGCGAGAAGACAAACAAATCTTGCGACTTTGCAGGTTCTAAGGCTGCAGGAAGAACATGGTGTAATCTCAGAAGACAAAAGAAACTCTGAGCGTGTATGCGACCAAACTGTTAGGAGGAGCATGCGTGAAGTTGGTCTTCACTCCCTTCACTAGACCGCTTCGGATACCACCATGACGCCCCGCCGAGGCAACCATGGACGCAGATTACAACGGACAACAACATTTGAAAAACAAAGTCGCTTCTAAACTACGCAACGGATTTTAATGCGGTTTTCCACAATAGAGTGATAAAAGAAGAAGCAAGAAAAAGAGTAGGTGTATGTAGCAGGACGCCACGCGAACGAAGTCGCACTGGGTTTACTACTATCAAACTAGTAACAATCATCCCAAAGATGATTGTCAGTGGTCGACAAGCAGTTTTCTTTTGTTTTTTTTTTCAGATATACGTCTGCTGCGAACAGTTCTAAAATGAACAGTAGGTAACAGCACAGAGTAACAACAGAAAAGAAATACTACGTATAATGAAGAAAAACGCGGATCGCTTTTAAAAATAAGAGCTAACCAGACTTACGCATAGCTACTCAATAGATGTCTCGGATCTAATATTCAATCGCTGCACTCCACGCTACCCCGCGACATAATCCCGGTGATCAATCCCGGACGACTTTACCGGGAATTAGAGTTGTGAAAAAAGGTAATTATTGCAGATTAGAGGTTTCCGCGTAAGAATTAGTTAAGACCTCCAGATGATGACGATTTGAGTGGAGACGGATTTGGGTAAAACTAATTACGTTTTTTTGAAATCGCCATAGTTCTTCCTGATACTGGGATAAACTACTTGCTAATTGTTTTTTTTTTGTTACTGTCTGGTGAGATCCATCTGATTGAAAGCGGCCAGTGTCGTCCAGGGCATCAACTAATTAACAGGAACGGATGCGGTTTTTTATACAGATTTTAAGTACCTACACCTACTACAGGTAAAACACTAATTGTTAGTGCATTGTTAATGACATATAAATGATTTTATTTTCTTAAATAATAACACTTAATACCAGTAGGGTATTTATATAAAAATGACTATCTCGATACGTACTTTTATATTTTATGTGAAAATTTTATTATTGAGAAATAAATAAAAACTAAACTAAACTAAACACTAAAAAACCGTGAAAGAAAAAACTGTATTATCAGGTAATATTTGTAAGATAGAGATACTATGACGAGAGTCACTGCCTCTTACAAATGGATAGAAGGGACTTAGATACAAAAATCTCAATTTACTTTTAATTTTACTTTCTTTATTCAATGATTACAACTCCCCATTCAACGCTGAGTTGAGACGTGTATACACCAGGATATCTGAATTATTTTCAATTTTAAATTATAACTTTAATTCACTATAATAATAAATACTTACTGACTATGTTGACGATCCAAAATCAGTATTGGCCCCCGACACTGAGATGTTCCATTTTACTCTGTCCTGTGCCACTTCCTGCCAACAGTGAGCCCGGAGCCCAATAATAAATAAATAGATTGAATTATTTATATCTTAACTAAGACTAACGTTTGGCTTCTGGAGCCTTATTTCCATTAATATTTAAAAACATATAACAAAATTGAGAAAAGTATTGAGGAACCCATGAAATGTATCAAAGTTAGGCTACTACAGCTTTTGTCTTAATAAAAAAATTCAAAAACATGGTTCCGAAAACTTAAACTTATCTAAAACTTAACCAGCTTCAGTGAAAAAGAAATTAGAAAACCCAAACGAACAAACTTATCAGACAGAAGCAACTACGGGAAGCTACCAAAAAGCTAACCAAGCTTAGAATCTTAATGCGATTTTAGTTCCGCTATTCGGCGAAAGATGGCGCTAGTAGTTGCAAAGCTTACACGTTGTCTTTACGCTGTTGGAAGTTTAACTTTGTATATTTTTAATCAAACCCTGATTTTTATATTTTTAAAGTAATGTATATTAAAAATAAGACACTAAACAGTATTTTCAAATATTTACCGTTTCGTCGATTTAAAATATTTGCAAAGTTGGTTGATAAAAAATATTTGCAAATTCAAAAGAGTTTATTTCATAATCTGTTTAACTAATAATAGTTAACCTACCCACCAAGTGCTTTTATACCTTTACCGTGTTAAATACTCATAATCGTATAGCCACTAAGAATTTAAACATCAAGTTTGGTTTATGGTCAGTTTTATGAGCTTCATTGATAGGCTAGTGTATCGATTTCGCTTCATACAGTAATTAAAACTTTATTGTTAAATTCTATAGATACTAAATTATATTTTAATGAACAATCCTTGTTGTTGTATTTGGAGTTTTATGGCTGATTAGCTTTTGCTCGCTTCAAATTCTTTCGAAAGTAGCCTCATCCATGTTATGTGTATTTAATACCGTAAATAAGAAATTTTATTATTTAGTAAGGCATTTACCATCAGCGTCAGCGTCGAACCTAAACTGACCCTGAGGTAGGTGTAAGGTGAGGGATCAGAAGCTAGTTTACTCAGGTAGTGCTAGCTTCTGCCGGCGACTTACATCCGTATTCACAAAGTATACTTGTCTTATGCCCATTTTCACTAACTATACCTAAATTTTAGGTGACATTAGATAAAAAAAGATTCACTAAAAAAAATTTAGTTTTCTCAGTTTTCCCTACGTCTTAAGTGATTCCCTAAGTTTTTTAAAGTCGAGCCCCAAGGTGGCAGATTTCTAGTACAAGTTTAAATTAATTGTAAGTAGCGTGCCGAAGCTGGAGAGAGCTGGCGCAAGATAGTCCACGACAAAGTCATCCGAAGAGGCCACGACCCTCCTCAGCATTGAGAATAAACGACGCAAGGAGGAGAAAGAGGTAAGTAGCGTTACTATGCGAAGTAAGAATTTCGCAGCACTTCTTACAACGGTTCGCACTACGTTCATTACGGCACTATGATTGCTCGATTTTGTTTATTTTGAAGGACGCATAATTCCGGCCGCCACTTAAGCATTGCCAGTGGAACCTCATGGTAACATTTCTGAATACGGGTTTTAGACCGCGTAATATTCAGTTACATGTGTTCCTACCGTAACTACATTTAGCCTATGTTTGTATTTAGATATTAGTTTTAATGTTTAGACATAACGGGTAAAGCTTCACCACTCGTTGCCGCTACTGCAACTCCCTTTTAACCATGATCTACAGCTGCAAATCAAAAAGTTAGTGGATTTTGACATTCCCCGAAGACAAACCTTCCTGGGATACCTTCTTGGAATCCGCAACAAAACTAATATGATTGTAACAGGTTGGAATAAGCTGTTCTTCTGCTGTAAGTTCTTCAGTATTTTTCTGAAAGAGCCACATACAAACCTATCCAAACCCATTCGTCCTTATTCAGTTACATCCTTTCGTATAACATTTTTATGCGATAGGTAAGTAGTAGAGTATCATCAATTTAATATGTAATTGTCTGTGTTGTAACACATGGGCCTAGCGCGGCAAAAAATTTGGCAAATTAAATATAGGTTTAATAATTACTACACAGTGAAAACATTTGGTAAAACATTATGAAGCCCAAATGTGAGTCGTTTACGTTACGACTGGTGTTCGTCATGTGTAAGCTTTTTTGCTCCAAATTTAAAAAGTTTATCTTTTTGAAGGAATCTGTTTCATTCCATTACTAGCAAAAAAATTAAATTTTGTTATAATATTTGAAATATTTAGTTAATACTGTGTTTAGTGCATTCTTACATTGGTTGATGATGAATTTATCGAAACCGGTCGCAATATTATAAGTTACATTTAATTATAGTGTAACAAGTATGAAAAGTGTTTTTTATTTATTTGAAATATTTATTTAGCTACAGGTTGAACGAAACATAGTCCGAAGGATTGCCAGGAACTAGCAGTAGGCTGGGCACATAGCTTGTAAAACAGTTGACGACCACGTACTGGAAGACGCACCGCGAGCAGGCCTGTCGCAAGGTTGGCGAACTGGTAAAGCTGGTGCTAGCTGGATGCGGACGGCACAGGACTAGCCTTGAAGATCTCTGGGTGAGATGCCCAGCAGTGGCTGTTTTTCGGCTCAATTATGATAATGCCCAAAGCGCTGCAAGCGTTTTGAGGCACAAGCATTTCTATCCATGACGTATCTAGCGGTTTCGGCAAAATTACAGAAACTAAATACTACTATACTTTGTACTATTTTCACATCGTAAATTTATACAATGGATATTTCTACCTACGTAATAAAATTAGTACATACTGATAGGAACTGGAAGGTGACTGAAAGGTCTCCACTCGGCATAAAGTCAAGCGTCACAACTCCCGTGCTCCAATGACGCTGGTTTTTTATACTTATTTGTTGTTAAAATACATGTGGGATTTTTTAAAATCTCTTTAATAGTATTCCGTGTCTCTTCACCATATTGGTAGGTATTAAATTACTGAATTACTTATTTCATTATTATTTATTTATAAGAAAACGAAATTGGAACTACCTACTTGTAACATTGCAGTAAGGCCGTTTCGTTACTGCTAAAAGGAAGAAATAATATACATTTTAGAAATGTGGAAATACTTAGATATGTGGATTGAGCGCGTGTTAGATTCTTTTACCTACAGGCTTTCTAAATTATCGTATTTTTCGTTTTTAATGGGATTTAAAATAGAAAATGTTTTAGTTTTGGAATGCATTTTGATATTAAATTTTGCTAACTGTTTAGGTTCTTAATCTTTAATAATCGCGCCCAAACTGAACTGATCAAAACATGACATGCATGTTCCTATACCTAGGGTATGGATACTGTGTGTATGAATCCTACTCTCCTATCCTACTAATATTTTAAATACCAAAATTTGTAAGTGGATGGATGTTTGTTACCCCTTCACGCAAAAGCAAAATTATAATAAAAATTGAGAATCTGTTGGATATTACGATTCTTGAATTGATTACAATCTTTACAGGCAGTATTGAACTTTTGTACAAATCGAGCAAAATGTGTATGGCTACAAACGACGCGTTTTTTGGATCCACTATTTATTGTGTATTAGTTTAAGTTATACAAGTGGACACGACGCGACTGCGTTCGCGGCGCGACTGTGGCCCCTACCTATCCTTTTTTTCCTTTCAGGGTTAACTCTATTAATGTATTCCTTGTAAGAATAATAAAATTACTTTTTTAAAACTCTATTTTTATTTCCTGTAATGTTATAAATTGATGCAATAAAGAGATTACATACATACATACTTTTTATTTTTTAGAAGCTAAAATTCTGCATAACGGTGCTTTGATTATTAGATAGTATAATAAAAAAGCGAAATAAAGAATTTATAATATATTTACCTATGTTAAAAATTATTGTAAAATTTTAATTATAGTGATCATAGGAATAATGGCTAAAAACATTTTTAGTCTGTCAGGTAGATTGTTAAAAATATTGGACACGCAATACATTGTAACATTGTTACTTAAACGAAAAATAACACCTATTCAGTGCATTGAAATGTTGCATGACGCCACTCCTGAGGTCAAATTTTACTCAGAAGTGACGTCATTAGCCCCTTCTCCGAAATTATATTTTGTAATTTTTGGATACCTAAATTTGATAAATAATAAAAATCGTGTCTAATATTTTTTATAATCTAACTAATGGACTAATTAAAATTTAAAAATATTGACCCAGTCATCATCCCTATAATAAAAACATACAGTCTCACGCCCGTATCACACTATTCTATGATTCATTTTGTTTTTTTTAAGTAAATATATGAGTTTGAATTCATAAGACCATTTGAATGAGAACTTAGCGAATTTAGTGTAGATACTTGAGACGTCTCTTGAGCACATCGTTCAGTTAATAACAGGTTTCATTTTCTCCTAAAATAATAACCATACCTACCTAAAAGATGTTATCCGTGTAAGTATCATAAGTGTAATAGTAAAAATGTTGAGTTCTAGAAATGAAAGAAAAATTTAAATTGTTTCAATAGTTTTAGCATTAGGTACTCTCTACTGTCACAAATTTTGCCTTTTATTAAGTAGTAGTCCCTACAATAAAATAAGTGTAGGTCATCATTCGCTTCGTTTCCTACCACTAAAAAAGGCACTTCAAAATAATACAACATAGGCAGACCCTCAAAAATTTGTTCCTAAATTTCAAAAGAAAATGGCAAATAGTAAGAAACACTGAACTTGAGAATATGTATCCTATTATTCGTTAAGTATTACTGTCCCTAAGATGGTTTTGTAAAAATAAATATTTAGGTAAATACCACCTACTTATTTTCTGTCTCAAATTTTATAACTTGATGCAAACTGCAATAATTTACAGAGCCTTACTAACCAATTCCATTCACACTTTACAAAATATAATATTTATTTAAATTAACTAATTTATTTCAATTTGAAAGTTAAAACAAAGTTAATCTATGGATATAAGATAAAATTTTACTTAATATAGGTACTTCAGTAGGAATTATCTATAAAAGAATCCTAAAATAATAGATACGTAGATAGCACTGTGCATTATAAGTGTATCAAATGAAAAAATCATTTAGAATTTACTATAATGACTATTACTAACTTAATTAACAATTTTAGTTTACCTATAAAATATTTATAATAAATCCCCATTTTACTTATCAATTAATAAGATAATTGATTATAAATTAGGATTGAATTAGGGCAAAAACTTTAGTTTATTAAGTAAATAATACCTAGATTATATTATAAGATTGTTTAAATAAATGATTATATGAATTAAATGTATTTGTTAATTTTACATAAAATTTGTTGTTTTTTTTATGAGAAACCATATTATAAATATTTAAAATTGTAATATTAGTTACTAATTAATTTTTTAAGAATACATTTTGCCATAAAAAACAGGAAGGCTTCCTAAATATCATTTCATCATGAATTGTCAAAACACACTTCAGTTCATTAAAATTTTCAGGACTGTTTGTCTTATCTGCCTATTTTTGAATAGGTACCTACTCTCGTATCTCGTATTATTAAAATTTGTTAGCATTAATTGGCATAGGTATGATAAAAAAGAGATTATCAATCAACTTTAAAAAAATCGTCGTATATCGAAGCTTAAGTTCAGTGTTACAGAGTCATTGGAGGGTGCAGTAATGGGCAGAGTCGCGAGTGGCGGCGACGCGACTCCGCGCAAGCGCGTGCCGCCCGAGCTGGCTAATCAAGCCGAAGTCACATCCCAAATACCACCTTTATAATCAAACAAACCTGGACAATACTCCATAGCTAAAAGAAATCATTCGACACCCCAATGTCCGCATCGGCTGCAATGCAACACCATACACTAATCATATATCAACATCCGACCCCGATCGCGACGGTTCCGTACGAGAGGAGCTCAGCAATTTTGATTAGGTACAGAACAGAAAATCCGAACAGAGGAAAACTCTCATGTAATTGCCGCAAAAACCGTTGAAAAAACGCGCACGACCATCTCTGAGGCGGCGCGCGCGCGGAGTGCGCGGGCGGGGCGCGCGGGGCGCGGGGCGGGCGGGGGCGGGCCGCCATTGGTCGGGGCGGGCCGGCACGCCCCGCGGCGGCGCCCGGCCCGCCAGTGTCCGCCAGACTGCCGAGCGCGCCGGGCCTCCCGCTCCCCGCGCCAGCTCGGCTCGCCGCGTACCGTGATCGAACCTCGCCGAACATCAGTCACAGACCGTCGCGAGTGCAGTATGACACTAGTGAGCTAGCGGGCCGCTGTGACGGTGTCAACCGTTGATGTGTATGTGTGCACGTGCTTGTGTGGTGTGTTAGCTTGGGCCCGTGACGAAAAACGTTCGTGGTGGCCAGCGGAGCCTTGCACCCGGGCTCGGGCCGAGCTTTCATGGCTCAGCCTAGGGTATGTACTCTGTGCAACCTCATCAATAACACACGCACTCACATAGGTACACTTGCCAGCCACAGGTGCGGTCGGGCCGATGGCCTAAGCGGTATATCTGGTTTACATTACGCTCATAACAGTGATAACAGAGATATAAAATGTAATAGCCGTGATAATTGTGATAGAAATGTCAAAACAAACGAGTGTAGTGACATAGTAAAGCTGACGGTCGAGTGAGTAGCGCTAACAGATCGAGACAAAAGTAAATCAGGATGAATGCACGTTGCCGCCCGACAGCCGGGTCCAGGTATGATGCATTAACTGAGTCCCCGCGCCGGGGAGCTGTTATAACAAGTAGGACGCGTTCGGAATACGCAATAGGGTTTTAGAACGTGGCTAGGACGCACCGGCGCATCGTCAGTGATAATGAAACCGAAATGGATGTTACGGAGGTCACCGAAGTGCGCGATATGATGGCCAAGCGCCGTGGTAACAGAGCAGCTCGGCGGAAGCCTGACGTCGCCGGCTCAGACATTCAAATGCCCGGACTAAATCAGTGAATACATGAATGTGTCTCCATATATCGAACACCTGACCGAATAAATAGACTTTGTTGGAGCGTTCGCGACAATAAATGAGATAAAATGGCTTGCAGCGGGGGGCCATTGTGGCGGCTGCTCTCTTGCGGCCCGCCGAGCTGCGCTACAAGCGGCTTTGAACGCACGGTTGATCACAAAAGAGCCTATCTCGGAAACCAACAATAAAATTCAATTGACAATGACAAGAAAAAAACTTTTTCTGGTGCCACAATGATCCCCTAACGGAATTCACGGGTACAACTTTCTAAAGATTTACAAGGGCTGCTTTGTTTTTCATAGGGAAACGTTAAAATTGTAATCCTTTACATTCTTTGTCTTGCGTCAAAAGATACTATTTGGATTTTTTAAGGTCAAAACGTTTTTGTCTTTCCAATAAGAAGAATATAAAAATAATAAAAATAAAAATTCAGATATTCATAAAGTTTCAAAGAAACTAAAACATAACAGAATAAACGTAAATAACAACTGGCTAAACATTTCAAAAAAACAAGCTAATACCAATTACAAGTACCTATCACACGATAATGATGGGTAATTAAATTACCTACTTTATCGATTAAATTTTTAGATAAATTCATAAAGATTACGCGTTCTGATACCCAAAGAAATAGCAATGTACAAAGATAATTATGAAACGCTTACATGAAATATCACTACTCAATATCAGGGAAATAATCTCATACATTGATTTTGTGTGGCCGTTATTGCTGAAGACCGAATTACACAGTTGTAAATAGCAAAATACATTCAGATAAAGCAACAATCCACTGCTATTAGATAATGCAAGACATAAATGAAAATATTGTTGTCGCTAGCGTGATTAATGTAAAATTAATAGTCTTTGCCTTGAGTCTGTGTTTTTATTGACATTGTATAACAGTGTTTTTGGACTGGATTGAACAGTAGTGATGGTAAAAATTACAAATTCTAATGGTCTTATTCATAAAAGTTACTTAACGTTTATTAAACCAATTTCAACTAAAATATGTCACTTTCTTTCAAATTTAATCATTTCGATGACAAATAAACAAAAAATACATTTTTGCTAAAATGTTTTAATACGTCAAATAACTTTTATGAATAAGATTTAATTTTATGGTTAATTTATTACACCGACGGGAATGTAACTAATATTTACAAAGTAATATAATAAAGAAATCGGTACAAGTATTTCATAATTTGAAGTGAATTTAATTTGTGTTAGCTACACAAAAATAATAACAAATGTAAATAATAAAGACACGTAAAATATATACTAAATAAAAGCAAGTAGGTAAATGCAATAGCCATTTAACAGATAAGTTTAAATTTTATTCAAGAATGTACAGGATAAGCGTTAAAATTACTGTGAAAGAGTAAAATTAAAACTGGTTAACTGTAAATTGTTTGCGCATTGCCTAATAATCATATAAGATAGGAAAATATAATGTTAATGTTATATAATTTTAAAGTGACATGACATAGACCTTAACAAAAATACATTTATGTGAAAAATTTGCATTAATTTCAATTTAAATTTTATGCCGAATGAGCAAAGCGTGTTAAGCATAAAAACTGTGAGAATATACTAACTTAAATAGTTACTACGGATAGAATACAATGGATTATAATTCAAAAGTAAAATGTTATGAAGTTATAAACGTAATTTTATACAGTATCAATGTAGAGAAGAATTTAAAGTCACAAGAAAATACATTTTACCATTTTAAACCATTTTACATGCGCAAAGAACTTGAGTTGAATACAATTGATGATGAATACCTACGAGCTACCAATTGGTGCTTCGTAAGAACGTTCAAAGATTAGGAATGACAATATTTTGCATATTTCAAAATTCATGAAACTCATAAAAACAAAGCATAAACAATAAATTATTTACAAAGAAACATAACGCACATTTCGGTTTGGACATAATAATCTAAATTGCCAAAACAAAATTATATTTGAACAAGCCTTGTAGCAGCATTGTCATAGGTGAGCCGGTCGTAAATTTTATGATATTTTTGATAACAGTGTCAATTTGTCTCCTAATAGTGGTCGTAATCGTTGATAACCGCGGGCTGAGCAGTGGCCCACTAAATGAATTGATAACGCTCTGGACACGGGTTTTTGGGCGAAAACTTCTATCCCACTATCACATGTTATTACACCGATATCATTTATAATCACTTCATCGAGTGACTGACTTTATTTGCTAAACATGAGCTACGACGGCGTCAATGGGCACTCACAAAAACTAAATGTGGGGACCAACACATTTAGTCAGTTTTATAACATTATGGTTTTAGCGCCAAAACTAATTAAAGAAGAAATATTTTTTGGACAAATTAACACAGTGATAGCTGCAGTGAACTTTGTGACCATGGCAGTGAGTTAGACTAAAAACAATAAAATAATAGCTACAGTTTATCACATAGCCGTGGTTTAAATCAGCTGATTATAAAGGCAAACCAATTTAGGCAAATGTTCCTTTTTCTTATCTAATTGCACTTATGAGTTTTAAAAGTAGGAACATTAGAATTGTTTTCATCAATATAAATATGAATTATTAACGTGAATGTGAGAACATGAAGTCACTGGTCTGCAAAGAGACATTGTATGCTAAGTTGAAAGATAAATAAACAAAAAATGGACAGAGCATTCATTCCTAACTTAAGTAGTTTAAAAATCTGACTAATAATATGGACCACAAAAGGATAAAACTTTATGTGCAATAAAAAGCCCGTTTCCTTTTAAAAGTTGCCACTAAAATGGTGGCAAGCCAGTGAAGTTCCGTCGTCAAAATATCAAATAATTATATGTAGGGACATACAAAAAAAATAATACAACATTACTTTAATATTATTCGTAATAAACAGCCCAATGTATCGTTAATTCGTTATAAAGATTTGTTAAATTTTAATTATAAAGATAACATGTTATAAATACTGTAAAAGTTACTAAAAACAATAATTAACTAGTCATTCAGTAGTGCTTATAGTACGATTGGTTAATAAATTTTAAAAGATCAAAGTTTTAGATTAAACATTATAAATTGTTATATTATTATAAAGTTAATATATTATGAAATTGAGAACAATAAAAACATATTTATTTATAATTAATATTAACTATATAACCATAACTTATTAAAAAAATAACTGGCCGCTGTAAATAAGTTAAATTAAAAATATATTTACTTTTCTAATAAGGCGCCAATCTGCGGGCATTGTGACCGTTCCGAGCGCATTAAACTTATTATTGCCACTTATTTCCAACAGTAAAGATAGTGCCTGTATTGTATAGGCAATTCTGTTCAACAAATGCGATAATACAACTGGATTTTACGTTTAAGTGTTGGAAAAAGCGACGCCGTCGGCTATATACGTATACCTTAACGATAACGTAGTTGCTTTTTAATTTTTAGGCCCGAACACTTGCGAATTGCCTCGCTAGGTGTTAACTTATTACTTGTTGAGGAAGTGAAAATAGATAGTAAAAGATAATTAATACTGCCGCGTTGTTAGCGTTGATATGTGACGATTTTTTTCATATAATAACTGACGCAATAAAAAACTAGTAATATATAAACAAAAAAAAAAAAGAAATTAAAGAAAACCAAAACAAAGAAATAATGTTCATCTAACGATAAGTATTTATTAATAAAAATTATAGTATGTCATTAAGAGTTTATTATTAGTAATAAAATAAATAAGTACTTAAATAAAAATGCAATAATAAAAACGCCGTCTGAAAGTAAACGAATACATCTCTCGAAATGGCAATGAACCTCGCCTTCCAAATTCAAATGGACGCGGCTATCTGTTCTTTAATTTCGAATGTGGAACTCCATTTCGGTAACAGATAAATGACACTTAAAACGGTCATCGGCTCTGCGAGGCTGACCAGATAAATTAGCTTGATGCATTATATAACAGTGTATTCGACAAATGATTTATTAATATAATATTAATAAAACACATAATACAACCGGTTTGGCCGTAGATATTACGTTTTAATGCTCTATGGTGATCAGAAATAGCCATTTTTCAACCCGGATTACTTTAGAGAAAATAGTCGTCCGCTTTCCGGTACGTCACCCGTTCCAAGCATTTTTTTTCCACCGTGGCGTGGGTGTAGATTAGCTCACGGATTCGAATGTGTTCGTTCTGTTTTTTATCGTTAATGGACCCCATAAGAAAAGCACTTTAATCAAAAATTTTAAGATTAAACTCGTCTTGATGTATGTGCACGTTAGCAATAGTTTGTATTGAAGCGGCTCAAATTTATAATGTGGAATTTATTCTGAGACCAGTTTTTAATTAGTTCTTTTGGCGCTTCTATGTTGTGATGACAGTTTTTTTTCTATGTTATTCCGTGTTTACGTCCAAATATGGAATTCTAAATTAATGTCTTTTAATGTAATATAATTTGTAATCGTGAACGTGTAAAGTTTTTTTTAAATACAAGGAGGTACATTGAAATTCTAAATAGAATAAAATAGAAGAGCCTTCTATAACATGTGATAAATTTTCCTGTAAGTATTATATTTTTAAATCTTAAAGCAAATAAGTAAATCTTTTAATTTCGCACACACGCAGCGGCGGGTTCGAAGCGAAAACTTTACATAATTCCGGCATAAGAATTTGAGAATCAATCGGAGTCGTTGTGGTGGCCGACGCGCTTTATAAACGCACCCACTAATTTGTTATTTAAATTTCGCTGTTCCATTCCGTTTTCGAATGCGTATTGGCGCGGTCTAGATGCGCGCGGGCGCCGCCGGCGCGGGGCCCGGCACCGAATCAACTCCTCATTGTTTTATTCGCGCCGCGTACCTTTTTCAATTTGAATATCGCTGTTCATTTTCGAATTGGCTCTTTGTAGACGCGCCTTAATTGCGCACTTTAGATTCAGCACTAATTCGCGCGCCCGCTAATTTGGGCCTTTATTTTGTGTACACGGACGGCTAACATCCTTTTCGGACGCACCCGCTGAATCCTTGATACTATCCACGCGGTGCTGTCAAAATATTAACGTTGCGAGATGCTAATAAATCAGTTGTAATCTCGTCTAGCGACAGTTATTTGGGCGGTATCGAAATATGTTTCCTACTCGCATATTCATGTCGCGCCGCTTCTTTCACTGATCACCCGGCGCTGTGCCGTTGTTTATCGCCGATCGACAAATCCGCCGGCTCCCGAAACGCTTCGATTCCTGTAACGCGTCTGCCGGGATCTAGATACACATTGAACGATATTAATTGACGCGGGATGACTCAGCGGCGTAAGGGTTGAACAATGCCGCCGGCCGCGGAGCAACGCCCGCCGCAATGTTTGCCGAACGCGTTCAAATTTTGAAAAAATTAAAAACAAAAACAGCCGGTCGACTTCTTTTCTCGTCGCCAGTGACCAGTCTCTTTGGTCGTCGGCGCTGTAACGAGGTTTGAAATTGGAATCACGGTGGGCCGTTTGCGGGCTATTTAGCGCGCGCTTTCAGTGACACTTTTTAGTGTTGCCAGCGCGAGATGAATAGTGGACGGTTACGGATAATTAGTGAGAGTTATCTGTTAGATTGGGCGCGGATTGTGAGCGCGGGCGCCGGCGGGCCCGTCTTTGTGTTGCTGCGAGCGTCTCGGGGCGATGACCAAATTATTGCAGCGCGCCGCCGCCGCCGGGCCTCCGCGCTCTCGCTCTGGATCCCGCAACGACGTAAATCTTGATAAAACTGCTTAGTTAAAATTAAGAATATATATTTGTCTCCTTCTTAATTGACGGCGGCCTGTTGGCACAAATAATCCGCGGACGACTCTAATTTGTACCTGCTCTCAACGTTTGCAATTAAAAAGATTTGTGTTTATTTTGTAAAGTTTCTAATCACTCTTGTTCGTTCGACAGAGGTATTTTTATTTCTTGTTTTTTAAATTGCTTTTAAAATGTAAGCGTAGTTAATTATAACCCACAAACTGACTCAATGAAACCTAATAGTCAATTGTACGAAGTTAAGCCACGTAACCGTCTGGTATCGTGGCAAAGGCACACAAAGCGGTTGGATTCCACTCGTTCCGGTCAGAAAGTAACTTCGTCACTCAGAATCCAAACTCTAAATAGTCAATCACGAGTGCGGTGTGGCTAATCTCGCATTCAGAGCCACAATGGAGGTAACGAACGGACAGACGGACAGACGCGTTAATAAGGCGCGCGTGGGCGGCTTTATGTCAACGTTATTTATGATGAGACACCTTTTTTCGGACTTTTTTCTTCTTGTTGGCAACACAGAGCGTTGCGGCGAGCGGTGCGTTCGAAAATTCCATTTTCAAAAACGCCACGACCGCAAATAGAGTGCAGGATTGTGCTTTCGATTTTATTATCGAGTCGGGGACATAGTTAGGTACTCGCATTTAATAAAAGCGGCGCGGAGACGCCTGTCGCGACGAAAGGAAATCGTTATCTTAACGACGGAGTATTTACGTAAAATCTGAGAGAGTGGAAGTGTCCCGTGAGTGCAGCAGCCGATAAGGGAGCACCGCTATCGGCCCAGGTTCATATGCCAGCTATTGACCCCGCTGTTTACAATACCGGCCTTATGCATTCCACTTGTGATACAAATTGTGATAAACTCTAGATTCAATTTGTAAACTTAATCACAGGTCCGAGGTTAATAGACCGTTAAAATTAATTTAAAGATCATTTAGTTTTACCACCCGGAACCTTGATAAACTACAACGTAGCGACCCGAAGCCGCGCGGGAAACAGCTGATCCCCCGATTTACGGCCCGTATGATCGCACCGTTATTGTGTTTGTTATTTTTAAAGAGTTCGAATTAAAAATGGAATGGGAAGTAAAACTTTCAACCGCGGCCTTAAAACAAGTGTTAACGTTTCCCCCCGATACTTTCCGAACGATAAATCTGCTCGCGAATCGACCGCATCCGTACGCCGAACATCGCTCACGCGCGCTATTTTTAAGAACCACCAAGAAAAACACTCTTAGCTTACAGAATGAATATTGAAATGTTTTAAGCTTCAAAGCGGCGCGACTATCGCAGCTGGCTCACCTTCGCGGCGAAATAGAGCGGGCCCTACGGCCGCATTCAAATATAGAACGCGAAGAGTTGCCAGTAATTAAGGTAGGTGGCGCTGGCGGCCGCCCGCGCGATTGGTTTATTGACACGTGGTGCGTCGCGGCCGCAGCGCCCGCGCCGCGCCCGGTCCCCATGCGGATGGGCAAATGGAATAATGGCCGTCTGGGCCCGCATCCGGCGCGGGACTCGGATACAACTCTTGCAACGCTCACGATACAATTTTTCAATTAAATCGACCAGACAGAAGATCCCTAATAGGTGTCGTTAAGAAGTCGTGTGCCCGATTTTCGAACTGTCCCTGTAACGAGGACGTTTTATTAGTATTTATGGCCGAGAAACAAACGCACGGAGCATTCCTCGGGCTCTTACTTTCTGACTATCATGAATGAAGCGGAATTTATGGCTAGCGCCCGCTATAATGTTATATTGCTGTTAAATTGAAGTGGTCACTGCCAGTGAGCAGCCGCTGGCGCGGCGGGCGCGCCCCGATTCGGCCGTATAGCTTCGTAATATAGCAATATATACGATTTTTCTAAGTTTTACGGTCGTGTTACGTCGGGTCGGGCGGAGCTGTAAAATTCGATACGAGCGTCGCGGCCGCCTAACGACGTCTGATTTACCACTGTCAGTTTGAAAAAGTACATTAAAACACACCTGAATGATTGCTACCAACTCCGCTTTAATGTTTATCTCTATAGTGCTAAATTTATATCGTGTTACCAGCGAGCCGTGCAGTTTGGCAGTGGCGTCTCGAGTAGGTATCGCTGAGACGCGGCAATTATCGGCGGGTACATATCGCTAGGTATTGTGAGCCCAATACATTATTCACTGTTACGATTCGCTTCTGGTGCCCCCGGACATGTGACTGCGCCGCCAGATGACTGAGCGGAGGGACGGCATCATGCGGGAAGGCGCGGGCGAGAAAGAGACGGCCACGTTTAAGGGTGGCGTTTGTCATGTCCCACCCCGTGTCGCGCGCAAGTGACGGCACTGTGAGCTGTCTTCCCCAACCGTCTGCGTTCGAAAACCTCGCTCCGGTTCACCCGCTTTTTAATAACGACCGTTTCGGACTCACCGAAGGCGAAGGTCGCCACCGACGGCCATACCCGATACGGTTACTCACGGCGTGTTACCGCAAAACACTTGGTTTTACTTCTCGGAAACCTCCTACACTAATCTCGAAACCGCAGGTCGTTAAAACGAAATCCTCACGGGCGTAGATGTTACAAAATTTAAATAACTGAAGCGATTAATATCCGCTGGGTTTAATTACCAGGGCCCGGACCTCATCAGCGGCTGACGCGATGACTTATGCCTAATGCCCACGACAATGCGAAACGAACCATCAAATCCGAAACTCGCAAAGAAACCAACCCACGAAACCATACTGCGCGCAAAAAGCGAACCTTCGGAAACAACTTATTACCGGCCAGTAAATATTCTCAGCGAGAAAAAACCACAAGAATGTCATTTAAAAAAATTAAAACGTACGATTCTTATTTTTTCGTTATGGCAACCCAAATGGACTAAAGGTTATCTCGGAGGAAAAAAGGCGGGACTGAGCGATTCCATTTTTAAAACGTATCATTTAATTTTGGAACCGGCTTTCAAGACGTCAAAAGGTAGTCATTACATTTTGTGGCCGGACGGTTTAGCCCCCTAAGGTTATGGAACTATTTTTTACTTTTTAATAAACTGGAATAACTGTTTCAAATGTCCATGGAGAACATTTCATCGACACACTGGTGCGTTTTCGCTTCACTGAAATTGTAAGGTATTGCGTGCAATAATTGCGCACAGCCGTTTTTATAACATCCATGGAGGTGTCAAACTGATCATTATAGAATTTTAATTACCCCCAGCCCTTCATACGTGACGGAATGCGAACGGATACTGACCTAAAATTTATGGGAAAATATTTTTTTATTCTCTCGTTGACGATGGCACTGTCTTGACATGACAGCCTTACGTGTTTGCATTA
The DNA here is from genome assembly GCA_907269095.1 of Blastobasis adustella. Taxonomy (NCBI): domain Eukaryota; kingdom Metazoa; phylum Arthropoda; class Insecta; order Lepidoptera; family Blastobasidae; genus Blastobasis; species Blastobasis adustella. The sequence continues at coordinate 1,649,612 of OU026136.1, read as the reverse complement.
GAGGTTAGAATACCGGCGGCAAAATGTAATGTTGTCGTAGCCGCATGCAATGTCACTACGCCTACAATAAATGACGTCAGGCCCGTTCCCGAAAAGTGTCATGGCGTCGCATGAACACTTGACTCTGATTGATTGTGACATCTCCAAAACATTGTACGCAGTACTTTCGTGGCACTCATTGGACATTGTGAGTGTGAAGTTACAAGGCATTTACTATTTATTCGAGTAATAACGTACCGTTATAATGAAGTGTTGGAGCATGATTTCAGCTATGTGGGCGTCCTAACTGAGGTTTTTCCTATTCGGAAAGCAATGTTTAAGGTCATTACCTGCCTTAACTTGCTAGTATCAAAAACAATCTACTTATTCCTATCGACTTTGACAAAAATATGTAAGTAGTTAGTAATAAAATCGATAGCGAGTGATAAATAATCAAGTTGTAGATATCTATTCATCCATACTTAAGTGTTCAAACTACATAACTAACACCGTATAGGCATTTATTAGTATAAACAAGTACACATTCCAAACGCGACCTGCGATATTAAATCCTATATCAATAATAATAAAATAAATTCAGTTCTGAATCTTATCAGCTCTACTTATGCTTAGGCGTATTTATAGCAAAGGCGTCACACATACAGCCTCTGCCATTGTTTCGAATATGCTCCAGTAAAAATACCTACGCGCCGCCATTTTCATATCACATGCAAAAACAGTATTTCGCTCCGTAATCGTGCCATCGGGCCTTACTTCGATCGAAATAAGGTCTATTATTGGCCAATCTGGCCGTTCTAATGTGATATCTTTAGAATAGTCAATGGAATTCCATATTTGCGTCCAAGGAGTTCTTATAGCGAGGCTGTAAGGTGTATTGTTATGATTGTTCGATATTAAAAAAGTTGTCACAATGCGAGAAATGATTTAAGCTGACTTTTATGGCTCCGATTATTGTCGTTATGTTACACTTATTGGCATTTTAAAACGTCAAAGTGTGATTAAAGCTAATTAGCGAGAGCTTAATTAACAAGCTCCTTTATGGTGTACACTGTAGAGCAAGCACAGAGGCGAAGGTACGGAGAAGTTATTACGTATTTTGCGCCGCAAGTTTTTGATAGGCTGGACAGAAAATAATTATTTTGGCCAGAGTAACGCTACAGCTCGATTAATGAACTCTTTAACTTTATGAAGACTCAAGGTTTAAAAATTAGAGGCGGGAATCGCATTCATGCCACGCACCATGAGGTGGCCCGTTTGGCTGTTGGTCTGCAGTATTACATGAAAATCTGTTTCAATTCAACGCTATCATCTAATTCAAAAATTAAAGTAGTTTAAACATAATAATTGTCAAAATAAAACCGTTCTAACAATGCTTACCTTAGTAGGTACAGATAGTTTCGTACTGTATTGTGGTTGCGACGCGCTTCGGTATCGACGGAACCTTGCAAAACAAATTATTTACCCACAGATCCCTAATTCAGTAGCTTCACGATTACCGGATTAACTGAAATTGCAACATTATATTGATTAAAAAAATTATCACACAGCTTAAAGGAGATATCATGTGTAAATACATGTGTACGCGCATACGGACACGTTGTGCTATTATTATTTGTCGGACTAGTTTTAAATACTTGTTAACAACAACTAAAATTAGGTATAACAATATTCAAACTCTACAAGTTGCGATGGAGGCTTCCAGAAATGTTTTAGAGCTTACACACCATGACGGTGTGCTTTAAAAGCTATGGCCAAAGGCTTTTTTTATGTAGGTAGAGCCTAAAAGTAGATCCTCAATTCTGATTAAAACTCTACAATTTTTTGTTGTATCGAATTGAGAAGAGTAACTGCAATTTGTCATACTTTCTTTAGAAAACTCTATATATCCTATCTCTGCTTATTGTTTGAGTCTCTTTTTAGTTATAAAATTTAATAATGTACAAAATTAAGTTTGTCTAACTCTACAACACAAGTTTTGAGTCACGTTATTATTGGAAATCTGTGATGAATCAGAGACTCTACATACCAACCGAAACTACACATTTACACTTCTAAATAAGTAAATAAAACAAAATTACAGGCATTCTATCGCGCAACTTGTAATGTAGAGTCGAATGCCAATGTTTTATATTTTTAAATATATTGTCTACGGGGTTTAATTTTACCGCCTACCTTGTGTAACTATATTTTTAAATGTGTGATAATACTCGTGATAGTTTGCTTACATTACGTCATGCCCATATTGTTATAAAACGTAGCGTGTGTATACATACCACTTATACTTTTAGCCATAGGCTAAATTGCAGGCACCCTGTTAACATTGAAACCGTCTGCTGTCCTGACCAAGGCTTTTGTACAGTCAAAGTAATCATAATCAATTAACAGAGTCAATATTAAGTGGATTCTTTCTTACTCTACAAGTCTACATGTAAATGTAGAGAAAGTATAAATGTAGAGTCTTTTACTATGAATATTTTTTTGTGATCAATCTAAAAAAAAAAGCAAAGCGTAAGAAATTAGACGTCATTCTTTTAACTTAAAAGATGAAAAGCCTTCTATTTTTTTATAAGGTGGCCTTCTAAGGTGGCAAACAAGGTTACGGCCTGCCTGATGGTAAGCAGTCTCTATTATTATAATATAAAGGCAATGCCTAGCACTTTTAGGTCACAACTGTCGCCTATTGAGGGCTATTAACGAATTGTATCTGGGTTGCCAGTGCCCGCATAGTTCACGACTAGAGAGAAAATTCCAACGATTTATTGCAATTACTACCAACTGCGTGATGGGGGATTATTCGATACATAACTATAATGTAGCTGTATAATATAGTGTGGATAAACTAAAATATACTAGTAAAACTTCTTCCCATTATACACTTTTTCTTGTAAGTAGATATTCGTGATAGAATAGGTAATAAATATACTTGGACAAATTCACACATCTCCAGAGTAAGCAAAGCTTGTATTATGGGTGTTAAATAACTGATAAACGACTTCTATACTTTTTTTAAATACATACTTTTTATACATACTACACCGAGACTCGTAACAGAAATTAAAATTTATCATGAAATGGAACCCGAGGCCTCTGCGTGTCAGACCGGTACGTTAACCAACTGAACCACTCAGGTCGTCAAGAATAACTCACTCTTTTCATCATTAGCTGAGTCCATTGTTACTCTACATTAATTTATGAAGTAAAAACTAGTTGAACAGTCTCGAGACTCCCAACGGAAATCTTGATTGGCACCCTTTGTCAAAATTGGAATCAAGCAGATAATATTATCTAGTAAAAATGAATAAATCGATCAAATATTATCTAGTAATATCTAGTAAATTAGTAGTATTAAATATCAGTAAGTAGGATTTACGGAACACATTGACATTGTCGCTGATGAAGATATTTTATTAGTGTAATCATATTAGCTATTATCTTTACTGACGTTTATGATATAGGCCCCATGCCAAGAGGGCTAGTTTTTGTACGAATTTGACAGTTTACCGCCTTAGTTGGATAGACAAACGGGTAAGAAAATTAGTGAACGAATTTGACAGTTTATCGCCTTAGATGAATAGACAAACGGGTTGGAAAATTAGTGAACGAATTTGACAGTTTATCGCCTTAGATGGATAGACAAACAGTGTAAAAAATTATATAACTAAGCTGTTATGTTACTAACTATAAAAAATAGCAACACACACGTCACTGAAGCATAGCAGTCACAGATAATTCCAGCGTTCGGTCACAGGTGCAAATTAAAATACTGCCAGTGTTTGATTCCAAATCAATTACAACTCTTGCGTGGTATAGGTGCCTACGGATAAAATGACGTCACACGGTCAAAGCGTCAATAAATGCTGCGCGCGCGCAAAGCGATTGGTACTGCGCGCAAAATATGCGCGGAAAGGGAAGTCTTAAATGAATAACCTAACAGAGAGAAAAAGTCGGATAGATTCAAGTTAATTTAATATTTTCGAACATCGATTTTGATGAAAAGCTAAGAACCATCTGGAATAAACCGTCTTTCAAATTACCAAATCGGTCTATTCAGTCGGGAGCTATGACACAGACAGATACACAGATACACATCAAACTCATAACACCCCTCTTCGTAGGTGGTTAAAAAAGAAAGAGAGATATTAAGTAGGTTATCTGTATATCTTAATGATTTAAATTTCCAACCAGATTATCATGTCTAAAATAATGTTCTGATGATACAAAATGCATACATATTTTCCCGACTAGTTTCGCTGTCCACAACTGTATGTAGATATGTAGTTTCTTGGAAGTATGTATGAGTATGTATGTAAATATGTAGTTTTTGTTGAAATGTAGCCACCACTGAATAGCTGTTTTACATTTAGGTTAACATACCTTACATATTGCAAAACTTCCATACCACGGAAACTATCAATTTTACCACCACAAGAAGTCTTTCACATTCAATGGAGTAGGTATTGTTGTATTAGATTGGTAGTGTAATTTAAATCTTTAGTAGGAACCACTCTCAAAACCTTAAGATGTTGCCATATGTTATTTTTTCTACATTCCACAAAACCTACTAGCTGAACTTTGCTAGATTTGCTTCTTTGCTGACTCTACAGACATCATTGTTCCCCGTACGCTCGCCTGTTATTCCAGCCCTTCAATCTAACCAATCAATTCTCGCCCTTACCGTCACAGCAATAAGGAAGCGTGGGAATAATAACAAGAAACGTGAGATCTGGTGCTGCCTCCAGTACATTGATGTAACGCGACCCGTGTAGTTCACTTCATGGACTCAGTATGTAGTAGCTTGAATTGCTGAGCTCGCAACTGAGCCTGATGTTGAGAGTATTTATTCCTATAGGAATGGATCATATATGATGTGGAGTAGTACTTACAGTAAATCTATACGTCATAGTATAACACAAAGTCGCTTCCCGCCATCTGTTCCTATGTATCTATGTATGTATCTATGTACGCTTAGATCTTTTAAACTACGCAACGGATCTTAATGCGGTTTTCAATAATAGACAGAGTGATTCAAGAAGTTTATAAGCAAGGAAAAAGGGTAGGTAGGGGTAATGTAGGTGTACGCGAACGAAGCGCCAGGTTCACTACTATGCTTTATAAAACGATACTGTTTTCACAATAAACAATTACAGGTACCGAACTCCGTACCTCTCGCTTGCGAGTCCTCTCGCTAGCTATTAGACCATCGATGCTCTAGTCTCAAAATCAACAACAATCCAAACATTACAATCCTTGCTGTTTCTAAAGGGTACTACATTTGACAGGCCACAGTAGTTGATCTCCACATCTTAGAACTGGCACTCAAATCCTGCTTGACAAAATCTTAGTCTCTTTTATTAACAATACACCAGCCAGGCCGCCATCTCACCTCGTGCTAAGTGACGATGTGGCCGAAGTATCTCCCTACCTATCACCAACAGTATCCCCATAGTCGTATCGCCATCGTGACGAAGGGGTTTGCCATCAAAAAACATGACTGGCAACTTGGAGGGATCGATAGATACCCGTCATTAACGCCGCTTTACATACTCATAGGGTGGAAAGTGTATAGGGCTCTACAATTTTACTCTACACCATACATACAACGAACGCTTCATCCTTATGTCGTGGATCTTCCAGCTCTGCACGAGCCACTTTGGTTCCTTTATAATGCGTACGGCTAAGGAGTGGAACGCGTTGCCTGCGAGTGTGTTCCCTGATCGTTATATTCTGTACCCGTAAAGGCTAGTGTGAATGAGCTGTTTCTAGAGGGGCATGCTCTATCTTTGACTGCATCTACACTTACTACCAGGTGAGATGGCGGTCAAATGTCTGGCTAGTCTTACAATAAAACAATACCTAATAAGACCACAGAAAAATCCCGAAATATTTTCTAAACTGCTTAACCGATTTTACTGAGACAAAGCTAAGAAGTATCTCGATTAAATTAGTATTTAAATTAATAAAACCGTATCAAAATCGATGCAGCCAGACAGACACACAGATATACACATCAAACTTATACCACTCCTCTTCTTTCGTCGTTAAAAAGCTTAAATACCAAAACTATTGGATAACAACTCGACGCGATCACCAACAATGCAAGCCGGACAATCGCCCGGAAAAAAATGTTTATTCATATATGGTCAAAAATTTTACAACGCACAGATAACCGTGGTTTTAACTGTTGGTTTATTAGCATTTTCACGGCTATAAACTTTGGTAGTCGAACGTTATAATTAACTTAGAGGTAAGTCGGCTAAGTTACTGTGCGCCATAAAATTCGTAACGATTATATCAAGGCCGTGAGGTTAGGGTAAAATAAATAGTTCTTTTTTTAGAGTTATAGTGTTCGTGTTACGTCATAGTGGGTTATGAATAATGTATGGTAGTGTATACGCGTTTGTTAGGAGTGTCGGTGGCTGAGCGGTTGAGTATCCGACTCGTAAGCGAGAGGTACCGGGTTCGAATCCCGCTACAACCATGTACCAATGACTCTTTTCTGAGTTTGGAACATTAGTTGAATTCTAACCAATGCTCTTACGGTGAGGGAAAACATCGTGATGAAACCTGCAAATCAGGGCAACTGAATTTGTAACCATGATCCAATCTGGTCAGGTTTACCTGGTAGCAGGGTCGCGGAGATCAGATGGTAGTGGCTCCACTGTAATTACCTGATCGCCAAATCCTGGGTCATGGTCAAGACGGACCCCGGGCCCTCGTGCTCGAGAGCACAACCGGGACATTAACGCCAAGATGATTATTTTTTTATTTTTATAGTGATCGTGTTACGTCATAGTGGGTTATGAATAATGTATGGTAGTATACGCGTTTGTTTGCGTTGTGACCCAGCGGTAATTATTCTGTCGTTTAACTTAGGCTGTCCATAATTGACACTTTGTTGTGTGCAATCGTTTTCGGTTGCATTAACCTTTGCGAAAAGTTGTGTAAGGCTTTGGTGTTTTAGAAATAATGGTGAAGTTAAAAAATTAACGGTCTATGTTCAGAGCCTTTGTTTATTGGAAAGTCGTACGTTAATGAAATATACAATATGCCACACATTTTGTCCAATTTTACATTGATAACACAAAGCGATTTTACAACGTCAATTATAATTTATTCTTTGTTGTACACAACGAAAAGTTACAAAGTTGAAACGAAAACATAGTTCACAAAGGCGAGCTTCCTCTACAAGAGATCTCTTCCACCCAACCCAAGAATTATGTGAAGATCATACATAACCCTTTCTCAAACCCTACTATAATCGTCTAAAAGCAAAAGGTCAGTAAGGTCCGGACACCTTCACACCATCTGTGACCCGAATTTGACTTTTACAATACCAGGACTCCATACACGATTCATCCGAGTTCTCGAGTGCCTTCATTAAAAGCCCAATTGCTATGAAACAAAAGACCCCTTAAGAGAGCTGTCAAAGCTCGGAGGAGCTTAAGCTAAAAGCTCGAAAGTTAATTGACGGCCGATAGTGGGTAGATAGCCATCGCGATGACTCCACTATTTTTAATGAATATTCAGGAGGAGCCAACGAGTTTTAAGACGCTTTTTAACTTTATTTTTAATTACTTTAAAACTTAATTGTTGCGGGGAAAGGTTTTTGTCGGTGCCGTGTGTACTGAGGAACTAAATTGAGGCTGTAATGTGGACAGATGATTAATATATCGCGCACGTTATCCATACTAAGTATGGGGAACGTACAGGTGGGATAAGAATAGATGGAAGAGCTAGGGCAGTGCGGGATATCCCGTTTAATTTGTAAGAGATGGGCAACGCATCGGTGATAGCCCTGGAGTTGATATATCGGGTGACCTGCTTACCTGTTTGATTGATATAAAAACGTATGTTTTTTTACGGTTTATATTGGTCAATAAAGCTGGCAGTGGATGTTTTATTTAAACAGCAATAAAACACAACACAACAAAAACTAAACAATACTTGAAATTAAGCAAACCACGATGTCAGCAAACTTAGTAGGTATAATAGCTCGCTGTCCGATGTGGCATTTAAGTCTGTCCATGTCTCACTCTTTAAAACCTAACCTGGGTTGGCAACGCACATCCTATTATATTGCGGTAAAATATAGGTAATATTACTCACAGACAAACTTTCGCTCACACAATCACACACATTTTTATTTCCAAAACCAACCCGTCATCTAACCGCTCCCCCTACCCCTTCCAGTACTTCCTTCCTTCCTTAGCTAAATCTGTTCTCTTTACAAACAATTATATTCCTTTAATTATATTTCCTTTCTATTGAAAAAAAATCTCCAAAGAAAAAAGTCTCCAAAGTTTTCTTCAAATTCCTCTCACTATCAGCTCTCCTCCATCCGTCGTACGACAAGAAATAAACGTTTCATTTATCGTTAAAAGGAAGTATGTAGACTGACGTCCACCCCTACCCCTTCCAGTACGACGAAAGCCTTCACGGCGGAGGCTACATGGAGGGCGGCGCGATGTACCACGAGCACAGACTGTCGCACCCGCACCTCCCGCCGGTGCACTACCCTCCCCCCGCGGCGCCGGCGCACGCGCTGCCCGGCGAGCCGCTCGTGCACAAGCGCGACAAGGACGCCATTTACGGGTGAGTCCCGGTGGTAATGTGTGCTTTCTTTCTTTACGTTAAGGTCCATTTCAGTCGAAACATCCTCATGAAACCGTCTTGATGTGTGTCACCACGACGGTTTCGTGACGATGATGACGGTTCACCATTCAGGAGACTGTATGTGTAACCATGATGCAATCTAGTCAGGTTCTCTTGTATCAGAGTTACTGCGGTAAGATGGCAGTCGTTGTAACAACCTGATCTGCCAAATCCTGGATCATGGTTAAGGGGAACCCGGGCTCTCGTGCGCGAGAGCACAACCGGAATATTGACGTCAACATGATTACTTACTTAAATACGCTGGACATAGGGCTCCCCCAAAGGTCTACAGAAGGCCGGTCTTATGCCAAGGCTACAAGGACGCCATGTACTTGAGTGTCCCGTTTTAGTCCATAGGCTGAAGTGACTGCTTATCATCAGACAGGCCGTAAGCTGCTGCTTGATGGTATAAAGAAAAGCCTAAGGTTAATTTCATCATCATATCAGGAAAAACGTGAGCATAGGCCTCATATGGGCCACGGCCTCCACATTACATTACAATATCACAGAATTATGGACACAGAGACTCAGTCTTCCTTCCAAAACATCCTTGGCAAGCAAGAAGTCAAACTTTGTTGACAAGTTTTGATCTGATAAACTCAAGAGAGTTCCTCAGGCGCAATAGGGTCGCGCCCTGGCTTATCTCGGATCTCATTACACTAAAATTTGAACAATAAAACTTGTGAGTGTCTTATCAGGGCACTTAAACTGCAATGCGTCAATTTTATGACGAAACTAGATAATAGAACTAGGAAATTTGCCTCTGGACTGTTTGCGAGGTACATCTTTACATAGTTTAATGTCAAAAATAAAACTGACACAATAATAAAATGTCCACGTTTCAGAATTGTGTTTAGGTTATTGCAAAACAGTTCATTGTAATGTGGAAAAGATGTGGAGGAGTCTGTGATGATGTATATCAAATAAGAATACAGTACAGTGACATTCTCTTACTTAGTTTTAGCTTTCTAACAAAAACATATCTAGTTATAAAACGGTTATAGCTAATTGTTGTTTGTGTGACTTTACTAAACCCATCTCTATGTTATTATAACTCGATTATTTTAAAAATGTATTTCTAAATGTTATTATACATTCGCAACGATTGTGCAAACCTGCCTATCTTTAATAGACGTTCTTCCTCCTTAGGGCTAGGTAAGCATAGTAATTAAATAGCAATTTATATGACCACGGTTGTGAAGCCCTGGCGAACTATATTTTTTTAATTTTCCGGCTTAACAGTGTAGCAGTTTTTTCGCGTCACACCCGAGCGAGTGCAATACGCAAGATTACTATCATTTGTGTAATAAAAATAATACCAACGATTATGAATCTAGGTACTTAAAGATCATTGACGCGTCGTTGAGCATATTTTGCAATGTCAATTGTTATATTTATACACAAAGTTTATGAATAAGTGGCCAACATAGGCCAATTAAGTACTTGGGCTTGAATAAGACCAAGGTAGTTGAAACTACAACGTGATTGAAAACTAATTTTCCCTTGGTATTAAATATAATATGAAGGTCATGGCGTCAGCACAGATAAGAAAAAAGTTAATACGACGTCAGCTTTTATTATTAATTCTATTCACAACGCTGTTAATTTACATTAACAATAAAGATAAAAAGGGATTATTAGCGTGATTAAATTCGCATTAAGGTTAAACAATCGACAATAATTGTTATATTGTTTGTCAATATTTTAGCTAAATACGTATATTTAATAGTTTATTTATAACGTCACAGAATTACCTTGCTCGCAATGTCAAAGAGATCAAATCTATGTCACGTGTTCACAATCTGTTCACGATCTGACACTAATACGACCTTTTTAGAGCCTCCGTCGGTCGATTGTCTCTTCATACTATGGACTATGACTCAATTCGTTATTCAAAACATTTTCGGCCAGTATTTAAATGCTAGCCTATAGATAATTAAAAATAATATGTATTAAATAGAGGAAGATGACAGTATTATGATTAAAATGCTACCTTGCTATGACATTTATTGCGGATTAACTTAATTCAATGTTATTGTAAGATATTTAATTTAAATTTAAAGCCCTGATAATCAACTTCACATTCGTAACTTGACAATTTGGTTAGAATTCCTACTACAGAAAAGTAATGTCTGAAGCCCTTCCAAATGCCCCTGTCATTTGACCACTCTTTTCTTGAGTTCCACAGAGAAAGGTAATTAAAAATGTTGCTGAATGGTGGAGATTGAGATTGCAAAGGCGGGTACTTCGTTGGATGAGCGATTCAAAGAGACGACGTCATACCGATGGCAATACCACCCAAGGTCCTATCGACCTCTCGGTCATACGGACCGCGTCGGACCTAATTACAAGAGTTGCGTGCACTTATTTGCCTCAGGCTCTTTTGGGAGCACGCACTTCTTAATTTTTGTACCACAAAGGTCGCAAACAAGCGTAGGGCCTGCTTGATCAGCTGTCACCGACGCCTACAGACGTTTGCAATAGCAGAGGCATCAGCAATGCGCTGTCGCCCCCGTAGAAACCTTTACTTGTCTCTCTACAACTCTTGACTTTGCTGATGACCCCCTCCCCGCTCCGCAGGCACCCCCTGTTCCCCCTGCTGGCTCTGATCTTCGAGAAGTGCGAGCTAGCGACGTGCACGCCCCGGGACCCCGGCGTGGCCGGCGGCGACGTCTGCTCCTCAGAGAGCTTCAATGAGGACATTGCTGTGTTCAGCAAACAGGTGAGTTATTTGCTTGCTATATAAGACGTACAGGTCGACTTTAAAGTAATTATTGATGCCAAGTATGCTTGTGCTCGTGATAACAAAGGACTTTTACTAAGGCTCTAAATCTGAAATCGCGAAAGAATTCAGCTGTTTCATTCAAGGTTGAGTGCAGGAATGAATTTGGTGCGAGGAACAGAAGTTGATGCAAGGAACAATAATGAATGCAATGTGTAGAGCTTGAAATATTTGGTTTAAGCCCAGACTATAAATGTTTAATACAAAAATTCAGATTTAATAAACAACTAAAAAGGTCCTTACGACCAATGCTTACGGCCTATCGAACGGAAGCAAAATACCGTCGGACCACTGTACTCGAAACGCGGTTCCCAATTTCCCGACCGAGGCAATAATTTGATTTCGTTTTTAGCGCCCGGAAAATACCGAAAAACACTGCTGGGGCGCGCCAAAAATCCGGTGCTCTGTAATAAAAATCCATGCTACCCCAATTCCATTCCATACACAAAACCCATTCAGCGACGTACGAAAATTACTCTCAAAAGAGAATTCCGGGCTGAATAACTTTGGGCGAGCGCACCTGCTTCCATTACCCATCAGAATTAAAAAGTAAAAAAAGAGAAAAAAAAGCGAGGACGAAAAAACGCGCGAACGCATTCGGATATTAAAATGTCGCGCACAAAATGGCCACTCGTAAATCAGTAGCCGCAATTTCTTCGGCATAATGCTTTAATAACTATAAAGTGTAATTAGTAACGGTAAATCTGCGTGGATTGGATTGCGATCGTAGGCGTCGCGATATCGATTGTTTACGCGCTTTTCCGTCTCGCTATTTGCTCGATTATAGTCTCGGTTCAATCGAGAGTGCTTGTTTGTACGCAAATTTGATCATGGAGTAAATTAACTCGCCCCGTTCCGATCAGAATCGATTGGACTCGTTTCCGTTTTAATTTTTGTGATGCAACTGCGATTGAATTGATTTGAAGTACAGGCGACGACGCGGACAACCTGCGCCATTGTTGTTTCTATGTTTCTTACGAATTGGTGATTTATGGCGGGAGACAATGACGTAACAAAACAAAACGCCGACTATGAAATCAATTAGGAATGCATTGGAAAAAAGTGTCCCTTTTAGAAAAAAGTGCGCTCTTCTCGGAAGGTCAACCTATTATTTTTAAGCACTGTGTTGCCTGTGCCCGGAGGAAAAAAAATTGAACAACTCAGTAGAAAGTGCGGTCCGTAAACAGCCTTTAACAAGTATTTCATTACGCAGCCCCGGTAATAACATGACGAGGCAAATCGGAATACTAACACCTATTATTTGGATAACAAAAAAGAGCGGCAAATGGAGTCATTTTATAACAATTCGGTTCGTAAAACAGGTAATCTGGATACAAACCGACAATCAAGGGCCGCGTATTTTTATAAATTTATTATACCGCAATTACATTGTGGGTTTTCCATTTTTTTACAACAATAGGAATAACAAGCGATGACATGTTGCGGTCGATTGCAATTTAAAAAAGAGACGTCTCACCAAAAAGTTTTTGTATCGGCCGCGTTGTCGGAACTGTCGGAAGTGACTTTGTAACGGCGTGTGTCACTGTTGAGTTTCACTTTTTACGGTTTATTTATAAAATATTGTTATTGATTCGTTATCAGTCAAAGACTTCATTGTCTAGTAATTATTGAAATTAAACTGTAGTTATATCGGTAATGTTGTGAGACGTAGTGACCCGGGGACCTGCAGCGATAAAGTCGCCGAGATAGACGGCGCAGTGTCATGGAACTGACCACTCTCTATGTTATGTTATTAGTACTTTGTATTGACGGTTATCAACAACTCTAACAGGAAACTAAGTGGGAAAATATGCTATTTTGTAATTAGCTTTTCAACGGGTGCCTGCCGTGGTGACAGTCGATAAATAATAAAAAATCAGTAGTTATTATTATAGCATGTAATGCAAGCGATAGCGCCATAAAGCTAATATCACTAACGATTACATTGTAAAATGTCACATTTATCATGTATTTAGACAGGCGACGCGCACGGTGTCTAATCGACAGTTTTAATTACTCCAATAAAACTTTTATCGGCACCACGTGAAATCGGCGAGCGAGAACGACTCAGCCACATACCTCTCGCTCTAGCGCCTAATAAGTGAAGTCCATAACTCATCGGCACACGGGATAAATCATAAACGGGCAAAGTGTTTATTTTCGACGTACTTAATATGTTATAAATTTATTTAAGTGGCGTGCGGTGCGATTGTGGCGCGTGATTGATATAGTGGGTCGGTGGTGCGCGCGCGCAGGGGCAAGTGCGATGACATCGCGGCGCCCGGAGTCGCTCGCGATGCTGTTGCGGCTCCAGTTTTGCGATTCGTCATGCTCTTGCGTCACTTTACAGTGCTGTTCTAAGACGCGATCCTGGATACACTTTTGTCGAATAAGGTATTTGTGCAAAGGTATTTCTTATTTCGGGTAAAAAATGTTTAGGTAGGATCTGTCCGAGGTTTGCATAGTTACAAAATATATAAATCTGCTCCATCTACACAACAACTTGAGGGTCTTTTTCCATCAGGTGGACCGTCTGACCTTACCACCATAGTCAATAAAACATAAAAATCCCGTAAAATACATTCTCGGTAGCCCTCGCTACTGCGCTTCCCATATTACGAATCCCATAATCGATGGGAAGAAACAATCCTCAGTCTTGATGATATCTTCATTTTCCCCTAACCTTAAAGTAACCACATCCGTTTCCAAGTGGGAATCGCTATTGTATATCGATCGAGGCGCGATATCGCCAGCGGATCGATAGCTACAATTGTCAATTAACATAGTTGCAATTAAAATACAATTACTCGTACAGGCTGCTCCGCAAAAACAAGCGTATTGTGAGACAACGCACCGCTTTATTACGTGTTATTAGAAACACATTAAATGTGTGTGTCTTAGGTTAGTTCAGTACGAAAGTCTCGTTCTGCCTAGTTAGGTTGAAGGTAATTAATATTTAATTATCAAAGCAAATACAATTTATACCTACCTAATAATAGTTGATTAATTTTGTATAAAATACAGACTTCTTAATAAGCACGAAAGGATAAAAATTACACAAATAAAATAAATAATCTGTCATTGATAAATTAAATTACATAAATTGAGCTAAAACTAATTTAAGAATTCTTCCTTTACATAACTCATTTAACAGTTTTGTTTGATGTATAAAAAACTAGGTATACAATAAAAATAATAATTACTTTACCTCAATGATTTAACTGAAACTGCCCTAAAAAATTAAGGACCTAGTCTATTGGATATTACCTAGTATTACCCTAGTATATCAACCCATTGCATTCTATAACCATCCTTTATCCCATTGCAATCTACACGCATGTCTCATTAGACTGTCTTATCGACGCGCGATGCCACAGTGATTGTACAGTGCCTACTCCGCAATTTTCCTTTTAACATTTCATAAATTAAACGGCAGTAATAAGACGTCTTAGAAGGTCAATTATTAATATTCATTGAGCTCCGCTAATAGTAGATCTGGGTAATGAGGCTTGTCTACTGACGACTCAATTTTTTATTATTAATAGCTTGACGTGTTGGTAGAACTGTTTTATGTGAGCTGAAATAATGTAAAGGCCAATAAATTGATGATTAACGTGTTTAAGATAAAAATATATATGGATAAATTAAAGATAAGAATATCTAAATCTTGTGCGGTACAAAAATAGAAATGAATCAATAGAAGAATGAATAAATTTAGAAACTACACAAAACTTGCAAAACATATCGATGGCTAGCTCGAAAATAACTTAATTATATATACAAAATGAATTGCAAATGATTAAAGTGCTAAGATATCCCAAGTGACCCATGCTTTAACGGACGTTGTAACAATTTAATTTAATATGAACGTTGGGTCGGAATGACATTTAACTATCTAACCTGGTCTAGGTAAACACGTTTCTAGGTTAAATTAGACGGGTGAGGCTTATCTAAGACCTAAAGGTCTAGACTTACTCACAACCACGTCTTCATTAAGCTTACCATTACTTGTGGATTGTTTATACATAAAACATATTTTAAATATATTCAATAAAAATAAAAATAAATAAAATTAGTTTCTATAAAAATCTAGTTATGATGTAATACTATAATATTAACTACCTATTAGGTATCTGAATATCTTTAGCGTCACCCACAAAATATAATAATTAAAACTTAGACCAAATAATTCATCCAAATATCATTTACCCCAATCTATATTACAACTATGTAACTGTCATGCTCTGTTCATTCGTAGTTCACCCAACACAAACGAATAACACTAGAGCTGGCAGGCTACGTATTATCTAGTACATCGCATGTACGTCCCTAACAGTTGTAGTAAACAGCATAATTGACTCCGAGTCAGTTAAACGACACTCATCGGCAATTATGTCCATGTTTTCTTACGGTTCACGCTAATTTCCCTCGGTTACGAGGCTCTGTGTTTGATTCCAGTGCTTGTGTGTTGAAATGACAATTTGTAGTGTATTTAGTATTATTTACCCATGTTCTTTTTGTTGTTCAGTGGCGTGGTTGACGCGTAATCATTGTCCTCAGGTTAGAATGGTTTAATGGAATGGTAAGTTGTCTTCACTTCTTCCTTCTACTGCTTTCGGGTTTGTGTAAGGTACCAGTATTAGGTATTAGGAAATCAATGATAAAGAAAAAGATCAACTAAGTCAGGCTTCTCTTTGTTTAAATGTTTGTCTGTAGTTTTGATTTCAGAATTTTTTGTCTACTAGAATTTGCTGGCTCTACGTCCGCTTAGGATAGTATTCGTTCTGCGACAAACCTACAAATAGACATTTTCTTATTCTGCATGAGAATATGTATGAATGTGGAAGAGGCAAAAAAGGTGCATAGTCTCTGCTCCCCCTATGGGATACTGGCGTGAGTGTATACGTATATGTGTGTATAAATATTTGTAATAGATAGAATGAACGTGCCATAAGGCATATTTAGACTAACCTACCCATCCTTTTCATATAGAGAATTTTTTCATGAATAGGAAATTTGTGTTTGACATCTACATAACCCAGAATATGCCACATACAATGAAGCTATCGAGGCGGTTGCTTCTAACAATTAAACGCTTATTATTGCAATCAACGTCTTGATTAATACGAAACTTGTCTCAGCTCAAAATACTTTGCCACGCGTGGCGCTAACTAATGCCGGCCTGTTAAAAAGTAATAAATAACCCAACAACTACGTGCTATGAACAGTTTCTTAACATTAGTACCGAGGAAGCTTGTAATTACGCGAAGCAGGGAGCGCCGCGGCAAAAACATATAGCTGAGACGGATGAGCACCCGCGCTGATCTATTTGCAGATATCTAGTGATTTACATCTATGTATGGTGATTGAAATCGATGTACCTATAGTTTGTAGGAGTCCGTGGGTAGCCTGAAGGTTAAACTGAACCTTCTTGCTGGAAAGACAACCTTGAAATAGAGGCTCTCTTTTACAGTATTTGTCACCCAGCAAATTGTTTTTCCACCAGACAATTGATCGCCATATCACAAGTCGGTGGTGCCACATGTGGCGTTGCAAGAGTAATATTTTTTGCCTCAGTTATGAGGAAGTAAGATATGATTAGAGGCATTAGGCGTGAAAGAAACGTTGGCCTATTATGGTTGAGAGGTGATCGATGTATATTTGTTATAGGTAGTGCAGAACCCCTCATTCTGTACCGACTTCCTCTTAACCTCCGAGCGTTTTACACCAATTAAAAAGGTGGTCGGGTAACCACCAGCGCTCCCTTGCAACACGTCCTCATAGACACCGCGTTTGCCATTATGCCACTGACAGTTCACAAGAAGCGACATTGTCCATTTGTTTACATCTGTCCACGATTCGTTTGACGCGAATAATTGTCAATTGTCACGGGATTTGGATGCGCAATTTAACTTCTTTGTCGCCGTGATCCAATTCAGCGTTTCGCGCCGAAACGGCATAAATAATGGCGGATCGATCGGCAGCTGCGCCGGCGCATGGCTCGCCGCGGTATTCATTAGCCGCGCGCGCTAGAGTGGAACCGCGATACGATACGTTTTTTGTCTCTCGCTCGCACGCAGCACTTGCATTTTTTTTACCGACAACGCATCGGCGATTTCGTTTTATCGTCCCCATCGAGTGGTTTTTGCCGTTTGGCATTCCTTACGCATCTTGTTTCGGGTTCGTTTGTGGATAAAGATTGTAGATACTCTCGGTTTCGTCTCCAATTTACGTGGGAACGGCCAGGGACGGCCCGATAATCTCAGTTTCGGCCCAACCGCATTAATGCTTTTCTCGACTTAACACGTCTTAACAATAATAATTCTGAAGCCAATCGACTCTCGCCTAATTATAACTTCGTCATAACCATAAGCAGACACTTCGACGAAAATTAAAGAACACACATTTGCTGTGTATCGACATTAAACGCGACGCCTCAACAAGGTCATTGCGTCCACATCTTTTCAATTCGCTGCAATTGCATCTCGTGTTTGTAAATGAAAAGAAAAAAAAAACAGCAAAAATAAATGTAGTTTGTTCGAGTGCGACTTGAGGTTAATGTAGCGTTATCGTGAGTGCAATAACATGTGTATTATATTACGCCGTGTTCTGCCGGGTTCACGGGAATACATGTCATAAAGGTCTTTATTTATTGACACCAGAATTTTCCGTTCCAAAAACTAAGAAAGCATTTGAATAGCCATTTAACCAGACTCACGGCAGCGATTTAAAATGGAATTATGTAACATAACCTCCATTTAAAGTAGGCCCAATACGCGACCTAATTCCAATACGGCCAGATAAAAGTTAAACATAGACAAACAGACGCTGCGCCCTGTTTCGTTGAACCTTCGCGCGGCGGCCAGTCAGCGGTAGCGTGCCTCGCTCAATTAGTGACTGACGCTTTTTTGTTCGCTAAAACCACATTAATAAGCCAATGGACGGACATTACTTTCAACACATTGGATACTCAGCGGTGGAATACGCGATTGCATCGACGGATGCGCCCCTTGCCTCGTGTCGTACGAAGATTATTACTGCGTATTGTTTTATTTATTGTCATACTGTAAAATTCGTTTTTCGATTTGTTTTTAATTACTCGAATTTAAAATTTAAATGAAAATGAAATCGTTTATTTGCTTTGCCTGGGTAGAGAGAAAGTGCATTTGTATGAAGAAATAGAACATAAACGAAAACAAAACAAATTGGTCCAAGGCCCAGCTATGGCAACTAGTGAAACCAGCAGCCGCTGTTATTCTGCCATAGCCGTGTGTAATCCTAGTAAATTTTTAATATAATGATATAATAAACAAAATTTGTAATAGGAACAACATTACTAGACACATTTTACGTTT
The DNA here is from genome assembly GCA_907269095.1 of Blastobasis adustella. NCBI lineage: Eukaryota > Metazoa > Arthropoda > Insecta > Lepidoptera > Blastobasidae > Blastobasis > Blastobasis adustella. The sequence goes on along the minus strand of OU026136.1, from coordinate 1,630,823 downwards.
AGAAAACCATGCCTCCAGCCAGTGGGTCATCCCAGTCTGTCCACGAGTCCGCACTAGTAAATAAATACACATAACTGGACGTCGTTCAAAGGCTACCGTGTACGGATTGCGTCGTATTATTGAAATTCGCAAATGGAACGCCAAGGGGCGCGGGAATTAAAATTCATCTGGGGGTTCCAGATTTGAATACGCCAATCGTGTCGCGGTACCGGCTGATTGGTCAGTGGGCTTTGGATGCGTTCAGTGGGGTATAAAATTAATCCAGGGAACAGTTTTGGGTATTTACCATTGTAACTTTGTAAATAACAAGGTATAATGGCGGGTTACATATTAACATACCGGTTTTGGTCGCGTGAAATTTGAGGGTCTGAAGACTATCAATAGTACAACCCTTATTTCCGACAATTAAAAATCGCTATAACCCGCAACAGTATATTGAATTAAAAGAATGCCAGTCGGAAATAACATTATCTTCTAACCAAAACAGTAATTCTATCCTAAACAAACTAACGCGCGACAACAATCATAATCAACGCCACGGAGGGCGCTAGGTATTTATCCAAGACGTCAGTATTTCATTTCCACAGTGGCGGCATGCTAGTTCCTTTGCCCACCACACTCACAATCACACTGTACGTACACAATGTTAGCACAACCAGAACAAGTCATCATATCGAGCCATCGCATCAATTAATGATGTTTTATGAAAACAGCATTCTAAATGGCGAGATTTTTAGTGTCTCAGAGCGATTAGCCTGCAGCGGTGGGCAGCAAAAACCCTGCCGGTTGCCGCCCGGTTTTTTGCCGCCCGCTCTGAGGACGCTTTGGCCAAATGGGTATTAATTCGCGCCGGTTAATAATGACATAAATACAGTAGGTGCGTGCCTTATAGGTACAGGGTGTGGATGTACGTAGTGAAGTCTCGAATGGTGATAAGTGATAGCTGATAATCGAAATGGATATTCCCAAAGGTTGTTTGGACGAGATCGCTGGAAGCGATCTCTCGATAGGAGCGATCTTTGGACGTATGTATATTTTGCTGATTCTTGTGTATTTATATTGTCCTTGAACTATGAACAATCAAGAGATTTTATTTGTTTTATAAATGTGTAAAACTGTCTGTTTTCACGGCTAAACCGCTAAACAGATTTTGATAAAAATGGACAAAGAGATAGATGATATCATCTCAATCCTCATAGGTTCTTTGTTTTGTCTGGTTTTTGTTAGATACTTAAAAATTAAGAAAACTAATCTCGTAATCGAAAAATAGTACACTTAGTAGATATTATTGGCGACAGTTGCCGCTTTCCATCAGCTGAACCATTAGCTCGTAACTGAGTAGCAATCTGTGCAAAAATCTCTTTGCACTGAAGCAAAATCAGCCTGTAGATAGTAATGGCGGAGGCCGTAGCATTCCGCGACACGTTCACGATCCACTCTCGCGCATGTCTCACACGCCGAAGGGGGGAAGGGGGTTGGGGAGGGGTGTCCATACAGTCCTTTTAACACGTCCACACTCCATAATAATTAATTACCAGCGGTCCCCTGTGGGTTTCACCTGTTTGACTTTCGCAATCTAGGAATCTGGAGCCCATTAGAACGGGCGACTGCTCGACCATCCAATTTGACTAATTTGGATGGTCATGTTGGCGTTAATGGCGCGGTAGTGCTCTCGCGCGTAAGGGACCGGGGTCCCTTGACCATGATCAAAGATTTGGCAAATCAGGTCAGTTAGAGTGGAGCGACTGCCATCTGACCTCTGTGACCCCGTTAACAGGGAAAGCTGACAAGATTGGATCGTAGTTAAACATTCAGTCGCCTGAATGTGCAGGTTTCATTCACCGTTAAGAGCATCAGTTAGTGTGCATAACTCAGAAACGAGTCATTAGTACATGGCGGCACTGGGGTTTGAAACTGGTACCTTGGGGTACGAGTCGGACCCAATTAACTATTAGGCCACCGACGCTCCAATTTGGATATTGCTTCTATCTATATCTGTAAAGTTTCCACCAAATAATGTCCATACGGAATTTAATCAAAAGTGTGTAGTAACAACGTCATTTATTAGCAATACGTAGGTACTTTTTGTTGACAAAATTAATCAATTAATTCCACAACTTAGTGTACTACTTACTTATTGTTTATGTTCGCAGTCGTGAATGCTAAAATTTAAACAAGATTTTGCTAAAAAATTATCATTCGATTGCATAGTTCTGTTGCGGTAATTCTTTTCGAATAAGAACTCGATCTTTAATCCTAGCTTAATATACTCGTAATTTAAATAAATACTTGATCTTAAACAACGACTTATGATATTAAAATGTATGTACCTGTGTACTTAACGAGAATGGCTTGAGGAAAATTGTATGCTTTTACGTCATAAGAATTCTAAGTAAAACAGATTTCTATGAAATTCTTAAGTACATAATAATTATGGCAAGAGATTTGACTTATACAGCCTGACTCATTGAACTCGAATCAACTATGAAACTATAAAGCATTTGTTCATAAGAGTGTATTTACTATGGCACCTAAAATATACAATAACGAACCTAAATCTGTAAGGGAATGTGAATCTATAACTCAATTTAAATCGAATTTGAAGAAATTACTATTTCTAAAATGTGATGATACTTTCTTTGATGTTTATTAGACTCTACTATTTAATTGTTAATTGTAATTAATTACTTCTGACTTATAATGTTATGTTATTGTTTAATTAATTTTATTATTATTGACATAATTAATGTATTATCTATAGCTTTGACATAATATTTATGACTTCAAGCAATTTTGTGCATTACAAGTTACATACACATGTTTACAAATCAATATTATGAATTATACTATAACTAAAGAAAAATAACCTTTTTACCTTTGTATTATACCAGCTTAGTAACCAATATGACTCTACATAGAGCATCATGACTACCTACTGTTACTTTTATACGAATGTAACATACACAAATCTATCAAAGACACTTTATGGAAGTTTTGTGTGAAAGATAAAAATCAAAACATTCTTCTGCTCCCAACTCTTCAGGGATCCGCAGACTGCGTGTCACATTTCCGTACTAAAACAGACGGACCCCGCCACAGCCCCATCGATCGCTTTAACCTGAACGTTTATACCGCTAGAAATAATAAAAAAAATACTCATTATGTATTTGACAGCAGGGACGGGAGCAAGTAACATGCCCCACCGTAACGTGACCCCAAACACCGCCTCGGCTACTACAAAACTCAATACTAACCAGCCAAATGTACGAACAGTGAGAGGTCTATGTTAGCTGGTAACTCTACCGCTGGCCAATTTATAATGAGCTCTACATTTTTTTGTGTATTATTGCATTGTGGCTCAAGTTATTTTGGTGTGTAAATAAGGGTAGGTTACTGGTGCGGGGTGCGGCGGGGGGCGGGGGCAGTCAGAAGCAGCTGACGTGGATTAGAGGGAGTTTTTACCTACAAACAGGAGGGTAGCTTGTATATTTTTGGCTCTACCTAGAGTATGAATGGTGGTTGTGAATAGGTATTTTGTGAGGTGTAGGTATTTGACTGCCTACCCGATTCAACGAAAGTGTACTTAACTTATTTTGGTTTGGAAAGATCTGGATGTGCTCTACAGTTTTTAATTAGGTGATGATGGCCTGTTAAGTCAGAATGGAAGGATATAGGTTGTCTATATTGTGTATAGGTATTTTCGCTTAGAAAACTAATCTATTTTCCAAAATAAACAATGCCATAGAGCTGTGTTAGCATAAACTCTACATTCGCATGGGAAGGGAATCGCATCGACAACCATTACCAATGTAGAGGGCATAGACAATGGGCCCCTCCCTGGTTTATTGAAATTAATGTTACTGCAGTGATAATACAGTTTCCGTGCTCTACTGCATACTATGTTGTGTATGGATGTGTATGTAGTCTCCATGCTGGGTCCTCCAATGGATTAATGACCCGTGCAAACTCGACGTTTTTAATTGTCATGTTTGTATGACGTAGTTCTGTATTTTAGTATGGGAAATTATGTCAATAGAGTTGGTATTACGGTTTCATCCTTATTATACTATACGTCGTATGTATAAAAAAGAGTCGCTTTCCGCGTTTGTCTATTTGTATGTTTCCGCTAATTCCCCCTAAAATACGCTACAGATTTTGATTTAGTTTTCATTGTCAGTTAGAGAATTTCTTCCTGAATGTTTTTATGTATAATACATATATATTATACTAAAGAAAAGCCTAGAAAACCTACGCTAAGCCGGGGCGGATCGCTAGTTACGCATATTTTAGTTTCAAGAATGTATGACTTACTTGTATTTAAATATAAGAACTACAGTGCAATTACAACTACTACAGTGCTCCTAAACTACTAACTGAATTGTATCCGTTCTTAAATTTTATTAAACTATTGTTATTCCAACTCAATAACTTATACTAGTTACTTATAAATTATAAATTCATACAAAATAAATCGTCCGAGCGTTTGTGAAAGAATATTCATAAATCATAATGAATTATATATGCCCGTTTTAATCCTAAACGAACAAACATGCGTACGTTTCAATACAAATATATTTTTTATGTGAAATAATCCGGGTTTTACAGAATCCGGATTAAAATGCCGGACGGAACATCTGCCGTAATAAGATGAGAGAGTGTTTCCTAAACATATCGCATTTGATATTATCTATTGTAAGATTTTTATGACGACCCAAACAGAATAATGTACTTTTGAACTGTGCTATTGAACATATTCGGCGACCTGATTGTTCAGTTTTAACATGTCGGTCTGCCGGTGGTCGGGTTCTACTCCCGGCCGAGCAAAAATTGAAATTATGAATTTAAACTTATTTTACGGGTCTGGGTGTTATATGTATAATAAGTATGTATTTAAAGGTGTATGAGTAGTTTATCAGTTAGCTAAGTAGGACACATAACACAAGCTTTGCTTACTTTGGGGCTAGAAGGCGCCCAAGCATTGTTATTTATTACGCACGCTGCACATTTTCTATCTGCCGATAGCGTAGCCAGGCTCATAATCAGTATGAAGAAGTACAAAATAAAGCAGCCTTCTGCGTCTGTATGGTCGCATATCCGCCAACTATATTTTGATAGAGAAAATCCGAGAACACCTATACGGATCCAGGAGTACGCAGAACAGTAGTAGCAACCCTGCTTTTATAAGTTTTAGCAGTAAACGTCGCAGATATTTGTTTTGTGCGTAATAGAAACCGTTACAACATAAAATACAAGTATTTCGAAACTCATGTAAATTAAAATATTGAGCATAATTCCCTCAGTGTTTGTTCGAAACGTCATATATTTTATATTTTAATTACTTAAACGGTAAGCGGATTTCTTCTCTACTTATTGTCTAGACTAGACTTTCTACACTTTCCATCGTATACATCCATATTTATTGGAAATATTCCACGGAATGGTAAGTTCACCACTTAGGTACATTATTTCTGCACGAGTTTTACCATATGTTTATGACGTTTTGGTTTCTATATTAATGACAGAAAGCTTATTTAATTGTTTGCAAACATATGCCGGGCACCCGCATTGTCTCCGCATAGTAATCGTGTCGCACCCGCACAGTCATCGCGTCGTGTGCGCGCCAATAGGGTACAATGCGCGGTTTCCGTCCGGTTGCCACGCGGTGACTATGCGGGCACGACGCGTACGCGTTTGCTGTCCGGTTTTTAAGCAGCGAAAAATCAAACTCTGAGGAAGTAGAATTGATTACGATTATCCATACATAGACTCAAATATTTTCTAAATTACTGAACCAATTTTAATGAAACGAAACTAATAACTGCATCGAAAGAAAGAAAGAAAGGACATTTATTAACACAAACAACAACATCACAACATTGAAAAAGATACTAGAAAACATAAAGACATAAAAATAATACAATTATAAGCAGAACATAAATTACACAGTGCCGACGTAAATACCTATCTGATTATTTATTTATTGTGTAGTGTAATAGATAATGTTTTGTGTAAAGGGACCTCACTCAGCATAATGCTCCGGCGTGAACCGGAGCGCTGGTTTTCAGTGAGACCTGCATCGATTAAACTGGCTTACGAAAAAAGAAAACGCATCAAAATAGGTCCATCCATTCGAGATCTACGACGCCACAGAGACACAGATACAAACGTCAAACTTATAACATCCCTATCTTCCTAGACAGGCATCTTCGGCCGCATCCTCACTTACCACCAGGTGAGATGGTGGTCATATGTCTGGCTAGTCTTTTTAAAAAAAAAGGTCACTTTTTTCTTCGGCGGTTAAAACCCACTCTAAAATGAATCACTCTGTACATGTACTCCTCTAGCTATGAGTATGATACGTCTAATGTCGTACCACGACGAATAAACTAAGTAACTAATTCCACATAAGTCGGAAGCAATCAAGCTGTCAGAATAACTACCGGCTATCACAGGGGTTGCAGACCTTTTCAGCATTGAATATTTGAGCTCCACTTTCACATTTATAAGCGATCAAGACCTATCGTTTAGGTCCCCAGTAATTTGCTAGGTAATTTCCTAGGGCCCCTAGGTATTGAAATGATAGCTCAGGGCCTGCAATGGTGTATAATGGTGTGATTAGGTCCGCACTACTGTGCAATTAATGATGGCAAGTCTTTTGTACGGTGGTCTTTGTGAATTTTTTATGCTTTATCGATATGTGGGTGGTGGGTCACCGTTAGTGTCATGGCGGGCGACGAGTGGGCGATGGGCGATGCAATATATTTTTTTCATTGGTTGAGACAATGTTATATTATATTGTGTACGTGAAAGGATTTGAAAACTGTTGTTCTCTGGTGGCTGGCAAGTGACTTTAGAAGGGGTACTGTTTACTACATTATTACTACATACATACACTCTTATACACCCGCATTGATTATTGAGACACATCTCTTTTGCCTTTTTCACAATTTTTTATTGCATTGTATCATGGTGGAAGTGGCATTCAGGCGTCTGAATGTATAACCATGATCCAATCTGGTCAGGTTCCCCTGGTAGCAGGGTCACGGATGTCCGATGGCAGTCGCTCCACTGTAATTATCTGATCTGTCAAATCCTGGATCATGGTTAATGCGGACTCTGAGCCCTCACAAACGCGACATTAACGCCAAGACGATTATTTTATTATGATGGTAGAAGTGGTTGGTTATATAAAGTCTATTTTATATAGAATGATTTCTTCTCAGTAGCCAAGACGCCCTCTATCTCAGCCCAAACTCTACAATAGAGTCAAGAAAGGGTACAAATCACAAAACTACCCCTCAAATGGCCACGTTTGGCAAATATTTTCGCAGCACTATCAGATCAATCAAGATTACGTCCGGCAACCCTTTCGCTGCTGCATGGGCGTGTCAGGGCACCAATCAAGGGGTCGCTAACACAGACGAGGCCTGGAGGCGCGCCGAGTGTGTGAGATGTCCCTAAATGATTGATATGGTACTGATTTCTTGTTAGCTCGCCCTCATGCGTTCATTAATGGTGGTCGCTGTGTTTTTTTTGTTTAGCCTTTCTGGACGTATTGCTCTACATTATTGCTTACAATTGGAATTTATTGAATTGGGGCGACTAGAAATTAGATATGGTAAAGTGGTAAATGGTTAAACTAATTTCCCTCATTCCACTAGGATCCACCGACGATGTTTCTCTGGTAGATCCATGGATATATTTTTCCTTTTCAATCCACCTGTGGTCATTTTAATCGTACTATGTAATTTTTAACGATCTACGCTCCTACCCCTACTCGTCAAGACATGGGTACAATGGGTCTACACCAGATTAGAGCGACGTATTTCTTGCCTAGCAGACCAACATACTACAATGCTCTAAGGGCTCCTCAAACATCATGCTGTCTCTTTCAAATCTTTGACATTCAAAAGGGCATGATATCTAATGAGCGCTTAAAATTAAGAGACATTCGAGCAATCGGGCGTAAGATAGGCTTAACAAACATTTGGAAAAAAAGAAAATCTAATGAGAAGTCAGTACCAAGCTCTTATTTACCTCATTCTACACGGCTCTACCCTCAAATTCGAAAAAAAATACACATTTTTCCAATCTGAAGCTCTACTGTAGAGTTCCACGCCAAGCAATTTTAAATAAAAATCCTCCTACCACCCGATCCCTCCGTTAGAAATTAACTTTAAAAATCGTATTAGCGGGTAGAAACACAGCGGCACCCGCAGATAACTTATTAAATGCCGCCCCATTACTGTCAAAAGCGACCCCGAGGAGGGGCGCGAATTAAAAAAGGGGCGGCGAATATGCTCAGCTATTCATAATGTGGCACGCATGGCGTTTATTTTAGTTAAATATTCAACTGGGTTATTGACAGTGTTTAACTTAGAGGGTACAAAGTGTCTGAGATAGGTTTTTTGTAATGTTGCATGTGATGGTAAATTTTATCGACGGTGGGACTCTGTCAAGCCTGAGGAGTCGGCTGGGTGGGTATGATGGGTCACACTGTCACCATCTTGGTGTTGATGTCCCCGGAGGGGCTGGGGTTCGCCTTAATCCAGATCCAGGGTTTGGCAGATCAGGTAATCACAGTGGAGAGACTGCCGTCTGACCACCGTGACCCTGTTAAAAGGCGAAGCTAACCCGTTTGGACCGTGGTCAATGTTTTCCCTCGCCTTAAGATTATCGGTTAGTGTTCAACTGATTACATAACTGAGAAATTACGAGTCGGACCCCTAACCATCAGGCCACCGACGCTCTTCTCATGTCATCGACGACATTCTACTTTACCGGTTACTACACAAAATTGGATTATCGCAAAAAATAAAATTTTACGGAATTAAAATTTAATTCAAAATGAATTAAAAAACATAACCCCTTAACCGAGATCACCTATAACTGCACTTTGCTCTACAATACGCTGCATGCTCTACAAAAATCATTTTTAACTGTTTGTTTTCTAAAGCAGCGTGTACACTTGACTTGTGATAAACATGGTCCCTAACATTGGCGTTTGTTTATTTGCCGAATGGCAGCAGCGGGCTGAAAGGGTTAACGTGGGTTAACCCTGCTTCTGTGGCAACTTTTTTAAATTTATTAAAGTGTTTTTTTTACAATGTTAAGGGTTAGATGCGGTCCTCGGTTTACCAAGGACGTCAGTTAGCTAATTACGTAACGTTATTGCCCACAGTTCTCTGATTTTGATGATTGAAATTGTTAATAAAGTTTCAGTTTATTGCAATGAAACTTTTTAGTAACTGAACCCACTAAATCGAAAAAGTAACAATGTAAATAATTGAAATCAGAGGATTGTTGGCAATAGAGTTACGTAATTAGGTTAGGTCGAGGTTACAGGTAGACCTGGTCTTTAAAAAGGCTGATGTAATTGAAGCTTTACTGGCAAATCTATCCATACCTATATACATACAGAACATTAGTTTATTTAGTTATAATAAAAAATACACTAATACCTGTATCTAAAATACCAAATATATACACTAATATCTACATATAAAATTGACTAAACTAAAACCTTATAGTTATAAATATTTTATTAACTGATGTAATGGTAGGTTACTTTTATAGTTGTTGATGAAAAAGATGAAAATTATTTTACTGTAAGATAAGTTTAACCTTGGGGTCTTCAAGTCAAGAGAAAATAGGCATCTTCTAGGAACGAATGCTACATCTTCGACCTCACCGCTTTCCATCAGGTGAGTTGAGGTCAAATGTAAGTGTTAATGGCCCTTGGAAATTATTATTTCAACATTATTGCTTTTACTTTAGCAAGAGTCGTTTCTTCTTCGATTTCAGATTGAATTATTTACTTATACTTATGAATGTCTCTTCTTCCATTTCGAGCCACATATGGTAAAAACTAAAATTTTTACCACCATTCCCACTTTGAATGGGGCCTGCTTTTTTACACCAAAAACTTTGCGAAGCGGCGCACTAGCACCACAATAGGCAAACATCGTATGAATTTAAACTGTGGAATTAGAACTTTTTTATATCTATTGTTAGGCGAAGAACACACGTCGCTTTATGACCCCTGGATTAAGCGCCTTTTGCTAAAAGACAGCTGTTTATATTAAAAAAAAAAGAAAAAAAAAGAGTTTTTTGCCAGCCAATATTCATCCATGAGATATGGTTCAAAGTAGTGCTATAAAATTTGTCGACACTGTGTTGACGTGCGTGATCTAGCGGGAAAATTTATTTTCGCTTCCATTACGTGCCCAGTCAAAACAAAGTAGGTGGGTCCGCCATAATGAAATCTTTATCTGTAACACGAAAAAAATGTCGGCCATTTATAATTTTATTAATTTCACGTCTCATAAATGAGATAACGGCTTCGGAAATGTGCCTTTTTCATTTAATAAAATGTATAATTACCTTTAACTTGATAATATTCATAAAATATGGAAGCAATTTAGGAAGTACATAATATAAAAATTACAGATAATTGACCTAAAGATACCTTAATTTATGATACCAAATTCCCGACGAATAAATATGTTTTCCACACCATAATTAATGCATAAACTAATTATAACCTAGCAATAATATACAGCTCACGCCTCAGTCTTCTATTACTGTAATAGATTGAGACGTCGATACTACGGCGGTATCTGTGCCGGGATCAGGACCTAGGTTTTACGGGCCAGGTCGTAAAAATTAAGCACTAGAGTGATAATAAATAATTTAGATAGCAAACACCTTTGCGGTAGGCGATGGCCTTTCGGAGGTGAATTTTTATCTTTTTTAATAGCTGGAATTTGTTATTATAAGCACTTAAACGGCCTACTCTTCAAGTTCAACAGTGGACATTAAAGGAATTTTTTTTGATGATGATTGTAATAATGATGTTAAAGGGTTAAATGTAACTAAATAAGAAATTTTGTTGGTCATGAAATGAACTATATGGAGAGGTTTTCCCTGGAGAGTACAACATGGAGTTCTTCAAGAAAGGGGTGAAAAGGGTTTTTGCGAAGTCAACAACGCGTGGGTGACGCCCCTGGTAATGCAAACGTCCATAGGCTGCGGTTACTGCTTACCACCAGGTAGCCCGTAAACTTGCTTGTCATCGTAGCATTAATTTTTTATTTTTCAAAATGTTATGATAGTTGACTCAAGTCCAGCCGTGGACTGATTGACTATTTATTATGATATTGTAATTCCACCGACTACTTTAAACACTTAACATTGGACACTCACACTCACAATCCCTAATCCCAAAACTGACAACAAAAACAACGATAACGACAATCGCACCAACACAACACTTATAAGAATAACAACAAAATTACGAATCCCCAAGCATCCATTCCTAACCAGTTAACTGCGTCGAAGAAAACAAACAGAAATTAAGAGACAGTTACACTAGTCTACGTGGACGGGCCGCCATTGCCCCTGAGTGAGTCATTACGTGCCACCTTTATTGCCTTCCTAATTCCCTCCCTGGCGTTCTGAACCCCTCCCTGATCGCGGTAATGGTCGAAAAACTGACCTCCAGGGCCCAAATGACCCCCCAGGGGACGGTTAACCGTGTAACTACCGAGTGCAGAGTATGTGTGATTTGCACATTGGGCTCCTTCGCGTGCCCAGTGGACAAAACTTGTCCAAGTTATTGATGCTGATTAGCTCTCGAGATGGCTATTTTGGTATCCCATCTCATTGTTTGTGAGTCGTAAAGAATTTTTAGTTCATTTGTTATAGTTTTCTAAATATTTTGTTTGTAACAATAAACTCCTTATCCTTAAAAAAAATAATTAGGTACGATTATTAATATACATTCTTTTTATATTGTCATAGTAACGAACCAGTAGAAAGGCCATCAAAGAACTTGTTGTTGAAACAGAATTTTAATTCAAGTATTCGTGTTCCTAAATTATAGGGTGCTAAACGGAGACAATGTCTCGTCAACGGCCCAAAAAAACCTTTTGACGTATCATTCGAGCCAACAATCTGTTCTCGAAATGAAAATTACACGTTACCGTCGACTGTCAAAACCGGATTACGCCCTTTTTTATTAAAATTAATAAATCAACAATCCAGGTCCGTTAGTGACAAACCTGGCATCAGAAATTACAGGTCACAAATCGTCACAGACCACGGTCATAAATCAACTGGCATTCTTTGTGCGATAAAAAAAAAGTAAGCAAATACCCCCGGCCCGTCCGTCTACCTGCCCTCGTATCTTTTGAATACTTTTCTTGTATTAAAATAAAATTTCTGAACGCACGGATTTCGGAGCAAAAAACGCACGAAAAACGCTCCTTTCGTTCCCGTTTCGTTCCTTTTACTCTGTAAGGCACTGGGCTTGCTGTCTTTGTCTGATGGGATGACGCTTCCCAGGCGTCAGTTTTGAATTTAGAATGGACTGCGAAGGAACAAGAAGATAGAACTGACTAGTTTTGAGTTGTTTTCGAAAACACTGGCTGGTTAGAGGTTAGACAAAACAAACAACCTGGAGCCCAGTGGCACAGTGCACGCTTTTGACGGCCAAAAACAACCCGTAAAACATTTATAAATTCCTGTTAGTTATGAATAATTTTCGACAATTTACATATTTACGTTCGGGGGACGACACGAACGAGCGCAAACAAAGGGCCCGGCCCACGTCTAAGTTCTTTTAATTCCGCCATAGAGACGAACAAAAGTTAAACAACCAAACCTCATTTTATAGACCTTCGTTTATGGGCCACAATATTCAGTAGGAGCCATTTTGTTAGGGATATTTATGGCATTTTTGTCCGGTCCAAGGAGAGAAATGAGTGATATTGGACGTTTTACAAGTGCGCCATAAAGACATTTGTTCATTACGTCCCTTTATTGCGGGCCGTAAACGGGGAAATAAATATATTCGCACGTCGTTGCGTCAGACCACGTGGCCGCGAGCCGCGCGCGGCAGCCGAGTCCGTCACCGCCGCCGCCGTCCGGCAGCGCACCGGCGCACGCGCACGCTATAAATAAAAATTTCATAACAGGAACACTCCATATTAATACACTATAATTTAAATTTCGAACTACTTCAGTAGCGGCCCGACGGCCAGCATTTTTTAAGATGAAAACACGAAAAAAAAATCACCTGCCGCCGCCGATCGTATAAAAAGTTATTAAATAGGAGGCGACTTAACTAAATTACAAAACCCGACCTTTGCGCATTATAGAATAATTTACCATTAAAAACTGTGTACGTCTGTCGCACGATTTTAAATCATATGTTTAGGGTTGACAAGCGTCAAAATGGCTCGGGCCGGTTGATTTATTAAAAGTTTCACGAGATCGATCGGCTGGCATCTTAGGTAGCGTCTCGGTGCTTTATTTTATCTTATAAATAGATTTTTTATTACAAATTACAGGGTACCACGTTTGGTAGCGATTTTGATGCCGTCCCCTTCCCGCGACTTGTGGTAATAACCGTCGATTATATCGTTATTACATTATGCGCTTTAATTTCTGCTAAATAGAGTTTAATCTCGGTCGCGGCGTGGACGGGATTCCTCGGCAGAGATGAGGACCTGACGAATTTAATAACGGGTTCCGTAATTTTTTCCTTGCGCGCAGGTAGCGTCGACTCTCGCGCCGCCTCGCCACTCTATCTCTAATATCCTATAAGCAAAAATTATAACATTCTCAACTGATTTGAAGTGCTATTGCGCGCGGATTGTGCGTCAACACGCGTCGTTATTCCCATAGAACGTGTGACAAAAGGGCTACATGGAGGCATTTATTCAATTACACAAACAATGCACTATTTCGCCTGAAAATGCACAAAGCGGGGACAATGTGGGCTCAGGTATACGTAACCCGTGAATAGGGAGGACGACAATTGTCACCGGACAAAGATTTTGGGACGAGTCAAAAGTTATTCTTCAAACTGTTTATTTTTAGGAGGCGCTCGTACTGGCGGTTGGGAAGGTCCCCCTCGATTTTTTTACGGCTGAATCGATTGGGATCGATAGAATAATATGTGTGGCAGCGAACTGTGTCGATGGATCGATTAAAAGGGCAGTAAAAACGCGTCGCCATGTGTCGCGACTTGTGAAGCTGAAACAACGCAGAGTCCGCACCTCCTCCCGACGGCCGGTTTTTCTGCATCTATTAAAACATAATGGGCATTTAAGCTGCCAAACATCGATACTTTTATTTTCATCGTATTCGTCTCCTCTATTTTCTTTCCTGGCGGAGATATAGAGCCTCCATTTGATAAAGGCCAGATACATATTTCCTCTAACATTGCGGGTATGTACGTAAATCCTGAGCTCATTATTATAATGGGCGGTAAAAAAGGAGAACTGAATATAACCCGCTCGGGCCCACGGCGCGTTGCTTCGACACAGAAATTGGTCGTTTCCACCCGAGGCCTCGATATCGGCAATCGCAGCTTATTAGCATTTAATTCGTGGTGTCCAGAAGTGGGGGGCCCGTCACGGGTCGGTGCCCCCCGAAATGAGGGACTTCCTCGAGGGAGGGGCCCAGTTTGCCTTCCTCAGCATTGGCCACGAATTCGGTGGAGGGCGCTTTTTTTGGAGACCATTTTTGTTTCTAATGCGCGCACAGTGGGCGGCGAATAGACCCATTATAAATCAATTGGCGAGTTAAAGCTACCGGAGCAGGTAAAGACTCGATTTTTACTTTACTATTGTGTTTCTAATGACATCCATTTTGCGTATTGTGACCCCGTCGTCCTTGTCCACAACAAAATCCCTTCAATCGACACTCACGATGCTTCAAATCCTATTAGATACAAATTGTTTGAAATAAATTAGACGTTTTTCCTTAAACAAACACACAAGTACACGCATTACTAAGTAAGTATCAACCTACGTAAACGATTCAGCTGTGGTCGTGATAGATCAGTGACCTAATCATTTGCAAATTACTGTACAATGCCCACGCAAACATGGTCGCTGCGATGACAGTGTAGAACCGGTCCACGCTGACCCGCCGCTTTATTTCACAGATCTTATCTTTTTAATAATGAAAAATAAATACTTGCAAAGTATCGCCTCGTCTTGAGATCTCGAAGTATGTGGTGATACGAGGAAAATAAACTTAATAATTTTACACTTCGCTTTTCGCGGTATACTTCGCTTCTAAGATCCATTCAGACCAGAAGAGGTGATGTACCTACTCCTAATTATGGCATTACTGGTTTTTTTATTTAATACGTCTGTATTCCTTGTTTTTTATAAATATGTACAATAAAAAATCTCGATTCTTTTCTCATGCAAAAAATAAGAAACAACAATTTTGTCCCCAGTATTAGCGCAACGGCACCACTGTGCAGCTCAATATATCATGTCATGACCGGTGCAAATAACTGTTCATTTGTAACATCAAATAATGATATAGACCACTGAAATGATACCGATTATACTATGATTACCATCCATCGGCTACCACCGCGTCCTCGGTTACCAGTTTACCATGTAACATCGTCACACATTTACTACATAACTCATTATTTTATGTAGCTACTTACCTTTATAAACCCATCATAAGCATCAGTGCTTGATTTAATAAATATACTGGCCCATATTGTTAATAATTCGCGTGTCTCTTTGTACAGAGGACAGCACATCGGGTGTTCCGGCGTTTTGGCCCGGTCTGGTTTTGGCTCGCGAGCCGAAACGCCTGATTCATTAAAAATATCTATTACTTTTCCTTAGGCATATGGGCCTGCAGTTAAAAATTAACTTGGAAAAATAAATGGACAAATAAATTAATCAGTGGGGATTTTTGGAAAAAAAGGTCTTTTATTCCCACCAGATATTGTTTCTAAATTAATTTATTTGTTCTGTAAACAAAAATAGAGAACACGAGATAGTGTAGATTTATGTTAAGTACAGAATGTCACCCGTGTGTGGATTCGATTAAACAAATCGAAATATCCAACAAATCCTACCGAAATTTTGTAAGGATGGATGTATGTTTGGATATTTATTATTCCTATCTGCAAAAACCGCGGAACGGATTTTAAAGGAATTGGAAAGCAATATAGCTCATAGTTCAGAATAGGACATAGGCTATATTTTATGCCGAAATTCCAATTTTTACGCGGACCTAGTGATATATGAACATAATTGTTTGGTTTTAATATTTACGTTCCCGAACCTGAGTTTACAACTTGTTGACTGTGCCGCATAATATTACAAAAACTCATTAATTAGCAGTCATAAATTCGTCAAAAGCAAGAAATTATAGTTCCAACTGCATGTGTCGATAAATTTGAAAACAAGAGCGCTTCGACAATTAACGTTCATAATCGATAAGTTTTAGATGACGTTTACGGCACTATGATAATCGATTCGCTTCCATACATTTTAATGAGGACTCGCTACCGGCCCAGAAAGGTCACTCCATTATAAATCTTAATGTAAACGCAGTAGAGCGCTAATTGCTTCGTTATTTATGGCCACGTGTAATATTGTTTCGGACGAAAATACAGTTTTTGCAGCAAGATTTTTCAATTTGCTATTTTAGCACGGAGGCTTTTTGCTCTGAATGCAACATTTTTTTCTCACAAAAAAGATTTTAATGTGAACACTTTGATAGTCTCTGTATACCTAATGTGTTTTGTTGAACTTGAAAACAGAATAATTTGCCGTTAAAATTCGTTCTGTCTTAGTATTTCGATCTTAAATTCACTAGTTACGTATAAAAAGTCAGGTTATTGTCAGAAAAATAAAAACCAGATAAAAACATGATAACAATTTTTGTTAGATATTTTTTTCACTTAACTTCTATAGTAAGCAGTAAGCTTTCCCTCATTCGCAGCAAAGTAAGTTTACTTTAAATTATAGTCATTTTACGATGTAAATATTTCATTTGTGATACAATTAAATGTTTCATATGTGTATCTGTCTGTTGGTAATTAAGTCGTGAATACTAAATGAAAACATATTTTTAATAAATTTATGTTTTTTTTTTGTCCATGACCCTCGCAAACATGGCACAGTGGGTAGTAAAAATGATTGAGGTTTTACAAAAAAAATAACTTTTCTGTTTCATCTTTTAACTAAAGCAAATTATTCTTAATTTATTTAATTAACAGCACATTCCAAAAAACTTAAAAACATCTTCGGACGTAATAAGTACGTTGTAACGTGTAATAACTATTAACGTTGTGACTAATTATTTTTAGTTGTGTAAGTAATTAGCAAAAGAATATTTGGTTTGCTTAGTATTTTTTTTAATTGCGTGGCAGCCAGTGCGAGTCAATATAACATCTTCGGAATTAAAAACAGACTGGAATATAAAATAAAAAAAATCCGACCAAAGCTCGTATGCATGATAGTATCACATTTCCGGTCAAGTCGAGTTTATGTGTCGAAAAAAAGTGTTCTTAAGTATGACCAAAGATTATGTAAGGAGCCAGACTGGACATTAACATTTGTAAACCTAATATTTGTTGTATTGTTTACAATTCAAATTATTCATTAACATACCCAACCAACCGATAAAATTAAATATCAATGGCGTGTATGAGGATTGTTGAAAAATAAAAATGCCCTACACACACTTGACAGTTTCCAAACACGAATTATTTGCATACTTATTATACCAAACCAACAGACGTCCCCTAAAATTTTCTAATCAACCCAAAAGGATAATTGTAGTATTTGGTAATGCCGATTAAAAGTGTGACGTACAGACAAATATCTCGTCTGTTGTCTCAGTCTATGGTATGCGGGGGCAGCCAACCGAGAGAGCATTTTATTAGCCACGTACAAGCATTACAACCTGGCTGCGCCCGTCATTAATCTACCGGGGAAACTGGCCGTGTTATATTCAAAATTATATGTAGATACCGTCTGTCTATGGTGATGAATGTATATGTATGTGATGGACACTTCTAGGTGCGAGTGTACTTGGTGCGAACTGCCTCTGTGATTGGACGAGAGTGATCTGGATGTACAGTTTGGTATTTAGAATTGTAACGTGATTTTGGTGAATAAGTTTTGTTATTGTTATTGTTACTCTTGATGTTTTGTAATTTATTGTAATGTTATTGAACCAATGTTTTCTTCCGCAGATACGCCAAGAAAAACCTTATTACATAGCGGACCCCGAGGTCGACTCATTAGTAAGTATACCGCCATTATTATTTTATTACCATACCACAGCATTCTTTAATCTCCCTATAGATAAATAATATATCCCTGAATCAGTTTAATACGCCATAAAATAGTAAACATTTTATAGTTCACCTCTCGAGCGACCGAATAATTTACGATTTGATTAGTTAAAGAGCTGTCCAAAACTGACCACAGCTATACGAGAAATATTTCTCGGAACGACAAAATGGGGAATGAGATTGAAAAAAAAAACATATTATTGTCACTCATAAAAAGCTGAATCGCACCGTGCGCCTCCCGCGGCTAGCTTGGACAAAAAGTGAAATAATAAAAACAAGATGGCGGCCACCCACCGCAGTCGTTCGACACGGGTACTTAACCGATTTTTAACAAATAAAATCTAAGCCATTACGAATTGCCGGGCGCGGCGACGCTCGCTGTTTGACTTTGTCAGGGAAATTCATTTTATCAGCGCGCGCCGTGGAGCGCGTAATCGGTGCGGCGCTTACTCACTGCTCCCACTGATCGCGGGGACTGCTGACAGCGATCTTCCGAAACTGCTTACGCCGATCACTGATGGCCCCGCACTAGAATACCCTGTGTCATGGATTACAAAGATCAGCAACACTCAGATTTGGAACACAAATCGAAATTCTTCACTTCATATTCCGCCCGGAATATTGTCAATTCGACGTAGTGACCTTTGTGCTTACTGTGTGGAATTGTGGCAGTACTTTGCCTAAACATGACAGTATTGATCTAACGCAAAGAGCCTCGTAAACCAAAACACCGAGTGAGAAACAGTAGCCTGTGACGCCATAAACTAAGTTGTCAGCGTTACCTGCTCCAGCTTACTGATAAGCGTCATTCATGCACTCGAAGCTTAAACTAACCACTAGATAACGCAGCCAAACAAACCCAACGACATCCGGGCTCTAAGCAAACTCGGCGTCGAAAAATAGGTAAATTATCTTGGAGTTTTTGTTGCGCGCGCATGTGACATGTGGCGCGGCGCGTACGCACATGGCCGCGCCGGTCCAGTTGTTGTTCCAGCGTTAACACTGTTTGATCGCCCTAAAGATGTGTGCTCTCCAATTTCTCGATATGTTCAAACAAAAACTTTGTCAGTTTTTGCTCCGTTCGATCAACCCCACGGAGAGCTCGACTTTTTGCCGCGGTATATGTTTATCAGTCCACGTACTCCGGCAAAAACGCCATTCAGACTACCGCAATTGAGTTTTCAATAAGTCTTTTGAGCAGCCTCCTTCGGGGCAATTTACTTCAATTTAATTAACATTTCTCATTGCCTTAACGGGGCTGCTTGCGAATTATGTCCGCGGGAGCCTTGTACGGTTGCTTGGCCATATGTCATCTTGTTACTTTTAGTGGATGCTTTTGTCAGAGGTTCTTTCATTTACGGTTTATTTTTGTGAACTCTGGGCGTTCCGACAATGCGCTGCTCGATGCCCGAGGGCGCGCGGCACGGCAGTTGCATACTCTGTGGTTGCGTCGCCAGTCGACTCCGGCGCAGCGAACGCGGTTCTTACGTCACCAACCTCCAATTCCGACCCGATGCTCCGTTAATTTAGTAGCTTTTGTGCGCTCACGTCGTTATTTCTGAACCCTATTACGGTTCCAATGAATTCTTTAGTATTAATCAGCCGCCATTGAGCACAATAATAATGCTCTCTGATTCGACCATCTCGACCTTACGCTTTCAATTTTGATATTCAATTTCTTAGTAATAGCCTACCTTGAAGGTTACTAAGGGGACATGATTATAATGAACTCAGGTCCGTTCTCAATTAATACTATAAAGGTCATATACGATCTTTATTCACACAATAAATTTCAACACCAAGGTGGTCTCCACGGATTAGCCTGAAGAATTCGCCCAAATCAAGTTGTGTTTACCTAACTTCCATGTCGTTTTAAACTAACAGCTTTGCATTAAAACTAACACGATCTATTGGTTTTATAGTAGAGCTAACAGTATCTATTGACCCATTTGGCTGCATTGGTCACGGTGGTGGTCGTGGCTTGTGGCAGGCTGTTTGCCTCCGTCACATCTGTGTTTGCCGCAGCCTTCGAGGCATTAAAGTCACCAAACAATGTCGAACTAGTAGCGTTGGTGCTTTGTAAACAACTCGTGTTGTAGTCTTTTGGTTTTGCTATCTGGAATCCTCTACAAAGATAGTACATATTGTCTATTTCCTTTTGCATTTTTCATAAGACGCCAATTCAAAAGTCCAACGGAATAATGTAGTAAAATAGCTGGCCAAATAAGTTCCTTCCCAAGTCAAACTTCCCGAGCTTGTCAAAGGAATTACATTCGAAAGTCAGAGATAGCTCCCCCGAGCAAACAGGCTCGGTGGCAAGTGTACACAGAGTTAAACATATTTTTATCTGGCTCGGGGACGTCAACGCTGCCTGTGTAAACAGCTGGGGGAGTGTGGTTTTAATTGATATTGCCAGCTCTGCTGACGTTATGGCCGCCTGGTACTTCGGTTGGGCTTTATGATGACTGCGCTGGTTTAGGGCTAAAGCTACTGGAAGTAAAATATATTTGACGATATGAGTGGTTCGGTTGGTTAACATGTCGGTCCGCCAGGTAGAGGTACCGGGTTCGATTCCCGACCGGGCAGAAATTGAAATGATGAAGCTTTGCTTACTGTGTGGATTGTTAAAGCATATTATTATTTATATCTTGGATTTATTCCACCAGTTTAACCAGGATCTACATCAAGTAGGACCTTTAGTCCTACGTTTAGTCCGGTTAGCGCTTGAAATCAGAACATACCGGACACCGGACCGCCAAAAAACGAATTAGACTCGAGATAAAAATCAAAACAGCTCCTACGATCTCCGAAATAAACCTAATTTCTCGTTTACTATTCATGAGATAACAATCAGTACAGTCTCAGTCTCAGGCCACTGACAAATGGGCGCGAGCTTCTGACAAGGAGTCTCTGCTAACAACTCTGCCAAGCCAGTGCCCACTCGAATGCCTCGACGAGTCATCAATCATACACCCAAACTGGATGGTCAGCCTTCTCGCAATCAGAAACAAATCAGGCCCGCTATTAAAGCGGCATTAACCGAAGGCTCTAGATAGGTATCGATTTGGAAAGAAGCAGATTAGATCTCCAAACAGAATCAAACAATATGGAGGTGATAGCATCGGCGCGGCGTTAGCCGCGTCCCTGCGCAGGCGGCGATTGTGGCACGGAGGAATTTCTTTCGAAAATATACCTACATTATAGCGTATATTAATTAGCCACATTGTTGTGTTCTGGTTTGAAGGATGAAGCCAGCGAAATTACAGGCATGAGGCATTTCATCTTAGTCCTGACAGTGACGCACCAGCGGTTCTGCATTTGTGTTATCCGCAACCTAAATGTATGAATTGTAGATGTTATGGGCGACAGTTACCACTTACCATCAGGCGGGCTGTCTGCTCGTTTGTCACTGAGTAGCATAAAAAAATGCAAACCGCATAATAATCCTTGTGGTAAACGGCTACCAAAACACAGAGCACTTTATAAAACGGTATTAATGGAAATTCACAAAACAATCACTAGGGAACTGTACACAACGAATCTAGTTAGAAAAATATTACATTTCTATCCGTAAGCAAGGCCACGCATACCTTTTCCGTAAGGTTAACTCATGCGCAGCCCTAAGGCATACCTTTGTCCGTCCATTGTTGATCACTTTGCTTTGTGAGCGACCGGACTCAGCCGGGTCGGGCTATAGCTTCAAAAGTAGACTTACGAATTCCACCTCCATTCGAGACATTACTCTCGGCGTATCAAAAGATTTGAGTTATTCTAAATGTCCTCTCTCTCTTTCCAGATGGTGCAAGCGATACAAGTACTGCGGTTTCACCTATTAGAATTAGAAAAAGTGAGTATATCGACTTACGTCCTTCTTCAAATACTGAACGCACTCGGGGAGATCTATCAGGGAACCTGTTTAGTGAATATCACCGAAAGCGGCTCGGTGCGTGAATCGAAATATAGTATCGATTATCCGAGCTCTCGATTCCGGACCGAGATACGGTATCGATCTCGCGCACGCACGCAACGGGCTCACGCACAGACGGGGACGTAAGAATATTTAGAGGACCACCGCTTAGAATTACAACCAATTCTTGATGTACTTTTCTACACGTTCCTGGTTTTCTTGAGCTTCGATAAAAGGGTAAGCGTGCGCACGATGAAACCAGCAAATTGACTCCTTATTCCCACCGGTTAAATTCCTGTGTAGCCAGTGTCGAACCATAGAT
Source organism: Blastobasis adustella (assembly GCA_907269095.1). Taxonomy (NCBI): domain Eukaryota; kingdom Metazoa; phylum Arthropoda; class Insecta; order Lepidoptera; family Blastobasidae; genus Blastobasis; species Blastobasis adustella. The sequence goes on along the minus strand of OU026136.1, from coordinate 1,608,461 downwards.
ACGCTACCCTATGGCAGCTATAGCATCGCTAACATTCATTTGAGGCGCAAGCTGCAGTAGGTGAAAGAGACCTTATCTAGCACAACAGTAGAAGAGGCGGGATATTTCCTCCTGCAGAGAGCTGCAACCTGCGCTTCCCGTCAGGTGTCGCGGCGGCGGCAGGCGTCCGCGGCGCGTGAATGGGCTCGCGGCGCGGTATTGTTTGTTTTTGCGGCGCGCGCGCAACCGGGCAACCGGTCGAGTTTCTTGCGTGTGTCGCATCTCGAATTCGCGCCATTATACCCCGCCGCGGGTAACGGTACACGGACAGAACGCCCGCTTTTTGCAACCTCCAATCGCTCGCACAATTTGCAACGGCAACCATTAATTAGCAACGCAAAATTCAAACGCGAGTGTCCAGAGGACGCATGCCGTGTCGCCGGCCCAGAAATTAATTTAACTTGTCAATATTATGGTCACGTTTCTAAGAAACTAGTTTCTGTAACGTCTATATCGAGACGAATGATCTCGAGAAACGAGATACCTCATCCACCGTCCGCTCCCACAGATTCCATAAAATATTCGGCGCCGCTCGCCGCTCCGCGTTAGGAAACCGGTAAATTTTGGTGAAAAAAGACGCGTACAGAAAGGTCTGTAACGAGATAACGTGTAATGCGATACCTCTGTACGAATCGCTGGCCGGAGGGCGAGATAAAGGCCATTTAAAAGAATAAAAATAATACCGCGCTCGAAATTCAAAATATCAGCCCGAGGGCTGCAGCGCGATTGGAGAAAATCACTCGATTCATCGACTGGCCAGAAAAAAGAAGAGCCATTTTAACCAGCGGCTTGATGGAACACCCACTCTCGATTTAGCCCAGCGCTCGTCGTGCCTAGGTTCGCCTAGTTTAACACTCGTCTACCTGTCCCCGTATCGAAAAAGATTTTTTGCTCGTTGCTCATATCCTATACATGTCGGTTTCTATCTCGTCTACGGTTTTTGTCGAATAAAAGTAAAGAAAAAACACCGTTAGTTCGATCCATTTCCGCTTCAGTAGACACCGTTCACAGGTGATGGTTTTTTGAGCTTAAATAATAATAAAAAATAAAAAAGTTGGGCCTAACTCGCGCTTACAATGAGATCTCGTTAAGTGCACAGTTTTTTCTGCCCTTTTTATTATAAATACAGGCTTTTCATAAAAAAGCTTTAATTATAAACTTTCGTGAGCAATGAAAAGTTTTAAGATGATTTTGTTAACTATTTTTTGTGTCATTGACGGCAACAACGAGGTAGGTCTTTCTTGTATATAGATCAGAAAATGCTTCGGCATTCGGGTATCTGTAGCCTGTAGCTAAAACTGGGCTTCGCCCCAATGTTACTACATTATATCTACATTAAAATATCCAATAACATTTTTTGATTTACGTTTTCAATATTCTTAAATATGGCCGGCGGCGGTCACATAATCACGATGGCTCGGACATGAGTCCTTTTCGGGTCGCGCTCGGCCCGGTGATTGGTCGTCACCGGGAGGTTTTTTTTCGTAGGCACTCGGTCGATCCCTAATTACGTTATGTGATGTAGATGGTTGGATTCCTGCGGTAACGCTCTTTTTTTTTCAATCTTCGAACGTTCAGATTCGAATCACTACGCAGTGATTTCTTTTTTTTCCACCCGCCCAAATTCAAAAATGGAACTTGGTAATTTGGGACGTATCATAGTTATTTCGTCGGCTCAGCTGTGCTTTTTCAATTTGGGAACAACAATTCCGTACTTCGGTTTCATTATTTTAAACGGCCGTTATTACAAAGGTAGCATGCATCAAAAAGCGCGTGTGTTTTTGTTTTTTGTTTCATATTTCGTTTGTAACTCGTAAACGTTATCTGTAACAACGTGGCTAAGTGATTTACGAGGTAGGTCAGATTTGTTGGTTTACGGGCCGGAGCTCGAACCTGGGACCCGCGTTTATGACGCCACAACCGCTGTTTTATAACTTTTATACAGCCCACTCTTAATTCCCCCCCATTCGGGATTACTTTCGTTACGCGACATGGTTCCTGTTCGCGTTCGTGAATGCAAATATTACGTTTACAATAATCAACGTTATAAATGAGCCCGAGCGAGCTTGCCTTTGCCTTTGTTTTCCTTTGTAATGCGACTTTTGACAAGAAATCCATTACATAGTAACGATACTATTTAATAAAAAAAAGTAGCACTTATATTTTTCTTCATTACTATTCTAAGTTTACTATGGCAGTATGAACACTGACACCTTAGCCCAACTTCTACAACGGAATAAAAACTAAGCGCTTCGTAATTAGAATTGTCGTACAGTTGGAATGAAATAGTTTATATGTAAATTTCGTAATTAATTCCAATAATAATTTTCGTTCGGGTTACTGGCTGGCAAAGGATCGGATATAACTAGAAACATTATCACTGGCGCGCGGCGAGCCGATCGAGACCTCATTTGAATGCCGACCGGTTGATGTTTAAAAAAAATAAAAAGGCAAAGAATCTCGCCCTGTCGGCCGCACTGATCAGAAATGTCGGCCAAATATGCCCGGCTGTATATATAAATGCTACAGGCATTTTGTGTGGTGGGAGAAAAAAATTTAATCATATAGGTATGAGTATATACTCCAAGATTTCTATGTGATAATAATTTGCTCTTTTATTTGTTATATACTAGCTCTTAGTTGCGTCTTCGTTCGCACTTACTGGCAAGGTACTTACTTCTATTGCAATTAGGTGGTAGGTAATCGTTATTTAGTAAAAAACCAAGAAACGCATTTTGGCAACTTAAGGGATAGCAGTGATTTCGTGAAGCTTACGAATATAAGTAAGTACGTCAAAAACTCCAGACTAGGTTAGATAGTACCTAACTACATACTGAAATAGTGCTCTTACTTTTTTGACTTTCTCTTACATAGTCTAAAATTGCGTGAATGTTTATTACCCGTAGATTTCTGTCTTGTATCATTGTTCATCATAAAGAAACACGATATATTGTGCGTGCCGCAGTCGCTTCCCCTGCCCGTGTTGCTGGCACGATCGCAGGGTCGCCTCTCAAAACCCCCGCAACCCAAATACCTGAGTAACGGCATCTCGAAAATCCACCAATAAACCCGTCGCCGTTCCACTGTCTTTTTCCAATTTCAAAAAGAGCTCGAAACTGAAAAGAATGACAGTCATTCGAATAGCGAACGTCCATCCGTCAGCGAGCCGCCATTATATCACATTTCATTCCAAATTTAAATAAAAAGTATTCGTTTAGAAACACTCCATATCTCAATCCGTGAGTCGCTCACTCCAAATTTAAATTTCTGGAAAGAGTTTGATGTTCGAAACGATAATCGCCCGAACTCGGCCCGGAATGCTGTAATATCTCATTAAAGGCATTACTGGGAGGTAAACAACGTCGTATCAAACAAATATTCTCGTTGGACTATAACTCTTTTGGGCGAAGACACAGGGCTTATGTTGTCCGGGGCGGGACAGCGTTAAATCCTTCTCGACTTACCAAGAATACAGTTCCAAATTTGAATCTCCCGAAGAGTTACGATGTCAAATCTTCAGCCGCTGTCACTAAATCGAAAATAGTCCCGGCGTCGGTCACAGAACTTCGGGATTACACTCGAATTGATTTTATTTGGAACGGTGTGTTTACTCTGTCACTCGTGAGATTATAAAAGCGCTCTCAATCAAGATTTTGACATTGACAGCGCAATGCTCGGAAACCGCCGAGCGCCGCCGCCGCTTATCCGCTCTAGTGTCAATAAAATTCACACAGCCATAAATATGAATTTCAACGCGCGGTTGTAAAATTCAAATTATGATAAACAAACTACAATATTTGGTGTGGCGGGCGCGTGCGAGCTTACAACTTGGTGTATAATTTAGAAAAAGCTGTCGATTAGGAAATTAGTATCCCGAAGACATAATTAGCTGTCAACGGCGGGTAGCGCTGTTTCCGCTTCCGGCGCACTGTTCTATTTTCAAATCCGCCAAGACGATTGGAGCCCTGCGTGTCCCTTCCCGAGTGCTGTTCGATTTTTGTTTTTTCTTTTGTATTCTCCACAGCGAGCGACGGGGCGCTCCACCTGCCAGAGTTTTATTACTTTTCACCGTGTAAATGCTATCTAAAAATTTCGTTAGTCTTTTTATTGCCTTATGTTAATTTCTAAGCTAATTATGCCTATGAAAATTTATAAGGCTGGCGCACAAAATTAATACGGGCCCTCCGGGGGCCGTATTTTATCGGCTCAAACAAAAAATTGGGTTTCTTGCCGTTTTTACGATTCGTTTTCGAGTTTTTTCAAGTGCGCGCTGCCGGGCGACAGTTGCTCGCGAAGCGAGGCCTTTGTCCCTATTGTTCGCGAGCTTTGTATGGTGATCTCCGGAGAGGTCGAGTTCCGTACGCCGAGGCTAACGGCCGTCTCTTTGCAGGTGCACGAGCTGTGCGACAACTTCTGCCACCGCTACATCAGCTGCCTGAAGGGCAAGATGCCCATCGACCTGGTGATCGACGAGCGGGAGTCCGCGCGGCCGCCCGACGCCAACGGCGAGCCGCGCTCCGCCCCCGACAGCAGCCACGACGGCGCCTCCACGCCCGACGTCGTGAGTACCCCCTACACCAAACCCCACCTCCTCCAGAGGCGCGATCCCCAGCTGGCACCCAATTCAACCACGAGCTACCTCGTGCACCCCTGTTCTTAGTCTGGCCATTGCAAAAACGAAGTATGTAAGGGGGTGCTCGCATTTTAGTTGTAAATTCCCGCCTCCCCCCCGCTTTCTGCGCTTGCGCAGCCCGCGCCGGCGCTCCGAGAGCCTGCGCCCAGGCCCAGGCTCGAGGAACCGCCGCTAGTTTAAGTTCCTTTAGAACAAATCTTCGTTTTTGCAATTGGCCAACCTCTTAACACTGTGCGATTCATTCTGAATTGAAATCACGAACAAGTTTAAGTTTCAAAATTTCATTTTTTTCAATTTAAATAAACAATCACTGTGCAGTGGAGGGGTGAACAAAACGGGTGCGAACCTTTGTGACCGGCGAGAGCCATTGTAAATTTGTTTTACTTTTTATAAATAAAAAAAGTAATTTTTTAATGAAAAAAAAAGTCGCGAATCCTTTTTTGCGATTCGCGCAATTTCAACGTTATTCCCGAAAGCGCGCTGCTGACGGTGAACACACGCGCCTGTGTTCCTGAAATTTTGATTTGCACCGAAATTTATGTATACGATTAAAAAAATATACGTATAACGTTGATTGTAATATGTGTATACTAATAACTAAGAGTAAGTACGTACCGAGCAGGTGTTTTAAGGAGCCACTTTCACTCGAGAGGCACGAATCATACAAATGCCATACATGGAGTAGCTATGCGTCTCTGAGCTTAGATTAAATACCTAATTAGTGTATTAAAAAAAAACTATTGGAAAACGAAGTATACGTAAAAATACAACTTTAACTTGCCTAAGTGAGATAATAAGGTTTACTTAAGGATTTTAAATTATTGTAATTGATTTAAAGGTGGTAGATGCTAGGGTGTTATTGTTTTTGGCTAGTAAATACAACATTATACGTAATGATATACGAACTATTGCGTTTTAAATGTCAGTTAGAAGCACAAATGAAATTTAGTTAGTGAAAGGAAAAATACGTATGCAGTATACGCTAGGTGTAATTCTTATCCGGGACGGGTTGCACGCGCACTCGTCCCGGACTTTTATGTATGTGCGTTAATATGAATAGAAATCTAGTTGCTTCTACAGATTAAAATACAAGGTAGTCGTGCCGTCGGTCGGCTCCGCGACTATCGTCATCTCCGCGAGTAGCTCGCAAGAGCGCAGTAACTTAGATAAATTTAAGATTTAAAATTATAACTTTTATTGCTGTATTTTTGTACACGGCATGAGTATACTTTGGACGATTACACTTTCAACAGTTCCTTTCGGTTGTTTGGATTGATATGCAATTTTCGGTGTACTCGGGCGGCCGAGCTGATAACTGGCTTCGACAGGCCAAAGGTAGGACTGGAGCAGTGCAGGTTGGACTAAGCAGGTCCAACAACAAGTTACATGCAAGAACCAATAAGAACTATAAACCATGGCCAACATTTGTGCGTCCATTGACGTTCTCTGGCCTGCTATTATGCCTATATCTGCACGGCTAGCATAAGTGACAGGCGAGAAAAGGCGCGACATTGCTATCTCTTTCACCTTAGTATTGAAAGAAAGAAACGAAGGCTCTTTCGCGGCGCGAGCTATGTCGTGCGCATTCTTGTGCTAGCCGTGCTGTTGATTCTTGTACTGTATCTGCGGTCCTGCGTCTAACATGCCCTGCACCTGTCTTGCGTTCGGTGTGTCACAGCCATTACTGTGCTAGGTTCTTGTTTATAGTGATTTGTAAGAAATACTTTTTGGTGTTGAGACTGATTGTTTTGTTTGTGTTATATTATTATTATTTCCCGCATTGTTAATAAAAGCCATAAACTTATGAACTAATTTAAGGCACATCTCGTTCGTTCTAACGAATTGTTGACTCGGGGACAATTTAATTTTTATTATTATTATACTAGTAAAAATGAAACTAAAAAAACTACTATCTAGTTATTTTTGTCTGTATATGAGTTTTAACATAATTTGTGTAGTTGGTCCTTGACTAAGTTAGGTTCTAGATAATTAAATTGCGGTAGGTTTCTTACGAGTTACGATGTTCGGAAACTTATTACTTTTCTTAAATCTAACTCATAAATGTATATTAATATTGCTATTTGGTGTACGTCCATCTTGTATGTCAATGTGATTAATTTTATAATTTTATTTTTCTCTGAACGGATTAAACAATAAAATGTTCTGTTTGAAATTAAAATGGCAGTTTTGTTTACTCACAACTGAAACGATGCAATAAAAAGAATTAATTCGCACTGTTGCTGCGAAGTTTCGGCGGGAATATCACAGTTTTATCATGTCCCGGAGTTCCATAAAGATTTCAAGTCCCCCAATGCGCGGGAAACCCAGAAAATTGTTTCTTTACAGCGCCCTGCGCGCTAATCTGTGGGAGACGTTCGGAAATCCAACCTCTTTGCTACGTTCGAAAAAATAACCCCGCACATTTTTTCACAAGGTGCGTTCGACAATCTGATATTTTATTTATTTTTATAGTCTGCCATTGACGTGTGATAGACGATTGGGGGCGGAATCGGGGAAATGAGCTGGGGTTCGGATAATTGATGCAAATTCCCTCGTAATAAGCGTTGGGAACACTTTGAGGTTGGGTTTTGTTTTCTTACGTTGCAAATGTAAAAGACCACCCCAGCAAGCTAGCATTATCTGGGATAACAATAATTGTTACGTTAACTTGCTGCTAATATCTTTATTTTGATAAGATTTATTTTGTAAAAAGATATAAGTTGAATTTGATGTTATTAACAGTCAGGTTGCATTAAATTTTTAATTAATAGTGAATTAGTTGTAAGAGCTACAACGTTTCTACAAAACAGCAATACACTATGATTAAATTTTTGAACGAAATTCTGATCAAACCAAAGAGATTGGTTTACCAGGAAAGGTATAGCAACTCTATGGACTAAACATTACTAAAATAAAATCTCTATCCAGAAAAAAGAGGAGAAAGAAAGATGAAGCAATTTCAATAACCAGCCAGTACAAATTGGGCAGCCATATTGACAATACCATAGACTAATGCACTATAAGACAGCGCCATCTATAAATGTGAACACGCTATGAATAATGTAGTAGGAGTAGTGGGCACATATTTGATGTACAGGGTGAATTCGAAATGGGGAGAGCATGGGGTGTGTAGTTTGTGGCTGTGTTTTAGGGAAAAATGCTCACGAAAAATGTATCTTATTTAGGAATCATTGTAAGAGGATTGAGAAAAAAGGAGGTAGAGTCCTAATAACTCGTAATTAATTTGCCATAGGCATTTTAGAGTTATCTTCTTTTGTCAAATTGCAAATAACTAAGAACTTACCTAATCTATGATGTTGGATTTAAAATTGCAAATACTTTACAACAACAAATGTAAAGCTACACAGTTTTGCATACAGCTCTGAGTAGCATTACATTTGTACGACTGTACGCCCTAAGTTAAAATTAAAATACTAGAATCTACTGAACGAAAATTATAGTACCCATATAATTTTCCAAAACACATCCTGTATAAAAGAGAGAGAGGGAAATAATAAAATAAAGGCGAAAGCCGGGATTGGTCCGGGAGGGCTATTCGTCACGGATTCGTCTCGGCCGTCGCAGATCAACGGGATTTCCGCGCACCCTGTATATGTGCACTGTCGGTACCACCCCTTATATGACGTCATCGAGGAGAACAGTTTCAGGCATTCGTCTGGCAACATAGACAGATTTGAAGGAATTAATACTTGTCAAAAATAATATTGAGAGTGAAGAGGAAATTATCTTAGAAACTACCGAACCGATTTTGACGATATCCGCCATTTTGTGGATAAAAAGAAACCTTCAAGTCGAATCAATTACACTACAATGCGGTAAAAATGCACATTGGTTGTTTTCGGTTTCGTATTTACTCACACGCTTTCGGTGGCCTAGTGGTTAAGGTATCCGACTCGTAAGCGAGAGGTACCGGGTTCGAATCCCACTGCCGCCATATACCAATCAATCTTTTCTAAGTTATGTCCATTAGTTGAATGCTAACCGATGCTCTTACGGTGAGGGAAAACATCGTGATGAAACCTGCACATTCAGGCAACTGAATGTGTAACCATGATCCAATCATGATTCCCCTGGTAGCATGGTCACGGATGTCAGATGGCAGTCGCTCCATTGTAATTATCTAATCTGCCAAATCCTGGCTCATGTCAAGGCGGACCCCGGGCCCTCGTGCGCGAGAGCACAACCTGGACATTAACGCCAAATTCTTTATTTATTAATTTACTCACACGCGTGAGATAGAGACGACGCTCTACGAAGCCGTAATCGATGTGTATTATATACTGCCTCGTAATGTAAGTACCGACAGGAAAGGGACAAGGGATAGATGTAAGGACAGTGTCGACCGCAGCATCATCAGGTTAACAAGAACACGGCGGAAGCAACACTGGAAATACAGAGGCAAGTATCTGGTCTATGGTTGGTTGAGTGCATACACATTAAGCTTTTAAAAATTTAGAATTTTTACAAAACTGGTGGATCCGGCGCGACTTCGTTCGCGACTTACCGTTTTTTCTTGATCCTTGGTCCTATGCCTAGTTAAAAAGATTTACGCGTACTTACATAGATACACAGGGACAGAAGGCGGGAAGCGCCTTAAACACGGATAAACGTTGAGTGATGTGGTTTATTTCCTCTCTGGTGGCGTGTATGTTCCACGACTAGACAGTACGTAATAGAACTTTATGACGATAGTTGATGGATAAGCTGATTTCTTCCGGAAAAAAACTAAAATACATATTATCAACTTCAAGTAGAATTACGTATAGGTACCGAAACATTAATCCTATAATATATAGGGAAAGAGTCTTTGCAAACAATTGACAAGTATTTTTAGTTGTAAAAAAAGAACTTTGTTTAAATACTTAGTCAAACTATCCGTAAAATGGGCATATCGGGACGAAGAATATCTGGACTGCAGAAGTTGATTATACGTTGGATGAAGTTCTTTTTTCGTCAAACTTTTTACACTCCATAATTTTATTATAGAACATCTTGGCAGCCTGAGCACCATCTCTAGACCATAAGAGCCCTATCAAAATCGAAATACCTAGGTCTCAACTGGAAAACAGGAAGCGTTCTCCCATTCCCCGGCCGTAAAGTCGCCCGGCGACTGTCGCGCGTTCCGCGTGCGCACACGCATCGTTATCCCGTCCGTCTGTTTGTCCCGACTGCTTTATTACATAGTAAATCCTCGTTAACCCTCGACTAGGATCACCACTGGATTGTTAGATAAATCTCTCTAATTAATTCGCATTTAAATTACTATAAATGTTTTCTGCTAAAGTAGTCTTTGTAGGGACGCAAGACGGCCGCAGTGACGAGTCTATTTGCGGTTCAAACGTCATTAAGGTTGAATCACGCACTGCATGTTTAGTTAGCAAACTGCTGCAGGTTTATGGCGACAATCTTCTAAGAAATTCGCGATTAGATTAGCCGCGTCACTGAAAATACCGAAAACAACATCAGTTTTATCGGTGCACAAATAAACGTCACTAACTTGAACTGTGAAACGAACACTGCAGAGTTTGGACGAAACGCACTCAGACCGGATTAGAGACTAGTTGAAACGGATCCAAGAGCGCCACGTTAACTTGCCCCACAATTCTTCCACTTAGCACAACTAACTACATGCTGAAGAAACTAACCTAAAAGCCAAGCAACTCAGGACTTAAAGCTGTCAATTTTGGCGCCAAAACAGCGAAAAGACGCCGCCTGCCGATCGTAAACCGTCGCTTTCAAATCTAGAACGAGCGTCCATTGGGCGTGAGCTGACCAATCTGCGGACACAGACAAATTTTACGACCACCCATTGGCCGTACCGCGGTTACTTATTTACGACAAGCCTAAGGTTCACCCGCGAAATTTCTATTAATAAATTAGTCGTAAAATGCTTGGTAATTTACGACCATAGCTTTCAGTGTAATTATTTCCTTTATTAGAATTAACGTCAATAAACTAGAGTCAAGAAAATGGACAAGAGACCAACGATTTTAAATTTGGTACAGTTGTTGTCCGGTTCAAGATTGCGGTTCAAAATAGACGTAACCAAGGAGATTAGACTTAATTTTTTCCGAGTGGATGTAATAACGAGGTCCTGCTGCGAGGTTCCTTTGATATGGCACGATCCATTTGCTAGGCCACGGGGCGCCGATGTCTTCATCTACCTTTGTGGGGATATAAATTGATTATTTCCTTATTAATGGAATATCGTTACGTTGGGGATTGCAGTGTTACGAGCGCTAGCGTCTACTAGAATTTTATAAAAGCTACTTGATTGACTGCACGTTTCTTCATCACAGTTGTTCTTTCAAGCTACAAACGTTTGAGTGAGCCTTGTTTATTCGAGTAAAGAGAAAGCTTAGCGCCACTCCTCGTTTGCGGTCCAAATTGGCATGATGTCATGACACCATCTGGCGTCAGTTGCATTGCATCTTGGTGCATTTCACTCGAGGCCGACCCACTTTGCTCTCCTACTATTGTTATTACTTTTAAGTGGTGTTTACTAGATGCACGGTTCAGTTCGATTCGGAGCTATGGACTATTCTTCAGATATTTTGAATCTTTGATCATCTCTGAATAGTCGAAATTGTTTGTTTGCCAAATTTTTCTAAACTTAGCAATGGATTTTTTCACTGTTTTTCAGCGGGTTGTGACTCATAAAAAAACTGTAGTTATTCGCCTTGCATGATGAGCTATAGGTAGATATATTACCCAGCTACAGCATTCGAATCGGAGCAAAACACACGTCGCGGAAAAACGGAGATTATTGTCGGGAATGGTCCTGAATTATGCCCCCTGCGGGTGCCCAGTGGCAGGCGAGGGGCTGGCCCCCCACGAGGCTATTTGTTGGAAAACCAGCGAGATTTCCGCCCCCGCCCCCCTTGCAGGCTTCGGCGATTTCCGAGATGCGAACGATATACTACGCGTATTTGTGTCCGACACGCCACTGGTATAAGGGCGGGCTCTCTAATAACATGTTACCCTGGTGATTACAAGTTTTCATAGTGAGAACGTTGAACTCATTTACATAAACCGAGTTAACGACAACAAAACGAGGATATAACAAACTAGATTTAGACTCAAAATGGCAATGAAGAAATCACTACGAGATTCCTGTTTAATAAAACATCTGAGACAGGAAAAGATTGATTAAGAGAAAGCGTGTATCTCCATCGATGCTGTCTTGATTTTAATATGTTATCGAATCAATTTTTACGATCTAGCTCCAAACCGTTATGCTACTACCGCCAATTAGAAAACCGCCATGAATTGACACAGTTCACAGTAACACCAGAAGTGGAAATAGCGCGTTCCGAATCAGAAATTCCAATTCAATTTTTAAAGTTTAATTACGGAACACCGATCGGCTTCTGTAAAAGCACATCTCTGAACACATTTCCTAATTAGCGATTGGTCACGCGCCGAGCCCGGGGCCCAATCGCGGCGTATTCCAAATCCGAGTCGGGCAATTTGAATTTTGAACGGTACGTACCGGCCAGGGTGATATCCTCCAAAGGATTTCGAATCCACACGAAATTCGTTTCATTGTTTTAATTAAGATGGACGTGTTGCCATTATGGAGACGAAAAAGGTTGCGTAATTAAAAAATAAATGGACACCGACCACACAGTGTAACAGACAATGGACATGTCAATCACCCGGTCTCGAAGGGAATTCTAAATCAAACACTGTCATGCTAAAGTGGGCAACTACACTAAATAAAGTGATGTCGTCATACCAATTAAAAAAATTATCCCCCTTAATAAGTGTCAATTCTTAACGAATGTGTGCATACGCATGATTTTTATTTCACACGTAGCTCACTACGATATCGGAGGCAGGATACAACCGTTCAATTTCAGCTCTAATGACACACTCATAAGGTCCATAATGGTGTGTCAAGTGAGATTTTACGACTATTTTTATTGACGCTTAGTCTCGACACTCATGTGTAGTTAACGCACTTAAAAAAGATCATACATGTACATACGGGGATTCAAAAATAGACCTTGTTGCGGAAGGGAAGAGTGGCAATTGGGTCTGAATGGGCGAGTTGGTGGTCGTTCAGGAATCAAAAGGTGGCTATAATACGGCGCGAGTCGAAGATGAACGAAGTAGAAGAGGCCATCAAATTTTAATTGTGCGTTAAAATAATAATCAATGAGGCGACTACTGCTGGCGGCCCATTCGCTTTCGCAAATAGAACCAATCCGCCGTTTCCGAACGTCTCGGGTTAGGAGCGTTCTTCGCCAGCTAATTGGGTTTCGGGTTTGTTGTTGTGTTTCGTTACAACAACAGCAATAATCTTTTATGATTAATGTGTTTGCTTGCGGCGATCTCGCGGCTTTTAATCGGTTGCACTCGAACGGATTGGAAAGGACTCGCTTTTTGGATTTAATGGCTTTTGGAAGACTATTGTGCGTCGGTCAATTGACGTCACTGGGATTAGATCTCGTGAGTTTGGAAAACTGATGCTGAGTTCAAAACTTACTCGTGGTACTCGCTTACTACCGCTAGTACCACGGATAATTTTATATGTCTGGTAGTACTACGAGCAATTCATCTTACCCCTGATCCTACTTATTAATTTTGTTAATAAAATAACACCATGTTGTAATTATTTTAAACTTTATTAAAGGACAAACTTTAATGCAATTTTTCAATTACTATTTCTAATAAAATTTCATTATTTATTGGCTGCTTTTGTGTACGTCTAATATTATCATCAGTTTTTCAAAAAATATTGTAAAGATCGCCCACAATTGTCAAGTCTGTTCAATATGTCAAAAAAAAATCTCCTCAAACTGGCAAACAGAATCCAGGATTACCTCTCCATACGATACCTATACCCAAGTGATCACCATTGCCCAAGTGATCGGCTGATCGTGATCGCAAAGGGCGACCCCTCTCCGGCATCGTCGCCTCGCAGCGGGTTATTTTTGAGCGGCATAAGCTGCCAGTTTTGAGCCAGGAATGTCTCCGCACGTGCCCGACTATGATAATAATAAAATGTTGGCGCATTATTTATTTATAGTCTGTCTCGCGGCTGTCGCTCGTCCGTCCGTCCGTCTGTCTATGTTATTATATATATAAAGTGGTGGCGGGAGAAAATGGCGCGACGTTCATGTTTCTTTGTCTCGTTACGTATATCCCTGTTTTGCTCCGAGATTCGTTTCGGGTATTTCTGGATTCGGTCCGATAAGTGTGCTAATTGTCTCCTTCGGCCGTTTGGCAGGGAATCGCTATTACCGTTATGTATGCCTGGTAGCTTTGTGCACTTAACATAAATCTTGGACGAGTTGGTTGGATTTCGTCAGTTCATTTGCGGAGTCGAGAATTTAATTTGACCTAGTAGAGTACTTATAAAAGTCACGATCATCACGACCAAATTGATGGTTAAAAAAAAAGGCAGGTAAAAATAGTAATCGACGAGCATGTATGAAAAGGTTGATGAATATGGAAGAAGCGAGAGAGGTTTGCTAGGACCCTGCCTACCCTTAAAAGAAAAAGGCTGACCATAATATCTACTATGTCCGTACCTACGTAGGCAGGCAGGCAGGCCATTAGCTTCTTTGTCACCTTAGTGGTATAAAAAAAAACAGATAAAAGTAGGTACTTCTAATATACCGTCTTCAGAAATGTCAAACGCGTAACCGGGATACCTGGAACGAGTTTATAAATAAAGAGTTACACGCAAATATTCCCACATTGTGCGCAGACAAGTCAACAGTCGCATCGTGTTGTCTCAAAAATATCTCAATTTTGAAATGCTCATAACTCCGCGGCGCGTACCGCTCCATAATATCATGCTGGTATTGTTTTGTTCGGTGGAGATGCTCGCTATTTGCGGACGTCTCCCCCCTCCCCCCTCCGCCCCCTCACTACGGTAACCGTCTGAACATGAGCTATATTTTATCCCAACTTGGGCTCGCAGCGTAAACTGTCAGAATCGACTGGGATGGATCTGCTTAGGACGTTCAACTTTTCCTTTGGAAATTTAAAGTGCTCCGTATTTTTGTTCATCAGCTGGTGCATTGGTGCGTATTTACCGTTGAATCATGCGTTTCCAAGAATCTGTGAGCTCAACAATGTATCTGCTTTCTTTGTCGTTGTAAGCAGCGTCATCTTTATTAGCGCAGAGGTTCCCAATCTTTTTCAAATCGCAGCTTTCTTTATAGCTGTAAATTGCGACGCTCAACTAAAAGATCCCTGCGTGTGGTTCTTATATACATTAACTGCACTAAAATGAGAATAATACCTTGCTTTCCTAAACAAAACTTCTCAAATGAAGTTTTGAAAGGATACTCTCATATCTCATCCAAATTGATTTGGGACATTTTGATCGACTCGCGCGACGACCTATGGCGTAACAACGCTCCAGCACAGCTAAGACAAGTGCAAGAGCACACTCGTGCTAGCCGTGCAGAGCGTCGCGACGCACAGTTTACGAACGCCTGATATATTACATTGTTCCAACGAAACTAGAACGCAGTGATAATCAACATCAAAAAATAAATGGGCCAGACGACGTACCGGAACGCACCGTGAAAGGGACATTAACAACGGCAATAATTATGCATAAATCATTGGAATCCGCGCGACGATGCATTGATAAAACGTTCTGTATATCTCAAAACGCATTTGAAATATGGCGGACACGTCGCGACGGACAGCGAGTTGGCGCGATCGGGTGCTCGGTTAAATATGCGCATGATCGAGCTGGACTGCCCCCTGCTAGGAGACAAATTTTATTTTTCATAATTACAGCCAGCGTGTGTGTTCTGGACAACCCGATCTTTTTGTATAGAACGTCCTGGCTGTACATGTGACACAGCCTTCGACTAATTAGACGACAAAAACGTGTGACCATAAATACGTGAACCAAATTTCAAATGACGGCCGTATGTGTTTTAGATTAGTGCAAGTTTTAATGCGTGCTCTTTCTTTTAATTCCTCCCCATCCTCTCCGGGCGATGACGGCTATTAAACCCGTTGTTTATGACGCGGTGCGCAGTGACATCCGCTGTACAAACACCATAAATTACTCGTCAAATCACATCTGATGCGTATTCAGCGTTCGCCTACAAAAAGCCCATGTATCTCACCCGATCTTCACGCAACGACAAATGTGTAACAAATAAATTATAAAATCAACCGCAGCGCTTTTTATACATCACTTGTCGCGCGCCATCTTTCTTACACTTAACAGTTTTGTGTATTATTTGTCTCTTTTACGCGTGCGTTGTCACCGCGGGTCCGCAGTTTATCATCGGCCGCCGTCTAATGATGACGTCTCTATTTATTTCGTAGGCTTTTGGAGTGTTTCACGCAAATTATCGCACTGAAGGATGTGAGGGCATTGAACTTTCGCTGCTTTGTCGTTAATCATAGGGAATTTTGTAATTAACTCAGTAAATGGTTGGTGTGATGGATCGGTCGTCGGGGGTAGGCGGCAACTACGGAGTACACGACACCTAGTCTGGTTAGCAATATACCTACGCGCCTAATGATGCGGTCTAGACTGCGACCTTGTTCTTGCTGACGTCGACTTTCCATTGGCAAGAAACGACATTTGTTGTCGTTTCGTCCATAATATTGTAAATCTGAATTAAACTAAATTATCGAAAGATGATCTAGTTCCTTTCTATTAGACGGCACAGAAACTGCAGACAAAATTCAAGTACCGAGCACACACATAGTCGAACTGAACGCCACCTATCTTCGAGCCAGCTCCACTCCCATCCTCTAACTCCAAACCCACCCTATTTGAATTTTCAAAAAGCCACACAGACGCTACACGGACGCCCAATTAATTAGCGAGTCTATAATTAGAGTTACCAGCATACTGTCGCGGGAGGTGTACGCCCGACGGGTGACAGATGGCGACACGGCGCTGGCGCGGCGAGGGCTACTTCTTTGAACTCGCCACCACGCTGCTGGAGCCAAGGGAAGTGGATCTAATTAGATGTGGATTTATTTCTTCGCTTCTGACGGGCTTGGGGCACCTGGGAATGTGGGACTGGAGTTGGGACGTAGCTGCACATGAGTGGGTCGTATCGGAATCAGAAATTGAATCCTGACAAGTTCTTATTCGATAAGGTTGGACAATGTGGAGGTCAGGTGATTTGACAGGGTAATGGAGTGTGATCGCAATATTAACTTTATACCTAAAAAAGTGAACCTCGAGGTCGCCTTATAATAATAATAAGTCTACGGGGCATGCTATATCAAAACATAGTATCAAAGTGGTTATTCTTTGAAGGAAAAAATTGACTCGAAATTTTCAATTTCTTTTGATAACTCAAATATCTACGTCGTACTAAGCTATAGCAATGATCTTTTAACTAGCGTAGGTATTGAGGTCTGTAATACTAGATTATACACTAAGGAAATAAAGTCGTGTCTTGTGTCATGGGCGGCATATTGGAACCTGAGCGTATCGAGGGAGTTATGTAGAGTCCTGAGTAAAGCGAGGGGTTTAAGCCTTCCAAGACTACGATAGCTTTATCCCACAGGTGAATATATACATGTATATAGTAGGTACTCTAGTTTTCACTCCACCTGTGAGACGATAAATAAAGCAATTACAGTGTCTGCTTTAGCAAACTTCAGATTTAAATCAGTATCGCTTCACGATATTTTCATGTCAATATAAAAATATAATTTGGAACTGAACAAATTGACGGTGACGTTTCACGATAGATAATTGGACATTGTCGAGCAGGTGTGAAAAGCATATTAATGTCAATTATTGTTATACTGAAAAAAAAGTCTTTTTAATAATATTGATGATTACCAAAATGCTTACATACATCGCGGAGTAGATACCAGACGACTCGGAACATTATAATACCTTAGGAGACACCAAGAAACAAGCCACACTTAACCAAGTAAGACATGCGAATAATATTATAAAACCTCCCGCTGTTGCAATAACACGATGCAGAAAATGCCAAAGAATACATTTACAAGTTACCACACCGCCATAAACACATAAAAACTTACAATTAAATAGTGAACATTCTTACAAGACTATTGATCACTGGTTCAGAATCTAAAATATGATGAACTGCTTATATTAACAACGAAATCCTGACACTTGTTGCACGTGCATGCAATTCGCAAAAACACTAGAGGGACTCGATGAATTTGATAGTGGATCGAAAGGCAATACTTTAAGCCTACAATTCTTTAAAGCTTTACAATCAAGCACCTTAATCAGTAGAAAAAAAGTTGGAAACGCTAGATTGAGTTAACGATATGTCAATCCAATATACAACACAGACAACGTTAAACTTGCCATCGACGACAGTATCACCCAAGGGATTTGCACCTTAAACCCTTGGTGGTTAGGTGTGAATTTGTAGTCTAGCCGTGTGTTCAGGTGTAGTTGTTAGTTTGGTAATTTTGATATTCCTGTCCCGTACTAACGATGTGCGATTAAAACTCGTTTACCATCCATTGTGCGTTCGTACGGCCGCGAATAACTATCGACTGATTGCGGGAATTCAATGAGAAGAAACATTACACTTCGCACTGTTATTCTCCTCAGTGTGAGACTGGAATCTTGTAGTCGTTTTAGGGCCTTGTTGATGCAAATAAAAACCCTCGGTGCGCCTAGAAAAATGCTAGCTACTTAATTAGAAGATGTTGTTGCTAATTAACTGGCGAACTGTTTTTAATTATGTAGACTGTATTCTTAAGCCATTCAAAGTTTCGACGCTTACGGTACTGCTCGGAGTCTTAAGCCTTAACGCTCGTACATCCTGGTTGCGACAAAAACACTGGCCACATGTTGCGTTAACAAAATAGAAGTGGAGAAAAAAAAGGTTCTAGGTGCATTGGCATGCTGCGTGCGCGCATAGATTGCGATCGCCTCGTGCGCAGCATTCGCGGTGCGTCGGGCCCGCATTAAGACCCGAATTATACCAAATACATAATGTATAGATAGCTCGCAGCTCGCAGCCATGTTGGGAAGGATTCACACGCCGTTCGCGGAAGCTTCGCTATTAGATTACGCGAAAACCAGATTTTTATCGTGTGCGAAACATTTTCTGGTCCCTCGAGCCGGATTTTGTTTACATACCAACAATTTTTAATTCCAACATCTCTGCGGTGATTTATTTATTAGGTTACTATTTTAAGATAAAACTGTACAATAATGTCGGAAACGTTATCTGGACAGATTTTAAGAAACCACTTTGGATGTTAACGGTATCACGGGTCGGGGCAATAAAATTGACAAATAAAATAATTAGTGGCACAGATAGTAATAAAATGGTTATAAAACCGCCTTGGCGACCACCGGCCGTAGTCACGCCTCCTCGATCGTCCGTCCGTCTGTCAGTCACAGATAGGATCGGCACGCGCTAACTTCAGCTACCGGCTCCTCCTATTGTTGTTAAACCTACAGATGGATTGGCATTAGAAACAGTTCAGTGCCATGATCGCCTGGTACCGATAAGCGGCCAACCGCTTATAAATAATTTTTCTGTGCTGGTCTAGTTCGTGTTGTGTACTTATTTTATGGTTTATTTTGGGTTTAGGTAAGCAGTAATAGAAATATTGCGTGTTTTGTATTATTATACTAGCGATCTGTCCCGGCTTCGCATAGGTAGTTACTTTAACAAATGATGCACCCAAACCTTCTTCATGAATCACTCTGTCTATTGATGAAAATCGCATGAAAATCTGTTCAGTAGTTTTTGAGTTTATCGAGTACAGACAGACAGACGCGGCGTGGGATTTTGTTTTATAATATGTAGTGATACAATGGGCTGACGCTATGTAGAGATTTATGTAGAGGTGATACCGAAAGGTAATTGTGTGGTAAGGCGTCTGATATTAATCTTCTTACGTTTATTGAAGAACGTATGTAGTGTTATGCTTTATTTTATATAGTAGATTATACACCAAGGGGAGAAAGCAGTGTCTTGCATATCGGACGGCTTATTGGATCCTAAACGTAGAGAAGGACTCTTGAGTTAACTCCTGAGTGAAGCGAGAGGTTCAAGCAGCCCACGACTAAGACACTTTGTCCCAGATGTGAATACTTTACTTTTCACACCATCTGTGAGACAACAGGTGTGAAAAATTATTTTATTGTTCTAATTGCTAATATTTCCAAGGTTCGCGATAAATTCTACGTTGAATAAGTTACATTTGATGTATCTATCATATGAAAGTGGTACCGTCATGAGCCAACGCGGCCTCCTTGGGCCCTAGCGGCGGTCGCAGGGCCGCAGTCAAAGCTTGAATAATGCCATCCATTTGATTATATGGTAATAAGCATTATTATGTTAAATCTTACATTAAACCGTCCGCCAATGGCCGCGCCGTCAGTGCCTTCGCCTACCATTTTATTATTTTTATCCTTTCGCATAAAGGCGCCAAAGCCTCGAGCGCGTAATTCAAAATGCAAATAATGTGCACTTATAATACATTTTGTATTCCACCGAGCAACGGTGCAACCGGCTGTGGACGTCTCTCGCCAGTTTTACTGGAAAATCATGTAAAATGCCGCCATTTTTATTCTGGCCGCACACGCCTGATTGGCGGTTCCCATGACGTTAATTTTCGCGCGTTCTAATAAAACGCAACAATTTGCCTATGACCGGTACAGGCCGCGCGCCGATACCATCGTATGCCTCCAAGCGGCGGCATTAAATGTATTTTAATACAAAATAACCGGTAAAACTTGGAATAAACAGACATAATAGGCATATAAGGCGTTTGAAAATATGAATGGAGAAGCAGCGCTTAATACCGTTCATAAGTCGCGCAGAGTTCGAATTCCAAATTTGAATGTGCAGTTCCAACTTTTTAATGCCTTACTTGTAGCAAAGAGTTTTTATTAGTCCAGTCTGAGCGTTTATAAATAAAAACAGCTCTGTAGACACTTCTCGTTAGCGGTAAATATATTATTCAGCTATAGTGTGTTTACTAGATAGTGTGACGCGGGCCCGACGCTCGCTTCTATAAAAAGGTGCTTCGTTACTAATTCCCTCACCCCCCTTCCCTCACCCGCCCTCTCACGGCGGTTCTAAATTTACCCGGGAAACGAACCCGGGACCGACGCACGTGTGTTCACTTAGCACTCGGTAACTTGAATAAACTTTCCTTAAAGAGTATTTAGTTTTTATTTCTTTTTAAACGAGCCACTCGTATATTATTTCGTACGAAGGCGTCGGTGATAGTTTCTCGTTAGTAAAATACCGTCTCAGCTGAATTGTTTTAATAAACGATATTTCTTTCAAAGTTCCACGTGTTCAACAGAAAGCGAATTAATTCCGAGATCCCGTTACAAAACGAAGACAGATTTCAATTTTAATATCGATAAAGAAAAAAATTACGACGATTCCATCCTGGCCGGTGAAGGTCAATCGAGATATAAAATTAAAAAGTATAAGTGGCGTCAGCGAGCGAGCGCGGTTCTATTAAATTTCAAATATTTCTAGCTGCCAGTATTACAATTTCAAATTGGGAACACGGGACCAGTCGGAGATTCCACTTTTGATTTCAGGTTGATAGCGTCAGTGTATGCTTTCTACATAAATGAAAGTATGGTTGTAAATATCTTCGATTTGTAAGCAATATGTAGCTCCATTATGGTATAAGAAAAATCGTTAAATTAGGTCTTACTATCGTCTAATTTGTATGTTTGTCTGGTGTCTAGAACTTCCGATAAAAAAACTTTAATTTATTTAAAGAAAAAGAAAATGTTCATCCACATAATGACATCGATCAAGGAAGGTTGTTTATATTACCCGAGTAAGCTGGACGAAATCGCAGGCTATAGCTTGTATTTTCTAATTTGCCAATTGGTAAATAGAGAAGCAATTCTGTACGGTGCATTCCATTAGGTTTTACCGCACGGTACACAGTGCGCATGTCCTCTACTTGGACACCTGGCAAATGGTATTTTATCGATATGGTTACGGACAATTAGATATTGCAAAAAAGTTTGGGAATTTAGAATTTAATCGTTCATAATTGCAGTATGCATTGATAATAAATGAGCGGATGAACTGCTTCGAATAGGCAATAGCGGAGAATAATTGCATCCTTCAATACCTAATGCTATAAATGGAGAATAATTACTGGCATATCAGTAATTGTATTTAGTATAGATATTATGTCATGTAGTAAAAATAGATACGGTGTGTTTTTATCTCACGAATAAGCAAAGGTTACACAACCACTAACACAGACATTAGATAAATAATATATTACGAAGATATATATTCTAATAGAAAAGAATGCGGATCTGATATAAGGCAACATAATAGCCAGCCAGGAAGAATAAGTATTGTAATGTACAGGAGCAGGACCAGACGAAGAAATCTTATCACATGCGTTACACCAGCGCATTCGCATTGCTACTACACCGGAGTACTCTACAGTTAACAAGATGGAAATGCATGCAAAGGCTCAATTTGCGGGCCCTATGTAGTTTTGTTGCGCGTACGCAACTGATATCAGCGCTATCTCGCGAATAATTCAATACCAGTTGCGAGCATAATGTTGTAAAACATTGTAAATAAGATGCCTTATTGAGTTTTAAAGAAATTCGATGGCACATATACTTATATAGAGATATATATAGCTCTGGAGACATTTTATGGATGTGTAAAGAAGTGTTTGAAATAACATGTCAAAACAAACAATGCCTTTTGTTGATGTTTTACTTAAAAAACTTAGTATCTAAAGGCGATTATCATTGACCTCGTAATGATAATGCTTCCAATAAATTTGCCCGCGATCGAATTAAATTCTCCAATGACAGAGAAAAACTGACAAGCCGCTAACGATGCAAAAAGGGTTTAACGAAATCATGAGCTTCCTTTAAAAACTATAAAAGTTGACTTACTACTTTATGGTGGTAACAATGGTAAGAACGTTATACCAGACGATAATAGGTCGACTGATGGTAGCGATAGAGCATATTTTCCCTTGCGTGTCTTTAAAGTTGGGTCGTTCTGGAAGGTGCGTTGGAGGAATTTGAAGTTAAAGATGACCTGGTGATGGTTTTGAAAATACGACGAGCGAAGTCCGGAGGCCGGGGTGGCTTTTTGTCGTCGTCTCACGGCCTTAGCTTGGCTATAATTGCACCGCTAATTAGTTGGCAAAGTTCGAATCTGGGTGGTGAAAACCTGCGTGGCGTGAGCAAACAATTCGGTGACTGATTAAGTTTAATTAAGGAGTTATGCAAAGATGCCTAAGAAAAAGACCATGTAGTGTTTGGCAAAATGTAGGTACTGAGTGTAAACACTTCGTAGATTCTTTAGAACACTCAATTCTATAGGATCCTCTTTGTACACTAACATACAACAAAATAGATCCTCATGATTCTAAAAGGTCGTAAATCTATTTCCCAGATTCCGCGGGACCCCCTGCGCATAAACCAAGTCCAGGCTTGCCAGTGCTTTTAGCTATCGGAAGGCATCCAACATTTTATGGCTTGTTCGAAGCGTCAGACGGTAAAAAGTAGCTATCCCTTTGAGACCAACCGTTAAGTGTTGCGAATGCTATTTTGCAAGTTTTTCTGCACCGAAATTCTCTCTTCATCGCGCTTCGGGATACGGTCGAGGATATTTTATTTGATCTGCCTTTGCCAGGGCTGTGATTCCTAATGGAGCGATGTCATAATTGGCGTTGAGGAATATATTATTTACAAGGAAAATTTACGTTTAGTTCTACCGTTTGCGAGGTTTATTTTTTATGTCAGCGAAAAATTTTCTACCTAACTAAAGAAATACCAGCTCAAAATAGCTCCCTTGTATCCAAGTCGCAACAATATCAAAATTTATTATCCTTTCTATGTAAGGGAATATCTTTGGCGGCACCGGGCGGGCAGAACGGCGGAGGAGGCTGGCTAATGAACGTATCGGTTACGGAGTCAAGTTACTCTCGTTAGCGAGACTGATGTCGGGACGCCAGCGCTGCCGCCGCATTGTCCTGCTTTCGCCGGGGTAACTCCTTCCTTATTTACCAAGAAAACAAACGCGGCTATCGTCGATATTCAATATTTCATTAGGCATTGCTAGTAATTCGGTAGCTGCAAAACCTGGTACAAATCCAGAGCAAGCTAGTCCGCGATGTTCCGAGAAACGCTTTGACAAATCTATTTGGAACACCGAGGGTCTGTAAATCGTCGGACGGTGCTGGTGGACGAGTGAATGAAAGAGCCAGGTGAATAGCGCCGACGAGGCGTCAATTTGTCCACAACAAAACCCCCACCCTGTCAGTCAGCGAGCGCTCCCAACCAGCCGAGGAATGGTCCGCGATGACGGCGCCGGAGATTTACGCGGGCTGACTCCCGCCGATTAGGCGTCATGCCAACCGGCCTGCCGAGCGCCCGCCGAGCCCGCACGATGATTCACGAACGGGTTGAACGAACTATCCCGATCGTGTCAATTGTTTTCTTAAACGGACATACATTACATGCGGGCACTCCACAGCTAGAATTAGACGGCTGTTGATACTCGATTAGAGTTTAATTATATGGGTGAGCTGGATTTTTGGTCGTTTTTGCACCAAATCGAGCGTCGGCGGGGTTATGTATTGGACTCGGGACGTTGCCACTTGTCAGCCGTTGACGAATTCCCGTCAGATCACAGAGCACTCGTCGCTGCGATTTCAAAGCTAATTAAACGTCCGAAACATCTGCAAATCGATTATGGATCGCTGTCAACAGGAATATATAAATCGCTTGGCATAAACTGAAATCGGAAGGAGGGCTGCCAAATGTCAACCGACCAAATATTTTGGCGAGCACCGTACACAATAAAACGATTGCAGTTACTTTTGAATTTGTCGAGTACCGTCCGAAGAGTTGTCTTTGGTAAACAACACGGAGCTATATCGTGACTGTCGTTCCGCGCGGAATGGCCGGTATCGCACCAGATTTAGCTTTATAATTGCGAAACGTCCCTCTGGCAGCGCTCCGGCGATGACATCGGCTTTGTCAATTATTTTGGCAGCAAACACCGCCGCATTCTGGGTCACTAAGAGCGCATCACCTTTACCAAAACTATGCTTTAGACTTCGCGTCGCTCCATCCGCAAGGTATCCACCGTCGGGCATAGCATTTGTAATAATCAACTCCTATTTTACAACTTCGAAGCCATTATGAACACCGACCGCTATAGGCACATGTCATTCTGATTTATTGTTATACCTATGTTCATGTAGTGTAAGTCGTTAAATATTAAACGACGGATCGAAAAAGCGATTTGAGTTAAGATATACGAGATGCTGAGTTTCGTGTTCAAATTGACAGTGTTTTGCATTCTGACGTTTTATTGCTAATCAACGTTATTATTCGCTAGGAATGGAAGTGCACTGTTAGCCGGTGCTATAGCGTTTGCGAGAGTGGCATTAGGCCCGCGTCCGATCCCATCTATATTTGAAATGCGAGACAATGGCCTTCGGGTGTTCGCTTGATTTACGGAGCGTCGTTACGAGGACGATAATGAGCTGCGCAGACGCTGCCTTGATTATAACCGGCCATTTTTAAATTAAGAACTAAATGATGAATAGAATCGTTTTTGAATTCCTTTTGTAAGTGGTTTGTCTTGGGTGCCTTTTTTCCTTTGAATATATTACAACACTTTTGTTTTTAAGAGTTATGTCTTAACGATTGATCGATTTTGTTTCAGGTAAGTTTTAAGTTTTCATTTGAAAAGTTGAATTCTTCTAAGGTGGTAAGATTAATATAGGTTGTTTTATGACTATTTAAGTATACCTTCCTAAGCAAAATGTTCATTATCTGTACAAAAGTAACGGATAATATGAATAATAGTTATTGCTACGTCATGTTAGCATAAATTATATTGTTAGAATTCATACAGCTAAACAATAGGTATACGCAACCACGACGCCTGTCTAGCCGTGACCTTTGAGGTCATTACTAACGCATTAATTATGATGAAATTCCCCATAATAATATAATAACAAAGATTGCTAATAAAACTCAAGCTAGTAGCCAGGGGAGCAGAGAGTGGGTACAGCCAACCACCTCATGTTACAACGTAAAGAGTCCCACAGGGATCTATTCTAGGACCCCTCTCACGGATCACGATTTTTTCCTCATCTCCAACCGTTGTATTTATAGAAATGGAATCCACACGATGTGATGGTATTTCGTTATTATGTATTTTGGTTCAAATAGGAGTATTATTTCTATTTACTTAGTACTATTGTAGTAACAATTTGTAGTAACAATGCATAATATTTGTGGATTATCATCAATAGGGACAATAAGTTATGACATAACATTGTGAAATTGAATATTTTGTCAGGCAGTATACATAATACGCTCAGGTAACCACTAAACGTTAAGGTAGCTATTATTTAATCTTAAATCTCAGATCTTAAGAAATATTATTTATGTAGTACCATCCATTTGCCATAAAAACAATCCCATTACCACCAGTGACTCTCATAACGAAAATTCATTAAGGAAGCACCATTAATTCCAGTCCGCATCCAATGCAATGCCATTACCCGCGTTCCTTCAAAAACAAACAAATCCTGCAATTATTCTAACCTTACAATTTTATCGTACGCTCTCCAATTCATCGAAAACGACCCTTCTTACGTCGCGATAAGGTCTTGGCCACTTGCATCGTCTGTACTGTCTTTTGCTTTCACTGACATAGCATCGCCAATATAATTTACGTGTTGGATTTTATTTGAAATGACATCTATGGCTTTTGTGTTAGGGTCGTCTTGTGCCGCACTATTATCGCCCATCCCCAGAAGGGAATGTCCCCGAAATTCTCAAGATATTGAAAGATTAGCAGTGGGTTGCTGGATGTCCCCATAAATAATACATTGGTAGGGGGGCAGTGATGGATTGTCTGTCTGTCTATCCGCTTTCTATTAGTCGGGAATTCTTAAAGGGTGGATATTAGGGTGGCTGTTATTAGCAGGAGCCAATGTTGGCTTTGGAAGCGATACTGTGCGTTCATTAATTGTAGTGTGAATTCGAGTAGGTATTACAGATGTCATGTACACGGATCTCGAGACCCTCCGTCTCTTCGTTACACAACGGTTTAACGTTACGGAATTCTCCGTATTTATCACTTACCTACTTCTTCTTTGTGCGTCATTTTGACGTGTAAATCTAAAACCTGAAGGATTTTGAAGTTTTAATTGTCAAAGCGTAATATTTGCTTTTGGAATAACTTATTAAACAAAATGATGGATGGCGGTCTTTAATTAGAATTAATAGCAACTTTCTCAGTTAATTTTAATAATAGCCATTGGAGCTTGAAATTCCGCAACATTTACAATTCATTAGGAATTATGAAGCAATGCATGAAGCGGTTTCAATAACTCTTTCCATCCTCTGCTGGTTTAACTATAAACTATGTCACGGAAAGAGCGCCTATGTCCATAAATCACTATATTAGTGTAAGGCAAATATTGACAAAATCGTGTCAAAATTTCGATGTACGCGAAACACTCGATCGCTATCTTAGTGTTACATGGGAACGGGGACTTATCGATAGATAACTTCGCGATAACGTGATCTTGTCGTTGCGTGTGTGACCGATAATATACACTTATAGATGTAATGATGGAGGTGCGTTTCAAATACGTAGAATGTTTTTGTGTAAATGTATTTTCAGTATTAGGACGTGTAATATTCTTTTTTATGTTGTACGGCAGACAAACACCTGGTGGAAAGTTGTCACCGCCGCCTATGTACATCATGTCACCGCTGCCAATGCGTTGCCCGCCTTTAAGGATACCGCTAATATACCTCTTCAAGGATCCCATGTCATAGTCTAAGGAAACACTGTGGCTGGGAGCTCATTCCACATCCGGATCGTACGAGCGAGAAACGTTGTTTCGATACTTCGCGTGGACACCACTACAGGACCACCATCCATTCGATCTGATTTTGTATTAGTTCCTTTTTTTTATTTGGTTTTGTGGTGATATATACAGTTTAATATCCCTTTCGGAACATAATACCAAAGCAAACTAAAGTATATTTAAAAAACCATGAGTAGGTAGTAGTACCGTCCCTACTTTTCCCGATATCGCCATATCGATGGGAAAAATAAAAAGTTTTCAAATTTGTCTCAGTTCTGAGACGAACGTCCCGAGGCAGATGTTTGTCTGTATAGACTGTAAACGAATCATTGGTCTATTATTCATCTACTGTCCCACCAATAAAAACTTTCCCGACCTCCTTGCAAGTTATGGCAAGTCGAACCTCTGCTGATACGTTGTCAAAAAATAAGAGGGAATTCCTCAATACCATTCCTGTTTTATTTATGTCGCTTGTTAGAAGATTCTCTTCTGCTCTTTTTATGTTATTTTCGATGTCATCTTTAGTCACAAGTTTGGATTGCCATGATTCGTTATTATTCGCGTGGATTTAGTTTTTTAAGTGTAATTCATTTGCTTATTAATGCGCAGAATATGCTATGGTAACATTTTCTCTAAAAAGCTTTCTCTTCTCAACAATTATGGCGAACTTCGCTCCCCATATCCTTTTAACACACAAACCCAAGCCGACACCTTTCCCCGCAGCAACATTGTCTAAACTGGAATGTTTATGCCCGATCGACTCAGTTTGGACAACTTCTCCCGGATACCGCCATTCCGTCCCCGCATCGAGTCTCACCGTGCTTATCATAATGCCTACTAAAATTTTCCACGTCGTCTCCCAAGGCTCGACCCTCGGCCCAACTTTTGTCCAACCGGGCGTTTTGGTGCGAATCAGGAGAGGAAGGCGAAAGTAGAATTGTACGGATAGTCTAATGGCTGGTGTAGTTCAAGTTTTGATAGCCAGGAACTCAATATGTGAATTGATACATTTCTTATCATAAATTAGTCTTTTCTTTGTCTAAAATACAGATTCGATCTACAGCATTAAATTTTTATTGTTAAAGGTATTGTCAAAATAT
This sequence comes from Blastobasis adustella, assembly GCA_907269095.1. Lineage (NCBI taxonomy): Eukaryota > Metazoa > Arthropoda > Insecta > Lepidoptera > Blastobasidae > Blastobasis > Blastobasis adustella. Next base: position 1,579,841 of record OU026136.1, on the reverse strand, counting down.
CTTATAAGCGACTAGTGTAACGACTGAATAAATGGAAAGAGTCACTTGAGAACGGCGAGCGGCGGTCTGAATCCAAATATGGCAGCACAGATCTCTACCCGTTAGCATAGGCAAATATGCGGTCAAGCGAATGGATTAGGTCAGATATCTCGAGTCGGTACTTAGCGCAATATCGTGGGGACATCGACAGCGACTCAAAGCCCGAATATCCGTCGTCAACTGGCGATAGGTGACTGGTGTTATTTGATCCAAATGCCGATGAGGCTGCAAGACCATCATTAGACCTGTACTTTTATATGACAGTGAGACTTGGCATCTACTATAACGGCACAAGCAGAAGTTGCGCCTCACGGAAATGAAGATGCTGCGGTGGATGTGTAGTTTCTCGAAAAGACTGCGTCTGAAACTCCCATATCCGTGGTAGTCTTCACGTTCTTGACATCGCAAATAATCTACAAGAGTGCCGCCTTCGATGGTATGGCTACACCTTGCGCCCATATACCAATGACTCTTTTCTTGGTTACTGACAAAAAGTGCTGAGACTTTATTAAGGTACACATAAAATATTTACAGATATAATAGATATATCTTGGTTATGTACATTATTGTTCCCCTGGTGTTGCTGATATCCATAAGCGGCGGTGACCACTATCCATCAGGTGGCCCGCTTGCCTGTTGGTCTGCCGTATAACAAAAAATAAAAATAGTTGAATGCTAACCGATGCTTCACGGTGACGGAAAACATCGAGATGAAACGTACGAACGAATGTGTAACCATAATAAAAACTGGTCAGGTTCCCCTGGTAGCGGGGTCACAGAAGTCAGATAGTAGTCGCTCCACAGTAATAACCAAATCCTGCCTGCAAATAACCCGATCTGCCAAATCCTGGATCATGGTCAAGGTCCAGGGCCCCCGTGCGCGAGAGTACAATCGGCACATTAACGTCAAGCTGATTATGTTTATGACATCAGCAGCTTCTGACTCGAACCAAACGCCAATGAACAAAAAACTTCCGACAATATCAACTTTTTATTATTGAAAGTATTTATATTATTTCACTTTGTCCCCTTTCACTTTTTAGGAAAGTTTAGTCGATTTAATACACTTAGGAAGGGACGTGTTCCGAAACTTTGCCCGTACTTGTTTCAATCATTTCTTTTTGCCAAGTTCCAGACTGATATTGGCAAGTTTCCCTCCCACATGTGGAGTACTTTGCTTTTACATGACAAAGCTTTTGCATTACCATGAAGTTTCATTTGCGTTCAGACACTTTCCGTAAATATTGTCTTTTAGCTTGTCGATTTTATCCCTTCGTTGTATTTACATATTGAGGATATGGTAAATGAGAATAATACTGGAAATATAAGAAAAGATATAACAGATATTTTATATGGCAGGGATAGGTAACTACAGTTGGTAGGTAGATACAGTTGTATCTACATAGTAATATAAGAGTATCTATCTTCATGATTCAATCATCGTTATCATTACCCACGGGCGACTGCAACCCAAGCAACACCATCAGAAATCAACAATCCTAAACATAAACCAACAAACCCACCAGCAGATTGAACTAAAATCTAAAACAATTGAACAGCCCTTTTGAACGAAACAAAAATGGCTTGTATGATCTCTATGTTAGTACAAAAGGTGAACTTACACAGTTATGAGAGGAGGCAGGAAAGGCGCGGGGGGCGCGGTAGACAAAGGCGGTGGAAATCTATCGAGGTGTCGGGTTACATACAAACAGTCATGCAAAAGGCCTGATATTGAATCCGCGAGCCGTGCAGCTACGCAAGATGGCGAAGACGATGGATGTGGCACCGACTTTGAAGGTGTCTGGTGGGGCTCGTTTTCGACTTTTGATTTCTTTTTGTTTCATTAGTCTGGCATTGAAAATTCAGACTTGAGATATGTAGCCAATAAAACCACATAATGACATCGTCGTCATAATCATCATCATGGCGTTAAAATCCCGGTTGTGCTCTCACACACGAGGGCCCGGAGTCCGCCTTGACCATGATCCAGCATTTGGCAAATCAGATTATTACAGTGGAGCGCCTGCCATCTGACCTCTGTGACCCTGCTACCAGATTGGATCATGGTTACACATTTAGGGCAGGTTTCATCACGATGTTTATCCTTGTAGTGATTAACTAATACATAGCTGAGAAAAGAGTCATTGGTACATGGTCGCACTAGGATCATGATCGTTATCAAAAGTCCATAATAATAAACTACTGGTCTTGAGCCTCCTCCACATTATTAAAGAGTATTGTCATAATCTCTACGCTTGGCAGGTAGGTTGGAGGTCGCAGTGTTTGAAAACACCCAACGGTTTGCCTCTATCATTTATTAGTCGACTTGTACAGAAACACATGAACCTACCAACCATCAGTTTCCAAAGTCTAAACAGATTGAGGTCCTTTTAAACGACACTAGTCACTGTAATGGGTTGGTGCTATACTGTATATATATTCTACAAGAATGTTCAGACTAAAGATACGTGGATAATCTGGAAAAGATTAAAGCAGCGTGACATCGACATTGAGGATATAGTTAATAATATTCATAATTATACCTGAGGTATCCGGTAAACGCTCATTCCATTTTTATTGTAACTCTACTTAAGATCTAAAGAAGAACATCATGGTCATCATCAACATCAACAGAATCGTGTCATCAAAGGGCACTTTACAAAACATTAGAAGGGACAATTATAATGCTCATTACACCTTCCGCCTCCTTCTAGCATCCTGGGCATAGTAAACTATAAAACAGGCGTTATGAATACCAAGCAACCGACGTATCCCCCTACGGTTTATGCAGATGCCGCGCGCGCTGATTCGGAACCGCATTTACAGACAAACATTCCATATTTCATAGCTTTTAGCTGGATTTTGTTGAGGCCTTTAATGGATAATGAAAACTTGGTGTTTCGAAAATTGAATTCCTCAGCTTCAGAAATGCCTGCGTAATTTTATTGGCGCCTATTTTTAAATTGATCATCGTTGAACTAACTTGATTTTTATGCAAGCACTAAACTTATCTTTACACCTATAAAAGTACATATAAATGACCATAATGTACCAGCTAAATAGCCTCTTCAACGCGGTCGATACGCTTTTTGTCTGCACAAGTTTTTCGTCTTCGCCAGTACTCTAGTGCAATTATGCAATCCTGGTACCCTCGTTGAGGAATCAATTAACATCGCCGGAAGCCGAATAGGAAGCTGCAGGGTTATACTTGGTAATCGCCGTGGCTTGGCCATCGGCTCTGCCTGAATTATGTATGCGCTTCGTTCCGTTACATTGAATAACTAACGACGTGTAGTGAGCGCGGCCGGTCTTCGTCCGTCCGTACGTACGTGAATATTTACTTTTAGTTAATATTAATGCCTGAAGATCGTGGCCTGACTGGCGAGCGGCGTCTGTGCCACGTCTAAAACTCCTAGTGGAATATTTATAAGTTATGAGCCCTTTTATGCTTATGCGTCGCGTGGCGATGGTATGCCAGCAGCGGTAGTTGACAGCGAGCGTGGCTACTGGGCTGCAGTGGCGTCCTGGAATAGCAAGTGATACCAATTTGAATGACCGTTGTTTTGGAAGAGTACTTGTCAATGAACCATATTCTTGCGACGTATTTTCAAGTGTTGATGGATACTCGTACTTGTCAATGCATTTATTAAGCTGTTGATGGAGATGTTTGGTTGGTATTTATGGTTCGTTTATTTATTGTCAATCTAGCTAGTCTCGATTTACGACTCAGGTAACAATGACTGCTGAGTCGAGCTATGTAGTTAAAATTTTCCGAATGATATTGTTACTTAAACACTGTTTATTTTGTTCAACGCGTAAAGACTCATGGTCGCCTACAAAATGAGTGAAACTTGAGCCCGAATTCTTTAGCCAAGCACAACCCGAGTTAAAGAAAAAGAGTTGAGTGCTGTTACAAATCTTATAAATCGTTACCAGCGCAACCGAACGTGTAATGTAATATTTGGATTGTAACCAAATCTCTTTCATTATTAATTGTTTTAGTAACTTTAGTTAGAGTCTTGCTTGTGGGCTGAGCGCCAATAAGTTTCGTGACCTATTTTTAGTCCCTTTTTATATATTCTCAAATGTTTCATGTATTTCTAACTATTAACTGTGACTTCGTTCGCACAGGAAGAAAAGAAAATAGAGAAGATAAAAGGGAGATGAAGGAGAGAGAAAAGTTTCCCAGACCTGGCCAGAAATTTCACACTAATCCATGCTCAAACCGTAAAACAAATACTTCAAATCAATTTCACTTTTATAATATTTAGTAGTAGGATAATTTACGTCACATCGGATCCCAGCAAACCCCTATCCCCAATCACCGTGAGAAAACAAACAACGTCACACAAACACAACAAACAACAGAAACCGCGCGACAAACCAATCAAAAATTCAAATCCCATTACAATGTCAACAGAACAAGCGTCTTTATTAAAAAGTGTAGTTACGTCCGTCAATAAAGCTATAGGCTGGCCGTGGTTTGGCTTTCAATGGGCTTTTTCAGAGAGGCTTCATTGTGGGCGGCTTAAAGGGTTTCGCGCGACAATACGGCCCGAGTTTAATTAACCGGAGCTTAAAGCGTAATTGTAAGTGCAGTTAAGCCGGTGAACACGTGTCGGAGTCTCTCAGGGCGCGGCGTTGGGACCTCTCCTATTCAATACCTACAATTGATATTGAAATTTTCTACTTCTCTTCTCCGGTCGCTTTATTGAAACGCGGTGGGATTAATGAATGTTTTTGTGATTGATTCATTGTTCTGAGGTTAACGGTGATCGGTGCTCTTTGAGGCTTGTCTTGAGTGCACGAAAGACACTTGTGGAGAATGAATGCTGTTGATCCGGAAATTATTGATGTTATTGGCTTTTGATTGGGGATTGTTAGAAATAAAGTGTCGTATTACAGTTACATACTTTTGGGTTGTATTAAGAGATTATGATAAGTTATACGGGTCAGTGATAAAATAGGTTGCCAACGCCACGCGTTATGACACAATCTGCGAATCTCAGAATTCGTGACCCAAAAACCGTCGCTATCTCTGTCTGGAGTATTCTGCAGCTAACCAAAACAAAACGAAACACCTAAGTCTTTATTACGCCATATTTACCGCAAGCAATTTGCAGGGAAACCAAACAGCAATTACCAAACAAAAACAAATAAGAGGAAAAATCATTAGGGGAGCGCTCTGAGGGGCTGATTACAATGGTGAACAGGCGCTGGAGTGGTCGGCGGTGGTTCCTGCATTATTTGGCGATCGTGCACTATTGGCACAGTATAGTGGTTACTGAGGGTAGTCGTCTACTGAGGGTAGGTCGACAATGCGCGGGATTACGACCGTCGGCTGTCAGCGAGTGACGGGCCGCGTGCGGCGGTTGCCTACCGCCGAATTAGAATTCAAAACGTATGAAAGTGCTATTGTCGTCGCGAGGAATAATTAAACGGTACGACACCGTTATGGGAAAAGTAAACACAATAAAAATGTTAACGTCTCGATGGACATGACTTAAATTGGTAAGACAATTTTGGTGTCCTGTTATTTTTATTCATAAACCACGAATTATTGTCAACGTTATTATGAACGATCCGTAAAATATAGCAAAGGGCTTTGCCATGATCGCCATGCTTAGCAAGTGGGTGATTTTAATGTGGAAAGAATACAACAGGAAATGCTTCTGTCCATTGTCTGGTCTATGGAGGTCCTTATAGGTCCGCTTATCAGAAATTAGTTGCTTTGTACAAACACCGAGTAAGTAACAACATAAAGTAAGACACCACAAGACTACTTCCGAGCAAACACGATTATTAAATTTTAAATCCTTCATAATTGCTAATTCGATCTAAGTACCGAAGTAAAACTAGTTTCCATGGACATTATAGTTTAATCTGCCTATTATTACAATGATTTTCCTCCTCAGTGAGTAGACTAATAAATGAATAGAAAGCAGTAAAAAGGTAAACCGTTGTTGTTAGGTCAAACGCTTCATTACAATGGAGTCCCGCTGGGCGCGTTATAGGGCCATTCCTATTCTTTATACAGTTTTGATTGCTCTTTTTATTCCGTACGCTTTTATAAGGGTTTGTGCATTGGTGTATCATTTTAGTGTTATGCGCATAGATAAGATATTATTCAATAAACATTGCATCAAGATGTGCTAATAAAATATTGACCTCTAATAAGCGTTAGGATTCAAGCTTAAAAGAAGTTGCAATTTTTTATGTTGGTATCAAAATCTTATACAAAGATCTTAATGTGGCTTGTCATATTATTTTCTATCAGCATTGATTATTTCCGATCAAGGAAATACAATGGAAGATACACGATACGCATGCTTTCTCACACGTTTCGGCGAGCACACTAGGGGCTCTCGTATCTGGTTACCGCCTAAACAATGGGAATAGAATCTGTGACCCTACCCCGTTCTATTATAGCAACACAATTACTCTTGATTAGCTATAGAAAATATGACCCAATTTTGGTACTTCAAATAACTGTTTGCGTTGCGGTTGGGACTACGAGGGTGGTCCGATAAGTACTTAGCCTACAAAAGAAAAACGAAAATTTTGGAAAAGTGGCGATTTATTTCTCAACATAGTCTCCTTTCAACTCTATACACTTGACCCAGCGATGCTCCAACTTTTTTATCCCGTCTGAAAAATACGTTTTCTGGAGGTATGCAAAGTAGGCCTCCGTAGCGGCGATAACCTCCTCATTCGACTCAAATTTCTGCCCGGCGAGTGACTTTTTCAAGTTTGGAAACAAAAAGAAGTCACACGAGGCCAAATCTGGAGAATACGGTGGATAGGGCAGCTGTTCGTAGTCTAATGCGACCAATTTGGCCGTGACGACGGCGGAGGTGTGAGCCGGTGCGTTGGCATGGTGGAAGAGCACTTTTTCTTCGCCAAATGGGGCCGTTTTTTCTGCAATTCGGCGTCGAATCGGCCCAATAGTTCGGCATAGTAGAGCCCTGTAACCGTTTTGCCCTTCTCCAGGTAGTCGATGTAGATCACACCTTGTAAATCCCAGAAAACAGTGCCCATCACCTTTCCGGCCGATGGGACAGTCTTCGCCTTCTTCGGAGCACATTCGCCGGGTAAAGTCCACTGTTCGACTGTTCCTTGGTCTCTGGTGTGTACCAGTGAATCCATGTTTCGTCGACGGTCACGAAACGACGCAGAAACTCCTTCGGATTGCGGTTAAACAGTGTCAAACACTGCTCTGAAGTGGTCTCACGGATGCGCTTGTTGTCCGGAGTAAGCAAACGCGGCACCCATCGAGCCGACAGCTTTCTCATGCCCAATATTTCATGCAGCATATGACCCACGCGGTCTTTTGAGATGCCTACTGTCTCAGCTATCTCGCGCACCTTCACTCGGCGGTCTGCCAATACGAGATCGTGGACTTTAGTCACGTTATCCTCCGTGGTAGCCGTTTTTGGGGCACCTGGGCGTGGCTCATCAAAAACTGACGTGCGACCACGTTGAAACTCGTTAAACCAATTTTTGACGGTCGCCATTGAAGGAGAAGAGTCACCGTACACAGCATCCAAGCGCTCTTTGATTTCGCTGCGCGATTTCCCTTCCAAAAACAAGAATCGAATCACCGACCGATATTGAACTCTTTCCATTTTTCTAAAATCCGCGGACACGCCCGCTTCCACACGCGGTCGAAACAAAACTATAAATCCAATATGACTGAAATTTTGACAGTAGCCGTCTACGAAGATGTACTACACGATAGTAAATTTCTCTTACGATAGTGGTGCCATCGGGCAGTGGGGCTAAGTACTTATCGGACTGCCCTCGTATGTGGGCTTGATGGTTTTCGCTAGATAGTGGTGTGGGAATAGGACAACTGTGTGTGGGTTCTTTTAGTTACTGCAAGGTTTAGCTTTGGAAACTGTAGATGCATGAGAAATGGTCTCGTTACCTGAAACAACGGCTAGCCCATTCACTAACATCTATATGATGGACGCCGTACAAAAGGCGCTAAGTTTTGGGCTGGAATAATTTGAGCTGAAATAACAGGTACAAGGGAAAGAAGATACTATGTAGCTTCAGTAGTAGACTTACCTAAGAAAACACATAAAATATAGCGAATGTTAATATCGTGAGTAGCAATATTAACATTCGCTTCATATCCCGCAACATAGTAATTTACCACGAAGATTCTTCGCACAAAACTCGGCTCAAAAACGCCATACTCGGCACAGAATAGATAAATGAAGATTACATTAATGATACCTAGCTGTAATAAATCGAGGTACCAGGGCGGCATGAGAGGCAAGGAGCGAGATCGCGCCGATAGTCGGCTTAAAGGACACTTTGATTGAACGGACCGGACAACGCAGATAAGGGCCCAGTTCACTATTTGCATATTAAATGAGACGATATTAATTTTCTCGGCGCTGGTCCCTTCGCGAGCCGGGGAATGGCTTGCATGTAATTGTTTCGTATTGTACGTTTTTTGCTAAAATAACTTGTAGTCACTCCGATAATTCTTGTAATTTTGCGATGGCGAGTCAAATTTAATTTACAATTAAATTGTGTTGCGAGTCCAACTATTTTGTATTCGCAGACCACTTTTCGTGCTACCTTGTTCTTCCCGTACTTTTCTGGAGCATTAACGCGTTCCTTTACATTTTCTCTTCCATTCAATTTGAGATAATCTCCATTCCTCGCGGTTTCAGCAATCTATAATCATTTAACAGCGACGTTGGGAATTCCTTTGGTCTCAGTTCGCCTCGTAGTTGGATCTCTACTATGTTTGCATTGCATACATTTTAAATTGCTTCATTTAGTTTAATTAAGAAGCCTTGTTTATTGAAATTGTGGTTTATTAATGGAATACGTAAGTCGAACGGTCCATTACACTGATCAGTTTCAATTATCCGTGGATCTATAAGTTAGAAGCGAAATAGGTGAGGTATGTGTAATCAATCTTGCAGCTAGTGCCAATACTTTGAAATAGATTATTTGTCAGATGGTCCTCTATATGATACAAATTGCAGTAATAACATGTCTAATTTAAAAAATATAAAAAGTGTATTTGATGAAGAAAGTCATTACTATTGAATGCAAAATCAATATGACGATGATATAAAATTGCAAGCAAAAGTAGTCAATAAATCAAGTAAGGAATTCAATGGCAGTATGGGAACTGGAGCAAGCGAATTATATTTACGAAGGGAAATGATAAACACTTGACTGCCCGGTGCGCGATAGATAATGACAGATAGGTGTTTTGATACACGGACTGATAGAAATGAGATATTGAGTATTTCGAAATTGGAGGAATCGGATGTGAAACGTAGATAAGGTAGATTTTCGTCGATTTAAAAAAATCTCAATCAATATACTTAAAACATTTTTAGCGACATGTGATAAATTATGCGTATGTAAATTATTAATTACCCACTATTGGTAATGAAAACAATGTAATTTAAAATTATTTTTAACAACGGGCAGATCATTTCATAAGAAAGGTTTATCTAGCTTGCAGGCAATCTTCTTGAACATTTTCGCCGGAGTGGGTAAAGGTTTGCGCAGGCGTTTTTGTATGGAAACTCGGTACAGCGCAGGCACGTGACTGGTTCAAGAAATCTGTCGAATAACTTTCAAAATACATGTTTTAAACTAAACCTGCGATCTTGTCACGTATTATTACCTAAACGGGACTCACACGCGACGTATCATTTCAATTTGTTATCCCGACGTTTCAAAATCACCTACAACAGAATAATTATGTCAGTCATAAACACAAAACCAAAGCCAGCAATGTCATTGTCCATACCCACATTAGTATGTGTTATGGTTACCAATAATGTCCTGCGTTTGAGTTACGCGCCCACTTTCCCATGATGGTCTACGACCCTAAGGCGCCATTTTTCTATTGCCATTACGATCACGAAGCACATAAACCACGAAGACATTATATGTGACTGTTAGACGAACGTAAAAATCGACCTTGGCCCGACGTTTATGTATTTTATTTTATTTTTAATCGCCGCTGTGTGATTGGCTTGACAATGGACGAGGAAGTTGGCCGTCTATCCTTTTTTGATGGCTTTATAATTGATTGAGGATGTGAAGAAAGTAGTAGCGCATAGCAGCGGCCTTAGTTATTCTCGTAAGTGCAGTATATATTGTAGTGAGTAATTTGTCTAAGTTTATAATGAGTTTGTGCAGCGGTTTGGGTTACATGAGAATAAGGACATTGCCTTAATCTCTACGCTTGGCAGGCGGGTTGGAGATCACTGCGATCTCTCACAGTAAACACTCAACTGAAAATACCTACTGCTGCGCATTTTCTGGTTTACAAAAGTAATAGATAGTATAGATAGCTTACCTCTTTGACAATAGTCGTCACGCACTGCTGTGAATACGGTTCTATACACGGACCTATAGTGCAGACTGCCACTGAAGTATTGTCAGTTGAAACCCTAACCTGTGTATTCGCGCGCTTTGTGTGATTTCATAGTAACGTTTCAGAATACTGGCGTTAGTCTAAATAAAGCTTAAATCTCGTTCAGCGACACAGCATACGAATCCAACACAAATCACCAACAGACATTTCGCCCGCATTGAACGCGTGAAGCGATGAGAAAAATCACAAGCACCACTCCAAAGTACAACAGTCGAGTGGCTGTTATTGCTGAACAAACAAACTGCGCATACGTTTGTACTATAGTTCAGTTTTCAAATAGGGTTAAAAGTTTAACCAAAGAAGCAAGCGGAAAGTCACCCCCGGCTTCCGCACGCTCCAATGGGTTAAACAAAACAACTGGTGAAAAGAACAATGAAGGGTTGAATTGTTCGAACTTTGAATGATTGCGCGTACGGACCGGCGCGTGCGCGGGTAGGGTTTCACCAGGTGGGCCTGCCAGGAAAGCTTTTTGTTGGAAATTTCTACATTATTGATTTAGCAAAAAACGGCAGTAGGCGTGGAAATTAATTTAAGATGAATTTAAATAGCTTGCGGCCGTTTGTTTTAATAATAATGCAGATCCTTGGGCATGTTGACAAATGAGGATCAGGACAGACTCCTGCAAGTTTTGCGAAAGCAAAAAATAAATCATATAAGATTAACAACAGACTTGTTCACATAGTTCAAAATTAAGAATAATATAGAGAAGATGTAAAAATGAAACTTTTGTATTTTGAATTACAAATCATCTTCTAATGGAGAGATTCAGACGAAACTTAGACAGATCTCAGACATCCAAGTGGCATAAATGATCTCAGGATCGTTCAAACGCATGCAGTGTCCGTTTTGATATTTGAATAAGTTCTCAAGTCTGTGTGCAAGTCATATCTAAATCGTAGCTTAACAGAGGCCAAATATTAGTTTGTTCGTCGTCCTCACCAGATTATTCGTATTTTCGCCTTCGGCCTCATCCTAAGAAAAACAAACGCAGAAAACAAAAGGTTAGGTACATTAAGACATATGACCTCTCAAGATGACACCATGGCGGAGTCCCGTTCTGGCAAATTAATGGTAATGGAAAAGTCGGGTTAGACCCCCCTCGGACCCCCCAACCCCCAAGGGGGTGGCTGGACACAGGGTCGTTGTTCATCTCTATCAAGCGATGGATTCCATGTTGTTTTTTCGGGGACTTGTTTATTTTAGTGGTTTAGTAGCTGGATCGGGCTAGTGGAGATTGTCCTGTAGGAGAGTTGCTTTGTTTTGTTCTAGCCGAGATAGTGGTAAGGATATAATTAGACGAATAAATTGTAATATGTTCAATGGGATTGTGAGGAGCGTCTGTGGCCGGGTGGTTAAAGTTTTGGACTCTTAAGCGAGAGGTTACCGGGTTCTAATCTAATACATTAGTTGAGCACTAACTTATGCTCTTACGTTGAGGGAAAATATCGTGATGAAACCTACACATTCAGGCGACTGTAGGTATGTGTAACCATTATCTAATCTGGACTGGTTCCCCTGGTAACGGGGTCATGGAGGTCAGATGACTGTTGCTCCACTGTAATCAGATCTGCAAAATTCTGGATCATGGTCAAGGTGGACCCCGGGCTCTCGTACGCGAAAGCACTACCAAACTGATTATTTAATTTTTTTATTTTGAATTGGATTGTAAAAAAAATATTATAGAAATATTTTTTTGGTAATTTTATATCAATTCAATTATTTGTCTGCTCACTTTTTAGTTTGTATTCCCGTTGAACAATAACTATTTATCAATACTTTATTAGTTTTAAGATGTATGTGTGACTGACGTCCTTCATCTTACCTATCTTTTATATAGTCCGAGATAACCCTGACATCCATCCACGTAATGCCACGTTGCTAATTCACAAGATGGCTTTGCCCAATAAAACAATCAATATCGACAAATCTAGAAGTACATAGAAAAATATCGATTAGTATCAGGACCACATCGCACTCGGAGGGCGCATGTTTCCCATGACATTTGACACCGCGCACGCGCATCGTTTTTGCAACCTCCCCGAGTAATTGCGCGTCGTGTGCACGAGCCCTTACCGGGTGTCGGGTGTGAATGCGCCATTAGCTAGTGATCCAGTTTTAATTGGGTTAATGTCAATCGTGTGGGTTTGAGTCACTGAGATGACTGTTCATAAGTATTTCGCGATAGTCTATAGCACTGTCCTCATTGGCAACGGTTGTGCGACCATGGTCGTACTACGTCGCCCGACCAACAGGAGATTTTAAAACCGCCCGCCGCACGACCATAGTCGTAGGACCGTTGTCGATTAGGACAGCGCCTATGTCCGACAGTGCATGTCCTGTAGCTGACATATTGATAATGAATACTGCTATTTTCATCGAATCGCATGCATGTATTGCATCGCAATTCTCAGGCTTTCATTGGTGGCATCATCAGCCTAGCCTACTTATCAGTTGAGACACAAAGGTTGGCCATCATAATGCCATTGGTATGCGGGTTGGATGATATCACGCATGTCCTAAGATGGCACAGGTATCTAAAGAGAAAGATTTCCTAAAGTATTTTAATTCATCGTTCAAGTAGCATTTATTCTAAAGTAAAATACTGCAACTACGCTAATGTGAAGGAGGTTCAACGGACTGTTCCTAATATCTTTGAAATATTCGTCCTATTTCGAAGTAAGACACATCTTGTGCAAAATTAGTCAAGGTAACAATAGGTCTCTTCGTCCCAAAGCGCGAGGTCGCAGGTTCGATTCCAGGAACACCGCGGGACTGGTGAAAGTTTTTTGCGGTCACGGAGAAGGCTGTGGGAAAAAAATGGAGACACATGCGAGCCAGTCACTTGGAAGTGTTTTGTATGGATCTTGAATATGTCGGTATTCGGTGGGTGTTCATCGTTAGCACAAAATATATTGAATTTGATCTATAGTACTTACAGTACTTTCTACTACATACTTATAAAAATAATAATAAGAGGTTTTCCTTGGAGACTACAACATGGAGTTAGTTTTTTAAGAAAGGGGTGAAAAGGTTTTTACAGGGTCGGCAACGCGTGGGTGATGCCTCTGATACTGCAAACGTACATAGGCGTTCATTTGACGACCTGAGTGGTTCAGTTGGTTAACATGCCAGTCTGCCACGCAGAGGGCCCGGTTTCGATTCCCAGCCGGGCAGAAATTGAAATGATGAACTTTAAATACTGCTACGGGTCTGGGTGTTGTATGTATTTAAAAAATATATACGTAATTAATCAGTTTCTGGCACCCATAACACAAGCTTTGCCAACTTTGGGGCTAGATGGCGCTGTGTGAATTGTCCAAGCATATTTATTGTAAATCCACAGTTAGCATTTCGGTCTACATAACCTTATGGTTGTTTTTGTTCTTTATTGTTCTTTCGAAAACATTTATACGATTACAGCAATATACAATTTTCCACGTGCAACAAATCACTAAACACATTCCGTACATATTACATTGGGATCAAAAATAAAATATTGAACGCGTAGACAATAAATATCCGAAAATACTTACATCGCGTGACCCCAGCAATTACAATCGAACAGACGGAAAAATATCGACGAATAATTCAAATAATTACGCCGAAAGGTGTTACCGTTTGGTGTTTCCACAATCGTTAACCAAAAATGGAGAATAACAGAATTTGCTAACGATACCAAATAACAACTCGGCGACGTGAATAAACAAAATTATAACAATATGCGTCCATATAATGAGGAACTTGAACGCTGTCCCACCATTACTCTGAGACCGATGGTGGAGCGACACCGTACCCCTCGGACTCCCTAAACAGTACTACGCGAGAGGGGAAGGGAAGGTCACGAAAAAAGTCCTTTATAGTAAGTCATTTCGGTTCGCGCATATGGTGTGAACGGAACGCATTAGCGGCCTCGCTTCCTGGCACAAAAAAGGATATCTTTAAAAAAAATAAACTACCAGCTATTTCGTAATTCGAAAATGGAACGTTCTTGAATTCCGAACGGTCCCATCTAAATTGAATTCATGTGAGATTTGTAGTTTTTGTCTGTTATGAGAACTCGGTTCTCTGAGAAAGGAAGCTTTAGGTATGCTACTTTGGTTGGAGTCTCTGTCAACAACTAATAAATTAATATTAGACAAGAGTAAGTAGATATTAAAATGTATATTTACGAGTATAGTGGCAGCGAATTAGCAACTTTGTCTTTTACTCAACATCTAAATCAAATGCAAAGTATCAACTGGTCCTCGACACCATCTGTTCTAAATTCCAAAATGGAACCGAGTTAGAACAGCGCACTGGTGGCCGAACGGTGTGCGCCTGCGCGAACATCTGTTCCAAATACAAATTCGCCCACCCATAGCCGTTCAATTTCTATAATGATTATTGAAATCGTCGGTTCGTATTCTATTTTCGTGTGGCATCTCACTTTGTTCTAATTCTTGATATGTGCAACTCTTTAACAGCAGGTGGTTTTAAACCGCTGCTGAGCAATCTATAACCGCAAAGGTTTCATCATTTCACTCGATAGGGCAACGTAGACCACGAATCCTCGTTTGTGGTTGTTTCGGAGAAAGTCTATTGATTTTATCTGAAATTGCTTGCAAATTGTTGATTGACTTAGCGAATGTAGGAATTTCCTTATCTATGGTGGTGCGATTAAATCGTTATCTCAAAATTATTAAAGCAAAATGATAAAAAATTGGAATATGTACTTTGAAAACACGCGAAGATTTGAAAGAACGTTTCTCGCTCGTACGATTCGGATGTGTAATGAGCTCCCAGCCACAGTGTTTCCTTTAGACTATGACATGGGATTATTCAAGCGGTATATTAGATAAATTCTTTATTGCTCACGAATAATTACATTAACAAGTTCCGGCAAAAACCATAACTTGTATGTTAGAGGTCTCCTTAGAGGCGGTCAACGCATTGGTAGCGCCCCTGGTGTTGCTGATGTACATAGGCGGCGGTGACCACTTCTCCATCGGGTGGCCCGCTTGCCTGTGTATCTACAAAAAATATGCGTATTATATATACCTATATAGAATATATCCTGATGGCATCAGGGTAAACTTTATTGACTTTTATATTATGACTCAGTACCTAGACACTCCACAAAATCTAACACTTGGACTACATGCCACTTGGATCACCGGCCAGCTTATTTCCGTTTCTCTAGGTGCAGGTACTTGTCTTATCTCGCCATCCACGGCTCACGCCCCAGATTACCATACCAAGTGATTGATCCTCGGCCATTTGCGTTAATAACCGAAAAACCGCTTTAATTGCCCGCAGAGGCTTGCTCGTGCTCTAATGATCGTTAGGTCTCTTGTTTCGACACAACACAGGTACAGATTAAAATAATGAACAAGGAGAATTGTTAATTGAATAACGCTAATGATTTCGCTTGGATTATGTTTCTTTCGGTGTTTTGGTGCGGTTTGGTACTGGATTTTGGTTGAAGCTTTGTAGTTGTTGATGATTTTTAGCTTAGGAATTGATTTTTATTTCAATATTGGTAAAGACATTGCTACAAGTGAAGGAGAATGGAGATTTTAACGGTATGTTCCTATCGCGTCACTTTGTTTACGAGTAGCCCGAAATTGCGACGCAGTTTCATGCATCATGGTCACGGGACGACTGGACGACTGGGTTACTCGTAAACAAAGGTAGGCGGTAAGAAACCCGGTATATACCGTTAAAATATGTGATAAACACCGTGAAAGTTTAAAACATTATGAGAATGGAGATGTTGATATCCATGCCGTTGAAGAGAAATTAATTTACAGAAATGTGCAACTAACGAAATTCATACAAATAATCTAAAATTGTTAGAATTCAGAATTTGAACTCAAAGTCGGTTAAGGCATACCATCATGAACCAGGTAATGGGCATCGGCATTTTGGCAGGGGGCTCGCCAAGCGCGAAGCTTGTGACAATGCCGATCACTAATATGGAGGAGACTTAAGTCCAACAGTGGCCTGGGGTCCAATAGATCAGATCAAGCTAAAATTCTTTACACCTATAGTCACACTCGGCTAGATAACTCTTAAGCCGAAATACAACATCGCATACAACGATACGAGAATTCTCCCAAGGAAGTCAACAAATTCCTCGAAAGATTACGACAAACTGCGAATTGAGATTTAGAAAAACCGTGTTATCCACGTTTTTGAGATTGTGAATCCACTTTTATCTCGCTTTATCAGCGCTGAGATAAGATATCCCATACCTTTATCAGTTCTTGAGGGTTTTGCAATGATCTCTTTCGTACAATATTTTGATTGGTTAACAGGAGCGGCTTTTGATGATGCAGTAAGATAATTTTTATGATTCAAGTACGGTACATATTTTTGGTTGTGTTCTCGATTGTTCTTGGAACCAATGATGTATATTGATTAGCTGGAAACTCGTAATCGATTAGGTTCTCTTAGTAAGTCATCATACTCATCATAATCATCATTATCTCAGATGCAGGACGTCCACTGCTGTGAATAGGTGCTTTGTTTTATTAATATCGGTTAGGTTATTGCTCGAACGTCTCCCCCAAACTTCTAGTAGGTCATTTCGGTAGATCAGAATAGGTATAGCACGAACTACATCCCTTTAAGGGTGTCGTACAAGTTGACTAATGATTTAGAGGCCCTGTTAGGAATTCAGTGGAACAGAAAAAGTTTACTGCGTTTTCTGTTATGTATTTCAAACACGCTATGGGACGAGCTTCCTGCAGTTGTGTTTCCTGACCATTACGACATCGACGCCTATGAATTCGCGCCTCCCTGGGTCTGGCGGGTGGTGGTGGTCACTTTCCATCAGCTGACCCGAAACTGATTTGTCTCCGTCTGTTTTAAAAAACTGCGATCTCCTACCTCCCTATCTATCAGATGGAGATTCTGTCAATTTTCTCTACCGATGTGGAAGTGGCTTAGGTCCAGCTATGGGTCGTTACGGGCTGTTGTTGAAAGCGGGTATTCCTCACTGGCACCATAAAATTTCAAGGCAAGTTCTCAAATGGCCAGTGGCGACATGTGCCGGACGACGAAGCGTGGGCAGGCCTCTCGCAAGTTCGACGAGTCGAAGGTCGAGGTGGATGCAGACGACACAAGACCGGCATTTGTAGAGATCTCTGAGGGAGGCCCATACCCTGCATTGATAATCATTCTGATGCAAAATAACAGCAGCTTCTCTCATTTATGGACTTTGATGTAGCGGTGGACCATCGCGCTTTCTTTCGACGATACCACCTACGGTGGCTTCCTCATATTTATGGGTAATTCGCTATAATGATCTAATTTGAGAGCCAGATTTCCTCTTCCTCGGGCTGGGCCATTTCGCATCGACAAGGTCCATAACGCAACTGGGCTGGAGTCAGGCGTCAGAGTGAGGTGGGGTGCTTCAAACTAAAGATTGCACGGGGAGACTTGCTCTAGAATGTCTTAAAGGCAGAAGATTCCCAATAATTGTATGTATGTATGTATGTAATTCTTTATATTTTATAATCCAATTTTATTATGAACCAAAATGTAATATTATTATGTTCTTAAAAGTTTATTAGTTGAGCACATAGGCCATTTGTCACACTTTTCCAAAACTAATTCTCTACCACACCGCTGTATGTATGGGTGTTGTATTAGTGCTGGGAATGAGACAAAGTAAAGAGAATTGACGCTTCGTACCGACGTTGTACCTTACCCCTATCGTAAAAGAGGAGCAATGTTTTAACAATTATATTTACATTTGAAGTGGTACCTAATCTACTTCAAATTCAGGCGCATAACTCACCGAATGCAACGATATGACCTTAATTAAAACCCTACAAAGTTTTATGCGTAAGTTTTATTTTAGCGTCTAAGTTCTAAAGCCGTCGCTCGCATCCTCATTTACCATCAGGTCAGATGCCTGTAAAAAGCCGTCAATTCAACGCCTGCCGCCGTCCCTGCGCACGCGCAGGTGCGCAAGTAATGGTCTCTTGGCGTGCGCGCCGGCTCATTAGCGCAGTATCGCTCCCAAAACATTACCGCGCCAACTCGCAGTCATAACGCGGACCAATTACGGCCCTGTCTCTCTGTATTTTGTACGGTAGAAGTGCTTGGGACGAAATTTTAAATTTCGGACGGTACAGTCACTAAGTATCACTATTACCAGGGGTTTTTTCTGCAGCTGACTACATCCGAATAGTAGGACAAAGCAGGACCACGTGGCGGAGGGAGTTTTCTTCTACCTAACTGAGGTTGAACATTGAAGTTCTTGTCGTTTCAGCAACTGAGCTTTGCTTTGATTTTTGAGGTTCCATCGATATTTTAATCCCGAGAACCTATAATAACATAACCATGGAAATCTATATAATTACTTAGCGACCCGCCCTGGCTTCGCACGGGTTCTATTGGTGAAAACCACATGAAAATTCGTTCAGTAGTTTTTGAGTTTATCGCGAACAGACAGACAGACAGACGCGGCGTCGGACTTTGTTTGATAATAGGTTATTATTATAGAAAAAGAATTATAGAATCGGCATGTGTGGCGTCACTTGATATCAGAGGCCAAGTAAGATCCACTTTGCTTGACTGAGCCCGCGCAGCAAGTATCCCAGACGAGGTATCTCTAATGAACCTCAGATAAGTCTTGACTTGACAGATATCTTGTTCCATTCGATTTCACAAGTTGCATCTGCAGTCTTGATCATAATACAATCTGTCAAGAAGATGGACCTCACTTAGCAGGTGTCTACGATACATTCTTTGAGATGAAGCTTCATGGGCACACAGCATAACTTCCCACCGCATCTATGTTATTTGGCAAGAGAGAGCGTCTTCAAAAGAACCCAAGTACCAAGACATCAGCAACATAAAGACAGTGTTTAGGAACTATCAGGGAATAGCCAGACCACCCATAGGCAAGCGGTTTATTAGCCACAATGTATAAGATTAGATCCGCCTCACAGAAGAGGTACTTAGGTACTTACCCTAAAGATAAGCTTGATAGCCAACAATGATACTTAGTCTCGAGATATTAAAATTATACACAAATGGCAAGTTGATGGTCAAGAAAATATCCGTATTTATGGTCTTGAAGATTATATGTGTTAATTCCTGAGAGGCTGGCCTATAGAACGCCATAGTTATGAAGTTATTCAGGTAGTTATGAACAAAATGAAATGGGAGAGAATTTTTGAGCAACAATTTGTGCAGATAGTTTTGAACTTCGTCGATTGAACTTCTTATAGGGGTGTAAGTATGCGATATAATGTTAGAGATTATGTACGTAAGTATTTTTGAAGAACTGATTAAAGCAGTAGCCATCCGGCCAGTACTACGCAGAGGGTGCCCGAGGGTGCCCAGGTGGGCTGTCTGCTGGTTAATTATTACGTAGAATAAAAAAAAAAGATTCCCGTGCAACGGCAAATAACCCGAAATATTTCCTTTGCTCTATAACTTGCGGTTCTCCAAAGGACATGTCTACCTTCCTCAAAGGCCGGCACCGAATCTGCTCGAATCTGCTCCCCTTAAGTTTTTGACGTACTGGACGATTGTCGCATTCCATCAAGTGGACCATCTGACCATAGGCCTCCCTAGGCAATAAGAAATACCAGGCTTTCATAACCAGTACCATCTCTTGTCCACAGAGGCCACCCTCCTCATCGCTGTCGTACGGCGGCGCGGTGAACGACGACGTGCGCTCGCCGGGCTCCGGCGGCACGCCGGGCCCCCTCAGTCAGCCACCGCCACAGACCCTCGATGCGACGGATCCAGGTAAGATGCCTTCGCTGTTATAAGGGCAAGGCCAACGCTGCAGCACCTGTTTTAAAGCTGGATTCTACAGCGCCACCTTTTCTCTTAGCATGGCAACGTACCACAATTGTATAATGTGATATTGCGTCTTCATCTGTATTCGTGTTAGTATAATGGAGGTCGAGATTCGGAGTGACGATCTCCAACAGCAGCTGCAGCAGCTTACTGTACTATGTGTAATCAGGCAGTCGGTTCCAGCAGGTGATCAAAATTATGATCCATCACTTCAAAAGTTGAGCTATGTATCAATTAAAAAAAAGGAGTTCAATGACGAGCAGTGGTTGTGTGTGGCACCATGATGTACAGCCTACAGTGGTCTCAGGTTCGAAACTCGGCTTACAATTATATTTTAGTCAAGGTATTATTGTGTCCTTACAAACGCCCATTACACCCACCACACGGCACAGGGTGAGGCGCATTTTGAGGTTGCACATTAAAACAACCTCATATTTCAAACTATTTCTTTTCTTCTTCAATCCTGGCTCGGTAAACGCATGTATTACGCTGTTAAAGTTTATTGTCCACAATTTTTGTAACAAGACACATCCCACCCACCACTGGGCAATCTTTTCAATTTCTTTCTCACACTTCCGTCAGTGCTCGCCTACGGTTTCCTCTCGAGCCGTCTGACTTGACCATTTGGAGCACAAATTCTTTACGAGACATGCTACAATTAATAAACAAATACTGAAGTTAATAAATGTTCCAATAAACTGCCTAATTAGAGCTATTTATGCGATAAATAATGCTCAAGTACAAAAATTGCATCGCAGACCTCGAGGTTTAATAGGCAATTACACGCTTCCCATTGACTTTTTGCTCATGCTCATTAGAAAATCTATAGCTAAAATGTAAATTGAAACGCAACGTCCTGCGCGCAGTTGCGGAACCCATTCGGAAAAGTGGCCTGCGAATGGAGTAATGATAAAAACAGTGCGGGAAAGGTCAGAGTTCGGAGTAGTGTTCACGGCGGGCGCGCCGCAGCGGGCCGGTCATTACTACGCAGCCTACGCGTACCTAACAATTAACATGTCCGCGCCTCGGATCTAGATTTGACGCGATGCGTCAACACCCCTTCAAGAGCCGATTCAAAAGTGACAGCAACACATCGTCGCGCCGCAATCTCGCCTCACCTTCTACGACAAAGGAGCGGCGCATCCGAAAAGAGCACAAGCGGCGACGCGGACGTGCGCTTGTCACCGTTCAGAAATCAGTCACGAGCGTCGGAATCACTCGTCGCGTCAATATGACATGTTACGTTCTGAATCTCGATCGATTGTCATGTATCTTTCGTTCGGAAATGAGTGATGGTGGCGCGCAGAGCGTGCGGTTACTGCGTCCTGGCCCCGCTCGCGTGACGGACACAATAGGTATTGAAATGAGGCGGGCGACGGGATTGTGATGCAGTATCGCCGTCGCATCTACTACGATTATCGCTTTCATACGACCCGCGCCCGGTAATTTGTGTGGGATTACATCGTTCATTATTCAAATCCAGCCGGGACGCCGATACGTTCGAAAACGTCAACACCGCGAAATGACGCCATCGCTGGAGTGTAGCCTTTGACAGCTGTCAGAAATGGCCGACGCTAGGCGCGAAAAACTAACAAAGCGGCGCGTTTTCGTGCGCATTTCCCCGCTGTTTCCGCGGGAAAAATTATGCTTTCGACACACGTTTGTGTAATTGTTTGGGTTTTCATACGGCCGTGTCGTTGCCGCGGCGTGAAACGCTGAAATTGAATTTTGGTGAGCCGTGGCGTCGCGCTGTCAATGAAAACCTTTTTTGATATAGGCAACGTCACCTGTATCACTATTGCCTTTTTTCAAAACACGCGGCCGTGACTCATTTCGTTTGGATTTTATAAATCGTTCCGTGTCAGTCGGCGACGTCGTGCAGCCAAGATAAAATGGGAATAATTCATATCGTCGACTTATCGTAACGTCCTGAAGGTTATAAGTTAACATTTATTGTCTTTTCCTCACATAAATATTGCCTACATTCTTATCTCAAGTCCGCAATAACCCGTACGTCGCCCGATAGAGAAAGAAATTAGCCCAGTTAAATAATTCCATTTTCAAATTGCGAGTCCGTCGCCATTGGGGTCGCTGCCGCGCCGTGCCGACATAAAGGGCTAACTCTTGTTGCTTGAATTATTCAAAATTCAAAATTTCCCTATAATTCAATCAGCGCGCCCCGGGGGAGGGGGGCGCGATTATTTGCGAATTTCATATTAATTAAGTGCCTCGCTCGTCGGGTAATTGCGTTTTTCAATTATAACTGACGTCCGCGACGCCGAGACGGGCTAATTGTCAAGCGGCGCGCACATTATTCGCCGACATCTACCTACTATTTTCGGACAATTCCACAATTTCGACGGATCGCGCGAATTTATTTATGCGGTGCGCGCGCGGGGGGTGCGCCGTAATTCAGGGCAATTAAGTTTGATTGTTTTTTGGAAAATTGCGCGCGAACCGGGTACCACTGGAGTGGAAATTGATCTGTGCTAACATGATTGCAACGGCCTCAGCTGACGCTTTCCCGCACGGTAACGTATTTAAACCGCCAGAACACCACTTTTTAACACTATTACCTAGCAGGGAAACAGAAAAAAGACTATCTCCAGCCTCCCCGCTCCCTACCACGGACCAACAACCACCAGATCGTTAATTCGTAACCCAAAACGGTAAGTGCATTATGTAATTCGCGCCGAATTGGATGCTGATTGTGTTACGCGGGGTGTTCTAAATAAAATTACTGTCCCGCGCTTCGGGATCCATTTTCGTCATAACTCCCCTCGAAGGCGGCAGTTGTTGCCCTTTCCGATTCTGGTCACGCGCGAGCTGGGCTTTGCATTCCTGTGGTGAGCCGGTCCGGCCCGCTTAATGTCTAATGCTTCGGAGGCTCTGTTTTAGACGTAATTGTGGTCAAGTGTAGGTGATGGTTTAGAATATTGCGGGGCTTTTTGTGGTTACCTTTTGACGTCAGAGGATGAGTGGGCTGCTTCGTTTGTTTTAGAAAAGTAGACTTCCGTGTGGTAATCGATAGGTATGATCGAAAATATTGCACTGGTCACCTCCTGAACTGATAGGAAACTATCATACTGGCTTGGCTACTTTCATCAAGCAAGTGGCAAACAAGCTTACGACCTGCCTGATGGTAAGCAGTCACCGCAGCCTATAGACGTTTGTAATACCAGTCACCCAAGCGTTGCCTACCCCGTAGAAACCGTATAATAGATGAATGAAAAGTAGGTAAATGATGATAAAAAGTAATTTAAACTATATCCACGCCAACGCCATAACTTTCACGTGAAGTCACCAACACTTTTACGCTTTCGTCTAGATACTACGCGTTTCCCGCGAAATTGGCAACCAATATCGATTCCGTGAATCGATAATCGGTCTCAGTAACAAATAATAATTAATTGGATAATGTTAGCCGATTACACCGCGGCTCGGTTCCGCTCTCGGGCTGACGGAACGAAACGGACAGACATACAAATCGATTAGCCACAGAACGCCATGTCCGATTATGTTAGTTATTTTTTTTTTCGGATATCGTTATGAATGTAGAGCGGTGTTGATTAATCGCGGGAGACTAGGTATGCGTGTTTTTAGGTACCAATATTTTATTGGGAGAAATCTATTTATTCATGTTTTTTATACACACTGTTGTTATATACACTTAAACTAATTAGAAATGGTACACAAATAAAAAAAAAAATTACAAATAAAAAACAGTCTCTAAATCGCTGCCTTGCGGAAGTGTCCCCATAAGGCTGGCAGCGTTACCTCTCTGAATTGTCAGACTTATACGCTGACCGAGGTAAGCGCCATATTTTATTTGTGTCAGTCTGTTTCTCATATTTATACACTTTCTGATACATTTACGCAAGTTCAGGGTGCCCTGATCTGCACTTTTTAACCCCCGACGGGAAAAGAGGGGTGTAATAATAATCAATAATAAAAGTTTATTCCTTAAATCTTTTGGGATACATTTACATTAAAATTTAACGTCTAGAATAATATGTTTAAAGGTAATTAATAATAACTAAGTTGCCTGAATTAGGATACCCTGTGTTTCAGGCGAAAAGTTAAAGGCAAAAAAGTACAAAAGGCGAAAATTTAACATGGAATAATTACTAATTATACAGAAGTAATCACAAACTAAAATATATTGATATAGGTATATAATTATAATAATAGTAAAAAGTTTGACGTGTGTATCTGCTTTGTGTGTCGATCTCCACAGACAGAATAGTAGTTAGAGACTGTTAGTAGAATAGTTTTCGAAAGAATGGACCAATTCGGATGCAGTTTTCTCTGTTCGATAGCCAGTTTAATCAAAATGGTTTTAAGCTTTGTTTCATTAAAATCGATTCAGTACTTTAGATAATATTTGAGTGTCTCCAAGTGCTGGTATGTAAACTTGGTCGGTTGTTTACCGGGTTTTTTCTGTAGGTTATACTTTACGTATAGGATTGATGGTATGTACTATATTCTTATGCTGTGCTGGACACAACAGTAGGTAAAGAGAACTACCGAAGAATAAAGTCATCATCATCTTCATCATCTTCATCACCGTCCTCTTGGCGTTAATGCCACAGTTGCCAGATCAGGTAATTAGAGTGGAGCGACTGCCAACTGACCTCCGTGACCCTACCAGGGGAACCTGCCCAGATTGGATCACGGTTAGAGATTCAGTCGCCTGAATCGTCGTCGGTTTCATCACGTTGTTTTGTAACCTCACCCTCACCGTAAGAGCATCGGCTAGCATTCAAGCAATGTACATAAATCAGAAAGGAGTTATCGGTACATGGCCGCCGTTAAAATCGAACCCGGTATCTCTCGCTTACGAGTTGCATACCTTCCACTCGGCCATAGACTCTCAAACTATCCATAAATAAAGTAGTTAGGTCATATTTGTAATTTGACCTAATCAGGTTTTTATATAATGTGAGCAAATGTCACTTTGTCATTGAAAGCTCGTGTTTGAAAAGCAACAGCACCGGAGCTTGAAAGCTTACCAGAAAACGTGTTAATTTTGAAGGTTCGCAAGAATTTCTCGTCTTCTAACAATCATTCGCTACTCAGTACTAAAACAAAGAATAGATCATTGAATAGAACTGAAAATAACTCAATACCAAAAGCCAGCCCGGTACCAAAACAGTAACACCCTAACCACGAATTCTTTCCGTGAGCCGCGGCACTCAGAAGGAGCCTCCCGAAAGGTGAACGGCGATAACTCACGCTTTCCCATTTCCAAATGAGCATTGGCCATCAACCAATCATAATCCGGGAAAACTGCGTAACGGGAATCTATCACGAAGGCAGCACCGCCCCCCGCCACCCCCCGCCCTAGCTAATCTAATATTAAACACATTCGGATATTAGATACAAAGTGAGCATTCACAGAATTTAATAATCTCGCTCCCACACCTCTATCCCCCTCCCTGTCTAACTTATAAGCGGGTCCCTCTAGCGGTGAATTATTAACAACAATTTTATGATTACATTTTAGCGTCGAGTGTAAGTGCGGGCAAGACGTGATGCGAAACTGGAATGGCCGGTGAAAAATGGCGGGAAATCGTTGCCAGTTAATATTTTATTGGTTTCGATAGGTTTGAGTTACGCGAGCGCGTTGGGGTTGGGGTAATTTTCAATTTTGTGCCTGAAATATTGATAAGGCCGAGTGGAGAGCGGTTTATTGGGTAAGCGGCAGAGCTATGCCGCTAGGGCCCTACTGCTGGATTGGGAGCCTGTATGTGCGTATTTGATGAGTCGAGATTTGAAATATGTGTGGGTATATTCAGCTCCTACTTCGGTGAGCGTCGGTGGCCGAGCGTTTACAGTATCCGACTCGTAAGCCAGATGTCCCGGGTTCGAATCCCGCTCCGGCCATGTACCAATGACTGTTTTCTGAGTTATGTACATTAGTTGAAAACATCGTGATGAAACCTGCACATTCAGGCGACTGGATGTGTAACCATGGTCCAATCTGGTCAGGTTCCCCTGGTAGCAGGGTCATGGAGGTCAGATGGCAGTCGCTCCACTGTAATTACCTGACCTGCCAAATCGTGGATCATGGTCAAGGCGGACCCCGGGCCCTCGTTTTCAAGAGCACAACCGGGACATTGCTCATAGATGATTATTTTATTTTATTATATTCAGCTCCTACTTAAGCTAGGTAGGAGGTAAGTTAAACAGTTCCACAGCCCCAACCAATTGTCAATGGCCCAATTGCCTGGCTAGTCCAATTATAAAAAAAGAAAAACTATGGATGCCCGATGGTATTCGAAACACGACGAGTGACTCTATCACAATTTTCTAGTCTCGTAGTCTAAAGTTTGAAGGCAACTCAGAGATTTGTGATTAGGAAGTTAATGTTAGCACCCTCAACTTTCTTAGCAAACAATGTAAGCAATTTTTTTAAATCTGCTTCTACTATGTTAATAGAGTAGCTTTCTTTCAGGAATACGACTGTAGTCGAATTGTTACAGTATTTTATCAGAAGTCTGTGGGTAATCGTAAAGTCTAGTTAAGAGATACACAGTCGCTCTCATCAACTTTACAAGACGCGTAACTAAAATACTACAGAAAAAGTTCCTCGCCATTGTATAATACTTAAACTAAATCCTAATTCTTTAGAAATAATAATAATAATAATAATAATAATAAATATTTTATTTCATTTTCACAAATTCCTTATAAACTAGTGGCAGGTGTCTTCTTTTAGGCTAGGCCTGTGTTAGAAGACACCGCTCTTCTATGATAACAATATTATTGCTCTATCTCTACTTATACTCATATTAGATATTAAGATAGATATTAATACAAAGAAAATAAATAATAACAAAACAAAACGTAAAGGGTTGAATGTGTCTAGGTGTGAGTGCGTGCGTGCGTGCGCGTGTGTGTGTGTGTGTGTGTGTGTGTGTGTGTGTGTGTGTGTGTGTGTGTGTGTTGTGATTGTGTGTGTTATGTGAGTGTGCGGTGTATGTATGTCTGTGTGTGTGAGTTAGTTTTCAAGTAAAAGCTCAATTTCGTTATATGTTTTTAATGTAATCCAGGTTTGTACGACTTTCTTACATTCGTGGTAAGTTTTAGAGTAGATGTCTAAATGTTTATTTAGTTCGTTATATAGTTTGGCAGAGCGTCTAGGATGTTGTCTACAAGCAAAAGTGGTGTTTACTTCCGGCACAGGCACTACAGTGTCTTTCCTTCTTCTTTGTTTAAGATTAGGGTCAAATGGAACAGACCTATGCATTCTTAAGATAATGTTTTGAATGTAGAGTTTTCTGACAGTAGACAGTTGACAGAGGCCATATAAAGCGAAACGAAAGACAAAGCACATAATTAAACCAGAGAGCCAAGAGGCCAATTTCAAATTACTGCGAACCAAGAACAAAAGAAGGGAGCAGTTACCAAAACCACAATTTGGCCGATACAAAGGAAACCAGTCAAATATCGTGTTACAGGGGCCGAAGAAATATCCGAACGGCATGGCCACCTTACCGAAATAAGGCACTGTTGTTGGTCCACCTTTGTAAACACAGCCTCGATTTTCAATGGGTTTTGAAAATTTGCTGTACTTTTTTTTCTTGTCCTGAACATTTTGCTGAGACAGCCAATACTACTATTCTATAAATCTAGTTTTAAGTATTTATTTTGCCGCCTATGTAAATTATGTTTCAAATTAAAGTTTATCTATCATACCTATTATGATTCCACATATACCTTTTACAATTAGGTACGATGGTTTTTACCATTAACATTTTCATTATAATGTCTCATTCTAAATTCAGCTGTCTCTTTTAAAATTCTTTGTAAATTCAACATCTACACTGACAGCTATACCTTATAGGGAAGCATGCAGGTTGTGTGAGAACAAGACAGCTAATTATTATAGTAAAAGGAATGAAACAGCATGCAGAATATAGATCAGTACTGTCTATTCTCTATTTTTATCGGATCTTCATTTTGTTTAAGTTTTAGCCAATTATCATCCCCGTCACTATCGTAGAATAGCTCGGGGTTGTTAGTGATAAAACAGTTGATGAAAAGGCAAACGATTTAGCAAATTCTAAAATTAACTTTACCCATTGCACCGGATATAGGTAAGGAAGTGATTAGCAATTCTTTTCCCATGTTCCGAATTACATAGAATTACGATTCGGCACACATTCCAAATGCAGAAACACCGCCGACCGTACCTGAACCCACCATCACCCACATTTGTACAGACATAAATAAAAGTATTACATTCCTAATACAACAATAGAATTATACATGGTGTGCGCATTGTATGGTAACCCTTTCGTGTTTTTTTCGAGGGCTTATCCGTAGTAATTGTTGGGATAATGCCTGTGGGGTTGTTTGTACGGGGTTCGATGCTCGGAACGCGTTTGGACACAGCTATGATGATTTGTGACGTTCATTGGAATTCCTTTTGAGGGTAGTCGTAGGGTTAGAGAATGGTGGAGTGGCGGTAGGTGTGAATTTTGGAAATAATATTGCATATTTTGGGTATAGTCTACATATTTATTTTTTTTGTTTAAGAATTAAATAAGTTAGTAGTTTGTAGTTGAAAGAAGATAACGCACAGATTAATAATATTAATAATAAATGCTCGAACAATTCACACAGCGCCATCTAGCTCCAAAGTAAGCAAAACTTGTGTTATGGGTGTTAGACAACTGGTAAACTACTTAAATGACATAAAACGCATACCCATAACAGAAATTAAAATTCATAATTTCAATTTCTGTCCGGCCGGAATCTGAACCCGGGACCTCTGCGTGGCAGACAATGTTAACCACTGCATCACTCAGGTCGTCCTATTAGGTTACTGGTTGACTCTTTTTGACTCTAGATAAAAAGTTAAAATTCTTTACATTCCTGAAGTTGTGAACACTATCGTATTTGCTTATGTAATTTTTTTCTCATGCGATTAAAATGGCTACGAAAGATCTATCAAATCGAAATTCTTCATTTAATTCAATAGAACTGTAACATTTCTTGATTTTATTACACGCTTGAGTAAAGGTAAGATATCGATGATTTCATTTAACAACTTTATTGTAGTTAAATATAATCGTCGGACTTACAGATGTTACAGATTTATTATATTGACGTCTGTGATTTAAATATCACAATGTCTAAATTTTTTAATTGCCCACTTGTTTGACGTGACATCTGTCAGAAAGAAATAATTTAATGAAATTAGAAGTCAGATTTTAGCTTCTATTAAACTTTTAACACATAAAAAACAACAAACAAATTCACTGACAAAACAAAACTCATTGAAAATTGTAAAATAGAATTATTATTCCAACAAGTACGGTCGGCACATCAAGTCACATCACATCAAAAGGGTGAGAATTACATCTCGCCAACAAAAAGCTGTCAGAATGACAAAATGATTCGTCATACAAATGACAGCTGCGCGTCGGAGCGAGATAGCTTTATGAGGGACAACACTAGCGTGAGCAAGACAGGGTGATCGACAATTAGAGCGCGAGCATCGCAAGCGCATCCAGTTGGAATAGTTACAATTCATAAATGGAATTATTGTTAATTTTTCTGGTACTTTTTTGGGTCCGCGTAAAATCAAGCGCGATTGTATGCGTTTGCGCAGCCCATCTGCTGTGAAAGGATTTACAATGGTATTAATAGGTCTATTATTTGGAGTTATAGGTAGGTATAAATAAAATAAATAAATATGCATGGACAATTCACACAGCGCCATCTAGCCCCAAAGTAAGCAAAGCTTGTGTTATGGTGGGTGTGTCTAAAAATATTATGTACTAGCCGCTCCGCACAGTTTTCACCAGCGTGCATTTCGAATCTGTGTAAACATTTAGCGATGCCGCAGGACCCGGTAATTTTTCGGAATCAAAAGTACCCTATGATATGGATATAGGTTCCTATTAGTTAGGGCATTTTCAAAACTCACAAACATACAAACTTAACTTCTGTATAATATTAGTATAGAAGTATAGATTATTTATTATGAAGTTGAACTAACGCTACGTCTTCGTTGTGTGGTGTTGTAAAAGGTATTACACTCACTACTATGATTTCGGGTGGCATAAAGAGCGAGGCAGACTAGTTAGGTCCTAGCTGAGTCCTATATGAGACTTAGCTGCCTATGTAGGACCTATGTAGACCAACTAAGACTAGGATATGGCAGGAGCGTTTTCTATGGATCTATAATCAGTATTATAAATAAAACTGTATAAAGGCCGTGTCTATACATAGAAAACATTTCAGAGAAAAGAAAAAATAGGCAAGGTAGGATACTAAGACTGGGCCAAAATATTTTTGTTGAATGAATTTTGATGGAGGTGTAATAGTTTTATACTTGGGGTCCAACTTAAAATCATAGGCAAAGGGTTGGCGTATGATTCTTGTATACATTTAATGTATGCTGACTCTGCAGCTGACCGTACATCTCTGATGGCCACCCCATTTGCGGATATACGCATAACCATTTCGCCATCTAGACAGCAAAACTCTTTGCAGATTCAATATTATCTCAGAATCTACACGATACTCCGACCAAATCGTACAAATAAAAATTCATGTTATTCAAACACAAATGCCCTCGCTACTGGTTGCCGTAATAACTTAATACTAGTCAAGTTCGAGTCAACCAACTTGCATCTCATTAGCATAAACAGAACGCAAAACATTTCACTAGCACCAACTAAACGCTACTGTGTATATTCTTTTAACAGAGCCCAAAGCAAGACAGAGCCCTATCCGTCTAATACTCTAACTTACTTCCATACAATTTATGTATGGGAGACTGGATGACAGAGGTCTGAATGTAGTGGTTAATGCAAATTAGCATATTCTATTTTGAAAAATGTATTTAAGTAGTCTATTTTAACTTGTTTGTCTGTGCGTAAAGGGCTCCAAATGTACTCCAATAAATCATAGAGCTATGCGCTTTTGTTCAGCGAAGGTTCACTGTTGTACTTATGCCACTATTTGC
Source organism: Blastobasis adustella (assembly GCA_907269095.1). Lineage (NCBI taxonomy): Eukaryota > Metazoa > Arthropoda > Insecta > Lepidoptera > Blastobasidae > Blastobasis > Blastobasis adustella. The sequence continues at coordinate 1,548,591 of OU026136.1, read as the reverse complement.
ATATGTTGGTATGTGTGTGCGCTACCGAGCGCGTTCTACGCAGTCTTTGCTAGAAGTAGCAGTAAATGCATTGTCAGCATGTTATTTAATCCTCTAAATACTTCTGGAGTCTACAGAGGTCACTCGGTTTCCTCACGCTGTTTTCGACACATTTCTTCCTAAAAAGAAAGAGCAAGTAAATGACTAGTTGAAATATTGAAAAGAAGAACAATGGGGACGCCTCACCATTGAATTGAATTGAGATTTAGATATTTGATTTCTCATTTTACAGTATTTAGGTACTAACATGTAAATATTGTGTTATACCTATAAGATAATTTCTATCCAGTACTTAAAACTATAAAAGAAATCGTAAAAATTGAATACAAATACTTTTCCAATAAATAGCGTTGAATTTATACAAATATTTAATCAATAATAATAATAAAATTTTAAGATTACTAAATAATGGTAAAATTTGTACTTAATGTCAAAATTGAATTATAATCTATTAAGATGTCAGCGGAAAAGTATCAGTTAACAAAATATTACCACCTATGCTACAATTTATAAACTGATGTAAAAAAATATTAAGAACAATGTCGTAATAAATTGCCAAAAAATAAAATAGACCCGTCTACAATATTTATGAAAATAATCGTATGTTTCACATTTGCATATGTCTGAAATATGTACGAGTTGTCTTCTTGAATTATTAAAACTTCATTGTGTTCACCACTCCCAACACTGTCATTTCTGCAACTACGGTTTTCCACTGGGCATGCGTTCTAAAGCAACATTTGCATCAAAATAACCACCATTCCTCGACTGGATGTTCCAACGATATGGCTTTAATATCTAGCTGGAATTCGGAGCTGGAATCCAGATGGGCTGGAATCTAATTTTCGCGGACGTCGTAGGCGTTTGTAGCATGCCAACTTCTACATAACCGCTGGATGCAGCGGATGGAATGCTGTTACATATGTATCAACGTCATATGGACATTGCTGCTTAAATGCTCGTGGATAGCTGTAAAATTGTAGTTGTTATATAATTGGTTAGAGAGCGGAGTTTTAAAAGAAAATGAAAATGAATGATAAACACTTAATTGCACATTCAAAAATGGGTATTTTGATTTATGAACAGAAATAGCAACAGGCGGCCTTGTCGTTTATAGCGATTTCTTCCTGGCAACCAAGCAAGGCTTCCAGACAGAAAAAATTACAATTTTTTTTTTTTTTTAATATTGTGGTGACCAACACGCTGACGTAATAATTTCACAAAAAATTACGAAAAGGGAACAGGACATCATAATAATCATCAAAATGCCTTAAACGATAATTGTCCGATCATCCAAGGATCGCATTAACAATAAACGTAACAACAAAAACTACGATTGAACCCATAAGCTATTTATTTATTGATAGGAGTACCAAGAGCTATAATAAACAGTTAAAAATGTTAGGTAGCCCAATTATAGGTCCTCGCAAACAACAAAATAAGTGCAAAGTTACAAACACCAACATATAGCCACACAGCAACCACTCTAAGTATACTCACAGAAGCACTGAACAACACAATGGAAACTAGAAACTTACCTCGACAGGCTTCTTCATGGGTGGCACAGATTTCCTAACAAAATTCGGGTTTCGCGCATAAATATTCATGAATTTGAAGATTTTTCTTTTCTTCAGGCTGACGTCTTTCCAGAGCATCTGTTAGGCGTATCGAATCAAGTCCAATTACCGCTTGTTTCTGACTATGTTCAAACTACCACTTCAAACGAAACCACGTTTTATGTATGTACATAATTTTCACGGCTTGTTCTACGAAATCCTCTACATAATCTTCCACATATCTATTACCCGCCTTTTGCACAATGTACTCTTTGTTCGGGAATCAGAATTAATTACCTTGGCGTTTCTAGTGATTTCTGCCTTTGTCAGTCCATTCGTAGTTGCAAGTACGATTTTTCTCTAACTAGCAATTCTTTTGAGAAAGTTTATGTGGATGTTTTTTGGATTCTTTTGTGCAGCATCAGTTTTGGCCGAGTTACCTATATAGAAGGCTAGGCTGACTAGGTTACGGGACAATTTAAGTATTAGACGTAAATAGATAACCCACTGCAACAACACATTGATTGGGCATACTAGGTGTCTGCTGTTGCATTATCGATCCCAATTTTAAATTTCATCTTCATTTTGTTACTCTGAAATAGCTGTAGCTATCCTATTAGAGAAAGAATGTTATCTCCTGTAGACGTAATATAGTCCAGAAGCAACTATCTATTTTTAATATCAACCGCCGCCTAGGAATTAGGTACGGAACTGGTTTCGGCAGAAGAATTTTTCTTAGAATAAGCGTACATGTTTATTACATATCGTTCTATGTAAACCTGACGTTAAGGGATCTTATGTGTGTCAGCTATGCCGCATATTGTAAGCAATTTTCGCTCTTAAATCATTCGTCTTAGGTAGCTCTTCCGCGTGTAGATAAATTCATAACGCGGACCCGCCATTTACGGATTCCTGGCAGCCATTACACATTAGAATATCCTCATAATCCAAAACTAAACATATGAATCACAATGAGGGCATTCCTATTGTTTATTTTTCCACCGCACTTGGCAAAGGGGACGGTTCGCTTAATGCCGTTTATTTTACCTTGCAATAATTTATTTATTTATTCATAGTAATAGCCACACCCATCGCGAGTTAACTTGTGTCAGCTTGACAATGGCGCCGGCGCCGGTGGGGGCCGCGAAAATATTTTGATTAAAAATTTATTCGAGGAATACGGGGTCATAGCGACCCCCAGATAGCGAAGCCGCGGTCCGTCACTGGGGTCCGGGTCCCGCCTGACAGATGTCAATCCCGGAATGGCGCGAAATGCGACGCTGGTGTTACTAGGTTATGGGCCTCGTTTTGTTTTTTTTTTCGGCCGAATGGATGGCAAGCGAGTGTGGCTTTCGATTAGAGTTGACGTCCGTTAAGTGCTTGCATTATTTACTGTGACGCTTTTTTGACAAATATGGCCACCTGATACGAATGTCAGCATCTTCTCTCAATAAATCTGTTATCATATTCAAAGTTTTAAATAGGTTTAACGATACCTAATTGTTATAACTATTATATTCACAAATAATTATTATAATGCCGTCCTAAATGTGTCGCCATCGTTGCGCTATCTTTTTCGTAATAAATTGCATGTGACATGTACGAATATTAACATTTATGCTTCATGCCAATATGTCGTTCGCTTGTCGCATCGCATCAGTGTAATGTGAAAGCGTCGCAGTTATTAGGTACTCAACCTATTTTCAATTCAAATGGTCTTCGTCCAAACAAAGAGGAACAATTATGAACAACTAGCTATTGACCGCGACTACATTCGCGTAAAATTATGTTATTATATAAATTCTGGGCCCGTAAACGTGGGAATCACATTAAATTTCTGGACTAGAAGCTACATTACTGCCATATTGAATCATAATCCGTTCAGTAGCTTTTGCGTGAAAGACTAACAAACATCCATTCACCTTTACATACTTTAACATTTAATATTAGGGACCATTTACGTTTTAAAACCCTGAAAAACATGCCAGCAACACAGGCCACTAAAGAGATCGCAACAAACAATTCCGGCCAGCCTTATCGACAACAACCTGTAATACCAACAACATCTCCTTTATCTTTTTGGTAGAAAAAAAACCGTTCTTTATCAAACCCCAAGACGTCTTGTCATTTTTCTCCCCCGCCCCTCCGACATCATACATGAGAGCAAGGTATGCGACTATTTGTGCAGATTCCGAGCAGGACGTTTCGACCACTTATTAGCGGGCCCTGATATGGGATGGTTGGACGGTCAGCAGAAAAAAGCAACGCAAAAAAAAATTTGGAGATTATGACGTATGTCGATAATTCTCTGGTTTTGTTGTGTCTTGAAGTACTATTTGTTTAATTTTCTGAATTCGTTTATGATATTACTAATATCTTGAAAGCATGTGTCCAAATAACTGTATAAACTAGCAGGGCCTGTGCTATTTCATTGACGAAGAGCACTGACATAATTATAATTAAAGTTTTTGGTGAAGAGGTTGACAGAGGTCTTGACATTTTCTAGCCAATTTATGGTTCGGACAGTCATGTTTCGGGACATTGCAATCGATTTTGTAGCCTTATCAATACTTTTATGAGTACCTACGCAACTAGAAGATAGCAAAGCCCTCCACTACTTTGGAGGACCCTCGAGTAAAGTAGACTGTTTCGAGATGTTTGTCATGTTGATAATTTTATACTGAAGCCACTTAGCTAGGTATAGTTAATGCTGAAATATTAATTGACGTTGAAGAGGGATGTATTACAATTTTATTTTTATCACGATATGTAGAGAAAAGTGTTTATGCTGACGGTACACTACTATTTATTTGGAAAAACTCGTGGTCATTTCGCGGAAAATATATAGGGCAATAGTTCCCTTCACCATTGTGTTTCCTTCTTGCAAAATAACGCACAAACACACGCGCTGTGCCCTTTCATTAGATGCCTTTGGCTCGTTTTCCCTCCATTTGTTATGAGAAAAAAATATATTTGAATTTGGAATTTTCCTTCGTCTATTGTTAAAAGTAATAAATAGACCACTTTTGTTGGACTTGAGTCACAGCTTTAGTGGTGTTTTTACTTGTGAGGGTATTTTGAGGGTAGCTTTACTACCTATACTTATTTATCTAGATAAATAAGTACTATTTATTTTGGTTCAAGAACAGAGACGTATATAAACATTTAGTTAATCTTTTATATTGATAAATTGATAACATTATTGCATTTTCTTTTGCAGGTAAGACCGAACTCGATTTATAAGGAGGATCCAACATTTGGTGAGTTTTCTCGTGCCAGCCACGAACTACGTAGTTTCGAGGGAAAATAAATCGAAATCCAGTTTATTTCGGTATTTCACCATTAAATCTTGAACTGTTGCTGAGGCGCATACCAATGTCCATTGGTACCCTCACCCCCTCAGCCTCACCCCCTCGGGGGGCCTCCTAGCGACATTTTATTTAATCAACACCTCTTTTTAACATTCCCTCAGTGCCGCTACAATATTTCCTCAACGTGGGCATGGCAAAATGGAAACAAGTGGTAGCGTTTCCCGCCAACAGCGCCGTTTCCCGCCAAATAAAGCGGAAGCGGATTGCGACCAACCGCGGAATTACCTATTACATTTATTATCACTTCGGCTTGGCGCGGATGGCTAAAAGCTTTTATTTATATGTCAAAACTCGTAAAGTGCATTTTGGACTTTGCTCCGCGATCGCCGAGAAAATATGTTAATTAAAATGGATTTTCCCGAATTATCCCGACGCGCCGCGCTCTAAGCGGTTTTACAGCGCCATAAAACAATCTTTTTTCACTGTCCTACCCTCACGGGCATAAATTTGAGATTTTGTCAGATTTATTAAGTAGGTCTTGTGTGAATTTGTCGTAAACGTCCGATAGTATTTTACTGCCGTAAGATTATTATACTTTTTTTTTTAAATAAAAAATAAACACCTTGTCGCACGACCAGGAGGGAGTTTTTAATTTTAATTTTTTATTCGTTTTCGATCGTTAAAAGTTGGAGGTTTTAGTACGAGGCGGGTCAATTAGACCTATTCTAACAAAGACGGGGAGATTTTTTCGTTTGTAAGTTTTATTGGGCTGTAAAATTTTTGATTGTAATATTTCTTTTTCTTTTTATATTTCCACTGTAACGATGATGTGCTGGAGACATCGTAAAACGCACTGGACGCATGGAGAAGATGTAATGACCGCATCGCGTTTGGTACCAACCTACGGATGCTTTACGAAAAAAATGTTAATTGCATTGGGTAGTGTGGGGTCTCTACCAATTTTACGACCATTTTATAGGCTCTCACGATAAACTGGAGAAAACAAACTTTGCATATTTTAGCAAGTACATTCCCACCGCCGAAGTTCAGTTCCCGAAGCAACAAAACGCAATCACCCGGAAACATCTGAATGCAATCTAATCACGGCAGTCCTGTAGAAGTGGGAACTCTATTAAAAATGCATTTGCCTGCATTTTCTCCCATTTTTCTTACTTTCCTTCGAACGTTCCCTTAATGACTCCGAGCATTAGTTATCTTTAAATTACGTCTGATAGGTATTTCTAGGGGACAGAAAGAAAAAAAAGAGAAAGGAAAAAGTCGGGTTCGAAGGGTGAAAGTACTAGGGGGGCATGAGACGAAGGCGTTGATAACGAGGATCCAAAGACTCCTTATCTCCCGCTTTTTGTGATAGCCAGAAAAAGTAATTAAGTTCCTTTTTTGTTTTTCAAAAAAAGAAATTAGATTTCGAAACGACTGCGTTTTGTTAATGCATTTGTGATGTTTTTAATTAGTGGGTGTTTTTGTTTGGCGTGGCGAAAGTTTAGTTTAGTATCTGGTTTTGTTTGTGTGTTTTGAGGTGAGAGTAATAGATAATTTCAAATTGCTTAGCTCTACCACCGTGGTGAGAAGAGTAAGATATTTCTGTATAAAATCAATATTATTTCGGGATACTTATATCCTAAAATACTACTTTGCTAACTTTTAGCAAGTTTATTAACATGGTTTAATAACTTTACATGGCTTACAAGTTAAATGAATTAATAAATAAAGAATAAAATTCCTTAGTATAATTATGAAAAATAATCCTCATTCAGCCCCCCCTCACAGACACCATAAAATTAAGCCAGCATGAATTGATCTTGACAAAAAGCCGTTATAATCAAAATTAAAAAGAAAGCTAAATCGTCTGCATTATCTAAACGCAATCGTCAAACTAATGTCGTTCTTACCCCTGTCTGCAGTTTCCTTCCTAAATGGAAAGGGACGGGTATACGCGAATAGCTGGTGCTAGAGCGGGATGGAGCGAAGGCAGGGGGCGCTTCGGATGCAAAGAAAGTATTGTTTTAAAGACAGTTTTAATTTCCCGAAGGTGATTTATCACTGTGCGCTTTGCCGGAGGAATATGTTGCCGACTCGGGAGGGAGGGACATGTATTACGTGGCCGGAGAGTCGCTTTAGAAGACGCTTTTTGGTAACTTGCCTAAAGCTTTTTCGATAGAATAAAGGTAGAAATAGAGCACGATTAATAGGTAAATAAGTCAATTTCACAGAAATCTTTAAAATAAATTGATTTAATTTAATTTATTATCTACAGGAATTTAAATAAGGAAAAGGATTTATTTAAATACGGGCCACTTTTTCAATACTCAGATAATATTTATCTGCCCGTTAAAGTATCACCATATGAAAACACACTATGATTGCACTTATACAAGAAGTAACGACAGAATTTTATTTTAAGTCACGTAATGACTTATCAGACTGTTAGGTTTTATCTGATGATTGAAAAGCCCTAAGTCAATACTTGACGTAATTGTGCTCTACTTTTGTCTAAAAAAATTGAAACGTACTTACAAAAAACAATGTACCTATAGGTACCATCTACGTAAAAGTAACATTCTACATAAAAATATAAAAAATAAAAATAAATATTCGTTTACAAAGTCACACAGCGCCATCTAGCCCCAAACATACTTCAACATTAACATAATTTCAACATTGTGACACTTCAATAAATTTCTATACATACATTGACGTTGATATTTCTACGTTTCCGCGGCTAAACTGTTGGACTAATTTTGATGTTTTCTCTGGAAATATCACAAACAATTATACCTACATCACGTATCTATCCACAAACGAATTGTGCCTCTAAGTTGAAACGTAACTGTGTAGTATTTTGTGACGTAACGGTTCTTCGTCTCATGGTATGTGGCATATCCCTAATCGATATTTATATTTTTTAACGCGCCAGCCGAGGGGAGGCCCCCGCCATGTTTTCAAATTTAGAATGCCCGTCTTCTGTTTTCGAACGAAATGAAAAAATATTATTTCGAATATGGAATGCCTTTGCGGGTGAGGTAACCGCTCCATGAATATTTTAAATTAATGTTTTCGTTCGCGTTACGTTCCCTTCAAGAATAAGTACGATTGACTGTTATTTTTGCATGGAATTTTAAATTTTCATACCGTATATGTCATTTCGTCACATGTTTTTTTGGTGTTTGAACTTAAATATCGAATGTGCAAAGAAAAATAAAGTAGTTTCCAGTTTCCACCGTTCCGCGGGGTATCGCTAGTTTAGTAGGTACCTAATAAAGTACCCCACTAATTTCATTCATAAAATCAGAAATGGGAGCGCGAGCATCTCCCACTCCTCCACGTGCGCCATACAAACCCATACAATGCGATCACCATACAATCAGGCGCTGTTTGCAAATCAACGGCCGGCCCGATTAGCATTTGTCTTTTTGACGTTACACGTTCCAGATTCAAACGCGCCAATGGTGGTCTCGTGTTTTGACGCGGCCGTTGGACGTGTCGTCGGTTGTCAGGGTGACAATGCGTTTTTTAATTTTGTGAAGGCTTGTCCTGTGCAGCAGAATAGTGCTAAGCCCTTGTTCTTGCTGACGGCGTACATGGCGGCAAAGGTTTTAATTAACGTCTAAGAGAGGCTTGATCTGAGTAGCCCAGAATATGTGCAGGAGCATTCAGTATGCCAGTACGAATTTTACCCGAGATCTGTACGGAGGCTCTGCTTCTGATATACGATTGGTATATCTTCAGCAACGCTTGTGGATCTTCCAGCTATCCGCAAGAGAGCCGCTTTGGCTCAACCTGTATAATGCGTATGGCTAAGGAATGGAACACGTTGCCTGTGACAGTGTTCCCTGATCATTATAATTTGGCTACATACATAACTCAGAAAAGAGTCACAGTGTCACAGTCACAATGGTGTCTTGTGGCAATAAATGTTCTTTTTCCAGTTCATTGGTACAGGACAGCACTGGGGTTCGAACCCGATACCTCGGTGTACGAGTCGAACACCTTAATCTCTAACCCACCAACGCTACAGTATTTAGAGATAATGGGCAGACCACACAAAAAGCGGCCAATTTCCCACGAAGACGAATGCTACACGCTGGGCTCCGAACGGGCCCATCCAATCTAGGCACATAAATAAATACTATTACCTAAGTAGGTAGGGTATAAATAAAAAAGGAGTGCGTAATTATCTCTGGGCCACGAATTAGCTGCTCGGCAGAGCGCGGGATGGCGTCGGAATTCCAGTAACTTCTCTCCGTAAGCAGGGTGGCTATGGCGACTGATTAATTGCGGACTAGTTTTTTGGGTTGTTTTCGAGACTTCGAGGAGGCTGCATTTGTTGTGAGGTGTTTATAGGGGGTTTGTTAGTGGTTAATGGAGGATAATTATGTTGTAATGGTAGAGAATATCAAGTTTAGCCTTAACTGAAACTGAAAGTTTCAGTTTTTATATTATTTGTACTCGAATTGTGGGTAGAAAAATGTATTATAAAAAAAAACAAAAATAAATATAAATAATATGGTATAAATACCATAAGGTATCCTCATGCTAGAGGTAAATCTGCCAGCTAGGTTCCGCTTTCAGAAATACTGAAATTGGTTTCCTTTAAAAATTTGTGGTGTTTTGGTTTTTCACGCGTGGCAACTGCCATCTGTCCCACACAATCCCTTAGGGAATAGCCGGTTCACCAGAGCCTCGTCCATCTGTCAGCAGCAGGACCACGAGCAGGTGGAGTTAGCTTGGGCCACGAGATGGTGATGGGTATGATACCGGTATAATACGATGGTATTAGGTATTACAAGATATTTTTACATCTCCAAAACCAGCAATTTAGAAACGTCCCAATAAAACCGCAATCATGGCCGCCCTACCCCAAGATAACAACTTCGGTACACTCTTTGCTTTTAAAGTAAGCGGCTTTACATCTTCGCGGGGCTTAAATTCCCGCTCCCCCCGCTCCCCTCGCTCCTCCGCTCCCCGCTACCCCGTCACCAACGCTTAGCTTCGACGCGTGAAAATTGAAACACCATGTATGAGGGCACAGAGTTGAAAATGAACTTTTAATTTTGTATCAGCCTCTGCTGATGTGGAGGAGGCTCATGTCGAACTGTGGCCAATTATTTCAGGCTATATTCTGTGTGATTAATGCTAAATTTCATATAAATTCGTTCAGCAGTTTTTGCGGAGTATTTGTGAAGGACTAACAAACAAAGTTTGTAAGGGTATTTGGACCATCCTCACAATCTTTCACATTTTTAATACAGTAGCTGGCCAGCCGCGACTTCGTTCACGTGTTGTCCTACCCTACAAACGCTCCTCTTGGATCACTCTATCTATCATTGAAAACCGCATTAAAATCCGTTGCGTAGTTTCATAGATCTAAGCGTACATACGTAGATACAGAGGAACAGACGGCGGGAAGCGACTTTATTTCATGCTATAATATCCCGGTTGACCGTGATACAGGATTTGGCAGATCAGATAAATTACAGTGGAGCGACTGCCATCTGACCTCCGTGACCCTGCTACCAGGGGAACCTGACCAGATTGGACATAGTTTTATACTATATATAAATTAGTAGGATATAGGAACAGGTACGTACCTAAAAATAAATTGTAACTGTAAATAAACTATTACAAAAAAATTTTACTTGTAACTTATATTATTTAGAAAATAAAGAATACCACAACCAGGAGAGCGGTCTAATAACTTTTACGCGCAGTTAACCACAGACATGTCCATTGCACACCTTTTTTCTACAAGACAAAAAGTGTTCTTGAAAAATATAAGTATCCGTGGTTTGTGGCGCTCCGTTGTTTATACAGAGTGTTTCTTTTGTTCGGACACTAGATTGACTAAATTTTTTTTTTCTTAATAAGATATTGCTTGTAATAATTGTATATGGGTTCAAATAGCCTAAAATAAAGATTATATTAAAGATATTATTATGATACTAGTATGGCTGGAGAAGAAAGAGTAGTAGAGACTGGCAGAAGCCGGCCGAGCAAAAAGTTGCCATGTTTCACACAAATTAAGCACCTAGGACAGATTCTGTTTATCTTCCATAGATTCGGATCTGCTCATTCTATCCAATTCAAATTAAAAATAATCGAACATACTTAGGTATGTGAGAAACACCCCGACAATGTTAAAAAAATTTGATATTTCCCAAACTACTAATCTAATTTTAAGACAACAAAGCTAACAACCATCTCGGTCAAACTGGTTATCTAATGACGAAAACGACATCGAAATCGGTTCGTCCTTTCGCGAGCTACGACGCCGCAGACGTGTATATCTACACACATCAAACTTACAACACCCTCTTTTTGCTCAAAAGAAACACTCTGTATATAGTTTATGGTTATGAAAAAAGTCTAGAAGTCTATGGTCAGTAGTAGTTTATGAATGGTTGCTTTTCAATGCTGTTATTATGGTTTGCTTTATGGTGACATGAATGTTACAACGTTTACAATGTAAAGTTAATTAGAAAGTAATTTAAAGCCCCATGATAGCGTGGATAGTGGTAAAAAATAGTTCAGTAAGCGATCATAAACTTCAAACTTCCCTGATAATACTTTTCAAAAAGTCAATGTTTTTGCTACGCAGTGACAAACGAGCAGACAGCCCCCTGATGGTAAGCGGTAACTGTCGCCCATAACATCTACGATACTTGCGCTTAGGTTTCTCCAGAGGTGGTTAACGCATTGGTAGCTCCCCTGGTGTTGCTGATGTCCATAGGCGGCGGTGACCACTTTCCATCAGGTGGCGCGCTTGTCTGTTTGTCTGCCGTATAACATAAAAAAATGCGTCCAGAAGATGCGTTGTCTCTAAGGACTAAGATGAAATGTCTCTGGCCTAGTAATTACACTGGCTGGCTTCCTTCTGGAACACAACAGTGTCAAAATTGTTGCTGGATTGATAAGGGAGTGGTACCCACCCAGACGGACTCAGGCTTGACCCTGATAGCTATTGTTGTTTCACTAGCAATATTAATAACCTTCTATTTTTAATACCAAACCACAATTGAAGCACAAAACTCCGGCGGCGCCATTCATATTTGTTTTTAAAAACATACCTAATGTCCATTTGCATTGATTACAATTTACAATGCTAAAGAGGGAGCCAGGCTGCGCGGCAAACCCTGCGCCTCTTTGTCTCAACGATTATGTATGTAAATGAACAGTCCACCTGCGCTTCTGGATGCCCCTGCTTACTTATGCGAGCCTGGTACAACAATCGCGACATGGAAATAGTAAAATATCTTTTTTCCATTGTACGAAACGGGCTACCGGTTAGGTATCGGTTCATACGTAAATATGATGCGTTGAAGATGCGCGGCTACTGGACTTTACAAATTCGGCGGAGATTTGTAGGTTTGTAGGTTGGACCGATTTTTAAGCGTTTTTTAGTTCGACAGACGTATACTAATTTCGGTTCATTTGCTACTGTTTTTTGTTCTTGGACATTCAGTAACTATTGTTTGGAATTTCTTATTGTTTTAGGGCAGTGACACTGTAAGAATATTGCCTCAGTATCTTCTGAAGAGTACACCTTGAGATTTAGAATAAAAAGCAGCCAACGTTAAAAGAGTTATTTACAGAAAAGTACATTATTTTATTTGAAGCTAGCCAGTAATTAAAATGTAATTAATCTGATACTGAGATATTCTGTAGCTTGTAACAACGAGCATTCATATTTTTATGATATAAACTGTACCTACAGTACAAGAATTACGAAAACCGAAGCTCCGGGCCCCATAACGAATTCAGCTCACAAAATTCCATTAGGTGGGGCATCTGAGCCTCGTTAACCGTCTATCAAACGTAATCGAAGGCTCAAATAACGTAATTACACAGCCTCATTAGCATGTAAATTAGTACAAGCCACAACAATAACGCCGGAGTTACCAGGAGAGCATAACTGGGAGGGGTATGAATGCCGTGGAACGAGCCTGCTTTTAATTAGAGCGAGTGGCCGGAGGCGCGACGTTCGTGCCTCCTTCGATCCTGGTCGCCGCCTGTGGCCCCTGGCCTGCCTAACATTGCCAGCCGACCGTGGTCGCAAGCGCTTTTAAAATGAGCTAGAGGTGCTGTGCTAGCTTGAGCGTCATGTACAGTAATTCAACGAAGATGACCACATAGTTCATATTGTTACATATTCGACGTATCGTTCGATAACTGTGTGTATAACTGTATATTTTATATTGATGGGAAATGGGTGCCTTTTTTTTAAAACTTAGCCCATCTGATGATAAGTAGTATATCTTCCGTAAAACCTATTCATGCACTTAGGTTTCATGAAGTAAAACGCAGGTGGATGAAATTAAGAATGAAGCTAATATACCTAGGCGCCTGTGATTATGCTGGCTTCCTCACTTATAAAAGGACAGCACTGTAACGCTTGGCAGTGGTGTAATCCACCGGCAAAACTTATACTCTCTCTGCTAAGATAAAACTGATGTCTTCACGGCAAAATTTTCGTAAGGAATAGGTATAAGGCCGAGGTATTTTCATAAGGCCGAGGTATTTTCATAAGGTCGAGGTTACAAGTTAATCCCAGTTTCGTTGTAACCCCCAGCGGCCTGCGCAAACGCAGCCTTTAGCAGATTTACGGCGCGCCTCCCCGCGGCCTCCGCGATTATTTCCGCAAAAGGAAAACTGCCCCGCCGTATATCATCCCCATGCACAGATTTAACCCCCGAAACAAGACCGAAATCTCCATAGGAATTGTCTGCGGGCAAATATCACCGGCTCTGTTTTATCATACGAATGGCCGGGCCTAAATAATACCGGGCCTTATTACCATACATTCGGCCCGTGCCGGTGCCACGCCGCGACCGCGCCGCGCGCTCACGGAAAAATTTGACAAAACAGTTTCAGATAACCGTTCCTTTTTCTAATGGGCGGTGTTTTACATAGGAATTTATGTACGGGCCCCGAACCAATAGAGCGGAAGTAATTCCCCCCCGAGGGACCGAGGGGCCGGAGCCGAAAAACCGCAAGACAATCCCGAAATTCATTACACGCACTAGGAGAGCATTCGCGGAATTCACAATATTGAAATCCTTGCCCGCCGCTGCCGCCCCGGTGGCTGCCTACCCGCTGTTATTGCAAACTAACACCAAAGTAAATCGCTCGCTCTACCTACGTAATGAGCATAAGCCCGCCGCCGACCGCCCCCCGCGCCCCGCGGCCGCCCCGTCAACCACGTTTCAATAACACATTCGACTCGTAAATAATGAAAACATATCATAAAACAATTTATCCAGTAATCGCGCTATAATTTACGAGCGGTAATATCGACTGAGAATCAGCGTTAAATCATAAAAAAGAGCACTTAACTCGTGTATTAGCTAACGCGGGCTGCCGGTTAATAACTATTATTAAACTCTCTTGACGAAATTCCTCAATAATAAAATCCGAGTGCTTATGATGAGCTTCTGTTTTTGAAACATCCGACGCGGCTTTATCGGTAACAAAGTAGCTGCTTATGGTATTATGTTCGCCTGGTAGTTGCGACTCGTAATTTTACAGTTCGGAAACCTGAGAGCCTAGTAGTTGCGTGCTACGCTCCTAGTACTTGCGTGAGCGCAACGATGCTGCCCTGGTATTTATGTGGGCCGTTACGGACGTTTTTAGGACCTGGGTTTTAAGTTTTTCATGTCGTCCTGAATTCCGAAGTAGCTCGAGCTTCCGTGGCTGTGCTGAATACCTTATTCGCGGTATTGGCGCGGCAGTTACGGATTGGCGTGATCCCGCGCAGATAAAATGTATCATTGGTCGGTTTACTGCCCGCACTCGTAAAGAGTGCATCACCGGGACCGGGACGCCTCCGAGCGAACATGTGTCGTAAAGAGACCTCTTCGGCTAACAATTTCCTGATGGTCTGTAAATAGTAAGTTTATTGTCTTTTTATGAGGTACTCGGCCCGTAAAAAGGAAATAAAAGAGCACCGCCGATGGTGATAATAAAAAAAATAATTTTCGACTCATCTTCGTGATTATCTCGCTCCGGTTTATGGGCTGCGAGCGGGTGCGAGCGAGACGCGAGCCTTTACGGCGTGTCGTAGCGATGTGACCCTTTCGACTCGATGGGGGTAAAGGTCGTAAAATGGGAGCATAAGGATAATGTTTTCGGTTTCCTATACTGCGCTTCATTCATGATTCCGTTTTAGTACAGCCGGCAGACATGTAAATCCGATCGCTTCTACGACGTCGATACGCGTATCGAGATCGACGATCCCCCTCCGGCTGTAATACATCCCTAATAGAAAATTTCCTTTTCTTTTATTAACCCTTAAGACGCTCTGTCTTTTATTCGCTTCCAATGCTGGCTGGTTGCAAAACATTCCATTATCAAACCTGGGATGTTTCGTTTTAAGGGTCTCGCATCTGGAATCACGCGTCGTTCCATCAGCCATAAACGGCATGAGCAAGCCACGCGTTAAGCCATCGACATGGCCTCCAACGTCCTGCTTCTCGAGAAGAAATTCAAATTCTGCAAAGCGATAAGCGTGGCTTTAATTGCGAGGGTCCTCCGGCACTCCATTTGTTCGGCTCGGGCGCCTCTGACGGCCACGGGCCCATCCTAATTCTTAAGGGGCCATCACCAGACCTTTATGCGTTAATAAAGTTGCGATATAAAAAGAACGGAGGCGTCCGAGGGTGAAAGACGGAAAGGGTACGGCTTAAGTGCGCGTTTAAGACGATGTTGAGGGCGTGCGAATTTGTCAGACCATAGACTGTGACGGTGTAGCCGGATGATTAAATAAAGACAAGAGATCTCGTGTCCCCGGATGTTGGACTCGTTGTTCTGGGATTTGTACGGTGGTACTGTGTAGCGGTCGGCGACTAGCTGGCAGTTTTGGGGATTTCATATGGTGGCTGTTGAGATTTCGGTGAGATTGCTGGTGGTGTCTTAGGATGTAGGTAGCTATTATGCATATAATTTATTGACCATTTAAAAAGAACCATCTTTACGGTATTGATCATTGTATCTGCTATCATGTTGGAAGTCTAGTTTTCTTCTTCTTTCAGTTTTTTTTCTCTATCAGTGGATATATTGTCTCTATGATGAGGTACCACCTGCTTAGACTATCGTGCGAACAATAATAACACAATAGCTTGAAGATACTGAATTACCTTCCTGAGGTACCTTCAGGGCTTAGGCTTTCTGCTCATTAGACATTACATGCTGTTATCCAACAGTTTGCCTTTAGAACTTATGATCGTGATGGCAATCAATTATTCAATTTTCTGCAGTATATTATCTCTTTTATTAATCTGCGTTTATCCCGGCTTATGCTAGGATCTTTCCGACTTTTCTTTCTCTACTTCGCCCGGTCATCAGCATCCTCCCTTCGTAAGGCATTGGCTCTCGAATGTCTCGGCGGTGTCAATCCATCACTTCCTGGGCCTTCCACGGGATCTCTTTCCTGATACCGGCAGGTATCAGTATTATCTCTTCTCCTTATTATTTTAGAAAAGATATATAACCAAAAACCAATTACTACCCTTTGCCAGCTACTTCATCTGCCATATCATTTATCGAGATAAATAGTAGCCTGTTCTTCCACACCTTACCATCTGTCTCTTTTCAAAACTTCATCCAAACCTATTCGCGGTTTACTCATGAAAACGTAACAGACAAACAAATACTTGGGATATGATACGGGATACGACCTACCCACTTACGTCCTACCGACATAACACCGCATCCTAGCGACCTCAATCTAGATAAGAGCCCAGCCCATCCATCAGGGAATCTCCCAAGCAATAGTAACAAAACAAAGATGCGCGTAAATAACTCCCTTGTTTATATTATGCCCCGCAAAAATGTTGCATCAAATACAAAGATAACCCCTAATCGTGATAGCTCGCTAGTTGGCCCTAAACAAAGACGAGAGGGCCGTAAAGGCTGCGTGAGTGTTTTATGGGCCGTTCGGGCTTTATTTAACGCGCTCTCATACAGATTTTATACACCGGGCGTCTCGGCGTCTCGGCTCGGGTCGCTTGGGCCCGGTGGGGTGGCAGCAGGTTACGGCGTATTCTTATAAGATGAGACGATATGTCGATTTTCCCTCTCAGTTCTGTAGGGTTAGCTGTGGAGGCGGTTGTATGTGTGTAGTGTTGGGTAGGTCCTTGGGCTCTTCGCTTCTATAAAATCAACGGCGATCAGTATATTTTCGCTCGTTCACTAATTATCGATCATTGGCCTACCTCTTTTTAGTATCTCAACTTTGCCTTCGATGGAAAAGGCAATAAAAATGCCTTAAAAAGTTATGCATCATACTCAACTATACATTATGCAGCTCATTTTCTGGCCTAATCTAATAGATTTATCTAAGAATAGTAATATATTTCTATTCTGAGAATCCCATTATAATATAAACACGTTCATCTTTGTTATTCAACATAGATTAACTCAACTGATAGACTAATATATCAAATAGAATTATTTTATCAGAATTCGTTTAAAATATCAATTTGAAATATTAATGTTAATATCTTTGTTATAACATTTATATAACAAGTATTCATTTAGTGAATGACAAATACTTGGACCAGTTATGGAACAGTAATCCACATTCTTAGAACAACATAATTGCCCATAATTTGACTATAATGTTCTACACAAACCATTTCGGATATTCGTATCGGTAACATTACATCTTTTATTCAAATTTTTAACCACATTTAACAAATTTCAGAATAATGTTAATTAAAATGAACCATTTAGATACCCACTAAGTCTTTCTAATAGTATTGTATTAAATTTGCATTTACGGTCGTCTATTTTTCTTGTTCATTTGAAAGTGTCATTATATCTTTCCCGTAAAGGTAGTTAGTTCCCTGCTGAACACAGGTGTTCTCGAGCCATTCACCAAGGGTGGGTGCCTGGCGACCTAGCTTACGAATTTGATCCTACTTTACGCGCCATTCTCCCACAAAGATATTCTAATTTTGTATTTATTTCTTGTTATTATTACTATCATATCTATTACCTACCACCTCCACCCGACTTCAACAAGGTGATCAGCCTATCACATATACAATATTAGTTAGTACGTACAAGAATTGATAGAATTTCGAAAAACTTGTCCAAAATCAAATTCACATACACTTCTCCAAGTCCCCTAGCAGCTAAAATCAAATTTAATAAAACCCAGTAAAACGGCCAGAATAAAACATGCGGATACCACATTGATAAACCGTCGAGGACACTTACTCATTGTGGTGCGGCTAAATCGAATAATAGTGCTCAAGTATCAGAGTTGCGGAGCCGTGTGGTGGCTACAGCTATGCGCTATAATAATATGTTATCAAGGACTCTATTTTTGTATCGTTCACGTTGATTCGAACGTTTTTAAATATTTTATTTTCGGCATGAAAAAATTTATATTTTTTAATCATATGCAATACCGAAAGAGTATGGTTCAAAAATAGGGAAAGTCTGCATAACATGAAAATTATTGTTTCATGCCGAACATCAAAATTGAAAACAGTTCGAATCGTAGCGACCGGTTCATAAATAGGGCCCCAGACGCTATAACCACAAAATTGAGATTTTTTTTTCTTAGTTTGTGCTATAACCACATAATCTTGGGGCGAATCGTTTTTTTGTTTGTGCTATGTCTATACTTCCTACTTCTCAGATCTTTATGGCTACCGACCGCCAACATGTTTGGCAATTATTACAACTTCCACCTTACCACTCCGAGTGCACTGTTGGAACCATTGATGTACCTACTTCTTCCCACATATCTTTTGCCTTGGATCTTTCCTTGGATGATCAGCTGTAATAGTAGGTAGCTACTCAGAACTTCTCACAATGTGGAATGTCTATAAAATGATGAAAATCTCTATCTTATCGCTTAGCCGCATCTCGTGTGCAGCTACCCGCGATAGTGCCCCCAGCGTAAGTCGGTAATCGAATGGAGCCAGCACTCGAGAGCACTCGATCCAAGTGTTACATTGTTGGCCGATTTCCGCGGCTAAGGGTAGCGAGGGCCCTCGGCAAACTTGATTATGCAAAAATAGGCACACTTACCATCGAAATCTCTTTTATTTTGACGCGGTTTAGGATTTCGAGGGGTCGTCTTCGGATAGTGTAACTTCTATGATGTGACGGACAGGTTCCAACCTGTAATGTTTAATAGGTCACTTCTAGAATATGGAGTCTTTGTTTGTGAAAACTAGGTGTTTTTTTTGGATAAAACGCGAGAACCTTGACGTCATTGATTTAATATTCGAGAAGGATAAACAAGATGCGACATCAAAAACGCAAGAAAAACACAACATCACTAGCCGGACGTAACCAGCACCTCGCAAAATCGATTGTTATTCCGATTACGTATCGATTTCGAATTCGTTTATTCGAATACATCGCTGTGACGCATGCTAATACAACTGGACAGTTTAGCAAATTGTACCTATCCGCCGTGTAGGCTGTTGTTTTATTTATGAGAGATGAGATTGTAAATTTAATTTGTGCTGTGTTTCATTTCGGCGGTCAGGTTTGTGGCCCGACGTGGTAGAGATGTCAAATCAATGCTCTCGCGAATGTCGAGTGTTTTGGTAAATCTTCCATAACTGCTCATCCCTCATAAATTTGACGAGTGTTTATTTAGCTGAATTAATTATGATGAAATTTTGTATGGATATAATTGGAAGCCTGGGTATAATGACACAGGACCTCGAAATTTTATGAAATTTTAATTTGTGTGTGGCTGCTCCGGCGCTCCCTCTCATATCGAATGATCGTACTTACTTTTTAACGGTTCTTGTAGATTCTCAAGTCGCGAACCTTTATCTCGGGATCTATTGGAACACACAAATGGCCCGTACGCATTCAAAAACAGTCTCACTGTCTCGCCGTTCCGTAATCAAAGTTTCATTCCCATGTTGCCATTCAAGAAGTTCCAACTTGATAAATGACGTTCGCGGACGAATCCCATTTAAGTTCATACACGGCCCATTCACGCGTTGTTCTAGATCCTATTCCAACTTTCGCTGTGTCGCTCGGAATTAATTAACAGTGAGACGACACGCGTTTTGGCATCGGGGCCTGAAGAAAAACTTATTTAAAATCGGAAATAGGCCCCTCTGACTAACGACACCGTATCTAATGAACGTCGTGTGAAACTGTCACTGCTTTTTTAATTAATGCTCCTCTCCGCAGCCTTTGACTCGCTCGCAACTGATTATGTCCCCTAATAGAGCGGACACCGATAGACATTTGTACTCCCCCTCAGCTGTCCGCGTAAAAATGCTTTGACGTCTCCAAAGGAACCTCTCGTGTTTGTTTTACTTAATAAATGATACTTCCAGACGCCAGTCTTCCATGTGATTAATTAAAAATATAACATCCAGAATCCACCGCACCGTGAGAAAGACAAACAACAATTTTTTTGTTGTTCTACATTAGAATGTTTGAATTTGTTGTTTAGGAAAACATACAAGTGTTCTGTAATGGGGCGCGAGATCTTAACCGGATACGGTGATAAAGCACTCCATGTCAAGATTAGATTTTTCTAAATAAATACACAAGTCTTGAGTGTTATTTACCAAGGCAGCATAAGCGCATGAGAGCTCCCCTGTTCTCCTCTCAATGGTGTTTGTTTAAAACCACTCGCGGCTCAATGGGCTCGACAAATATCTGTAATCTGTAATGACAATACTTGAAGCCGTAAAAATGCAGTCGTTTGTAGTGCAGTGTAGGTGTCACATCACTGTATTCCCTCGGCTACCTCAACAGTCCTCATTATACAATGCGGCCGTGATTTGTGTGACTTCCAAATGAATCGGGTTTTTATTGTAATAATAGACGGCTATCATTTTTCAAGTAAATCGGCACATCGTTCAAGTGGATTGTGCATTTCAGATTCTATGCATGAACCTAGTGTAGGTACTTGATAAGTAGGATAAAATCGCTGCTGAGCTGACAAGCCATTTCGTTAGAAAGATACAACACGGCTTGGAACTTTTAGTTACACATATGCCTCAAGTCCATACAGAAGTAGTAAGGGGTACTATTAACAATGTAAGTAGCGACGCAGACGCAGCGCATGTAGCTATTCTCACCATGCTACACGATCCACGTGATGCTGTTTTCTGAGGTTCGGATTCTGATATCAGGACAGAAGTGACGCGCGTAACTTTCCACGGTTTACGCGACCGCGGCCGGCGCCGAACATTTCAGGCGGCGACATATTTGTGGAGTGGCCCCAAAAAGGCCAGTGGGTGACGTACACCGCTCGACAGCGTATCTCGGTGAATTTCTTCGGCTTCACAAACACTGACCGTAGATTAGATAACGCCGGATGTTGCTTCTGAGATCAGTCGGCTGCGTGTGCGCAGGCCATAGACAACATTTACACAGCAGCTACCGACCCTGATAAAGGAGGGATGGAAGGCCGTAGGCCAACGGAAATATTCCAACTAAATGCCGAGGTAATTGCGCTGACGCCGCGCTCTGACCCCGGAACATATGTCTGACAGTAACTGCGTTTTAATGAGATAAAAATAACACGGGCGAAGGTGCGAACGATCGATGCTCGCATTGTTGTCCGGGAATAATCGTATCGTACCGATAATGTGCCAAATTCGAATTACCGGGCGGGCAGGTCGTAATTGCTGGTCGCACGCGAAGTGTCTATCAAAATTATTTTCGTATGGGGTCTTTTTTTCTTATGCACCCCGGCAGCGTGGGGTGCCGTGGGATCCTCGCCTCCTCGGACACGCAAGCCCCGTCAATACGGATAATTGTTTCATTATTCTTCTATTAACTCCACTCGTGCGGTAATTTATCTCTGGACGGATTCTGCGCCCCCGAAGACTGTGCGAGTGCGCGCTATTTTTAATGTTTCCTGGCATTAATGGGCTGCAAAACTAATTTTGAAGGTAGGAGCATACCAGGAGGAGATAGGTCGTAAAAGGTAAAAGCTGTAAAGTGCAGCGGGCGGCGGCGGGGGCGTGGCGGCGCCGCCCCCGCGCAGACATGCAATGGACGCGTCTTTATTAACATTGCATACTCTTTTGGCTTAGAACGCTTTCCTTCGGACATTACACTTTTCGCAAGTCAAACAACCGATAAATTGTCGCCTCCGTGCGGTTACTGCGCATTCCTCCTGCCGCGCGGCCGTGTTGACGTTAAGCGCACGCCGGAGTTATGTGGATGGGTTTTAAGTATTCACTCTCACGTAAAACATTCCGTGTCTCGACGTAAACGGCTTCGTACTGTACTTATTCAATTTTGTCGATGTCGTTGTTCGTAAAAACATTGCTTTCGTTTTGATTAGGCCCATTCTAGTCTTATGACTAGTCTAGTTCTCAGACTGTCAATCAATAAACTTCTACCGTAACCTAATGAAATTATTATCCAATCCGCAGTAGATGCCCTTCCCTCGGCTTCGCGTGCATCAATATAATTGCTTTTATCACCACCCCCGCCTTGGTTTCGCTAAAAATAAGTAATTAATCAATGTTGCTTTCTTTCACACTGCTCTGCGCCGCCCCACCTTTGATAGCATTAACACTATCAAAGTTGCATTTGTTATTTTCGTAATTCCCTTCGTTATTCTCGTATTTGAGTTTGTCATTCTCTAGTTTTCCACTCTCTTTTTTAGATAGACAAGTAGCATGATCTGCTGTCAGTTTAAAAAAAATATTTTCACATAATTTCAGAGTTTTAAATGTGAGACGTGAAAGATCAAAAAGCGACGGCTTTCTCGTTACAAGCCAAAAACGCTCGCCTGTCAATCTCTGGAGTCTCATCAGAAACGGTACGTGACACTGCGCAGAATACCAGGCCGCCAGAGCCATGAAGTGATGTGATAATTAGCACCAGATCAAAGAGCTAACAAACGGCGCCATGGGTGCTTGAGCGCAGCGCGGACGCGGTTTGATGGACCGTTCAAAAAGCCACATTTTACACGCAAACTGTTGATCAACATGTCTTTGCGGTCCCGCTGACTGCCGCTCGTAAATCTGGCTGATATTCAACCCGATTGGGGCTTATTTAAGAGCATCATCAACACGCTAATACAAAGATACAGGTCCTTGACAAAAATACACACTCAAACACCCGCCTTACAGCAACAGATCTCCAAGGCAAACATTTACGAAACAAAAACTAGGAGTCGCATCGGCACCGCTATCTTTACAACATCTGAACTCGGCTAATCTCGCCGATAATGTCTCTAGATAATGTCGTATAAAGTTATGTTCGAGCGTGCAAGAGATAATATTCGTGCAAACATTAGTTTTATTCCACGTAAATAAATTAACGGGTCGAGAAACTGTGCCGGCGTAAACATCGCCGGGACGCTCGGAGGAAATGCAGATGATAATTTTTCTAGGAAAAAAGTAATGCAAGTTTTAACTTTTAACGGAATTCGTTTTGGCCACATTTTTGTTAAGGTACTACATTATGCGAGATGAAAGCCATTTTGGAGTTTTATTACTCATTTCACTGGGCAGGTTCTACTCCTCAATCATTTGAACTACTACTTACGCGTAGGTCTGGTATATTTGATCTAAGATAAGTAGTTCTGCAATGCGGAAAGTTTTTGCCCTAGACTAACTTATTCTAATGTTCCCAAGAGAAGCTATAAAGCACGATCGCGAGCGATTCACATTCACTGTTACAAGAAGCGTCCCCGTAAAGTGGGATTGCGTCTATCTCCCACTTTTTCTCCACTAATGCGTTTCCTATCGTTTTTTAGGTCCATTGTTTCGAGCGACGGTACCAGGGCGGAAGCATCTGACGGAGTTCTATTTATTATTACAACAGATATCAAAGGACGTACAGTGAACCGAGCTGATGTTTCCGAGAACGGCCATTCCGTCCGCACGGGGCCCGCTCCTTTTGTCTCTCCGTCGCACGATACATTAACTGTTACTATTTGTGTAATATGTTCTATTCGCGGGGATTCTTCGGCTCCTCGCTCGTTCGAATGCTTGCCAGGACTAATCCTTCTCGGCGACTCGTTAAAATCGTCCGCCGTTGCGGAGTCTTTACTTATATATAGGTATTGTGATGTTTAGGGTAATGTGATGCACGTGTAGGTGTTCGAGCGCCGCCGGAGATGGGAAGGGCCCGTCAGGTGGCCCGCCGAGAGCCAGCCAAGCGGCTCACATAAAATTAAATAATAATGAACTAATCGGCGCGCGCCGCCCCGCTAACAATGGTCCGTTAATTTGTGCCCTTTGTCCGCTCGAATAGAAAATTTCATGTCCGACCGCCGTCGAAATGGCGGCATTCTCGTTTTATTACGGCCGAGTTCTAAATGTAAATCACCGAGCTTTGTATTGAGACAACTCGTTAGGTTATTATTGGCTGGATTCGCAATTCCATTTTCGAACGAATAGCTTTCTGGCGGGACGAGTAAAAAGTCGCGTTCTATTCCCGGCTCCCGGCGCCGTAATGAGTGACGGTGCGGGAAAAGAGAAACTCATTGTTCTATTTCGAAATGGCTCGGATGCAACAGGAGTTACTGGGAATCGACGAAATTCGGCGTCGCCTTTGATTGCGGCGGCGCGTTACGGCGATGCCTGGAACCGCGTGTTTGTTTGTCGGGCTGTAAAACTGTTAGGCCTCGTAAACGATCGTGTGTGGCCAGCCCTTACGACGAAATCTGAACAGATGGGTCGAGATCAAAAGACTGGGCGGTGATAAAAAAAAGTTAATGTGAATTGAAAGTAACAACTTAGTACTAGGACGCGACGATTCGGGCGCGGTGGAGGTGTGCCGATGTGCTCTTGTTTCCCGATTTTCTTTCTCGTTACACGCCATATATTCCGCGTTAACGCGATGCGTGAGGCCCCGCGAGGGTGCGGGAATAACATTCCCATTTTCCAGGTATTTTCCGCACTCCATATTGGCAGGATTTGTCGGGAGCGCGCGCGGAATCATTAGCCCCGGAATCCTCTACAGCTCCGCGGCCGCGGCTCCGAAGGGAACGGGAACTATTGCCGAATTTTCCGGGATTTCCTGCGCATTTCGTCCCCCATCCCTTTGCCCGTAGATAAGAGAAAACAAGTGACAACGCTGTCATATTACACAAGATTGCTTCGTCTCATTCGAATATTGGTATCTGCCTCCGAATAGCTAGATCGTCCTGAAATTCATCGAACAAAAGACGGTGTGGAATCTCGATGCCGTTTCCCGGCCGGTAACGATCGGCATAATATCGAAGCAATTATAACTCTCACTAATACTCCATTATCAAACGTCTGCGGGATCGCGCCTGCGTTATTAACCGGGATTACCGGATCCGGATCCCACCCGGGTATCCACCCGGATACGGGGATTTGCCCGGATCGGGGGCCAGTGGAAATGATAAAAGATATGTGCACGGATACCCTTTTTGCACACGATGGAGTTTCGGGTGTCTTCGGGTAGGTAGTTTTTCTAACGCACAAGGGTTTTGCGGTGTAATGATAGTTTAGACCAGGGTTTATCTTTGATACCTACTATCTCTAACCTCTAATTAATAATAAAATAGACCTTTACGTACGAAATTGCTATTTTGTATGGTGGAAATGACGAAAACTGTAATTTTTATGCAAGAAATTCTTTAATTATTAATTTGTGAAACAAATGCAATACTTTTTCTTTCATTTTAAGGACTTACTTATCTACTTATCTAAGTATACCTTCATAGTTAAAGACAATCAGGAGGACTTCGTCCACTTTCCTTTTTCGTCATCTTTTCCACTTAGTCAACTTGCTTATTTCGTGAACTTGCCTATTTTGTCAACTTGAGATCTTACGTAAGACATTCTCCTAATGCTAGATAAAGTAGACACATTTTAAATGCTGCATATTGACTACGTAATTGGACACAGTACCGTGTATGTAATTTTAATTTTTCAAATAATTTAAAACTCAAACCTGGATCTACTTCTTCACACAACTAGCAAGGTAACTCTCGCAACTGAGTACCAGGGTCGCATAGCCTGACCAGTCCCAGGCGTATCGGCGTACAAGCGATCGCACTTAGCGTCCCCGTATCATATCAGGCGAGGCACTATCAGTCAGCGTCGCTCGCTGCATTAGTGGCGTCGCCGCGTCGATAAATTACGGGGATCGCCTGCGCTGCTCTGGCGCCCTGGTCACTCGTGTGGGATAGCACGTGGAAGTTGACTGTTCGCTTGTTACCCTAGTACGGCAATGTCTTACTATTTAGCTAAGGGCAGCTTGCACCAAATTCTTAATAGCATTTAAAATTAGGGATGAATTAGAATTAGAATCATTTAATTTTAAGAAAAACACATTATTTCATACAAAATGACGTTAAACATTCTTAAATGTGTTTAAGAATTTGGAGTCCAAAAATACAGTCAAAATTCTTTGGCAAAACCAATGTGTTATTTTAGGTATTTAGCAGTCTGTATGGTGTACAAAACATAGTTCATGAAATGTTAGTACAATGTATAAGTATAAATAAATAAAAATTTACCGAATGTATGTTCGCGCGATCTGTCAGGTTAGGTTAGGACCTCTGCCTGGACCTCTAAGCGAAAATCCGTGATATTATGTATGTATGTATTTTCGCGCTAAACTTCAGTTATTACTTGTCCAAGTAAAGTGGCGTTACTATGCGAAGTAAACACTTCGGACAGCTGTTCTCTACTAAGGAACGCAGTGCATTCAATTTGCGCCTCTATGCTTGGTAAATTTTGTTCATATTGACGGACGCATAGTGTCGATGCCACTTAAATATTGTCAGTTGGTTAATATTACAATATTATAAGAGGCCAGTGGTTGGGCCCTGTGCGTTCGGGAGGACTGTGAGACTTCATATTACATATTAAAGTTTCGTAATTTCGTATTCAGAAAATTCGTATTCAGAATACGAATAACAAATACACACTAACCTCCCTTTTGCGTCAAAGCTTAATAAAAATAGCTCTCCTCCATCATTTTTATTCTGCCTTTTAACTCCAATGGCTCAGTTTTCTGAACTGTCAAAGTCAACTTCCCTGTACCCTGGGTCACAATATAAATAGCAGCGTGCGTCAAAGCATCACTATACTATATTGCACCGGTATTACTGAGCTCGGGTATACTCGGGTATACTGCTATAGTATCGCGACTGTATACATAAGCCGCTTATTAAGACCGACTCCCACTCCGTGGTGAGGCACGCAACGGGATTAGCGTAGTGTTACATGGAGCGAATGCTTCTTTTAATATTTCTTTATAGCAATATTTTAGTGTGGAATACAAATTGACTTTTTTATTTCAATTTTAATACGTTGAAGTAAAACACGTTGGCTGTCCGCCATGTTATAGGGCCATAATATAGCTTCTGCTCTCAGCAGTAATGCTCGTGGCTGCCAGAGTCTCAAGAAAAAAAAAACATCCAGAAATCGAAATTGAGAACCTTTCCTTCTTTTGAAGTCGGGTAAAAATGATTGTTACTTTTATCTGTTTGCTTTTACAAAAGGTGTCAGTGTAATCCTTTACTGGATTGGAGCACTATGCACTTTTCTTCACTTTCAGTGCAGTGCAAGAAACTGAGACGTTATGCTTAGGTCGGTGACGCTGATTCAAGTAAAATGTGCTCCAATAGACTTCTTCGTGCAAACTTTTGAAGATTGCACGAAGATTGTCTTAAAAAAATTCATTCTAGGTTCCTATTTTGTACTTATAAGCACAACACGTTTTAATTTTTGTGCATATTGTGTCCGACTGTGGTTAAACTATAAACTTTAATATTCGGTAGTAAAGTTAACTTTCAGAGTTAAACTTGGTTTAAATCGGTACTTTCAAATGAACGAAACGTGAATACCTACTCCAAGTAACACAAGCATAAACCCCAAACGAAGGCAAAGTACAAGGTCTAACGTAACGGTGTTCTATTTTTAAACGCTCCCGTCGCCGGCATGTAAACCAGCGTGTTCCCAGTAAGTGGAATCAAACGTACATTTCCAAGTAGGGCTGCGTCACAGGACGGGCCTGGTTTCAAACGCTGGCTTACACCGGGCTTAACTGACGATTAAGACCCGGAAAAGGGGCTCACGAACATAAGCCAAGGAAACGTAACTATTTTCTGATTTCATCTGGATTGATTGAAGATGCTCACGGAGCATCACCGTCATCATTTCAGACGCAGGACATCGGTAGGCCTCCTTAGCCGTCCTCAGAGATAAGCTTTATCCATCCGCCTCCATTCAAGCGGTCCCACGGATCTTTAGAGGCATTCACAGATCAGCTCAGATCAACTTTTTTTGCAATTAAGCAGCCAACTCTCCACAGTTCCAACGTATCAATTGCACAATATTAGAAGAAATGAAGAGTTACAGTGGCAAAATGTTTTTGCAACGGTAATCGGACGAGTTTATGCGTTTTATGCATTTAATTGTGCTTAAGCAAGGGTTAGTGAGTCGGTGGTGCAACCGGGCGGTCGTGCCGGGCGTTCGGCGCGGAATGTAAATAGAATTAAAGCGGGTAACAACCGAGCACGCTCTTCGCTACGCTCGCAACGGAATACTTCTTTTAATTATTTATTATCTTCTAAGGTTTTCTGCTCCGTTGCACTCGTCGGCCTTGGCGAGGATCGGCGAGCGATAGGTGCTGCATTTCGATAACCGCGGTTTATTCCGAGGGCCGATTGCACCGATATTTGTAGGTTTTTAGATTGTTCAATCTATGTTTATCTGTTCAGATTATAATACTGAAGTAGTTCGTTCACGCGAAAAATTATTACAAATATTTTTCCATTCTGAGATTTTCGTTTTTTCGCAAACTTTAGATACACCTAAACTTTTATCATGAGTAACTCTATCCATTGCCGAAAACAACATCAAGTTTTGAGATCGCTTTCGGACAAAATCTCATTTCGCATCTCACAGTGCTAGTAACATTGAACTATTATCTGACCATTGCCGAAAACCGCATCAAAAATCAGGCAGTAAATTTTGAGATCGCATTTAGCATCTCACAGTTGCAGTAACATTGAACTATTGTCTGACCGTTGACCCATACTGCGTGCCGGTGCTCTGCCCCAGTATCATAGGACCAATGCTCTAACCCTGGCCCGGCTGTCACTCAGCTGTCACAACGTATAATTTTGTCAAGTGGGCCTGTCAACCTGTCAAATTTGTCATGATACGCCGCGATAAACCGAGCTCGGTTGTGATAAGATGATAAACAATGCAATGCCGGGATGGTACAGGAAAAATCTTAGTCTTGACTTGTTTATTTTCTCTTCAAGAATTTCCGTGACTTACTTGAGACCTTAAGGTGAACCTATTTGAACTGGATTTGGATTTACAAAGATTTGAATTGAAAATATTTAGTTTTTCTAATCTATGTCATGTTTATGTGGCTTGGCTTCCGATACTTGCTCAAATTGTAGAGTTTTCCAATGACTCCTCAAAGTGTCGAAATGTAAAAGAGTATATAGCATTACTGAATTAGGTATCTTTTGGTGCCTATTTTAGAAACGTACTGTATTCCGTTGAAGAAATCTTTCATTATCAACGTTATTATCGAAATTTGTTATCAGTTTGTTCAAGTGTGATGAATTATTTTCGTCGTACCATAATATTTCTAGGATTGGATTAGCTGTAAGATAATCTGGGTGGATTACGTGTGTTGTATTTACCCTAAATTTTGTTAATAAACAGAAATACCTGCCGTCACGGGGCCCTAAACTGTTCAACCAATCTCAGGGTCCCTAGCGTAAGAACTTGGTCAACCTCGCTTCGCCAAGGTATTAAGTGGTACTAAAGTTCGACTAGCCTCAAAGTACGGAACGGTCACCCATCCAGTTCCCGGAGATTGCCAGCATTGCTTAACCTTGGTTATTGGTCTCGCAAACGCGCTTACTAGACCTTAATAATAAAGAATCATCTTGGCGTTAATGTCCCGGTTATGCCTTGCGCACGAGGGTCCGGATTGACCTAGATCCAGGATTTGGCAGATCAGGTAATTACAGTGGCGACTGCCATCTGACATCCGTGAGGTCAGGTTACCCTGCTGACAGGGTAACCTGACCAGATTGGATACATGGTTACATATTCAGTCGCCTGAATGTGCAGGTTTCATCACGATGTTTTCCCTCATCGGTTAGTATTCAACTAATGTACATAACTCAGAAAAAAGTCATTGGTACATGGCCGCAGTGGGATTCGAACCCGGTACCCCTCGCTTACGAATCGGATACCGTAACCACTCGGCCACCGACGCTTCCACTAGATCTATTCTATAATATATTCGGTTGCTCAGCAAATGTGTTACAAATGTGCGTTAAGTCAGCGGCACCCCCGCCTAGCGCTTCCACGTTAGTAGAGCGCGGCTATTTTTAGAACCACACCGAGAGTCCTATTTCAAAAAATATTTTTTCTTTTGTTCCAGATGCCATGGGTAAGTGCGAGCAGCGCATGCGCGAGATAGCAGGAAGCGCACTAAATCACTGCTCACCATAAAAATATCATGTTAACAAAAATTCCAATCTTCATAAAACTCGAGAAATAATTACGGCGCGACTTTTTCTCTCTGGCAAAATAAGTCAATCGGCAACACTAGGAGCACGGGAGTCCGCGGGGATTCGACTCGCGTCGTAAACTTTGATTAGGTCATTAAAGCATGCTAATTTATTAGCGTTCGAACAACTCTCATTTGCCATAAACACACAAAAATGGCGCATAAAACTTTAACGCTAGAGTCCTTTATTTTGCGCCGGGCGCTATGGCTTTTACGACCCTTTGGAACGGCGGCCTTTGCGTGTAATCGAAAATCACCTCTGCTGTAATTAACCCCACGGTTGGAAAACTGTTAAGTCGCCCAGAGGCGACGCGGAAATTAAAAATAAAACAATCATAAAGTACTTATAGTTTTTTTTATTGAAAACATATTCATGTCCGGCTGCGCGCGTCACGTCACTGGAATTTCCGTTTTTAAATACCCCAAATGGACGCGAATTTTCGTTCAGTTTTGGTGGGAATACATATAAAATAAAATAAAATTCTCTCACAATATCAATCGGACATGAGAACACACTCGGCCAGTTTCGTTTCGCTATTTATCATAAAATACGAACGCGGCAAAATTGAATAGCTGCGTCTCGTCCACGCCGCATTAAAATGAGCGGGACGGGTGCACTGGTTTAATTCTTCCTTTTTCAAATCGTGTTATCGGGTTGTCCGTCTGTGCGTTGATTTGTTCTTCGGTATCGACCACAATATTAATTACTGATATAATGAGCTTTGTTTCTTTCAAGTTGATTGCGATCTACATGGTTCCCATTATACATCGCTGTGAAGGGTTCCGTGCTATTAGATACTCAGGTACTTCACCTGGATAACGTCATACTCGTAGTTATAAATACTAGGAAAACGTTAAGGTCTCATCAAGACTCTCCAACATCCAATATGCTGGTAAGGCAGGAAGAGCTTCTCAAAAACCCAATAACGAAACAAAACAGTGAAATATTTGTAAAACTTCTTTCGGTAATGCCAAAGATCCTTACGACGCGTAAAGCCAAAAACGCAAAACGCCATTCTGTCGTTTCGCGTAATGAAAATACTATCCACGCATAATGCTCAATACCAAAAACGCAGAATGCCAAATCAAAACAAACTGCTTATTGAAACATCTCCAGTTGATTTTCCACGAGGACTATTGGTAAGTGTTTTGAGTTTACTGAAATATTGATTTAAATTAGTTGCCTTGTTGTGTCAGCTAGAGCATAATTATAACAACACCTTCCACTTACGAGTGTTGCACCGAAGGCAGCACCTCATGCTACCCACCACCAGTATAAAAGAGCTAGCATCACTATTCACTATGAATGCAAAACTCGGAGAGGATCCAAAGTCTAAACAGGTGAGGCTGTCTTCTATATAGTGTTACTAATATCTGAAAAGAGATTTTGAAATATTATGGCAAAATCCCCTTTAAATGTTGATGCACCAAAAACCGCCCCCAGTACCCTGCAGCCCTACTATTCAAGAACATATTAGGAACAAAGCACAACTAAAACTATAATAATCAAGAAGCCACGAATCGACACCACCAACCCACATGCTGAATCCAATCCAACACATAAACAGACAGTACTGTACATAAGAAGACAGTTGTCTCCAATCACTGTCCAACGCCCAATGGAACCCCAAAAAGTGATTAATGATTCCCAACATAAGCGTTACCAGCGCCGCCGCGCCGATACGTATCATCAATTATAGAAATTCGATTTTACTCATTAAAGATTAATCTAAGGCATTCTAAAGCAATTGCCTCTTTCTGGTTGACCTAGTATTTACTATGCGGCTTCCAGGTATACTAAAGTTCTTTTTAAGCCTTTTCCTCTTTTTGGTTTTATGTCTCCTTCGTCATTCTGTTTTTGTCAGCCTCTTTTCACTGTCGTTAGAGCGAACATCGTTATGATATGATTATAGATAGTCTATTTTATTAGATTTGGATGCGGTTTTCTTTATTTGAAAGCCAGTTTAATTGAGATGGTGTTTAACTTCTTTTCATCAAAATCTGTTTTTAGTTTACAATTTTTTTTAGGTTAAGTTAACATGATCAGGGGTTATCCGACTTTTTTTGTCGGTCAAGTTCCTTATCAATTTAATTAATCAGTTGGTTATGTTTGCTTTTTGCTTAGTAAAAATTCTTTAAAGTAAGTACTTAATGCTTATAAAATCTTAGCGATAAAGTACCTGTCTACCGATAAAATAAACGCCGCGATTATTAAAGACAGAAGTACAAGACGTATTTTATCCAGTTTATTTTGTACAACATAAAAATGTTCACGAAAAAAAGACTAAAATCCACATAACTCAGTCGGGGTGCTGCGTCGAAAATAATTAAAAGTTTCTTGACCTGACGTCATGCTGACGCGGCCGCGTCACGGATCCCGCAACAAAAACCGTCCTATATGACGCGAGACGCGAAAATTGACGCGCATTACAAGTTAAACACTAATTAAACAAAACGCGGTAATTGCCACAAAAAAGAATCGGTGTAAATGTAATTGCGTAAGATGCGGGTCGGGCCTGTCAGATTGATGTACGATTAACTGACAGTTATGTTTTAATTACGTATCACGGGGGACAATTAGCGATGCCTCGCGCCAGGAAGACACAATCGGCTCGCATTTCGCCATTACCAACGCATTATGACACTGTTAACAAGCTAAACAAAGCGACGGGCTGTTGGCCGTAAAAATGGGGCAAATAACGCCTTCGACACGTTTGCGAACGACCCAATCGAGTTCAGATTCAAATTTCGAACACAACATCCAAGATGGCGACCTTCGCGAGTCGTATATCAATCGTGATTTACGCGCCACGGTCGAGGTCGACGACCGCCCGAATTTCGTTCAGAAATGCACTCGCCGTAATTTATTTGTGACCATCTATTATTTTGTAGACTCACGAGGTCCTAAACGCAGCTGACATTAATATATCATTTTACGCGACGGCGGGCTTACTTTGTTGCCGTCTTTGTCGCTCGTACGGGAGACTCGTCCGCGCAAATGAGAGCGCGATAAAGGGGCAGAGTAGTTTGCGTTTTCACTTTTTATAGTAGCAATATATTTGATCAGCTGATCGTCATGACGTTTACTGCCAGTACGCAGTGTTTTTCATAATTTATACTATGCTAGTTGTTTTTATTCGTATTGTCTAGGTCGTGGTTTATTTATAATGTTGTATGGGATCTAATAGCCGCGCTGCTACCGCATGGTAGCCGCTGGGTAATAAATACGGCAGTTCGCGGTTTTTCGATATTTCGTTGCCATAAAACAAAATGACGCTCATTATTCATGTTACCTATGCGCTTAATTGATATTTTGTGGAGCTGTAACCGTAATGAGCAGTTTGCTAACCGACCTACCATAATTTACCTCTATAATGCGCAATGCGCAAAGATATTGGTTTTATTATACATGGCCATAGGGACAATCGATCAGTCCACCTGACAGGGAGCGGTAACAGTGGTTACTGTGGTCTTCAGTCACGTCTCTACCATTCAGACATACACACCTACCTTCATACAGTCCAAGTTGGCGCGTGGCATAAAAACTAACTAAAATCTTTTTGGGTGGGTAGTGTTAATTTAAAAAAATACTGTAATTTAATTACTGATGTGCCAACGTTTGACTAATTTTACGTGGCAAGCAAAAACGCGGTGTATTTGCTGTGAGGACTATGCCATTCCTATAAAGCGCTAAAATGAAAAAAAAGCAACTAACTGTATTTCAGGACATATCAAGTTTCATCATCATCATCATCACAACCCATAACAGTCCTCTGCAGGAGTTAGGTCCTCCCCCACGAAAGGGGAGGTTATTGCCGTAATCTCCACGCTTGGCAGGCTGGTTAGAGATCGCAGTGTTATAAATATAACAATGGATAACGCTGCTACCCATTTTCCAGCCTATGGAGACTAGATTTTTTGCCCCGAAGATATTGGCCGCCTCGTACGAAATCCACGAGTGTAAGGGGTTGGTGCTATTCTAATCTGCCGGACACCTCACGGCCAAGTTTACTGACATCGAATCAACGGATATATCTATAAGTAGCCAATGACAGAGATTTGAATGCTGTCAATCTGATTGACTCAAATGTTTTACCAGTAACAGATCGTTGAATATAGGAATCGGACATTACAATTTCTCTATTGAATCGGAATTCAATAATCATTGTTTTTGGCCGGATGGACATATCGTGTAATGATTTTATGATAATGAGCTTTAATTAATTATTGTGATTGTTATAATCTTTGACATTAATATTATTATTATTGACATTTAATTTGATGTTTCTAATAGTTTCAGCAAAATGTAATTAATTTGACATTATTACTTGACCATCTACAATGTATTGTAGAAAACATAAAATATATTATGCTCAAGAAGTACCTACAAAATGATATAATATTCCAATGCGCGGATCACAGAATTTCTAGATATGGGGCCCTATTTTTGAATCGCTCGCCTCGATTCGAGCGTTTTCTAAATTTGACTTTCAGCATGAAAATATTGATAATTAAATGTGTTATTCTGATTTTCCCTATTTTTGAACCATACTGTTTCGGTGTTGGCAATGCGATTTAAAAAGTATTGAATATTTCATACCGAAAATCAAAATTGAAAACTGTTCGAATCGATACGTGCAATTCAAAAATAGATCCCATGTAACATCATTAGTACATTATGTGTCATAAATAAAGATAACTATAACTGTGACTACCTATCCACCCGAATACTCTGAACCTCAGTATCCACAGAGACGCAACTACATATACCACGTATGAAGTCAGCACGATGTGCGTTTCGTTGGCAGGCCCTGCGTGCTGGCAAGGCGCACGTGGTCCCTGTAAATATTTTTGGAAGCAATCGATTTCCGAAACACACTCTGTACCCTCGCGCCGTGCGCCGCCGCGTTCACGACGCTAGCGGAGGGTGGATAAGACAGCGGGAAGGTGTTTGGGATTTCACTTTCTTTCGAATTTGCCGATAAACCTTTTATGTTGGGCGTTAGGTTTGTTTCTTATAGCAAAACATTGTAATAGTCTACTGTTCCGTTTGAGTTTCTTTTTATGAAGTGATATCAAATTCAAGAGGGTCCACAGTTAATTTTGATGAATCTTATAAATCACAGATAGTGTGAGCGAAAGGTACCGCTTTTCATCGGTAGCGATGTCAGTTAGTTTTTGTACAAGGCTCCGTACGTTTAACAAAGATTATTTGAAAACAAAGGAACTGTTCACTAATCAATAACTTAAATACAAAAAGGACTAAATGACTGGTTATGGCCAAACCATTGTGCTCATTTTAATAAAATTTACATGGAGATGGCATTAACTTTTTGGTACAAATACTTGAATTTTGACAAGTACGTACTTACATATTTCGTTAATGCTAACACAATGGCAGCTAAACACTAGTCCAAAATAAAAAACCCGGTAAAAAAACTAGTCCCGAACAGGACCAGTTCATCCAAACTATCCCAAACCAACGCAGAAGTACCGACCACAAAACCCCGGCTCTCACCAAAAACTCTCGCGGCATATCCATGCTAGCCTGCGCGCGTATCGCACTGGCTGGCATCATTAATCTACGTGACAGTTCAAAATTTAGTTACAGAGGGTCCCTCGCCCCCCACTCACCCCTCCGCCCCGCCACTCAAACGTAGCAAGTTTTTGAGGGATACCTAAATAGGGTTTCAGTTCGTATAGTTCGGGTTGGTGAGGCTGAAATTTTGAATTCGTATTTGGAACGGTGTTCGATTTTCGAGGTTCGTAAGGAGTTCTAAAGACAATGTCCGTTAAGACAGCGGGGTCACTGTATACAAAAATTTCAAACCATTAGAAAATAAGTATATCTAGACTTAAGAGGAAGGCCTAGGCGCGTACTTTGTTTCATTCTCTTCCTTATATATTGTATTTAAATTAGTAAAACATAACATACATATGTACATTATTGTATGTCCATGGACAGACCACAGAGCTCCCTACATTTACCTACTTTAACAGCTGAACATTATTTTTACATGTATACCAACCTGTGTGTCACAATAAAATAGTTAGAATATAATAACAATATTATCTTGTGCCAGCACCCATCATAACATCTATCCTATAATAATATTTGGGAACGATCCACCTTACTGTAATATTTAGTTTTAGCAATAACAACTACTTACAGGGTGTTCCGAAGACGCCCCGCGGTGCTGCCACCGGCAGCCGACGCGTGACGCCACTAATTACTTTTGTATCAACACCCTGTATTTGACAGCTATAGCAAATATGCTGGCTGGTATCCGATCTAGTCGTCATGTTGTTATTATGGTTGTTATTGTAGGGAATTATTTAGCTAATTTTTGGGGCGAATTTGTTAAGGAACTTCATAGAGCTACAAAATACAAAATACTTAGATTTTGTGCTGTTTAATTATTTAGTACTAGCGACCCGCCTCAGCTTCGCACAGGTAGGTAAATAACCTTAAGAAATTATACACCTAAACCTTCCTGTCTGTTGGTGAAAACCGCATGAAAATTCGTTCATTAGATTTTGAGTTTATTGCGAATAGACAGGCAGATGTTGCGTGGGACTTTGTTTTATAATATGTAGTGAAGTATTAATCTTTTCAAAACAGAGTAAATGGGAAACCTAATAATTTGATTTCTATAGCTAAAAAAGATGTAATTGTTATAAATGTCGTAAGTTTGCACAAAAATTATCATTCTTCATGGTCGCGCGAATAAAAATGTTCATTGTATTTAAAACTTAGATTATCCATTCAGCAAAAATCCGAAAACTCGAGTTCACTGCGGCATGTAATAAAAAAAGCAAAAATATGCTCCGATACAAAATTGTGCTAGTCATGAGGGTCGGACATACACAGGCGGAGCGGTATTTTCATATTTTTCACAACCCTAAATCGCACGTAATCTGAAAATAACTTTACGAGACCGCAACAGAGTCTGATTTAGCTTGGTGAATACTGCCGTTTAGGCTGTTCTCCAACGAGAGTGGTCGGAATAAATGCGGAACGCATAGAAAAATGTGATTATTCATGCCGAGTTACGGAAAAAAAATTACAAGCAAGTATGACACGGGGTTACGGGCGGTGCTGGCGGGCGCGCCTATAGTTAGCCTTATATCGGTACGAACTTTCTGGGTCATTGATCCTTGATTAAAAGGCTCATTTTATTGATTTCCCGACGCACAGTCAGGCCGATCTAGGAACAAACAGTGCGTTGCTGATAAATCATCTTCGATTCGATCGGAACGATATGGTAACCTTTTGTTAGTTCACAAGTCTCACCTTTAAACTACGATTGAGGTGGTCGTGTTGGAGAAACGCACACTTGAAATGGTGTACGTAGAGAAAATATGTAGTTGTCTGAATGTAGTGGTAAATGTTCTTTTTTTATGAATGAGGAAGGCAAACGAGCAAGCAGCTCACCTGGGCCTCGAATTCGCTAAGTTATTTGTAATTAGACTACAATAGCAGCTCAGAGGCAGTTTTAATCGTAGCGCCATTACTAAATTAGCGAACTTGAGGCCCAGATGGAAAGTAATCACCTCCGTCCATACACATATTGTATACGTGATATAAAAAACTATTTAAAAACACTAACTCATTCTATAGCGACAGCAATGGAGAATGAGCTCGTTTAAATTTATATATACAAGGCTTTTTTAAAAAAATCGGTTTTAAAAAGTAATCTATGCAATTTCACAAATACCTACCCACATCTCCCATATCCATTTCCGCCATCCCCACAAACACAAGCTACTTAAAAACTGGTCCACACCAGTGCGCACCAGTTCGTCTGATAGGTCGTGTCAACCCCACCCTCCTGCTTAGTCTTGAAAAAAGTGCCCAGTCACCGTCCATCGTATTACAAAGTGACGCTCTATGGTACCTGCACCATCAAACAGTCGTTATAGTCACACCCCAGTTTTTTACAACCGTCTGTATGTTCATTTCGACAAGTGTATGTTTTTGGAGCCTGCCCTGGTTAGTAGGTGGCGGTAGGGCTTTTTTGTTGTGATGTGATTGACGTAGTTTCAAAGTGACGTCTTTCGGGATTGTTAGATAAAAGTTGCGCGAATATAGAGACAGTAACTTTACTGAGTGTTGCAAATGTTTTTTTTATATTCTGCAGCGTAGCTTATAGACTTTTTTTATCTACTCAGTGACGAACGAACAGACAGCCCATCTGATGGTAGAGGCGACAGTTCGGTAACTGTCGGTAGCTGTAGCTGGCAACAAAACTGCCGAGCCGCAGGTGCGTTGTCGCTGTGAGGACTAAGATAAAATGCCTCGAGGCTGTATTGCGCTGGCTACCTTTTCCTTCAAACCGGAACACAACAATGCAAGCATTGTTGCTTGGCGGCTGAAATATATAAGGCCATCGATACCTAAGTACATCAGAAATAGATAATGATACCTAAGTGCATCAGTCAAACGACTTATTTGGCTAGAATTTGCAACACAATCTGTATCTACCTGATAGCAGAGCTGAACCCTGCAATAATCCTTTAAAACAATGGAAAGCAGGTACTTTACCAGCCCACAGAGTCAGGTGACCTACCAACCAGTTACTGCATGACCTAGTCTCAGAAAGAACCTAGGCTCGTTCCAATGACCCTTGCCGGCGATATAAGCGGTGACGTCACAAGACACATCGCTCCACTTTCCACCAATGATCGATGACGGGCTGGCCGGCATTGTCAAGGTCAGGCCTGACAGCGGCTGTCAGCCGATCAGGCCTTTGCCTGTCTGCCGCGGTGGTGAAAAACGCGGCTGTCAAGCGGTAATGGATCGCCTTCCCGCGCGCCGTACTACGGCCGCCATGTTTGTTGCGGCTCGGCCGTTGAACTGCGCGTTCGCCGTTTGAAATCGCGGGGTTTGTTTTGGATTGTTTTTTTTCTGTAATGGGGCTGCGGTGGCAGCTCGGTTTCGGTGGTGCCATAGTTTGGGTGGTTTGCGTTAGTTTTTTTGGTGAAAAAGAACAGATTTCGTTTTTCCGAGTAAGTAGCTGAGATCTGTTTTTCCGAAGAAAAGCAGATGTTTTTTCTGAAGGGAAACGGATGAGCTTATAAAACAGGGATTTTCAGGTATTTCAAGTTATTCAGATCTTTGATCTACTTATCAAAACTAAAATCTCGTACCCACCGTCTCTACGTATCTACCAAAGCCACTTGCAAAATCTAAGTACCTATCACAATTTAAGTTACAACACATTAACAAGCACTCCCCGTCCGTAACTGCCCTTTAACGACCCCGCGTAGGTAACAACAACCTTAGACAAACGCCCCGAGCCCGGAGCACAGAACAACGAAATGCACAACCTTATATCGACCGAAGCAACCTCCCAAATTGCCGCCCAGACACTTCCTACCCTCAAGCACCCGAAAAACAAACAGCTAGCTGTCTAATAGCTATACTCTATCGATCCACCCTGTGTACCGATGAGTTATATGCTGGACCCACCCTTTGTCCCCGCCCCGCGCCGCTGAAAACACGATAGCTTTTCCTTTACCCGTCCACGTTTTTCTTATGACGTTTTCGAGTCTACCGGTTTAAGACAGTAACAGGCGGGATTTGGTCGACGATAATGGGCCTTATTGCCAGGCAATAAGCGCTGGGCGCGGTCCGGTGGACCGGAGAGGTGCTGGAAATGCATTTTTTCCATTTCGATGGAAGGTTCGATGGATTGATTCGGTTGCAGGCGCGCGATGATTTTGCCTTTGCCCAGTTGATTTAGTTAGATCCTTATCTTCAATATGTAATATATGTGTCTCATTACCTACTTGTAGGTAACGATAATTTCGCTTTTGCGTGCATATAAACCAACAGGGTATTTATCATTTACTAGTGGACCCTACGCGAATTCGTTCGCGTACACCTACTTTACCCCTACCTACCCTATTCATCTTGCTTATAAACCTTCCTGTTAAATCAATCTATCATGTGTTGAAAACCGCATTAGAATTCGTTGCGTAGTTTAAATGATTTAAGCGTATATATACATACGGAGAGACGGCGGGAAGCGTCTTTCTTATAGACTGTGTAAGTAAATAGATATTTTACGTTTGGTATATGCAATAAAGAGTTTTTACTTGTACTACCAGCTTTACTAATATAACTACCAGCCAAAGTTTGGACTGTTTTAAGACATCGGAAGTCTATAAGAAAGATTTGAGTCAATGTGACCAACACTAGGTGGATGACCAATCAAAAAAGTACAGCAAAAGCCATACCTAACAATTAAACCGTACAAGGTTAAATAACATATGTGTACTGTCATATCAAGTGTCAAAATGAATAAAGTTTTCCCAATGATCAGTATGAAATAACGCTTCAATATGGCATGACTAATTGCCTCTTTAATCATAGGTTATGCGGTTTGAACTTGACAAAAAGCGGTCCTGTTAATATTGGCATACTAAATTAATGGTTGTCGATGCGTTTGCAATTATTGTTTGGTGAAAAAACTAGCGAGTTATTGCCAATTGTCTGTGAAAAAGTTGCGTATCCTTCCCTTTGCTTCCTTACGTAAAAATGCCGTAAGCTTGTTTGCCACCTTAGTGGTATAAAAAAGAGTAGAAAATAGTGTATTAAAGGGTGCGACTTCCTCTTTTGGTATGACGTGACATGTTTATCGGATACTTGTGGTGGAATGCATAGTAATTTAATTAGGTATGCTAAGAAATTGGTTTCGAATTGTAGGTATGTGAAGCTCAGTTGTAATTTGTATAATTATGTGACGATTTATTGAGACATTAGACATATATCTACAAAGATAATAATACTCTCCGGTTGACTGGTAGAGAAAGCTATGAAGCTTTAAGTCCGCCTTTGTACGTAACAGTGCATTAAGTTTTAAATAAATAAATAAATAAAGAATAATACTTACCAAAAAAATTGGTTTATATTAATTACCTTTTAAACAAATTTTCTAGATGTTTAATTTAAATGTAAATTACGTCCTTTTGATTTAAAGTCATATTGATAGTGGTATTATTCCCCTGCAGTGGGACAGAAATGGCAAAAGTAATAATAATAGTTTATAGTCTTCAATGTTGTATCTTACAAAAATAAAAAAATATGATACCTAAATACAAGTTACATAGGAAACGTAATGAAAATTACATAGGAAAATATGGCGCGAAATTCGCGGTATCATTTTGACCCATTCGTCGTTACCGGGTGCCAATTTGAAACTATACATCTCGCTGCAGCACACCCGACTCCGAAGCCTACCCACACCTACCCAGTCTACTCCTGCCCAGTCCAACACACCTTCTCTACACACAAGCACCTACATCATATTACGTAAAAGCTACAAGTCTGGCTGTCGGGATGAGACGCAGTTACAGAGAAAGCTATCGGCCGCCAATGCCGCCATTAAGGAAATTGCTTTATGCGGGACCGGGGATATTGAGTCCGTACGGACGTCGCGATGTGTGCTTCGGGGTGCTTCGGAGTGCTTCGGGGTGCTTCGGGGTGCTTCGGGGGTGCTAGGGGTTCAGTGGCGGGTTTTGGGCGTTTTTGAGATAGTTTTCAGCAGTTTTTTGACGTGACGAGGATTTACAATTAATTGTACTCGATAATGCGATTATCACTTGTTATAGCTCCTCACGGCTTAGGTCACGGGTTAGCTGGAAGAAATCCCGTTGTAGGGTAAGCCCGCCTTTGCATTATGAAGCTGTATTGTATTTATGACGTGATGTTTCATAAATAAAGAGTTTACATACGTGTCTTATAGCTGTATGAGGATGAATGTACCTATGTATGGATGGATATTTGTTACCTACTCTTTCACGTAAAAAATATTGAACTGATTTTGAGGAAACTTTGCAGTTATGTAGCTTTACAACTTGAACAATTCTCCACGCGAGATCACGCAATACTAATTTTACGCGAGCGTTAAAGTTAGCGGAACGAAACTAGTATCACACCTACTCTAATAATTCCAGCCAACAATATCACTGGCACTTTCTTTTTGCGGCACGAAAAAAAAGAAAACAATTGCTCGCAAACGGCGAACGCACTCGGAGATGCTACCTCTGACAGGTAAAGCACCAGGATCACATAAAACATGGCGGACTGCGCGCAGCAGAAAAACGTGTGATTTATCGTGAGAAGAGGGACATCCCCGGCTTCCTTTATGCCTAGGTACTAGGGATGGAGATCGATCGGTAACTCAGCAGGATTGCGTCAACACAGCGCGGTAACTCAGTAAGATTTTTCAGTTCGGTCAGCGTTTTTGTCTTTGAGTAGATGGAAAATGAGCAATCGAGCTGCAGGGCGCGGCATCGTATTCTTTTATACAAAAGTCTGTCCGAGGACTTCAGTCTAATCTAACTACAGATGTCGGACACTGCGAGTGTATCAATTTCTGTTCTAAATAACCTAACTGGTAGATGTCGAAAAATCCCCGAAAAAGTTTAGACATAGGTACTTACTCAAATATTTCCCAAACTAGAGACAGATATTTAAACTGCATTTTAATAAAGAAAATCGCGTCAAAATTTGTCCATCACACACATATACCTACTTATGTCAAGCTCATCTCAAACAACATCAAGAGAATACCTCTCAATTGATAAACTACTTATAAATTTTTTTATAAATTCATTCTTATTATATCAACTTATACACCCGTAACAGACATTAAAATTCATCATTTCAATTTCTATACGGCCGGAAATCGAACCTGGGATCTCTGCGTGGCAGACCGGCAAATCGACCAAATACTTGTTAACCGATTGAACTACTCAGGTCGTCACTCAATTGTAATTTTTTTGACGTTTACCGACCACTTCTTGCCAATTCTAACGATGACCCTCTCCGGTTAGATGAGTTGCCTCACTTGCCACCCACCCATCCCTACTTCATATTCGGGTTGGCAGGCATCGGACGGCAGGTGCCGCGGCACGCAGCCCAGCGAGGGTTATTTATGCCGCGCCTTCGAGCCGGCGGCAATCCCGAAATTGGACCAGCGAATGATCATAGTGATGTTATGGACCATGGAGCCCGTTTCTTTGATTGATTGTGCTTCGAGCTCGGATTGGGAAAAAATAAGACTATAATTTATCGAATTATTAAAACAAAAAAAAAGCAATTAAAAATTGGGGATTACTATCCCTCGCGAAGATGGATCTCATATTGGATCAGAATCTACGTCTGATGGTGTATGCGGTGACAAAACTATTTCGTCCTTTTTTAGAACTTCAACAAAAAACGACTAAAACAACATCAAAATAAGAACACCGATTAGCGTAACTTGGTCTTTTAATAAATAAATCAGCTACAAACTAATTCAGCCTCCGACTTGTACCAAATAGTCGATAACTCGATGAACACCAATAAATTAGATTTAGTTAGGTAGCAGTATTTAAGTCCGCCCACAAATCTAGGGAGCCCATCTGAACTCAATATAACAATCACGCAATTGCTAAATTCTCGTAAATACCGAAAACTCCACGCGAGAAAAGCCACAAACCTTCTTATAAAAAAAGACAGGTAAGTAATACAGGATATGGTTTACATAAAAGTAACCCAATAAAACCCCAAAGGCAAGTCAAGCCCGCCCGATTATGTACGGTAATCACGGTATACATAAGCACTAATTGCCAAAAACAACGACCGCTCACATATATACCCTCAAAACAATGTAAAACAAAAAACGTACGAAACGCTCCTCGCGGCCAAACCGGCAACAATGGAGCCGAACAGTTAAAAACGATAATTAATACAGATTATCGAGTAAAAATAATTGTTAGTTCCCTTCCAAATTATGCCTTTCGGAAGATCTAATTTTTGATTCACAACACGCTGTTATTAAACATAAATCCAACGTTTCTTTCCGAATGATACTAATCAAAACAGTTTCCGAAGCCACCAATTGTTTTAATTCGGGAAACGTGGAAAGAAAAAGAAATATGAATGTGTAATTGCTATGTTTTTGTTTTACGTTTTCGGGCGTCAAGTGTTCTGTTTCGGTAATTCGTGTTAATGATCGGTTGGATTTATCAAAACGCGGTTGGGCGATTCGGGTCCGTGTGAACTGCTCTTCGGAAGTGCTATTTGCTTATCTGGCGCATCTGCTCTCGTAAGTTTCTTTTGTACTGCCTCTAGGAAGTTCTCAGACAAACGCCTAATCTTGGAGAAAAAGTCTGCAACAAAGTTAACGGTGTGAATTTCCCTTCTAGTGTATATGCTGTTGGTTCTTCTTTTTTTGCAACGTCGATGCTGTTGTCAATCTGAACTTAGACATTGCCGTAAACTTTTTACGTCCTAGATAGTTTCCTAGATTTAATACTGAAATAAGAAATACAAGGCGAACGATAAGCGTAGTCTCTAGCACAACGGTATGGGAAGGAACATATAGGGAAGCAAGCAGAGGAAGAAGAATGTATACATTCCTACATGAATGGAAGGAGGAAGATATTGACAAAAGCGCCGGAGTAAACACTATAATACTTATTCTAGAGAGCTAACGATTGTGATCAAGTAAGAAGTATAAT
Organism: Blastobasis adustella; assembly: GCA_907269095.1. NCBI lineage: Eukaryota > Metazoa > Arthropoda > Insecta > Lepidoptera > Blastobasidae > Blastobasis > Blastobasis adustella. The sequence goes on along the minus strand of OU026136.1, from coordinate 1,503,665 downwards.
ATGACAAGGGTTCTCAAAAGCCCGAAGAAGGAACAAGATCCCAGACGAACTATATACCCAGCTCATGATACACACATACCGTCTGTGGCTCGTGAGAGCGTTACCGTAACGCTAATTGAGTACCGCCTCCCTCCGTGCCGGGGTGTTCCGCTCCGTCATATTCCAGCTGAATGCATTGGCAGTGTATTGCTCCACATGCGAGGCAAAGGCGGCATATTTAGACAATTTCCTTTACAAATCCCCTACGCCCTTACTCGTCTGCCCTCTATAAATATCGTGGCAACACCGAGGCAGGTTATTACAATTTTTCGCGTTATGAATATCGCCGTAGCCCCAGCCCCACCGGGGGAGTCACACCTCAGCAATTTTACTTTAATTCTTATTTAGAGTGCCGCCTTATTTCGGTTACAAGATTTTTAGTATTTGTTTATGGTGGTAACTTTCTCCTTTGGCGCGGTTATGGCGCAATTTTCGCATCTTTGGACGATGTAATTTTACTTTATGCGGGTGTTAGTGGCGGGGTGTCGAAATTGGCCGGGACGTGGTCGCGCGGTGGGACGGTGGGACGGTGGGACGCCGTAATAAAGAGACAGGGAGGTCAAGGCCTCGCCGGGGGGCGCGGGGGCGGCTCCGCGCTATCAATCACGCATGCACCATTGCGCCGCGCGCGCTTTGTTCGAATTACGAATCTCGAAAAAGGAACACAACGCCGAACGAAATTATGGCCGTTGCGCTCCTTTCGAACTTCCAATTCCAGCCCCCCGCCCCCCGCCGCGCCCCGCGGTGCGCAATTACCGTTCAATCAAAATAATTAAAAAGAGCATCGTGTGTTTAGTCCAGTTTATTCGCAATCCACACGACTCCATAGAAAAGAATTCTCAAAGACCAAATTGCGGTGTAACGCTCGCGGCGCGAATGGCTCACTGCGTTTATTATCTGACAATAATATTATACGGTGTGACACCGTTAAAAAAAGTAGGAAAATTGCTAATGGTGTATGATATTGCGTCCCCTTATATTTGGGGTAAGAAAAGACTAGGGGTGGCAACTGGCAACACCTTCGTTCTCCCATGAGGTGTTTTTTGAGTCGAGTGTTTTTCGTTTTTTTTTCTCGGGTGTTTTTTTGCGTAATGACGCGCCGGGGTCCTGGGAGAGTTGGCCGAATCCATTAGAAAGGCGGGAAGAGCTTAATGTAGCAGTTTTTTGGGGAATCGAAATCGGCAGAGAACGATGTCGCATGTGCCGGGAGGTTCGCATTAGTAGCTATTGTAATGGCTTTGTCCGTCTGTCTGAGAGGGTCGGAGGAGATACCTACTCTCGCTATACGAAACTACAAATTAAACCACGTCGTTGGCAGTTGACTAATGAATCCGTCCGGAGAGTCTCAATAACGAATCTATTTTCGATGAGAAGTGAAAGATATATTCATCACGGTGACAGAAGATATTCGGCGATAACTAGGGTTTTGCTTTGATTTTTTTGTGATGACTCCAGTTACGTTCTCGGTTGCCGGCGGGTCGTTGTAAATAACATGTCTGGTTGCGAAAGATGAAATGGAAAATGTGAGATGTCTAAAAAAAAGTTGAAACGCTTTACGTAAATACGTTAAGAATCAGATTGGCTGATAGTCAAACACTTCCACCACAGATAAACCGGATAAAGAGATATATTATAAGTAATATTATAAACGGCAACTTATTTTATTTTTCATGCTACTCAGCGAGAAACGAGCAGGCAGCCCACCTGACGGAAAGCGGCAGTTCTGTTCATTTTCCAACCTTTGTAACTGCGACAACTAATCACAACATATTGTGCCTTAGATTATAATTTCTATATTTCAGACCACAGATCCATAACTCAGTAACTCTATGCTCCTGGCCATTTCAATTTCTTTTATTTCAAACGTATTTAGAACTCCGACATCCCCGTGTGCACATTCGAATTTTGAAATAGTTAACCCTCTCGTTGTTTCCAGGCAAATGGTGTCCGTCGCGGCGCGAGTGGTCGTCACCCCCCGACGTGGCGCGGCGGGTATACTCCTCAGTCTTCCTGGGCAGCCCCGGTGAGTACCCAGGTAAATATGAGACCACCACACTACTTACTATTTAGGTTTTATTTCAGTATCACTAACAATATACAATTCGACAATATACTACGTTAAAAAAATCATAATAACCTAATGAAAAATATAGGTACAAGGAAACTACGTTAAAAAAGAAAGCTAATTACTTAATGAGAAATATACAACAAATACAAATAAAAACAGTATCACAAAAATAAAACAGAATCCAAGTCGCTGCCTTGCGGGAGTGTACCCAGGATGCTGGCGGCGTTACCTCTTTGAATGGCTAGAGTTAATTCTATTATTTACACTACGATTTACCATTACTACTATTTATTTACTACTGTAACTACGTGTTCTTGTGCAGCCTAGGCTGAATTGAAATAAATATTTTTAATTACATAAAAATCCTAACTTAAATTCATTTTTCATTGGGAGACGTAAAAAGTAACAATAGAACTGTATACTGAAATATAAAGCGAAAGTCAAGAGACATGGTTTTACTACCTAGGTATTACAGGGAATAAAAAGTATCTACTTGAATAATTACTGAAAAAGAGTATTCAGCTCTCTTATTTCATACAATTGAAATCCCTTCGTATAAAATTAAATAATAATGTTGTACTGTACGGAACGTTGACATTGTCGTGTGCTAGTTATTATAAAAATTAATATTAAGTCTGGCCTGCCATAAATACCTACCTGATTTTTTTCATTTAACAACAATGACGTGTATAAAATATTGTCCAACACAATCCTAAATCATAATTTGACATATTCTTTCATCCACACACTGAAGGAATATGTGTTCTCTGTCATAAACTTTAAAAAATGACACAAAATCAACACGCAGTGAAAATACAATTGTCAATGAGAATTTATATTTTCTTTCCGAAATTAAAACTGACTGTATTGTTTAAAGGAGAATACGACAGTGTATATGTGTAATAGACACACTTATTCACAGGCATTGTCTAAGTATAGTGAAACAACGTCACAGAGCACCATAGTAGTGATCGATCATTGTCCGATGACGCACGCGCGATGATGACGTTTGCTCTCGGCGCAAACGGGTTTTGCAGACATTGTAGGGGTTAATTCTCCCTGCAAAAAGTCTCTACACCTAATAGATCTATATCAGAGACAAGAGAGTTGTTTTTATGTCTATTATTAAAACATAAATGTCCCTGTTCAACTAAATGCGGTGTCATGAAATTAGAAGCGTCCGCGTCAGCAATGTGTGAGTCGTAGGAAAAAATAAATAAATATGCTTGGACAATTCACACAGCGCCATCTAGCCCCAAAGTAAGCACAGCAGTGTTATGGGTGCTAGATAACTGGTAAACTACTTAGGTATATACTATTAAATACATACTTAATAATAAGTCTGGGTGGGTCTGGGTCTGGGTGTTACATGTATAAACATGTATCACCCAGACCCGTAACAGAAATTAAAATTTATCACTTCAAACTCTGCTCGGCCGGGAATCGAACCCGGGACCTCTGCGTGGCAACATGTTTTCAATTGCATGACTCAGGTCGTCTAATATATTCGACCTTAATATCCTCCATTTAGGGTGTTGTAGGTATTGTTTTCTACAAACGCTATTTAAAGAATTTTGTAGGGTTATTGGACCGCTTGTTTTCCATTGCTATAAAGTTACGAAAATGTTGTAATTCTCGCGTTAATCGTAAAATACTACTAAGTATTAATAATAACTCAAACTTGTCATTATAATCTTCGCCGATTAAAATCCCGATAGAGTCACGAATTTCTTTTTTTGTCACAAATACTGTTCCAATGATACCAATATGGTCTTCGCCTAACGATTGCCCCCGATAGAGTTTTGGATTTTTTTTATATATGACATACCAACCCAATTATATACCAACAGGAACGTTTTCCAAACCCTGAGTCGAGAATCCTACCAGTAAGTACAGTGTATCATCGAATACACATCGTCACAACACTAACGCTCGCGATGACAGCGTAATCGATTCCCGGTAATCGGCCGACGAAAAACTGTCAACTGACAAGTGACAACTGTCAAACAAAATAGTCTCGCCAGCAACAAATGCGGATTCCAACAGTGTAACGGTTATAAATTAGTGTTTAAGCCCCATGACATGATAGATATTCAAAATTCATAATATGTAAATATCTCTACGAAAATAAGTAAAAGAGATTGTGTAAATTTGTGGAAATTTTTAATTTATCAACTGGATTTTCTTAGGAATTAGTGGCATAAGTCACTCAGGATGGAGAACAGTTTAGTTATTTCACTATCAAGATAAATAATTATTTCAGAATTCTTTGTTTTTTCATTTTTAACTTAACCTACACGGATTTAGGTTATCATCTTGAGAGGCTCGCTACCTACAGATTATCATTTTCAAATGGTAATGTCTCTATGCAGAGAAATAAATAAATGCAAATTTCTACCTACTTACTTTATTTTATAGCATTTTAAAGCGTTAGACATCTGACTGCACAATTCAGTAGCTAACATTTATGTAAAAGAGTAGGTAGATAGGTAGACGCAACATACTTGTAGCTCCACCCAAGTCATAACAGATTTAAAAAAGTTGTACATAGCTTTGCACTGATTATTAATCCAAAACTCAATACATATCTACAAATACCGCAGACACAATATGAAACAATTATTATTTTCGTTTTCTTTTTTAATATTGATAGCCTAAAGCCTCGCGTACACGGTGACAGCCCATCGATCATGCGTCTTATCGCGCCAGTCTGCGCCTCACCTCATCTCAGTGTTGCAAGGTCGCTGATTAAAAATTACCAACAAACAGCGATATTGCTTACTCCCAACCGCCTAAAATAAACCTGTGTACTTATCTAACAACAACGATGCAGAAAAGAAAATCCTTGTTTAGTTTTCAGTTTAAAACTCGCCTAAAATAAACCTGTGGACTTACGTGAATAGTACATAACGTAGCCACGTACAGTAAAACGAGCCCAAGCCGGGAAGACCGACTTTTAATTTCTGTTACGGGTCTGGGTTAGTATGTATTTTAAAAAGTATATAAGTAGTTTATCAGTTACCTAAAACCCTTAACATAAGCTTTGCTTTCTTTGGGGCTAGATGGCTCTATGTGAATTTGTCCAAGCATAATTTATTGCCTAGGGAGGCACACGGGCGGACGGTCCACTGTTATTGTTTATTTCCATATTATCATCATTTGAGCTATAGGACGTCCACTGCTTTACATAAGCTTTCCGTGCCTATCGACCTTGTGCCTCTTCTATTTAACGGCTTTCTACAATCTTTACAAGGTCGTTCATCCCGTGGCAGTTGCCGATTGTCAGTACGTGGCTGTGGTTGCCACTCAAGGATATTGGACTGCCTCTATGTCCTTCTTTGTTGCCACTCGAAAGCCTTTCCGTGCCATCGGCCATCGGTTCTTCAAGTTCATAGGTCGCATTTTACCCTCCTTCTACCTGAGATAATCTACAAATGATAATGATAATGCTAACGCATCAAGGTGAAGTAGGTAAAATTCCTTGTTTATCGGTTGTGCCATTGGCCGCATTTCTGATATGGCGATCGTGAGATGCAAAGTTTATAACTTCCCGATTCATATCTTTAATGCCTAAAACAATGTAAGCAGCTATGTACAGTCCTCCACTATACTTATTAACATGAATAATGCTAAAGTCTCTCAGTTCATAGTTAGACTAGCCAGGCATTTGACCGCGATCTCACCTGCTGGTTAGTGACGATGCGACCGATGATGGTGCATGCCTGTCTAGGAACTGCGGAGAGTTTATACTTCATATATTGAACTGATTTTGCTAAAGTTTTGCACGGAAGTAGCTACCTCGAGAAGTTGAGAGAGACTTGCTTTGTCGAGTATTATAGGAAGTAAGTTGTAAAGACAGATGTTTAATTGAAAATCACCTCACAAACACAATACTAAATAGGTGCAGTTGGCTGCAGTCTCAATAGAAAAAGACTACAATTGAGTACGACGATAAAAATGCCCGTAAGGGGGCGTCAGTTGGCTCTGTTCAGTATAGTATCCCTGTTCATCCATTTAGTTCCTTTTTATGTCACTTTTAGTATGATATTTTAGTTTTTATGTGTGGGGACCGTTCACTCCGCAGCTGACGGTACCGTTCCCTGCATCAAATGAATTATGCAAACATAAATTGCAAGATTAGAATGGGGAATCTTTACGGCCAAGATAAGAAGCTATTCAATAGACCGGTTATGGTGTAAGTTATTCAACTAATACCTACTTGAAGTACTACCCGTCCAAGAGTTCGTCGCAGAGGAATTATCCTACAAATGAGACCAAGTTTGCATATAAACCACCACTTACGAAAGTATTAAGGACATTAGAGCGTAGTCCGCACGTCATTATTGCGTAGATCAATGAAAGGTTTAATGAAGTGGGCACCAACATTAGCCTATTTATTTCCTAGCATTAATCAACCAGCTAAAGACGCCCGCATTAAATGACAGCCGCAGTTGCTTCTAATTATAAACTACCACCAAAATAATATCAATCATTTTAATCGTCCCACATCACCAGGCCATCATACCGCGTCGCCGATGCATAGAAATGTGACCCTGCAACCGAAACGTACTTCACATAAAATATTGTTCTTCACTTGTCAAATAATTACGGCCAATTCGAGACGACGACGCCATCTATCGCCCTTGTGGAAGCAACAAAACTACTCCCGCGCCCTAACGACGCGAATTAGACTTTACGGCGGCACGATAAAGCAGCAATTACCTCGACGCCGGTATGCACTTGCACCGTTGCCGGGTCTATCTCGGGAACAATATCCATTTCGCTCTGACGCGTGTGATTGGCGCTCATCCGTCTCGCTCTTGTTTTAAACACGTCAGCTACATTGCCCGTTTCCATTACACTATATCAATTACCGGCGCTGCTCGCTTGACGGTCATTTTGATTACACACGCGAGATGCGAGCCGCTATTTTTCAGGCCCCAATCCCCCCGAGCCGGGCCGTATCCGCCAAAAGGAGAATTCGAGAAAAATAACCTGTCAGATAAAAAATAATAAAGTAGTAAAATCAGAAATGGAATCGGATCGGAAGAAGCGCAGTCAATTTATTCGGAGCTTCGTTACAATTCAGATTTTTATCTAACGTCTCGAATGAATGCCGCCGAAGACGGATTAACCGTGGATCGGAACAAAAAGCCGACGGAAAGAGACGCCGTTAGAGATATCGATTCCGTCCCCAATAAGAAAGGATTCGACGAAGGCGAGCGAGTGCGCGCGATCCCGTCTTTACGACGTGCGAAAGAGATAAAGCAATTCCTTATGTCGCTATTCTTAAGCCGTTTGCGCGTTCCAAATGGCACTTTACTCGCAGACATTAAGGTCGCAGTTTCATTGTTGTTATTGCGTATTGACGATTGCGGGGTATCGTAACGGAATGTTATAACTTAATTTGGCTGTATTAGTGATTAGGCCCTTGTGAGGTAAAAAATAAGGTCGTTATTTGTTTGGGTGGTTCGAGGTAGATGGCGCGTGGGACGCTCGGCGGCGGTTGTCATGGCGACGGCGCTGGAATGCCCGCGCGGCAACGCACCGCCGCGATTCAGGGTTGCCCGCTTCAGCGATGTTTTTACCCAAATTAGAGACAAAATTATGTCCGTCACCTCAGCCAGACCCTCGCGGGAGACATTTTATGAGTCTTGACAATTAGTTTAGTAGGTTGTAAGTGGGTATTTACGCGGGGAGAATTATGTCGCGGACTATATTAATACCACATTGTAGTTTTAATTTACGATGATTTACGTCATTTGGGCAATCGTGGTACGAATATTTTAATGGCATGTTCTATGCAAAGAGCGCCATACTTACAAAGATTTATAAATATTTATTATAAAGCAGAACAATAATAATCATCTTAACGTTAATGTCCCGGTTGTGCTCTCGCGCACAAGGGCCCGAGGTCCGCATTGACCGTGATCCAGGATTTGCCAGATCCAGGTAATTACAGTGGAGCGACTGCCGTCTGACCTCCGTGAACCTGCTACCAGGGGAACCTGGCTAGATTGGATCATGGTTACAAATTCAGTTGCCTGAATTTGGAGGTGGTAAGACCATCGGTTAGTATTCTACTAATGTAACTATTACTAATACGAATCCACCTGAAAAAGACTACGTTGTTTCTGAATTAGGTGGCCCCTGCGTTAATTTTTCCCAATGTAAATTATTGATTTGTCCCCAGCGTCCCGGGGCACGGGCTCATTTGTCAGCGCGCCCTGGCACGTACCTAATTACACGCCGACTCACGGCTAAACATGAAAAACGAACTAATTTTTAATATTCTCACTTAGAATTCGCGTTTGAGATTCGAAATTAGAGGCCGAAAGAGATGGCTGGCCTGGGATAGACGGGTGGGAGAGAGCAAGTAGTAAATTGCTCAATTTGTGCCCGGCTCATAAGGTGCCTTCGGGTTCCTTTTGCAAAAATCCAACGAGATCGATCGACCGGCATGTCCGCAAATTAGAGCGGGAATCGGTGTTCGTTAGCGGCGGGCGCGGCGGAACGCAGCGCCGGCGGCGGCCGCCGTCGGTCCGTCGGTCCGGCGGGCCGGCCGCTCGAAGCCGCTGGAGAGCGCAGCCAGACCCGCGTCTCAGCACGAGAGGTCGGCGGCGGCCGGGTCGCACGGCCCGCTCGCTCGGCGAAAATTGCGCTCGTGGCTTCATTACGCTCCGCACAATGACCACCGCCTATATGCTTTATTATGTTCGTAAATGGCGCCATTACGGCAGGCCGTATCTATTCGCCGGGAACACGGCGCGCGATACAACAGATGAGATAGCGCGCGAATTTCACTCGGAAACTGGTTTTTCCCCGAGTTAAATTACTCTCGACTCTTGAGCAATTTAAATAACAGCCCGTGATTCGTTGTGGCGTCTAAACGAGCGTTAAAACGTAGCTTTGTACAGCTATCGATTGAGATCCGATACGGACCGCCGTCGGTTCTATTCGACTACCGTTTTATTTCGTCCGATTGTTTTGTATAGGTGCGCTGTGGAGCTGCGATGGAATTATTGTTTAGCGCCCATTGTTATTGCACACGCTTCAATGTACCTCTATCAATAGATACGTAATTGTATCCCTTGTGTCACCTTTATGAATTTTTATTGACATTAACGTTTGTTGGGCCATAAAACTCGTGTCGCGGCACACAGCCGTGACTCAGCAAGCGCCGCGGACGAGGAAGTGGAGTGAGCAAGAGCCACGCAACCGTAAAAACGTCGTAAACCAGCAATATTAATAATGAGCCGGCATTCGGACGTATCTCCTTAAGAAACGTGAAATATCGCCGTTCGATTGTGACGCTGGCGCTACTTTATTCCGAGGCGACAGCTATTAATCGGGAGGTGTGCCCAATTTGTCGGGTTATCTTAATTTTTTAATGCGTCCCAGTCCGCGGTGGTCCGCCGTGAGAATGCAATTTGTACTGCTCAGCGGCGCACGCGACCCGCGGTGACCCGCGCCCGCCGTCCGCGATTATATGCTAATACCTGAATAAACTTCCATTTACGTTAACCATCGGTAAAATGATATTTCCAACGATCACTCGTAGCGGTAAGTAGGTAAGCCGTCGCCGAACAGGTTCCTTATGACAGCTTTAGGGGCAAAGTATGGGCAGTGAGCGATTGCGAAACGCGCCGAGTAGCCGTGAACCCCGAAGCGCGAGCGAGCCGGCACACCCACGTCTTCATTAAAAGCGCGGCTTATCGTTAAAATCGATCTCGTTACGAACAATGAAACGCGTCGAAACAAAAACCGGCCGAGCGGTAAACGAATACGAGAAACGTAATCGGGGCGAGCGTCGCACCGAATAAAATAAAACCTCAATCAAAAATCTAAAGGCATTCGGTATCATAACCGGAGCGGTGCGTCGACCCGCCCGCCATATGAAAACATGAACCGTGTGGGTTACACGGCTGCGACCGAAAAAAAACAAAAGTATAATAATGTAACGCACTAAGTATCCGTCTTAAAAATACGCCTCGATCTCCGTTGCGCGCGTCGTGGCATTAGCGCGTCGGTGGGCTCCGCGGCGCGGGAAACGCGACCGTGGGGTCAGGGCTCAGGGTCGAGAGTGGGTCGGCGGGCGGGGCGCGGGCGCGGCGCGTGATGGATGGCCCAATCAGGCGGCGCGCCGGAGCGGCCGCGCTAATCGAGCAGTGCGCCCCGAGCGCACACAGCCGCGCCGCCGCCGCGCACACACGCCCGCCCTCGCCAGCGCCCAGCGAGCGCCCGAGCGCCCCAGCGCCCACCGATACCGCCGCCGATTACACGTAAAGCGCATCCACAGCCTTTTCGGAGATAATACATAATGCCCTCTCGGCGGCCGCGGCCGCGCTCCGCCGGAAAATCGATGGGCACCAGCCGCGGCACCGACCGAGGGCGGCCTGCCCGCTGCCGGCGGCGTCGCCGCGCGCCGTCTATATCCGGCCGGATCGATAGCACCAACTGTTGTAAACAACCTTGCGAGAGCCGGGAAAAAACGGCGAGTGCACGCCGCCCCGCGGGGCTATTAACGGCCACGTGACTAATTTCGGGAGCTGTCACGGGCAGCGCCGCGCGCACGTGGTGCGGTGGAGCGGCCGCCCGCCGCCGCCCGCCGACGCCCGCCACGGCGCCGCACCCGCCGCACCCGCACGGCCTCAACTTTGAACCGTACCTGCGATAAAACGCACAAATAGAGCACTCGAGACAATTAATTACATCGAAACGCCCAACGAAAAGGATCCATATAAATCAACGGCCATCGCATTTTATCCTTAAGAGACCTTTCTTCGACTAATCCCGACAGAATTGAAACGAATCTAATGAAACGGGAATACGTCCGGAGAGTAAAAAAACAACGCTACATCGAGATGCCCTACAATCATTTTAACTTTTTTCCGACGTTCGCTCTCGAGGCGCACTTTTTTATTATTTTTAATTCTGTCTCTTGACTTATGTTTCTTTTATTTTTTGTTGCCTTTTCATAAATATTTTAAAATCGGATTCAGTCGGGGACAAGCGAGCCGAATGGATTAGGATTTAGATATTTTCGGGCGCGTAATTTATGCCCCTCTTTGTTGAGATATGAATAATGAAAGGGGAAAGATAAATCTTTCACCCGGTATCGGAGGACCGTGCGGGTGCCGGGGCCGCCTGCCGGTCCGCGGTGCTGCTTCGGGTCCCGTGCTTGTTCAGAGTCAATCGTCTCATAAACCCAGGACGACGAGATAGCTCCTTGAAATACAACATCGTAGCTTACAGACTTACTGTCTGTGACTCTGTCTGTGACTTGCTTCATCTAATTCGACATCTCCTGATCTAATTTTAAAGGTACCCCATTTACATTCCCGTATAAATGGCCGATCCATAAAGTACCGGCAGCTATTCCAAATATGCGGCTCGTTTAAAAAGCCTTTAACGAAATTATTAAAGCAACAAAAAAGGGTCAAGCAGATGATTTACCGACGTCAATTTTGACAGGTCATAGTTTTGTTTGACCAAAATTATAGTAATTTGATAAAACACCCATCTACTTAAAATAAACGTTTCCTCACAAAAACCAGTACGGTGGAATACGAGAGTTTCATAATAGAGAGAGTATGTGTGGAATGTAGTTAAAATTCCTATTTGATTGACGATTTCGAGAATGTTAATCTGCAGTAGCTATCTTCGACGGAAGTTGTTATTGGGGTATACTTAGTTGTTGTGGCTGGAAGGGAACTTTCAGAGGTGCGCCACACGGCCTACGCAGCCCTCGCCGATAACTTTTTGCCATCATACAATATTTTTGCATCGAAATAAAGCCAACTTTTTATTCATAAGCGCCCATTCGGACCGTTCGAAAATAATAATGAGCCGGTTATAAAATCGCGAATTTATACGAGGCCTCAACCCCCGGCAGGGCCCGGTCGGCATTAATATGATTTCTTGTAGCGAGAACTTCTTATTAAATAAACTTTGAAAACGAAAATTATGTCCCTGATACACGGGGCCGATCACAATAAAAACGGGGATTTGACAAGATTAAAATTGTAATTCAAGTTATTTTTGACATGCGTCTTATTGCTTTTTCGCTACGGTGCGGTTCGAATTTTTGCTCTCTGCGGTTGGATCGGCCACCACGTGACGGCGCGGGCGCGTAATCCGATTATTGGTCAATAAAAAAAATCATAAACAATATTAGACCCACTCCACCGGGCTAATCAACCAATTCTTTGCAAATTCAACTAGATCTCCAAGAAGCGATTACTGAAATCCGGAGGTGTAACAAATTCCGAATCATTATCCAAATAAAGAACGACACCGGCGTAAAAGGCACTCTGCCGTCGCGACACATTAAATTTAAAAAAAAAGAAAAGAAAATAAACAAAAGCATGATGGCCGCCTTCGCGCTTTCCCGCCTTTCTGTCAATACCCATTCGGCCACGGCGGGTGACGCCGATAAAAATGCAAGGGCCGACAAATAAACAATTGTGCGTGTGACTAATGTAATCTTTACACTTGCCCGTTCGTATTGTTGGACATTTGTCTTATGAGTTTTTGTATGCATTGCATCGTTTATATTTTAACACAAAAGGATGTAGGCGTCATTATTTACATTATTGCAAGTGAATGGCGTAATAAATAATCGTTGCTTTGTCTCAATAGTTTTGTTGAGTAATATTTTTGCCTTTTAAATTAATAAAGGCAATAAAAATACAATTTGCGAGGATGACACGAACTATCAATCTGGCCGTAATCACGGTAGATTTCCTGTAAATGGCAACATTGCCATACGGCCACCATTACGGCAGATTAGCCACAGACTATAATGTTACGCGCGGGCGATTTGAAATGATTGTCCGGATTACCCGCGCGCAGTGCTTGCATTTAATCAATATCTAACGCCTAATGCCTAGTGCCTCATACATTGCAGTCAACATTATTACTATGTAAATAGGTAGTATATTATCAAAAGGAAAATTGGTATTCAATCACCTGTACCTATGTATTAAATTTATGTAGGCAGATAAAGCTAGGAATATATGAGGAATATCGGGGATTTTTTAGAATTCATTTATTACACCGGCAACAGCAAGTAACAGCGACCAGTAGCTACCTTTTGAGTCTCTTGCTGGTCAGATCTTGTATATTCCTGGTCAGGCTATACTTACCTAAGATTATTAAAAAGATTTTGGCTTAGAAAGAAAGAGTCCCATGAAATATAGTCAAATGATACGGCCTTACGTTCTTACAGATAAGAACATACCTGTAACTAAAGATAATTATAATAGATACTATTAGCAATAAGTACATTACATACTTAGTACCTATTACAACGGACCTGAAAGAAATACTGGTCCTGGAAAATGACCTACCCCCTGCTGACTCGACTCAAATGACAACTTGTAAGCGTCATATAGGTCCTTTCCTTGCAACTTGCAACAGCTCTGTGGAATAACCATAAAAATTTACAAACAGACAAATAGACAGTCACACTTTTTCACTTCAAACTAGGTATGTTTTGGTTAGGACAAGGTGAAACCACCATACTACCATAATCCACACGACTGACATTTCTAGTCACCGTAGCGCCATCTAGTTAGTTGACAATAAAACTTCGGTGACAGTCCAATAAAACAAGTGTAACTAGCCTAGCACAGTGTGACTCAGGTTTACGGGCACTGCGGTCCGAAACCACAGCATTTTGTACCATTTGTGGTGAAACCTCTAACAATAAAATCCTGTCAACATTACCTAAGCAGCAAAAAATGTAATGTTACCAGCACTAAGCAGAAAGTTTTCCGGGATTGACATTTAGCAATTTACAGTGGGTAAATTGAAAGCATCTACCCGCAAGTTAACTATCTGCAGGTTAACGAAACATTTTGAACTACAAATAGTTTTGAAAGTTACACAATTACCCAATCATTATCTATTCAAGATGAGATTGAATGTATTCAAGGAGGTTTCTGAATTGACGATATATCTATCTGTCTATTTACCTTTACATACTTACCTACACTATTTTACAGCTAGGTATGTATTTTGTTTGAATATCCATCTTTAAATCATACCAAACTTATGCCTTATAGGTTTTTCTAGAGTTATCCTATTGGCTCTAAATAATATTGTTTGGAGTGAATCGCAGAATAAATTATAACATAAAATAGCAAACTAATTCAATCTAATATTTCCATTTTTACTAAAATATTTAAATAAACGAATCATTCAACTATGTCATCTGAATGACCAACAAAACTTTACGATCTTAATTTTGCTATAAATACAATTAATAATTTGTTTAGGTTATTTTATTTATTATATTTGAAATTAAATCGTCAATAACACCAAAAAACAAGTTAATTTGACATAAACGTCCGTAAGAAATGTTTATCTAACGCCGGGATCGATCCATCACAGTAGTTCCCCTACTCGCCGGTAGGTGGCGTCAACACATAAATCGATAATAACGATCGTAGATCGATAATAAAATTAGCATAAAGCCAAAACTTTTGAATACATTTACATTCAATAAAGAAACGAATAATAATTTTATGCTCGTGTAATGCGACCGGATGTTGGACGTTTAGTTGGTTTGCGAATTTCTACAAAATATAATTAAATAGCCAAGAAATGGTAGTCGATGCAACGGAACACCTTTCCCAAGCAGGATATGAGGGGACTGTACGGAAATATAAGTACATTTTGATACAATTATACATTCTCAAAATTCATGCGACATCATATGCTAATGAAGCATGCACTGTCTCATTATTTATGACAGTACTAGCACTTATATTACTGCAATGTGAAGCAGGTGAACTTTGTTATTGATTTTAAGATATTTAGCAAATAAATTGTATTGTGTAAAGGTTTTGGCCGTGTGGTGTCCGGCAGAGTAGAATAGCACCAACCCCTCATACTGGTGGGTGTCGTACAAGGCGACTAATGTATTTGAGGCAGAACATCTAGAATCTCCGGAGGCTGGAAAATGGGCAGCAGCGTTTTCCATTATTACATATATAACACTGCGGTCTCCAACCCGCCTGCCAAGCGTGGAGATTATGGCAATAACCTCCCCTTTCGTGGGAGAGGCCCTAAGTCCTGCAGTGGACTACTACGGGCTGTGATGATGATGATGATGTGTAAAGATTTAAAGTAAAACAATGTTTACCAATTTAATATTGCTTACCATCTGTTTCTATTACTGCGATTTAGGAAGCCTATCTACCGTATCACAGTTATGAAAATCCGTTGCATAGTTTTTAAAACTAGTTAATAGAGCTGCTCTATATTAATATGTTACGATGTTTAGATATGATAAAATATGTTTAATTTGTTAAATTATCATTTAAAGAAATCAACATAAACTATGAGAAGGAATGTTTATAATCCTTACTGCTAATATTATCATTAGTGAGTTATTTTTACTAGAGAGCTAAAACACACATTAGGATGCTCGTGGAATACGCTACTTATTACAGGAAGGATTAACCTGGCAAGAATGCTCGCTCCCCCCGCCATCCAAAATATTATTACAGGCTAATGAAGAGCTTGCCAGGAAAATGGAGGATAACTTGTCTTGAAGAGCATTTAGGGCGGCTTGCACCATTTCTTAAACACATTTCTTAAACCAAATTCTTAAAGGCATACATAGTTACAAGTCATCATCTTGACGTCAATATTGTGTTCTCGTGCATGAGGGCCCGGGGTCCGCCTTGACTATGATCCAGGGTTTGGCAGATCATGTAAAGCGACTGCTATCTGACTTTCCTGACACTGTCAACCTGACAAAATTGGATCATTTAGTGTTTAACTAATGTAGCGCGTTACAATGCGACCGATTCCATAATTTCAAAAAGGCCACTCACAGTACAGAAAGCTGTTAAGAGGTATCGTTTAACAATTTATTTAATTCCACCGGCCGCGGGTCTCGCAGGTCGTTTCCGAACGAAAGCCTGAGGCTGCGGTCGGCTGATTGGTCTCGAGCCTCTTTTGTTCGAATTTTACGTGGTGCTAAATGTTTTTTTTTATACGAAACAAATGACAAACGAGAACATGGACCACCTGATGGAAGGCTGTTCACTACTGCGGTTACTGTCGCTTATTGATTGAAAATTAAAGGAGTTGGCTATGACTATTTAGGCTTTCTTGCGTCATCATCACAGCCCATAACAGTCCACTGCAGGACTTAGGGCCTTTCCTACTAAAAGGGATGTTATTGCCATAGCCTCCACGCTTGGCAGGCGGGTTGGAGATCATAGTATTATAAATATAACAATAGAAAAAGCTTCTTCCCGTTTTCCAGCCTACGGAGACATCTTTAGTCTCGAAAACATTAGTCTCCTTGTACAACACCCACGAGTGTACGGGGTTGGTGCTATTCGACTCTGCCGGACACCACACGGCGATAGCATCTACGAAATATCTAGACGAGCTTCAACGATTTCTGCGTGTGACAAATATGCGGAACCGCAGATGTGAGATACATATGAATATTATCACCATGAAAATATAGTAAACAACTATCACCATTAGAAATAACTGATAATCTGATAACTAAATACGTCACACACTAGTGTGCAAAAAGATGTTACGTCTTATTTGATGATTATTGAATTCATTATGCACTCGATATGTACCTACCAGATCGTCATAATACTGGCTACCAGTAAAGTGGCCTCTTCACGTAATCCTTTATGCAAAGTGGTGAAGACATATCACTGGCCACTATCGACGGGCGCAATTAAAAATAAACTGTGTGTTTACATAACGCAGTAAGGTTACCACATGACGGACACGCAAGAAACATTTTAAATGTTGAACACAAGTTGTAGGAACCGCGTATGGAATTTCTGGCCGTCATACATAGAAGTTAACTGCAGTAGTAGGAAAATTACGAAGTGTGGCATTTGGAACTGTATCTATAATAGCACCAAGCCTTACTCTCCGGGACAGGTGGACCTTCTACAGAGTATAGTTGCCTGCAACCCAGTTACCGCTTACCATCAGGTGGGCTGTCTGCTCGTTTGTCACTGCGTAATATATAAAAAGGACCACAGTTGACCAGAATATAAAAAACTGCGATGACCAATCCGCCTGCGAAGCATAAACGTTCCTAGAACAGTCCTGTTGAAGGTTGAGCTGCATATACAAACCATTTTACGACGCCGTCTTTATTTGCTTTTCGAATTTCAAATTGCGATTCTAAATTCAAAATTGCCATGAACATTATCGCTACTCGCGGTCCGACTCAATAAACGATGCTTTACGATCGAACGAGTAAATTTAAATCGCATTTTTCTCGCATCAATCTTTGTCAATTGATTACTAAATTACACGTCATTAAAACAACATTATTTTAATTCGATGCTCACTCACACCAAACGTAAATTATGTGATCATTACTCAAAATACCGTTTCTAGGAGTCGCTTCATTGCAATACAGTTCCCATACGGTGTAGGTAATATGTGTTTTGGAATTGGCTTTGGAACTGTGTCTTTGAAGTTAATGGCATAGGTGTATCGAGATAGGGTATAGACCCTGGCAGATACCGGAACTGGCCGCTGGGATGATGAGGATCGGCATAGTGCATGGAATAAGCGGAAGCCCATGGCAGTGGGCTGACCATATCAGCACAAGAACCGGCGGAGTTGGTTCGACTTCATGAGTGAAAACCGCGACACGGTAACTGTAGTGTGGGGCACCCTCTTGTCAGGTGGACGTGGATGCTAGATGAGGCGAAGCGAAGACAGACATTGGTGCCAATTGGGCAAGGCCTTGGCATCAATGGACTCCTTAAAGAGTATGGAAATAGTTGAAAACATAATATGGATATTTCATAACAATAACTTATTTTGGTGGTGTGGTGTCCCGCAAGGTAGCATTATAGACAAGCACAGTGTCCAAAAATGCAAACTCCCCCATAGAATACAAAAACAATAATTCACAGTATTCTATGCGTATCATTTGACCCGAGTTTCCACATTACGATCGTTAAACCTTTGTAGAATCACTGATGCTTGTGAGGATTAAGACTTGTACAACTACAAAATTAGCAATATTACTGGAACCTGACGTAAATACGTACCAGTTCCCACTAATTAGACCGACCGCCTCACGGAGCGGAGTGATGAGGCGTCAAATTGCGCAAATATAACGCGTTATTTACGCCAAAAGCGCGCGGCGTTAATCCGGGGATTAATTGTGAAAATGCACGCGAATGAGTCGCGTGCGCATCGTACACTATTTTGGGCTTAAAGCCGCGTTCGCACGGTCTTTGCTGCTTGTCAACTTTTTTTATTTTTGACCGTGTTAACTTGCGCTTGAGATTATACATATAGAAAAATAAAAGCTGTGATATTTATGTAACCTGTACATCCTTGATTCTACTCAAATATAAATAATCATCTTGGTGTTACATGTTCCGGTTGTTCTCTCGTGCTCTAAGGCCCGGGGTCAACCATGATCCAGGATTTGGCTGATCAGGTAATTACAGTGGAGCGACTGCCATCTGATCTCCGTGACCCAGCTACCAGGGAAACCTGTCTACATTGGATTACATTATGGTTACTTCTCTCACTTATCTCAATTGGATACCTTAACCACTCGGACACCGACGCTCCTTGATCCTTTTAATACTAAGAATGCGTAAGGAATAGATTTGGATGGGCTTTGTACTCTTACAATTCATGCAAAAACAAAAAAAAATTATAAAAATGTTAGTGTTGTAGCTTATAATTCAGAATAACACTTTTTCTATAATTTATACCGAAATTCAATGTGGTTCCCGGCATACGTCATTACTGAAATGTATGCGGATAATGTAGCGAGCGGTAGCTAGATCTCTTTTATATAATATTAGCCAACAACCACATCACAAGTAAGATTTATTTAGCACCACCGGGAGCTGTCTCCAGCCCGGGCTTGTCATAAACATTGCTCTTTATGATACAATATTACTGTTACTAATATGGACTCGTCACCCTATTAACATTAGTATTCAATGCTGCATTTACTTCCGTGAAGAAGCTTATTTTTGCAATCACTTCATCATTTACTGTTTTTTTATTTTAAAAATTAAAATTCGGACGTTTTGGCTGCCAGCACGACTTTCCCGAATAAAGTTTCGTCTAAAAACTGCGTTATCAGCAGTGTTGCCAACACGCAAGAACCTTGGCAACCGTCCCTTCTAACTTTTATCTGACGATTCACCTTCCCGGTTATTTGTCAAGCCTTCTGCAGTATTCTCCAGCTTATTTTCCAGTTCCCCCACACAGTCTCGTGATTTATGTGAAGTCTATTAGTGGGTTTTAGTGTCTTTTTGATCGCCTTAGCATTCGTCCGACGTCAGTGTTGCCCGGCCATAAACTTGAATCTAATGTTTGTCACGTTTTTATTCAAATGACAAACAATTAGTCGTAGGGAACATTGGATACTCTTTAACATTCTGAGCTTCTACGAAATACGACGGCCGAGCCGGAACCATCATTTACTCTGTTAACTTTAATTGCAAACTATAAAACGGTGTACATGGAGCATTATAGTTTCATAAACTAAAGAATGCCAACGTTCTACTTGGATGTAGGCAGTAGGTAACTACAGTTGTGGGAAAGCCAAGTTGGTAAAAAACCAATGGATGAAAGAAATGCAAAGTCCAACGCTGTTGAAGACTGCGAGAGGCACATGTCTAGAATTTGTCGTCCTACGGTTGATCTGTTCAATTATTATTGATATTCTTAAAAAAACATTATAAGTATTTAAAAATTCAACAGAAATACTGTTTTTGTTTTTTAAATTACTGTGCCCCGCGTTAGTCCCGAAGTCTTTCTTTTTCTGCAAGTTGGGGTACTTCATAAACTCTTGTATACCCTAAAAGGCCGGCACTGGATCAGCTCCTCAAACATGTCGATATCCCGGACAACGGTGACCATTTTCCATGAGGTAAACCGTCTGTCTGTGTGCCTCCATGGATAATAAAAGAACGTACCACGACAAAAAAGGTGATCGTTATTTATAAAAAATATTTAAGACTCGTGATTATTCACTATAATTTCACTAGTAGACCTACTCGGGACCATGACGCATGCAGTACGTCGAAATATCGAGGTAAAAACAGTACTAACCGTGGTAACAACCACGATAATATGTGTAGTGACAGTGTTGATAGCCATTTTAATCATTTTTCTGATTAAAAAAATTGAGGTACGCATAGTATGCCGCATAAAACTCCTTTTACAATACATATAGGTATTTATAAAAGGGCAATACCACGGTGCGGGTTTCGATAACCGGAGACGTTTTCCTTTTGGGTATTAATTTACGTTTGGAGATATGACGGCGATGCCCGACGCGCGAGTTGCGCCTGCGCCGATCCAATCAATTTGCTGCAGGATTTTCTCACTTGCGTTCAAAATTAACCATATGGACATACATGTATAAGGAATTGGAATATGGTAGAAACTCATTACTGGATTTGCGTTTGCCGAGTAGTGTTATGGTTATGTTGTGTTCCAGGAAGAATAAGGAACATTGAGTATTATCATCATCACAGCCCATAACAGCCTACTGCAGGACTCAGGGCTTCTCCCACGAAAGGGGAAGATATTGCTATAATCTAGAAGCTTTGCAAGCGGGTTGGAGATCGCAGTGTTATAAATATAATAATGGAAAACGCTGCTGCACATATTCCAGCCTACAGAGACTCTTAGATTTACCGGCTCGAAAATGTTTGTCACCTTGTACGACACCCACGAGTGTAAGGGGTTGGTGCAATTCTACTCTGCCGGACACCACACGGCCATAGACTGTTAAATATAAAACTATTATTTATGTTAAATGATACAGTACTGCAATATTTCTTCAAAATACGTAAAGCAGTTTCCTCTTACATAATTATTAACTTACGCATTTATAATATTACCTAGCATCTGTTAACCTCATTTCCCGGAATATTTATTTTCTTATATAATAAATCTTACATTAATAAAAGGAAATAATTCATCGTCAACTTACACCGCACAATTTGTCAACTCAAGAAAACGAAAAGGAGTCTACACCTCAGATGGTCGAACAGACACCTCAGCATTTGTCAGATATCACTGGTGTCACGTTACTGGATATCTGGCTTGCTTGAGTCCAAGCTTTCATGATATGAGGCCCGCACGCAGCCGTGTTCGATTGATGGTTTCTGGTATCTTGGACCAAGAAGAGCTTGTCTTGAGAAACCGTGTGTACGGTTCGGTCACTTTGTCATTGTCACATTGACAGATTGATCAAAGAACTTAAAACCACACTTTGCCTATTAGACATGATTATGACGACTATAAATAATCATCTTGGCGTTAATGTCCCGGTTGTGCTCTCGCGCACGAGGGCCCAGTGCCTTGACCATGATCCAGGATTTGGCAGATTAGGATATTACAAATACCAAATATCAAACCATTTATTTAGTCATCATAGGTGAATAAAGGTGGTCTTATATAATAGTGGCTCCATGATGTGCCTCTTGGCATACTAAATATAAGGTAGGTACACATTTCATTAAACTAATTAAAAATTCAATAAATTATTGTCATTTAAAATTAAAGCAATTAAACGTCAGCCAATATGAAAATAAATAATTTAATAAATCGATGTCAATAAAAATTAAAATAACTAAATGTCAGAAAATACAAAATTAAAATTTCAATGTTAATGCAAATTAAAGTAACTAAACTCAATTGAAAACTATAAATAAATAATAGCGGTAGGTATACAAGGTCCTGAAAGATAATTACAAATTTAAATAATCTAATGTCCATTGGTACAGTGGTACAGTGGAGCGATTACCATCTGACCTCTCTGACGATGTTTTCCCTCACCGTAAGAGCATCGGTTAATATTCAAGTAATGTACATAACTCAGAAAGGAGTAATTGGTATTGGAGTGGCGGTTGGTAGTGGGATTCGAACCCGGTTCCTCGCTTACAAGTCCGATACTCTAACCACTAGGCCACCGACGAAAGATTATAAAGTATATCATAAGTTGAAATAGATCATAGCGAAATATTAATATAAATAAATATTAAAAGAGCAAAAATACGCCCCAGGACTCCAAGTTTACGTAATTTAAATAGAAACTGTAAATCACAACAATCATTATAATTATTTCGTACAATAATAACAAATACATTAGAATTAAAACTTGCAACCTACAATTTCATTACCTTACCTACACCGACTCTATGTAGAGTCCAATTAGACTCTAACCCATAAAATACCATCCGATTACGCCTAACTAAAGCGGCAGCAAGTGGCGGCATCTGCCGCCCGTTTGTGTACCATGGCTGATCTCTTCACGCGCGTTCGCGCTGTCATGTCACCGCGCGCATTACCGACTCAAAAGAGCGCGCGCCCAATGCCCGCTCATCCGCGCATTGGTTTCAATTTGAATTTTAATTGAGGAATATTATACAAAATTACATTGCTTAATATTCACCCCGGGCAGTGATTTCTGCGGGGCTAACCCTCCCGGGTTGGGCAGATAAAAATCGCATACATTAACCGGGTTGAGACAGTCCGTGGTTTTCATTAAACCCGATACCAGTGAGATAGGTGTCGTATTTTATCGCTTATCCCGCCGCGAGAGGGTTAACTCGCTCTTGTAAAAATCTCGAGACTCTACCGTATTTTATTTCGCACCGACTCTATTATTTAACATTGGCGACGATTATTCGTGACGTTAACGGCTGGGGCATCCGTCCCTCATTTTCGCTTCATTAAAAGTTTCACTCTTATTTTTTTTTTTTTTTTTTTTATATTTATATTGCAAAACAGCAGCCGGTAACGAACGGCATATCTAAACTGGCTCGTAAAATTAGCTTCTTATACCATTTTTAATCAACAATCCGATATTTATGACTCTACATTTTTTTTTTGATTCCAAAATACAACGCCATCCAAAAGTTTGGTAAGATTATATCGGAATAAGGCAATTTTCCATTCCATGCTCTCTAATTAAGATTTGGACAGAGTCAAAAGAGTTTGCATATGGAATGCGCATTGTGTTCGAGGGTAGTTTTAAAATGGGGTTAAACTGTTGGGGGAGGTTAAACTGGTGCGGCTGCGGATGGACCTGCCTGATTCGATTTTGATTCACGACATCATTAATATGTAAAATACGTTACTGCGGCGCCGCTACGCTTTGTCGAGATTAAAAAAGTAACTCTACATTGACTCTACCTACCTCTGCGGGGAATAGGCGTGACTTATTCCGGAACAGTCATACAATTAAAAAGAGAAAAGGTTACGAAGTATCCATAAGTAGCTAATCTAAGAATAAAGGATACAAGGTAGGGGCTAGTGCTAAAAAGTATTTTTCAGAACTGTCTAAACGGCTAATAGACACCACAGGTGACAGAGAGCTGGCGCGTTCCTCGAACAGAGAATAAAGATTGCTATTCAATGAGACAAAGCAGCCAGCTTTCTGGGCACAATTCCGGGGGAAGCAGTGTGGACGACCTTTTTAATTTTAGTGCCATTTATGATTTTTTTCTCCCTCTTCTTCTTTCAAAATCTGGGAAATATCTATTCTTCGTCTCTTTTATGAATAAAGTTTTGTCTAAATTTAAAAAATATAAACTTCGAATAACAAAAATCCCTTTCGTTAAAATATTTATAGAAAAGAATCGGCAAATCGACCTCCTTGGTTAATCAGCCAGATTTAAAAATCTTTTTTCTTTTTTCAATTTACCTCTGAAAGAGATCCTAACAAGGAGGCCAATCAAAGCCATCGGCGACCCGGCGCGCGGCAATAAAAATTGACGCGACCGCGGGGGGCTTGACGGTCGTGAGGCGGCCGTGTGATTGCGAATTTGTAAGTCTTAAAAAAGATACATAAGGACTTAGAATCGCCTTCTTTTTTACTTCGGTTAATCGTAAATAGGTGAATGATTATTCTCGTTTACGCATTTCGTGTGGGGCATATTAATATAATTTAATAATAAAATACTAAATTATAATAATTATGCATAATATTTTTGGTGTTTATTTTTAATATAAAATCTTAATAATTAAGAATTGGAACTCAAGATTTTTGTTGAACTAATTCATAAGTAATATAAACTGTGACAGATTGCTTCCAAAAAAAAATTAATATTCCTAGTTTTTTATGATAACATTTCATATTCATACAGGTAGGTGTTAAACTACGGTTCCAGATTGACTGGCATATAAACTACGGTCTCAATTGTGACCTATTAAATGTAGAGCCTCATAACCCTGCAAATCACAAACCAGCACAAAACATTCAAATTTTATCGCATGTCCCAAACGCTCCCAAGCACCGCATAAGTCGCCTATTAGAGACAAAACGTCGCTACCACCATAAAACTGAAGCATAGACACGAAATTCTAAATTCAAACCATTTAGTGTGTACAAAATATTCGTGGATCGTCTCCCGAGTTACAGCACATTTAATGGTCCATAAACTCACCCCATAACTTGGCTATCAGCTGGATCATGGGAGTGTTATTCCATCTTAATTGGCCGTTCTGTGCGGAATCGTCAATTTGAGATATTAAACTAATTTTCAATGCCGTGTAATCGCGGAGACGTGGCGCGGAAGGGTTGCGCGGTGGTCGTAAAAATATTTGCGCAATATGCAACTTTTGTGTGTGTGGGGTGGGGATGTGTTGTTGAGGATGGAGCGTATTGTTTATGTAATGTTACGTCTATTGAAATGTAGTAATTGATTTTAAACGACTTGGCTCTAGAGTCACCTATTTCTAAATGTAAATCAACGGAGTTAATCAGCCAAATCTATACAGGTACCACGAATAGGAAAAATTCCATTAATATTTCAGTCTTATTAAACAATTATTTAAAATAGTGTAATGAACATCGGTTTTTGTCTTGGAAATACCTTTGATATTTGACTTTGAAAATCAATTATGTATCAAAAGCATTGTTGGCATTGGCGGCACGCCTGGTGTTGCCAATGTCTATAGGCAGCGGTGACCACTTTCCATCAGGTGGCCCGCTTGCCTGCTTGTCTGCCGTATGATATAAAAAGCGGTAAGGTACCTAATCTAATACTTGAAAACGACCGACTTTCAAAACTTTTCGTTATTTTATTCTAGCCAGGCAATTGACCGCCATCTCACCTGGTAATAAGATGGATCATTCCTGTCTAGCAACAATCAAAAATACTGCTAAACCTAGCCCACAAAACCCCCTTTTTCCACGGTACATAACTCTAAACACCCTATTTAACCCCTTTACATGGCTACGCTTATTTCCAACTCATTTGTAGACAACTGCTTCGCTCAGTGAGCGGATCGCTCGGCTGCAATTAAGCAGACGACGCGTTTTCGAAACCCCCGCAGCCGAGGGGTTAACTCAGTACTTAATTTATGAATATACCTAGGCATAGAAACAGATTTTATACGAGATTTTGTTGGAGAGGAATTTTTTTTTATGCTAAGCAGTGACAAGTAATCACGTGGGTGATGGTAAGCGGTAACTGTCGCCCATAACATCTACGATTCATGCGTTTAGGTTGCAGGCAACAAAAATGCAGAACCGCAGGGAGGATGAAACATTTTATCTTAGTCCTCCCTGCGGTTCTGCATTTTGGCTAACAATTACAGACGTAATTGCGCTGGCTACCTTATCCTTCAAACCGGAACACAACAATGCAAGCATTGTTGCTTGGCGGCAGAAAAAGATATGGCGGTGGTACTCACCCAGGCGGACTCCTCAGGCGTGACATTGACAGTCCTATCACCTGATTAAATTCAGGTTTAATTATAGGAAAAAGATCAGGCTTAATAATAGTAATAAACCGTAACGAAGGAAGGAATTATAAAAAAAAATCAGGCTAATATACCGTCATGGGGAGCCACACTGCTACCCACCCACACAATGTCTCACCCAGATTCTGGATTCGCAGACCTCATCATTATTAAAGATCATCAACAGCAAAAACCCGTATCGTACACAGTTGGACTTAAGCTTCCGCCAAATTGAAAGAGGGTTTTGCTATATTTTTCCCGCTTGATTAGGCTAGTTGGAAATTCATATCATATCTTATTGAAACGGTCCATAACAGTCCATTGCAAGGGCTTGATCCTCCACCACATCAGTGGAGGGCTTTCACATAATTTCACCCTGGTTGGAGATCGAAGCTTTTAAAACAATTGCCAAACAGTAGCAGATCTGATGCCTAATTTCTGGTATCCTCCCAATACCTAGATAGTCTCCTTGAGTCTGGTGTTGTAGTTAGTCTGTATTGAGTGAAGTCTCTCCAACATGGAAAACGGTTTTCTGAACTTTTTAATCGTACATTACTCCATCCTACAAATAAAATATACATTAATTATAACTTAAATTATCACTGAAGTTCGATATTTAAAATTTATTTTCCTTCGCGATTTATTCCATAAAACAACGTGGGTATATACGAGAACATTCACACTCACCAACCATCACCCATATTGCAACCGGATACCATTCGCTTCCCAGTTTTCCCACACTAATGACATCGGTGAGCTTTCTCACAGAACTTTTATGCAACCGGAACTGCGATCTAAAACCGACTCTATTCTGTGCATTTTAAGCTCGCTATTCCTCCGGCCAGAGAGACAGTGGTGCCAATTTTAATTAGCCCTTGCCCCCTCCCCCCTCTGTTTGGCCGACCCCTCTGTCGCCCAGATAAGGGTGTTTGCAAATAGGAGGGGGTGCAAAGAAGCCAATCCATCAAATCGGCTAGCATTACGACACCGCCGATGTCCCTGCTAGGGTGTCCCTAGGGACGTCCGGCAGTCGATAGTGCCGATGTCGAGACTTCTAGGGTCGATATGTCGACAGGGGTGCTTTTAGAATCGTGGTTTTTATGTCGATTAATAATATCCTCACTCTACACTTTTATACTGTAACAATGGCTTCGTCTGTTTAGTCGTCGTTGTCGTTCGATGACTTTGTTAAGGTGGTCTCATGACTTACCATAATCGTCGTCTTGACGCCAATATCTCGGTTGTGCTCTCGCACGCCTAAGCCCGGTGGATCATATAATTGCAAAATTCATACAGTATAAAAGTAGTGGGAACGTGTTGAAGAGGCAACACATAATTATTAGGTCAGTGACAAATGTAGACAGCCCAACAGATGGAAAGCGTTGACTGTCGCTATTTCGATACATGCACATTAATGCAGAATCACGGGTGCGTTTTCATTAGTTGATATGCCTAATGCCGTGCCTATAAAGCAAATAAGGGCGGGAGAAATGTAGAAAGCGGTGATGGGTACTAGGAAGTTTCCTCATTATATTTCGTATTCCGTATCAAAATGCAAAATGTGGATTCACCAAAATTGCTACCCCCCTCCGATCCACGTCACTCATCCCCCACCGCAATCCATCGACAACCGACTTCTCACGCGCCCACCCCTAGCGGCGCGTGCTCCCGGCTGATTGGCGTAACTCGATATGCGCGCAGTGCGCACTCATTTGCGCCCCGCACTAATGTCGACAACGCGATAAATCTCGCGCGGGGGCCGCGTCAATTGCATCGCTCGTCTTCGCCCCGCTTGTTTTGACTGCGGGACTGTGGTCTGGCGGAAAAACGTTGCAGAGTTGGGTGGACGGAATTGGCTGGAGTACGTGGCTGTTTGGTGGTTATCGTTGACTATGTTAAGGGGTCTCTTTTTACATCTTCACATCACCACCTACCATCATCATCATCATCTTGACGCCAATATCCCGGTATAGTATGGTATACATATGTACACAACTGAAAGACGGTCTCCTCAAAGTTTACACCTCAAGTCGCTTAACCTACGTACTTTGTGACTTCATTGCCTTTATTAGTAATTTGCTTTTATTCCTGATCGTACCCACTGGGAATGTACCTACTAGGTACTTGTACGTACACGTAGCACATACTATTTCGACGGTCACACGTTATTTTTTCGTTATTGGACGTCAAAACTAATTTCCATACACGGATCCGATTTTAGGATGATATCTATAGATATCACGCAGACGTAGACTTCTATTTATTTCCCATCCAGTATCACGAAACCGTGGGCAAAAGCTAATTAAATAATACGAAAAAGATGTCTGAAATAGCACGATGTCATTTCCAACAATTCTAACTATTGTTGTTTGAGAAAATCACAAAGAACTCTCAAAAGACAATGGTAATCTGGCCAATAATCCGCACCGAACATACCCCACAATTAGGGATGTGCGATCCAGATCATCGATCCGATTTTAAAGGATCGGATCGGATCGTAATGCGTCGATCCGCTCGTAGATTGGATCGCATGCCGTCGATCCGATATCAAGGAAATCGATCCGGATCGGATGCAAAAAAGCAAGACACAATTATTATTAGATATTTATTATTTAAAAAAACATTGCATGCACTTATAAATACGAACAAGTCTTATGGTCGCCTTTTTAACGTAATGTGAGTGTCACATGACACAATATGTACAAATCGCAAAAAAAAAATGGTTAATAGAGGGAAATTAATAATGTCGATAATGATGAACTAAAAATCCCTTTTTTTATTAACTAGCTTTCTGCCTGCAGCCTCGCTCGCGTGGACTATATTTTATATCGCGGGAGGGATGATCCATGCCCAGCAGCCTATGTCCGTCTCCATGGAGCATACTATCTCTGTACCAAATTTCATTAAAATTGGTTCAGTAGTATAGGCGTGCACTTATAATATTAAATAAGGGATATTAAACTAGTTTTATAGGTGCCAATCTTGAACATTTAAACTTTTCAAAAACAATAATTTAGAAAGACGACATGGATCAAGTCTGTTTCCCGCAAAAGGTGCCGCCGCCGGCGCCGCACAAGTTTGGAACGTAACGTAAACAAATAATCAAGTTCGGTCCTAACAAAATCGTAAGTAGATGTAGGTAAACACCGCCGTCCAGTTCATACGATCCATGCGATCCGATCTTTAAAGTTTTGTAACGATCCGCCAAAAAATCATATTGTCTCGATCCGATCAAAAATCGACGTATCGTATGGCTTTCGATCCGATTTTCCTAAAGATCGGATCGGATCGGCGCATCCCTACCCACAATCCACCAATCAGCACCCACCAAAACAAAAGCCACAGGAACGCACCAACGACGTCCACGCCATCCCTCAAAGCGGGCCCCGGGCCGGCGCCCGTTAAATAGCAGCGATGTATAGCGCGCATTATCGGTAAGCGGATTGCCGCTAGCCGACACCGAATCCGCAGGCTCTGTGCGCGAGCACGCTTAGGCAGCCCCCTTATCTGCGGGTTGTTAGTGTTTCCAACTAATGTTCGGCCACGGAAAATCTGTCCAAACTGACGTGCCGTATTTGGTAAACAAATAATACTTGTACAAAATCACGACTTGCCGATTTCTTCTCAATTGGCCTGCCATTTCTATATCTGCCGGCAAATATACCTTATTCATTATTGTTTAAATAATGAATAAGGTATATTTCAGCTACAGCTCTCACGGCAGAAAAACCTGCGGTTTAGTTGTGTTGGTTACATAAAACTTAAATTATTTAAATATAAATATTTTGTCCTAGATATGAAGGTATGATTATCTACATTTTTTAGGAACAGGTTTGGGAGAAATTGTAATATTATGGAGTTGAGGAATGAGCTCCCTGGAGAAGTTTTTCATTGCGAGTGCAACGGAGTTCTTCAAGAAAGGGATGAATAGGTTTTAATAGGATATGTAACAAGGGAGTGATGCTTCTAGTAATACGGCCACAGACTACGGTAGATGATTACCATCAGGTTAGGATCCTGATCGTATTTACTACTATAGTAGTACAAAATTCTATTTGTAGGTTAGTCAAATCCGTCGCGAATTCGACTTACCTACAAATAAATTTTTTGCCACAACATTAGTCTGTTCTACCTAAAATAGACACATGGCACCGTTGCCAATTCCATTAAGTTAATAACGGAATATCTCTTGACTTTTCACACGCAACTGTTTGCGGACTTTGCATGTGCGGCCTGAATTATTAGGGGACGCGCGGGTGTGGGGGCGCCCCAAGATGAATTAGGGGATTACAAAGACTGCATCATGCAACTGCACTCAGATTTGGCATGCTCTATACAGGTTGGTGTGGAATTTGTTGGGTTGTTGTTTGTTTTGTACGTTATATGGTGAATAAGTGTAATTGACATAGGCTTAATAAATTAAAAAAAAAAAATTATTGCAGATATTTTTATAAATAAATGAAAAATAAATGTTAAAATCTTAATGTTAGAGACGGTTAATAATTTGGATGATATTTTGTCTAATTACAATGGAAAAAAACAGGATGAGAAATAAATTTTGATAATATCGTTAGAGCCTATTCTGGAATCAATATTATGCATAAAATTATGCCTAATATTGAATAATAGTTGACATATATTCGCTACCACGGTCAGTATTATTTTTACTGATAAAATGCGTAGTAAAAGTGTAGTAAATAACGACGAAAGTCTTCAAACCTATAATAAGCATAATTTTACAGTCTAGCTAGCTAGTAGTTAGCGTCTAGTTAGATTTGCTAACTGAACTCTAAGTAAAACGATCTAAACAGTTCAAATACCACCGATATTTTTCAAACATGCTTTTCAATTTCAACTCAACAAGACAATACCTTCCTCAAAAAACACATGAACCGCCAAAAATGGCCAATAAACCTTCCTTCTAAAAATAAAAGGCATCGGTATAAATCTCCGTCCGCGAATAAAACAATTACACAGACAATAATCCCGTTGTTTTTGTCGAAATGCAACCGTTTTCTTGTACTCGTGCACCCTGTAGATGGGGTAGGATGGCAACTAGGGGAGGTAATGGCCTAAGAGTAATTTTATTACTTTGCCCCCATTAACATCACAATGCATGCCACCGGTCGCGAAGCGATACGACGAGGCCGTTTCGTCACTGTCGCTTTATCGATGCGGACGGAATATCGATAATGGGGAAGTGCATGGGTGCAGCACTATTTTTCGGTTTAAAATTTTGTTCGTAGATTTTTTAAGTTTTGACGACCTGGCTGGTTTATTAGTCATGTGTTTCAACTTATGGGTAAAGTACGGACTTATTACCTTCTCATAGCACATAACCTAACAGACAGAAAAACTCGGATAACCTTCGGCCAAATTTACTTAAACTCAAATATTTCCTAAAGTACTGAACCGATTTCAATGAAACAAAGCTAAGAACCATCTCGATTAAACTGGCTTTCGAAAAGTGAAAACTGTGTCCAAATCGGTTCATCCGTTCGTGAAGGAAGAGGCTCTAGTCCAGCTATGGGCTGCTGTTGATGATCCCGCCATCCAATACGTTTTAACGCTAGGTGAAACCCATTGGTGTAAGCCTTAAGTTTATTCCGAACCTACAACTTTCATGTACAACTCTGACACTCAAACCACTAATCACACATCTAATCACACAATTTAATTATAAGGTTTCACCAAATGAGATTGTATTTGCTACTTGAAATTAAAAATACAATGCTGTAGAAAAATGTATGGGTACTTACCTACACTAACTAACTAAACCATTGCCCTAACAAACGCGTAAAATACTCCTACACACCCGCAAAGCCAAAAAACCGTGCATCTACTAAATAAAAATTCGGAAAAATACGATCGCCCGCGCCTCCTTCTCACGAGCACTCCGGAAAACAAAGGAAAGCGGTAATATACCAAAAAAAAACAACAAAAAACATGCGAAAGAAATAAAACAATTGAAACGCCCGCGCCGAATTCCGTTCTTTATTATTAACGGCGTACCAGAGTTCGCAGATATAAGATGGAGTCCCCGTACGTACTGGCTGGTACGCTGATTCGATTTGTTCTGTTGCTGCGATGAATATTTGATACGGCTCAGTGCACACTAATTTGTTTATCGCTCGGGCTCTCGGGCCCCGCACTACGCTTCGGCAGCGAAATTCGCGTTAATTCCAAACAAAAACAGACACACTTTTGCTTCTGCCAATGTGTGGGAAAAAAAGAAGGGATAAAAAAATAATTCGTTCGTTCAGACTGTAGTGGGAGTTGGGTATAAATTATAGTTTTGTTGACGAGGAAAAATATGATCGTTTGACTCTTAGATTTTAGTCGTTCGGCCGGTTATGCTGTAACCCGAAATAACAATTTCTTGTGTACAATAAATCCACACAATAAAATAAAAATAAAAAAACATTGGAAGTAAAATGTCATAGAGGCAGACCATGTAGTAGCTCGTAAATAAAGAAATGACAGCAGCGTTTTCAACCGTGGAAAGTATAGTAATTGTAATACTATCCACTAAGGAAAGGGACGTTCACCAGTGGCCTTTAGTAGGCTGTTTGATGATGATGATGTGTTCTAAAATAGCAGCTTGTCACAGTAACAGCGTTTTTTACCTTATTACAAAGAGTGTATATTATTATACTTCAATTTCTCAACTCTTAAGGTGGAGTTCCGTTCTACAGGACGGGACTATAAGGGGCTGTCGATGAATGAGAAATACTACAATACCACACCACAAACTGACGTCTTTATTTTCAACCAAATTCCCGCCCATCACCCACCATTCCTCTTCACCGCCAATCGGCAATCGCGGCTTTCGCACAACTCGTGTCATTAGCACGGACGCAGTTATAACATTATAACGCGAGACGCGTCAGGAATTAATTGGCCGTACGTATATCCGAGATAGGAATCGGCGGTGTGGCAGGTGATTAAATAAATACAAGTTGGCACGTCTAATTAATATGCCAGACGCATTGCCGATAAGCAGCTAAGGCTAGAGACGTCCCCCCGCGACGCTGCGATTAACACGTTATTGTAATTGTGCGAATTTGTCTTGTGCGCCAGCAATTTGTTATGCGATATGATTGCTGGAGCGTGATTTCTAGATTCCTTTGTTCGAGCCGTTAGCATGATAAGGTAACTGCAAATCGAACAACCTCCATTATTACAGAGAGAAGCTTTTGTAATTAATATATACAGCCTAAGATTTGTGATATTTAGACTTTTACTTAATTGAAAGTTAAACGTAATCGTACTATGTTATAGAGGTAGACAACAGCACATTCGTTGTAAGACCACCTGATGGTTAGTGATCACCGCCGCCTGTAGACATTAGCAGCACCAAAGGCATCGCCGATGCGTTGCCCACCTTTATAACACCTTGTCCTGGCAGGAAAAAGGCAAAGGTCTCTCAACTGCCAAAGCCATAGTTCCCCAAATCTCAAAGCCATGGAGAACTGGAAACCTTACTCACCGGCTGGAACACAATATTACGATGTGGTATTCCGCAAAGTGGAGGTCCATCTCCAGTCGAGCGGCTCCAATTCGAACGGCATTTCCCGCTACGCTCTACATGTCTAAAAATCTTTTTTCTTTGCTCCAGGCGACGCGAGTAACGCGAGTATCGGCTCAGGAGAAGGTACGGGGGAGGAAGACGACGACACCAATGGCAAGAAGAACCAGAAGAAAAGAGGCATCTTCCCCAAGGTGGCGACCAACATCCTCAGAGCGTGGTTATTTCAACACTTAACGGTGAGTCCCGTTTTTAATCCCGATATGACAAGCGACAGGCGACAGGGGAACGTTAGAAAACCTCCGATTAAGTTAAAATTAAAATATCTCCTAAACTGCTAAACCGATTTCAATGAAACAATGTTAAGAACCATCTCGATTAAACTGGCTTTCAAATAAAGGAAACCGCATCGAAATCGGTCCATCATATAGATACACACGTCAAACTTACAACACCTCGCTTTTTTCGTCGGGGGTTAATAAAAATAGCAGTCAAACTTACATGACATGGTAGGTCTCTATAGCATGGATCAATTTCGATGCGGTTTCTTCCAATTAGAAGCGAGGTTAATGGATAGAATAAAGATATATAGAATGATAGATTTTACGGTCGTTGGTATATTTTTGAAAAATTATAAACTAACTGTTACTTAATGGGGATATTACTCGAAACTCTCATTTCCTGCTATATGTAATATTTCTGGTATTTTCTATCTTTTGTTACACTAGTATCCTAAACTAAGCAACTACTAAAAAAGAGACGCGAAACTTCGTAAACGAGTTCCCAGTGGACCGTCGAAATCGCCTAACAGTATGTGGCATTCAATCAATTCTGGTATGTTGTTAATTTCCAAAGGCAATCTTGCTGGCTTTGCGTCGGAATTACAGCCGTAAAACACATAGGAATCGCTAAAAAACACTGGGCAAGCCAGCACGCCGCGTACACCGCGCGCACCGCCCGCACCGCACAGCACCGCTTTTCAATTAAATTTCCGCGCAACAGCAATAAATTTTTCATTGCTTAGACAAAGGCTCTCTGCCAGCGCACCGACCATTTCTAAGGACACTGGAAACACAATTACGAAACCCGTCCGTTTCCCGTTTCAATACGGGACCACATTAACGGTTAGTGATTGATGGAGTCGAAAAAATGAGCATTAGCATAAGACGGCGGTATCGCGAGGAGAGTCGGCGTCGCTCGGCGGTGTTGCGTAGTAATTTCTAGAATGGGTTCACCGGCGGGCGGGGCGGGCGAGCGGGTGCAATTTCATTACGGGCCGGATCCGCGCCCATAAATCACCGCGCCGAAGAAGCCGAGCTCAGCAGTTCAGGTGACGCTCGCAAAGTCTCCTCTTGAGCCCGGTATTTCTGTTTCATTCGCAGCCACCCGCGAGACGAGCCGAATCCCACTTTCTTTATGGCTATGAATTCCGCGAATTTCGGAACGCGACGCGGAATTGGAATTGGAAGTGCGAGTTTTAATTACGGCGCGCGAAGTAGCCGCGCTGAAATATCTGAACGCGGCATTCCGGAACGGAATCAAAATGTAGTTTGAATTTTAAACGGAAGCGGAGCGTTCCCGGTCTTAATATTTCTGAACTTAGATTTATACTCGGCCAGTGTTGTCGATGTTCGAAGTTTAAAAAGTCGACAATCGAATTAGGGAGCTTTTAGCGCGTGCCGTTTAGCGCGTTTTTGCGCATCGCTGTCCGCGCCCATTACCGCTTCCCAAATTACTTATAATTGCTTCGCTTAGCGCTAAGTGCTTTCATTATGGGCTCTCCCTGTAAAGCAGTTCCGGTGTAGGTCGGGACATGTCAGCGTTAACTCTACGTTTCCCTTTTATTTTCGCAACAAAGAGATTAAATCTCGCGCGTTGGTCGTGTACAGGATTTTGATTTTAGATTTAAATTGTTGCCCATGTGCGCGCTATTCGTTTAATCCGATCAGTGTGTCGGTTTGAAATGCGGACGTGCAACGACAATACTTCAAATTGGCGCGAAAAGAGCATTCGACCCACATAGCGGGCCTGAAACTGCATAGCTGTCAGCGTGACGTTTGTAATATTCATTCAATTACGGTTGGCGGGAAATGGAACGCCGCGCGGTGACAGCGCGCCACCTGCGCCCGCCATTGGCAGCCACGGCGAGTGCTGGCTGGAAACAAATGCGCCATGCACCGACCACCTTGACCACAAAGGTCGAGATTCAAATATAGAACGTTCGATTTGCAATTACACCGCTCCGTACACGGCTGATGGAATCGAAACGTACGTTTGAATTAATTCGGAATAAAGTGAGCAGTCAGTGTCGACTAAAAAGGCGAGCGCGCCGATCTCGCGCACCGCGATGGCTACATGGCAGGATATTTAAATTCAGCGCACTGCGGGCAATATTGGTAACAGTCACTGTGGCCCTGGTAAACGGTTTGAATTTTAAAAATGTTTGTGATCGCCGCAGATACGACGGTTGTGTTTTGAATTCAAACGCCGATACGCCGGCTGTAATCCTGGAATGGGCCAGTAATATTGGAAAGAATTGGTACGAGCAAATTGCTCGAATCTCGTCCTCCAGATTTAATAATTTCGTCCATCGAATCCGAATCAAACGCGAACACTGATCTAAAGCCTCCACAAATTATGACACATCTGTCACTGGAACAATAACAATCGGATCTAAGCGGCGCGTCGCGAGCGATCATTAATTCGGCGCGATGCGTCCCGGCAAATCTCTTAATGCGTACCTGGGACGTGCCCGCGCCGCCCCTGGCCTGCAAGAAATAATATTGAATAATGTCGCAGACTCGACAAATCCCACCTTGAGGCCGTAAGCCGCACCGGGGGGCTAAAAATAATTATAACACCGCGGTAATCTTGCGACAGAATCCCGCCGCGACTTGATATTGTTTCACTTTGTTTTCTTTGCGGATCTGTCAAATATTGTCGCAACTGAGCTAATGCTAATGAATTAGGACTCCGCCTGTCTCGCCACTGGGAACACTACGCCCTACACGCTTATTAGTCCGCCTTTAAGTCTTGTTTGTGTTTCTGCTGCGAGACTAACTACGAGATATTACGATGGCGGCTTTAAGACTCTTTTCCCTTTAAGAAGTACTGGGTTTAAAAAAATACTCATCGGACATCTTCATCGGGAACCGCGCAACAGAAACACAACGGCCTCTAATACTAGGATGTCATAGATCTCAGGAGTTACAGTGCAAAGCGGAATTCCTGGACGTGCCGTGTTGAGTTACGCCCGTCTAGAGTTCCCTTTGAGAGCGCCGCTGGAATGGGAGCCCCGGCGAGTGATCGTCAGGAATTTATATTTTATTTATGCGGAATATTGTCTCGTACGTTATGTCCGCCTGGTACTTTATGTCCACTATGCACATGTCAAAGTGCTAATAGAAAATGTAAATATTTGCCCGCGAGACGGGAATGATGTTCGGCTCTAAGTAACGAGTGACGGGTTACGCACTAAACGTCAAATGTTTAGCAATAATGTAGCATCAAGTATTTTAGTAAGCAATTGGTGGGGGCCATTATTCGGTACCGAAAGGAAAGTACTGATTAGTAAAATTTTATACGCGACAAGCTCTAACGGTGTAGTAAAATTGCTTACATAATTGCGTAGTCAACTTCACACGCAGGCCGCGCATTCGCCAGTAATCCGAATCCTTTATATTGGGCCCCTATCCATTAACCTAATAACGGCTTCCGCCAAAATATGACTCAATTTGCGCAGTTTGCGCCACGTTAAAAATCTCGCAAGGCGCAAAGTTTCCGCGGGGCGACGCGGGCGGGAAGGGCGGCCGAGGACTCGTAAGTTTTACTTGGAGGAGCCGAGGGCAAATTGCAGGCGAATCCTGGAAATGAGAATTTATTAATATTGGAACGTTGGCGCGCGGGTCCGCCCGAATTAAGCGCTAAAAAGGTTCTTTATGCGGCGCCCAAATGTGTAAATAGTTGTTGCGGTGTCGCCGACTCTGCAGAGGCCGTCCGGGCGATGTACTGATTCCTATAAGCCGGCCAAATTGCGTTTTGTCTCACACAGATTGTATGACGTTGTACGCCGAAATTAGGGATAATCCGTACACGTTATATTGAAAGTAGTGACTGAATCTCGCGCTGTACCGAAAGTTTTTGTCTCGTAAAATTTTCCACCCCAACGATTCGGCGGCATTAAATCTTCGGCATAGCGACATTCGGCTAAATCCATCCAATGGCAACCCCCAAAGGACGACAGAAATCATTTCCTTTCATCCGGCGAGCAGATTTCCGAAAACTACCCACTTTTTAAGTCGGCGACGTTTAATGCCGTGCTCGACTACCGGTCCGACAGGAAATTCGGATCTGCCGGAAATAGAGTGTGTAGGTGAGACGACATTATGCTCCTGCACCGTGGACCAGAGCGAGACGCGGCGCCTCCAGATGCGTTCCGTGATCCCGCAAATTTTTCGAATTTAGAACGCTCTCCATTCATCGATATTGCGATCTTTATACATGGCCAGCATTATTTCTTTCTTTATTATCTGTAGAGGTCATCGAACGCTACGATTATTTCTTTATAGTTCCATGTCTTTCTTAATGGTTGATTTGGGTCTAAGTGATTCCCGTAATATCTTCTACCATAATTGCTGTTTACAAACAAAATGGCGTCGATTTCCGTTGGTTCAGTTAATGAATACCGTGTCATTCGATAGGCGAAGAGTTTGCCAAAAGGGTTTCCGTGTTTGCGAGGGTCCCGGGTTCCGTTCCCGTGGATTATCAAAGTTATCGGATTCCTTGCTTTGCTTAGGACGCTTGACGTTTTACATTATCGCTGCTTATTTTGGGGGTAACTTACAGGGGGCTTTTCGGCATAATCTTTCTGGATTCTTCCACCGAAAATATACTTAATACGCCGAATACGCCTAAAATATATTTCATCAATTACCTCCAAGATATGGTAAAGGAGGTAACTAATGATAGTTATTACAATGTGGAGGTAACTAATGGTAATTTGGTCAAACTGCCGGGGCGAAATCTGGCCGGGCGCCGTCGAAACCGACAATTACTTGCGACAGAACAACAGAGAAACTGTCGTAAAAGTTAGTACTTTACTGTAGGCGGAGTTGACCAAAATTGTCCGCTTCATATCTGGGTATCGTGGAATAGGGGTGCCACATTTGTTAAGCATTAACAACGAATTCGACGCTTTGCTATAAAAAGGTCGTATAAAATACCCCTTTATAGTGAACGAAAGTCTTGAAGGAGATGTGGAAGAACCTAGCGTGGTAGATGGCGTAAAAGATAAACATGAAAATGAAACAAGATTTATTTGTCTTGCAAATTTTACATCTCAAACGACTTAACAAACGAAAACATCTTGCCAGAAGCAAAAATTCACAAAGCACAAGAGCTAGATTTGGCCAACGGGCAACGACGGACCGGAAAAAATTCCAATTCCAAACATGCAGCTAAGATCCACCTGATAAATTGGTGGACCAGATTGGGTGGTAAGACCCATGCGGTAACCCTGCCAGGGGTCAGCGTGATCCCACGGGGGAGGGGGTCGTTAAGATAAGGCGGTATCTCCCGAATGGACGCCGACGCTCGGCCACTCGCGCCACTTTATTGAGAAATGATAAACGCAGCCCAAAGATTTATTAGGGTCAACTAAAAATTGCAAATGGTAAGGAAATTGGAATTTTTTTTGGGCATGTATTGTTGGAGTTTGAGCAGCTTGATGGAGTTTTTGACGGTGTCCCGTTTAAACGAGCTAAATGCCAGATTTGCAAGACAGGTTGCAACTATTTTGCTAGGAACGTTAGGTACAGTGCTACAAAGTATCTGACCCAGTGATGGCGACGCTGTTGTTTACATCAAAATGAGACACTTAGTTAAAGATTTAGCCACCGGGCAGATAAGTATGTGGCAGTGTATATTTGAGGATATGAGACTATCGATAATAGCATACATAACTCAAGCGTCATAAAATAATGAAATTAACGTAATGGATACGCGTGTACAGGCGAACATAATCCGGAATCCAAGTGAGATATTAAGCCGAACACCAGGGCACCATAAGTTAGAGGAGGCGCAATATCCTCCGAAAAATCCCTTCGCAACCCGCCGTAGCCCGTTTGATTAATGTATTCCTATGTCACAGTTATTGCAAAACCCCTTATATTCTTTGCCTAGAGAGCCCCTATATCAGGAGGTGTTATACCAAATCTAGGGTATATTAAAAAGGGCGGAGGTATTCCTATTTATGTGACGGCAGATACACCTGGTGTCCCGGGCGGCGCGTTCACGGAGATATAACCACGGTTTTTCGGAAGATATATTGTTTTGCTCCCGTATTTTCTGTGCCCCTTCTACTTGGGATTGCAAAAACAAAGCTTTACTTTGAAATGTTTATTTTGGAAATGCGCAATTTCATCTCTGTGCAACTTATTTAAATGTAATTTTTGTTGGCCGCTGTGGACGAAATTCGGACGAAGAGTGCGGAAATAATTTACGTTTTCGACTAAAATGTACTACTTAAATACTAATGAAACTTTGCTATGCTTAAGTGTCAGAATGAATACAAAGTTGAGCCCAGAAAGGATGTTAGAAAAAACCGAAACACCTGTGCATTGCATTTGCTTGATATTTGAACATCGGTTGCCATTGCCACTTACACATGCGATATTTGCATATCTTTTCCATATATTAGTTGCATTTTTTCTTGAGCAAAAAGCCAAGACTACTCTGTGACTAATGGGTCCGACACCCATTAGAATTACTCGACATCATTCACATCGTCCACATTACAACGCAGTGTAATTAAGAACTTAGTAACTATAATTCAAATGCAGTAAAAAGTCTTCCATCTAGACTTGATGAATCGACGGACGTACCTATCGAGAAAGTTACGACAGTAACCCCTGCAAAAGATGATTGCTTTATACCAGAGCCTGTCAATTATACATTCCTAACGTCCCACTGAAGATTAGATAAGAATCCTACATACGTAGCTAAGTTTTTATTGAAAACAAGTTTTAATTTATACACAACGAAGCCAATGACATTGTTGGCAACTAATGAATGCGATGAAAAGATAAAGAAATGTACGAGTAACATGTTGCTGTTAACAGGGGCGTTGGTCCAAAATAAAGGTGCTGCCCGTAACTTCAGTGACATTACGCACAATCGAAGGGGCGTTTTAAAAATTTACCTCTGACACCGCTGTCCACAGAGAGGGATCCTCATAGCGCGGTCAAAGTGTTTCTGATGAATACTTGATGAGGGAATCAACCCTTCATTTCAAGTTATGGCCGGGTAAGGTCATGTGGATACACGAACGGGGTGTTTCAGTTTTGTTGCGGCTCGCTACTTGTGAGCGTTACCTGTGAGAGCACGGCCTGTTTAAATTTTTATGAAGTTACAATTTTGGAGTACTACAGATACTTGGCCTACCTATGGTATGTAGCCTGGGGATGCTAAGTGAAATGGGGTTGATCTATTGATCCATTATGAACATATTTAATTTAGGCATTATCCCAAGCCCTACAATAAATTTCCGAATATAGTATCAGGTATAAGAAGTTTTCAGAATTATGAAAGCAAAAATAATATCAAGTTTTTGGTAAAAGAGTAGCACTGAAACATACTACGTATTTTTAAGCAGAATCTTCATGAAAGACTGTCCAGACACGAGCAATAAGTTTCGACTGCAGCTTACATCGGCCATAAAATTCGAATCTGCAAGCCCAACTCTTTCCTAAAGCGATGAACTTGTAGATCGACATCAAGTTTCCCCGCACGAGGCGATTTTCACCAAAAATTTTAAGTCTGTCCATAGTTGGTACACAGAGCGCCATATTCAACATGCTTGGAGCATCGAGGCAGCAGTAAATTCGGGCCAAAGTGAGCGGGTTACACGCGGGAATTTTTCCGCGAGGAAAACTGGAGCCCGAGAAAGTCCGCAAAGTTGGTGCAAGTAATCTAAAGTTAGGTACCAGGGCGGCACAGGCTATTTAGATGCACATCTTAACTCGCCCATATATCTAGATTGTGAGAGAAGTTCGCTCGAGCGAGCGCGGGCAACTCTGAAAGTGTTTCCCGGATGCTTTTTTTCTCTTCTCTCGTTTCCGAACGGCACAATTGCAAGTGTGGACGTCGCAAGAAGTAATCCAATAAGCTCCCAGCTTCTGAGTAACTCTGGCTTTCCATCGGGTTAAATTAAAATGCGCTAGCGTTGTTGTTGTGCCGTGTGTATGAGGATTTATTTGCTTCGTTCGCTCGTATTTGAAAACAGTTTTTAAAAGTCTGTCTGCGCGGCCTTTGTCCGGACTCCGGTAGTCTGTTTGCACTTTATAATTGGGCCGTTTTGACAAAAACAGCATTTTGGCATGCAATAAAAGTTTTGCACTACATTTTCTGCAATACCGCAATCCTTAAACAATTAAATACATACGTCAATTTGCTAATCAATCACCTATATGCAAATCATAATTATATTATTACCACATAAGGGTAACTACGAATGAATACTAAATCAATATAAATAAGGTGATTAAACCCAAATTTATGCGCGCCTAGTCCTCGCCGGCGTGGCGTGGCGTATTTATTTAATTTTAATAAAGAGCGGAATTAGCATAGTCAAACGCGCGCGGGTGTGGCCGCCCGATAATGTGGCATTTGCATCCCGCGATGAGTTATCGGTCAGGTGGCCGACAGCTCCGCCGACGGCTGCCCTCCTGGTGTTTGCTTTGCTTCGGGGGAGATGGATTTTGGCTATTTTGGTTGTAGATTCATCAAAATTAGTAAATGGACTATTAACATTGACTGATCTAAATTATTTAATGTTTATTGGTGAACCTTCGTAAAATCAGAGTGACTCTGGTAAAATGCTCAATTGATTATTCAAATGAATTTTTATGGTAATTGTTGCATTACATGTCAATAATAGTCACTTCTGAAGGCCAGCTGGAAGAGGTTTCTTTTAGAAATAAGTAGCGATTATTGTGCCATTTATTACTTTGTCTATTAATAGCTTTGTATTTCCTGTGCACAATAAAATGTTAAATAAATATATAACAGCCCCTTCGATACAAGGACCTTTTTTGGCCTCAAAAGTAATTCGTCTTTTCTCTTTCCATTATTATTATATGAAGTTTGTTCAATGTTAAACTAAAGTTGTGAAATATTCTTATTTCAAGAGCCTCATTCTAGTCTTGTGCATCCATAACCAATGCAAATATTGGCTATCGCATCATCCTTCATAACTTTATTCTTCATCTAACGTGATCATGAGAACGATGATCATCAGTTACAACTTGCGGTCGACAGTGAGGCCTACAGTCGCAACCATCGACCATCTCAACGTAAACCGCAAAAAAACAATTAAAACCTCGTCCAACTCCTCTGTAACTTGCATAACTACAAGTCCGATTACCATACTGACTGTGGCATTACAATTCGTGTCCGGGAAACTGCCAAAGTACCAGGGGGGCATTGCTAATCAGCTGGACGATAGCTATCAGGACGCGTTAATGCCTCTCGCGCGATTGGTCACCCCGGGCTCCTGACCGCTTGGTATCTTCCCTTGAGGACCTAATCCGGGGATATCGTCAGTATTACACAATTCCCCGACAGGTAAATGAAAATGGCGTTATGGATACCGCTAGGGGAGGGAGGGAGCTCGGACGCTAAAGTTGGAAATCTCCATAAATAATGTTATGGCCAATCAAACAATCTTGACTTTGAAATTAATGTATAATTAATTATGGCTGGTTATGGTGCATGAATAAGTATATTATAATGTGCTTAATTGAGATGCAGTTAATTACATGGGCTATGGTACATACGACTTTGAAGCCCAGTTCCAAGTTCCAGTTTTTGCGATATCAAAACTTACGTACCAACTTACTCGTATGAGTCGGACCTCTTAACCATTAGGCCACCGACTCTCCTCTACTCTATCTCACTATATATCTATCGTGTCTGTCTTGTTAAATACTTCGAATGACATATTAATAACTGTGTATCATTTGTTTCAGGTATGGAAGTAATTTTATTAAAGGCGCTGTGGTAAGAAACTTTAAGATATAAGTACGGTGTTCACCTCACAAATAAGTAGGCACAATTGAAATAAGCAAATAGGTTTTGTAACTATTCAATTCCATCTTCCAAAATTCTCATCCAACCAAAATAATAAGTAATCATTCATAATCGTGCCATAAATTGTCTTGCAAATTCAATTCACCCATAATTTTCGCCCCCGCCCACTGATAAAAGCGTGTAACTCGAAAAATTCACTTTTTCGAAATAAACCGTTAATATTCACAGCGTCTAAGTAAAGTTTAAGCCTCCATTAGCTGAATTGGAGTCTGCGTCAGTCCGGATTTACTCCTGCGAGGCGAAGCGGACTCGACGGATATACTGTCTGCTGGAGCTGAAATATGGACCGAAATATCCGACCTCATAACATTTTCATCACTTACTTGAATAGCTCTAGAGGGAGCCACTTACGAGCTTCTAGCTTAAATACGCGTGCTATCTACAAAAGTCCAGCTTAAAAAGTTTAACTTGAGATATAAACGACTTATTTAGTAGGTCAACCAATTTTTTTATTCCAAATTTAAATGTCAGTGCTGACGTCTGCCCGTAAATGGTTCGCTTTAAAAATAGTTCCAGCTGGTGGATTTCTAGGTGATAATTATCACTATGTTAACGGTTGTACCTCGGGCTGCTTATGAATTATTGCCTCGTAAGTTCTGCACCTCGCTCCTGCAAGGTTTTTGTGAGGTAAATGATCAGCTACATATAGCGGCTGCTTCACGTATCATTTGACTTGAAGTGACTTTTTGTAATTGAATCCGTTTGTCACGTTCAACTGCTTATCTTCTGACCGGGCGATTGCTGTATATACCTAAGCGGTATATACGTCTTTAAGATTTCTTCTTTGATCTCTTAAGCTGCATCCATTATTTTTATTCAATATGTATTTTACATAACACACCTCTTTCACCTCTTCCACATTCATAAGTTGAGTGACGGTACTCCTGACATACCCTTACGTATTTTAGTATCAATAAAACCTCCACATTAGTCACTCTCATAATAACAATATCCGTTGCCTCTCCGAATCCGAATCCACAGTCAACCCTTACCAAAATATTCTTGGAAATAATGGAAAAATAAAATTCTCAAACGTCAACTCTTAAACAATTACTTAACGAGGGGGTTGGCCCAGCGCGGGTGGGGTTGGGGGGGGGAGCTGTGACCCCACCTGTGCCATTTTCATAATGCACCGGGCACCGAGTTCGCTTCTTGCCGGTTAAACTTCTCACTTTAAATAATTGCTAGTCTGTGACGG
The DNA here is from genome assembly GCA_907269095.1 of Blastobasis adustella. NCBI lineage: Eukaryota > Metazoa > Arthropoda > Insecta > Lepidoptera > Blastobasidae > Blastobasis > Blastobasis adustella. Next base: position 1,458,935 of record OU026136.1, on the reverse strand, counting down.
GTATAGACCGGGCCCAGGTGCCACTCCGCGAATTACCCTCTTTTTTTCATTTCAATTTTCGTTTCTAACCTATGGTTTCATGGCGCAGTGCATGGTGTTGTTGACTAGTACCTCTTTGGTAATGGTCAGGGTTCTTTTTAGTATTTGTTTTTTATTTATGAAACGTTACATACACTGACGACGTCACGCCATTTTCCCGTAGGGGTAGGCGGATACCCCATTGTTCCATTTGTTATCTAACGTTGGCAATATTAAAGAAATTTCGTCAACAATTAATAAAATTCAGGTAGATTATCCGCAATAAAAACGTGTTTAAACACCGTTTTATACAAAACTCTTCTACTCTTTTATGACTTAACGCTCCAACGTCCATAACTCATTGGGCTCACCTTAATATTCACCCCGTCTCAGTCTAGACTTAGGTACCCTAAATGCACCTTGTGCAGTCTATCAGTTTTGAAAAATGTCTGTTACAACAGTTCACGTTAGTCTTTTTTACTACTATAGTAACTAGCATTTCATAATCGCTTCAAAATGACAGCACCTTTGTCCTTTAAAAAGTCGTATTCGATACAAGTTGCCCCGGTGTTATACTGACATCCGCGACATCTGAATTTGAAATGTGAAATGTGACTGAGAGCAATCGGCATGCACGGAGCAGTGCCAGCTTTTTGCAGAGCTTTGTGAGCTACTGAACTTTCGTCACGGGCCTGCATAAGTGTTGGTGTGACATGAAAGCTCTTTTAGGTTTTGTGTGCTGCCACCTTAGGTTTGGGTGAATGTATAATTGAATGTATTTGAGATGTCCTCCGTTGTAATACTTAAATATGTAGTGGTATGTAGGAGTAGGATAAGGGCATATATATGATGATAGGAGTAATAAGCTCTTGCTTGTTATAGGCGCTTGTGAATATCAGGTTTTTGTTTAGCATAGAACTCTTACAAGTTATTTCACTAAGCAGATCTCACTCGTAGTTAGACAGATCGAAAACTCGCTTACACAACACCAACAAGTAACCAACCAAAGAGTCCACAAACAACAAGCCGTATTACCCTTGCATATTCTTAAAAACAAGAATAAAGGAAGAAATCCCTCCTTACCAGCCAGCATTCAGCAACCGCCGTGAAAACATCAAGCCGTATTACTTGACTTGCACATTCCATAAAAAAAGTTAAAAAAGGAAGGAAACCCTCCTTCTTGCCTGCCAGCATTCAGCAAGCGCCGTGGGCGGCGCCGGCGCACCGATTCCGATCTCGATTGAGCCATCACGATAGCCATCATGGCCGCAACGGAATTAACCCGTACTGAGGGAATACGCAGACGTTTGCATTGATAGCGATCGGGACCCGCGAAAACTGGATATTACCGGGTTTTAGCGGATTCGCTGGCGTTTTGAAGGCGGCTTTGCGCAGTCTTGTAGCAACCTTATAAGGTATTAAGTTGGGAATTTTATATGTCAGTTTGTTTGATCGCCGTTGTAAGTGGCGGGTCCCCAAGCGGGTCCGCAAGGGCGTAGGAATGCGCAAGTAAATTGACTAGGGTTTCATCTTGGATAATTAAATAGCGGTCTAGATTCAGTACCGCTAAGATAGAACTAAATTCTACGATTCTACTAACAGAACAAGGAGAAAATGTAACAAAATCTAAAGTATATGATTTTAAGAAATGTAGTTCCCATTATCACTTTAAAACGCCCATTCCTGAGAGCAAACCGGTTGACCAATCAGATCCAAGGGATCTTTCCACATTGGCCGACCAATGACAGATTGCTCAATCTAGGTTTCGTAGAATTCTAGGTGGCCTACCTGGCTAGACTAGGCTTATTACCGTTGCCTTATAAGAGAGATAATTGTGAATTCTAGCAACACACTTGAGTAATTTAGAAAATTATGTTCCATTCCTTGTGACTTGTGATCGCGTTCGTTCTACATTTGGTAATTGTTCGCAATTTAGCTGTGTTCGCAATTTGTGTTCTATGTGGAACTGTTACGAGTCAAATTCGATCGCTCCAGAAATTCAAATAGACCACTTATGGGCTCACTTTGATCATGAGATCTCTTGCAAAGCAGTGTTTGTGTGCCATACTAATTTACTTCATTATAACAGCTAAATTTATGGTCTAAGTGTTTGAAACACTGTTCTGCAAATATTTGAAAATACCGTATCTTTGGCCCGCTGTCACTTACGTGGCATGGAAGTAAAATATGTCTAGTATCTTATATCTATCTCCGTCCTTTGAACATAAAAAATCAAGATAAAAAGATGGCTTTTAAGCATCTAGTCAGCAATGCAAAATGCCGGTTAGATTGAAAGCTAAAAATGCAGTTAGCCAGACACCTGTAAAAACAGAGACCCAAAATAAAAAAAAAGATATGCTTGGACAATTCATACAGCGCCATTTAGCCCCAAAGCAAGCAAAGCTTATGTTATGGGTGCTAAATAACTAATAAACTAATTAAATACTTTTAAATACATCATCATCATCATCTTGGCGTTAAATCCCGGTTGCGCCCACGCGCATCACGAGCCCGAGGTCCGCTTAAAATACTTATGTATTCATTTAAATTACATCATCATCTATTAGTTATACTATCATATTATTATTTAATATAGTTAGCGTACATACGGTGTGCAGGTAGATGGATGGTGAAAACACACGCAATTACTTCCAACAACAAGTATACCTCACTGCAAAAGTTCACCAGACCATACAACAACCGGGTGGCCTTACAAAACTTCCATACGAAACACGATGGTAAAATGTCACCCCTCTACCAACATAACAGAACACAATATGAACATAAAACTCTAATAATCCATGTAAGCAAACAAAAACATCTAAAAACAAATAGGACGTCACCTCCTCACGTAACAGCACAAACTATACATTTTATTTTAAACAATGAGGCAGTTACTAATAAATTAATTGCAAAACCATTACTACAGAGTAATAAACTAAGCTAAATGTATATTGGAAGCGATTTCTTGTACAATATGCATTGCAACTTCTTGCAGAATTGATGGTCGGTTTGCCAACAGTAGCGATATGTGGAAGGTAGTTGAAACTGATCGTTAAGTAACACAGAAGGCTTTCCGTTATCAACCGAGACAATAGTTGAGTAAAGTCGGTTGCAAATGTGATTTCTACTGCACTGGTGGGAGGTAGAATTAAAGTCATCGCGGAAACCGGTCTTTGAAAAACATCGTGACGTAACCTGCACATTCAGGCGACTGAATGTGTAACCATGATCCTATCTGGTCAGGTTCCCCTGGTAACAGGGCCACGGAGGTCAGATGGCGGTGGCTCTACTGTAATTATCTGATCTACCAAATCCTGGATCATAGTCAAGGCGAACCCCGAGCCCTCGCGTAAGATCACAACCGGGATATTGACGCCAAGATGATGATTAAGTCTATATTAGGGCGCTAAATTATCAGTAAAACTCAGGATGTTAGTTCGCACATTCTAGGCCTTTTTGAGAACAAATAAGAAGACATTGGCCTTCCGTAGATTCTATCACCGACGGCTTCCATTGAGAGGTACCTTATAGGGGATACACATCTTAGATCAGCGAGTTGCTCCGTAGATCATAAATGGGTGTATTTTTCTTTGTGAGTTTTAAACACTGCTATCTCCAACCTGTCAGCCAAGGGTGGCTGTTATGGCAAAATCCTTCACTAAAATGGAGACTCAAGTGTTACTAATGTATCAATGTATATCATGAGGAGACAGACAGACATCCCACGTGATGGAAAGCCGTCGCTACCAACCATAACATTTACGTTTCATGGTTTAAGTTCTATGTAACAAAAAAGCAGAAACACAGCCGCTTCGCCACTATGAGGACAAATCTGACAGGCAAGCCTGTTAGTAACTGCATTACTTTCTTTGTTAATAATACAAGTGTTGTCACTTGACGGCAAAAATATCTTTAAAATATAACAGACTGACATAACATTCTCTAACTCCTTCATCAGATTTCCCTACTCCTCAAAACCCACAAAACACACACGGCCGCCAAAGGGCGAGGCGGTTATTCAGTTATTAAAACAAAGTAAGGCGGCGTTCACACCGTCGGGGGCGGCATGAAGACGTCGAAGGGGGCGCCACAATGCGCGCGGACAATGGCGCGAGATAACTGCGCCACTCCGTCACGCCACTGACAGGGTTATCGGACCACGGGCACAATGAGCCCCGGCTGTGCGGCGCAAGGGTTGAGAGGACGCGGGAGGGTTAAAAGGGGAGGCTGATGTGGTGGTCGTTTGTAGAAGAAATTAAGTTGACTGATTGTGCATCGGAGGAAATTGGTTAGAGTGAGGTGTTGTTTTCTTGATTGCAAGCTTTTGCCTATTGCAGGTACCAATGATCGCTTGCCTATTTAATCGTTCACGTATAAAAATCAGTCTTTTGCTTATTGCAGGCTACAATGACGCATTTGTAAAAGAATTGTATGTGCTTATAAAGTGGGTATGGGTACAAAAGAAGTGAAATCTTGTACAACCTCGTATGGGTCACCCTATACAACAACACTGACCCAAGTGTTACGCTCAAAAAACAACAATGAAAAAAATCACCTCTCAGACTATCGAAAACAGCAAAATGAATAGTAATTGACGTTTACGTTCATGAAGACTTTCTTCCGCACTTTTGAACTCTAATTTTGTCCTTTGTATGTAAGTGTCATGGTGGCATGGCTGAATGTCAAGCCTAGGCACCTGCAAATCCGCGTCCGCTCCGCTCATGCGCTCGCGGCACGCGCCCCGCCCGGTGTATTGTTAACGGTCGTGAATTCCGGCCGGTGAGCACGCCTCTTTACGTTTTGTCTTTTGATTGGGTTTATCGGTGTTCGCTCTCGCACCGCGCCTCCGTACATTACTTACCTACCGCGTAGGAGACGGCAGTGTGCACACACCTTTATGTCGGTTTGCTCACCTCCGGGCTCCGGCGTTGTTCAGTGCCGCTTGTGGCAAATTATGCTTCAGTTTTATTTATATAGGTTTGCCCTTATGTATTGAGCATTAAGTTTATTGAAGGCTTTGCTTAGTTAGTTTAGCACCCATGTGCAGCAAGTCTACCGTGGAGTGTAGCTTGCACTTAATTCAAACGATTATGATTTACTCCAGATGATATTAGTCTACTGGGTAGATTATTTCACAGATCTAGTCTCCTCAAATATTTTAGCCAACTAGGTCCTCCAAAATATGGGTCCAAACAAAATATGGGTAAAAACGTTGTCTGTCGTATGTTTGAAATCTTTTACTAGACAAGTGTGGAGTTTGTGGCAATAAGAAGAGTGTAGTAATATGGAGCAGGCTTAACTAAAATCAGGTATCTAATGAACTGATATAGACGATTACAATAAACATACATAATTATAATAATCCCACGGCAGAAATTATTCAAATTTACTTACCGTACCTAGCTATGAAGCATCGTGAAACGCTTTCACATGTCAAACAGACAGACGAACAAACAGTTTGCTACGTTTCAGCCGTGGGGAGTACCAGGGTGTCATATCAACGTGGAGACTTCAAAGAAACTACAGAGGAACAGAAGGCAGGACTTTCCGTTTGATTAGGCGCGTCCTTAGCCGCCCCGGGGTGCGCTTTGTAACCTTTGTGTACCAAACGTTTAACAAAGCTTTGATACCTTGATAACGTTTACCTAATATTAAAGCTGATGTCGATTTCTGGCAGTTAGTCGGTTTGATGTGCCCTAAGTTTGCGTGCTTGGGTACAAAGTCTTAGCGTAAAGTTATCTAGGATCTTAACCTAAAAGTTTTATATTTTGCCTATAATATTTCGTACTCTCAATTTTCACCTTAGGTATGTTATAACATAACGTATCCGAAATGACTGCCTTAAGATAAATACACTGCTGAGTCATCATAATGTAAATTCTTCTTGTTCTTTTCGTTCACCACGGCTGAATATACGTCTCACCACCAGCTTTCGATTCGTGGTTGCTTCACGCATTGAAGCATCTAAAATAAAATATTCAAACAAACGCGTTGTCCACTCTAAGCCAAAAAAAAATACAATACTCACAAAAATTTGGCCATAGCGGCTCGGATGTCAATAAAATTTGATGTTTACGCGCGGTGTCACCCAGGGCACTCTCCTGGGAGCTTCGCTGTTTCATAATCCTGACTAATGGGCGTGCAAAAATGAAAGTCTATTTGTTTGTTTGTTCGTTCATCCTTCACGTCGTAATGAGTGGACTTCTATTCTATCTAAATTTCGTCAATGTATCAAGGCATTGGTAGTTTGAAATCTTTAATTCGCTGATTTCATATATTCGTGTTCTCCCATCTCTGAACCAATAAAGCGCATTTCCGAATTTCGCTTTAATAGTTCATAATCTCCAGCTGACGTATCGGCCACTGCACGTTATTCGGCGTAAAATCCACTTTTAAACCGCGTTCGAGGTTATTTTCGGCGGTAGATGGCGAATGACGGGGCTGGCGCGCCAGATTGTCTACGATGGCTTTGTTTTTTTATTCATTCTAGACATTGATTAGTTAACACGTGTTCTACGTCAGTGTCGGCATGTCATGAAAGCCTAAATTCTCTTTTCCGCAGCATTTTCCGTGTGGAGCTCTTTGAAGTTCGTCGTCCGCTGATTGACGAGTGTCGCTCGTCAATTGTTTATGTTATTGAAATTGCTGCCGCGTTACTTTCAACCTGTCTGTCAACAGTTCATATGACGTCACGTATGACGTCAACTAATTCTCGGTTGTTGAAATTAGTCACGCTACTATACTAACTGAGAACAATACCTACACCGGCTCCTTTAAAGCCACTGTCAAAAACTCCGGTCCGAAATAAATAAATCACACAACCGAAATGGTACTATCTGAATTATAATATCAATTACGGGAGCATTAACAATTCATATCAGAACTCAGACGTAGCAGAAACAGGAATCTCATATAGGTAATGTTATTACTGTGCGAAGGAGACGGAGCGAGGGGAGCGAGCGGGAGTGCGGGAGAGAGGGAAATCGGCCGTCGGGGCGCTGTCAAAATGTCAAATTTCTGAACGGAGCGCGGCGGAGTTGAAATGTGCTCCTACCGTCGACTCTTCGTGTAAAGTACAGTCGCCCACTGCGAGTACGCAGCGAGATGCATTGCACCCGTAATTTTACGTTGCGTCACACGGTGTTTTATTGCAAATACCTTTTGTGACAGGTGTAAATATCTTTTGTGCGCTCGGGCTTTCGTTGGACACAATATATCACGGGATATGTTGGATCGATGTTTAAGTCCGGGTTTGCTTTTCACTTTTATTTTGTAAGGGCTTCAGGTTATTGGGTACTGTTATAAAGTCTTTTTACTGTTACATAATAGACTGGCTCATTGTTATTAGGGTCTTAATAGAAATAGACATAGATTTTATTTGGCAATAAGTAGAATTATATCAAACAAGTTGGAACAATATCAACAATGATAGATACATGTTAAAACCCATGTTTATCATCCCTTGTAGGTAGACTATTTTACTGGTACCTACTTTTCAAAGAAGTATCCTATTCTTTAATGCTTTATCTATTATCATCAAGAACATTTACAACATTACATGTCACACTTGATAGTGTCAGAATAATTAAATTAATTTATCTTCGAATATATTTCCGGATATCTTAAGTCTCGTCTTACAGTGTGAGTGTACCTCGCTAACACAGTTACGTAGCTCTGTTAATATTCATGCATCTCTTGCCGTCTTCCCGCCATTTTGGGAGCTCCCCCCCCTACCCCCCTTTCGCTGCACCACTATGAATATGAATGTTTGATCTTCACACAGTTTCTTGTTCCAAACTTTTTGCATGCATCGGAGCGTGAGCCGAAAGAGCTCGCCCGCCGGAAAACTGTATTTTTTCCTTTTCCTTCCGCGTTTGTTTTTGAATTTTTTTTTCACTCATTTTCCGAGTAGGATCTTTCTGAGTTTTAGGTACTTTTGGATCATAAGAAAATCATTGGGTGTCAGATACTCTTACTTAACTTAATTAACTAGCAAGCTAAAAAAATACACATTGCACAATCAAAAAATTCTCCTAAAATTTTTAACTGGCAGTACCTGTCAATAAATGAAAAGAAGCAAAAACACAAACAAACGTACAATTTCCGATCCACAACACAGGATATTCGAGCGAAAGAGAAGCCCGCGGACGCCGAGTACGCCTGATAGTCTGATGAATAACTACGTCACGAAGACACGGAAGGAATGGGAATCTGCATTTCCACGAAAAAATGACCAGGCCGAAATATCGAAATTGAAAATTCCAATTTCATGTCCATTTCCTGGCAAACAGGGCTTCTATTTTGCGCGTCTCGCCGCTGTCTCCCCTTGACATGGAGGATATTGAAACTCCACTGAAATGACAAGCCAAAGAAACAGTGCTGATGGCTGACGTTCCAATATGCACTCATCTGCAGCACATCGGCCGCGCCAATTAACTTGACTGAAGAACCGAGCGGGGGTTTGGGTAATGGACTTTGGAATCTAATTAGATGTTGTTTTCGATATTTGTGTGTTATTCTTTGGAAGAGTCTTACCGCTTTAACATAATATGATGAAGACGATATTTAAGAAATAATGTGCATATATATTTCAAAATTTTAATTAATACCTCATTATTATGCCTTGAGTTGTCGTTAATAAAAAATACATTAAACGGTGTCTAATTAGTATTTAGTGGTACTGTTACGCGATCCACGAATCATAGATGATGGCGAGAGCATACTGATCTGTCTTATTAAGCCCGTCTCGTCGCACGTTCCCGAACGGAGTTTTAACAAGCCCGTACTCTAGCGCTATTTATGAACGTCAATCAGGGCTGTCAAAAGTGACAGTAGTCAAATCCCGCCCCGTAATAACGGCGAAAGGACGTTCCCAATTTGAAAAACACACGGAGTCGCGCGTGCTCGATTTGCCGATTAGTGTTATTTTTGAAAATGGAATCAGGGATCGTGTCGCCTCGGGTGTTCCCGCCCACAACATGGCCGCTCGTAATTGCCGCGCTTTCGCGGGAAAAGAACGGAATGATATACAATTTTATTGAAGTGATATGTTATTACTTGGCCGAAGCTATAATTACGGCGAGCTTAGCGCGTGGGAAGGGATTAGAAAAAATATGTTTAGAATCGTTTCGGAGCGGCCCGTGCCTGCCTAATTGGCCGGTCCATTCATGGGAGCGACCCGCGCTTCGGAATTAAGTGATTGTTAATTTATGGTGCTTTTTTACGCTCAATTGGCATCGCCAAGTTTTTGTGGACGGCCACTTTGTCAAGAGTTCAATCTCCTGAGAGTAGGAAGAACATTACTCATCACTTTATCGGATTTGGGTCGTGCGTTCGACGAAATATTGTAGAAAGCAAGGGATGTTAGGAAATTCGTAGCCACAATCAAAGCTACTCATGTAATCCAACGAAAGCATTCTTAAACAAAATCGGTAATAATTTTACATACCATCTTTTTACTTTGGTAATAAATAATATTTCCTACAGCTACCTACAAACTTTAATTATCATGTTGTAAGCCTGGGGTGTGCCTGGGGTCTGTCTGGACCATGATCTAGGATTTCGTAGTTCGGGTAATTACAGTCGAGCGCCTGTCATCTGCCACCATAACCTTGTTAACAGGGGACCCTGACCAGATTGAGTCATGGCTACACATTCAGTCGCCTGACTGGTGCCAGTTTCATCACGATATTATCCCTCACCGTAAGGTGTTCAACTAAAGTACATAGCTCATAATAGCCATTGATAATAGCGGCACTGAGAATCGAACTCGATAGCTCGCGCTTACGAGTCGGCCCCACCAGCTATAAGGCCACCAAGTCGCTCAATATCCCAAATTATACAACCCCAATATCGACGTTTAAAACGGTGAAAGATAGGCTCAGTTATTTATCAAAGCTTGTGATCCAAAGCGGCTCTAAACGAGTGGTCGTCCTAGGAGTCGCCTTACAACGGAATAGACACGTCGGGGCTCCGCCATAGCCGTGTCGCAGCCCGAGGACAGGGGCGGGGCGTCCGCCCCCGCGGCGCCCGGAGCACTAGTCATAGTCAGCTTAATAATGGCCCGTTTGATAGCTTTTTGTTGATGCTTTATTGTGTTTAGTAGGTATGTCTTGGTAGTGTTTTTGTGTGGATAGTAAATTGTTGCTAATACTTGGTTACAAACAGTTTGATTCTTTGGACGAAGTCTTCTTGTAAATATGATAGAATACGTTCACAAGTAAGGTTGTATAAACGTTACGTTACCCCACTGTTGGACTTAAGCCTCCTCCATACCTAAGCTAATATAAGAAGCTATATTTTACATGTTAAATGAAATATCTAACAAAAACTTCAATAGGACAGTAACTCTAGTAGTATTTTGCTCGCCGCCGTCTCAAAATAAACTTTTTCCACTCTCAATTTTGCACGCCCAAAATCGACACCAAGCCTTCATTATTTACAATCACAGCTACATAATCCACCACCCCTAAAAACTAACTAACCATCTAACCCCACATCCACAAAGTCCACAACCAGCCTCTCCATCCATAACCTCGCAAAGACAGCCGCTCCGCAAACAGTTCGCCGCGTCCACGCATAAACAGCACTAGTACTGACAAATTCACTATCTAACAGATATCGACGCGCGTAAATCATAAGGCCTCGACGCGTGACTTATAGTGTGAACTCGGCTTTATTTTATGGATGTCATACGGAGTGATGTTAGTGATAGTGCGTGTGTTCGAGGTGTTAGGTTCGGGTTCTGGAGTGATTTATGTAAATTGTATCTGTTGTATTGGAAGGCGGTGCTTGGAAGTCTTATATGCTACTTATTTCGTAAACGGCTTGTACTCCGAGTATAGGATAGTCGCAGTATCTCGTTAAGTTGATGTAGTGTAGATCCTGCCGTTGACCGTCGGTGGTCCGATTCGTACCCCAAGGTACCGGGTTCGAACCAGTGCAGCCATGTACCAATGACTCTTTTCTGAGATATATAGGTACATTAATTGAACACTAGCCGATGTTCTTACGCGTCAGGGACAACATCGTGCTGAAACAGGACTGCGCAAATTCAGATATATCGCTTAGTCGTACTTTTAATTTTGTAGTCAATTATACCATATTTGGTTATCTTGTGCGCACTTTTGCATCTAATCAGTAACGTAGAGATTCAACTTGTGCATTCAACTCTACCTCGAAATATAGAGCTGGACTATGCAATGAGCTTAGAAGCTGCCATAATTACGTACCTTCGATACCTTGAAGCATTTCTTATAAAAAAACGAAACCTCCACATTCAAATCTCGATACGCACAAATCGAATCCCGATCGGCAAACGTTCATTAGCTTGGAGCCGTCATTCATTATCCGCCATTTTGAAAAAAAAAAAAAGAAATTGCAACAAGAACAAGAAAAAGGAAAACATAAGTAGGCGAAGGTATAAAAATGCGTATCAATCGACTTCAAAGAAGGCCGTGTCATTACTCGAAAGCGGCGAGCTCAAAAGCTGCGCTGGCGCAGGGAAATAAATGAAAATAAATGCAAGACGCCGCGCGCATGGCCCGGGACGGATGCTGAGGGTTGCCAGTTGGCAAGTGTTGCCGGGTTTTTGGGAGTTTTTGCTGGAGTTTCCGGAGGTAGTTATCACTCAATCTGAGGCTGCAAGTCAGAGAGTGAGATGGACGTCAGCAGATTGATTGGAACCAGACAAAGAGAACTTGCAGTGATATCTACCATTTTTAAAACTGATCTTAGTTGGTGACGCGTTCTAGTGAAAAGATGTCGTGAATTAAATCTCCTTTTGTACACTAGTTCCACATTATTATAAATTGTTTTATGAAATTGCAACCGTTTTCGAATTACTCATCTTTAGACAATAATGGAGTTCCATCACGAAGTAACAACACTAAGTGTTAAATATTGAAATGATGTCGACATCTTTTCAATATTTCTCTTTCTTCTAATACCTATTCAAATCGAACACGGATTAGATTTAAAGTTCCAAAACAACTTTGTCACTTTTTACTTTTTTTTGTAGTTTTGAATACTACAATCACTGGTGAACTTTTGTACCTAATTTATGTCAAATAACGATATTGACTGCCCTTACTACCAGCATCATCAAAACAATTTCTACAACAACGACAACAACACTTGATTGAATATCTCTCCCAAATGTAATTTCATCCCAAAAAGCCACAAAATCAAAAAGCATCCCAACACAGCTTCACTCGCAGCCCTGCCGCCAAACCATACATACATTTTGCATACAAGAGGGCGACCGCCATTGTGACCGGCCTAGCGCGCCGCGCGGCTGCGCTCGCAGTCTAGTAACTGACGGCGATGCAAATAAAATGAGTACTAGAATATAACAAGAAGGTTATGTAGATTTTATAAAAAGACATGTTGGGCAGGTTTTGTTTAGAAAATAGGAGTCCATGTGGGATGTAGGTATCTATTTGTATGTGTAAGCAATGATCATCATCATGGCGATAATGTCTTGGTTGTGTTCTCGCGCACGAAGGCCCGGGGTCTGCCTTGACCATGATCCAGGATTCGGTAGATCAGTTAATTACAGTGGAGCGACTGTCATCTGACCTTCATGACTTCGCTACAAGGGGATCCTGACCAGATTGGATCATGGTTACAGAAATGGCTGCCAATAGGCATTTTAACCAGTCTCACGGTCCTCATAGAGAAAGCCGTAGTTCGTTCATTAATCGCTATGAGCTTGTTTCAGAAAATCGCTTGTTTCAATAATTTCTTTAACCACAACATTAAATTTACAGGTGACAAACAGTTATTTGTTGTTGTTGTTTCTCGTGGGATGAATAACTTCATTTAGGGGAGCTGTCATTTCAAACCTGAAAGAACCAACTTGCCCACTTCAGTTTCTAAGTCCCTATTGCCATTAACCCTGCTGCGATTGTGAGCCTCGGTCACGGCTGGCACCCGGCCCGTCACCGGCCACATACGCGGCCCAATTCGATCAAAGCGCGCCGCCGCGCCGACGCAGTTGCGAACTATCTCATTTCCTAGCCCAGTTGCGGCTTCCGAACAGCCGTCAGAGCGGCCCGTTCCGGCTCCCGAGATTAGTATCGACGCCATTTACCGTCTCACCGCCTTTGTCTCCATTGCGCCATTCAGCCGGCGAACAACGCTCGTCACTCCAGCTCAAAATCCAATTTTCACACGCACACACATGCGACCGGCCGCAGGTTTCCCGCCATAAAACGTTCCGAATTGAAATTTTATTCGCCGGCCGGCTCGGTTCGCTTCTAAAAGCGTTCCAAATACAAAATTAAAACGGCCGCGTTCTGGAGCAAACAAACATATCAAGCATCTAAAAGAGCGTTTGCAAAAAACTATTTCGGACCGAAATGCAGGGAGCGGTCGCTGTCCATTACAGATCTGCATAATTTAAAAGCTATCCTGTCGCAGTAACTCCCGAATTGGGCCTTTGAATTCTTTATCCTCCATTGAATTCTGCGCTCCTGGTAAAAAAGTAGTGTCGCCCACGGAAATTGGCAGGTGTCGTTCAATTAGCGGACGTCGCGGCCTTTTGTCCTGTGTCTATTAAACTGTTTAAAATGCCCATACAGCATATTTTTAGCAAGTACATGCAGGTATTTCTACGAGCAAAAAGCAGCGAAACCACCTCACGCCGGCCGTTCGCACATAAACAAAACATAAAATAAATAAACAAGGAGCCCGTCGAGCCGAGCAGAAGGACAGAGCGCGAAGGGTTGAGATAGTGCCATCCATCAGCCGGTCACATCTACTCGATAGGGTTAGGGCACCTCCGTACCTTTATGGGTCCCTGTTGGAAGATAAAGCCCCCATACAGGGGATCCCTAGTTTTTTGACATCTATTTGTGGTCGGCCTTTGCCCCCTAACGACCGCGTGCGCAACTATGCGCTAGTTTCACCGGGGACTGGTTTAATCAGTATTTGTAACTGTCGTATTTACACTTAGTTACTAGCTACCTGTTATCATAATTAGAAACGGGGTCTGAAGGGAAATGTACATTGGAGATGGACCTTATGGATACGCCTTTGTTAGTTTTATACCCGTATTCGTATTCAGAAACGTTACATCGCGTCGTTACAAGAGCGTCGGTGGCGGAGTGGTTGCTGTATCCGACTCGTAAGCGAGAGGTACCGCGTTCGAAACCCGAAGGCCGTGTACCAATGGCTCTTTTCTAAGTTATTCAAATTAATTCAATGCTCTTACGGTTACATAACTCAAAAAAGAGTCATTGGTACATGGCCGCGACGGAATTCGAACCCGGGACCTCTGTGTGGCAGACCGGCCACCGACCAACTGAACCATTCAGGACTAACTGAAATACTTTGAATTAATTCTATTTCTTTATATTTTTGACAACTTCAGATTTTTATAAACAAGAATCCTTGCACTCCCTACTATTGACTTCACACATCAGTATATAGCTTAATAGGAATAGCTATAGACTCCCTGAGTGGCTCAGTGGTTAACATGCCGGTCTGCTAAGCAAGAGGTCCCGGGTTCGATTCCCGGCAGGGCAGAAATTGAAATGATGAATTTTAATTTCTGTTACGGGTCTGGGTGTTCTATGTATAATAAGTATGTATTTAAAAAAGTATTTAAGTAATATATCAGTAATCTAGCACCCATAGCACAAGCTTTGCTTAGTTTGGGGCTAGATGGCGCTGTGTGAATATGTCCACAATTATTATTATTATTATTACTCCCATGTAACGATTCCTAGATCGTAGCCTTTCATGTGCCAACCCAGCCCGAGGCCGATCGCGTAGCTTGCATAATTCAAGGCCCAATCGCGTCACGCGTCGTGCGACCCAAAAATTTAATCCATCACACGCGTCCTTTGCGAAGAGCGTTGGATGGAACTAAAAAAAAGCCGCGAAAAGGATGTGGGAACCGTGGAGTGCAAGTCATTGGTAGATGCGAGTCATATGGGCCTGAGTGAGGTTTATGCAGTTGGTTGTGACGTAGTGGTAGGTTCGAAGGGACGGTTTACGGAAATACTAGGTCGTTTGTAAAACGGAGGAGGGAGGGTAATAATTTTGTTGAAACTCCGAATATTTTATACTTATTTCAGGGATGGCCAACCTTTATTGGCTAACGTGCCGAATTTCATAATATCGGGTAACAATATGGCCACGACGTGCCGTCGCCGAAGAATCTTCACTTAGGTAGTGACGTATGGACAAACGGTTTTAATGCGTATTTTTATGTGTTAAACCTAATAGTAGATGACGACATTGTTATTTTTAATTACAAAAGCCATTTTTTTTAGACAACCCAATGTGGTAGTTTTGTGCATATTGAGTCATAAAAAAGTTTCTGAAAAGTCTTTTAATTTTATTTTATTTCAACTCTTTCCTTTTCGATAAAATTCGGAATCTGTTAGTGTTGAACAGTTTCACAGAAATCGTGTAGTTCGTTGAATAATTTAACTGCCCGCTAGAATCCAAGTATTTTTAATTTTCCACTCTTACCCTAGTTACATGGCAGGCCACCAATATGATCAAATAACCGCGATGAAATATTAAAAAGGCAGCCCCAATTCTTGCGGTTCCGCCGCCACTCCCAATTTCTCAACGAAACTCCTCGGAGAGAGCGATGCGCTATGATTTTTACGACACGTTCTGAAATCACCGGGGCCCTGAATATATTATTATTGTTATGGCAACACCGAGCTTGCGACGAGCGAAAATTGTAAAATAGCGCGCGGAAAGAGTTATGCGAGAGCCGTCACTCTTATGGGAATACCACGTTTTTCATCAGAGCGCCGTACGGCAATGTGTCAGTTGCTATCGAGTTACCGAATATGCCGACATTATATAAGCGATCTATAGTGGATCTAGGCAGTACGAAATAGCGCTGTATCGGTCTGGCAGAGAGACAAACTATAGATACGTGGGTTTTTCCCGTGATTTGCTCTGCCCATGATGAGAACCTTGTAAATCTGGTCTAGCAGAGGGACAAACAATACGTGGATCATTCGCTTAATTTACTCTGTCCATTGGTGAGATCCATATTAAAATCCATTATGTATCCATTTAGAATATTCGGGAAGACGAGCTCTTGACCATAGAGCTACCTCGTTCCTCGGACAGATGATATCTAACGAGGCAACGCAGCCAGCTTTCTGGACACCATTCCGGGGGGCAGTGGTGTAGATAACTTTTTTAATTTTTAATGTTTTAAGTGTTTATTTCTTATGGTATATTTTGTTGGTATAAGATTAATAAATTGTATAAACATAGTTAATGAACTCGAATACAGACTTTGTTGTTGCGTAAATCTATTGCGATGTCTAGACCAACATTGATTGTTTGACTTCTATCGGCAGTATTCATCCAGTCTGACTCAAAAAGCTTTTCACCGGTATCTATTACCGGAGTTCTATTACCGGTAGTCTCTCGCGGTAATCACATTCGAAGAAGATTTAATTCAGATCTAGTTATCAACAGTCTATAAGAATACCATTGAAAGACTTGGAAGCCTTTGAGAATGCTTCTTCGCTTTTTTGATGATGTTCTTTTTGGAGGCTTTGAGAAAGGCCTCAATCTACCATATGAATAGCGCGACTGGTTGACTGTTCTCAGATGCCGTCCGTGATTGTGTATTAGAATTAAAATTCCACCAGTTTCCGTCTCAAATTCCAACATCCTCATTCATTCCCTGTAGGACTCCCGCGCGTACTCCATCGGCACCGCAAGGCGAAAATCAAGACGTCGTCAGCGCCGCGTAACGCCGCGTCCCAACTCGCGTATTTACATATCCCATCCCCGCACCCCATAGATTTAGGTGCCAACAAATGGATTGTTTCTCTTACACGCAGCGTGGAGAGAAATTTATAGTTGCCAAAGCTGTTCCGAGACTTGAGGCGAATTTCTCGCCTGAACCCATTTCCCGGCGCCCCCGCTCGTGCGTTCCTTTTTACACTCTCGATTTTCGATTTATTGCTAACTTATGTACAGTATAATCGTGATTTTAATGCGGGTGCAGGATTTATATGGCGAGCGAAGGCCCGCGATTGGTTTTGGGAATTTGATATCTCGGTGGTGACGCGTTTGTCTCTGTCGTCGCAAGTGTGTTTCATTTCCATGTGTGGTTTATGGTGAACCTCGAGGGGTTGGTGTTTCTTTTACTCATTATCATTGGGTTTTGTTGTCCTTGTAAAGAAAACGCTGTGAGATTCCTGTCGTTGCGTTTGAGCCTTCAAACGAGCTGACACCTTCTCGCAGTCCGACAACGCGTCTGCAAATCCCCAATTGTTGGTAACTTACAAACAGGCAACTCCCTTGCTCGTTTGTCTGTCTCTAGTGCGAAGAAAAAGCTGAAATTACAAAACAGAGTGGGGTTAGCCGGGGAATTAAAAGAGTTTGATAAGAAGACGTGACGTGAAACCA
This sequence comes from Blastobasis adustella, assembly GCA_907269095.1. Classification (NCBI taxonomy): domain Eukaryota; kingdom Metazoa; phylum Arthropoda; class Insecta; order Lepidoptera; family Blastobasidae; genus Blastobasis; species Blastobasis adustella. Next base: position 1,441,511 of record OU026136.1, on the reverse strand, counting down.
AATCAAGTCACGACACACGTTGTTGTTAGGAACTGCGTTCAACATAGGGTTGCAAGGGAAATAGCAGATATAATTTTGTACGCGTAGGTAGCATACTTTGCTCTGTACATTGTGACAAGGAAATAGAAAGTGTAGCATTTGAGTTCGTTTGCCAGCACTTTGAGCACTTAGTACAGTCCTCCGCGACGCTCAATCGGCGCAAAATTAAAACTAATTGGCGGCCGCCACAAAAAGGTCCTCCTGTATAAATTTGCCAAATCCCGTTACCGGGTCCCGTCCGGCCGCCGAGTTTGTCATTTCTCACTTTTTGCGCGCCCCGTAATAGGGTTCATAAATTTTTGATATCGTTTTTGCGTTTTTCAAAGCGGCAGCGGCGCGCGCGCACCGAAAAACGTTTCGATTGCATCGCGCGCAAAAACATGGCCGCCGCGATGCCGCCAATCGGACGGCGTCTTTTTGAGCCGCAATTACAAGTGCTCGCCCGGTCCCGTTACGTCCAGGGATGCGTTCGTAACTTTTTTAACAGTAACCTGCAACGTACGGATCACTCACTGTTCTGAGCTAAATGTTTTGACATCCGCAGTATCGGCATGACAAGGTTCGTTCGAGGCTAATAAAAAAATCATACTTACAAACATACACACTCACGCCCGTATTCCATAGGGGTAGGCAGACTATAAAAAATAATCTCTGTAATTCAAAGGATCTGCCTAACCGGGATCAAGACCAACAATTGACTTTTGATGAGCTGTTGATAATGTCTCCACAAAGAACTAGGTTAGAGCATTTTCTAATGAACTAGTTAACTGGTCCGCAAGTTGCAGCCAGTTTGGCCGAATTTGAAGTTCATCCTCACCTTATAACCAAAGTTGTCGAGTACTGGACACGATTCCAGGGTACTTTCTTTAAAGCACTGTTACTCTGCTTAATATGCTGCTAAGGTTTTTTCCAAGTGAAGATCTTCAAGAGGATTGTGCAAAGGTTTCTTTTTTCGTAAACACGATATTCTATACCTCTGGTGTTGCAAACGTTCGTAGGCTACCGGCGGGCACTTGTTAGCTACCATAATCTGGACGCCATCAAGGTTAGAATGAATAGGCTGTTCCTAGACAGGCATGCTCCATCTTCGGCTGCATCCAGATGGCGATCCAATGCCTGGCAAGTCTAATTAAAAAAAAACTACCTCAAACTGATTATTGACCCGGGTTTAAGTTCTAACCTGTGAATGGTGCTCAGAACAACGATAGAATGAACAGTTGCGTCCTAAACGCAACTCTAAGTCAAAATGCAGTCCATGCCTCGTCGATTATAGCCCAAGCGTAAACAAAGCATCCGGCTTATTACAGCCAATCGTACATTAGGGATGCATTAGTGCAATTCAACAATAGCCAAATACATGTGTAGTGTAATAACAAGCTGCGCCCGCGCAGACCTACCGCACGCGGCTCCCCCCACACCCCGCCCCCTCTCCTTGCTTCCGCGCTGTTTATTATAGTAAACTAAGCGAAACCGCTTGCGTTGATCACTACCATTCTGCAATTGCGCATCGTTGCTTTGATATTAAGCGGTGAACATTACACAAATTGTAATACCTACGCGTTGTTCATATAATCAGCCCCGTAACATATTCTATTGAGGTTAAGTAACTTTGGTGTTAATATTATAAATTACGCAATAACTTCAGAAGCGATTGCGAATGATGTAGTAGCTTTTAAACTCACCAAAAACACTTTGAGGACACTTAATTTTTATCCCTCACGTTACTTGCCCCACCTCAATAATGAGCAATATAAACCGATTTTATTCTCACGAAGGCATTTCTTAAGCGTTTTTAGGATCAAATTTTATAGTCGCTCGCCGTTAAAATAACAACAAGATCGGTCTTTATGAGCGCATAAAATAAGTAAACCGGCGTAATTCTCCCCCTTTTCCTTAAATATGGCCGAATATGCCGTTGCAGCACTCATAGGCGCGGAGACACGGAATAATGCCCCATGTGGGTTTATTTTTATGACGCATTTTTACAGGAGTCAAAATGGCGGAACGCGGATCGGTGGCTCATTTAGATTTACGGGCGCGGGAAGGGTTACCGATGCCCCGATGCCCTGATGCTGGTACAAATTGAAGTGTTTATAGATTGTAGCGCACCCCCCGCTTCCCCGCGGGCGTCGCCTTCCATTGTTGTTCCTCTCACGGCGCTAGGATTTTATAAATCGTAAAAGGGGCGAGTGTGTGTTTGATGACCTCTTAAGGAGTCCCTCGAACGTGCAATACGCCGTTTTACGCCGCACTTACTCTTTATACACCGATCATGGGATCGTCTTTTGTTTTTGTTGCTTTTCTTTTTTTTTTTGTTATTTATTTACGGCCACACGTTGGAAGCGCAAGTGGGTCGCTTTGACGGTGTCGTGGATGTTAAAAAACAATTATTTATTTTAATTTTATTTCTGAAGAAGTGGGCTCAATATTTTTCTGAGAGAAATTTTATGTGAATAGAAATAAGACTCGGTTTCGATCTTAAACAATTTTGATAACAGCATCATTCCATTTTGATACAGCAGGACGTCCACTCATGTATATACCTAGGCAAATAGGCCAACCTCTTAGCCTCCCAAAAAATCCTTAACAAACTTTAAATGCCACAATTCCACACCGCCATCCAAAAAACACCTCACATTTACCACCATATCAGTCACCGTATCCGTAACAGAAAACACGTCACAGCAAGGCAAAGGCAGTGGGCCCGAGATGCCATGCGGCGGTGCTTTATGCGCCACAGTTCGTAATGGATGACGTATCAATTTCGTGTGGAGGCAGCTTATCGCGGTCATCTCCCGCGCTTTTGTCTCCGCTCTTCGTTTTGTCCGAGTATTCCCTTACTGCAACTGGATATATGCGTGTATCAAGATTAAGCTTTGGTGGATACAACCAAAACAAAACAGGTACTCGGACTTGTTGGTATTGGGGAGTCATGTTTGTCAATGACGTCACAGATTACTATAGCATAAAAACGGGGGTGATGTTGATGTGGTCTTATGTTTTATCCGATACTGACATCGATATAGGATTTTGCGACTGACTTTTTCGGTTGTTTGATACCGTTCCCACGACCTTAACTGCACGGCAAGTCTAACAGATCATTACACCTATCGTCATCAGCCTATATTAGTCCACTGCTGGATATAGGCCTCCCCCAATGAGCGCCAATGGACACTGGCCTCGGCTTGCCGCATCCAGCATTCACCTGAGCCTTTCACAAATCGTCGGTCCACCTGGCCGTATAAACGCTTGCCGAGTCGCGGTCTCCACTCAAGAACTCGTTTCCCCAGCAATTGTCGGCATACACCTACAACAGTGATCAGTGCATTTACTGTCTTCTTTATAGAATGGTAGAAATAGTTCGTCACTCTAAAACTGATACGCCAACCACCAGCATTACGCCCATTTAACTAACAGCCGAAGCGTTCACGTGTCCATTACTTTCCGCGACCGAATTGCGTCCGTCGGCCAGGGAATCGAACCGGCAACTTAATAATTTACGCCGGCACGCTACCCGGGGCGGGATAAAATAGAGGTGGTCTCGGGTAGCCTCCAGAGACCGCCCTTGCACGGCAAAAACCAATAACATTAGGCACGTACGTGCTGTGCGCTTCTGTCATCCTGGTACAGGCTCTTAAATACAACAGGTTATGGCACCAGAAATCGCGGGCGCGTTGCATAATTGGCGAAAAGTTTACAAATATTTAAAAATTTGGCGTTCTAGATGTGTTTGTGTGTGGTGTTACAGTAGAATACGTAAAAATCACTTATTTTATCAGCATCGTCACATCGTAAACTATCCTGCTAATGACTTGCTGGAGACTTGGATTGTTTTTGCCATAATCTCCTCGCTAGCAGACTAGTTGGATATTGTAGCCATGAAAATATACAACCAAAAACGCCGCTAAAATTTTAATATCTAGGTAAAGCGTGACCAGGAATATTTGATATCTGATAATAGCGTCAAGAGGGAGGCTCAGTTGCTGTTGCTTGCTGTTGCCAGTCTAAGAAATAAGTTCTAACAAATTCCATAATATTTCGGCACCTCATAATTATATTCCTGGTCAGACATTACGGAGTATTTTCTGAAACGTTGTTCATTCCAATTCGTTTGTCCCTACAACTTGGTCTAAAACGAGATCTCAGTCGAATCGCCGTGCACAAACTCCGTAACTATCACAGAAATTAAACAAAGGCACTTTGTGAATACAATTAGTGTTAATTCGGACACTTTTCCCGGACAGAATCCGCGTAACAAATTCTATTTGCTTCCTAGACCCCTCATTCAATTTCATTTGTGTTTCGCGTTACCTATTTTGTGTCTTAATGAATTGCATTTAGCTTTTACTGATCGGCTGTTTCTCTTTGTTGCAGCATCCCTACCCTTCGGAAGACCAAAAGAAACAATTAGCTCAGGATACAGGGTTAACGATACTGCAAGTAAATAATTGGTGAGTACGACAATCCTTTCTTCCTGTTTATTGGTGTTTTATATTTCTTTTATAGCCGTGTGTTCTTTGTGTGAGATGATTAATGGCTCCGTAGCTAAACCGGATGATTGCTTTAGGGCAAAAATAAAGGAAATATGTCAAACATAATTCGTGACCTTTTGATACTTGCCTCTTAACAATATCAGTAGATTCAGAAATTCCGGAAGACAAGAAGGCAAAATAAGGGCTCCACTGACATGGTGAACTGGTGTAGCGAAGAGAGCAAGGTTACCCAACCCAACCAATCAAGATAGAAAATCTTGCTGTAGCAAAGTATAAAATTTTGTGTGCCTACAGTAGACATCGTAATGAATAAGAAAATGTAATACATATAGACGTAAAGCAAAGAAAAGGTCATCGTCATTGCAAACGCAATGAAACTCAAGTCCAACGAATAACATAAAGTTTAAAACAATATTGTGATCCGAAAATCCTTATTGCAGCCCTATATCTCCGAAGGAATAGAATAAAATAATAGATATATTGGATATCTTATTAAAATCCAGCTGCCAGCGTGATTCCTATCTATTCTTAAGCCGTCCAGTTTATCTAGGCCTCTGATTTACCTGAGCTCGACTGAGAACGCTTTAAGGATGCATCTTCGTCGGGTCCGAGTAAACTGGTTGAGCAGTAACGCGATTATATCTTGGCAAAACGTCATAAAATAAAGACTTTACGACTGTCTATCGGGTGCTAGCATTAAATGCGTTTCGTAATGAGTATGTGGGCCTAATATAAACACTTATAGACTAGTTTATGCGAATGTATTTGCATGGGATAAACTTAGCGTGCAAGAGGATAAGTTTGCGTCGGCGAATGGGAGGATATGAGATGGAGTTAGTTTTTAGACCACCCCAGCATCAGATGTTGGAATCATTAATGGGTGAAGATGATTATGTAGAATTGGGATAGGATTTCATAGTACTTCGAAATTACATATATTTGAATCTCCGCTCATAATAGCTTTAAAAAGTCAGTGAAAATTAGGAATCTTTATATCTTTTTTTTAGAATGCTGACAAATGGAAAATATCTCCAAAATTATAGCAACCAGGTGCAGTGTGGTGAAATTTCTTTGAAACGAAAAGATGTACAAATTACTTAAACTAAACGAGACAACAGTAATAAATTTCACCAAACTTAATTAATACTCATTCATGCCGAAAATGACATGCGACCAAAAATTATCTTGCCGAAACGTCGAGAACGACACCCCAATAAACAATCCGGCAGGAATCCGAATAATTCTGGAAAACCGAAAATAAAAAACGATGATCCCACAAAAAGACGTTGCAAAACTTAATTCGCTTTCACCGTCAAAATTTATGCCGTCACCGTGGCCTTTTCATTTGCGGCCTGGAAAATAAATAACAAAAATATAAAGTGTGCTTATTCGCCTTTTTGGGATCGCCGGTGCACCGGTGACAATTTATCCCGCGTTTTACGACTGTGTACCTACGCACTGCGCGCGCGCACGGCGAGGGGCTTGGAGAGGGGGGGGGAGAGACGCCTACCCCCCTCTGAGTTTCGAAATTGAGGACCGATCTTGAAATCTTGTTTAAATATATCCTCCTTTTAACTGGCGTCGGGTATTTTAAATTAGCGAGAGTTTTTCGCTTGTGGTTTACGAGTGAGTATGTCATGAAATTAGTTCGGACTCAATTAATGACTCGAAAAGAGTAACCGCCCCGACGTGCTCATTACCATTGAACTGCTACCGGTGTAAGTAGTGCTCCTCGGGAATGGTTCGTTCCTCAAGCAGACTGCAGAGGGCTGAAGATTACTTTACTATGTAACCGAAACTACATTCCCATGAACAAAGATGGATAGATGATAGGATTTCTTGCCATTAATGTTGCCTCAACCACAACACTATTAAAGGCAGTACTCATTCACGGACGATTTTGTGTAGGTCGCAGAGAACCGTTGGATGCAATATTTAAAAGTTGATCAGTGTGGAAGTCTTGGAAGGCCTATGTCCAGCTGTGGAAATCCAGCCAGCGGCTAAGATGATGATGATGATTTATCAATTGGCAATCCTACTAGTATGGTGATGGTACGTGGTGCTTGTGGCATCAAAGAATATACTGAGAGTGCTGCTCTATTGAAGTGTGAGGTCCTATTATCGAAATAAGTCAACCGTGTTTAATCAATACAAATTGACAATGTGTACATGCCAATTTACATAAGGATAAGTTTAGCTTGATCAATTCTATTTGATCGCTGGATCAAGCCGCTTCATGTTGAATGGGCACCTACATTCGACGGTACCGCCAACTGGGGAATAAAAAGACCTTAGCACCATTACATACCAATACGATATGACCCTCCTAGTTCGCTATATGTCGCGTCGTATTTTAAAAGCTGCGTAAGCGCATATGATTCGTGACACCCACATTCTTGTGCGTGGAAGATTGTATTTACAAAGGATTTGTTTTGACCGTTTCTTTGTCTGTCTTTTAGGTTGATATTGAGACTAAAGGAGAACTCATTATTTGCGTATTTTATTTGTGTATGAGGATAACCAGCTAGGATCTCTGTACACTAGAAAATACACAGCGCCCTTTTTCTTTTGAGTATTATAAACATTCATCAGAGTCCAACTCTTAAATTTATGATGATAATTATAAACATTGCTATCTCTAACGTGACTGTCAATCGTAGGGATTACAGAAAAACCCTTCTCTGATGTGTAGGAGGCTCTAATCTAGCAGATGATGTGAAAAAGCGGCAAACTTCCAGACATCCATAGCGTTCATAAAAATACGGTATGATAACAGAGTACATATCAAAGCAATTTAAAAACGTATTAGAAGTGTGGTACCACATGACGGAAATATTATGTTGGTTCTGTAATAATAATGACAAAGGATAAAATTTCTAATTGATGGTCAATCTACTAACGACTATCCATTAAAAATACATAAAAATCTGACAAACAAAAAATGCATCGAGGATAAATAGCACTTAAACAATCAAACGCTGTTTTCGCTTATGTCAGACCGAATAAAGCATCCAAGTTGCAATTCGAACACTCCAAAATGATAAATGATGAATGGCTAATCATCCAAACCACTATTTACAATCACAACATCGAATTAAGATCCGACGCATATTAACTTAATACAGCTTCAAGTCAATGGCCTAACTTGAATGAGAGGCTCTTGAAGAAATAACAATTTAAGTTGAAAATAATCAAGTCATCGGTAATCAAGTGGTAGATTCTTCGAAATCGGTCGAGTATTTATCACTTCGATCGAATGGGATGGAAGTATCGTGGGAAATGTTTGTGCTTATAACTGGGAACTGGGGGCCAATCGTTTGTTTAGTGAGTCACATACTAGGCACTGAAAGTTTGTAGAATATATGTGTCTATACTTTTTGGTACAGAAGTTACAATTACTTATCAACAGATACAAAGAAAGTTGTTGTGATATAGGTGCCTACTACTACTACTGACTGCACCTAACTGGAGTTTTAAATATCGTTAAAGTATTTTAACATACCAATACTTACTAAAGTAGGGGTTAAACAAAATATTTACAGAACCATAACAAATTAACTAAAACTAACACTAAAACTAAAACCTTAAAAAAACTAAGTTGTTAAAGCGTTTGAAATAAATAAATTATACGTAATAAAGGCGCTAATCGTTTGTCGGTTTAGATGTTTATTTTTTTCTGAACTAATCAAAAGATTTTGATACTGTTTTCACGGCTTGCGGCTTACGCGTGTAGTTTGCGTGCAGTTGCGTAAGCCCGAGACGTAATAAATAACTCCTATAATTCCGATTTCTCGCAAAAGTAATATCCTGATAAAGAGCTATTTCAAAACTACCGTCCCATAGCACTCCCATTCAAGTCGCCTACACGACACCCGAAGACAAGATAATCTACAACCAAGGGTGCGCCGATGGCGGCAGAGGCAGTAAAACTAACCACTGATCAAGTAATTAGGGGCGGGCGTGCTTAAAATGCAAATAGTTCATTTAGCCAGCTCCTGGCTGCATAAATCGGGTGCCACAGAGCTAATAAAATATTTACGGAGTGTATTACTCTCATGAGGCCAGATATACGCAAGGCAATCAAGGGATCGCGGCCACCTGTTTATACAGAGGGGCTGTAACCCTTCCTAATGGTTTTACTGTACGTAAAAATTTAAGTCATATTAGAGTATTTGACCGGAACAATTTGGGCGGTATGAATTTTTGATTCGAGCACTTTAGGAGTTGGGTTTAATCGCGCTAGTGGTTTTATCGTTCGCGAAAATTGCTGAGACTTCCGTAGGGTGGGGAGGCGAGTGTTTTCCGGGAAACTATGAAGTAAAACGTCTGGGAGACGTTTTAATCAATCATTGAACAGAGTAGATAATGGTACGTAGGCATAGTGACACAAGACCAAATAGACTATCTTATGGAAGGCCTCATTCATGGACAACGTATCATATTATGTCATGAAGAACCGGTCACCGGTTTGCCTATGTGTAAACTAACTGTAATTATAACATACGCCTGCCACGTTATCCTGAAATCCGGAACCCAACATCGACAGTATTATTGCTCGTTGTAACCCGATCACATACATACCAATTCCTTAATTACATAACTATTTAGTATAGCTTCTAATGCACTATAAAGCAAATTAGTGTCAAGCAACTCTACAAACTGTTGACGTGTCCTACGTACAAATCATAATTCAAAGTATTCATACTGTCCATTTTGTTTTACCCTCTATAACATCTGCCATTACAACCACCATACAAATTATCTGCAAAACCAAGACTCAAGACGTTCAAACATCGAGTTGCATTACCGTAATTTTCTCTCCTTTCCATCCCACGGTCGAAAAAACGTTAATTACAGCTTGTATAATAGTTTAACGGTACCGAGTATAACGTAGGAAGGTATAGACAAAGGCACCTTGACCCTTGATCTCGTCAGGCCGCCATTTTGGACCTCACCGGGTTCAGGATAAAGCTGATGGATACGGTACTTACAGGTTTCATTAGCTGTGCAAAGGTTAATGTATATGTTTTATTATTATTAGACACCTTTGGGTTGTATTTGACGACCTAATTGTCAGTAATATGATATATGTGTAAGTAAGATCAGAGGTTCGATTCCCGGTCGGGCAGAAACTTAAAGTGTCGAATTTTGATTTCTGTTCCAGGGTTCTTTGTTTACTTATCTCGGATGTTGGTAACTACTTTCCAAAAGACCATCGACCCGTGTGTCTCATAATGTACAACTATGAGTTATGACGATTGTACGTCTGTTTACAAGTGGTCTTTTCAATATCTAAGAGCTTACTTGTAAGCCGCCCCGGCTTCGCGTGGGTTTTTTGGCTGTTCTTTACGGTTACGGTTAACGGAAATACATAGGTACAAAGAGACGCAGAAATCGACTGCATTTTATAATATATATTAGAATAAGGATAATTGTATTTAATGCAACTAAATAAAAGCTAGGAATAGACATTATAAACAAATGACGCTGTCCAAAAACCGCTTAACTTTAAAACTGGACAGTTTTATTAAGTGTGCCTTATTCGTTACCAAATCCGAGTTCATTACTATTCATTATAAATCTAAAAAATCAAAATTAGTGACGTGAACTGCCCATTTTCTAATTCAATACAATATGCCTCGAAGCCACTTCTGACATAGACACGATTATAATAACTATTTCGTATGAACACAGCCGTTAAGTTGTGATGATTTTCATCTTAGCCATTAGAATCATAGCAAAGTGCTATAAGACAGCTGATTTGTTGATTGTAGTCTTCATTTTGATTGCATGAACAGGAACTTGATGCTACACGTGATATTGTCTAATTTATTAAGCCATTTTTTAAAATAATTAGACTAGCTAGGCATTTGACCGCCATCTCACCTGGTAGTAAGTGATGATGCGGCCAAAGATGAAACATGCCTGTCTAGGAACAGCCTATTTCAATATTGAAATTAACGATATGTGTTAATTTTATTCTATTGATAACTGAAATGACGATGTATATTTAATACTATAAATAAATAAATATGAATATGAATATATTCACTCTAGCCTTAAAGGCGTCTAGTGATGTAATGATCAGGGAACATACTGTCAGGTAACGCGTTCATCTATGTAATTATAACGCAAGCCTCTCATATTCCATTCTGATTAGTAGCGTAAACATAATTTGAAGTGTTAGCTCACATGTTCCCCTGCCTGTCCATACAGATTCCTCATTTAAGTGCAGCAGATGATATGAAATCTAGGATGCATGGCACATATTATTCTCTGAGTTTCTAAACGATTTACGTTTGGATCCGGTTCCTTTTAGTCTGGAACTACTATGGCTAATAGCTAGTAACTAACTGTTGCCCGGAATTTGTTTCCTGTAATCTATGGTCATTTGCGTAACTCATACATACAGCACTCGAAAAACTCACGCCCGTATCCCGTAGGGGTAGGCAGAGACTATCGAGTGCCACAAGCTACGATCCTGAAATACTTCGTTTCTTTCTTCCACATTCATATCTTATCTTCCCATACATGCCCGTTGAGGGTACTTGTAACCTACCCCTTTTGGATATTTTAACAGTTTAAGTCCTCCTCGGCCGCCTCTGCTGATTCTTCAATTCACATTATCTAAATATTATACAACAATGTCTCTGTTCGATTATTTTCTAAGTGTAAAGACACAGGCAATCACTTCTACTACAATTAGACTATAACACCACCAACCAGTTGATCCTACTCTTTAAACTAGAAACGAATTCAATAACGAACGCTAAACTTAACACCAAACCCTCCACCCTCAATCTCACACCACAGTTCCCACCACACAATAGATACGCAATAGTTTCCGAAACGCGCGCTAAATTCACTCAATCCGCTCATCTCATATTCGAGACTGCGTGACACGTACGTAACAGCGATCTGGAGACCCCATAAAGGTATTCAGGAAATTGTTATTCCCCATCCAACTGCGCTATGGTCGTTCACAAGTAACGTTACGACGCACGACGGGAGACACGACTGCATGTCGCGACGTGTAATGCCACCCGACACCTGTTTGGCGGGAAATGGCTGGAATAAAGCTGTTGTACAATTAGGTTTCTAAGCTAGAGTGAATAGGCTGTTCAGGTGAGATGACGGTCAAATGCCTGTCTTGTCTAATATTAAAAACAAGATAGTTGTGAGGGCCTAAGTGCCGTGTGGTGTCCGGCAGAGTAGAATAGCAAGGGGTTGGCCCTTACACTCGTGGGTGTCATAAGGCGACTAATGTTTTCGAGGCAAAAGATCTAGTCTGCGTAGACTGGAAAATGGGCAGCAGCTTTTTCCATTGGCATATTTATAACACTGCGATCTCCAGCCAGTTTTAGTAGATTGGGAAATATTTGCGTTTATGTAAACTCTGTCGGATGCTATCCGACATCTGTCGGTTAGGTTATTTTATTTTTAACTAAAATAAAAAGAACTAGACAGGCACTTAACCACCATCTCATCTGAGGGTGAAGACGATGCGGCCTAAGGCGAAACATGCATATGTAGAAACAGCCTATTCACTTTGGCATTGATCATCGATAAAAAGCACTTGTTACTGATTAGATCTTTAAATCTAGCATTATGTTCTATTTAAAGATATATTCGTCTGTATGCTGTATACAGTCTCTTTGTATTAGTACTTATTAACTCTCGAGTAAATAAATAAATAAATAAATATTCGTGGACAAATTCACACAGCGCCATTAAGCCCCAAACTAAGCAAAGCTTGTACTATGGGTGCTAGATAACTGATATACTACTTAAATACTTTTAAACACATACTTATTATACACATAACACCCAGACCCGACAAATAAAACAAACAGTAGGGCCACTTGGTAGAAAACGTGCCCAAGCTCTGCTCTGGAATGTGCATGCCCAGGAAATGACTGTCCATTCTGACTTTGCACTTAAAATTGCTAAAGGAAATAATACGAACGAAAATATCACGAGTAGGTCTATCCAGTCCTATAGACTATTAACGGTTGATGATGATGATGATGATGTCATGTCTAGATGCTTAATCTTCTTTTAGGAAACAGATAAAACCAATACATGTTCCTTTAAATCATAACATTTGGAAACAGCTAGTACTCGTATATAAAAAAAATTTGGTCACCGTAGTGTTAAGGTTATGCTCTCGCGCACGAATACCCGGGGTCCGCCTTGACCATGATCCAGGATTTGGCAGATCAGGCAATTACAGTGGAGCGACTGCCATCTGACCTCCGTGACCCTGCCTATGTCTATGTCTAGAAAAGAGACATTGGTACGTGTCGGCAGTTGGATTAGAACCCAGTACCTCTCGCATTACGACTCGGATACCGTACAAGGCCATCGACGCTCCTAAAAAAACTATTTAACCTCTCTAAACCGCCATAACTTCCAAAAACACTTACACATTTACTTACCTCCAATCACCTCCTGCTACAAAACACAACCTCAACCCAGAACCTTCGAATCCATCAAATATTAACCCAAAACTCCGCCGTCGATGCCCAATCGATACAGCTACAGCCAATCTGTCGGCTTGCGACAGGTTAACATGACAACAAGGCTCTCTCGGAATTGGATACACCACTGATACGGGACACAATAGCTTAGAACAGGCTATAGTCGAGCTTAGCCGAAGAGCCCATAGCCTATATTCTATAGGATAGAGAGCCTATAGCCTTCCCTGGGGCACCCTACATGTGTATAGTCTCGAAGCGTACGTACTTGTATTGTAGCACACCGAAACTACGATATAAGCTTAGCATTGATTAGTAGTCAATGGATTGTAATGGAAATTCTGATAATGATTAGTGGTGTGGCCTAGGTCAATCTAGTTGCGTATTTCGGGCTTAATGGATAATCTGTTGGTAGTGGAGTATTAACTAAGGAAAGTAGTTAACTTGAAAAAGGATGGGGAAGTAAAGGGCTAAGGATATACGTTTGTTGGTTTCTATTTGCTTTGTTTCTTCTGAGGTTTGAAATGAAGAGTATTTTTTTCTTTATTACGTTTTAAACAAACAGCGCGTAACAGTTCACTGCTGGGCTTGAGCCTCGTCCGCAGCAGTGGAGGGCATTGGCATTTTTTTCCTTATATACCAATTCAACTGACTAGATCGTTACGCGCATTGTCGTATGATCCGGGGCCTTATTTTTTAATTCGGATGGTTTTGAATTTTGATTTTCGGCATGAAAAATCCAACATTTTCATGCATTATGCTGATTTTCCCTATTTTTGAACCGTTCGCTTTCGGTATTGCTAATGTAATTTGAAAAATATTAAATTGATCATGCCGTAACTCAAAATTGAAAACAATTCGACTCGAGGCGAGTGGTTCAAAAATAGGGCCCAAGTACTGACTGAATATTATGTCAGACATTTTCGCATAGTATTATGGGTAATTCCTTTTTATTCCCCGACTGACGGATTTCTTCGTTTGAAATTCAGTTTAATCGAGCTGTTCTTTCTATCAGTTAGGTTCGACTTTAAGCTTTAGATATATTAGAGGTCTCTACAGAGGCGGGCATCGCGTAGGCAAAACTCCCTTGCTGTTGCTGATGTCCACGAGCGGTGACCACTTTCCATCAGGCCCGCATTGTCTGCCGTGTAACATAAAGAAATAACTTCAACAACTCCCTTCTAATAATAGATTAATCCAGCAGTACCTCGGCTCAGAACATCGGCTGAACTTCTCTTCATGTATTATTCGAGAGACAGGTTCTGTTTGCCGGCTTTGAAGCCTCTGAATTTCTTATCGCACGCCGCCCCGCTTAGGAATACTTGGCGTATGAAAATTTAAATACTCGTGCAAGTTTTCTTTTGAGACAAGTCTCGCCGCAGGAATATTTATTGCGCGACGCATCTATTTCATTTTACAGTGCGGTGTTTGTAAAAGCTACAGCGGCTTCTTGGGAGCTTTTTTTGATCGGAGTTTCGTCGCTTTGTATACGTAGCTAGGTAGCTAGCTTTGGATATATTCAGTCGTCAATCAGTTAGTCAAAGTGGAATGTATTTCATGTATTGCTTTTATAATAAAGTCCATTTCACCTATTTGTTCATTCATTTCAACGCAGGCGGTGACCACTGACCATCAGGTGGCCTGCTTGCCTGTTTATCTGCCGTATAACAAAAAATAAACTTAGTTTTGCTCTCACGCTATTTGCTTCTGAATTTAGACGACTGAATTCAGCGAAATGTAATAAGCGCCTTCCTAAACTCGAGAGACGAGTGAGAATAATTCTCAATTGAAACATATCCTCGTCTGAGTGACAATTGGAAAATGAATGGAAAAGTAAAACAAGATAAAGAAAAGAGAGCCCCAGCCTCCCAGGAGGGATGGATGGAAAAATTTACAATTCAAATGGCCGTTCGTACGCCTTATCAATTACAAGTACTAGGCAACAATAAGAGATACCGACATTTCCTCGTGGCGTTCTTCCGAATTTGCATCTCCATACAATAGCAATTAGGGGCCGCGCGCAATGCGACAGGGTCCCAACTGGCTCGGGCGTACCAACTTGACGGAACCCGATGGAACTATGTCGTTTCGCTAATGTAATTACGGACATTTGCATCAGTGTTATGAGCGCCTGGTGGCTAAGCAACCATTACTTTCAATATCGGATTAGAATAAATTCGCGTCGACAATGGTTTTATTACAAACAGCTCAGTAGACGACACCGTTGGGGGTAAGGCCAAACAAACCGTTACTATTCAATTGGCGTGTTTAATAACTGGATTAGGTGATGGGGATGATGGAAAATGACGATTTAAGAGGTAAAGACGCCATTACTCGTGTATGAGGAGTAATGGCCATCATCTGGTGATTTACCAATTGCCTGGAATCATTCTATTGCTGAGACGTGGCTATGGTCTCAAATAACTTAGTGAAACAACATAGCCCTTAATAATTGTTTTGTTTTTGAATCATTATAATAATGTTTGAACTTAAGAAAAAGAAGCCTCGAGCGGGATTCTAACATTTGTTTGGTACTACCCAATTTTATAGCTAATACGATGGCCTCTCATGAATTTCACTTCGGATAAGTGCTAGAGATAAGGGATAAATAACATCGCTGTAGTATAACTATGACTTTTCACGTAGGAACTATATTACAAAATCAAAAAAAATGTGTAGTACATTACCGCACTACTGCTAGCAGACAATAAGAGTAAATATTGGTTTAATAAAGGCCACTTTACGAAGAAGATTGCTAAAAATTAAGTTTTTTTTATTATTTAAGAATATATACAATGTGGGAAGATTATAATGACATACATCAAAATGGCTTTAACGGGAGCAGTAAACTAAACCTAGAAATTAGGATCACACAGAATCAACCAGAAACACCTGCTAACTGGAATAAAACTGTGACCCAGACAGCAAAGCAACGCTATCCTCCTCCAGACTCCAAAGATCAAGACGTCAATTTCCGAGAGTGATTCCCACAGTAAAACAAGTCGCATATACTTTACGAGCAGAGCAGGGATCGCAGACGCATAACTCACGGGCCCCCAACTAATAACAATAAACGTCGAAATGTTGGTTTGTTTAATTACGCAAAAAGGCAATCGGGTAATCGCGTTGATGATGAGCTGGCCTGGAGACTGGTCAGTAAGATTAAAAATGTTGATAATAAAAGATTTGCTTAAGGAATCTTGTGGTGGGTAATGGGTTTCTTTGGAATACTCGATTTCAAAGAGTGTAGGCATCTGAGAGTAGAAGGTATTCAGTAGGTTTTGTGACGCTAAATACTTGATTTTTGCTAGGGTTCGAACCCGATGACTTTCGCTTACTAGTAGCACCCGCTAACCATTAGGCCATCGGCGCTAGAAGACCGCTAGTAGGAATATATAAATGAAATAACATCGACTTAAAAGTCATGCAACGATAGCTTTGAAACGGCAGAAGGAAACGCGCGACATAGATGCTGCTATCTAAGGAAACAATGACACTCTCGCGGCGCGTGTTATGACACGAGTACACCTGTGCTAGCCGTGCAGCTGGGACGTCCGTAGAGTATGGGCAGTAGCGTCTTCTGTATGTATTTTAAATAATAACCGATCTCCAATTTGTCAGCCAAGCGTGGAGATTATGGCAATACCCTTCACTAACGTAAAGGAGGCTTAAGTATAGCAATGGATTGTTAGAGAGTACTACGGGTGTCTACGACAAATTGAAGCAAAGTGGGTTATGGATGCTCCCTTATGAACTGTTAATTATTTACCATTTTAATTTCATATTTAATTTTGAGTCGTTAATTTCCAAACTCGAAACTCGGCCTCTTTCAAACGCAGTTTCAAACTCTGAATAGGGAACAAGAGAACAGCCAACAGCCTCGAACGGAACACTTGTAAACTCCTCAAAGGCATTCAGAAACAAATAAGTGAGCCCGAAAACTGTAAAACAAATTCAGAATGGCCGAGCTAAACCTGATATCGCCCCTTGAGGCTTTTACCACCCCTGACAACGGTGGAAACTCTCAAATTGTCCATCAAGAATCACTGTCAGACCGGCCCGCGGTTTACGAGCCCTGCTGCGGCCCGTAAAACAACTTGCGAACGACACTTAGGTTTAATACCCCTGGATTTTTGTTTGCCAAAGACGCTTGATAAGATCTCCCGCGTTTTTATTTTTGCCTTTTTAATTTTTGAGGATGCTGGAGAGGGTTTTTTATTTTTTTGTGTAAGGGCGCCTATTTCTTCTTATCTCAGTAATTTGAATTCATCAATTGCATACGCCAACAAGCAACTTAGAGACTTAGAACATCATCGTGTGAAATAAATCTGATTGAAATCACGTACTTTCGAAGCAATTTCGACGCTCAATATCTACAAGATCAAACCCCCAAGAGGCTGGCTGGAAAGAAAAATCACAGACCGAAAAAAAAGAAAACCAACACCGTTCCAAACACAAAAATAACAGTTGTTATCTAAACACGCATCACCATATCCATTTAAGCGCAATTCAGACAAATGCGTATTCATCGAAAGCCATTGGAATCCATTCGGCGGCAATCACAGCGGGGCCCGTTCGTTTCATGGTGGGTGGAAACTCTTTCCCGCGTTTAGTGCACCTTGGGCGCGCGTTTTCCACCAGCCCATCATGTCGGGGCTCCCGCGGCAAATGTATGCAGCGGACCCGCACGAGAGTGTGTAGGCGGCGGCCCTGCTGCGTTCTTGCTCTGTACAAACACTCATGCCTATATCCCGCAGGGGCTGTGTTTCAATAGATGTTTCATAGTAATGTTAGGTTATTTTGTCAGGACACCTACCATCAGATGACACATTTCTTGCTCATTTGCTTCATCTATATTAAAGAAAATCGACGTAAAATACTCGATTTCAACACCCATTTTGAATGTATGACATTAAAAATTAAATATGCTACGAGAATTACAGGGTAGCTAAAAGGTATTTCATTTAATGGGGGCATCGTAAGGACTTGGAATATAACCCATTTTCATTGTGCCTTTAATCCAAATTTCATCATCTAAATCCAGCACCATACCTATCCTCAACCCGCGCCCGCCAACAAAATAAAAGCCGCGTTCCCAACCAAACGCGCTCCCGTAAGTCCCCATCCACCTCCTCGGTAGTGGTGATAAAACAGCTATTTCCTCCGCGTAATCGGCGTCTGAATTTTTAGATGCGTATCGTAACGCCCGCCGGTGCCGTTACCGCGCCCCCGGTACACGTACTTGATTTTACTATTCACAACGACCGCTCCGGTCTGTACGCACTGTCTTCGAGGATTTGTTCGAGAGCTAGAACTGAGTGTTTCGAGATGCGAGCATCGGAACGTTTTCCCGCCTTTACCGTCTTTTGTTTTGCAAGAACTGTTTTACCGACAGCGTTATGGGCTCGCCGCATCGGAAACAAAAGCGCATCGCCCCCAATATGGTACGCAGCTAAAGAGTTTCGGCACTTCCTCGTGTGGACGCGCGAAACGAATATCCAATTGTAATTGCAAAGTTCGTAATGGACACGTGAGTAATTCTAATTACTGGTAATAGCGTACGACAAGCTCTCGCCGGCGAGAGCGTCCACAATAACAGTGAAACGAACGGTCCCTCGCGGGCCGGTTACAGGTTAGCCAACACAACGATTAAACAAAACAACGCAGAATTAAACGCAAGGAAAACAATTACCCGTTACGGCGCCATAACAATCCACCTTTACGCCATCCATCGGGCCGTAAGCCTCAAAACCCCCTTATACTCGTCAAAATAATTCATTTTAATTTTCTTTACGGCCTAGTAAACCTTTATTTTACGACGGTAGTCCGTTAGATAACTCGGGGACTCCCTTAAAGGCTGTTACAGCTCTCCCTTTTACTGCCTCGGGCTCGCGCCGAGATACCTCATTTAACCCTACAGGAGACGCCCCGTCCTGCTCCCCGGCCTCCGCCGAGACAGGGACGCACAATCGTCGTGATGATGCTCAGATAAAATATTAAAAAAGCGAGCCACGATGCGCCCTGAAATTTCCCACCCCCGCCTCCGCAATTTTTTCCCGTCTTGTAAATATTAATTATAATTAAAACAGCTTTTTGTGTAAATAAATTATGATGAGTTTCTTCTTTGTAATGTTAATTAAATTTTTTCCATTCTTTGTTTCAGGTAAGTGGCTTTCGTTGTATTGTTTGCTCGAATTAATAAGACGTCCGTCGGTGAGTGGCTGGCTTTAGAAATGGGTAAGTTTAAGTACCAATCTTGCGCTTGTTTTTGTATTGTTTCTATTCATTTTCGGCAAGAGTGACCTACCTGCGGTCGTTTAGGGAAAACCATCCTGAGGTACGTGGCTCAATCTAGTGGGCCAATTGTGAGGTGGGAGTAGAAGCGTAGGCCCCGTGATCCGGGCCACTTAACGCCGTATTAAGCGACCTCTTCGCGGCCTTTACGAGCCTGGTAATGCGACTCGCGCCCCACGAGGACTCGCCCCATAAACGGAAAAAAACCGACAAACAGCTCAACCGGCAACATAAATTCCTCGGCCTTCTGAATAAAACGGAATCCCTCCGACCCCCAAGGACTTGCACTCAAAAAGGATATTGAAAAGATTTGACTCAGGTACGTTTAAGCACCGATACGATTTCAGAGATTGAGTTTTCCACCGTTTTTTGCTACGAGAAAGATATTTCCCGCGTTTTCCCAAAAACCGCAACGAGTACATAATATTGCCAACGTTTCCACTGAGTGGCGATGTAAGAAAACGCCCGCCAAACAATGGCGACGAAAAAAGAATAAAATAGCATTTGACCCAGTCGAAAACCCGACCCCTTTCGAGCGATGTCTTTCCGCGCCGGCGACGCGTCATCATTTTTCACCGTTCCTCCATTTATTTTATCTGTGGCACCACACGCCCTGTCCGCCGACGAGACGATAGCGCCGCTGTTTCGAATTTCGAACGAACATCAGCTGCTGAGAACGCGAGATTTATGAACGGACCCATTGAGCTAGAATACGTACGTTTTGAAAACGGAACGCGTTCCCCAGCATTCGGAATTTAACGTTTCGCGTTTGTTTTTTCCGGGTGCACGAGTATGGAGTGGCCAGTACACGCTTGCGTGCGGATGTTTTACTTTTTATTCCGTTTACATTAAAGGTGGCCAGTATTGTTACGCTGTGTTATTCATAAGGCCGGCAAAAAATATATGGAATCGATAAAGATCAATAATCGACGCACCGCCCACGCATATTTTTTCCAAGAGGTGGTCTGTACGACAAAACAAACTGTCCAATTATCAAACAGCCACTACATGTCGTTTCATCTGCGCCGTACACATAAAGAGGTTCAGTTGTTAATTGCCAAGTGCCTCTAAATGTCAACATTCCCATATTGAAAAGGGCATCGCTTATTAGAGCATTTAATTAATTCTCGTGCAATATATCGGGCGGAGTTTAATCGCCTTTTATGGGGTAATCTATATAATTTATCTAAGTTACACAGTGAAATTATAAGCTGTAATTAAAGTTATGTACTGGGGAGCATGCTAACCTCTCATACTTAGTAAGAACCTGTTTGACTGACTAAACATGTGGACCTCAAAAATTGCAATACCCACATAACATTTTTTTAAATGTTATTACAAATGGATAAAATCGTAAAGCATAGGTGTACCTAAATAGTAGATCTACGAAGGAGGTTTCGGTGTAAAGTTTGTACCTAACATTGCGGAAAATTATCTCCAAAATTTTTGTGTTAGTTTAACTTCCCTTCAAAAATGTACCTTGTCAAACCCTTCAAACACCCTTTAAACAGCTTATTCGTGGCATTACATAAATTTAAATATCTACCCATTACATCTAACTATAAAGCATTCAACAAAGCCAGTCCGAAAGCGCGCGAATCCAACCCGGCATTTCCCTATCTCATTTTCCATTTGACAAACATCATTACATCTTCCGCCCCCGCCCGCCATTCGGCAGAGTTCGGCAGCCCTCGGAAGCGTTCGGCTGTTGTCGGAAAATGCGTTCAGTGAAATGGTAATTTTCGGATTTATTACGATGGTAGTATTTACGACTCGCGATGTAGTCAGTCTGTGAGCTCTGCGATGTCGGTACTCGTAAATTGTGTAATAAACAATCCATTTCACACTTTTCTGTAATGCGAATCAGGCTTCACAATTATGTTATCAATTCGGCTTGGAGGTTGATTCGTGATAACAAAAGCGTGTACAAGACAAGCTTCATACGAAACAGTCATACGTTTTGTAACAGGAAAATCGATTTTGAGCTTTTGTACCTTCTGTAATAGAATATAAAATATCTATGCGACACAATAACTTTCAATGATTTCTCATAGTAGAGCCAAATGCGCAAGGTGTCGCCTCAGGCTTTATTGTTTAACCGTTCGTCTCGAGTCGAGTTTTGAATTTCGATTTTCGGCATGAAAAATTATTTGGCAGCATCGAAGGAGAAAATCAGCGTGTATAAATATATCAAAATATTAAATTTTATTTTTAAAACCGTTGTTCTCAATTCCGATCGGTTCAAAAATAGGATCCCTGACGGTAAGTGATCACCGCCGCCCATGGACATCCGCGACCAGTAGGTTTGCGCGGGTTGCTATGTAATTGATACTTAAAAATTTCATAGAACTTTTAGAGCACGAGACTGTTCAACTATTTCGATGCCTCCAACGCTCCACACCTCCAAAGCGTCCTCCATCAAATACAGCGCTAATGAAATAGACGCAGCTCCGCACAATTTTGACCGCCTCTTCTGTGACAATGCCAGGGGTGCGGGGTAAGACGAAGTGGGGGGATGATTAATTGTCCAGGGGAGGGCGGGGGCTGCAGAAGCTGCTTCGGTTTTCAGATGTTCAGAGTTTATTTATATCTCCTAGTGTTTTATGTTACCCTAATCGATGGAGTGGGTTTCCTTGTCTGTGAGAGTAATTAATGGAGGCTTTTTCTTTACCTTGCCTTTAGCTGTGGATTGTATAATATTACTTACTACATAGTCCGCCGTGACTGCGTTTGCTTGTTGTCCTATCTTTATAAACCTTCCTCGTGGAATTTAATGGTTGAAAACCGTTGCGTAGTTTAAAAGATCTAAGCATGTATACGTACATAGGAAATACGACGAGAAACGACTTTGAATGTATAGGACCACGGGTCACATTTTCCTATCTCATTGTTTTAACACAAAACGTTTTTTATTTTGTGGTTTTACTATTTGTTATAATTATAATCTTGGCGTCAGTCACGGGAGGGTCCGCGGTCCGTCTAGGACCCTGCACTTCTTGTAATGTTTAAAAAATAACAATTATTAGGTGACAGGCAACTCTATCTACTGATAACTATATCCCTCCAGAAAATTCAAGAACTAGGAAATTTAACACTTTCACGACTAAACTGCTTAACCGGTTTAGATTAAATTTAGAGAGATAGTCTTAGCGATGGGGAAAACTGATCGAATACGCATTTAAATAAGAGTGATCGTATTTTTCTAGCATTTCTATTATGTACTTACTAGTAATACTGGCACCGATCTTTTACCCAAATAGCTTGACTATGTCATCGGCAGTTTAAAGTTGTAATCGAAATTCCGTTTAACAAATTAAATAAATAAACTTCAGCCGATGTTCTGGTTGTTTATCCGCCTATCCAAAGGGTTTAATCGCTTCGCAGCCAGCCCCGAGGCGTACAGAAGCGTGGATGGAGGGTGCACTACACTCCCTTTGTGTACCCAAATGCGTGTAAAAACAAGCTCGAAATACATCCGTACATTAGTTTTTAACAGCATTACAGGAATTAGAGAATACAACAACTACGAGTATTAAATATCTAATTCCTGTAAAAATAATTCATAAATAACTTTGGTGTTGTTTAATAAGAGCTAGCCAGAAAGCCTATTCTCGGCTCTGTGACATCTGAAAAAGGTCTGAAATAAATGAATTTTATTTTTTTTTTTTATTTTTTTTATTTTATATCAAATTCGACATTTTTCCAGCTAAATATCTCTAATAGAAACGTAATTAAAACGATGTCTACAATAAATGATTGTCGATGCTCGTTGAAGTGTGTTGCCTGCAAAAGAGATTTCAGTGTTTTTTTAACGGAGATTTGTGCTAGAGAAAATGTCGAATTTGAATGTTGAAAGCGCTACAATATCCCCCAGACCATCTCACCTGATTGCTGGTAGCTCCCTTCTTAACTTTGGCTTCCTGTGGTAAGATTAGAAGTTTCACTATGTTGAAAATTAGTCTTCAGGGTAAGCGAACTATATCAACATGCAACTCAGGTTCACAACCGACGCAACCAATTCGAACAGCTTAAAACCTCAAATAACCCGACCAAATTAAAAGTACCGCAATCCTGAGCCAATAAACGCATCGATGGCACTCCCCGCGGCAGTAACATAAACCGCGATAGCACCATAACGAGATCTCGCCTCGGCTAGAAGATTCCCGACATCCTCCTCCAGTTTATGACGTATTAGTGAGATGTCAGACGACAGACGTTTACGGCGTCATAAAAACGTCATAAAACGACCTCTGTTCACTTGTTGAGTTTACGAGTGCGACAAATTCCTCTGGCGGGCCCGGGGAGCCCTATACCGTGCGCTTAGAGCCCAAAATGGTACCAGGGTTCCATGACGAGCTCGTAGTTCATTTGCAAGCGACGGATCATCGCCTGTCCTGTTCGCAGATGGCGCTGCGCAACTGATAAGAGCGAGACGGACGATGTTATGATCTCTCTAATTTATGGACTCGCGGGTTATTTTTAAGCGTTTTACGATTCAACTTGTTAATGTTCGAGATTATATCGCTCCGGCCCAGATGGAGCGTTTGTTTTTGGGGTGTTTGTTTAATTATCTTAAGGGCAATCGTTTCTTTCGGATGCTCTCCAATCATGTCATATCAACAGCGCATAACAGGCCACTGTTGGACTTGAGCCTTCTCCGCATTAGTGGAGAACCTCCACGCCTCCACATCCGTATGCCAAGCTTGGATATTATTGATATGCCTTTCCATAATCTCCACGTTTGGCAGACGAGTTGGAGATTGCGATGTTTAAAGTATGTACACACCAAAAAAAATATGCTGTCGATTTGCTGGTCAACGGAGGGTCGGAGCTTCTAGCTGATTTAGTACCCGCATTCAGAAACTTTACTCACACTCTGAGAACGCATAGTAACGCTACTTTACTATTACTTTACTTAGACAACAGGTGTAGAGATGTTTTGTGATTGATATTTACTACTCTGCTAGACATCTCATGGCGAACATTTCTATATTAGAAAATTCATAATTACTAATCTGGGTAGGTTGACCTGTGCGTGATGGCTAATGGCCTCCGAACCCAGACTCTTCAGACGAAAGTAATTACCGAAAGACTACTCAGCTGAGGCTAGGTGTCTCGCGTCTCGTACGTAAGTTATGCGCTCCGGGGCGTCGGCTAATAGCTAATATCGCTGCCTAATGACCATGCCCGTGTCCCGTAATGCCCCACATGGGATGCCGAACTACACCTAGCGCTCATGTTCTCCCGGTCGGCTGGTAATTTACTCGCGATCTCGCGCACCAACTTTCGTCTTTATTGACTGTTTGTGTGTTGGGGGAGGGGTAGGGGTGGAGGGAGGGGAAAGGAGGACTTGTCCGGACGGCCTGGGTAGTATAGTAGGACAGTTTTCTCATAGCTAAACTTGGATATGGCCAACTTATACCTCGTAGCCAAACTCTACATCGGCACAGAAATATCTGAATTCGTAATTAGGTCGGATGGATACTTTGAATCGGACTTCCAGAAATACGTGGGAAACAGGTTAGACACCTGCCGATATCTGGAAAGAGATCGGCGGCCTAGGAAGCGATGGATTGACATCGCCGAGTCGCATGCGAGAGTCAATGGCGTACGATGTGAGTATGCTAAAGACAGGGCGAAGTGGGGAAAGAAAAGTAGGAAAGCGGACACTGACATAAGCCGGGATGAACGCTAAGATGATGATGATGACTTTGGATCGGCAGTCAGAAGAGTTGGATGGCAACCTAATATTGAATAATATGTCATACCATTTCTTTTATACCACAAAGGTGGCAAACCAGCTTGTAACAAACATAAAAAACTAAATTATACCCCGTTCAAAAGCAAAGAGGCTATTTGAGTTTATATCTTTATAAGATATCTATTTCAACTCTGTAGTTTTATGTAGGACGATCTAATTTCTCTGAGTCTACTCACCTAATTAAAAAAAAGCCTTAAGTAATTGCTTTCCTATTCGTAGCGCCGCAACTTAGTAGGCAATTACTCTAAAATAACACAGTCGTGGAGCCTGCGATTTACGAGCCTAACGACCGGCGCAGTTTTAGTATTTTAGTGAACACTAAAACGCAGGTCCGTTTATAAGGAGACACGACAAAATTTACTGCAAATAAAATTTTCATTCAGTTAAAAAGACATGGCGTAAATCATTCTAAAATTATATTGGTTGCGCCTAGCGGGGCGCGGGCGCAGCGTTCGGAAAATAACACGTCACAACACGAAATATAAACGTTCTCTTTATACGAGACGTTTTTACGTCCCTAAATTTAATTGCCTATACTATTACAAAGGAATCATTGTTTTCTCAAACCGTCTGATTTATGGGAACGTTAAGAAATGCGTTAAAAATTACTTCTTTTTTGTCCCGCTCGTACCAGGGCAGCATGACGCGTCCGCTAGGAATCAGTTGTGAAAATATTTGTTAACTACCGGGCTTAGTGATATATCGGAGATTAGATGGCCAGCTTCTTTTGATTTTAACTGCCGTAGACTTTTTAACTTTGTTCGGGGCACTCCATCAAACTTTGCGCCATAAATTTCTGGCAACAGTTTGGACAAAGCGACTTCAAAGATGTTTTTGTTACCGATCTGTTATTGCCCAATTCCAATTCTTTTTCTGGCGTTAATTTTGGATGACAAATAGTCGCGTTCTTTTCATAATTACAGCGCTTTATTCGCGCTTATTATTCTTATGTAGATATTTATGCTTACCATCGGCTGTATCAATTTTGCATGCATCTAGAACATTTATCTCGATAATATTTCTCTAGCAGTTGTTATCTGTCCCTATTCATGGTATCAGTATCTGCTACCACCGGCCGTTACACGTACCTAGTACGTTCCAAGCGAGAACAATGTGTTGTCGCAATTTGCAACAAGCAAAGGCTTTCCTTATACGGCTTAGGAGCAGCACGCTTCGCCTTTTTAGACCAATACAGAATCGTTTTACATATTAAAAAGTTATTTATCGACTGTTATTCCGATATGCGGTATCGGATATAAAAACTAATGCCTTCTCAATTGCGGAATTGAGTTATTTGCAATCGCCATTTTCTCTGGCTCACGTGCTGTTTACTGCTTTGCCAGCAAATTGTTTAGTGCCATTTTCTGTTCTGCTATTTGTATTATAATTTAAAGAGGATATAGTATTTATCATATCAATTATAGCGAGGCGTTGCAGCCAGCTCTCGAATGGCAAATACGAACTATTTTTTACACTTTCAGAGTTGATCTATTATGCATTTATCCGATATTTCACCACCGGCCGCTTGTTATGATTTTAATTAATTACGAATGGAAAGGCACGAAGAGACTTGACCAATTGACCATCTTAATACAAATTATAAACGCGAAAGTAAACTGCTTCTTTGTTACTTCTTCACGCAAAAGCTATTAAACGAATTTTGAAAAAACTTGGTTGAATAGTATAATTATCAGCTATAATTGATCCCAAAATTCAATGTGGTTCCCGGAACGCAGAAACCGAATTTTACGAGGACGAAGTCGCGAGCATAAGCTAGTTGACAATTACAAATGTCACCCAAGCCACCTCAGCTTCTCAGAATCAAAACGGCACCAAAACGCTGAACGCCGGTTTTTAAGGAGGCCGCTTGGTCACGTCCAGGCCGGCGGCCATTGCCCCGCCCCTATCTGCCGATTGCTCTGATAACCATGATTACCATCATTATAAGGATTATCGTCGTCCCGTGATTACGGGTACCCGAGACACCCGAGTGTCCGTCTGTACTTACGCCTTGTGGTGTTTTATACCACGCTAACGGCCGACGAGATTGGCGCGCGCGCCAGTGGGCGGGAAAACCGTCATTTGTTTTTGTGGACTGCAAATCGCCGGTTATGTAGTACCAGGCGAGGTGAGAGTGCTGCCGTGGGCTGGTTTAGGGAAAAAGTTAGATTAGTAAACTGATTTTTTCGCTAACTACGATAGTTATCAAGGATTTTTGATAATCGTTCTGGTAAACAAGATTTTTTTTTCTAAAATGGCAGCGCTTTAGGCTCTGCAATATTAGAGCGGTAGGGGTGGAGGGAAGTCTGACGTGATAGAATTGTCGCGAGTAAACTTTTTTTGAATGCTTGGCTCGGGCCAATCCATTGGCGTCGCCGCACCCAACCATGCTGGATTTCGTATTAGATGGTGGGTGGAGGAGGCTTAAGTTCAGCTGTGAACTGTCTCTGGCTGTTGAAGATGAATTCAAATGTCAATTCCTTTTATTTACGCCTTGTGGTGTTTTGTACTGCGTGTCGGCCATTAGGCCAACGAGATTGGCGCGTGCGCCAGTGGGCGGGAAACCGTCATTTGTTTTTGTTGACTGCAAAAGGACGGGTGTAGTCTAAACTGTATATAGAATACAGTATCACCTCCTTGCATTGATGATGCCGTGGAAAGTAGGTTAAGTCTTAGAGACAGATCAGCTGGAACCTCCGTACCTAAACCTGAAAATGTGCAGATGATCTGGCGTGTTTGGCATTTGTGCTGATAAAGTTTGGTTTGTGCTTGTTATTGGTGATGTTGACGGTGACATATTTATCCAACAATCAAGTTTAACATAAAACAAACAATTTTCAATGGAATCCCAGCGGATCTCGAAACACAAGCGGTTCTCGTCAAGCGCTTTAAACCCTCTCAAAAAAGCGAAGGTACAGGCAATTCCGTAAATATTTCATGGTGTAATCCACGGGAAATTTCAACGAAGAAATCGACTCGGTCCGGCGGCGAATGTAAATCGTTTATCGATTACACCGATTACGGGAAAGGTCGCACGGCTGGCAACACTCGAGAGCATAGCATCCCATTGTTCTTGGCTCGGCTTCGTGGAATCACGTTCAATTACCGGCCAGAGCGCGTGCGCAATCAAAAACAATTTCGCCAATCAGCGAGCGGGAGATCCTGTGCTAATGTCACGCATTTTCAAGTCGTTGCCGCGACCGCAAATTGGTCTATCCTGACCCGCGCCACCGCAACGGTTATTACACGATAGTGCCCCATTTGCGCCAAATGTCAAGTCGTTTTGGATTTTTAAAGCGCGCGCCTTCGGCCGCCCGATGCGGTTGCGGTCGTGATTCCGAATTCGAATTTTGACAATGTGTTCTAATTGGCGCGGTTCCGGTGTTTTTGTGTTCCGAACCGACCGATTTCGAATTTGTTTTCTTTTTTATTACGTCTTCGGTGCGGTTACTGGCTGTTTGTACTTTGTACCGTAAATACGCCGCGACACGCGAAAAAATGTAATTCAACCTAATTGCAAATTATTTGCATGCATGCGAAGTTGTGAGGGGGCGTAATTTTAACAGTGGATTTATTTTCAGACCCATTTTCGTTTCCAGAAATATTGTGTTAATTATTAATGAAGGAATTTCACAGCAATCGCGTTACGGCACGAGCGTTCGACCCGATCGGCTATTGAATATTTATAAACGTACGTCCCATTATAGTGTCGACATTTTGAATAATTAACGAGACTTTCCATTACGCGAGGCGCCCGCCTGAAATTGCTAGACACACTTCACTAAATAACCCCTTGCTTTATGAATAATTAGGATTTCCACCGATGGCTCGGCTAATAGCTTTCATGCGGCATGTACTTCACACGAGGCAATGTATAATCATCATTTCATGTCGATGAAAATGTTTCAAAGTACGTTGTAACGTAACTCAAGGGATTATCGCGCTTATCAGCTTCTATTTTATGATTAAAGGCGAACAAGCCTAGTCTCTCAGACATTAACTCGCAACCCCACGAGGATTGTTCAAATTTTCCGCTCGAACAGAGAACGCTGGGAAAGAAGAAAAACCGCGCGACTATTCCTTTTTCGCCTTGAAAAGCAATACCAAACAAAATAGATCACGTACCAGGCTCGCATAAGCAAGAGGCAGGTGTGTTACGCCACATGAGCGGGAATGTGCGGTAAATTTTCCGGATGCCTTCCCAATGATTTCCTCGGAGACCGCCGGCCCAGATACGCCGGATTTCGATACGATAACGGCTCTCAATTTCTGCTCGCCTGGTACCGGAGATATTGTGGCCACGCCCCGGCCCCATTAAATATGTATAGCTACTAGGTAGTTGGTTGATATTTTTTCGCTCCATAGAGTCCCTGGGGGGCCCATCGTGAGGTATCAATCGACGGTAGTGCTGCGTCTATTGACAATAATCCCGTGTTATTTGTCGATAGAACAATGCTTTTCGTTGCGGTGTTTATATCACAGTCGCCTCCGTGATATGATGGCGGTTTTGAACGAAAACTTCTAAGACGTCCTCGTGCCATGCTCGCTTTGTACCTCAGTTGTCACACTGGGGTCTGTGATCGTGGAGATAAATGCTGCAGTCGAGTGCCTGCCATGTGCTTGCGTCACTGTTCTTCGAAAAATATAATCTTAAGGTCTTTAAGTCACGTTCTTTTAGCATGCTACATCTTCGACCTCATTGTCTCTACCCATCAGGTGAGATGAGGTCGAATGCAAGCCAAAAAAAAAGCAATATTGCTTGTAGATATTAGATTTTGCGACAGGAAGACTAGCATCAACCTTATCCATGGTCGATCTATAATAAGTACCTGGATTCTTCTGGTTCTGGACAGCGAACGAAACTGAGTCGTCACGCTCAGAAAGCTGATGCTAAACCGGGAAAACTGTCTAGCCAGATAAAAAAAAACTGAAATATTTTAAAATTGGAAAACCGTGAATGTTATTTCCATCCTATCGTTCACCAGTATGCCTTTCTGTACAAAAACGAGAAGGAAAATATAAACGTTAGCTACTTTCAAGGACTCTGAGAGTATGACGTAAACTCGTTGTTACTATTACAAGTTATTTCTAAACGAAACACGCTCAAAATGTCGGAGGGAACCAAACAAAACTGATTTACATCGCGTTTAATGTTCTTTGCATGCTAGCTGTAGCCAAACAGGCAGACCCATCGACTTTGCGGAATCTTTAAATGCTACGGAAAGTTCTAAAGTTATCGAACTACCTCCAATTTTAATCGCAAGGTAGTTGTGAATGTCGTGTAATTGGTTTCGGGACTTATGTATTATTCATGCTTTAGAAAGTTTTTGCTGAGTATACCGTCAAAAGTTGGGTAATAATTTGGTACAAGTGATTGTGGCTTACTGGTGCTGGTGGCCTAATGACTAGCGATTTCGCTCTTGCTTCTATCATCTATTGTACTATATTGGAGGATATTGGACTATAGTCCACTGCTGGACACAAGGCCTTCCCTCGCAGAGCACCAATGCACCCTGTCCTCGGCTTGTCACTTCCAGCATCCACCTGTAGCCCTCTGCGAAACGTCACTCCACCTGGCCGGAGGACAACCTATACTACACAGTCAAAACAACCTAGTAAATACATCACCTATGCGCTTTAGTGTCTCGTTCTTCCGACGAAAAAAGAGGGATGTTACAAGAGAGACGTGTGTATCTGTGTCTTTGTATATCTGTCTGTAGCATCTTAGCTTCCGAAGGGTGGACTCGAGATTAATCGAGATAGTTCCTAGCTTTGTTTTTTAATTGGCACTTTAATTTAGAAAATATTTGAGTTTAAGTTGAATTGGGTTATCCGACTTTTTCTGTCGATTAGGTCATCTATATCTTGTATTGGTATAATCTTTATGAATATTTTTGTAGTATAAGTATTCCATGAATATTAATCGCGGATCGTCCGTGTGGTCTTGTCGTGTGCGAGGACTATTAAGGAACAATTGCATTTCGGCATCGAGACTTTGCGGTGGGCGCCCACCTTTAATAAGCCAAGCCACCTGCATTTGTATTCCAGTTCACTTTTAAATCTTTAATAATCAATATCTTGGCGTCAATATCCCGGATGTGCTCACGCGCACGGCCCGGGGTCCGCCTTGAACATGATACTGTAGAATACTGTCTGACCTCTGTGACCCTATTAACAGGGAAACTTGACCAGATTGCAGCCCAAGCTCCTGGTGACGATGTTTTCCCTCGCTATAAGAGCTGCATCGGTTAATGTACAACTTTAGTACACAACTCAGAAAAACTGGCACATAGCGGATCGAACCACATACCTCTCACTCACGAGAGCCGCCCCGCTAGCCGTTAACCCAGAGGGTATCCTTCTAAATAAGGATTACGTACAGTAATTTCGTTAAATACTTCTCAAAACCGACTGATCCCAATACGGCTTACAAATTCGAGTATTTTTGCAGTATTTAGGGCAGGTGTTATTGTAAAATACCGTATTTATGTGTGGAGTCGGCATGCTTGTTAGCGCCGATGCGTATGTTCAATAAATTCCCTCCACGGCCGCCTGGGGGCGCCTCATTTGCATCTTTATATATTTCTGCTTGGATATTGTTCCGGGCGACTTTTGCCAAATTACAAGTTCGAGTGAGGTAACCGCTTTTCGGTCCGTCGGGTTTCTTCCAATAGAGCGAGACGAGACGATTTAGCTCGGTATCGAGAATAGTACGATGGTGAGGCAGGCAATGATGAAAGGAGCTCCTTAGGTACTCCTTAATAGTTCAGTCAATAAAGGAGTTGTAGAGGGTAACTAAGCTATTCCTTCAGAAACTTGTTTAGGATACTTAGCCTGGCTAGCACCAAATTCTTTAACACATTTAAGAATGACGTCATTTTGTATGAAACTTTGGCTTAAATGCCATTAAGAATTTAGTGACTACTAAATCCTCTCCTCTAGGAGGTGAGCCGGAGGGTGGTTTAAAGGTCCCACTTTTGGTTTTTCGCTAATATCTCGCAAACGGTGCGTCGTAGACTTAGTCTTTTTCTCTTGGAATGTATTTTTACGTGTTTGAGTTTGTATCTGACAGTCATCGTCATCGGCATCATCAATAGCTACTAATTGGCGGACTACTCAAGTTCACGTTCGTTTTTTATAGTATACTAGCAGTCTCCCTTGATTTTCACCCGCGTGCAGTACGGATCTGTGTAAATATTCATCTATCTCGCCCTTTTTTTCTGGGATGAAAAGTAGCCCATGTCACTAGTTCAGCAGTTTCGGACACTACCTCCAACATGCCAACTCACAAACAAACAAACTTTTCCTCATTATAACATTACTATGGACTAGCACTGGAGCGTTTATCGCTTGGCAAAGGGTAAAACAGAAATTGCTGCTGTACATTTTTTTGTGTACGGATGTACGTTGAAGGCGCTTCAAGGCTAGAGTGAAAAGGCCTTCCTAGACAGGTATGCTCCATCTTCGGCCGCATCGTCACTTACCACCAGGTGAGATGACGGTCAAATGCCTTTAGTCTCGTTTAAAAAAAAAGCTCGTCGCTTCCTGCTTCTGCGACATGTGTATTAATATTTTACTCTGGCTGTCTGCCATTCCACCAACTATGATAACACGGCCAATGTATCGAATTAATATTAATTATTAATACCAGGCTAGGCATAGGGCTCGTACAAGATACCACGCACGCTATAAATCCACAAAATAATATCTACAAAACCATGAATTCCTCTGTACCCAACCGTTCCATATTTCAACCCTTTGCGACCAAAGCGGGAAAGCCCTTCCTTGTAAAAGTTCGCCTACTCCCCGCTAGGTGGCGTTGTACACACTCTACAGAACCGCCGCGTCAGCGTGACTGTCCGCGTCGCTCGGCTCGTTAGGCCGACACTGCGCCCGTCACAGCCTTGACAGCACCTGACAGAGACATCGATAGCGGACCGCTTCGTTAGCCGGCCTCGGTTCATGAAACCTCTTTTCAACCTTACCAACTTATAATATGACCAAAAAACTGCCAGTGTCTCCGACGCGGGCCGCACGGCCGGCTTGTCGGTCCCATTGTTTACTGTATGCCAGGTGTTTGTGATCCACTGATAGCGGGATAGCTGTTCGACTGTTCAACTGGGTCCCAACTAGACATTTAAACGTAAAACCTAGGTTTTTGTAGGTAAAAATGGAACCGAATTATGTGGGAAAATACGTTATTATGAGGGGCGCTATATGGAACTTCATAAAATAAACAGCGAAACATATCCGTCCCAATTTCTCGTCCAATTTAAAATGTAATGGCGCCGCGGCACCAGGCAATAATGACGTCAAGCAGTCGCAATTTCGGATTCATAAGGAAGCGGGCAGGTGTCGCGCGGCATCCCGTATTCATGGCCCGATATATCATAGCGCGGCGCCGCGCCGTTAAAAAAAAAGAAAAAAAAGAAAAGCCCGGGAAAACCCGCCAAATGCCCCCGGTTTCCCGCCTTGACGTGCAATTATAAAGATAATAACGTTTTCACCTCGCCGGGCGTTTTATTTGTTCGCTTTTGATTTATAGCAGCAGCGGCCGCGCCGATCCCGCTCCGAGGGATCCGCTGCGCCGTGTGTTCATCTGCGTTTATGCATAACAAATCTACGCGTCATACACGACAGTACATACTCAACTCTTACAATATCGAATCATTCAATATAAGTTGGATAGCTACTTCGTCACAGCTGGTGTCTTTTTGACCATGAGTATTTAGAGGATCGGAGGACATTTGCGAATGCCAAAAAGAGTAGTGTCACCGCAACCCGAGGTTCCCACGATCGCCCCCGGGCCGTAGAACAAAAGGCGGTCGTCGCCGCGTAAACTATTTTGATTAGAATGGCACGCCCGCCGAAGCGCGCGCGACATTTCTCAACTTGTCGGCGGTGCTTTTTGCGCGGCATTCCTCGGCGCGCGGCTTGAAATCTTAATTCCGGACGCCTTTTTTCGGCGAAACCATAAACAAGGCCCGATTTATAGTGCCGTGCGAGTGACAATAATGATTTGCTCCGACAAGACGGATGGGTGTCCGCCGTGAATGGGATCATTATGTCGCGGCGTTATGACGGCACCGGCGGGAATTGATTTTTTCGCGCCAGCCCCGGGTGCTAATCATCCATCACCGCGCCCGAGTAACGCTACACCGGCGGGCGGACATTATCGTAAACAGCCCAGCATCGCCGACCGCCGACACCGGAGCCGCAGGAATTCGCGCGCAATCGCGACGCATTATCAGAATTTACACCCGGCAATAACGAATAACCTAATCCGCGGGTCAGTGCGCGCGTTTTTTCGAAAAAAGAACGCCCGCCGGCCGTCAGCCGGGGCGGGAAAACAAAGCGTCGATCAAGCCCGCTCACTCTCACATAAATCAGACGGCCGCGAAAGAGACAGGTGCAAGGACGGCGCGGGCAGTCGATTTTACAAATGGGCGGAGCGCGGAGCGAGATGTCGACATGCTGCAAACAAAAGAGAGAAAAGGAAGTAATGACGCGGTGCAAGGTGCACGCGGGGCGCGGGGGGAGGCGGGAAAATCTGAAGAAAAAGCTGCAAGTGGGCACCGACGCGGGCATAAGTAGGTACTACTACCGTCCCGAGTTAATGTATTTGTAATTACAGTCGGGCAGCGCCGCTTATTATTTATGTAAGGCGGCGATCGCACCGCTTAACTTAATAACAAGGCGCGCGTGCTTTATTTGAAAATTTAAATCGTAATCAGGGATTTTGTAATAGAGTTCGTGAGTACGCCGGCGCGACGCGGCCCGATCGTACTTGAGCGTTTAACCTGTCACAAACCTGATTTCCTGGCGGATCATACGAGCATTATGTGCCCACGTTCGTGACCGTTATAACTTGAATGTGGAACGTACCTAATGTAAGAAACTTTGCCACATTTTTCTCTAAGTAGACAGACGCCTACCATCGACTTACCAACTGTAATTTTCAACACAATAAATTTCCAAATTTTTCAGTTTTCTGCAACACCAGACACAAATTAATGTAAAGAGCCTTTACAAATCCAAAACAGGCAAATTAGCTGGACAATAGACACCAAAATTTCCGGTTCCCATGGCTTCCAACTTTCCAAAAAACGACTATCCAAAACCAATCCACGCACCTACCTATTACAACAGAAAAACGGAGTTACCCGTGTTTCACACACCAAATCGCATTATAATAATGGCCACAATCACAATGCAATGATAATAATAATAATTGAATGGGCGTGTAATTTAAAATTACACAAAATAAGCGAATTATCCAGCGTCGCGACATCTGAGCACGCTCAATAGAATTGGCCATAGTTGGGCCATAGTTGCGGTTAAATTGGGCAATTAAATCATTTGGGCCAATTTATGGCTCACCGCTGACGGGCCGTGACGGGCATGAGGACGGCGGCAGTTGCTGCCACGCTGACGTGACATTGCTTGTGTGCGTAGAGATAGGTACTTAGTACGGCTGTGGGGGCATTGTTCGAGAATTTCTTGGGGAGGTATTTGTGAGACTTTGGAGTAAATATTCTATCCAGAAATGCATCCGAAATGAAGTAAAATTGTATAGGTCATATTATGCTGTAGTGTTAGGACGTAATTAAAACGCGTAAAGAATAAATTTAACAAGGATATCGCTTTTGCTATTACACAGAATAGGGTGGAAAACGCCAAAACGGAGTGTTAGTCGACTAGGGTCTTGACCTCTTTACAAGGTTACAAGTCATCGTCAAACGTCAAATTAGGCAATCAGCCATGCATACAGCTGGACCAGATCACGTCTTTGATATCGTCCATGACAGTGTCAAATTGAGTAATAATTCGATATTTATCTAATTATAGCTTGTTACTGCGGATGCGAGTTTGTGAATGCAATTGGAAATTCATCAGCAATGTTGGTCATCGAGATAAGCGACACTTAAGTAATACCCTTGGCATTGCAAAAGTCAAGGGGTTGTGATCATTCACTCGTTGCTCGTTTAAGATATGACTTAAAACGACTAGGAAAGTCCACTAGGTGGCGTTACTGGTGCGTGTGCTCTCTATGGAAAACGAAAAACCAGGTGCTTTCGTTGTCAAAATTATCAAACGCTGAAAATTCATAGTTAGATTTAGGTGATTAAACGACGTTTTGAGTGGCAAGATCTTACTCGTTGGTGGCACCCACAGGTAATATACGGTAATAACATCGTGATGAAACCTGCATATTCAGGCAATTGAATGTGTAACCATGATCAAATCTGGTCAGGTTCCCCTGGTAGCAGGGTCTCGGAGGTCAGATGGCAGTCTCTCCACTATAATTACCTCATCTGCCAACTCCCGAATCATGATCAAGGCGGACCCCAGGCCCTCGCTCGCGAGAGCACAACGCCAAGATGACAATTGTGCCTCGGGCATTACACTTAAAAACACCGTCATATAGAACAAAAACAAAGCAACACCGCTCCAAAGCTCGCAAACCCCAGATCGATTGCAACTCAACGACAATGCCATAAGCATTTAATAAGCGCCCAATCTCGCAATTAGCGCCCCTCCGTGACCCCAAGTGGCCCAGGGAACCGGCATATGTTCGCAATTTGCAGTTTTATATCAGCGCCATCGGTCGGCCTAAATTATCGGTTGCTTTGATTCCGAGAACGGCTGCGATGTGGTTACACGTGGACGTGGCATACCGGTGGTTTTATTCTAATCCACCTGATGGTATGTGGTAACTATCGCCCATAATCTACGATTCATGCATTTAGGTAGTAGGTAACAAAAATATAGAACCGCAGGTGCGTTGTCCCTGTGAGGACTAAGATGGAATGCCCCATGCCTGTAATTTCGCTGATTCATTATATCGGCCGAAAGACGCACTACTGAGCATAAGCCTCCTCGGCAAAGGCCTAGACACAGGCAGGTCCTGTGCCTTTCGCATCTAACTGGTACCTGCGATCTCTATCAGGTCGTCGGTCCACCTTGTGGAAGACCTACTCAAACTCCCGTACCTATGATTAGAAATTAGGAAAATACTCATAAATAAAGATGTATGTTAAATATTTCTATCCAAATGAATTATGGATCGTCTTGTCATTTGCTCTTCTTGGGATTTCGCGGAAGAAACCTTCACAACACGATTGACAAGAAACCTAGTCTGAATAATGAAGTCATCTGGGTGTATCAACTGTATATCAAACTGTGTATCAATGTACTTCTGCTGCTAAGCGATGTATCTACCATTATACGTCTTACTACTACTCGAAAAGGTAGTAAAGTTGCAGAGTAATAAGCCTATTTTGACTTGTACCTATCAATCTGTCGCGCATAATAAAAAATTAATTTTATGTCGCGGACACAAGGATGTGATGAGGCCTGTCAAAATTTCTCTACGAATTTCTCTAGCCGCTATGAAACTTTCAAGATGCTTCGACAACGCACCATCGAGTTTGAGTTTTGGTTTCAAATTTAAACAATGAAGTAATTTTTTCGTTTTTGTTTTTTGAAATGTGAATCTAGCAAATGTAGTCTTTCTAAATATCTTCCTAAATATTCGAAGCTTAGATTTTGTTTTTCTGAAACCATAAGCCCAATATAAGGACTATGGGGCTAGTGTTGTGCAAAATAATAAACATTAGTCACCTTCCAATCTTCACAGTTGGAAGTTTATCAAATTACTGTTTTGCAACAACGCAGTGGCGTGTCATCGGCTCTGGCGAAATTGCTTGTTCAATAATTCAGGCGGAATCATGCTGGCCAGTTAATGGAGGCGTAATTTTAGTATTATAAACCTCTTTGGTGAGTCGATAATGCTGGCCAGTTACAAACTGTTGTTTAGCTGTTCCCGGTTCGAAGTTCAAATCGGTTCCCGCGTTTTCTAGTAATAGACGCGCCAGTTGATTGCATGGTGTGAATCGCATAGGGTGGTTGGAAATCGTTCGATTCTCCTTCATATTAAGTTAATATTATTAACAGGTAATTTGCAAGATAGTTATTTTTTGTGATTACTGCCGTGGTGTACTTCCTTTTATTTTCTTTCGTTCTTGGTATGAGTTCTAATGATTTTCAAGAAATTAACGCACGAAGCTGTTTTTTTTTTTGGCAGAATTTATAGTCTGGCAAGAAAGTCGTGTAAAGGAACTATTTATTCTTGGAATATTCGTTACTGTCAAATTACGGCACTTCAGCCGTCAAGCTGTCAAGTGGCGCCTTCAAATTTTCTTGTCAGTCTCTACGTCTATCGATTTATTATAACTTTATGCAAATTAGACTGTGATTTAATTATTGTTTTGTTTCTTTACAGGTAAGTACGAGTTACACCTTAAAAGTGATATTACAGCACCATTTCTGAATCAGGTGTCGGTAAGTATTTTGTTGTATTAACGTCTCATATGGAACAAATTTATTTGCTTTGATGTGTTGTTTATATAGGTATGCTCAGTATCGCAGTTGAAACAAGAAATTAGATAGTCTCTCACAATATTGTATTGATTTGATACGTAAATTTACGTAAACCGGAGAAAAATAAAAATGTATATACATTTTAGTATAAAAGAGTTCAACGCGTCCCTTTTGTCTCTGAGAAACTCGATTTAATATAAACGTTTAATACTTAGATAATCTTTTAAATTAAAATTTAATTACCTCAAAATGCCTTACTATTTACCACTTTACCATTTTATGGACTACGACGCATATACCTGTACGTAGTATTTTTTTTCGCTGTGCATATACACAGACACAAGCTATAAAACACGAGCCAATCGATCAAATCCAATGTTACTTCAGAATAAAGACAACAGTTCACAACACAGCTAGACATACAACATAAACTTGTCCTGTCTACGTCCAAAGAGATCGATCAGTTTGTCTATGGCAAGTGTCTAATATAGCCGCTGTAACTGTCAGTTTAGTTCTGATCGGTTGACAGGTGGAGGAAAATGTACTTATTTGGATCATAGTGAATGTGGCGGAAAAACTAACTAACGTATCACCATTGTGAAAATTGAAAACTGACGTCTTGAGAAAAGACTTAACGCCCTGCGCACTTTTTATCAATAGTGAAACGGCTTCAGATAGACAGCATGATCATTCGGCTGCCTAGCTAAAGAATGACAAATCATTTTAAGTAGATATCTTATATGATTCAGTAGAAAAAGACATACATAATTAATCGACTCTACGCCTTTTCTCCGTTTCGATAATATTAAAACTGTTCAACTGAAGAAGAGTTTTGTCGCTGTCAAACATAACGGTTTAAAAAGGTTAAAAGTTCACGGAAAAAAAATCAAGATTTACTGTGAATTTTATGATTACAAAGAGGTCATAACACACATCATTAGGAGTGCTTAATGGATAATCTATCTCTAGAATCGTGTAGCTTACCGAAAACAGCAGCACAAGCCTTTTTAGAAATAATCAACGAGATTTATTGCTACGAAATACAAATACTGTAATATTGAATAGGTATTAAGCACTGTCAATAACCAAAATTGATGCTGGCCACAAGAGACCACATTCATAAAGAGACATTTGATTCCCTTTGATTCGAATTTCAAATTTACGCGTCCTACTCGGGGTCAAGTCTTTTTACTTTTTTCTGTTTTGTTTCTTTTCTTTTTTTTTTTAATTCCGACTCATCGTTTTTTCGAGGCCCGGCTTAAACTGATGTGATCTCTCGGACGTTGTGTTGCATGCCGCGCATATTTGAGGTTATTTTTCTCCCGATACGTGTACCTTTTTTTTTCTTAGCTCAGCGGCGAGATATAAATTTGATTGTGGTGCATGTAAGGTCGATCGGGTGCCCGCTTGTAAGTGGCTACAACCGCCCGGTGAGAAATACACGAGCTGCCTCGTAAAGTGAGTAGGGAATGGGTTGGGTTTTTAGCGTGAGGCGAACGAGTTCAACGCCGGCAACAGGCCCTGTTAGGGTGCCTCCTACAGGTTACATCATGTAGTTGTACACTTGGAGTCCTAGTCCGTTTTGGTTGGGATTTTTGCTATTGGTAGGCAAAACGCCCTAACCGCCGACTTAACCATTTACCTAAGTAATACATTAGACATGACACGTGAATGACACGTGATTGGCAGGAAGAGACCACAGGGTTTTCTTAATAATCTCTAGCTCAGCGGTCGGATTGGAGAACGCCTTTGTTACAGTTTAATAACCAAATTATGATAACTAGTTACGTAAACGGAACCATGATTCCCCATACCCCGGTATTGAAAACGGCGAACAGCAAAATGCTGCAGACCAATTTGCGATCCACAGAGTCTAGGTCCTGGCCTAAAATTAGCAACGAAGAATGCTGCAGACCGTTTCACAGTCTGGAGTCACCAAATCCTAGAAGACAACAGCAACCTTCTAGGACACCTGCAAGCGCAGTCTTTACCAATAGCCGTCCGTTATCCTAGCTTCCCAAACAAATCGCCTGAATTAAATTCACGTCACGCAGTTAGGGCCGTTGTAGATCCGTGCGCGCGTCACACGTCCAGCGTACAATGCCGCCGGCTGCGTTATTGTCCAACAATGCGTGAAATTCTCTGACAAACGATGACAGCCGCCCGCCAGCGCGCGGCGGCGACCTCCAGCAATTTATGATATCCTATTACAAGATTTAATGACACTAAACGTCGCGCCGGCCGCTTCCGACGTCCGAAAGCTCCCAGCGATCCGGAATACGCTAGCGGGAAAGCCGGGAAAGGCGGGAAAAATTACCATATCCCACCATGCAAACAGTTGCCGACAATCTTCCCGTTGTCAGCCGGCGTCCGAGCCGGCAGCGCCAAATATTTGCGCGAATCTCATAAATTCAGCGGCGCCGTCCCACCAGGATAACATACATAATGCGCGCTCCACGGATCGGTAAACATATTGTAATGGAAAACGCCGTCATTGTTTACACTTTACGATGTCCTCGGTGTCGAAACTGACGCGTAGGGAGCGCAGGGAGCGTGATTGTTTCCAGCGATGTTACGCGGCGATGTACCATCATCCCGTTGTAAGCGAGTGGTACAGAGTTCGATCCCCATTGCCACTATGTACCAATGACTTCAAGAGTTATGTACATTAGTACTTGTAAGGTGAGGGAATACATCGTGAAGAAACCCGCACCAGACGACTGAAAGTGTAACGATCCAATCTGTTCAGGTCCCCTTAACAAGATCGCGGAGATCAGGCGGCAGTCGCACTGCTGAAATTACCTGATCTACCAAGTCCTTGAACACGAAGATGGATCCCGGGCCACTGGTATACCAACGCCAAGATGATTATTTTATCCTATCGGGGGATGGAGGCTCCATAAACAATCAGCTCAGCCCAGCCCACCGTAGGCACGCTCACGGCGGAGCACGCGCCCCACGTACCGCATAACTCGGCCTAATCCCGCTCCCGAGTAACGCTAAAATATTCGGAATCCGTCAAAACCGTAAATCGCGAGCGGGGCGCGGGGCGCGGGCGGTATTTACGGCGGGCCCACAGCCGCAGATAGCCCGAATTAAACTTGAATTTAAAACCATTTTATATTAGCTAAGCTAGCTTAGATCGCGCGCCGCCGCCGCGCGCGCGAGATAAGAGAATTGGCCTGTCAGGCGCCGGATGATATATTTGACCAACATTTCCATACGCCCCCCGCCGCCCGCTACCCTCGCACCCCTCACCCCTATTTTCATTTTGTACGTGTCGGCTCCGTCGCGTATCTATAATGTATCCTTTCTGTTTAGGAGTTACATTGAATAAAAAACTGGCGTAGGTGAGAAGGGGCGTTTATATTTAATAGAGTACATTCTGTGCTGTCAAACGGTGACAAAGGTCTTGTTGCGCGCTTTTTGCCGCGGCCCGCGCTGCCTTTGCTTGCCAATTTGTTACGGGCGCCTGGCTGCGCCTGCGACGCCAAACGGTAATGGGTCAAAGTGTTTCTCAATTGGAATACATGTACACAGACGAATAAACTGTGTTACGCTGTAGTGGATGTCCTACGGCTGAAATGAGATTTAATAAAATCGTAATGTTGGCCTAAATGTCCCGGTTGTGCTCTCGCGCACGAGGGCCCGGGGTCCGCCTTGATCATGATCCAGGATAATTACAATGGAGCGACTACCATCTGACCTCAGTGACCCTGCTTCTAACGGAACCTGACCAGATTGGATCATGGTTACGATTTCAAATGAGTCTCAATAATGCAAACAAAAATCGGAAGATATTCTCTTTCAAAATTATATTTCTGTCTCCAACACTATGCGTACATATCATTGTTATTATAGTTTAGATCTAGGTTTATGAATCTAATCAACAATATTATTTTGTTTATAATCCATATTGATTCCACCGAAATCTTGTTGTACGTATACCTACCAAAATCCATTACACATCAAACGCATTCAGCTTGCCAACTCCATGGATCGTTCCCTCCCTCTGTGTAATGTAGCCTGCATCCGCCCTGCAACCCCTTCAACCCTTCGGAAGGAAGGAATAAGAGTGTAGTACAAATTATTAAAATCACGTCGAGATGCGTAATGGCTGAAGTAGAATAAGCTCTATTTAGGATTTATGCACTCGTGGTTAGGCATTGCTTGTATAAACCATTCTAGATATTTAGATTCGGATACTCGGAAGTATGATGGACTTTTAAAGCTTTCATGAACTATTTCAGTTTTCGCGACAGTATTTTATTAACAGTGATAATCATCATCACCATATCAGCCGAAAGACGCCCACTGCTGGGCATAGACCTCCCCCAGAGATCTCTACAAAGGCCGGTCCTGTGCTTTCCGCATCCAGCTGGTACCTAGGATCTGCGAATACTAATAATAATAAGTATTATTAAATTAATTGATATAGTATCTCCTGTAGAATCGCCATTTCGTTAGCTACATATTTTATTAAAAAGCTACTATTTCCATGCTCCCTTAACTCGCCTGCCAAGCGAATTAATTAAAAAAGCGATTATGGCAAATCAGTCCACCAACATGCAGCAGACTCGAGTTCACGGCAGTTTCGCTCGAATGAAGAAAAATTTCCATTCATTCCCATTGAGAAAATGAAAAAAAACTCCGTTTTGTATTAGTCTCAAAGACAACATAAAAACCGAAGCAAGACGCTGTCCTACTTACTATTTTAAAATAAGGCCTAAAACAAGAATGTAAATTGGTCTGTTTCTATATTCCAAACAAAACCGCCCCCACATATCACCAAGAAGACCCAATGTAATTTCCATCTCAACGGAACGAAGAAAACAGAAATGAAAAAAAAAAGAACGGGAAATTCGGCCAGTGCAAACTCCACATAAATTTTCACCGGTCGTGCGAAACCTCCTTTGTTTGGATGGCGTGCTGGCTGGCTATAAC
This sequence comes from Blastobasis adustella, assembly GCA_907269095.1. Classification (NCBI taxonomy): domain Eukaryota; kingdom Metazoa; phylum Arthropoda; class Insecta; order Lepidoptera; family Blastobasidae; genus Blastobasis; species Blastobasis adustella. The sequence goes on along the minus strand of OU026136.1, from coordinate 1,398,120 downwards.
TCACTCGCTCGCACTTGACTGATCCCATTGTGCTAGACAGTGACAGACATAATCATAGGCTATCGGCGTCTTAAGGATGTGTAAGACGCAAGTCCGTTAGGTCATTGGTTCAACTGAGCTCCCACAAGCTCCTTTGCAACGTAGAGCCTTTTTTATTGTACGATTTCCTAGGATTGCAATTGGTTATACGTTTTGGTTAGGTTAGTTAGTTTTTTTATAACATGATCAGTCCTAAGTAATACCTATACCTACAGAAATTATAAAACTTTTTTTAGCTAAACGGTGGGCAAACAGGCAAGCGGGCCATCAGATGGAAACAACTTTCTTTTACTTTTTTTCTGTAGGTGGAATGTGAATATCAAAATTTGTCCTGTGTCACCATAGCACTTCATGTTGCCTTGGGTATAATGTGATGTGAAAATTTAATGAAATGTAGTAAACCGTATGAAATAACTTAGGGAAACTAGGTACCAATTTTTTGTAGGTACTAGTTAGGTACGTAGTTTGGACTTTGTCTCGTACGGTCAGCTAGCTAAGAAAGGTAATGCTCGTTGGTTATTACTTAGTACAGCCAAGGGGTTAACTTTCTTTGCAGCTGAATCTACTACATAATAGTTTAACTTGCTAAATTCAATATTGTAACTATCATAGACGACTATAGCAAAATAATAAATATTCATAAATATCGTTACATTATATTTTACACCGTTTTAAATCATGTAGTCCGGGAGCTGTACCTAACAACGATGACGTCGACTGAAGCGCAGTGCAGTAAAAACGGTTGATTGCACCCCCCACCCCCGCTGCACCCCCGTTACCGAACCAGGCACCCGCGCTTGCCAAATTTTTAATTATTCAAACGAAACCAAAACACTTATGAATAATAACCCGAGCTCTTAGACTATGCTGGCGGATATCGTAGTATAAATTTCAGAATGTAATATTTTATAGGCTAGAGAAAACCCTCATCAACTACGATTTTTACTATAATACCTACTTACACAGAAACCTAAATAAACCTTGATAGAATTTTATCTACATTCCGCACTTAGCACGTGGCCCGTCTTGTTGATCAAATAAGCACTAGATTCTGCACGTTCAGCACGTGCTCATACGTTGTTGACTAATTACAAGCGCTGGCTGTATGTAACGATTTCAAAGAATTCGATAGAAAAAAGAAAAATATTGAGTTTCACATTTTCTGTGTTCCTAAAATACAGGCAACATAGAGGCAATTTAAAGGGCAAAACCGTCTTGCTAAGCATTTCCCTCGACATAGGCGTTCCTACGTCGATTCCTTTGACAGCTTCACTTGTAACCTCTTAAAACCGCCACAATACACGCCATTGGCCAAAAACCGTACACCGAAGCCAGCACCATCGATTGGATTAAAATTTATTCCCATTGGAGTTTTCCCGGGGAAATCCTTTTTGGATCGCCGTCTTATCCGGGGACATAAATCTCCCATTGTGCGGCCCGCGACGCCGGCTAATGCACCGGGGCCATTATGTGCCGGTTGGACGGCGACCGACGGCGACCGACGGCGACACGACACGACATCGGGTCGTGGGGTGTGAAGGTCGCCGTTGAAATTTTTGTATTCAGAAACGTCTCACAGTACGCGCTAACGCACAGGGTTCCAACTGACGATACTTGAATTGAGTGGCGATCGACACTAATCATCCGCCAAAATGAACAAAATTTACCAGCCCAGTCATAAATGAATATAAATATGCTTCGACAATTCACACAGCGCCATCTAGCCCCAAAGTAAGCAAAGCTTGTGTTATGGGTGCTGGATAACTGATAAACTACTTGTATATTTTTAAATACATACTTATTATACATATTTTATAACACCCAGGCCCGTTACAGAAATTAAAATTCACCTATTTATTTTCCCGGCCGGGAATCGAACCTGGGACCTCTGCGTGGCCGCCGTAATAGAGCCTTATTTAACGTAGTGCGTTCACTTAGCTGGCCAGCATTGTGAGAACGCACAGCAAAGCTACTATACATGGACAAGTAGGTATTGTTTATGGATATGAGTGTAAGTTAAGATTATATATTGCTAATTGGGTTGCTATTGAAACAAAATAAAAAATAAACCGTCCAAGTCCTACCCAGTAATACGTGTTCACCTTTAGTTCAACGGAGTACAAATATCAATCACATCAAATTGAATAAAAGAAATTATCAATCTTCCAAAGTACTACACAGAATTCCCTTCAAAGTATCAATATCTCGACAAAACAAACAGTGCGCTCACGAAATATTGTACAATACTTACGTACAGTTTATTCCTCTTTCTTTCTTTTTCTTTTATTTTTCTTTTGTAGCGATCAGATTGTCCGGGTCTATTAAAACTTCGTGCGACTTGACGTGCCTTTAAATTCAAACGGTAAGCCATCTGATAAAGTTGGGACGAAAAAAAAAGAAAATAAAAGAAAAAAGTTGAACGCAGACTGACTTTATCTATGGCCCGTTAATACCCCAATTAAATTTAAAAAAACATGAGTGACGTTTCGTTGTACGTCAAATCCTGTTTGACATTATCTCGCGCTAGGTGACGTCCAAGATTTCCTAAATTACTTCTTTGTTTTTAAACTGGCATTAACCTACAAAACAAATAACGTTATTTGTACACTTATCTATAAAACAATCATTTATACTAAGTAGGTGTAAAGAGTGTAAGTGGTCAATTAGGATCGTAATCAATCTCTTTACAACCAAATAGGTATCGAATATATTTATTTTTTTGTCACTGGCAGGTTTTAAAGAGTTCTTCTCGAAGCGAGGTCTCGTTCGAAAATTTAAACTATTTAGAAAAATGGCCAGCGCTATTGTTGGTGCCTTCCAGATTTAAATAAATTGGACATAACGGCAGTTAAACTCGGAACACGGAATCCATTAGAGATGTATTTTTAAAAGCCCGATTCGCGCCATCGATCTTGGAGGTATCGCGGTGAATGGTCGTTGATCTCTACCCACGCAGCTGGATATGATCACTCTTTGTTAATCCGTTTTGTGTGTGGTATTTTACCTATCTTTAATGAGTATGTTCATTAAATTGTAATGTCTTGGGTTTTTTTCTGTAACTTACAGGTTACAGTTTTCAATAAAAAGAGTACCTTCATAATATAATATATTTTATTGACTCCAAGCTAACTTTTGAAGAAACCTTAGTTTTTATCATTTACAACATAGCATTTGTAGCTTTAGTCCATCATCATCATCCAGGCGGTTAATCCTGCTTTCAACTTGCTGCTCTTTTTTCTCCACTTTGTCAGATATTCGGCATCCTCACGTCGTAAGCCATTGGTTTTCGCAAGCTGTAGGCACACAGCGATATATAGCTCCATTCCTTACATAATCGCTACGCAACTACACGACTCGATTCCCACAGATTCAATAACAAACATTAGTAAAACACACTAATCTAGTTATAAACATGGCGTCACAAAACACAGTGCAATGTGACATGAAACTCGGCTTTCATAATTTAATTTAGTCATGGACACTGGAATCCATGGCGTTTCCGAAACAGTTTACGCGACATGGTCATGGTGTTCTACATTACTATGATAGGAATTACATGGCGTGCAGGTAATTATAGAATAGTGGAGTGAAGCGCATATTACAATTACATTACATGTACTTAATGACCACAGTTTTCTGTTGAGTTTAGAAAGCTGGATACCACCAGTCGTCACCATTACAAAAAAAATTTACCACTAAACAAGCATACGGTTCGTCTTATGGTAAGAGTACTGAGTAGTTTGCAATACTGTGGTATCACTCTCATGTAGGTACCCTATCCTATCAAAACCTTAGAACACCATGTTGTACCCAGCAGGGAAAACCTCATCAAACTAACTGTCAAAGTATACGAGTATAGTGCCCTGTATACTTCTTATTTATTAAAATACATCGATAAAAATAATAAAAATGTCCTGTACTCTAGCGCGCGAGGTCCGACGTCCGCCTTGACCATGATCTAGGATATGACAGATCAGGTAATTATAGTGGAGACACTGCCATCTGACCTCCGTGACCTTGCCACCAGGAGAACCTGACCAGATTGGATCATGGTTACACATTCAGTCGCCTGAATGTGCAGGTTTCGTCACCATGTTTTCCCTCACCGTAAGAGCATCGGTTAGTATTCGACTAGTGTACTACATAACTCAGAAAAGAGTCATTGCTACATGGCGGCAGTGGGATTCGAACCCGATACCTCTTGCTTACAAGTCTTATTAAATTACATAGATAAACTTAGCTTAAAAACAAAGTCACAACGAAAAATTGTTGTCAAAACAAAAACAGTGCTGTAATTTCTAAAGGCACTCACACACGCGCTTTCTTTTCACGCCAACGCCGTCCAATGATTAATGTTCGTTCCGTCTGTCCGTCTGTCAAGTCATAGTGTTCATAGCTATGGGAACCAATCATTAACAAGCTTTTAGTCCTATCTCTTAATTGGTGACCTGTAATTACTTTCAAGACTATGGAGGTTCTCGATAATTCATGTCAGAGGTTAAGCTTGCGAGACGTTTCCGAGTTGTACCGTTTGCTGATGAAAGACTCGGATTTGTATGTAAATTGTTGTGAGTGGGGCAACTGTAAAAGAAATCTAAGTCTACGGTCATACTTCTTCGATAAACTAGCAGACAGAAAACCGTCGGAAAACCCCGACCACGTTAACATATACTCAAGTATTGAACTACTAAACGGATTTGAATGAAACACCACACCAGCTAGAACGAAAGAATTTTCGAAATCGGTTCAGAGGTTTCGGAGATTATCTTCAATGTTGACATACAAAATGTTCCTAATAAGCATTGTTTTTTTTTTTTGGTTAGCCAGGTATTTGACCGCCAAATTAATTTTCTTGTTCAAGTAAACATTCAATATGTGTAAAAATTACCTCTGTATTTCATAATTATACATTGTTATGTTATTCAGTATATACACACCTAAGACCTAATATAAATCGATAAACAAAAAAAAAAAATTTTCAAATATCTGTGTATGGTGTACAAAATAATGGAAATGATAGAAAATACCATCACACGGGTAGCGAAGGGGGAACGACCCACCTACCCTTATTGTAAATGAGCGGTATTAGGAGAGTAAGCGACACCTGAGTACTTGCATTTAGGAATAATTGAATTGAGTAATTACATTTGTAATACCTACTTTCATTTCATTTTTACTTTCAACTTGCACTGTAATTTGCAAACGATTTTTCGACCATTTGTTGGTATCCGATTGAGCTGATAGTTTATACCCATGTAAGTTGGGTGACAATGCATTGAGTACCATGGAACTGGTCTGATGATGGAATCGGAAGGTCATAGAAACTAATGAAAGCAATCATGTAACTCCATCGTGTTTGTCTCTTTGGAATGGTCTTGGTGAGTAGGTATTGGTTGGTAGGTACCGCGCGATAAAAGCATGTTATGAAAAAATGTTTTTAATTTGAGAACTTATTTGCTTAGGTCAGAATCTCAGCCTAACACTGTTTAAACCAGTCTCAAAGCCCAAAGACCGTGCAGTGAGTGCGCGCATCTATAGTGATGGCAGCTTATTTTATACTGGTAAGGTTGGTTGATGTACTGACTGCTGTACAAATACAACAAACACAAGAAACCCATTTTCAAGGTTCAAATAACATTCATTTCAACGCTGCACAAGCGATATTAGAGGTTTACGTACAAAGTTTCTAAACGCCAGCTACCAGGGTTGCATAACAGCGAGGAGATTAATTCGCACAAAGAAGCAGCTACGCAAGACAGCGCGAAACAAAGAATCAACATTAAGTTCAAAAACAATAGCCTCCGAGGACCCAACAAAGGCTCTGGCGGGCTTACCCGAAAATTTACGTTTAAAAACAACGTAAATACCTAACCGGGATCCGTATCTATCCTATTTAGATATTAATCTAAACGAAAAAGCAAAAGCAATTCAAAATAGGCAACAAGCTAACAGAAGGGATGGGGCGGGTCGCTCTGTAATTGCCCATTTATCAAACTGGGAAGGGGTTAGGCTGGCCCTGCAGGATGCGGCTTAAACGTAACAAACAAACAAACGTATATTTGTGTGTGCAAGTACACTGTTTATAATAACAATGACGGTAACGTGGCCGCGTTCGTGAAATTGGTTCTGGATAAGGTTGCTTCGCGTATTCTTTTGATGCGTGTTTGGTGCGTGCGTCAATTCTCATGTACCTACTTATGGCTTGGAGTGGCCTGGGTATGGGTTGCTATGAATTTGTCCATGCGGAAGTGTCTGTCTGTCTTAAGTGGCTATTAGACAGATTTTGATGGAATAAGTAAGTTACTTTTCTAACATTTATGGTTTCATTTATTTTGACACAGAAAATCTGATTTTGTGGAATAAGAAATGTACATAACTTTTACCAAAATGTGATAGATTTCATCCAAAAGTGTTCTACACTTAAGCTATCCATAACTTAGATAAACAATGAACTACAACAATTACGATTATATTTCGCACGTAGAAAAAAAAAGTATTCAACATACCTACACAACATCACGTTACCCGTTAAATTGTGGGTAGTTATACATTTCCATCGCCAGCTTTCTTTGTTCCGCCCCGCCCGCCCCCGCACCCCGTCGCAAATAAACTACGCACGGAACGGGAACGGTCCCCGTAATTAGAAACCATAATTTAATCCCAAACAAAATTAATCTAATATCCAATACAAACGAAATTTTCGCCAAGTAAACCCAACCTAAATACACAGGTGGGCAGCCCGCCCGACTTCGGATAAACCTCCATAAAACTGATTAGGCTCCGGTTTTAAATTCAACATTTCGGTAATGAAACTTTCTTATCAGCAGCCTCCTTGTTTTGAGTTATGACCCTGGCTTTATTTAGAGACGGCCCCCTACTACTTGTTATGTTCTCCGCGTTAATTACTTATTTTCGCTCTGCGGAGAGCTTTCGTCCAAAACTCAGGACGTCCAAAAATATTTTCTGCGGACAGCAAGCAAACTCGTCATCATCTTGGTGTCAATGTCCTGGTTGTGCTCTCGCGGGCCTGGGGTACGCTTTCACCATGATCCAGGATTTGGTAGATCAGGTTACTGCAGTGTAGCGACTGTCATCTGACCTCGGTGACCTGTTGAAAGGAGAACCTGACTCGATTGGATCATGGTTACACATTCAGTCGCCCGAATGTGCAGGTTTCATTACGATGTTTATTTTTCCTTTACCAGCATCGGTTAGTGTTCAACTGTGATTATGCAATCTCTGAAAAATGAGGTCTGAAAGTTCATATTTCAAAAAAGTCATTGCTACATGGCGGCACATCGAACTCGGTAGGTACATCTCGCTTACGAATTGGACACCTTAACCATTGGGCCACGCGATTCAAAAACTGAGAATAACCCAAAAACATTTCACCTCAGACAACAAACTCCAGAACCTAAATACCGATTTGAGGTCGAAACGTGTCCGACGTGATTCATTCGCCTCAGCAGTACACCAACAAATAATCTTACTTTCATGAGTTATTCCTGGTGAATAAGTAAACAGCGAGCGGCTTATCAAATAAACATAAAGCTCGGTTTACGACGAACATAACCGTAGCATAACAGTCTGAGAGACAACAATTAGTCACCCCAGCCCGCCTGGTGATTGTCAAAGGGCAAAATCCGTCTGTGACAATCCACCCGTGTATAATTTAAGCCTTTGTCTGTGGTGTTGTGATCGGAAAAGTTAACTTGTAATCTCTATGGTTACGCACTCCTTTGTCGCTGGCTGGTGGGGAGCGATTTGAATTTGGAAAATGTGAACCGCGTAATTGTTGCTCGCCCAATCGGAAGCGGCTGGAGTGTACTTGCATTTTAATTTTTCAAATCTGGAAGGGCTGGCTAATTAAGCCATCTAATCGTTCCTAACCTCATTAATAGAACAATAAAATTAAAACGGTCCCAATTAAAGCGGAATTTTATTACACAATCCGAGCATTGAAACCGTGTGTACTACAAGCCGTAAACTTTTAAACACCTACCAAAATGATAATTAAGACAATTTAGACACAAACAAAACGCATTTTTACTTCTTAATAACATCTGAGGTGTAAAAACCGGAATAACAAGATGCGTAATAAAAATAAAAAGGCGATGTGTCTAGCTAATGGATGCTCTCGTATTTCTTTGTGCTTTCTGAGAAATATGATAAGAGAGGTGGTACAAAATGGCGGATGGACGGCGCGTCGGGCGCGATCTCGCCGCATCTCTATGCAAATAATGTCTCTTAATTGCCGTAAATATCTTTACTACGATCTGTAGTACTGGCTTGCATTTCTTTTGAAACAATTATGTTAACGACCGCTTGTGGGCGATAAGTTACAATTAAACGTGAATTTAAACCGAGGTTAACGGCCCCGGTGGTGATAGAGGCCCGGGCCGGTGGCAATGGCGGTAATCCTTTCGGATTTCTGAAATCTGCATGTGATGGCGTGTCTATAAGGGTCAAATTCGTTAGGCTTTGTAGCTTGCGGCTGGGCCGAATGTTATTGCGTATAATTTAGATGTCTGCTTATGAAGGATATCGTTACTTAATAGATAATTATGGAATGTGTGTGGTATTTTATAGCAAAGGAAGAATAAAGAGTAGATTCGTTATTTTCGTTATACTGATCCGAAGAGCGCAGTCGAAAGAGTTGTAAATTCATATTCAAATTACGGACAGACTCAAGCGAGTGACGGGCTTTCAAAGTAGCCTTATCCGAAAATTTACCCACCCTACTCACAATCTTGTTCTCAGTACACACATGGTCCCAAACCAGCGCCTCCATACTCAGCCATCTCCAAGTGAGGCGACCTTATGCCCCGCAGCGATATCCACCGGCAGCCATCTTGCGGCAGACGTCATAATGCCCGGGATCCCGCGTAATCCCGCGCCGGGACTCAGACGCATAATTTCACTTATAAATTCAGCTGCGTCTCGCGATTGCGGCGCACTGGGAGAGGTCTTATGGGACACCGTACTGGATTGGCGGTTAGACTAGCTAAGTAAATGAACGTAGACAACTCTTTAGACCAACATTAAATCCTTATAAATTTGATCACAAACAAATAAAAATGTCTGACAAGACAAACCTATTTTAAATAATATTATAGAGTTATGTGACAGTTTGTCTAAACATAATTATGCAAAAACGGCTGAATGGATTTAGTTGAAATTTGACATACTTAAATTTATTGGCTGGAGCAAAATTGCATGTAGTCCCTGGCAGATTCACGGCTTACATGGATTTTAGGCGGACGAAGTCACGGGTAAAAGCTTGTACGTACTTCTAGGTAAATATATCTTGTCTTACGTAGAATTTCGAGACTGGAACATTGGGTAATGTATTGGTTTGTACAACCAGTCTCCTGGATAAAGTCCACCACCAATGCTTAGCTCATCTATAAAACCTTGGGGTCTTCAAGTCAGGACATATCTTCTTGGCAAGCATGCTACAAATTCGACCTTATTGTCGATCCGAGAGATGAGGTCAAACGTAATCCTATTACCAAAAAAATCACAAAAAACGTCCAAAAAAGGAGACAAAATCGTCGCCAACGCCTCCAGCCCGCCTCCCACACCCCACCCAGCCCTACCGGACGCATACGTACCGTCCGGTATTAGAGAGACGTTCGAATTAATACGGCGGCGGCGCGCGCGCACCTGCGGCCCGCCCGCTTCTTTCCTGCAAAATTAACTCGCTGTACTTGGCAACAATGGCGGGCGCAGGGCCGGAGCTAGGCGGGTGGGGGGGGGGGGCTGACATGAAATATAATATAATTATACTTTTTCCTGCGCTACCACCAAAAGACCCCAATCGCGCCGTGACATGGAATGTAAAGTATTACTGATTGATTTGTTAATTAGACAAATATTACAAAACTGCTATATCCAGGTTTGTGTAAGGACCAGCGTCTATCGTGTGTGTGTGGTGTAGCAAAGTAAAAAAGTTGTAGATAAGTTCTGACCTATTTGTTTCAAATAAGCGTGCAGACGCGTATACAACAGGTTTGTTTGTAAAATGTAGAGATTTTTCGATCTCTGGAGTGCATTGTTGAGTCACACAAGTGAAACACACGTCCAGTTTAGATCAGAACCTCGTCACAATTATGCATTTATAGTTCCATTTCAAATTCCAGCGAATACGGTGTGTCTCTTAACATTAAGCAATGAGGGCGGTCAGAAAACTTGAAAAATTTTAAAATTAGGCGCCTGCCTTCAACCGTCCCTGTACACAGCTCGACAAACTTTTGCACTGTTATTTTTTCCGACTGCGGTGGCTATATTTCAAACTGTCATACTTAATCTCTTTATCAAACTTTGTTAAATGCTAGAAGTGCACCCGTCTGCCTTGTGGAGTTCTCATCTGCCCTCTAATTGCGTTCGCTATTCGCCAAACTTTCGCAATGTTATTAAAAACTTTTTCCTCTTTGCCTACTTGCTCACTTTGTTTATTCGTGCGCTAAAATATTTGTTAACTGGCTCAGTTAGCCCTTTAGACATAGACATAGACATAGACATTATTTATTTTGACATCACAATACTCATAATACAAAACTCATTGAGTAAGTTACATTTGTATATCCAAATTTAACATATATATATACTTTAGGTTGTTGTGTCTAAAATTGTACATGGAAATAAGATGGTTTTATGGGGGGCCACTGTCACGAATGTATGAAGCGATAAACATACGATTTACTTTACTTTATATTTATTATGTACATCAGTCATATGTACTGGATGCGATCTGAGTTCGCGAAATATGCGAGCATATGCGAAAAGGATATCGAGCGCTTCAACAAAGTATATACTCTTCATAAAGTTGAAGAGCCGCGTCATGAAGAGGGCAGGGCCCATATCCTAAAACGCAAGACAAATATAATAATAATTCAAATCGCAATAAATTACATAATAATTAATTAAATAGGCCAGCTATAGCGTTCGTGTAATTAAAATGAAAATCCGACTGTTTATTCAGCGAATCCGGCGCCGCTCCAGAGCAGCGGGGCCTAGGCGCGAATAATTTATATTTAATTTAAACAAGACGACATTGGTATTCGGAATACGAGTGCGTAATTAAAATTCCCGCCGCGGTGCCCCCCGTGCCCCCCGTGCCCCCGCCCCGCGCCGCGCCCGGCGACAGTTTTCGCGCCAATTTCAACGCGCCCGGAAATTAATTGTGACAGGAAGACGCCGCGGTCACATCCGGCCGCGTTCAGTTGTTGCATACAGTTGCATTATCGGAGCGTTCGTTCGGTGTTCATAATTTTACAATAATTGTTTTTCATGTTGGATGTAGGAACGCTAATATAAGTAGAGTCCCTTTTAAAATTTCATAAATAAAAACTACTTTTGTACGAACATACCTTGACGCGTGGCCAAAAAAGGAGACGCCCCTGTTAAATGCTTGGTATTACTGTCATTTTACTCCATCAAGATAAAAAAAAATGGTTAGTTGGTTATCATTGACATATAGCATTAGTTCTATAAACTAAAATAACAAGAAAAACTAAAATAAAACCGAAATTAATTACCCATCATACCTGCATACAATTTCGAGCGCCTAATGTCGTGTTGAAAGTCGCAATAAAAACAACTTTTCCATTAAAAATGTTAGCTTCAGAGACTGATTAATGACAATCGATTAGTTAAATAGCATCAGTTGTCACAGAAACAGGTTAGTCATCTATGTAACTGAGACGCTGAATATTTGCCTCGTTAAAAACCTTATAAAATGGCCACAGCAATTAATAAGCGTCAAATAAAACATTTAATTAAATAGGTTGGCCATATAATCGTCATAATCCGTTGAGGAGGCGTTTGCTTATCTCATTCGAGATTCGGCTGCGAAGTCATCATTTCTAAATGTGCAGCTCCAGCTGTGGGAACTTTAGCTTAGGAGCGAGTATTTGGGCTTGCGGAGCTAGTTTTGAGAAGTCAATAACGGGTATATTAGATAGAGATATGTCAATTTATCATTGAGTATAAAGAAAGTAGGTTGATGGATCGAGCGACAGTAATTATACACTGTCATATTTATATTTAGCTTTTTCCCGGACTTGCATCTTAGTAATTTATATCTATGTAGATGTTCAAGACCTGTGTGGTCTTAATGCAGAACGTCACTTTCACATAATGTCACTTTCGTAAAACGTCATTTTCGCACAACAGATGAATCAGCATCGGCTGCCGTGCTGAAAAATAATTTTGAAGACAGTGTTTTCGCCTTTAAAATTTGAAGGTTACTTTAATGTGACAGTTTATTAGATCCGTAGTATTTTTGAGCGGGTTTAGAAAGTACGACCCTTACCAATTATGGCGTCTCAGCCAAAGCCTTGCATATAAGCAAAACAGATTTATTTTGCATCGCTAACAACCAGTCCGCGAATGGAATCCGTTTGAATGGCGCGTCCCCATTGGCGCGTGGGCCCGTCGTTAGGGCTGGCCAATAGAGATGGGCAACACTGCAGTACGCTGCAATGGGTAACGCAAATCAAAATTGTAGCAGGTAGACGAAAGGAAGCTTTAATTCCTGTTTCAAATTATGTAGGGTACATCCTTGTTTCGGATGAGTTAACTCAAACTTAACTGAGGGTTATTTTTTCCAACCTTTACTATATACATAGTTTTTCGCATATTCATCATCATCATCACAACAATCCACCGCAGGACTTAGAGCTTCTCCCACGAAAGGGAAGATTACCATTATCTCCACGATTGGCAAGCGGGTTGGAGATTTTCCAGCCTACGGGCGTCCCCGTAGGCTGGAAAACCCGCTAGCTCTTTTGCCTCGAAAACATTAGTCGCATTGTTCGACACCCACGTGTGTGGTGGCGCTATTCTACTCTGACGGATACCACACGGCCAATACTGCACATTAGCTTATTGAAATTATAGTAATAGTAAAAATATGATTACAATTACAGGATTACAGGAGAAATATTTAAATGGCGCAATTTTGAGTTAGGTCACTCAAAGAGCCGGTACCACACTTTATTACCGTATTGCCGCAAATTCTTGCCCATCTCTAGTTAGGGCTGGCCAATTCCGATCTCCACTGGCATCTAGAGCCAGTCGCGGGCCCCGAGCCACATTCGTTTTCACTAAGGGGCTCTAATGGCGATCTGCAGGCCCTTAAAATTTCAACCAGCCTTTTATTTACGGCCGCTTTTGTCTCCAACTGCTATCGACGCGGAAAATCAACTCGTTATGATTACAACGCGCCGGCAGTTGATGCCAGGTTATTGATAACTTTGAAAAAACGTCGCATCTGAACATACGACGGTTTAGCTTTTCCGCTTTAATCGCACGTATAAATCGTACGGCGACGAAGTAAATCGGTGGGTCGTTGTAGGGACTTAATTGCGAGATGATTTATGTGGTGACACGCCGTCAGTGCTATCTCCGCATCGCTACTAAACAGCCATTAGCTGGAAAACACTATATTTCATGAGCAATTAAAACGTCTCAGCGTTTAATTGCGACGCGACGTCGATAGGTTGAAAAATGTCGAGCGACCCGTCACTGGACTACCTTGTTCCGAACATCGGTCACTATTGTCGTAAAACATGGAATTTGTGTCGGACTTAATACGCGATGTAGTATGTCACATTACGTCCATTTACAATGACGTTTATCAAAATGGCGTCGCTTTAAAGTGGCATCGGAAATATTGATAGACGGCCGCGCTGAGAGCGTCTTCAATCAATTTTATCTAAATTCTGGTCTAGGTCCGAACGTAATAAATTACACTCTATCTCGGCTGCTGCTAATTTCAAGTGTTAATTATTGAACCGGTTTCGAGTGGGAAGTAATACATTACTTTTACCTGTGATGGTGGGATTATGTCAAGCCTGGAGAATCCATCTTGATGAATAGGACGAATCAGCTACAAAAAAAAGAAAGAAATATGTTATTTGCTAACTGGTTACGAAATACAGTTACAAACGTGGATGAAAGGACTAATCTAGTGCCACATTGGCAATAGACCCATGTTTCTGCAATTATGTTCCACATAACCGACCTAAATGTGACTCTAGAACCCGACCCGGCACTCGCTAGAAACGACCGCGGCACAATCGCAGCTGTTATCTCCGCCTCCAAGCAACAAAACTACGCATGCATTGTTAGCTTCGATGGCGACACGATCGCGCCGCCTGCGCCGCTAATTCGGCCGACACGCGAGCTCGCCATTACGATAAAGAGGGCATTTCTCGCCGGATAGAGATATCTAGAGATCCGTGAGGCCGTGACGTCAGGTGCCCGCTTAAAATTCTGATCCCCACATCATTAATTTGACAAATGGCCGCTGCCGGCCAGCGCGGGAAGTTGACAGACAGCGCCCGTTCCCGCGCTCCTTTGCGCGCTTCCACGATTTATTTGAATTTAGAACCCAGATTTGGGTTTGTTGTTTTTGCTCTAATCGCGCGGCTATTCCTATGCTTCCGATGCTCGCGTGTTTTTAATTTTTATTTTTATTGCTTGACAGGTTGCTATGATGTGTTGACGTTCGCCTGGTTGGGTTTCCAGGGTTGTTTTATTTGCGTCGTCATATTTCTGTTTCTTAAAATAATAATAGCTTCTAATATTGGCATTCTTCATTTTTTGTTTGCAATGGCATAATCTTCTTTATTATTAGTGGTTTCAAGGTTTTCTTCTTTTCGGGATTGATGTTTGTCAGCCAGTCTTTTTTTTGCGTTGTTACACCACCATGTTGTATCATCATCTGCCTTAGTCACTAAAGCTAAGAAAATTTGTGGCACCCATATTCAACTGACGCCAAAATCAGTTCTTATTATTTCACCGAATGACGCCAGAGAGGAGATAAAAACTTCGTTTTAAATGACGCTTCCATTTAATCCAAAACAAAGAAATTAGAATTCCAATTTCTAAAACAGTAAGTACATTTCCCTAATTAGATTCCATAACAATCTAAGACACTGATAATTAGAAGTACCAGGCGACCATAAGACAGTTGCACATGGCGCGTTGGCGGCGATCCATCACGCAGATTAGTTCGCGCACACGCCGCAGGGGCGGCGGCGCTGCTGGTGCACTCATTAGTGCGCCTTTGTTTTATACATACATACCTACAAGTAAGTGTATAGTTCCGCCAACTTGTGGGTTAAACTATCCTTACGGTATGTCTTTGGAAAGTCTACAATGTTTTTTTAATCATGTACGAAGTCGCACTATCACCATCTAAACGATCAGGATTCGATACCTTACTCTTCCTTCTTTATTTCACTCGGTATTCGGCATTTTAATCTACTAAAGGTGTTTTCTGCTTACCTGCAGCGACTACCATCTGACCCTCACCACGAGACAGGAAAAAGTCGATTCGCCAGAGCCGTTCGTGCGACTATCTTGGGCCTGGTTGGGCTTGGGCCTAAAACTGATTGGGTATCAAAACCCTCTACTCATGTCGATATCTGAAATTTGGGGTTCAAGCTTTCATATTTGCTGAATCATTGTCTGCTTAGTTCGTGCACTCGTATTGTGAGTATCGTTTAGTTTCCCTATTGGAGCGATAGATGTCGCTACACACACATTTACAAAAACCCGCATTTCAGAGTACTTTCCCTCCACTACACCGCATACCTCCACATAGCACCTTGATTGAGTCGGTGCTTACCGCCTGCACCTCGAAGGGCGGTCTAACCCTTCCCGTTAACGGGGAATAAATTCCCGCCAGCCATCATCGCAAGGCGTTACAGGCTCGCGTGCCGTACCTATAGCAGGGCTAAGAAATCGGTCAAAAGGCTTAGTACAGTCCAGGGCTAGTTTTAGTCTGTCTGATGCAGATGTGGAAAGGCTCTTAAAGTATATGATTGTATTTTTCTTACTCTCGTTATGTAACAAACGTTATTTTACCTAGACTTTAGACAGTCAATAGATTTCTAACCCCCGACGAAAAAAGAGGGGTCTCTGTGACTTTGTATATCTATCTTCAGCATCGTAGCTACCGAACGGATGGACCGATTTGAATGCGGTTATCTCTATTAGAAAGCCAGTTTAATCGAGATGGTTCTTAGCTTTGTTTCATTAAAATCGGTCTAGTAGTTTAGAAAATATTTGAGTATATGTGAACTTGGTCAGGGGTTATACAACTTTTCCTGCCGGCTAGGTTAGAGTCTTTAGAGTGAGAAAAAATTTATCAAACCTTTTCTCGCCCGTATAATTTTCAGACACTATTTCTGCCAGAACAATGTAGTTACAATATTCAGCAATAATCTTCATGAACTACAATAAACTTTGCCCTCAACTAAGTTGGCAGTTTGGTATAGGTGCCCTTTGCTAGTTCCGCGGCGCCTCGGCGGGCTTTTGACGCCATCTGCGACACTCTGAGATATTTACTGCCGATTTATGCCGCCCTCGTGTCTAATTAGCCAACTGTTAATATCGGATCCGATTGGAAGGTCCGGTGCCGGCCGATTCTGGTACTAATTGAAGGGATCTGTGGGTAACTTGTATTTGGTCTATGGAGCCATTCTTATTTTATTTATAACATAATGTTTAAAACTGTCGCGGTTATTATCACATATTTTAAATGTAATGTCGGGCTACTTGTAAACAAAGGTAGGAAGCCCGGAATATGTTCTTGTTTTTGTACTGTATATGTACAGGGACCGTCACATCTAGAGTTAAACTGTACTTTAGATACGATTTCATTCACATGCCATCAATGACTGTTTAAGTAATAGGAACAAATCATAGTCAAACTTTTTTACCCTTTATCTTTAGCCCGACTTGCACCAAATTCTTTAACATAACGTTCGACGTTTTTTGTATGAATTTTTTTGTTTAAGTATCACCTTAAATGCGTTTAAGAATTTGGAGCTGCCCTCACATCCCAGTGCTCCATAAAACAATAATATACCCCTTTCGTCTAATAACATCGAAAATCTGTCACGCAGTCCATCTCGAATAGTTGCAATCTGCGTCGCGTCGCCAACATAAACACCTCCAGCGGTCCCCCCGGTTATTATAATAAAAACAGTCGTCCAAATCTCTTGTACCCCACGTACCCCACCAATTAACGGGGTACCATGTGTTGCGTTAGTCATTTCGGGTGATGAGAGCGCCCCTAAGGTCCCGGGTCTAGAGACGGGCAACGCTACGCGAATGATGTAACTCAATATGCCGAATGAGTCACTAAAGTCGGGTTTGTCACCACGGTTTTAATTATGTTTACCTCGATATTTGTAACCACTCGTGACCATAGCGCGTGTAACTGCGTCGAAATATCGATGTTAAAATGATGAAAACCGTGGTAATAAACCTGATTTTAGTGACAATGTATGTCTAATTGGATGAGCTCGTTACATGATCCCTTTGGTTTCCGTGTTTTTTTTTGTTTGCTTAGAGACTAATTAAGTGTTTGAATTTGTAGTGAATAACCACGAGATTTAATAATCCTTTGTACCACTAAGGTGGGTAAAGCATACGGTCATAAAAACCTTCTTACAAAAATTCAATAAATTAAAATTCAAAATTACTTTATTGAGTAGGACATTACATATCTCTTTCAATCGTCAACGAGGAGGGGGTAGGAAAGTAGGAAGGAAACCATGGCCGCAGCACACCCACCCGCCGCCGACAACGGCCGGACCATGTCCGACAATACCACACAGATTCGGTCAGCGCCCGACAATGCCAAGCAGAGCCGGTCCTCGCCCGACATCATATATAGACACCCTTGTTGAAAAATTTTTGAAATGTATTCCACTTTGCGAGGTACTGCACGATTAATTTAGGTACCGGTAGTGAGTAGTAAGAATGAATGATTTGACAAATAAATTGTACTGATACTACTTACTTATAACTCAGTCGTTTCGCAGTTTATGTTACAAAATGTAATTGCTTACTCTTGCTGAATAATCATATTTTTTTTTATATAGAAGTAGAAATACTCGCATAATGTTTTAGAGTACTTTGTAACTCACTCCATGCGTTCAATTTTGCCGTGGCCACGTCATTTTAGTCATGGTACACTTTTGTGTTGACTCAAAGGCCACTGCTACGCGAGTGTCTGAGTTGACCTCCCCCATCACTAGGGGTCGGGGGTCGGGGTCGATCTGGCGATATATTGCGCTCAGTAATTACACCCACCGGCTACCAAGGATTAAGGAGTTGCTCTCCTTAAAATGAAGCATTTCGTGAGGGTTTTATTTATTGTCGGCGATTTTTGCTTTCGACTTTATGCTGGGCGGAATTAATCGGCGTGCGCGCATACGATTTATTGGTTCGGGCGTTGGATTGTTGGTCGGATTGGGTTTATTGTTTTACAAGGAGAAGAAAGGCGAGCGGCACTGGCGAGACCGATAACCGAGGTTAAGCAACGCTCGTAGAGTAAGGGAACTGGATGGGTGACCGTTTTGTATTTTGAGTCTAATAGAATTTCAGATCCGCAACGAACCCACCGCTCGTTAGGTGGTTAGAGGCTCGTTAGAGGTTAACCTCTTAATACCGTTGGCGAAGCGATGTTGACCAAGTCCTTCCGCTGGGGAGCCTGAGACTGGTTGAACAGTCTCGGGGGTCGATTGACACCCCCTGGCGGTTTGTTATGTTATATGTAGGAAAGAAGATAATTGTAATGTTACACATCCATTGTCAGACCAAAAATTTTTTTCAAGAGATGGCCGAAAATACTTTTTATACAGTAAAAGTTACCGATGCCATAGGCTGAACCACACAATATCGTGTATTTGGCAATAAACATATCACAAACAAACATGAAAATTTGTAATAAAGAAGCAATACCATAATCCTAAACGATTGTAGAGAAGGCATCTTCTTTTGATCCTAACACAATAAAATCAAATATACAACCAATTATACCAACCAATACTCACCTAACACCGAACCTATGCCATTATAACACCGACTAATAACCATAAAAACAAACTGTCCTGACAAAAAATCCACCACCGAAGCCGTCAACAAGCAATACTTATTCCTAGTCCACGTTCTCTCCTGATTGTCATGATCCCCCGGTTATAATATTTACTGGTCGCACCTATAATTGCCTGATTTAGGGCAGTTTCTATGCGGCGGCGCAGTCCACGGATTCATGAGAAATATTTATCGCCAGTCGGGACCCGCGGGGATTAGACGAATTTGTACGTGATATCGGCCTTTTGTTTTCCTTGGCAGGTTTGCTGTGACCACTGCAGGAGGTAGTGTTTGTGTTAGGTGGAAGAGTAGTTTTGGTGGTCGTTGTCCGAGCTGTCAATTTCGGTTTCTGACAGGGTCCATTGATGATAGCTAATGACAACGCAACAGGCTAGAGATGATTAGGCTGTTTCTAGACAGTCATGCTCCATCTTCGGCCGCATCGTCACTTACCATCGGGTGAGATAGCGGTCAAATGCCTGGCAAGATTAACTGAAAAAGCTAACTAATAGGTCATCTGGTAATCTTGGCAATAATGTCCCGGTTGTGCTCTCGCGCGCGATGGGCAGAGGTCCGCCTTGACTATGATTTAGGATTTTACAGAACAGGTAATTACAGTAGAGCGACTTACATCTGACATCCATGATCCTGTTTAGAGGGGAACCTGACCAGATTGGATCGGCTCAGTCCGACGTCGCATTCAGTCGCCTGACTGTGCAGGTTTCATCACGATGTTTTCCCTCACCGTAAGACCATCGGTTAGTGTATTAAACAACATACATACATACATAAAGCTCACGCCTGTGTCCCACAGGTGGGGCAGGCAGAGACTATGGACTGCCACTTTGCTCTGTCCTGACACAACTCCCTAAAATCCCTATGTATTAAACAATAACTAATTAAACTCTGACTCTGAAAGACTGTTACCGCTGAACATGTATTTGTGGATTTTCAGACAAAGCTACTTTTGACCGACCCGTTCAGTCAAAACTACTTTTTCCTGGTTTTTTAAGTTAAAAGTACTTTTGACTGATTATGAGTTTCGACTGTAACATGAATCAAAAGAAACAAAAAGAGTATTTCTGAGATGCTCTGATGACGAAGACGTCAACGACAAACGTTACCATTTAAAGGAACCAAACCTCGCAAAACTAGACCACAACCCCCAGCAGTCACCGTCGATCAATCACCAGCCGAGCTCTGCTGATCTCGGCCACATCAAAACGCAATCCGTCTGTCCTCACTGGATTTGCGGGATAGCACGTTTGTCTGTCCGCATTGACTATTCACCCTTTCCCGTTTCTTGTAGCCCCGTGGCGATTACAAATCTTAGGTTTTAAGGGATTTGTGTCTGGCGATATTGTTTGGCAGTTGTGGAGGTGGTGCCCTTGTTGGCGATTGTCCGTCAAAATAGCTTTATTGTTGTTGATGTAGCAACGATGCACACACATATCGACATGGCGAGCTGAATGGTTCAGTTGGTTGGCCGGTCTGCCACATAGAGGTCCCGGAATAGATTAATGGCCGAACAGAAATTGAAATGATGAATTTTAATTAACGGGTCTGGGTTTGTTCAAGCATATTTATTGTTTTTATATCAGAGTTAATTTGCACATCGGCTAGGTTCGGCTTCGTATTTCCTCGCACGTGTGCGACAGAGAAGACGCTCTACGAAGATGAAATAGTTGATGTGCGTTATTTGTCGCAGACATTATTGTTTGTTAAGGCACAACGAATGTTTGTCACTCCTTCAGGTCGAAACTGAACATCTATACCTACTTTCTTCTGCCTCAGATGAATGTGTATAAGGATAGACAGAAACGGGGTAGGACATGGCTATAACATAGGCACGCAACGATGTATTACTATAAATAAAGGAGAGTGATGATAAAAATTCTATGCAGCAACTAACATAAACATAAAGACTGTGAAACATTTTGTGAAACAAATTACGGTACAACTAAGGAGTATGTAATGGTTTTATTAACCTACCCTCAATTGCCTCCCGTCATAATCCAATTGAGGCCATAGACAATAAGCCGAAAGAGCATTTAGAACCATTTCCAACTGAAAGTAACACTGGCTACACCCAAAAACGGCCGTGGGCGTTTAATTTCGAAACATTTAAATTAGGAACACGACTCAAAAGTCCCTAAACTTTTATCGGGACGTCCGGCCGAGCCGGGCAAATCCCGGAATCGTAATCCGGGTACCAGGGTGACATGGCTTATCGGCAGTCGCCGGCAAATGAAGGCATTAGTTTTCATAAAGCCGGAGATAGCCCTCGGTCAGGCGTGGGCCCTCGGCTGCGGAGGGCTGCACTCCTAGTAGCCGCACTGATAAATTGCCCCTGATATTTGAAGATGTACCCGCAAGCGCGATAAGGAGACTGGGGCTATTTCGTTTGTAATGGGACTAGACTTGCTATGTTGCTAAAGGCTTCAAAATTGCCGTGAATCAATCACCTTGTTGTCGACGAAAAACAATATGAAGACAAAATCATTTCACTCAAAATATTTGTTTTTCATAATAATTCCCGATTGTGTGAATCAAAAATATTTCTTCTTCTGTTTAAAGTTCTTAAGTTCAAATTAAATACTTAAGTTAATTTATTTTTCTTTTTATTGTACATATTATAATAAGGTTCTTATTCCCATATTACCAAAATAAAAAATTAAATTAACTTATACCACACGATAAATCTTCGAATGAAATTTTGTAATTTCACGTTTTTCTGATGATGACTCACGCTGCGCCGTGCCGGTTAGAGTGATTCAAGAAGAAGGTTTATGAGCAAAAAAGATAGGGTGTATAGGGGTAAAGTAGGTGTAGGGTAAGTGTAGGGTAGATGTAGGATAGGGTAGGGTAGTGTATATTGCGCCGGGTCCACTAGTATGGTACAAGACAGCATATCGACCTACTAAACCAATATAAAAGGACCTAACATTGCCATGCGAATGTATAAAGATGCTAGCTCATTTTATACTAGGTTGGGTAGGTCTGTACAAAAGAATGTTCGAGAAACGCCTCCGCACAGTTCTGGACGGCCCACCATTAATCTCCACGTCACACCTTCGCTTGTTAACGGGATACCGCTACCCGCAAAATAAACTAGATGTAAAGTACTACGGGGTCACTAAAAGTATTTTAATTAAGGAGGGAATAGGTAGGTGTCAAGTCTGTGGAGTCTGGATGGGTGGCCGTATCTATTTCTGCGGGTAAGCGACTATAGTTGCGTAGTTGGGTCTCGGTTTGAAGGATAAGGAAGTAAGGCATGTCAGCTTCTTTACAGCGAGAATGCACTGTAGAGCATTATTTGTATGTTGTCCTTTACCTAGGACTAGTGATTCCTAGCAAACTCCTTTGACAGGGTATGTAATGTATTCGGTGGCAGAGGAGAACGTATGGTGAACGATCAGTACCGGTCTTGCATGTTTGTTTAGTACATGAAACTTAACTCAAACTTAAAATAGAATTAAATAATGTAAGAATCCTAGATGTCACGGACGTCAGCTACGCGTTTTCTATTATTCTAAAATGGTTGTGGATTGAAATACCTGGAGGGGTTTTCCCTGGAGAGTACAATATGGAGTTCTTCAAGAAACGGATGAAATGGTTTTTACAGGGTCGGCAACGTGTGGGTGTTGCCCCTGGCATTGCAAACGTCCATAGGCTGCGGTGACTGCTTACCATCAGGCAGGCCGGGCCACAAGCTTGTTTGCCACCTTAGCGGTATAAAAAAGGAATTAACCACATTCCTCTCCCACACACACAAATTTTATTGATACTCCAGTACATCGTTCTGTATTAACAAAGTGTTAATTCATTTATTTACCCAACTATCCCTGTAGGTCAGCGAAAGTATTCTAATTACAAGAATAAGCTGGAACAAACAGGCGCATCTGAGCGGCGGGGGAAGCTGGGGCGATCCGGAATTAAACCTTAATTAGGGAAAAACGGAATTTATCGCCGCTGGTAATACCTCACTTTGGCCCACCTGCCCCTCGGTAGGGCGACGGGGCCGCTCTGTTTGTATACACAATGGTTTGGCAAGTATCTACGCTGTGTTGTGTACTTATAACGAAGTGAAGATGTGGGTAGGAAACAATGTATATAGGCTGGTTTGGGTACGTAGAAATTACAAATTACTATTGAATTTAAGTATACCATTTAACCCAGAAAAACGATGTCTCGAATCTTAAAAAGTACTTCAATACCTAGGACAAACATTTATCCAACTCTCCTGCCTCCTCCATATGCCAATCCTAATAGACAACGGAGGGGGTAAACTGTTTATAATTAAACAAAATGTGTTCCGCCGGTGTATCTAATATAAATAAATAAATAAATAATCTAGGTTAGACCCACAGACGAAAATAAAAATTTAGTAGTCCTAAGGCGTGAATGTTAACATTACATACAGTCTGGCAAGAAAGTTGTTAAAAGGAACTGCTCTTGCAACAATGGATTTCTAACCTAACCTAACCTAACCTAACCTAACCTGACCCGCAGACGGGTGTCGCTATTATTGGCATCGATATGTAATCTCAAATATATTTCAAAATGAAGTGCTGCCATTTTTTACAGTTCCAGTTATGGCCACCGAGTCGTATAAGTTTGTCATACTGCTTACAGTAAGTACTTCTGCTGTCAAGTGGCGCCCTCATATGTTTCACGATTTTCTGGTCTATTAAAGATCCAAAATAAAAGTGAAATATTTTTCGTCTCTTCAAACATTGTTTTTATTCTTATCTGCCTCTCTATACTGCCACTACGACCGAAAAAGTTGTGTAACCAATAAAATCGTGTTATTTGCAAGGGTTGGTTTAGGTTACATTCTTTGTTAAACGCTTAGCATGGCGAGAGATTCAGCTAACATGGCGATTTCAGACGGTATTAGAGAAAAAAAAAGATAATTGGCTAACGATAAGGAATTCGTTTTAAACTTTTCCTCTGTGTTTCGTGAAAAGATTATCGTAATTGCAATCTGCTAAAAAATATATTTTGTGCGTAAGCAAAGCCTGTTCCCACCGCTTTAACAGCAGTGGAGGTAGAGTTTCTGTCTCTACATAATTAATATTGAATTTGAAAAATACTTTTAACTAGTGACGCGTACATCGTCTTTACCCCTACTTCCCCTTTTATTCTTACTTATAAACCTTCTTCTTGAGTCACTCTATCAAACAATAACAGTATAATAGTAAACAGTATTAGAGTCCGTTGCGTAGTTTAAAAGATCTAAGCGTACATAGATACATACATGGTACATATATACATAGGGACAGGACTTTGTATAGACTTCATATGACTGTTCAATGACGAGTATGGAATATGACGAGTCTGGAGTGCGACAAAGCTGGAAAATGACCAATCCATAAGATGACAAATTAGGAAGAAATAATAAAAAATACAACTTTCAAATGATAATGGGAAATCGTATTTATTTAGTGCCATATAAAAATATTAATAAACTTAACCACGTCAGCAAAATTAATTACATTACTCATACACAAGCAACGTGATCCGAATGCAGCGGTGCGCGCGCAAAACCAGCGCCCCGGCGAAATTACCGAAAAGCGAAATTGTTGAAGAAACAATAAATTATAAATTACACCCGCGACTGGGACTGAGAATCCGAGGCATTACACTAAGAGGAATTCCGCAGCCCACCCCACTTCCCACTTTCTAATTTAATTCGCTCACAGGTAATTAAAATCCAAAAAGTTGGGCCAAATTAAATTTTACACAGTGTCAGGCGGAGGCGTACGCCACTGCGACACTCCGAAGACGGGCGTCTCGTAAAATGTCTGGAACTCTGGATGGCTCGCCGAATTGCTGCTAAGGAGTCAATAAAAATGTCTTACGCTTCAACATTCTTTATCGTACTACATTCATTTTTAACTTTGTAACTTTTTGTAAAAGTTAGTGTCTTTTCATACAAGTTAGCGACAAACGAGCCGGTAACCTGATTTAATTGCTTCTTATCAAAACTTTGTGTTAAAACTTCTATTAAAACACCGACGTTAAAAAATAACATAACTTTTAGCTACACAAGTAGACTAGATAGTATAATGTACTTTCGTCTGTTAGTCTATGACTATGGTTAAATAAAATGTTATTTTACAATTCTAACTCTCCTGTTATGTTTCGCTAGAATTTTCCAATTATTTGGATATAATTTCCTTTCCTTTAAAACCTACATTATCAAAATATGTAACCAGTCGTTTTCAAATACAGTTCCATTATAGACGCTATCAATAAAATATCGATCTTAAAGGAATCTACCAAAAACATAGGTATTTCTCCGAAATAACAAGCCACATTACGTAGCCGTTCTCAGTTTGCCTGCGACCCGAGCAGTCAATTCCTTCCCTCTCTTAGCGGACGTGTCCTCGAGTCCAAATAGTCTTTTTAACTTTTCCTATTTAGGGAAAAGCAACGCCGGGGGCGCGGCTAATCTCGCAATAATCATAATAGATATTGCCAGGGATAAGCTGGAGTAGCCGGCCTGTACTTAGGCGGTTTGCAAAAATACCGTTTTCAATGTTTACTGCGACTGTTATTGCAGATTCTAGTAGGTATCTTTCTATGTACTGCGGGTAGGCACTAGTCTTATCAAATAACTAATTCTTCTTCCTATTAATATTATAAATACGGAAGTTTATAGGGATGGATTTCTGTTTGGATGTTTGATACTCTTTAACGCAAAAATTACTAAACGAATTTTCATGAAATTTGGCAGAAATATACCTCATAGCTATAATTTATCACAAAAAGTGTAGTTCCATCATTGCCCATTAGAAGACACTCTCATCTTTACTCGTCAATTCGTAATTGAAAATGAAATTAAAAACATTATTATTACTAAGACTAAAAAGTTTCAAACAGCGCTTGATATATTGAAATTACTTTCACCATCCACCTAATGAAAAAGGACTGCTTCCCATTAAAAAGTACGAAACATAAGTTCGCAGAGAGGAGGGTGTCAAAATAACGCTTAAATCTTATTAAAATTTGCATACAAGAGTCATTTATCAGTCGCATGTGCAACCAGCCGCCATGGGGTCATTTTTACCCGGAGTTTAAAGGGTTGAAGTGACCCCGGGATGGGGTGCATTCCACCCTGGAACGGGGTTGGGTACAAACCGCACACGCTGTAAGCTGGATAACAATTTGACACTTCTTGAAATGAATAATAAATAATGGGAAATGTCCCTTTCAGCTAAATTTGTGAATATTCCTGTGCCTGAGCAATACATTTTTAGGCAAAGATTGTGTGATTACTAAATTACAACTTAGACATACATATCTATGGTAAATATATGGTAGTGGCATTGTTATATAGGTTATATTATTTTGTTTGGATATAGTGTATCGTTTATTGTTATTATAATTTAGTATGTATTATATCTTTTGCAGCATGATACAAATAAATAAAGAATTATCGATGTAACGATTTTCCTCCTTCATTCCTCCTTCGTTTAAAGGCATCCTCAATTAAACAAAACAAAATATTATGGCTAAAATCCTTTGCTATAATCGACATAGAATTACACACATTATAGTACAGTAGTAGTAATTTCAAGACTGTTGATACTTCTACAAATAAATACCAAAGCAAGACATCCAAGCGACGCGAACCAAACATCGCTCACAAGAGCAGCAATAATGGGGTAAATTATACACGTACGCTGTACGCAGCGTATACGTCAGCTGCCTCCCCAACCCTCGAAGCGCCGCGGGCCAAATTAACAAATCCAGATCAGTGTTATGATTTACGAGGCACGGGTTATCGGGCACGCCATTACGGTTCGAAATAAAATAATACATTTATACAAATGCAAATTCGGACTGCACCGACGCGACTGGCGCACTCTGACGTCATGGGACGCGAGATAATTTATCGCGTTACTTTTGTAACGTTACACTATTGTTGTTGTGTTGTAAAAATGCTTTTGGTTCGTGACGATTTGTTTTGAAGGGTATGTTGTAGTTTGTGTTAGTTATGTTCAGTTTTTGTGCAATCCTTCGCGCAACTAGTTTGTCGTTGATTGTAAAGATTTTTAATTTATTTACCGAGGCTTATACTAGCCACATGAACTTTCATGTCACCGCATCTTTTTGTGAAGGTCGGCTTCAAAATTAATGTTAAGAGAAAATGTCAGAAATGTATTCAATCCAAATCGGTAAAGTTTTAAACAATATTGATTGTGTTGCCGTTACAATTTCACTGTTTAAATGGATATAAAAACTCTGTGACCCCTCCCGCGGGTCACACAGACCCACCCCAGCGGATGAGGAGTTAATCAACTAATCTAGATATTAACAATACATTAGTTGCATCGGACGCCGTGTTTCGCCCTAATTACTTCGCCCCTTTCCGGGTACAAGGGACCCACTATCCCTTGAAGGGTTAACTCTAATTTTGAATGTCCATTTTCGCACTTGGCGTCGGATAATTTGTAATGTTTATTAAAATAAGGATAGCTAGAGGTAGGGATGCGTAATCGTCTTCGACGTGTTTGTTAATAGTAATTGTCTGAGGAATTGTTCCGGCTGTAGTATTCTGCTAATAGGGGAATATAACCTGAAAATTAAAATCCGCACCGCCTAGAAGAGAGGCGGTCGATCACCGTGCGATTTTCACAAAGCTTTTGGCCTCATTCGACCACGCAATGTTTACGAGTGTTTTGGAACCTTGCGACACTGACACGATCTTATAGGCCGGCGATTTATTCGCTTTCCGTGTGTTGCGTGCGGGTGTTTTTTTTATTGCCTAGAGAGGCGCTTTCCATCAGGTGGACCGTCTCCACCTGATGGAAAGCGGCCAATGTCGTCCAAAACATCTGCAACCTAAGGGGAGCGGATACAGTGCCTTCCTGAGGTCCATGTAATCATGCCTTTTAAAGAACCCCATGTTGCAGTGTAAAGGAAAAACTTCGCTCATTCCACATCTTGCGTGTGTGTGTCGGTGTGATCGGCCGTCTGTAATCATTTACCATTTGGTCGCTTTTACCTCCTCCTAGCATACAGTATCACATAATTCGATGAAAAGCCGCTCATCTATTTTAAATACCCGATTCCCACACACCTCGCACCGAAACTCAGTAATTACTCAGCAAATTACGCGGGAAAAACTAATCGAATAACAAAGCAATCGGCTGCGTGTCTGGGGCCTCGTGGAGAATTCATAGTGACAGTTAATTTGGAAATGCATCCGAGGCGCGGTACCAGGGGCGCAGCGGCTCGTGGGATGCTTACTTATTCAGCAGACGTATAACATATTGCCCAAGTAATTGTTGGGAATCAACCTGCTCGCTCGCGTCTTATGTGCTCCTGGTGCCGCTTCGTTCTAATTCTTTGACGTTGCGTTATCTGCGTTTTTCAACCAGACGATTACGTAACCGGGTCCGCTTCGGGTCGGGATCGGGTGTGATCGGAAAGTTAACGTTAACATATCATCGTCATGTTTACGGACGAAAAGTTAGTCCATGGTACATATGGCAATTTTTTAAGACTCACTTCCCAAAATCTCGACAAGCCCTAAACGTTATTACACCAACACACACACACACACAAAAGAAAAACTAAACAACGCCGAAAACTTAACTAACTATGACTAAATAACCTAAAATCTTAGTCTAAATATCTCTATATCCACAAATGTCACCTAAATTGCTGCCATTGAAGGGGATGGTCAAAATATTTATTCTCTGATTTAATTTCCGATCGTAATTTTTCCTAGTTAGAGGTGGCTCCCACACGACAGGGAGCGGCTCAGTAGGATAGTTTTGCTTTAGCAAAACCTACCTATATACCTACCTACCTGCCTACGAACCTATGTGGAGAGAATTACATAATTGCTCAAGTATTTTACAGCTCGGCGGCGGCAATAACAACGACGTATTTTATCTACCGTATCCTTTATCTTTTAATATGGTAAAGTCCCTTTCCGCGTCTGTCTGTCGTGTCTATCTGTATTTCTGCTAACTCATCCTAAATCACAGATTTTGATGCGGTTTTCACCATAAGTTAGAGTTATTAGTTAGATATAATACATGCATATTTTACTAAAGACAAGCCGAGAAACTGCGCGAAGCCGGGGTGCGTCGCTAGTATTACATAAAAACAATTACCAATTTTGCTCCAGTCTTACTAATCCCCATTTCCTTGTTACAGGTTTATCAACGCGAGGCGCAGGATAGTGCAGCCAATGATCGACCAGTCAAATAGAGCAGGTAACATACTTCTTATACGTCTATCGCTTCTCGTATGCAAGAACATCCATTATGCACCTAGCCACCAAGGTTCGGTTGACTTCAAAGGCTATAAATACATTTACAAGCCTTTGTGCGAGCCATCGATAGACTCAGCACGTGCGGACACCGGCGACCCCACTCCAGGGCTCACGTCCGAGTGCTTTGAAGTCCTGAATTGAGTTTGGCCGGACGTCTGACCGCGGTGAGAGCGCCGAGTGCCTTCATACAGTATGCAGCGTGCACCTGAGATGCGGCCAAAAACGTCCCCCGAGAATCGCCTTTCGAGGGCTTTTAGCGCTGACCAGCGAGGAGTTATGGCCGCCTGGTGCCAGCTGCGATCGCAAAGTAATGACTCTTTTAGCAGGAGTAAGGAGGCTAATGTAGCAGGAGGCAGATAGTGTTTCAGGTGGCTACGACACAAATGACTACATTATGTATACGGATATAGATAGATGCCCATTGGAAGACGGCACATTCCGGCCATCGCAAAAAGCAATGACGGCACTAAATGAACAAAGAAAATGTCATGTCACATCGCAAAGTAAACGCGGACGCGGAAGCAAAAAAATAAAGAATTCCGCCGACAACGAGGCAATTTTTTGCCGACCCCCGCCGACAATATGGAATAGAATTACAAACGACCAATTCTATTTTTACTTTGTAATTGTAGCACACAGTCCATAAAACGTAGCCGGGGCGCACGCGGCCGGCAAAAATTCCGCCCTGGAAAAAAGGACGTCGCAGAAAAAGGGCTTACTCTTGCGAACGGCGGGAACGCAAGAAGGGTAAAAAAGAATAATGTCCGAATTCGTTGACCCGTCCCGGGCGATCCATCACTCCCCCGGCCATCGCCGCTATCGGACGCGAGTCTCGGACTGCCGAGGATTAGAAACATCTCCCGCTTTTGTCTGTCTGTAATTTCGTGTATAAATAAAAAAAGGCAGTTTTTAATGAACCGCCACGGTGCGCGGCGCGCCGAGCGCGGACGTAATCCCCGCGAAAAGCTCAATAAATGATCGGTCGGAAATAGCGCGACGGCCGCGCGAACCGATTGTAATTTACAGTCGGGCGCGGTAATGGCGTCGCATCAGAGAGCAATTTATGCCCTTATAATAAATTCATTAGCCCGTACGGCCGAAGCGCGCCGTACGCGGCGACGGACCGCCGCTCGCCATTCGCCATTCGGACGCATCCGCGTATCGGCTGCAGCGGCAAAAAGAAAAATTGACATTGCATTTAATGAAAACAAAAAGCGGCGATTGAGTCGTGAAATATAAAAGGGCGCAGCGCGCACCGGGAATACACAAACGCGGCGACCCGAGCGGATAATATAGTGATTGGAAAAGCGCCTTTTGGCTTGACCACAGGAAATGCGGTGGCCATTTTCTTTAGTCCATTGCCAAAACAATTTTCCATCTATCCTTCCCCTCCGGTTTTTCCATTTTCCGTCGTCGGCAAACTTGGCTGCGCTCGCATCCGCCGGGGAATTTAGAATTCTGTGTTTTATGTCGTTCGACTGTTTAGAGTGCGGGTCCGGCGCCGCGCAGCCTTTCGCCGCCGCGCTACTTTGCGCGATTGCTCTCGGGCGCGACTCGGGCGGCTCCGGCTGCTTTCGGCGGACGTCTGGCGGCCATTACAATAACGTGATCATTAGATCAAGGACGCGCACTAAATCATAGTTTCCGCGCCCTCCCCGGGGGCCCGTTATTGCTTCCTGCGCCGCCGGAACCCCGCTCCGCCGGCCCTGTCTCGGTCGTCACAACTTTTTTCCACAACTCCGCCGAAACTCCACCAAGTCCACGTAAACGATAAAACACGCTTTTGTCGTCCGAAAGGAAACTTCGTCATCAGTTAAAATGTAGGAAATTATTTTAAAAGTTCTCATTTTTTGGTTGTTACTTTACTTTCCTGTGGAGTTTTATTTTTATTGCCGCGAAAGCAAATTCGGAGTTTAGGTGGAGTTGGTTTTCACAACTTTCCTGTTGTCCTCGCCGGCTTGTATCGCCAATTGATTGTTCTTTAGTTTCTACGACTGGAACAGTTTCAACAACTAAGCTTTTTATCTCATTTTAACAAGACATGTAAACGAAAACATGTGCCAGATTCACTTAATAGTAAAACTATGTATTACTCTCTGCACTTCTTCTCTGTGGAGCGTTGGTGGCCTAGTGGTAAAGGTATACGCCTGCCGCCATGTACCAATGACTCTTTTCTGAGTCATGTACATTAGTTGAACACTAACCGATGGTCTTGCGGTGAGGGAAAACATCGTAATGAAACATTCAGGCGACTGAATCTCTAACCTCGATCCAATCTGGTCAGGTTCCCCCAGTAGCAGGGTCACAGAGGTTAGATTGCAGTCGCTTCACTATAATTACCTGATCTGCCAAAGCCTAGATTATAGTCAAGGCGGATCCCGGGCCCTCGTGCTGCTCGTGCAGGTGATTATTTCTATTTTCTGTACTTCGCTCGTTAAGAAGAACGGTAGGCACAGTCTGTCAAGAAACTCATGAAAAATAATTACTGCTCTTACATCAAAAAACAATTACTGTCAAACTGAGTACTTACTGTCACATCGTACGATAGTGGCGCCCTCAAATTTCCTTGTGAATCCTCCTCCATAGTTCCTCTGTCCCTTGAGTTTAGTTGTTCTAAGCTTGAACTATGTCAAAAATCAGACCCATACTTTGCTCCATGAACAAGTCTGGCCCAAAAAACAACGACACACTTTCACAATTGCCATTATTGCTTACCTCCAAAGCGAGAGGTAAGGCTCTCGCATCCCTCCCTCCCCTCCCCTCCCATAACTCGCCTCAACCTAGCATTGTGTCTCTCAGCCAGTACGCGAGTTCGCTCAATTTTGCCACAAAACCGTTATGGCTTCCGACTGCTATGTATCGACGGGGCCATCCATCGGGCGTAATGGCGTGGGGCCGTTATTGGCGGATGTTTCCGCTCCTCCACTGTTATGGTGGCACGCGCCATTGGCTCGGGGACAAACACGAGCCACCACTGATTGATATTTGAAGGAACACGGCTCAAGACTTGGTAGGTGCGCTGGAGAAATTCTAAAAAATATGGCGCTTTTTTTTCGAATCGAGCGTCGAATCGAACGGTGAAAAGTTCAGTATTTATAAAATTACGTTAGTAACACCGACAGCGCCGGTGTCAAGAATAACGAACGATAAGAATGTAATATGTAAGCGAAGTAAGATGGTACAACAGATTCTGGTTGGAATGTTAGTCTTTTAAATCGTTTGGATTGGATTGATGACGTTTTCTATCATATTAAGAACCTAATAATATGAAACAAAATGGATGTTGTTGCATAATAATATACTATAAAAACGTCCTACTCAAATTTTCACCCGGAATCCCCAATTGCGCCTCCCCCAATCCCCCAACAGCAGTCCTAACTAACCGCTCAGTGTTCTACCCGGCAGTGTTCCCGCACGCAGGCCCCAGCGGCGCGTACAGTCCTGAGGCGACTATGGGCTACATGATGGACGGCCAGCAAATGATGCACCGGCCCCCAGCCGACGCGGCCTTCCACCAGGGCTACCATTACCCGGCGGAGTACTACGGCCACCACCTCTAATGCCGCGTGACCAATGTACATGTGAGTAGCTGGTTCTCTTCTTTTTTCTTAAAGTACAGTGTGGAAAATGGGAGAGAGGCGTTTGCCGTACAGTGGAACACCATCGGGTCAAAAAAAATGTACAGTGTTACAAACTTATCTGATCCGATGGCCAATAATGAAACTGTGGAAAAATGGCGGCACTACATTTTGAAATGTATTCGAAATGACAGGTCAATGCCAAAAACAGCGCCGCCCGTCGCAGATAACTATGCAAGCTAAAATTCAGTTCATGCTAATGGTCTATGTAAGACTTTCTTAAGTTCTCATACAAATATTTTCATCAAGTTGAACAAGGTCTTCTTCAAGTTGGTTCAACAGTCCGGGAGCCCATTGCATGTTCCAGTCCCCAAGGCGAGGACTGCATTGGCGCTTATTGGAGAAGGCCTACGCTATATTTAGGAGTGGACTAACATAATCTGATGATTGAATGAACAATTGTAATCTTGTGGATTATTGCAAGTAATTCTAATACTTTAACTGAGCTACAAAAAAAGAAAAGTATTTTGTGTGTTTTGGGGATACATCTAGCGTTCCACTTAAGGGACATCCTTCCAAATAGATACTCAATTTCAGTACATCTAAATCCATCATCATCTTGGCGTTAATGTCCCGGTTATGCTCTCGCGCACGGGCGCCAGGGGTCCGCCTTGACCATGATTCAGGATTTGGCAGGTCAGGTAATTACAGTGGAGCGACTGCCATCTGACCTCCATGACCCTGCTACCAGGGGAACCTGGCCAGATTGGATCATGGTTACACATCCAGTCGCCTGAATGTGCAGGTTTCATCACGATGTTTTCCCTCACCGTAAGAGCATCGGTTAGCATTCAACTAATGTACATAACTCAGAAAACAGTCATTGGTCGGAGCGGAATTCGAACCCGGGACCTCTGGCTTACGAGTCGAATACTGTAACCGCTCGGCCACCGACGCTCCTATATAATTTCAGTACATTTAAATGAATCACAATATTTCAGTTACATACACATGTATAATCGATCGACTAACCCCACCCTCTCTGTGTTCCAGATATGAATTTCAATGCTGAGCCACCGGCGCCGGCGCAGGCGCGCGCCGATGCACCCACAGGAGAACGATGCTAAATGTACATAAACGCGAAACATTTTGTAATATTTGAAACAGTATACGATCTCCTAAATTAAGATTTAAAGTCAACTCTAATGTTTAAATTAAATGTAAATGTAAAAAACGCGAAGTGACACCCCGGACGCTGTAATATACCTTGGTGCAATCACCTGATTTATAAATAAATGAAATAATTAATTAATTAATTGAAAACAAAAAAGGTTTTATCACTCGGAACAATAGGAGCAAAGTTGATGAAGAAAGTAACAATAAAAAAGGTTTGATAGTTAACGTATAAATATTTATAGCTAATCGTGTATTGTTATTACGTAAATATAAATAAATAATTGATTAGTTGTAAGTTGTAACTATCACTGGAAGTACTAGGGTCGCAGAGGACAGGATGGTAATAGAAAATTTGACTTTTTTTGTAAAGGAGTTGTGTATGTAATAGGTTTTATAGGTTTTTGACTACTTTTTTGTTGAGAGCAGGGGATTGCAGTTGAGGCGAAGGCCGTTTACGAAACAACACTGTATATTACATTATATTCAAATTCGGAGCTGCGCTCCTGGGCTATAATTTAATGTCAGTGTAATTTGATTGCGGTCTTGCTCGCAATTTCTTAGTGTGAAAGAGACAACTGTACCCGCGAGTCCGTGATGCCGCAAGCCTTCCGAGCCCCCACTGCACTCCCCTGCATTCTACGCCATCGCCATTCGCTGTAAACTGTAAAAACTAATTACATTTCGACCGTTTGCGTCTGTTACCTACAAGCTAATTTATTCATTAACTATTATATTTTTATGGTCAAGCTCAAGTCGTACTTCTAAACGAATGTCAATTTAATATATAATCTGTATACATTGCTCCATGTCAGCGCTGTCGGTTCGTACATTTTTTGTTACAGGTCCAAATACATATCTTCAAATATATATTTATATTTACTTAATTATTGTAATGATATTTGTGAATCTGATATCATCGTTCCACCTTTGCCTTGGTGTTCAATGACGAAGCACAATTTGTAACCGATGTATACGAGCAAGAAATGATATTTTACGAGGTTTAAAAAAGAGATTTTTAGGTCTATTTTATCTTGGGAATATCTGGTGGCGAGTCTTAAAGGGAACAGACATAAGTCGCAGGTTGAGTTAAAGGTTTTGAGACAATTTTACATATGAATCATCACACGTAATATCTGGTTTGGTCACTACTACCCGCCGAACCCGAACCACTGTTTGAGATTTCGAAAGTGACGGTAATAGACGAATTAGAAAGAGGGTAGACCGACATCTCTGACCATATGCGCTTATTACACCTGGCTGAATTCATTCGATTAAATTCAGAAACAAAATGCGTAAGAGCAAGTCAAAGTGGAATGTATTGCTCATAGAATGAGGTCCATTTTTAACACCGAATTACTTATATTATATTTTGCGTCACTCGTCTTTTCATAAGGCGTGATACAAAAATGGATCGTAGTTTATAAGAAAAAAAGAAAGAAAGATCATTTATTGACACAAACAACAACAACACAACATTAAAAAAAATCAATAAACAAAAATACAGAAAAAGAATACAATTATTACAACGTAAAATACACGGGAAGACCGATGTATATACCTACTTCACGACTACTCCATTTTGATTTGCTCTCACGCTTTATGCTACTGAATTTAGACGACTGAATCTAGCCAAATGTAATAAGCGCATGAGGGTAATCGTCGAATCCGAAAGAGGATAGGCCGATATCTCTGTCTAAGGACTCTACTACACTCAGCGTAACCAATGTACTCGTGAGTACTCGTGACCATGGTGCGTGTATCCGCTATCGAGGTAAAGCCTGGCAAGAAATATACGAGGGTCTGTCAAAAAAGTCAAGAAGGAGCTATAATTGCAATCACTTGTTGAAAGAAATAAGTTTTTAAAAATTCCACAATATGGCGGCACCTCATATGTTCTTGGTCAGGCTTCACAAATATTCACAATTATATGTATGATGATTTATGTGTATTGAAATAAAGGGTTGCGACAAAAAATTCGACTTAAACTTATGAGGATAATTGTAAGATATTTATTTCAATTGGTAGAGCCCTTCAGATTGTTTGTCAACAAGTTTCATGTGATTTATCACGACTGATAGAATTGTGAGCTTCTCCCTAGACTTATCGATCATTTTATCGGTGTTCCGTGGCTTCTTGATTATGTGTAATAGTTTGTTGTCTAATATAAAAACCAAGTACCGTTTGCGTACCTTTTACGTTGAGAATTTTGCACCAATATTTATGATAATTACCTTCTATACATATAACAAAAGTATACGAATGATGGGACTTAGAAAACCGTATACGATGACGCATCCACGGGACACATTTCAATATATAATTATATTATTATATGAATAATAATATATAAATACTATTTCCATGAGAATTCGTTATCCGTAATGCATTGCATTGCAGCCTTAACCATGTATACGAACGGAGATATATGTCATATTGGTATAACTGTGGTATACTTCGGCTCTTGTGACGGTGGGGAAAGCTTTACATTATATATAACCTATATATTATATAGGATTATATACCACCGCGATGTCTTGTGAAGTGATCGCGACGTCAGTTTTGCGGAAGAACTTGTAGTTATTGTAGGAAATACTGTTTTAATACCATGATTAATATAAATAATATGATGACCTCTATAATATTTAGATACAATCTTTGTCTATTTCATTATTTATATGAAATTTTTTTTTCATGCGATTTGTTTTGTTCCTGGATCTTCCGCAAAACTACGTCGCTGTTTATCTAGTGTCTCATTTTAGAAAATGGTTTGTTAACTTTTGTAAATATATCATCAAATTATACATATATTAAATAGTAACGTCATTTGCTTTGTATTATACTGTTTCATTTCCAATGCACTCTCAGTATTAGTTTAGTTATCAGATTATGAAAAAGAACTTAGTTTCAAACCAGACTTTGTTGATATTTCCTTAAAATTATTGTTGTCTACATTGTGTGTAATATATTTTTTATTAAGAGGAAAATCTTAAATAGTAGTTGTTAGCCATTAATGTATTACTTGAAGAATTTTATTTTGATTTTTCTCTTTATTATATTATATAATATGTATATGTACATTATACATAATGATTTCGAAAGTCATCAAGTGGATGTAAATATAGAATAACTAAACGTTCATTGCTCGTCTCTCAGCAGTACATTTCAATTATAGGATCGGGATCGAGATGGGAAAAAGTTAATTATATATTTGTATTGTATAATTTCGGCGAGGTATACATTATATACGAATAGTGAACTGGTTTATATTATATATATAGTTAACACCTGAGCTGACGGGACGACGCGGAGACAGGCGGAACTGTGTCGGCATTATAAATGCTACGATTGTGTAAAAAATATTAAAACCTAAAAAAAATCTTCATTGTTTGATTTCAAAAACTCTACGCTAGACAACCATTAAAAAATAAACATCTTGACATCAATATCCAGTTTATGCTCTCATGCCTTAACCATGATCCAGGATTTTGTAGATCGAGTAATTACAATAGAACGAGAGCCGTCTGACTTCCGTGCCTGAAAACGCAGGTTTCTTCATGATTCCCTTGCTGTAAGAGCATATGTTAGTGTTTAAGAGAATCCTTTAGGTTCGTAAGGTCCACTATATCTGAAACGTCCACTGCACGAAATTGTCCACTGTATAAAATCGTTGATTTTTAAATATCCTCTTTACCACAATGTTCACGCTACAGAAATGTCCAGTATTAAAAAGTGTATAATAAAAAAGTCTGTATAATCATCTTGACGTTAATGTCCCGGTTGAGCTCTCACGCCCGAGGGCCCGGGGTATCCAGGTTTTTAGCTGATCAGATATTTACAGTGGAGCTACTGCCATTTGACCTCCGTAACCCTGCTGCTAGGGGAACCTGACCAGATTAGATCACGGTTGATTACACATTCAGCCGCCCGAATATGCAGGTTTCTTCATGATGTTCAGAGCATCGGTTAGCATTAAACTAATATACATGTACCCTACCAAAAGTCTACTCTATCAAAATGTTAACTATCGAAATGACCACCTTACCGCTATGTCCATCTTGTCGTATTGTACACTGTCTGAACTTAGAAACTTACTGGTTCTCGCTTACGAATCTAACGCCCTAACCAGTAGACCACCGGCGCTCTGGCTTATACCAACTAATGAACCCGGCGCGACTTCGTTCGCGTACACCTACTTTACCCCTACCTACTACTTACTTACAAACCTTATTCTTGAATTACTCTATCTATCGTTGAAAATCGTATTACAATCCATTGCGTATTATAAAAGATCTAAGCGTACATAGATACATGGGAAGAAGAAGATACGGATGGCGGGAAGCGACTTTGTTTTATACTATGTATGTAAGGAGTAAATAATAAATAAATAATAAAATAAAAATAAAATAAAATTCATTTATTTCAGACCTTTTTGTCCATATTGTGTTAGTATCAAAGGTCCTCTTAACTAGGTTAATGTCTTAAGAAATTAATTAGGTACATTATTAAATATGAAGGAAATGTCAGTTCAATTCTAAATAAATGTCAAAACAATTCATTTATTTACAATTATCATGTAAAACATGGAGTACTTCAAGAAAAGGGTGAAACGGTTTATACGGGGACGGCAACGCTTACGCGTTGTACCCTATGGACTTACGTCCATAGGCTGCGGTGACTGCTTACCATCAGACAGGCCGTAAATAGTTTGGCACCTAAGTAGTATGAAAAAAACGATGTATATACATAGATATACGAGTATCTAATTACATTATACCCCGCCAATGAAATATACCCTTTCAACACAACATAACACATTCACAAACGGTGCCATAAAAACGTCACCAAATGTAAACATTACTCATTCATATCCAATCCTATGGAGCAAATATATATCGGGCGGGTCGAACCAACTTCTAAGGTGTTTGCGCCAACTGCCGGTAACTTCGCGAAGTTGTTTACTGAACTTCTCTTCGGTTCGGCGCCTCTGAAGGCTGTTGATGGGGCTTGCAGAATAACAGGGTAAAACTACGGTGATTTAGAAGATTGCGTTCGGTATGGTGTAGGTGAAAATCGACGGTGCTTCCTGCGTGTTGTTGGGAGAGTGACATCCATATTATGAGGTCTCACAGCGCGCGAATGCACAGGGTTCCAACTAACAATACTTGAGTGACGATCGGCTCTTTGCGTCCGTCAAAATAAAAGCATAATCAAAGAATTTTAAGTATTTTCCCTAAGATAGCGAGCTAAATTGACCAATCAAAGAGCCGTATGTGTACTCTGGCCGTAATGAACGCAGTGCGTCAGAAAAGAGCCGCTAACATGCGTTAAAGAACGCATAGTAACGATCCTTTATCTACTTAGGCTGGATTCGACTATAGTTTTATTGTGGGGTTAACACTTATTCTCATATTAAAATGATAGTTTTCTATATCGTTTTGACATTTTAATCTCAGCGTAATCGTTAAACCTGAAATAAATACATTGGTCGAATCAAGCCTAAGACAAGTATTGTTTGTGAAACTCTGTGTAACATAGTGAGTCTGTTTTTCCACGTTCATGCTTTATGATTTTTGTGATAGTGTCGAAATCATAATTGTTGTGATGGCGAAAGTAAGATTTTCTCTAATTCATATTTTATTTTGGAACAATTGCACCCAATTTCACCATAGTCCATAACCCTCCATGTTTTTAACCCCCGACGAAAAAAGAGGGGTATCTTGGTACCTGTGGCTTTGTGTATCTGTCTGTGGCATCATAGCTCGAACGGATGGACCGATATGGATGCGGTTTTCTCTGTTTGAAAGCCACCGACCGAACCATAGCTCTGAGTTTTGTTTATTTGAAATCGGTTATGTATTGTATTTTAGTTTAAGTAAACTTGGTCGAGGGTTATCAGTCTTTTTCTGTCGGTTAGGTTAAAATAGGGCTCCTAACTATAGAAGTTAAAATTTATTTTTCTAGAGTTATGCATAATGCATAAAACCACTCTAAGAGCCCCTAATACTTTGTGGGAAATCGGGCTTGGCAAACGTATTAGATTAGACAAACACAAGACCATCTTCTATTACAATTAATTAAAATACCGACCGCACACAAATCACTAGCAAAACAATAATAAAATGCCAATAAAACGGTAGTAACAATAGCCTGCGAGTACCAGGGCAGCATGAACGAAAGCCGGTGCCCCCGTAGAGGGTCTACGCCGTAGCGGCGTAGCGGGCGGGGCCAAAATGGCACCCGACAGTGAGTAATTGCAGCCTGCGACGAGTCCGGTGACGCGTGCCAGGGCTGCCCACCGATAGACTATGATTTATAGGAATATCGGAATATTGGACCGGCCGAAATCGTTTGTTGACAAATTCTGTCGGTACGGCATTACTGGGGCGTAGCTACTTAGCGGAGGTAAAAGGATGTTTCGTTGTTGGCGCGCGATGGTTTGATTGTAGTGCCGAGAACGTGAAGAAAATGTGTCTCTAATGACTTCCAATTCTTCAAACTTTGAAACTTGGTCAAGTTAGGCAGTTATGCAGTTACAGTTATGATCAGCATCTTGGCGGCGAAAGCGCGGGGTCCGCCTCAACCATGATCCAGGATTTGTAAGATTAGGTAATTACAATGGAGCGACTGCCGTCTAACCTCTGTGACCCTGTTAATAGAGCAACCTGACAGATTGTATAAAGGCTACACAGTCGCCGTAAGAGCATCAGTTAGTGTTCAACTAATGCACATAACTCAGAAAAAGTCGTTAGTACATGGCGGCACTGGGGACAGACCTTGAAACCTCTCGCTTACGAGTCGAGCCCGTTAGCCATCAGACCCACGCTCAGTGTGCAATTACAAGACTAGGCGTGAAATAATGCACATCGCCCTTATATTCATCCTTTTTGCAACGATTCGAATTATCACATTAACCTACCTCGGAATAGGAACGTAGGGCTAAGTACTACGTATCTGCATGTAGGGGATCAAGCTCCTTTCCAAATAAATAAAATGACTTTTATCGTATTATACGCGGTTTTATATTTATAATTTTTAACGAACTTTAAAAAAGGAGGAGGTTCTCAATTCGTCGAAATCATTTATTTTGTTAGAAGCAAAAAAGAGTCAGAGGCCAAGATCCACTTCGAGTCGCTGAGTCAGCGCAGTAAGTAAGTATGTAAAAAAGAGGGATAAAAAGTAGTAAAGCAAACGAAAGAATGTAAGAAAGAGAAGTTTGAGATGAAGCTACGGAACAGTAACTAGCCAACCTAGATCGTCAGGGGCTTCTAAGTTAAGCGTGATTACGGATGTAGATGGAAGAGTGTTGAGTACTGAAAGAGACGTCTTGCATTGCTGGAAATCATATTTCGAGTCTCTTTTTGATTGCAGCGATGAGAGTATACTCGGTGAAGACACGGCACACTTACCAGACAATGCAGATAGTCAAATTATGGAAGATGAAATAACGAATGCGATGAAATTGGGTAAGGCCACAGGGTATGATAATATGACTGTCGAAATGCTGAGGTGTGGTAAAAATTGTGTACTGGTACCATCGCTTACGTATGGAAGTGAATATGTCAGAAGAAGCGTGAAAGTCGAATAAATCCCTGCGGAGTATAAGTGGGGTGATAGAATGAGGAATACTGTGTTAAGAGTTCGTTGTAAGCTGAAGGATGATGTGGGGACTAGGATTAAAAGAGGTATACTGAGATGGTTTAGACACGTGGAAAGGATGGATGAAAAACGGTTTACGAAAGCTTAGTTCAAATGTGAATCGGTCGGAAGGTTCGGTAGAGGGCGCCCGAGAAGGTCAAATAAATGCACTGCTCCAAAAAGGGCAGGTCAGGAGCACCCTCAACTGGCATAAATGCATGAAACAGGTGTATCAGGATCGTATCTTGTGGCATCGATAGTCTCAGCCTATCCGTATGCTAAACGGGCGTGAGTGTGTATGTATGTATATTGTATGTATTTCCCCGATTACCCGAAGACGCCAGGACCGATTTGGAAAATTCTTTTTCGCTTGAAAGGTTATACTTACTTACTTAGAGGTAGAGCATAGTACTGCAATTTGTCGACAGGAAGGACTGTGGTATCTAAGAATAAAATAATTATTGTCACTCGAGTCCGAAAATAATGATATCTAACTTATTTGTTTACTTTTTAGTGATTTGAAGTCGGTTTTTTTTTATGACTTTTTGATTACTTATCATGGTCTCGGGTGGACTAAGTGATATTTGTCTTTATCCAATTAGTTGGGGTCTATAAGAGTGATTATAATTTTTTTTTTGAAATTCTTAGGCATCGCATTAACAAAAAAAAATACCAAGCATTTCAACGCCTTTATTCCAACCTACGGGTAACACACTACCAAACCCACACCGCAGCAGCCCTAGTTTTTTCCTACGACGGGGCACAGTAAGCAACGCAACGATTGTATCGCTCGCGGATGCTGGGAGCGGCCCATTTGTCAACCTTAGCCCCCTCGCCGCCCCGCTCTCCGCGCCCCGCAGCCCGCGTCCCGCGGCGAAGAAACGCGAGCTTCAGAAACTGAAGCCACGTCAATTTATGCCCTCCTGGTTGGTATGTATGCTCTGCTGCGCTGGTGCCTGGTATGGCTTTGGGAAAGACGATAGGAGAAAAAATATTAAAAAATAAGGTTAAAATTGTTTTTATTCACCTCGTGTTTTTTTTTGATATTTCGACTAGCCAGGCATTTAACCGCCATCTCACCTGGTGATAAGTGACGATGCGGCTGATGATGGAGCATGACGTCTAGGAACAGCCTATTCACTCTGGCCTTGAAGATTATAATTATCAGGGAACACACTCGCGGGTAATGCGTTCTATTCCTTGCTTTAGTACTCTACAATACTTCATTGAATCACCCGCAGGGCTAATCGGAAGATTGTATGAAAATTTCCTCAAAATCTGTTTAGCCGTTTCGATATAGTAAGTAGGTAAGTAGTCTCGTCTCATGCTCGGCGAGTTCTAAAATTTGCACAATGGAGGACTTGTTCGAAACCAGTCCAAATGCTGTATGCGTCGCCGAATGCTGAGCAAACAAAGTGTAAGGGGGAATTAACTCCATCGACTTGATACGAAGAAGAAGTAGCAAATTGATCATTTAAATTAAATTATCAGTCCAAGTGCGAGCCGTACTTTTTTCATGAATTTTGATTGTCTAAATTGTCTATAATTTATCGATTACATACCATCTAGCCATCCATCGAATCGCACAATCCAATAGGCGAATAACTATTAAGCAGAGTTAAATAGAAATATATTAAAAGTACCTATATTAGAATTTATTATAGCTAAAA
This sequence comes from Blastobasis adustella, assembly GCA_907269095.1. Taxonomy (NCBI): domain Eukaryota; kingdom Metazoa; phylum Arthropoda; class Insecta; order Lepidoptera; family Blastobasidae; genus Blastobasis; species Blastobasis adustella. The sequence continues at coordinate 1,354,825 of OU026136.1, read as the reverse complement.
GGAAAGTACAACACCTGACTCCTACCACAATGTACAGCAAAGTAAAAAACGGTATTAAGGGCAAACATGATCTATACTGACAATATGGCCAGCACCACAACTAACTATCCAGCCCACTAGTTTTTCTAATTAAACTCGTATAAATTCCAGCAAAACCTAATTAGTTCCATAAATCCGCAGCCAAATAACGCAACGAGTTAGATCGGCTTATCACCCTGTTCCTGGTAACTGATGGTCTAACCTGGAGGCACCGCGTCATACCAGCTGGGATATCGCAATTTTCGCCCTGGGCTAATTTAAGGTGGGCCCCGGAGCGACATGTTTATTGGTTAATTAAAGTTTTACGCAGAAACAAACAGGTAACGAGGAGATAGAAGCGTCAGCAGATTAGGGAGGGTGTATTGAGTTCCGATTGGAGACGTAAGTCTGAGTAGGCACAACATTCCGACTTTTTTTAAAGAATATCTTTGAAGATATATTTATTTATTTATTAAATCTTCATGCACTAAATGGTACAATGGCTTAAAGCTAAAATAGCCTTATCTATCAGTCAACCAGAAGATATTGGGTAAAGAAAAAGGTAGGCGGTGCAAGAGAAGCTACGGGACAAAATGGAGGAGGGGAACCGCGAACCAGAGATAAATATACAGATAAAAATATAGATAACTACAAATAAATATACTTAAGCTAGAAATAAGAACAGCTAGAATATGGTGTAGAGACTATTTTACTAGTCTTTCGGGAGAAGACTAGAAATAGATGATGATGTAGAATAAAAAATAGCCTCATCCATCCATCTGGTAACAGGGAGACAGGGAGACCGCGACCAATTGCTTAGCTAGCTCCCCATACGAGAATGTCCTAGGTTTAGTTATTTGTTTGTGTCCACTCACGTAGCTTCCCATTCGTAAATTTCGTAATAGCGTTCTTCTTCCACTTTCTTCTTTTACTTGCTTTGTTTAGTTGTGGTCCTTGAGATGGTGAGCGCCCCAACCCCCGAAGAATACGTTCAGTTCAATTCAATTTAATTCAAAATTTATTTTTTGATTAGGATATTAAATATCTCTTTCAATCATCAAAAAGGACTGGGGTAAATAGATAGATAGATTCATTTATTTCTCAAGGTATGTAGATATAATTTTTATATCCAAGTTTAACTTAAACATAAAAATACAAAAGTATGTACCGAGATCGTCAAAAACAATGATACTTACTATACTTAGGTACATAAACTTTTTATTTACGGTAGGAAAGTAGGAAGCAAACACACAGTGACATGTTGGCCGCCCCATGGCTAGTTAAGGTACAAATTACTTTAGTATACCAACGTAAGCTTTGTACAAAGAATCTTTGCCAAAGAACAAGAGCAAAACCTACCCGGATGCTTATTCTGCGATCGGTGCGCGCCACCTGTACGCACCGGTCGCCGAAACAATAAGCCGAGTTCACAATTTATCCAGCTACCCAGCTACCCAGCTACCCGGGCGATCCCGATTACCCGGCTCGCGGTAATTAACGACTAATGGACAACTAGGCCTTAATGAGTTTTAAGAGATTTAACACCAGCGCCGTTATGGAAATTATGTTTCCTTCCGACGATTTAAGAATTCGGGCCGGGGGGAGGGGCGGTCCTATTCCTAATTATTTTTAAAACGTTATTCTTTATTATTGATTTTGTTTGTTATAAAGGCTATGCTCGGAGTCTTGTTGCGCGATAGAATCAGAAATAAGGAGATCCGCAAGCGAACCAACGTCACCGACAGCCCGAAGGACTGCCAGGTTAAAGTGGCAATGGACAGGGTTTGAAGAACAGATGACCGATGGGGCAGTAAAGTTCTCGAGTGGCGACCACGTGGAAAAGTAACATTGTGGCCTAATGGTTAAGAGGTCCGACTGGTAAGCGAGAGGTACCGGGATCGAACCCCAGTACCGCCGTATACCAATGACTCTTTTGAACACTAACCGATGCAATTTTGTTAAATACCACTAAGGTGGCGAACAAGCTTCCGGCCTGCCTCATGGATGCTCTTACGGAGAGAGAAAACATCGTGACGAAACCTGCACATTCAGGCGACTGAGTAAGCATGATCCAATCGGGTCGGGTTCCCCTGTTAACAGGGTCACGGAGGTCAGATGGTAGTCACACCACTCTAATTACATGATCTGCTAAATCCTGGATCATGGTCAAGGCGGACCCCGGGCCTAACATCATTTATTAATCATTTATTTTTTGTTACCCAAAATAAAATGTATGATAATCATTTTTAATAATGGGTGCCTACTATTACCGAAATAATTATCGAAATCCGTTCAGCAGTTTCACTGTATCCTTTACTCTTTTTGATAGAGAGTAAGCTTTAACCGAACCCTGCCACGGAACGCTGGTCCAGACGCACCGCCACGAGCCATTGCACTGTGGCCGATCAACCGTGAACACTCGAATGAAAACATCGATACAAACAAATACATCGATATAATACCTACTCGATACAATACTTGCTATCTGAACCGAGGACTGTATGCAGTTCGTGTGATGTTAATGGTTTACAGTTCGTAGAGTTTATAGATATCTACTTAATATAATTTAAGCGCCAGTGGCCGAGTGGTTAAGGTATCCGACTCGTAAACGAGAGGTTCGAATCCCACTGCCCAATCCCACCCACAATACCCAAATCCCACTGCGGCCGTGTTTCAATGACTCTTTTCTGAGTTATGTACATTAGTTGAATGCTAACCGATGATGAGGTGAAACATCGTGATGAAACCTGCATATTCAAGCGACTGAATTAGTAATCATGATCCAATCTGGTTACGTTCTCCTGGTACGACGCAAGGTCACAGAGGTCAGATGGCAGTTGCTCCACTGTTATTATTTGATCTGCCAAGTCCTGGATCATGGCCAAGCCGCACCCTGGGCCCTCGTACACGAGAGCACAATCGGGAAATTAACACAAAGATTATTATTTTGTTTAAAAAATAATAAAGTGTAAGCGGACCCTGGCATAAGCCGGGATTGACCGCCATGATGATGACGAATACTTTTTAGTACCCTTGCTAGGAAAGAGGTAATTATTAGTAGTAAGTAGAGGATAAAGATGTTTAGGTACTTACATGTAAATATTGTATCATACTTAAAACTATAAAAGAGATCGTCAACGAACAAAATTAAATACAGATTTTACTAATGGATACCGTTGAAATTATACAAGTACTTACTATATTAATTATTTAATAATATTTACTTAAATTTTCCATTTATTTTACTCAACAAACGAGCAGACAGTCCACCTGATGGTAAGTGGTAACTGTCGCCTACAATATCTACGATAATATTGGCTAACACGAAAAGTATTCCAATAACTTTTATACAAGAACTCTGTTTATGGCATTAGAATATCTAATCTGCCATTAAGATATCTAATCTAAATATTTAATTATTTGCACTAATTTAAACATAAAATAATTGGATAAATATAAAATACTGCAACAAATAAACATCTAACATAAAGTATACAATTAGTTCGTAACGCATACGAGAGATGTCGCTGCGCGTAGATTAGAACGCGCTAGCGATGCGTCCCATCCAATAATATGTCTTCGTTTCGTATACTACGAAACATTGACATAGGCCTCCTTCAAAGGAGGAATTTTTGCATAACACGATAGCGCTTCATTGCGCTTGGTGTTTTATAACAGTTTAGAAACTACGTGGTTATTGTGAATGGCGGCTGTATGTACATTCATATTAGGTGTTAGTTATTTTAGATAACGGGTATATATATGTAATGGTATAAAAATATACAGACACCCAATATTAGTACATAATATTTTCTGCTCCTAATATAGTGCCATTTTACACCATAATCATATTCTAATTACTTTTTGATATTAATATATAATTCTTGTGTTATTATTTCTGTTATTTATGCGGTTAACGTCGTCGAAAGTATCAAAACTAATGTTTTTACGTGGTAATACAAATATATTTATTAATTATGCATTTTTGTATTCAATTTTGTTTCCCAATGTGCTAAATCAACTGTAAACAATAATACAAACTGAAAAACTGGGTGGGATATTAGGGTGTTATATTATAACGTTAAAAATAACATAATATTTTATAATAGCATTACGTTCTGTTACGTTATATGAATATAACGGATCCGCGCACCTCTAAACACATACATCAAACGATTCGGTTTAGTCAGAGAGACACAGAATACAATAAACTAACGGGAAGGAATTCTTTCATGATTGTATGCAGTATTACGGCTATAACAGACAACAGGGAATTGTTTATTCAACAAATTGAACTGGTTTATTATTATAAATAAGCAGTTAAACCTACTACCCAATACCTAATTCATTCTGTTCTACAGTAAGATATTATGTAACTTTCTCTTCACAAACTGCTGAAATAATCTTGTAATTTCAATGAGAATGATAATTCCCAATAGTAACATAGGCTATATTTTATTTTCAAAATAATTAGAGATCCCTAGGAAAATGCAATATTATAACCCAAGGTACCAAAAAAGTCAAAACTGCATGTTCGCGCATAATTTCAGAACGGCTGCACCTATTAAGATAATTCTTTTTTTGTTAGATTTGTTATTGTCAGTACAAGGTTTCTCTGTAAGAAAAAAGGGTAGGTGTAGGAGTGTAGGGCAGTACAGTAACGCCGTCTGGCACTGTATAAGTGCCAGACGGCGTTCTGCGTTTTACAGGTACCAAAAAGACTTGTGACTCGGATTCCGCCTTCCACATCTACAGCTGCTGTTGATGAAGATCAAGATATCGTCTGTTTATTTCAAAAGTTGGAGTAATCCTACTTGTAACCGTAGTTCAGTTGCCTGAATTCACAGGTTTAAGAGATGATGAGAATGCTAAAAAAACAACTCTGCCGTATGAAACAAGTGATAGTAAATCTGTCGGTATTTTTAAGAAACGTGTAAAAGAGCACTATCTCTCTCTTGGTTCCTGAAAATGCAGGGTACAATGCCTATAGATTATTTGTAGGTATTAATGTATTTTTTGTATTAGTATAAGATGTAGGTATATGTAGTTTATTATTTTAGTTTATTATGTGTGTATGTATATTTAGTTAGATATTGTGCATGTCTGATCTGCGACTACTTATCACATATCTCTTTGATAGGCCTACTGGTCTTCCAGAATTTCTTGATTTCTTTAAGAAATAAGTAGCGCCTGTTGTGTCATCTATAACTATGTATTTTTCCTCAAACTTTCATGTGTACAATAAACTGAAAATAAATAAAAATAAAATAACACTAATAACACTTCTGCGGCACAAATTTGGCCCAAATCCATATCACGAAAAACTTTTGAAAACATTGAAAACTTTACACACTAAGCCCGGCTTGTACCGAATTCTTAATCACGTTCACGAATCACGTCATTTTGTATGGAATTCTGTATTTATCATAGTCTTAAATGCGATTAAAAATTTGGTGCAAGCTGCCCTAAGGTGTTATTTATGAGATGTTCTGAGGACAGGATCAATTCAATAGCACAAAACCCTTACACTCGTGGGTGTCGTACAGTACAAGGCGACTAATGTATTCGAGGTAAAAGATCTAGTCCCCGTAGGCTGGAAAATGGGCAGCAGCGTTTTCCATTGTTATATTTAAAACACTGCGATTTCCAACCCCCCGGCCAAGCATGGAGATTATTGGCAATAACCTCCCCTTTCGTGGGAGAGATCCTTAGTCCTGCAGTGGACTTTTATGGACTGTGATGATGAAGTGGACGTGAAACGGCTACCAGGTAGTGGATGAATAAGGTGTACCTCCACAGGTTGGCGAAAAATTGCTGGGAAGAATGGAAGACCGGGCAAAGTGGAGAAGAATGAGTAGGAAAGTGGACCCTAACAGAACTCTAACAGAACTGTAATTGACTTGTAAGTAACAATTATCAATAAAATATGAATGAATGAATAAATGAACTCTGGATAAGCGCTAGAGTGATGTAGTTAGTTTAGTAGTATACCGCTAGATGGCGCTGCCTGTGTATTAGAACGCGTTAACGACGTGTCCAGAGCAATGATAGGCTTGTAGCCTGTACAGAAAATGCAATTTCGATTTGAGCCTCCTGCCTCTGACATCTCAAATTCAACATTTTCTCTAGCCAAAAAACTGCACTAAAACGTCTCTGAAATTGATCTTCGATAATATACGACTATAGACATTTTAATGTCATTATTAATGTCAATCTGCCTATCTATTAAGTAGAACATTATAATTACAATCTAGCCTAAAGACTGATGATAAGTAATTTGAATTTAACATAATTTGCTAAGTTAGAATAACTAAGAATGTGTCCATTAACACTTTTCTAATTGTCTCTATTAAGGAAAAGACACAAATAGAATGGAGATATGTGGCTAGAAAAAGTGTCGAATTCGATACGTCACAGGGCGAGAATAAGGCCCTTGGTTCGCTACATTCCGAAACTGCAGGATACTGGATACCTGTACGAGTCTGCTGTAGTGGTGGAAGGTGGCAGTAATCACCAGAAGTGGATGCTATGCCATTTTATACAAAATAAAAAAAAACTATGTCACTCACATCACAACCATAAGAGAAAAAAATACTAGATGAATAGTGTCCGACCGAAGTAAATTTTTGGACGAAGCCGAAACAGATTAATCGGCTAGTGCCACAACCATTGGCCGAAGCCGAAGCCGCCGAAGGCTTAAAAGCTCTAATATAAATTTTGTTCAAGATTGGCTACAAGCTACAATTAATAATATAAATTATTTTAAAACTTTAATATTGAACTATTAATGGCTTATATTGACTGCATTATAAATGGAAAGGTAATTTTAATCATCTCTAGAAGTTGATCCAGAGATGGTAAAAAGAATTACCAGTGATGTCAATGTCTCAAGTGTCAATTCGATTTACTAACTCGAGTTACCTCGCGTTGGGCTTAACTCGAATCAACTCGAGTTCAATCCTATAACTCGAGCTTCAATTGGAATGAATCAAGCGAGCAAGTAGAAAGAAGTCCCGCAGACGTAGCGCCACTGTCTTAGGACGCGGAGTTAAATTGTATGTGATCATCGTTAGTTCCATAAAATTTCGGGAGACTTTTTCTTTTGAGACTAGTACGCAATTGACGCGCACTTATTCCTACAAATGCGCAGTAATACGCGCCAATTAATTCGTTGTACCTACGTGCGCGCTTTGCATGTCAAAATATTACAGATTTGAGGTTAAGTTTTGAGTGACGGTTGTTATTGTTACTTTTACGTGCTAATAAGTAAATACCTACTAGTTTAGAAGAAATGCCGGGACCTAAACGGAAATCTATTGTTTTATTAAAATTGTACCTACCTACATTAATATTAGTTAATTGTCACAATACCTAAATATATTGTCCCAATACATATGTAATATGAATTTGTTCTAAACTTTTTAACATTGTTGCGAAGCTGAGTCATTATATTAGTTAAAATAAAACAAGTCATTCACTGAGATGAGAGTTCAACTCGAGTCACGTGAATTTCAACTCGAGTTAAATCGAGTTGTGTTTTTTCATAACTATGTCCTCTAGAGGACATCATATTCAATTTATTGTGAAGTCACATAGGCCTGTGGACCTGTAGACAATGAAGACGCTTCTAACGATAAGAAAGTCGGTAACTTCTTAGTTTAGAGGTTATGAGGCAACAAATAAACATTCATACTGGTTAAAATCATAACCCACCTTTTTCAAAAGCAAGCACTGCCGATTCACGGTATGTAGGACCGAGATATCGAAAAGACCGTGGTAGGTATCAGGGCGTGGGTTTGATTCACTAGATACCTTACCTTTTATTATAATGACAATATTAAATTATAAGGACAAGTTAAAAAATGAAGTCACCCGGAGCGAAATACCCACAATTCAGATTTGTTTGTGTTCATTACTAGTAGAAAGTCGTAGCGAAATATAACTTATCTGCAGATGGGCTGCCTTGTTCCGTCCCTGGATTTGCATTAGTGTGTGTGTTATAGAGATGGGTGACATTTTGTCACATTTCAACTCGGATTGTACTCATTGCTTCTGCATATAAAAAAATGTCTCTATGGCCGAAGCTCCCCTCCTCTATATATCGTACATAAACGATATCCCCGTCCCCGACAACGGGGTACAACTGTCCCTCTTCGCCGACGACACGGCAATCTACGCCAAAGGGCGAAGGCCACTGATGGCCAAGCTCCAAAAGGCGGTGAACAAGCTCGAAGCTTGGTTCAAACTGTGGCGCATCGAAGTGAATCCAGAGAAGAGCTCCGCGGTTTGCTTCGATGTTAAGCTCAGACGGGGTGACAGCGACCCCCCTCCCCTCCGCATGCAAGGGAAACTAGTTCCCTGGCAGCGCGCTGTAAAGTATCTCGGCGTCACACTTGACAAGAGGGTCACCTTTGGGCCTCATGTCGCCAAAGTGTGTCGCACCGCCCGTTTTTACTTGGGTCGCCTCACCTGTATGTTGGGGAGATTCAGTAAAATGACCCTCAGAAACAAGCGAATCCTCTACAAGGTGTGCATCCGACCGGTGTTGACATACGCATCCCCCGTCTTCGCTCACGCGAGCTCCCTCGTCATTGAGAAACTGCAAATTGTCCAGAACATCTTCTGCCGTATTGCAATGGCGGCTCCATGGTACGTCCGCAATGCGGACCTACACCGAGACATGGACCTGCCTACTCTGCAGCAGATTCTCAAAACGCTCTCCGAGACCTTTTTCCAGGCCGCGGAAGAGCATTCCCATCCGCTCGTGCGAGAGGCGCCAGCCTACTCTCCCCGCCCGGTCCTGACGACCTGTCGACCTGGAGGCTCAGGTCGACCCGACACAGCCCCTCTCTGCCGTTTCAGCGGCCCCCGTAGGCCCCCAATCTTAGTCCACAGCAGCGGGACCCCCTTCTGGGTTCTCGCTATAATTTCGCTGACTTGCTGAATCGCTGAATTGACGCTGAGCGCACCCCGTCCCTACGGGGTCTCGCATCCGATGAAACCTGAAAGGCCTTCCCGGCTACAGGTTAGGTTAGGTTAGGTCTTTTTTTGCCGAGTCGTGCATAACCAGTCCGGCCGGCCGGCTGGTACTCATAAGAGTTCACCTCCTCCCTCCCAACCGCTATACCGGAGGGTGCCCATTTTCTTTGCGTTGGGTGCAAAAAAAAAAAATTGGCCGAAGGTTACTAGTAGACTGTATAATATAGATAAACACCATTCTACGCTGTGTATAACGCAAACGTGTTATTAAAAAAATCCTCCATTTTATTACAGGGTCAGGAGGCCTATGTCAAATATGCATAGTATAACGAAATTCACCCCTTTCATCGACGGGAACCCATCAATACCGCGTTCTAATCGTCGTGCAGCGACATCTAGTGTCAATGTCTGTTAGCTGAGAGTGCATAGTCGCGGAAACGTCTCTATATTTTTCTCTCAATTATGGCACCTACTGAAGTACAACCTAACATAAATATGATCAAATGAAAGCGATTCGATCATTTTTAAAATGTAAAAGTAATTATAAAGAAAAATTCACGCCGCCCTTAACATCCTGGACGCGGCAACAGAAATGACGCACAGCTTATTTCCACTCCCAGCAAAATCGAGGACATTATACAAAAAATAACTATTTTTTCCATCATCATCATCATCATCATCATCATCATCATATTGGCGCTAGTCTCGGTGTGCCTGAGTGGGGCACATATACCTATACACAAGGTCCGCCTTCCTACTTCTGTATGTCCACTTCGTCTTACCGATCTTCGGTATCCTTGATTGTGAGTTTGTTGGCACTTCTCATTCACCCTTTGTCTGTCTGTCTGTTTAGGGGAGCACACGGACGGACACTAACGGGCGGTCCACCTGGTTGGTAGCGGTCACCGTCGTCCAGAACACCTGCAACCTAAGGGAAGCAGATGCGATGCTCGCCTTTGAGGTACCTGTAATCATGCCTTTTGAAGAACCCCATGTTACAGTGCAAAGGAAAGATTTCAGGAGCTCTATCCACTTCTTGCACGTGTGCGGTAAAAAGGCTCGCGATGCTATGTTAGTTGGATGCCAGGCATCCAGATGGTACGGTTAAAATCCACCCAATCGTCGGAGGGTGCGGTTGCGAAAAAGTGACGGTGGCACCAACTTAAACTTCGGAACATTCCCCGTTGTGTTGACGGTAGAGTACACAGACGGCCAACGTCTCTCCGGAGGCATAAGGGGTCTATTCCATCTGTGATGGATAATACGAATAGCCCGGTGATGGATGGAATCAAGTGGACGGAGTTTGTTCTTGGTTGCAACAGCCTATAAGTGGGAGCTCCATATGGGTACTCCATATGTGGGCGAACCTGCGCTTTGTACAGCAAAAGGCGATGCCTCGGTGTAAAGTACTTTTTAGCGTTATTCCAACGCGAAGTCGAACATAAACTATCTGGGGGAGCCCTATGTTCAGCAGTAGGCGTCTTCCGGCTGAAATGATGAGGGCCTAGTCAAGAATCGTGACAACTAATTATTGTCTAGTAACAACAAAAGATAGATACGAATTTTCTTACGTAAGAGCATAACGACTATGATTACTGTAATCTTTCAACTTCCCTCCTCCATTTTATTTTAAAATGTCACTTTTAAGAGTTCTTCTCTACATAATATCTGTGAAACGACCGTGTCAGCTGGAACACGGCACCAGACAGAAGTATAGATGGCAGCACATTAAGCTACCCACCACAAATATAAAAGGCGCTGTCCTAATTGGCAACGTCGGTAAGGTCGTGCGACCATGGTCGTAAAACGGAGGTCGCCCGACCAATAGGAGACCTCAAAACCGCCCGTACCGTACCGTACGACCATGGTCGCACGACCATTACCAATCAGGGCAGCGTCTAAAATGAGCTTTCTGGCGCGTACAAACCGGAGACGGTCCGGTGTCTAAACACAGGGTAGGTTATAGCGCTGTCTTCTGTACCAGGAGGCCATAAAACAGGGCCATAGCAATAACTCGCGACCGGCTCCTTGTAAAAATCGCCAAACGCAGCGGACCGCCTGCGCGCCCCATTAACCTCCAGCATTGTGCAGTTGGTTTATGAAAGCCTAAGCTTAGCTTAGCCTAGTCATTTATAATGATAGCTATAATAGTAAATAGTGTTAGTGCTAGTGCAGATAAATGTTAGGGCAGATGAGATGAGATGAGACGGGTCAGGGAAACGACTATAACTTTTTTTATTCTACGCAGTGTCAAGCGAGTGACAGCCCACCTGATGGTAAGCGGCAACTGTCTCCCATAGCATCTACGATTCATGTACTTAGAACACTGTGAGGATTAAGATGAAATACCTCACGCCTGTAATTGCGCTGGCTACGTTGTCTTTCAAACCAGAACACAACAATGTTGCGTGGCAGAAATTGATAGGGCGGTGGTAGTCACTAAGGCAAACTCCTCAGACTTGACAGAGTTCTGCCACCAGAAGCTAACTGAATCGGAATGGTTCATATTTTTATTTCATTAAAGTTGGTTCAGTAGTTTTTAAAATACCTAACTGCGTGTAAGTATGTAGACTCTGTCGGGGATTTTCCGACGGGTTATTAGTCAAAGGAAGATTCCGGGCTATCCAATGCTTACCAGAAGCAAAATCGGGCTCTAAAACAGGATTTACAACCACGCGGGCATTAAGGCCAACTCATGCTGCGAACCTCTGCTCTGGTCGACACAGCGGGAGCCCGGGTTCGGTTCCCGGGTTAGGAATAGGTTGTAAGGGGTGTTTTGTTTTTTGGTCGTTGGAATATCTTTAGTGATTTATTGTATGTCGATAGGAGGTGATGGTTTCTACATTATTGATTTGATTATAGGATTTATAACTTAAAGCCTATAACTAAAACTGCTCAACAAAGTAGAAAAAAAAACCGTATAATATAACTTTAGTGGATTACATAGTAAGTGTCCGAGCCGTGTGGTGTCCGGCATGGCCGTGTGGTGTCCGACAGAGTAGAATAGCTCCAACCCCTTACACTCGTGGGTCGTACAAGGCGACTAATCTTTTCGAAGCAAAATATCTAAGATTTTCCTAATCTGGGAAATGGGCAGCAGCGTTTTCCATTGTTTTTTTATAACACTGCGATCTCCAACCCGCCTGCCAAGCGTGGAGATTATGGCAATAACCTCCCCTTTTTTGGGAGAGGCCCTAGAGGACTGTAATGGGCTGTGATGATGATGATGATGACATAGTAAGTAGACTATCGGTCGAGTGGCACAAGTGATAGGTGTGTCAAAATTTATCTTATTGTCTAGGATTCTTCCATATCCATATCTTACATATTTACGCAGGTTATACGCATTATTACACAGGAGCTTCGGTGGCCTAAATGTTAAGGGGTCCGACTCGTACCCCAAGGTACCGGGTTCGAACACCAGTGCCGCTATGTACTCATGACTATTTGCTGATTTATGTACATTAGTTAAAAACTAACTGATGCTATACGGTGAGGGGAAACATCGTGATGAAACCTGCATTTTCAGGCAACTGAATGTATAACCATGATCCAATCTGGTCAGGTTCCTCTGGTGGAAGGGTCACGGAGGCCAAATGACAGTCCCTCTACTGTAATTATCTGATCTGCCAAATCCTGGAGCCCGGTCATTTAAAATGTAATGGGATCGCACTAGCAGCTCAACGGCAAAATTAATTCTAGCAGAATACCAAAAATGCATTAAAGTACCATTGAGCTGCGACTGCGATCAAATTACAGTTTAGCAATTATTAAATTAGAGGACTTGAAGTCAGAATGATTAGATTATTAACACTGTGCAATTTATTTGATAGAATTGCTTCTTCCATAGTTGAAAGTATTGTTATGTAGTAATATGTAAGTGTATAAGTATGTTTGTATTTATTGGTATGATTTATAATTTTTTTACATATTTTAAGTTAGTTAATTTATTTTTCTTTTTATTGTACATATTATAATAAGGTTCTATGTCTTAATCAATAAATCAAGCTAATTCCTTTCATATTTGGATCTAGTGTTTGATCTTACTGTAGCTTTTTTAGTAAAGTATGATTCGTTTGCTCGTTTTATGGAATTTATAAAATATAAATATTGATCATATTCATAGGTATTTTATAATTATTCATTCATTGTGCACGTCGTATCTGCATTTTCCTTCTGTAGGCCTGCTGGAAGAAATTTATTTTAAAAATAAGTAGTGCCTGTTGTGTCAGTTATATCTATGTTATATCTATGTATTTCTTTATTGTGTGCAATAAATTGTTAAATAAATAAATAATAAAATAAATAAAGTAACTCTTTTTTGCTCTTAATTCAGCTGCATCGTCCAGATGTAGTTGAATCACGAAGACAGTGACAAGCACTAAGTTACCATTACTTGTAAAAAAAGAAATTCAATTATTTTTTTCAAAAAATTACAATTACAATTTGTACACAAAACGATAACTACTACGACTATTAGGTCACAAAGAAAGAAAGAAAAGACATTTATTAGACACAATAATAGTTACATAATAAAAACATTTAAAATAATGTCTCCCATGCCACTGAAGCAAATGCATGAGTGCAAATCGAAGTGGAATATATTGTTCATAAAATAAGGTCAATTTTTGTGTCACGGCTTTTGAATAGCGTAGCGACGCGTAACATGTTATAAGTAATACTAAAATGGCAATTACCTTATTGTATGAGCAATACATTCCAGTTTAATTCGATTTCACAGTTTTGCTCCTGAATTTAGGATACTGAATTTAGTCAAATGTAATAAGCGCATTAGCACTGCAGCATCGTCCGTATTTCTACTACAGAATTGATGGTGGCGGTACAAAATACATATCGTCTACTTTCAGCTGACCTTTTGGCTTTAGGACGAATAAAAAAATTTAAGAAATTCAGAACACCCTCTAAGTCTTGGCTGACCGTCGCGTGCGCTGCAGCTCTGCGCCGGCGCACTATTTGTCATTACTTAGAACATTATCACGGCCAAGGTGGCTCTCAACCTGGACGTAAGTCAAGAGATAACCACTCTGGGAATAGGAGTATTTTATATTTTTCAGTTTTTCTTGCAAAGCAAGACCTTTTTACTTTAGCCCATCGGCTCTTTTCTTTTTAAAACCCAACAATGTATGACCCTTTAGTTATTAGGTATAATATATTTGTATAATGAACATCAAGGTCAAGGCGGACCCCGGGCCCTCGTTCTCGAGAGCACAACCGGCACATTAACGCAAAGATGATGATCATATTTGTATAGTTGATAAATTCTTACATAAAAAATATAGGATCATGTTTGTTCTTGATCCTAGGTGAAAATAAGACAAACCAAATCACGCCGTCGTCATTATCATCATCGTCCTAGCGTTTATCCCGGCCTCTGCCAGGGTCCGCTTTCCTACTCATTCTCCTCCACTTCGCCCGGTCCAAGGCATCCTCGCGTCGTAGGCCGTTGGCTCTCGCATCCGACTCAGCGATGTCAATCCATCGCTTCTTGGGCCGCCCGCGGGGCCTCTTTCCTGATACCGGCAGGTTCAGGCACCTATTTCCTACGTATCCCTGACGCTAACCTATCACGTGTCCAAACCAACGCAGGCGAGCCCCCTCAGTCTTTACTGCGATATCCCTCACGTCAAGGCTGCCACGGATGTACTCGTTACGTACTCGATCGAGCCGTGTAACTCCGCACATCCACCGCAGCATTTTCATTTCGTTGGCGTGAAGTTCGCGAACATGTTTTGTCAGCGCTGGCCATGTCTCGCAGCCATTTAGCGTCACGGGTATAATTATACTCTTGTATTTAAGCCCTTTGAGCTTGACAGGGTTTAAGGGTCACAGGTGACAGCCGTAAGTTCCCGCGATTTGGCCCAAGCTGCAGAGATTCAGGACTTGACATCACAGATCCGAGGTATTTTAATTTATCTGTTCTATTGACAGATTCGTTACCTATGCGGATGGTTTCGGGATCCGCGCTGCAACTGGCCATATACTCTGTTTTTGGTCATATACTCAAATCACGCCGTCGTCGTCGTAACTACAATTTGGAGAATCGTGAGAAGGAACTACTATATTGAAGCTAAGCTGCAAAGCTTAGGAATGGAACACTTTGCCTGCGAGTGTGTTCCCTGATCGTTATAACCTGGACGCCATCAAGGCTAGAGTGAATAGGCTGTTCCTAGACAGGTATGCTCCATCATCGGCCTCATCACCACTTACCAGCAGGTGAGATGGCGGTCAAATGCCTGGATAGTCTAATAAAAAAAAACTTCTGCTATCAAGCGCCCTCACAACTTTCTAGCCAGACTGTCTGCCTATGCCATGGGTCGAATCTTATGACGTCGCATCATTACTTTGAGGTATTATTATTTGTATATTAATTCCAAGTCCAGGGGTGGGAGCGTCGTTGGCCTAGTAGTAGTACTCACAAAGCCAGAGGTCCCGGGTTCGAATCCCGCTCCGGCCATGTACCAATGACTGTTTTCTGAGTTATGTACATTAGTTGAATACTAACCGATGCTCTTACGGTGAGGGAAAACATCGTGATGAAACCTGCACATTCAAGCGACTGGATGTGTAACCATGGTCCAATCTGGTCAGGTTCCCCTGGTAGCAGGGTCATGGAGGTCAGATGGCAGTCGCTCCACTGTAATTAATGACCTGCCAAATCCTGGATCATGGTCAAGGCGGACCCCAGGCCCTCGTTCTCGAGAGCACAACCGGGACATTAACGCCAAGATGATTTTTTTTTTTATCATTACTTTGAGGACCACAGTCCAAAGCCAATAGTTATTTGTCATTAACAATTACTTCACATTGATCGTAACTATGTATTAACAAGAACTGGGATCTACTTCATGCCGTTCTATTGTATTTAATTAGATAAACCAACCTGATACTACAAGAAGCCATTCAGTGGGCAATATAAAAGATGGTAAAATACATAAGTAGAGGTCGTTTATAGATAAATAGGTCTAAATAGGTTGAATAGTAGAGAGATATAAGAGTAGCCCGAAAGATTAAGTAGCAGGGTCCATAGCTCGCTGAACAGATGGCCGGTGGAGTAGAAGATTCTCGTGGCGATCACGTACCGGAAAATGAAGCGTGGGGCCTCCTACAAGGTGGACCGACGATCTGGTAATGATCGCAGGTACCAGCTGGGGGCGGAAGGCACAGGACAGGCCTTTGTGGAGCACTCTGGGGGCTTATGCCCAACAGTGGGCGTCTTTTGACTGATATGATGTTAATGATAATAGTAAAATGAAATCCGTCCCGTCTGTATGCCTCCCTCGACAATAAAAATAATTAAAAAAAAGCCAGGTAATGCCCATATGAGGGCGTCAGTTTTCCTTTCTTCGGTATAGTTTCCATATTAGGGGCATGTAACATATTCTCTTATTACACCACATTGAATAGGGATGATGATAGATCCAATAATGATTTAGTCCGTTAGGTTGATTATAAATACTTAACGATCCTCCTGAACTTTCATACGCTTTATCTTTGACATTATTTTTTTTATTTGATAAATAAAAAATACGTGTCAAATATTTTTTAATAATCCAACTGACGAACCAAGTACAAATAAATAATATTGACCTAATCATCATCCTTTAGATGGTATCACTTCGTATGGTTACAATCCGCGTCCCCGCGGCTGTACGTTGCGGCGCGCTTTGCCCAAATTAATGCACATTAGATGTAAAAACAAATGTCCCGCCAAACGTGAGCTGATGCGAGCGGGCCCAGTATTTCAGCCGGCCGCAGACCTAAATACTGTGTTAAACGCGGGTATAGGCACGGGTAAATGAGGTGTGATTTTTCTGCAGGGTTAGATTTGAATCTATAGATTTTAAAAAATGCTGTTTGTTAGCTATAGGTATGGTGTCCGGGTAAACCACTTCTGCCCCAGTGCACTAAAGTGTGTTTAAGTGGATTTAAAATATTCCTAACAAGAAAAAGCACTGCTACTGAGCTTAGGTGAAACTAAACTTAGTAGGTCATACTTAAATTTAAGCCTCCGATTTTATTATACCCTTAAGAGTCGTCTAACTTTAGTGCAAACGGGAATAAGTCTTGCGGGTGTCGTACAGGCAACCAACATCTAAATTCTCTAAAGGCACGGTTCCTTAGGATAGAAAGCAGTCATAGCTGTGAACCACCACCGTTTCCCTACTTTATTAGCATCGGCTAGGTTCCGGCACCACTATTTTCTACTTCGCAGCCATCCACATCACTATGGCTTTTCATAATGATGGTGACACAAAAATACATCAATGGCTTTTGTGAAATATTCTTCTGCATTTTCTCGTTGTCGGCGTTTATTTTTATCTAACCGAATTCACGAAAACCCACTAGCAGTAGTAGTTCGACTTCTACCCAACGGATTATTTACAAGCAGAAGTTCCGAAAAAAATAAATTAAAAATAGAACCAAGGTAACACCGCCCTAGGTTGGCAGTGGTGACCAACCATTTCCGCGCGACAAATAGGGGATAGACGCATCACTCAGTCGCGGGTGAAAAACGCGCGGTCGCGAAGCGCGACACGGTCGCTGTCGCGTTACGGACGCGATTATTTACGATTTAGACAACGAGCTATGAAATAGAGCGCGATTTTGTTAACTAAACTGTGGACAAATAGCGAACAAGGCACTGCCAATCCATTTGAAACGAACTATAGTGAGTTCCATGTCAACCAGTGGTGACCACTGTGGCCAATGTGTTCGCCAGTGTCATAAACAGCTAATGGAGGTTCAGTGTAGTAATTTAAATTATCTATTTAAATACCCTTTTCCAAGATTATTTAGCGTCCACAACGTCCCATATCGAATAGATGTTAAACATAGTGAACAAGATGTTACCGATGAAAATTCCTATTAAATTTATGAGTAGTATTCCTAAAGACTATCGTCGAATCGAAATAAATTACCTACCTGCATAAGTGAATCCTTTTCCTATTACCAATAAACCAACCCGGAGCACCCATAACCGCTTACATAAATTCTCATACTGACTCCCACAAACAAGCATTGACAATAAAACGATCATCCCATTTGGAGTGAGCCGCATTGAGTTAGCAGTGAACGTCTAAAAACGTTGGTCCTTCGAGCCGGATCACAGGGCCGCGGCGCGCGCGCACCAAAGAGATTATTCAATTAACCAGTCTCATTACAGAGGCTCCGCGCATCGCGGCCGCGAACAGAACGCAAAGGGACGCAATTTCTTTATTAGCTCATTCCGATTTCTTGAGAGATGGTTGGGAAGATACGATGGGACGGTTGATATTTTATTTACTGAGATCGGCCGCTTGGTATAATGGCTGGAAATATTAAGGTTAATACCTGTAGCACCAACCCCGACAGTGGAAGTATGCGGGGAGGCTTTGACGACTAGGGACCACAATTTGTGGGAATATGAGAGGTACGAACAGGAACGCAGCATTATGCTTGCTGGGTTAGAACGAAAGGAAATCGAGGCTAAGGGAGTTTGCGTACGCATGATACCGTGTGAAGAGAATGGAGAGGGAATAGGAGCAGAAGAAGTGAAAAAGGAGGGTAGGAAGGAGGATGGGAACTGGCTGACGGGGAAAAGTGGCATTTTTTAAAGAGTAGCAAGGTAATAAAAGAAGGGAAATCTTTAAATATATTGATTATTTATCGGGAACACGTCTGACAATAAATTTGGAAAAAGACAAAGGCCGCGGTCGGCCACAGATCAAAGACCATGCCGCGCTCTAGAGTTGAGCACACCCGCGCACGTGGTCGGGGCCAGATTTTTGAACAGCATACACGCGAGCCAGTGTTCTGGATGTTTCTGACTGACTTCTGCCCTAAAACGAATCTGACGTAAAAATAATCTGCCGTTAGAAGAATCTGCAATAACCAGAATCTGTCTTAAACCGAAGGAAAGTTGTTTACTTGGGCGAACTAAACGACTTTTTAAAAGGAAAGTAACTTATCTGCTATTTCATATGAGCCTCTTCGAGAGCCGACATGTCGTCGATATAAAGAATCATAAGATAGATGTCGCCACTTCCCGCATTGACTAATGAAATGAACGTACCGCGAGTAAGGGGACGGCTACAACGGCATTATTTGTTATGAACTACGAATCTAGTTTTAATGCCAAATTTTTTATTGAAAACTTCTTATTAAATGTCACGGATGATTACAGGATCAACTGGTAATGTGGTCGGCCGGGCGGTCGGCAAGTTTGATGCTTTTTTACCTACACAAAAAACGATTTTGATAATTTTACTACAACTAATACATAAGTTAAAATTTATCACGAAATGGGTAACTATTTAGATCTCTAATTTTTCAATAACAATATGACGGTAGCTCTTTATTGAGCGTTTGAAATCTGTTAAGTAGGTACCTATCTAATTTTTGAGTTTAACCATTCCTTAGACAAGCGTCAAGCATACAATAATATCAAATACTTTTTCATTTTAACCTATTTCAAAAAGTTCTTTAAACATTTAAAAATACATTTAATTACTGAAATTAAAAAACAAAGATACTCATTCAAACTTGCGCAACGTTTGTTTACATCTGCCGCCTGTCCCATTCGCTCACATTACTCATTATATAGCTATCTCACTCACGCACGGACATGCTTAGTCATCGCAACGCATGGCGGATAATGGCCGGTCAGTTTGACAATAACGTTAGTCTGTATGGAGCCACGCTTTGATTGGGTTATTGAAAGATATCCGACATTCTGTGATTTATGTTCGCCTGGTAATCAGCAGATTAAATGCTATTGCTGGACGACGTCTTTTTGGTCTTATAAATATTAATAATTAGCCAAAGATTTTTTTTTTTACTTTCATGACATTCTTAACCCTCAGAGCACGAGGAACAGATTTTTTCTGATTAGAAATTACCGTGTTTGTATGGTTTGCGTAGTGTCTGTGCCTCATGCGGCTTTGTATTTACTGACACGTGTGCGACAGAGACGACGCTCTATGAAGATGAACCAGCCGATGTGCATTATTTTTTGTGACTCACACGTGTGCGACAGAGACGACACTCTATGAAGATGAACTAACCGATGTGCATTATTGAGGTACCTCCAATCATCATCATCTTGGTGGTCATCATCAATGTCCCGGTTGTGTTCTCGCGCACGAGGTCCCGGAGTCCGCATTGATAATGATGCAGTATTTGGCTGATCAGGTAATTACAGTGGAGGGACAGCCAATTGACCTCTGGTACGGTGTTAACAGGGTAACCTGACCAGATTGGAACATGGTTACACATTCAGTCGCCTGAATGTGCAGGTTTAATCACAACGTTTTCGCACCGGTCAACTAATTTACATAACTTCGGAAAGAGTCCGACAGCTTTGGGATTATATCCCGGTAACTCTTACGAGTCAGGCCCCTTAACCACTAGGCCGCCAACCCACTGGGCCTTCTCCTTCACCGACGCTCAAATAATACAATTTTATTACTTACCCATTTCGGTCACAAGGAACCCAGGTAGGGTACAGTCGGAGCAGGCATCCGACGGGGCTAAGTACGTTTCCTTCATTTCGGAATTCCCGCTCACAATCATTGTAGCAATTTTCCGGGGCATCCGTCGAGAGGCCGGGGGCGGGGTGCTGGGAGCCCGCTGCGCGGTTTTGGACTCAAGTTTTTGTTTCTAGAGGTAGAATGGGGTACTAGTGTAAAGTGTACTACATAGAGAACATATACATTCAAATTTAAATACTTTTATTGTGACACACAGGTTGGTATACAGATGTTAAGTAAATACAGAAAGCTCTGTGGTCTGCCCACGCAGGGCCGGATTTAGAGGTCCAGAGGCCTCGGGGCAACGAAGGAGCGGAGGCCCCCTCGCCCCAAATTATAAATTGTTTTTTATTTACGTAGGTTTCTACCTACCTAACCTACTTAGATACTATTTTTAGGCCTTTAGTTAATAAGTAAGTATTATGAATTTAATTATTATTTTACTTTGTAGATAAAGGTAAAAGAGCAAAAAAAAAATATCAACGGAAAAGATGTTTACTAGTGTTTACTAATTGGAATTTGAAAGATTTTTTTTCCGAAGTCTATTGTGGGGGCCCCCCGTTTGTGGAGGCCCCGGGGCTTTCGCCCTGGTTGCCCTCCCCTAAATTCGGCCCTGTGCCCGAACATACAATAAACAATAACATACAAATATATACATACACACTCACGCCCGTATCCCACAGGTATAGGCAGAGGCTATCACATATCACAAGCTACGATCCTGACACACCTCTTTTACCTATTTCTTTTTTAAATAGATAGAGAAATTTATGGAAAATATTTTTATTCCGTTGGGTACTCTGAGGCCAGCCTAATGGTTTTCAGGGGCCCTAAGGGCGTACGTGACGGTGTATTTTCTTTTTTTTAACCCCATTTTCTTTCTGACGCAGATTCTATACAGATGAAAAAAAAATTATTAAAACTGAAACGGAAACTACTCATGCCGATCTTGAACGGACGCCTTTCTTCTGTGCCCCTGAAGATCGTGCAGGTCCTTCCACCATTCATCCAACTAGCGGTATCCCAGTACGGTTGGCGATACCACGATACCATACTGGACGTTTCCCAGTACGATTCTCGTTTCCCCTATGGTGTTGCGCTCGCGCACTAAATCTTCAATCTCTATATTCGCCCGGATCTTCCTGCTACCATTCTCCCCTTTGGCAATGATTGAAAAACTATTCCTACTGGGTAGGAATCCCAATTCCTAGTCTGGCTGACCAGTTGGAACTCCCTGTTAATCAGAACTATATAATTACTAATACACCGTAATCGGGTGCCAATCGGCCCCCGAGACCATTCAACCAGTCTCCGGGTCCCCAGCTGAAGACCTCCAACCTCGCATCGGTGTCGGTAATAGGAGACACACCTAACGTTCGACTAGCCTCAAAGAACCACCCATCCAGTTCCCAGATGTTGCTTAACTTTGGTCATCTGTCTCGCAAACACGCTGCCACTAGACCAACCGATACCGTTCGATATTGTCCGATATCGAACGGCATTGTCTATAATCACGTTTCTGTTCAGAGAGCGGCTTAAAGCCGGATTATCTACAACCGGCTCCCGCACCAGCACGGGGTGGGGGGTGGGGGTTCGCCGTGACGTCGCTCGAGCGTGTGAAAATTACATTCCGCGGACGCCTCGCATATCTATCACTGGCAAATTTAACTTTAGTTTCTGAACGCGCGCCCCGATGTGAATGCAGCCTTAGCGCATGCCTAGCGTTCTAGCGGGCTTCTAGGCGATGCTTACCTACTATACAGTTCTACGGTTTCTTTTATTGTTAGATGTTGTTAGCGTGGTGCTTACTATGATTTGTGGATTGTTTATGTACCAGGGATTTATGTATTTATTTATTTAACAATTTATTGCACACAATATATAGTTAACCGAAATTACAAAAATGAAACACGACACAACAGGCACTACTTATTTCTAAGAAGAAATCTCTTCCAGCAGGCCTATAGAAGAGAGACATGGTAGAGTATAGGGGATGAGACGTGCGCAATTGTACTAAAAAAAAATATATAAACTACATAAATTATAAATAAGATACTAAATACACACAATAGTATAAATATATATAAATATATACACATATACATACTAAAATATATTCAGGTATTGTAGAACATTCAGGCACATAAGGAAAGATAATGTTCTTTTACACGTTTCTTAAAGATTGCTATAGATTGACAATCACGCACTTCGTGCGGGAGAGAATTCCACAGTCTTGCGGCATGAACAGTGAAGGAGTATTAGGAGTATTAGTATTAGGAGGGATGTTAGGAATGTAGAATTTTAGACATCAGGATGACAGGATGCGGATGCGGATGTCAAACATTTTTAGGAGATACTTAATTTACGAATGCGGAGGTGGGTGGACGCGGATGTAGATGTCTAAATTAATGCGGACGTTCCGCATTTGCGGATGCGGATGCGTATATTTGCAACACCTATGATCTATACTAATATTGATTTGAAAAGATTTGATTGTTTGTCGTTTTATTTGCTATGGATAAACTCAATTGATGGGTTGATATCTACTCGATGTATTGATAAACATGGGCCTGAAAAAATATAAATTATCGTATCCGTACCTAGTAAAAAAATAGTCATCTTAGCGTTAGTAAAGTCCCGGTTGTGCTCTCGCGCATGAGGGCCCGGGGTCCGCCTTAACCGTGATCCAGGATTTGGCAGATCAGATAATTACAATATCTTATCCGACTTGACGATCTAGGTAGTTCAGTTGGTTAACATGCCACGCAGAGGTCCCGGGTTCAGTTCCTAGCCGTGCAGAAATTGAAATGATGAATTTTAATTTGTGTTACGGGTCTGGGTTATAATGTATGATAAGTATGTATTTCAAAATATGTAAGTTGTTTATCAGTTTTTAGTTTTTATAACACAAGCTTTGCTTACTTTGAAGCTTGATAACGATGAGCGAATTTTTTTTTATGTAATACTGTAGGCAAACAGGCAAGCGGGCCACCTGATGGAAAATGGTCACCACTGCCTATAGACATTAGCAACACCAAGAGTATCGCCAATGCGTTGCCCACCTCTATAACACGTTGCTCTGGCAGCAAAAAGGCAAATGCCCCTCCACTGCCAAAGCCACGGTTCCCCAAATCCCCACCCCATGGAGCACTGGAGACCTTACTCACCGGCAGAAACACAATACTATTTAAAAGAGTATTGTTCAGCCAAACATAATTGAAATTGATTTTGATTGGAATTGTCCAAGCATATTTATTATTTTATTTATCACCCATCTCTACCACTTATTCGAGTGAAGTTAGTCAACAGTCCGTCCCATTACCCAGAATTTCCGGTGCCGCCGAACGACATTAAGTGTCAGTTATTTTAAAGATATTAAAATAATCTAATTTTTATATATAATAAAAATTTGTATGTAGGTATAGGTTTTATCATTGTCTGTATTTTGTATTATGTTGTTTGTGTATTTATAAATATGGGCTTCAGTTGCCTGAAATAAATGAATAAATATATATATATATATTGCTATTCTAATCGGATGCTACCTACCTACATGGCAGGTACCACTTTTACATTGGCACTTCATCTCTTGAACCTTACTCGCTCAATCCGCTAATTTCCAGGTCATCTGCAGGTGCCAGCGCGCCAGACGTCTGCGGCGGCAAACGAGCGCCGTAATGCGTTTCTGATTACCCCCACCGGCTGTTTGCCGACTCCCGGGCTATATGCAGCAGTAGCGCTAGGGGCGGTGGAGGTATGCGTGCCGGGGATGTGAAGGGGAACAGTCCACTGCAGGACTTAGGGCGAAAGGGAAACGAAAGGGAAGGTTATTGCCATAATCTCCATGTTTAGCAGGCGGGTTGGAGATCGCTCTGCCCATTTTCCAGCTTACGGAGACTCTAGATATTTTGCCTCGAAAACATTAGTGGCCTTGTACGACACCAACGAGTGCAAGGGGTCGGTGATATTCTATTCTGCCGGACACCACACACCCAAGGGTATGAAGGGTATGACATTGCCGATATGCTCCCGGGCAAAATTTACTAGCACGGCCAGGGGAGATGTGAAGGTTATGAAGTTGCCTATATGCTCCCGGGTAATGCACCATCAACGCTAGGAGGGAGGTATACGTACCGGGTATGTGAAGGGTATGAAGTTGCCGATATGATTTCTGACTATATACAGTAGCAGCGATAGGGAGGCTATGAAATTTTGGATATGAGTGCAGGGACCCTATTTTTGAAACCGCTGGCATCGACACGAGCGCTCGCCTTCTAATGTTAGTTCTTTTTATTTCTAGCAACTTACCACGAATGTGAAAGATAGGTTACCCAGGCAAAAGCTCGCGTGCATGCGAGCAGTTTCAAAAATAGACACCGAAGTACGCGCGCCAGATGACCGACGAACTGACAACCGCTGGGTTAAACACGTTCTGGAGCGGAGACCGCGACTCGGGAAGCATACTGTGGGACACCCTCCGACCAGGTGGAGTGACCATTTGCGAAAGGCTGCGGGTGGATGCTGGATGCCGCCGAGCACAAGGTGCATTGGCGCTCATTGGGAGAGACCTAGCTATGTCCAGCAGTGGAATAGTATAGACTGATGATGATGATGATGCCAGATAATTGCGAAGAAAGATGAGTACTGAATCACTTTCAACGCGTTTATAGATAAATACAGAATACAATGCCTGGCTCATCATCATCAGGACGGCCTGTTGATGATCCAGTCCTCTTTCCTCTTCTTCCATTCCCGGCGGTCTTGTGCCTCATCCAGTCTAGAGACTCCTGAGTGCTGTCGCATGTCGTCCGTCCAGTACTTTCGTCCGCCGAGGCCCTTGGGTCTCCATTCTAAGACCCTTTTTGTCCAGCGGCTCTCTTGAATCCTTACAATGTGCCCCGCCCACGCCCACTTTTTCCTTGCTATTACAGACACGACATCCTTCACTTTGGTTGGTTTTACTTCGAATCCATTCTCCATGCCTTCATGCCTCCATGCCCCTCTGCGCGACTTGACTTGCGAAATGTTTTAGCTGCTAGTTCTTCTTCGAAAAGAATTAATTAATTTTTTTTTTAAATGGGCGCCTACTTTCTATAAAGAAGAAAATGTAGCTTATTTTCATGACTTTTTCACATACAATACGAGTAACTTAGGTATCATTTATTTTGGACTCGGTACCAGCACAGTCATGTTTACTTTTTTGTGGTTTGAAGGCGGTTTCATTTGTCAAGTATCACGTTACTCATAGACTAAGCAGTTCCTGTCGACCAATTGCAGCAATCGTTAAGGAGTTCTGTGGTTTCTTGATGCATGATTTAGCATGATGAGTAAGACATGACAACCTAACAAACACACCGTACTTTCCTACAATTTGCGAGGGTTTTCCTCGATTTCACTGAGTTTACGTCATCAGATGCTGAACACTTTCCTTACAGTTAAGTACGCAACAAACTTTAACCTATAACCTTCGAGCGTTTCCCTGAGTGTTTCCTTGGGACCACCTCAGGAGTATAGCGGCCTTTACACTTAAAGATCAGAATACGCATCGTGACTAATTACCTAAACATTCATAAACAGAATGATACTAACTTGTTACAGTTACCAAAAACTTATACCACTCCAGTATTAAACCAACATGTCTAGTCGGACCTCGGTAGCAAAGCGAATCAAGAGCCCCGTCTTCCCCCTTTCCTGTGGCTTCGATAAAAAACAAACAATACTTTTTCTTGCAGACACAAAATGCAAAAGCAAAGACACCGTCCGCTGAAAGTTTCTACGTGTGAATTTTAAAATACGTAGCCACTTTAATGTTTAATATGGATCCGGGGCAAACGCGACGTTCTGCGGGTCTGCTAAATAATTTAACTGTGGATGGAGAAATGTGATGCGAACTGGGATGGTACTACGTGGTGTCGTGTTTCGGAACTCTTTACGTGTTATGTGATCAAGTCGGAATGCCGAAATGTTTTTTGTTTGAACCATAGTAGACAGTTCCAAAGTAGGCGTACACAGTGCACTCGATGCGAGTTCGTACAATTATACTCGTAAATTCGTAGCCCGTCGAGTTTAAGTTGGCGTTCCAATGGCGCCTCACACATACAAAACACTTGGTTTGAGATCGACAGAATTATGAAAATTAGTTCGCGACTTGACGTGACGACTTAAACGGTACTTACTCTACTATAATTCTTAAGGAGCGTAGGTGGCCTAGTGGTTGAGGGGTCACTTCACATATTCATACCTAGTGTCTGTCACGCAATTGTATTGTTGTAGCTCTATGATTGGTCAATTCGTTCATTTTCGTGCTTCGTGACGGACGCAAAGTGCCGATCGCCATTCAAGTATTGTCAGTTGAAGCCCTGTGTATTCGCGCGCACTGCGCCTCATAGTAACTTTTCTGAACAGGTGAAAGTGTGCTTCATCATCATACGTCCACGGGTCAATAGACTATATCATCGAAAAAAGAACAATAACATCTTTCAGTTTGTTCGTTTCTATTTCAGGTAGGAAATGTAATGTTATTTCAATAACTTCATGTTATTTTTAAATAATAAAAGATTATGAACGTGTAAAGAATTGATGGAGATTGAATTATCAGGTTGTCTAATTTTGATACATTTGAAACAGATGTCTATAATATTTTATTGTGCGACCCAACTTTATAGGAAAAGGGAATGATGCACTTTATCCCAAAAACCTCTTTTATTAATTCACTATCAACAGCCAATAACCTTCCACGGGACTCAAGCCTCTTCCCCAATAGTGGAGGGTATTGCCACAATCTCCACGCTTGGCAAGCTGCGAATTCTTTAACAAAATTGGACCAAGTAAGCCGATGATCGCAACCATTGATGGGAATAACTCGTGTATGAAAGGGGTTGGTACTATTCTACTCTACCGGATAACACACGGTCATTATTAACACCTTTTACTTTACTATCTACACTATACAATACTACTTAATTCTTTTGCCATGTGACCAAAACGATACTACTAGCGCCATCTTGCGTGCAATAGCAAAACTAATATAAAATTGGTGCTCGGTTGAGAACAATAATTTTTTTTAGATGCAATAATAGTAGTTTATGCAACTGTCATATAAAAGGGGGTATTAAAACATGAGTGTCTGTTTATCATACGAGGCGTAGCCGAGTATGATAATAGTTTGACACGAGTGTTTTAATACCTAATTATATGCAGTTGCATACACTACTTTATCTACACTCATATTTTCATGTTAAAATTTCGTACCTATAATTTTTTCAACTTTGCTGGAAGTAACTGCGAGTCAGTTCTGTTGTATCTACGCGTCGAGGATATCAAGCGAAATTCACTTCACTACTTTCACATTTATCTATTTATTTGCTTCAAACAAGAAAAAACATTCACAAACACAAATTACAACAATTAGAAAAAATATTCTGTTTAGCGGGAAAATAATTCCAAATGTACACAATCGCAACCACAGACTATGAACTGATAACAAATATAAACAGGAATTTTGAATTTGTTGAAGACATTTAGGTATTCAGCCTACATTTAGCCGTGTCCCGGCGCCCGACAACAATTTAAAAAAGAAAAGTGTTGCATAATGATTAAAAAGTTATTTTTCGATACAGCTGTAATGAAAATAGTATGGGAAATGCTGTATCGAAAAGTAATTTTTTAAATTTTTATAGACTGGCGTGAAAAAAGTGTATCCTTAAACAATTGTTTTCGAATATGTAATTGGAACATTACGCTATGAGTGTAGATAAAAGTAGTTTGAGTTATAATATAATGAAAATCGGTAAGAACCGTTGAAATAGAGTAGGAATTTAATACCTTATAAATAAATAAGTCTGCTGCTTGGCACTAAACAAAAGTTGACACACATTTAGCGTGTCATTGTGTACCTACCGACCACATGGGTACCAAGGGTAGTTAGTTACTACAATAGCTGCATAAAATCCTAATATCCTGGTAATAATCTAATATTATAAAAAAAAATTCGGTACCTATTGCACCTAAATATGAATGTTTACATGGTTTTCTGTACCTACTCCTTCACGCAAAAATTACTGAACGGTTTTGATGAAATTCTTCAGTTTACATATTGCTACTTTAGTCGATCCAGTTATTCAGAAATTTAATGTGATTTCTGCAGAAATCCATGGGTAAAAGCTACCAATAACTAAGTACCCTAAAAATTTACATAAGTGAAAAATCTCAAAATTCTCACGAACCAAGTCCTTGAACTTGCCATAAATCGATCCCCACTCGATTTCAGTCAAGATCTCTTTGCAAATAAAGAAGCAAAATATAAAAAAACACGAGTTTTTTTTTCACCGGCAAGATGAAAAGCTGAGGGCGGCGGCGCATACAGCCTTTGCTTTGTACATTGTACGCAAATGCGACAAGACGGACGTACGCGACACCATTGTATGTCTTTTATTTGTGTGTATGTGTGTGATAGGTCTCTTTAGCCCTAAGGAGGATGACTGGGGCATTTTTGTGACAGGTCCAGTATTTTCCGAAGCGATTAGCATACCGTCTTAGTAAGAGATTGTGAATGCATTTGAAATGAGTGCCTCCAGCTTCACGACTCATTTTTGCGACTGTGGCCGAGTGGTAAGGGTATTCGACTCGCAAGCGAGAGGTACCGGATTCGATCCCGCTGCGGCCATGTACCAATGACTCTTTTCTGAGTTACGTAGATACATTACTTGAATACTAACCGATTCTCTTACGGTGAGGGAAAACATCGTGTTGAAACCGGCACATTCAGGCGACTGAATGTATAACCATTGTCTAATCTGGTCAGATTCTCCTGTAGCTGGGTCACGGAGGTCAGATTGATCTGCCAAATCCTGGATAATGATCAAGGCGGACCCCGGGCCCTCGTGCGCGAGAGCACAACCTCGCGGGGAAAAACCGCAGAGGTTCGGTGGAATAATTTCGGCAGCTTATAGGAACCGAGTTAATGTTTTTCCCATACGTTGCAAAGTATGTGGCTACTGGCGTGTTGAATGAAACAGGGTTCATTCTGCGATACAGCGTATTATGTGGCAGGTACTCCTCGGTTTAACAGTCTTGTCTAAGTAGTTTCACTAAATATATTACCACTAATATTTAGTGAACCTAGTGTATACAAGTATAATAATCTATTTTAGTGTCTTGTCCATATAAATATGCTACGTGATGTAATGATAATGTAATGCAAGTTTCGATCTTACACAGTACAGTTATCTACAGTTCGTTCTGAGATCCCTATTCTTTCACAACTCCAGGCATAAAAAAGGAGTATTAGGTACCTACCAACATATGAATAAACATTAGATATTAAAATCCTAGGACTAGGTAAAGCGTAAATCCTAAAAATTAAATTACCCTCTGGAACAGCACAGTTCGCGACCAATTACGATCCAAGTTGTGAGGAACTTCAGTCGAATACTTCAAAAATCATCATACCAACCGAAAGACGCCCGCTGCTGAAGAGTTTATTTTAAACAGTTAAAGAATTTTTAAGCATAAGAGGCCAGTTTAGAGTTTATTTTATAAGTATACCTGAATTTATTTTATGTAATTAACATACAATATATTTTGCATGTCGCTTCCTATATGACTAAATATGTGATTCAATGTTATTTATACTATAAGACCTGTAATGTATGTACCATATTTAACGCAAATAAATAATTTAATTTAATTGAATTCAATTGCTGAACATAGGCCTCCCCCAGAGATCTCCACAAACCGGTCCTTTGCCTTCCGCATCCAACTGGTACTTGCGATCTTCACCAGGCCCTCGGTCGAGTCGTGGTCGAGAACTTTACTGCTTCATCGGCCATCCGTTCTTCGAGCTATGAGCCATGCCCACTGCCATTTTAGCCTGGCAATCCTTTGGGCTATGCCGGTGACCTTGGTTCGCTTGCGGATCTCCTCATTTCTGATTTTATCGCGCAACGAAACTTCGAGCATAACTTCAACCTAGTTGAGAATTAAACATGATCATTATTCTGGTCATTGATCCCAATAGCATTAGAGCAAGCCGCGCTTAATTTACATAAAAATTAAACATTCTCCTTGTCGATTAAAACATCTCCCCAAGGCATTCCCGTAAAGACATGGCTGTATAACCACAATGCCTTAGCCTCAGGCGGTCGTCAACGTTCCAAATTCAAATTACTTTGAAACTGTATTATTAAAATTAGTGATTATTAAGTCTTGAAATTGTTATTGTTCTGTTTTTGTTGTTTTACGCCGTGTTCTTTCGATTTGTAGCGAATATTCAGATTTTTTAAGCTTAAAACCGTCAAGGAGTGCCAATTGGTTCTCAAGACTGGCTAATCAAGTCTCAGTCTCACCCCAGCAGACGACCTTCGCCACTTCGAAATAATGTTTCCGAAATTATATTTTGACTACCCATGTATTTATTTATTTATTTTATTTAACAGTTCATTGCACACAGTAAAATACATAGAGAAACATCATACATACATATAGACGACACAACAGGCACTACTTATTTCTAAAAGAAATTTCTTTAGCAGGCCTACAGAAGAGAGATGTGATAAGTAAAGCAGATCGACGCAATGCAATGTATGGGTCAATCGGCCTGAAATAAATGATTTTTATTTTATGTTTTACTTCGCTTCGCCAGCGGTATTAGGTATACCTATCAAATGTAGAGCTTGATACATTGCTAAGGTTCAATTAGCATCAAAATACGTAACAGTCACCCATCCAGTTACCGGTATCATCGTTCGTTGCTTAACGTTTGTTATCGATATCGCAAGCTCGCTGCTATTAGAGCCGCTTAAGATTACCCCTAACAAATTTACTACTCACCTCCGAGGACCAGTTTCTATATTTTCTGTGAATTCTCTATCCAATGTTCCCAGCCCAGACCCTCCGCTTCCAGTGAAAATTTCCATGCCTTCTAACACTGTGACAGTCCTCATCATCCATCAACATTTCCTTTTCCATAGCGACCGGTCTGCGGTATCCTCGCGTCGTACGTAAGTAAGCCGTTGACTTATCGATGTCAATTCATCGCATGTTAGGCATTACGCAAGAAGTCTTCCCTGAAACCGGCAGGTCAAGATAACTATTTCCCACGTGTCCTTGCCTTGGGTTTTCCGCTTTCTAATAAAAATAATAAATAAATAAAATTACTATTCGTGGACAAATTCACACAGCGCCATCTAGCCCCAAACTAAGCAAAGCTTGAGCGATGGGTGCTAAATAACTGATAAACTACTTAAATACTTTTTTTAAATACATACTTATTATACATAGAACACCCAGACCCGTAACAGAAATTAAAATTCATCATTTCAATTTCTGCCCGGCCGGGAATCGAACCCGGGACCTCTTGCGTGGCAGACCGGCATGTTGACCACAGAACCACTCAGGTCGTCAATATCTATGCATAGTTAAAAACAAAGTCACTTCCCGCCGTCTGTTCCTATGTATGAATTCGGCGGTTCGGCGAAGTTCGGCGGCACCACCCCAGGAAAATAGAGCTCTGTCAAGAAGTAGGGTGTTTTTTAGAGGCGGAGAACATTAAATTAAAATAATACAAAGAAAAAGTATTTCATATCAGTGAAACTAGCTTTATTGGAAAGATAAGTTTATGTCATTTATGTTTGAATATGATTTCGGTAATGTGGCCGTCGGGAGTTCATTAATTTTAATCATTAAACTAAAAGCGAGCTTAATCTCCGAAAAAAATGTTGTATGAGGAAAACAATGAACATCAACAAATAATTTCACGTTGGCTACCGAGATTGTGTGATCCAAATCCATTACATTATTTTCTTTGGAGATATCACGACACTTTTCTACGCCGATCGAACACAACATTCGGTGAGTTTAGCGAAATACGGCCACAATTATTGCGAAAAGTGTACGCAAATAGGATATCCAAAATGGGCCATCTACGCGCCAGTCACTGCAGCCACATTGCCGAAATTATATTCAAACAATGCCATAAAATGATATTTCCAATAAAGCTAGTTTCACTGGTACTAAATACTTTGTTCTTTGTTTTATTTCAATTTAAAGTTTTCCGCCTCTAAAAAGCCCGTTCCGGATTCGTTACTTCAGTTTTTACTTTTGTTGTGTGCAATAAAATATTTCTTGTTCATTCAGTTTTCATTGGTGGCAGACTGCAATTAGTTCTAATTCCACTCGCCGCACCAAGTCAACACATCTTAGCACGGTCACGCTTGAAGAGTGTAGTTTCACTTGTATTTTATTCGCCTATTGTATTCTACAACATGAAGTAGGTAAGTAATAGAAGTCATTATCATATTCTTCCAATGAGTTATTATGTAGAATCTCGCTAGTGTCTGGTTAATTGGACTAGGAATTAATCATCTTGGATATGATGTCCCGGTTGGGCGTGCTGTTTGACCATGATCCAGGAATTGGCAGTTCAGGTAACTACAGAGGAGCGACTGCCATCTGACCTCCGTGACCCTGCTACCAGGGGAACCTGAGCAGCTTGGATCATGGTTACACATTCAGTCGCCTGAATGTGCAGGTTTCAGCGCGATGTTTTCCTTCAGCGTTAAAGCATCGGTTAGTGTTCAACTAATGTACATAACTCAGAATAGAGTAGGTACATGGCGGCAGAGGAATTTGAATCCGGTACCTCTCGCTTTGTGTGTCGAATACCTTTACCACTAGGCCAACGACGCTCCCACCCCTGGACTTGGAATTAATATACAAATAATAATACCTATATCGCCACGGGGTGCCAATTGGCTTCCGAGACTTCAACCAGTCTCAAGGTCCACAGCGGAAGACCTTGGTCAACCTCGATTCGCCAACGATATAAGGAGGCACACTCAACGAGTGGCGACCTCGTTGCGGTGCTGAAAATTCGACTATCCTCTAAATACGAAACGGTCACTCATACAGTTTCCGGGTTCTGCAAGCGTTGCTTTACCTTGGTTATCGGTTTCCCAAGCACGCTGCCTCTAGACCAGTGTCGCTTCTAAGGAAAGAATATACTTACAGATATATACAGAGACTATACAGATACTATACAGAGGCGCGCCGTACGAATTGTCGACGATACCATACTGACAGGCAAGTTAGAACCACTGGCTGATCGAAGGGACTTTGGCTCCCTGCGTGTGTTCTACGGCTGTACAATGAGTGTTCTGAGGAATTATTTGATCTGGTGCCCACAGCACAATCCCGCCGTGGGCTGGGTACTCATCCCCATAACGTGGACCCTCTAGTGGTATCCACGCGAAGATTCGAAAGAACGTTTCTCGCTCGTACGATTCGGATGTGGAATGAGCTCCCAGTCACAGTGTTTCCTTTGGACTATGATATGGGATCGTTCAAGAGGTATATTAGAGGTTTCCTTAGAGGCGGGCAACGCATTGGTAGCACCCCTGGTGATGCTGATGTCCATAGGCGGCGGTGACCACTTTCCATCAGGTGGCCCGCATGCCTGATTGTCTGCCGGTTACCATAAAAAAAAAAAAAAAAAACAATGAGGATTCAGTTTGTCAAGAGCCACCTCGGCTCGCTGTGCAGGCGAAGTAAGGATTCACTGCTTACTACACCCGTAAGTGGAACGATATGGGAGCAGTTTGTGATACCAACATTATGGGAAATGACGCCTGAACCTACCGGCATGATAAAAGAAGCCCGGCCCAAGAAGCGATGGTTGAAAATTAAAAATGTATTGTCTCCAAAAGAATAATAGAGGTTCATGTATAGGGGTACATACTACACAGGTCTCCTTATCACTGGTACCTCCGACCTTTACCAGGTTGGCGGTCCTCCTTGTGGGAGGACGGACACACGCTGCGTTTTCCGGTCCAATCTTCCTATCCTCCATTAATATAGGAACTTAAAGGCTCAAGTGCTGCTGTGAACTGCATCAGGCTGTTGATGAAGATGATGAATTAAGTTAATACTTAGTTCTTTTAACCAAAAAATAATAAATACTTAGTAAAGAAAATTTTATTCTCTCATAGCAGTTTATAAATTGTTTCCGCTAATAAATCAATGATATCATATTAAATTGATTCTCAGAAACGTCTCTGAGACGCAATCATTCACATTATAGAAACAAAACTTATTAAACACGCTTAATTTTTCTAATCTACTCCGGCGCATATTTCACTAATGATAATCCATTAACCAAAGCGGCCGGTAAAAAACTAAAACGCCAAAAAAATCATTATTCAAAGCGCCTAAGTTCGTCGACCCCAAAAACAAAAGACGCGCGCGGCCCGTCGGATCCTGCGACCGCGATAGCCTATGTAACCCATTATATCCAACTTAATTTTATATTTTCAAGCGTCCATTAGGCCTCCATTCACAAGGCATCAAGACAGCGCGCCCGTGCCTATGTGTGCACTTTGGGAAAGAAAAAAGAAAAAGCGCGCGCTCGTCCGGTCACTTTTCTTGTCTGTGGTCAGCGACTCGGCGCCCGCCATCCCTTTTCGACGTTGTATTGACGGGCTTCTATCTCTGTCTGGCTATAATAAAACATAATTGCTTTTAAATGGATAGGATTGGCGATTGGAGAGAATAATGACCAAGAAGCAATTTAACGTCCGCCCGAAGAGCGCAACACACTTATTAGAGCTCTCTCTTCAAAAATTACTCTATGCATATTTATAAGGAGGTATTTCAGTCGGAGTACACAAGGAAATAAGTACTAACCTTATGTACAGTCATTTGCAGAATGAGCGGCTGGGGGTCCTTTCACTTTGATGCTGAATGTACTGTATAGTCTTTACATATATTAAATCCTCTAAGTACAACTATTTCATACTCTTCTTTTCCACTTTTACACTCCTCTTACGATAGTCTTCTTGAGATCTCTGTTTCACTAGTTAGCTGTCGGCCCATATTCGCCGCCTCCAGACCAGACTCGAGAAAGTCAAATTCCTGCGGGAGCCCGCTGAGAAGGAGCTCGATCACCTTCTTGTCGTCAATGGTACGGTCAATATTGGCCGGCTGCTGTAGCAACGTTGACTACGTTGCTACAGCAGCCGCCATTGATGTAATCTTTCACTGAGCCACATTGTAAGTAACAATGTGGACTTAGAATTAACAACTGTATTTAACAATAAAGTGTAAACAGAAAGGATAATCCACAACGTGAACTTGGAAAATCCATTTATTATTTTATCTCATCTTCACCAGCACGAGAATATAGATCGATCGTATCTACCCACAAAACCCAATCAAACTCTCCGCGACACCGCAATACGCCACCCGCTATTTTAACCGAAAAATAATCAAACAATGTCTACCCACATGACTCTTCAAATAAATCAACACAATACTTCTCTAACTAATATTCCAATTGAACTAATCATTTGTGAGTGATTTCCATGTGACAAATTAATGATCGATTTTACGGCACAGCTCAGCATTTCTATCAGCTATGCTCGGAACAGCTTGTCTCAGCTCAACGTAGCTCGACTTGGCTCAGCTTGGCTTCCCTTTCCCCTCAAGGCAGCTCAGCGAAGCAGCTCAACTCTCTTTCTCTTACAATAGTCATGTTGATATGAAACTGGTGTTTGTCTAGAACGCCTCCTACCGTTATAACTACTGCCTATAACCACCCTATAATAATAATGCCCTTATAACCTGCCAAGTTTTACGATTGGCTTGACAATAATAGCACCGGATCCGCAGCATAACAGCAGCCGGATTGCAATCCCTAATCGAAAACACATTTTGATAATTAAGTACCTAGACAGTACTGTAGATAGTTCAACTCAGTTGTGCGGCGCTATGTGCGCACGCAGCGCTTGTAAATATACAGCTTTCATTTATGTGGCAGTGACGCGGCCACTTGGCGTGCCAATGGCGTGGCGTCATTGTGACGTGTCTGGGTTACCCACACATAGGGCCGCGCGCACAACTGAGTTGAAATATCTTTACCAAGTACTAGGTATGTTCAGCAGTTGGCCCGAGAAGCGATGGATAGACGTCGTTAAGAAGGACATGCGTGCCAATTAACTCACCACCAAGGATGCCGAAGACCTAGTTAAGTGGACCAAGAGGCGAGCACGAAGGCGGGCGGGGGTCCTCGCGTGCCACGCGTGAACGAAACCAGGATATAATGCCAGGATGAGGATGATGATACTTTGTTCAGTGGATGTCCACCAGTTAAGATGATGATGATAATAAGGACAAACAAGGTGCTAAAAAATAAAGATGACCTCTTTTATGGCATCTATGAGATTTTATGGCATCTGTTTTTATCACCTAAATATTTAATAAATAAATGACTTCTTTTATGTCATTTATGGGATTTTATGGCATCAATTTTTATCACCTAAATAGTCAATTCATCTCACGAAATCCTATAGGTCGAAGAATGCGTGATGTGGTGCGCACTGCAAAACAACATGGCTTCCCATCCCGCCGGTTCCCGCGCAAAACGCCGCGAACGTGAACGCCATACGTTATATGCTGCTGATAATGTTGATGGCGAGGCGTGGCCCTTAGATGCGTATTAAGTAAATTATTTCAGGGCAATGAAGGCGCCAATTAGGTGTAATTGCGGGGACCGCCTGCGCCCGCGCCCTCCGGCTCGCAGCGCGAACACTTGATGATAGTTTATGTGTTTTGCTTCAGAACGTGATACTAAAACAATGCGCCTGATATGTTACTGTTGTTCATAGGTAAGTATACACTCACACCAGCTGCTCGACATTGTCCAATAATGTATCATGAAATGTCACCGTAAAGGATGACGTTGTTACCCGTTCCCGGAGATAATCATCTTGGCGTTAATGACGGTACATGGCCATGGTACATGGCCGCAGTGGGATTCGAATCCGGTACCACTCGCTTACGAGTCGGATACCGTAACCACTCGGCCACGCTCAGGGAGATAATATTGTATGAAACTCCCGAGGGAAGAAAGAAAACTTTAGAGGGAAACTCTAAAGTGATTTGATTAGAAATGTTAAAATTCTCTTAGCTTACGGGCTATGTGAAAAGACTCGAAAATCACACAAGTATAATTTCTTTTCTACAAAAAAAAAATAAAAGGCGCGATTGCAGAAACTTTGGGCTGTAATTATGGTTGCAGGACCTTAGACTGCTCAAATATGAAATAAAAGTTGTATTTGCTTTATTTAGTGTCACACAGACGGTGTGAAAAGTACAGTATTCACTTCAATAAAGCTGTCTTAGTCTTGGGTGGCTTGAATCCCTCGCTGCACTCAGGACTCTACATAGCTCCCTCGCTAGAGTCCTTCGCTTCGCTTAGGATCCCAATATGCCGCCCATGACGGAAGTCATTGATTTATTCCCTTGGTGTATAATCTACTATTATGTTTGAAGTGTCTCTGTGTCCGTTTGTTATGTGGCCTCGTATCTCCCAAACGGTTAGAACAATTTAAATCGATTCCGTTGATAGTTTATGAAATATTTGAGTCGTACCTATTCAGACAAGTGTGCATCGATAGCGTAGTGGTTAAGGGGCCTACTCGTAAGCAAGAGGTACCGGGTTCGAACTCCAGTTGTGTACATTAGTAGAACACTAACCGTTTCTCTTACGGTGAAGGAAAACATCGTGATGAAACCTGCACTGGCGACTGAATGTGTGAACATGATCCAATCTGGTCAGGTTCCCCTGTTAACAGGGTCACGGAGGTCAGATGGCAGTCGCTTCACTGTAATTACCTGATGATGATGACCTATACTCAGACTTATTGACTTCTAGACTTTGTCATTGGTGTTTCGACACATGTAGGGCATATGTCATCAATGAATTTTTGACTAGCTAGCTCCATTCTTTAGGGTCCATTAAAAAAAAGCCATGTACATTTAGGTGTTTCATATTTGGATTTCTTTTCCTTGCTTTAATATAGCAGCTGGAATCTGGCTCGTAAACTTTCAGGCCAAACGCATTTAATAACAGGTTTCTGGGCTGCCCATCTCCATCTGTAGGTACTACTCCACCGCAGCATACCTCTATCTATATCAAAACGTTATAAGGACTCCAGCCAAGCCTCACTCAATCAACACTGCGCCGATCAAAATGCAAATGCTGCCGACATTTTGGTCGTTTTGCGGCCGCAGGTACGGGCCCATAAACTGCCAACAAATTACACACTGCTTTTATTTTTAATTGCTATGGACGAGCCACCGACTACGCCAGCGGGCCGGACCCTTCTATTTTTGAATTATGGCGCGCAGACACGTGATTGGCCGGCATGGAAGCGCTAACGTTCAGTATTTATTAGAGATGCGTTCAAATGGGGTGCAGATAAAATCTAAAACGCAAAACTAATTACAGTCAAGCTGTCTCGGCGTATTTATAGCCCATCCTTCGAGGTTTCTGTCGGCACATCAGTGACTACACAGCTATAGTTTGATAAACTTGCCTGACTGTAGGTTCATTCATCATAGTAGGGAAGCGTGATAGCCATAGACAGATGGGGTTCTTCAAAAGGCATGTGTACAGGTACCTCAAATACCTGCTCCCCTTAGGTTGCAGATCTTCTGGACGACGGTGGTCAGTTTCCATCAGGTGGACCGTTCTAGGCAATAACAAAAAAGGAATAAAGACACACAAACACCCTGATTTAAAGTCTAGGTGTCAATATTCTAGTTATGCTCTCGCGCGCGAGGGATACGCCTTGAATATGATCCAGGAGTTGGCAATTAGAAGATCAGGTAAGTGTAGTAGAGCGACTATGATCTGACCTCCGTAACCCTATTAACAGGAGAACCTAACCAAATTAAATCCCTTTCGGCCGCTATCGCAACTGTCTTTCACGGCAACCAGTTGTGATAGAAGAATAAAGAAACAAATCGCCCCTATCGCAATTGCGTTTCGCAACCAGCTGTTAACTAAATGTGTAGGTTTTATTTATTTTTATTTACTATCAATTGCTTGCATTTGACCTCAACTCACCAGATGGAAAGCGACGATGAGGTCGAAGATGTAGCATGCATGCCTAGAAGATACCTATTCACTCTTGATTTGAAGACCCTAAGGTTATACTTATCGGGGAACAATGACTCAGGCAGAGAGTTCGAGGTCTCTGCAGTGCGCATAAGAAAAGTGGATGCAAAACGCTTAGTACGAGATAGTGGGACGTCTACCATAAATGGATCGATCTTTTGTCCCCCTCGTTGTTCGATAATAAAAAGGGCACGATGGAACAAGGTTGTGGAGCTCCTGGGAGCACTCACCGAAGTGAATTCGGTAAAAGACCTACAAGCCGGCTACTCTACGACGGTGTCCCAGACCCAGAAGGCGAGACTCGGCAAGCGAATCATTACCAATCAGTCTTTTGGCACGTCTGTCGATGGAGTCAAGAGCTTCTAGCTGATACTTGGCGGACCCATCCCAGAGGTGACCACAGTACTCCATACATGACCGGACTTGTGCTTGGTATAAATTTAGAAGCTGTCCAGGTGTGAAGTACTTCCTCACATTAGCGAGGACTCCAAGATTTTTAGAAGCCAATTGGACTCTTGACTCAACATATAGACTAAAGTTTAGGTCTGATGAAAGGGTAACACCAAGCAGGTCCAACTTGTCGGCCAATGGCAACGACTCACCTCGGAAAGACGGTGTTAGTTGGAAAGGGCTACGTTTTGCCGAGAAGAGACATGCATGGGTCTTGGAAGGATTAAATTTGACCAGGTTGGCTTCACCCCAATCAGCCACAGCCTTCAGGGTCTCATTGATGCGCTCGAGTAGTGCCTGTCTACTGGCCTGGACCAGAGCCCCAGTAGCTCGCGCGTTCGATAGGTACTTCTCTACAACACTCGATTATACCACTCACTCAATTATCTCAATCTCGCCGCAATCACCTTGTTGCCAAATCCACTTTCTTCAACACCAGTTTTAGTCACAAATACAACACACATACACACACACGCACACGCACACGCACACGCACACGCACACGCACACGCACACGCACACGCACACTCGCACGCGCACGCGCACCCACGCACGCACGCACGCACGCACGCACGCACGCACGTACGCACGCACACACGCACGCACGCACACACGCACACGTGCGCGCGCCACACACACACACACACACACACATTAATGTTCTCTTTAACAGTACTGTTTGGCAAATGAACGTTATTTTTGTTAGCTGGCGGTATAGCACAGGTTGTTACCTATTTTACCTACAGCTTGAACAATTGTCTATGATTAAGTACTTGCTCAATAAAGATTTATTATTATTATTATTACAACAGTGCTATCATCAGCGTACCCAAGGATGCCGGGCTTTAGCAAATCGTTCATGTGAAGCAAGAAAAGTGTTGCAGAGAGGACGGATCCCTGAGGCACACCGGCATCAATTGGCATTGTGTCGGATGCTTGACTTTCGACCACCACACGAAGCGATCGATCTCTCAGGAAATCGGCTATCTGGGAGATAGTCCGCATGCAGGAAGCTTACTTATCAGGCTGTCATGCCACACCCGGTCGAAAGCTTTGGAAATATCCAAGGACACAGCTAGTGCTTCACCGTGGTTCCCCACGGCTTCATTCCATACGTGATAAGCATACGCGAGAAGGTCACCTATTGATCTGTTACTACGGAAGCCATATTGCTGGTCACTCAACAGATC
Organism: Blastobasis adustella; assembly: GCA_907269095.1. Taxonomy (NCBI): domain Eukaryota; kingdom Metazoa; phylum Arthropoda; class Insecta; order Lepidoptera; family Blastobasidae; genus Blastobasis; species Blastobasis adustella. The sequence continues at coordinate 1,313,705 of OU026136.1, read as the reverse complement.
ATTCGCTTCGAGATACGTCAGGAGCCGGTTATTCAGCACACGCTCAAGTGTCTTACATAGGATAGATGTAATGGATATAGGCCGATAATTCACCGGGTCAGCGCGACTACCTTGTTTTGGCACGGGTGGGACATGTGCAATCTTCCACGCCCTCGGTACTTTTCCTACCTGTAGAGACAGGCGATATAGCCGAATTAAGATGGGTGATAACTCAGGCGCGCAGTGCTTCAGAACCAATGCTGGTATGCCATCCGGACCGGCTTTGTTCTCGTCGAGTTTGGACAGTTCCTTACGCACTTCCTTCTGCCGGATGGGGCTGTCAGATAGAACTGAGCTACAGACTGGCCATTTGGGTGGTGCTTTGTTTCCGGCGTCTAGACGCGAAGAATTACCGAAAAGAGATGCGAGTTTGCTTTGTCCTTAGCGGAATGGGCCAGTGATCCATCCGGTTTGAGCAGAGGGGGCAGTCAAGGGCGACAGAAATTTGTCTCAACTGATTTAGGCAGGGACCAGAAAGCTTTACTACCCGCAGGGTATGATGCCAATTAGTTACCGATTCTTCCGACGTGATCAAGTCTAGAATTTCTTATAATTCTCTTGCAGGACTTGGCGGCAATATTTTAGGCTCTCGAATTTGCGGAGCCGTACGTCGGCCCAAGCTAGGTATGCCTCTTGTTTTTTCGCCTGAGTGCGACCTGATCCAAACCAAGGCTGTGTTTTGCTACACATTGGCACATCCGAATGTAAGAAAAATGGAAGTGGGCTTAGAGACGCTACAGGCATACACAGTGATTACTGCATGTAGAGTCACAGCGTAGGGAAAACAGAACGGAGACTTTGGCCAGGGGGTGGTGCTAAAAGCCGTCGGCCAAGGCCTACCACCGCTAAAATGAAGCTAAACCCATTAGGGAAAAGCCGCTTCGCCAGAGCCTCATTCGTATGTTAGCAGGGGGCTGCGGGCAGGTGAGGTTGGCTTGGGCCGATTAGATGGTGATTGGGTATTGGTATGGGGATACCCCGCCCGATATTTTCCCGATGTGTTCCCACAGCCTAAGAGCATTGGCTAGTGTTCAACCCGGTACCTGCTTATGAGTCTCATCCTAAACCAAACCGAAAGAAAGAAGATTCTAAAATTCTTAGAAAAAACGTTTTAATTCGACTAATTTCTAGATTTAAATGTTTTTAAGAATGACTAAGTAGTTTTTTTTTTTATTTGCATTAAAATTTAAAACAAATCATTTCTTGTGTTTTTATTTATACTAACCTTAACGGATGAACCTCTTCAATTGTGAACCGACTTCCTTAAAACCGTGATCCTAATTTTTTTAACTTTTGAAACGATGATGATGATGAAGTTGAAAGATATATGTATTATTGATGTAAAATAATCAGTTGTTTCAGAGAAATTCTTTAATACAGACATACCTACATACTACTTACATGAGTATATACTTTCAAACATATTCACATACATTATACCAGGTGGTAGGACTCTGTAAAGCCTGAGGAGTCCGCCTCATCTATTTCGCCGCCAAGCAGCAATGATTGTATTGTTTTGTTCCGGTTTGAACGTTTGATAAAGTAGCCAACACCATTACAGGCATGAGGCATTTCATCTTAGTCCTCTCAGCGACAACCCACCTGCGATTTTTCATTTTTGTTGCAAGCACAGGACCGGCCTTTGTGGAGATCTCTGGGGGAGGCCTATGCCCAGCAGTGGGCGTCTTCTGGCTGATATGATGATGATGATGATGATGATGATGATGATGATGATGTTGCCTGCAATAGTAATGCTCGAATCGAAGACCACTAAAACGTTCCCTATTGTTACATCACTACCTTAAGATTGCCAGAAAGAAATCGCTTTCTGTACTACTATCCTGAACACAGTGTTTGACTGTATCCTGTATTAATACAAGTTTGCTCATGCCATGTGGATGAAATGAAATCCATATAAAACTGATGAGATGAGATGGACAAAGCCGATAATAAATTCAAAAACTTTTGAAACTCGCGCGCAATCTGTCTAGATTGGTAATGCTGTTCGTTCTGAAATAGTAATTCGGTCTGTCCTCTGTAGGTTTTTGGGATAAATGACAATTTTTGCTTTATAACTATACGAAACCCTACAGTGACTACTTAATCAATTAAACAAAACAGATCGATTATTTTCTTTGCGACCGATGCACGGTTTTAAAACGAAGTCAGGATATGTCAAAACAATGACATAACCACCACAAGGCTCAGTAGTGTTTTTAAAATATTAAGTATTTTTATTGCAGTAATTGAATGTGACTCTGACTGTTATTTGTGTTAAAATAAAGTTTATTACAATGTCTTATGCCATAATGCGACATTTTCGCCGTACAGTTGTATTAACTCCACAAATAAGGTTCGAAACAACGATGACTAACATTACGCGAGAGAACTTCGTATTTCGCCCTCCAATAGCTCAATGGGGCCAAATAATCAAAGAAGCGGAGAAGATAGTTGGATATCCAACCTCATTTATGAATCTGCGATGGCTTTTGAGTGACGAATTTGCGAATTTAGCCATGCATTTGCGCAAAGTAGTAAGTATATTTTGATAACCTTTATCTACTTTGCACTAGTTTTTAGTCATTACAGAACTTTTATACCGTTGTGAAAAAAATTATGTTGAATAACAAAGACGTAATATTATTTACAAGGTTATATAATAGCTGTTAAACAAGTTTTTTTATAAAATTTCCTGTCTATATGACTTCACCAAGGTCAAGGTTTACCAGATTCAATGCATAGCTGCATAGCAAAATTAAATGATGAATAAGACATCTTTCTTCTACTGTCCGTCCGTCCATCCCTGTATCAATTTGATATCTCACCCAAACACACATTAAGAAGTAATTCTTATTTCAGGTTGACACAAACCACCCAATAATAAAAACTGCCAAAACGGTTATCTATAACGAACACAATAACCTTCAGCCTTGGGGTCTTGTCATCTTGCTTCTCTCCAAAGCAGTCAACCCACCAACAGCAGCTGATTTTGAGCAGAACTCTGTGAACGAAAAGCAACGAATATTAGCAGAACTCACCGAAATGATACGTACAGGACATTACATTCACAGAGGTTTGTTAAATATACCTTTAGAAGAAAGAGGGCTCAATAGTGCAGATACAGCAGTGTTTGCAAATAAAATTGCAATTCTGATCGGTGACTATCTCCTGGTCACTGCAAACGGAATGCTGGCCAAGTTGAAGAACCAAGACTTGTCTTATTTAATATCGACCGCATTACGGGATGTGAGTGAGGGTGAATTTTTCGGTATGAGAGACAAACAAAATATGTCATTACCAGGTAAACCTGTTGATAGAGAAGATTTTGTAGATGAATTTCAAATATCTTTTGACACATTACCTTTAGATGTGACAAACACGTTAGGATCACCAATTCGTGAGTGGACATTAAGGACTATGTACAACGGTGGATCTTTGTTCGGTCGAGGTTGTCAAGGTGCATTCTTACTAAGTGGTCAGTCGTTGGATGAACAGGAAATAGCGTATTCAATAGGTTGTCATATGTGTTTAGCATGGCAAGCAGCCAGTGAGTTGCAAAAGTTCAATTCGGGCAGGGACTCATTCTCACTAGTTAGCGCTCCAGTTTTATTCGCAATAAACGAGAACCCCGAATTATACTCTATTATAGAAGAAGGCAAGGATAATGTAACTGATGTCGATTTAGGTGAACTAAAAAGGGGTATACTAAAAACGAATGCATTGGAACGTACAAAATGGTTACACACAGAACACTCTAGGAAAGCAAAAATTTTTGTACAAATGGTTGGTCATAATGACCCTGTTATTACACTAAAAAGATTAATTAGAAACACTATTTGAACTAGGAGCAATTAGGAAATATTGAAATTTAATATAATTTACTTTATAAGTGAATTTAGTTAATAAGTAGGAAGATTAAAGTATAGTAACAAAATATTAGAACATATGTAACAACAAAATAATGTTCTGCTTAAATTAGTATAGGACAAAGGGGTAAGTACTTGAAGCTTTCCTTTATTTTAAAAAAGAAACAGAACTGCTTTCAAAGATTTTTTAAAATATGCGTGCCACACCTGGGAATCCAACCGGCTAAAATACAAAGAGTAACACGTTATAAGGTGTTCAATTTGTTTCTTTTTAAAAATAAAGAAATTTTTTATTTAAGAAACTTTTCCTATCTACCTACAATATTTAAAGTACCTCCTTATGGCATAGCCGTCGGACGTCCTGTATAATGCGCTTATTACATTTGGCTAAATTCAGTAGCCTAAATTCAGAAGCAGCAAAAAGCATAATAGCAAATCAAAGTGGAATGTATTGCTCATAGAATAAGGTCCATTTTTGTATCACTTATTTAATATGTTTCGCGTCGTTCCGCTTTTAAAAAGCTGTTTTCAAAATGGATCTTATTTTATGATCAAAACATTCCACTGTGATTTGCTCACACGCTTTTTGCTCCTGTATTTAAGCTACTGAATTTAGTCAAGAGAAAATAAGTCAGTGTTTGGCTCAACCAAGTTGTTGAATATTTTTGTATGTTTTATTGTTTTACAATTTTAACTCTTGACTATAAGTAAATAGAAATGTAAATCATTGATCCAGTGAGATTATAAAGTGTAACCGGCAATATTGTGATAAGTACATGAATTTTGTTAAGAAAAGTTTAATGCTTATAACTCATAATAACAGACTTTCCAACTTATTAAGTCAACAACTTGGACCTATTCCCAGTTTTAAATGATAAAAACATTGAATTTACCACAGCCAAAGATCTCCTAAGATGAGGCGTTTAGTTCCCAGTTTTTTAAATTCCAATACATTTGTTATTTACGTATTATGAAGCTCACAATTTGGTCCAATTTGGTATAAATCATTGGTATTTGGTATCGTTCATTTCATCATGGTGATCAAGAATGCTAATGGGCCCCAGCTCAACATTTTTCTCGAAAATAAAAACAGCTTGCCTGCTCAACAGCATAATCCTCCCAAATTATTTTATTCTAGGTATTTCAGCTCCAAAAATTTACACTTACATAGGCGACATTACCCTTAATATAGACAATTTAATTTTGAATTCATTACTTGGAATTCCATGCAATTATCGTTTATTAGTATTATTAGAATGTGCCTAGGTCTTACATAACCGTCAACCTACGTAGGCATAGACCGCAGCTAGAGCAGACGCTGTGACTCTTTAACTTATGCGTATATTTCATTTCGTAAATTCAGTCGTCCAAATTCAGAAGCAAAAAGCTTGAGAACAAATCAAAGTGGTATTGCTTATAAAATAAGGTCCATTTACGTATCACGCCAATTAAAAAACGGAGCGACGAACATAATTAAAGTGATACAAAAATTAGCCTTATGCAATGTGCAATACGTTCCACTTTGATTTGCTCTCACGCTATTTGCTTCTGAATTTAGGCGACTGTATTTAGCCAAATGTAATAAGCGCATTACTTAAATCTGGAATAGGTTTAGTACATAATATACTGTTGTATTGTGTGAAATGATGCCCCTTCTACTAACTGTAAGTAAATGTAAATATTAGTACCTTCTTATAAGTTAAAATGTTTTTGGATAACTACTTCAATTAGATATGTACTGACAGTCACAAACTCTAAATTTCATTTCCACGGGATTTCATACCTCAGGGTCAGGTCACATTATACGGAGAAAAGAAAATCATGTCACCAAAAGGCTATTGAATATGAATGTGGCTTGTTACACAGGAAGGGGAAGACCAAAGAAAAGATGGATGGATTGTGTGATGAGGAATATCAGTGAGCAAATGGTGAGAGTGGAGATAACATCGGAGAGGGATGAATGGAGAAAGAAAACAAACTGTGCCGACCCCAAATTAATGAGATAAAGACAGGCAAATTATCATGAGTCAGTCGTTGTAGTTTAAATACCTGGTCTGCCAAATCCTGGATCATGGTCAAGGCGGACCCCGGGCCCTCGCGCGCGAGTTTACAAGGGATATTGACGCTAAGATGGTGGTCACATTCCTAAACTGGTCAGCATTCTCCAAAGGTACTAAGGTAGGACCATAGTTCCCAGATTGTCCTGTCTGCCAAAGTTAATGTGTTTTGCCTATTCCAGCCATCCATAAAACGGTTATCGTATGCGAGATATTTAACTTCTGTTAATTTTATGTGTAAGGTCCTTACCCAGTGGTTACAAAATAACACAATATTAAAAATCGATTGCACTAAGCTTTAGGCGACGCCTAAAGATCACAAGAATAAGTTCGCAGATGAAAAATATTTTTTCATGACAAGCTTTAATCACGCGGTATAGTACTCATCAAGCTGGCCTTTGGAACTGCTAACCGCAATAAGATAACTTATGGGGCAGCAGTTCCAAAGACCACCTTCCATCATCATTATCAGACCTCAAATATCACCTAGGGGTAGGTATAGGATCGAGTTTATGGAAGCCCAAACAAGATGGGGTTGTCTTATTGCGGTTATTAGTTGAAATTAGTGAAAACCAAACTCGCTAAGACACTCCTAACTTTACTATACCTTGTATGTGACCCCGAAATACTTAGGAATATACTAAGGCTTATGAGTCGCCTAAGTTTTGTGCAATTAGGTACCTATCTAGATAATTGTTTGTGTTAAGATATTATTTCATAGTTCTTTAATTTGTTAAATGTGATTACTTATGTGGACGATGTTACCAATTGTGTACTTGGGTAAATTTTTATTTTAAATGTTGATCAATAAATGTGTACAAATGGTTGTTATATTATGTGCGTCTATTTATTTTATTGTCTAACCCCACTCGACGAGGCTCTGTGGAACCGGCTTTCGTGTGAGTTGGCAATCGCCGCATAATTTTCTTTTTATTGCCTTCGAAGGCCGGAGAAGGAAAGGCAGAGATCCCGTGGGATAAGCTCGCCTTTGCTTTGTAAGTGTTTTCTTGTGTAATATACTATGTTGTTGCAATAAAGAGTTTATATACATAAGGCTGTGTGGTATCCGGCAGAGTAGAATAGCACTAACCCGTTACACTCGTGGGTGTCGTACAAGGCGACTAATGTTTTCGAGACAAAATATCTAGAGTCTCCGTAGGCTGGGAAATGGGCAGCAGCGTTTTCCATTGTTATATTTATAACACTGCGATCTCCAACCCGCCTGCCAAACGTAGAGATTATGGCAATAGCCTCCTTTTTCGTGGGAGAGGCCCTAAGTCCTGCCGTGGACTGTTACGGGCTGTGATACATAAGGCTCACAGCCGGTCCACCTGATGGCGCGCGACAACCGTCGTCCAGGACATCGGCAACCTACGGGGAGCGAAAGCGGTGCCCGCCTTTGAGGTACCTGTAGTTATGCCTTTTGAATATTTATTTATTTTATTTTATTTTATTTATTAGGCACATACAACAAATTACAGCCATAAAACAATATTGTGCATAATTTCTTAAGTGTAAGTACCAGACTATAATTCTTTTACATTATGTGCATAGCATGGCATAAAGTATTTCTAAAATAGTGTTAGTAGCATTGGTTAATTAGAATAAAAATCAAAATTACAGTAGTGTTTGAACTAGAGAAGTTCAAACTCTCAAAAATCGAACATCAAACATATTTTTGTTAGTTATCAATAGAAGAATACCAAGCAAACACATTATTCTTAAACTTTGCTAAACTCGGATGAAAAATGTCAAGTGACGAGTGCTTAATCCCATGTTATAGTGCAAAAGTAAAGATTTCGGGAAGGATGAAGGAAGTGGGAAAGAGACCCCTGGCAAAAGCTGGGATTGGCCCTAGGATGACGATATCAGATAGGATATCTTCCAACTATCATGCATTCAAAGCAGCAGAATTCGAATGACCAGGACCACGCGTATTTGAGGTGGACGCAGTCGCGAGCGGAAACTAGATCCTACCCAATGAAACGACAACATAAAATTAATATTAAGTAGGTACCTACTTTGTTTAGTCTTCGATATACTGCAGCGTCTCGCTATGAATTGTAATCGCCATCTTCTGCAGCGCCGATCTCGCATCTCCTGTCGGAAACTTCTCCGAATACCTCATCGTGGCTTCCAACTCCTCATCAAGGAATACCCTCAGGTATTCTATCGCCCTGGTACCTCTGGTGGCGTAGTAAACCTGTTTGTACTCTATTGGTGTATTTTTTAGCTTCGCCTCCCAAAATATCCCATAAATGGTAGGATATTCCCATAAAGCTATGGTCAGGGGTGCACCAACGAGGGAAAAAGAGTATGGATGCGTGAAAAAGTCTTTCACATCCAGATATAACTGCCATAGTATTGCCAAATGCCCTCCGAGGATGTAGGCATCTCTCTCCATTTGTTCTCCTTGATTGGCAAGCTTCATGGCGCCTTGGCAACCCTTGCCAAGTATGCTGCCGGAAGTGAGCATAGTTCGGAGCGTCCACTCGTCCTTGCCCTGGCCTAGGAACTCGTCCGACCCCAATTTTTGCAAATTGTTCTCGCTCTCCCAGTCGTAGTGGTTCATGTCATTTAAGCCTGGAATTAAATTATTGTGCATAAGTACACCGATATAGCCCAAATTGTGGATAGCTCGCAGAACAGATGGTCGATGGGGCAGTAAAGTTCTCGAGTGGCGACCCGTACCGGAAGACGCAGCGTGGGCACGCCTTCAATAAGGTAGACCGACAACCTGATAAACATCGGTGCCTGGCGGTACCAGTAGGATGCGGCAGGCACAGGACCGGCCTTTGTGGAGATATCTGGGGGAGGCCCATGCCGAGCAGTGGGCGTCTTTCGGCTGATATGATGATGATGATGACGTAAGTATGGCCGTGAAGTGTCCGGCAACCCCACAAACTAATGAACGTGAAGGTAGCTCCAGTCTAGCAGTAAATGTAGCTGATAAGCAGTGCTTTCTGATATAGATAATAAAATATCTAAGGTAAACCTTTTGGCTTAGTCGGCCAAGGATTGTTGTCCTTATCGTGGTGGCCGAAGAAATCCCCCTCGACCAAGTCTCGCAGCCCCGTTGATATCAGCTCAGTCACTCCGTTGTTGCGGATCCCGCCGAGCTGCTGCAGGCACGTAGCCAACAGGTAGTCACCTAGACACAAATCAAGATTAATTTAATTTCTAACTAAAGACGCGTTTGTTCCACTAAGATGGCAGACAAGCTTACGGTCTGTCTGATGGTTAGCTGTTACCTCAGCTTAACGACATTTGCAACACCAGGAGTATAACTCACGTGCTACCGATACCGTAAAAACCTTTTCACCTCTTTCTTGAAGAACTCCTTGTTGTACTCTCCAGGGTACCCTTTTTTAATTAATAAGACTAGCCAGGCATTTAACCGCCATCTTACCTGATGGTATAGAAAATACTTTCGTGGCAGGGACCAACATACGATGAACGATCAGTAGGTACTAACCAGTCAACAACACGATCTTGTTGCCATACAGAAGATCCTTGAACTTCTCGCCAGCCTTCTCCCGATCCTGGAGGTTGGCCATCGTCTTGTGGATCAGGTGGCCAGTACGTTTCATCTCCACTATCTCGGCTAACGCTCTCTGGGAGTGCAGTACTCCGGAATCGTAGAGGTCCCTCGAGTGTTCGTTAGCGTTGAAGCCTGCTGCCTTGGAGACGAGTAGCACGATCAGACCAACTGATTGGAGGTGGCTCTTCGATCCGATTAGGAGGTTCTTGGCGGACTTCAGGAGCGGGTGGTTTGTACCGACCTGGCGAAGTGAGATTAGTTATTGGTGAGAAGATGTCGATTGTTGTGGGCGGATTATGGGGCCCTACTACTGTAGTCAAATAAGGCAATTTTTTTAATAAAGATTGAATTCACCAAATATATACATATATCTAAACTTACCACAATCAGTTATTCATGAAATTACAAAATAATGAAATTTTAATACCTAACATTCCATTCCAATTCCAACTCCAATTCCAATTCCATTCCATTTTGCTTGGTATGTCCAATTTCGAGGAAGAGGTCAATCTATAAATCTAACGCGGTTGGGCAACGTTCGGGAAGCTACGCCATATATTTTCGGCCCAATTACCCCAGTGTCTCAAGACGAAGGTCTTTGACCAGTGTGTATTGCCGGTAATGACCTACGGAACAGAGACGTGGCCGCTCACTATGGGCCTTATAAGAAAACTCACTGTGCCCCAAAGAGCGATGGAAAAGGCTATGCTCGGAGTCTCATTGCGCGATCGAAATGAGGAGATCCGCAAGCGAACTAAGGTCACCAACATAGCCCGAAGGATTGCCAAGTTTAAGTGGAAGTGGGCAGGGTACATAGCTAGCAGAACAGATGACCGATGGGGCAGGAAAGTTCTCGAATGGCGACCACATACCGGAAGACTCAGCGTGGGTAGCCCCTCCCATTTGGTGGACGGACGATCTAGTAAAGATCGCAGGTACCGGCTCGATGCGGACAAAATCAGCCTTTGTGGGGATCTCCGGGGGAGGCCCAGCAGTGGGCGTCTGATATGATGACTTTCCTTAGCTTACCTACCTATTTTTTAAACTTAGGTATAGAATTTCAAAATAGGTATGTATAGATATCCACTGTAGTATGTATCCTTATTATGCATAAGATGTACAATAAATAGCCTTGTCTTACTACTAATAAAGCCAGTACTAACTCAACCTCGGACATCGTTTGATTTACCTAACATCCCAGCCTCGCATGGCGACCCTGCCAGTGCTGCCTTGCGGCGGTGCTGTGTAGCGGGTACTAATTATTATTTACTAGAATAGAATTACACAAATAACAAGAAATAAAAAAAGTGACAAAATAGTGAAAGTGGTGAAAATGGACTAAATAAACCTAACCTACTGTCCCAGCCTCGCACACGTCAAGAAGATGCTCATTAAAGATACGTCTATGTCTGTGTCTATGTCATTGTGATAGGTACTTACACGCACAACGAGAAAAACTGACCAGTTTCCTCAAATGTATGGCAGTGTTCGCGATCTCGTCGTTGAAAAGCCACCGGAGGTTGAGGAACGAGGTCGGGTAGCCCACGACTTGCTCGGCCTCGCTGACGACGTCCCGCCAGTCTACCTCGGTCTTGGAGCCGAGGCCGTCCCAGCGGAAGCCTCTAGTCTGCTGGTATGACCTTGAAGAGGAGGCAGAATGCTTTCTTTTTAATTACAATAGGCAAGCGTTTAACCACTATCTCACCTTAAGGTAAAGTGTCGGGCTGAAATTGGCTTCGGCCGCATCGACACTTACATGCATGCATGGGGCCCAGTGCCGGCATGTACCAATGATTATTTTCTAGTTCAACTAATCTACATTAGTTGAACACTAACTGATGCTCTTATCTACGGTGAGGGAAAACATCGTGATGAAATCTGCACATTCAGGCGACTGAATGTGTAACCATGATCCAATCTGTCAGCTTCCACTGTTAACAGGGTCACGGAGGTCAGATGTCAGTCGCTTCACTGTGCTGCCACATCCTGGATCATAGCCACGGCAGCCCGGACAACCGGGACTTTAATGCCATTATTTTTACGAGCGTTTGACCACCATCTCACTGGAAGGTGTCTATGCGGTCGAGGATGCGGCTTGTCTAGAAACAGCAGGAGTAGGATCATCCGCGAAAACGAAATCCTACGGAGGTAGTCAGCTACCTACACCTGACACATATCTTGCCTTGTGCCTTTTGTGCCTCTTCCACGTTCTTTATTTGTAGATGCGTCAGTACATTACGGATACTTTTGTCTGACTTCCCTTTTCGGAGAAAGCCAATACGGAAATCCGATAGAGCCATGAACATTACGAAGGAAACCTACTTTTAAAAAGTACTAGAACTAAAGCGTTAAAATCTAGTGCAAGTAATTAGGTACCTACTAAAACAAACCTTGTAATGCGGCAAATTTGACTGGTTGCATTATTATGATTGTCCACACACACTAAATTTCTTAGTAGATTTAGGTGCCCACAATATCCAAAGAATTGTCGACAGTTACTGAATAATATTGGCTGAGTGTTTAATACATAAATGGCCATCTTCTCGTACTAATTAATAAGCATGTAGCAAATTACATTAATAATTTACACGGACATTTTAATAATTTATATTTGCAATCGTCCGGATCAACACATTCGCGGTTTTCGTGAGAATATACTCACAAATTGTCATTGTCATTTTCAGCCATGGAAAGAGTTTTCAGCCCCTCAGTAAGTAGGTTGCAATCGTTATGAATTTTAATAGGAGAGCGTCGCTCCGACTTGTAAGCGAGTCGCGAGAAGTACCGGATTCGAATCTCACTGCCGCCACGTACCAATGACTGTTTTCTGAGTTATGTACATTAGTCGACCTCTAACTGATACGGTGAGGGAAGACATCGTGATAAAACCCACAATCTTTGAATGTGTGGGCATGAAATGTAGTTTGCAACAGTCAGGTTTCCTTAACAGGGTCGCGGAGGTCAGATGGCAGTCGGCCCACTGTAATTACCTGATCTTCCAAATCCTGGAGCATGGTCAAGGCGGCCCGGACCCCGAAAAAACTCGCATTCGAGAGCACAACCGGAACATTAACGCCAAGATGATGGTAATGAGGTTGCATTAATTATGAACCAATAAGTGAGAAAAATAACTCTTAGTGTGTAGTTTGCATGTTGTCTCGTAGGACCAAAATGTACGGACAGGACCGTAGGTACATTTAATGCCATGCTAAGGTTGCTAATGGTTGTAAAGTGTTAATTCTGATGCTAAGAATGAAAAGTCCGCATCCATTGAATAGTTGTTAGTTACACATTAATTTCTCTGCGAAATATAGGGTCGAGAATGCCGACAATGGATAGATGAGAGATATTTCATCCATGTGGTACTCTTGGAACTTGTGACAAGTATTTAAGTACCTACCAATATTTTTATTTAATTAGTCATGTGAACTATAAAATGAATACGGCCTTAAACTAGAATATTGTATTTAAAAAGTAATTAATTATTATACTCTAATATTTACATTGAACTAACTTAACCTAATTTTAACCAATTTACGAATTACCTAAATAGGTGTAAATCTTCACGCCCGTAAATCTAAAAAAAATAGACCTCAAAACAACAGTTCTCACTTCTCATTACAAAAATTCAAATTCGAAAAGCGAACGCCGAGTTGCCGCAATTAAAAAAGGCATACGCTATCATTAAAGCTAAATGTTTAATCGTTTGCCCGCTGGTAATTACAATACTGAATAAAACGTTTATTTAAAGAAAATGGAGAGATAGAAATATTCTTGGGCTTATTTTTATAATTACAGACACCCTTCGATGGAATTGGAGTTTTTTTTTATCTTTTAATCCTTTGGTTTTGATCTTGCGGACGGATCTATTCAACATGTTTGATTTGTATGTTATTTTCTTCCTATCCCTTTTATTAAACTTGTCTTTCTGTCTATGCCTACCCAAACTTATTATTTTATTGACAATGTTTGATATGGAGAGTTATATTGTGATTATCTAGGTTAACTAATCCTTTAAGTAGTTATTTATTTCTTATTTTAGAAACTTATCTTATTTGGATTTTTGTGTTTTGAATGGCCGTTGTTTCTATGTACCTATGTCCTTACTAACACTATGAGTGAAGAAGGTACAGCCACCTGTAGAGAGAACAGACCCCCTATCATACATAAAGTAAGCAATTTTGTACTTTTAAGCCGAGGGCCTGGTGATCTGTAAGACAGGTATTTATTACCTAGTGCCAATCTTTCACACAGGTTCTATAAGTTAAATTGAACTGTTACGGTCTAGATAATTATGATACCCATGTAAAGAGAAAATAAAACTATTTTATTATTTTACTATTACTCTGCAGTGGCTGTTTGCTGATATAGAACATCGTTTTTACCGGACCCCATGTAGAGACTCCTGCATGGTCGAGTCGAATTTTATCGACGTTGTAAGTGAAACCCACGAATTATCGATGCTCGGTCAAAAATATTTGATAGACTACAGCTGATTTGTGGTAGTAGGAGTATCAATATTCTGTAATAGTAGTTTTCTAGGTATTATAGGTAATTTATTTGGCTTTAGGTTATGTTTTTCTACACGCAAAACGCAATACATACAAATACGTAAGCAAGTCTCTGCGGAATAGGTTTCAAGACTCGTGTTTACGTAATACCTACTAATGATTATTAATGCAAAAGTTTGTGTATGCGTGTTTGTTACCTCTTCACCCGCCTCTTCATACTTAACCCCCCATAACTCCACTTGCGCGACTATAACTATAACTATATCGGTAGATACTGCTTGTAGCGATAAGGCCGCCTTTGCCCACAGCTAGATAAGGTTTTTCTCTACTTTTAATTGTAATTATTCTTATGTGATTTGTAAAGAATTTGTCTATTTATATGCTCGTTTGCTTGCGCCCTTCTTCATTAAAATACCTGCGTTAAGTATGTATGTTTAGGTACCTACGTATGTACCTCACACATACGTAATTGTTTACTTATTTATGTGCTTCACATCAAACAACCTCTAATGACGGTTATGTCCTGCAAACGACCCATTTTTTATTTACACCGGCCCCGTGCGGTCATAATTTCGAAAATGGAATACGATTTACGAGCGCAACCCAGTAGGCTGCCGGCACCGCCCACCTATTATCTTTAGCTTTTTTACTCTAAAAAAGTACTTTGTAGCGGATCGGAGAATTAATAAACCAAAAGTAGTTAAGTAACTCACAGCATACAAGTATGATCGACCAATGGATTTATTGCTCCTTTTTCTATCATAGCTCGGAATTTTGTAACACAACACTATTGTTACCACAACATAATCCACCATAATTTCACGACCTATGTCTCTTTAGAATTTCAGATATTCATGGCATCCACGATACAGGCTTGTCCTACTTTAATTCTTCCGATGGCGAAAAGGGGCCGGCAGAATAAGGTCGTACAACTGCTTCGCACACTCTCCGAAATGCAACCTGTAGAAAACCGACAAACGCGCAACCCTACGCCGATGCTCGAGGCACTGCAGTTTAGATTCAATCAACTGCGGATCGCAAATTAACTTCCTCGTTGGCCTCTACCTACCTACTAAAAATACTTACCTACCTACCTATATTTTAACCAGCTACTCAAAAGTATCCGTCCAAGTCCACAACTTTTTAGTAAACGCATTTTCATGAAAAAATAACAAGCAAAAACGCGGGAAAGATGCTCCGAACAGGATGTCGCGTCGCCATATTTTGTATTTCGATGGTACTTCTTTCTCGCACGCCGCCGCCGTTTGATTTACTGTGTGCTTGCCGGACGTGGATTAGATAGATGTTTTGAAATTGAATTTTAAACGGACATGATGTCGAAGTTGACAGCCGTGGGGAGGATAGAATACTATCGATTCGATTTCGTTCTTAAGGGTAGGTACTGGCTTTCCCAAATAGGGTTTTGTAGTGCGTCGTCAGGTGATCATCTGCATAAATGACACTATTTCCGCCAAGACCCACAGCCAAATACCTTATACGTAATAAGCTGAATACCTTCATCATCACACGCTTAGCAGGCTGGTTGGAGATCGCAGTGTTATAAATACAACAATGGAATCGCTGCTGCCCATTTTCCAGTCTATGGAAACTCTAGATCTTTTGCCTCGAATACATTAGTCGCCTTGTACGACACCCACGAGTGTAAGGGTTGGTGCTATAATATTCTACTCACGGCGAATACCTTGCTGCAGCAAATAAAATCCTATAGCTCACAAGGGTCCCTCGTTGGACTCTGAATTTATCTACGTTGATGATTAAGTGGTAAGTATGTTAGGAAATTGAGGACAGGGTCCAACACTGGCTGATTTGACGTTAGACGATGTAGATGGCACAACCCTTACCTAACTGACGCTTGATATTATTAAGATAGCGTGTTTTCTCCAGGTATAGCCGAAATAAAGTGCAGTTATTGATAAAAACCAATATTCTATCTTTTACTCTCATGACGAGCTCTATATGTTAAGTTTACCGATGGTGGTAGTCCAAATCCGCAAACCTGAACTGAGAGATAGGAAAACAGTATTAGTACCTAATTAGCTAGATGAGGTGCCAATGTATTAAATTGCAGTTTACTAACAATCCACTTAAACATCCACCCACGTGTTTTCTATTACATAAGTAGGTTTTTTTTCATACCCCTAAGGCGGCGAACAAGCTTATGGTCAGCCTGATGGTAAGCAGTCACGCCTATGGACGTTTGCAATACCAGAGGCATCACCCACGCGTTGCTTAAAGAACTCCATGTTGTACTCTCCAGGGAAAACCTCTCCAGGTAGTTCATTCCACAACCTTAGTGTGCGTGGGAGAAAGTTCATTTGGAACCGCACAGTTCGCGAAAACATCCTTGTAGCTCTGTATAGTCGAGTATCCGAGCGAGCGCTTCATCCTTATGTTGTGGATCTTTCAGCTCTCCGCACGAGCCTCTTTAGTTCAACCTTTCTAATGTGTACGGGGCTAAGGAACGAAACGCGTTGCCTGCGAGTAGTAGATAGGTAGGTACCTAGGTAGATAGCAGTTATAAAGCAAAGTAACTATGAATCTGATTAATATGATTTATAGCAAGTTTCCATCAGCCAATTCTGCTCGCTCGCCACAATGGTTTCATCAAAAACTACCTACCTTCATTTATAGAACATCAAGGCTCCATACAGCCATGACAATGCCACTGTAAATAGAGCAAAACCCACCGCTGTGGAGGGATCGGCATCAGTTTGCGAGCGGCTGCGACATTTAAATGTGCTGGCGGCACTTTTGCGCGCCAGTATTTGCATGAGATCGACGCGATCCGCCATGTTGCTTTTTTTGCCGCCACAATGCTCGGAAGCTTGGGGCACACTGAATTATATTTCTAATATTAAACGAAGGATAATTAAATATTTGTAGGGTAGAGACGATGGGGTTCTGGGCGCTGAGTGCCTGAAAGATCATCCAGGACTTATCTGCCCGCCTGATAGAGACGACTGGCGACCCACGCATACCTTCCGTGAGCTAGCGCCTACCTTATTGTACCTTAGATTGCCCTTGAGTTTGGCCATCCAAAGAGGTAGCGGCGCAAGCCTCATAGAAACACTTCGATCGAATCTCCAAACACTTTGGATACCTGGTAGATAGATCGACTTATGGTTGCAACTAAAGAGAGGAGCAAATAAATGATTGCCTTTATTTAGACTTATAGTTAGTACCTACCTACCTAGTTGGCAGTTGGGTAATAAGCCAATCGTGAAACGTGGGACAATGTCATTACATGATGGCAACTAACTTTTTTTCTTCATGAGTAATCGATAAACAAACAAACAGGTAGAGTAGAGTGGTAACCGCCGCCTATGAACATCAGCAACATAAATATCGTCACCAATGCGTTGCCCCTCCACTAATGTGACTTAGAATAGAATATAATATAAATCATTTATTACACAAGAAACAACACCATAAAATAAAATGTATACAGTAAGAGTAAACAAAAAAAAACAAAAATTAACAACAAAAAGAGTAAACCATTTAAAAAACACAGTTTTTTTTATATTATTGTTACACAGTGACGTGCATATGCATGGGTGTGTTGTGGTGTGGTGATGTGTGCAAAAGGGACCCCACTCAGCATAAAGCTCCGGCGAAACCTAAGCGCTGGTTTTCAGTGAGCCCTGCCGAGTGAGGTACGGACGAAGAAGCTATATTAAATAAAATATAATATAATATTTGTGTGTGTAGTGTTGTAAAGTGTGCAGTGTCAAAACGAGTTCCCAACACCTACATAATATTTCAGCAAAAATAAATAAAGGTCCAGAGGGCTCTTGTAAATACTAATTTGCTTCTGTATCAAGTGAAAATGTATTATACCTACA
Organism: Blastobasis adustella; assembly: GCA_907269095.1. NCBI lineage: Eukaryota > Metazoa > Arthropoda > Insecta > Lepidoptera > Blastobasidae > Blastobasis > Blastobasis adustella. Next base: position 1,295,828 of record OU026136.1, on the reverse strand, counting down.
AAAATTATATAAATTAAATTTACCAGTTGGATGTCTACCTTAAAAAAACAATAATGTCAATTAAAATTAAAATGTCAGAAAAATAAACAAGTCAAAAACGCATTTTCATTTTGCCATGCGACAAAGTGTACCGGAAATGTCACAAGTCAGCCATGCGCAACCCAATGCGGAACGATCTCTTAACATACCTCTTGAAGGATCATGTCAGAGTCCATAACCTAAGTAATGAAATAAAGCTAAGAACAATTTCAATTAAACTGGCTTTCAAGTAGAGGAAACCGCATCCAAATCGGTCCATCCGTTCGGGAGCTACGATGCCACAGACAGACACACAAAGCCGCAGATACACACGTCAAATTTATTGTTTTCGTCGGGGATTGAAGAGAAACACTGTGGCTCATCCCACAATCATTCCAAATACAATAAGTAAGTACTTACATAAATATTCAAATAAATTTTAACATTTCTCTCACAAACTTCCACTCAGTGTACAACTTACCTTCTCACACAAAAATCTTGTTGCGCGTTTTTGCCGCTTCATTTATTCGGTAGCGGCAAAGCAAAGGGATCTTTCCCCGTCCGGTTTTGTTTGTCATACACCGCGAGGCAAAGGCTGGCTCGCTATTGATGCCTATCAAACATGATGCCCTATTTTAATTGGATTCGTCGTGCGTGCGTTCAATAATATACCCATTTCGAATAGGTACCTATAGATATAAGTCTGTACGACAATCAGACTTAGTAGGTATCTAAGTAACTTACCGAATCTTGTCGGAAATCACGACGAAGTTTAAACTATTAAACAAATTTTAAGAAAATAAAGATAAGAACCATCGTGATTAAACTGGCTTCCTGATATAAAAGAAACTGCATCGAAATCGATCCAGCCTGGGAGGTCTCACAGACTGGACAAAACATGGCCACGGCCTACAAGGATATATTGACACGTGAAAGAAATCAGAACTAACGCCGCCGTTTTGAAACGCGTTACTTTTAACAGACATCTGAAGTTGATGTTTGACAACCACGCCCTCGTCTAAGTGATCCTTGTAGCACCGTAAACAGTTATTAGAAATTACTAGTCCTTTTGCGTCAGCCGCAATGTTTTTACTGTAATAGGTACAAAGAGTAAGCTGACCATTTAGTCTAGGATCATGCCCCCGTCTACGCTCTCAGCCCATTAAATTGGCCGTGTATAAACTCTTCCACTAAGGTATAAGTGTCTATTACCTAGGTATACCACCTCGGATATAGGTAAGCCGAACTAGGATTATAGTTTATACCAAATGGATTGGCAATTATCGTCATCTTGGCGTTAATATCCCGATTGTGATCTCGCGCGCGAGGGACCGGGGTTCGCCTTGACCATGATCCAGGATTTGGCAGATCAGGTATTTACAGTGGAGCGACTGTCATGTGATCTCCGTGACCCTGCTACTAGGAGAACATGACTAGTTTGGATAATTGGTTAAGGCAACCGAAGGTTTCAGCAGGTTTCATCACATTTTCTCTCACCGTAAGAGCATCGGTTAGTATTGAACTAATGAACATAACTCAGTTTTCTGAATTGAGTCATTGATACATGGCCGCAACGGGATTCGAACCCGGTACCTCTCGCTTACGAGTCGGATACCTTAACCACTCGGCCACCGACGCTCTTCGGCCAGTAGCCATAGACATTTTCAAAATGGGCCCCGAATAAAACAACAAACTGCCTTACACAGTAAGTAATTATATTTATTTCATACACTAGAACTTATAACCGATTCCCATCATCCGATAACACTGGAGTACTTGGCAACACTATCGCGGTAGAACGCAAATATCAGCGAGGACGCTGCGCGCGCGCGCTGCATCGCTTCCCGGTACGTGTCTTCGCTGAAACTGCCTTCTGTGAAACCTGTTGAATAGAGGTTGGTGATTAAAATGGACCCTTTTGTTGCATCATAAATAGATATAATATGTATTCTGTGACTAGTTTTTTCCCGCGACTTCATCCGCGGAGAATTACGTTGCAAAGTTCCAGACTCGTTCCCGCGGAAACCACATTTTTCGGGATAAATTACAGTAGCTTACAATTATATAAGTTATATTGCTGCCAAATTTCATCAAGATTCGTTAAGTAGTTTTTCCAAATAATATATCCAATCCAAATATCCAAACATTACCTACCTACCTATTAACTATTTGTATCTCAGCTTTAAAGTATTTTAAGCTATTATTAAATTGTTTAAATTCGTCTTCATGCACATCACAATGAATTTTCATAGCATTGAAACCCAGTGAAAAAATTTTTCTAATGCATTTTGAAATGCTGAAGTTATAAAGGTTTTAAGGAAATGTCAAGTGCGATGAAATATGTGCTTTATGAGTATGATAATAAGGTACTTATACCGAGTGACGATTGACGTCATCGTTCATGCAAAAATAACAAAGTTCTAGTTCATATATCTTCTTTGGTTTAAGAGATAACGTGAAAATTTCTTTAGTTATTCATGAAATCATAAGCTAATGAAAAGTCACTTAGCTAAAATCGTGAGGCATGCTCTTTCGAATTAGTGCTTAAAATAAAGGTTGTAGAGATAAAATCATATCTAACAAACCTGTGACCAAATTTCGCTCTCTGCTGTCAAACACAAAGGTCATAGTTGCACGTGCATTTTCCAGCTGCGCCTTTGTTGGGTCTAGAATTATTTCTCCCGCTTCGTCCACTGCGCATGACACAGCAGCAACCACACACCTCATGGAGAGACCAGAGTTGAGCAGCGCTAAGCATACACAGTTCACACAGCATGCTAACAGCTGTTGAAATAAATCTGTGGTTAATTTTTTGTTTCATAATGTTTTGATTAGATTTAGGGGGATGTTTGTTATTTGTGAGATGAGAGACCTAAAGTTCGGTAATTGTGAGTAGGCTAGCTAAATATTTAAAAGGGTTTTAAGGGATCTATCACATTCAAGTGTTACGTGTTTTTGTTCTGCATTAAAATATTCAGTTATTTGTTCTGATTGGTCTGGTTCCGACACATTCAAAGAAAATAATATATATGGAATTTTTAAGGTAAACCAACTAATTTGAACTAATTTCTATGTTATAGGGAGTTTTACTTAAACCTATAGTGTATATAAAAAATAATTAAAATGAAATATCACCCCGCCATAATCCTCAAGCTCCTGTACTGTAACAGTGATTCCAGTTCTTGGGTAAAGAATACCTAGAAGTGCTGTTTCACATGTCTGTCTGATTATGTTCTCCTTATACCTAAAACAAATATTTAAATAGATTCAGCCACATGCTTATTTAAACAACTTCAATTTTTTTTATAAAATATATAATAAGTTTACAATACCTATCTCCAACTGAGGGTTTCCCGCCTTTACTACTAAACAGTACCTCAAGTGTGGACTTTTCTATACTCTGGCTTTGCATCTTAATATCTAAGGGTCCATTCACGCTAACTAAAGCCACGGTTTCACCTGAAAATTTAAGATAAGTACCAGTTATAAATGACTAAATGTTCTACTAAATTACTTAAAACAAATATCAAAAGATAATTATAACTAATGTTTGTTTACCTTGGGACAAAATTGCCGACCCATCTGATTTACTTAGGAAGTTTAACTCGCACCTCATGGGTTTCATTTTAAACTCCTTCATTGCTGTTTCTTCTACGTCCATTTTTATTTATTTACAATTTAGAAAATATTCAGAGAATCATAACACAACATAACCTTCAAAAACATCACACTTTTTTAGCATACTGTCACTTTGACAACATGTTGCAAACGCAACTCGCTAAAATCTGAAATATGAAAAACACGGAAAAACTCGGTGCATAATGCACAATAGGTACCAATACATCGTTTTTTCTCGAGCTTTTGTTAAATTTTGTATTAATTTATGATAATATCTTACACTACTGGGTACTTATACACCTACGAATAGATTTTATTAGCGGTAACAAAACGTATACTCCAAGACGTCGAATGTCAAATCACTTGACACATGACAGTCAATGTGGTACTACGATCTCGTTCTCGTTTTAAAGTGAACCAAAATATATTTTTATCTCTTTTATTCTTATGCACAGAGAAAGTAAGAGCAAACAGAGCCATATCTCTATTATTTTGTAGTACCACTGCTGCTAGGTTTTGTCACCAATAAATCAATTTTCATTTCATCCAATTTTCCTGCAACTACGAGCAACGGAGTTCGGATTAATGAAATCCATATGCGTGGGGGATAATTCCTATCGTTAATTGATTTAAAGCTGATGTCTTGATAAGCCAGCAAAAATGAAGACGCGTTTTAACACGTATGATATTGTGTGCATGGTCACAGAACTTCAAGGGTATGGAGACACTTTGATTAACACTTGCCCAATTATCTATTCACCCAATATTCTGTATTTGAACATTGTAATGTCTAACAAGAATTTTTTCCATTCAACTTATCCTTCCATATCCCATTTACTATTTAATAATATACGTCTTGGCGTCAATATCCCTGTTGTGATCTCGCGCGCGAGGACCCGGAGTTCGCCTTGACCATGATCTAAGGTTATGCAGATTAGGTACCTAATTAAAATAGATGCACTGCCATCTGACCTCCGTGACCCTATTAACAGAACTGGGAACCTAACCAGACTGGATCATGGATATGCAGTCGCCTGAATGTTTAGGTTTCCTCATGATTTTCTTATGAAAAAATGTTTTCTCTCACCTTATGAGCGTTATGAGCCACTAGTCATTAGGCCACCAACACTCATATTCTTATTTTTTCTTTCTTTTTATTCTACTTAATACCTATACTACATACTGTAGTATTTCACATTTCTTAATATAATCTTATCAATGGAAACCAACAATAACTGTTATTGTTATTGTTTGGTCCTTGGAAATGCGTCATAAATGGGGTGGCCAGAGATTTGCACAGAAGCATAGATACGTTGATATTTACACAATTTCTTTTTTTCAGTCTGGTGGGCATGCGTGTAAACCAAGTGTATGACATAGATAACAAGACCTATGTAATACGCCTGCAGCGCTCTGAGGAAAAGGTTGTGCTATTACTGGAATCGGCAAACCGGTTTCACACCACACAATTTGAGTGGCCTAAGAATGTAGCGCCATCAGGTTTTACGATGAAGGTATTTGCTTATAACTATGAATAAGTGGGTGTAAAATGTTGTCATTGATGTTGGTATCAAAGACACCGGTTCATTAAATATTTTCTTTCGGTTTACAGCTACGTAAGCATCTAAAGAACAAAAGATTAGAAAAGCTTTCACAACTAGGCATTGACCGTATAGTTGATCTGCAGTTTGGAAGTGGGGAAGTGGCCTTCCATGTGATATTGGAGTTGTATGATAGAGGAAACATTGTTTTAACAGACCATGAATGGACCATTATGAATGTATTAAGGCCCCATGTTGAGGGTGACAAGATAAGGTACGTTTTAATCCTATTTTAGTATTATTAATGCAACAATTTGTAAGGATGTTTGTCACTCCTTCACGCAAAAACTACTAAACGGATTTTGATAAAATTCGTCACTGAGATAGCTTATAGCCTAGAGTAGCACATAGGCTAAAATTTATCCCAAAATTCATTGCGGTTCCTGCAGGAAGGAAACTAAAACAAGAAGTCGCGGGTAGAAGCTGGTGCTACTATAGTTCTACAGTGTGTTTCAAACAACTTGGCTCAGTAGTTGATTTTTTTATCAGACGCCTTCAAGACCTAATCAATGAGTGCAAAGTGTAAACGCGTGAATTAACATTAATAAAATGTCGCCGCAAAGTGGTAAAAGATTTTTCGAAACAAGCTTAGCAAGACAAATGTTGGATAACATCTATCACTTTATAATCTTGGGTCAAGTTGTTTGAAAAGTACCTTAACTAATATTGTAAATGCTTAAGTTACTGTCTGTCTGTTATCATTTCATGGCGAAATTAGTGGACCATTTTAGTCTAGGCTATTCAAATTCAAATTTATTTTATTTGTGGTAACACAGGTAAAAAAGATGATACATTGGATATTTATGTGCTCCTCTGTGACCTGCCATTCGGCGTACAATTGTGATTTTAAAACAATGTCAAACTATATTATAAACACAATGTCAAATGCCTAATACAGTTAAAACAATAATATAAACCTTCATGTCGTACACTGAATACAATTGTGACTAAAATAAATAATTATTAAAATAATAACAATATTAAAAACAAACACAAATCTGGATGTCAAGGTATAAAATAATTAAAAAATCATGTCAAATAATAAAAGATGGGTACAAGAGTGTGTTTTTTTATAAAAAGTTCTTTTACCGTGTACAACGCTCTTTCCACGAGATAATTGTGCAGTTGTGTTTTAAAACGGTTCAGAATTTCGGGTTCTCGTATTATTTTTGGTATAACGTGACATCACTATAAATGCAATATGGAGGAGACCGCAATATAAAGTGTAGTCCACGCGGACGAATTCGCGGATTGGCAGCTAGTATTGCTATATTTGTAATTCGACAAATCTTTATGAAGCTAGCCTAATAAATGTTTCATTTTACAGATTTGCAGTGAAGGAAAAATACCCTCTAGATAGAGCAAAGACTACCTCTGAACCCCCTGACAGTGAAGCTCTACAAAAGATATTGTTGAACGGCAAACCTGCTGACAACTTGAAAAAGTTACTTAACCCACACCTAGGTAATGTCTACAATCCTACTATACTACTACTCTTCTTTCCCATATAGATAAGCCCCTTTTTTCCAGACTCGGTTAACTTCTTTTGCTTCTTTCCACATCTAAATGCAATATTACAAATAATAATATTGAAATGATGATGTTTAGACTGTTTCAAACGAAAGTCACTAAGCGGATTGTGATGAAACTTTGACGTGTTATACTATAGCTTACATCCCAGAGTAACACATGTCGAAATTCAATGTGATTCCAATGGGAACCCGGCATAACCTAATTTAAGTTAGTAAGAAATATTTTGTGTATAATATAAATATATATTGTAGAAATTGCCAAATTTATTTATATTTTATGTCCATAACTGAATTTCTATACCAACCGAAAAGCTATATCAAGGAAGAAATCAGTGCATAGTTCTAAAATTATTTTCCCCTTTCAGAATATGGAGCAGCACTAATAGACCATGTGCTCCTTGAAAATGGTCTAGCTGGCAACATGAAGGTGAATGCTCAAGACAAAGGGTTCAAGGTGGAACGGGACTTGGCTAAGCTGGTCGCAGCACTGGCCCAGGCCGAGGGGCTGCTGCAGGCTGCCAAGAATGAAGTTGCAAAGGTACGGAAATAAAAAATATTTGTTGATGCACCAGCTGCTTGAAGTTGATGCATGCATATCACTAGCACTTGTGTCATATTTAGTTTCTGTATCTACACACTACAATCTGGTCCAGTCTGTTTTTGAAAGCATTGACAGAAGGAAAGAATTATCACATGTTCTGGTAATTTACTCCACGCGTTTACTACACAATTTATAGGCAGGAAGTTGTATCTGGGGTTGGAGGCATTTGGCGGTCGCAGCAGTTGCAAAGAGTGTCCTCTTATGGGACGGCTAGTATATGGTCAAACTGAAGATCATAATGGCCATGTAAGATTTTGTAGGTTTCTATAAAGTCTCCTCGCTGTCTAAGCTCCTCAAGTGTCGTCAATCCCAGTGCTTTCAAGGGTACCAGAATTCAGAATCTGGCAGTTGAGGGGCATTTGATTCCTGGAGCAACATGTCCTGAGTTTTTGGGGTAGGCAGCGCAATGGCAGTAACCATGGTGATGCTATGTCTGTGTCTAAATTCAGATGCAAAAAGCGTGAGAGCATGATCAAAGTGGAATATATTACTCATAGAATAAGGTAGATTTTTGTATCACTTATATATCTTACGCATCGCTCCGCTTTCCAAAAGGCGTTTCACATTCCACTTCAGCTTACTAAGTCCGCTTCGTCCGTAACTTAGATTTTCTGTCGGATAAACGGATTACTTAGGGCTATCGCGAGTTCGAAATACCATTAGATGGCGCCACTGGTGAGTAAAGTGCGTTATCAAAATAGATCGCGCTATTACTACTACTCCCTCCCAAACAGTCAAGCTGTTGGAACAACTGATATATCACACTATACTGCTATTGGCCAGAATCAAACGCTCTAAGTTGACAGTTGTATTTCAGCCAATAGAACGGCGTTATTTTGACAGTGACAAGACCTTACACGACAGTGGCGCCCACTGGTTAGCACAGAAATGGTTGCCTTCATTCGTTGCGAATTATTGATCTATATAACTTTATCTATTTCAATCTTGCGCCAACCAGGGCTACATAATCCAGAGGCGCGAGTCTCGGCCGTCGCCCGAGGGCGAGTCGTTCCTGCTGACCAACCAGGAGTTCCATCCGCTGCCCATGGCTCAGCACGTGGGCCAGCCGCGCGCGGAGTTCGAGACCTTCGACCGGGCCGTGGACGAATTCTTCTCGGGTTTAGAGGGACAGAAGATCGATTTGAAGGTTTGTGAGGAGTTAGGAAAGTTTTTTAAATATAATTAGGCTGGACAGGCATTTGACCGCCATCTCACCTGGTGGTAAGTGACGATTCGGCCGATAATGGAGCATGCCTGTCTAGGAACAGCCTATTCACTCTAGCCTTGAATTCGTCTAGATTATAATGAATATTAAAGATACTTGCAGGCAACGCGTTCCTTAGCCGTACACGTAAAGGTTGAACTAACGCAGCTCGTGCGTATAGCTGTAAGATCCACAACATAAGGATGAAGCGCTCGCCCATTTAGCTATTATCGCGGATATTTGTAAGTCTATACAGAGCTACAAGAATGTTTTGGCACGTGGCCGCAATCAGAACTAACGCCACCATCTTGTAAAGCGTTTCTTTTGACAGACAGCTGGAGTTGCACCCACCCATGTTTGCACCCACGCCCTCATCCAAATGCCAAATGAACCTTGTAGCACTGTACTTACTAATGTTATAAAGAGGAAAAGTTTGTATGTTTGAATGTTGGCGGTGATCTCCGAATCTGCTGAAACGATTTAGATAATTCTTTCACCAATGAAAGATGATTATTTTTTTATTTAAAGGATGTATTTTTTTACATATAATTTTAGAAAAATTATCTAAATGATAGTGAAAACCGCATCAAAATCCGTGGCGTAGGAATTCTCGGAAATACACATAGACAGACAGACGCGGCAAGCGACTCTATACCATGTAAGGATAAACCTCCAAGCGATAAGGTCGCCTGTAGTTTTCTCTGTTGCTACGTTATGTGCTATATGTTATGTGTATATGTTTGCTCTGGTGCAAGTTATGTGCCTGTGTACAATATCATTAAAACACAATCCAGTCGCATCTAGTGCACTTACATAGTGAACATATATAAACAATGTACAATATTGTAAACTAAGTTGATGATTAAACCTAGATTTTAACAAAAACCTTAAAACATTACTTATAGGCTCAAATTACTTGTATCCAGCAGCAGTACCGCCGATCTCCGATTGTACGCCGCCATTTTGATGCAATTGTGTTTAAACTAATCGTTTCAAGACAGCTCTGGCTCTGGCTTGCTTATTTTATTTATTTTATTTACTTAAGGAAAGCCAACAGCAGTTATTACATTAAAAACAATAATAGCATTACATAGCCAATTATAGGCTTCCACTGATAAAACACACAATAAATAAAAATAAGTACAACAGTTGATGAGACACAACAACTTAAGCCTAAAAATTATCTTTGCTCGACTCAATTTTTCAAATTACTGTTATTATTTGCTGTGATTTAAACTCAATTCCATCAAAATGGCGGCGCACAATCGGAGATCGGGGATATGGCTGCAGGCCTGTCAACAAAACAAAAAAAAAATAACCACTCCCTTCCCCAGACGATCCAAGTAGAGCGCGAAGCCCTCAAGAAGCTGCAGAACGTTCGCAAGGACCACGACAAGCGGCTGGGCGAGCTCGCGCGCGCTCAGCTGCACGACCGGCTCAAGGCAGAGCTGATTGTGAGGAACCAGGTGATGGTGGATCAAGCCCGGTCGGCTGTGCAGTCTGCTATTGCTAATCAGGTAGCATAAAGCTCCGGCGAAACCTAAGCGCTGGTTTTCAGTGAGCCCTGCCGAGTGAGGTACGGTCGAAGAAGCTATATTAAATAAAATGTAATATAATATTTGTGTGTGTAGTGTTGTAAAGTGTGCAGTGTCAAAACGAGTACCCAACACCTACATAATATTTCAGCAAAAATAAATAAAGGTCCAGAGGGCTTTTGTAAATACTAATTTGCTACTGTATCAAGTGAAAATGTATTATACCTACAAAAATTATATAAATTAAATTTACCAGTTTGATGTCTACCTTAAAAAAACAATAATGTCAATTAAAATTAAAATGTCAGAAAAATAAACAAGTCAAAAACGCATTTTCATTTTGCCATGCGACAAAGTGTAACGGATATGTCACAAGTCAGCCATGCGCAACCCAATGCGGAACGATCTCTTAACATACCTCTTGAAGGATCATGTCAGAGTCCATAACCTAAGTAATGAAATAAAGCTAAGAACAATATCAATTAAACTTTCAAGTAGAGGAAAACGCATCCAAATCGGTCCATCCGTTCGGGAGCTACGATGCCACAGACAGACACACAAAGCCGCAGATACACACGTCAAATTTATTGTTTTCGTCGGGGATTGAAGAGAAACACTGTGGCTCATTCCACAACCATTACCCATACAATAAGTAAGTACTTACATAAATATTCAAATCCATTAACATTTCTCTCACAAACTTCCACTCAGTGTACAACTTACCTTCTCACACAAAAATCTTGTTGCGCGTTTTTGCCGCTTCATTTATTCGGTAGCGGCAAAGCAAAGGGATCTTTCCCCGTCCGGTTTTGTTTGTCATACACCGCGAGGCAAAGGCTGGCTCGCTATTGATGCCTATCAAACATGATGCCCTATTTTAATTGGATTCGTCGTGCGTGCGTTCAATAATATACCCATTTCGAATAGGTACCTATAGATATAAGTCTGTACGACAATCAGACTTAGTAGGTATCTAAGTAACTTACCGAATCTTGTCGGAAACCAAGACGAAGTTTAAACTATTAAACAAATTTTGAGGAAATAAAGATAAGAACCATCGTGATTAAACTGGCTTCCTGACATGAAAGAAACCGCATCGAAATCGATCCAGCCTGGGAGGTCTACATGTGTATAGACCTACAAGGATATATTGACACGTGAAAGAAATCAGAACTAACGCCGCCGTTTTGAAAAGCGTCACTTTTGACAGACATCTGAAGTTGATGTTTGACAACCACGCCCTCGTCTAAGTGATCCTTGCAGCACCATAAACAGTTATTAGAAATTACTAGAATCTTTTTGCGTCAGCCACAATGTTTTTACTGTAATAGGTACAAAGAGTTAGCTAAGTTAGTTTAGTCTAGGATCATGCCCCCGTCTACGCTCTCAGCCCATTAAATTGGCCGTGTAACCAGCAAAATAAACTCTTCCACTAAGGTATAAGTGTCTATTACCTAGGTATACCACCTCGGATATAGGTAAGCCGAACTAGGATTATAGTTTATACCAAATGGATTGGCAATCATCATGATCTTGGCGTTAATATCCCGATTGTGCTCTCGCGCGCGAGGGACCGGGGTTCGCCTTGACCATGATCCAGGATTTGGCAGATCAGGTATTGTGTACAGTGGAGCGACTGTCATCTGACCTCCGTGACCCTGCTACTAGGAGAACATGACCAGATTGGATAATTGGTTAAGGCGACCGAAGGTTTCGGCAGGTTTCGTCACCTTTTTTAACCGTAAGGGCATCGGTTAGTATTCAACTAATGAACATAACTCAATTTTCTGAATTGAGTCATTGATACATGGCCGCAACGGGATTCGAACCCGGTACCTCTCGCTTACGAGTCGGATATCTTAACCACTCGGCCACCGACGCTCTTCGGCCAGTAGCCATCGACATTTTCTCATGTGATTACTCCCCAAATAAAGCTGCAAACAGTGCAAAATGGGCCCTAATAAAAAAACACACTGCCTTACACAGTAAGTAATTATATTTATTTCATACATTAGAACTTATAACCGATTCCCATCATCCGATAACACTGGAGTACTTGGCAACACTATCGCGGTAGAACGCAAATATCAGCGAGGACGCTGCGCGCGCGCGCTGCATCGCTTCCCGGTACGTGTCTTCGCTGAAACTGCCTTCTGTGAAACCTGTTGAAAATAGAGGTTGGTGATTAAAATTGACCCTTTTCTTGCATCAAAAATAGATATAATATGTATTCTGTGACTAGTTTTTTCCCGCGACTTCATCCGCGGAGAATTACGTTGCAAAGTTCCAGACTCGTTCCCGCGGAAACCACATTTTTCAGGGTAAATTACAGTAGCTTACAATTATATAAGTTATATTGCTGCCAAATTTCATCAAGATTCGTTAAGTAGTTTTTCCAAATAATATATCCAATCCAAACATCCAAACATTATCTACCTACCTATTAACTATTTGTATCTCAGCTTTAAAGTATTTTAAGCTATTATTAAGTTGTTTAAATTCGTCTTCATGCACATCACAATGCATTTTCATAGCATTGAAACCCAGTGAAGGAATTTTTGTAATGCATTTTGAAATGCTGAAGTTATAAAGGTTTTAAGGAAATGTCAAGTGCAATGAAATATGTGCTTTATAAGTATAATAATAAGGTACTTATACCGAGTGACATGCAAAAATAACAAAGTTCTAGTTCATATATCTTCTTTAACGTGATAATTTCTTCAGTTATTCATGAAATCATAAGCTAATAAAAAAGTCGCTTAGCTAAAATTGTGAGACATGCTCACGAATTAGTGCTTAAAATAAAGGTTGTAGAGGCAAAATCATATCTAACAAACCTGTGACCAAATTCCGCTCTCTGCTGTCAAACACAAAGGTCATAGTTGCACGCGCATTTTCCAGCTGCGCCTTCGTTGGGTCTAGAATGATTTCTCCTGCTTCGTCCACTGCGCATGACACAGCAGCAACCACACACCTCATGGAGAGACCAGAGTTGAGCAGCGCTAAGCATACACAGTTCACACAGCATGCTAACAGCTGTTGAAATAAATCTGTGGTTAATTTTTTGTTTCATAATGTTTTGATTAGATTTAGGGGGATGTTTGTTATTTGTGAGATGAGAGACCTAAAGTTCGGTAATTGTGAGTAGGCTAGCTAAATATTTAAAAGGGTTTTAAGGGATCTATCACATTCAAGTGTTACATGTTCTTGTTCTGCATTAAAATATTCAGTTATTTGTTCTGATTGGTCTGGTTCCGACACAGTCAAAGAAAAGAATATATATGGAATTTTTGAGGTAAACCAACTAATTTGAACTAATTTCTATGTTATAATGGGTTTTATATTATGTATAATGAAAGATAAAACCTATAGAGTGTATATAAAAAATAATTAAAATGAAATATCACCCCTCCATAATCCTCAAGCTCCTGTACTGTAACTGTGACTCCAGTTCTTGGGTAAAGAATACCTAGAAGTGCTGTTTCACATGTCTGTCTGATTATGTTCTCCTTATATCTAAAACAAATATTTAAATAGATTCAGCCACATGCTTATTTAAATAACTTCAATTTTTTTTATAAAATATATAATAATAAGTTTACGATACCTATCTCCAACTGAGGGTTTCCCGCCTTTACTACTAAACAATACTTCAAGTGTGGACTTTTCTATACTCTGGCTTTGCATCTTAATATCTAAGGGTCCGTTCACGCTAACTAGAGCCACGGTTTCACCTGAAAATTTAAAGATAAGTACCAGTTATAAATGACTAAATGTTCTACTTAATGTCTTAAAACAAATATGAAAAGAAAATTATAACTAATGTTTGTTTACCTTGGGACAAAATTGCCGACCCATCTGATTTACTTAGGAAATTTAACTCGCACCTCATGGGTTTCATTTTAAACTCCTTCATTGCTGTTTCTTCTACGTCCATTTTTATTTATTTAAATATTAATATTTTAAATATTTAGAGAATCATAACACAGCATAACCTTCAAAAACAACACTTTTTCAGCATACTGTCACTTTGACAACATGTTGCAAACGCAACTCGCTAAAATCTGGAATATGAAAAACACGGAAAAACTCGGTGCATAATACACAATAGGTACCAATATATAGTTTTTTCTAAAGCTTTTGTTAAATTTTGTATTAATTTATGATAATATCTTACACTACTGGGTACGTATATACCTGCGATCGGATTTTATTAGCGGTAACAAAACGTATACTCCAAGACGTCGAATGTCAAATCACTTGACACATGAATGACAGTCAATGTGGTACTACGATCTCGTTCTCGTTTTATAGTCGACCAAAATATATGTTTATCTCTTTTATTCTTTTGCACAGAGAAAGTGAGAGCAAACAGAGCAATATCTCCATTATTTTGTAGTACCACTGCTGCTAGGTTTTGTCACCAATAAATCAATTTTCATTTCATCCAATTTTCCTGCAACTACGAGCAACGGAGTTCGGATTAATGAAATCCATATGCGTGGGGGATAATTCCTATCGTTAATTGATTTAAAGCTGATGTCTTGATAAGCCAGCAAAAATGAAGACGCGTTTTAACACGTATGATATTGTGTGCATGGTCACAGAACTTCAAGGGTATGGAGACACTTTGATTAACACTTGCCCAATTATCTATTCACCCAATATTCTGTATTTGAACATTGTAATGTCTAACAAGAATTTTTTCCATTCAACTTATCCTTCCATATCCCATTTACTATTTAATAATATACGTCTTGGCGTCAATATCCCTGTTGTGATCTCGCGCGCGAGGACCCGGAGTCCGCCTTGACCATGATCTAAGGTTATGCAGATTAGGCACCTAATTAAAATAGATGCACTGCCATCTGACCTCCGTGACCCTATTAACAGAACTGGGCACCTAACGAGACTAGATCATGGTTATGCACTCGCCTGAATGTTCAGGTTTCCTCATGATTTTCTTATGAGAAAATGTTTTCTCTCACCTTAAGAGCGTTATGAGCCACTAGTCATTAGGCCACCAACACTCATATTCTTATTTTTTCTTTCTTTATATTCTACTTAATACCTATAGTACATACTGTAGTATTTCACATTTCTTAATATAATCTTATCAATGGAAACCAACAATAACTGTTATTGTTATTGTTTGGTCCTTGGAAATGCGTCATAAATGGGGTGGCCAGAGATTTGCACAGAAGCATAGATATGTTGATATTTACACAATTTCTTTTTTTCAGTCTGGTGGGCATGCGTGTAAACCAAGTGTATGACATAGATAACAAGACCTATGTAATACGCCTGCAGCGCTCTGAGGAAAAGGTTGTGCTTTTACTGGAATCGGCAAACCGGTTTCACACCACACAATTTGAGTGGCCTAAGAATGTAGCGCCATCAGGTTTTACAATGAAGGTATTTGCTTATCACTATGAATAAGTGGGTGTAAAATGTTGTCATTGATGTTGGTATCAAAGACACCAGTTCATTAAATATTTTCTTTCAATTTACAGCTACGTAAGCATCTAAAGAACAAAAGATTAGAAAAACTTTCACAACTGGGCATTGACCGCATAGTTGATCTGCAGTTTGGAAGTGGGGAAGTGGCCTTCCACGTGATATTGGAGTTATATGATAGAGGAAACATTGTTTTAACAGACCATGAATGGACCATTATGAATGTATTAAGGCCCCATGTTGAGGGTGACAAGATAAGGTACGTTTTAATCCTATTTTAGTATTATTAATGCAAAAATTTGTAAGGATGTTTGTCACTCCTTCACGCAAAAACTACTAAACGGATTTTGATAAAATTCGTCACTGAGATAGCTTATAGCCTAGAGCAGCACATAGGCTATAATTTATCCCAAAATTCAGTGCGGTTCCTGCAGGAAGGAAACTAAAACTAGAAGTCGCGGGTAGAAGCTGGTGCTACTATAGTTCTACAGTGTGTTTCAAACAACTTGGCTCAGTAGTTGATTTTTTTATCAGACGCCTTCAAGACCTAATCAATGAGTGCAAAGTGTAAACGCGTGAATTAACATTAATAAAATGTCTCCGCAAAGTGGTAAAAGATTTTTCGAAACAAGCTTAGCAAGACAAATGTTGGATAACATCTATCGCTTTATAATCTTGGGTCAAGTTGTTTGAAAAGTACCTGTAATTTCACGGCGAAACTAGTCGACCATTTTAGACTAGACTATGTAACATTACTATAAATGCAATATGGACCGCAATATAAAGTATAGTCCACGCGGACGAGATCGCGGATTGGCAGCTAGTATTGCTATATTTGTAATTCGACAAATCTTTGTGAAGCTAATCTGATAAATGTTTTATTTTACAGATTTGCAGTAAAGGAAAAATACCCTCTAGATAGAGCAAAGACTACCTCCGAACCCCCTGACAGTGAGGCTCTACAAAAGATATTGTTGAACGGCAAACCTGCTGACAACTTGAAAAAGTTACTTAACCCACACCTAGGTAATGTCTACAATCCTACTATACTACTACTCTTCTTTCCCATATAGATAAGCCCCATTTTTCCAGACTAGGCGAACTTCTTTTCCTTCTTTCCACATCTAAATGCAATATTACAAATAATAATATTAAAATGATGATGTTTGGACTGTTTCAAAAGAAAGTCACTAAGCGGATTGTGATGAAACTTTGACGTGTTATACTATAGCTTACATCCCAGAGTAACACATGTCGAAATTCAATGTGATTCCAATGGGAACCCGGCATAACCTAATTTAAGTTAGTAAGAAATATTTTGTGTATAATATAAATATATATTGTAGAAATTGCCAAATTTATTTATATTTTATGTCCATAACTGAATTTCTATACCAACCGAAAAGCTATATCAAGGAAGAAATCAGTACATAGTTCTTAAATTATTTTCCCCTTTCAGAATATGGAGCAGCACTAATAGACCATGTGCTCCTTGAAAATGGTCTAGCTGGCAACATGAAGGTGAATGCTCAAGACAAAGGGTTCAAGGTGGAACGGGACTTGGCTAAGCTGGTCGCAGCACTGGCCCAGGCCGAGGGGCTGCTGCAGGCTGCCAAGAATGAAGTTGCAAAGGTACGGAAATAAAAAATATTTGTTGATGAACCAGCTGCTTGAAGTTGATGCATGCATATCACTAGCACTTGTGTCATAATTAGTTTCTGTATCTACACTCTACAATCTGGTCCAGTCTGTTTTTTGAAAGCATTGACAGAAGGAAAGAATTATCACATGTTCTGGTAATTTACTCCACGCGTTTACTACACAATTTATAGGCAGGAAGTTGTATCTGGGGTTGGAGGCATTTGGCGATTGCAGCAGTTGCAAAGAGTGTCCTCTTATGGGACGGCTAGTATATGGTCAAACTGAAGATCATAATGGCCATGTAAGATTTTGTAGCTTTCTATAAGGTCTCGCTGTCTACGCTCCTCAAGTGTCGTCAATCCCAGTGCTTTCAAGCGTACCAGAATTCAGAATCTGGCAGTTGAGGGGCATTTGATTCCTGGAGCAACATGTCCTGAGTTTTTGGGGTAGGCAGCACAATGGCAGTAACCATGGTGATGCTATGTCTGTGTCTAAATTCAGATGCAAAAAGCGTGAGAGCATGATCAAAGTGGAATATATTACTCATAGAATAAGGTCGATTTTTGTATCACTTATATATCTTATGCATCGCTCCGCTTTCCAAAAGGCGTTTCACATTCCACTTCAGCTTACTAAGTCCGCTTCGTCCTTAACTTAGATTTTCTGTCAGATAAACGGATTACTTAGGGCTATCGCGAGTTCTAAATACCATTAGATGGCGCCACTGGTGAGTAAAGTGCGTTATCAAAATAGATCGCGCTATTACTACTACTCCCTCCCGAACAGTCAATCTGTTGGAACAACTGATATATCACACTATACTGCTATTGGCCAGAATCAAACGCTCTAAGTTGACAGTTGTATTTCAGCCAATAGAACGGCGTTATTTTGACAGTGACAAGACCCTACACGACAGTGGCGCCCACTGGTTAGCACAGAAATGGTTGCCTTCATTCGTTGCGAATTATTGACCTATCTATTTCAATCTTCCGCCAACCAGGGCTACATAATCCAGAGGCGCGAGTCTCGGCCGTCCCCCGAGGGCGAGTCGTTCCTGCTGACCAACCAGGAGTTCCATCCGCTGCCCATGGCTCAGCACGTGGGCCAGCCGCGCGCGGAGTTCGAGACCTTCGACCGGGCCGTGGACGAATTCTTCTCGGGTTTAGAGGGACAGAAGATCGATTTGAAGGTTGGTGATAAATTGGGAAGATTTTGTTTATAATTAGGCTGAACAGGCATTTGACCGCCATCTCACCTGGCGGTAAGTGACGATGCGGCCGATGATGGAGCATGCCTGTCTAGAAACAGCCTATTCACTCTAGCCTTGAATTCGTCTAGATTATAATGAATATTAAAGATACTTGCAGGCAACGCGTTCCTTAGCCGTACACGTAAAGGTTGAACTAACGCAGCTCGTGCGTATAGCTGTAAGATCCACAACATAAGGATGAAGCGCTCGCCCATTTAGCTATTATCGCGGATATTTGTAAGTCTATACAGAGCTACAAGGATGTTTTGGCACGTGGCCGCAATCAGAACTAATGCCACCATCTTGTAAAGCGTTTCTTTTGACAGGCAGCTGGAGTTGATGTTTGCACCCACGCCCTCATCCAAGTGCCAAATGAACCTTGTAGCACTGTACCCACTAATGTTATAAAGAGGAAAAGTGTGTCTCCGAATCTGCTGAAACGATTTAGATAATTCTTTCACCAATGAAAGATGATTATTTTTTTATTTAAAGGATATATTTTTTTACATATGATTTTATAAAAAATATCTAAATGATAGTGAAAACCGCATCAAAATCCGTTGCATAGGAATTCTCGGAAATACACACAGACAGACAGGCGCGGCAAGCGACTCTATACCATGTAAGGATAAACCTCCAAGCGATAAGGCCGCCTGTAGTTTTCTCTGTTGCTACGGATATGTTAATGCAATAAACTTTTCATTCATTCACATGCAACCACTGCTCGCCAGTGAAATAGTGTCAGTGTCAAATGAACATACGACATCCCGCCGCTTGAACTATCTATTAGTTAACAAAGCAAGTTATGTGCCTGTGTACAATTTCATTAAAAACACAATCGAGTCGCATCTAGTGCACTTACATAGTGAACATATATAAACAATGTACAATATTGTAAACTAAGTTGATGTTTAAACCTAGATCTTAGCAAAATCCTTTATAACATTACTAATTATAGGCTCAAATTACTTCTATCCAGCAGCAGTACCGCCGTTCTCCGATTGTACGCCGCCATTTTGATGCAATTGAGTTTAAACCAATCGTTTCAAGACAGCTCTTGATTTAAATTTGTAGTTGAATGTGTTTCTCGTATATTGTATTTTTGCCAAACGAATAAAAAAAAAAGACAGCTCTGGCTCTGGCTTGCTGCGATTTAAACTCAATTCCATCAAAATGGCGGCGCACAATCGGAGATCGGGGATATGGCTGCAGGCCTGTCAACAAAACATTTAAAAAATAACCACTCCCTTCCCCAGACGATCCAAGTAGAACGCGAAGCCCTGAAGAAGCTCCAGAACGTTCGCAAGGACCACGACAAGCGGCTCGGCGAGCTCGCGCGCGCTCAGCTTCACGACCGGCTCAAGGCTGAGCTGATTGTGAGGAACCAGGTGATGGTGGATCAAGCCCGGTCGGCTGTGCAGTCTGCTATTGCTAATCAGGTATGTTGGCACACGTTTCATCATAAGCCGTCTATTATTATGAGGTGTAGTTTTCTTTCCTTGTTTTTTGTATTAATTTAGTTTATTTTCTTTCTCTGTGCATGTGTATTTTATTCCCTGGGCGATTATAGTCTGAGGCCAAACATTTTATTAATAACCGCTCACATCCTAAGTATCCGCTAATCTATTGTTATCAATTGTTCTCGCGACCCACTATTGTGTCGCCGGGACGTGACAGGTTAATGAAGTCTCACCCAAACAGGTGCGATAATACGCCCCGCCATATACCTATATTCAGAGTACATGTTGTATTAGGACGTTCGCGATCTAATATACCACTGCGATAATAACGCGGAGAAAAGGTAAGACTCTTGCGTTCTTGCAATATTTGTTTTTAGTACATTTTATGTTGAGTACATGGACTTGAAGTTGTCTAAACAAAGGGCATTAATAATAGTAGCAAAATAATAGTAGGGTAGTAATGCAGCAAAGGTGGAAAGGACGCGGATCGCATTATTGCAAGAACGCATGCGATAATATCGCGTGTTATATCGCACCTGTTTCATATAATATGTATACCAATCCATTGCTGGAACCCCCAAATGAACGCAAATCATAGATAGAGCAATTCAACCCTCTTACATAAGACATACAAGTCAAGTTACGTATAGAACGAATCAACGACAAGGGCGACTTCTGCCATTACTTTACTACCATCTAGCCCAACTTCCCACCAGACTTATCCTCCTTACCTTCACAGATGACCTGGGATGACATCAAACTCCTTGTCAAGACAGCCCAAGAGAACGACGACCCAGTAGCGTCTAACATAAAGCATCTGAAATTGAACACCAATCATATCACCCTATACCTAACTGATCCCTACTCGGTGAAGAACCGTGATGAGGATGATGAGGATGATGAGGAAAATGAGAATTATGAGGGTGAAGAGAAATTGGAGCCAATGCTGGTGGATATAGACTTGGCGTTGACGGCCTACGCGAACTCGAGAAAGTAAGAATCTTCTTTATTTTCATGCTGAGTTTTTTTTTCATGTTTCGGGCGTTACAATTAATGGTTCTATTTTTTTTTAATACTTTTAAAAGTCGTGATTTATATTGTGTGAGTTATAAACGTTGAAAAGCAGTTTTTTTTGTATTCTGTGCACCATTGACCATCCTGTCTTTCCATTCTAACTAATCTGAACCTATGATCAAGTTCACATTAAAGGAGTGGTTTTCAATTTGACAGTAAAAAGAAAACAAGCTTTATTACGTTGCTAATAGATGGTGCTGCACTAAACACTTACATCAAGTTTGCCTTATTTATAGTTTCCCTCATAGACAAACTGTTTCACACTATCTGACTGCCTACTATGACATATTTCTTAAACTGTGCCATCTATTGGGGTTATGAAAATCTGTATATCTTGTTGGCTATCCACTTGCAATCCACGCCATGGAAAAAGATGATATTTTACGTCCCGATTCAAAATAATGCAATACCCCTCCAGGTACTACGACCTGAAGAGATTCGCTGCGAAAAAAGAGCAGAAGACCATAGAGTCTTCAGATAAAGCCCTGAAAAGCGCTGAAAGGAAGACCAAGCAGACCCTGAAGGAGGCCAACACGATCAGCAACATCACCAAGGCCAGAAAGACTTACTGGTTCGAGAAGTTCTATTGGTTTATCTCGTCGGAGAACTATCTGGTAAGTCGTTGGGTATATTATTACAGCTAATGACATAAGCCGGGGTATAGATGCTAAGATGTGATGATGATTATAAATAATAATCATCTTGGCGTTAATGTCTTAGTTGTGCTTACGCGTGCGACGGCCTGGGGTCCGCCTTGACCATGAGCCAGATTTTGAAAGGTAATTACAGTGGAGCGACTGCCATTTGAGCTCCGTGACCCTGCTACCAGGGGAACCTGACCAGATTGGAGCATGATTACACATTCAATCGCCTGAATGTGCAGGTTTCATCACGATGTTTTTCCTCACCGTAAGAGCATCGGTTAGCATTCAACTAATGTATATAACTCAGAAAAAAAAAGTCATTCTTACATGGCCGCATTGAGATTCGAACCCGGTACCTCTCGCTTACGAGTCTGATACTCTTACAACTTGGCCACCGAACAAAAGCGATCGCAAAAATGAGTCGTGAAGCTGGAGTCGCTCGTTCCAAATGCATTCACAATCTCTTACTAAGACCGTATGCTAATCGCTTCGGAAAATACTGGACCTGTCACAAAAATGCCCCAGTCATCCTCCTTAGGGCTAAAGTCTGATATCTTGACCAATCGGCCACCGACGCTCTAGAGGCGGACCTATGGAAAGAGATAGGCAAAGCAGAAACGGAAAACAGATAGGGGCCTATCTCAAATACTAGTTTAAGCTTCAAATAACGGTCAAGGATTTAATGGGCACTTTTGAGCGTGGCACTACTTAGGGAGGACTATTCGAATAGACGTATCACAGCAGATTATAATTAATTATTGCTGGTTTCTATTTCCTCCATTTCTTTGACGTTCATTAGTTACCCTCATTTTGGACGAAGCATGATTGTGAATAACTTTATGTTGACAGTTGTATTATTGACATTGTTTTAACGTACTAATGAACAAAAAAATACTAATAAACGCACCATCCCCAGGTGATAGGCGGTCGCGACCAGCAGCAAAACGAGCTGCTTGTGAAGCGGTACATGCGGCCGACGGACATATACGTGCATGCGGAGGTGTCCGGCGCCGCGTCGGTCATCGTGAAGAACCCGGGCGGCGGGCCCGTGCCCCCCAGGACGCTGTCGGAGGCCGGCCAGGCGGCTGTCGCTTACAGGTTGGTGGTGGCTTTAAGAACAAAATAAAAATAGTGTGTGTGAGTGTGTGTGACAATGGAAACGTCTTTAGACAACATTTAAAAATGTGACAGCTGGGCGATGTTGTTTATGGAGGCAGTGGCAATGTGTGCCGTGACCAGGATTAGAAAATTGGTGGCGGTGAAGCGTTACATTTGGCTGACGGACGTTCACGCAACGTGTACCGACGACCTGGTAAAAGTCGCGGGTACCAGCTGTATGTGGACGGCACAGGTCCTTGTGGAGATCTCATGCCCAGCAGTTGGTGTCTTTCGGCTGAAATTTTTTTACGACCTGAGTGGGTCAACATCCAACATAGTACAAGTTTTGTCTAGCCTAGTGTTAGATGGCGCTGCCTGAGTCTGTTTAGTATATTTTTTTATATGATGATGAACTGACTCTCCTTCGCGTTCCCCCTAGCGTGGCGTGGGAAGCCAAGGTGCTGACCCGCGCGTGGTGGGTCCACGCCCACCAAGTGTCGAAGTCGGCGCCCACCGGCGAGTACCTCACCACGGGCTCGTTCATGATCCGCGGTAGGAAGACCTACCTGCTGCCCGAGCATATGCAGTTCGGGTTCACTTTCATGTTTCGGGTAACTATTTTTATAGTTAAGTTGTTATAGTCCATTCGCGTTAAGAAAATAGTGGTGGGTGTTTTCACAGTGGAGTAAAAATTCAAACTTAAATAAAAAGATTTAATATAAGAAACAATAATAATATGTGTAGTGAAAGTGTAGTGAATAACCACGATAGTCTTAAAAAGTATGAAAAATATTAAGTTTATTAATGGAAAAACTCAAATTAAAAATTTAATCAAGGATATCCCTTTGCTTAGCAGCCCTAGTATTTGCTGTTTATTCCAACCGGCGAGGTACTCATTTCTATTATTTTCTGCCGTCAACTGGTCACTGTAAACTTAGCTTTCTAATTATTTGCGACCCGTTTGGGCGAGGAGCGCCGGACAACGATGCATTAGTATTTTTTTATCCATACATATGAATTGTTTAAATTTTTACGCCACTGTGAAAACACCTATACTCACTATTTTCTTAACGCGAATGGACTATAGCATTATTCTAAGCTCGAATGCGACAGTGGCGCCTAAAGTCGGTTCAAAATGACCGCATCTTTCTAATGATCACATCTAACACCTGCCCAGCTGGAAGACAGCTGCATAGAGCGGCACCGGGGTGAACGCAAGACAGCGGAGGCAGAGGACGCTTCTGACGTCACCTCTGTTCAGGACCAGGAGGACCTGGAAATCGTCGTGTCTGATGATGGCGAGGGTGAGTGGGGTTTTTAATTATTTTTTTTGCTTCTTAAATAGATTTTTATAGTGGTAGGTCTTTGCTTCCTGGCAAAGGTGTAGAAATTAGATTTTTATTCTACACAGTTCATTTCTTACTTTTCCATGGTTCTTTTTTATTTTGAATGGTAATGAGGTATACATTGAAGCATAGCTCGGTATTCAGCCAATTAACCGCGCCCGACCAGAAATTTAAAAATAAATGTGTTGCTTAGTGATTAAAAAGTTATTTTATCTACACTCATTCGTTCCAATTACATGTTCGAATAAGAAGTATAATTATTCAGTGTAGCTTGACTATAAAACCATACTGTACAACCTCTAGATGACCAATCGGACAAAGAGGACGACAAAACAGAACCGAAGACCGAATCCCTCGAAGTTATCTCAGAGGAAACTACAACGATAGAGATAAAGGGGGACGAGCAAGAGAAAGGGACGGAAGACGCACAAGACGGGGAGATAGACAAGGACGAAAAAGGAGAAGAGGACAGCGACTCGGAGACGGATGAGAGTTCATCTTGGTCTATGCTAGACACTCATATTAAGGTTCGTATTTTGTTTTTTTTTCACCTTGGGATGGGGGTGGGGACCGGGTCGCTCTTTTCCCTCAAATATGGTTGAATTGGTCGACGGCTGGGCCCTGCATTAAGGCCACACGATACCAACTTAAGCTTGCACAGCGCGTTTGTATAAACTAAGTTTGCGAAAACGGATCGTGTAGACGTTAAATTTAAAATTTTACGGTGAGATGGTGTTTTTATACTCATGAACGTATGCTGCCTTGGTGGACTGGCTTACTCTTGCTGTGGTTTTATGTAATTTTCTTAGGTATAATATACCTAGATATTATGTCGAGCGCGGTCCGGCTCTGCTTAGCATTGTCGGGCACTGGCCGGCTCTGTCTGGTATTGTCGGACACGGTCCGGCCGTTGTCGGCGTGGGGTGGATGTGCTGCGGTCCCGGGGCGGCCAACATGTCACTGTGTGTTTCCTTCCTACTTCCTACCCCCTCCTTTTTGACGATTGACAAAGATCTTTAATGTTTTGTTTTATTATCTGTCTTTAGGTAGACCACGGTACTGGTGCCGTTGTGATGCAGTCTAAAGCGAGAACGATTTCTGAAATGTCGGACAAAAGTAAGTAAAAATGGTCAATTGACTGTACTTATGTTGGCAATTTAAATACACTTATGATTAAGATAAAAAGTTCGAACGAATATAGCTCTTGAGCCTCAAACATGTGCAATAATTAGTCCTGTGATGCGTTAATGCGTTACGCGTTCTTTCCACACGGGTGCTAAACACAGTGTTTTGACAGCTCATAAAGAGTTGCTCATTTAATTTGCTGTCAAATACCGTATTATGTACAAAAATTTAGTTGCGCAGAACGCATTATCGCACCTGTCCGGGAAAGGCTTTGAAGCTCTCTTCCGATAATGACGCATGCCCCCCAGTTAGTATAAATAGTATCTGTCACAATATTTCAGCATTAACGAATAATTAGTAGATCACATTTAACAGCTGTCATCGTTTCCTTGCGCCCAAATCAATAGATATTTATTGTAAAAACACTGACAATATACAGACGCTCTTCGCAATATATTTCATTTACGCGGTCACGCCTAATACAAAATGAACTTTGTGTCGTGACCATAAGGAAATGACGACAGCTGTCAAATATGATCTATTAAATGGGCCCCACTTCAACGACCTCATAACCCTAAGACACACTCTAACAGGTGGCGAAGAGAAGCCTCTCTCTTTCCCCGAACTGCCGAAGAAGGGCGGCAAGAAACCGGCACAAAGGGGCCAGAAGGAGGAGCCGAAAGAGAAGTCGAAAGATGGACCCAAGAGGGGTCAGAAAGGGAAGTTGAAGAAGATAAAGGAGAAGTACAAAGACCAGGACGATGAGGACAAAGCGCTTATGATGCAGCTGTTGCAGGTATTTATGGCCTTTCTTTTTTATATTTGAAGGATTTTTTTATTCTTACATGTAGTTAAGTTGCGCTGACCTTTCAAGAATTTAAAAAATTGTTAGGGAGACCCCTTCGATAGCAGTAAGTTCTAGCAGTATACAAGGTGTCCCAAAACTAGACGTCAACCCGACATCGGGTGAAAAGGCAAGTCATGCTGGTTGGCAGAAAAATATTTAAAAAAATCTAAGTTGCATGATTTCAAAATTATAGGCATTTAAAAAAAACGCAATATTGCGACAGACTTTTCAGTCCTGTTGCTACAAATCTTTACTTTTTCCCTATTTTTTGTTTGCTTAAGCTTGCATAAAAATAGGACTTATCTCGTAGACAAAAATTCAAAATAAAAAATTCATGCTACTTAGACCGATTCCGGGTTGACGTCGAATTTTGGGACACCCTGTATATACAGAAGGCGCCGTAAGTTATCCTACGTTCAAGAAAAATTTGTAGCGATAATAGTGGTTTTGGAGACCCACAATACGTTGGTCTGCCTGTGACACATACAGACACAAATTTTTTTTTTCTCTCTTATTATAGGCGAAGTTTTGTGGTGCACTTGCTAACCAACGTTTTCGCATAACTCTAAATTGTATATAGCAATGGATTCACATAACTTGTCCACCTTAAAATCAACTTAAACGTCGCTCAAGTTTAGTGCAATTTGACATAAGGTTGCCAGATCCATTCCAAGGGTGGATTACTAACGCCAGCAGGTCAACTAATCTGTACATAGTATAAAACAAAGTCGCTTCCCGCCGTCTGTCCCTATGAATCTATGTATAGAATAGAATAGAATAGAAAGATTTTTATTTGGTACTCCATGCACACACATCAACTTATACCTAAACAATAAATATAAATAAATACATCTTAATTTAACAAAGAAAACAAAAAAAGAAAAAAAGAAATACCACTTAATATGTATGCTTACATCTTTAAATCTCATCTCATCATCATCATATCAGCCGAAAGACGTCCACTGCTGGGCATAGGCCTCCACAAAGGCCGGTCCTGTGCCTTCTGCATCCAGCTGGAACCTGAGATCTTTACCAGCTCGTCGGTGCTCCTTGTGGGAGGCCTCCCCACGATGCGTCTTCCGGTACGTGGTCGCCACTCGAGAACTTAGGCCATACTGCCCCATCGGCCATCTGTTCTTCGACTTTCTGTTCTTTTAAAATACGCAACGAATTTTAATGTGGTTTTCAACAATGGATAGAGTGATTCAAGAGGAAGGTTTAACATCAAGCAAGGTAATATGGGGTAGGTAGGGGTAAAGCACGAACGAATTCGCGCCGGGTGCACTAATTTTTATTGTTTAACATCTCTTCCTCCCCTCCCCCAGTCCTCAAACACGGCGAAGACCTCCAAAAAGGCCCAGAAGAAGGCCCTAGCGGCGCGCGGCATCGCACCGAAGAAGGCAAAGGGCGCTCCCAAGATCCCCGCGCCAGCACCACTGCTGCTTGAAGCTGAGTCGGAGGAGGAGGCGGAAGTAGAAGTTGAGGTGAGATTCTGCCATCAGGGCTCCTGGTTCCACTAGGGTCCACAGCGGCTACACGGAGAATTGCGTGGTATGGACACCCAGGTACGCCCAGCAAACTAATAATGAGAAGAGACTTGGGCAACTGCCGTCGTTAAGGCCCGTAGTCCACTGACGCATTCGTATGCGGATACGAAACTGCTAAATAGCTGTGTTTCGGTCAAACTATAGCGAGATTTGTATAGTTTTATCCTTAGTAGTACTGATGGCTGTACCTATATGGTGCCTTTGCCAATCAATTGCAATATTTTAAAATGTTGAATCAGTAACAGCTGACATCATCATCATCATCAGACATCACAAATCCGACATTTTCACTAGCCACATATCTCCAACCATAAAATATTTTCTCAACTATCTTCGACAGCCATATTTTTAAAGACCAATTTTAATACCGATTTTTGGCTAGAGTAAATGTCGAATTCGGGATGTCACAGCGCAAGAATCGGCCCCCAGGTGGACCATATCTCTTGTGCTTCCCTAGGCAACAAAAAAAAATTGCTCCCTCCCCCTAACCCCCATTTTCTCCCCGCAGCCCGAAGTGACCGGCTCCAGCGCGGACTCCGAGCTGCTGTGGCAGCTGACGGGCTGCCCGGCGCCGGAGGACGAGCTCCTCTTCGCTGTACCCGTGGTGGCTCCTTACACCGCACTTAATAATTACAAGTAAGTAGCTCGTACCCTGTTGGAACTCCGGGCTGACTGTTGGCAGGAGGTGGCACAGGACAGAGTGGAATGGAACATTTTAGTGTCGGAGGCCAAGACTTATTTTGGGTCGTTGCGTCAACATAGTAGTAGGAGATCGTAGCCCCAGACCAAATAAGAAATAGAGATTGAATTTTGCGAACAACGATGACGCACGCAAAACACGACACACGTACACATTGACAACCAAACTACACCTTGGCAACATTCACTAAGTATGTTGACGTAACCGGCCTCATGTCACTGTTGACAGCTCGCCGTCTTTGGTTTTGATTTGGTCAGAGCTCGTAGGTTTATGGCGGTAGACTGCCAGGCACGCAATTAAAGACATGAGGCATTTCGTCAACCTTAGTTTAGCAGAAAGTCAGAATACCGTCGAGGTATTCAAGTTTATTATTTTATATAATTTGTTGCGACCCGATTGGTCGAGGGGCGGGGCTAGCCCGCGAACAACGATGACTCACTATTTTCTTATCGCGAATGAACTATAGTCGTGTTTGCACCTAAGTCTATGAAGTTGGCAATGCTGATAGATTTGACAGTTTCTTTTACATTGCTGTCTTGTACCGATAATAAACATTGCTGCTGATGTCCTGGAAAACGGTGGCCGCGCACCATCAGATGGACCTTCTTACCGTGTACCCTTGACCCATGGCACTACCAAAAAAAATTCGTCATTATATATATTATTATTACTTCCTACACCCGCAGGTACAAAGTGAAGCTCACCCCCGGGACCAGTAAGCGCGGGAAGGCGGCCAAAACCGCCATCCAGGTGTTCCTTCGCGACAAAGTATGCTCCCAACGCGAGAAGGACCTGCTCAAAGCAGTCAAGGAGGAGAACGTAGCACGCAACTTCCCCGGAAAAGTCAAGCTATCTGCCCCACAACTGCATAAGCATAAGAAATGACATACGGCTAAGGTTTATGACGATACCAGGCCCCCAGGTAATATGAATAAGGTCATTGATTGGACCACGGATGGGCCAATCGTCGCTTACGAGGCAGAGAACGAATGGGTTGTTGTCAAGAAGTAGGAGGATAGATTTCGTCACGTAAAATAAAGCCTGGGTTTTGGTTGGTTTTGGTTAAAGGATCGGCGAGACGGTTTCTTGCAAAACGTTCATTCAAAGTCATTCGTTCCTATTGGTATTGTACGACTTTGAATCAATGTTTTGATTTGACCGTTTTGCTTAACGCTGACGGTATTTTGGTGTGTTTGAAACGGAAATGTGAGAATTTGGTGGTGTGAAGGGGCAGACAGTTTCTACTCCCACTCCACTGTCGCTCAACGTTCTTTTTACGTGACGTGGCCTATAACTCAAAGAGTAGAAAGTGAACGTAAATCTTTTTGGTCGACAAGTTGACGAATTACACGTTCTGTGTAAGGAGCCAAGTTGTAGTTTGTTTAGTGTCAGCTTTGAGTGATTCAGTGAATTAGCTATGGTTTAGGCGTTTGCGCATTACTTCATAGTTTAAATAAAAATTGTTTATTTACTTCACAAATTACTTAAAACTGAAGTTGACGAACTTCAGTTTATCACCAAAAAGATTTACGCAAACTGCCGGAATCAGAAATCAAACTCTACAGTTTTAGTAGAGAAGCTACAGTTTTATCTTATTTTGATTTCTGTGCCGTCGGTCTATTTCCCAATATTTCAGGTCTATTATTAGTGTGTAGTGTAAATGTGAATCTAGCTTGTTGACTGCGTATATTCAATTTTGGATTAGTAGGTACAGTCGTCGGCGGTAACTCGCATCGGCCTTCGTAGAGCGTCCGATGGGAATTATTTACCGCCTTGTACTGTCTCAATGGATCAATTCAAGCTACGGCAGAGTCGAAGAGCGTTTCTTAAAGTTCTTAAAGCAAAATCATCCGTATTTCAACATTAGGGATGATGACTGGGTCAACATTTTAGAATTCTAATTAATCCGTCAGTTAGATTATAAAAAAAGATTAGTATTGATCAAACCAATAAAGAATTACAAAATTAGAGCGCATCAAAGTTTCGGAGTGGGGGCTCGTGACTCATGACGTCATTTCCGAGTAAAATTTCACCTTCATCTGGACGAATTCAATATTAGTAGTGAATATGCTGTTCCTAGACAGGTCAGATGCCTGACTAGTTTAATAAAAAATATAAAAAAAAACGCGCGACAGTAGATATATGAACATGACATTGTCGATATAATGGTGGATTTGCTTAATTAACTTTCAGAAGTGCGCTTCTACTTTTCCCTAGCTTGAATTTATCCTAAATGTGTGATTGATGTCGTGTGTGTGTCCGTAGCACCTACTATTCAGGGGCCCCTATTGTAGGCCTATGGTTGTACTGCGATAGTGGTACTACTGTGGTAGTTCGAGTCTCTTGAGGTAGCTTGAAGAACTGAAGTAAGGAATGAATAATGGGATAGAAGTGACTTGAAGTGAGCATGGTTGGAGTACTCATCGGCAATCGTTAGCGTGGAGTAATCCTTGGATTCAATCGGTAATAAATAATGTTATTGATTAGAGCTTGTCTAAGCTGAAATGCCCCACTAATTAATTAGTTGATTTCGATGTGTGAGTGCAAACATTAATAACGACACTGCATCTGTGTGGGAGCGTCGACTGCTCAATCGAACGACGCGTGCTCCTACGTTTGAGTCTCACCGGCAACTGAATGACCAATTACAACGCATTTGGATATGTATTGCGTCCATATTTTAAATTTGCCTGTGTGCGTTAATGCGATAGTGGGGCGCGTCATTTCAGCTTAGACGAGCTCTACTACGATGTGTGACTGCTGTGGCATAAGTTTTCATCGATACCTTTAGAGCCGTTTCCACGAAACCACTGTCCACTATACATACATAATTATACAAGGATCGTTCGTTTAATTATAGTTAAATCTAATTCACAATCGGGTATAGCTCTAGATGTTCTAACAAGTTTTTAAGATTAACACTCCCTCACGCCTGTATCGCATAGGGGTAATCTAGGGGTAGGAGCAGAGACTATTGTACTCGACATTATTGTACTTAAGTAGGTTCATTCTGAATTTGAATCATAATCTGGTATAGATCAACCTACAAGTTTTTAAGATAACTATATAGATACATACACACTCACGCCCGTATTCTATAGGGGTAGGGGCAGAGACTATTGTACTTAAGTAGGATTAAAGGTACAAGTCAGTTCATTCTGAACAGTTAGCTACTTCTCGTGTTGACTGTACCAATATTACACTTTATGATTGTAATACACGCTATTCTAAGACCTGAGATTAAGTTTACTACAGGCCTAGAGCACATAGAAAGCGGGAAAGCTAGAATCGCTTTCTTCTTTTGATATGTGTGTATATGCCGTGACACAACCAATTCGTTCTCTTTTCGTAGTGATTAAGAAATTCCTCTCCATACAAACTGTATATTATTATTATTGTTGTTGTTAAAATACAGGTTCCTTGTGATATAAATATTTATTTATTTGTTTGTTTATCTGACACGTTACCACGTTTTCTGATAGAAAGAAATCCGAGTAGAGTCCAAGAGTTATTAGAAACCAAAAGGCCGATTTTTAAATGAAATATAACGGCTGCATTAAATTTTTTACTAATTCTGAGACTAGTTAGAGCCTGAAACTTAACAGTTTAGGGCTCCGTGACATTTTTTTTTTATTTCGATTAAGTGCTGGACTTTTGCGAATTATTATTGTTATATTAGCCTGAATCATCCCACTGCTGAGCAAAGGCCTCTGAATTAATTAGCGAATTGTTTACTTTTAAATATTTTACAACTCATACACAACATGGAATCAGATCCGGTTAATGTAAATAACATTACACTAGTTTGGTCATTAGGAGCATGTTTTGTAAAAAACTTTGTTTAATGTTGGACTGAAAATTTTGTAAAAAATACTGTCATCAATTCCTCGAATACCCATTCGAGGAATTGATGACAGTATTTTTTGCTTATAATACAAATTAGTATGAGAGTTATAAAAATTTAATAAAGTTTATATTTATTCCAAAAAACGGCCTCGTGGTTCCTAAAAACATATTACGCTATTTGTTATAGTTTTGGATTTCCCCTCACTGACCCATGTAGACTACTTACCTGTTTATCCATGTACATGAACGTTGTTACTTTTTAATAGACAATAGTTGTAGGATTAACTTCAAGCACTAGTGTTTTATGTCTCCTCAGATTGAAGGCGAATCTACCTTAAAGGCTTCCACTTGGCTTAATTCAGTCGTCTAAAATCTCTAAATTCCAGAAGCAAACTTACGCTTTTAGCTTCTGAATTTAGCCTTATTACACTTAGCCAAGTGTAACTAAATGTAATAAGCATTTTATTTGCGAATTCAATAATAAAACAACAAATGCTAAGTAATTTATTCTAAATTAATTAGTAGGAAAGTCTTCGACTAAGTCAAATCGTTACGCTATGTCAAGTAATACGTAAAACAACTGGCTTATCTACAAACTCATGTTATTCTGTGTAAAAATATCAAACCGAATTGTATTGTAGTCTCATTTTAACTCATGGATAGGACAATATCTGGAGTTATTCTGTAAATACTATCTATTGTCTGTTTATCAAATATATCGTCCGAAATATTCTTTCATGTGTTTTGTTTACTGCACCTGTATTTGCCGGTCATTTCTGAATATCAATATCTCGGGAGAGTACTACCATAGCGCAATTTACTTTATAGAGTAAGTTTGCGAGTTAGAGTAACTCACCGAAGCATGTTTTCGTCAATCGGAGTAATCCTACGCAGCTTTGTTTGGCAGGAAAGTCGTGAGAAGGAACTATTATTCTTGCAACAATAAAATACTGTCAATAGAAGCGTCAGTGGCCTTCTGGTTAAGGAGTCTGACTCCGAGGTACCAGGTCCAAACCCCAGCGCCGTCATGTACTCCTACCAATGACTATGTAAATATATTAGTCAAACGCTGAGTTGTCACAGAAAAAAATTGCAACGTACAAGACGTAAATACGTATATCGGCTTATTTCTCATACAGGTAAGACGGCAGCCAAACGCCTGGCTAGTCTATTTATTTATTTATTTAATATACCAACGGTGTACACATACAAAAGTAACAATTTAGTTTAGACAAGGTACAAGACTTATATGCACCCCAATTGTAGGTATATACAACATTCATTTCAACCAAGTATTTACTTAATATAACAATGTAACATAAGGAATTTTAATTAAATTAGTATTCCTAAATAGACAACAGTCTCATCGGCTTCAATAGGGCTGCGATGACAATTGCATGAAAACATACATAAAGCTCATAACATACATACATAAAGCTCACGCCTCGGTGCCCGGACGGTTGAGTATCCGACTCGTAAGCGAGAGGTATCGGGTTCGAATCCCGCTGTCACCATGTACCAATAACTTTTTTCTGAGTTATGTACATTACTTGAATTCTAACCGATGCTCTTACGGTAAGGGAAAACATCGTGATGGAACCTCTGAATTTGTAGCCATGATCCAATCTCTGGTCAGGTTCCCCTGGTAGCATGGTCACGGAGGTCAGGTGGCAGTCGCTCCACTGTAATTACCTGATCACCAAATCCTGGATCATGGTTAAGGCGGATCCCGGGCCTTCGTTCTCGAGAGCACAACCGGGATATGAACGCCAAGATGATCATGATGACATACATACATAAACCTCACGCCTCCGTCCCACAGGTGGAATAGGCAGAGACTATGGACCGCCACTTTGCTGAAGTAAGGTCAAAGTTGTTATATTGGGCGTTGGGAGCGACGGAACTTGGCTATACAAAATTGAAACGAAAGACAAATAAGTAATCAAAATTCTAATAATAAAAATGATACATAACTAGAACATAAATAAAAACCTAAAACATGATCTCCAACTTATTCTCGATTATAAAACTGAGTCGAGATATTCGCGTGAACATAATAATAAAATTAACCACCTTTCCTTCTGAGAACAAAGCCAGTATCGACAGGCATAACAAGAGTAGCCCCCCTACAATTTCACTGCTAAATCCACACGTTCTAGGCGTTCGACCTTATGCACATAGCAATAAGGCTGTTATTCCTCGTCCTCATCGTCCTCAATTTCACCGAGATCTTCCATCTCCCCTGGCAGCTCGGGCGGCGTTGGCGGCGGGAGATGCGCAATACGGTAGGCCTGAAATATGAAACGAAAAACATACAGAATCGGTGGTAAATAACTGCTTAGCATCAGGGGGCTTACCATGAGCCCTTATAGCAGGACCTAAACTGAACTGCCCTGCTTAGAACGAGACAAGCTTATGTGACATGTATAGCGCTGTCTAGAGGTACCGGGCTCCAACCCAGTGCGGCCATGTACCAATGACTCTTTTCTGAATTATGTTGAACACTAACCGATGCTCTTGATGGTGAGCAATGAAAACATCGCGCTGAAACCTGCACATTCAGGCGACTGAATGTGTAACCATGATCCAATCTGGTCAGGTTCCCCTATTGACAAGGTCACGGAGGTCTGACGGCAGTCGCTCTACTGTAGTTACCTGATCTGCCAAATCCTGGATCATGGTCAGCGGCAACCGTGAGCCCTCGCGTTAGGTTGCCGCGACATAACGCGGCAACGCGGTTAACCTCACAACCAGGTCATTAACACCAAGATGACCAGTATCTACGATAGTATAAGGAGTATAGACTCACCTCCTCCTCGTCGAATGTAGGATCCACGATCTCCATCACCTCGGGCCCAATGATGTACTCGTCTTGGGGCGTCGGCAGCTGCAGCGGCGAGAAGTTTGGCGGCTGGTACTTCAGCCCCCAGCCGACGTAGAGGCACTCCGACTGCCTGGGGGCGCGGGGTATGGCAGGGTTTTTATGTCACTTTGAAGATAGAAAGGATAATTGCTTGACGCTAAGTGACTGTCTCGCGCATCGGCGTTGGATTACGTCTGGCATTAGCTGGCAGCCAAATGACTGGAAAAGTTTTGTAATGCCTAAAAAAAGTTTAAATCACTCTAGTGTAGGTACAACAGCACCTCTCCGCATCTTCACCCGCCCTCAACATCCATCTAAATCGCTGTTCGAACGAGCTTACCCAACCAACTTACTTGCCAGTAGTGGCGTAGGCAACAGCCCCAGGCCAGATCACGCTCCTCAAGACGGCCAGCGCCCGCTCCGGAACCAGCGTGCCGCTCGTTCGCGGCGTCCACAGCAGACTGCCTTCAAGACGATGGTCGTCAGAAAGCGGGGTGAATAACGAGGGGCCCGTCTCCGGCGGCAAGTTGGGGATGTCCTCATCTTCTTCCTCCATGCCTTCGTCCTGGTGGTGGAGGTTAAAAGTTAAGGCTTTGCGCGTACTGACAGGAGGCTTGCTTATAGCACCTAGCCTAGTCTAGCCTAGCGAGATGCTAAGAACATAATAGGCATCGAAGACTTGATGCGCGAGTCCGACTGACGATTACAGATATTACAACTCAGTTGTGCGCGCGGCCCTATGTGTGGGTAAACCTTGTACATCACATAAATGAAAGCTGTATATTTACAAGCGCACGCACACATAGCGCCACGCGCACAACTGAGTTGAACTATCTATAACAGGTTTTTATAAGGTATGTTGTTTTATTTTAGTGTTTACACTATAACCATACAAAGTTTCGTGCTTGTATGTGTTGCCGTTATTACGATGAGAAATAACAAAACACTTATTACTAACTCCAAAAAATACAACTCCTATAACTTTCAACCAATTTTAAACCTTTAAAAAGGCCTTACACCTTTGGGAACACAGGATCTTTCCGAAAATCCTGCGACCGGCCAGGATGACATCCTGCACAGGCTAAATTAGCACACCTTAGGGAGTAAGCACACTTATTCAGCTCAGTTCAGCTTTAGTCCATAGAACACATGCATGAACAACAAAGGATGCGTACGCAACGCCAAGGGAAGGGAAGGTGAAGAGGGAAAGTAGATTATTTTAATTGTAGCCCGACAACTTCTAGCTCTACTTTAATAGACATGACTGGTACTACTAATATTCATATTTTATATGAAAGCCCAACGGACTTATTTAAATAAATAAACATAATTACTTTTATTTAAATAACAAATGACTGATCTAATTCCTATTTCGAATAACGCTTCATTTAGTTCTCCCTTATTCGTAAATAGATAAATTATTCCCTACTCCATGCACTCACCATCCCCGCATAAGGGTTCCACCAGATGGTGCGGCACTGCTTCAGGATGTGCCGGCCGTGGTGCACCCAGTAGCCGAGGCTGGGATCCAGGAGGTCCTTCAGCGTGTGCCCGTGGTAGTACGGGTTCAGGCTGTACTCCAAGTCGCCTGGAAGGGAACAGGGGGTGTAGTTTACACGCATTCGAAACCTGGCCGGGGGAGACGAGAACAACAATAGACTATGAGGGCGCTCGGACGTCATCGAATAGGTACAAGCAAAATTCCACTTTGTAGTCTCTTTTGTTTTTGGTGACTACAATGCGGCTGAAAAGCAAAACTGCCAAGAAGCTGGAAGATGTGAGGCCAACCGGTTTTTTAAATTATGGAATCCACACTAGAGGATATGTAGGTAAGTATTATCGATACGAAAATTCAAAGTTTGAGTCACTAAAACAATTTTTTTTTGGTGCTAGTTTGTGCACAGGGTGAAAAACGTTTTGTGGGTAAACCCACAAAACCTCCTAAACGTCTACTATTACTACAAAGTGTTAATTTTTTTTATACTCGATGACGTAGAATACGCCGCTCTCACAGTCTATTTAGGACGTGACCGAGTGACCGACTTCCATCAGGTGCACCCTCGCTCCCTAGACAATGAAAAGGCAGCTACTCACCCATGCCCTCCTCCATATCGACGTCCTCCTCCTCGCCGCTGCCGAAGGTGTAGAACCCCTGCGGCGAGATCGCGGTGGCGGCGGCGATGCGGGCGATCTGCGCGCGCAGGTAGTGCCGCTCCGTGCCCTCGAACGGCGGGAACAGGATCACCTGGCGGCGTGACGGGTTGAAAGATATATTTATTAATAAAGAAATTTTGAGTTTGAGAAAGTAGGGTGTTGTGTGGCGACGGGACGGGAAGACGCAGCGTGGGTAGGCCTCCCAGCCTACGTACACTTGAACTTGAATCGTGTTGCCCATGTTAATGCTTAGGTTGGCTGTCCTAATTGGCAACGTTCGTGCGGTAGGCGGTTTCGAGGTCTCCTATTGGTCGGGCTACGTCCGTCGCACGACCATGGTCACTCGACCGTTGCAAAATTAGGACAGCGCGTTAAATATCACCAGTGAACTAAATGTGAACTATGAAAGAGAACAAAATACTGCGGAGATGGTACAACCGTACAACCGTGCTCAGTGGCCGTGAACGCATTCCAGTCCCCAATAAACCGGTGACGCGCAGCGTCCGAAACGTAAGATAAATTTTATTTTAATCCTATGAATATAGGATTCAAGAGACTTATAAACCATCTGAGGATCCATATCATGGAATCCAAGTGCACGAAGGGGCCTCCCAGCATCCCAGGAAGTTTCTCTTCGCTTTGAGGATTGCGATGAAGATATTGCAAAAAAAGAAAAGATTTGTATTTTTGTTTGTTATAACTTAAGAACTAATTAAAAATTCCTTCAGTAATCTACATTATCATATGAATAACATAGGTTACTTTTTATCCCTGGAAAATAATAGGTTTCCGCAGGAAACTTGATTGTTTACAGATCCGAACTGCACGCGGGTTAAAGCCGCAGAGAACGGCTTATGGTTTCTCTCCTTTACCGCACAGTCGTCGCATAACAGGTTACCACTTTACATAGGGACACGTAGAGGTGTCCTGTGCCACTTTGACCCTCGATCGTGCCAACTGGTGAATGAGTTTCTGCCCCTCAGACGACTCCAAGTTAACGTACAAAGAACATAAGTGATCTCTTACCTCAGCCTCGAGCTCGCCGGTGCACACGTGCACGGTAAGGCGAGCCACGCGCAGCTGATCGGGCGTGATGTCCGGCAGGCAAGTCCAGTCTTCGCCCAGTTGGTTGCACACGTAGTACACCTGGGGAGCGCTTTGTGGTTTGGAAAAGGGCTTGGAATGTGAACTTTGTTTTGCGTTGGGTACGACGCTTTGTCCTATACTATCGTGAGGAAATTGTGTTTGGTTCGAAGGAGAAGCTTAAGTTAGTGCTCCCTTACAGAAAGGGACATGTATATATGAAAGAAAGTATCTAGTCGAAATTGCTAAACGAACTTATATTATGAGGTCCTATTTTCCATAGAATCCATGGCTGTTCGGGTGGACGTATTCTCGAGTGGAGACAACGAACACGCACGAGACCTACTTTTATAAGTATGAATTAAATATGCGACAGAAACCACGTTTCATTGGTGAACTATCTTCTCGGGTGCAATTTTTAGGCAGTGCATAACTGCGAACTGCAAATTGCGGATGAGCAGTTAGATTAGAGGGAGAGGACCACTTGATAGTGGTCTCCATCGCCCATAAACATAGTCGCAAAACCAGAGAGTCGCAAATGCATTGCTGGCCCTTGATATGCATGTACAGGCACAGCAGGCTCGTTTCCAGGTTTTAATATTGTAAACAACTTTTTGGAAACAATGCTACTTGGACGCTCGTTCGTACGAGGCAGAAGTTTCTTGAAAACCGTACGGTGGTCAACCGCTACTCATCCAGCTGGTTTTTTATATTAAAAAAATAACAGGCTTTGACCGCCATCTCACCTAGTTGTAAGTGACTATGCGGCCGAAAATGGAGCAAGCATGTCTAGGAACAGCCTATTCACTCTAGCCTTGAAGGTGTCCAGATTATAATGATCAGCGAACAAACTCCCACGCAACGGACACTCAGGCGGGCAGAGTACCACTTTACTCACCTTCTTATTAACACCCTGCCCCGGCCGCTCGGTCGGAATGATGATGGGGGCCGGCTTTGTCGGTTGGGGCTCCTCCGGCAGCGTCGGCCGCTGCGGCTCCAGCTGCACCTCCGGCATCTCGCCCTCGGCGCCTGATGGGGAGCCGGACGTGAGCGAGAGACTTGGAACTTTGTCTCCACATATTTCATTGACACCTAGAGCTTCTTTATGTAAAGAAGGAGGCGAATGAAACGGTAGATCACCAGCAGACCGCCGAATACTCGAACGAAGTCGCGGCAATAAATAGTAGGTATCTAATGTTTTGGGAAGGAATGGTTTTTTTTGTCTATTTGTTGTAGTAGGTACGCATTCATGAGTAATACTAAAATAGGTAGTACTTTAGTTTAGTAGCCTACAAGACAAAATAATATGAACTATATTATGCTTTTTCACTTTCCGTTTGCAAAAAATGATTTAAATCATATTTATTTAGTATTATGTGAACAATAGAGGGGGTCTTGTCATATACTACCGTCACCGTAGGAGCGTAAGGGGTGAGACATGGGTCACGTAATATGGATACGTTCCCTAAGCTGCTAGGAATGCTATTCCTGACCCTCATTCATGGCTTCCTCCTTGACCTCCTCCGCGGTCTCGTCTTCCTCCTCCTCGGCCTCGCCGACCGCGTCCTTCAGCTCGAACTCCTGTTCACATAGAAATGTCCAATGGGTGCATGCATAGCCTCCTCTAGTGAAAGCCAACTGTCTTTGACAAGTCCGACTGATAGAAAGTGATCTGACTCAACTGTCCTGACTTGTCCAGATCAGTCTAGGACAACTCCATGCAACGTAACGGACCAGCACGGCTAGCACAAGTGTGCCCGTGACATAGCTCGCACCGCGAGAAAGCCTTTGTTTCGGTCTCTCAATACTAAGGTGAAAGTCTTTCATCTTTGAAAGAAATGGCAGTATCTATATCGCGCCTTTTCTCGTTTGCCACGCGTGAGAGCACACTTGTTGTGCTAGTCGTAATGATGCGGCGCCTTTTAGGTACGTAGACAGAGACGCCTTTTTATGGACCGCCAAATTAGAGAAAGAGATCAATGTACAAGGCAATCTAAAGGCTCGTGAACCCGTTACGTTATTTGGCCAAGAATCCAGATTATGCGGATGAAATCTATCCCTTCGTCGGAGGGTGCGATGGAGTAAAAGTGACGGTGGCACCTAACTAAACAGTTCCTCGGTACATTCCCCGAAGTAAACACGAAACAAACAGAGTAGAGAACACACATATCTAACCGTGTGTAATTTATTATTTCCATCTACAACCAGCTTGTTAAACTGATTGTTTATACGACACCCGTAAGATAAAAGGGTATTTGATATTATATGTCAAATTCTTTGGTTTTCGGTATTAATTATATCCGTGTGGTGTCCGGCAGAGTAGAATAGCACCAACCCCTTACATTCATGGGTGTCGTACAAGGCGACTAATGTTTTCGAGGCAAAAGATCAAGAGTCTCCATAGTCTGGAAAATGGGCAGCAGCATTTTGCATTATTATATTTAAACACTGCGATCTCCAACCCGCCTGCCAAGCGTGGAGATTATGGCAATAACCTCCCCTTTCGTGGGAGAGGCCCTAAGTCCTGCAGTAGACTGTTACGGGCTGTGATG
Source organism: Blastobasis adustella (assembly GCA_907269095.1). NCBI lineage: Eukaryota > Metazoa > Arthropoda > Insecta > Lepidoptera > Blastobasidae > Blastobasis > Blastobasis adustella. The sequence goes on along the minus strand of OU026136.1, from coordinate 1,255,033 downwards.
ATGATGATTAATTATATCCTCTGCCGGCTCAAGCTCGAATACCCCACGTGACGTAATTTTACCCCCCTCACGTAAGTAGGTACCGTACCTGCATATCGTAGTAGATACCCCTATTATAAAATCTGATTAGTACGGGTAATGAAAAGTTATAATGCAGATGGCATATTTACCGATAGCCGCTGAGCCGGGATTTCCCGCTAAGATCATCTTAGCTGTCAGATCACTCACCCTGACTCGTCGGTCCAACTCCTCCACCGTGAGGTCCCCTTCAGCCACGTAGTAGTTTGCTTTGGTACCGTAGATTTTGCCGAAAAATCTAAAAAGAAACAATTTTTAGAGAAAAAGAAAAGCTTTGGAGAAGCTAGGTGCGTAGACTAGTCGGGGACAATCGAGCAGACAGCCCACAAGTGATACGACACCTTGACCCTTCATGATAATATCCTACTTATACGAAGTATGTACTTGGGATGCGTCTTCATCATGTCATCATTTAATCTGCAGCTGCCTACAATTCAAGAACACGTACAGCTGAAAGTTGACACCAAGACTTACCTAACAGTTGCCAGCGGCTCTTTGATGCCAAGCATTTGGAGAGCGATGTACAGCGAGTAAGCCTCCTGCTGTGGTAAACCGTAGCCAGCCTGCAGCAGAACAAGACATTCTTATGTCCACTTAATAATTGAACATTATTTTTGAATGACAAACGACAAACTTTGTTCAAGCTGTGTAACCTTTGTTTGTTCGACTGTAGAAATGGTAAAGGCAATGTACTCGGATGGAAAAATATTTTGCGAATAAGTAACAGACAGGCGTTTTGGTATTCGTTTTTGTATTTTATTCCGTACCTAAAATTGGCGTAGTCTTCCCAATTTTTAGTTTGTATAATTTTTTTAAACTAACAGAAAGAGGAACTCTGATTCTAATTATGTAGGAATATGATTTGACGATGCCACGAATTATTACGCGTCAATCTGTTTGCACTGTCAAAAATCCTCCCCTAGAGAAAAAATACGAACAAGGAACTATATAATGAAGAATATTATACACGGACGTACAACCTGCAACTACTTTACTTTCAACTTTACTAACTGTACTTTTAAGTCCCTGCCGCATAATTAAAATCACCACAGCATACCTCTCTGAACCAGTAGTTGTGCTCCAAAAAATCGGTCACTTTGGCTTTGTTGGTATCCTCTTCCAAATCCAGTTCCTCCTCGTCGTCCATCTCCTCTCCTCGTTTCGCCACGCTCTCCACCAACTGCCAAATGCACAACTCCCTAAGTTAACAACAACCTGATGAAATACTGTAGGTAACTGGCTGACTAAAGAATGTCTGGAGAAAGAATCGATAGCTACTTATTCTTTCTCTTGACACAGGTAATGTTTTGAATAGCTCTCAACACTGCATCAATACCATAACAGTCCACTGCTAGACTTAAGCCTCCTCCACACCAGTGGATGGTTTTTCTGTGTGGAGATTGCCATATCTCCACGCTTGATAGGCGGGTTGGAGATCGCAGTGCTATAAATATAACAATGGAAAACGCTGCTGCCCATTTTCCAGCCTACAGAGACTTGTAGATCTTTTACCTCGAAAACATTTGTCGCCTTGTACGATACCCACGAGTGTAAGGGGTTGGTGCTCTTCTACTCTGCCGAACACTACACGGCAAGCACAGCAGACTAATACAAATAACAAACCCTGATCATCTCGTCGACACGGTTCACCATAGGCAGCTGAGACGGCGATAGATAGATGTCATTGAGAAGATCGAAGTTTGGTCGGAACTTCTCGTGTTTGACCTCCCACGAAAATTGCTCGAAGTTGTCCACGATATCAGGCGGCTTGTGAGTGAGCAACTTTTGCACCATGTCCACCAAATGGTCATATCTGTGTGCATACGTAAATGATATAGTCCCTATTTAAATTTGATGTGTGTGTGTGTAGGTGCGCCTAAAGTCTGATTTCCACGGTGCGTCGGTGCGGGCTAGTCCGCGTCCGTCCGCAGAATGTTTCGAAAGAGTTCATGTATGTGTGTGTATGTATCTTCGGATGAACTTTGCCCCCCTCTGAATAAGTAGGTAGGTACCTATTAAGATTCCATTCGGTAATTAAAATAGAAAGAGTGGTCTCAACATTTATGGAGTCGGGAATTACTAGGTACCCACGAACAATAATATCTACAAAAACTCGTAACTAATGGACAAAACTGAGCAGTTAATCGTTATTAATTATTGCAATTCCTACGTTCGGATTAACTTCTAGCTCACCTCTAAACATTAGGTATGATGATTCCATTAGGTAAATAAGGCAAGTGGTTACAACTTCTATCTCCTATCCTTCTAACACTCATGTCCTCCTAAAGTGTGTACTTACAAAGAATCTCCAGTGGCTGCACTCTGCTGTTTGAGAAAATTTTTGGCTAAAATAAGGTCGGTGTTGATGTCGGGCATAACATTTTCTGTTGCCGCTATTATATCCGGCTCTAATAAAAATGTATGCGACATGATTGGGCGTAAATTTCATAAATAATGTGAAGAAATAATCCTCTGGTATGAAAGATTAACCTATTTTTGTGCTGTAAAAGAAATTATTAGTGTTGTGTCTTCAAAATAATATTTGGAAATTATTGTCAACTAAAATATGTCAAAACATTAACTTTTTCAAATACTTATCTTGAAAAAGGTTTATTTTCGAATTTTCTTTTTGTAGAGTATATATATTACTATACATGGCTGTATAGTGTGGGGTACCCTTTGCCTAATCATCACGTTATAGCAAGAAAAAAATAATGTCAACTGTCAAATTCAGCTGTGTTTTGTTGTTGTTGCGTGCGGCAACAAACCCAATTTTTACTTTGCCATGTTTTATTTCAGTCCACAGTAATAAGAATTAACATAAATTTAAGTAAAAAATTACGTTAAAAAGTTTAACTTTTCCTTTTATGTTTCTTTTGTAACTCATAACCTTAAATCCATCCCATCACAAATAATACGATGGCAGCGAAATTCGACGCTGCCGCGTATAATTTTCGCAAAAAATGCCCTTTTGTAAGCAAAGACCTACTCCGCTGGTTTCCTGGTCACATGAACAAGGGCTTAAAACAGATGCAACGGAAACTAAACAGTGTAGACTGTGTGATAGAAGTTCACGACTCAAGAATACCTTTCACTGGCCGAAACCCTATTTTTACGAACACCATGATAGGTACCAAGCCTCACATTCTAGTTCTTAACAAGAAAGACCTTACTGTTAAGTCTCTAATACCTAAAATAAAAGAGAAATTGAAACAAGAACAGAACATAAATAATGTAGTGTTTACAAATTGTAAGGACCAGTTTTGCCGTGGTCTGAAGAGCCTCAGGCCGCTGATGGTAGACCTGATAAAAGGCTCGAATAGATACAATCGTTCTGAAGAAATGGACTACAACATACTGGTTATGGGAGTGCCGAACGTTGGAAAATCATCACTAATCAACACGCTTCGGTCAACGTACATGCGTGTAGGTCATGCTTTGCAAGTTGGTGCTGTGGCCGGCGTCACGAGGAGTATCCATACTAAGATGAGAATAAATAATGATCCTAAAATATTTATGTTTGACACCCCAGGTGAGTGTTCAACATTATTGTCTCATTCATCAATATGAAAATTCTTTACTTATTCTAGTCCTTTTGACACCTAGGACTAGGCATGTACACCAATCATTCAGTAACAACATTTTAGTGATATTTAAATAGATTCATAATCATTAAAGCAAATCTTTATGTTTCAGGTATCTTGGAACCGTCAGTGACAAATGTAGAGATGGGTCTGAAGCTAGCTGCAATTTCTGCTCTCCAAGATCACTTGGTTGGCGAAGAGATTATAGCAGATTACCTGTTGTATTGGCTGAACAGCCATTCCAAATTCCAGTATGTGGATTATATGGGGTTGCCGGAGCCCTGTGATGATATTAATAGGGTATGTCTAGATGACCTAACTAGGTTTTAGAAATTACATTTTCCTCACCATCCATAATATTAACTACTCTTCTTGGTCTTCATCATTAGTTCACTGCTGGGCATAGGCCTCCCCCAATGAAGTCCAAGCAACCTTGTCATCGGCTTGCTGCATCCACCAGCAGCATGGTTACCCCTCCTACAGGATATTATATCAGTTTTGTAAATTTTATTTCATGTCTTCATCTACCACCAGCCCATTGGCTATAATCGGATTGTTTGCCAGTCTTGGAAATAAAGGGCGCACATTCAATGAAATATCCATATTCAGCTTTACAGGACTCTTCAGGCGATGCACGGTCTTGCTATCAATAGTTAGGTTGGTGATCAGTTGTAAAGAATAATAATATACTTGTTGCAGGTGCTGGTGGCTGGGGCAATCAAATACAATCGGATACGAAAGACGAGGGACTATGATGGCAGCTTAAGAGAGGTGCCAGATTTGCTGGAGGTGGCTAGGACTATGATCAAAGGTTTTAGGTATTGATGGCTTCTTTTTCTTGTATATTCTTCTTCTAATAAGGGTCAATCGCTTATTTTGAGTCAACTGTTGCTTTGAAACAAGACATTTACTCCTAATAGAACTTACCAATATAAGTTTCCAACATTCTGCAAGTTTGCAGATAAAATTAATTATAATGAATTTAAATTCATTTTCAGGACTGGAGAACTAGGAAAAATATTTTTGGACATAGATCTTTTAGATAAAGACACACATGATATGGACAATCTATTAGCATAGATACAAGTAGCGCCTAAGAAATAAATTTGTAAATAAATATGTGCGTAAACTAAAATAGACAATAGTAAATTAATGTTACTGTTCTTGATATACTTTTTCTTTTGAATATTTTACCTATACCTTGCAATTGCTTCTAAGGAAAAAGCCTTGGGTTCATATGATGTGTCCTGGCCACATAGGACATAATTCCATAATTCCACGGCTTACGTACTGAAGGACGGGCGAATGGAGGCGGAAGAGTAGGAAAGCGCACCCTGGCAGAAGCACGGTGCCGGCTGAGATGATGATGACGACTTTTACCACTCTGGGTGTAATTTCGTCAAAAATTCGGCCACTTGGAATAATAGCTCCCCTAACAAAACATATCAAACAATATTTTTATAATAACGAACAGATTCGTCACGTTGTCTACCGCCAGACATACTGTTAGGTATCAGATTGTTGCATCATCATCTTCGTTGAGTGGTAGTGCTGACCCGACTTGCGCACAGTTACGCTAGTAAATGGAAGTCTTTGTTTAAAGTCCAGATTCATTCCCTCCTACCTAGAAATGTAGCCTTTTTTATTCCATTCCGCCCTGCACGGAAATATATTACGTTGGGTGCAAATATGCGCGGAACGCATCTTTCTTAATAAATCCTCGTGGTGAGGACGCGCAACATTTAAAACCAAAAATGTGTCATCGTCAGAATGACATACAAAGTGACGGCAAAAAATGAATAATCTCAAAACGTCGCCAAACACAAACCCAAATACAAAAAAATACATATAAGAAATTACATAAATAAAATATCACGTTATAAATATCAATTAAATGGATTCAGTGTAGACAGACTCGTAACTGTGGGTATAGTTGATAAGAAAAGTATGTAAAGTGACTCCTGATTAAGTGGGGGTGGGTAAAGCTCATCCAGTACGCAGATACTCGAGCAGGTGTGCAATCGTCAAACGAAAATGAATCCTCTTGCGTATATCGAGACCCTGGTCAACTCTATCCAAGAATACCGGTGGCTAATAGACATCGCAACCGACTGCTACCCCATCGAAATTATGTCGAAGATACACACGGCGTAGAGAACCAAGATATACCTAACAATAACAATATTTACAATGTAGGGGACCCCAGTAACTAGGCCCACGTTAGCCCTACTATGGTTGATGTTTCTCCGGACATCATCGTCTTGCACCCCTTCACGAAGCACAAACACGTTGATAAGCCGGTGAAATGTAAGCCAGGAAACGTTTTAGAACGTTCGAGAGGTACATCGTTTTCGAGGTCCGCCTCGGCGCCAGCTGGCAAGTCCCACTGGAGGGCGGAGGTTGTACAGCCAACTGTAATGCCCAGCACCCCGTACCTCAACTACTCGTCAACGTTCGACTCCGACGATTTCGTATTAAGAGAGGTCGACTTTGAAACCGAGACACCTAACCAGCATGTGAGACTCGAGGAGTCGACGGACCTCCACGCCATCCGGCCCTCCACCTCATCCGCGTACACGGAAGACACGCTCGACATGGTCGATTCCCCTTGGGGCTCGATAAGCGAGGTGATCTCCATGTTCCAGAGCAAACTGACGGCGCTCAACAGCTGGGGGGACTCCTACGTGACCGTACTCCCGAAGACCAGTACATCGTACAGCCCTAAGAGAAACACGGGGAGTAATACGACCAGGACGCTGCTTAACGAGTCCATTGGGGTGAAACAGAGCAGCTGCCGGACGCCCAGCCCCGTGTCGCAGGACGGCTCCAAAACGCACATGACCCCGCAGTCTGTGGCGACCGTTACGTTGCAGGCGGACGAGACTCCACTAGTGATGGTGAGGTACCCCTGGAGCCCGGCCACCGACAGCGACGCGGCCGACGCCTACCCTAGCTCGACCACCAGCTCCACCACCCAAGACCCAAACCTAAAGATCGAACTGAAGGACTACCTCACACCGTTGAACTACATCATCCTATGCACCAGGAAAAACTCCGTCTACGATATGGACTGGTTCTTTTTAAAGTACATCACAAAAGATGTGACGCCCGTAATCGATGTCGCCGTGTGAAAATTAAACAATATTTTATTCGCAACAAAATAAATGTTTTTAATCTATCCTTAGTTAAAACTATGCATATATTATCTATGGCTTACAATCGTAGATGTTAATTTCGAGACTTTATATTTCTGCGTTGGTTTACAATGTTTAATTCCTTAAGTGTATGACAAGTATTGCAGTTAATTGCCGGAATAATCCACTATGTAGTTATTGCATTTTAAAATATCTTTCGTTACACCACTTAAATATGGAATTTGTGTTTTTACTACTGTTGTGGCTCGTTGGCGAGTCCTATGGAAGTCTTGTAGTACTTGGGCTCATCTAGACAATCCACCATGAACGCGCCGAGATCGTGCTTGCTGATTTGGCGACCAGGCGACGTCTTGGGGTTGACTTCAACGACGATCTTCGAACTTGGCTCCTCTGGGGAAATGAGAACACATTCTTGTGTACTGATGAAAAATTTAAAAATCTATATTAAAAACGAATGTGGGAAAACCCCAACCCAACAATGTTTACATTTTACTCAAATATTTCCTAAACTATTAAACATATTTTAATGAAACAAAGCAGAATCGTTCCGCTCGTGAGGTACGGTGCCAGAGACAGAGACACATATGCACCACACACATAAAACTTAAAATACCCCGATTTTGGCGGCGACGGTAGAAATGCAACTTCATTAAGTACGCACAACTCAAATGCTCAAATTGGCATAGCAATTAGACTTGTAGCATTTCGTTTTTCGCTATGGCCATTTAAGTTGTACTGTACCTACCTATGCGTAAATTATACCTAAGTTGCATTAAAAACGCCATTTATGAGATTTTTTTAGGAATTTAACCTGGAAAACGGCTCATTAATTGCCTATCATAGGCACTCGTTAGAGGCGGGCTATGTCCAGCAGTGGTATAGGAGTGTGTTTAGGGGTTTCGACCCAGCCTGGTTTCAGCCCGCGGGCTGAAACGACTGATGCATTAAAATTAGTATTTTCCGTCAGGCGTTTGGGCCCGCGGTTAAAAATGTCTTTAAAATTAGTTTTAGGACAGTCGAGGCATAAGCATTTTTTAAATATAATTTTTAACTGCGGGCCCAAACGCCTGAGGAAAAATAATACGGCCCGCGGGCCGAAACGCCTGAACTCTCGGTTTGGTATATTCTGCTAAGTATAGTAAGTTTATGAGTACAATAGACTAATGATGACGCCCAAGTGAAAGACATCGATTACGAATGCGTCGCCTTGACGTGACACGGGTTAGGGGTCGGTCGGTGCTACATATTTACAACGTTCTATCATCGATCAAGTATCGTTCGTCATCCACAGATAGTTCCAAAGATAATATTTAGTTTTTTGTGTAAAATAAGCGCGGCGTGTTAGAATAATAGAAAAAAAAGGAGAAAGTTCCTTTGGAACCGCTCAGTTCGCGACCAATTTGGCTCCAAGGTGCAAGGATGAACTCCCTGTCGGTGGCGAGCGGTGCGATGATAGAATGTAGCTCTAGGCATCATGACATTATGATCATGTGAATTCTCAACTATGAGTGCGGGTTACGTACGCCTTGCTTGTACGATTACGCGAAAAGATCATCCTCACACCTTGAAACTTGGAAAAAATTGTCGCCAACTGTGCGGTTCCAAAATAACTTTCTCCCAAGCACGCTAAGGTTGTATGGTGTGTATGGAATGACCTCCCCGGAGATGTTTTCCTACAACATGGAGTTATTCAAGGAAGGAGTATTCTAAAAGGGTTTTTACTCAGTCGGCAACACGGGAGTGATATCTCAGGCATTGTAACCAGTGTTGGCAACCGTACGATAATTATCGTACATGCACGATAATTTGATACCAGCGTACGATGTACGATTGCGATTCATTATCGTACGCAAATGTACGATAATTTTCGAATTTCCCGAATTTCCGAAAGGAAGATTCCGAAAGTCATCAGTTTGTAATGGATTTCGATAGTTTCGTTCACTCATATATGTATAGATAAGAAATATATAAATATATATCTCGTTGAATATTACATATTTTGTCATTTTTATGTGTTTATGAATAAATTTAATAATTGACTGATCAACTTTGGAGCCATTTTATTTTTGTAAAATTTTTGAATCAGACAAATTTTCGCGCCATTTTCTACGCAATGCACCCATGTGAAAATCATAAAATTTGAAAAAGGATGTGACGGGCGGCCGAGCGCAATATAAAGTTCGTGATAATGTATATTTTATTAATAATTAACGCTTTTTTATGTTATTCGAAAATATACGATAATTTTTCGTCAGGTACGATAATTTTACGCCCCTGGTACGATCAGCGCATCATTCTAGGTTGCCAACACTGATTGTAACTGCTACCATAAGGCAGGCTGTAAGCTGCCATAATTTGCCATCACCTTTATGGTAAAAGTTTACTCTGCCGGACCACTCCCCCTCTCACATTTCTTCGCAACACACAGTAAATAAGGTTATTTAGTTAAACAACGCCTCTAGCTTGCGTGTTTTAATTTACTTATATAATTTATACACGCATTAGCATTCATTGAACTCTGTGAACTTTGTTTTTCCCCCTACTAATATGTTAAAACACGTTGGCTAGAATACTACTTGTTTGCAAGACGAATTTCTAAACTATTGTGTAGAGAATACTTTGAATTCGTACATGAACAGCCCTTAACAAGAGTTGAGCCTTCTCCACATAATATCAGTGGAGGATTATGCAGTTAACTACATGCTTGGCAGGCGTGTAGAAGAAATCTCGGTCTCTAAGCCTTAGAAGCCAATCAGCTCTTGGAGTCTAATATCACACCCATATGTCGCAGCATTTAGTACTTCTCTTCTCTGCCGGACCCCACGAAGTCTCTAACCGTACATAGGTGCCAATATTCGAAAGTTTGGGAAGATAAATGAATGAATAATAGATATTATGTTACACTGTCACGCACAGAGCACAACCGGGACATTAACGTCAAAATGATGATGACGACTTTGTCACGCAACAGTTAAACTGTACAGAATGTCGTTAGTGCCGACAAACTTTTAGCAACGCATGTGACTGCGCAGTAACGATTTCACGAAGAGTTGCGCCTGCGCAAACCTTGCTCCACAACGACAAAAATAGTCGAGAAGTAGTCCTTACATAGTTTTTCCCCTATCTGTATATCCGTGAACTCCACCTAAACAACGCAACGAATTTTGATGACATATTTTTTTTTATATTATACGGCAGACAAACAGGCAAGCGGGCCACCTGCTGGAAAGTGGTCACCGCCGCCTATGGACATCAGCAACAGTAGGGGCTACCAATGCATTGCCTGCCTCTGAACAGACCTCTAATATGTTAAACGACACCATGTCACAGTCCAAAGCACTGTGGCTGGGAGTGCATTCCACATCCGAATCGTACGAATTTCTAAACTAACACAGTTCGAAGTCAAAATATGCGCGTATAATTACACATACAGACCGAAAGACGCAAGCGATTTGTTGCGGCAGTTCTTAGAACATAACGTAGACAATACAAGCTGTAATTCGAACCAAACGTTGTCTCACAGTGCCAATAAAGTATTGTACATTGATTGAGCCGTTTGTAAGCCCTGATGTAAAAAGGTGATGTATGTTTGACTTGTGTATTTGTGTCTGACTGTGGCATGGTAGCTCCCGAACGGGTGGACCAATTTAGATGCGGTTATCATTATTTGAAAAACAGTTTTATCGAGATAGTCCGCTTTCCATATATTATTAAAATCGGTTCTGTAAATTGGGAAATCATTGTTTGAGTATAAGACTTTGTTGAGGTCCCGGCATAGGTCCGTTAATCAGGAAAGAGATCCGCGGAAGGCCCAAGAAGTGACGGATCGACATCGCCAACCCGGACGCGTGAGCCAACGGCTTACGACACGAGGACGCCAGAGTCCTCGAAGTGTAAGACAAAGAGCAGAAAAACCTGGCTAAAGCAGAAACTAATCAAAATTAATGCCCGACTTAAATGTGCCCGAATGAAAATTACAGTGTCCGTCATATTCGCTATTCCAGCCCAATAACCCTTTACAACTGTTTATATTATTAAGAATAGAGTAACATGATAGCTTTGTAGACACTTACTGGAAATATGAGGAGGCAAGACTGCAATCCAATTAGCAGCACTATCTTTCAATGCATCGTACATCCGCTTGTGGTCTTTATTAAGTTCATTGAACCTCTGTGGGACCTTATCAGGTTCATATAGGAGGAAGCAAGACATACAAGCCGACACATTCTTCACATTCTTTGCCCTCATTGATTCCAATATATTCCGTGTGCCCTCAGACATGTCATCGGTTTGGTCTAGACAGTCCCTCGTGCCCAGCAGAATGACCACACCATCCATTCCCTCCACAGCATAATTGACGCAGTCAGGCTCTAGTACGTTCCCTTCAAAAATCTCCACTTTGTCTTTCAAATTGTCAGGAACTTTTGCAGGGTCACGAACAAAGGCTCGCACCTGAAGCCCTGAAACAAAGTACATAACGTGAATTGAAGAATGGGTATGCAAGCAATGAGCACTGAGGAGATGGGAGAAAGACTTCAAGCTTACTGTTAGGTTGTAGAAATAGATAGCCTCTAAAGTGGCTGACAGACGGGCGAGTAAGTACGCGTACTTGTGGCTCGACGATCTTGCTCACTCGTGTCAACATAAGTACGCGTACTTTAAAACCGCCGAGTAAGTTCGTCGGCAATCCAACATGTTTGATTTTTGCTCGTAGCCCGCGGCTCGCGGCTTCGGCTCGCGCGCCTGTCAACACCGCGAGCCACGAGCCGATGTTTTTTTTTCTGATGTATCTCGCAGTTGTTTTGTGCATAAAATTAGTTTTAGGTTAATTAATTTTATGGTTTTCTGTTGTGAAAGTGACTGATTTTCGAAGCTATTGAATTAATTACGTCGAATAAAAATAAATTAGAGAAAATTAGAAAGCCACATTCTGCTGCCTAAAATGCGGTACAGCTGTTTTGGTGGAAATGCATAATCAATAACACTTAAAGCTTGTCTACATACATAGGTACATATCTATGTTTTAAACTTGTTGCCTCATATCAGGACCTAATGGGCATAATAATAATTTTATTATAACACTTGATAGTTGTATCTAATGTTCCAAAAACACTTTTTTACCGAAGATGTCTTTCCCGTATTGGCCTCTACAGCCATCAGAGAGCGCTCTACCATTAACAGTGACTAACCATCTGTCATTGATCTCTAAGGCCAATGATGATGATACCAAAGGTAATACTAGTTCCATACTAAACCTTTAATATGAAACAGAACCTTGTGACATACCTTGACAATGCCCATTGCCTATAATTAACTAGCTAATGATCTAGCAGAGACTAGCATTAACTGAATCACTATACTATATCAATAACAACACGGTAGCAAACTATTCTGGCAAGTCATGTCTGATATATAAAAATGAGGAGGCCACTATGAATTGCATATCTAAGTATTTCTTAATATAAATTGTAGATTCTTTACATTTCATATTGTACTACAGAACACTATTTTTACTTAAATTAAATGTTTCTTGGAGAAACAATTATCAATATATAAAATCTTCTAAGCATTAATGTCCCGGTTGTGCTCTCGAGGATGAGGACCTAGGGTCCGCCTTGATCATGATCTAGGATTTGGCGATCAGGTAATTACAGTGAAGGGACTACCACCTGACCTCCGTGACCCTGCTACCAGGGGAACCTGACCAAATTGGATCATAGTTACAAACTCAGTTGCCTGAATTTGCAGGTTTCATTACGATGTTTTCCCTCACCGTAAGAGCATCGGTTAGAATTCAACTAATGTACATAACTCAGAAAAAAGTCATTGGTACATGGCCGCAGCGGGATTTGAACCTGGTACCTGTCGCTTACGAGTCAGATACTCAACCGCCCGGCCACCTACGCTCTTCTTGGAAAAACAATGAACATAAGAAAACAGCAATGACTCAAATCCTTGTTATTAATGGAAGTTTAAATCAGTAATACAAAATAAATTCCTCCATCCAATACATATAAATTTCAATTTATTGCAAGTTCCATGTGTTACAATGTAATGTACATTATCATTCCTATATTAGACCTGTTATAATGTTGTTGTGTCATGTCAAGGCCACAGGTAGGAATGGAATTTGCAATGAACCTACTATGTCTTACTAATTTCTTATAATAAATATACTTTTTTTTTTATACTATGAAGAGACAAACAATCAGACAGCCACATGATGGTAAGCGGTAATGTGTTGTCCCTGTGATGAAATGTCTCATGTCTGTAAATAATTGCAATTGCCACCTTATCCTTAAACACTAAACAGCATTGTTGCACGGCAGCAGAAATAGATAAGGGGATGGTACTCGTCCAGAAGGACTCCTTAAGGTAGACAGTGTCCTACCATTTGATAAAATGCCTTTGCCAAACCTCTAAACACTAATTAACTTTCCACATGAAACACAGTTTCGAAATAAACATATTTATAAAAAAAAAAATACAAAACTGACTATTAATAACAGACATACTCTATTCAGTTACCCACAGCTATTAGAATTTAGAAACTTGTCAAAGTATATGTAATAAACTAAATTTATTAACAACAACACAACAATAACCATAATAAGCCGTAATAAACTTGTTCTAAAGTACCTTTTTTCACAGCATGCTCGGTGGCGCAAAGACCGGTATTGCCCGTAGCCCCAAATATTACGACTTTTTTCATTGTTACTGAAATAATTACAAAAATATTAGCAATTAGCTCCAATCTCAGACAGTTATTTCGACCGATACATTTAACATAAAGTAGTCAAGAACCAGTTCAACTGGTTACTGTGACTCAAGGATTTATTCAATCCACTTCAAAACTATTATCTATCATTGATAGGTAACACCGGAGATTTGAGTTATCTTAACAAGTTCACTCCGCTTATGTAAATAAATCATATGTTTGCATCATATGTCTGTAAGATTACAGACATTATTACATCACAGATATCATACAGACATCATTATATTAACGGCTCTATTGTATTCCTTCAGAATAAATAACAAATTTAGATAAAGTAATTTTTACCTTTTTTCGCTTCCAAATAACGAAATTTATAATACGACACCACTGTACCAACGGACGATCAAAGCAAAACTGACAGACAGTTCATTCTAGGAATATTCGTATACATCGATGCATCGAAAACATCGATGTTTATAATGCGATTCATCGAATCCATCCGATGTTTGGAAAAGCTGTCGATATTCTCGATGTATCGATGTTTTTTCATAAAACATCGAATTGATGATAACCAGTTAATTTCACAAAAACTCAAGTTAGACCACTACAATTTTGCCTAAAATCTTTTTTTCTTTTTGTTAGTTTTAAAATAGACAAGTTTATTTTTCAATAGTAGACTGACAATATAATGTCGTCGCGGCCAATGTGTACTAGGCCAGAGGGTTTACCATGAACTCTTTTAGAAGGACCTAAACAGTGCTGTCTCGTTCTATTCTAAGCAGGGCAGTTCTCTTTAGGTCCTGCTATGAGAGCTCATGGTAAGCCCCTAGTTTGCGTTTGTGGCATCTATCAAAACCTCCATGCAAATCTCTCAAAACGAGCTGGGCGAGCCGGCTCGTCCAACTTGTACTAAGGCCTTAGGCGGATCACACACGATATTTATTGTGATACGTGGATCACGATGTTTATCGAGTGTGTAGGACCCACGGATCACGGGATTTCTAGAAAATCAGAAATCTACGATCCGTATCGCGATAAATATCGTGTGTGTAGCATCCCCCTTATGCCGAAATCAGAAATGATGTTGGCAGCACTGCGCAAGAGTCAGTGACGAAGAAAAACTGTTTTGTATGTAAAATCTCATTTTTTCATGAGCTCACACATTCGATCGGACCGAGATAAATAAGTAGTTTATTTATTTTCACGTCAACAAAAGTAACAGTAAATTTTGTAATTTACTGAATGACAGAATAAATAGTGTTAGCAATTATTAGATTAGTAAATTACTTTACGTGTAACACACACATTATTTATTTACCTACCTACATATTAAGTTACATTTTAGTTAAAACTCATTCGCCAAATCGTATACCTAGATTCATTAATAAATCAATACATTAATTTATTAATTGAAAGTGTTTAGATGTATCACTTTTCAAATGACTACAGCTTTGTAATATAATGATAGAAAAAGTACTCGATGTTTTCATCCGATACATCGACAGACATCGATGTACAGTTCCGATATATCGAATCGAAAAAAACATCGATGTTTTTCCAAAGTGGACACCCTTAGTTCATTCCCTTCCTTTGCTTTGACTTGTTTGCGAAGTATTTTTTGTTTAGATTTGTTGTCTTGTTTGGCAAGTGAAGCATCGCAATGGACTACAATATCGATAATAGACGTGTTTTACCTGAAAATAAAACACATATTAAACTACTTACCTTATTAGAAGCTTATAATATGAGATAGGCACTTTCGTTTCCCGAGGCGTTCTGCTTCTCTTTCTACCGTATAGCTGTTGCTCTCTCGCACATCTCCTACCCTGAACACCAGGTGGGGGGCGCGGGAGCCGCGAGGCTCGCAGCGCGCCGATCGTTCATCATTGCGTCGAATATGCACCAGGCAGAAATAAAAATTAAGCTTCTAATAAGGTAAGTAGTTTAATATGTGTTTTATTTTCAGGTAAAACACGTCTATTAAACAACTTGACCGTTATTAGAAGCTTATAATATGAGACCTGTTTGTTATCGCCTGGTGAAAATAAAATAAGCCAATGTGATAATGTAGGTACATATTATTAGGATATTACTAGGTAGTTGTGACTCAATAAAATAATAGAGATGTGCGAAACCAGTGGGTTTAGTAAAAGGAATGATTTCAATTAAATTTTAAATATATAAGTATTTACAGGTACAGTGAGAAGTGTGTGATCACTGAAATTGATTACAACCAATATTACATAATTATATTGTAGGTAGGTACCTACTCCAGTACCTGAATTACAAAAGAAATAATTTCTACAAAAATTGATTGTAAGAGATCGCTTGTAGGGATAAGTTCACCTTTGCTCATATGTTTGCCATATGTCATTACAATTACATTGTTCATTACCATTGTACCTGAGTTATTATTTATGTTAGGTAATAACTTATTATCTAAATATTATGTAAACGTTAATAATTATTTGCAAGAAATTAACTGAATAATAAACCATTTCAGTTACCATTATAATAATTGATATTGTAGATGCCATAAGTTACCGAAATAAATCAAACTAATGCTCTTTGTCTGTTTAGAATTGGTTCAGACAAAAATTCTTACAAATTTTGTTATGATCAGTTAACTTACACTTGTTATGATCAGTTAACAGATTAAATAAATTTGTATCTGAATCACTATTGGTGTTAGACATCATTACCTCACGTCTATAGAACCTTCTAAAGGTTTCGGCTGACTAGTTTCCTCTACCTAAAATGTCATCGAGAGGAAAACTGTCGTTTTAGTTGCGTGACGCAACGGCAGAGCGTATGCTCCCGGGTGTAGCCTTAATGCCAGCTTCCTTCATAAGGAATTTCACCCAACCAGCTAATACAGTACGAGATGCAGGTGATGGGGAACCTCGTGATGTTGTAAATAAACTTGTAGTACCACAAGTTCTGCGCCTGGTATCTAAAAGTGAGATTGTATTTTTAACCCAATATACTGGATTTTGAGTATTATCTTGTAACCTCCATCCGGACTGGCGGTATTCACTGCAGTCTGTTTTTTTTTTACCCAAATTTTGGCCATAAGATTATGTTGTCAATGTTTATAGTACATGAGCACTGACTACGCAAAGCAAGGTGAGGTCATGGATTCGACGACCAGAACAGAGAATCAATAAAACAGCAGTGTGTCGTACTGTTTGAAAAACATTAGTACTATCTATGTTATAATTGTCCAGAAAGGTCGACAAAACATTAATATCCTAAACCCGTGGTTTGGTATTTTTGGGGTTTGGCAGTGCGATTGATTTTAAAATATGCTTAACACTTACATCCCCACTGAGCCTGCCGGAGCTATCTGCGTTACACAATGTAGACACTACAGACTTGTGTAGTAGAACTGTGTTATATGAAAATTTGAATTTTAAATGTAAATCAGCCAAAAACTGTGCTAATTCAGATCCTTGTGGGCATTTTGGGTTTATTGAATGTTGCTTCGCCCACGACAACCACCGCTTCCAGGCTACGTTATAAGTTCTCAACGTAGATGACCGCCAGGATTCTTTTAATAAAGATTTTTGAGCTGCGCTCCACGCAGTTATTTTACCTGACCACCCCCACATTTCCATACTTCCAGAGTCATCTGCTGGACTTTGGGTGGTGGCAGGCCGATTGTCTTGCCCACTAGGAATCGTCTCAGGTTCTTCAACGTAAATGGAGCTGTCATGGCCCGGGATTTGAGGTCAGCTCTCCAGAAGACCTTCTCCCAGCGAGGGACTACTACTAGATATATTCCTAGGGCTTGATTCAGGTGCATTAACACCCGCGGTATGAGACACGGCGGGGGAAATATCCAACTCAGAAGGAAGTTCCACGGGACGCTGAACGCATTGTGAAATATCGCTTCGAAATCGTTCTGATCCAACGGTGCGTAATTCTCTACCACGTGAGCACTCTTCGAAGCGAACAGATCTACTACCGGCGTTCCCCAATTCGCGAATATCATTTATGTGCAATTCGGCAACAGATGCCATTCCTGGGTTAGTCGATGTCGCGACAGGTGGTCTGCGTGATTATTGTATTTCCCGGGAATGAAATAGATTTTGAAACAAATTTGATATTTGTCCAAAATGCGAAGGATCCACAAGGTCAAGTTGGTTAGAATTTGTGATCGTGTTCCGCCTTCGTTTTGAAGATAGGCGACCGTGGTACGATTGTCCGACTGAATCAGAAGGGACGCCTGACTCATTTCTGGTGCTTTCAACTCTAAGACCTTTAGCACAGCCAACATTTCCTTCACGTTGCAATGAAGGGTTTGCTCTTCTGGGTGCCGATAATGGAACGTTGTTGAGCTGTGCACCCCATGCCAGATCCGACGCATCGGTGGTCAAATGGTGTCGGTGGGGGTAAATGTACCGGGCTTGACATGTAGCAATTTTGTTGCCACCACAGCAGTTCTTGTATAACTTGGCAAGGGAGGGCGTACTTTAGCCAAGTGATATGATAGGGAATTGTATTAAAAAAACTGAGCGCTGCTCGATGCATTAGCCTGCCGCGAGGCACAGCAAAACTTGGAAAATTTATCAGCCCTACTAGGCTCTGGAGTTATTTTAGAGAGACATTGCCTGACTTTAGTAACTGAGTCAATTTTACAAGAACTGCAGCAATTTTTTCGTCTGGTAGAGGCGAAACCGGTCGGTTAGCACATAATGGTTTAATGCTCTGAGGTTGAAGATTGAGCGTGACGAGCCGTCGCTCTTCGGTACCAAAAACAGAGGTAAAACAAAACTTGGGGTAATGGCGGTAACATCTAGAACGCCTTGTTGCTTCATTTCCATTATAATTTTTGACATCTCCTCTGTTACTTACGTGCGACAACGATCGTTTTTTAAATTTAGTAACCTTAGAGGTTTTTGTCGAAAGCGTATGCGATACCCTGAAATTACTTTCAAAAGAAATTTTGGGGCACCCATTTCTTCCCAATGACGGGCATAATGTGCTAGTCGTACGGCTTGAAATGTTTGTGAGTCATTGTCTCTGTCTTTTGTTGCCTCTATTCGCCGAGGGCGAGTAATGGCGTTTTCGTCCCCGCTGTGGGACATTTATTGCCCTCGAACCGCGAGTTCGAAATGTAGAACCTCTATTAGAGTAATTGCCACGATGGTTGTAGCCGCCATAGTTACCATGCGAATAGCATTGATTTCCACCCCGCGAGGGTTGGTATTGAGGGCATGATGTCGCCTCACATGTGTAGTTATAATGGGTACCACGCGATGGTACACGTTGAGCGGCAGACCCCTGCGAGGGGAGCCGGGACATATTCGCAGACTTTGCTCGCGAAGCATTGCTGCTATTCGGTTTGTTAACCGCCCAGAAAGTTCTACACACTCCGCCTGACTTTTCTAACGCCACAGAGAATTTATCAGAATGAAAAAGATGAGTGTTCGAAGGAGGGACTTTATTTAATTAAACTTTCACAAGAGAATCACGAACGTTTTTAGGAATCATATCTCTTCGCATTTCTATTACCTCGGCTCTGTGACCGCACGACATTTGCAAAAGATCCGATGATACTTTGTGAAAGTCACCTCATCTAATTTCTCGCCCAAAGCTGAAAGAGCAGCGTCAGGGGTTCTAGACCAAGTAATAACGTTACGTATGCCATTACAGAAAATATCTTTTTGTTTTAAGATACAAAAAGTCATGGCAGGATAGGATTTGTCGGAGTAGGCTAAGTGGCGAAGTGTATCGCAAGCCTTTACCCCCTCGTTTGTTTCCAACTCTGAAAATCCCGGCGTATGGTTGTATAATTTCTGGGTCTCAGCGTATCGCACTTCCGCCCATGTATCGCTATCAAACCGCTGTACGTCGTTCAATATCAAAAAAATAAAAATTGTTATGTGTACGAGGAACTGCGGGTTCCTTTAGTTTATTTATTTATTTATTTAACTGTTTATTGTACACAATAATTATATACAGAGAAATAGTATAACAGTATAGAAGACACAACAGGCTTAGCAGTTTAGTTTGAATGTTAAAGCTAATATCTACATCCGATACAGGAAACTGATCACGAGGCGAGTGTGCCGAGGCCTGCGAGGCACAACAATCGTAAAGATTACGACTTACATCAGACAATGAGTCGTAATTATTGGGAGGTAGGATTTCATTCTCGAAAATTATTAATTTGAGCAAAATTTTCTCGCAAATCGCCTACATCTTTATGCGATGTGCAATCACCTACGATGCGCCTTATTTCTATTTTTCTTAGCAGCTCGTGGCGAACCGGAATTCGAACTTGACGTGTACGAACTAGAACTAGTGCTAGTACTACTGCTACTACTAGAACTCGACCGCAAGCGCCTATGCTGCGTGCGAGATTTGCGGCCTTTCTTTTGTGTACCAGAAGAGCCCGCAATAGGCGGGTTGCTCAAATTTTCAGCCACGTTACTCATACTTCTATTTTAAGTATTGACAATATCTAATATGTATAGATAAAAACAGCTATGAAAAATAAATTAAAGAAGGTAGAAATAAAATATTATTAATAAAATAATTTATGACGAACGGTAATACCGTTAGAAAAATAATAAACGTGCTTCTACTTACGTGGTATATTCGTTTTACACCGAAACCACCGACCAGTATTTTGTGACGTGACCACCGTGCTGTCCGCACTTCCTGAAGCACGTCTTGCCCCGTCGGGAAACAAAAAGCCAATGATGAACGATCGGCGCGCTGCGAGCCTCGCGGCTCCCGCGCCCCCCGCCTGGTGTTCAGGGTAGGAGATGTGCGAGAGAGCAACAGCTATACGGTAGAAAGAGAAGCAGAACGCCTCGGGAAACGAAAGTGCCTATCTCATATTATAAGCTTCTAATAACGGTCAAGTTGTTTAATAGGCTATTTTTATTTACTTATATCTATTTTATATTTCTTTCTATTAAAAAATGTATTACAATATACAATAACATACAAAAATATATACAAACTTCACATATTTATGACGCAGGTCTTCAGTCACAGCTTCAGCCCTCAGCGTACAGGGTATGCAGTACACTGAGGTCTGAGATTGTGCCCTTCCACATAGTAATTATTTTTATTAGTTGTAAGTTATAGAATTAGTACCTATTTGTTGTTTCTATTACTATTATAATTTAGATTAAGTTCTATGCACCTATATCACTGTGGAACAAATTAATTTGAATTTGAATTTATTAATATCGAAATCTTTGCAATGGGAGATTTTCAAACAGCTTCTTTAAAAAGTACAATGTGTAGTTCGGCTGTGCCGTGGCTAGATAGCGTTGCTTAGAAAGAATTCTCAGGTATTTAATTTGGTAATCGAAGTTACTCGGCAAGGTGTTTCGTGAAAATATACTTAGTTCTAGGACCTACCTTTTCTGAGAAGAAAGCGCAAAATGTGTACATTTTAATATATCTAACGGTCTCATTTTGATTTATCTATTACAATTATTAGAACTATTTCTCTTTTTAATAGGCTCTCGGAAAATCCATTCTTTCTATTTCCTAAGTTCCTGTGTGTGTTCCAAACGAGCTGTTTTCAACAAAAAGTATATATCGTATCATGGGCGTTTTCACTCATGGGTCCTCGGGCTAGGGTATTGTGGAAATAATGAAAGGAGTCCGGATTCAACGTCCGGATTCAACGTTGTATATTGTTGTAAACAAATATTAGGTAGATACACAGTGTAATCGCGCGCGTGCCTCTTTAATACTGGCGGCGCCCGGAGCCGGCGTCCTACCGTCCCGCAGCGATGCCCAAGCGACGCGTATTCCTCGCAAAAGCACTTGACATATTCGATTCCCATTGGTTTGGATTTAAATACGCGTTACTATAGGCTAGCAGCGTGCACCGATTAGTTTACAACGGTAAATGGCGCAAAAGCGCATCAAACTAAAAACTACGATAATTACAATGAACTCTTCAGTAGGTAATAAAGTTACAGTTTGGCTTATTAAATTCTAATCTACGACATACAATAGAAACACTACCTACTTTTCAAGAACAGCTTCTCAAAAATTCACATAGATGACCCGCTCTAAGATTTTAAACATTATTATACCTAATCTTTTGGCTATTGTTGTAGTTATATGGCAAATCAAATTTGTGAAGAAATTAAATTGCGATAAATAAAACACTAATTTATTAATTAATATTTGCTAAAATGCTACAATGATGACCTAAAGTGTTAAATGAACAAAATAAATTCATAGCAGAAACTATTTCGAAGTATGAGGCTAGAATAAATAAATAATGTAAGAGGGGAATGCAGGGCGACGCAGTAAGAAACAGCCAGATGTTGAACGGTGTATATTGTACAAAGAATCGGGGTCCGGGAATCCGTCCGCCCGACAGAGTTTACATAAACCACTGGGTACTAAATACTAGATAGGAGGTGATCTAGCTAAGAGTGGCGGGAATCCGACTGCTCTTAGTAGCAAGAACACTAGGGTGGTCGATCGAATCCCAAACCTCGAACGTAGCCGCGAACTAAATATGGAAACGCGGGCGCCCATTCGATAGCGCGATGTAGA
Organism: Blastobasis adustella; assembly: GCA_907269095.1. Classification (NCBI taxonomy): domain Eukaryota; kingdom Metazoa; phylum Arthropoda; class Insecta; order Lepidoptera; family Blastobasidae; genus Blastobasis; species Blastobasis adustella. The sequence continues at coordinate 1,232,954 of OU026136.1, read as the reverse complement.
ATTGGGTCAGCGCCATCTAGTGACCGTCGGCGGTACTGTGCGTCCTACGTTGTTTGGGTGCGTGGTGTTACAATAATATATTTATTTAAATTTCATAGACAATGAGATACAAAACCGGACATACAGTTACACAGCATTACCTTCCGGTCAACCATAAATCAATTCGCCTTATATAGCGGCGAATTCGCGCTTGGCGTTCTTTGAATTCACTTCAAAGCAGTTGCTTCAGTTATATTAAGCACAAGCCCGATGCTACATGGAGTACCTACTACTGCCACCTCTGGGATGGATCAGCCAAATAGCAACTCGCTGTTTTGGATTCTGTGGAAAAACGTGCTAAGAAGATAATATGTGACCCACGATAAATTAAAGCCAAGCTGCAGAGACGCCATTGGGGTACGCGATCCCGGCAAACGCTTTATCCTTATGTTGTGTATGTGTTCAACCTTTATAATGCGTACTGCTAAGGAATAGAACACGTTGCTTGCGAATGTGTTCTCTGATCCTTATAATCAGGATGCTTTCGGCCGCATCGTCACTTACCACCAAGTGAGATGGCGGTCAAATGCCTGGCTAGCCTAACTAAAAAAAACGCCTTGAACGCGCACTACACATTCAATTTAATCGAATACCGGGAAGTAGCTCAAATATTGTTCACGTCATAATAGAGTAGGGTACTTGGAACCTTGGCACTCTATGATAGTGTTCGACCTAGTAATCTGGCTGGATCAAAAGCATTATTACAAACTTTTGCGGCTAAACCTGCCATCGACGTATTAACCGAGTAATTAATTGATATTTATACGTACCAACATATCGTATCGCGAAATCATATTTTTGAATAAATAAATGTTTGAAATAAATGTACGATCAAACCTGTATTCCTATTTTATAATAATTTTATCGATACTATTTTGTTGACATCTCTACAACTTTGGCACAAAACAGTGAACTGTGCGTTTAGTTAACTTTAGTTTAGTTATTGATTGACCTTTGAGTTTGAGTAGTGATCATTGATTTATTTATTAAATTAATGTTTAAATATTATGTATTCATCTCAATATTACTTGTTTTGTGTGTTTAAAATGTTTAAATAATTATTTTATGTCAGACCTTCTCCAAGTGATTTGTATCTAACTAAACGCATTTAAATATAACCTAAAACTTTTTGAGTCAAAGTCATGTGTTGAGTGGATTGTGATGTTGTGGTAATATTATTTACAAATAAATTAATAAAAACTATGGCAGAGACAGAAGAATACTTTCCCCGTGGAGGGAAAAAGACTACAAAAGTACAGTTTCAAAAGAAAACCAATGTAAGTAATTTAGAATTTGTAATTTTTTTTTTAAATATTCTTGAGTTAACCATATAAAGTATATTTTGTTGTAGTTTTTAGGCGCTGTTGAGAAAGGGGAGAAGAAGAAAAAGAGGCCTAACAAAAAATCAGAAGCTGATGATGGATATCTATCAGATGAGGCAGCAAAAGAAGTGGATATCTCATATAAAAATTGTGCTGTTGGACTATGTTACCAGGTAACTGAGAGTTTTTTTGCTTTGAGAACATAAAAAGTTAAAAAGAATATTGTAAACATTTTCTCAGAAGGTACTTAAATGTTGAACTCACATATACCACTATAATATACTGTAATAACATTGCATCATTAGATGCAAGCACATAACTACATAAAAAAAAAATAATGGTATTATTTTGTATGATTATTATTTCACTTGTCAATTTACATTTTTCCAGACTGTGAAGCCTGGTGTGCTGGTACTGGCGCGTGTAAAGTATGCATCGGAGACTAAAGTTGTAGTTTCTCTACCGGGCAAGATGATTGGCACAGTCATGGCATGTCATATCAGTGAACAGTTTAATAAGCTGCTTGAGGCATATGTGAATGATAAGGTATGTATTTAGCTAAGGTAGTTATTTTAATCCCCTTGGTATGATACTGATTACCCCTGACAAAGTAGTATTCTGATGATATTTAAATCAGGAAATGTCTGGCTAGTCAATTTTTAACACTTTCATTGCGGCCGACTCAACAATGGGTTTTCTAACTCAAAATTGGTGCTACATGTTTGCCCATGGCTCATCTGGCCGGTCTATTTAGTATGTGCACTATGATACTTAGCACTGCTGTAGCCTCTGGTATTTGATTTAGCAGGGTATTTAAAGTTTGAAAAGCAATAAATATTATTTATTTACTTAAGTACCATTCACTGGTGACTCTTAAATTTTCCGATTCCGATAGTTCCTTCCAACCCTATTTGTACTGCTTATTTATTTACTTAACAAAAATAATGTACACTTTACAGATAGATAAAGTTATGGAGCTACCAAACATGTTTCGAGTTGGTCAGTACATCGCAGTGAAAGTTCTGGAAGCCGATGGTGACAAGCTGTTGTTGTCAGCGATACCCCAACATGTAAATGGAGCTATAACACATACGGATTTCAATCAAGGTAGTATTTGTACACCACTGTAAAATAATCTCAATATTTTTTTCATATCCAATTTACATGTTCACCTTAAAGAGTGTATACACTCATGTTTGTATCGGAGGCCAAGATCGACTTCGGGTGGATTGAGTCAGCGAAGTGGTTGTTTACTTTGTGGAATTGTTCTAATAAAAAACAGTAGGTTTGGGTGTAACATCGTGAAACCTGGATGAGTTTGTTAATTCGAAGAGATATTTCATTTGTGAAAGTATACCGAACGGGAAAGTAGACCCAATGCCCTGGAGGGATATAATTTCCGACTCAATAAATCAATTATAAATTTTTGAACTGACCCTTTGTTTTCCTGTGTACAGTAAAACAAAGGGTCAGTTATACTACAATACAGTTGAAATAATTGATTGCTATTCCATCAGGCTGCCTGCTGCAGGCGGCGGTCGCCTCTGTCGAAGACCATGGCTATGTAATGGACATTGGCGTGCGGGGAACACGTGCGTTCATGCGAACGAAGAGTGCGAATCCGGAGATCAAGCTTGGTGAGATATTAATTCTGCTTCTTTATCTTGAACTTAGAATTTTGTTCCTTAAGGTTCACTTTTGAATACCGCAATAGTGACGCGCGGCTTGTTGTTTCTTGATACTGAATATGTTGTATTTATATAGATTAAATGGCCTTAACACTATAACAAATATTAACTAACCTAACTGACAACGTCGGAAAACTCCTGCCGCTTTATTTAACCAATTTTAATGAAACCATATCGATTATCGCATGGTAATCGGTTCGTCCATTCGGGTTTGATAAAGAAAATAGGAGTTTTTAAATTATTTCTTACACGATAGAATTTACCATTAATTTAAAGAGTCTCTGTGATGTCCCCGGTTACTAGAAGAACTAGCACCAGTCTAGTGGCAGAACTATCTTCCGCTAGGGACTGGTCGAACAGATTCGAAAGCCAATTGGAACATCGTGACAGTATTTAAAATTAATATTAGTCTCTGGCTTCATCTGTACTTCCCCGTTCCAGAGGAAGGCATGGTGACCTGGTGCATGGTGAAGTCCGTGACTCCATCCACCGAGAGCAGCGTTGTGAAGCTGTGCGCGGCGCTGGAGGCGTTGCAGGAGGCCTTGCGGCGGAAACGGCCGCGGGGGACCACTGTCGTACTGCCGGGGACGCTCGTCGACTTCACCGTTGATAAGGTCTGTATTCGGTATAATAAAAAAAAACTTGACGTCAATACTCCGGTTGTGCTCTCGCGCGGAGGGCCCGGGGTCCGTCTTGACCAGGATTTACCACATCAGGTGATTACAGCAGAGCGACTGCCATCTCACCTCCGTTACCTGCACATTCAAGCGACTGAATATGTAACCATGTCACCACAATCCAATCTGTATGGTTCCCTTGTTTATGCTCTTAATACATTTGGCTAAATTCAGAATTAAAAAGCATGACAGCAAATCAAAATGGAATGTATTGTCCACATAATAAGGTCTATTAAGATACAAAATCACGCCTTTTGAAAAGCGGAACAACGCGTAACATAATTTAAGTGATACAAAAAATTTACCTTATCCAATGAGCATTCTATATTTTTTTTTCGACATTTATGTCCATTAATAATCCTCTCCCATTTTGACCCCGTAGCCGCTGGACAACGGCATCGAAGGCACCGTGTTCGGGGAGACGGCGTACGTGCAGCGCTACCACGCCGTCGCCAAGGGGAAGAAACCTGCCATCGGGCAAAGGGTAAGTAACCACTGACAATAAAGCCTGACCTATATGAAGTGCCGGCATACTACAATTATTAGTTATTAGTGCTACTATATTACGGATTTTTTAAGAACTTATTTTATATTTATTTTATTTGCCAACAGATTTACACTTTTTGTTACATTGAAATATTACATGAAATATCTTTAACATTTAAATGTAAATCCAAAAAAACGCAAACCTATGTTTACAATAGAATCAAACACTCTAAATTTAAAAAAATTGAAATCGTTTCCCACTTAAATTTAACAACTAATGATATTCTTAGTGTAAACGGCAAGAAGACATACATAGGATAATTCCTTACACTGGCAACATCATGTTACAACAATAATAGCTCCCTCTTGACTTTCATATTTCCGTCAGCCTAGTGCTTGACCAATGCAGTTCAACTGGCTCTCAAGGTTATCTACATCAAAATCAATTTGCCGAATCTCTTCGTGCATAACTTCATGGTAAGGTAGGGTAGGGTAGTGGAAGGGTACGACACCAAGCGAACGAAGTCACGCCCAGCCAACTAGTTTACAATACAATTTGGTACTTTAAATTTTAATCATTGTTAAACCTAAGTCAAAACCTTTTATATCTAAGTCATAAACTGTATTCATTCATTCATTCTTTTCTCGTGTCCCGCACCAGATCCGCGCCCGCGTCCTCTACACGCTTCCCACTAGAAACACTCCATTCCTCACCACGATGCCGATCTTCGAGACCACCTACCCTGACCTGGAGACAGAGCAGACCCTGAAGACTGGAGCGGTCATAGAAGACGCTCAAGTTATGAAGATTACGGGGCGGTCGATACATTTTCGATTGGCGAAGAAGTGTGTGGGCACCTTGAGCATGAAGAGGCTGCAGGTGGATGAGGACCTGGCTGATGAGCAGATCGTTGCCAAGTCGTATCCGATAGGTAAGTTTGTTTTATGGTTGGTGTTATTGCCATAATGGTACAGGCGGTAAATAACCGCGGTTATAAAAAAAACAAGCACATGGGCAATTTTCATACAATCAAGACAATTTTATGGTCCCCAATTGTTTCGATTGTTTGAATTCTCAATGTGTGTTCTCAATTCAAAATCAATTAAATGTTTCATACATGGGCCTGTTGTTTTTGCAAAGGAGTGAACTCAAAAACTACTAAACGGATTTTCATGTAGTTTTCTCCAATAGATAGAGTGATTGATGGTGAAGGTTTGTGTGTGTAATTTGTTAAGGTTACTATCCGTGCGAAGCCGGGGCTGGTCGCTAGTGTTTGATAAAGTAAAATGACACTGGTATGAAACATTCAGTAGGGGACGTCTCCTGTCGCTCATTTCGTTATCTAGTCTAGTAGCAATGTCTGTAGTTTTCGAGTTACACGTTTCCCCCCCCTGTAATTACTTGTCCTCCTTGTCACACCACCCCACACCACATCTAACCATCTCTTTCCTCCCACAGGCAGCACGCACAAAGTCCGCGTGCTAACGTACAACCTATCCGACTACATGTACTCTATCACGGACCAGCCAGCCGTGGTGAACGAGAAGTACTTCTCACTAGAAGACCTGAAGGTTGGAGACCTGGTGCCGGCCACGGTCAAGTCTGTGGGCGACAATAATGTGATGGTGACCGTTGGGAGGGTGACCGGTATGTTTTGATGCCTTTTGAACTGTGGTAGATGATTACTTAGTTTTATTTCATCTGTCAATTCTCATTAACCAAATAAATTAAATTAAATAAATAATCGTGGACAAATTCACACAGCGCCATCTAGCCCCAAACTAAGCAAAGCTTGTGCTATGGGTACTAGATTACTGATATATTACTTAAATACTTTTTTAAATACATACTTATTATACATAGAACACCCAGACCCGTAACAGAAATTCAAATTCATTATTTCAATTTCTGCCCGGCCGGGAATCGAACCCGGGACCTCTTGCGTGGCAGACCGGCATGTTGACCACTGAGCCACTCAGGTCGTCAAAATTTTATTAACTGTGTTATTTACATTTATAGGGACTCGCACGCGACGGACCTTTGCGATTTATCTGAAACAAACAAATTGCATAGGGTTTGTTTTAGAAAAACAAATCGCAAGTGTACGTTGTGTGTGAGGCCCATTAACTGTGTTGTTGACTCTCACTAAAATGCTTAATGATGCTTAATTTTTGCGATTCCAAAATCCACAAGATGGCGTAAGTCTGAAAATAAAACCCTGTCATTGGCTGGAACATATTCGTAATTTTGCAGCAATTGTTTCTGTCCAATAGCACCACAGTATTTTGACAGCAGACCTTACGACTCACTAGCGCCATCTGATATTGTGAATACCCTCATTAAGACGCCGCGCCCGATTTCGATTGTTTCCGCGTGACGCCCTAAGCCAGATTCAGTTTTATGTCTGCTGCCGTAAAGTCGAATATCGTGTATACATATTCTGTATTACCTATACCAAAATACCTATATCTATATCTGAATTAATTAAAAGAAATGTAAACATTTTTGTAAAGTTCCTAAATACATTTCGATTTAAAGTAAATTCCGGAGATAATAACAATTTGGTTATCCCACACTTTTAAGAGTATTTTTAGAACTTAAACATTAAAACTGGTATCGTACTGCGTAGGAGCTGTGCACCTCGCGCATCTGTCGGACACCGGCATCTACGTGGACCCCAAGAAGGCGTCCACCCCTAAAATACAGAAGAAATTCAAGGTAAGCTTGTTGTGAAGTCAGTACATACATGGGGAAACTGGTGATACAGTTTCGGGAGCTGATTGGTATCCCGTGACGATATATCCTATTGTTCGTCTTGTATTGAATTTATTACGTACTATCCTGGATCGTCCATAGGCTACGGTGACTGCTAACCATCAGGCGGGCCGACCTTGTTTGCCACCTTTGTGATATAAATCATGAAGGAATCTTATCACTGCAGGTTGGCCAGAAGCTGACAGCGCGTGTGCTACTCCTGGATGCAGACAAGCAGTCACTGCAACTGACCCTGAAGCCCACACTCCTGACTCCAGACCTGGTCGTCCTTAGCGATTACAGTCAGGTGGAAATTGGGAAGGCGTACACAGGTGTAATCAAGGTGAGTTGCAAAAGGAATTGAACTAATTGTTTAGTTGTTAAGCCCGCCTTTGCTTTGTAAAATTATATTTTTCTAATCTCTGTATTTATTTATTATGCAATAAAGAATTTACATACATAGGCCTGTATGATACTAGATAAAGTGTTACCAGCCAATGTCCAACCAGTCAAACATTTCTTTTATTCCAGCATATCCGCGACTACGTCCTAGTATCATTCTTCAACAACGTCGTGGCCTACATCAGTCCCCACAACGTGACCCAAGATAGTACTGAAAACATCAACACCGTATTCCATATCGGCCAAATCGTCTCCTGCACCATACTATGGGTTGACAAGGAAAATAACAAAATGAGTGGAAGTCTCACGACTCCGCCTTTCTGGCCACAGGCGAAGCCACCGAACAAAAGGAAGCTAAAGGAAGACGGTAAGAGTAAAGACGCCAAAGATGGAGAGAGCAAACTGAAGAAGAAGAAGTTGTCAGTGTCGGAGGACGATGACGATGAGAAAAGTAAGAAAAGAAAGAATAAAAAGAAAATAGAAGAAGATGACGTCGAAATTAAAGATAAGAAAAGGAAAAAAGATAAAAAGCAAGAGGTGTCAGAGGAGAGTGATGCTATTGAGGCGGATATGTACGAAGACCCAGAAACAGTGCTCACAGAACAAGATTTGTATCTGACAGACTTGTCTGATTGCACTACTACTAAGCAATGCAAAAAGCGTGTAGTCTCACTGTTAAAAGCAATACAAGCTAGAACGAAACGATTAGAAAGGATAGTTAACAAAATAGACGCCATGGAAGAGAGAGGACTAAACAAACACAATCAGATATATCACAGAGCAATGCAGAGTGAAAAGATAGTGCTAGAAGAAAGAATGAAGAAACTGTTCGAAGTGCTGAAGGAAGCTCAGGAGAAATTGAAAGAATTGGGAGGTGAGAAAAATGAGGATTACAAACTGAAACAGGCTGAGAAGAAAAAGAAGAAAAAGGAAACTTCAGAATCTAGTAATAAAAAAGATGATGAAGCAGAACAGGCAGAAAATATAGTCAATAGTGAAGTAATGGAAGATAGCAAAGTAGATAGAAAGAAAAAAGATAAAATTGAAAAAGCAGATAAAAAGATTAAAGATAAGAGTAACAATGTAGACAAAAAGGTAAAAAAGAGCAAAGAATTTAAAGTGGTAGAAAGTATGGAACCGGCACTTGAGGTGCCTAGTGCTAAAGATTTCTGGTCAGTTGGTGCTGAGGCCTTGGCGAAGAAGGTGGAGGAAGAGGAAGCCAGCAGTAGCGAGGATGAGGTAAGTGATATTATTAAAGAATATAGGATTGATTAACTTAATGAAATATAAAAAGTAATATTTGAAACGTAACGGTCCCACGTCCTTGATATGTAAATAATGTGACATGTGATAAATAGCTTTATTCCTGATATGAACACGCAGATGTTAAACGCCGAAGTTTGTTTTCTGTTCGTACTTGTATACTTCCAAGTATTTCATCTAAAGAAACACAGGTCATCATCATCAAGTTACAATCCACACGTTGACTAAATGCCAAATTAACAACTCTCTATGAACTGTCAAATCAAAACAAATATATTGAAAGGTGATACTGTGTATACTATTAAAATAAAGATATATTGATTGATTAAATAACTTCCATTTGAAATTTGTGATCTTCCATTTGAAAGACAATGAATGATCATTTTATTTAATTATAGGATGAATTTAATTGAAACTGATCTTCTTTATTAGAACTAGGTTTCATAATTTGTATTAAATCTAGTCAGCTCCCGAATTGTCTGAGATTACTATAGTGGATTTTGTCTCCTTCGCTAGTTTTTTAAAAGTTGAAGTTTACAACTTTACTTCTACCCCCACCAGGAACAAGAGCTCCCCAGAAAGAAGCGAAAGAAGCTCTCCGTGAGCGAGAAGCTGGCCAAGCTGCGGGAGGAGGAGGAGAGGGTGCGGGCGGCCGAGGCGGCGGCGGCGGCGGCGGCCGCGGCGGGCGGGCCCAGCTCCATCGACCAGTTCGAACGCGCGCTGCTGGCCGCGCCGGACGACAGCCGGCTGTGGATAGCGTACATGGCGTTCCATTTGCAGGTATGTCGCTAGTGTGAGAGTGCTAGTGCAGTATAATCTGGACGCCTTCAAGGCTGGAGTGAATAGGCTGTTTCTAGATGGGCATGCTCTTCGGTTTTTGCAACACTTCGTTGTATTAGTGTCAGTTTTGTCTATCTAATTAGAAGGCAAACTTTGCAGTCTAAATATATCTCAAAAGGTAAATAAATACTGTCACGGGGCCCAAACTGTTTAACCAGTCACCGGGTCCCCAGCGGAAGACTTTGGTCTACCTCGCTCCGCCAACGAATATAAATCTAAATCTCGATATGAATCTAACGTTCATCACCATCATCATCATATGAGCCGAAAGACACCCACTGCTGGGCATAGGCCTCCCCCAGATATCTCCACAAAGACCGGTGCCTTGCCTTCCGCATCAGCTGGTACCTTTGATCTTTACCAGGTCGACGGTCCATCTTGTAGGAGGCCTACCCACGCTGCGTCTTCCTTACTACTCCTACTACCTTGATCGGGCTATATGACCTGCCCACTATCAATCACATACTAATTTGCCGAATATTTCTTCCCTGCCAGTCCACAGAAATCGAGAAGGCCCGCGCGGTGTGCCGCAAGGCGCTGGCCACGATCTCGTTCCGCGCGGAGGCCGAGCGGCTCAACGTGTGGCTCGCCGTGCTCAACACCGAGCACCGGTTCGGGACCAAGGTGAGGGGGTATACCCGGAATTCAATGGAACACACTCGTAGGCGACGGTTCCTTGATCAATGTAATCTGAATCTGGACGCCTTCAAGGCTAGAGGGAATTGGCTGTTTCTAGACAAGGGGCATCCATTAATTACGTGAGCTCAAAATGGAGTAGGAGGAGTACAGCAAAATTCTACCAAATTTCATTTTTTATGGGAGATGTCGCTAATGAATAAAGTCCGTTGTCAAATACTGCCATGCTATTGGACAGAAACAAATGCTGTAAAGTGGCGGATCTATTCTGACCAATGACAGGGCTTTATTTTGACATCAGACCTCACCGCTCAGTAGCGCCATCTGGAATCACAAAACCCTTCCGCAAAATTGTATCCCAATTTGACACAATTTACCTTACACCTACCTACCTTACACTTACACCATCTAATATATATCAACAGGAATCCCAACAGAAGACGCTAGAGGACGCCCTCCAAATGAACGACACATACCAAGTGCATTCGAAGCTCCTAGAAATCCTGCACGACACCGGCAAAACCCAGGAGTTGGCTTCCCTAGTGGACCTGATGCTGAGGAAGTACAAGAGGGACCCGAAGATGTATATTCAGTGCGGCGCGGCGTGCTTCAACGCCGGGTTGGTGGACAAGGCGCGGCAGGTGATGCAGAAGGCAATCGCTGTTTTGGAGAAGAAGGAGCGTGAGTATTACAAGTTACAAGCTTTTATTTTTGTATGTCCTGGAATCTTGCAAGCCTAATTTTACCCCTTTTCGGCGTTGAATTAAGCTGTTTGGTATACCGATGTATCTTGGACCACAATGCTTTGGTGGAACGCGACAAGATAACCTCTTCGTGTTTGGGCTCTTTGTAATGGTCATGCGTACCATATCACACGATCAAAGTTTGTTATGACAAAAAAAAATTTAATGTCATTTGGTAGACAAAATATCGAGCGGGCCACCTGATAGAAAGTGGTTACGGCTGCCTATGGACTTCATAAGTATGCCCACTTCAGAAATCCATAGACGTGTCGCTCTGGCAGCAAATATACAAAGGTGGCAATATTCAGCGAATTATCGTTGGTAAAAATCGCGAGCCAGTCACAGATTAATATTCGGACGGAACTGGAAGATAATATCAAACGGCTTGGCTATAATTCTATTGATTAGTTGTCAGTAAACGCAGTTTTACCGTAAAATTTGACATAAAGGCCTACTCACATCTGAAGTCACAATATATATTTTGTTTCTTTGCTATTGTAAAATTTTGTTGCCTTGGTCACCTAATGTTCTAGCTTTTTGTATGACATCGAGTCATTTGTATAGAGTTGTGACAGAGTGACTGCGTACATTCTATATAGGCCGAGGCTCCATCTATGGTCTATGTCCAATATCTTTAAGTTTTACCTAAGACCATTCGACATTTCGTGACCTATTTGCTGTGACAGTGTATTGCAAACGTCCACAGGCTACGATGACTGTTTACCATCACGAACGCCGTAAGCTTGTTTGCCACCTTATCATTATCATCTTGGCGTTATGTCCCGGTTGCGTCCCCGCGCAGCACGCGAGGGCCCAGGGTCCTTGTTTGCCACCTTAGTGGTTAAAATAATACCCAATCCATCCCCCAGACGTGTCCGTGCTGGTCCAATTCGCGCTGCTGGAGCGCAGCCACGGCGGGCGCGAGCGAGCCGAGGCGCTCTTCGAACAGATCGTCGCGACCTACCCGCAGAGGGTGGACGTGGTGGCCGTCTATGTGGACATGCTGGCGAAGGGCGGCGACTACGAACAGTTACGGTTGGTACACCACCTACACTTATACACTTATTACATTTGACAAAATTCAGTAGCTTAAAGTAAAAGCAAAATGCGTGAGATCAAATCGAAGTTAAATGTATTGTACATATAATAAAGTCCATTTTTGTATCACGTATATTATGTTACGCGTTGCTCAGCGTTACAAAAACCGTTGTACAAAAATGGACCTCATTGTAATAGGCGCATTAATTGGCAACGGTCGTGCAACGGGCGGTTTTGAGGTCTCCTTTTTGGGCGAGCGATGTCCGTCGTTCGACGATGGTCGTACAACCGTTGCGAAGATTAAGACAGCGCCATATTGATCTAAGATCAGGGTATAAATTAACAAAAGTTATTTTTTTAATGTTACCCGATATTTCCTTTTATACCAAGTTTTATCGAAGTGTCGTTGATTTTTATTGAAAAAAAAATTGATTTAAGTCTCGTGGAGTGTTGGCCAACACGTAGAGCGTCATTTAGGTTACGTTTAGGGAAAGGACTTACAAGCTTATCTCCCTTTCTCTACAGGCAAGTCATGGAGCGGATGACGTCACAGAAGCTTCCGGCGCGCAAGATGAAGATTTTGTACCGGAAGTGGATCGAAGTGGAAGAAAAGCTTGGAGACGAAGATCGCGTCGAAACGGTGCGCCGGCGCGCCATGGAGTACATCGACAAAGCGACGTTTTAGAAATAAATGCGATAATGAGATCTGATTTTTAATTTTATTGCCTACGTTGCGGGCTGCGGTTGTTGAGAATGAATATTGCCGGTATTAAAGGCCCTAATTTTTAAACCGCTCGCGTGCGCTACCTATCTCTTTGCGACGAGTGTGAAAAAAATAGATACCTAATTCGTATACGGATCCAATACGGGCCAGGGGAGCCAATTAAGCGATAGATTAATATCACTGAATTGGATTTGGAAGACAACGGCTAACGGTAGATCCTGGGAGAGACGATACGATGATTATGATATAAAATTAAACTAGGTATATAAGAAAATGATCAGTTTCATAATGCACTGTGATCATACTAAGCTACTCACAAGAGCAGTACAGTAGTGTGTTTATCAAATGGGACGAAAAGTGAAAGGGATTAGGAGCATGTGCGATTCATAGAATGTTCTTCTAAATAATGAAAATTAATAAAAAAGATTAAGTAACAATTTTTTATTTTATTAAACAACAACAAATATTTACAAAAGTAAAAGTTAATCGTACAATATAAATAATACTTGGAAGGTGTTAACTTTACAACATTTAATATTTGTTAGGATTTATTATAAAACTTTGACCATGTAGGTTTTCGAGGTCTTTATTGTAACGTTATTGTTTTTGGGCATCGGTGGGGGTGGAGGCGGCGGCGGCGGGGGCGCCCCAAACGCTAACTTTGGACTTATAATTGGTCCAGTTTCCTGTTTTATATGGCCATCTTGAGATTTATAACTATTAGCACAATGTCCGTATATAGAAACAGGTGCGCAAACTTCATATCCTAACTTAGCGTAAAACACCTCCTGACCTTTAGTCGAGAGATGTATCGTTTTTAAGTTTAACGTATTCTTACAGTAATCCTCCACTCTGCTCATTAAGTACGTGCCTAATTTTTGTCCACGCAACCCTTTGCGTATTACTACTGTTTCAAGGAAACAACTCTCGGGCGTTGACGGTAGGGGCGTTAACTTGCAATGGCCAATAAGTGCCTTTTTATCATTAATTAACACTAAATTGGTTGGTAATTGATCACCAGAATGTAGTAGGGACATCATTCGCGCTGTTGCACTTCGTGGCCATTCTTCGTTTATCATAGTGCAACAATCCGCCAAATATTGTGGATGTTCATGTAGAAGCAATACTTGTAAATTTTGCATTTTGTTCACCTAAAACAATACATTACATTTTACAAGAATATTACTCTGGCCAAGGCACGTACCTGGTACTGTGATACCAGTGATTAGTTCGTGATTATTAGTCCGTGACGTAGAAAGTATTATTAATCCGTGTCAAATGTCAAACGTCAAAATGACAATACGATTGTGGTTGTTGTGATTTTAAATTAGTATTTTGTTTTGAAAAATGCATGAAAAATAAGTTTAAAACAAGTGTAACCTTACCAAATAACTAGGAGCTATCCATTTACACACTTTTATTTCTCCGAACCTCTTGGTTAGTATATTTTTTTAGCGTTTCATGGCACAATATTCGCGTGCGGCTAGCGATGAGCGAACAAGCAACTGAACTAACCTATTTTTATTATCTGTCACGCTCGATATAGTTTGAAATTGAAAACGAACGACCGCTTGTCCGTGCGTCCATTCACATCTGTGTTACGTTTAATTATTTGCGTAACTAGCGGTATGTAGACCGCGGTTAGATAATGTAAAATTCTTCACATTTCGTTGCTATTGTAAACATCTCACTGTTTATTTACAACCTATCTTCGATCGGAGTTTAGGTTAGAACTCTTACCACTGAGGCTTGATGTTTCCATATTTCTTAGAAAATAAAATATGCCACCGTCAGCAGCCGTCTGTCTGGAACTCCATCTGAGCTATAAAATAGTTTGGGCTTTAGGAAACGGTGCAATAGCAGACATAATTTGCATACTAACTTTCATCTAAATTGGTTTAGAGCTATTTATTACATAGAACTTCCATTTGTATTTATAATCATTATTTCATGAGTGATGTCGCAATATTATTTGCGTTTATTCAAAAATGTTTATTTTTCTCTTGATGATAATTATCCATATTAATTATTTAGGTGATGATGGAAGATGACGATATACCAACATTATCTGCAGAGACATTTGCAGCTCTACAAGAGTTCTATGTGGAACAACAAAAGAGACAGGACATATTAAATAAACTAGAAGCAGACGATAAACTTACAGAAAATATAATATTTGACGAAAATTGGGTAAGGACTTACTTTATGGATTAAAATAAGTTAATGTCATTTATCAAGAAGTCACTTCAAAGCTATTGGTCAATTGTTTCAGCAATTAAGTCAGTTCTGGTATGACGAGACAACTGTTCAATCTCTGGTGAAGATAATAGAAGGCTGCACCAGGGTTGGTGGGCGGGTTGCACTGATATCTTGTCCAACATTGTTTGTACCAGTCAAAAGGCAGCTTGCAGACAATACTACAGGTATATTTTTATTTACTTTTCAATATATAATTTTGCGATTGTCTTATATGTATCTTTAATTTATAACACCAATATTTTTTTTTCTCATTCCAGTAACTCTACTAGAATTTGATAGAAGATTCGAAGTACATGGCCCCGACTTTGTCTTCTACGACTACAACTTCCCGGACAAGTTGCCACCAGACATGCACCAGTCCTACGATTTGGTGGTGGCTGATCCTCCTTTTTTGTCAGAGGAATGCCTAATGAAAACCTCGCAGACTATAAAACTCCTGGCTAAGGACAAAATACTTCTATGCACAGGATCAGTTATGAGAGAAAATGTCGAGAAGTTACTGAGTCTGAATATATGCCAATTCCAACCGAGACATAGAAACAACCTGGCGAACGAATTCTCCTGTTATGCCAATTTTGATCTTGACGAGATGCTGAGGTGATAGTTGTAGATTTTAGGTTAAACTTTTAACTGCTGCCACTTATAAAAACTAGACAGTAGTGTCTTATAATTTTGACCATGGAGTTCAAGGCTAAAAAGATTTAGAAGCTCAATCTAACTTGGTATTATGAAATGAAGTTGTATATTTTAAACTGTGATTTGCTATATAAAAGTAAGTGCAATACGATTATTTTGTTCTAAGAAGAAAATAAAACCACATGTTAATGTGAAACAATTCAGCATTTTATTTATTGTTCTCATTTAACAAAAGTAGTTTTTTGTATACACTATGCTGGTTATGTATTATGGTTTGATACATTATATTTGGATTTCTTACTTTTCTGAATGATGAATACTGAACAAAGGATAAATATAATAAAATGGTAAATATTTCAACAATTTATTAATTGTGTTCAAAGAAGACTAAAAAATATACAATATCTAACCAGCATTTTATGTATGGAAATGTAACTTCACTAGCAGAACAGAACAAAGTAAATAATGTTATTATTTAAAAATACTTATTAGAAAGACTTGTCTTTCTTTCAATTACAAATAATCATAATAAATATTTTTATTTTTACAAGTAATTGAATTATATGCAGGTAATTGAATAATTTGTGTTTATTTACTACCTATATACTCACATGAAAATTGTAGTTTGAACAAATTGTATATATTTTTATATAAATCATAAAGACTCACAGAATTAATAGAATTAAAAAATAAAGGAAATAATCTTTACAGTTCATAAATTTGTACTAAAATAATTCATATTATTATCATGTCTTTTCAAAATATTAGTAATACCATTTATACCCAGTGTTGTAATTGGAAAATAAAAATACATATTTAATTTTACAACAATCAGAATAAAAAGAGAGCCTATTCTTTCGATTAAAATTCTCTTAATTTTAAGGGCTCATTAGATATCATGCTATCCTTTTAAAAGTTAAAGATATGAAAGTGACAGCATGATCTTTGGGGGCCCTTAAAGTTAAAAAACATTGGCATAGTTTACACTGTTTTTATAACTTCTATAATTAACTCCAAATAAAACATGGGATGAGGAGTACAATTATATTAAATGTAAATACTTATTTTCCAATTGCAACATTGATTGTTTACATTTTAACAATAACAGTCGTGCCATCTTACTCTGACATATTTATTGAGAATCTTCATCTACATTCTTCTAACATCCAGGTGTATTCAAAAATCTACCTATCTATATTTTCCATTTTTAGTTTAATTTATTTACTTTATACTATCTACAAGGCCATTCTACTGGGGAGGCAATTTATGAAGCCTGATATTGTTTTCTACGTTTTTCAGTTTATGAAAAAAATTAATACTCATTTCATAACCGAATCGATGTCCCATTTAAAACAAAACTTCATAAATACATATTTGAAATGAAGAAAATCCACAAAAATCTGTTAAGTGATAAATCAGTATCCATACTTAGGGATGGGCTCTTCCGATGATCTAGTACGCATGCGTTATGGCTTTCAGATCACAAAGCTCACAGAAGCAGTACCGTCGTAAGAGCCAATTGTAAACTATTAACACTTATTAGTATCTATTCAATAGCAGTGTAAATATTGTTATAATTATGTAGTGCATTTAACAAAATGATTATGAATCACAATAAACTTCAAGGCTACAAAACTGATGTACAGTCAGCTGCAAAGAGAACTGACCATACATTTCATTTCATTAATTCTGCAGCTGACTGTACGAGTTTGCTTGAATAAATAAATGTTACATTTTAATTACAACAATGATAGATTACTGATAGTAGTTTAAAATTAGTATCAAAAATGAACATAAAATGATAGCACCCAGTAACAAACGCAATATCTATAATAGCGTACGAATTTTGATATTGACGACTACAAAACATCAAATTAGCAAAACGACATTTGTATGTCTCCATAACGGCACCTGGGGCCCCAGTTTCGTACCATTCGCATCCACACTCGTACACACTCGAGTACTCGCGTGCTCTACCTATCTCTTTCACACTCGTGGTAAGTTGCAAGAGATAGAAAAGGCAGGCATTAGAAGGCGAGCGCTGGTGTGGATGCGAGCGGTTCAACAATAGGGCCCCTGGGACTTATTCTACTAATCGAAACTACCATGCCGTCTTTTTTTTCACTATATCGTGAGAAAGAGACGACATGTGACTCGGCAGCAGTTGCGTTTACATTTAGTTGAATATGATAAGTAGAATAAGGCCCCTGGCGCAATAAATCCAAGAAAATAGCAACCAAAACTACATTCAAGGCCGTCGTATTTATTCGTATGACATAGTTGTAACAAGCTTCACATTGCAAAGCTCACAACCGATAGCAAATATAGGGTTAGCTAGAAAAGCCTTCCCGGCTAACAAATTAGACAAACTGCAAAATAGAGAATAGCGGGCCGTCGTCCATACTTTATAGTACTGATATAGAAAACTAATTTGACTCAAGCTTTTGTGGACTATAAAGGGTAAAGTTGTCTTGCTTGGTAGATAGCACAAAATAGTACATATGGTACTAGTAGTATTTATACTTTAGTATTACACAGGCCTTGTCATTTATTATATGTACCTAACTCTACAAAATATACACATCATAGAGGATGTTTTAATAGGTCACATTTCTATTTAAAATGAAATAGAAGTGTTTACCTCTTCAAAACATCCTTTTGTATAATATCATACTATATATCCATAAATTGAGTAGAAAAATACTATTACATTATATTTTATCATAAATTTTATAATATAAAAAAAACAATGTCATATTATTAATGATAATCGCACATCTAAATATGGATCGAAGAATTTAAATTCATTTATTATATATCCATTTTAATAACTTTCAATATCTTTGGATAAATATAGGGTTGATATATTGCGGTTCATTTATGGTCTTATTAATACAAATATTACATATTAACTTAATCCTATATTACTTTAAATTCATTTAAAACTAATAAACGTAACGAGAAGTAACTGTCAACTAATTTATTAAAAATAAAATTATTAATACTACTTGACTCTGGCACTGTATTGTGACCTGCTTGTGGTAAAATGAGTAAGTATAGTAGGTACGATTTTTAAAATCCTCTTATTATGAATATAAATTGTATAAATAGGCCTAAAAAGTTATTTCTAATGGGTGTTTAGTTTATTACAACGAGTTACTTTATAGTATTATTCATTTAGCTATCTTTGAATACATTATTTCTATATTAACTTTAGTTCAGTTTATTTCGAAATTTATAAAACTACCACTTAAAAAATTCTTGACATTATAAAATGGGGTATGATCCAGCAATCACAATAAAGTGTCAGAGCAGGAGTTCTATCTATCACATTAGAGAACAATATTTATTTATACAACTATCCGCTTCCCTCATTAAAAAAAAATAGCTAAATTATTTAATGTTTTGTTTTTGACATCCATAAAATATGTAATCCAAACTTTTTTCACTTTAGCAAATATTTTCATGAGTAAGGGAGCTAATCTAATAAGATGGGTGTGCAGTTTGACGACCATAGACAAGGTCCCGGTAACTCGTCCGTGTCTGTATTTTTCAAAGAAATTTGACATAGAGACATAGAATGAGCCTACTCACAGATGAAGTCACAATCTATATTTTGTTTACTTTTTTATTGGTGCATATAACGTGTTCAAAAGGGATGGTTATAAGTTGTCAAATACCCATCCATAACCACTGCTATTGTCAAATTTGGTGGCCTTGGTCAACATGTTCTAGCTTTTTGTATGACATTGTTGTGACAAGTTTGTGACAGAGTGACAGTGTACTTTGTCTATAGGTCGAGGGTCCATCTACGCTCTATGTCAAATATCTTTGGTATGTTTCAATCTACTACATGTACAGGTACAGACCTAGAAGGATCTTTTGGCACGTGACCGATATCAGAACTAACGCCTCCATCTTGTCAAGCCACAATTGACAGACAGCTGGAGTTGATGTTTGACAACCACGCCCTCATCCGAGTGCCAAAAGATCCTTGTCGGTCTGCAAGTCATCTCTTTCGTTCAATTTCAACCTCTGGGCGGTCAAAACAGTACAAAAACGGATCTACTTATGCCTAATATATAAACTACTCCATCTACTCCTTGCTTGGTCCCTGGAAAGCAAAGAGATTGTCTACCTAGCAGCTCGCAGCGTGCAAAATTTACTCTCAGACTGGGTGCTCAATATGTAGTCCCGAATATAAGCACTTATGATGGTAATATATCGACTTCTATACAATTCCATATTATCCATAAAAACCTAAAGAAAAATATAGTTTTTAAAATAAATACATACATATAGGCAAGCTGGCAAACCAACAACCGACTGGGATATTAAGTGCCATTTGTCTACAACAAAGACAACAAACCACAAATAAGTGCTTATATTCGAAAATCAAAAGCGAGAATGTCCTATAAACATACCTAAGGGAAGACCTTACGAACAAGTGATTGCACAAAATATACAAACATTTTAAATTATAATAATTATAATTATAAAAGTAATAAAAAGAATTACTTAAATAGTAAAACATACAACTTTCATTCTTTTAATGTCAACCAAACAAATATTAATAAAAAAAAAAAATTATAATTTCTCTCAACTTGCTGAAGTATCCTCTAGGATATGGTATTAAACAAATTACCAAACGCGTTCGAAATCTATTCAAAACTATTCATTCAGCTAATTATTTTTCATACGTCAACTTTAGCTTAGAAACAAAGCCATGAACAGATTTCCAGCATATTAGCGGTAAAACAACGGTAAAACGACACAAGGACAGACTCTTAGCATCGACTCCTAAGATTAAATAAACAAGGCACCCTTGGTTTGCGCTCGCGCCTCCTACCGCTACAGATCAGGGTCTTTTGAATCAGGCCATTCGGTATTAGACCGTAGTTGCTGGTAATATAGATTACAATACCTTACTCTTACCTTACATGCCATTTTAGCATTCAATGACACTAAATACAATGGTTTAGAAGGTGACAAAACACTGTCTACATATTCGAATAGATTTCTATTTGAAAATACCTGTTTAAAGACCCGTATCCTGACCTCAACCACTGAGTAACTAGCTTATGGTATCAATGTGGCTAGACTCAGTGGTTTTTGTCGTTAGCTACCGCCATCACCGTTCAACGACGGTTACTACTCGCACTATCACACTGGTTTCAATGATATTTTCAGCACCCTATGTGTATCGATTCGCTACTTAGATAGTCGTAATACATTCCGTAGAGTCTACGGTGTAAAGTACAATAATTTCCAGTGGGTTTAGGTTTCTACTATGTATTTCAAATGACTATTGAGTAGACTGGAAACATAAATTGATTTTTCGAAATCGATTAACCAACTACATTATTTTTCGCGAACGATTCACATACGGAAACCAACGAAAGCTGTCCCCGGACGGTCCCTGTGTGATCAGTTGCACGCAACTCTGCTCCAGACTGCAATTACAACCTCCGCCAGTCTAGATTAGCAGATACACGGTCAACATTACTAGGTCCCACAGGGCGTGTGAGCGAACCCACAGCTATCGCAGAATCACTTCCGTGCCATCACTGTCCCCAGCAGCTGTAACCCTGTTACCTGTTACCGTCTCCGGTCCCGATGCAGCAGCAGCAGGTACAGCAGCAGGGCCAGCAGCGCGGCGCAGTGCGCGGCGAGCAGCGCGGCGGCCAGCAGGAGGTGCGCCAGCGCCCGCGCCGAGGCGGCCAGGGCGCGCGCCGCGAGCCGCGCCCGGTATCATCCCGTGCCGCACTTGCCACTCTCGAATACTCCCTGGGGGATGGTGGGCAGGTTAGATGGAGGTTTTGTGGGATAAGACTTGTGGTATAGATCGTGTGGTGAATGAAGTTAGCAAGCGCGTATTAAAATAAAATCTGAATATTAGGAGTCCTAGTTTAGTAGGTAACATGTAGCAGCGCCTCGCGGGTGAGCGGGCGGCAGTGTAGCACGCAGCGTGCGTTCGAGCCGACGATAATACCCTCCTCTACCCAGGGTCCTATCGACCTCTCGGTCATACGGACCGCGTCAGACCTAATCACGGGGGAACCGCAAGCTTCCTTGCCGGGGGCTCGTTGGGCGTCCGCACTTCTTGACACCCACAAATCCCGAGCGACTGACCATCCCCCCCGGCGCTCACCTTCCGGAAGAAGGGCGAGAACTGCAGCAGCGCCTCGCGGGAGAGCGGGCGGCGGTGCAGCACGCAGCGCGGGTCGGCGGCGCAGGCAGCCAGCAGCCGCCGCAGGAACTGCTCCAGCTGCCCGCGCCGCGCGCGCGCCACGCGCTCCGACTGCCACAGCTGCCGCGCGGGGAACGGGATCGGGGACACCTGACAAGGAGAGTAGTACGGTTAACATGTGCTGTAGAGTTAAACAGTGTAGATACAGCTTATGCTAATCTTGCGGAGCCCTTTCCGCCAGCAGGGCACCAGAGACGGGAAGGCGTTCCACCCTTAGGCTATGTGTCCACTGAAGTGGAAAGGAGCGAAGCTGTGCCAATATTAACTAATGGAATTAACCCGCCTCCAGCTAGGATCGTATCGACCTCTCGATCATACGAACCGCGTCAGATCTAATCTCAAGTGATGGTGATACGCACGCTTACTTGCCAGTGGCTCCTGTTTAATGCCCTAGCACTCTCCCTTATTGGGCTGACACCACATGCACAAAATTCTGCCCCGTCGGCCAGATACCATTCTTCGTCTCTCTCCTTCTTCCGATGCTCATACTCTTCCTCTTCCTCTTCCTCCACTCTCCTCGCACGGTACCAAGCGCACGCAAATTCCCGCAGCCTCGCGAAGTTCGCCGACTGGGGCCGCTTCCATCCGCTCTAACCCGGCAAGCATGATGCTGCGCTCCCACTCGCACATCTCGCAGTCCCACAGAATGTGGTCCCTTTAACTCCCCGCATGAGATAACTCCGCTGAGTCGCTCAAGCCGAGCGCCCACAATCGCATCCTAAACGCGCCGTGACCCGTCAACATCTGGGAAACAACATAGTCGGGGTCCACCCACGTGGCCCCCAATCTACTGCCGAGCACTTCTCCTCGGCATCGCTCCTGCCAGGCGTCGAGCGCCTCATCGTAGGCGACTTTCTTCAGTGCGGTTACTTCCGTATGACCGAGAGGTCGATAGGACCCTGGGTGGAGGTGGGTTAAGTGCGGTTACTTCCCTCCCCGCCAATCCGTCACGACTCGCTTTCACTTTTACCGTCCTCCCCACCTCCAGGTCCGCGGGCAGTACGCCAGCAAGCACCGCTAGAGCGGCGGTACTTGTGGTACGGTACGCCTTCGTTAGAAGGATCAGTGACGGGCGCTGAGTTCTGACGTTCTTAGACGACTCTACACCACGTAAAACTCGACTCTTACGCACCATACTGAGGCAGCGCACGTCACCGTAGCGACGTACGTACCAAAGGACAGAATTCTAAGCGCCCTATACCTAATACCCCACGATGAAGTTGAGACCCTTGCCACCTTCCCGAAGCATCTTGCCGCCCTATCTTTCATACCCTGCGCGTGGGCCGCGAACGAGTACGTGTCGTCCAACGTCACCCCCAAGACCTTGACGGTGGCAACACTTCTGATTGATTCCTCTCCTAGGCGCAGCACAGGAGGACGTTTAAATTTCCCTTTATTTTTTATTATTATTTGCTCAATACGTAATAACATATTTTAATACCTCGAGTCTAAGCATGTGACTAAGAACTGTATAAGCCAAATGGTATTTGAACATAGCAGCCCAAATAGGCCAGGGCCTGTGATCTTAAGGGTGTGGTGGTAAGGGTGATCGTTGCGCCCTTCGCCGGAGCGAAGGCCTTGTTCCTGAGGCCCCAGTCTGTTACTAGACGCAGGGCCTCAGCCCCATGCTGCTAGATTTCCGCTCTGGAGTTCGCCTCAATCAGCAGAAAGATTTCCAAGCGCACAGACCCCCCGCCCACATTCCCACGCGCCTACCACAAAAATATGAAGCGAACATGCGATACATGTTCGGTGGGCAGCCACCCTGTTTTAGCTTGAGCAGCACCACGAGCCACCATGCATTGTCGAAAGCCCCGGAGATGTCCAGCATGATGGACGCACTTGCAACAAGACGCCCGTGCTGTCTCTAGTATGGCGTTAAGCGCCGTTACGGTAGATCGTCCCCTAACAAACCCATGCTGGCCGTCAGATATGCGAAATTAGAGACCCTGCGTACAATCGCACATCACCCTTTCGAGCACCTTCCCGAGGACTTCCCGAAGTCTATAGGCTTTGGGGTCAGTCAAAGCCTTCCCGTTCCCCTTCGGAAAAACCACCAACCTACCTACTCTCCAGATACTCGGAAAGGCTCCTTCTCGCACGCACTTCGCCATGAACTCGGTGATCTCAGCGGTGATACTCTCCAAGCCGCCTTGACAATGCGCGCAGTGATCCCATTTACCCCTGGGGCCTTATTTGGTAGTTCCTTCACTGTGCGGCCTATCGTTTATCCGTTCAGCGGTTCAGAGTCCCGGCCAGATGGTAGGCAAGATGCTGCTACCCTAATCTCCCTGTGATATTCAGTCCGTTTATGACGTTAGCGGGCGGGTGCACTCGTCCGAAAACAGCCCAAGGATCGCCGTTCCCACTGTACAGGCTCTTGGTAGTTCTGCACAGTGTTGTAGATGATATCTTGATATGATGAATAAAACTTGTAAGTATGGGTTGTAAATCCATTTTATTTGAGTCCTTAACACGTGAGTACACTGTCTGATGGATGAAGTGGTGAACTGGCTAGCGTACTGACATAAATGCGTGTCGCATAAATGCTGACACGGAACGATGTGCGGTAATGAGACCGTACACCCACTGTTCGCCAATTGCCGGAAGTGGTCAGATTCAGCTTCGATCATGACCCTTCGGTACTTGGCGCGCTCAATATGGAAGCGAGCCTTGCACTTTGCCTCCAGTGTCCCGCCTTCACGCCTACTCTCTTGCCACGCTCTCCTAGCCCGATTATGCTGCCTCCACAGTGCGTCCAGCTTCCCGGTCCACCATTCATAACCGGTTTGCGGTCGATTACGCTTAACCCCTAACTAATGGAATTGTATAAAATCTCCGTTACGCTTCAGTGATTGGTCAATATTGACACAGCGTCGCTCCGCTTCGCTCCTCCCGCTCCGAATAGTCTTAAGCGAGAAATCCCCGATCGGGCCTGTCTACGGGCGGCCCGGCGGGCTTGAGTTTGTCGCCCGTCGATTCACACACGGAACGGGCAAATCAGTTATTCACGCAAAAGCTGTAGCGTAGTCACAGCAATGCACACACAAGCAATGGCACAAAGACGACAAATCGTAATATAGTAATCCTAACAGATAAATTGTACTCTAATGTCTAAGCCCGCCGGGCAAAATCCGATCACATGGACTCGCGGCGGGCTCGGGCCGGCGGGCAAGCCCATGCGTACAGCCAAGAATTACTAAAACCAAAGTAATTTTCTCTTTGTATAATGTAATAGAAAGCCGGCAACAGCTGCGGACTTAACCAAGACAGAGCAGTCCTTACCTTGTCTCCGTACCGCAGTCGCGCGTCGCGAAGCCAACCAAATTAATTAATTTCAACGGCAGATTCGAGGTTACTTACCTTGTCCGGGTACTGGCGGCGCATGGCCAGGTAGAGGTCCCGGAAGCGGCGGTAGCGGCGCAGCAGCAGCGCGGGCTGCGCGGCGGGCAGCGCCAGCCGCACCTCGTACTCGTGGTGCGTGCCCGCGCCCGCGCCGCGGGTCACCCAGCCGGGGATCGACACTATCGCGTCTGGGGGGGAGATATGTCATGTCACTCGTCAATGGATAATTACACCCACACTCTTAAGTTATAGGGGACCTTAAACACTTTAAGTGAAGCTTGGAAACCCGTCAAGACTCGGTCTCACGCTGCGATTTGTTTCAGCTATTTATAACTGCTATAAATCGCCGCTACCGTATGACCGTGTCGACTACACGTAGTTTGTAGCAGCTACAAATCTCATTCGAATGGTGCCCGCTAGTCAAAATGTCGTGTGTAGTGATTCGTTTACAAATAAGACAAACAATTCGGTTAGCCTATGCTGATCTAGCACAACAAATGCTAGACAAGCTTAAGACTTGTAAGAAAAGAAAATGGATTGAATGAAAATGAATCTACTTAAGGAATTGGCTGCTGAAAAACATTGTCCGAATAACTGAAGCAAATTTTAATGAATTACTTCAATTAATCAGTCCAGATTATCATATTATACTGTTATGAGAGACGCCTCTCCATGTAAAACTAAAGTGCGGAAAGTAGCAGCTACAAATCGCTGCGTGTGACCGAGGCTTTAAGAGGCGTTGATGAAATCGGGCGTAAGCCTTTTACGACTTGTAACTTTTTCGTCACCCTAATACCTATTTATCTGTATAAACACACATATCTGTATCTACTTATAAAAGGTAAGATATAACATAATAAACATCGTTTCAAAAATTGTGATATGGCCGTAAGTAAGTGATCGTGTATTCCGTTGTGTATAAATTACGAAAACCGTCACAAGGAATATGTAAGTTTAAATAATTCACTCTGTAAATCAACCGCATAGATATTCGGAAAATATCCGCAAATGGATTAAATTTAGTTCAGGTAAATAAGAGTAAAATCAAATATTAAAATCCGCACAATGGAACGAATGAAACATAAAATCCGTGTAAATAAGATGAATAAGGTGTAATTCACGCAAATCGAATAGGTTAAACAATTGATAGAATTCGCACAAATGAAATCAAACAAAGTATCAAATTTAACATGCAACGTAGCTTTGGAAGCTCTCAAAACGGCAACAGATTCTTCTTTCTTCTGTGGCCACCCTAACCCTATGGTTGCGAAAAACTAACGTTATCCTCACCTAGATAATATGGAATAGAGAAATTTAAGTCTCGGAAAGCCTACCTTATCGATTAGGAAACTTGAGACTCTCATCCAACCTAGCATCTCAGTCCTCAGCACATGGCTGGACCACATCCTGCCCACATACTCCAGCGAAACCTTGACATATATCGGCAAAATAACCTAAATTTTAACCCTCTCAAACCATCACACATATTCCGTTCGTCTCGTCAAGCAAAATTTATGCTTCTGTCTATAGACTCACGAGTTATGGAGAATTTTATTTACCTCGTGCGCAAGTTGTGTGGCTAGTGTGAGGGACGCTAACCACTCAGACCACGTGTCGATCCAAACTCGAGATTCATGTCCGTAGGAAAATGCCATTAAAGTTTTAAAAGCACAAAAGTTCTTAAACGGAACATGGGTCTAAATCGTACCAGAATTCGGTGGCAAACCGTACGTAAGCTTAGTTAGAGCACCCTAGTCATTGAATACCAATTCGTGCACCATTCTCTTAGAGGGTATTCAATGTCACATCCTAACTTCTATCTCAGGTTAGTTGCTACGGATGAGTCGAGTAATAGTTAGTGATCCGGCTCGAATGACCAATGTACTTGTTTTATTAGACCTCATTTCAGAATACATAAAAATTGCAATATTAAGATAATAGACGAGATCTATGCGGAAAATGGTGTGTCAATAAGAGCTGTTGTTGTACAGGTCCTGGAAGGACTGAACGGATCGTACAACAGTCGAGCAGACATAAGCCTACACAAAGAATAACGAAATCCGTCGTTTTGTCAGACCGACTTGACACAGCGTCATTCGTTTGTCTACAAATCTAAACTCTAAATCAATCCCTTAAGCACCAGCCACACTCAGTCACAGCTTAATTACGGGCACGAGGCATTTCATCTTAGTCCTCATAATGACAACGCGCATGCGAATCTGTATTTTTGTTGCCTGCAACCCAAATGCATGAATCGTAAATGTTATTGGCGACAGTTACCACTTACCATGAGAGCTGTCTGTTTGTCACAGAGTAGAATAAAAAATAGACATAGACAGTAATTTATTCGGGTCCCAATTACATCCTTAACCTAAGGTGAGTACAGTAAATTATAATTATTGAAAATCACTGCGTGTAATAAAAAACTACTCACCAAAATTAACAGGCCCAGCCATCTCCACAGTGGGCTCAGGCAACGCGAGCTCGAGTCTCGAGCGCTCGGGCCTGCGCTCGAGCCCCGAGCTGTCGGAGGACGAGCGCCGCAGCGGGTCGCTCCACTCGCACTCGCGGCTGTCGGCGGGCAACTCGTCGTTCGATGTCGACACGTTGTCGGACGCCTCGAACTCTTGCTCTTTTAGGCTGTGGGAGGAGGGGAGGGGAGGAAGGCGTTAGTATCTATACATAGAGTCGCTTTTCGCCATCTGTTCCTATGTATATATGTACGCTTAGATCTTTTAAACTACGCAACGGATTTTAACTAACAATGATAGAATGATTGAAGAGGAAGGCTTATAAGGAAGAAAAAATGGGTAGGTAGGAGTAAAGAGGTGTTTGTAGGGATAGGACGCCACACGAACGAAGTCGTGACTGATCCACTAGTTTCACAATAGACAACTGAGCTCAGCGAGTTAAAGGCACGAGACTAAAAAAATTGCTCCCGTATGAAAAATCTTTTTCACTTTGCATTTTGAAAAATTTAATTTTATTACACATACCACGAAAATGGTGCATACGCAACAGACAACCAATAGCGGACAAGATATTTTGGCGACATTAAAAAATAAGACATCTATAACAGTGGTACGATCGGCCAAACAAGTCGTCTATCAGTTTTAACAAAAATTCCCGTGTCACCAAAATATTGCTAAGGGTGAGTCCAAAATGTTATAGCAAGGGAAAATGAACCTTCTTGTTTTATGACGTACCACATTTTGTGGTAGACCACATTTTTGGTGCCTGTACACACATAAACCTGGTACTACTGCCGTACGAGCCGGTATACGCCGGTATACACCTTTTATGATAGAAATTATACCTCGGAAATATTGATAAAGATGATAGTTTATTCATTGATATAATTATGTTAAAATTATAGGTGAATGACAATGAGTGCGCGTCCGTCATGGTTCGGTACGATACGTGTACTAAGTTGGCAATTACGTAATTTAGGTCAATCGCTGTGGCACGCCATGAAATGCACTGAGTTGACAAAATATAGGAAACTTTAGTTCTATTTAAATATCTTTTTTAATTCACAAAACTTGTTAAAGACTGTTTTGTTACTAAATAAAGAAAAAATATATAATATAATGTCTGCACCGTACAACAGCTATATATAATTATTTTATCAGTACAGCCCCACACTCACCGACTCAGCAGTGGGTCGTCGAAGTGCCCGTTCCCGGTGTCGTCCGTGCTCTCCGTCGTGATCTGCATGTCGCTCTCCGACAGCGTCAGTGACGGCGTCTCCTGGACAAGTTATAAGCAGTTTTCTTATGAAATACATTTATTGAAACTCTTACTAATAATATAAATGCGAAAAAATGGAAGGATGTTAGGGTGTTTGTTACTCCTTCACGCGAAAACTCCTAAATGGGTGTTGATGAAATTTGGCAGCAGTATAGCTCATAATAGCATATGGGCTATAATTTATCGCAAAATTCAATGTGGTTCCCGCTGGAAAGGGTCTGGTACATTATAACCGAATTTTAAGCGAACGAAGTCAAAGCAAAAGCTAGTCTTACAAGATACAATCATCCAAATTGTACACATAGTAGAATAAGGGTATTAGCGGTTTCAAAATCCACCAGATGGCGTTACTGGGAACTACGGTCCGTTGTTAAACACTGCCGTGGTATTGATCAGAAACCACTGCTGTAAAATTGTGGATCGATTCTGGCCAATGACAGGACTTCATTAAGACTACGGTAAGGCTACCATGTATTGTGTACAGTGATGGCAATACCTGTATGGGGGTCACCACCATGGTGCGCCGGTTGTTCTGGTTGTCGAAGAACGAGTACTGCAACGCCATTTCCAGACGGACGTACTTCTTTTGGAGCTCTTGGAGGACCTGGTGGGAGATAATTGTTTATTAGAAGCTTAGACATGAAACTCTACGAAATCGATAGCTTATTCAATACTGTTCGAAATTATTTAATTATTAATATACTATGCTACATTAAAGAGCGTCGGTGGCCGAGCGGTTACAGTATCCGACTCGTAAGCCAGAAGTCCCGGGTTCGAATCTGGCTCCGGCCATGTACCAATGACTGTTTTCTGAGTTATGTACATTAGTTGAATACTAACCGATGCTCTTACGGTGAGGGAAAACATCGTGATGAAACCTGCACATTTAGGCGACTGGATGTGTAACCATGATCCAATCTGGTCAAGTTCCCCTGGTAGCAGGGTCATGGAGGTCAGATGGCAGTCGCTCCACTGTGATTACCTGACCCGCCAAATCCTGGATCATGGTCAAGGCGGACCCCGGGCCCTCGTTCTCGAGAGCACAACCGGGACAGTAACGCCAAGATGACTACTATACTATGCTACATTAAAAGAGTAGACGAAAAAGGAGGGCATCACAATGTGTGCAAACTTGTGGTGGTGCGTATGGTGGCGTGGTGTGTAGTTATGTGTGGTGTTGTGGTGTGGTGTGTTGTTGTATGTTGGTATGTGGTAGTGTGTTGGTGTGTGGTAATGTGTGTAGTGGAGTGGTGTGGTGTGGTGTCGGGTGATCTGTGGTGGCGTGGCGTGTCGCCTCACCGCGATCTGCCGGTTGAGGTCGTCCTTGGAGCAGTCGTTCTCGAGCGAGCTGATGACGAGCATCTTCTGCGCGGCGATCCTGGCGCACAGCCGCTGCATCGCCCGCAGCGCCTCCGCTTCCGTCACTTGGCGCCGCTTGCCGTCGCCTGACACGAGGGACAGCTCAATTAGTGGACGATGTACAAAGCTCATTTTGATAAAAAACCCAAATCGATGTACAGGATAGTCGTTTGGTACACGGGTACCTTAGGTTAAAACAATCATTTTGAGCGCTAGTTCCTAAAATATTCCCATAGGGAGAGGGGTAATAACGTCAACAATTTTTTGTATAGTGTCGGCCCTTGTGTTGCTAATGTCTGTAGGCAGTGGTGACCACTTTCCATCAGGTGACCCCGCTTGCCTGTTTGCCTACTGTATGACATAAAAAATCTGTCCTTGTAGAAAGAAATTTCCACATCCTTAATATAATGCATTTCCGAAGTCTTCACTGATTATGTAACTAGATTTAAAATAAATTGCGAAAAGAACCATATATCCTTACCTGATATCCTTCTCCTATATTTGGCCCTCTGGTGCCTCTCTTCCGGGGACCTCTCCATGGAACTCGACGACTGACCCTCCACTATCCGCGGCTGTGGGATAAACACATTTCAGGTAGAAAATTGTTCCACTAATGGTAGATTACTCGTGTTTGTTCAACCAACAGAAAAACAAAGGTAAATAAATATTTTGTCTTTAGAATCCCAACGGTAAATTTATAAAGAAATTAAAATCACACGTAACATTATAGACTGTGAAGGCGCCGTAGGTTATCTTACCTATGTATGTTTGACCACAAATTGTTGGTCTGCCTGTGCGCAACCTGGTACTTCTTTCTTTTTATTGACTATGATATGGCTGAAAAGTAAAACTGCCAAAAGGATGTGAAGCATTCCGGTCTTTTTTACTTATAGAACCCACACAAGAGAATATGTTAGTATTATCGCTACGAACAGTCGAAATTTGGGGCACTATAATATATTTTTTTGTGCCAGTTTGTGCACGGGCGGACCAACGGTTTGTGGTTCTCCTGAACCTCTCCTATCAATACAAAGCGGAATTTTCCTATACTCGATAACGTAGGATAACCAACGACGCCCTCAGTCTATTGGAACCTACTTTATCAATCGCTAGATAGGGTTAATTATTGGTATCCTCCCGACTTTAGCTATGAGCACCGACCAGTCGACTCACCTTATGATAATCCTCTGTACTGGACATATCGTCGCTGTCATCTGGCACTGGCCCGAGTCGGAACAGCGGCGCCGGCGGCCCGTCCCCGTCCGCACCGACCCCGTCCGCGTCCCCGTCCGTGACCCCGTCCGGGGACCCCGCCGACCCCGCGGCCGTGTGGTAGGACCCGTCCGTGTTTAGAGTCGTTGGCGAGTCTAGGGGGTCCAGGCTGAGGCTTAAACTGGAAGAGGTGAGGTGAGTGTTATTTATTCAGTGATTCTTTTTTTGTAGGTAGAATAGAATGGGCCTGACCTCAGAGTGAGCGACACAAATGGTATTGCTTCAAGTGACTCCATGGCTAAGCCTAATAAGATCCCATACCTTTGGACTCCCATGACATAGGACTGCTCAAGCAAGAGACACCTATATTAGAGGTCTCTTTAAAGATGGATAACGCATTGAGATACTCCGTGCGACAAATGGCATTGCTGATAACCAAAGGCGACAGTGACCACGCACCATCTCGTGGCCCGCTGGCCTGTTTTTTAGCTGTATAAAAGATGGTGTAGTTCGTTTTTGGCCGCCGAGTCATACACTCATACAACACATATACAAGTATTACATAGATTCAAGCTTGTGCGAGTGAGTGAACGATGATAAAACTAAACTTTTTCAACGTTTAGATTGGAGCCATAACCTAGGACCACGAATCAAACATGACAGACAGCCGTGTCAGTAAGTATAATTACCATGGACCTTGAATGGACATGTTCCATGTCAAAATAGCAACATTTCAATTCGTTCTGAATGAATGGAAACGATCGAGTTGTACGATAGCAAAATAGCAAATCCCTACCTCAGCTTATTAGTCCGGTAGTCGCTCCCCTCGTCAGCTGATAGTGGTTGGGAACAGTCCTCCCGCGGCGCGCGCAGCACCAGCTCAGACTTGCTGCGCTTCACGCCTTCGGGACGAGGTGTTGCTGCGGCCGGGTCGCCTGGGGGTGATGGGTGAGGTTATAGAGGTTATAGTTTCTGAGAATTTTTATCATTGTAGTTATAAAAGGTAGCTTACCCTGCCTTTACGATTATTAACAGCATTCGACCGAAGCCTCAGCTTCGGCCGGGTTTCGGGCCGGTCTATTTTAGTATTTTTCACAAATAAATTGCAGCAAATAAGTGTAAGTGGAAAAATGGGAGAGAAACATTTGCCATGCAGTGGGACAACGGAGGCTCATAAAAAAATTGCAAGGTAATTTTTTATATCGTTTGCGGGGTGCCGTCGCAAACAATCGATCGATCGGATAGCCCTTCCTCTAGGTCCTACGTGTGTACGTCTGCGTGTGTATCTGTGTGTGTGTATGTGTGAGCTACCTTCGCCCCCGCCGACGTCTGCCGCGATGGCCACGGCGAGTCCCTGCGCCTGCGCGTCCGCCAGCGCGAGTTCCCGGCGGAACCGCGCGGCGTGGGCGCGGTGCGTGCGCGCGCGGGCTGCGCGGTCTGATACCTCCTCTTCTAGGTCTTGGAGCTCCTTTTTCTGTTGGGGTTTCGGTTTAGCGGTGATATAGGCTAATGGTAGGGTAAGTAGACAGACATTCTTGTACCGATTTTATAAAGCGATTAGGTTATACTACATACTTTTTAATGGACATAAACCTAAAAATAATGTCACAGTAAAACAAGAACTGAGTTATGCGGATCTTTAATTTTATTGTAATTACAAGTGATCAAGCCGACTAAAGTCTCTATTATTGTGTAATATTGTGTGACATACAATATTCCAGTGCAAAAACAAAAAAAAAAGCTACTGCAAGTACGCTTAGGGTTCAAATTCGCTCATTCGCTCGCCCATAATTTCGAAGACCCTGAGTACCCACCTGTCGGTCGATATTCTCCTGTATGGTGTCGGCGGTGCGCGGGTCGCACTGCCGCAGCAGGTGCATGAGGCAGTCCGAACCCTCCGTAGGGCTGTCGGGACTCGAGCCGTTGTTGTTGTCGTTCTGGTGGTGGAATTCATTGTTTTTTTGTGCTTACTTAATATTAATAATAAAAAAATATTGGTTAATTGAGTTATTGTAATGTATTGACATGGTTACATTTATGATTTTATGAAATTATTAGACATTGATATTTTTATTTACCTAATTGACATAAGTATGGAATTATGTGAGATTGTTATTATTTATATATTTTTAATAATCTACCTAGTCATGTAACTAAAACATATGAAATTGTAAATTGTGAAATAACTTATTGTTTATTTATTATTTATTTAATTTATCGAAACCTAACAGTGACGCAGTTTAATTAATCTACAATCGATGTTAAAGGCCAATGTTGATATAGAGCATGTATGTGATTCTCACTTATATCTATAGCCATTTAAGTCCATAGTCTGCGGTGACTGTTTACCATCAGGCAGGCCGTAAGCTTGTTTGCCACCTTAGTGGTATAAAAAATACGTAAACTTTTAAACTTCATTTAGTTAAATAAATATTCAAAATCAATTGGGCCTAGGGGAAACTAGTATTGTCTAAAGTTTTTAGGATAAACTACTCTGGCCTGGTCTGAAATCGGTCATAACATTATTCTCGTTTAAATGTCTCGTTGTCACTTTGATTTGACAAAGAAAGTCATTGCTTTAAACCTCGTGTTTACATAATACACTTATGAGCAAAAATAACTGGAGGCTGATACGACGACGATACGACGACGATATTTCCTAAACAAACTCGTGATAGCTCTATGACGAAAAAAAGTGTTTTTTTATATACTACACTGGTCCTAAAGTTTTTAGCCAACGGTTTGTGATAATAGCAAGGGGAGGGGACAATTAAAAAAATGGGTGATAAAATTTTCATGTGATTCTATAAACGTTAACCCATGTTTATAATCATAACACATCTTAACACGAAATGCTTCCAGTGGTTATATCCGTCGTAGGGTTGATATGTAGCAGACATGTTATTTTTAACAATCTATAAAAAAAAATAACAAAAGGTCGCCGGCTAGTGATTTTAGGTCAAGGAGTTTGTAATAGAATTTGTCTTTAAACGATACAAAAATTAAAACAATAGGGTGTATAACAAGTTGGCTAAAAACTTTCGGACCAGCCCACGTACTTTTTGTCCCATGAAGCTATCTTTATCAGTTTCTGAAATGTCGTCGTTTACGTAAGTAACTAATTATTTTGGATCATAAATGTATCAATGCTGCCGACTGTGCGTTGCAGGCCCTCTGTTGCTTACAGTTTTATGGTCTGAAAAGCACTCGATAGCGCGTAACGAAAAGACAGCCACTCTGAGGACATAGATTGAAAAGACTTCCAAATAAATGTGAATTCATTACACATTCATATTTATTTGTTTGGACGATTGTCTGGCAAAAAGTACTGCTCAGATTCGTATGAAATTTCGTGTAATACTTGGTACACGAGTACTACGAGTAATCTAGACAGACATCTTGATAACGATTGACCGTCACGCATGAAGCCGAACACTACAATTACTGTTATTATAGACGAACGCCGTAAAACAATTACACATCCTTTTAAAAAAACTTACATGAGTTTCTATTTGAATTAATGTTCAATGCTATAAACAAACCTGGTAAAACCTGTGTTTTATAATTTCCTGTACAATGTATATGAATTAGTGCATTTAATTTAAAAACATAACATTGGCACATCGACATGAGGAAACAGTGCGGCATAAATTACAACATATAACATATTTCAAGCATTGC
Organism: Blastobasis adustella; assembly: GCA_907269095.1. NCBI lineage: Eukaryota > Metazoa > Arthropoda > Insecta > Lepidoptera > Blastobasidae > Blastobasis > Blastobasis adustella. The sequence continues at coordinate 1,197,849 of OU026136.1, read as the reverse complement.
AACATGTTTTTATAAAAACCCAATTATTACATTGAAGAGCAAAAATAACTAGTCATGAAAACGACGATATTTCATAAACCAATAAAGATATAAATTAGAAATTATTTAATTTTACACATTTAACCTTTTTACTTTGATTAAATACACTTCAATATTTATTTGACTTAACATACCTATCATCAGAGAGTTGTTTAGGAAACCATCGTCGTCTACGTGTCTAGTTATTTTCGCTCACGAGTGTATCTACGTGTCTGGTATCAATTACGGTTATCATTGAAGGAGGAAGTTTTTGAACGTAAGAAACCAGCGATTGTGTAAACAGATCGATCAATAGCTACCGGAATCGATGCCAAACACACAACCACTGAATAGAGATAGGATAATATTTGCAAGCGAGTAGAGAAAAAAGTCGATATCGCTTTCCGAAGTAAAGAGCTGTTCCCGTTATTGTTAATAATCGCTTAATAATATAAATTATTTTAAAACAAAATTCAAGGTTAATATTGACTGTATAATATAGAAAGGTAATTTAAATCACCTCTAACATTTGATCAAGAGATAGATAAAAAAGATTGCTTGCAATACATTCATTAAAAATAATAAAAACCACCTTCGGCGAAACCTTCGGCTTCGGCCGGGATTAGGATTGTATTAAAAAATATTTTAACAGGCGGGTAAAAGTACAAAATACAGTGATAGCGTAATTGTAGAAACTTTCGAATTTAGCTTCCACAAAATAATAAATTTCGGTAGATGTTTTCATTTAAGTCAGAAAGCGATTTCGTATAGCTCAATCGCCATACAAACGGTGTGATCTATCTTCGACAGTACGAATCAACTAATAAGAATCTCTTCACTAAAATGTGTTACAATAGCTGAGACAACATAACAATATTGCCCGTGAGGTGGTGTCAATGTCTTTTCTGTAGTCTTCATACTACTAAAGGCGGGTAGACAGTATAAAGTAAAGACGTGGTCGAGCGGCCGACCAAGGTAGGCTCACCCGCGCACCCGATTTTAAATTATTTTCCAGCTTTTCTTGTACTTTAAAGCCATTTTCATACTTTGTTCATAAATATGACACATTCGGTATCAGTTATCAACTTTTGTTTTACTTCTATTGAAACACACTTCAGTCGGTATATCCTTGTGTACTGGTCGCTACATCCATTCAAGCCAGCACCCGTAGCATGAAGGGCTTAGTCGCGTGCTAGAGAACGAGACAACTCTAGATATCTTTTTAGATTTGCATTGCAACAAATGAGATACAAATAAAAACACTTAAGAAAATTCTATGTCGCGCGAGAAAGCCCGTTATATTACGAAGGTAGATCACATTATCTGTAGATCTGTTCAAAGCCAACATACCTCTATCCGGCAGCCCGAAGCGAGCAGTTCCCTGACGGTGGCGCTCACGAACTGGTCCCACTCGGCCCGCTTGGCGTCGGCCTGGGCCCGCAGCGTCGTCGCGCGGGTCTCCTCGGTTTCGGCCTACAGCGGGGCGGGGGTATAGCAGAGGGAGGAGAGGTGCCGTGTTCGGTTTTGGGGAGCTTTTTTTAATTTGCCAACAATATTAAAAGAAAATTGTAGGTTGTTAAAAAGGATAGCAAAGTTCCAAGCGCTGTGTGATGGTCGGGTTGAGAAGAGTTTTTTTCAATTAATTAACTTCATATTACAAAAAAGGCTTTAAGCACAGTATGTTGCTAAAATCACTCACACGAGTATCACACTTCGCAGTATTTCACTAATTAATTTTTGCTCTAGTATCGAGCTTAGTATGGTCACCGAACACAGCACACCGCCGCTTGATGCGCACAAACAACAGTATTTATAAAAATAATTAGGAAAAATTTATAAAAAAGCAGTCCACCAGCATGGTGGCGCTCACTAACTGCACGGCGGTCCTTTTTAATGTGGTTTCAGGCTTACAGCAGTATGGGGGCCTTAGTGCGAGTTTACTGTGACAATTTTCGAATTTGAAATGCCTGATATTGGTGCCTTTTTTATTTCGCTGTTACATGAACCAAACCTATTATTTTTGTGTAAAATTATGGACTAAACAATACTTATTATGACAACTATACCTCTATCTATATTCAGTCTGAACTGAATCACAGGTGTCAGAAGTTTAAAACATAACTGTTTCTATGGTTATTTTTACTTTTTTAGTTGTAACTCAGTTCAGCAAAATGAGTTTAGAGATATAGCTGTTTAATAAATATTGTATGGTAAATAATTTCGAACTTAAAAAGTAGGTTCGGTCTATGTAACAGCGAAAAACAGCGCCACTGGTCCATAAAAATCTTGGACTGCTAAATGGCAATGATGTCCTACAGTCAAACATATTAACTTTTAAGATCTTATTAGCGATTATGTGAAAGAATCGTCACTGTAAACTCGCACTCTTCAGAGGGCGTGAGGCCCGTCTTCGGTTATGAATGTCTTTTGTTTTTGCAAAGGCCCCTTTTTGGTAAAAAAATATATTTTTTTCACCAAAAGCACTTGGCGTCTAATTGTAAATGTTAAGTGAAATGGCCACTACACACTTTGACACTATATTCACCGAACACGGGACACTACGCACAAACAATAATATTAAGATAAAAAAATAACAATAACAACAATAAAATACGCAAATAAACAGGCCAACTACAGAGGCCTAGTCACCTAAATAAACACGTAGGCAGCGGAAGAGTGTATGCGAGAGAGCTGTGAGAACTTTGTATTACGACTAACTAAAAGAATAATATCATTGTCTTCGGCGGAAAGCGAGCGTGCAGCGGGCCGTACTACAAGGCTACATTACTTGGATACAGTGAGAAACGAGCGAGAATGGTTTATTTTTTAAATTGTAATTAGGATGAATGAATGTTTTTTTTATATATAAAATACACTTCTAAGATGAAAACTTATTATTATTATCTGTAGTATGATCAGAGTGCCATATAAAAGTTAACTTTGGTCCGGGAAAATATTAAGTCTATTTTTGAACCCGGAAAATGTTAACGTGAGGTGAAATTCAAAGGGCCGCGTTCCACCGGTTCAGCCAGCTTGAGGCTATTAGTATTTATCGCTCATTGGTACCGGGTGCGTGAGGCAACACCTAGCGACGCGAGGACACTGAAGCCCTCTGACCTTAGAGTGGAGTGGTATATTTGTAAGTTTGATTGTATTATGGGGGCAATCTCCGAAACTATACTGATACGATTTTGAGAATTATTTACTAATAGGAAGCCATATTATTCTCGAGTGTCATAGAGTACTTTTCATAGTGGAAAAGTAGTAGGATCTTAATGTTTACAGATATTCGAACTGCGCTCGGGTGAAGACCGGGATTCCAATAACGTAAAGCTATATCTTCATGGGCCGGCCTCTTTTTCTCGTACCGGGTGCAGATTCGTCCAGACACCTGTTCCCCACGCAATTTGCCGCGAAAAAATCGCGTCCAACAAACCACTTTCCACTAGCGACCAGTGGTAGGATCTATTATACCGAACGCATCAACGCCGCAGTGACACCGGCCACTCGTGACGCAACCCCGACAAAGGCCGGTCTGTTTACACCGGCTGGATGTGGGGCTAATTCGCGATTGCCACGATTAATCCGATATGAATGTTAACAGAGATCCGAACTGCGCGCTTGTCAAAACCGCAATGGCGAGCCTTTACTAATATTATATAGAGAAAAGATGTGTTTTTGTTCGTAAAGATTTAAACATTATTTCACTAAAAGAAAGCCACATTATTCCCCAGTGACACAGGCTACTTTTTATCGCGGGCAAATAATGGGTCCCCCGGAAACGTTGAATGTTTACAGAGATCCGAACCTCGCGGGTAAGAAATCCAACAACATCCTACTTTGGAATCAGTTGTGAAAAGTTATTACAATAGCTTAAGATGAATAAATGTACTATAGAGCAGTCCAATGCAACATGAAGCTATCTCTTTATGGCGCGGATTTTTTCTCGTACCGGGCGGATGTTCGTCCAGGCATCTATTTCGCATGTAATATGCCCACTTTTCCCTAGCGACCAGTGGTAGGAGCTGTTACACCGAACGCATCGCCGACGCAGCGACACCGGCCACTCGTGACGCAACCCCAACAAAGGCCGGTCTTTTTACCCTGGCTGAGTGTGGGTCTAATTCGCGATTGCCACGATTAAGCCGAATAACTGAATAACATATGAATGTTAAGAACGTCGGTGGCTTAATGGGCAGTGAGTCGGGATCGTAGACGAGAAGTACCGGGTTCGACTTCCAGTGTCGCCGTGTACCAATGACCTTTTTCTGAGTTACGAAAATTAGTTCTCACAGTTCGGTTAGGTCACTAACCGATGCTCTTAGGGTGAGGAAAGATACCGCAAGGAAACCTGCACATTTAGGCCACTGACTAACCATGAGTCCTGATTACCTTATAGGAAGGAATACCAATAATAATAATAATAATCACCTTACCTATACCATGGTTGCGCTCTCGCGCACATGACCTTGACCTAGATCCACGTTTTGTCAGATCAAGTAATTACAACGGAGCGACTGCCACATCTGACCTTGTTAACAGGATTATGGTTACACATTCAGTCGCCTGAATGTGCAGATTTCATCCCGATGTTTTTCCTTACCGTAAGAGCATCGGTTAGTGTTCAACTAATCTACATAACTCAGCAAAAAAAGGTCATGGGTTCGTAGCGGCACAAGGGATCGAGCACTGTACGTGAGGTACGGGTCGCACTCGCTAACCATTAGGCCATCGACGCATTCTCAAAGAGAATGAGGCCCTAATATGTAAATTTTTCCATGGCGACACATTCCCAAACTCCTCGCAACAACACTGTCACAATCTGAATAACGGCACAATGATCTCTTTGGCGCACTTACGCAAGTGATATCCCTCAATGAATCGGTTATTCACATGGGCGTGAGATAATATTGCAATTATAACACTTTATCTGTTATGAGTGTGAGGAATATGTGTGCAATGACCTGCTTAGCTAGCTCATTTGGAACGACTTTGTTCGATATGTCTATAGTTTTTGCTGAAGTTTTTAAAACTTTGACCAGCCTGCCTAGGTAGCCACCTAAAAAAAAATCTCTAACGGCGAATCTTTGTAATGAAAACTTCACTATGTTAGCTTATGAGTGACCGCCGCCACCGACGGTTATCACCCGCGCGCAGTTTCGATCCCACATCTCTGTAAATATTCAACTATACCAAGGGATGGGAAACTATTCCACAATTCGGGAATAGCTTTCTGATAGAATCCTCGAAATTGTATCAGCGGTGTTGGAGATTAACCACAACGTGCAAACTACAAAATAAGTGGAGTTACCACTTTACGAGCCACGTTACCACTAATCGAGCGCTTAAAATCCTCCTGAAACTAATCAGGTGGTCGCTCAGGAATGGCACATGCTTTATGTGCTGTGTGAGTTATCTTAAAATATAGGATTTTTAGCTTCAGGTCAGTTAAGCGGTGGGAATCTATAATTGAGACCGTTTACAACTTTACTAGCTACTTTTGGTAGTTTACTCGCGTGCAGTACCAAGATAACTATATACCAAGACACCAGGACGTGTTAAATTTCCTGTGTGATCTTTATATTTTCGAGATCAAAAATAGCAATGATACTGTCGTTAGCCCTACAAAAGCTGCTAAGACCTATTAATTGCTATGTGATAGCAATTAATAAGACTCACTGCCGCCCACCTCAGTTCCCTTCACTCCTGCTGCGTTTCCCGTTGCTGTCAATCCTAGAAAACAAACCAGCGAACACTCACCGCTCCCTGGTGCATATCCCTCAAGGCGGTAAGCCTCGCTGCCCTCGCTCGCAGCTCTCCCTGCTGTCGCTGGAGCGCGCGCCGGCGCACGTCCCAGCCGAAGATAATAAATAGCAATGACAATGTCTTTAGTCCTACAAAAGCTGCGATCACACAGCAAGACGTCAGCCTCACCGCTACCTGAGCTCCCTTTACTCCCGCTGCGTTTCCCGTCGCTGTCACCTAGTACTCCTAGAGAACAAAGCAGCGAACACTCACCGCTCCCTGGTGCGTATCCCTCAAAGCGGTGAGCCTCGCTGCCCTCGCTCGCAGCTCTCTCTGGCGTCGCTGCAGCGCGCGCCGGCGCACGTCCCAGCCGCGCTCGAGCGCTCGCCAGTCGCCCGAGAGCCGCCGGCAGGAGGCCAGGTAGGATTGCTCAAGGGCTGCGCGTTCCTGGGTGTGGATAGATGAAATAAGTAGGTCAAAAATCTGTTTTGAATCGTAAATGTTATGGGCGACAGTTACCGCTTACCGCTTAACTGTCGCCCACCCGCTCGTTTGTCCCTATTTGCTCGTTTGTAACTGTGCAGAAAAAAAATTCTTCATTCAAAATGCAAATAACCGTTCCATTTGTGTAAATTGATTTGAAACAAATATACAAATTATTGTGGTTGTAATATGTATGAAATCTGAACTGTACTTTTCAACATAAAGTCCAATCCCGAGAGTTGCCCCCATGCACACTTACCTGGTCAATCTCCCTCTGCTGCCGTAGCAGCACCTGCCGCTCGTCGCCGCCGCCTTTCTCCCTGCCGTAGGAGCAGCAGCCTGCGAGCTCGGTTTCCAGGCACTAGGCTTCCGAGCGCGGGCTATCCAGCTCACTGCCAGAGTGAAGCACCACCCAGCCCACGCCGACCACTGCCCCCCGGCTCCCCAGTCCCACCTACCTGGTCGATCATCCGCTACTGTCACTTCACCAGCCCAGTAGTCCCCTTGCACGGGTTTTCTACACCGTGGGTTAAGCTGCCCCCACCCTGCTCAGCTGATCTCCCGCTGCTGTCGTTCCCTAGCCACGCCATTCCTTCGATCGGGCTGTTCCCCCCGTCACGGGGTCTGTAAGGTCTCTCCCCTCCCCGCTCACCTGGTCGATATCCTTCTGCTGCCGCAGCAGCACCTGTCGCTCCTGCTGCCGCCGCCGCCTCTCATCCTGCTGTAGCAGCAGCAGCCTGCGAGTGCGCTCGGTCTCCAGGCGCTGGGCTTCCGAGCGCGGGCTGTCCAGCTCACTGCGAAGAGAGTGCTCACATGAGTATAGATAGATAGATACACTTTATTGCACACAAAATTACAAAAAAATTATCATTGGTACCAATATTCGGGAGACCAGCATCCCAGACGCATTTCTGTTTCGAAAACTTCTGTTGAGCTTGATGATCCCGGGACTTACGGGATTGACAAAAATCAATTAAAATTATCGAACAAATATTGATCGAAACGAATTGCACCTAATTCACTTGACATTTGACTTTTGTGCATTGTATATACTTTGCCCCCATAAAGGTAGGTATTAATAAATAATATAAGTGTTTGTTGTGACCCTGGCAGAGGCCGGGATAAGCGCTAGGACGATGATGATGATATTAAGTGTTTGTTGCGCAAACTCTCTCGTCTGGGCTAATGGATCTACATAGCATTCCCGACGCGGACGTAAGGAATTACATTATTATTTTTGAAAAGCCCACCATCGCAAATCACGTTACGTCGAAGCGTAAAGCTGAAACTTGAGTCAAGTTTCAGCTGAAAAGTATGGCTACTTGAGTTATGATCTAAATTTAAAACTAGTTTTGCGTAATTAGAGTTCAAACTCCTCTAGAGTTGCGTTCTGAATTACGGGCAAAAGTCTACGCTTAGGTCACCAGCGTGGACCAGGTTAGTTGACTAGTGTTGAATTTGGACAACTTTGCTTCACCAACGGTATTACATGACCAAAGTCAAGTCTGGTCAATTAACCTGGTCAACGCTGAGGCCTCTCAGACTGGTTGTATTGTTGTAATCTAAGAGAAGCCTTAGAGCTGGGCCTAATTCTACGCTCAGGTCCCCAGCGTTGATTGGTTTGGTTGACCAGCGTTGACTTTGGTTAACCTAGCTATGCCTTGACAAAAGCCGGATTGAAAGCTCAGGTGAAGGTGGTGAATGCTCAATCTCGATAAGTTTTGCGAAGAGTACCTATGAAGCGTTCTTTCGAGATCATATGATTTCGGCGTAACGTGATTTTATTTGATTCGAGGCAGAGTGCATTCAAAACGACGTGATTCGATATGAATGCACTCTGCCTCGAATCACCTAAAATCACGTGTTTCGACGTAGCGTGCTCTCGATATAACGCGATTCGCAGTGGTGAACTTTCGACGACGCGTGATTCGATGTAACGAGCACTCGATGTAACGCGATTCGCAGTGGTGAGCAGTCCATAGTACGTGGTCCACTAGCATATCTCAAAACAAAACAAAGAACCAGAATAATATTAACAAAGGTTTACTCACTTCCCAGAATAGAGGTTCTCAGCGCTGGCCGCGAGGTCCGTCGTGGACCAGGAGAGCAGCGAGAGCCGCGAGAGGTTGAGTGCGGAGGCGCTGCCCTCGCGCCGCAGCTTGGCCGCCTCCGCGGGGTCGTTGTAGCGGAACATGTTGGTGCGCCCGAGCAGCAAGATGCAACCTGTGGGGAGCCGGTGGGTTCAAAGTACTCTCGACCAGGAACTGAGGGCTTTTATACCAAGGCAAACAAGCTTCCGGCCTGCCTGATGGTAAGCAGTCACCGCAGCCTATGGACGATTGCAATACCAGGGGCATCACGCACGCGTTGACGATACCGTCAAAAACTTTTTACCCCTTTCTTGAAGAACTCCATGTTGTACTCTCCAGGGAAAATCTCTCCAGGTAGTTCATTCCACAACCTCAGTGTGCGAACCGCACAGTTTGCGACTAATTTGGCTCCAAGGTGTAAGGATGAACCTATTTTTGAGGGTTTTTCCACAAGACCAACTACCAATGGCCTCGCTGTGTGTGTACGTATGTATCTGTGTGTGTATACTCACCCTGACTGAGCTTAGCAGGCCCGTCGAGCAGCACAGTATTGAGCCAGCACTGCGCGCCGGGCGCGGGCCGCACGGTGGCCTCCCCCCCGCGCAGCGACACGAGGCAGTGTCGGGGGACCACCCCGGCGCCCGACACGAGGATGTCGGCCGGTGGGGAGCACTCCGCGCTGCCTATTACGGTGTCGCCTTCCTGGGGGGCGGGGTTAAGGGGATGGTTAATGATAAAGGCTTAGGAAGTATCTTTTAATAGAAAAATATGAAATTGAGCGCGACAACATAAGCAATGACAGTAAGTAAGGCGTACAGATGCCACCCGCCTCAGCGGGTGTACTTCTCCTTATCAACATAGAGATACAAGGCGCTAACTTATTTGCATCGCCAAATAATAAAATAACTCCTACTTCGTTCGTCCACGAAAGATGCCTAATTTAGGTAATTTGTTTAAATATTCTAGCGATGTTTACGAAGGTTTGTTATAAGAGTGGCAGTGTCGATACTTATATACAAAGAGTACTCTACCCCCACTACCCTGCCGGATGCCCAACTGTAGATATGACACATTGAAATTGTATCCCAGTGGCGCATGTGGTCGATGTTCACTAACTCATACACCACAGACCTCAGCCTTATTCCTCTGGACTCGTTTGCAACCCAAAACCGTACGCATTAGAAAGGTGGAACCAAAGTGGATCGCGTTAATAGTTGGCACAACCACGACATAAACCCCGATAGACAGCAGTGGTAATAGAAAGGTGTGACATATAAATATAAATAAATAAATATTCGTGGACAAATTCACACAGCGCCATCTAGCCCCAAACTAAGCAAAGCTTGTGCTATGGGTGCTAGATAACTGATAAGCTACTTAAATACTTTTAAATACATACTTATTATACATAGAACACCCAGACCCGTAACAGAAATTAAAATTCATCATTTCAATTTCTGCCCGGCCGGGAATCGAACCCGGGACCTCTTGCGTGGCAGACCGGCATGTTGACCACTGAACCACTCAGGTCGTCAACTATCAGAGTGCAGCACAACTCCAAGGCGGCATTCCTTAGCCCCAGTCTTCTGCTCTTGCAGGATTTGTTGAGTTTACCGTCATTTCTTCATGAGGACTCCTGGAGGACCCTCTTAATCCAGTACCAACAACAACCAACCATACAAAAACCTTTCTAATGCTCTTATTACATTTGGCTAAATTCAGAAGCGAAAAGCGTGAGAGATAAATAAAATTAAATGTATTGCTCATAGAATAAGATCCTGTTTAGTATCACTTATATTATACAAAAAAAAACTTATTTTTCCTTACAATACTTTTCCATTTTGATTTGCTGTCAGGCTTTTTGCTTCTGAATTTAGTCGACTGAGTTTAGGCAAAGGAAATAAACGCATAAGTTAAACCTTTGACCATGATTTCACTTTGTGAAATCAAACTCACAGACAAGACACTATATTATAAAAACCATGACCATTTATGGATATCCACGACATAAAACTAACCAACACTCACCTTCAAATGGTACAGCGTAACCCCGGTAGACAGCAGGTTATCATCGATGCCAACAAGATGCGGCATATCGGAGTCCAGCACCACTCCTAAGCCACTTTTCCTCAGCCCCAGGGCCTTCTGTTCTTGTAGTATCTGCTGGGTCTCCCGCCATTTCTCCGTCCATTTCTCGGTGAGCACCTTCTCTTGGGCTTCCTTGCGTTGTAAAGTGGCCAGGACCCCGGGCTCGGTCTCGATTGGATCCTGGGGGATGGGGAAGGAGGTTAGTTGCGTGGACAAATCTCAAATGAAGGAATCAAGACGTTAATTCTGTTTCAAAGTTCCTAACGGGCTGGCAGAAGCAAGCTAGTTAAAAAAAAAGAAGTATGATAAAAAATTATTGCCTAATCGATTTAACTAAGCATTTATTTTAACATTCTATAGCCGATTTTGCTCGAAAAGTCATTTTGTACCTTTGAAGAAAGTAAGACTGGGGACTGCACCCATAATTTTTTTTTTAACTGTTTATTGTACACAAGAAATACATAGCAAATAACAGGCAAAGTAATAAATGGCACAACAGGCGCTACTTATTTCTAAAGAAATCTCTTCCAGCAGGCCTTCGGGAGTGTGATGTGATCATGAGACGCCGATAGGACGTGCACAATATTACCTATCTAAATAGGCATATATATAAGTATATTTATTCTACTTACACACATAAGTATCTATAAATACATACATATATACATATCGATTTATGTTATTTTCATCACGTCATTCTATACAGCTTATGACTTCTGCGCCAACCGCTTATCAGCCAATGCGTGCAACAGCGACTTACGTCCTCCCGCCGCATATCACAACAAAACAAACTAGAACTTTAGAACAAAAACGTGCTTATTCACTCTCAACTTGGTAAATTGCTCAATGGTTCTACCTAATCGATCACTGATAAAACCATTAACGTTTTCTTATCAAACTAGCCAGGCATTAAACCTGGTGGTAAGTGACGATGCGGCCGAAGATGGCTCAAGCCTGTCTAGGAACGGCCTTAATTTTCTAGTATTTAATGCGTCCAGATTATAATGATCAGGGAACACAATCAAGTGCTCAAATAAATAAATAAATACCGGCGATATGTGTCTATCTGGCCATGTGGTGTCCGGCAGAGTAGAATAGCACCAACCCTTTACACTCGTGGGTGTCGTACAAGGCGACTAATCTTCTCGAGGCAAAATATCTAAGAGTCTCCGTAGGCTGGGAAATGGGCAGCAGCGTTTTCCATTGTTAAATTTATAACACTGCGATCTCCAACCCGCCTGCCAAGCGTGGAGATTATGGCAATAACCTCCCCTTTCTTGGGAGAGGCCCTTAGTCCTGCAGTGGACTGTAATGGGTTGTGATGATGCGTCTATTACTCACGGTATTGTGCGAGATCTGCGCTCTGAGCTTCTCGATCTCCTCCCGGAGCTCCCTGATGAGCTTGACGTTGGGGTCCTCGTTGATGGTGGGCTTGTTGATGATGTTCTTGGCGCGGTTCGCGTAGCGCAGCGTCGACAGCGTCTCCCCGTAGTTGCAGTCCGCCGGGGATATCTGGCGGGTGACAGGGTATTTGTAGTTAGGTAAAAAATTTATATACAGTCTATTGGCGTTAAGAAAATAGTGAGTAAGTGTTTTCGCAGCGGAGTTAAAGTTAAAAAAAATTATATTAAAAAACAGATTAAGCTTAAGCTTATTAATGGATAAAAATCGCACTTAATTGTCACAAATTAATTAAACCTAAGGATACCCCTTTGCTAAATAGCTAGTCTAGTTTTGCTGTTTATTCCATACGGCGACGTAATTATTTTTATTATTTTCTGCCGTCAACTGGCCATTGTGAACTAAGCTTTCTAATTTATGGCGACCCTATTTTGCGAGGAGCGGGGGCTAGGCCGGCGGACAACGATGACTCACTATTTTCTTATCGCGAATGAACTATAAAGCCCGTATTACGTGTTGAGTGAAGTGTCCCGATAGACATTCGATATTTGAAACTTATTATTTAATTATCATGATAAGACACAAAAAATATAAAAAAATTATTAAATATAAGAGGACGACCCAGGAAAACATTCACTGATCAGATCAGTAATGTTCTCAAAAAAGCTGGGGTCCGAAGTGGTAACAATAAAAGGAGATGTATGAAAAGAGTTGTGGATATATGCGAGGCTAGGGAGTTGTCAGGACAGAGCAAAGTGGCGGTCCATAGTCTCTGCGTACCCCACCTGTGGGACACAGGCGTGAGCTTTATGTATATATATGTAAAAAAAAATTGCGTAGTAAAAATATGTGCCTTCAATCACTAAAACTCAAGATCTACAAAGTTTACTTAAACTCAAATATTTTCCAAACTACAGAACCGATTTGAATGAAACAACGCTTAGAACCATGTCCATTAAACTGGCTTACAAATAGACAAAAGCGCCACCAAATCGATCCAAATCGGCAGATACACAGAGTCACACAGATACACACACTCAAACTTTATAACACCCCTCCTTTTTCGCCGGGGGTTGTAAACATTTTTGTAAAATAGTAAGCCAATAAAGAGTTCGAATGCCACCGACGGCTGACAGTATTATTATAATTACTCCCAGTTCCCTCAACTCACCGCCGCGATCATGATGGTCTTGGAGTTCCCGCCCAGCGAGTCCTTGAGCAGCCACGTCAGCACCGAGTCCCGGTACGGGATGAACACCTTCTTGCCGCCTTTCGAACGCCCTGGGGGGTGGAAGGTACTGTTCAAATAACAACGCTCGACAAATGACCTCGGAAGGTCGGAAATGATAAGATAAAGTATAATAGGACCACGATAAGTCCGAATCGACTGACAGTAGTAAAAATTATAAAATTTGGATTTGGCAATTATCTGGGGATACTCTGTCCTTGTCAGTCCTTCTTGTAAACATTCAGTTATTTGGCTCGAACTTGTACTTTTAGTTTGACTAAATTATTAATCATGCTGAAAATTATTTCTCTCACTTCCTTTTTCATTGTTTTGCCCATTATTTAATATTATTTTTCAAAACTCTCGAAAATATACAATTCTACAGAAACCAAATTGTTTGTTTATTGATTTATTTATTGATTTACTTTTATGATTGACGTTTAAAAAGCTTGTCATAATTTGCCATACAGAGATTTTTTTTTTTTAATAAGTGATTCGGACTTAGCGTGGTCTTATTATATGAGAATGGATTTCCGGTGACGTTGCGTGACGGCGACGTCGTTGTTGTTAGGTTGACGTTAGACGTAATCGTCTGACGATCATCTTCATCTTGATAACAATATTCTGGCTGTGTTCTACCGCGCGAGGGCCCGGGGTTCGCCTTGATCATGATCCAGGATTTGGCAGATCAGACAATTACTTTAACTGTTATCATTTCTACGCCGCTCGTTTACGGCAGAGTATGCTGAAAACGGGTAAAACGGGTGGAAAATAACACCTATTATAACGTGTGATGTTGGGCTTAATAAATATGTAAGCACAACGTGGGTAGCGTCGGCATTGCAAAAGTCACAGCGGGACTGTGCAGAGTACGATATTCAGATAGATGTATTTGTTATAATTATCCTAATTCTCGCATTCGAGGGCATCCTGGTGGATGTCACATAATGTACTGTAGCATGTGTGCTCGGGCAGGCCCTAGGTTAGGACGGATCCCAAGACAGGAAGGCGTTTGGAGGCCTCATGCCTGGAGGGGCTTTAGGTCAAGTAGGCCTTCGGGTAAGGTTGCTGCTCCCATAGGGCAGCCGGGGCTTCAATTAGTTAAGCAGGTTAGGTTAGGTTAGAACATGTAGGAAGGAGGTCGGTTAGCTTGGATGGTTCGGAGCAAGCAGGACTTGGGTCTTTGGCCTGTCTCTATGAGCACACATCGCACTGGCTAGGCAGGAATTCAAATGGGTTCCATTTTGAATTAGACGTAAGATGTCTTATGTATTTTATATGATTCTTGAGTTTACTTTCACAAATATAACTTTAATAACTTCTATCTCGAGCTACTAGTTTTATTATAAAGCCCCCAGATTCCCGAGTGTTACAGTACTATCATCATCATCTTCCTAGTGCTTATCCCGGCCTCTGCCAGGGTCTGCTTTCCTACTCATTCTCCTCCACTTCGCCCGGTCTTCGGCACCCCCGCGCCGCAAGCCGTTGGCTCTCTCATCCGACTCGGCGATGTCAATCCATTGCTTCTTGGGGGCCTCCTTCTTGATACCGGCAGGTTCAGGTACCTATTTCCATCATATCCCTGGGGCTTACGCAACACGACCAAACCAGCGCAGGCGGTTTGGTCACGTGTTGAGTTGTAGCGACATCTATCGCTCCAATAGAGAAACTTAACGGTACTGACATTACGAGTACACGAACACAAGGTTGGCAAGCATACGCACATAGATGGCGTTAACTTTCCTGCATCGCGCTAGCGGAATATGCCAACTCCGCGGCATGTATACAACTTCCGACGATCAACCGTCGGACTCTTGGTCCCCTGGTCACAACACCCGGCCAGGTGGGTAATTACCCTTTTCCATCTTCTCCATCTTCGCTTGCCAACATTGGCGGCTGCCTTATCCCTTCACCCGCCAAAGAGTTACATAATGTACTATATTCTATGAAATCAGGGATTGCACAGTAGTGTGTTTCTGCCGGTGAGTAAGGTTTCCAGTGCTCCATGGGGCGGGGATTTGGGGAACCGTAGCTTTAGCAGTGGAGGGGCATTCGCCTTTTTGCTGCCAGAGCAACGTGTTATAGAGGTGGGCAACGCATTGGCGATATTCTTGGTGTTGCTAATGTCCGCCTGCGCTGGTTGGGTCACGTGTTGCGTAAGCCCCAGGGATACGATGGAAATGGGTGCCTGAACCTGCCGGTGTCAGTAAAAAAGCTTCCAAGAACCAATAGATTGACATCGCTGATTCGGATGCGAGAGCCAACGGCTTACGACGAGAGGATGCCGAAGACCGGATGAAGTGGAGAAGAATGACTAAGAAAGCGGACCCTGGCAGAGGTCGGGACGAGCGCTAGGCAGTGGTGACCACTTCCTATCGGGTGACCCACTTGCCTGTTTGCCTACCAAATGACCGAAAATAAAATAGGTAGTATAGTCTGGCACTGACCGTCGTTCGGCTGCGTGGCGTCCGCCAGCGCGGAGATGACGGAGCCGAGCGTGACGAGCGACTTGTTGATGTGCGCGCCCTCCACCAGCCGCTGCCCCGTCGCGCCCGACGCGTCCGCGCGCTCGCTGCACGCACACACACAGACAGACAGACACATTATAATATTAATAAAATAAAATAAATATGCTTGAACACATTCACACAGCGCCATCAAGTAAGCAAAGCTTGTGTTATGGGTGCTAGATAACTGATAAACTACTTATATGCTTTTAAATACATACTTATTTAATTTTAACCAAGTGAACCACTCAGGTCGACAAAAGGCGTACAGACAAATTATAACACCTACCTAAGGGAAGTTGCCTATACTACATAATGCCTACAGCTACATTCTATCATCGCCACCGCTTGTCACCGACAGGGAAGTTCATCCTCACACCTTTAAGCCAAATTGGTCGCGAACTGTGTGGTACCAGAGGAACTTTCTCCCACGCACACTAAGTTTGATTAATGAACTACCTGGAGAGGGTTTCTCTGGTACAACATGGAGTTCTTCAAAAAAGGGGTGAAAAGGTTTTTACTGGGTCGGCAACGTGTGGGTGACGCCCCTGGTATTGTAAACGGCCATAGGCTGCAGTGACTGCTTTCCATCAGGCAGCCGTAAGTTTGTTTGCCACCTTAGTGGTATAAAAAAACTACTGATGAGTTCAGAAAGTCCAACAGGAGTTAAGACACAACAATAAGAGATAGATCCGATCGTTAGCTGCGTTTATTCCGACTGAGAAGCCTTACAACGTAGATACCTCCACTGATACATAATTAATCAATCTACCTACATTACAACTACATGACTCTTTCAGGGGGGAAAGGACCTCTAAGATACCATGCTTAGCCACAGTCAATATTTTTTATGAAAATCTCGATCTGATGATGGAGATAAAAGGTGGCCGTAGGAACACCTAAACTACGCATGGTGAACCTATCAAGTTTAGGCTCGTTTGATTAGTCTTGACAAATACTGTAACTGATCAAAGAGAACGCGCGGTAAAAGTTGCTTTGAAATAATATTTCACATTTTAATTTTGTTTTCTTTTAAGTGCCCAATTAAAAAGCTACCTTTGACCTCTTTGCTAAGCTTATAGGTCCCTCATAGACTGCGAGGGCGCCGTAAGTTATCCTACGTCTGAGGAAAAATAATTTCTGTAGCTATAGTAGAGGTTTAGGACACCACATTACAACAATCACATAATTTAAATAAACAATAATCATACAAATAAAAAACACATATAACAAATTACAAAATTTATAAATCGATTCGGAATTGCTGTGCTGTGGCACACCCTGTCAACAAAAGGACCTCACTCAGCATGAGCCGATGGTATTTACATATTCCCTTGTGTGGGTTCTAGTAGTAAAAAACCGGGGATGCCTTACATCCTCTTGACAGTTTCGCTTTTCTGCCACATTTATGTCACCAAAAAGAAAAGTAACAAAAAAAATTGTTTTGTGCCAGGTTGCGCACGGGCAGACCAACACTTCGTGGGTCTTCCTAACCTTTACTATCGCTACAAAGTGGATATTTTCTCGTACTCGATGACGTGGGATAAAAAAACCGATCACGCCCTCACAGTCTAAATTTTTATTTGTGATTGTATATATCTCCACCTTTGTAAGACCATGTTTATAGCAAATGATTATGAATCATATCTAATCCTCCATCTCCCAACTCACCTGCCAGCCAAATCGACCAGATGCACCTTCGACACGGTCTCGCTGGGCATGTTGTTGTGCCGCAGGTAGCTGGCCTGCACGAAGGTGATGGTGAATATGGCGTGCGAGCGAGACGACACGTCGTTCATCTGCGTCGACGCGGTCGTGCGGTGCAGGTTGCCGCGGTGCATGCATTCCTGGTGGCGAGGGTCAACATTCAATTATTAATAGAGATGGAAATCAGGGAGTTCATCCTCACACCTTGGAGTTAAATTTATCGCGAACTGTGCGGTTCTCAAGAATTCTCTCCCACGCACACTAAGGTTGTGGAATTAACTAGTTAGAGAATACAATATGGAGTTCTTGAAGAAAGGGGTGAAAATGTTTTTACGGAGTCGGCAACGCGTGGGTGATGCCCCTGGTATTGCAAACGTCCATAGGCTGCGGTGACTGCTTACCATCAGACAGGCCTTAAGCTTGTTTGCCATCTTTGTGGTATAAAAAAAAAAGTCTTTACTAATGCGCTGATTACATTTAACTAAATTCAGTAGCCTAAATTCAGAAGAAAAAAGTGCAATTCAAAGTGAAATGTATTGCTCATAGAATAAGGTAAATTTTTTGTATCACTTATATTATGTTACGCGTCGCTCCGCTTTTTAAAAGCCGTGATACCTAAATGGACCTTATTTTATCAGCAATACATTTAACTTTGATTTGCTCTCACGCTTATTGCTTCTGAATTTAGGCTACTGGATTTAGTCAAATGTAATAAGTGTATAATATCATAAGATGCTTTTTTATTATTCTTGCCGAATATTTTAGGATACTTTACGTCCCGGAAAAGTAACGGGATCAAGCGGGAATCAAATATTAGCAGGGCTTCAGATTGAACTCAGATAAAAACAGCAGGGGACCACTAGGCACAGTCTGTTCCCTAACTTATGTCATCAGGCATATTAATGGATTTGAATGCACATACTAGACTGCACCGTTTAAATAATACACTGTAATACACAACAATTTGATAATCAATGTCATTATCTTGCAAAACATGGGAAAGAAGACAAACCGACGTAAAAAATGAATAACTACTACTGAAGTATAATTTTTAAACCTATTTTTCTTTCACAATAGTTTCACACATTATGCTAATTTTAATACAAAGTCAGTCGAGCGTACACAAGTTGCCTATGCAAAAGCATATCTTACTTTGGCACTTTGTTTTGGTTATGGTGTGAATACAATACCACCAATATGCCTGGTGACATAAGTACGGGAACAGCCTGTAAAATTTTTTCAACAAACTACCCACTCCATTCGACTTACCTGTATATCATCATAATCGGAGACCAGATGCTTGGACAGATCCTGGACGTACGGCCCCAGCTTCGGATGCTCCCGGACCCGCAGCGAGTGACCGGTGTCAGTCGAGAGGAGGTCTTTCACCCTCTCGTTGTAGATCTCCAGGTAGCTGACTTCCGTGCGATAGGAGGAGCCGGACTCCTTGCCAGCGGCGACTCGGGAGAACAGTTGCCGGCATATACGGGGGATGAGGCCCTGGCATTCCTGTTGATAAATAATAAATAATAATAATAATAAATAATCGTGGACAAATTCACACAGCGCCATCTAGCCCCAAACTAAGCAAAGCTTGTGCTATGTGTACTAGATTACTGATACATTACTTAAATACTTTTTTAAATACATACTTATTATACATAGAACACCCAGACCCGTAACAGAAATTAAAATTCATCATTTCAATTTCTGCCCGGCCGGGAATCGAACCCGGGACCTCTTGCGTGGCAGACCGGCATGTTAACCACTGAGCCACTAAGGTCGTCTAAAATAAGTTGAGTTATGTTTTTTATTAGCCATGTGGTGTCCGACAGAGGAGAATAGCACCAACCCATTACACTCGTGGTGTCGGAAAAGGCGACTAATGTTTTCGAGGCAAATGCTATCTCCAACCCGCCTGCCAAGCATGGATATTATGGCAATTACCTCCCCTTTCGTGGAAGAGGTCCTAAGTCCTGCAGTGGACTATTATGGGATGTGACGATAATGCTTTTTATGTTTATTGGTAAACAGGCAAGCCGGCTATCTGATGGAAAGTGTCAAATACGTCACCGATTTACCGTTCAAGGTACTCGTGGCACGTCAAAATTAATATAGTTTATTTGTTCATCTATTTATTGCACACTACTTATTTAAAAAAGAAATTTCTTCCAGCAGGGCTACACAAGTGAGATGATGAGATGAGATGATGATCGTTCTTGATACATTTTTCATACATTTCTAAATCTAAGTAAATAAATATTGGGGTTTTCTCGAAAAAACTACAATTTCGAACATATCTTTGAGTAGAGTTCATCATTATCTTTCGAGCCGTCAATCTCGGCTTTTGCCAGGGTCGCCTTTAGGAATAGATAGAGTTACTTATACATATACACATATTTTGCATTTTGATATCCTTGCAACTCCTTCTCATTACTGTTTTTTTTTAGTGGATCAACGCAACCATGACACTGTTAAAAATGACTTTCTCTTTTATTCCATAATAAAAAAAAGAAGTCAATCATCATCTTGGCGTTAATGTCCCGGTTGTGCTCTCGAGAACGAGGGCCCGGGGTCCGCCTTGACCATGATCCAGGATTTGGCAGGTCAGGTAATTACAGTGGAGCGACTGCCATCTGACCTCCATTACCCTGCTACCAGGGGAACCTGACCAGATTGGATCATAGTTACACATCTAGTCGCCTAAATGTGCAGGTTTCATCACGATGTTTTCCCTCACCGTAAGAGCATCGGTTAGTATTCAACTAATGTACATAACTCAGAAAACAGTCATTGGTACATGGCCGGAGCGGGATCCGAACCCGGGACTTCTGGCTTACGAGTCGGATACTGTAACCGCTCGGCCACCGACGCTCTTAAAAAAAAAAGAAGTCAATATTATGTATTATCTATAACAAGGCAATAGATAACACTTTCAGTGCCATATCAAAAGCGCAATTCAGATTCAGATAGTCGATTGTTGCGGGAAAGTAGGAAAAAACGGGATTTTACGAAAATCCGAGGATGTATGCAAAAGTTAATAAAGTCACCGATATAGCCCGAAGGATTGCCCGCAAGGTGGACCGACGACCTGATAAAGGTCGCAGTCGCAGGTACCGGCTGGGTGCAGATACAGGACAACCTTTGTGGAGATCTTTCGGGGAGGTCTATGCCTACCAGTGGGCGTCTTCCAGCTAATACAATGATGATGATGATGTTAAGTTAGTGTGTGACTTTCTTACTCCTTCTCACTACGGAATTTGATGAAACTTTACTCTGTTGTAGCTTATACACCAGAATCACAAGTAGGCTAAAATTTATCCCCAAATTCAATATATTGATTCGACATTTTACAGCATCTGTTTTTTCTCAATAGCGCGGCAGTATTTAGAGACAACCTGACCGACGGCGAAGTAAGGTCCGTAAGGATCAGACAGCAGGAATAACAAGAAAGTAACAGTAATAAATGAGGGTTAATTTCTGTCTTGTTATTCCTGCTGTCCGGTGGTTTGCAACTATTGTATTGTAGGATTTTCTCGAAATTCCAATATTTTAGATTATACGAATACATATTTATCATTATCAACATCACGTTATCTCAACTTATAACAACGAATATTGCTATTGTGGTCATAAAATTGTTATAACGACGTGAAAGTGTTCGGTCATTAGCTAGTCAGTTAGCAGCCATAATTGGCTATTGCAACAATAAATAAGTGTCGCAGAAAACAAAGAGATTATCCTGTTTTATTGAGATTCAGCGCTCCTGTTCTGGAGCCGTCGGTCCTTGGTAAGAGAGTGAGTCCCCAAACCGCTCGCTCTTGACCGAACCACTGATTCTCGGAATCCGTTACTTCATTCCGTTCCTTTTGCCTAGGAAATCCGATAGATCGCACTGCATTAACCAGCAGTCCATAGTAGCAGTTAAATAATTATCTCCCACATAGATATGGCAGCCAATGATGCATTCGTTCAGATTAGATATTGAACTAAATGAAGGCATTATAATTTAGCTATTACTATACTGAAACCCCACAAACCTCTCACAAGGTGGACCGACAACCTGGTAAATATAGCAGGTACCAGCTGTTTTTTTTTGTAATTTTGTGTGCAATAAAGATATCTATCTATCTGGATGCGGAATGTACAGAACCGGCCTTTGTAGAGATCTCTGGGGGAGGCCTGTGCCCAGCAGTGGGCGTCTTTCATCATAATTGATATGATGATGATGATACTGAAACATCACACGCTGCACAGTTCGTGCTACACTACTCTGTACTCACCGGCGACCCCATCATGGTGAAGGTCTTCCCGCTGCCAGTCTGTCCGTAGGCGAACACGCACGCATTGTAGCCCTCGAACGCGCTGTCTATCACGTCCAGCCCCAGGTCGGAGAACACCTGGAAAGCAGATGTATGGATGACGTACACCAGATTGATTTAAACATTTTTTTATACCACTAAGGTGGCAAACAAGCTTACGGCTTGACTGATGGTAAGCAGTTACAGCAGCGTATATACGTTGTCAATACCAGGGGCATCACTCACGTGTTACCGACCCCTTAAAGATCTTTTCAAACCTTTCTTGAAAAACAATGTCGTACTCTACAGCAACCTTTTTGGCCCCCGATTTTATAACCGAAACAGTACAGTGGGGAGCGTTGAATCTTAAGCCGGTCATTACATATAAGTAATTTAACATTTTTGGTCTATATGTGTAGGAGGTGTATGAGAAGCGTTGGTGGCCAAGTGGTAAAGGTATTCGACTCGTAAGCGAGGGGTACCGGGTTCGAATCTCGCTGCGGTCATGTATGTGTATTTTCGGAATTATGTACATTAGTTGAATACTAACCAATTCTCTTACAGTGATAGAAAATATCGTGATGAAACCTGCAACTAAATGTGTAACCATGATCTAATCAGGTTCCCCTGGTAGCAGGATCACGGAGGTCAGGTGGTGGCAGTTGCTCCACTGTAATTATCTGAACTGCTTTCGGCAGGATCATGGTCAAGCCGGACCCTGGGCCCTCGCACGCGAGAATACAACTAGGACATTAACGCCAAGATGATTTTATTTTGTGTATGAGGTGTTTTGCGTTCAAGGTAAGACATTGATATGTGTGATTATATTTTAATTCGCGTATAAACCACAGACAAACGGAACAGCTCATTTTTTACTTATTAAAAATTTGTATATAATGAAAATTCTTAGGCATTTGCGAGCAAAAGTCTACCTAATCGCGACTCATAAAACAAATTGTCTCAGCAAAAACTTAACAAGAAAGAAACTAATTTATTTCGTAACTATAACTACATTGTATCGAATCGCACGCACGTATGCAAATTTCCACATGTAGGCGAGTACAACCATAATAATGTTCGCATATATGCGGTTATTGTATTGAGCTTGACCTTGATACAGTTATAACACATGAGTTTGTATAACCGACTATATTTTATAGGCAGACGCAGACCATATTGCCACCGAGTCTTTGTTGATTACAGAGTACCGCGAAATGTTCTAAAGTTGTGGCTTTCTTGTAATGCATATTCAAAATAATAGACTTGCCATCCATGTTAATTTATCTATACATAGTATAAAACAAAGTCGCTTCCCGCCGTCTGTCCCTATGTATATATGTACGCTTAAATCTTTTAAACTACGCAAAGGATTTTAATGCTGCTTTCAACAGTGATTCAAGATGAAGGTTTATATTATAAGCTAGAAAAGAAGCATAAGTAGGGGCAAAGTAGGTTGAGTACCTACCCAATATTATGAATGCGAAAATTTGTAAGGATGTTTGAACGGGACGGGTTTGCCGTGGGAACGGGTCTGGAGCGTTTTTATATAATGTATATAACTGAATTTTACGCGGACAAAGTCGCAGGCAAGAGTTAGTTTATTATATTAACTAGTGGACCCGACGCGACTTCGTTCGCGTGGCACCCCTACACTACCCTACACCTACTTTACTTTAACCTACCCTTTTTTTTCTTGCTTACAAGCCTTCCTCTTGAATCACTCTATCTATTGTTGAAAACCGCATTAAAATCCGTTGCGTAGTTTAAAAGATCTAAGTGTACATAGACACAAAGGCGGGAAGCGAGTTTGTGTTATACTATGTATAGATAGAAGATGCAAAACAGCTACAGGTGACAGTGTCATACTGTTAGAGGTGAATGCTCACGCTGACCGGTAAACCAGTCTATCAGACGTTATTATAATGGATGGGATGGCCCAATGATGACGAATATCACGTTCCTCTTATCAGTAGGTAATTAGCGTAGATTATTGGAATACAAGATTGCATCGTGAATGGCCCCGTTATCAGGTTATATTTAGTTTTTATTTGCCATTACCATATTTGTATCAGCTTCCGAACCCTTTACGTGATTTAAAAATATAGTCAGTTTTATCTATTTTCGACCCTTTCTGTCCAATATCTATACAGTATTTGCCTCTTTGATGGACATACATGCGATGACGTTGATACACCCGTTGGATGCTAACCGATGCTCTAACGGTGAGAGAAAACATCGTGATGAAACCTGCACATTCAGACGACTGAAAGTGTAACCATTATCCAATCTGGTCTGGTTTCCCCGGGAGCAGGATCACGGTCAGATGGCAGTCGCTCCACTGTAATTACCTAATTATTATGGTCAAGGTGGACCCCGGGCTCTCGTGCACGAGAGCGCAACCGGGACATTATCACCAAGGTGATTATTTTTTTACAATGGACATACATGTGATGACGTACACCAACTTTCATAGTTTTGAATGATGAATGGTGTATATTTTTTGTAGGAAGTAATAAACTTTTAAATGTCCTCATGGGAAAATAATATAGTAAATTGACTTTTGACAAATTAATTACGTTTAGGTACGTAATCATTATTGTCGCTTTCACTCGTAACCTTTGATCGAGGCTTGGCTCGGACAAAATTCATGTGTACTAACGCCCTTTTCTAAAGTTCAACTTGCTATATATAAAATCTGGGCTAAGGCCTTAAGTTAGCTGTAAGAACCTAATAAAAATATTACAATGTTGACAATATACACATTCAGAAAACTTCATTACATTTGCAAGTAAGCACACAACTGAGGAACAGCCTAGGAACAGGCATATTTTTGCATAATGACTATTCGCGCGACCACGTTCCGGTGGCGTTGGCATAGCCACTAATTGTCCATAAGTACACATAGGTAGATCTTATGTCAAGATTATCAAATAGAATGGAAACTATACTTTAATATTTTTAACTTTTTATTTGGCCGCAATCAGACCGTGTTGTGCGCCATGGCTATAATAACGGTAACTGATATTTAAGTGGGGGAGTGTGACTATGATGTATGGTGTCATGGCCGGTCGGTCATGGGGGTAACACCAGCTGTAGTTTGAACGGTATATGAACTTTGAGAGGGTACGCTTAGGTACCGGAATGAGCTTCTTGAATAGGTTCTTCAAGAAATACGAGGGAAGGTTTCTGTGGTCGACAAAACGCGAGCGACCTGTGGTCCGATCGCCTCGAATGCTATTGCTCATGACTTGCCGTCTCTCTCGTCGCGAAAAGTGCCACGAATGGAGCGAGGGCGATGAAGCTATAACGCTATATCAACTGATATCGCTAAAAGTGAGGCGGTCACCAAAATGTGTGTGTATAGATGTCATGCCATGATTGAGCCATTTCTATTTTTATGTCTTGCAGTTTTTCTACACCGCTTATCTTTGATCGTATCGAGAAAAATCTTCTTGACTTACTTGTAGACTGTCGAATCCGCCCTCACGGTGCCAAAAGGGCCAATACATATATTAATATGGGACTCAAATATCAGTCATATATCGGTTTAGTGAAGAGCCTAGCAGGAATCTTCAAAAGCCACTATAAGATGAGCTAGCATCTCTATGGACGCACATAGCAATGTTAGCTCCTTTTATATTGGTTTTTGGTAGATTCCTGCTAGATTTGGGTGGGCTCTGTACAAGACCCGAGAGGAAATAGTAAAAGATCTCTTACCTGTTCCTGCGAGGCGTAGTGGGCATCGTCATTGTGATACGACCAGTACGAGTGGTCGAATGTGAAGTCCTTGGACTTCTCTCGTGGGGCGTCATTCAGCTCTTTGCTGTTCTGTAAACGGGGTGTATGTATTATTATAGATCACTCCACGTGATAACATAATTAGACGAATTCTAGGCCCTCGCATGCCGCGCGGGGGCGCAACCGGGACATTACGCTAAAATGATAATGATGATGATGACATGATAATAATTAGGTTGTAGTAGAAAAAGTGTAGTCCAAGTGGCACTGGGTTTAGTGGCAGCATGGTTGCAAGATTGATAACCAAGGTTAAGCATAAACAACATTCGCAGAGTCTGGGAACTGGATGCGTGACCGTTTTATTTTACCGATTTTCAGCACCGCAACGAGCTCGCCGATCGTTAGGTGTACTTCCTAATTACGTTGGCAAAGCGAGGTAGACCAAGGTCTTCCGCTGGGGACCCTGAGACTGGTTGAAGTCTCGGGAGCCAATTGCCAACCGTTGAAACTACCAAACAGGGAACGGATACGGTTTTCAATGTCGGTAAATGTTTTGTGTTAATTGGTTGAAATGTGAAGATGATTGTTGAAGATGTCGGAAGAAAAGACGGTCCAGTGTGTGTCGGACTCGCGCACCAAGGGTTCCGTACAATGGTGTACAATGTAAGTTTATTACGGCAATTTTTTTACGTAACTACAAATTTACGGTGTTCGAATTTTTCCCTATACTTGTGCTACATGGCATACATGGCATTGCTTCTCGTCAAGTTTTATGATTCTAGGTCAACTGGAAGTGCCCTAAAGGTTTCGATTTCGTTACGAGCGTCACTTTTCGGCATTAACCAAGCATAAGCGTCCGTATCTTTTGATTATATTGACTTAGAAGTATGATTTTTTCACTGCTCCAATGGATTGCAGACCTGAGTGTTTGATATTAATTTTAGCTTGATACCTCCACGCGGTCGTGAGAAAAAGGGTCTTGACAGGCGGACGGACGGATAGACAACAAAGTGATCCTAGCTTTATTCGAAAATGCTTCGTAACCGTGGCGGATCATCGCAGAGCCAGACATATTATAAAGTTAATTTGACAATGTTGGTGTTGTAAGTATGTGTAATATAATAACGTGGTTTGCCTCGATTTAGTGTCTATCGCCAGCCTACTCAAAACGTTATCACATAATATTTTATCTCCATACAGTACTTAATATTTTCGCATTTAATATCAAGCAAGGTTCAACAACAACTTCATCGGCTGTAACAAAAGCCAATCTCACATGCGAAAAGTTACGTAAATCAACGCGTTACGTTAAACTTAAACTAAATAATAAACTTCGTTTCCGACTGCACACTCGACTGCAATCGTGACGCTCATACTATTTGATTACGTCATCATATTTTAATGTTCTAGAAATCGTGAAGGCATAGATCCATTGCTAGGTATGCCATGCGCGGACAGGAGGTAAATGGCGACCTGACGGTAAGTGGTTCAGTTGGTTTACATGCTGGTCTGCCACGCAGAGGTCGAATCCCGGCCAAGTAGTAAATAAAATGATGATTTTTAATTTATGTTACGGGTCTGGGTGTAGTCTGTAGTTCATCAGTTGTCTAGCACCCATAACACAAGCTTTGCTTACTTTGGGCACAAAATAAAGAACTAACAGAAGGTCCACTCCCGTCGTCCTCGAAAATTATGACGTAAACTTGCCGACTCACTAGGGTTGCTACTGTATTTATTCTGAATTTTGAGTAGAGTATTTAAAATATCGAATAGATATTTAAAGAGCATTCACAAGAACTTGTCCCTTGCCGAAGACCAATAGGTATCCAATTCTTGCCATAATGTAATCATAATTGCTTGTCATGCTGTTGTTATAAGAATTTCCATTCCAGCTTCAGACATTATGCCTTTAATACCTAAGCGTAAAAATAATTTCTTGATTTATTTACTTTTTAATTCATCGATTACATTCATTTTATTTTATTTGTTCAATAATAATATCGTTTAATTAAATTTTATTCTGTTTACGTCGACAATACAACGAATGCTCGCGTCAACAATCGCGACCGAGCACTGCTTGAAACTGCTTGAGGGCCGTTTTTTATTTTGTGCTTTGGGGCTAGAAGGCGCTGTGTGAACTGTCCAAGAATATATATATTTTTAATTATTTATGGTCTGCCTTGACCATGATCCAGGATTTGGCAGGTCAGGTAATAACAGTGGAACGACCAGGGGAACCTCACCAGATTGGACCATGGTTACACATCCAGTCGCCTGAATGTGCAGGTTTCATCACGATGTTTTCCCTACATGGCCGGACAAGACGACTATTAGGGCCACTTTACGTTGGTCACGTGTTTATTGTAGCATAGTTGACAAGTAAAGTGAGCAACTACACCTGTGTAAACCGATCGGATCCGTACAGCGTACTGTCACTGTCACACGCCACTGTCCTTGACCAATGCACGTCGGCGATTAGTGTAGCCTGTACAATTGACCGAACACCGATTTGGGATGTGACAGCAGCAGACGTATCCATTTAGTTACGCGCTATTTAAGGAAAATCCTCTTACAGAGTTTGACCTTGGAAGTCAAATGTGGGCGTTTCATATATTTTACCGTTTTGACCAGTAAGGGAAAAGGCTAGGAAAAGAGAATATGGGCAGCAGTGTTTCCTGTTGTGCATTTTTAACCCCCGAAGAAAAAAGAGGCGAGTTATAAGTTTGACGTGTGTATCTGTGGATCTGTGTGCGTGTTTGTGACGTGTTAGCTCTCGAACGGATGGACCGATTTCGATGCGGTTCATTTGAAAGGCAGTTTAATCGAAATGGTTTTGTTTTGCTTTAGCTGTAGCTTTGTTTTATTAAAATCGAGTATCTTAGTAGTATAGGAAATATTTGAGTATATGTATATTTGGTCGAGGTTTTCAGACGTTTTTCTGTCAGTTGGGTCATCAACACTGGTATTGCGATCGGCACGCGTCCGTCGCGGACCCCGTAAACGGCGCTATATTTTTAATACAGCGCCTATTGTCTCATCAGCCGCGTCTGCAATCGGCCACCTGTATCTTTAATCTCATAATCTGCCTGCCAAACTATATGGAGTAATTGTAAACATTGGTAGCCATATAATTGGTTGTGCGCCCTGATTATAGCCTGATGGCAGATGGAGACAAAAGACAAAAAATATACATGGAGTATATAAATACCATCCCAACCTGCTACTGTGGAGGTGGCACAAATCTATAGTGCTCACTTGGGTAACCAATTATCAGATATCTGATATTAAATATACTGATTAGATAGAAGTGGATACATGTTATGATTCACTTTTTTTTCTGTTCGCCAGGTAACCCTAAAACAATCTTATCAGTTATCAATAGGTATACTTACTTTGACAGTGAGCAGTCTGGTCTTCTTGCCCTCCATCTGAACTATCAGTTTGGCATTCATGTCCTTCTCTCTGCAAAAAGTTATATAAATAAATAATTGTGTCAATTAAGTAGTAGAAAAATGTTAATTCAGATCCGGGCCCTCGTGCGCGAGAGCACAACCAGGACATTAACACCAAGATTTTTTAAGATTTATTTATATAATGTGTCAATTTACATTAATGTTTTAAACTAAAGTGGTCATTATCACATATTGGGCCAAAAGTAGTAGGAAGGCGGACCAAGGGCCCTCGCGTGCCGCGCGGGTGCGCAATTGGGACATAACGCCAAGATGATGATGATGATGGTCCCGGAAACCCAGAACATACTTTTAAAATATGTCAATTTACATTGTTTTTGTAATTGGTTCCCTTGCCTCGAAGCTGATCCACAACATTAAAATGTTTTGATTTCAATTCTTCTTAAAATCTCATTCCAATAAAAGATTTTCCTAATTGAATTTGTACAATCATACAATTCATATTACAGATTTTCAAATTTATGAGTAGGCATAAACTAGTAGAAATAAATAACGGTGTCAATGGAGTCGAAATCCAGCATAAACAGCTGTATATTCACTAACCAGCATTAAGCCTTGAGTCTCATTCATACTATTCATGTTAATGTACATCTTATCTCTATATACCTATCTGTTACATAATAGTCTTTTGACGTTGTGTATGACTCACAGTATTACACAGTCACAAATTGGCCATAAAATGGAATAATTACCTACTCTACTAGCCCTACTCTGCTACCTGTCACTCAGACTGCTTTTTTATGGAAATAAACTGCTTTTGTGACTATTTGGCATTAACAATTACAAAATTGAGTAAAGTATAAATTATTTTTAGCAGAAAAGTTCTATTTTCCTACTGGGAAAGGTGTCTAAAAATATTTTTAAAATATTTTCCTTAACTTGTACCCTAAACATAAATATGTTTAAAAATATTTCATTGTCATCATTTGCAACAGCAAGTTGGTACTTTGCTGGATAGGCCTTTTGTGTCGAGTTGGTGTTTTGCGTTTTTTGTTTTATTTATTTATTTTATTTTCCGTTTATTGTTCACATGAAAGTTTGAGGAAAAATACATAGTTATAGTTTTTTTTTATTTTATGTGTCGAAAAGACCCAGTCCAATCAAGGTCAAAAATATTTAAAAACATTGCATTATTTTATATAGATGCATGAGTTACTTAAAGTGTTCCCGCACTGGTGCACAAATGTTGCAAAAAATTTATTTTTGTTTATAAAAGTTTCTTGTTGTATTGGAAGCATATGTAACTTTGCTTTTGCTGCTCCCACACCAGATGTCTCTAACTGTTTACGAAAGTTGGTTGACCTTTAGATGCAATGTGCCTGTAATGTCCTATTTAAAAGATCTGATCTATAAACATTGTCTCCCAGGAAGTTCAGTTTGCAAAACAATTGCATTAATTTCAAAGCTGGAGTTTAATAAATAGGTAGTTGCAATTTATATTATTTTAATTTATTCTAAGAGAATAGTATCTAAAATAGTATACAGATGGTGGAAGTATTTTATTAGCTATGATCAAAGGAAGTTTTGCAAACACAAATCTTGTTTACACTTATAATACTGCCATATGTTTCTAAGATACATTACTTGTTAGTAAATAAACAAATAAGAGATTGTTCTAATGCCTTTCATCATACACCCAAATGAGAGTGGAGCTTATCCAGGTCATAATGTTTTACATTTTTTCGACAACTTTCATCCAAATGGCATGCCTGAGGTACAGTCGCGCTCCAAATGCAACTGAACCGTGAAAGTCATTGCCATTCATCATGACATCATGGTTTTTTTGCACTTTCAAATAGTCTGCTTCCCAGCTAATTGGAAAAGCTTAAATGTTTACGCTAATTAGGATATTCTTCCGCTACTGCATTGCGCATATAATACAACATAATGCCGTCAATCAAGAAGATAATAGGAGCGTGATATAGCAAAATAGTTTTGAACAATACAACAAATACAATGACCATAACATAACACTTGCTGTAAGAAAATTCAAATAGGAAATTGTATTGTACCTTTGATTGAATGGGCGAACCCTTACAGCCACTTTTACCGAAGCCATTGTCACACATTATATTGTCAATAACTTTTATTCTAATAAAAATTACATTTATCCACAAAAATACGACTCCTCAATCCACAAAGCGCTTGACATTTTCTTTTGATTTGACTTTTCGTTCCATGTGTTGCCATAAATATAAATCGTCTAAAAAATTTAAATCTTGATAAAATATGAATGGTGTCAAATCTAGGGACGAAATTAATATTTTAAAGATAAAGGTATATAGGGGTAAACACATGATTTCGTTTTTATTTATTATACAATCAAATACGAAATTATTATTTTTGATAAAATTAATTATGCATTTAAGACATGTCCCAAGCACACCGTTTTGACCCGTTCCGCTAAGAACAGAATCGGAAATGGGCACATTGTCTTACACACACCGTTTTCATTTTCCGCGGTTGCACTCACATCTCTGGGTTTGCCGTGTTACCGCCAGTTAAATAATAAAATGTACGTAACCGAACTAGAAATGACCCGTTAAATAGAGTAGGTAATCTAGTTTTGATTAAAAAGGAATGAAATTGCCTCAGGGAACTCGACATTTTTGTAGCATGTCTCTTAAAAACTATATCGCAACAAAAGTAACTATAACCAATTTATGATTATTTTGCCTCTTACAACGGATCATCTTAATAAATTTAAATGTCTGGCAGTCAACGCTATCCGTAACGTACTCGCTCAAAGCTTACCAGAAATCAGATAAAAAATACTCATAACGGAACCCTGCCGGATCAAAACGGAACGAAACGGCTGTCTGTGGCGATATACGACAAAACTATGTATACCACGGCTATTTCTTACCAGTGCGCACGGATCGAGCAGCACTTCACTCGCACTACCTTTCTGACCGGTCAATCTTAACGTATCGGAACGGTTGTCTCTGTGACGATAATATATTGGTTTTGTGTTGAATTTGCACCTTCAGTTTTCATTCTACTCTTATCGCAACGCATGAAAACGGTGTATATGGGGCGGCCATTTTTTGTAATTTTATTCCACTGGCCACCCAGGGCATCATGACATCAAGTGACTCGAATCTAAAGCCAGAAATTAAAAAAAAAAACATCAAGTGATGTGTAAGACCAACTATTTAATATCGACAAACAAGCAAAATAATACGCTGTCACCATAGAGAAAAAAATTTCTATACAGAAGCAGAGAGTACATTTAGAGTTTAAATATGAGACAAAATGTCACACATCTCTATAACACACACACTAAAGCAAATGCAGGGACGGAACAAGGCAGCCCATCATGAGTTATATTTTGCTACGACTTTCTACTCGTAACGAACACAAACAAATCTGACTTGTTGTTCGCTACAGATGACTATGCAATATTTTTAAGCTTGTCCTTATATATTTTAATATTGACATTATAATAAAAGGAAGGTGTCTAGTGAATCAAAGCCATGCCCTGATACCTACCACCGTCTTTTCGATCTCTCGATCTACATACCGTGAATCGGCAGTGCTTGCTTTAGCAAAAAGGAGGGTTATGATTTTGACCGGTATTAATGTTTATTTGTTGCCTCATAACTTCTAAACTAAGTAGGTACCTACCTACTTACTTATAGTTAAAAGCGTCTTCATTGTTCACAGGTTGGCCTATGTGACTTCACAAATTTAATATGATGCCATCTAGAGGACATAGTCATGGAAAAAATAATAATAATGAAAAGGATAGATACATTAATATATTAAACAAGCAGCATATTCTTTATTTTCAGTAAAAATTCATATTATGCTGGTGCAGCAGGACAGAAGGGACTTGCATCTAATTATTATCTTGTTCTTCAAAATATTTACAACGCAGCACTTCCAATTTGCAACCCAGACATAACCATGTCTGGTCTTTAGGAAACCTAGAAAAACAAATATTTATGTAAATAAACGTAAATACGCGATTAATCCGTTGTTTCATATAATGCCTGAACATTTAAAATGTCATCTAGGTACATTTTTGGTATGGAACCCTGATACATATAAAGTTGTGGACCGCTATTCACAAGATTTGAGTAATAAAATACTATACAATAAATACTAAGTCCGACCCTGTTAGCATCAAAATATTTTCGTACCTATTTAGACACCGAAATATTGCTCAATTTGCCAATAATTTTAAATCTATCTCTAATGGCATGTTGTTTTAAGGTAAAGCATTTCAATTAATGCAAATTCACACTATTTCCATGCATATTTTTGTCACAATTTCTAAAATTTATTTCGGATCGCCTCGACCACGAATGTTTACTTACCGGTGAAAGGATAATCCAGGTGTATTTCCATACTTTGCGCTTTCACATAAATGTGCACTAAATTACACACAAAATTACAATCTTTTAAATGGTTTAATTTAAATTTTATTAGGAAATTATAAAATTTACACCGATGTTTCAAAAAAAACGTCAGGTCGATAAGCCCTCGAGCAATATGTCGAACGTTCAAAACATTGCGCACGTCATTTTCCGTGAACTTATTCAAAGGGATGAATAAACGGGATAGCAAGATTCATAATCATTGTAGAGCGAGCGAACAGGGAATATTTGTGATTTGTGTTTAGTCTGGTATGTCTGTGGCTGTCACACTGACCACAATTGATCTTGAATAATAAGCACATTAATTTGATAGAACACTTGAAAGCACGTTCTTTGTCGACGTGTTTCGTATCTACTTGTTTGAGTTAAGGATGTCACTTGAGTACCCAAGGCAGTTGGTAAATCAATTCCGAAGTCATGAATTTCCGAATTTCGAAATTTAAAGTGCCCTCATTATTATTCTTTGAGTCTCACTCAAAAATACGGTTTATGCCCTGCCCTCATGCCCTGAAGGGTGATCCCATTTCATTCTGAAGGAAACGTAACTCCACAAGGGTGGAATAACAGTTGACCTTAATAGGATTATGGTCCTATTGTCTTTTTAACCCTTAGAACAACTATACCAGAACTAAATAGAGCCTCACGAGCTAACACAAAAAAAAATATTGGCATCATCTGCAAAGAGTCCTATTTAGGTACCTATAACTCTTTGCATCGTCTGACGTATAGTCGAAAATTTCGGAACAGGGCGACTATGGAATCGTTTATTAGAACTTTAGAACATATTATTATTAGTATTAACAAAAAAATTACATGTTAAACAAATAGTCTTAAAAAATAATCCTGTCTATCTTTCGAAATACATTCAGAGCAGTAAAATGAAAAGCTAGAAAATCTACAAACGAAAAATTAAATAAAACGGTGGTTCTTTATAGACAATTTTTTTTAGGTTGATACAATAAAAAATTCTGATATTAATGAAACTAGCTTCTCAAAAAACACCCTTTATTTGATATATATTTTGAGCCAGAAATTATTTTTATCGATTTTATCGATAGTTTAGAAAGAATACGCTTACAACACTGGTTGTCGATTGTCGTTCGTGCTGATCTAAAGGTTAGAATTTTAGTTTTTCTCCGTAAATAGTGCTAAATTGGGTAAATAATGCAAATAAATTATCAAAAATAATTGGTGTTAATCATTTTAAATTTGTATTTAGGAAGAGACATAGTTGAATACGCTTAGAAATTTATTTTACAATTCCTTAGCCATTGATTGCATTACATAATATTTTTTCGTCTGTTTTCCAGTAACCGCCGACATGTCGTCTTCCGAAGCTCCCGGGCGTCCCATGAAGTTCCCTTACACGCTATCGGCAAAGATTGCGCAGTTCCCTTTCAAATACTACGTTTCTAACCAATGGATCTGGAAGTACTGGATGGCCGGAATCGTCGTCTCCATACCCATATTCTACAAGATTCACAAACTGGGTAAGCCTGTCCAGCCATTTATAATACTTATAAATTAAAATATTCATTTTAATTTTAGGGATGTGCTTAGTATGTAAAACCGACGAATTGTCTAATCAGCTGATTGCTTTATGTAAGTTCACTTCAGATTCAGATTCCATTTTTGGGGTTTAGCAAAGGGGACGCTGAGGATAGGTTCCGAAGTATTTGGTCCCAAGTTTCTGGTCCCAGCAGGGCTGTGGTTAGACGAGGCAGTCAGCCCATATCTTATGATTAATCAATATTAACTTTACAATTAAATGTTTCAGTTGTATATGTTGTACATCCAACATGACGTTAATTTTATAATAATATTGAAAGAAGGATTTACTAATTGGTTAGAATTTCTGCTAATCGGTTTGTATTGGTATACTTTATGTAGCTTAGGTATAATTTTAATTACGTATTTAGTTCACACCTTTATCCATAAAACATACTAGTTTAAATGTGATTTATAGTATTCATAGTTAACTTATTCAGTCCCAAAAATGTATAACAATAGAAAATATATTGTTTGTGTCTCCATAAAGAACCGTTTAGTATTGGGATTATATTTTAAGTATATCTTGCCTAATGTTCAGTAATTTGGTTTTCTTAATAGTATAATAATGATAACGGTTTACCATCAGGCAGGCCTGAGGCCGTATGCTTGCTGGCCACCTTAGTTTGATGAACTGATGAATGAATCATGATGGTCCTGTAACAAAATTCCAACCAACTATTCAGTTCTATCAATTTTGTGGAGTTCATGCATCAATTTCTTGGTTTCTCTTCTGTTGAGCTCACAATAAAAACTGAGTTTGACAAAAAAATTACTCATGATCTTCATCTTATTTTCTATTGCGGCTTCTGCCAGGGTCCGCTTTCCTACTCATTGTACACCATTTTGCTTGGTCTTCAGCATACTCACATTGTAAGCCGTTGGCTCTCGCGTTCAACTAAGATGTCTTTTATAATAGAGAGGTAAATGACTTAAATGGTCACCTGATGAAAAGATTTCTATTTCAGCTAAAAATTAATGAGACTTGGTATTTACTTAAATCGAACTTGTAAATATCGCTATGAAGGGTTGTATGTTCACAACAATAGTTTGTTAATCGGGACAGTTTTGACCTCATCTCCAATATTATTGTTATAACTAATTTGTTGCAAAATGTAATTTATGGTACAGCTGTCATAGAATTGTTTGTATTATTAGGTGTATATATTACACTTAAGTCAGTAACTTTTTTTGTAGCTGATTTCTATTTATAGTGTGTTTCTACTCCAGTCAAAAACAATAAGTAATATTGGTAAAAGGTGTAATCAGTTTTGATAAAAAAGGTATAGCCACAAAGTCCAGCCCTTAGATCAGAATATGGACAGCAGCATTTTCTGTAGTGTATTTTAAAT
Organism: Blastobasis adustella; assembly: GCA_907269095.1. Classification (NCBI taxonomy): domain Eukaryota; kingdom Metazoa; phylum Arthropoda; class Insecta; order Lepidoptera; family Blastobasidae; genus Blastobasis; species Blastobasis adustella. Next base: position 1,161,791 of record OU026136.1, on the reverse strand, counting down.
CTCCAAGCATTCTGCCAAGTACGGCGATTACTGATGTGTAGGAGGCTCAAGTACAGCAGTGGAGCTATATGCGCTGTCGATTTGATACACATACATACCATTGCGCCTTTTCCTCTTAGGGGTGGGCAGCGACCACAGATTTGGTGATGTGATGTAAACGCCAGATCATTATATGTATACTCTTATCTCTGAACACTAAAAAAAACATTACGGGATATTGACGCCAAGATTTTTAACTATTTATTTATTTTTTAAATTTAATTTTTAATTTAATGAATTTAACTGCTGTTAAACTGTGTAATGAACTAATAAATAAATAAATAAATTTTGTGGCGTGATCCTGGTTGTGATCGTGAGCGAGAGTTACAGGGTACGAATCTCACTGCGGCCATGTACCAATGACTCTTTTCTGAGTTATGTACATACATAAGTTAAATGCTAATCGATGCTCTTACGAGGGAAAACAGCGTGATGGAACCTGCACATTCAGATGACTGAGTGTACACACTCCACCATGATCCAATCTGGTCATTATCTAATTCGCTCGGTCTTCGGTATCCTTGTTCGGTTGTGCCAATTTCAGCCGTATTATGTAGAGCTAATAAAGTTGCAATTCAATCGCATTTGACGTCAATGGGGACAAGGCTAATTGGGATAACAAAATTATGGGCTTTTGTGATGTTTTGTGGTAGCAGAGTAGTGCAGAAGAGGTTTATCATTTCACTCTCTTACAGTTATATTATGGTCATTAACTTTTTTTACTTTTGCAGCTAACTCGCCCGAGAATGTTAGCAAATGGGCTGAAATCAGGAAGAAGGAAGCGGCGGAACACCACTAAACAATTTGCAATAATATGCAATAGCGTATTGAATGAATCCTGGGCAGTTGTATGATACAAATACTTCTTTGTTGTAAGAATAACATTAAAATCATGTCTTAGTTATTTTGTTGTTTTTTTTAATAAGTATCCATCTACGATGGCAGGGTTTCTCAAAGTTATGGCTTCACATACCCCTGTCAAAGTTTTAGCAGATGACAGCGAACACCTTTCCGTTGAATTCTGTATTTAGGTTTTATAATGCATGTTCTAGCGAAGGGTAAATGGAACATGCATAGCGTACGCGCCTGTACCCCACTTGAGAATCCCTGTACATGTGTGTGTGTGCATGTTTTATCGGGTCATGTGGAACTGTTGTCAACACTGGAACTTAATTTTGAAATTCAGATTCAATTCCGGTACTGGTTTCGGTATTGGAAGTTTTTGATAAGTGGAAAAAAATATAAATTTTTATGAACTTTAACGCTTTACAAAGCATTTTAAGCGATTGGTTTCTATGAAATCTTGCAACAAATGTCGACGATCCCATACTAAAAAGTCAATTAGAACCACTGGCTGTTCGTGTTCTATCGGCTGTACAATCAGAAAAGTTCTTGTGCTCACAGTACAATTCTGGCGCCTACGGTACTCATCCATACACCCTCTGCTGATATCCACGCGAGGGTACGAATAAACGATTCTCGGTTCTACTAGTCGTATGTGCATGTATATATGTATATGTGGGTGAGCAAAGCATTGGTGATTGTCCTGGTTTTGCTAATGTGACACTTTCCGTCAGGTGGCCCACTTGCCTATTTATCTAAGATATATTATAATTCCAAACCAAACCATTAAACAGAAGGTGCACTCTGCAACAACTGATTGAAGCGCCTAACTACCATCAGTTGGGGAGCTTCGCCGCATGTCTTGCGGACAACTAGATTGGCGCTGCAGGTGAAAACGCGTGTCCTGTATGGAGTCATCGGCATATGCAAAGTTGGATACAGCTTTAAACGAGAGAGAGAGAAATCATAACGGGCTGTCTCAAGCCAACCCCGGTAAACCTGCTGTACCCGCTCGCTTGGTGTAGCACCGGCCGCCGCCATCGGTTCGTAGGGCATTGGCTGGCGCCCTTGAGATAGGTTAGATGGATCTCAATGCTCGGCATCCCATGTTACACTGTTCTGCATGTTACAGTGCAATAAAGGCTGAACAGCTCGAACTGCTGTGCTGTGTTCGAACTTCTTGTCTGCCGAACCGAACAAAGAGGTGCAATCTTTGTCTGAGGGTAAAACAAAGGGAGACCTTCCCCCTGGACATGAATTACCATGGCCAGTTTGGAAGTCTTTATTAGACTAAGCGTGTGAGTGTAGGTTATCCTACGTCATAGAGTACAAGGAAAATTCCATTTTGTAGTGACAGCTTTTCAGCCACATTAAACTCAATTTTGTTTGTGGTGACAGACTGTGAGGATGTGAGGCAGACTTCGGGCTTTGACCGGCCGGAGCAAGGACAAGACACAACGGTAGGGGCTTTCGAGTGGTTCCGACGCCAATTGTTTCTGCGGTGCTGTCCAAACTATGTCACACCTCTTAACGTGTTCTGCGTGCCCAAACACTTGCACGCAGGAGGATCTGATGACGGCCACCGACAGTGCTGTCAATGTGGCTAAGTTTTAGGCCACTACATTATAATTATTGTCATTGACATGCTAAAGAGGAAGGAAATAGAAAAAAACCGGCTGTCTTTTCCGATGTGTTTAATTACTACAATATAAATTATAAAAACTTATAAATTACATCAATAAATAATCACAAACAAAATGATCATTAGGGGCACTTATTAAATATTGATAAAATGTAAAACATTGTTCTAATACAAGGAATGCAGTGTTTACAGGCCTCCAAAGCTATTGTGAGCTAAATTGCATAAAACCAAGCTCAGATTTATCTGGCAATGCAAACATTCGGCGCATAAAAAGCATACATAAAACGATACAATAAAATTTTGTAAACAAAACTTAACACTGAATTATGAAAAAAAGAATGAAAAATTCTGGATTCCGAATGAAAATATTTAAAAACTTATTCCAAACATTCTAAACTAGCTTAATTATTTTAAAAATAAATAGGTACTAAATTGTTTGAACCACAAGCCTTGTTGAGCTACCTGTATCCATGAAATTATATGGTTTGACAAAGGTAAGATTTTTTTATCAATATGGTCTTAAAATGTAGTATGCGCTGCGTCCGCTCCGGGCGCCGTTATTCTACTAATGTACACATCCATTGCGGAATTAGTAAGTGACGCGTGCGACAGAACGTCTGCCATAAAACGTCCGGAGCGGACGCCCGCGCGGTCTCCTCTCAACTTATTTTTAGGGGACAACCCACCTGATGTTAAGCGGTAGCAGTCGCCTGTCCAATTGTCAAATACTTAAATAATCCATGAAATACAGGTCCAGTTTTATCTAAATGCAGGCACATATTGGAATGTACTGTGCCTCATCAATGAGGAAAGAAGTTGAAACAGAGTAGGGTCAGGGAAAATCAGTGACATTGTTTGACAAAAAATAACAAATCATCATTCTGTGTATGTAATTACCCTACAGGCTATACATATATTTTAGCCAGGAAAACATACAAACTGAGAGTTATTTTGTCTAAACAACATTGATAATTTAATACATTACGAAATATGTGCAAGGGCAACCTACTTAAAATTTTATATTTACAGAAACTAAGTTAATCCAACCGTAACTAAACAATTAGCTCACTAATAATAAGAAGCTGTGTGCATATATTTAAAATGTTTTTGGGTCGAGTAAATTGGAATAACAATTTAATTTAGTAGATTACCATAGAAAAATGTACAGAGAATTGACAATATCCTGTTTTATTATGCAATTTTTTTTGTCAACATTGCATATTTAATAGAGGCACGGCTTTCCTTACAAGGACCACGACATTACAATTATAACTTTTAACAGTTATTATTTTATGGTGACAAGGGAAAATTGTTTCATTATCCAATTTTATTAACTTACGCATGCACAATTATATTTACATAATTAATACTTGTATGTGCAACTCCAGAAAATCAATTTCCAAGTAACACTCCAAAGATCAATAAACTCTTTGGACACTATCATGTGCACTTTTGTACTTTTGCAAATAAATAACCATAGTGGACCGTTTGCTCCTGCCAGAGGTAGCATCAGTCATCCGGTATTAAAATCCTACAAATATCACGTTGCACGTCCTACGTATTAGTGGGGGGAAATCGCCCCGACGCAACACATGAAACGGAGTACGTCCATTAAGATTACAAATTGGTCATTATTATCATTATTACTCACCAATAATAACACATAACAACTGTCCGTTTTGTGACACAAACACTTATAATCCAGTCCACGTACTCGTCCCACACACCCACACACCCGCACCCTCACTATATCACGCACAGACGATCACAGCCGGTTCAGAAGCGCACGTAGTCGGCGAACCGCTGTGGGAGGGCCACGTATCACTTGAGCTTGGGTTTCTTGGCGCGCGGCGTGTCGTGGGGCTCGGAGGAGGGCCCGCGCTTGCCGTCGGCGTCCCCGCCGCCGCTGCTGTTGATCTCGGGCAGCGCGGGCAGCTCCAGCTCGCTGCAGCGCTTGTTGATGAAGCGCTCGAGACGGACGCCGGCTCTGGGGGGGAGGGAGAATGTATTCAATGTCTGAAGTTATCAGTGGTACGAATATTCGCAGTTACACTTGCGAGTGAGCTTCCTCAAACCCAGCGCGTCTAGAAATGACGCCAATCGCTTCGTAGTGAATCTATTGCGATTGATGATCGGAAGTTGTCGCCTAAGTTCGGCGGCCAGCGTATGAGCGTTGTGGAATGAGTTCCCTGGAGAAGTTTTCTCTGGAGAGTACAACATGGAGTTCTTTAAGAAAGGTTTGAAATGAGGTGAAGGTCAAGAAGGTTTTTACGAAGTCGGAAACGTGTGGGTGATGCCCCTGGCATTGCAAACACAAGTGACATGCCTGCCAGGTAATGCAACGTTCTACTCACTCAGCACTGCAACGAGCTCTTCACTCCTTAGATGTGCTTAAAACTGTTGGCCAAGCGAAGTTGACTTCCGCTGGGAACCCTGAGACTGGTTGAGAAGTCTCGAGAGCCGATCGGCACACCGTCAAAGTATTATATTATTAACTATTACTCACTTGGCAACAGGATGCGTGTCCTTGTTATAGGTGAAGCAATTGTTGAGTACCAGGGCCGCATCAGCCAGCACCTCGCTCTCAGTCGTGTACTCGCCGCGATCCAGCTTCCCTTGCATCGTGGTGAAGTCCATTGGCTCAGATATCACTTGCAGGTAGTCTGGGACCTGGAAGCGAGGCTCTTTTGAATATTTGGCGCGAGGTGTTGTGCACAGAAGACCGAGACCTCACTGTTCGTCAGATGTATGTGTGTGACGGAGTGATCAATCTAAATGGGTTAGTGAGGAAAGGTCCATAATGCCCGATTTACATTGGTCAAGAGTTTAGCATTACAACAACGACGACGAGTTGACAAGTAAGGTGAGCAACTGAACTGGTTAGTCCATATGGACAGTAGCGAGTTAGTACAGCGTACTGTACTTGTACACGCAACTCGCCACTGTCCTTGACAAATGCAAATCATAATTTGATCTTAGGAACCATGAGGCCCATTTTAGAATTAAGAATAACTGTAATCTATACATCGTATTAAACAAATACGCTTCCCGCCGTCTGTCCCTAGGTATCTATGTACGCATAGATCTTTTAAACTACGCAATGGAATTTAATGCGGTTTTCAACAATAGATACAGTGTTTCAAGAGGAAAGTTTATATGCTAGGAAAAAAGGGTAGGTAGGGAAGAACCGTCACTCACATCCTCAACAGACACGGGTTCCTGGAAGGGCCAGGCGTCGCGATGCCGGGAGACGTCCTTCAGCAACGTTGTGAGAACTTCAGTCCGCACGCCGCCGCGCCCGGACGCCCGCTTCGTGCGACCGTTGGGGAGCTTCTCCTCTGGAACTAATCATAATAGGCATCTTAACGTTAATGTTTCGGTTGTGCTCTCGCAGGGCCCCCGGTCCGATGCCGACTATGATCCAGGACTTGCCAGATCAGGTAATAACAGTGGAGCGACTGCCGTCTGAACTCCGTAACACTGTTAACAGGGGAATCTGACTACATTGGATAAAGTTTACACATTCAGTCGCCTGAATGTGCAGGTTTTATCACGATGTTTTCCCTCAGTCAGAAATCAGAAAAAAGTCATTGGTACATGGTGGCATTGGGGATCAAAACCAGAACCTCTAGCTTTCGAGTCGAACCCCTTGACTTCTGAAACTATTGAAAGTTTAGTTATAAAGGAATGAGCGTTGCTGGTTAGCGGGTCTGGGCGGGTAGCGACTTCACCGCGAGCAAGTCACGATCGGAATCCGTCGGCCACGATCGGCCGGCACTCGTATATCGGCGCAGTACTACGAACGCTGTAAAGCCGGCCGAACGTTGCCGACGGGTTCCGATCGTATCAATCATAGTTATCAATACATACCGTGATGCCCATTTGTTAACGACGTTTTCGACTTTTTACTGCTACTTGTGTCTAGTTCGGATTTTGATCTGTGAAATAAATAAAAATTGTGATTAGTACCTTATTCATATGTGTAACTAAAATAGAAATATTATACCCAATTACAACAATAATGGGGCGATGAATGTCGGTGAACTGTAACGGAGTGAAAAGTGTCAATGGACTGTAGTTCAATGGAATGGACTGAAGTGATGAGGGTGATGGAATGTAACGGGGTGGTGAGTGTCGGTGGAGTGTGACAGAATTATAAGCCTCGGTGGCCTGTAACGGGGTAATGAGTGTCGGTGAACTGTGACAGGGTTATGCGTCGGTGGCCTGTAATGGGGTAATGAGTGTCGGTGAACTGTGACAGGGTTATGCGTCGGTGGCCTGTAATGGGGTAATGAGTGTCGGTGAACTGTGACAGGGTTATGCGTCGGTGGCCTGTAATGGGGTAATGAGTGTCGGTGAACTGTGACAGGGTTATGCGTCGGTGGCCTGTAATGGGGTGATGAATGTCGGTGGACTATGACTATAGTGATAAGCGTCGGCGGATTGTAACGTGGTGACAAGCGTCGATGGAGTGTAACGGGTTGATGAGTGTCGGTGGACTGTAACAGAGTGATAAGCGTCGGCGGATTGTAACGTGGTGACAAGCGTCGATGGAGTGTAAGTGGGTAGTGAGTGTCTGTAGAGTGTAACGGGATGATAAGTGTCGGCGGACTGTAACGGGGTAATGAGTGACGGTGGTGAACTGTAACGGGGTGCTGAGTGTCGGTAGACTGTAACGGAGTGATGAGTGTCGGTGGGTCACCGCAAGTTGGTAAGTGTCGGGGATTCTGACTCTAACGGGGATATTGAATGTCTTTGGACCCCCACGGACCGAAGAGCACTGGTGTCTCCCTGCGTACTCACTTCCGCCCCCGCTTGTTCCCGGCGACCCCGTTGGGCCCGGGCGAGGCGTCGCTGCCGCGCGGCTTGCGCGCCTTCAGCTTCACCAGCACCGTGTTGTCGTCGCTGTCGTCCGACTCTGGGGAGGCGGGATACGTTAGCTTTGTCTCAAACCAATTTCCCATCGATGTAAACAAACCACTAAGTCAATCCGTCAAAACAAAAAACTTGGGGCTTACAATCTCTTATAGCAGGACATAAACAGAACTACTTAGAACGAGACAGCGCTATATGTGACACATAAGCTTGTCTCTTTCCCAACTGAAATGCGCGGAACTTGGACGGGTTTTACAAAGTTCATGGTAAGGCCCCAGACGTGAATTCACTAATTTTGCTTCAGTTTTCCAAGCAAACAACTACTTGAACGATCACCACTAATTATTATTTTAATGTTCCACTTATTTACATCGATGGAAATGGTGGTACAGACGCACAGGCGTAGTATTAAACGGGCAATTTATTTATTTAACCGTAACAATAAGATGAACATAAAGAAAAAAATGGTATAGCTTAAAAGAAATGTCGTACAGAAGACCTACTGCAGAGCAATATTTTAACTGCCTAATACAATATTGTCCCTTCGATATACACGGCAAACTTCATGTCGAGTGGAAAAGGACGCACTATGCCACAACATTAGAGTGCGTATGAAACAACAATAGAAAAAGGCAATGGCCGCCAGCAAGGTCGGCCATTGTTTTGCAGTAAAAATTCTATTAGGTTCGTTTAGTAGATTCCTGCGGTATGGAAGCAAAGGTTAAAAGTTTATTAGGTCAAAAGTTTGCGGTAGTTACAGACATAACATCTGTTTGTTTAATGCCAATACTAACACGACTGACATTCCATTGACATGGTAGCCCTCATTTTCAGCAAATAATTTTTTTTTAATATATTTTTTATTTATTCGATTTAATCGTACACAAATACATCGCCCTTACAGGTCAACCCAATACGACGATGCCATAAACATTAACAAACATGCTACTATGTACAAAATCGTAATAACAATTCATTCACCCTGGTAATTACCAACGATGTCCCTTATATAATTACAGTACAGCCAATGACATTTGAATATAAGTGTCCCCAGATAAGTGAATGTCTATGGCACCATTACGTAGACAATCTTATATGTTGTGAACATCAGTCAGTAAATTACGAAAATAGAATAAATAAGTAAGATTCAACCATAAACATAACAAATTGGACTACTCAAATGAAATTTTACTTTCAAGGAAGCATTGTGAAGAAACAAAAATGAATGACATATTACCAACCAAAACCAAAACCAAATATGCAACCAAAATCTAAAAGAATGAATGTTTTTACCATGCACGTTTTTAGAATGACATTAAATGCACATTAGCGCTTACCAACCTTAAATAAAAAGAATGGAGATGTAATAAAAAATAAAGAAATAATGAATTAAAATATCCTAAGAATGGATGATGAAATATCGACAAGGAAATTATTATAAAGAGTAGCTTCATGTTGGTTAGTGAAAGCAAAGAAAGATGACGAAACGAAGAATGAATCGAGTTAAACCGATACAAGTAAAGAGTGAATGAAAAGTGGACAAGGATAGAAATAGCACTTTATCATTCGATAAAAAACGGATGAACGAAAAAACTTAAAAAGGAGATAGAATAAGCGTTATGAAAAGAAAAAGTCGCAAACGAAATCAAGAACATGTGAAGGGAAAATGAATAAATGAAATTAAGGGCATAAGTGAATTGGGTGAACCAAATGAGTCAATAAGCGAACTGAACGAGCCAATGTTGGCCAATGCTGGCCAGCGACGCACCAGAGCTCTCGACGGTGGTGTCCAGCGCTCGCGCGTACAGGTGTATGTTGGAGATGGCGGTGGCCGCGCATCGACGCACGGTGTGCTCTTCATAAACAATTAAACACAGGTTTTAGACCTATCGTAGTGTCTAGCCTATATGTTTAGACCTAGAGTAGATTGATGTAGATATTTTGATGAAATTTTGAACAATGACAGTAAAGTTGAAATACCAAATTAGACTTGAGGCAGTGTTGTTTCCGATGGAAGCAATTTTCGCACGCAGGGTTATTGTCAATGGACTTTCAACTTCATTGTCATTCACATAAGATACATCTTTAGTCGTCGGCAACGATCTTTTGCCGTGTCGGCCAGTCCCTGAGCAGCCAGCTTCAGTTAATCTAAGGCGGTAAGTTTTAGACAAGTTTTTAGCTGTCTATTATCTATCTTGACGACACCTAGATTAGAATGTTCGAGGAACACAATCGCAGCCAATGTGTTCCATTCCCATTACATAGACGTATCTTTATTTGGTCCAATAACACATTAAAAAACACTTAAAACTAACATAATAAGTACATAATAAGGAAGCAGGGCGATGCATCATCGGACCAAATTGGACCATCCTCAGCTTAATGCTATGAATGGCAGCAGCCAAACACAGCGCTGGTCTTCAGACTGACCCATAATAGAGCTCGATGCGCGCACGACGCGAACGACGTGCTAATACAGAAATGATATTAATACTAAAATATATAATACAAAATAAAAGAAAAGAAATATATATATATATATATATATATATTTATAGATGTAGAACCTGTAACGTAATATGGGATAAATACCGACCGGATTACTAATTACTGTGTTCACTAGTGTGTTACGGCAATGCTTACCCCTAGCGGGCGCCAGGCAGGCAGCGCACTGCCAGCGCCGAGCGTGGCGGGCGGCCTTGGGCGCTGCGCACTCGGCATGGAAGGCGTTCTCGCAGGTGGAGCACTCTGCGGCGAGGCGGCCGCCGCTGCCGCACGCCGCACAGACCAGCCCGGCAGAGGCTGTCAGGGAGTCGTCGTCGCTGGGGAGGGGTGTCAGTGGTGTTACTGTTGGTGGTGGGATAAGAGCGTCGGTGGTCGAGCGGTTACAGTATCCGACTCGTAAGCCAGAGATCCCGGGTTCGAATCCCGCTCCGGCCATGTACCAATGACTGTTTTCTGAGTTATGTACATTAGTTGAATTAACCGATGCTCTTACGGTGAGGGAAAACATCGCGATGAAACCTGCACATTTAGGCGACTGAATGTGTAACCATGATCCAATCTGGTCAGGTTCCCCTGGTAGCAGGGTCGTGGAGGTCAGATGGCAGTCGCTCCACTGTAATCACCTGACCTGCCAAATCCTGGATCATGGTCAAGGCGGACCCCGGGCCCTCATTCTCGAGAGCACAACCGGGACATTAACGCCAAATGATTATTATTATTTTTTTTACTGTTGGTAGTGGGATGGAGGAGACGTCAAGATGGTAATGATAAAAAATAAATCTTTGGACTATCTTTCAGGTGAATCATCAGACCCTGAGTACAGTAACAGTAATGAACAAGTCTAAACTCAAGACAGAATTGCAATGTTTTATACAATAACTACCAGATCAACTCACTGATACCTACAATATTGCATCATTTTGTCATCTAATTTTCATGAAAAAGTAAAATCTCAATTCAATTAAATTCCGGGAAGTAGGTCAAATATTGACTACTGTGTATGCCACAATCAATCCATAGAAAAAAAATGCTTACCTATTGAGCGCCTCCTCTATGTCCTCCTCCGAGAACAGTTTCCTCCGTTTCCTCGGCGTCCTCTCCTTGGGCTTGCACTGGTCGCAGAACCAATCGCCGCTCGGCACTTTCTGTTGTTGGGAGAGGGGAAAAAAACAATGTAGTAGGAATTGTTAATAGGAGTTTTTCCTACTATATGACTTGTATTAAAAAGGAATAAATTTTACCATCCACACTAAAGTCATCTGTGTATGCGTGCAACAAGAAGAAAGAAAATTAGAATTGAGACCTAAAAAATTTTCTTTTTTTGTAATTTTGTGTGCAATAAAGAGTGTATCTATCTAAATCAGAACATCTCATCAATATCAACCCGATACTCCTCCGCAGCAGGGCCGGATTTAGGGGTCCAGAGGCCTCGGGGCAACGAAGGAGCGGAGGCCCCCTCGCCCCAAATTATTTTCCAAATAAAGTGAAAATTTTTTTAAGTCGAGTTTTTCAATAAATAATTTATTGTGAAACCAAGTAGATTCTCTTAGTATTGAACAAACACATATAAATATAAGAGCATAAAAAAAACATCAAAGGAAAAGATGTTTACTAGTGTGTTTACTAATTGGAATTTGAAAGATTTTTTTTCCGAAGTCTATTGTGGGGGCCCCCCGTTTGTGGAGGCCCCGGGGCTTTCACCCCGGTTGCCCTCCCCTAAATCCGGCCCTGCTCCGCAGTGTTTGTGTATCTTATGTGTGAATTAGGAACGATATAAAAACACGACATCATCATCATCTTAGCGGTCAACCCCAGTTTTTACCAGGGTCTACTTTTCTGCACTTTCTTCTCCACTTCGGCCGGTCTCCGGCATCTTTACGTCGCAAGGCGTTGGCTCTCGCATCCGACCACTTTCCTGATACCGGCAGGTTCAGGTCCCTATTTCCCACGTATCCCTGAGACTTACGCAGCACATAACCAAATCAGCGCAGGGGTAGTACCGCCTAACTCCGACAGCACGCCGCCATATTGATCCAATTGACTAGGGACCAATCGCAGCAAGGCAGAGCCAGAGCTGGCTTGCTACGGTCTCTACTCAATTGGACCAAGATGGCGGCGTATTATCAGAGATCGGCGGTACGGTTTTAGGCCTCTTTAATCTTCAGAAATAGTACAAAAAATCCCATAACATTACTTACCGTCAACTTAGGCTTCAAGCAATACAAATGGTGTCCCTTATTGCAGCCGTCGCAGAGCAGCATATTGTCAGGATCCGTCTTCCTTCTGCAAAGCCGACAGCTGGCGTTCAGGATCGAAGCTGACCAGGTCACGCTGGAGTCCAGAGTGAAGAGATGGAGGACGACAGCTGCGAAGCTCCTGCACTCCATGAGGGAGACCTCCCACCGTTCCAGAGCTTCCAGGTCCATGGATTTGTTCCTGGCCTCGCGGTCCTTTCGCTCTTTCTCGTCGAGACCTGTGTGGGGGTTGGTGGTGTTAATGTGTTTGTGTGTCGAATTATCGCACGCACCGTCAGGAGATCAAGAGGGCAATTGCGAGTTAGGATTTCCACTAGATGGCGCCACTGGCGAGTAAGGTCCGTTGGAAAAATACCTAGCGTTATTGGCCAGAATCAAACTCTCTAAGTTGACAGTTAGATTTCAGCCAATAGAAAGGCGTTATTTTGACAGTACAGCAGTTGTGCAGTAACACGACAGCATTTTGACAGCAGACCTTACGCTTCAGTAGCGCCATTTGTAATCGAAAAAACCCTCAAGAGCCATTCGTAAATCAGCACGGCTAGCACAACTATACTCGCGATTCTCTCAATACTAAATAAGTAGAAACATATAGCAGTATTTACGTTGCACCTTTACTGTTCCACACGCACGGTTGACATATATGTGTTCTCGCGCATGTCTCGCGCATGTCTCGCGCATGTCTCGCGCGAGAACACGTATATGTCAACCGTGCTGCCGACTTGGGCTCCAGGTGACCCGCTCGGCTGTTTCTCTACAGATAAATAAGAAAAAAAACAATTACCCAGCGGCCTCTTCAAGTATTTATGATGCACAGCTTGCGCGACTTGTAACAAGGCTGCTGCCAGCTGCCTCACTGTAGCGGCATCTGGCCCCGGGGCGTCGCTGTCCAGGTAGTGTCCCGGGTCGCGGTACTTGTTCTCCGGGATTGCTTCCAGGGCCGACTTGTCTAGGTCTGGGGTGAAATGAAAATGAATGATTTTAGTTAGCTAAGGTACTTGTTCTCCGGTATCGCTTCCAGGGCCGACTAGATCTGGTGGGGTGGGGGGTTCGAAACAAAAATGAATGATTTCAGTTAGGTGTGGATAATGTCGTGAAGGTCGTAGGGAAGATGGATGCAAGACGCAAAGAATCAAGTGGTGTGGAAGTGGGGGGAGGCCTATGTTTAGCAGTGGACGTCCTGCGGCTGAGATGATGATGATTTCGAAAAAATGTTTAGTGTTAGATACTTAATTTTCAAAGTAAATTACCCAACAATCTTATGTTCACATAATGTTCCCTTGTCAAAGTTTCTAGATGACAGCGAAGTTGATTTCTGTATTTCGTTTTTATGATTCATAACCGTGTGTGAAAAGGTGTGAAAAGACACTCTCACATAAGTATGTTGTAGCGAAGGGCAAAAGGAAATTCACCGTTTGGCACCAACATGCCTGTCGGTCATACAGCCAGCATTATGTAAATCTTGTCGCGAACCCCCTACCGCCGAAATGCGAACCCTTAGGGGTTCGCGTACCCCCCTTTAAGAAACTCTATTCCAACTATCGCGGTTGTTAACAGACATTTTAACCAAGGTGCACGGTAAAAAATCGTTGAAATATATTAGAAAGAGTCTCATATTCAGTCTTTACCATTCAATCAATCAATCAATGTATTCATGAGGTCTTACAATTTTAAAGTACTTACATCATGAAACCCAAGTGGGTATGGCAAATCTATATACTCGTCGTATATAAAAATGAATTGCTATTCGTTAGTCTCGCTAAAACTCGAGAACGGCTGAACGGATTTCTTATCTTGGTTTTGAAATGTTCGTGGAGGTCTAGGGAAGGTTTAAAAGTTGAGAAAAATTCGAATAATTGCCGGGAAAACCCTCAAAAGGGTAGGGGTAGGGTAGCGGTAGGGTAGGGGTAGGACGCCACGCGAACAAAGTCGCGCTGGGTCCACTAGTATATTATATAAACTAATAATCGAAACATACAATTACAAAATGTCAATTAAATGGTAAAATATTCAGGACAGTTCAATTCATCAATACTCATGTCATCTTATACCTATGCCTAAATGCTGACTTACGGTTTCTTTGACTCCAAGGTTTGCTGGTAGAAAACTCAACTGTTGAGTTAAGCTCGCCTTTGTACTTAAGTTACCTTCTGTTAATTTATATTTATTATTTTGTGTACAATAAAGAATAAAGAGAAAGTAAAGAGATGGAACATTATAATCATTAATTATCAAATAAATGTGCCATTATCAATCTCCATCGAACTAAATATCGGAATGTTATTGTAAACAATATTTTTTAACAAAGCAATAGTAAAAATTGGATTTTGATACACAGTTTCTCATTCATTTAACTCTATCATTCATCATGTCCACATTCACTTCTTTTGCACGCATATCCAAACCAAACTGTCATACCTCACCTACATTTTCTTTCCAGTAAATCTGGCAAACGTTTCCCAATCATCCCAGTAACAAACGTTCCAATTTGGCTGGAACCAACCAACCGTCAATTGCAGTAGATACGAATCCTTTCAGAGTACAAAATAACGTCACTTTTGGATCAATTCGGATGCGCGAACTAGCCGACCTCAGCAACCAAAAGCGACTTTATTTCTTACTGCGTAAGGATATGTATCGTCTGCAACTGACAGTTGGTCGGCTCCAGCCAAAACGGAACATCTGTTACTAGTTCTACTCTTCCCTTTCCCCCTCCCACTAACCTTTAGGCAGCTGCAGCTTCCCCCCCGGCAGGTGGTAGTCGTCGCGGTACCGGGCGGCCGGCCCCCAGCTGAGGTGCGGCGCCTGCTTGTCGTAGCCTCGCAGCATGAGCGTGCCTCGCCAGGCCTCGCGGTCCTGGAAAGGGGCCAGTGTCAGACAATTCTGGACCTTATTGTGTGGGCTTAGAAGCTGCATGGTAGACTTTGTTGTGTGGGCTTGTGAGCCACATTGGAATATTATACGAAAGCGAAGCGGTCATAAATAGATAATTGTCTAATAACACAAGGGAAAATGGATGGGAAAAGGGGAAGAAAAAGGATCAACTGGCTAGACAATATAAAGAAGTTGACCAACATCAAGGACGCATCCAGGTGGGCCATCAGGAAAAAAATTGCTATGGTGGTCGCTGACGTCCGTTAGACCGTGCCACTCTAAAAAGAAGCCGTCGTTATCCTTCGCGCGTCAATCCTGACTCCTGAAATGGTTCGCTTTCCTACACTTTCCCCTCATCTTTGCCCGGTCTTCGATGTTCTATCTCCGGATGCAATTTTTTCATACCTACGCATAAAGACATAGCGGCATATCCTGATCGAATTGGGGAAGTCCAGACGCAATATATCGACCTAAACAAAACCAGTATAAAAGGAGCTGACATTGCTATGCGAGTCTATGGAAACGCTAGCTTATCTTAAACTGGTTTTGGAATAATCGATATGCTGTTCACTGTATTTCCACCTTATAGAATACCAAACAATATTATATTAAACAGTATATATAATGTCACCGGACAGGGGCACCCTACATTGACGCTCATTGGGGGAGGCCTAAGTCCAGCAGTGGACTATTGTAGGCTGATGATAATTATGTGTAAGGTTCAGTAAGGTTTCCAGAGCTCCATGGCAAATCAACTGGCGGGCAACAGATTACTAATGTCCATAGACAGTGGTGACCATGCACCGTTGCCAGATATCCCTGTCCCTCATTTACTATCCCCATACTCCCACCCACACTCACCTTGACCTTGATGGCCCCCAAGCACCCGTGGAAGATCTTCTCCTCCAGCTCCAAGATGTGATCCCGAAGCGAGAGCTCCAGAGCCTCCGCCAGCGAGCATTCGGCCGGCACCGCGAGCGACGGCGCGAACTTCTTGTTGCGAGTCATGTGGTGGATCGCTGGGGGCTGGGGGGACAGAACATTTATTTATTTATTTATTTCCATACAGTTTTACAGCAATAAAATTTAAATATACCTTGTACAATTTAAAGTTGCAATGCCAATAACAAAACTGCGGTTTAAAATTTTGAGTATCAAACCATCTAGCAGTATCACAACCTAATGAGAAAAAAAAAAGCTTACATATACATAGATAGATACATGCGCCCATATATTTGTCCTTCTCCCACTGACTCTGTATGTGTGTGTGTGTGTGTGTGTGTGTGTGTGTGTATGTATGTGTGCGTGTGTGTATGTGCGAGAGAGTGTGTTATTGACACAAATAACAACACCATAACATAAGACAGAAAAACAAGTATGAAGGTTCATGAATGTGGATTAATAAAACAAATGTTTGGACAAATTCACACAACGCCATCTAGCCCCAAAGTAAGCAAAGCTTGTGTTATGGGTGCTGGATAACTGATAAACTACTAACAGTTTCTAACATTCCGTTTTGACTGGAGCCGATCAACGGTCAGTTAAAGTTGATACTAATCCTTACAAAGTATGAAATAAAGTTTGCATAGATGATACAGGTGGACATAAACTAGTAACAGGCGTTCCGATTAGTATCGACTGCACCTGACGGTTGGTCTGCTCCAGTCGAATCGGAGCGTCTGTTACCTTATTTATTTATTTATTTGTAGGAGCTGTACATTACAAAGTGTAAAGTTCTATTATAAACCAGTAAGCCAATTATAGGTCCTCGCCAGTAAAGGCAGCATATGTAAAAAGCTACACAAGCATACAAACACGCATACAATAGGCACTTAGGTAAATTATCAAATAGATTAAAAACGAGAAAATATTAATAAAAATAGAGAACTACATATTTAACACTTACAGTTATAGTAGGTACAAACAAGAATCACACAAACAACATGTATATATTATTAATTCCTCACAATTTTTTTATTTTAATATAAATAAATATCTTTATTTTCTTTCACAATTTTTACCTTAAATCTACTGTCGTTGGTGCCTCCTTTTAAGCTAAAAGCCTGTGGTAGGAGGCACCGCTCTTCCTATGGTAATTATAGAGGTAGGTACAGATTGAGTATTTCCATTTAACAATAATACTAAAAAGTGATAAATTTATGTATAGTATATATATAAATATATAAGGTAGGTCCTAAACTGCGCGCGTATGTGTGTGTGTGTGTCAGTGTGCGTGAGTGTGAGTATGAGTGACATACACCTAGACTTCATGGAACGCCGTCAAAGACGCCTATACTTATACGCCTACCATCTCCGCGGAGACTCAGTACTCACCGGCGCGGCCTGCGGATTCAGCGCATGCAGCGGACACTCCTCCAAGTACTTGGCGATCCTGGTGCGATCCATCGCGAGCGCGGCGCGGAGCTCCGCCTCGCGGATGCCGCGCGGGTTCAGTGCCGCCAACACGGCGTCGATCTGCTCCGCCGTGTGGTACACCCACCAGCGGGGGCGGCGGACGCTCTGGGGGTGGGGGGAGGGAGAAAAAATGAATGAATTACGCTTTATTGCACATTTAAAGGATACAATGGGTACAAGGGTACAAGAATATAAAAATTAGGGTAATGTGTGAAAATGTTCAGCCTGAACATAATGATCATCCTCTATTTTTTTTTTTTTTTATGTTATCCGGCAGACAAACAGGCATGCGGGTTACCTGATGGTGTGTGGTCACCGCCGCCTATATACCTCTTGAACGAAACCTCTAATATACCTCTTGAACGATCCCATATCATAGTCCAAAGGAAACACTGTGGCTGGGAGCTCATTCCACATCCGAATCGTACGAGTCGTAATGTGTGTTATTCAGCCTGAATTTATCTACCTATCTGAAAGCCCTTGCCGCTTAAGTGCGTCTTGCTCCATACTAGATAGCGCAGCGTAAATGTGTGTGGACCTTTACGACATAAGACTTTTGGACATAAGTTTCCTCGAAACCTCGACTCTTGCATCCGCTCGCTCCCTTGTTCGTTTCGTAACGCATCAACTCGATTGTATCACAATGAACTTTTGGCGGGTGAAGGGTTAAGGTAGTCGCCGATGTTGGCAAGCGAAGATGGAGAAGGTGGAAAAGGGTACTGGCCCACCTGGCCGGGTGATGTGACCAGGGATCCGACATCGATCCAAGGACCATTGATCGTCGGAAGTAGTACTTATGTCGCGGAAGTTGGCACACTTCTCTAGCGCGATGTAGGACGGTCAGCGCCATTTATGTGCGTACCAACCTTGTGAGCGATAGATATCGCTACAAACTGAATCAATTGAACAATGATGTTGAACCTACCTCCCCATGCACAAGACAAGTCCCAGCATCCCCGGTACACATGAGCAGCTCCCGCATCCTGTCCGTCTGGTCCGCGGCGGCCGCGGCGGGCTTCACGCCGTTCACGCCGTTCACACCGAGCGGCTTCTTCGGCGAGGAGTTGCGCGAGTTGCCCGTCGAGTCGTTCTCCTTGTCGCTGCTCGCTGCGGGTAGATGGATGTTTTAGAAGGTATTTTTCGATGTTTTAGGTGTACCCTCGTTGTTGGATCGGCGTATAAGGGGTAATATTATGTTTTTTATAAATCTTGTTGTAAAAAAACAAGACTTTGGGCCTCTCTTTCTGGGAACTTTCTGAGTGTAATCTGATTATTCACATTTCGAGCTGGATGGAGGAGTCTAGAGCTCCTAAGGTATATAAATGGTGATAAGTGAAAAATTCATTGCATCGGAATGTCGATTCCATGAAACCAGTGTATAAAACCGAAATTGTGACGCAAACTGTTCTGCTGTGGAGTTAACCACGACCTTGGATCACTTAGGTACCTTAAGAACCCTACGACCCCTAACTGTATTCTATTTTCGAGCAACATACCTAGTGAAAGTTGCCCTTTCAACCGTGTTTTGTTTTGTCACTCGGCCGCGGCAGCCCTCCGCCCCCGCCCCGCCCCCCCGGCAGTACTCACCCCTCTCGCGGTCGGCGGCGGTGCTCTCGAACAGCGTGGTGACGTAGGCGAGCGTGCCCTGCCCGGCCGGCAGCGGCGGCGCGGGCCGCACGGGCCGCTCGCGGCAGCCCTCCGCCGTCGCCCCGCCCCCCCCGGCGGCCCCCGCCCCCGACCCGCCTTCCACGAACACCCCCGCCACGCGCTGGTTCAGCCAGTAGCGGCGGTGGGCGCGGTCGCTGCCTGAAGGTTGAGATGTGAGGTTGAAGTATATGCTAGTGCGGTGAGGGTTTTCAAGATTCCAAAAGCCACCTGGGGCCCTATTTTTGATACGCCTCGATTCGATTGTGATTTTCGACATGATAATTTCGAAATATTGATGCATGATGCTAATTTTCCCTTTTTTTAAACTCTTTCAGTTTTGCCAATGTGATTTACAAAACATTGAATATTTCATGCTAAAAATCAAAATTGAAAACAGTTTGAATCGAGGCGAGCTATTAAGGGGCTTAATAGGCGCTTTTAGAAGAAATGTAAGGTCCGTTGTCCAAATGCTGCCATGCTAAAATGACGAATCGATTGCAGACAATGACAGGGCTTTATTTTGACATGAGACGTAACACTGAATTGCGCCATATGGTGGATTTTGGGAACTCGAAATCTCCACATTGAAGGGATAAATGCTATTGTATTATTATCGGCCTTGTGGTAATCTCCATGAACTTTTTCTCTTGAGTATTTTTAATATGCCCACATACCCAATAACCTACCTCCACATTCGTGGGAGAGGCCTTAAGTCCTTCAGTGGACTGTTATGGGCTGTGATGATGAAAGGTTTTCAGCATGCAAACAATTTGACCATGGACCTTATGTTTGACTAGAGATTGTCCTTAGCATTTTCCAAAGAAATTGGTACACCAAAAATTTACTTTATACTCAGATTTAAGTTACAGAAGTGATAGTGACATTGAAACCTTTCAATAAATCAATAAATCAAGTTTATTTTCACCACCACGAGACGTTTTGTTTCGATCCAAATGTGTGTCTTAATTAAAATTCAATTTTAAATATTAACAAATAACTTTTACATTTATTTTACCATTCTGTTACCACTGAATTTGACGTTGGCAAATGTCCAATGACGATGGAAACCACTTAAAAAAAAGAAGAAGAAATCAGTCCAACTATCACTCACCTAAGTAAGACGCATAATCGAACACCTTGGCCTGCAACTCCTGCTGTTTCTTCTCATACTCCACTTTCTTTTCTTCACTCTCTTTAGCCAGTTTCTCCAAAGCCACCTTCAGTTGCTCATCATGTGCTTTGGCCTTGTCTCCTGTTAGTTTTTGCTCTTCCTTTTTGGCTGCGAAGTCTTTCTTGATCTCTTGCCTGGAGACTATGACTTGGGCCTCGCGCTTGCGCTCACCGATCTAAGAGAAGAATTTATAAAAATATATTTAAACTTACGTGTTTTTTATGATAGAGATCAGTAAGATTTTTTTTCCAATATCATAAACGAAAATATCATTAATGTATCTAACGTTTCCTTTGCTAAATCGGTACAAAGCTTTTGATGTGGTTTCTAAGGAAATCAAAATTTAATAGAAACTTTAATAAGTATAATTCTATCGAAATCTGGGCGGATTAAGTCTTGCAACAGAAGTACTGTGCGTGCTCGAATTCTGTCCATCAGGCGTGACCATCTCGGACTCTCTCGGGCGGATTACACATCGCCATCTGACTCGCTCAAACCGCAACCGAGTGAGATATTGATGCATCGATCGAGCCTTCAATAATCGAATACTAACGATACTCGAATCATTTATGCGGTTGTGTCCGATGGACATAAATTCGCGATATATATTCGAATAGTATGTACAGATGTTAGTTGTTGACTGGGAACTCATTCAAATCTAAACTGACTGTTTGGTTGCTCCACCATTCTTTCTATAGTGTTAAAGAGTACCTAGAATTTAAAGTCTGAACGACAAATTATTTAGATTCACAATGTTTGCACACTTGCATGCAAGTTGAATACCTACCACTGTATTAATGTTAAGAACTGTATTACCAACTACTGTATTATTGCAAATAAACTATTTGATTTGTAAATAATGCATAAAAAAAAAAAAACATCTTGGCGTTAATGTCCCGGTTGTGCTCTCGAGAACGAGGGCCCGGGGTCCGCCTTGACCATGATCCAGGATTTGGCAGGTCAGGTAATAACAGTGGAGCGACTGCCATCTGACCTCCATGACCCTGCTACCAGGGGAATCTGACCAGATTGGACCATGGTTACACATCCAGTCGCCTGAATGTGCAGATTTCATCACGATGTTTTCCCTCACCGTAAGAGTATCGGTTAGTATTCAACTAATGTACATAACTCAGAAAACAGTCATTGGTACATGGCCGGAGCGGGATTCGAACCCGGGACCTCTGGCTTACGACTCGGATACTGTAACCGCTCGGCCACCGACGCTCTTGTATTTGTAAATAATGCATGTGTCGGCTATTTCGGCTTTAACTGATGTTACCGGCGACAAAAGGAAATTTGATAGCACTATCTTGCTACATAAGAATCTAGTTCAAAGATCGTCGCTAGTTGGCGTTGTCTTTAGTATCAATATTACCAGCAAAACTCTGAGCGCGTGCTTTGTGGTGCGGAGTTCTTCCAATTTTTCCTCAATGATGTCACGGACGGTGGCGTAGGTGAGAAGCTGGTTCATCAAGCACTGCAGGATCAGGAACTTGTCATCTGTTAGGAGGGTATGGAGAAATTTGACATCGTTATTCAGATGGAGTATAAGTCTTCGGCACGTAGAATGTTCTCCTCTGTAATATACACTTGTAATGCATACTTTCCTCACTTAGAAGCACCAAGAAAAACTTAGTTAATGTTTTAGTGTTTTGTCTGTGGTAGCAGAGTTTCGTAGAGGAGACCTTGCAACAACATCAAGTTGCAAGTGACGCCTTGGTCATATTTTAGTCTCGTCAGTCAACATTTTTGAAATCCGGATGCGTGACCTGCAACTTTAGGTTGGGGTCGTTTAGACGTCACACTGTCTAAGCTGCGAATCTGTCTTTGCCCTAACCCAAATCCAACTCAGCGACAATTGCCATGGACAGTCGAATTAGTAAATCCGGGTAAGCAACCACAGCTATTAAAGCAGGTCGTCGCAGTCTTATCAACATCATCATACCAGCCGAAAGACGCCCACTGCTGGGCATAGGCCTGCCCCAGAGATCTCCACAAAGGCTGGTCCTATGCCTTCCGCATCCAGCTGGTACCTGCGATCTTTACCACGCTGCGTCTTCCGGTACGTGGTCGCCACTCGAGAACTTTACTGCCCCATCGGCCATCTGTTCTACGAGCTACGTGCCCCGCCTACTGCCACTTCAGTCTGGCAATCCTTAGGGCTATGTCGCAGTCTATACGCTGAGAAAAATGAGTCGCTAGCCTGCTACTGCACTCACCCAGACCCAAGTCAGCGACGTGTGCGGTGGCCAACCTCCGAATCAAGTCCGGGTGCGCGACCCTCAGCCTGAGACCGGGGTCGTCGTGGCTGCTGTAGCCGCCGCGCTGGTGGTAGCGCCAGGTGGCGCAGCGGCTGCCGGCCGCCGACCCGGACGACAGCAGGTGCAGTCTGGGAGACGAGACAGGCATTGGACGTGTGAATAGCGAGGTAATGACTGAGCTCGCCACTCAGGGAAGCGAATGCTGGGAAGCTTACGAAGATGCCGCACGTAAAAAAAAGTTTTTTTTTGCCTAAGGAGGCACACAGACGGATGGTCAACCTGATGGAAAACGGCCACCGTCGTCCAGGACATCTGTAACCAAGATTTCGGGAGCTCATCCTGCACGTGCGCCCGTGCCCGTATGTTAATTGGACGCCAGGCATCCCGATGGTGTAATCTTCTGAATTTAAGCATAAACAGACAGACAATATTTTTACTGCAATGTGGCTGCAACCTGCAACCAGCTATGCTGGCAACCATTGACAGTAATTTTTCTACTGTTCGCACTTATAGTACTCACTAAACTTATCTTTGGTGACTCTCTTCTGTTCTCTTTCTCGGGTCTTGAATTCTTAGGGTGGGGCTTAAGGGCAAACCGTCTCTTATAAACTGGCCGCCCTGGGCCATGGCTCAAATATCCATATGGTAAATATGGCTCATATAGCCCATATGGCACTACCCTCACCTGAGCACCTCGCTGACGGTGGTGGGGTCCAGTGGCAGCTGGCTGAGCGGCGTGCCGAGGTACGTCTGCGACCACTTGCTGGCGAGGGTGCCGCGCTCCACAGCGCCCACCGCACCGGCCGCGTCCACTGTCACGGAACCTGGCATGGACAACAACAGTATAAGGATCAGGAGATGTCAATGGGGAGTGACATGCCGTCATAGGCATGGAGTGTTTTCACGATTCCAAAATCCTGGCGATTCCAAGGCCCGCTGTCAAAGTAAAGCTCTGTTATTCGTTGGAATAGATTTGTCATTTCATAGCAGTTGGTTCTGTCCAATAACACGACAGTATTTTGACAACGGACCTTACGCCTCACTAGCGCCATCTGAAATCGTGAAGACCCTCATTGCCGGTGTTATACATTTAGAAACGCAGCGTGGGTGGACCTCCCACTAGGTGGACCGACGACCTGAGAAAGATCGCGGGTACTCTGGGGGAGGCCTTTGCCCAGATGTGTGCGTCTTTCGGCTGATATGGTGATGATACATAGGAAACTCTTTTATACTATGTTCTTTTAATCGTTATAAAACAGTTCAAGTATCCACAGGTAAAACTGTTTCCACGCGACGTCGCCACCTATCCTCATGATCAGCGACAGGAGCGATCGAAATACATCTTAATTTGCTACACACACGACTGAAATTCACATAGCAAAATAAAATCACTCTCTCTTTTACTTGACTCTACCAACTTTATAATTCATTTATGCACACTGAAGTTGCATTTCCGAGAATTACTGCTACTTCTTCAAATTATTTTATACTGTTTTTTTAAACTTACCCGTAGACTCCTGGATGCCTTTCGTCTCATTATAATCCTCGGCTTCGTCCTCTTGCAGCGAGAATATTGCCGTCAGGAACATTTGCACCAGGTCGCTGAACACTCCAGCATGCTCCTTCAGGGTCAAGGCCTTCCTGAAGGCGTCTAGGTCCAGTCCGTTGTGGAATACGTCCTTGGTCTTGATGACGTCGGCGAAGATGTGAACGAACTCGAGGACCGACAAGAAATCCCCGAAATGCTTGTGCGGGATGCCCTCCACATCTATCGGTGTGCCCTTTGGGAGTACCTGCGGGGGTTTGGGTCGGGTTAACGGGTGTTAAGGCTTGATTTTTTTTTAAAAGGAGCTTCTGTGACCTATTTGTTAAGGGGTCTGACTTGTACTCGGAGGTACCGGCTTCGAAACTCAGTGCCGAAATTTAGCAATGACACTTTTCCGAGTTATTTTTACGTCAGACGCGCCGTACGCATGTAAATATCTATTAAAAATTATTCAAGTACAAGCACCCATAGTACAAGCTTTGCTTAGTTGGGGCTAGAGGGCGCTGTATGAATTTGTCCACGATTATTTATTTATTTGCAGTATAAAAAAATAGTCAATTCCTCAGGCCAAAAGAGCAGTCCTTAGCTCACCTTGTGATCCTCCAAGTCCAGGTCATCTTTCACTTTCTGCCACTCCTTGAGATAGGCTTGTAGTCTGGCGGTCTTCTCTTTCTTCTTCGCCTTCTCCTCCTCCTTGCGCTTGCGCATTTGGTCCTCGGCGCGGCGCATCTTCTCCGCCAGCTCCTTGGCCGAGTTCTTGGCAGCTGGGTCCACTGGCTTCTTTGTTGCTGTGGTGGAAATAAGGTTTTGTCTTAATTGTCTTTAAATTAACTTCTCTCTACTAACCGTTCTCAGACGAACAGGATTTTTGGGTGTCAAGAAGTACGCGCGCTCAAAGAGCCACCCCTGATTAGGTCTGACGCGATCCGTATGATCGAGAGGTCGAGAGGATCCTGGGTGGAGGAGGGTTATAGCTATTCTCAGGAGTTTTCACCCGCGTGCAGTTCGGATCTCTGTATCGAATCGAATCAATTTTCTAGAAGATAAGAAGTAGCCTATGTTACTCAGTGATAAATGGGTAATGAAAATTCTAAGAGTTTTCTTAAATCAGTTCAGTAGTTTCCATTTTCTCAGGTTACAGGTTTTCATTACAAACAAAAATATAAAAATACAAATATTTTCTCTTTAGGATATTAGTTCTTTATAAAAGTTAGATGAACACTTTTTAAGTATGGGAACAAAAATATACAGTCCTAACAACTGTTCTACCGAAAGTAGGACGGTTTCCAAACATACCTTCAGCCCTATCAGTTTTCTTGACGAACTTATCCATGGATTCTTGTTTGCCCTTTTTATCTGGGGAGGGCTTTTTGCCCTTACCAGTCTTGGCGGCAGACCCTGGTTTCGTTGCTGACCCTGGTTTTGAAGCAGTCCCCGGTTTGCTGCCAGCCTTCCCTGGGGTCTTCAGAGGAGAAATGCTGGGCTTCAACAACTTCTTGGAGGAAGGGAATTCTGGAGGATATCCCGTAAATATCTGGTCGAAGTTTGTCTTGTGGATGTTGTATTTGTCTAGTGCCGCTTTCTGTAAGGATACAAAACATTATTAATTATGAGAAAAAATTACAAAAATTTAGGTTATTCGAGCTTCTACACGGTTTTGTTTGTATTTGTGTACGACAGACAAATAAGCAAGTGGGCCACCTGATGGAAAGTGGTCACCGTCGTCTATGGACATAAGCAGGGGATACAATAGTAGTGGAGTTATCAATGCGTTGCCCGCCTCTGAAGAGACCTCTAATATCCTTCTTGAACGATCCCATGTCATAGACCAAAGGAAACATTGTGGCTGAGAGTTCATTCCACATCCTAATCGTACGAGCCAGAAACGTTCTTGCAAATCTTTGCGTGGAGACCAACTGAGGGTCTACGTAGTGGCGATGAGTACCCAGCCCACGGCGGGTGGTGTGATGGCGGAATTGTGCTGTGGGCACCAGATCAAAAAGTTCCTCAGAACACTCCCCATTGTACAGCCGATAAAACACACAGCGGGAGGCAAAGTCCCTTCGGTTAGCCAGTGGTTCTAACTAACTTGTTAGTATGAGATCGTCGACAATTAAAAAACAATTAATATTAAATTAGTTGCCTGTTCGCGAATTCGTCCGCATGGACTACTTTATGTCGCGGTAGCTGCCATATTGAATTTATAGTGACAAAGCCTATGTCCATCTCAGGGTTCCCGAGAATTTCCTCCCAACTTTGATCAAAATTGGGACTTTATTCGGTTCCACATTAAATCCTTACCCTAAAGTAAGAACTGTCAATTATAATTATTGAAAATTACGCAAGACCAGCCAGTGATGTAACGCAAACCGAAATGGAACATTCTCAGCATAATGCTTTTGATAGGGCTCATGCCTGTCACAGCGCTGGTTTTCAGAAAAGCCCTTGGTTCCAAAGTCCAAGCAAAATCGGTTCTGTGTTTAGCTGTGAAAAGGTAACAGGAGACAGAGTTACTTTCGCATTTATAATATTAGTTAGGATAACTGCGGATGATCTTATCTACATCCAGGTACACAATTCTGATGTCCGAAGATTAAAGTGCCATAGTAGAGGCCTTGAACAATAAACTATCACCATTAGTCACACAGTAAAATGCCTGGCTCTAGTGCGTCATTGCATTCCTGTAAGAGCGCATCTGCGCGAGAAGGTGTGAAATATTACGTTGACGTAATAGAATTATAGTGCATGCCAGACGTCTAGCTACTGTCAATAATTTGGACCTGGCTGCCGCTTTTTGCTTATCAGCTGACGTCATCCACGAGAATCGGCAATGTCAAGATCTACAGGGTGTTACGTAATACATGTATAAAGCCGAAAGGGTGTTAAAGTATAGCTTGCAAAGAGTACACTAGCGACTTCAAATTATCCGGACATTGAATTTTAAATTTCATTAAAAAATCTTCGTTTTTAAAGAAAAATAATCATATCGACTACGTTGAAGCGCAGCTCTATTTCAAGTGAACAACTAAATCGAATGAACGAACACGAACACGAAAGTAGGTAAATTTCGTCAATGGAAGCCGCGCCGTAGATCAAAGGCACCGCCACAGGGCGGCTCGCCTCGGCCCGTGGCGGGGCGGGGCGTTTGTCGGCGGTTGATTAACCTATTACAACTGATTTCTAGAGATGCGGTCTTTCGTTTTTAAAATGTCATTATCGACATTGAAAAAGAAAAAGTTCGATAGTCATTTTCTCGCTAACTATTCCACGCAAGAAAAAAATGATTGTACCTATCGTTATAATACGTGTAGCACTCCACCCAGTTCACGGCTTTATACATATATTATGAAACACTCTGTATATTTTGTACCCTTTTTAATGGTGCATATAACGTGTCAAAAAGGAAAATCCCCGCCGCCCCCATCACCACCAATGCTCAAATTTGGTGGCCTTGGTCACCTGAAGTTGTAGCTTTTTGTATGATGTGGAGTTCAGGAGTTTTTGGTGTTTATCTTTTAATGCTGTTTAATATGTTCTGAGGCAATGATTCAATAATGAATCCCCAACCTTTCTCCGACAGTCGGTGGCGTCGGTGCGTCGGAGCAACGTACCTGACCTAAAGTTTATCATAAAAGTTTGATATACAATAAAAGTTATATTTATTGTACATATATAGATATGAATCACATGAATGACAGTCACACATGGTTAGCCATACGACAACAACAATAACTCCCACAAGATTGTAATAATGAATAAATAAATAAATAAACTATGGACCACCTCATTTCACGCTCGGCGTGTTCAGAAACTTGGAAAACTTGTCGACGTCAGTTCGAACGCTGTATGCGTCGCCAAATGCTGGGCGAACAAAGTGTAAGTCAGAGTTAAGTCCATCGACTCGATAAGAAGAATAATAAATAAATTTGCTTGGCTTGTATGAAACATTAGAGCGCGCCATCTACGGGAATTTTTAGGAAGCTAGTCTTGGAAAAGGCCCATTAGCTTACCTTGATACATATAAGCCCGCTATCTTGCATGACGAACTGTTTCAGGAACAGGCGGTTCTTGTCCCTGGTGTAGACGCCCTTGCGGCGGCGCACGCGG
The DNA here is from genome assembly GCA_907269095.1 of Blastobasis adustella. Lineage (NCBI taxonomy): Eukaryota > Metazoa > Arthropoda > Insecta > Lepidoptera > Blastobasidae > Blastobasis > Blastobasis adustella. The sequence goes on along the minus strand of OU026136.1, from coordinate 1,133,608 downwards.
TCAGGCGGCACCGTGCTGACCTGTCCGCCGGCCGCGTCCTCCTCGTCGAACTGCTCCACTTCGTAACAGTACGATGAGGCCGGCAGCTGGACTTTGCTGGGGGAGTTATGGTCAGTTAGGCGACTGGAGTCAAGATCGAATTGGAACAATATAATAATCAGCCTGCCTTTATTTCCTTCTCTCAATACTAAGATTGAAGAGATAGTTTACTCTTGAGCGCAAACTTGTGCAAGGCGCGCAGGACTTAGGGAGCTTTCGGTGATCTATATGCGATGGCTTTATGACTTCTCCTCGATGCTTCATTTTTACAGCTTAACATGAAGCTTTCATGCTAAACTGCAAAGCTTTGAGCATTTTCGTAGAAATGCGCGTCTTTCAGTCTTCTACAGTTTAGGTACATTTCGGAAAGTGTGAGAAGCAGTTATATGACGTTAATAAATAAGCTTGTATGTAAGCTTATTTATTAATTACTTATGATAAACTGGGATTTGAAATATCATTATCGTCATCGTCTTAGCGCTTATCCCGGCCACTGCCAGGGTCCGCTTTCCTCCTAATTCTTCTCCACTTCGCACGGTCTTCGGTCTTAATAAATCAAATTGATATATTACAAATTTTATCAAAATAGATAAAAGTTGAAAGAAATAATAAATAAATTATGGTTTTTAAACTTTGGCCAGACCTTAGGCTAATATATAAGCTGAATACTTTTTTTGCCAAACTGGGATTTGTATTATCAAATTAATTTCAATTATAGATGTGGCCGTGTGGTGTGCGGCAGACTAGAATAGCGCCAACCCCTTACACTCGTGGGTGTCGTACAAGGCGACTTTTCGAGGCAAAAGATCTAGTCCCCGTAGGCTTGACAATGGAAAGCAGCGTTTAACATAGTTATATTTATAACACTGCAATCTCCAACCCACCGGCCAAGCATAGAGATGGCATTAACCTCCCTTTTCGTGGGGGAGGCCTTTAGTCCTGCAGTGGACTGTTATGGGCTGTGATGATGATAGATGTGCCGATTAGTCACGAAAGCCAACTATTTAGCCACATTGCTGACTAATCAGGTCTGTTCTTTACTTATTAAGGGGATAAAATAAAAATCATATTTATTTCCACGAAATCCTTTCACTATCAGCAAGCTATCTTATCTATTTCACTCGCTTTTTCTTTATAGAAGTGCCTTATGGCTGTTCATAGATGACTGCAAGAAATTGTGCCTAAAAATTGTGATTTTATTGCAATGAATGTCAAGTCTCAATGCTGATTGCAGTCGAGTGTTCGCAGGCGGACCCTGGGCCCTCGCGTGCCGCGCGGGGGCGTAACTCATGATGATGTTCGCAGAGCAGAGCCATAGTCAGCCCATCTCTAATTTCAATATTAGCTAAGTATATTCCTATCAGTTAATATTATCGAAATTTATAAAATTTGTTGTAAGATTTGTTGAACAATGGTTGCCAAATTGATTCATATTTAATATATTATGGTTAATGAGGTAATTTCATTGTAATGATATAATCAATGAATTACACAAACTAATTATATACATTTGTACTAATGCCTGAGAGTTGTTCTTGTAATCTTGTTGGTTATGCCTGTGACTTTGGTTGGTCATATAGAAATGTTATATTAAACAATATACTACATAAGAAGTGTTTATATTAAAAATATTCAATTCTATACAGATTTTAAATACTGAGTGATAAGGTTCCTTACATAATCATTATGCAATGTTAAGTTAATCCATTACATATTTTTCTGAACCAAATATAAATAAGAACAGTACATAATGTAATTTCTGTTTTAGTTGTAAATTTAAAAATTCATAATTATTTTGTCACCTTACTTCCTAATGTTTGCAATTGCACTAATGTGTAATTTATTCAATGATCCTTAATTGTCTGAGAATAAATAAATAATAATAATATAATGGATTACGGAAGAGGCTTAAAAAGAGACAATCATTGTAGGATCTCTACATTCTATGATAAACTAGAAGGTATATGTCATTGAACTTAAGTAATTATAGGTACATGACCTTGAAATTACAAGCACTGTAGCCTGGAAGGAGTTTACCTATTTGGAAGTATATTATAAGCCTAGGGCACAAATTTTTCCTAATAGGCATATATTTCATTGTTAGTTTGTGTATGTGTGCAAAATTGTGATTTAAAAAAATTAGATTTGTTTAACATTTTTTATTTGTACAAAGAACATTGGTTTAAAAATCAATATTGGTTTATATAGTGATGTTTTTTTAGGCAGTACTCATAATTATGCTTGATGGAATTGTTACTAATATGTATATCCCTTTAGCTTTGTTATTCAAATTGGTGTTAATAAATAATTATGAATATAATAAATAGGTACATTTAATAAAAAGATTTTTAGAAAATACAATAATACCAACCTGCCAGGAGCTTGCTTCTGTGCCGTAACTGACAGCACATGAGCTTCCACCCATAATTCTCCTTCCAGGCAAGCCTCCACTGTTTCTCCTACAAAGAACCTCTCCCTCACATAGTTGAAGACATCCTCAGACATCTCTGCAAAGGAGCATCTCTTGGTCTTTGCAGCTAGATACAAAATTGGAATGCGCAGCTCCATAGGAAAATCCTTCAGCGACTTCCTAGCAGCCTTTTCGGTCTCCAGAGCTTCTGCATAAGTCAGGTTATTCTTCCCTGTCATCTCACATGACCACACCATCGAGTTGACCAGTATGATCCTCTCACAGTACTCCCTGTAATAAAACATAAACAAAAAACACCATAAATTATGATAAACTTACGGCGCAGATACGCTAGCTTAGGAAACATGGTGTTACGGTCGCGTAACTAGCCGTCACGCCGCGCGCTAACAATGTCAACGGACTTTTTCACAGATAACATGATACTTTTACGAAGAAACCGCGAAATTTTGCGCGAAACCGTATCAATGAATGTACTCACTCATAGTCCTTGAAAATCTCGTCGGTGATCTCGCAGTGGAATACCTCGTCATCGTCGCGGAGGTACCCCGACGCCGTCGATTTCTCAAACGCTTTCCTCTTCAACAGAGGCATGTTGGGAGCTCGCGGGTCACGTCGGTGGGAAACCTAATTACAGTTCTCTAAACGTAGTCACTGGTTATGTTTCACACTTAACACTGCACAGCGCATCGATGGCTATATGCTCTCGATAAGAACATCAGGAAATAGGTGCTTTTCTCGCGAATAGGACAATAGAAAATTGTTGCGTGGTTTCAGTTGACAAGCCAAAAAACGGCGCGCGAGGCGCTTCTTTTTACGCCAGAAACATATGAACTGGTTGAACATATGACTCTGAAATATTACTAATTGGTAGAATATCGACAAAGTATAGTAATATAAACTTTATAATTATTTAATTTATGGTATCGAGTTATTTTAAAATTTGTTCAAAATATATGTCATAATTTAAATTTATATAATAAAACAACATAACTGGACTTGATAAAGCAATAAAAATATATGATTTGGTAGTATTTTAATAGTAGTTTTCTAGAAATATTTGGCAACATTCTACAGTAATGCGTTCATAAAATTATTTTTAATCAATATATTTTGCAATGAAACAAAGTTTAATGCAAAAATTCAAAACAGCAATAAATGTTGTTAAATATTAATCCTTAATTCTTCATACAAATAATATTGTACATTTACCATCTCATTATGCTCTGACTCTGCAATCTCATCTCATGCAACATAAGCAATGTTAAGATAAAGTGAACGCATTTCTTATTAGTCAACCAATCAAACATTTCTAATCTGTGAATTTCGCTTTCGCAGTTCGCTCGCTTCATTCGTTCGTTCCATCATTTTGTGTTGTGGTTGGTGCGCTTGTGCACAGATTACCTATTATTCCATTTATTTTCGTTGTGGTTTCATGTGTTGCGGTATAGGGAAAATGTTTACATGTAATTTTTCCATTTCTTAGAGGTTCTATTCTTTAAATTAATGATAGGTCGTAGCCAATTTGAATTATAATATCAAAATGCCTAAAGAACAATACCGTGAAACGTACGTCGGTAGAAAAATGTAAGTGAGGTTATGTTTACATCGTCATATGGTTTTTGTGTGTTGTTTATTTTATTAACATTTTCGCATATTTTGTCATATGATAGCTAAGTTGAGAAAGCTGCATGTTTACTACATTATGTTCGTTTAATAGGTCCATTAAATTACTCTACTAGGGTATCAAAAATAATTTGCAAACATTACTTTGGGTTTTATTTTACAGATCCCACGTTACTTTCAATGTGGACAGTGCTGCAGACATTCAGAAAGCGGCTCATATTCAGGTTGTTACGAAGACCTTATACGCTCAAGATGGACAACGAGTTCCCACTAGAAATGGAGTTTTGGACAGACGAATGGTAGGTGCTACTTACTCTACTTATATTTATTGTTAATTTTTAATTTTATGATTGTAGTTAAAGCAATTGTAGTATGGTCAACGGTAATAGGATACGAAATTGTGCAATTCCACTGCTGGAAATTATTAAAGTCTTTTTTTCCTCTTCTCTTTTTTCCTTAGCTACACTCCAACCCAATGTAATATCATTTAGACTATTTCAAACTTGAATATTTAGATTAATTTGAAAGGTATTTTGAAATGATACCATTGGTGCTCCTGACAAGTTTTCTGCTAAAGAAATAAAAATAATTTGAAACTAACTGACACGAAAGATATTATACTGTCCAAACAATAAATTGTTTTACTTTGGAGCCATGGTTTTGAATTCATCCAACAATTAATAAGGATCAGATAGTAGGTCTCTGTCAAGCCTGAGGAGTCTGCCTGGGTTTGAACCACCGCCTTATCTATTTTATTTCTGCTGCCCAGCAACAATTATGACAGTCAAAGGCCTGGCTGGTCTAAATAATACAAATAACTAGTAAACCAATTATCCGAACAACTGTTGCCTATTAACTTTATTCAGGCTATTTTACATTACCTACCATAGTATAAGGCATAACAAACTAGAACCAGCAGCGGTACCGCCGAACTCTGAGAGCATGCCGCCAATTTTTTTAGAAGTTGTCGTCCCAGTTTTGACTAGCAGGGCAAAGGCCTCGCTCCCAGTTTTACCTTACTTTATTTTCCAGGGTACAAATCAAAAGGATGCCAACTGTGAGACTTGCGGTCTGGGGCTGTCGGACTGTGTGGGTCACTACGGGTACATAGAGCTGGCCTTGCCAGTGTTCCATGTGGGATATTTCCGCTCCATCATAACTATACTGCAGAGTATTTGTAAGGTAAGGTGTTAAAATGTCTTTAAAGTACTCCTCATTTGCAAGATACGTAGTTCCTCTGTACCTTTCCAATACTAATATTTAGTTCTAGTTTATTTGGAGAAACAAACAATTACACTATAAATTTAACTACAATAGATACATATTTACAATATTTTACTTAAGAGAAAAGTTTGTATGTTGAGTCTCCTTGTTGGGGGTAATCTCCGAAACTACTGAACCGATTACGAAAATTCTTTCTTTTATAGGAATCTACTTAATTCCCGAGTGACATAGGCTACTGTTTATCCCGGAAAAAATTTTAGTTAGTTTAATGTTTACAGAAATCCGAACTGCCAGCCGGTGAAAACCGCGGCGAGTGCTTTCTAGAATAACTATATACATATAACATAATCTTTCTATAAAAGCAGTAAAGTGAAATAAATTACAAGTACATACCTACATTCAGTACAGTTTCGACTTAAATTAGACTTTTATTTGAAATTATCATTAGGATGATTATCTCATCATGCCATCATCTCATCTCATCTTACCATCAGGTGGGCTGTCTGCTCAATCACTGTGTACAGATGAAGTCACAATCAAATGCGACTGCTAGACCAAGTCCTTCATCTATTCATAAGTAAAAACTGATACATTTCCTTTCATTTTCAAGCATTGCGCAAGGATCTTGCTCCCGGAGCCATTGAGAAAAACGTACTGCCGCAAATTCGCTAGCCCAGAGCTCACGTACTTGCACAAGAAGACTCTGCGTGCTGCCGTACTGAAGAAGGCCAAAACATGCACCAAATGCACGCACTGTGATACCGTCAATGGAGTAGTGAAGAAGAGTCCGGCTGGCATTCTGAAGATCATACATGACAAGTTCAGGTAAGCGCTGTGCTAATTTGAGGAATCAAACAATAATATAATTGTATCTTGCAAGATATGGAGCGTCGGAGGCCTTGTGATGAGCAGGTCCGAATCGTAAGCGAGAGGCCCCGGGTTCGAATCCCACTTCCGCCATGTACCAATGACTCTTTTCTGAGTTATGTACATTAGTTGAACACTAACCGATGGTCTTACGGTGAGGGAAAACATAGTGAGAAAAACAAAAAAATAAAATAATCTTATTTTTTGTGCCATGTTGTGCAAGGGTAGACCAACAATTTGTGGGCCTCCTAAACATCTGATATCGCTACAATGTGGATATTTCCTTATATTCGATGACGTAGAATAACCTACGGAGCCTTCACAGTCTACATTGTCCGTTTAGGTCTGACTCAGTCCGTATGACCGAGAGGTCGATACGGTCCTGGGTGGAGGTGGGTCAATGTCGGTTTAGCGTTCCCAATGTAGATTGTGTGCCAATTACTGCCAATATTATGGTTAATAGGGATTGTCTATCTAGTTCTTTCTCTAATAAATTAATGTCAGATCATTATTTTATGAATTTTAGGTTTTCGTATACCTACTCGGGTTATGGCAGAATACCAGTGTGTTGCTACCCTAGGCAACACTGTGCTGAGCCTTTTTGTGCTGCAGCACACACATACAGCTTCATGCAGGGTAGTCATAATGGTTGCTGTGTAAACCTACCTACATAGTAAATGAATTACTCAGTAATACAAATGTTTATATTTAAGTAGCTTCTAAGTTTAAGTGGTCTCTGTGTACATGAAGTATGAAATAAACCATATTCTATTCTATTCATGGTACAGGACCAAGAAGCAGACAGACCCGATGGTGCAGCGGGTGCTGCGGGACTTCCACGAGGCGAAGAACTCCAATAAGGAGCTCACTGCCATGATCAACAGCGGCCTGGTGGTCGAGCTCAGTCCTGTTGATGTGAGTCATATATTTATTCATTAATTTACTCAAGGTTTGCATGTACCATTTACTAAGTACGTAAGTGCAATTACTGTCCAGGGGTCCTATTTTTGAAACCGCTCGCATCCTCGCGAGCCCTTGCCTTCTAATGCTTATCTTTTCTATCTTTAGCAACTTACCCCGAGTGTGAAAGAGATAGGTAGCGCACGCGAGCGTTCGCGTGGATGCGAATGGATTAAAAAATATGGTTCCTAGGCATCGGAAAATACACAATTTGATACAAACAGTTAAAATAAAATAAAAATCGATAATTGAATCGATATAATAAAGGAGTTACTATTAAAAGAGTTATAGCCTTTATCAGTCAGTATTATTTCCCACTCTCTCTTTCAGTAAAACTTCCAAACAAAAGTATACTTACGCCATATCCCTATGATGTCACTTTATAAGGCCCTTTCTGACAAATTTGGCGAGATGTAACTTGGGCCCCAGAAAATTATTTGTAAAAATTCTTACATCATTATTATATCCATGATTCAACCTATCAGGTTCCCTTGTTAATGGTGGTCAGGCAGCAATCGCTCCACTGTAGCTACCTAATCTTCCAAATCCTGTATAATGCTCAAAGCGAACCCCGGGCCCTCGCGCGCCATATCACAACCGGGACATTAACGCCAAGACGTTTTTTTTATTGTATCTTCCAAAACCAGGTGCTGGACCTCTTCAAACGCATCTCCGACGACGACATCCCACTGCTGGGCATGAACGCGGGCCTGTCGCGGCCCGAGGGGCTCATCATCACGCGGCTGCCCGTCCCTCCTCTCTGCATCAGGCCCAGCGTTGCCTCCGAGCTGAAGGCTGGCACGTGAGTATGCAACTTCAGGTTTTAGCATACCGAGCACTGACTCAGTCGTCACTTTCGCACAACATCTCAGTGATTTTGCCTGTACTGTGCAAGAGCATAAATGCAATACCGCTTCAAGAAAATGTTCCTTTGCCGCTACAGCGACGTTTACAGTATTTGGTGCATCTTACGCTAAAATCAGGGTACTAAAAGAAGCATTAGCTGTCCCATATGCCCAAAGGACTCGTCCTTTACCCCCAGGATCATCATCATCTCAGCCCGTAACAGTCCACTGCAGGACTTAGGGCCTCTCCCACGAAAGGGGAGGTTATTGCCATAATCTCCACGCTTGGCAGGCAGGTTGGAGATCGCAGTGTTTAAATATAATAATAGAAAATGCTGCTGCCCATTTTCCAGACTACGGAGACTCTTGATCTTTTGCCTCGAAAACATTAGTCGCCTTGTACGACACCCATGAATGTAAGGGGTTGGTGCTATTCTACTCTGCCGGACACCACACGGGCCACACCCCCAGGATATTTATTATATATTATAAGTAAAAATTTAATTCAATAATACTATAAAAACGGTTAACAACTGCGCTGTAGTGCAATGGAATATAATTCCTAAGATGGTCATACACATATGCTTTTGCATTGTACATAAGGTCATTGACAATTGTAATACACGAAATACAGAACTTACGGTTCGATGTACCAGCATTACGCTGAAACTTCGTTACTTATTAAATTTTTCATCAGTCACTTTACACAGCAATGTGTGTCGTTTTAGACTACAAGCATGATTTAGTTTGCCGAATACAGTGCTGCCACCTATAGTGCAGTAGCATTGTAACTGTGAGGACTACGATAAAATTCCTCATACCTGGATACCTTATCCTTCAAACATTGTTGTTTCACCCATGCGCCGGTACTCTTTCCAGTTGCTAGCGAGTCTATTGTCCTTAACAGCAGCATCTAAATGACTTCAAGATCAAATCGCCTATAGAAGATGTAGAGACAAGTTTTCCATGAACCTTCCTTCCTGTCATGGTCATCATCACATCAGACGTAAGACGCCTTCTTCCTCTCCTAGAGATTTCTCCAAATGTCAGCCCTGTGTTATCCGCATCCAGCTTGTACCTGCGACCATGACCAGCTGCCTAATTATGTAACTCTGTTGCCAACAATTCTCTGATTGCAATGATCGAAATTGTTACTTTTGCGATTACGCATGATCGATCTAATAGTTTCAGTTTATTGCAATGGAACTTTGTTAGCAACTGAACCCATGAAATCGATGATACGGAACAGGACTTTGTAGAGATCTCTGGGGGAGGCCAATACCCATCAGTGGGCGTCTTTCGGCTGCTATCAAAACCACTTGCCATACACCGACCCCTCCCCCCCAGCAACGAGGACGACCTAACGATGAAGCAGAGCGAGATCCTGCTCATCAACGACGTGATCGCGCGCCACGTGGCCAGCGGCGGCAAGAGCGACCTGGTGCAGGAGGACTGGGACTACCTGCAGCTGCACGCCGCGCTGTACATCAACAGCGAGATGTCCGGGATACCGCTGTCTATGCAGGTGGGTTTTGGCGATCCAGGTGTTGGTTTCAAATAGTTGTTATTGGGAAAAACCAATCGCTCATTTTAAGTCCACCAATAAGTCATATCTATGTCTTTTTTTTATACCACTAAGGTGGCAAACGAGCTTACGGCCTGCAACTGTCTAATGGTAAGCAGTCACCGCAGCCTATGTCTATGTCATTATCACAATTGAAACTCCTTGCGGACAATAATATGGTACAAAGTAGGTGAGAGTGGCAAGAGATGTCGCGCGTTCGTCTGATTCCGAGCTTTTACAATATAGCAGGCATTGTTCCAATTGATGAGATAATGCAAATCTAAACTGGACATTGTGTTCATAGTAATAGGGTGTAAAATATCTAGCTAAATAGAGGCGTTTAAGTCTCTAAGTTATGAGTGAGATCCTGCTCATCCACGATGTGATCGCGCGGCATGTCGCCGGTTTGACGTCACCTAGATTTTTTCTTTTTCTAGAAGTCAAGTATTTGACCTGATGTTAAGTCTACGATGGCGCAGACGTGTCTATTAAATACCTATTCACTCCTTATTACTTGTTTTTGTATGACCAACAAACTGTTTATCTATATTATGAATTAAATCATAGTGTATGTGTGTTTATCTATAGTATCTTTCGTATCTTTCCAGCCGAAGAAGCCAGGCCGCGGGCTAGTGCAGCGTCTGAAGGGCAAGCACGGCCGTTTCCGCGGCAACCTCTCCGGGAAGCGGGTGGACTTCTCCAGCCGCACTGTGATATCTCCGGACCCCAATCTGCAGATTCAGGAGGTAAGTGTGGGCCGTGACATCAAAAATGGGGGCTAAATGTCATGTAAACTTGTACAGCCTGACAAGGAATGTATGAGGTTTGATTGACTGATAAAGAGGGAGCTACTGTTGCTGTTAAGTGCTGTTGCTAGTGTAAGGGATTTGTTCTAAAACATTCGCAATATGGCGGCACCTTATATATTATTCCTTATAGGCTTTAATTATGTTGTAAAATTCTGTAAGGTTTTTAGAACTCTTTTGTATAGCTCTGTAAAGTTTTTTGCTCACCGGTTGACGCCACTTTCGAGTAATGTTTCGTCCCTGTCAAATTACAGTCTTATTATATTTTAGTTAATTATTATATTTTATTATAGTTATATAACACTAAGTGGTCTCGCGGAACACGTTTTCATTATGGGGGATTTTCAGTTTGTACACGCTACTAGGTAACGTCAATAATAATAATAATAATAATAATCATTTATTTCAAGTATCTTAAAACTCATACAATTTAAAACTCATACAATTTGTTAGTAGGTAGATACAATAACTTAATCTAATGTTAGTATTAAAGTAAAGTCTTCACTGCTGTGACGTGCAAGTTACAGCAGTGTCTTATATATGGGCAGTCTAGCCTGCCGGCAATCATCGCCAGGACGGTGTTGGAGCTGGCCCGCACTCTGCGCACCAGAGACGCGCACCGCGCACGCGCATTGTGGCAAAGAAGCAATCGGTGCGCGCCTCCGCGAACATGCCAGAGGCGCTACAGTAGCGGGGCAGACCCACCACCGCCCTGAACGCGTTATTGAACTGGACGCGTAGGGCACTGTACGATTTCTGCGTATAATCTACCCATAGGCTACACGTGTAAAGTGACGTGCAATATGCTTTAAAAAGCGTAACTCTAGCTTCCTTGGAACATCGTGCAAACCTACGGGCGATCATATTAGCTCTTATCGACAAAGCCCTCCGCTCCCGCTCAATGTCAGCATTGTCTTTACAATCAGCGGTGATAAGATGTCCGAGGTACTTAAACTCTTCAACTCTTTTCAGAGGAACACCATATAGTTTAAGGGGCGGTACACATGAAGGTCTTATTAGACCCGCCTTAAACACCATAAACTGAGTTTTATTTATATTATATTGCAACCCGTGCTTTATTGCGTACCTTTCACACACTTGTAAAAGCCTTCTTAGACCACAGATCGACGCGCTCAGCAGCACCATGTCGTCTGCATAACTCAGATTGTTGACGCAGACGTCGTCAATATGGCAGCCAACACGCTGACTGCTGAGCTCGTCGATCAGTGCGTTCACGTACAAGTTAAATAATGAAGGAGAGGTCAGACCACCCTGTCTCACCCCACATTCTAGTCTGTAAGACTCCGACAGCGCGCCAGCCCATCTGACACTATTCACCTGGTGTCCATACCAGTACTTGAAGATGTTCACAAGTTCTATTGGTAGATTAACGTCCTGTAGCTTTGCCCATAGTATGTCGTAGGATACCAGGTCAAAAGCTTTCGATAGGTCGAGGAAGCAAGCGTAGACTGGAGTTTTTCGACTCGTGTAGTATTTCACGGTATGCTTGAGACACAGAATTGCACTCTCCGTAGACAATGACGGACGGAACCCAAACTGATTGTGGTGCAAACTAAGATATTTATTTAATTGTGTCTCAAGCATAGCGTCAAACACTTTCGCGACAATTGTCGCCAAGGAAATGGGCCTATAGTTATTTTTATCTGAAACATTTCCCGTTTTATTTTTGACTACAGGCACAACTATTGTTTTCATGAGCTCGGGGGGTATGTACGAATGACTGACACACAACGAAAATAGCATCGCCAAGACTCTCGGTAAATGAGAGCCAGCGCACTGAAGGTGCTCGACGCTGAGGCCGTCGTGGCCGGGAGATTTGCCTCTAGTCATCCACCCTATAGTCATAGCTACATCTTTGGGAATAAATCTAGTTCCCACGGCCCCGACTGGCATCTCATCATCGGTCACCGTATATAATAATGCGATATGATGATCTGATAACGCCATTAATGATGACCTGTGTGGTACAGTTGGTTAACATGCTCTGTCATGTAGAGCTCCCGGATTCGATCCACGGAATTTTGGTTTCTGTTACGGGTCTGGGTGTAGTATGTATAATAAGTACATTTAAAAAAAAAAAATTAGGTATTTAGGTAGTTTATCTAACACCCGTAACACAAGTTTTCCTTACTTTGGGGCTAGATGGCGCTGTGTCTTTCCCGCTCGTACGATTCGGATGTGGAATAGGCTCTCAGCCACAGTGTTTCTTATGGACTATGACAGGATCGTTCAAGAGGTATATTAGAGATCTCTTCAGAGACGGGCTCTCCCCTGTTGTCATCAGGCGGCCCGCTTGCCTATTTGTCTGCCGTATACGGCATGCCATATATGTTGTAACATAAAAAAAAAATTGATGAATCAAGGTAGGCGTCCCAGTCCACGTAGCCAAAGTCCTCACGTACCTGGTACGCGTGTTCCATACAAGCTCAAGTGGCGCTGGATGGCGCTGTGTGAATTTGGCCAAGCATTCACACAGCATATGTATTGATCTATCCAGGTAGGCGTCCCAGTCCACGTAGCCAAGGTCCTGACGTACCCGGAGCGCGTGTTCCCGGCGAACCTGGCGTGGCTGCGGCGGCTGGTGCGCGCGGGCCCGGACCGCCACCCCGGCGCCAACTACGTGCAGCAGCGCGGGTTCAAGCACAAGAAGTACCTCAAGTACGGGAACCGGGAGAAGATCGCGCAGGAGTTGAAGGTGAGATGGGGGAAAGTTGTACTAGTAACAGACACCCCGATTTGGCTGGACTCGACCAACCTTCAGATGCAGTCTATAGTAATCCTTACACTGTACATAATAAAGTCGCTTTTGCATTAATTCGGAAGCGCGGGCGAGCCGCCCTTGGTCCGACCACGTCCGCACACAAAAGTGACTTTATTTTATACTTTGTAAGGATTAGTGTGGTGTCCGGCAGAGTAGAATAGCACCAACCTCTTACATTCATGGGTGTCGAACAAGGCGACTAATGTTTTCGAGGCAAAAGATCAAGAGTCTCCGTAGTCTGGAAAATGGGCAGCAGCATTTTCCATTATTATATTTAAACACTGCTATCTCCAACCCGCCTGCCAAGCGTGGAGATTATGGCAATAACCTCCCCTTTCGTGGGAGAGGCCCTAAGTCCTGCAGTGGACTGTTACTGGCTGAGATGATAATGATGAAGGATTAGTATCAACTGCAACTGACAGTTGATCGGCTCCAGCCAAAACGGAAGTCTGGTACCAGTTTTATTCGGCCCTATAAAAGAAACATACCTATTAACAGTGTTTCCTTTGGACTATGACATGGGATCGTTCAAGAGGTATATTAGCGGTCTCCTTAGAGGCGGTCAACGCATTGGTAGCACCCCTGGTGTTGCTGATGTCCATAGGCGGCGGTGACCACGCACCAAGGTGACCCGCTTGCCTGTTTATCTGCCGATGTACATAAAAAAATCATCGCATAACTTGCTAGGTAGTAACAGCCATGCAAGTTTCAATTGCTAATCCTAGTTGAAAGTTACGCTAAGTTTAACGGCTAAGTTTTACGGCGAATAAAATTTAAGGACACTGCCAGCTTTATGCGCTTATTACATTTGGCAAAATTCAGTCGCCTAAATTCAAAGGCAAAAAGTGTGAGAGCAAGATAAAAAATTGAGGTTTCTTGCGTTTTTGCTTAGCTTGCGCTAGATTGAGTGAGGGATTTCGCAATTCCAAAATGCCACGAAATGGCGCTACTGCAACGTGAGGTCTGATATCAAAATATAGCCCTGTCATTGGCTGGTATAGTTTCGGTAATTTTACAGCAGTTGTTTCTGTCCAATAGCACGAGAGCACTTTGACAGCATACGTTAACATTTTAGTAGCGCCATCTGAAATCGCGGAAACAATAAAAATAATGGTATTGGCATTAATATTGGGGTCCGGTTTAACCATGATCCAAGATTTAGTAGATCAGGTAACTATAGTGGGAGCGACTGCCATCTGACCTCCGTGACCCTATTAACAGGGGAACTTGACCAGATTGGATCATGGTTACACATTCAGTCGCCTGAATGTGCAGGTTTCATCACGATGTTTTTCCACACCGTAAGAGCATAGCTCGATGTTCAACTAATGTTGAACACTAAGCCAGGCTAGGAGATCCATAACACAGGCTAACCTAGTTTGGACTCCTGTCTCCCAATCAACTATTTGATATTTTAAATGTCTTTGTAAACTTTTTTAGGAGAATAGTAAATACTTAATAATAATAATAATAATGTAGGGACACAACTCGGGGTCGGTAGCGCTTAAGGCTGCGGTAACTGCTTACCATAAGGCAGGCCGCAAGCTTGTCTGCAACCTTAATGGTATACAAAGAAAAAGAAAATAGTCATTGATACATGGCGGCACTGGGGTTCGGAACCGGTACTTCGGGGTACGAGTCGGACCCCTTAGCCACCGGTGCTTTCACTAATTGACTTTTCGGTCAAGGTCAAAGGTCAGCGAAAGCCCTGATTGATTTTTCGCGAAAGCCCTGATCGACCCTCCCACCCTCCCCCCAGTGCGGCGACACGGTGGAGCGGCACCTGGTGGACGGCGACGTGGTGCTGTTCAACCGGCAGCCCTCGCTGCACAAGCTCTCCATCATGGCGCATCGCGCGCGGGTGCAGCCGCAGCGGACCTTCAGGTTTGTCTTTGCGTTTTTTTTTAATTGTTCTAGCCATGCATTTCACCGCCATTTCACCTGATGGTAAGGGACGATGCGGCTAAAGATGGAGATGCAGATCCGCCCAATATCTTCCCTCATCTGGAAAATCATACATTACACGAGAGAACATGACTCAAATAAGAAAAATAATAATGGGTAGAAATGTATTACACGCTCATATGGATACATTTACTAACGGCCAATTGCGCAAACGTGCATCAAAAACGCCAATCCTTGAAAGAATGGATAAATAAGGTTACATAAATTTTTTATGAAAATCGTTCCCCCTCAACGTTGCCAGTTGAGAGGGCACATAGCTCGCAGACCAGATGGCCGATGGGGCAGTAAAATTCTCGAGTGGCGACTGAAGTACCTGAAGACGCAGCGTGGGTAGGCCTGGTGGCACTCGAACTGGTCTAACTCGAACTGATGGCAAACGTTATAGGTTGATGCATCGCTATCTCACTCGGTGCGATATAAGACCCTGATAAAGATCGACTAAATGCGAAAGGCACAGGACCGGTCTTTGGGGGAGGCCTATGCCCAGTAGTGGGCGTCTTCTTACTGATATGAAGACGATAATGATGACGATGAATGCACCATGATATCGACTGTTACTCCCTAGGTTCAACGAATGTGTGTGCACGCCATACAACGCAGATTTCGATGGCGACGAGATGAACATGCATCTGCCGCAGACTGAGGAGGCGCGCGCCGAGGCGCTCATACTGATGGGGGTGAGTTTTTGTACCACCAACTAGCAATTCGTCCCGGTTTCGCACGGGTTTTCTCGGGGTTGCTCTGTTATAATATGCATGTGTTATACATATGTAGCTTCTGGAAGAAATTCTCGTAACTGATGGCGAAAACAGATAACGATACACGTTTGAAATAATATTAATTAACCATTATACCCACCATTAACCTGTGAAATGTCTTTAATTTATGACAATACTATTATCTTAATCTAATAATATAGCACAAGTAACAATTGGCATAAAGAGGATTTTACGTCTCAATAGAGTAGCCTAACGACCTACTTCAAGAACCCTCCAAAAAGACAAACTACCCTCAAAACATAAAACAAAAACTACCCCGCAGAACAAATCGAACCTGGTCACACCGCGAAACGGCGAGCTCCTGATCGCTGCGACCCAGGACTTCATAACCGGCGGCTACCTGCTCACGCAGCGGGACACCTTCTTGACCCTGGGCGACGCTCAGCAGCTAGCCGCCTGCCTGCTGGCCGGGCCCGACAGCAATATGATGATCGATATGCCGCCCCCGGCGATATTGAAGCCGAAGAGGCTTTGGACGGGGAAACAGATCTTTAGGTTTGTGAAGTTTAAGTTTTAGAATGATTGTGTTTATAGACGTCGTTCTTAGTCAAAAGTTCTGGCTGTAACTGAGCTGAATGATCAATAGACATAGACATAGACGTATCTTTATTTGGTCCAATAACACATTCAAAAAACTTAAAACTAACTGAATAAGTACATAATAAGAAAGACCAAATTGGACCAGCAGCCAAACACGACGCTGGTTTTCAGACTGACCCAATAGACTAACGGCCAGTTTCTCGTACGTTAATCATCTATTAAAATTTGTCATCCTTATCTATGGTGAGTTGTAGACAGAGACAGAAAGAGTTTTGATCGAATATTAACATTGACATGCGGTTCAGAAATTGGGGGTAATTTTATCTAGAATGACAGATATTAACGATAAAAAAGACGGAATCCAAAACATACTAAAAACTGTATAAAGAGCCAGTCATACACTGAAGAGCAAGTTTGATTGTATGCTTCATTCTAAACATTTTCACTACCTCAGACACACACTAGGGCTTTTTATAATTTGGGGGAATTTTGGACGAAATAAGAGTTTGATATTGTAAATTATAAGCTGACATTCATATTATTATTTAATTGACAATTTAATTTGAATTTGACATTTTTCATTTATTACGTATCTCGCTATTATTGACATTGCATATTTTGATTTATTTCCAAGTTCTTTTTTATTGTTTTAAATGGATGTGAATTTTATTATTTAATTATTGCTGCTTTAAATATTGTATGTCCGAAATGGGCAAACTGTTGAAACTCACAAATATCATTTGTAATACCTGATTGTACCTACACAGTTCAAAAATAAAGTTATTCTATTCTATTCTATTCTATTCACTATACGACCATTACCAGAGTTGTTTTTGTAGCTTGGAAATCTAGGATTCGATTGTAATAATAGGAAAGCTAGAATTTTAGGATTTAAGAACAACTCCAGGGATTGTCATGTAGCTTAAATTGTCTATATTGTCTATATTATAATCTAAATTGCTATCATAATTTTGTTTGGCGGCACTTTAAAGGCTTGTACTTTTTGTATGGGTCTCCTTTTGGTAAATCTCTGGCCATTATGTAATATTAGAATTTCCTTCCAGCTTAATAATGAAACCAAACAACCAATGTGAAGTGAAAGCCAACCTGGAGACAAAGGGGAAGAATTATACAGGAAACATGGACATGTGCGTGCAGGACTCGTGTGAGTATTATGCGATAGAACCATCCACACATACGTCATACATACATACATACACACTCGCCCGTATCCCACAAGGCTATCCAGTATATGTCATATTTCTGCTGTGAAGTTCGATGCTTGCGTTTGTTCTGTTTCAGTTTGAAGTATATTGTAGTGTAACTTTCTTTCTTAGTTACAGATTTGTCTGTAATTATGTCTTAAGTTGTTTTTACTGTTTATTCCGAACTTACTTCCTACTTCCTTGTTCGCGATAGACCATATTGTTCCGCTTGTCACCGTTCCGCCGGCACAGCCAAACCTCTTTCTCTTATTTATAGATATTGATATTCGGATAATTATCTATTTTGCCTATGACTTTTTCAGGCATACCCAACCTCTTAGATGGTCATTGGTCGCTAGTACGTCATTTTTGTTTACCAAATAAGGCAAGTCAGTCTGGACAGATTTTACATTCTCGTCGCTTTAGGTAGGGTACTCTTGATCTGACATTTCTTAAAATTTGACCTGTGTATTTGCGCTCATTTCCCTTAGACGTAATAATCCGCAACTCGTCGCTGGTGTGCGGCTCTGTGGACAAGAACACGCTGGGCTCCGGCACCAAGAGCAGCGTGTTCTACGTGCTGCTGCGCGACGCCGGCGAGGAGCACGCCGTGCGCGCCATGTGGAGGTGGGTACCACCAGGGTGGGGCTGGGTACCACCGAGAGCAGCGTGTTCTACGTGCTGCTGCGCGACGCCGGCGAGGAGCACGCCGTGCGCGCCATGTGGAGGTGGGTACCACCAGGGTGGGGCTGGGTACCACCGAGAGCAGCGTGTTCTACGTGCTGCTGCGCAACGCCGGCGAGGAGCACGCCGTGCGCGCCATGTGGAGGTGGGTACCACCAGGGTGGGGCTGGGTACCACCGAGAGCAGCGTGTTCTACGTGCTGCTGCGCAATGCCGGCGAGCAGCACGCCGTGCGCGCCATGTGGAGGTGGGTACCACCAGGGTGGGGCTGGGTACCACCGAGAGCAGCGTGTTCTACGTGCTGCTGCGCGACGCCGGCGAGGAGCACGCCGTGCGCGCCATGTGGAGGTGGGTACCACCAGGGTGGGGCTGGGTACCACCGAGAGCAGCGTGTTCTACGTGCTGCTGCGCGATGCCGGCGAGCAGCACGCCGTGCGCGCCATGTGGAGGTGGGTACCACCAGGGTGGGGCTGGGTACCACCGAGAGCAGCGTGTTCTACGTGCTGCTGCGCGATGCCGGCGAGCAGCACGCCGTGCGCGCCATGTGGAGGTGGGTACCACCAGGGTGGGGCTGGGTACCACCGAGAGCAGCGTGTTCTACGTGCTGCTGCGCGACGCCGGCGAGGAGCACGCCGTGCGCGCCATGTGGAGGTGGGTACCACCAGGGTGGGGCTGGGTACCACCGAGAGCAGCGTGTTCTACGTGCTGCTGCGCAACGCCGGCGAGGAGCACGCCGTGCGCGCCATGTGGAGGTGGGTACCACCAGGGTGGGGCTGGGTACCACCGAGAGCAGCGTGTTCTACGTGCTGCTGCGCAATGCCGGCGAGCAGCACGCCGTGCGCGCCATGTGGAGGTGGGTACCACCAGGGTGGGGCTGGGTACCACCGAGAGCAGCGTGTTCTACGTGCTGCTGCGCAACGCCGGCGAGGAGCACGCCGTGCGCGCCATGTGGAGGTGGGTACCACCAGGGTGGGGCTGGGTACCACCGAGAGCAGCGTGTTCTACGTGCTGCTGCGCAATGCCGGCGAGCAGCACGCCGTGCGCGCCATGTGGAGGTGGGTACCACCAGGGTGGGGCTGGGTACCACCGAGAGCAGCGTGTTCTACGTGCTGCTGCGCGACGCCGGCGAGGAGCACGCCGTGCGCGCCATGTGGAGGTGGGTACCACCAGGGTGGGGCTGGGTACCACCGAGAGCAGCGTGTTCTACGTGCTGCTGCGCGATGCCGGCGAGCAGCACGCCGTGCGCGCCATGTGGAGGTGGGTACCACCAGGGTGGGGCTGGGTACCACCGAGAGCAGCGTGTTCTACGTGCTGCTGCGCGATGCCGGCGAGCAGCACGCCGTGCGCGCCATGTGGAGGTGGGTACCACCAGGGTGGGGCTGGGTACCACCGAGAGCAGCGTGTTCTACGTGCTGCTGCGCGACGCCGGCGAGGAGCACGCCGTGCGCGCCATGTGGAGGTGGGTACCACCAGGGTGGGGCTGGGTACCACCGAGAGCAGCGTGTTCTACGTGCTGCTGCGCGATGCCGGCGAGCAGCACGCCGTGCGCGCCATGTGGAGGTGGGTACCACCAGGGTGGGGCTGGGTACCAACGAGAGCAGCGTGTTCTACGTGCTGCTGCGCGATGCCGGCGAGCAGCACGCCGTGCGCGCCATGTGGAGGTGGGTACCACCAGGGGGGCTGGGTATGTGCTGCTGGCTTGGTCTTACAGATTCCCGCTAATTCTAATGGGCTTTGTCATACCCACCTCGCCGTGGCCATATGGGTATGGTCCAGCCTCCGGCTCCAGGCGACCGGGCTGTAATTTCCAACAACTATACTACTGTATTAGTTAACCAGCTAGTAGAAAATGGGCTGCAGCGTGAGGTGGTCAAGTGACCAATATCAATTGCTATTGCATAGAGTTATGCGGTCGGGCCCCTGTACACCAAGTTGTAAGCCGCCCCAGGAGTCTTCAACATCATAAGTCACGTCAGAGGTTTCTTAGGTTGGATTTGATGATGAAGAGTCTAATGATGACGATATGTCCACAGGCTGTCGCGCATGGCGTCCTACTACATGATGAACCGCGGGTTCAGCTTCGGCATCATCGACGTGACGCCGGGCCCCGCGCTGATCGCGGCCAAGAATAAGCTGCTCGAGTCTGGGTAACTATACACTTCTACTTTGTAAAAACGATAATAATTGTGTTTGCGTTAATGGGGTAAAGTAGGTTAATTAACCCATTAACCTATGCTTTTTTTTCTTTCGTACAAACCATTCCTATATTATAACCAACAGAAAGAAAAAGAATAATTCAAATCGGTCCAGCCGTTTTCGAATTGATTTTTATGTATAGAGATTATTTATAAAAAAATATATGTCTTGTATTCCATATCAATTTTGCAGTAAATTATTATAAATGTTTGATGTACATATAAAAAACACGGCATATATAAAATTTGCATAGTCTCTGCCTACCCCATATGTGGGACACAGGCGGGAGCTTTATGTATGTATGTAATTTCTGGTTATACTGGGTTTCTTAGCCATCTCATTTAGTATGTAAATCCAACCCCCTTTTAAAAATTATCCGTACTCCCCCCCCAGGTACTCAAAGTGCGACGGCTACATCCTGGAGATGGAGAAGGGCACGCTGCAGTGCCAGCCCGGCTGCACCATGGAGCAGAGCCTCGAGGCCGTCATGCTCAGCGAGCTCAGCAGCATCAGGTAACCACAGGTTGATGCGTCAGCTTAGAAGCTGGGTGTGGTGATGGAATAGCAACAATGATCTTTTTTAAATTGTTTTTACTTTGTTTTATGAACTAGGCTTGTATTTGACCTCATCGCTTCTGATGGGAAACGACGATGAGGTCGAAGACGAATAAGTCTTCCTCTTTTTTTTTCCTTTTTTTTATCGATGATCTTAGAGTCTATACCGGCTTTTGCCGGGGTTTCTTACTTATTTCTCTCCAATTCGCCCGATCTTCGGCATCCTCGCGTCGTAAGCCGTTGGCTCTCGGATCCGACAAAGCGATGATCGTCATACTTCTTCCACCTCATTGTCGTTTCCCATCAGATGAGATCTAATGCAAGTCTATAATCCATAATAAAAGAAAAAAATAAGAAGACAAATTATGTATATTCGATCTCATCGTCGTTTCCCATCTGATGTGATGAGGTCAAATTCAAGTCTAGTCCGTAAAAAAATACGAAAAAAAAAGACATGTTATGGGGTGACACCTATCGCCAAAATCAGAAGCTCAAACGACGACATGAGGGGCAAATGTCATCGTGTACTCTCGGAGAGCTCTCGCGCAAAAAGCCTCACTCGGAATGTGTCGATGAGAGTTTATACCCACCATACAATTACCAGCCATAAAACAGATGTGGTGATATTTTTCCACTTGTGACATTGTTATACTTACTACTTTTTCCGATACGTTTATAGTGGTAGTTTGTTAAATAAATGCCATTGTTCCCATCCAGAGAGCTAGCGGCCAAGGCCTGCTTCCGGGAGCTGCACACCACAAACGCGCCGCTCATCATGGCACAGAGCGGCTCCAAAGGTAAAATTTTTTTTAATAGACACTCTCATTTGAGCATAAATAAATGAATAGCCTAACAATGATTATATCAATAGTATGCCCTGCTACAAACTAGTGTAGCCTTATTCTATAATACATTGTACTATAAATGACCATTTAAATGGTCTGTAGATGTATCTAAAATTCTTAATTTAGTGGTCAAGTACTGTTTGTTTTTCTATATTTTAACCTAAAATACATTAAATATTTATTTATTTATTATATTGCACACATTAGTACATACGGGATACGGGCAGGAGTGTGTATTTACGTATGTCTGTCCCCCCCAGGCTCGAACATAAACATATCGCAGATGATCGCGTGCGTGGGGCAGCAGGCGCTGAACGGGAAGCGCGTGCCCAACGGGTTCGAGGACCGCTCGCTGCCGCACTTCGAGAGGCATTGTGAGTATTATTTATTATAAATATTTAGATTATTGTGTGTTTTTTTTAATGTCTATCACTCATATTATAAAAAGTATGTAACATGGATGAAGGTGGTACAGCGCCCGTGTCGCACTAGGGCCCACAGAAAACACAGCACAAGCGAGGGGACCCATTTGCACTGGCCGCCTTGATATTACACTCTACGTAGGACAATGTATTTTTTTTTGTTTACTCCTTTTTTTTATTATTATTTTTAAATTTGTTTCTTTTTGTGGTGTCGTGGTGTCTTGTATCAATAAATGTCTTCGTTCTTAGTCTTATCATAGCTTAGCCGGTGACAATGACGTATGGGAACTATGTTTTTATGTGCGGGATGATGTGTAATTAGGAAGAGTAAAGCCGGCCGCGATCATTTGTTTTCCTAGGGGGCCATTGGCTACCTCAGTTAACAACTGAATTTGACATATAATAATCTTACACTATTCTACGCATTTCTAAGACGCTATAGCCAGTGGCCAACGTAGATAACGCAGTGTAGAGTTATCTAATGTCAAATTCTGACAACTGAGTTAGACAGTAGCCCCGCTGGTTTCCAAATTCGAACTTTGAACTCGATCAATCAGAATCCGCGGAGATAAATCAAAATCCTGCGTGAAATGTGTCGCGGATGCTGATTGGTCCAATTTGATTTCGTATTTTTCTGAATGAAGGAAGAATTTACTTCAGCCGGATCTCCTACTATGTGTGAAGATAGGTTACTAACCATGCAAATGTCACTTCCCAGCCAAGATCCCAGCGGCGCGTGGGTTCGTGGAGAACAGCTTCTACTCCGGCCTCACGCCCACCGAGTTCTTCTTCCACACGATGGGCGGCCGCGAGGGGCTCGTCGACACGGCCGTCAAGACCGCCGAGACGGGGTACCTGCAGCGGAGGCTCGTCAAGGTAAATAAGACCTTGTTGCGGCAGCCTAAGGTTGAGGTTCGGTTGCCTATCGTGAAGGCGACTTTGGACTTCTTTCATAGGATGGGTGGCAGAGAGGGGATCGTCGACACGGCCGTCAAGACCGCCGAGACGGGGTACCTGCAGCGGGACTCGTCAAGGTAAATAAGACCTTGTTTAATGTAATACACAAGGTCGATTCTGCCTTGCAATGATATTCTGACAGTTAACGCGAGACCGCGGTGAGGGGATGCTTGACCTGTGGAAACAGGATCACAGCGTAATCACAGGCATGAGGCATTTCATCATACGCCTCACAGTGACAACTTTCTGCATTTTTGTTACCTGCAACCTAAATGCATGAATCGCAAATGGTATGGGCAACAGTTACCGCTTACCATAAGGTGGGCTGTCTGCTCGTCTGTCACTGCCTAGAATTAAAAGAATTGTCACCTAGATAGATACATAGATACACTCTTATTGCACACAAAATTACAAAAAAAAAAGAAAAATAACAGGCCTTTTCAAACATTGACTGATTCATGTTTACCATTCCACATCCCCAGTCGCTAGAAGATCTAGTTCTCCACTACGACATGACCGTCCGGAACGCCACCGGCGAGGTGGTCCAGTTCCGCTACGGCCGGGACGGGCTCGACCCGAGCCGGATGGAGGGCCGAGATCGGCCCGTCGACCTGTCCCGGGTGCTGATGGACGTGCGGGCCAGCAACACGCATCGGTGAGTACGGGGTTGCACGGGGTTGTTTGTTTGGGGAGGGCGGATTGTACTGACTCGGTGGTTGTAGTCAATTGGGGGTTGCAGATGGTTGCACTCGCAGGGGCGAGGATAGATTGTACTGAGCTGTGAGTTGCACAGAGTGGCATATATACAGGGGCGAGGATAGGTCGTAGTCAGCTGTAGGTTGCAGTAATTCGGGGGTTGCACAGGAGCGAGGATAGAGAATTGCGTAGTTTTGGACGGGGTTATACAGAGTTGCACTTGTTGGCACGGAGTTGCACAGAGTTGTGCTGGGTTGCAAGGCTTTACACTGAACGGGGTCCCTCCGAGAGATCTGCGAGCGTCCGAAAAGGCTGCTGGACTGGGGGGAGCTGGGCTGGCTAAATTAGCATGCCTTAACTACGTACAAGGGACCAAGTTGGAGTTCAAGTGCGGAAAAAAGGAGTTCATTAACTTTAACCTAAGGCTGTACACTACGAAACACGTAAACGTGCCATGCCAAGTTGTTTAGTTGTAGGAATTATCAATTTAATTTTTTATTGTTTGATTTTATGTTGTATGATTATGTGTGTTGAAATATGTATGAAATTCTTTTTTTAAATGTTGTGTTGTGGCGTCCAGGTGATAATAAATGATTTATTTATTTATTTATGATAGTTATCTACTGCGATATGATCGTGCGTAACAGTGGTGATGCAGTTTCGCTACTCTTTTTTTTTACTTTTAAATATTGTATTTTTTTTCTTCTTTATTTCAGTGATGAGGAACCTTTGGACGGCGACGGCATAATGCTGGCCGCGAAGGAGACACTAGCGCTAGACGACTTCAAGACTTGCACCGAAGAATTCAAGAACGAATTATTGTAAGTGGTTTTACTTCATCAACATCTATGTTTCCGATATGCGACCACCAAGTGTTGGAATGATTTACCGCCTCCTACACCATGCTACGTGCGTGGCCGTGCGGTGTCCGGCAGAGTAGAATAGCACCAACCCCGTACACTCGTGGGTGTTCTACGAGACTACTAATGTTTTCGAGCCAAAATATTTAGTCTCCGTCGATTGGAAAATGGGTAGCAGCGTTTTCCATTCTTATATTTATAACACTGCGGTCTCTAACGTCTACTAAGCGTGGAGATTATCCTCTTTCGTGGGTGAGGCCCTAAGCCCTGTCACTGGACTGTTACGGGGTTTTTAAACGTAATACGGCAGACAAACAGGCATATGGGCAAATTATGGTGTTAATAAATCTGATGGTGCGTGGTCACCGCCGCCTATGGACACCAGCAGCACCAGGGGTGCTACCAATGCGTTGCTTGCCTCTAAGGAGACCTCTAATATACCCTAAAAAAAGAAGTTGTGAGACTCTTTGGTGATGTATTGATCTTTATTTTATTCCTAGGTCGTTCCTGGGCGAATTGGCAGGCCGTGTGACCCGACTCCGCGCGGCGTACGCGGCCTGCGGGCCCATCGTCCGACAGCTGGAGAGGCTCACACTCACGCAGCTGGTATGTACACTCGGGGAATTGCTTTATCACCAAGGTTGTTGAGCATATTGCTGGGGACTGCCCTCCCGTGAAGAGAGATAGTGGAGACCCGGCAGACCTGTTCACCCTTAAAAATTACGCAATCCTTTGGATACAGAATGTGAGGGAGAAAATTACTTTGTGATGTTTTGACAATCATATTGTTATACGACTTAAATTGCCACACTAATAAATAATAAATCACCAAGGTTCAAGTGCAAGTGGACGTCTTAAACAACAAGGTGTATTTTCCCTTGCAATTATTGTCTGACAGGTGTCAGTGTCAACCTCGACAGGACGAAACAAATGATAAAAATTCATTCAATTACAAAGACAGCAACTTGCTTACAAAATGCTACTACTCTGTAAATTAATTTCTAAACAAAAAACAGACAAAACAATTAATATGTGACTGTAGCGTCTCTATCTTGTGTAGCTAAGATAAATAAATAAATATCTTTCCTTCACCTTTTCTTATTGTTTCTCCCGCACCGCCTACTGTTTTCGATATTTTTTTTCCCCGGTTGACTGGTAGATAAGGCTACTTTAGCTTTAAGTCCGCCAATGTACCTTTAGTGCATAAAGTTTTAATAAATAAATAAATATGCTTGGACAAGTTCACACACGCTAGGACAAGACATTGTGTCATTTGTATAGAGTTGTGACAGAGTGACAGTGTAGATTCTTTATAGGTCGAGTCTCCACCTATGCTCTTTATTTATTTATTTATTTAACACTTCATGCACATTATTTTATTAGGCACATACAACAAATTACAGCCATAAAACAATATTGTGCATAATTTCTTAAGTGTAAGTACCAGACTATAATTCTTTTACATTATGTGCACAGCATGGCATAAAGTATTTCTAAAATAGTGTTAGTAGCATTGGTTAATTAGAATAAAAATCAAAATTACAGTGGTGTTTGAACTAGAGAAGTTCAAACTCTCAAAAATCAAACATCAAACATACTTTAGTTAGTTATCAATAGAAGAATACCAAGCAAACACATTATTTTTAAACTTTGCTAAACTCGGATGAAAAATGTCAAGTGACGAGTGCTTTTGAACTGCTTCATTGTATTGGCGACAAATACGGACTACAGGATTATAATATGATTACATTACAGTACAAAGGCGGACTTAAACCTACAAACCTTTTTCTACCAGTCAACCAGAGAGCAATAAACAAAAATTACAAGGCTTTATCCAATATCTTTGGTAAAAACATTAATATTGAGGATATTTTTGAAGTTTTAGGTTTCGTGTTAATATTTTCGTATTTGCAAACAGCGTTCCAATAGTATCGGTTTCCCCACCCAGGTGCGGTTCCTGCGGGTCTGCCACGACAAGTACCAGCGCGCAGTCATCGAGCCCGGTACCGCCGTGGGCGCGCTGGCCGCGCAGGTATGGCACACGAGTTTTTCTTTACAGAAATATTATTTTAGAGTATCATAATTCATACTTATTTAGCGTTATAATTTGTAGAGAAACAATGGGACCGTTATTTGTACCTCCAGGGGCTCGCTTTTTAAATTAGATACGTATACGAAAATCATAAAATCGTATACGAAATCTCATTTCCCCTATTTTTCAAATTCATATCGATGACTTATTTGAACGAGTACTCCAATGAAAAGCAGAAGAGTACTCGCTCTCGCACGCGGTGCTACCGGTGCCGGTAAAGAGTTTCAGGGGAGGCTCAACTTCTCAAATTATCTACTTTTTATTGGCATATTGGTCCTAAAGATTTTACCTACCTCAGTTTGACTTCTGCGACGTACAAGCAACCGGTCGGCAATTAAATCCGCCCCACTTAACGCTCTGGTAGCAAAACTTATTGAATTACAGAAATTGTCCTATTGCACCTACAATATAGGTTATTCAGTTCCCCAAGGCCGAACATAAATAATACAATACAAATTTCTTTATTCAGTTTGTTTATTTATTTATTTATTAAGGTAGCACTTAAGGGCTATAATTTGAGTTCTAGTTATTGTAGACCAAAACAAAAGCGTGGAGGAGTCTGCATACTGCATCACAATACTGTTGAAGTTAAACGTATCCCATTTATTGACGGTCTCGCGTCTGAGTTTGACTTTGAATGTTGTGGAGTAGAAATTACAAATTATAAAATTATTTTGGTGTGTTTCTATAGGGTTCCGGGAGCCGCAGTTCACATTTTCTTTGAGAAACTCGGTATTCTATTAGACAAATTAAAACGAAAAACAAATAAAACTATTATTTTGACTGGAGATTGGAATATTGACAACCTTAAGGAAACAAAATCATCCCGAGAACTTAAAGAGCTGGTAGATAGCTATGGTCTTGATCTTCACATTGACACGCCGACACGTCAGGGATCATGTATAGATCATTTTGCGAGCAACAGTAGAGGCTCGGTTGGTACTACCTTACCACTTGCCCTGTCAGACCACGAATATGCTCAAGTGCTCACTATCCCAGTACAAAACAGACCAAATCAATTAAAACACTGGTATCAAACAAAAAGAGATTACAGTTTAGACAACATAAACAAAATTTAAGAAATATGTAGCCGGTTACCCCTGGTCATTCGTTTACAATAGCGACAACATTGACGAGGCATTTGAATTTTTTCACAATGAGTTACAACTTTTGTATAACCTATGTTTCCCCACAATAAAAATCAAAGTCATGAACAAAAAATGCTACCCGAAATGGATAACCATAGGTTTAAAAGCTTCCTGCCATACTAAAAGAAAACTTAGATTTTTGTATTATAAACAGAAATCCAAAGATGCAAAATACAAGTTTAGAAAATATTCAAAAATTTTAAATAAGGTTATAAGTCAGGTCCAAAAATCAAGCAATGAAGCCTACATAAATAACGCAAAAAATAAATGTAGAGCTACTTGGGATCTCATTAACAATAATAATAAATTTAACAATATAACAAAAATTAATACCATTCAGCACTTGACATCTGAAAACCAGAAAATAAATGACCCGACATCCATTGCAACAATGTTTAATGATCATTTCATGAACCTGGAGAAAATTAACCGACCATCTACTACCAGTGGACCCAAATTAAAGTTAAATAATGCGTCCTTCTTCTTGGCACCTACTAACCATTACGAAATTAAAAAAAATATTAGTTCCTTAAATAACACTGGCTCTATTGGACATGGACAATATGATGGCATAAGTATTAAGATCATAAAAGCGTGTGCGGATGAACTGTGTGTTATTCTGGCGCATTTGGTAAATTTATCTTTTGGTAACGGGGTATTTCCATCCTCCCTAAAACTTTCCATCGTAAAACCACTGTTTAAAAGAGGAGAGCAAGATGATGTTCGAAACTATAGACCTATTACACTCATTCCCGTTCTATCAAAAATATTTGAAAAGGCTTTCCTTAAGAGACTAACTGATTTTTGCGGAAAATTCAACTTAATATGTCCTCAGCAATACGGCTGCCAAAAGGGAAAATCAACGTCCCTGGCCTGCTGAATATGCGATATATGTCTAACAAGACTGAAGTCTTGTTAGACATATATCGCACCACATGGACAAACGAGTTCCTGTCTCCATGTTGTTGTTTGATATGAGTAGAGCGTTTGACCATGTATGCCATAAAACACTTCTGAATAAGCTAGAGGCATACGGTATTCGAGGGCTTGCGCATGACTGGATCAAGTCCTATCTAACTGAAAGACAACAAATGGTTGAAATAAATAGGCTGAATGACTCGTCTCAAATGACCGCCTACAAATCTTCAATCAGAGGAAACCATTTTGGGGTACCCCAGGGGAGCTTGATTGGACCAACATTATTCATTCTCTACATAAATGATCTCCCCTCTATCATCAAGTATCCCTGCGCGCTATTTGCTGACGACTTATCAATAGTTATTAATAAAAAACCAGACACTGACTACGAAACTGAAATCAACATGACCATAACAAACGTAATAAACTGGCTAAATCATAATAATCTCTCAGCTAACTTATTAAAAACTAAACACATGCAATTTTATAATAAAAACGGAGAGGCCCAAAATCTATCTATAATACACAGTGGAACACCTATTAC
Source organism: Blastobasis adustella (assembly GCA_907269095.1). NCBI lineage: Eukaryota > Metazoa > Arthropoda > Insecta > Lepidoptera > Blastobasidae > Blastobasis > Blastobasis adustella. Next base: position 1,104,062 of record OU026136.1, on the reverse strand, counting down.
GAATTGCACTTCGGCTAGGTTTCTTGGGATAAACCTCGATGCTAACCTAACATGAAAACATCAAGTTGACGAAGTTTGTAAAAAAATCAATCGTTTTACCTATGCCTTATATCGCTTAAGAAAATTAAGTAATCAAAAGACCTCGTTACTAGCCTACCATGGGCATGTCTGCTCTGCTTTGAGGTATGGGCTTATTATGTGGGGAAACTCCGTTGACATAAACCGCGCCTTCATACTTCAAAAGAAGTGTCTCAGAGCCATGTGCGGTGCGGCTCCACTGGACTCCTGCAGACCACTTTTCAGAAAACTTAAACTTCTGACCTTGCCCTCAATGTACATTCTCGAATTATGCGTATTTGTAAAAAATAACCCAGATTTATTCAAGATGAAGTCTGATGTATGCACGTTTTCCACACGTTTTCCCAATGATCTCGTGACTCTCCCTCACTCAACTACATGCTTTGCGAGAAATAGCCACAACATGTCCATACAAATCTACAATATGCTGCCAGATGCAGTTAAAAATATGCCTGTTCAAAAATTTAAAGCTGTGCTGAATAATTTTTTAAGTAATCACGTATTTTACAATATTGATGAATTTAAAATGTATTTAAAAAATAACCGTCGAAACTTGAATGTAAACTTCAAATAAGTGACATAAGTAATTTAATTCATTAATTATTTTTTACTAATTTCAATGAATTTTGACTTATTGTTTGGACATTTCTGAAGTATTTGACTTAATTTAATTTATTCTATAAGTTTGACATGGGTATTCAATTTGATTGATTTTCTTTGACATATAATTGTATTTGAATAATTTATTTTTGATATTGTTTGTGACGCTCTCTTTTCATTTTGCATGCCAATTGATTTGGCTTTATGTGTGATACTAATTATTCTGTAATATCATGTTGTACGTACATATTTACCACATTTACTGCAATAAATAATTGAAATTGAAATTGAAATTCACCAACGACTGTTTACAATATTGTATACATACTTATCTTGCAATATAGTAATAAATCTAATTGTAAGTTACAATATTAACACTTATGAACGCCAATATTTTATAGGTTATACCTTCCTATGTTCCTTTTACGGAAATATAGGTGTTTACAATTTTACAATAACATGGAGAACTCCGTGGGCACTAGCCACCTTTTCTCGAAGCGTTTCGTCGGATTTAAAGACCTTTCATATTATAAATTACAACTTAATTTTCGTATTGGTGGAGATCATTAATTAGGTTAGTTTTAACTAATGTTGTTATAATATTTATATATTATATAATAGCTGTTGATTTCCCAAATAAAAAAATAAATACGGCATTCTCATGTACCTATCATCATCTTTTCCAACATCCCCCAGAGCATAGGCGAGCCCGGCACCCAGATGACCCTGAAGACGTTCCACTTCGCCGGCGTGGCCTCCATGAACATCACCCAGGGCGTGCCGCGCGTCAAGGAGATCATCAACGCCTCCAAGAACATCTCCACGCCCATCATCACGGCCGAGCTCGTGCAGCCTTTGGACCAGGAGTTCGCCAGGAGGGTCAAGGGGCGGCTGGAGAAGACTACGTTGGGGGAGGTGGGTGGTGCTGCTTGATTATCATAATACCAGTTGCAGGAGTGTCGGCCATGTCTCAGCCGCAGAAGCGTCGGTGGCCTAGTGAATGGGTCTGACTCGTAAGCGAGAGGTACTGGGGTCGAACCTCAGTGCGGTTGTGTACCTTTTACTCTTTTCTGAGTTATGTACGTTAGTTGAACACTATCGCATATTTTTACGGTGAGGAAAAACATCGTGATGAAACGTGCACACACATTTCTTTTTCTTTTTATTAATTAATTCCTGCGGGTGAATGTCATGATCATGATCCCCAAGGTTCCCCTGTTACCAAGGTCACAGATATAAGATGGAGGCCGCTCTACTATAATTACCTGATCTGCCAAATCCTGGAACATGGTCAAGGCGAAGCCCGAGTACTCGCGTGCGAGAGCGCAACCGAGACATAAAGATCTCGGTATACGACACGTGTTTTTTTTCGTGCTCGACGGAACGAGACGATTTCTTAACATCGTTGCATATAAAAACTATAGAACAAAATACACGTGACGAGATGAACTTATCATCCCGCGGGGCGACTGTTAAGAAATAACCCTTTCCATCCAGCACGGGAAAATGCCTGTCACGAATATGTAATATGACATATTCAGGGCGGCGATTTACGCGTTGTGTGTGAAAAAAATGTCGAATTCGAGATGTTACACGCGAGAATTAGGCCTCAGTATTACGCATCTAGCCGTGTGGTGTTCGGCAGAGCAGAATAGCAGCAACCCCTTACACTCGTGGGTGTCGTACTAGGCGACTAATGTTTTCGAGCCAAAAGACTTAAGCGTCTCCGTAGACTGGAAAATGGGCAGCAGCGTTTTCCATTGGTATATTAAAACACTGCGATCTACAACCGCCTGCCAAGCGTGGAGATGATAACGATAGCCTCCCCTTTCGTGGGAGAAGTCCTAAGTCCTGCAGTGGACTGTTACGGGCTGTGATGATGATTCACCCAGGCGGACTTCGCAGGCTTGACAGAGTCCTACCACCTGATAATGGTGAAGGCGCCATCGCACGCAAGAACACTGCGATGACTTATCATCACAGCCCATAACAGTCGGCTATAGGATTTAAGGCCTCCTCCACAAGAGGGGAGGTTGGAGATCGCAGTGTCATAAATATAACAATGGAAAACGCTGCTGCCCATTTTCCAGCTTACGGAGACTACATCTATTGCTTTGAACATTTTAGTCGCCTTATACGGCACCCAGAGTGTAAGGGGTTGGTGCTAATTTACTCTGTCGGACACCACACGGCTAACTGCGATGACCATTCAATACCCTTTCCTCCCAGATAACGACTCACATGGACGAGGTGTACCAGCCGGACGGCTGCTTCCTGCTGGTGCGGCTGGACGCCGACCGCGTGCGGCTGCTCTGCCTCGAGGTCTCCGTCGAGAGCATCGTCTACTCGTGAGTGTGGCCAATTTATTGGGCTAAACTGAACAAAAATTATTTGACTTTGACTTTATTCGAATTGATGCAGTACTTTATTGCATCAACTATCTGTTTCTGGTCTGTTTATCTATTTCTCTTTTTAGACAGGGGTTGCCTAGACAAGATCGCTTGTAGCGATAAGGCGGCTATTGCCCACAATATTTGAAAAGATCTGTTAAATTTTTTTTTGTTATTTTCAATGCAAATAAGAGTGTCTAGTTTTGATAATCTAGTTTTTGGCCTCTTGTCCGCCACTTTGTCCACTTGGAAATCATTTTTAGGGCAGTTATTTTTTCCCCAAGCGACCATTTTAAATGACCTCCCTAAATGTATGAAAGCTAGTACTACGGAGAGGTCAAGCTGTATCTCTGGTTCTAGCCAATCGAATTAGATGAAACATGGCCTAGATTTTGCCTGGCCTGGCCGCAAAACAAAGGGGAGAGGAAGACCCGCGATGAGTACTTACTTAATGTCTTTTATGGCTCGAGTGAGTGCGATCATTATACGGGTACACTCTCATTTGTATGCGACGTATTAAATTAAATAAAAATTCATTTATTTCAAACAAAGTAGTCTTTGTTTTAAACGTAGTCTTTATTACATTAGAATATCAACATTTAGAGTGAAATGTCAAATAATTAAAATAAAATTCTTAAATCACAATTATTAGTTAATTACAATTGAAATGTCAAGATGTAAATAATCTTATCGCCAAGTCAATTAATCATCATGTAATTTAATCGTCTTGACGTCAAATCCCGGTCATCCTCGCGCGCGAGGGCCCGGGCTCCACCTTGATCATGCTCCAGGTTTGTTTACCCTAAAATCCTTCCCCAGAATCTGCACCTCCAAGCTGAAAATCAAGCAGAGCAACATCCAGATCGTGTCCGACTGGGCCATCAAGGTCTGCGCCGACCCGGCCAAGGCGGGCGGCTGGCTCAACATGGCGCTGCAACAGCTGGCGAGACAGCTGCCGCTGGTGGTGGTGAAGGGGCTGCCGCAGGTCTCCAGGGCTGTCATCGCTTGTGATGACACGAGGGGACAAAATCGGTGAGTGACCCTTTTGTGTGTCTAATAGGTTCTGGGTGTGGCATTGGGCATCGTGTGAGGTTGTAAAAGTAACCCTTACCCCGATAGTAACTCAGGTGGTAATACAATACAATACTCTTTATTGCACACCAGAGGACACAAGTACAGATACAAAAAATATGCTAGGTAGTACAAAGGGCGGTCTTATCACTAATGTGATCTCTTCCAGACAACCTTGGTATGGAGAGAAGCACATAGTAATAGAAGATATAAGCTTGCCTTTGTTACCTTGTATTGTAACTATGTTTCTAATGTGTTTTGTGCACTAAAAAGTATAATAATAATATAATGAGAGCAACAGTTTTTGTGCTCGCCAGTGGGCGCCACTGACGAGTAAGGTATTGTCACTGTCAAAATAACGCCGTCCTATTGGCTCAAATCCAACTGTCAACTTTGAGCGTCTAATTTTGACCAAAAGCACGTCGTATTTTGACAACGGACCTTACTCGCCAGTAGCGCCTTCTAGTGGAATTTTTATCGCGCGATATATTTCCTCATAAGATATATTTCATTGTCGTTACATTTCCTCGCAGATACAAGTTATGTGTGGAGGGCAACGGGCTCCGTGACGTGATCGCCACGTACGGCGTCGATGGCAACAAGACCAGCTCCAACAACATTCTGGAAGTAAGTATTTTTATGCTATTTCGCCTGGTGGGAAGCGGGTCGCTCTTAGCTAGACAATTCATAGACACGCACATGCTTTGTGTGGTGCATTCGGCGACGCGACAACTACGCAAACCGGTGACAAGTGTTTGGAACAAAAACGTGCTGATTCGTTCTCTATTGGTTAAATAGTTACCTAGTTATTTATGTATGAAGCCTCTATAATCCTACTACCAATCCGCCCCGGTTTTGCAGGGGTCTTCTCGGAATTTTTCTATTTAATTATGCATACGTCATACATATAAACCTTCGGGAAGAAGTGTTCTAAACAATAGTGAAATCCGCATCAAAATTCGTTGCGTGGTGTAGAAGTTAGTGGAAACACACTCAGACAAACACCGCAAACGACTATGTAGGAATGACTTACACTATATGCATCGCCGAACATTAGTCGAACAAAGTGTAACTCAGACTTCACTCCATCCACTCAATAACAAGAAGTCTAACCCCACCTTCTCCACCCCCAGGTATACCAGACCCTCGGCATCGAGGCGGCCAAGTCCACAATCATCAGCGAGATCCAAGCCGTGATGGAGGGTCACGGCATGAGCGTGGACCGCCGCCACGTGGAGCTGCTCGCCGGGCAGATGACCGCGCGAGGGGAGGTGCTCGGCATCACGCGCTATGGGCTGGCTAGGATGAAGGAGAGCGTGCTCAACTTGGCTAGCGTGAGTATGCTTGGCGTTTGGTGGTTCACAGGGCAGAACAACGATGGAGAAATTTTGTTAGAGGTAGACGAGAAAGCGGTAACGCCCGAGGCAGATCTTTAAAGGATTCTGATCTGATTAATAGTTCTGAGCGATTCGCATATGTTTTCTCTCAGATTAGATGTGATCTATGCCTGAATGATGGGATCCCTGGATGGAATGATTGGAATTACCTCTTACAACCTGATGGTAAGCGGTACTTATCGCCCGTCTACGACTCTTGCATTTAGGTTGTAGGTAATAATGCAGAACTGCAGCTGCGTTGTCACCGTGAGGACTAAGATGAAACGCCTCATGTCTGTAATTGAGCTAGTTACAACACACAACAATGTAAGCATCATTGCTTGGCAGCAGAAATAGATAAAGCGGTGTACTCACCCAGGCGGACTCCTCAGGCTTGACAGAGTCCTACCACCTGATAAATGTTTGATCTTATAGACACCTGCCAGTATCCGCGTTCCTATTCTTTCTCCTCCACCTCGGTTTCCGGTACCTATGTATGACGTCGATGATGATAGAAAACAATAAAATCTATTACAGTTCGAAAAGACATCAGACCACCTATTCGACGCAGCCTACTACGGACAGACGGATTGCATCGAAGGCGTCTCCGAGTCCATTATCCTGGGCGTGCCGGCCGCCATCGGCACCGGAGTGCTGCAACTGCTGCACAAGCACCCCGCGAGGCCGCAACTGCAGCCCAGGGAGCTGCTCTTCGACCGTCCTGAGTTCCATGACTCGATTTGGGAAGGTTGAATCTAGAATAGATTTAGAAAGTTGGGGAATCTAATGCCCGATTTTCATTGGTCACTACAGCGAGTTCGGTTTTGGTAGGCATGACAGGGGATGCCTATGTTGGCGCCATCTGTAAAAAGCTTCGACCGGCCAACCCCATTTGGATCTACCTGCAAGGCAGCTTGCAAGCCAAGTTGTCTCGCTACTGTCCGATCAATTTACACCATTGTTCTTACCTACTTTGCTAAACACTTGACCACTCTCCTCGACCCAGGATCCTTTCGACTTCTCCCTCATACAGACCGCGTCAGACCTAATCAGAGGTCATGCCGGTGGCTCGTTTGGCGCACGCACTTCTTGACGCCCACAAATCAGTTTGTCCCATGCACTCTCCCTGGCTAACACCACTGCACAATCTTTCGGCCCCGTCGGCCAGCTCCTTTCTTCCTTCTCTCCCTCTTACTCCTCTCCTGCTGCTACTATTCCTCTTCCTCCACTCTCCTCGCACGGTACCAAACACTTGACCAATGCAAATCGGGTATTAGGCCCGTATTAAATCATCGATCTCAAGATACATATTAGTTGATAAGTCTGACGACGCTCTACGAAGCCGAACTAGCCGATTTGTATCATTTACTGCTGACATGTGTACAGGATGAGCGTCGGTGGCCTAGTGGTAACGGTATCCGACTTGCATTGCGAGAGGTACCGGGCACGAATCCCACTGCCGCCATGTACCAATGATTCTTTTCTGAGTTATGTACATTAGTTGAACACTAACCGATGCTCTTACGGTGAAGGAAAACATCGTGACGAAAACTGCACATTCAGGCGGCTGAATGTGTAACCATGATCCAATATGGTCAGGTTCCCCTGGTAGCAGGGTCACGGGGGTGAGGTGGCAGTTGCTCCATTGAAATGACCTAATATGACAAATCCTGGATCATGGTTGAGGCGTATCCCGGGCCGTGCGAGAGAACACAACCGGAACATTCACGCCAAGTTTTTTTTTATCTGTACATTGTTTGGACTTTAGACGGGCCTTACGACCATCACAGTAATGGTCAAAATCGAACTGCAAATCGCTGACGAGTATACCTCGCAATAAAGTCACGTGTTTGCGACTAAGCGACAAGAATGTTTGAATCCGCAACCGTTCTTGACTAATTTAAGTATCATTGTAAAAATCATTTTCTAGAATTTAAGAGACAAATTTTGTAAATAAATAATTATTCTCTAAGTATTAGGTAATAAAAACAAATTTTAAACATATGTCTACCTATTTTTTACTAACAAAATCTTACTAAATATATCAACAGAGTAAATGCACACAAATGCTTAATAAATTAATTAATGAAGCCCATACTTCCTGAAAGAAACATCCATAGTTATATTGATGCCGTTTAAAAATTTAACTTATAATTCATAGAATTCGATTTAAAATAATAAAGTCTGCGTATGGAGCCTAAGTAAAGAACCCGTCATGTAAAAAACGCTGAACGACAGTGAAGGGGAACATGTCTATCACCTTCATATCATCATCACAGCCCGTAACAGTCCACTGCAGGACTTAGGGCCTCTCCCACGAAAGGGGAGATTATTGCCATAATCTCCACGCTTGGCAGGCGGGTTGGAGATCGCAGTATTTAAATATAACAATGGAAAATGCTGCTGCCCATTTTCCAGTACGGAGACTCTTTATCTTTTGCCTCGAAAACATTAGTCGCCTTGTACGACACCCATGAGTGTAAGGGGTTGGTGCTATTCTACTCTGCCGGACACCACACCTTCATATAATACATTTTTATTTTCTGTCTTGCATACATCTTACATACATAAAGCCCACGCCTGTGTTCCATACATGGGGTAGGCAGAGACTATGGACCGCCATTTTGCTCTGTCCTGACACAACTCCTTAGCCTCGCATATATCCACAATTATTTCTGTGTTATACTTCAAAAACCGGCCAACGTTATTTTACCTGACGGAATGGGACCTAAAATCTGTGATGAAATTCAAGATCAGCAGAGAAGTAAAGTGTACAAACTGCTACTATAAAAAATAAATTCAAGGGAAGCCTTGAAGGGAAGCTTTAAACCCAAAATTCAAAGATTTTATTTAATTTTGAATGTGATAATTTTTATCAATAGATTTTCGGGTTTCTTTTTTATAGTGGCAATTCGTTTACACTTTAGATCTTCAATTTCATCTCCGAGTATATACACAAGAAGTCACGCACGACTGGTTTTTTAAATCCAAGTAACAATCACATTCAACTAGCCAGGCATTTGACCGCCATCTCGCCTGGCAGCAAAGTGCTACAAGGATCATTTGGCACATGGTTGAGGGCGTGGTTGTGAAACATCAACCCCAGCTGTCTGTCAAAAATGACGATTTACAAGATGTAAGTTGTTATGCGCATTTGACTAAACTCAGAAGCAAAAAGCGTGACAGCCAATCAAAGTTGAATGTATTGCTCATAAAATAAGGTCTATTTTTGTATCACAGCTTTTGAAAAGCGGAGCGACGCGTTACATAATATAAGTGATACAAAAATTGACCTTATTATAAGAGTAATACATTCCACTTTAATTTGTTCAACGCTCTTTGCTTCTGAATTTAGGCAAATGTAATAAGCGTATTAGTTCTGATTTCGGCCACGTGCTAAATGATCCTTCATTGTGACGCGGCCGAAGCTGGTGCGTGTTTATCCAGAAACAGGCTATTCACTCCCTTGCACTCCTATGGCTCTACTATTGAAATCAATCGGATTCACACGAGCGCTCGCCTTCTAATGCTTGTCTTTTCTATCTCTAGCAACTTACCACGAGTGTGAAAGAGATAGGTAGCGCACGCGAGCGCTCGCGTGGATTCGAGCGGTGTCAAAAATAGGACCCTATGTTATGTTAAAATACATATCTAGTTCCAATCCTCGGCTACGCGGCCCGCGCCTTCATGAGCAGTGCCTGGTGGTGTTGCAGTCGGGTCCACTTCTCGCTGGTCCGCCACAGCCACTGCGCCATCTCGAAGTCCCTGGCTTGCTCGGAGGGCTCTGCTTTCTTCATGTCACTGAACGAGAAAAATGTATCATTGTCATCAGTCCACTGTTGATAATTTTTCTATTCGGAATAAAAATTTACAAATCCATAAGATAATTAACATTGAATAGATGTCACGTTAAATTAAAGTCAATAAATGTCAATATCATTAATTTTTCTTATATAAGAACTAACCGGATATTTAACCGCCATCTTACCCGGTGACGATATGATGCTGCTGCACTTATATATTATTTTACGCGCCCGCTCCGCTTTCCAAAAGGCGTGATACAAAAATAGACCTTATTCTGTGAGCAATACATTCAATATTGATCTGTTCTCTGTTGACTTAGGTTGCTGGATGCAAAGGTGTAATCTGCTCTGTAACCTGTAACGCTAGGCATAGGCACTGTTCCACTGACAAACGTCCATAAGCTGCAGTGACTGCTTACCATCAGGGAGGCCGTAAGCTGGTATGCCTCCATTGTGGTATAAAAAAAATGCCTACTCACACATACAAATCGCCAGTACACTGGTTCAGTTTGGGGTCTAGTGCGGCGTGAAGGACCACCTGCGCGCCGATGGTGGGAGTCTTCATGAAGGGCCAGAAGAACGGGTAGATGAAGAACCTGGTGATGCTTTTCGTCATTGACATGTTCCGCGTGAGGTCCGTGTCCGTCAGGCCGGGGTCCACTGCAATCACGGAGACGCCGGTGCCTGGGAGCGAGTGGTTTTGGTGAACGGGTGGAGAGGCTTTTTTGAGCCTAAGTCAGCGGAGCGATTTCATCTCCCTTTGGGGGTTCTGTTCTATCGCTTGTGTTTATTCTGAGGAACTGTTTGTCATGATACCAACAGCTACATTCTATCATCGTCCGCTCGCCACCGACAGGGAGTTCACCCTCACATCTTGGAGCCAAATTGGTCGCGAACTGTGCGGTTCCAAAGGAACTTTCTCCCACGCACATTAAGGTTATGGAATGCGTCGCTAAATGCAATTAGCCGACGCGCAGTATTCTAAACTGCGTAGGACGATCGGCGAGAAAATCCTTCGCATATGCTAAAAATAACAACCAAATAGCTCAGTCTGAATAACCCCATAACCCCCATTGTTCCGAATACTGGTTCACTCACCGAGTGTCCGCCTACCGAGCTCCCTAGCGAACAGCAGGTTGGCGAGCTTGCTCTGCGCGTACGCCGCGTTCGCGTCGTAGCTCTTCGTCAGGTTGAGGTCGTCCTTCTCGATGCGGCCGCGGCGGTGCGAGCCGGCGGTCAGTATCACTATGCGGCTCGGGGACGACTCCTGGGAAGGCCAGATCATTATCAGTACTCATTTTATGTCAACTATACAACAGTGTGGAGATCTCTGGGAGAGGCCAAGCTGAGGCGTCTTTCCATGATTTGGATTTGGTTACGAAGCGAGCTTACGTTACCAGCTTACGACGCGAGGATGGAGAAAAGAAGAGAAAAAAAAGTTAGAAAGTAAATAAATATGCTTGGACAATTCACACAGCGCCATCTAGCCTCAAAAGAAGCAAAGCTTCTGTTATAGGTGTTAGAAAACTGATAACTACTTTTATAATTTTAAAACATACTTATTATACATACAACACCCAAACCCGTAACAGAAATTAAAAATCATCATCTCAATTTCTGCCCGGCCGGGAATTGAACCTAGGACCTCTGCGTGGCTGACCGGCGTGTTAACCAACTGAACCACTCAGGTCGTCATGCACTAAAGTGGACTCTGTCATGCAAAAGGCATTTATCTCTCGGAAAATGACTCGATTGTGTCATCTTACATCGACATCTCAACCCAAGAACCCTCGTACCTTGAGGGTATCCAGCAGCAGGTTAGTCAGCAGGAAGTGTCCGAGGTGGTTGATGCCGAGGTGGGCCTCGAACCCGTCGCGGGTCACGCGGGCCGGCGGCGACAGCACACCTGCATTGCATACCAGCACGTGTAGGTTGGGCTCCTCGGATTTGAACCTGGAATTTTGATTAGTATCTACGTACAGGCGACAAGTGAAAGGCACAAGCATTGACGACGCACTGGTTTATTCCATCGTTTAGCGGGTGGCGAGCGCAGTCGCCTACTACTTTATGTATAGGTATATATAGTTAGGTGCAAAACACAACAAATTTCATAGTAAAGTTTGTTGTGTAAACTGTGTAGTTACATTGCTCCAGGTGGCTACTTTGCGGCGACATCTATGGGCACAAATGAGAAGCACAATCGAGGCACGAGCTGTTTTGATTGATGAAGAAATCTTACTGTATGACTTTAAGGAGACTCCATTTATTGGCCTAAACTTTGGGCAAAAAATTTGCCGAGTCTTTGATCGACCCTCTACCTACAGTCTTGTCTAGATGTGTTAACGTCCTTTTACGATAGCCGTCTATGGACGGGATTCTACATTTCACACTGCCGGTCGCCACACAGCAAAAATTTGCGAATTGTGCGATTCTCGGTATTTTACTGCATTTCGGGAATCACTTATGGTGTTTATTGCAGCTCGGATGGTCGCTGCGAGCGCCAAGTACTTTTCAAAAACTTTAACAGTTAACGTTATTTATCACCCATCTCTTGCACTTATTCGAGTGAAGTTAGATAACAACGTCCTATTGTAATTTTAATCGCATAGTATGTATGTCATGTCTAACGGCTGGTGGTATGGTGTACTCACGTGGCGGCGAACTCTCGTACGGAGTCTGTGGAGGCCAGGTCGCACGGGCGGCAGTACACGTATCGGTTGTTGGTCTCGAGCACGATCTCGCGGCGCGCCGTCTCGCACGCTGCCATGTCGCGGCAAGCCATGAACACCTACGGTTTCATGGTTGTGCTGTATTATAATACAAATACTGTGTGTTTTTCCTCGACTACGAGCGAATTTTCTATCTCTGATTAAGTATACAGGAATTAATAAAAGCATTAGCCAAGAGCATTCGCTCGCTTGAGAGCGTCGGTGGCATAATGACTAGCGGGTCCGACTCGTATGCGAGAGGTACAGTTCGGTCACCAGTGTCGCCGTGTACCTACCTACCAATGACTTTTTCGCAGTTATTACTAGTGGAAGTTCCACTGGAGCTTGGTTAGGGTTTCTCTATGGAACGATGATGGAAAACATCGTGAGGAAACTTGTACATTTAGGCGACTGAATGTGGCCAGATTTCCCTGTTAACAGAGTTACAGAGGTCAGATGGTACTATGCAAAACTACGCATTTTTATGATGCATAATTGTTTCTGGAAAGAATGTATTTAAAATTCAAAATTTCTTTATTGCTTAGGACATTAAATTTCTCTTTCAATTGTCAAAAAGGGGGGTTGGAAAGTAGGAAGGAAGCACACAGTGACACACTGGCCGCCCCATGGCCGCAGCAAACCCACCCCACGCCGACCATGATCGGACCGCGCCCGACAATGCCAGGCAGAGCCGGACCGCGCTCAATATATTATATAGGTATTTCTTGTATAATTAAGAAAAACTATTACTGGTATTATCTAGTATTAAGGTACTGGTTGCTCGAAACTGAACTCCATGGTCCCTAACACTTAGAGGTCTCTATTGTCCGCAGACCGCACTAAATTGTGCACACTTATAAGACGTGGATCTCGAACGTTTCGGAGATCCTATAGAGGACAAAAAAGACGTCTATGTGTATTTAACACAGAGTTCATTTTCGGGTAACCGCTACTGATACCCTAATATCTGTCGCGACCGACGAACGTATCTGGTAGGTGTAACTACAGCTAGAAAGTTCCTCACCTTAGCCCCGCGATTGGCGAACCCCAACGCGGCTTGCCGGCCGATGCCCGCGTTGGCGCCGGTCACCACCACGGTCTGGCCCTCCGCGCGCACTTCGCGGTCGAACGGGGTGCCGCCGTAGACGTCCCTGCAGTGGGATTTGGATCGACAGTGTTGAAAATGGTCATTTTGAGTTTCTTTTTTGCCTTTTTCCGTCCGCATCGCAAAATCGCATCAATATCGGTCCATCCCTTCGAGAGCTACGATGCCACAGATAACAGGTAGACATATATCTACTTGGGGAGGGCTATTCGAGTAGTCATTGTCGTTATATGAGGATGTCTAATGACTTATGCGGATTGTTTTGGTTGTGTTGCTGGTTTTTCTTGTCCCATTTCTTTGACGTTAAGATATTTACTACCCTCATTGACGAAGCATTATTGTGAATTACATTCTGTTGACGGTTGTATTAGTATTTAATTACATTGACATTTATTATTGACTTTAATTTAACATGACACGTATTTAATGCTTAATTATCTTATAGATTTGTAAATTTTTATTCTATACACGTCAAACTTTTAACACTCCTCTTTTTTCGTCAGGGGTTAAAAATAAACCACAGCATGTAGTCCAAATAATGATGAAAACTTATATTCCTTCCACGATGTTTAGATGAATCAGTGGGGTTTATAAAACTGCTGTTTATGATGAATAGGTACCTACTTATATTGATGATTTTATGTTCAACGGAGACAAGCAAGCAATAGGGCCACCTGCCGGCAATTGTTCACTGCTCAAGAATATCAACAACACCAGGGGCATCACCAGTGCATTGCCCACCACTAAAAGGATCCCATGTCGTATTCCAAAACACTGTGGTTCTATGGTGGTGGACAGTAGTTGTAAACATTATGGTTGGGGGGAGCTTCATTCGGACGTCACGTTGTTAGTGTGGCGGTAAGTGTGGCGAGCACCTAACCCGCGGCGGGTGGTACGATGGCGGAATTTGAATGTGGCCACCAGACCAATAAATTCCTGAGAACATTCTCTATGAAATTGGGTTGTATCTTACTTGACAATGCAGGCGATCCCGGCGGTGGCGGCCGCGGCGCTCAGCACTGTGATCGGCAGATTGGGCACCCACATAGCGCTGCTGGAACAGCACAACCAAAAGATTAAAATAAAACGTCTAGGATTCAGAGTAGGTACCACTAGAATATAAATATACCTACATATTATAAGAAGAAATCTGGTTGTGGAAGTTGCATTAGGATCGTTGCTTGCGATTTTCTCTACATGCCCCTTAGGATGTTATGCTTCTGTGTACCCATTGGTAGGCATTATACTGGTCGCCCCGCCCGCCCTTTCCGACTCTCTCACATGTACTCTCATATGTCCGTTTCTGTCAGCCAGTGGTCGCGGCGCTGACACAATATAAATAGGGCCTTGGGCTTCAACTTCACTGGTTGAGACAACCCCATGAAACCCGAAAAGCCTTCCCGGCTACAGGTAATCCCAAGGGTGTGTTTAGCACGTATGCGATTAGGATTTTATAGCGAATATTGTATAACCAGCCGGCCGGCCGGCTAGTACTTTTTAACAGTTCACCTCCTCCGTCCCCCGTTAGCCGTTTAGCTTGGGCATCTGCAACCAAAGGGGGGTGGATCCAGTGCCGGTCTTTGGAGTACTTGTCCTCAGATGCAGTGCAAAGTTAGACAGATATTTTAGGACATTTTGGGAATTCGATTGAAAATGCAGTGGTATTTTTCATTTTTTTTATATTATTTCGTTCGTAACTTTACATTTCCGAGTGTAAGGCTAATTTATGGTGTCTTATAAGTATCGTACAGTGCGGTACAACTAAACAATCAATTACTTCATAACCGAGTTCAACACACGACCCAAAACTTATTCCTGATAAAGTTTATTCGAGGAAATATGAGACATTACTTATAGGTACGTAATTTCTAATCAATTGTGCCAAAAAACCGTTTAACTATTTGAGTATTCGTAAACGTATGACTCCAAGTACTGTCTCAATACTTCCACAACCTTTAATAGTTCACAAACCCAAAGCTCAGTCTGCCCGAACGGAAGATTTATTTGTGATAGTCAATAATAATTGTTGAAAAATAAATATGAATATAAAATTTACTAGATAATTAATAACAGCCATAGTACGTGTATGGAGCGGCGTTTCCTTAAGCTTTTACAAAAATATAAATTTTACTATTTCAAATACTTTCAGGTACACAAATCTTGTTTTCATGTGAAAATAATGTGGCAAATACAAACAAGGATACTAATAAGTTTTAATAACTCTACCTTTAGAAAAAATCCTAAAAATTAAGAATTTTTGTAAAAATTTAATCGAAATACAATTATATTCTGATGCTAGGTATGAAGTGGCTGTGAAATAATAGTAGATATTAGAAACTCCTGGGGTGTACCTACATACTTATACTTTTTAGGTTCTATAAGATTTTTACTTGTGTAAAGTAAACGCATAAATATTTTCTAAGCGAACTCGAAAAGAGAGCAAGCAGCATATTGCAGCTACAACAAAAAAATATTCGGAGTGGAAAAATAGAACACATGAATTAAAACAAAATGCGATTGATAAACCCGACAATGTCAGCGCCGTGCCATCGCACGCGCAACGTCTCGGTACAGCGCAGAGCGCCTTAGTTTTCCAACTGATTTAGAATGAATTTAAATTTAGCATGGGTACCTACAGGCGATGTCCTTTTTAACAGTTTGTGCTATAAATCTGTGTTTGTTTATATAGATACAAAAAAAACAAAATTGCGTAGGTAATCTCGACGTTCGCTATGCGTGTCGCTCGAAAGATGCTAACGGGGTGGACCTTAAATTCTTCCGAGATTAAATATATTTAGTCTACAAATAAAAATCCATGAAACTGTTCATTTTTTCCACTCTCGAACAGAATCGTAGTTTCGCTTCAAATTTTCGCTAAGTTAGTACCTATTTACCTTGTAATTAATTACGTTATTCAAAAGCTGCAAAAATATTAAATAAAATATTTACGTACGTATTTACTTTGTGTAAAAGCACTATTTTATCTCTTAAACTCTTAGGTACAGCAGGTAGCACATTAACCCACCCAATACTAGTATAAAGCGAGGTAGAGCTTGTCTAAGCTGAAATGACGCGCCCCACTACTTAATTAGTTGATTTCGATGTGTGAGTGCAAATATTAATAACGACACTTCATCTGTGTAGGAGCGTCGACTGCTCAATCGAACGACGCGTGCTCCTACGTTTGAGTCTTACCGGCAACTGAATGACCAATTACAACGGCATTTGTATATGTATTGCGTCCATATTTTAAATTTGCTTGTGTGCGTTAATGCGATAGTGGGGCGCATCATTTCAGCTTAGACGAGCTCTAACATGGCTATGCGCGTCCAGAGATGCTGGTTTATCTTATACTGATTTTGTGTAGCTTGATGTACTGTCTTCAGCTTTTTTATTCTCTAAGACAACATCCGTGAGCGCAACCATGAAACGTGACAGATCGTAGCCAAGTTGCCAAGCAACGCACAAATTTCTTTTGAAATATTGTTATCATCCGACAGAACATCCTGCATTTCATTATTGCGATCAGCGATCTTTCTTAGAGAATCGCACCCCTGTACATCTTTGACCAAATCTAAATGTTAAATAACCATTTTTGGTCGCAGTAACTTCAATCGATATGGATAAAACTTTTTTCCGAATTATCACTAATTTAGTAAGTATAATATATGAATTTTAAACTAGATTGCCACAGCCTGTTTTCCTAATAACATGTGATTTGAACAGATTTAAAAAAGGGATACAAATGGTGAGTCATTAGAAACATTGTCTACATAGGAATAATATGAGTATGATAAAAATTAATTGCTAAATGTGTTGCTTGTCAGGATAAGGTTTATATGGAAGAAAAAAGGGTAGATAGGGGCGGGGCGGGGCAGGGTAGGTTAGCGTAGGGTAAGTGTAGGTTAAGGTAGGGTAGTGGTAGAGAATAGTAGAATAGGATAGGATAGGAGTAGGACACAAGGCGATCGCGCTGGCGCGAAGATGCGCCCCAGGCAGCTAGTTATAAATATGTTGACATTAAGTCATCAATAAACTTCATTTATCATGTAAAAATAACATTTTCATTAACAGTTATAAATATAACAAAGTCTGTTTCGTGATAAGAATTAATTGCGAATATGCCAGCGTGATGAAAGCGTTTGAGTATACTATCTTTAAATTCTCACAAAATTATAATAAGTATGATAAAAACATAAATACTTTCGTTTAAAATGTAACGTAACTATTTTTGGACCAGGTCAATCATATAATTTTAAATTATCCAACTTACTCCCATGGAGAAGTGTTGATTGAAGTTTAATAAAAGTGAATATCCTGTTTTTATGTGGTTTCGAAACACTGTTGATAACTGCAAGTTAATAAATATGTACATATAAGTACCTACAAATCAATCAAAGATTAATAGTAATTGGTGTTCAATTATTATACGAAGATATTTTTAAACAGGGAGTGACAGGGATGACTAAAATTAGAAATTACGTATCCAATTCCCCGCTACGGGTGAGTTTTAACTAAATGGTCAACTTTAATTGCCATTTAAAGGCTTTAACAGAACTAGACTACACACAACAACCATTGTTAGTTAACTTGTAGTTAAAATATAATTTGTAACATCCATATCACATGTGCTATCTAAGTTTCAGTGCACCTTCACCATAGAGACAATTATTTATTTTTACATTAAAAAACATCTGAAATATGTGGTAAATCACAAGTTTTGGAAAAAAATTGTTTATATGTATTACTCATATTATAATTAGGAAAATATTATAAATGGAAGCAGATAGTTTGTGAGATGTGCAAATAAATATCATCTTAAAGCAAACTATTTTGTTTAATAAATCCCAAAAACATTCTCCAATAAATAGGTATTTAATTTTGTAAAATTACTCCATATTTCAGATGTGTATATATATCTACTGCTCTAACATATCTAAGGACTGTTTACATTAAGTAAATAAAATATTTGCTTAAAAATAACAATTGACAATATATTATAAGCTTTCACAATAAAAAGGCAATACCATAATGTTAGAAATACAAAATAAATTGCTACATCCTTAGACAATTATTACAGTAGATGTTAAAATACAAACTTAGCATTAAATTATACATAAACATGGCAAGAAATCAATTCACAATCAAATCCTTAAACATTAGGTATGTTTCTTATGTTTTTAAATTAGGCATGGGATCGACAGGATGAGATTCATAAATTGTAATTATATGTAAGTATATTATTTACATAAAAGTTACACTTATAATTGCTCCCTTAGGTTAATATCTACAAGGTTTGTGATAGTTACCATCTAGTTGTTACTAAAAAATCTAAATACTTTTTATTAGGAAAGTTAATTTGGGAGTAAATTTACGATATTTTTGTATCTCAGTAATACTATACAATCTAAGACTGACTCTGCAACTGCAGCCTATATTGCATTTATTCCTTGCAGAATTATTAAGTACTTATGAAATACTTCAGATCTTTGAAAATGGCGTAAAAATGTATGTATGCATTAAAATTTGTGCATTACCAAAAGACACGTGATTACGTGATTCTTATAAGGACTAATACTTTTACAAACTACCTATTAAAGCGTAAATTATTATTGTATCATAGATCATTGAGCTCTGTATCAAGTATAAATTTCTGTGAGCTGCGGATGTGTGCCAAATTGTCTAGAATTAGTAAAAAGGTTCTAATTGAAAGACAGTTCAACCGACATCTGGGGCTTGAAACATACCCAGCGTCGCGCGTGCCGCGTTCCAAACGCTCGATATGTGGAAACCCAAGCTCTAAGTAAGCGTAGTAAATAGATATGACTTATAACTTTGACTAGTACAGTTTTGTAACCACAAACGGTAGAGATTAACTTGGTTTTGTGTTGAGTGTGGTGGTGCTTTTGGACTTTGAGGCTTCCGGTCCCGGCAGCGGGCGCGCTATGCCCACCCGCACCTTGCCCCGGGGCGCCCCCTTCAGCGCCTGCACTGCTTGATCTAGCGTTGCATTCCTTATGCTAACTCCATTCACAGACATCACCCGGTCTCCGGGGGATATCACACCATTTTTCTCGGCGACTCCGCCAGGCACTAAGCTTCTTACTACAATCACTGTGCCGTGGGGATCCAATGGATCCTGGTAGTCCAGGATGGAAAACCCGAGGCCCTGATCACCCTTGGTCAACTCAACTATATCTTCTTTACTCTGCCACATAGCCAGGCCGGATACACACTCCAACGACTTAGATCTTCTCGAGTGTCCTGAGTGATTCGTCAAAGTAGCAGTACTGGAAGTGTTGATGGAAGTGTCCGATTGGGCTTTCACAATAGTTGTCAAATTGTTTAAACTACCAGATATTATTTTTCTAGCTTCAAAACCTTCTCTGTCAGGTGCTAAGTTGATAAGTGGCCGAGGGCCACAGTCAATGCTATTCCGTGCACACACTAATCTAACTCTGTTTGGAAGATGTTTTAAAATATTCACAACTTCAGTATGAGTAAGTCCATGCAAGCGGTACTCATTAACTTCTAGCAACTCATCACCAGCTAATAAAGTCCCGTGTTGACCAACTGGACCTTCTGGAAGTACAGATCTAATGTAATGGTGTGGTCTAACCTCCTGACCTCCTTCTACATCAACGGTTCCTTCAAGACTGATACCAAGTCCGTCTAGTTTTCTGACTTCTGCAACAACAACGTCCTTGTCAGGTCCAACTTCTTGTGTCCACTTTTTCTTTATTGCTTCATCACTTACAGCTAAGATTTCATCAAATCTTTTGTCTAACTCTTCTTGAGTTGGCTCATTCACTTCACATTCAGGAACCTCTAATACACTTGAATCAATAGTAGTGTTTGATTCAGGTTCAGGTTCAATTTCAGTTGTGCTGTTTTCAGCTTGGGAAGGCACTGGGAACCAGGATAATGTTGTAGTTGAAGAAGTCGGGGAACTAGTGTTGGCTGGCCTGTCTTCGTTAAATATTGCCAACTGCAAGTGTTCGAATTTTGGACCTCGCAAATATCTTTCTAACACTAAATGGACAGAGATGCCTGTGTTTCTTAATAATTCTACTGCTTGTGGATTGCTCTTGTCGGCTAATGTCACTCCATCTACTTCTATGATTCTATCATTAAGCTTAATCTTACCACTCTGTTCTGCACTACTCCCTTCAATAATACTCTTCACAAATATTCCTGACAACTCTTCCTTCTCACACACATAGCCAGCTACAGTGATCCCTAAACCGTACACATTTTTATTCAAATCAACATGCACTATTTCAACTTCAGGTAAATCAGGTATCTCCACAGGTACAGTGACAGTGATAGTCGGTGACACGGACTGATCAACAATAGGGTGGTCAGGTATCTGTTGAGGGTTGTCTCCGATGACACTCACAGCGGCCGCTACGATGTTTTCGACTTCATCATTTTGCCCATTGATATACTCATTGTAACACGCAGATAGGTCGTAGACAGCGCCGTAGCCGGTTTCGATGAGGTGTCTGTCGAGGAGTTCAGGGTCGGCGAGAAGCTTGGTGGGCACGAGTGCTGTGCCGGGGAGCGGTTGGCGAATGGAGACCGCGGGGTCCGAGGGCCGCGCGACGAGCAGCCGCACGGCGGGTCCGGCCTGCCGCAGCACCGACGCCACCTGCTCCGACGTGAACCCGCGCAGGTTCACGGAGCCCACCTGCAGCACGTGGTCCCCGCTCTGCAGCCGCCCGTCCTTGTCCGCAGCACCCCCAGGCACCAAGTACTTAATCACCACCCCGGTGCTGCGCCCGCCGACCAGGTTAAACCCGAGCCCGTTGCCGTCATTCGTTAGATCGACAACTTCCACCTGCGCCCACTCGGTACTCAAGACCATCGCGGCCTGCCTCACCATCGGGGCACTCCCAGCGTTACGTGACGAAGCTCGCACGCTCCCCGCGAAGGTTATGACGGCTTCTCGGCGACATCACGGCGGTACACCGACGGGTTTGTCAACGAAACGAACGCACGATCACAAATTAATACACGTGCGACCGAAATAAAGTAAAAATTGTAAAAATTAGGTATAAAAATGACATTTACATACTTGCTGAAAAGTAGACAGCAGAATGTGGCCAGCAGCGCGCAGGTGTTTCCGCAGAATAAAAATATTTCACTGATTGTGATTCAATCTCAACGCAAACTGCCGTAATATGTTTCTCTTATTATTTTACAATCTTTTCGCAAATTAACATCGAAACAATACAAGAATACAACAGAGATTTAATTGTTGGTTTGGTTTACAATTATTTACCATAATATTTACAAGATTTTTAGCTTCAATTTTGAGTCAACTGTCAAGAGAATGTTTCATAAATCTGCTAATAGAGGTCGTTCTGCAGACAAACAGCGAAAACCTTCTCGTAAAACTATTTCTACTTGATATTAGATGGCGCTCAAGCTATATAAAGCGACATCTAGCGACATTCGTATGTAATACGTTTTGTGCATTGTTTGTATCGTTGCCACTGATGGCAGCACTTTATCATCGGACGGAATACTTCTATTCCTAAAAATAAATTACGCACAGAATAAACTACCATGTATGTAATGTGGAAGAAGTGAGAGAGATTTGTCAGGACCGTTACAAATAGAACGATGTGGTCCCACCCCTATGAGAAAAAGCCGTTACGGCATTCGTGTAAGTTAGCTTGGAATCATCAAATCATGCAAAGTAATGGTGCAATAAAAGTATTTTGATATAGGTACTTTAATACCAAAATATTCGCGGGTTGGTAATAGAACAATTGTGGACGAAATAACGACTAGTAGGTCTCACTTCTTAATACTTTAATTAATAGAGATAAAACAATTCAATTATGAAAATAAAATAAAAGCCTTACCCTGCGAAGGATTTGTGTCTAAAATCGAGAGTAGGTTCTGTATTTAGAATCTCCTATTTGGGACGACAAAATCTAGTCCAAGTAGGTTTTTTATACCTCTAAGGTGGCTAAAAGCTTTGGCCACCCTAACGTGAAGCAAAAACCCGAGAGAAGATAAATTTGACCCCCGAATTTGGAAAGGTGCCCAGAAGGCCGGCCGCGTTGACCCGCGCTGGATAGCGAGGCTTATTCGCTGGACCAAGAAGAGGCCAGCCTTCTGAAAAAAACTTCATTTACGTACCACTAGACGGCGCTATACATTTCTTCATACTAATTAACACGTAAACGCAAACGCGATAGTAAAGTAAAATCGAAGCGAAACTCACACTAAGTCCTCTGGTCATTCGTAATTTCGACCAGCCGCTTTTTTTTAATGTCATTCGGTAGGCAAACAGGCAAGCGGGCCACCTGATGGAAAGTGAACACCACTGCCTATAGACATTAGAAACACCAAGAGTATCGCCAATGCGTTCCCCACCTCTTTAACACGTTGCTCTGGCAGCAAAAAGGCAAATGCCCCTCCACTGCCAAAGCCACGGTTCCCCGTATCCCCACCCCGTGGAGCACTGAAGACCTTACCGGCAGAAACCCAATACTTTAAAATTGATATTTTTAATTGTTAATTTAATTGATTGTACAAACAACTACGGAATTTAATTTTCTGAAATAAATATTACATTATATTATAAAAGAGTATTGTTAAGCTGTTATTGTTAGCCGTGTGGTGTCCGGCAGAGTAGAATAGCACCAACCCCTTACACTCGTAAGTGTCGTACAAGGCGACTAATGTTTTCGAGACAAACGTTCTAAAGCCTCCGTAGGTAGGAAATGGGCAGCAGCATTTTCCATTGTTATATTTAAACACTGCGATCTCCAACCCGCCTGCCAAGCGTGGAGATTATGGCAATAACCTCCCTTTCGTGGGGGAGGCCCTAAGTCCTACAGTGGACTGTTACGGGCTGTGATGATGATTGTTAAGCTGCGGTATTCTGTAAGGTGGAGGTACTTCCCGAGTCGGGCGGCTCCAATTCGAACGGGATACTTCATGCCCTACCTCTCTCGCTTAGATAATTCCCTGTATAAGGAATGTGCGTTTGGTCCCTATGGCCCAAGGGTTTCAACGCCAAATGGCGCAAATATGTAGGTAGTCAAACCACCACCGAGACTAGCATATTTGCGATGGATGGCGTTCTACGCTGTGCCATCACCAGCCGTAGTTTGCCACGCGGTCACTGGAAGATGGGACGGTGCAAGGGTATCGATGCAAGTAGCATCCCAGACCAGAGGCCGTCCCAGTTTCCAGGGGGTTGTGTCGTTCCGTCGTGCCTCTTATTATCGTCGCGGACTAACGCACTAGGTTCTCAAATGTCAAGATGAATGTCATGAAGCGATACTGATTTAACTCCGGAGTTGGCTAAATCGGACGTATTACTTTTTTTTTTCTATTTATTTGGGTAAACAAACAGTGTTACATTTTGTCTTAAAATTAAACAGTGTGTTTACTTAGTTCTTTATAAGTGTGCTACCAGTACCGTTTACCACAGATAATTTCAAAAACTTTATGGGAAAGAATGGTCGTCGTAATACCTATACCTATAGGTACGTTAAATTATTATTAGGTAATGGAAAGTAAGTTACAAATGTATTTAGTACCTCAAATTTCTATAAAATAGTTTAACAAACTACTAATCATCATCTACAAAGCAAAAACGAAAACATAGAGGTAAGTACTTGTACAGTCAGCACCAGAAGCAGCCAAGCTCAGTGACGTTTGTTTTGAGTAGGCCCTTATCAATTTGTTAGAATCTTTTACATCTTAGTTGTTCAAAACATTCGGACCGTCCGCCCCATCAAGCTACCTCCGATGCTGTCTGCACAATACACTTACATAATGGTGCATATTTATGTTATAATAATAGGATATGATCTGATTTATTGTCTCACAGTTTGTGTGAAAAGTAGGGTATTCATTCTAGAATAAAGCTGTCTTAGTCTTGGGCTTCTTGAACCTCTCGCTTCACTCAGGCACAGAAGGGGACTATTTAATACATTAGGACTCTACATAAATCTCGAGCGTTGCGAGAAGAGTCTGTCACTACTTTATTCTCTTGGTGCATAATATAAGAAAGAGAGCGGCTCAAGCTGACCCGGATCAAACGCCGTCGTCTTTTTGGGGTATTGCAGCCTACGTGGTAGTCTCCACTTCGGAACCTAAGATGTAAGGGGAGAGATGCAATTTACTGAAAGGGCCTACAAACAATTTTTACTTTTTTTGTGTATAAATATTTTCTATTAAGTAATGGGTATAATTTGATTGATTTATAATTTTCTGTAATACGACCTGTAACAATGTTACCAATTAAGTATGTCTGTAGATATCTGTATTTGTGGCACTAAACTCTTGAATGTGGAGCTGTAGATCCTATAATACTGTGCTCGCATCACCTCCAAGAGTCCCATCGACAAGGTACCACACGTATTTTTGATTATAGGGTGGATCGCGAGATTAAAAATGGCTGGCCCGAGAGGGTCGAATTGCTAGCAGCCGACCGACTGTGGCCCTTGTGTACCTGGTTGGTGGGCTCTTTGTAGCACTGCCCTGCCATTAATATGATCCAGAATGGAGCCCTATCTACCGAATTAAAAGCGTTTTTTACATCTACCTCACCGCTCTTATTCTGAAGGAACGTCCCGAGGGCATGAACAGAGGCCTCACAACCACCTTACCTGCCAAAATCGAGCTGGAGAGGCTGAAAAAGCTCTTTAGGGCTTTGGGCGGAGAATTTACAGCACAGCTTGGCTGTCAAGCGCCGGTAGGTGGTGCCAACCGCAATGGGCCGAATGCCCCCGTTATTTTTTAAGACAATTAGGTTGCCGCCATGCAGAGTATTAACAGAAGAAACTACTGAGCTTGACAGCGTGAGATTCAAGAGTCCAGTAATAGCCTAAGGTAGCATAATCGTCTAAGGTTAGCTGGAAGAGATCCCGTTGCGGGATAAGTTCGCCTTTGCATTGTAAGTGTTTCCTATTGAAATGTACTGTGTTGTTGCAATAAAGAGTTTACATACATACTTAAATACATAGCATTCAAAAGAACATCTCCAGCCTCACCAGCGCCGCTCAAGAGGTCCTTTAAGTGCTGAGGGGTCAGGCCATCGATGCCACCTTCTGCAGACGAGTACTGTAGAACGCATATTACCTGAGACAAGTATTGTTTGTGAATACGAATGTTAGACTGTAGACCAGGCTAGACAAACCCTGCCTACTAAAATAGGCTTTATTGCGAATACTCTAAGCTTGCCATCATCATCATCTTAGCTGTCAATCCCGGCTTCTGCCTCGGTCCGCTTTCCTACACTCTCTTCTCCATCGTCCGAACTTTTTTATTTCTGTTTTAATTGTATTTAGTTGCCTAGGGAGGCACACGGACGGACGGTTCACCTGATGGAAAGTGGCCACCGTCGTCCAGACATCTGCAATCTAAGGGGAGCGGATGCGGTGCCGGCCTTTTTTATATATTATACTAGTCAGGTATTTGATCGCCATCTCACCTTATGGGAAGTGACGATGCCGAAGGTGGAGCCTGTCTAGAAACAGCTCATTCACTCTGAACGTAGACTTGAAAGCTGATTCTCGAAGAAGTCTTTCATTTATACGTTCGGCATACGTATTTCGTATAAAGGAGTTAAACGCGCGCTATGTTGACCGTTCTACGAGAAATCATTATTCCACACAAATAATTCTAATAAATAAGAGAGTCAGTCTATTTGTGCCTCACATTTTATTGAGTATTAACTAGCTTTCCACTTACGACTCCGGCCGCGTGGACCGTATCTACCTTAAATCTTGCGAGATTGCGAGTGAAGGGGAATAATCAGTGGCCTATGTTCATCCTCAGGTGCTAAACTCTGTCTATACCGAACTTCATCAGGGCAGTGGTTGTCGTGAACGTGATAGACAAAGTTAATATATTTTCGCATTTTTAATATTAGATGTCCCGCACAATAGAAATAGAACTTTATGTCGTGGAAATGACGACATCTGTCAAAAAGGTGAGGTTCGAAGGTCGGTGATCCTGCATATTCTCAAGTACGGCGGACAACCACGGACGGCTACGGACGGAGTGCCACAAACATATCTGACCCGGTGGCCAAAACTAGAACTAAGGGTCGCCGTGTTGAAGTGTCATTTTGTTGTCAACAACGGCAGCGTCCTCACAGGTATAAGTTTGTGACATGTCTGCGCTATTACAGACGACACCCTTTCCGCGGTGCGTCGGTGCGGGCTGGTCCGCGTCCGTCCGCAAAACCACTCACTCACCGTCGAAATCCGCAGATCTTGACAACTATGTCTAGGTAATATAATTGGCGTGAATAATCCAATTAGGGCCCGGGATCCCCCACGATCCAGCATTTGGCAGATCAGGTAATTACAGCGGGGCGGACCAGATTGGATCATGGTTACACATTCAGTCACCTGAACGTGCAGGTTTTCCCTCACCGAGCATCGGTTAGTGTTCAAATAATGTACATAACTCAGAAAAGAGTAATTGATACATGGCGGCACTGGGGTTGGAACCCGGTACCTCGGGGTACGAGTCTGACCCCTTAAACCGAAGCTCAACTTAATGTCTTTTTCCAAACTTTAGAAATCGTTTTTATTTATTAAATTTTTATTCAGAATTTTCGGTGATACCTGAGAAAGTAATGTTATCGAAACAAATACTGACACCGTACTTGCCTACAATTGAGGTTGCCAATTTCACAGTGTTGCCATCATCATATATGGATATGATGAAAGTGGGACCACCTCTGGAATGCTCTCTAGCATCCGACTCAGCATACACAGAGAACGGCAGACAGTTGCTTTGGTCGTCCCCGGGACCAAATCACCGCAGGTGAGTCGCCTCCATCTTATCCGCGATATCCCTCACCCCTGGGCTGCCGGGATCGGATGTACTCGGTCACAAGTACATACTTGTTCGTGTACACACGTTGGCGTAGAGTTCGCGGACGTGCTTCGTCAGCTGCGGCCAGGGGCCCTATTTTTGAAACTGCTCGCATTCACGCAAGCGCTCGTCTGCTAATGCTTGCCTTTCCTATCTCTAGCAGCTTACTACGAATGCGAAACAGATAGGTAGCGCACACGAGTGCTCGCGTGAATGCGAGCGGTTTCAAAAATAGGGCTTAGGTTACGTTTTGGCCAGGTTTAGCTTCTTCGGGGGAGGCCTATTTCCAACAGTGGACTGCTATAGGCTAATGATGGTGATAGCTTCTGGTACTAATTCTTTATGTTATAATAAGGATAGACAAACAGGCAAAAGCAGGTCATCTGATGGAAAGTGGTGACCGCCGCTTTTGGATATCAGGCGCTAGCAATGCGGTTGGCCACGAAATTTCTAAAAGAAATATACCGTCACGTTGTGCCATTTCATCATCCCAGCCCATTACAGTCCACTGCAGGACTAAGGGCCTCTCCCAAGAAAGGGGAGGCTATTGCCATAATCTCCACGCTTGGCAGGCGGGTTGGAGATCGCAGTGTTATAAATTTAACAATGGAAAACGCTGCTGCCCATTTCCCAGCCTACGGAGACTGTTAGATATTTTGCCTCCAAAAGATTAGTCACCTTGTACGACACTCACGAGTGTAAGGGGTTGGTGCTATTCTACTCTGCCGGACACCACACGGCCACTGTGCCAATTACCTCCCGAGAATGTTCAATAAATGTCCCCAGCGAGGTTGATCCTCTAGTCTTCCACCTCTGATCCTACCTGCTATACTATTAAAGTGCGGTTATTTTGAATATTTGGCGGCGCGACAGAGTTTCCAGCAATACGAGCCAAAACCAAAAAGCTCTATTATTTTTGAACCGGTCTCGAGTCGAACGGTTTTCAATTGGATTTTCGGCATGAAACAATATTTTTTAAATTACGTTGGCAACATGAAAGCGAACGGTTCTAAAATGGTAAAAATTAGCGTCATGCTTTAAAAAATTCAATATTTCATGCCGAAAACAATTGATAATCTAACCGACAGAAAAAGTCGGATAACCCTCGACTAAGTTTAGATACTTAAATATTATTTAAACTGCACAATCGATTTTAATGAAACAATCGATTAAAATGGCTTTCGAATAGAGAAATCCGCACCCAAATCGGTCCATCCCTTCGAGGGCTACTAAAACCGTTCGACATGAGGAACATGTTCTATAATAGAATCCCAGAGCCAGCAAATACTGGCTTAATTTCTTACCCCAGTCCCATGAAAGTGGGGCGGCCGCTAAATGGCCAAGCTATACTTTTTCATAATTATAGACATAAATATAAACATATTTTTTATTTGGCAATTTCTACAATATAGGACCTACAACAAATAACAATAAAAAGGGCACAAACAAAAAAAAAAGAAAAAAAAATGTAACTCTACAAGTCCTAACATTTGAGTTTGTGAAGTGAGATAGGTACGTATCTACATTGTTTTTAATTATGTATGTAATTATCACCAGCGACTTCGTCCGTGCGAACTTTGGAAATTTTAGCCTATCTGTTGATCCAGTGTATATATTTGTCAAACTTCATCGAAATCCATTGAGCAGTTTATTGTGTTATTGAGTAACAAATAAACATACAAACTTTCACAATTATTACATCAGTAGGATTTTAATTATTTTGTAAATAGGAATTATATATATTTAACATTTTGTGTTGTGACTTCTTGATGGAACTCCATTATTATTTATTTAAATTATTGAATTAAATAACTTTTTGTATACTAGTTCCACTTTATTATACAAATTTTATTAAATTGCAACCGGTTTCGAAATACTCACCTTCCTGAAAATGAAATATTAAGTGGAAGTAGTGTACAAAAAGTGATTTAATTCATAGGTATTATATTATTCGCCAACAAACTGTTTTTCAGTTTTGCGAATTATACAAATAAATACCTATGTACCACATTTATGATAAAAAAAAAAAAATTAACTAACGCGGTAAAACCTGTAAAATACTGATAGGTTATTTTATAAATAGCTAGCTGTTTTCAGCGGCTTTCGCCAGCGCGCAGACCATCAGTAAAGTAGCATAATTTGTAGATAATGTAGAATTCTGTTAAAGATAAAAAAAATTCAAATCAGTTCAGTAGTTTTTGAGCTAATTCATTAAAAACAAAAATGCTTTTTTTCTCTTCTATTTACATTTAATTAATATTAAAAATATTTAGTATAAAAATAAATGAAAACACAAACTGTTATATGATTATGAAAGCACTGTAGAATAACTTGTTACATTTAGGTACCATAATTGTAGTAAATTATATTATTTAGTATTGTTGTCAGTCGTAGCAGCTTATTATACTTACCGTTCGTAAATTACCTACATATGTATAGGAATATTTATGAATTTCCAAAAATTTTTAAAGACTGTTTCTAAATAAAGACAAAAGTTATCCAGTACAGATCGATTATGAATTATAAAACTGTAGGACCGACGGTAATTAGGGCTCCAAGCGGGTTCGAACCCCAGTGCCTTCATTTGCCAATGACTATTCTGAGTACCTACATTAATTACAATACAAAATACAAAATAAAAACCTACTAATATTTTTTATGTTATAAAATTATAAAGTATGAGCTTATTGTAAACCTCGAACAGTTATTAACTTAAATTGGATCTACCTACTTGATATCTAATATTTTTAGAGGGCATTGTTATTAGCTTATGAGTGGCACATGAACTGTTTTTGTGAATATGTAGGTACAAAAATTATCTAATTATTAGTTCTTACTGTAAATTAAAGTAAATAATAAATAATTAGTACCTAATGTTTTTCCCGAATATTTTATTTTTATAGATATTACTGTAAGGTGGTATGATAGGTATAATAATATTTTATGTCTATGAAGTATGTAAGCATTACGTAGTTAAAATAAAACGACTTGAATCAGGTTAAATAAATGAGTATTAAATCGACTTTTGTGTTATTTACTTACTCTACAAACAGCCCGCCTCATATTGCCTAAACTTACGTACTTACCTGCCTTAAATCCATAATTTTTGTTTTAGTTAGACAACCTAGGACTAGTTTAACCAGGACTATTGTCATTTAAATGATCAAGTCAATGAAGTTGAATAGTAGGTCTCTACTTACGGAGAGTCGGCTAACTTTTACATACCTACCCACCTACAATAGCTACGTTGTAGGTACCTAAAGAGAAGATCTCTCTTGTACAGTAGATTTCTTTTAAATTCAATAAAAATGAAATTCTTTACATAACAATATTACTATGTATTACAAAATCCACAAAATAGAATGACTTAATGAAAATATAGAGTCTCTAGGTAGAGCAAACATTTTACAAAATAATAATTGTTAGTACTTATAATATATTTGACCACAAAGCCGCGTCGTAGAAAACGTATTTAGCGCCACACAATCACATGCCGTAATTGAACCACAAAGCACACACAGCAGTATAACTTGGAACCAATATGTCACGTAGGGCCAAAACTGTCCGAGTTTCACCAGCGTCGCGGGCCGTGAGAGCGTGGAGCCCCACCGCGCCCGGGGGGGTGGCGGGGGGCGGGGCGGCGGTGGCCAATGGCGTGGTGGGGGCGGGGCCGGCGCGCGGGGCGGGGCGCCGCCGCGCGGCCGCCACTCGCGCCCGAGAGCCACTAGAGGCCCAGCCGTCGAGTGGCGTCGAGTGTCCACCGGTCGGATGTCCGCGGAGGGCGGCTATTCGCCGTGTCCGGCGGAGGCGCTCCCGGAGCTCAGCGCAGCCGAGCTGGCGATGAGCCTGTCTCCCAAGTCAGCCTTGCTGCAGCAGAACCTGTCCCAGCTGCAGCTGCAGCACTCCACGCCCTTCTCCGTCACGGATATCCTGTCGCCGATCGAAGAGTACCGCAAGCTGGAGCTGGCCAACAACCCGCCGTCGCCGTACAGGTGCGTGGATCGATCGCCCCCCCGCCCCCCGCGCGCCGCCCGCTGATTTTTCGAGTGCCGAAGGTCTGAGAGTGCTCGAGCGCCCGCTCCAAGGATATAGTTCGGTGACGTTTGTTTGCGCAGGTATGTTGTGCCCTCGAGTGCCGCGAGTGACCATGTGCCCTTTCGAGGACTGTCTATCGGCGATCGCCACTTAACCCCGCGACGAGTTCGATCATTGTAACGATTTCGCTTATTTCGACGCCGACGCCGAGTTGAATAGAAATGGACCGATAGTGCTACCCTGCGGTACGCCGCGCCCGGAATGCCGATAGAAGCGAACATGTACATGTATGTACGGCTATTTGCGTTTACTACGGACGGATTTTATGATTTATTAACTATACTTATTATAAATATCGAGCGAGTGGACCACGGCGGAAGCAGTTAACACCGGAAGTCTTTAAACGCATTTAAAGTTTTAAAATTTTGAAAATTATATTTTTAACTTTAACTGGATTATTACATTGAATAGGTAACAGTTATTTAAAAGTTTTAGTTTGAAGCCCACAACTTAGTTATTTGTGAAGACAATAATTTCAAAAGAAAATTAGGCCTAAATAAAGGAGGTATTACAGTATGCAAAAAAAAAAACTATTTCGTAAAGTCATTGTTAATTATCGGTATTAGAATTTATAATATCAAAAATCACTTCACATATTAAAAATAATAATAAAGTGAGAAAGTTAACAAGCGGTGATGCTTTTAAAATTTGTCGGCTTTTCTGGAAATAAATCATAAAAATTTCTAATAGCATCTAACCTAATAGAATTAGTTTAACAAAAGGGGTTCTTTTATTTTTTAGTTCAATTTGGGTTTACAAAACTCCATAGAGATACAGAATAAAAAATACAAAATACATTTATGAAAAAGTGGACCGCGGGCCATGGCATCATTTTAGGTACTTACATCTTGAACCTATGCTACTAAACGCAAATAAATTTCTTTTGAAGTATGTACCTAAAAGAAATAATAATAAAATTAGACCAATTAATTTAAAACTAAACCGAAAACATATGACGGGTTTAGTCAATATTTAAGAGAGCTGACAAAAAGACAAAACAACGACAGGCACCGTGAGTGGGGAGTCATATCAGTTATATTTTCTTCAGTATAGTTTACCTATTGGCGGCAAATTGGTTCCGGCAATAGAACTGTTTGTATTTTTCTACTGAATCGTAGTACTTTATAACCAAACAGATGAGAAAGTGCCTTCACGTAGACTACTTATTTTTTCAAGCTTACGCGCGCAGGTGACTGGAGTCCGCCTAGACCAAGAATGGTCAAGAGGTTGATCGCGGTCTACCAGTCGACCGTGAAGGCAATTTAGGTAGCCTGCGAGAGTTAATTTTAAAAAATTGAAAATTATGTAAAACATTATTTTACAATAATGCTGCATAGCACTTTCATAAAAACCAAATTATATAAAACACCAAACATCGCAGCGCCCACTTAACTTCCTTTTTACGTATTGTCACTACTGCACTCCTCTATATTATGATAAACTTGTAGAGAATATGCAATGCAAAAACATACCTAAAGCGATTTTCGTATTTGATATTTGACAATACTTCTAAACTTATCATAAAAATGTAGCTAATAATCTTTCTTGTAAAGTACAGTCGCCCGTAACAATTATTTTTGAACACTAGTAAACCTCACAGGTCAAAAGTTCGACCCTAGACTGGCATACGACACATAGATGGCGCGCTCTAAGGACTCAAACATTATTTATTTATTTATTTATTAAAACTTTATGCACTAAAGGTACATTGGCGGACTTAAAGCTAAAGTAGCCTTATCTACCAGTCAACCGTGAAAAAAGAAAAACGAAAACGGTAGGCGGTGCGGGAGAAACAATAAGAAAAGGTTAAGGAAGGAATACTTTACATCAATAAATGCTAAATTTATACAATTTTACAAAGATACAAGAAATAGTTAAAGAACAAATACATACTAAAGATAGGTACATAGGAGTAAATAATAGGGGGAATAATTTAATTATGGGGAATGCAGATAATGCTTGTGTACAGCCTTTTTGAACGAGAATTTGCTAGTCAAAAGTCTAATTTCAGAGGGGAGACCATTCCAGTCGCATGGCCACCATCGCGAAAGAGTTGGATATAAAACCAGTGAGGTGAAAAGGAAAATGTAACAACCGGTTATGTGTGGATCGGAGATTGCGATCACGGGTTTCAGATAGGAACTGGATTATTATAATCATTTGACTATAATTATGGAGCTATTGTTGTAGTTGTATGGCAAATCACTAATGTGACTATCAACATTTGCCTCTGAACAAATTTAACCGCTTTAAACAGCTAGTTATTATAGAAAGTGATACAATTTTAAGCTAGTAGTGACGTACAAAGGCGAACATAAAGTTACACAGTTTTGTCCTTTAGTCAAGCATAAATCGATTAATAAAACTTATAAAGTTGAGGCCCAAGAAGCACTGGTATTCATCATCATCATCATCATCATCATCATCACCTTGGCGTTATGTCCCGGAAGCGCCCCCGCGCGGCATGAGAGGGCCCAGGGTCCGCCTTCCTGCTACTCCTAGCCAATCCACCTTGCTCGGTCTTCGCCATCATCTTAGTGGTGAAGTTATTGACACACATATCATTCTTGACGACGTCAAGCCATCGCATCATAGGCCGACGTCTCGCTCACGTGCCCGGCGGGGGCGGCATGGCTAGACACTTGTTCCCCACCTAATTTGGTGGTCTGCATCAAACGTGCAACTTATTTGTAAGTACACAAAAAAGGACACAAAGCACAAAAACCCTTGTTTTTCAAATATACTACGCTCAGTAGATACCTAATTGTTGTTTAAATTGTCACCCGAATGTACTTACTTACATAAATATGTACAATCAGATACCTACGTACATTAATGTACATGTTTACTTAACGTGTATGTAACGAGGGACCTGGAGTGGGCAAATAAAATAATATGTAAATGCTCTCGACACCAGCGTAGACGTGTCGCGATAAATAATTCTTGCTGCTCTGTCAACAACGCGAAATCTCGAGGGGCTCTGACGTAATTGATGAGAAACCATCGGCCGCTGCAAGCTTTTATTCGATAGATTCCAAATAGAATTGTGTGCGATGGAAGACGGATGTTTTCCCTGTAATAGTAGTTTATGCAACTGTCATATAAAAGGGGGTATAAAAACATGAGTGTCTGTTATGATAATAGTTTGACACGAGTGTTTTAATACCTAATTATATGCAGTTGCATACACTACTTTATCTAGACTCATATTTTCATGTTAAAATTTCATACCTATAATTTTCTCAACTTTGCTGGAAGTACGAGTAAGCTGCGAGTCAGTTCTATTGCATCTACGCATCGAGGTTATCAAGAGGAAATTCACGTCATTACTTTCTCATTTATCTAATTATTTGCTTCAAACAAGAAAAAACATTCACATACACAAATTACAACAATTAGAAAAAATATATCGTTTAGCGGGAAAATAATTACACACCAATTTAAACAGGAAAATTTGAATTTTGAATTTGTTGAAGACATTTAGGTATTCTGCTTACATTTCGCCGTGTCCCGGCGCCCGGAAAATTTAAAAAAAGAAAAGTGTTGCATAATGATTAAAAAGTTATTTTTCGATACAGCTGTAATGAAAAGAGTATGGGAAATGCTGTATCGAAAAGTAATTTTTTAAAATTTTATGGACTTGCGTGAAAAAAGTATATCCTTAAACAACTGTTTTCGAATATGTAATTGGAACATTACGCTATGAGTGTAGATCAAATAAATTATGAAACAACTTTTAAATTAAAGAAGGTGCAAAAAAACTGGCCTTCAGGTTAGGGAATAAAGATAATAGCATTATTTATATTTTTCTAGCCATACAAAACATAGAAAATTACACATTTGACAATGACGTCACCTGTTCGTGTTTCACACAATTTTTTTATACTAATTCTGTGTTTTGACAGTTCATAAAGAGTTGCTGATGTGACTTGTAGTCAAATACAGTATTGTAGTTTGTAACATACGACTTTTCCGCGTAGGGGTAGGCCCCTATAAATAAATTGGACATAGAGACTTTCTAGACTTCTTTGAGTAGGCCAGAGATTTTGATATATACATGGCAGAGACAACGTTGTTCCACTTGCTGCGATCCTGACATACCTCTCTCGTTTATGTATTAGGTAGACCTCTCTTTCTTCAACTTTAACATTAACATTTGAGGTTAAAATATCTAAAGTTATCTTCAGACTTCGCATCATAAACATATAGACGGCCTGACGATGATCGACGTCAAAACATAGCCGACCTGAGTGGTTAACATCTACCACCGGACACAGTCGGTTTACCAAGCAAGACGACTCGGGTTCGATTCACGGCCGAGCACAAATTGAAATATTCAAGTTTAAAAGTTACAGGTCCGCGTGTTATATGTGTAGGTACTAAGTATTTATTTTATCAAGTTTAGTTTTCACTTAAGGTCGGTCTTGGTGGATTGCTTTTATTTGTTAGGAATATCTCAAATTGCGATAGTTTAAAACATTAACTTAAGCTTTAGCGTTCCCCAAAATTTAGTTCAATTGGGCATCAATGTCTCGTACTACGTAAGTATTAAATTAGGCCCTTATCTATGAACAAAAATCTTTGTATGGCGAAAATAACGAAACTGTAATTGTTTAACAAGCAAAATTTTAAATTTCTTGGAAATGGCAATTCCGATTAAAATGAAACTTTGTAGGTTTAAGCAGCTATATTAAGCTAAATGGTGCATACCATTTTGTTGTGATAACTACCCTCTTAATAAAAGTTCACTTGTTTAGAGAGGCAAAATTTACGGCAACTACAAAGGGGTGTTTGTAAACCCTTATAAAAACTTAAGAAAACATTTTTTCTTTAAGTTTAGGCATTTGTCAGCATCTAAACACACCTACCTACTCTATTTTCGAAATCAAGAATTAATTTTAATATGTTTTGTACGATTAAAAATATTTGAACAAATACTTGTATAAAAAAATTGACATTTGCCAATTACTTAGATTTTATACCAAATATTACCCAATATTATGTCAGTATTGTTTGGTCTCCGATAGAGTAAAATGTAGAGCACCCATTGCATGTGTCATACACTGCGAAACGGGAGTACCTACTCAACGAAAGTTATTGCATGCATGTATGTATGAATGTAGTTTCGTAGTCAGACCAGGACATAAGTCCTACGTGGACAAGATAGGCATCGGTAATTCCTGTTGCGTAGTTTCAACACCGCTATATTTCTCAATATAATATAATCATCATAGCAATGATGTTCCGATTGAGTTCTCGTGCACGAAGGCCCGGGGTCCGCCTTGATTATGATTCAGGATTTGGCAGTTCAGATAATTACAGTGGAGGGACTGCCATCTGACCTCCGTGACCCAGCTACCAGGGAAACCTGAACAGATTGGATCATGGTTAAACATTCAGTCGTCTATGCAGGTTTGGTCACGATGTAAACTAATGTAAATAACTCAGAAACGAGTCATTCGAACCCGATACCTCTCGCTTACGAGTAAAATATCTTAACCACTCAGCCACCGATTACCTTGAATAGCTTGACACAGAGGCAATTTTTTATAAAGTGTCACATTATTATGCCGTAGGTAAAGATAAAGTAGATGTAGTTCGTTATAATATCACAAACTAATTCTAATACTGTGCCAATATCTACTTAGGTCTATACATACAGGCCAGAATCTTTAAAGTAAATGCGTACCTACATAATTCGATAAAAGTAATTAATTAATCCAACAAAACCGCACCTATCTACCAATATTAAAAGAAAACAGTCTACCAAATTAATAGAATTAACTCCAATTAACAACATAACCTTAAACGGCAGACGCAAAATTTTCCCGCCCTGTCAAAACTCAATTTGTCAAGTCAAACATCGTAATGGCGTAGGGTGTTTTATAGTGCCCACACAAGCGTTGGTGAAAATGATGTTCATCTTTATCTGGTTGAATTTAGAGCTTGAAATTGGTTTGAGGGGTTGAAATGCGGGAGGTAGATGGGTCGGTGGCAGAAGATTAAATTGTGTAAATAGGGATTAAGAGATAAGCCCGCTATTGTTTGGAGGTGACGAGTTGGCGCCTGACAGGAGCAACCGTTTGGCCTGTGTGTGGCGGATTGGGGTCAGTTTTGATGCAGGCTAAAATACTTTTTTTAAATCGTGTCTCGTCTTTGAATGATAATGATAATTTTGCAATGTTTACTCGAGCCGAAGTAAAACTAACAGTTTATTAAGGAAAAGCCTAAAATAACTTCACTTGTCCGTCTTGTCTTGTTGCAGTGTTATGATGTTTTTATATTTTCCTTGACAGCGCGAGCGCTATTATTGAGAAACGACTACACATGCACAAGTCCATCTGATTTAGTTCCACTATTGCCAATCAACAATACTTGTACATTTAAATTATGATCTTAAAACGAAAACGGTAGTGGCATGGCAGCGTGCTTGAGAGATAATCAAGGTTAAGCAACACAGAGTCCGAGAACTGAATGGGTGGCCGTTTCGTAGGTACTTTGAGTTTAGTCGAACTTTCAGCACCTCAACGAGCTTGCCACCCGTTAGGTGAAGCCAGGTTGACCAAGGTCTCCTGCTAAGGACCTTACGACTGGTTGAATAGTCAGGTTGCTATCCCCGTTACGGCAAATTATTACATTATTATGGTCTTAAACTTAAAGGATCGGACGGCTCTTTTAATTACTTAGACCTCACGTCTTCAACGGTTTGGTTTCTATAAAAATATAAATAAAAACAGAAACAGCCAAACCCAGTCCCAGAACGACCCATCGACAACTATACTAATCCTCTTCCTCCCCAACAGATCAAACTCATCGGGCAGCAGCATAAACTCTCCGCTGGGGCCGTCCTGCACGATGGCTGCGAACCCGTACGCTGTGCCGCTGTACGGCGGCGCGCCGGTGCAGGGCTACGGCTGCGCGCCAGCGGACCTGCCTCACTACGGGGACATGCGCGGCGCGGGCTGGTACCCCGCCTCCAACGACCCCAGGTTTGCCAGTGAGTCGCCACTCTACGTTTGGGACGGTGCTTTGCACTGTGTCTGTGCAATTGATGTGTTGAAACGGCATGTTTTTAGGTTTCTCGTGGTTCTTCTGTCACAGTTGAGAAAGAAAAAACATGCGTAAACAGATTCGTATTCCTCTAATTTTATAAAGTCAGCGGCGGCGCTAATATGCTTTAATTTTTTTAGTAAACTAAAGAAGCAGATAACCAAAAGAAGTTGGTATAAAGAGACATAAGGCACAGGGGCTCGTACCCAGCTTGTTAGGGCCCGGCACGGCTAGCACAGGTCCGCGACATCCGCGACAGGTCTCGCGGTGCGAAAGAGCCTTTGTTTCCTTCTCATAAAACTACGATAAACGAGATAGCAGTATCTATGTCGCGCCTTTTCTTGTGCTAGCCGTGCAGGTTTGCTAGCAAATTGGGGCTGCGGTTTGGGTTCGGAGCAGTTGCGTTGACTCGTGTTGAGACTCCATAATCGGCTCGCATTTAGGTTTAACTGTTTTTTTTTCTACTTTATTACTTTATAGGTACAGTAGTACAAGAAGGTGGTTATTGGCTTCATTCAATAAATAAAAGCCTAAACCAATAAATTTCCGTAGGCCCTTTGTTAGGAGACATTCTACGACAATCGACAAAGAAAAAAGTCCAGCAAAATACCAAGTTATAGGCCTCACGCAATAAACATCAAACACATTTCAAAGGAGTTTCGATATCCCAAATCTCACCATTTTGTTTCACCGGCACTCCAAAATGGCGAATCGCCGCGCATGCGCGTTACCCGACACCGGCGGCAATATCGCACCGTTCAAGTGCGATATCGCATTACATACGCCAATTTGCGGACACAAGATAGTGCTGTGCCCGTATTGATTACGTTCCTTGTAGATTATTACGCGTATCTGTAACAAGATTTGCTGGATTTTTATAGAGGGAGGTAATTGAGCAAGCTGGGCTTCAAGACCGCTATTTTTAGTTAATTGCGAAGTAGATAATTCGATTAGTAGTAGATTACAACTCGAGACAAATTGGGTATTCTGCAAAAATGGTAGGTTAGCGCAATCGAGTTGTAATCGAATCGACTCTCAATAGACGTACTCTTTGGTGTTACTTTCTAAAATCAGGTAGATTTTAGGAATTAACACCAAAAATTCTAAAACCACGAGACTCAAAAAATTAACGTGAAGTTTGCATGATAAATTTGATTATTTTTATAAATTTCCGTTTGTTTTAAGTTGAGTAATTTAAATTATCCGCAATGAGGAAAGATCCTTGTCAAATAGGAGAATACCTACCGTTTTATTATACAATCAAATCGAGCTACGATTTAACTTCAATCGAATCTTTTGTTAGTAGCAGAATACCAAAAACGTATCAAACGTCGATTGAGCTGCGATTGAATTCAATTACAATTCAATCGTGCCATAGTAAATTAATGGACTCGAGGCCCTGGTCATCCGGTGGAAAGCTATTACCACCGCCATAGACACCGGCAACGCCCGTGGATTCGCGAATGTATTAAGAAATGTGTGGACTCGTTCACTGAAGAATCGTTTAAAAAAATTATAAAGTTTTTGAAATAAATGAAACTTACCAACGCTGGTTTCCAACAAGTTATCCAAGCTTTTGACCAGGACTTTATCCGCATCTTATTCCTAAAAAAAAATCTGTGATTTGAGAGTATTACTTAAATTCCATCGCCTCCCGAGTAGGTACCTATACCTAATCAACGTCAGAAATCCGAAACAATTTATTGTAAAACTGTGTTTCACTTTTTATAAAACCAATCGACGGCGTTATTAGATAATGATCCTTGTTGTTGATAACGTTTTAACGTTATGAACACCAAATCCCGATAAAAGTTTAAATCATAAAACAGAGGTGGTGGTCTTATCCCAATCAATAGTAACTCGAGAGGCCTGCGCCCGCGCCGGGAGCCGCGCAGTGTTTGCTTACGAACAGCGCTGCAGGTGCAGTGGGTATCACGTTGTGTTGTGTTTAGAACACTATACTCGACTATGATTTGTTGGAGCTAGAGTTAGGAAATTGGGTGTTTGATAGTAACAATGGATGATAAGTTTAAGCTGGGATAGAGTATAAGATGTACTGCTGATAATAATAATCTAGGTATATAAATACATAGTAAAAAACAAACTCGCTTCCGCGGTCTAACCCCATGTACGCTTAGATCTTTAAACCACGCAACGAATTTTAATGCAGTTCTCACGAGATTCGAGAGGAAGGTTTATAAGCCAGAAAAAAGGGTAAGTAGGGGTAAAGTAGGCGTACGCGAATGAAGTCGCGCCTGATCAACTAGTTATATATAAAGGATAGATAAGGTAGCTAGCGCAATTACAGCCATGACGCATTTCATCTTAGTCCTCACAGTGACAATGCATCTGCGGTTCTGCATTTTTGTTGCCTGCAACCTAAATGCATGAATCGCAGATGTAATAGGCGACGCTTAACATTAGGTGGGCTGTCTGCCCAACACGCAACAGCACAAGTTTTAACTTGAATTGGTTGTTGTTTGACGACTTGCATATTACAATTTGAAACTAGGTCACCGAACATGGCTAAGATAAATATCGCGATAGACATTCATAAGTCATAAAAATCTCGTTTCAAGAAATAAGTCACTCGGCAAACCCTCGAGATAAATCGAGATATGTTATTTGACGATATTCCGTACATCGAGAATAAATGTATCGGAATGTGTCCAGAACGCTCTCCATTACCTAAGTACCTATATAGCTAGGCTAGAGACAAGAGCACCTACACAATAGAAACTAAATGTTCAATCTTAAAATTGAACTAAACAAAAAAGTGTTGCGTTTTTTCCATACAAAAGAGTTCAACGGGGTAATAGCACAGATTATTTATAAGCTTCTGCTTATTTGTAATTTGTAATTTACTAGCTGGCCCGCCGCGACTTCGTTCGCGTGCTGTCCTATCCTATAAACCTTACTCTTGAATCACTCTATATATTGTTGAAAATGGCATTAAAATCAATTGAAACATTTTGATTTAAAATCTAACAAGAAGATGAACTGTACCTGTCCACCCAAAAATCCACACAAAAACAACATGCAACTGAATACCGTAGCAAGATAAACTAATTTGATAATTATTGTTTAAATTACTTATTTATTTACATTTTTTCCGCAAGATGGCCTTGGATTGGATTGACCTTAATCAATAAATCCTATTTCTGAACTTGTGGGCTAATTTGCTGAACATTTCAAAGCATTGAACAAAAGTTCTATCATGGACGTTTACTGCTTTTCATCAAATATGTATCTATCGACTGTCATTAGGTCGTCGCTGTTATATCTAAAGCGTAAATGATCGATGTGCTATTACAACGAAGGACAATAATTATAATACATCAGACACGTCTCTCATTCCGTCCAGTATTGGCCGGAGCCTCTCAAAACAAACGGTTTGTTTTCCTACCGTCTTCAGTTTGTACTTTCTCCAATTCTCGAACTACTGGAGTTAGATCGAGTTACTCGACTCCTTTGTCTACTGCGGAATTAGTTTGGGGCCGATCCGCGTACACAATGGGTTTATACCTATTGTATGTATAGAGAAGGCTATTACACTGTTATATACTACTGTTGGTGGTCAGTTATTGTTCTCGCGAAGACGTTGCTCGATGTCCTGATGAAGGGGCTGGGGCATTTGCTTTGCTAATGTGCTGCCTAGGATGCAGCATCGCAGTTTCGTCATTGTTTTGGCTGAATTTTGTGGTCGGTGGCATTTTTGTGCTTCTTAGGATTTGCTAGGTGCATTCAAGGTAACATTTCACAAATTAGTAAAGTTAGTAATTGTATCTACCACTTAAAATTTATACCGTCAATAAATACCGTCACGGGCCCCAAACTAATTTAGGTTTAAATACTTTATAAACTAACATAATTTCTATAAAAATACATAATTACCATTCATACTGCACAAACACAAACTTATCGAAGCGCGTACAACCGAAGCTACAAGAACGGGCGGCACGTACAAATTTACAAGTGATTAAACGCTCAAAACAAGATAAGAGCCACGCTTCCGCCACGATAAGTATCTTCGAGAGATTACAACGGTAAACCATCGCTGCGAGCTGTCCAAGCACAAAAACACGAGCTACAATGCCTTCAACTAAAATTACGACACAAAAAATAAAAGTGGTCCCAGTACACTGCCCTGGGGCACGCCAGACTCCCGGTACCTGAAGGGAGCCGTGTAGGCAGAGACAAAATAAGCAATTCCGTCCGATCGGTCCCATGTTTGTCCTCCACTAGAGACTTGGCTGAACAAACACAAGGCCTCACGTCCGCAAACAGCGCGAGGTCGCTGCAGTCGGCCCTCTAGCCGAGTTAAATTACTCAGTAACACGACGCGAGCTAAAATATTAACAAATGACGCTCTCCAACGATGTTACCACCGTTCTTGTAGCAAGTGGGCATGACGCTACGCCTCCCGGAGAGGTGGTATTGAATCGGAAGATTTCTTCTCCATTAATTACACGCCGCGGTGGAAATCCCATTTTACCTGCAGCGTTTTCGAGGGCCGCTATACATCAAAGCGTCAGCGACATTCGCACACGGTCAGCTAGCTGAAATTAAAATTGCCGCGGGGAAAAAATAAGTGTGTGACACACTTAGTTTCCATGTAGGCGAGTCTAATGCGCGGAGTGGACGCGTCAGCGGCACGCGGCCACCGTTTATCTTCTTTAGTGTGGCAACACTGAGGGAAATGGCCGCGGAAATGTTTGCTATTTAATTTCCCGCGTGCAGCGGACTCGTGGGCAACTGAAAAATGTTTTTGAATTTCTAACTGTCGGAGACGATTACTGCAAATCTATTGACAGTTTAGAAAATATGTGTTCATTTTAGTTTAAACACAGCCAATGAAAAACATAGTTATTAAAATGTATTTTTTTCCAATATAAATTTATTATCAGTTCTTTGCGGAAAATTATGTATTTTTTTTGTTAGTAACAATTCTTTATGAGTTGTGAATATTTAATTTGTATACCATAATAATGACAGCACTCAGGACAACTTACCTATGTGAAGAACATATAAATAACAGTAGAAGTGTAGAGCAGCTAAAACCGCTAAAAAAAACTTTTTGGAAAATCGAAAAGAC
This sequence comes from Blastobasis adustella, assembly GCA_907269095.1. Taxonomy (NCBI): domain Eukaryota; kingdom Metazoa; phylum Arthropoda; class Insecta; order Lepidoptera; family Blastobasidae; genus Blastobasis; species Blastobasis adustella. The sequence goes on along the minus strand of OU026136.1, from coordinate 1,060,831 downwards.
AAGGGAAAGTAACTATGGTGTAGAAATATTGTAGGTACCTAAGTATGTATTAAAATTAATGACAATACAACAAAGACGAAGTCGATCAAGCCTGCCTGAACTTATGACACAATCCCAATCCTTGGTTAACAATTTACGCAACATCAACAGCATCGAATATCAATTTGCTAACATATTCCGTAACGAGCAGCTGTGCCAACCAACAAATTGCAGACAGCATGTCGTCACCACTAGTCTAGTCGCGTCGTTTTCCGATCAACTGCGCCCGATTCGCACATTGTATTTTTACAACGCACACGGAGGGGCGTAACACAATACTGCTATTATCCCCCGTGTTTGTGCACGCACAATTTGCCGGAGTTTATTCAGCGCTGGCAACACCCGCGCGGAGAGCGCGGGAACCGCGGCCTGTCAAATTTAATGCGATTAACGCGTATCTGTCATTAATTGCGATTATGGAAATTGTAATTTGTATTACTCGTATCAATTGGGCGGTATTTGTGTGTTTTGACAGCTATGGTTCAATGATTTGGGATCTGATGGATGACATCATTTCCGAATTAAACAAACATCTCGGATTGGTCAATCCATTTCTGTGGACTCTATGACGATGATCCGCATGGAGCGGTCGCCTAGTGGTTAAGGCGTCCGACTCGTAAGCGAGAGGTACCGGGTTCCGAACGCCAGTGAGCCTATGTAATAATGACTATTTTCTGAGTTACATAGATACATTAGTTGAATGCTAACCGATGCTCTTACGGTGATTTCCCACATCGATATGAAACCTGCACATTCATATACACAGCTATGAAGCATAAGTACCTACTGTACTACAGCAATTGGAGAGATTTTCAACAACTCTGACGGATGCATTTGAAATCTATCTATACCTTTTCCCACAAGGATGGTGGTCATCTTGGCGTTAATGTCCCGGTTATGCTAGCGCACGAGTGCTATAACCAGCTGCACGACCTCATTCCGCCAGCCCCTTGCCGCTATCGGAGACGCGATCCGGGCGAGCGCTTCATCCTTATGTCGTAAATTTTCCAGCTATCCGCACGAACCGCTTTGGCTCGACCTTTATAATGCGTACGGCTAAGGAGTGGAACGCGTTGCCGCCGAGTGTGTTACCTGATCAATATAATCTGGATGCCTTCAAGGCTAGAGTGAATAGGCTGTTCCAAGACGAGAATGCTTCATCTTCGGCCGCATCGCCACTTACCATCAGGTAAGATGGCGGTCAAATGCCTCATCATCATCATCATCATCATCACAGCCTGTAGCAGTCCACTGCAGGACTTAGGGCCTCTCCCACGAAAGGGGAGGTTTTTGCCATAATCTCCACGCTTGGCAGGCGGGTTGGAGATCGCAGTGTTTAAATATAATAATGGAAAATGCTGCTGCCCATTTTCCAGACTACGGAGACTCTTGATCTTTTGCTTCGAAAACATTAGTCGCCTTGTACGACACCCATGAATGTAAGGGATTGGTGCTATTCTACTCTGCCGGACACCACACGGCCAATGCCAATGCCTACTTGTACAATATAAAAAAAAAGTCCAGATCCAGGATTTGGCAGTTTAGTTAATTGCAATGGAGCGTCTGGGTACCGACCGACGGGGTATCTGACCAGATTGGATCATGGTTACACATTCAGTCGCCTGAATATGTTGGTTTTATCACGATGTTTTCCCTCACCGTAAGAGCATCGGTTAGTATTCAACTTATGTACATCACTCAGAAAAAGTCATTGGTACATAGCGGCAGTAGGATTCGAATCCGGTACCTCTCGCACTGTGAGTAGAATACCGTTACCACTCGGCCACCGACGCTCCTTCCTTTCCTCGAGGATACGACACAATTACGCGATACACACGTACTTAACTCCGTAGCCTAAAGTTTTCACTTTCGGCCCGGTCACGTGATAAAACAAGTCCATTAAGTGCGGTAAATATGTAAATATTTGTCGTGTCCGTCTGTCGCGGCGGTGGCTGTCGGTCGACGTACTTACGGCCTTCCGGAATTTTCACATCACATTCCACACATCAACAGCCTACCAGTCCACTGCTGGGCTTGAACCTCCACGTCAGTGGAGAGTTTTGCCGTAATCTCCACGCTTAGTAAGCGGGTGAGATCGCTTATTGAAAACACAAAATAGTCAGTTTTAGATAGTTTCTGGTCTATGGAGGGCCTAGTTAGTCAGCCTCTGAAATTGGTTGCGTTGCATTACGACACCCGACGATAAGGGGCTAGTCGGATTTTTAATTACCTAATTAAATAAATAAGTATTTATTGGAAGAATACAGTAGATAAGATTTTAACAAAGTAAAAGTTCCATGTTTTCAATTTGCATGCAAGTATGCAAATATTACGTACTTATATTTAAATGAACGCCTAACCTTAAATTCTAGAAAATCTTAAAACTATAAAAAGTGATATACTTGTATTATGTTAATATCTAAATGAAAAAGTAAGTGGTATTAAAAAGCATTTTCCCAATACTTCGCCTGGACAGAGTTCGAGAAAATGTTATCCGCAATCCTTTTTCTCTGCGGTCCAAATTATTTGAATAATAATCTGTTTACTAGCAGTAATTAACATGTAAAATCGTAGGTAAATATTATAGTAGGAGGACAGAACAAGAACAGCAATTGACTTCCGAATATATCTAAGTAATTAATAGCGTCTCTTCGGGCCGCCGCTACCCGGCGATACTGGCTATTCCACAAAAAAAAACTTATTTATGTAAAATATTTAATTGCTGAAACTTTCAACTTCGCTTTTAGTGTTAAAAATATAAAGAGCCCCAACTCTACAAATTTTAATTCTTCTACCCTAAATACCTTATATTTTGGTCAGAAAGTATGGCTTGTGTTACAAATAGTTTTTTCGAGTTTTTCTTATTATTCTGTACATCATACTAATATCTATACATAGTATAAAAGGCGCTCACCGCCGTCTGTTCCTATGTACGCTTAGATATTTTAAACTACGCAATGGATTATAACGCGGTTTTCAAAAATAGATAGACTGATTCAAGAGAAAGGTAAGTATATAAGCAAGAAAAAAGGGTCATTAGTGGTAAAGTTGTTGTACGCGAACAAAGCCGCACCGTGTCCACTAGTCACTAAATATTGCACAAAATCTGATTATTACCTACATGCCATCTGAATAATGTTTGCGTTCTCAGTGACCGCATAGCCGTGAACTGTTCCTCAATAATTTGTTACGATGCGACATCGATTGCTGTCGAGTGTTTGCGATGCGTTCATGGCGTCGCGTCGCGTCGGATTTGACACTGTTTATCGATTTATTTCGTCATCGATATTTCGATTTGTATTTTTATCGGTTCCCAGGGCCCTATTTTGTATAAAAAAATATTTGCCTTGTACTCTTGTCTTGTTTCATTACGAGTACAATATACAAATTTACCTACGAGTGTCAATTATAGATAATTGAAAAACGTTTTTTCTTGACAAGTTTTTATCGCGTGTTAAAATAGGTACTCATGTTTGTGGAGGTCTTTTAAATGATCTTGATGAGTATTGTGGTCATTTTGGCTATAATGTCCCGGTTGTGCTCTTAGACGCGACCTGGGGTCCGCCTTAACCGTGATCGAGGAAATGGCAGATCCGATCATCACAGTGGAGTGACCCTGTTAACAGGGGAACCTGACAAGATTGGATCATGGTGACACAGTCGCCTGACTGTGCAGGTTTCATCACGATGGTTTCCCTCACCGTAAAAGCATCGGTTAGTGTTTTACTAATGTACTTACTTAACTCAAAAAAAGTTATTGGTATGTCGCGGTACTCGGGGTCGAACTCGGTACCTTTCGCTTACGAGAAGGACCCCACACCGACGCTCTAAAAAAATGCGGTAAAAATATGGACTACACATATTCGGGCCAATTTTAAAATTTTACTTACATATATATGAAATGAAACTGATATGATAACAATACGCAACAAAAATTATTACAAAGACCTGTTATTTTCAGGCATCCATTCTGGCCAACTTTAACCGGACCACCTCCTTAGTCCATTACCACCAGGTGGGTTGTCTACTTGTTTGTCACTGCGTTGTATAAAAAAACGACCTCGTACATTCCTTAAAGCCTCACTAATTGCTGCAACACTGTCGATCCTCGCCCTCGAGGGGCAAACGCCCTCCCAGTGGCCAATTTCACGCCAATATCGCGGCCATCAAACGCATGCAGGGGCTTGTAGGTTACACTGTTTTTCATGTATTAAATTCCGAGATTTAATTATGTGCGCAAGTGACGTTGCTGTTAGGAGACTGACTATTTATTTTAATTTATTCATTAAAAATTTACAAAATAGACAGACTTACTTAACTTAACGCTAAACTAAAAAAATTACAGACATATTTTACATCAGTAAATAGACCGCCTCTGACAGTACCTGGAGCAAAGGTGCTCTTTCCAAGTGTTTCCCGAGCGAGTTCTATACAAACGTAGTTTGATCATTTTCATATTATCACGCTATCAAAGCCAATGAAGTTTTGTAGATGTGATCCAGAAACCAATATCTATGGTTGTGGTTTGTCAGGTTTTTTGCACGGGATTTTGAATGACTATGTGGAACGATATGGTCTCTGCCTAATCCTAAAGCCGCGATGTTACGTAGATATTCTATGTAATAAATATAAATCTTCGCAAGTAAAATAAGCACATTCAGTTTCAAACACACGAGAATCACTACCAACCAACATTTGTGTGGGTTTCCACATACGCATCTCTCGTCACCACATCGCAAAGGGTGACCGTCCGTCCGTCACGCGTGCATTATCTCGCACCCCGTCCTCAGTTCAATTTCGGACCTATTTGTTGTCAAAATATATGCTTGCCAAGTGTCGTGGGCAGTCGCGGGACGCGGCCACTGTGAAATTAGATCCGGTGTCGTTTTACATAAATACGGAGTGGGCATCTTGGAGAATCTGTGGAAAGTAGGTGGTACAGGCGAAGTAGGTATATTCTGTCCAGACGGACTTGTCTTATTTGGTAAACAAATGGCTTACCAGCGACCAAAGACAATTTATAGGGTTCGGGTTTGCTTGAAAAAATCATAGACAAAATAGATTTCGGAATGTCAAAATGTCAATGTTTTTTTATTAATCTGTGGCAGTAAGTGATTGTGTAATTTACATTTTCAGTGAGATTGTGTATTTAAATGTATTAGTTAAAATTTACAATATGTGTGTTTCATATACAGTGTACGTGGCGTGATTGATACGTCAGGTGGCAAGTCGTGATTTAACAGAAATACACACTCACGCCCGTATCCCATAGGGGTAGGTAGACATTTGGATGCGGTTTTCACCGTCAGTTAGAGTATTTCATTCGGAAGGTTCATAATATGTATGTATAATACATGCACTTATAGACTAAGAATAGCTGAGAAAGCCCGTGCGGGGCCGGGGTCGTCAGTTTACTATAAAAATAAATTGTAAAATTAAATTATAATACCTACCTAAATCTTGTTTAGTATTATGTAGAATTTGGGCAGAAAAATAATGAGTGGTATGCAGCATGTATAAAAACCAACATTCTGATACAGACAGTGTTATTTCTGGTAATTTGGTTGTAGGTAGGTACTCAGCCAAAATACGTAGACGCATGCTAACTATTTAGTTGAATAAAATTACCAACCCACGTAATCGTTGTCTGCAAAGGGCCATCAAATAACGTTGAAGTGGTGTTTGTAAACATCCATTTACGTATCATTAAACGGTTTGAACCACATTTAACCGCCCCCAATACGAATCCATTGAAAACCCACTAAAATAGCGCAACTTTTCAATTAAAAAAGATTCTATGCGCGATAACAAAATGTCCGCTGCCATCGACAAAGGAGACTTTCGACGTAATTTTTTTTTTGATGCCAGGCAGCGATACGGAATAATGCTCGTACAGCCAAGGCTCAAAACAGAGGCTGGTAGCACAATGGCAATGTAAGTATGAGAGAATGGGGAGTAATATTTTATTGAAAGACCCTTTTGGATGTGAAGTGTTGTGTAAATAGACTGATGGCGAATTCGATTCGTAATGTGTGGAATATTGCCGGCGCGGCCCCCGCGCATCGGCGGCTCAACAATGGATTCCATGACGTTTTAGAAAATATTAAATAGGTACTTTATTATTCCAAATATCTGTAGGTTTTACCTCACAGTAAAAAATATAGGCACGTTGTTCGTCGCATCGGACATTGTAGGTGGCCTCTATCAAGATAAGTATTTACGATTGTCTCTATATTAATTTTCGATTGATGACTCCACCAAAGACAACGTTCCAATTAGTGGATACTCTAGATATCTGACACCCCTTTGGGCTTCATCTGCGAATCTCGGCTAAATTCAAACCTTTGAAAGGGTAACTCTCGTTTCTATTTATAATAATAATCATCTTGGCATTAATCTCGGTTGTGCTCTCGCGCACGAGGGCCCGAGATCCGCCTTGACCATGATCCAGGATTTGGCAGATCAGGTAATTACAGTGGAGCGACTGCCATCACCCTTTACCCATGCCTTTACTTTGTCGGGTTTCATCACGATGTTGTCCTACATCGTCAAAGCATCGGTTAGTATTCACATAATGTACGTAACTCGGATAAGTCATTGGTACCGTAGTCTCGTTTCTATTTATATTTAAAGCAAACCAAACCAATAATTTAAACGTATATTATGAAAAAGAACAAGAAATCCACAGTAGGTATAAAAAGTAGCGTCATGCCCGTCTCCCGTCTAGTGTCATTACGAAAATAGCGGGAATGCACTTAATGTTGCCAGCGTTGTGGGGGAATACCGTCGCCGGGGAAAATTATTTAATGTTATTACGTTTTGGTCCAATTAAAATTTCGTTTCATTTTGTCGACTCGCCCACTTTAGATTGGTGCGTGGAAAGCTTTTACTGTTCATAACTTAAATACTGTCTTGTGCCTGAGTGTTGTTATGGTTGAATATCGATTCTCAAAGATTTCATTAAGATTTCACTATTTAGAATAAGAATAAGAACATTTATTGCCACAAGACACAGACACAGAGACACAGGTTTGTAACACGCACAAATAAACAAAGTTAAAAATAATACAAAACAAAAAAGAAAAAGCATTGTTTTATGTTGGTACGTAATACCATATGTGAACCACGAGGCGTCTCACAGCGCGTTTTCTGTGGGTGCAATAGTGCAAAATTGTCCCCAACTACCTATACAATTTCTTCACGGTAGCGCACGATAACTACTTTCTACGGTGCATGTCAGCGGGTTGTTCGTCTCGTCAAGACTCCAGAGTCATTTTCATGCTTTCATTTTCCCGTACGATTTTACTGTAGAAGTATCGTCCTACCTTTATGAATAAATATGAATATTACTTGACTTATGATATTGGCGTTGTTTATAGCGAAAATGACGGAAACTGTAACTGTTCTGCGGCAATTGCAAATCGATTACAATAAAACTTTGTATGTTTATTCTGATGACAATTAGGCTAACTAGTATATACCATTTTATTTTGATAACTACCGTATTCATAAAAACTTAGGAAATATTGTTTGTTTAGTTTTAGGGACTTATCGACATCTTAGCAATTGATATGTACAATTAAAAATATTTGATCAAATATATACTTGCGAAAAAAACGCCCACATCATAGGTAAGGACATTGAGTCCTAAGTGTGTAGGTAATATTGGTAACTAAGTGAAGAGTGTGTCCGAATGGCCATTGTGTGGCCAACCTCGGGCTCTCAGACTGGTCACGCACTTCCCAGTGGTTACCCTGGTAACCTGTACTATAGGCGCAGCTCCACCTGTCTTTCATACACTACAGTTCCGATAGGTTACCTTCTGTACTACACATGGTCCACTTCACCCGTTCCATGCGCCAAGCAAGCTCACGGAAACAACCGGCGACCCCTGGGACCCCATTTATGAACAACTCGTCTCTATTCGCTCGGGTTTCAATTTTTATTTTCAGCATAAAAAATTCAATAGTTCCCTATTTTTGGAGAATTCCTTATTTTTGAACCGTGCTTTCGATGTTGCCAATGTAGATATTAAAAAATATTATTTATGCCGAAAATGAAAATTGAAATATTGATTGGGGCGAGCGGTTAATAGAGCTCATGTGGCCTCCTATTTTTGAATCGCTCGCATCCACTCGAGCGCTCGCATTCTAATGCCTGTCTTTTTATCTCTAGCAACTTACCACGAATGTAAATGAGACATTTAGCGCACGAGACCGCTTGCGTGGATGCGAGCTTTTCAAAAATAGGGCCCTGTGGCGCATCGAAGATGCTTCATCGGATCCCCGGCGACGATGACCTCTCTTGTGTCTATAGTTGGAAACGTCCTGTGGTCAAACAATACATTTAAGGCTCCAGGCTCTGGTTGCTGGGGCAATGCTTCAGTTCATCTTTAACTTGTTAAATTGGCCCGTTAACAACCTCGTACACCTTTTCACGGGAGCGCGTTTACCTTAAATAGCTGGCTCGGTTTCTAAACTGACTCCTATATAAATAAATAATCATCTTGGCGTTAATGTCTCAGTTGTGCTCTCGCGCACGGGGGCCTTGGGTCCGCTTCGCCTTGATCAATGACTTGGCAGATCAGATAAATACAGTGGAGCGATTGCCATTCCATCTCTGTGACCCTGCTACCAGGGGAACCTGACCAGTTTGGATCATGGTAACACTACACATTCACTCGCCTGAATGGGCAGGTTCCATCACGATGTTTTCCCTCACCTTACGGCGAGGGTAGCATCGGTTAGCATTCAACTAATTTACACAATTCAGAAAAGAGTCATTGGTACATGGCCGCTGTGGGATTCGTACCTGGTACCTCTCACTTACGAGGAGTCGGATACCTTAACCACTCGGCCACCTACGCTCCGAAGCTGACTCCTATATACCACTTGTATAATAATTATAGTATTTTTGTGTGGGATGGGGTGTAACACGTTGCGTTAACACTATCCCGGTTGTTCTGTCGTAAACAAAATATTTTCTATTGTTATAAATTTGTTATTCTGTGCTCTTGGTCCCAGCTTACGAGTCAACCAGCGACCACTGGTGGCGTATCTCAGCGGCTTCTTCAGTTTCCAGGCTGATGACGGGCTCGTCCGGCGGGATGGGCCATGTGAACAACATGGGCGGGCTGGCTGCGTGCGCGGGGCCCGACGCCAAGCCCATGCAGTTCCCGCTGGCGCAGCGGCGCAAGCGCAGGGTGCTGTTCACGCAAGCGCAGGTCAGTTATGAATGTTTTTGTAAGTAATGAAGTAGGTACCTATACTTACTAAAAAGCTTGCTACCTTTTTACACTAGGAAATTCATTACACGGTAAAGCAAGCAGTTTATGGTACATGCAATGAGCAACGGTCCTAAGCATTGATACTGCCCTACACCAAGCAAGCGCCAACCGGTCTCCGATAGTGTTACCTACATTTTTATTTTAGTGCGGTTGTGACAAATTATAAAGTAACAATTGGCTGATCAAGGCCATGTCTGCCAACCCGTGCAACGCTTCAATTTGAGTGCCTACGAACATGAAAGATTTGCTTATTTATTTGTCAGTAAACATTTGACTATAGGTACTGTACCATACCTATATCCTGATTCCTGGCCTAGTGATAGAATTGGAGGTGAACACATGGGGGTGTGGCAGCGCTGATAATTTATGTACGGTATTGTTTATTATTTAGATTAGTAATACCGCAAAGAAAGAATCGGCTCGTCCCCAGGCAATACTTAAAAAATTATCTGCGACAAATTCTTTTCTTCTCGGTTGGCTAGCTGAATAGCCGAACTAGTTTATTTATCAACTAGTGGACTATTTAACAACTACTTTCCCTTTTTTCTTGCTTATAAACCTTCCTCTTGAATCACTCTATCTATTGTTGAAAAACGAATTAAAACCCGTTGCGTAGTTTAAAGATCAAAGCGTACATAGATACATACGGACAGACGGCGAGAAGCCACTTCGTTTTAGATAGATGTGTGCCAATTTCTTGTCATGGATTAAATCGCAGAAAGTAGCTCTCTACGTTATTTTGTTCTCTAGGTACACTTTGTAAACTGCGACCCATAAAATTCTCGTAATACTTATTTGCAATATTACCCCCAGCCCCAGCGCCGGGGGCGGGGGCGGGGGTGTTTGCCGATCATTTTACAAATAAACGCGGTTGGGGGCGACTATTCGTACCTGTAGGGATTGTATTAGCGAATTGTCGAATTCGAGTTTCATACGAGGGGTATGGGGGAAGCTTTACTGTGGTGGAATTAATTAATTAATAATAATATAATGTAATTTATTTTTTTCTCTCAACATTTGTAATATTATTACATTAGGTACCTACTTATTATTTATGTAGAGAACCTGGAGACCGAACTAGCTTCGAGCCCTGTACTACAACCACTAGGCACCATTCCGGTATCTGGGATTTATGAATACATTTATACAATTTAAAAGTCTCCTTGGCAACCTCATCCTTCATAAGCGATCTCGTCCACAAAAGACAATAAAGACACAAAAGAGCGCTATTGAAATGAATTTTAGGCGATGAAAATAATGTACGAAACACCTACCTAAACAAAACTTTTTCACACCCCACACAAACGAAGACATGAATAAATACCAGGATTACATATCTTCGAGGAGATATCTAAAAATAGTCCGACAATTGCGACCTATTTATACCGCAGCAGTGCGTCGCACTCGAGCACTCGAACGACGCTTTCATGATCCCCGAGAAGTGTCCAAACACCGACCGAGCTGAGACCTGGATGGACGTCGCATGCTAAGAATATTAAAATACGCTGTGGATTGAATGGGAACAAATCGCGCAGGATAGGGACCAATGGCTAATTCTTGTGTCGGAGACCAAGATCCACTTCGGGTCGCTGAGCCAGCGAAGTAAGTATGGGTTGAATGTCAATAAAACATGAAAGGATTAGCTCTCGTTTGCGAGACCGCCCAAATTCGATACAAAAAAAAATATCGTTATGTTTGAAAAGGTTTGTGAATGTGGAAGAAGCAAGAGAGATTGTTAGGACTCAGGACCGTAGCGAGTGGAACAATGTGGTCTCTGCCTACCCCTACGAGATAAACTCGGTAAAAATTTAATGTAGTCATAGGTATAAATACCTAGTCAAAAATAGTTATTCGTTTGTTCATTTGACCTTAATAAAATAAAACATGGTGGAAAAGAACGTAGAAACTGATTTATTACACGATTGCGAATGAGAAAGCCGGTTGCGGCGAATAGTTCAATTTTGTTCGGAAAATAAATCAGATGTCAACGAAAAATTACTACGTACGAACCAACTAAAGTGTGACCTGTGAAGGAACCTTTTCACAAAAAATATCGTAGTGACATCACATTGCGTGACAAGAAAAATTATTATGACCCATTATGAAAAGGTTCTTCAGTGGGTCACGATTCCGTTGGTTATATTGTAGGTAGCAATGAATGTACGACAAGGTGGATTTTCGCTCTCGACCGGTCAGTGCGATTTCAAACGCAACGTTCCCGAAGTAACCGCTCGGAGTGGCTTCGGAGCTCACTCGGGTCAGTTCGGCCATCTCTGGCTTTTATTGATTTCACGACCCATGAGCTAGTCAAGGCCACAGCCTCCTTAACAGCACGCGCACGGTAATAAACAGACAGAAGGATTTATTGAAAGTGTATTCGACTGTAACATAATAAAAGTAACTCTGCCACATAGTACCAGTTAACGAGTTATTGTGTTCTAAAAAGCTCTTACCAATACCAATAAGGTTTCTATAAATAAACGACATGAAACTTCGAAAAATAACAAATTAGCCAAATATAATTACCTACCTACAAAAATAAAACGCTTATTCAAACATAATCGCTCTCTTATGTTCTTTATCGTCTTTCGTGGGCGAAATCGCTTATGTGTGATGAGGCTGCCATTTAATTTTGTCTTCGTTAATTAGTTCCATTTTGCGTTTCGTGCTCTTGCAATAGAAAGTAATGACTCATTCAATCAGTAGTGCCAAGTCTCATTCATTCTTTGACTAACATTCAACACCTACCTACAACTAAACACAGCAAAACCAAAAACACCAAGAGCGTATGAACGGGAAGAGCAAAGGCAAAATTTCAAGACGGCCAAAAACAATGTAACGAACGAAACACTGGCTACCCTCAGTCTCACTGTAAAGCATTAGGCTATTTAATTGGAGAGGGCGGGGCCTCTGTACGCCCCGCCCCGCGGGGAGGCACTCGGGCCCAGTCGGGCAATGTAATTAATTCTATTCCGTGAATATCGCGTTGCTAGTTTGTTTCGAGTGCGCATGTGCGGCTTTGTGCGTCGCGCTGATGACATTAGACTTGTTTTTTTATATCTACCTAGGTAATTATGTGTAGAGAGAGATTTTAATTGAATTTTAGACGGAGCTATGTACAGTCAGATGCAGAGAAGCACTAAGCACCAGCACCATTTTCTCGGCGATTTAGTATGCCATGCACTTTTTGATCAGTAAACAAAAATGTCTTTACATGCATGGGGTATTACTAAATCGAATGAAATCTAAGAATAACTTGTTGTGAACTGTGTCAATCCCGAAAGGGGATTTAGTAATGGTAATGGAAATAAGGTTTAAATTATCTCAGTTGTTCAGATAATTCTGGACTGTTATTTATTTCGATTAGAAGCTGCTTTTGACTGTTTGTAAGTACTAATAAACTGGCGCCCAACTTGGGACCTAATTAAAAATACCTAATTAAAGTTGTTATGTAAAATTAAGGAAGTGAGTAGATCATGCATCACCAAACTGTTTTAGTATTTTGATACTGAACATGATTTTTTGGTTAAATAAATTGACAGACTTACTAAGGGTTTTTGAATCTTGTAATCAGAAAGGCAATGTTTCTTAATCCTAATTTTATTTTTAAACTAGCAGTCCCCCTGCGATTTTCAGATCTCTATAAATATTTAACTCTCCCGCGGGGCCTTATCATTTTTCCGGGATAAAAACTTGCGTCACCCGGAAAAAATTTTCAAAATTGGTTCAGTGGTTTCGGAGATTACTCTTAACATACAAACTTTTCCTCTTTATAACATGAGTATAGATTTGTTGCGGCTTTGACGGCTGCCAGAATATAAAATCCAAAGTAGTTTCTATTTTGAGTCGTCGCTGTAGATGTTGGCTATAAAGAAATTAAAATCTTTGGAATAAGTGGTAGAGTTAGTTCTGTATATACCTAAGTAGAGAATGATATTTTTTCAGGTGGTAGGACTATCAAGCCAACAACTAAGGAGTCCGCATGGGCGAGTACCATCGCCTTATCTATTTTACCGCCAAGCAACAATGCTTGCATTGGTGTGTTCCGCTTTGAAGGATAATGTAGCCAGCGCAATTACAGGCATGAGGCATTTCATCTTAGTCCTCATTGTGACAACGCACCCATGGTTTTGCATATTTGTTGCCTGCAACATAAATGCATGAATCGTTAATGTTATGGGCGACAGTTACCGCTTACCGACTGGTGGGCTGTCTGCTTGTTTGTCACTGAGTACAATAAAAAAAAATAATGATACATACAGTACAAATTCATAAAAAAAGATTAAGGTAATTTTTTTTTAATTTAGTAATTTGTTATTCTTTGTTAAATATTTAAATCTGTTTGGCGCCCACCAAGGGACTACCCAGGTCCCTACACTTCCCTAGGTAATAGGTGGTACATATTGTTCGAGGGCACTGTGGATAATATCTTTCCGCAGTCTGTGGATAATAATCCCGTTCCGTCGGTGGAAAGTGGCTAAAATTATTAAGTTAACATCTATTCTTCGATCAATAAAGTGAATAACTGTTGCTTTGCCCCCAGGTGTATGAACTGGAACGACGGTTCAAGCAGCAGAAATACCTTTCAGCGCCGGAGCGGGAGCACCTAGCGTCGCTGATACACCTTACGCCGACGCAAGTAAGTTTAATTTTCTTTAGCACTGACTAACGTTTATTAGACAAAATATGTTTGTAAAACAGTTGTGTAACTTAGTAGGTGCATACAAGTATATTTTTTAAACTTGCAAGTTACTTTAAATTTGCAAATAATTACCTACACACGAGTACATACTGAAGTATAGGTATTTATTATCGAATTAAGGTCTCACTCAATTGCCTAAATAGATAATCTAACCGCCACAATTGCTATGATTTGTCACCTATTTGTTTAGCCTCGCTAACACGACGCACTCGTGCGCGGGGCGTCGCCTGGGGCCACTGTTGCCGACAGACAACATAAATCACTGCGTAATCGCTTTCATGGCGGCCCCGGGCTATGACCGACCAGCCCCTATTGCCCCGATTCAATTACGCAACAAAACGCCCACGATAGAATACTGCGGAGGGCGCGGCCCTTGCGGGAGTCAACCGCGTGTACCGTTTGTTATTTTAACCACTGGCAACACATAGCCCGAAGACACGTTGTTAGCTCGTTAGGCCGGCGGAGGCATCTTGTTTCACGCCCCGGCTGCGCCACCAGTGCCCCCAGCGAACTCGCTTTGATTCTCGAGGGCCATCCGCAACGATATATTTTTCTTGTCTGAATTTTTTGCGAACTCGAGGGCTGTCTTCAAATTAGTGAACGCTCTCCGAGCGGAACGGTAGCGCAACCAAATTTCATATATGTGCGTAATGACAAATATAAAAATGCCTGTCAACGGCACGCGGCCCGCTTTCCCACAGCGCGGAATTCAAATCCTTCCCAACAATGAGTCGATAATCTCGGCCGTGTCAATATAAATTTCATAAACTCGGCGTGTAACCCCAACAATGGGCCGCAAACATCCATGAATAATCTCCATTCTGAGGGTGTCAGCAGCATTTGCCGCGCGTCGGAGTTCGCGCCAAAACAAACGTCACGCGGACACAATGGCGGCGGGCGGGCGCCGTTCGCGCTAATTCGCGCCCATAATGCGGGCCATTGTCGCTCCATTAATTGGTTGCTGTGGTGCGGCGCCGGCGCATTGTCAGACGCGCTATCACGTAATTGACAGGTTAATTGGCTCGCATTCGCGGCGCCCGCCCGTGTGCAGTCGAGTGCCTAGGTTGTCCTAGGTTAACACTGCGCGCGTGTCTAAACTCATTAGTGTGCGTAACACACTTCACTTCTAAATAAGACAATGGATACATAATGTTAACGGTTTCAAAGAGCTCTTTGAATGAAATAAACTCAATGTAAAACTACATTCACTAAAAATGTCAATTGTGAAGAGTGGGGAAGTAGTAGGAAGGAAACACACAGTTGCATACCTACCGGCCGCTCCAGAGCCGGCATAAAAAAGTTACAAATTATCATATCAGAGAGACATACTAAAATCCTAAATTATGATTAATAACAATGAGTAACAAGTTATTGATCATATCGTTAATCCTTCAAAACAATGAGTAGATAATCTCCGCCTTGTGAATATAAATTTTACAAACTCTGCGTGTAACCACAACAATTATTATTGGCCGCAAATATCCATTGAACATTAACAACTAATGAATGAGTAATAAAACAAACACCTACCTGTTGTAATTGTACTTATTTTAGTTTACCTAATTAATAAACGACAAATAAAACAGTCCAAAATAAAAAAAATCCTCTCACTAAAAACCGTAACCTCTCCGAGTAAATTATAATATGAAATTAGCGAAGTTACCCTCGCTTCCGGCCCCTGGCCATCCCCTGTCCCCTGTCAGAAGCAATGCGGCCGCGTGCGGACCTTCGCCGCGGGAATTATCTCCACCATCGAGAGCAGAACAAATTTAGTATCCTTACCCTACCCATCTTGCACACAAACTGATAGGTACTGGCCGCTTTCCGCATACCTAGTAATACCGCGCACTCGCATTATTTATTCTAAATATTTGAACTGCAGTCATAGTCGAGTATTTTCAGCCAGTACCTCGTTCTTCAATTAGTGGCTAGTTGTGTAGAGAGTTTATGAATCGGCTCTTCATTTTTGTACACTATTGAAATTGTATGTAGAGTAGTTTCAAGCTACTACTAATTATTAGATACATGGACATACGAATATTGTACTTTAGCAGTAGAGAAACTAACTGTAATTCCTCTAAAAGTAATTAGTGGATATTCTACAAAGTTACTATGATTAATTAACTAACACACTAATTTCAGTCATAAAGGGAAATTCACAAAAACAATCCGTATGCAAAACGAACCCATTAGGCTCATCTAAAAGCAGGTCCCGCTTAGAAACCGAATCGACGCAGGCACTCGCTAAAGGCATTCCGTTCCTGCATATTCATAGCGAAGTTTAAACAGAGTCAGCGGCAATAAAGCCGAAGTTGGAACGGAACGTTGGCCACAATATTCCGCAGTATTTGACGTTTGGAGCGAGCAAACAGAGGGCTCGCGTTTCGTTATTTAACTTAAGTAAATTTCGATCTTCGCGACGCGCCGCCGCTGTTGATACTGCAACTCCCGCCGGGACGGCCGCTTCCATTTTCAAACAGTTGCCGACTTTGATTTCTTTTTCATAATCCTAATGGCCAGCTTATGCGGGAGATTTAATTTCATAACGGTCTCGTTTCAC
The DNA here is from genome assembly GCA_907269095.1 of Blastobasis adustella. Classification (NCBI taxonomy): domain Eukaryota; kingdom Metazoa; phylum Arthropoda; class Insecta; order Lepidoptera; family Blastobasidae; genus Blastobasis; species Blastobasis adustella. The sequence goes on along the minus strand of OU026136.1, from coordinate 1,044,244 downwards.
CCCGCTTGTTCTAAGTATGAATAAACCCAGCTACAGATTGTCGTCGGTATTATAATGTATCCATAGTAGACTCTATCTAAGAATGCGTTTAAGTTAAGTGAGCATTCTAAGAACATATATTCGCTTAGTGTAAACGAAGGAAGAGAATTCGCTCGTTATTCGGTCATTGTTTTTAATTACACTCCGAAAAGCGATGCTCTTACACTATATCCTTACGCTATGTTCGTTGTCAACCCGCTGTATTAAGAACAGCAAATTCAAATTCTCAAATCGAACACTCTCCCGGTTGTTGACCCCAGCTTCCGTCGACCACCAAAAAAAGTTAGACAAAAGAGACCTACATGGAGTGCATGCCCTCTTATTGTCTTTGGTCACGCTCGCAGGATGTGGCATGCGGGCTCTCGCTCGGAGCAATGAGATAATGCATCTAATGGTGCGCGGTTACTGTCTCCCAGTGGCAACAACTGGCAGTTTGACAGGAGAAAATGGCGAATTGGCAGAGAAAGGGGAGCAGGGCGTCCGGGATAGGGGATAAGCGGTAGGTGTTGATAGTGATTGACTGTAAGAGATTAGGTGCGATTTAAATTTGTTATGTCCCTGTTGTATTGTACTCGTAGTACTTACAGCAAAATTTCCTTTACACATTACAGTTCTTCATAAAAAATTATTCAGCTTTTTAATAATGGAATCCAATTAAATGCTTAGATAGTCAAGTTCAAAGAATTTAATATCAATATGCTATCCATCGGAATGTTATTGTTGCTGAACATTAGATTCTATTAAATCGATCATCATTACTTATGCCAATCCAATCTGCGGCGAAACCTTTACCGTCGGCTCTTCTGTAAATACCCCTATAATTTTCCAATAATTCCACTTCACTTTTTTCTAATCCTCTAATCTCCGTGAGATTTCAATACACTTCCCGTCGGATATTGGCCGCGGCGAAATCATCTGCCTTATTTAGGAAATGTAAAAAAAGTAATAATTGTTTATGGTATCATTGTCGTTGCGGGCGGCTCGCGACCGCGGCCGCATTCAAGGCTGCCAGCATGTCAAAACAAATTTCGAAAAAGGAATCTGATTCGTTTCCCGCGCTGTGATTGTGTAATAACCGCGAACGTATTGCGGGTAGGCGCTGGGGTTTTGGATGATTTTGCTTTGTGGGGCACAATTCTTGGATTATAATTCTGGTGAATGGCGTAGTTTTTGCGGCATTGTGCGGGAGGATTAGCAATATCCGCGGGATGATGCACCTGACTCGCCTTTGTGGTGCAGGTACGCTCGCCGGCGGCAATTTGTGACGCTAAGTGCATTACCGACGTTGCGTGTTTGTATAGGATCGCTGCCGATATCTCCCCCTTTCTGTTTTATTTTTGCAAGAATTCTCTTTTGCGAAAATTGTACTTATTTGTAACGGATAAACTTGGCGCTAATAATTCAAGACATTTATAGATAATATAATTTCAAACGCTAATTAATAAACAATTGTGTTGGTTTCAACAAATTTCTGCACATCGGTACTTACTAAGTTATACAAAGTTCATAAGTGGTTTAAAACTTACTTAATTAATCGAAAACAATGTACGCAAATCTGAGAAATCCACATAGAGATTGAATAACTGCTGCGGCATCCCGCAAGGCAGTGTGCTGGATCCTGTAAAATTTTACAAAATCCTCTCCTAACGTCAAGGAGCTTGGGTCAAGCTGTGGACTGTTATAGGCTTTTGATATGATGACACTACAATAATTTATTCACAATATTTTGCTCCGCTATAATAATTTATACGCCATTCATAGATATTACAATATGTTTCTATTCTACCACCTATTCATAGTCTACTAAAATCCACAATCCAATCCTCTATTTTTGAACCGCTCGCCTCGATTCGAACGGTTTTTAATATTTTATTTTCGGCATGAAAAATTCGATATTTTGGTGCATTGTTCTGATTTTTCCTATTTTTAAACCGTCCACTGTCGATGTTGTCAAATAATGCGTTGCAAAAATAGAGCCTCTGGTACCCACAATACGTATAAACAAAACAAACGCGGCCCGACTCCTTTTACTGAATCAAATTGCTTCTTAATCCGCCGTTTGGAGCGACGTAATCAGCGTTATATTGAGCAAATATTAAATATTAATTTCGTGTATGGTCTGTAAACATTTACAAGCTTAACTTTATAGCTCACGCTCGGGAGGCAGGGGCGGTTGGGAGCTATGAGGGCCGTCGCTCGTTACTGTAGAATGTAGAATAATGTTTATAATACTCAAGCCTTGCAGGTATCTATGTTGTATATTATATATTCATTTCAATACATTTACTAAAGAAGGATAATCTATAAAAGTTTACCTACGTAAGAGAGAGCTTTAGATATTTCCATTCCATTGTATTGCACTCGGCTAGGTTTAAGTAGCAAAGTTCCTAGTTCGTTGGGTTTAGCAGATAGTTAGGTATACAGTGTTTGTTGCAAAATGCCTAAAATCAGGCAGGTGACTCAAACAGAATTACTTGCCTATTGCAATAAATAAAAATAATGTACATAGTAAAAAAATATTTTATAATCCGCCATCGCCCGCCGATTCACCTGAAAAAACAAAATTCTAATTCCAAATCCATTTGTCGCTACATTCACTCACGTTCCTATTATGAAAATTGGACATCGGCTACATACATTCCCCGTTAAATAGAAAAGAAAATCGAATCTAATTTGTAATCACTAGAGTTGAATTTCGGATGACAGGTGTGTTTTTATATGATGAATTACTGTGTCGAGCCGTGGTTTTTTGCTTTGGTCGTGATATTTTGATAAGATACTAAGTAAATGAAGCGTATTGACGCGTCGTCGGGGCGAGGTGGTGTGTTTACTCAGCGTCCGTGCTGCGTGATACATTCAACGGCCTGTAGGTACAATGGGCCGCTACAATCACCCATTGTGGACCTGCGTACGCGTCTGACATTGTGACAAATCTGTGACACGCTCTGTCCGGCATGAATCGAGCCACGTAAGCTAAATTAACGCCTTGGAAGTTCGCTGCGAAAAGAGCTGTCAATTCAGTTATGCAGTTGATGTGAATGCGATATTAAAACGGTTCAAGTGTGAATGCTTCGTTGGCGGAGTCGAGGTCTCAATTATATTGTACAGGGTGGCAGGAGACGTCGATCTTTCCTTGTAAGGGGTTACAGTACATTATTAACAACACATATAAACCCCGGAAATGTATAAAACAACTCAAAACGTATTGTTCTTGTGATTAGAAATTGCACCGTGCATTTTAATTATCTCATATTCGCTATATACGAGTGTATATAAAAGACGAGCGTCTGGTTGAAACACATCCAGAACATTCTTATCGAGCACAAGCGAACACACTTGCTCTATGTTCGCATTTCTTACTACACACCGTAACAAATACCTAACCGATTCCTTTTAAACATAATTTTATCTCTTGTTAACATAAGAACATGTATTGGTGAACCGTCAGACAGGAATCTTGTGCTAGATATCGGTATGAAGAATTGGACTCCACTGGGAGTAAGGGGGTATGTAGATAAGCGATAAATACACTAGGAAGAACAAATAACTTACCACCTACCTATCTAGGAATACCTAATTCTCACAACACTTCAATTGCGACAGTGTTCCAAACAGATCACTCGTCGAGCAAACAAGAACGCCGTTGCCAAACGGACTCGAAACAATTAAACGTCATTGTCTCGATGATATCTGTCAATACGGGCTCGCCCCGAACTGAGAATCTGAATTAAAACGTCAACTCATCTCGGAGTGAGCGAGAAAAAACCTCTGCAGCAAATGAAGAGCTAAACAAATACGAGAGCAACTTTATTATTATAATTGCGGTCGAAGATACAGCAAGTCATCTTTCTCAGGAACGGAACACCTACGCGCATGCGTCCGCCCATAGCGCGCCACACACGCTAGCGAGGTCGCAACTTGACACTTACGAAGGTTGAATTGGGAGATAATTTCGGATGTTCCATTTCTTTCTTAGGTATAATTTGAAGAAGACGCTTTACGAGAGTCATTGGCGCCAATGACAACGGTTTGGGTGGCCGCCATTTTTAAAAAGTTGGTAGGAAAAAGTTGGTAAATTACAGGGTAACCAAACACGAAACAATTATTGAAGTTATAGATGTTTGGATCCCTGTAATTCGCCAATCAAGAGAACTCCGGTAATTTGCAAATAAATCACTAGAGCAATGAAGCTCCAGTTGAGCCACATCTGACGGCCAGTAGTTTATAAGGTTTAGTTTCCACTGAGGTGATATGTCACGTTTTGCGTCCCGAGGGTCGCCATGTAGAGACGGGAGTTGTGGAATAAAAGATGGTTCGAGCAGTCGTACCTCATGTTTTTACTGAATCATAATGAAAGAGTACACAGCTTATATCTAATTAATCCTATGCCTATTTACTACACACTACCTGACACGCAACCAAAACTTCTCATAGGCCCTCACTCGAACACCGTACCACCGATATCTAAAGAGCACAACGGTTACAAGACCTATCACGACACTCTTGTACTCATTAACACGTAGCGTGCTTCGAACCAAATGTCGCCGAGGGCCGAGCCGCCATTTAGACGTAAGACAAATAAGTGAATAGCGCTCTCCAGGCGAGAGTGCGTGAGGAAACACCAGGCATTATGCACAAGGGGATTGAAAAGAAGGTGCTCGAGGAGCGTCCGAGCTGGGAGTGCAATAAGCGACGCCCGCCGACGGGGACCGTTCATTATAACTCACGTGCTCCATAAATAACGGAGCGGGTTGTTTCTGAACGTAGAGGAAGGATAGAACCCGGAATGTTCTCGAAATGTTGCCAAGTTCCTCAGACGATGGAATATGTTGAAGCTTTTAATTGTGGAGTGCGAGTTCGAAGGATCATTGCTTCGAGAATATTTAACCCACTTAAATAATTTTTGGACGTAGTTGCGTTTATTTTTTGCAATATTCGCGCAAATTGGCCTTGATTCTGAGATGACATATACTTTTAAGTAGATAACAGTCAGTGGTGGGAACGTTTCTGCCGTAAAGCTGTGAATGACCGATTGCTTCAGCGCACCGAGTGTGGGAATCGAACGAGCATCAGCATGCAGCAGGCACTCCTACGCGTCCGAACCGCGACACACCTCCGCCAAATAAAAACATAAACATGACCAAGCAGCGGACGTGTCATAGTAGCCGTGTATCGTTTGTTTTTCTAACGGCCACGATTCGAACGCGAATACAAAATGGCGGGTGTTTATGCGCGTAACGGCACCCAGTGAGGGGCTAGCTCACATCCATTTCAAAGAATAAACACGGAGAAAGCTCTCGATGTATAAATAATAAATAAAGAGTATATTTTGCTGCGTTGAGAGCGCGTAGACAAAGGGCGGCCCGGGGCAGCGTGTGAGCCATGTTTATCCTTCGTCATTACGACGGAGTCAGAGTGACGGAGTGTCGTCGCGTCGGCCGCGCTAATTCCAGCCGTCGTCGTCGTTTTGACGCGCGTCAAGAACTTAACCCTGGATGAGATTGCAGCATTCGTTTCGTTATTTTTCGCAGCTATTTGGGAAATATTGGTGGTGTCGTACGAAGTCTATTGGCCGATTGCACTAATAATTGGTGCTACGCTTAAGTTGACAACTGAATAATTCACGAAAGAAACATTGCACCAACGCCAACCTATGCTGAAACTTAAACTCGATGACTTATTCTTAACTTTATGACACCGTTTTTGTGCATGGCCAGATCTACTGAATAAAGGCCTAACAGCTTAAAAATATTTTAAGGTGTGAACTTAAACGTCGTCTAAGTTTATTGCAATCTGAATCAATTTTCGCTCCGGACGACTTCGTAATTTTTTTATACTTGTCCTTTTTCAAACTTGACCGTATCCACTCGTCTCTTCCTAACTCGTCATCTTTTTTAAACTGGGAGAAAGTGGGTTAAACTGACACTCCAAATTATATACGACTTTTTACAAAGGAATACAATTATTTTACATTGCAAAGGCGGCTGGCATGTCCTACAACAGGGTAATCCTGTTCCAACTTCGATCTTAGTTACACCGAAAGGAATTTTAGGTACCAAGGTAGCTCTTGTTATGGAGCGGTGGAAGCAATAAATGAGTAAAAACTGAAATATGCAATGAAGATACAAAATTACTTAATTATAATATTAATCGTGTCGCAGGTACACTGTGACTTGACTCATTCGTGACATGTGAAAATCCTTTAGCACTGAAGCTGAGAGCCCAAACTGACTATCTAGCTAGGCCGTCTCGGTAGACAAGAAAATGAGGAGAACGCGTTTCTGTTATCAATTTTCTCCCTAGAAACTGTTGACCTACTGTGGAGAATATCGGAAGATCTCCCAGAAGAGGATATGGCCCATGCCTTGCAGTGGAAAAATATAGAAATTGCATTTATCTGCAAATATTAAATTCAAGTTTCATTGTTACAGGTAAAAATATGGTTTCAAAATCACCGTTACAAATGTAAAAGACAGGCGAAAGAAAAGGCGATGGCGGAACAGAACCAACATAATCAGGTAAGACCAGATAAACAAAATCTAGGATCTTAATACGTCTGCACGACAAAAATACAGGCAGTAAGTAGTAAGATACACATTATCATCTTGGCGTTTTATTCTGGCTGTGCTCTCACGAGGGCCCGGGTTCCGCTTGGACCATGGTCCAGGATTTGGCAGATCAGGAAATTAGAGTAGAGCGATTGCCATCTGACGTCCGTGATAGAACATGGTTCTGGCAGATTGCTTCACGACGTTTTCCTTCACCGTAAGAGCACAGGTTAGTGTTCAACAAATGTAACTACTTAACTCAGAAAAAGTCAATGGTACAAGGCGGTACCTACTGGGGTTCGAACTACCAGGAGTCGGACCGGGAAGCCATTAGGCCACCGGCGCTCGATAAGTACGGTACTAATTGAACACTGAAAACGGACAGGTACTGATTTAACATAATCAAGAACCACTCCTTAGACCCGGTCGCCCCCTTTAGTTGCACATTTCAAACAACCAGCCTATTCAACGGCTCTGATTATCGCTTGTAAAAAATTCCCAAAATGAATATTGAATATTTAAAAGGTAAGCGATAATAATCATTCGCTGAGTCGACCTCTGGGGCTCCGGGCCCCTGTTTGCGGAGGCGACGAAGTCTCTGCTCTCAATCCGATAGAGATCTCCCGCCGCGACGCAACGCGATTCTTCCGACAACCATCGACAAGCTATTTTTTTATATTTTTCTACGGCAACGGGAAGTAGGCATCAGGCGATCTGGAGCAATAGAATTGTTACATTTTAATGAGCGAATGCGGGCCCCGCAGTTGCGTTTGTTATTTGTTTTTTTACGTTAATGGGAATGGGGTTATCGTGGCGCCGATAGGTTTGTACGGTAGTAGGTCAAATTGGAATCAGCATCATTTTGGTTGGTGTAATGTTGAGACGAAAATTCGTCTGCCTAATCTTGGAAATACGGAGGGCAAAATCTAACCAGCTCCGGTACCCAGCGGAAGACTAATAGTAACCTCTTTCGCGTATTAGTAGGCACCTAAAGAGTGGCAACCTGTGGTACTGAACTTCGTTTAGCCTAAAAATACATTTTGAAAGAAACACACTTGTTTATCTCACGATAACAGCGTACAAGTATATTTTACACGTTAAAAGCCGTCTTGTCAGACAGATCAAATATTTCTCTAATTAAATTAGAGTAAATTGGTGAGCGAAAACAGGGGTGGGTTGTCTGTTAGGGTAACACCGGCGCGTGTTGCCAGCCTGCGATTGCCTCAATTTGGCGGGAGCGGGGAGCGCTGACATCCCGGGGAGCGCTGACTTCCCGATTGTGATTCGCCCTACGGTGGGGACCGCCCACGCGGGCCCGAGTAATTTGGCTTGTATGTACGCAACCATTAATGAGATTTCAGCGGGAAATGGGGGTTAGGATGGTTTGTGGGAAAATTTCGGATCCAGATTTTTCCGGCACGCGGGCAATCATGCGTACCTCTAGTTAGTTGTATGTATGGACATTATACCTAGATAGACATTACGAAAACACGCATCTTCTAGAATTTGCAACGCGATTTTAACATTACGACTTATCGATTGGTAATCTCATATATTCTTTTGTATGACCGCAATACAAACGCTATATTTAGCCACAGTTAGCCACCCACCCCTGTCGTTAGGTACAGGTAGGTAAATCCGCAATCCGAATGGTTAAGGAATCTTGTCAAAGTAAAACAAGATAATGCTAAAGGGCACGGCTGTTTTAAGCGTACGAGCTCGTAGATATTTTGTTTTGTGCGCCCCGTAACTTTTTTGTATGTACTTTAACTATGACACCTGTTTAAATTAACAAGTTATACATGTCGATTTAAATAATCCTGTTCTTTCGGGACCTTAAGCTTACCACAATACATACCGCATACCGTTTTGAGCTGTTTCTAAGGTTGGCACGCAAAAACTGGCCCACGCGAAGGACATCCTTAATCCTTATCCTTACACAGTACAAAAGAAAGTCGCTTTCTCGTCTGTCTGTCTGTAGGTATATTCCTAAACCACGCAACGGGTTTTAATGCGGTTCATTATAATTCAAATTATTTCCTCCGGAAGGTTTCCATCAGTTGCAGAATTTCTTCCGTACCTACGGTTTATAATCACTATCACTAAATATTATAAAACAATGTCCCACGCCGCCTGTCTGCCAGTCTGTTCGCGATAAACTCAAAAACTACTGAACGGATTTTCATACGGTCTTCACTAATAGACAGAGTGATTCATGAGGAAGGTTTAGGTGTAAAATTTGTTAAGGTTTTGTGTAAATCGGTCAAAATATGACGATAATTGTTGAAAAGGCGTCCGTTAGGAACGGGAACGGATTGAATAGGCATTGCGTTTAAAATGAACGGGACAACGTAAAAAGTAGTCCGCGCGGACAAAGTCGCGGGCAAATAGCTAGTATACATGCATATTATATGTAGATAGTAAAGAACAGCCGAGAAAACCTGTGCGAAGCCGGGGCGTGTCGCTAGTCATGACTAAAACTGGGACTAACCTATGCCATTGCTTCGCAGTCGTCGTCGTCCCCGCGGCGAGTGGCTGTCCCCGTCCTGGTGAAGGACGGGAAGCCCTGCGGCTCAGGAGAGTCTTCCTCACCCGCTCACAGCCACTGCGCCACGCCCACGTCAGGGTACTCCGCCCCGCAGCCCTCGCAGGCCGCCTGCAGCAACCCCCTAGTCTCCTCCTACCGTCAGCCTACGGCATACCAACAACAGTGCTCCGGCTACCTACCACTCCAAGGAAGGGCTTGGTAGAAATTCCCACAGCTTTACCACGAGACAATGTTCAAGGAGGAAATGTACTTCGATTGAATCGAAGTGATCAGGTTGATTTTCAGTATTATATTGATTAGATGGTTGGAAATTTTTGAGTGTTTATTCAGGGTTTGTTTGTTAATAAGTCAGTGTTGCCGTTTGTTGATTTTTACCCGGAATCAGGGTAGATACCTAATGTAATTTTTAATATTTTGGACGTGTATACGAAAATTTGTGTGTGCAATAATATTTTAAAATTTAAATGTTTAATTGAAAAATCGAGCTTGGTTTTTAGTATACTGGTTATTTCCCCTGAGAACATTGTCTCTGGTAAAGCTTGGCTGGGAGCAGCTACCAACGGAGACATTCGTTTAGATATTAGTGAAAGTGACTTCAGTGTTTGCGGTGAAAGTGACTGCCACAGCAGCGGACTTAAAGCACTCGGGAAGAGGGTAAAGGTAAAGTGTAAATACTTAGTCATAGTTAAGCACCGTTAAGGATTTGACTTCATTATTTTATTTGTGATACTATTCATACAGCTTCTGATGGCACGTTTTGGAATGTTTTCGTACAACATAGTACCTATTGAACATACATCTATGTAAAAAAGGTTTTCTTTTTCGGTTAAAATATTTCGACACAGTTACTTGCATGCATCATGATCACGGTACGCTGTCCCGTGGGTGTCCATGTCACTCGTGTTTTGGGCGTCTCATTTACCCAAAGATATTGGACATAGAGCATAGATGGCGCCACGACCTATAGAGAATGTACACTGTCAATCTGTCACAACTCTATTACAAATGACTCAATGTCAAACAAAAAGCTAGTACATTAAGGCTACAAAATTTGACAATAACAGTGGTTATGGAGGGGTATTTGACAACTTATAGCCGTCCCTTTTAGACACGTTATATGAACCATTAAAAAAAGAAACGTAATATAGACTATGACTTCAGCTATGAAAAGGCTATTTTTATACCTCTATGTCTAAATAATTTGCATTTATCATATCCCATGATAAATAAGATAGATATTTTTTTAGAAACATTCTTTGTTTTTCTGTTGTGCCAAGTTGTACCTCAAACTGCCATCTAAAACCCAACCAATCATGTCGTGTAAAACAACGTTTCATGGTTGATTTGGATGTATGTATTTTTGTAAATAACTGATGAAGTATTAGTTGTTGTGTGAATAGAAGACTTACTTACTAATGATGTCCATTGTGTCAATTTTGGTAAAGCTAAGATGAATCTCCGGTTGTCTACTTGGCTTGACTAAAAGTTGGTGCAATTAGAATTTAAAACATAATGTATGTGTTTTGTGTGTATAGATAAAGATGTACATAATAAAAGTGTTCTTCAATCTGGTAGTACTTTATAGAATTTATTTTGTACCTTTTATTTATTTAATTTCATTAGATTGTATTTAAGAGTCTTTGTTTTTGAAAAAGCGACTATCATCTATGTGTATCTATCAAACAATATTAAAAATACCTATTGTATATCAGCTCATCAACTCTTATAAACAGACAACGAATAAATGTAACTCAAATATAAAATAAACAAGACAAGTTTTTCTAAGATTCATACGTGAAACCACTTTTACTTGCTTGCTATGAAATTAAACAACACATTTTAAGTTAATTTGTTAAACTTTTGTAAGTACTTAATTTTACTGAAAGACTCGCGTAACAAGACACGTATATCGCTCAGAATATTTTTGTAAATATAATGTATCTAATAATTAGGGAAATTTTTGAAACTGTTCTAGCAACACTGTCTTAAACGGCGCGGTTTGTTCAGACAGCTCAGTGACAATGAAAAATAGCAATAAGTACTAATTTTAACACTAGATTAATTCAACACAAATTGATGAAATGTAATAAATAAATGTTTCTAACTTAATTTATATGTTCCGATGGTTAGGTCGATGTAATTATTGTAGTTAGGTTTAGGGAAGTTATTATTAATTATATAAATAATAGTAATAATTGAAAAGGAATTTGTAACTATAATGAGAAAGGTGTAATGAATTTCGATTTATAAAATTAATAAAAATTAACGCGTTTTAATCTCTGTGGTTTGAATTGTTAAAATATTCCAATCCCTCATCTTCTTCCAATCCTTCATCATCTCTTTTTAACAAACCTCTAAGGTAAACATTGATTCACTGCCAATGATCTATTCTAGCACTAATACTTACGAAAAATGTATAAGAACTCTAAAAATACAGCTAATAAAAAGAAGAATCAACAACATTTGCCTTCATTCCCCTCGACTTGGCGACGGCCTAAGCTCATTTTATTGTCTTCAATATTCCCAGATTACGCTGTAATCTCTCATAACTCGCATAACAGTTTATTCCGCATGGCAACATCGTTTGTCGAACGTCAGTCACGGCCCGCCAAAACGAAATAATAACATGGCCGACTTTGCGCGCAAACGTACTAAAAGCCATATTCGGCAACTTCAACTTCAAGCTTTACTTTAATACACGTACGATATATTTTCGTATTTTCCGACTTCGGCCTTGAGTCCTTTTAGTTTTGGAAGACAAATTTGATAGAACAAAGGCAGGGAAGAGTGCACGTGCGCGGCATTAGGAGGGCATAATAAAATGGCGGATTAACCAGGTGAGGGTGGCGAAATTGGAAACTATTGGCCTCTTCACAGCGAAATTGGTGTATCGTGCACTCACGTTACTCGGATTTGTGTCAGGTGGAGTGACGAGCGCAGGGGTACCTAATGGCGCAAAGAGCTTCAAAGCGGTAAGGCGTTGGTATCAATTTTATTACATTTTATCGAGCGAAAGAAATAAAAAAGAATGTTACTAGATTACACGATGAAAACAGGTAATATGTACAAATTTATGGAGTTCATATTTGACGTGTAATTATTATGTATGTCATCAATTTATTCTAGTAGGTAGAATTCCTATCAAATAAATTAAATCAAGCTAAGATTTATACCAAATTTCACAATTTTTTTTATTCTCGCGCGATCCTTACCCGTTTTAGGCCACCTTCCCCTAATCAGGAAATGTCTTTCGTCCTATCGCCCTTACGACCCAAAACAGAATGAAGGAGACAGCCTAGGGCTTCTTTTTCGTACGCAAAGAAAAACTTCAAAGATCCAAATAAACCATCTTGAAGCGGTTCTCAAGAAGCTCTTGGAAGCATATTTTCCCGAGTAGATACAAGTATTCGACATAGGCAAATTCCTGTCGTAATACTATCAAAAGGATCACCGTCCTTTGTTCTGAATCCAAATCGTCCAATTGGCCGACACGAGCGGAGTAACAATGAATTTGTGCTGAAAGAAATGTGAACAATAACGTAAGTTGTAATAGGTAGTCGCGAGTGGGATCAGAAAGTCGTGAAGTGTTATTCCGTGCGGGAGTCCGGGTTTCCCACCGGCTTCCCGCCTCCGCTAATTAGCAGGCGGACGTGTGACGTCACAACATGGCGGCATTGTCGGCGCGGATCGATCGCGATACGCCACGTGTGCCATTGTCGGCTCCTTATCACGAGGAAGGGTGGGACCGCGCTTTCTTTGTTAAACGGTTTTTTTTATTCGCAGACAGGTTTGATCGCCCCATTGTTCGGGAATCGTTTTTAAATGAACTTCGGCAATGTTTAGGGAGTGTTTATGAGAAATTTGTCTGGGATTGCTATTGCTAAATATGTGAGTTCAGGATTGGCACAGCAATTTATTTATTTTAAAAAGAAGTCCCTGTTGCCAAACTCTATCGAGGGTCCAGCCCAGCTGATGCGATGTCCGAAAATACTACAGCGCAGAAGAATTGTTGGGCTTCTTCGACTTATAATATAATAATATAATAAATAAAAAATAAATAAATCTATGATGCGATGTACTTGTCCAATAGTTCCATGTTATCTCAGAAGCCAAATTCTGGTAGATATCTGCGCATTCCTAGTTAATTGTCGTAGAGTTTTGTCTGAAGAGCAAGGACTGTTATTCCCACCTCGTCTAGTTACCGTGACAGTATCCTACGTACCCACCTCCTACCCTAGCTACTCACTTACCTTTCTCAGGCTTAGATTATCCCGGTTGACTGGAAGATAAGTCTATTTTAGCTTTACGGACGTAAGTTTTAATAAATAAATAAGACTGGGTGCAGCTGGTGTACGTCAAGAACGCAACACAGGATCCAACTTCACCGCGGAAACGCCGCAAACTTTCTGGCAGAGGAACTAAGAAACTTGTAGAAAGAATTTTGATCGTACGCTTTACGAGTTCCGTTTAAAGCCCCGTATACCCTATGCAATTGCGCACAACTTGTCGTTGCACTCTTCTCCGTCATCAGGCGATACCTACTCTGCAAAATAGTATTTTTTTAATTACTAAACAGCCATTTCACCGCCATCTCACCTGACGGTAAGCGACAATGCGGTCGAAGATGCAGTATGCCTCACTAGAAACAGCCTATTCAGTCTAGCCTTGGATTCCAAGACTGTGCGGTGAACACTATAGCAGACAAGGCGTGCAATTCCTTAGAGGCTTAGCCCTTTGTGCCTATTAGAAAGTTGGATTTAAGCGGTTCGTGCGTATACATACGTGGTATATGCACTACATATGGGTGGAATGTTTGACCGCTTTTAATGCCCTGAGGGCGAAAATCTAATATTAATTTAAGGCTAATATACAATTTAAGGCTAATTATGTGGAAGAAGCAAGAGTCCTGACTGTAGCAAGTGGGACGATGTGGTCTCTGTCTACCCCCACGTGTAAAAGACGTGAATATGTACGTATTATTGTATGAATTTAGGTACAACGTAAATGCTAAAAAAAACAATAAAATAGTAATTGGTAATCACTTTAGCATAATTTGCCTGACTAGTCGTGGCATTGATTGAAATGACAGTTTAAACACAAAATATGATTTTTGTAGATTTATTAATTTGTTTATTTAAAACCTTATGCACATTACAGTACAATGGCAGACTTAAAGCTAGCTTAGCTAGCTTAGATGCCACCTTTTTGCTTATGACGGCAGAATTAATATCACTTAGCGAAAACGATGCTGTAAACATCAAATTACAGGTATTAAGAAAAGGTATTCACTTCAATTGGAATACGATGCAATGTGTGCAGCACATTACGTTCCCTTAATCCATTCGATTTTAGCTCTTACAGCGAAATCAATAAGAACTCTCCAAGCTCTGAGCGTATCTCTACATTATGCGCAGGAGTGGTATGCGTGCAATGCGTATGCGCAACGCAGCTTAGCAATGTGCTGAGTCACGGTGGCGGGGCGCCGCTCTCAGCGCCTCATTAACACTCGGACCACCTGTGCTGGGTGTGACTTGGGCCTGCATGAGGGTTCCGTAGCAGTTGTGACGCCAATTTATTACGTAGGCTTTTTATACAATAATTCGTAGTGATATACGAGCAATCTTTTTTTAAGTTATATGGCAGACATACATTCTAGCGGGCCACCTGATCGAAAGTGGTCATAGCCACCTATGGACACCAAACACCAGGGGCACTACTAATGCGTTGCCCGCCTCTGAAGAGACCTCTAATATACCTCCTACCTGATGGAAAGAGTTAGGTGTCAGCCGTAACATCAATGATTCATAGATGTTACGATTCATACCATTTCAAGGCATCCAGTAATGGTGTATGATATCAGCCTGAGTTCCAGGCTGAAACTTCCAGCAGCCTTTTTGAACCGTAGCTTCGTTTCAAATATTGTTCAAAGATTGACCCGGCAAAAAGGCTTATTTTTATTTACTTACTTATAACACTTTATTGTACATTATAGGAGATTTAAAAAATATAATTTATAGGCTTATACTACCGTAGACCCCGTGGAATGCTCCCCCGGATAGGTATAATGTCATATCAATTATTTTAAGATAGTGATTTCGAATTGATATTGATGAACAGATACCTATTCATCTCTGCGTCAGTCCTAGTTGTGCACTCGCACGCTGTGCGATCTACACTAAGAAAAATTCAACAACTCAAACAGAAACGATTCCAAATTCAAATCCACCAATCGAACGCCGTCCACACGGATGACTCGTCAGACTGGGTATTCAATAAAATGCCTTTTATTTTAGTCCACTCCTATTGAATGCTGGCATTATTTTGACAACCTTTCAACGCTTGCTGACAGGTGCCATCATTATCGACCGGGATCGCTTCGATCGCTGGAATTATGTGTAGCTTCGTTATAATGAACGCAAGCGCATTGCCACAGTGAATTCTCCGCCATTGTTGTATATTGGCTCTAATTTCCGATTAATTTATTTGTGGACAAGTGACGGATTGATAAGTGCTTGACTCTTCGAGCGTGTTTGTTTTTTGTTATGTAATTCAATGTGGTGATTAGGAGAAAAAATATTTGCTTGCATGCTTTTCTTCGCCGGATGGTGAAACAGCTATTATTTATGTATTATAGTCGATTGTTTTATATTATCTTCACTTCTTTAGTAATACAATAAAGCTGAAGATGCCTATAGTCTATTCTAATATTATGAAAATGAAAGGTTTGATTGTTTGTCGGTTTGTTTGTTTGTTTCTATGTTTGTTAGTTTGTACTCGATGACCTCAAAAACTACTAAACTGATTTTAAAAATTATTTTACCTATAAAAAACTACATTATAAGCGAGTAACATAGTATAAGTAATAACAGTTTAATTGAAAAATTGCAATAATATAACCCAAGGTATCCATGTTCGCGCATAATTTCTGAACGGCTGTACCAATTTAATTAATTCTCTTTTGTTGTGTTTGTAATTGTCAGGGCAAGTTTTGTAGCAAGTAGAAAGAGTAGCGTAGATGAAGGGTAGGTGTCGGGTAAATGTAGGGTAGGGTATGGTATGGTAGGGTAGAGGTAGACGCCACGCGAACGAAGTCGCGCCAAACCTATAATTAACACAATAAAGCTGAAGAAGCTTTTTTGTTTGTTTGTTTGATCGCGCTAATCTTCGAAACTACTGAACCGATATCGAAAATTCTTACTCTAACAGGAAGCTGTATTCTTCCCGAGAGTCATTTCTATGACAGAACGCCCTAATACCTACCACTCGCCATCATGGGGCTTGATCTAGTTGATATAAATCGTCACTTAAATCTGGTTAGTCGCCACGGTTTTGATTATTTTTAACCCCCAACGAAAATGAGGGGTATTATAAGTTTGGCGTGTTATCTGTGGACATGTGTATCTATCTGTAGATGCGATATAGATGCGGTTTTCTCTGTTTGAAAGCCAATTTAATTGAGAATGTTCTTAGCTTTTTTTCATTTAAGTTTGCGACTTTTTCAGTCGGCTAGGGTATTACCTCGATATTTCGAAGCAGTTGCATGCGTCATGGTCACAAGTAGACTGGGGACGCTGTGTAAAGTCGCTCCTAAGGACAGACATATCTGTCCACCCTCATTCGGATCCAGTGGCATGATCAAGCCAATCTTAACTCACACGTAAGTATGACGTCATTCCAAAATTTCTTCCCATACATGATTTGGCTAGTTGCTACCATTACCTACTGGTATAATATGCCGGTAAGTATAACAGGATCCTGATCCTAGTCCAAATTATTACATTATCACAGCCCATAAAAGTCCACTACAGGACTTAGGATCGCAGTGTTATAATTAATATAACAATGGAAAAAGTTGTAGCCCATTTTCCAGCCTACGGAGACTCTTAGATTTTTTGCCTCGAAAACATTAGTCGCCTTGTACAACACCCACGAGTGTAAGGGGTTGGTGCTATTCTACTCTGCTAGACACCACACGGCTATGTATGTTATTTACTTGTAAATTCTAGTTTGTAAGATTTATTACCTTAACACCATTAGTAAAAGCACATTACTTATTTTGTGGTAAAATTTAACAAAACTGACGGTTCGTTTTATAAAATTACCTATAGATAGAGCTCTGGGTCTACCTAGTGGGTCGGTCGACCTAGGCACTTATGATATAACGGTTGAAAAAGCTAGAAAGATATAGTAGAGGCTTATCTTCGCGCTAAGCCATTAGGTAAGTATTGGCGAGAGACTGCGCATTCGCACGATCGAAAGAAGTATATATGTAAGTAAGTTAATCTCTGTAAGTAAGTAAATCTATGTAAGTAAGTTAATCTATGTAAGTAAGTAAATCTATGTAAGTAAGTTAATCTATGTAAGTGTGGCTACCTATATGGTATTCGTATAAAAGTCGATGAAACTTGTGAAATTTTTACACTTGTCTACTTAGTTTAACTCATGGTAATCTCAAGACCTCCAAATAAGTCTTGTAGGAGGAAAAGGTCCACGAGCTTCACATAAAACCGGAAAAAATAAGTAAAGGAGATTGCGATAAATATAGGTACGTATATTTTGATTTGTGTTTAGGTCCATCGTGGTGAAAGGATTGGCCAGCAAGAATGCGTGATTCGCTGTCCTAATATGACCAATGTAAATGAGTTTATGCGGGTATTTGAATGCGTGCTGAATCTTAGGAGACGCTAATATAAATATGCTTGTAAGCAGCCCCGAGAGACGGTTGTCGATTAATCTGCTATCTACATATAATTTTCGAAATAAAGTAGATTTTCCTACGCGAATTATAGGTAACTCTGCGACGTCCCTAGACCATGTAAATTTTGATACATCGTTCGAAGTGAGTCCAGTCTCCTACAACTTATGTGACCATCTAGGAGTCCGTACTGAACTAGCGCGCAACGTCGTCCGCCGCGACGCCCGCCCGGCTGGCGCGGGTCTGCTCGGCGGCCGCGCGCCGTGCTATGCGATGCTGTGCGCAGCGTGGACTGGCTGGACGTGTAGGTACAGTCGTTTCATTGAACCCGATGCTCTTGCAACGGCATTAATTAACATTCTAGTCAACAAGTTTAACATTTATTTTCCCTTAAAGCGACATGCGAAAAAAACAAGCCACGAAACTTGGATAACTGATGAAATCAGAAATATAAAAAGTTTATTGTTCGATCTAAGTAATTTACACTCAAAATTTCCGAATAACGTACAACTAAAAGATAAAATTTGCAGTACCGATAAGCGCTACAATAATTTACTTCGCACAGAAAAGGCGAATTACTTTGCCAGTAAAATTAATGGAAACGATAATGTAATTAAATCCATGTGGCAAATAGTAAACAGCGAAACCTGCAAACCTGCAAGCCGGCCGACCGCTCGGTATTGCTTAAACGTTTTACGCCTTTCGAAATTTTCTCAATAATTACAAAGCGAGTCGCCACGAAACCCAAAGTCAAAGTCAAAGTCAAAGTCATATAGCCACAGACTTTTAAAGAAGTTAAGGTATGTCCCTTGTATAAAGGTAAGGGACCCTAATAACTATCGGCCTATCTCTAAAATCCCCGCCGTAGCAAAAGTTTTTGAGCACGGAATCACTGACAGATTGACACGTTTCCTTCAGGAGAGTAATGCCCTATCCGATCGGCAGTTTACGTACCGCACTGGTCGTATCCTACACGCTAAAGAGGAGAAGAAACACGTAGCACTACTGTGTTGCGACCTATCTAAAGCCTTTGACGTTGCAGACCATAGTGCACTTGCAGTGAAATTCAGTCACTACGGAATTCGTGGGCCGGCGTTGTCTTTGCTCATGCAATTCATGACAGCGAGGCGACAGTATGTCGTGGCGAGACATGGCGAATTACGGTCAGAAGATTGGTCTACTGAGAGGGGTGTTCCTCAGGGATCTTCGTTATCGGACCTCGCCTTCTCATTGTTGCTGAATGACTTACCTGCATCAATTACAGAGGCAGATATATTCATGTATGCGGATGATGTGGCTGCGATTGTAACTGCGGACTCCTTGGAGTCACTATGGTTGAAATTAAATAGTGTCGCAGCCCAGCTGTTTAATTGGTTCAAACGGAACGGGTTGAAATTGAACACCACGAAAACCCAGTTCGTACATTTTAACCTATCAGGAAAAAAAAAATGACAGGCTCAACCTGTTGTAGTGGATGGCACAACCATATGCCAGGTTTTATCTTTTTTAGGTTCTCAGATAGACCAAACTTTGACATGGGAAACTCACATCGACAAGTTGTGGAAAGTTAGATGGAGCAAGCTACGCACTGAGCGGGGGTTCCTCAGGGATCAGTACTGTCCGCGACTTTATTCTTGCTGCATATTAACAATCTGCTTGTACCAGGTACCTTTGGGTACGCAGACGACAGCACAGTAACGGATAGATATCTGTCAGAGGCAAAAGCCAGCAGGGACGATATTCAGTCTTGTCGAGAGGCTATGGTTGATCGTTTGGACAAAGCTCTCAAGGCAGTTTCTGATTGGGGTGAAGCTAATCTGGTGGCGTTCAACGCAACCAAAACACAGGCGTGTTTGTTTTCTGCCAAAAGGAGTCCATTCCATTTAACTCCAACTTTTCGGGATGTTCCTGTGGAAATTACCGACAACCTACAGCTTCTTGGCGTTGAGCTATCTGCAAATCTCAACTTCGGTCCGTACATCGAATCCAAGGCTAAGACTGCAGCAAAAAAGCTTGGTGTCCTCTCGAGGGTTAGGCGGTACTTAAAAATCAAAGCAGTTGCTTCAGTTATATCAAGCACAAGTCCGATCCTGCATGGAGTACTGCTGCCACCTCTGGGATGGATCAGCCAAATATCAACTAGCGGCTTTGGATTCGGTTGAAAAACGTGCTAAGAAGATAATTTGTGACCCGCAGTTGGTTGAGGCTAGGCTGCAGAGCCTCGAACATCGGCGTAGGGTTGCGCGTCTGTCGGTCTTCTACAGGTTACATTTCGGAGAGTATGCGAAGCAGCTGCACGACCTCATTCCGCCGGCCCCTTTCCGCCATCGGGAGACGCGATCCGGGCGAGCGCTTCATCCTTATGTCGTGGATGTTCCAGCTATCCGCACGAGCCGCTTTGGCTCGACCTTTATAATGCGTACGGCTAAGGAGTGGAACGCGTTGCCTGCGAGTGTGTTTCCTGATCAATATAATCTGGATGCCTTCAAGGCTGGAGTGAATAGGCTGTTCCAAGACGGGCATGCTCCATCTTCGACCGCATCGTCACTTACCAACAGGTGAGATGGCGGTCATATGTTTGCTTTAAAAAAAAAAAAAAGCTGTGGGGACGTGCTGAAGAGTGGCAGCGCTTTTTCAGAATGCAAAAGCACGCAGTCAGGGCGATCGCTTGTGTACCACGAGATGAGCCCGCAAAAGCCCACTTTATCAGTCTAGGCATTATGACTTTGCCAAGTCTTCTTATCTTCCAGGTAGCCACGTACACCCATGCTAACCTGCATGAGTTCTCGCGGTTGGGTGAGCATCATGGACACAACGTTCGACACGGGCACAGACTATGCTCCATAAAGCATAGGCTTGTGAAAGCGTCTAAGACCATCCGTGTTATGGGTCCAGACGTATAGTATAACAGACTCCCTTTTGAAGTCACATCCGCGCAGAGTCCCATGATATTTAGAAAACGTTTGCGGCGATGGCTAGTTCAGCACGCATTTTATTCCTACAACGAATTCCTAGAATTAAAAATAACTTAATATTTTTTTATTTAGTAATTATATTTATACAATTTTATTTAAACAATTTAATTTTATGGACGAATTTATATTATGGAACTTATATTGTTTTAATTCGAAATTTGATTATGATTCTTTTATAATATTGCGATCACTTAATGTAACGATACTTGCTTTACAAATGTAGAGTAGCATTAAAAATGTCATGTAAATCTATTTACCAATAAACGATTGTATTGTATTGTATTGGCCGTGTGGTGTCCGGCAGAGTAGAATAGCACCAACCCCTTACATTTATGTATGTTTTCGAGGCAAAATATCTAGAGTCTCCGTAGTCTGGAAAATGGGCAGCAGCATTTTCCAATATTATATTTAAACACTGCGATTTTCAACCTGCCTGCCAAGCGTGGAAATTATGGCAATAACCTCCCCTTTCGCGGGAGAGGTCCTAAGTCCTGCAGTGGACTGTTACGGGCTGTGATGATGATGATGATGATGATTGTATTGTATTGTAATTGGCAACGGTCGTACGACCATGCGATATCATACGACGGACGTTACCCGACCACGGTCGAACGACCGTTGCCAATTAGGACAGCGCCTTACAGGATCTAGCTGAAAGTGTATCTATGCATTATATACATAGTAAAAACAATTCAATTCAATTATTTATTTGCGTTAAATATGGTACATACATTACAGGTCTTATAGTATAAATAACATTGAATCGCATATTTAGTCATATAGTCGCTTCCCGCCGTCTGACCCCATGTATCTCTGTATCTGTGTGTGTGTGTGTACTCTTAGATCTAGAAAATTATGCAACGGATTTTAATGCGGTTTTCAACAATAGATAGAGTGATTCAAGACGAAGGTTTATAAACAAGAAAAAGGTCGGTAGGGGTAAAGTAGGTGTACGCGAACGATGACGCGCCGGGTCCACAAGTAGACAAACCTATAAAGTCAGAGTTTAGTAAAAGAAGAAGAATTAATAGTTTATAACTATTTCAACGCCACCATCTCGCCGTAAAGCGTGAAGTTTATGGCAGAACCCTGCACAAATTTTCCATTGCTAGGGAATTAGGCCTGAATCCAACACGCTGGTTCTGCTGACTGTAGGTTTACACTTTACGCTATAAAAAAAGACTAAAATAGAACACACACACACAAAATTACCAATTTATGGAGCGTTATGAATTAACTCAAGTTAAGCTATGAGAGAACACTACAAAATAAAATAATCTTCATATTCTCGTTAATGTCCCGGTTATGCTCTCGTGCACGAGGGCCCGGGGTTTGCCTTGACCATGATCCAGGATTTGGCAGATCAGACAATTACAGTGGAGCGACTGAAATCTGACCTCCGTGACCCTGCTACCAGGGGAACCTGACCAGATTGGATCATGGTTACGCATTCAGTCGCCTGAATGTCCAGGTTTCATCACGATGTTTTCTTTCACCGTAAGAGCATCGGATAATATATTCAACTAATTTACATAACTCAGATAAAAGTTATTGGTACATGGTCGCAGTGTGGTTCGAACTCGGTACCTCTCGCTTACGAGTCAGATACCGTAACCACTCGGACACCGACGCTCGTGAGAGAACACTATTAAGGCAATAAATATTCACAAAAACCAACAGAATCGCGTGAAAGCGCTAGTCCTCTAATAAATTCATTACAACGCACACCCGTGCTCTATCGATTGTGGCCTCTTCGCTCGAACGTGCCAGAGACAATCGCAACGATGGCGCTTCTCTACGCAACCGTCGACAAAGCCGGAACGTAACAAAAATGACAGGAAAAACACGCGAAAATATCCCCCCCTTCCTTTGTAATAAAGCTCACATTTCCCTTCCCATCGACATCACATTTGATTCTGAATTTTGAGCCAATCCTGAAAAATAAATGTCCACGCTCGTGAATTGGGTACAAGCCGAATTAAACCCTCAAAACAACCGGAGAAAGATCGAAATTGCTGACTGGACGAGGTGTGACATGTGGTCTTATTGGAGCGTGGTCTCCATGCTCTTTGTCTCTGCCTCACTGTCAAGCGTACTTGTGTTTTCCCGCGTTTTTTGTTCTAATTAGTCAGCCCCTCTGTTGAAGACCTTGTGCCGTGCTTGGCTGGGGCACGTACGTAACTTTAAATTAAAGCTAGGCGTTCGTTTCGTACGCTCCATTTACATTATTTTTGTATTTTTGTATAAGAGTACCTACACAGGTTTTCAAATCTACAGTTTGGTTATTAACTAGGTGTAGCCAATACACGGACTACCGACACACTGTAGATAGAATGGTGTACGGGGGAGCTAGGATCGTTCACTGTATACCCTTGCCAATTCCGAATGTGTTCCCTAATCATTATAATCTGGCCGCCTTGAATACTAACCGATGCTCTTACGGTGAGAGAATACATCGTGATGAAACCTGCACATTCAGTCTGATCTGCGAAATCCTGGATCCAGGTGAAGGTGGACCCCATACCCTCGCTCGCGAGAGCACAACCATATTGACGACAAGATGATTATTATTCCTTAACAATCTCAAGTTGGTAGATCAGTATGGACATTCAAGATTAACGCAATTCTGTTTATCATTATAATAATAATTCATGATGTTTATTTTCTCTTCATATAGGTTTTCAAATTATTAACAATAAATAAATTGTAATATTACCATTACCTAGAACCAGTGTGAGAGACTAGTGTCTGCACTAGGTTTTACCTGTCTTACAGATCAGGCAGGCAGGTAAAAGGCAGCAGTAGTTATACCTATATTCTAGTGCTTGTATAACAACACAAACAATAACCAACAATTTGCATCCCCATACATTTAAATGGCAGACCTGGCTATGAATGGAAAGCCTTAGCCCCTAATGGTGTCTCACCCCTTCCTTAAGGGTTGATCTGAGACGTATTCATGGGCCCCACCCCCGCGATATCAGAATAATACACGCAAATTTGTTTACAGATCGTCGAACGGAAAATTTTTTGGCGGGGAAAAATATTTGGTTGGCATAACATTTGCTCGGCAAGCGTTTCCCGGCTGCTAGCGGCTGGGTAATGGATAAATAAGCTTTTGTATTAAAAATTAGTTATTAGTCGATTCTATTGAGTGCTTTTTGCTTGGAACCCTAAAGTGGTGTCTTTGTACAACCCTTTAGTTAGACGAATAGATTTATAAGATTTATTTTAGACGGCCGAAGATGGAGCTTGTCTATCTAGGAACAGCCTATTCACTTTAGGCCTGAAGGCGTCCAGATTATAATGATTAGGAAACACTCGCAGGCAACGTGTTCCATTCCGTAGCCGTACATATTATAAAGGTTGAACCAAAGCGGCTCGTGCGGATAGCCGTAAGAAATTTATTAGAAAATTTATCAACACAAAATAAGCAAAGCAATATTTCGATAACTTCAGATTCTAGCCATACAATGTAATCTTAATTACGCATACGCGATACAGAGTCGATCCGTTATCAAAAAATGTGTCGACCAAACATTTTGGATTTGGATTGAATTTAATGAAAAAGATTTCACTTCACTGAAATCCCTGACGACTTCGTCATCTTTATTACTTAGTATAAAACAAAGTAGCTTCCGACGTCTCAATGCGGGTATATGTATGTATGGATCGGCTTTTAATTAACAATGTAACCGCACTCGATACCCAGACCTGGTAGACCAGAAATATGCTAGAAACATTGATATAAAGTCTTTACCATACTTTATCATGTACTAGTCATCAACTTTGGGAACATACCCATACTACGTGACCTATTTTTTACCACCCCCCCTACGGTGAGACCACCCATAGACAGAATATTCATAAATACCGACCTGCCAAATCCTGGATCATGGTAGAGGCGGGCCCTGGGCCCTCGTGCCCTCGTGAGCACAACCGGGATATTAACGCCAAGATGATATTTTTTTATTTGTTGCCGAATTGTCTTGCATGAAACGAATTGCAGTTAGCTATGGTATTAAATATTTTTTTGTAAAGAAAAGTAAAAAAATCAATAGCATACACGTAAAGGCTCGTAGAGGCCATTACTGCCTCGTGGTGACATCAGGGTAACCCGTCTTAGATTTTGTGGGTAGAACCCGTGGAGCGTGGAACAATAAATTATAGCTCTGCTAATTACGGTTAAGTTTGATGATGTTGCTTTAGTTAGTGACACTACGTTTTTTTTTTTTTTTTTTTTTTTTCATGGTCTGTACCTTCTTTTTATTTTACGCACTGACAAACGAGCAGACAGCCCACCTTCTAAGCGGTAACTGTCGCCCATAACAATTACAATTCATGCATTTAGGTACCATGACCTGAGGTAAATAGGTACTAGTAAATTTTTACAAAGCAAAGATCGAGATTCAAAGATTCAAAGATTCAAAATATTTATTTGTAAAAGATAGGTAAGAGACAGATGTTATCATTATCTTCAATAGTTTCTCTATCCTTTGCCCGCATGCTGAGGCGTACAAATCTTTAAATATAATTCGATTTCGAGCCTTGAGCCTTTTAGATTTTAATCTAAAAGGCACCTAAGCGATAGCTGTCGCCTATAACATTTACGATTGCATTTAGGTATCTAGACCATTAAGTAGGTTTAGGTTAATGGGGTCCTTTTTCCGCACTTCAAACTTGGTCCCTTGTACGTACCTAGTTAAGCTGACAAGTAGACAAGTAGGTAAGTAGTAAATACCCGAGGTAAATACAAGTCAATTCTTACAAAGCAAAGATCGAGCCTCTATTTTACTTTGATCTAAAAAGAGGAAAGGTACTTAAGCTATATGGCGTAGGTATTACATACAATAAAACAAAAATAAAACCGTTCGAGTATGTTTTAACCTGCTGTCTAAAGCGCCTTTAATCCAGATAATCGCTGTGGCTCCCTTTGATCCCTCCTTGAAAACCATTAGGTAACCCGTTTGAAGGGATAAATACTTTCAGTAAAATGGCGCGCGATCTGACAGTTGCTTTGGCGCGCTCCGCGAATGTTTCCCGCTAATGGCTGCTCCCGAAACAATGGGAAAATGGCGGCGCACAGTGAAATGCCAGCACAAAGGACACTTCCGTTTGATGTGGATTGGAAAAGTGACTAGATGATTATCGATAGCTTCGAAAAGTATTCGGTTTTATTATGAAATGTTATAGGTATCCATATTACTTACGTTGATAAAAGACGCTTCGATTAGGTATCATTTCAAAGTGCAGAAAATATAAATATGATTGATCTACTTATATCTACAGATGGCGTCTGATGTCTGGCAGAGTAGAATTGTACCAACCCCTAGACTGGATGTCGTAAAAGGCGACTAATGTTGATAAGTCCTCAAATGTTTTTTTTTTCTTATCAAGCTTTGATCACGCCTAATTAGATATCATCTACGATTAGTTACAGTAGGTACTTGACAAGACTAATCAAACGAGCCCTTGTCATGCGTAGTTTTGGAATTCCTATGGCCACCTTCGAAAGTGACTGGCAGACATTGCCACTAGATTGCAAAGAGTAGATAAATCGGGGGAGGCCTTTGTCCAGCAGTGGGATGATTCAGGCTTTTATAGAAAATAATAATAAACGCTACCTTCGGACTCCATCTTCAGACCCTGGATATTAATTAGCACTAAAGTGTTAGCAAAGCCAAACAAATGAGCAAAAACTCAACGGATTTAGGAATCTTATTTAGTTTAGGAGTTTCTATGGCCACCTTCAGACTTCATCATCAGGCCAGATTCATGATACCATATTATCGCATTGTCACCAAAGATACGCAATAAGGTATACCAAAATTGATCCTAATCGGACGTCAGGAAATGGGCAAGAATACGAACATGGTAAGTTAAATAAAAGCTTGTAGAATGGGCAGCAGTGTTTTCTGAGTGTATTTTAAACTACGATCTCGAACCTGCCCGCTAAGCGTGGAGACTACGGTAAAGTCCTCCACTGTCATGGAAGAGGCAATGTATAGCAATGGACTGTTATGGGCCGTTGATATGAAGAAACAGATAGTATACCTATCCAAACATCGTCCCTTTACCCTAAAGCCATATTCGCTGATCTTGAGATGGTCAAAATACCTAAATCGATATTTTTCGTTTAAGTTGCCGAATAACTACGTCCATTAAGCTCCATTACCTACTGTTGTATCAAAAATACATAATTTATTCAAGCACCAACTGGCAAGTTTGAAAATACAATAAAAACCAGCACCGAAGGGGTAGCTATTCAGCCTCATTACATAAATATATCGTCACCTTTGGCACATGCGCTGGTAGCGCAGTACATAATTGCAGTTCACAATGCGTTAGGTTCACAATGTCTACATAGAGTTTCGCAGCGTTCAATGGACACTTAAGCCAAGGGCCGGGGGAGATTACGAAACAATAGATTTTTCCAAAATACAAAATAATTTCGCGTCAAATGGCGCGGTTTTGTGTCAGCTTAGGGGTCCGCGAGGAAACAGTGTAATGTGTAATTTAAAGTGTGTTTATCGAACTAGTTGTTTAGGAATTACCGACATTTATGTTTGTATGCTTGACACACTACGCTTGGCAAGCGGGTTGGAAAACTATAGAAAACGCTGTTTTTTGATCTATGGAATAATTACCTGATCTGCCAAATCCTGAATCATAGTCAAGGCGGACCCAGGCACGCGTGCGAGACCACAACCGGGACATTAACGCAAAGATGATTCTAGAATTGGATAGGGAAAGAGAACATTAAATAGAAGATATACATAGCGTCATTAATAAGCGCAAAATCAAACCTAACGGGAACCCCTGGAACCCAATGCCTGGGTCGCGACACATGGGTGAATTTTAGAGATTTTTTGGGTCCGTGCTCGAGTGGCACTCGGCCGTGCGCGCCTCGCCCGCGCGAATTATTAAAAAGTATAAAATAAAAAAAATTTAATACGCTCCAAAGGGCGGTCGACCGAAAATATAACATTGAAATATAGCTCTCTATTGAATAATTCATGTGGCTGTGTAGAATTATAATTTTGTAATCACACTTTGTACATTGTGGCTATAAGTATTAAACATTGTGAGAAAAAACTTCGTTAATATGAACAGTAGGTAATGTCTCGTTGACTATTTTATTACATTATATTATAATTTTACCCGCCTGCCAAGCGTGGAGATTATGGCAATAACCTTCCCTTTCGTGGGAGAGGCCCTAAGTCCTGCAGTGGACTGTTACGGGCTGTGATGATGATGATGATAATTTTAGGTTACCTTCAAACAACAAGAAGTACGATCGGATGATCGGTATGTAGTTTATCTATCGAATTAATAATTACCTACACACACTGTTTTAAGTAGATATCTCTAAAATTAATCTGATCATTATCATTATCTTAGTGACCCATTCCGGCTTCTGCTAGAATCCGATTTTCTTACTTTCGCGGTGGAGTCGTAAGAGTTGGAAACTCCAACTCCAACTCTTAGTTCTCCCTTCGCCCGGTCTTCGGCATCCTCGGCCCTCTCGCATTTGCCTCTTTCCTGATACCGGTAGATTAAGGCATAAATTTCCCAAATAGGTATCCCATTAACAACTCGGTCGAGTTTTAACGCGGCAGCGCAGCATTTTTATATCGTTGCTGTGGAGTTCCCGGACGTGCGTCGCCAGTGCCTGCACGGAATTTAATTATTTATCTCTACTCAGTTCCGCTCAGTTCCTCTCTAGTTGATTAGTTAATATGAAAGTCAAGTATGTTTTTAAATAGGTATTTGATTTATCGCCATTTATAGCCATCGTTTTCATTAACTCTGCAAAAGTAGAGTTGGAAGCAGACTCCATATTTTATTTAGAAGTCATGAATACCTATATTAAGTTAGAGACTGTTGCTGCTATTATTTATTTATTCGTATGGCATTTTACAGTTAAAATTGTAATATGTATATATAAAAAATTATTGCTTAGATTATAAAAAATATACCATATTATGAGATGGCTTATTAAAAAAAATCCTAAAAGTAGGTACTTTTAGGATTTAGGAAAAAAAATCCTAAAAGTACCTACCTATGTAAATATCTAATCTATACCTACATTTAATAGATAATAGGTAACTAAACTACTATCTAACAATTTATCTATTTTAAAATATAATCGCTTTCCGCGTCCGTTTGTCTGTTTGTATGTATGTATGTATGTGTTTTCGCTAAATCCTAAACCACGCAAAAGATTTTGACACGGTTTTCACCATCAGTTAAGTTAAGGAATTTCTTTCGGAAGGTTAATATGTCTAATACGTACTTACATGCTTATAGTAAAGAAAAGCCGTGCGAACAGCTCAGTATAAAATAAAACTCAAAATATTTTGACGTAAGTAATTAAATTATGGGTAACTTATATTCTACCTATAAATTACTCAATTTATTATAAATATATCGCTACTTAACCAAAAACAACATAATTTCCGACAAGAACAATTTCAATAAACCGGTAGCCTCGAACAAAACGCATCCAATGAATAGCTTCCCCCGTCGATAAAAATCTAACCAACCACACGACAAAAGAATTAGTCAAAATAATACAAAAAAAAAAGTTACACAATAGCTTTTGAAACGAGTTGTGGGCGAAATTGTTACTAAAGTGTAGCAACATCTGTCTAGAGGGGAGGGCAAGTTTACTTTTAAATGTTGCAACATCTTTAACGTACGCAAACGAAATCCGACTCTATCACGACGTACACAAATCATAAAATTCAAATTCGTCGGTTTGTCGCGTGAGCTGTTACGTTTCCGAACAGCGTGGAGTTAACGCCATTACTGTCAAATTGTGAGCCAATCAAAACCCTCCATGAGCAACCAATCATGGCGTCGCGGTTACGTGTTCCGAATGCAAATTCGGGGGAAACTAGAACAATTTGTAACTTTTTTGCGCTTGCGTCGAGTAGCGCTAATTTTCGTTGGAGCTCATTATTACGCTGGTACGTCGACACAAGTTGGACGTTGTTGGTGGGAATGGAAATGTTAATTCACAGTCTCTACTTTCCAAACAAACTATTTGACGACCTGAGTGGTTCAGTTGGTTAACATGCCGATCACCAAGCAGAGGTCCCGGGTTTGATTCCCGGCCGAGCAGAAATTGAAATGATGAATTTTAATTTCTGTTACGGGTCTGGGTGTAGTATGTATAATAAGTATGTAATTAAATTAAAAAACGTTTATAAGTAGTTTATCAGTTATCTAACACCCATAACACAAACTTTGCTTACTTTGGGATAGATGGCGCTGTGTAAATTTGTCCAAACATTTTTATTATTTAATATTGATTTTATCAGATGTAAGACTTGGCAGTTGGTAGCCCACCTTTATAACAAAGTGTTATACCTAGAGGTGAGCTATTTTATGGCTGAAGTTCACAACACCCGTCATGACCTTGCTGGTGGTGGATGGTGCTACTTAGAGAGAGACTGATTCTTTAATTAGAGAGTTTAAACTCGAACCTATGTTGAATAATAATCGAACAGACTGAAAAAGTTGGATAACCCTCGACCAAGTTTATTTAAATTCAAATATTTTCTAAACTACAGAACCGAAATTAATTAAACAATCTAAATTAAACTGGTTTTTAAAGGAGAAACCGCATTAAAATCGGTCTATCGCTCGCTTGGGAGCTACGAAGACAGATTCACAAAGCCACAGATACATGTCAAAATATAACACCCCTCTTTTGTCGTCAGCGGTTAAAAATGATTGAGAGTACCAGAGTTTTCATTTCTACTCCATCCCGCGTGCCACGGACTTTTGTTGTTAATATCATATCATATCATATATTTATTCATAAATAGTAATATTTACATGTCATTTTTATATTTCTAGAAGCATGTATTGGTAAATATATGCCTAGGTACATTTATTGAATTATATTATATAATTCATTCATTATTACAATTAGGTATTAATTAGCGACTCGGCTATTAATGCCATACGGATAAATAAATATATAATTACAATACCTAATATTACAATATCACATGATGAAGGCACATTTGACAGTGCTGTCAATGTGGCAAAGTTTTGGGCCATTACATTATAGTATTTATTATAGTATTTGTCATTGACACGCTAAGAAAAGAAGAAGGTATTTAAGTTTAGTTCATAATAAATTTCAAAGTTGCGCGAATTAAGTTCGGATCTTTTTTTATCTACAAGGAATTATGAGTATAACATTGTAGATTAAAGTGACAACTCCATCCACCTACTCAAGGGTAATGGTAATGGTAATGGTAATAGGTACAAGGCTATACCTACAAGTAGGGCCGGCTAGGATATCCGTATACCAGTATCTGATGGAGCAACAACAGCTCGAACACACCTGTCACACATAAAGATACGAAATTCTTTTTAGAAATAAGCAGCGCCTGTTGTGTCTTCTATACTGTTATATTTCTCTGTATATAATTATTGTGTACAATAAACAGTTAAATAAATAAAGATTATGACAATACCCAGGGGGTCTCTATTAGATATACCTAAGTAGTTATATCCTAAAATTTATTGCCCTTATCATTATAGTCCTAAATATTTCATGTCCTGATTTCGTTACTCCTAATGTTCATTGTCGTAATTTTTGTCATCCTAATTAACGGAAGTCCTAATGTCGTTAGTCCTAATCATCACAATCACCTGATAGGAGACTTACCTGCCTACCATCAGGTGACCCGTTTGCTCGTTTGCATCGCAGCAAGTCCGCGTGTATCGTTTACCCGGCTATGGTATGGTTGAAACTTTGAAAGCAGTTCAGTAGCCGTATTCACAATGATTCGAAAACTTTGTCGAATATTCGGCCACGGAAACTCTATCGAATGGAAAATGTCTATGGTTCTCCCTCGGAAAAGAAGAGCGTTTACGAAGACACTTTTGTTGATTGAAAAATGGATTATTGGTAATTGATAACATAAATTTGTAAAAATTGCTATTAATAAGTTATATTTCGCGCTATATATTAATTTTTATATGATATTTGATTGTTTATAAGTAGAATATTTTTTTCTTTCAAGTTCATTTGCAAAAATATAAAGTAATTATTTGAAAGTTAAATTCTTTCTGTCGTTATGAACACATAAATATTGTCAAACTAAAGTTTTCAAAAAAGTTTCCCCGGTTTTCTTCGAGCGATTTAGTTTAGTGATTAAATTAATTTTTACCCTTTCGTATCTAATCTAATCGAAGAAACCATGTTAACAGTAAGTACCTGACTAAATATTTATAGTACCTATTCACTTGAATCAAGTACAAACTCGGTGATTGAATTTTGGATAAATAGCTATTTAAACTGCCTGTTTTCTTGCGATTCCAGCCATCACGTACATCATACGGCCAACGAGTGGCGATGTAAGAATACATGCGGGCCCATCCCGCACTCGCAACGGGTTGACTGAATTGCCCAGACGCAGCAAGGGAAAAGAAAAAAATGTTAGCGGACCTCGCCGTATGAATGCTATCGGTGATGGTGCAACTAAAACTGCAGACAAATGGATGAAGGTCGAAGAAGAAGTAAATATTTATTAATTTTGAATGTTATATTGTTATATAAGTTGTTGTAGGTTGAATATAATATATTTATTAAATTGGTATTTATTTTCAGACTTGGCAGGACTGGAAGTCAGATATAAAAAATAAAGCCCATACAATTCGGGTATTTAAATCTGGCACTGGTGGTGGACCTACTCTGGTGGGGGTGACCCAATGCTTAATGCCCTTCAACGCCAAGCTGAAGCAGCCGAAGTGCAAGCCGCAGCGGTGAATAAAGTGTCAGAGGGCATAATTAGACAGGCTGTTGCGATAGAAAATATTGTAGAGGTTCTCACCCGAATCGCAACTGCCATAGAAAATCTAAGTGATTACCTAAATTTGATTACCCACCGCTCACTAAATTTCAACTTTATTATTTTATTAGTTTTATGTGATCATTTCATTTTTACTGAGTCTGATTTAAATTAGTAACTGTACTGTTAATTAGAATTATAATTAACAATGTAGGTTGATTTTTAAAGAAATTTCATAATTGAGATATGCTTTTGTATGTATCACTTACTAAATTACACTTTGAAAATACAAAAAGCACTAAGACAGCATTTTTTCTGTGATTTAAATTAGCAACTGAATTGTGATTTTAAATGTACCTATAATTAGGTTATTAGTAAATAAGGTAGTGATCATTTAATTTTTGCTGTAAAAAAATGAATTGTGATTTTAAAAGTATAATTAGTAAAGTATTTTTTACAACTGTATATATTTTTATTAATATACCTATATCAGGAAGGGTGTAAGAAGTCCGCAAAAGGAATGTCCTACTCATTGAACTAAACTCTCTATAAAAATGTGATCAGCTGATCGGTACTGTTGTAAGTAAAAACGAACAGTTTTAACTTCTTAGAGGGTTTGTAAGGGGTATTATAATTAGAAAAAGAGAATAAACGTTTTTATGAATAATAATTTAATTAGTTACCTAATTTAAACTTAACAGAAATAAAAGGAAACATATAAAAAATTTACATATAGTGCATATAGGACAAATAAAAAAAACATTTCAATGTTCAGAAAACAAAGAAGACAGGCTTGTGGTTTGCCCGATGGTAAACAGTTACCAACAATTTCCATGTTGCCGACCCTGTAAAAACCTTTTACCCACTTTCTTGAAGACCTCGCATGTGTCTTTGGGACCACGATGTGAGGATGAACTATGCCGAACGCGAGCGGTGCGTTGATAGAAAGTAGCTGTAGGCATCAAGACAAATATTTCTTCAGAACAAACACTACAATTTTCACAGCATGTTTCTTAATATAGTCCCAACGGTCAAGGTGATACGCTGGTGCTTTTGCAACCAAGTTATTATAGAGAGTCACTTAACCATAATCAATGGCAGAGCCTCTGTACTAACTGCCTTCTCACCCTCAGTGCCTCTGCCTATATATATCCCTCTCTTCAAATTTAGTGGCAGATGCAAATGAATCACTATCCTCAGTTTCCATTTCGTCTGGTGGGTTTATGCGCACATAGACACTGAAATTAATACAGATATTTTTAATGGTTTTGTATTGTTGTTATTGTAAAAAATTTTAGGTTATTTTTCAGCGTTTAGCACAATTTTTGTCATACTTACTTTCAATTCCACCAGAATCGCACAAGCATATGAGGTCCTAGGATAATAGGGCTTTATATCTTCTATAATGCGGATCGCAGTCTCCGCAGAGAAGCGATAAACCCTACTAAAGTTGTGCATGTTAAATGGGTTCGACAAATCCCTTATTTGCCGATTTAGGTGCATTGTATCGGCTCTCTGCTTCGCCTTTATCCTATTACGGTGTTATAGCGCCAGTACAAACTGCATTTTCCAAGAAAAGCGTTCTAATCCACAATTCACAAAAACTTCCCGCGAGCTAAATAGCATTCGTGAAAATTTCCGAATAATAGACAACTTTCGAATTGAACTGTCATTTTCAAGGTCATTCGAAAAATTTTTCGAATCCGAATCCGAATCGAACCATTGTGAATACGGCTACAGAAGACGTGTTATAGGCTTATCTAATGACCGTTTTGGACCTATGTATTTCGAAGTTCAGGCGGGCTTGTGAGTTGTGTTATAGTAGGTATAGGTAGGTATGGCATACGAGTCTCGGGTTTGGCCAACCATGTGCTTCATTATCTCTTAAAGCAAGTGTGGGCACAGAAGGTAGTACATCAACCTACCCACTACCGTTACCTACAAAATGAACTAGCATCGCTATTATATGGATGCAGATACAAACAGAGACGATCCAGGGTAGGCTCATGTGCTGTCTTCTGTACGACCGCACTTCATAAGCTACACACAGTAAATACATATCTACATACTAAACTACTTTGATAAACACTAAAATTAATTTAACAATAACTAAATACGAATCGCTAGCAAAGCTTAGGTACAATACAACCCAAATCAAATGAAAACAAGAATTTCCTAAAATATCAAAATTTTTACTCTCGACACTTCCAGCGCGCTTTCTCAGGCCGTCAATCAACCTCGGCCCGCATCAGTTTCCCATCAACTCCGGAATTGCTCATTCACACTCCGCCGCGTCCACTCAAAACGGCACCTAGTTCTCAAGGAGTCGCGCCAAAGTCATCTGTCGAACGGAATTTGAATTTGGAACCGCGACGCGTAGCTGCGTGCGCGCCGCGTGACGTCATTCGGAGTCACGCGAGCCCAGCGTGATTCCGCGCCCCCCGCCGCGCTCCCCGCCCCTACATAATCATTAGTACAAACGACTTGCACACGACAATTGACAAATCTAATCTCACCGCTACTGATTCACGGTGAAATGAACATTCTAGATCTTGGCCCGTTTATGGGAAGTGCACAGGAGCGAGGTTCGCGACAATCCTGCCGCGACTTTGCACGGTTCATGGGCTTCGTCGTGTGGGAATTCGGGAGTGGTCGAGTTGATACGTAACATTATACCGTTACTAATTAATGGCTCTACTATTGACATTTCAAGTTCGCGCTGAAGTCAATTTCGGTTGGATGTTAAGAAAACTCTATTTTGCATCCTCATACCTTGATGAAGCATCTACTCACATCCTCCGGTTGGCTCTAGTCGTCGCTGCAAGGCTCCAGCCAGTCACAGTGGCGCAGTGGCTTCCGACCCTTTTTTCTACCCCCCCTATAACTAAATGAGAAGATCTGGATCTTCTCAGTCGTGCACTCTTGACAGAGTGGTCATGGTCATGTATCGGTCAAGTTCTGCGCCACCGCCGCCCTCGCGATGCAACGCCATGTGTCCCTGTGCCTGGCGGAGCGAGAGTTTTCAGTCATAGTGGAGTGTGTAGCAGACTTGATGAGGTCCGTCCACCGTGTTGGAGAACGTCCACGAGATCTTTTACCCTCGACTTTCCCTTGCACCACCAAACGTTCCATGGAGTATTTATTACGGGTGATGTGCCCGAAGAACTTGAGAATTCGTATTTGCACAGATGACGATAATCTCTCTTTGATGTTAAGTTCTTGTAGGATCGAAGCATTGGTTCGGTGCGCGGTCCACGGGATTCTGACCACTACAACCATTATATACTACTAACTATATACATACATAATATCACGCCCCGTAGGGGTAGATAAAGACCACTATACACTAATTACTTACATGCTGAAAGAGAGTCGGTGGCCGAATAATCAAGGTATTCCACTCATAAGCGAGAGGTACCGGGTTAGAATCCCACTTAGTTTTAGGTTTCCTGTGAGGGAAAAAATCGTGATAAAACCTGAACATTCAGGCGACTGGCTGTGATGATCCCATCTGGTCAGCTCCCCTGGTAGCAGGGTCACGGGAGGTTAAATGGCAGTCGCTCTACTGTAATTATCTGATCTGCCAAATCCTGGATCATGGTGAATGCGGACCCCGGGTCCTCGTGTACGAGAGCACAACCGGGACATTAACGCCAAGATGATTTTTTTTTTACTTAGATACCACTCCGCTCGTGGACCCACCACGATACCCACGTGTGACCACGAGTCCTTTGCTATTTACTGGTGGACCCACCGATAATGGTAGGTACTCTTGACCACAATGCGTATTACCATATTGTAGGCAGTAGGCTAAATACCTACTGACCGACGGCGTCGTTCGGACATTGTCTGCTCCCAGACCTTTCCACTGCCGATAGTACGCTTTTATGATAGACCGTGTATGTAACTTTTTCGTTTTTTACACCACTAACTTCAGAGAATACCTCAATTTCTGTAGGTACCTGATAAGTGAGTGAGTATGAGTAGACCTATGTAAGCATGATTAACACATTGGTGTGCCAACAACAAAATATTTAGTAACGTACCAAAATTGTGTAATTCCTGCCCTCCAACAAAAGGTTTCCGATCGCTATGAATTATTAACGTGCCATTAACCGCTTACCTGGACAAAAACCCCTTAAAAATCGCCGTTAAGTTCGTTCATACCTCATTCATTGCTCAAGTGGCCTCCAGCCAGTCTCCACCGGCCCTAATTCCTTTTCATCTTCCACAATTTCGCTGCAAACCATCGATTGTAGCGCAAAAAAAAGAAATTTAAAAAACTATTGATCGAAGAACAAATGGCTCTTGAGACCCTTTGTCCGCCATATTGGAAAGCGTTTTGACAGCCAGTTAAATGTTTTTTTTTAGAAAAAGTCTATGGCAACTTAGTGCATCTAATTAATAAATAAAATCGTGTGTGGTTGTCGGGGTGCTTTGCTCAGTCGGCGTCTTAGTTTTGCTGAGTTCACGAAACGATATCTGTGGATGGGTACCTATCACTAGGATGGACTACCCATAAACTTGTTTTTGGTGATGCTCCTTTCTATTGATATGAGTTATCACTATAGACCTTTGCGATACGATAGACCTTTGCGTATCAATTTCCAAGACGAATTAAGACTTCAGTTCGAGGATAAGGATTAGAGATAAATAATTTGAAACATTTGTTGGGTTTCGTAAACATTTTCTTTATTTTCATTTAATCATAAAATTCAGTGCAATACAAAATTATTCATTACAACAACTCGTCGAGACCACAAGATGGTAAAAAAATACCAAAATCAAATTTATATACCTAAAGTAGGTACTTACTTAAAACAGTAGGATCAAACTGATCAGGTGACTTAAAGTAGACTAAAATGAATTACATACCAATCACATTTTATACAATAATTTTTTGCTTATACCTATAAATAACATATTTCCTTATTTGATTTCTGAAATCTTAGAATTTCCCTTAAAATCTGAGTAGTCAAAGCTACTTTAGAACCATTAAACTAGTAACAGACGTTCCGTTTTACCAACTGTCAGTTGCAGTGGATAATAAACCTTAAGCCGTATAAAATAAAACCCTTTTGGGTGCGGGGAAAGTGGTCGGACGTCGACCAAGGTTGGCTCGCCCGCGCATCCGGATTTATCCAATAGCGACTTTATTTTGTACAACGTAAGGATTTGTATCGACTGGAACTGACGGTTAGCTGGGTCCAGCCAAATCGGGGCGTCTGTTAGTAGTATTACGTGTCTAGTACATTTCTATAGGAAAGTTCTTTTCTATCCGAAACATATTCAATTTCGTAAATATGGCATAACAAGGTATTTATTTGGGATGAATAAAGATGTATGTTTGACGTTTCCTTTATGTTACATTTTCACTCGTCCCAAAAAATTCCTTGCCGTGCAGTCCTCTGACTAAGCTCCGGGCGTTAGTCATATATTTCACAAATAGTTAATTGCAGTTACATTGCCATTAATAATACTATTTCGATAAGATTAGCAGAAGAAAGGAAAACCTTGTATTATTTGCCTAATCGCCATGTGCAAGTGGCGCCATCTAGTGAGCTGCAAGGTGCAACCGAAAATGAATACAATAAAACTACCCTTCAAACGAGATGACAGTCTACATTATTCACGAAAACTTGTTCGTAATGGGACCATCAAGTTGAGATTGACGTCCTTCGACCAGACAGTATTTTGACAGTGACAGGACAACTGGTGAAAAAAACTACGTCATCTCTCCTTGTAGTACCACATTGGAGAGTGTGATAGCTTACCATAGCGCCATCTAGTAGCTGACTCAGAAAAATATTATTAGCTAATGATGACTGAGAATTTTGCGCAGCAAATTCCGACAAAAACTTTACAAAAGAACAGTAGAATTTAATGGAAGATATATATTTAAGATCGTGTGCTTTTGTAAAATTCAAGCGGAATTTGGAAGGAAGGATCCAATTATGCATAATACGTACCATAAAGTGTCTTTCGAAGAATTCGGTTTAGGTATACATACAAATACCTTAACGGCACTATCCTCAAATGGGTTGATAGTCAGCTACCTAATTACGTAACTTTGTGGCCAACTTTGCCATTAAAATTGTTACTTGTGCGATAACGTATCATCGATATCAGAGGTTCAGTTGCTAACAAAGTTCAATTGCAATAAACTGAAACTATTAAATCGATCACTCGTAATCGCAGAAGTAACAATTTCAGTCATTGAAATCAGAGAATTGTTGGGAACAGCGTTACGTAAATAGCCTACTGAGATGTACACAGAAGCATACAACATTATTTTGCCTGACTATAAATCGTTCGGCTTATACTAACTTATATGTAATTAAAAAGACTATTTACAACGGACTTGAAATATTTTTTGTATTACTCGTACAGAAAACGCAACATGAACAATGTACGAATACTTAAAACATGTCTTCAATTAGCTAAATTTAGCTATCATAAAATCTATACAAAACTATACTAATACATTTATAATTTTGTTATAATAATTGAACTGTTGTATCACGCACGACTAAAGCGAGGGGCCTGGGACGCCAATGGTGATGATTGTTCCTATCTATTATTTCTGTAGCCGCGACTGTCTCCACCTCTCCTGCCATAGTCACCCTCACCTTGGTTGCCGGAATTGCCCTGGTTGCCGGAATAGTTACTCTGGTTACCATGTGGCTTGAATCTATTCGTATTTCTATCGGATTGGCTTGAACCTTGACGGCTTTGGCCTTGCTGACCCTGGTAACTTTGGTAACCCTGCTGGTTGCGACTCTGGTAACCACCCTGTTGGTTGCGATCCTGGTAACCACCCTGCTGGCTGCGATCCTGGTAACCACCCTGCTGGTTGCGATCCTGGTAACCACCTTGTTGGTTGCGGCTCTGGTAACCCTGGGAGTTCCTCTGGTAGCCCTGAGAACCACCCTGGCTTTGATTCCTGTAGCCTTGCTGTCCCTGATAACCCTGGCTGTGGTAGCCTTGCTGGCTCTGATAGCCCTGGCTGCCACCCGCCTGGCCTTGCTGCGGATTGAACGGCACGTAGCCTTCGCGGCGTGGACCGAAATTGTGCTGTGGATCTGTAACAAAGATTTTTGAATTTAGAACAGGGTTTTGGTCTATTAAATACAGTTGCCTGCTGATAAAATGTAAAAAGTAATTCGCCAAATGTCCACCAGAACTCCGATCAGGATACTGCAAAGCCGGCATTGTCAGCTTGAATACTTTAGTATTGGGAACACCCCTATCTACTTCGGCCGGCGAGCAAATTGAATTCCCGTTTGACATATAACGTATGACTCAAGACCTGCCGACAGCAACATCGGGGCATACATTTTTGTCATTTTCACGATGGCGTGTTGCGTGACGCCGAAACACAGCGGGTTCGAGTCAGCATTGAGCGCAGCACTTGCGAGTGAGGTGGCGGGCGAAGTGTTTAATCGGTCCCTTTGTGAGCGCCAATGTCGCGCAGACATGAAACGCACTGGAAGGCGTAAGCGCCGGGGATGACGAATCACTATAGAGAATGTTATTTTATAAATCGATGCATAAACCTTCCAACAATCTTGGTTAGTGATTATTTGTTAAATTTGCTTAAACCTATTTAGTTTATTTATGTTTGCTTCAATGATCTTGCACCGCACATTGAAATTGTCATACTATCGGCTGTCCGGTTGACTGGCAGATAAAGCTATGAAGCTTTAAGTCCTCCAGCGTACGTAATAGTGCATAAAGTTAAAAAAAAATATATATATATATAATAACGAGCAGGGGCCACCTGATAGAAAGTGGTAACTCTTGCCCACATGTAAGACGTACATATCATGCTGTATTATGATGGTTACTTGACTTCGTTAGCATTTTCACTTATTATCCATGTTGAAGTTTATGCTCATATAATATATTATTTAAACCGAGCTCCTTTAGAAAAGCGTCATGGTGTGCCCGTTGGTTAACGCTTTTGATGTGTCCCCGTTTGATTCTGAGCAAAAAAGAAAGATCGGGCGAACAACGACAAAATTTAATTGGATTCCAAATTAATTTCAGACAAAAAGAAATTGCAAAATAATAAATTTGGTTTAAATGTCGCTGTTCCCTAGACTGTAAACTTAGTATCTCCAACCAAAAAAAACTCTAAACATCAAGCGCCATATCTGGTACACCCCGGTCTACATCCACGTATCGCAGCCGCGTAATCCCACCGACTGGCGTCAAGTTCTACATCAAAGTTTTCCCTTTAAAGGGATCCCGGTCTCGATCCCGCCATCGATGGCGTTTCACGGGCGAGGCCGCGGCGCAAACAATGCAATCTGCAGCTTTGGAGCATTAACTTGATGGCTATTGTCGCAGCGTTGGTGGAAAGGATCAATGTTGAGACACTCGGTCTTAAAAGCAATGAGAGACTAGTGATTGTGCGCTTAACGATCGAATGCGTGCAAATATACTTTTAGTATAAAGATTAACGACAATCTTGACGTGCCATTCACCAAATATGACTTTTTAAGTATGCAGAAACAAAGTCCTTACAGCTTTATAAGTGAGGGGTTCAAGTGCATAATGATATTTGAATTGTTTCTCCACCTCCACCGCTATAGAACGCAAGTGCATATTAACCGCCTAACTAACATACAGCCGCGATAAACCCTCTTACGTCACAAGCGCAAGACAGAACCAAGTGGCTGAACTCACACTCAGCGGCACTATGATCCGCAACTGTTTTGCCATTCGCCGAGAACTCTATAGAATGAAATGCGCGCGTTACAACGCCATCTGTGTCGCGAGTGGGAATTAATCCGCGGCCCGCGTCGAGTGCGTGATGACGCGCCACCATTAGCGGCCATTGTTTCGAAAGGAATTGGCGCCCACCATGGGACTAAAGTTTGCAGGTGCTACCGCGAGACAGATGTCGTTTCTCGGGTTTATCGTCGACTCATTGCATACAATAGTTAAATTGAATACTTAAAATTATGAAACAACAATAGCCAGACGAATTAATTCACGATGCAGCCGTAGAAGGAAAGATACACTACGTGGAAATATCAGATGTAAGAGTTCAGCATAATTTACATTCACAATTCTCAGTAACTTAAGTTATCAGTTACAAAGAGAAGACACATATCCTGTGTTATGGTTGCATCATAGTAGTAAACTACCTTATTACATATTAATAGCACCCGACTTTACCACAGCATCAACACCGCCGACCCGCCCATAAAACATTAGCATGCAAAGACACTTTCAAAAGCAAGAGCGGTTTGACACGTCGCGCTTTGAGGGCCACAATATTCGGAACTTGTGGAGGGTGCCAAAAAGGTATAACACGAATCGCTGGCTCTCCCACAGACATAATAGACATCTAATGGGCGGCAACGCCGCATTCAGCAGCTGAAAGCGGCGCAAATAAGAGCAGTGGCGGGCTCACGGTGGGCGTCAAAATTATGCGA
Organism: Blastobasis adustella; assembly: GCA_907269095.1. NCBI lineage: Eukaryota > Metazoa > Arthropoda > Insecta > Lepidoptera > Blastobasidae > Blastobasis > Blastobasis adustella. The sequence goes on along the minus strand of OU026136.1, from coordinate 1,002,177 downwards.
CGACAGCGCCGATGTTAATATCGCCAAATTGCATGCAGTTATAGCACGTCACTTGTATCTTGCTAGAGCTACTTCAGAAAGTAGACGAGACTTTGATTATGGTATTATGTTCGCGTAGTGGATTAGCTTCTGTCTTTTGTCAGAGTAAAGGAAGGAAGTGTTCTAAGGGAGCTCAAATAGGCTACTAATCAAACTAGTAGTAGCATTTTTGAAATGTATTTCGTCGTTTTTTTTGAGCTTACTACAGGCTTATTACATCACAACTTTTGAATTTTGACCTTCGTTACTTTGGCTTCTATTCATCTGTGGAAAAAAGGGATATTTCAACAAATCGTGAGATTTATTAGCTATTTGGCCTTTACGCCTACACCGTTTATTTTTCAACGCTTCATACACAGTAATCATCCGACGCCTTTTAAAACAAGTCAGTGGCTAGAATAATAATTATTAAAATATTGTTATTCTTCAAGATAACAAATAGATCTGGTGCATTGTTGTCGAAAAGGATTATATATGGCAGGCGTATTAAACTCTAGGGCGCAACATCAAAATGCCTTAGTGACAAACAAGAAGACAACCCACCCGATACGATGACCATTTTGTCTATATAATCAATTGTAAGCTATACTTAGGTAGCGATATTACGATTAAACTGTCAACTAACACACTTTTACTAAAACTCTATGGATTTTTAAGTCTGAAATAAAGATATTATTATTATTATTATTATTAGGCAAATGAAATATTTCTATTCTATTCTATACTAATTTAAAACCAATGGTTTTCCATTGATATTTCATTGTCTGTAATTTATATTTCATTCACTAGTCTGTAACTCGACTGTGGACTAAAACTAACGTGGCACTATTTTGGTAGATTTTAGAAGGCAACACCAATAACTGTATAACTCAGAGTTAATTACCGACTCTATTACCACGCTCTTTTTCATACCCAATCGTCATCGTCTTAATCGTAATGCAGTCGAAATTGGGTCTCAATGGGATATCAATAGCAAGTGAGCTAAATCAAATTAGCATACTTGGGCCCCTGTAGTGACAAGAGTTCGAACTCTGTCACTTAAATTGTGTTCGAGCCATAGTGCAACTCTACCACCTGTGGTAGGACTCTCATCAACGAAGGTAGACTGATACATTAAGAAGAAAATAGAGAACAGCGAATGTATTCTTGAAAGACAGGGCGTCCGGCACGGGGGAGGGGGCGGGGAGGCTGTAATTAGAGGCGAAGCGCGCGTGCTCGAGTGGCGGCCGGGCGGCTAGGGTTCCCGCTTACGAGGTGGCTACCAGAATGTATTGTAATGGTAACGTAGTACGGGTATTTCCTATGAGCACGATAAATAAATAGTAAAGTTATAATGTAATATTTGGTGTAGTACGGACTTTTCCCTGACCACTAAAGAATTTATACTCGAAACCTCTACAGCAGCTATGTCATGCATGACAAGTCGCATAAATACAAGCTCGTGAACTTGTACTTATTCGAAATTTAAAACACTGCACAGTAAAACTACTGCAGTGTTTCGTTTAGTTCCAAAACTTGCTTCCTACAGCGGCACGTGAATCGTCAAAAGAATGAAATCACTTTTGAAAGCTAAAGTTAAGCCAAATAAGATTTATGCAGACCCCTTACACACAAAAAACACAAAATTGTCAACATTATTTTGGCTACATAATGTTTTCGCGTACAGCGGGCGGGGAGGCTCACCCTCCCAAGATTTATTTTTTACCTCAAAAAAAAGACGCTAGAAAAAAAACCACAGCTTCTTACTTGGCGCGGGCCTTTCGTTCGCGAGACTGTAATCCTTACCTACTATTTCCATAACGTAACTTTTTTATATGCAGAGCCTTTCTGTTACTTTTTACGGTTAACAGTACACCTAAATAATGTAAAACGAAAACATAACATAACTACAAGGTAATATATGTATAACTATGGATGTAGGAGGTAATCGCAGACTGGTACTGGCTCATTTAGAAAATTCTTCTACTCATAGCAAGCTACATTGTTCTGCATCACGAAGGCGACGGATTGACATCACTGGGTCGGGTAAGAGAACCAACAGCTCGACGTGAGGATGCTGAAGACCGGGGAAGTGAAGGAAGAAGAGTAGGAAAGCGGACCCTGGCAGAAACCGGGATTAACACTCGGACGATGATTATTCTGCATCACAAAACGTACCTTTCATTCCGGAAAAATAATAGGAATAGGTATCACATAATTTCGACCTGCTCGGGGATCAAAACCGTGGGGTGTCCGGGTATTGATACAAATGCGTATTTTGTCATTTTTCATATCCGTATTCCATTCAGATATGTAAAAAGAACAAATTACACTCTGACGGACAGGAAAGCGACTTCAGTATTGTAAGTACAATACCATTTTGTCAAATTTAGATGCCAATTTAGTTAATTGTTGATATTAAAAACCGATAAAGTAGCTATCTCGTAACTCGGTTTCCATGGAAACAGGAGACCCAATTTAAACCAATCAAAAAGTCTACCTTCAAATCTTCCGGAGACGTCGCAGTGATGAGTTTCTTAATTGTATTTCTCTCTCTTAGTTATTAACTCGTTACTAAGTTTCGTCTTTCGTTTCTCTCTCTAGTGTCGCTTATCTGTTGCTTTTTGGGGATTTTTATTACCTAGGAAGGCACAAGGAGAGCCGGTGCACCTGATGGAAAGTTGTCACCTACGTCCAGAATATCTGCAATCTAACGGGAGCGGATGCGATGCTGGTCTTCGAGGTACCTGTACGCATGCATTTTGAAGAACCCCACGTTATGGTGCAAAGGAAAGACTTAGGGAGGGAGCTCAATAAACTCAACCATTAAAGATTGAGGGGAATCTCGTAGGGGCAATCTATAAAACGATTTCATAAATACTTTTATTATTTGGTGTCTACGCCAGTCCCGCGTGTCTTCGGCATTGTAAACGGAAAAGTGCAGGGTTGAACCCACGGCTAAAAAAACCGTGGAATATGGTAATAAACACCCATACTGATAATTTATTTGAAAAATACATTAATTTAAGAATTATAATCATCTTAACATAATGTTTTAACCTATCGCGGTTTTTATCACACATTTAAAGGGTATGTTTCAATCGTGAGCACGGATTTAGGTTATCGAATACTTGGTCACCAGTGATTCAGTCTCTAAAACCAGAACTAGGCCGAAATAAGACTAAAAAAGTGAGTTCGAGTTCCAGTAGCATCAGAAAACTTTTGCGAAAACGGGTAGATCGACTTCGGCCGCTTTATCGCTAACCAACACCGTCCGGCGCTGGCAGCTCTCCAGTCGTCCCGTCACCATGATGCATGCGCAACTATGTCGAAATATTGTTCTACTCGTCAATAATGTAGAAAACCCGGAAGATACCCTTAAAATGTATAATCATCTTGGTGTCAATATTACGAATGTGCTCTCACACGCGAGGCCGCCCTAACCACATTAACCTTTACCTTTGCACGCCTTAAACTTTGTTTGAATGTACCTATCGTGTCATGAGTTAATGTGTAATCAATGTCATTTATTTATTTATTTATTTATAACCATGATCCAGGATTTGGAAGATCAGGTAACCACAGTGGAGCGACTGCCATCTAACCTCCGTGACCCTGTTAACAGGAGAACCTGACCAGATTGGATCATGGTTACACATTCAGTCACCTGAATGTGCAGGTTTAGGAATCATAAACGAAATTGAGAGAGAATACATGCCACTTACTCCTACATCACTCCCTCCAAGCAGCGAGGCAGAGCTAAGCCGAAAAACACAGTATTTATGCACACGTCAATCTCAAAATCAAATAAGCGTATTCAATTATAAAGAGCCCGTAGTTCGGGGGCGGTTCGTACGAGTAATTGGGCCACGTGGCGAGCCCCTCCAATCAAAAGAACACAGCAATAATGAACCTTAACACGTCGCCTTAAGGGCTACCGGGCCCCATTGTGTTTGTCTCGCGTTTGATTTATACCAAACGAACGCAACGCTAAATAGAAATTAATTGGAAGTCACGACAAGTGATCGCAATTTCTTTCTTATTGGAGGTTTGTTGGGAACTCTTTCGGAAATAAAGGATTGAAAGTCTTATTAAGGTTTTAAATGCAAAAGCAAGTGTTTGTTTGTCCTAGAATCACAACGATAGCAAGCAAACCTATACTGTACTTCCTAGGCTAGATTAAAACATTGAATACTAGTTTTTAATCCAGATACACTTACGCTAAAATATGCAGGTAAATACGTCAATTTTCACCTCAGAAGATTCAACAATCCGATAGACAATTTTGGCTGTCGCTCTGTCAGATGCTGCATTAAAAACTCTTTATAAAAATATAGAATAAAAAACCCAAGGATTAAAAATGTATATTTAACGGATTAACATGAGATGTAACTAAAATACGCATTAAGACACCTCCACTGCCACCTGGTTGAGTATCGAGGCCGAAAAAAATCGATAAAGAACACAAAAAAACAGGCTTCCGATACTGTAGCGTAATCCTCTCGTGCCGGATAATAGGAAGCACTTGAGCCGATCGACCCGTTATTTAAAAAAAATCGCACCCATTGTGCCGGCAACCCTCGATAATTATTATTTTCCCAGTTGGCGACACTGCGTCGGACAATGGCGTCCCTTCGCACTTCCTGTTTGCTTTCGCGCGCTATTACACGCCAATGCCCCGCGGGAGGATAGGCCAATTTGAATTTTGAATTTCGACTTTGGAACAATGGACGCCTTTCTGCGGAGCGCACTGGCCGTAATTGTGTTTTCTTAAAACGTAATAGTGTTTAATGTAACGTGAACCGTTCGGGTGTAAGCGATAGATGTTGTTGTCAACATAATAAAGTAAACGACGATCTCTATCTTGTACTTAAATGTTTAATATTGTATACATACAAAAGAAAATCAATTGCATTCGGTCACACAGTACAAAATTAAGTCGCTTACCTCGTCTGTCGTCACTATAGCTCTTTATCCGCTAACTCGAAACTGTCCTAAACCACGCAACTGATTTTGATGCATTTTTCAATATAATTTAGAGAATTTCTTCCGGAAAGTTTATTTGCATATTATAATATAGAAAAATCGAGAACACTTCACTGTACTTCACTTTACTTTAGAACTTTTTATTTATAATTTACTTCTTTCGAGTAAGAATCTATTATTGGCTTTTTGTTATTTACGAATAAAAGATTTAAGAGCTGTTGATTATATATCTAATAGAAAAAACACCCATGCGAAGCCGGGGCCGGTCGCTAGTTAGTCGTATATAGAAACATAGGGACAGGCGGTGGTAAGCGACTTTGTTTTATACTATGTATAGATTCGTAGAACTTAAATTGCTGAATCTCCCGATCGTATCCTGTGACACCCGCATACGTGCGACATTTTCTTTCAACAGTGTATTAGTCACAGAGTCACCTATATTTCTGTAAAGCTTGCATTCAATAAATAACGAAGTCTTGTCGCCACTCGACCATCACTCCCAACTTTCATTTCGACCGATCCACAATGCCAGTAATCCAATCCTGTCACCGTTGTAAAAACACAAGAGTAAAATACAGAAGAGTCGCGCAATTGAGGCACTCGACGCGGGACCAATTAACGCTGTCCCCTCCCCCGCAACCCCCGCGGTGACAAGTGCACGCCGGAAGGGGGAAAACTAATTTTTTTGCCTATGAACATTTTATTGTAAGTGTACTATGGTTTTGTCTGCCTGTCTAATTTGTGACATTGTTATTAATATTCATTTATTTAGCAAATAATTGACACCGTCGTACATGATCAATTAGGTAATAATTATCATTGGGCAGCAGCATTTTCCATTGTTATATTTAAACACTGCGATCTCCAACCCGCCTGCCAAGCGTGGAGATCCTCCCCTCCCCTTTCGTGGGAGAGGCCCAAAGTCCTGCAGTGGACTGTTACGAGCTGTGATGATGAATAATTATCAATATTGCTTCACAGAGTATCAATGAAGGCGGATAATTTTTTTCAGAATTAGTGACCCAATATAATACTTAGGTGGGGTTTACTGATACACGCGAACGAAGTCCCGAGGCAAACATTTTCATAACATAAACAAATCCTTTCTATCCCGTTCACTTTATTGCAAGTCCGCCTATCAACAAATAGAGTGCACCGCCTCGCCGTCGACCGACAATGACGTCACGGCATGACGCTATAATTCATAATGTTTATTTTCTCATAGGTTTTAACTTATAAACAATAAATATATAGTAATATATATAGCAGCCACGTGACCCGGACGCGACCAATAAAGTTCACTTATAAAGTGGTAGGTTAAATTTTATCATAATATTACCGGTTTAGTCAACAGTTTGTTAACAGGGTCATAAAGGTCAGATGGCAATCGCTCCTCAGCAAATACCAGATCTACGAAACCTGTCAAGGTCAAGGCAGACCTCGGACCCTCCCGCGGGAGAACACAACCGGGAAATTAACGCCACGAATTCCGAATTAACGAAGAGGTTCAAATTACCTGTTAAGCTAAGATCTACAGCAACGGGCGGAAGATACATGCTACTAATATAGTTCTCATCAAATCGATTATATTTTAAAGACAGGTCAGGTCAAGAGTACTCTACAAGTTTGTGGAAGAAGTGAGTTTCCCAAGACCGTATATATAATATAGAATAATATTGGCGGAATAATATTGTTTCTGCCTACCCATCGGCGGAAAAGGCGTCAAGTTATGACAAATCCTCATAGTGCATATGAATGAAGCAAAAAACGTGAGACGATATTTTTTTATAATATATTCATAATTATAAGTTCATTTTTTCTAGCTATGGTGATGGAGATATGTCCATCAATAATGACATTGACATGTCTATTACAGCTACACAAAAATTTCTTAACTATCTTCGACAGTCGTATATTATCGAAGATCAATTTTAGTGACTACAATATTTTGGCTAAAGAAAATTTCGAATTTGAGATGTCACAGCGAGAGAATCGTCCCCCTGTCCCCTCAGAGGACACAACTGTCACTTTATTTGTGGCTTTAAAGCGACATTGTCATGTTAACATGACAATACATTCTTGAACCACTATAGAGACCCCTTTATTGCTACAAAACTTACTCGATAAATACGTTCTGGTGGCCATACCTCAGCCATGGGCGAGTCTTCCCCACTGTTTTCCAGACAAATACGAGTATGTATAAATTTTATTTGAATGACTGATAACAAGATGTACTAACCGGAATGGTGTCTCTGGTGCTGGGACCTTGGCGGCGGCACGGCGCCGTAGGAGCGGTCGCGCGGCAGCGTGTGCCCCAGCATGCGGTGTCCGGCTATCTCCAGGGACGCCACCGTGTTGGACCGGACCATACCTGTGGGGGCGGGGGTTCGTTAGCTACTGTAGCGTGCTGGATAACAAAATATTACCACTTAACAGTTCACCCGAATATCTGTCTAACTCAGATTTTGAATAACATTTTAAAATAACATTTTGAATTGTAATTCCTAAAATCTATAGATATTCATATTATGTACAGAAATAATTAAAAATATGATTAAATTTCTTGCACTTCACTTACACTGACAATACGCTCTTATCTTTTTTTCTGTGGTAAAACTGTTACTACGACATCTATTGTTTATTACATGAACTAATATGTTAGGAAGCAGTCTAAACACCTAGAATGTGATAGCCTTTGAGCACGGAGCCCCGAGTGCATGAAGTAAAACTCGTTACGGCAGTTTACATTTGATCTGGAGCACCAATTTACAAATTGACGCTCCCAATTCTCAAGATGATGACGAAACTGGTAGAATTGGTAAGTTAAGATCATTATAGCAGGAGTTATGCTTAACTTATGATGTTTCCCTGAGCATGGTCCAACATCGTCGTCATCATCCCCCAGAGATCTCCACAAAGGCTGGCCTTGTCCGCATCCAGCTGGTGCCTGCGACCTTTCCCAGATCGTCAATCCACCTAGTGGGAGGCCTACCATCACTCCGTCTTCCGGTATGTGGTGGCCAGCACGGGCCAACAAAAAGAAGCCAAAAATAGCTTACCAATCTGAGGCCGCCAGTTCCTGTTCTGCTGGTGGGTCAGGTCCCCGGGCTTCAGCACCCGGGGCGGCTCCTTGGCCCCCGAGAGCCTCTCCGCCTTGAATATGAAGTCTTCCGGGTACGCGGGGTCCACGAACCGCACGCAAACAACCTCGTTGCCGAGCACTGGCGCCAGCCCGATGACCGGGGAGGCTAGTTGCCTGGAATTGGGGGTTTTGGTTAGAATTATGGTGGTTTTATACATGTACTAGCGACCCGCTCCAGCTCCGCACGGGAAGCATGAATCACTCTGTCTATTGGTGAAAACCGCATGAAAATCCGTTCAGTTATTTTTGACAGATAGACAGACGCGGCGTGGGGTTTTGTTCTATAATATGTAGTTATAATTATGTGTTGGAATAATCGATCCGAAATAACCTACTATGTTAGCTGTACAATCCAGTGGACAACGTAGGTGACTTATAAAGTAAAATTATCAAATGTCAAATTCAGTCACTAAAATAGGCAATAACCCCGCAGGACATATACAACCTAAGGGGAGCGAAGGCAATACTGGCCCTAGTTTGAGCCTCGTTGTCTCATAAGTGAAACCTCGATATCAAACGAACAGTTCTGCTCTGGTGGTAGATCTCGGTCTAGCATCTGCCTTTCCACAAAGTGAGACGATGGTCAAATGTACCGTATGGACCGTCGGACCGTGTGGTTCCCTAGGCATTAAAAAATACCTTTCCAAGTGTAACGGTAGTCAAATGTAGGCCTATTACACACGATATGTCCGTATCACCTGCTGTAGAACGCAAAAACGAAGTATTATAAGTAGGTCTTTAAAAGTATGTAAATAGTTTGTCAGTTATCTAGCACGCACAACACAAGCTTTGCTTACTTTGGGACTAGATGGCGCTGAGTGAATTGTCTAAGCATGTTACGTTATGTTGCTACTTACCCGCCCTTGCAAACGTTGTCGCGACTCGGCATAAGGTCGCCCCTGACGCCTTCCTGTCGCAGCTCGTGCTTTGCATCCGTCGCGCGCGCGGCTGCGAGCTCGCTGAGCGCCGCAAACGCTGCATTCGCTGGAGAGACGTACAGGCGGTCGTTGCCGCGGATGTTGCGTTGGACTGCGGGTGGAAATATACATGATAGGTTTGGTCGTAATCATCGTGATGAAACCTGCACATTCAGGCGACTGGATGTGTAACCATTATCTAATCTGGTCAGGTTCCCCTGGTAGCAGGGTCATGGAGGTCAGATGGCAGTCGCTCCACTGTAATTACTTGACCTGCCAAATCCTGGATCATGGTCAAGGCGGACCCCAGGCTCTCGTTCTCGAGAGCAAAACCGGGACATTAACGCCAAGATGATTATTATTATTATTATTAGGTATGGTCGTAGTCATCATGGCGTTAATGTCCCGATATCTCCAAGGAACAAGGGTAATTTATTCTCTTGATCATGATCCGGAATTTGGCAGTGTTTATAGTAGAGCGACTGCCGTCATGACCTCTGTGGCCCTGTTAATAGGGGAACCTGACCAGATTGGTTAGTGGTGTGGTGGTGTGTGTGAGTAGCTGTGGGAGCCACAAGTTTCATGTGTTCAGTAGATTGGGAAATATTTTATTTTGACAAAATTTTGATTTCGGTATTTATCGTGGAAGCTTAAGGCACATAATCGTCTGACTCTGCCTGCACCCCTAGAAACGAGGCATCATCAGACAACTCGAACGGAATGCCTCTCCATACCCTGTGACATACAACAGTCTGTGACTCCGTCTATTCCTGAAGAGAAGTGAAGCCACAGTGTTTCCTTTGGACTATGGCACGGGATCCTTCAAGAGGTATATTAGAGGTCTCGTTAGAGGCGGGCAACGCATTGGTAGCACCCCTGGTGTTGCTTATGTCCATAGACGGCGGTCACAACTTTCCATCAGGTGACCCGTTTCCCTGTTTGTCTGCCGTGTTACAAAAAAAAAATAAAGAGTTGCTGTCTCACCCTCAGCCTGCGTGAGCTCCCCGTAGTAAGGCTCCAGAGCCTTGAACAGCCGGTTCTCGTCCACGAAAGGCAGTAAGGCGACGCCCTGCCACGCGAACTTCTTTCCGTTCAGGTCGATTTTGAAGTCGATAGGGTAGAAGTCGATTATCGGCGAGAACTGTGGGGGGTGGGTTTTTTTTTTATTAATAATTTTATGGAGTTTTGCTTAATGTAACACTAAACCCAAAATATAGAATACTATATCTTATACCCATATTGTTATCTAAAACAAAGTTGTGTTAGTTACACCATTTATAACCCAAAAAAGGCTGTATCAAGTATTGGACTTAAGCAAAAAAAGAAAGAGTAGGTAGGAAAATATGAGGATAAGAGGGTAGGGTAGGTAGGTATAGGATAGGTATAGGACAGATATGGGGTAGGTCTAGGGTAGGTCTAACGTATGGTAGGTGTAGGGTAGGGGTATGGTAAAAATAGCTTAGGATAGGGGTAAGGGTAGGAGTATGATAGGGTAAAGTAGGGGTGGAAGGATGATAGGGTAGGGTAGGGGTAGGACACAACGCGAACGAAACCGCACCGGCCAGCTAGTAAAAGAATAATTCATCAAAAACCACGTCCGCACTCCTACTACCTACAAAAGTCACCTTTGCGTTTCTCTAATAAAAAAAAGCGTGGGTACTAACCGGGTCGCTCATCAGCTTGGCCCACGGCTTGGGCACGTGCGTGGAGCTGGCGGCGGGGAACACGCCCATCAGCTGCTCCAGCGGACGGAACTGCGGGAAAACACCAATAACGTTATTTCAAGTTAGGAATATTTTTATTAAATCGATATTTTCGCCCCCATAGGCAAAATGTGGAGGCATTAGACGTATGTGTGCATCTCTGGCCACCCCGTTTAAGGATAGTACCGGTCCATGAGTGACGATATATCATACCATTTACCATGATCAAATCGATGACTGGACTTCAAACTATAACCTGCCATCTCACTGCGCGCTCATTGCTCCAAATAGCGGTCACATTGGGCCGCTCCCTTCTTCGACATGCTGTTACGCACTTCCGCCCTAATTCGCGAAATCACTCCCACAGCGGAGCGTCAGTGGCCGAATCGTTAAGATATCCGACACGTAAGCGAGAGGTACCGGGTTCAAATCCCACGGCGGCGATGTACCCCTTGACTCAACCTTTCTGAGTTTTGTACATCAGTTGAAAGCTAACCGATGCTCTTACGATGAGCGAAAACATTGTGATGATACCTGCACATTTTGGCAACTGAATGTGTAACTATGATCCAGTCTGGTCAAGTTCCCCTGGTATCACGGTCACAGAGAACAGATGGCAGTCGCTACACTGTAATTATGATCTGCCAAATTCTGGACCATGGTCAAGGTGCACTTCGGGCCCTTGCAGGAAAGCGAGAGGAAATGTGTTACACAAAAGAACTAGACACATCCACGCACCGGCTCCGTTCCCTTCTCGAACTTGGTGGACAGGCCCGCAATATTGATGAAGTCCGAGGCGAAGGGCGCGTAGTGGTACGGGAAGTACCACTTCCAGCTGGCGCAGCCCTGGTAGTAGTAGCGCAGCACCCAGCAGAGCCCGCGCACGTATTGGAGCGCTACGCGGTACCTGGGAGAGGGGAAAAGAGGTCGGAGGTAAGAAGAGGGAAAAGGTTAGAGGTAAGAAAGAAACATTTTATTAAGCTTCTGCCTCGTTATTTGTGGCCGTGTGGTGTCCGGCAGAGTAGAATAGCACTAAGCCCTTACACTCGTGGGAGTCGTAAATGGCGACTCAAGTTTTCGAAGCAAAAGAGTCGCTGTAGGCTGAAAAATGGGCAGCTGCGTTTTTCATTGTCATATTTATAACACTGCGATCTCCAACCCGCCTGCCGAGCGTGGAGATTATGGCAATAACCTCCCCTTTCGTGGGAGAGGCCCTAAGTCCTGCAGTGGACTGTTACGGGCTATGATGACAATGATTTGAAGCCTACATAAACATAACCAGTGAGTGATACGGTCAGTGTAGAGTGCCGAGACTTAAAAGTGAGTTCGGGTTCTGGTAGTAGCAGACAACTTTTGCGAAAACGGGTAGATCGGCTACGGCCGCTTTATTGTTAACCAACACCGTCTGGCGTTCGCAGCTCTTCAGTTTTCCCGTGACCATGATGCATGCAATTGCGTCCAAATATCGGGCTACTCGTCAACAAATGTACGCGGTAGGAAACCCGAAACATATTTTTAAAATCTACATAAACATATTTGAGAGAAGCGAAAATATACGTCGGTATATTCTGCTCGAATTCTCATTGGACGTCCCCTCCACTTTAGTTCTTAAGCTGTACACCAGGTGGCACTGCGGCGAGGAAAGGGCGAGATTCTGAGAAGGTCATTGGCTATTTGTTTTTCAAAACAGTTGATCGTGTTGATGTAAGTAGTTGGTCATAAACGACAACGAGATACGCGAAATCGCGACAAAATTTTATCAGGTGGTAGGGCTCTGTTAAGCCTGAGGAGTACCACCGTCTTATCTATTTCTGCCGCAAAGCAACAATATTTGCATTGTTGTGTTCCGGTTCGAAGAATAAGGAGGCCGTGCAATTACAGGCATGAGGCCTCACACTATTTTGAAGTTTTTCGAATCTGTTACTGGACAATATAAAGATACGTCTGAAGTCTATGTCTAACCTGAACTCGCGGTTCTCGCTGCCGACCTCGAACTTGCTCTCGTAGTAGCGCTCCTTGAAGCCGTCCTCCCAGAGGCGGACCTCGTCGTGGGCCTCCTCGTCCGCTGCGTCCAGCCCCGCCGCCTCCGCCGAGCGCTTGCGACCGCCCGCGCCAGCGCCAGCACCAGCGCCACCGCCGGACTCCTGGTGATATAGACATAGACATGATAAAAATTGTCTATAACTAATTATTTGTTGTAACCTAGGTTTATCCATAAGTCGTAATATTAAATTGGGTCTGAGTATCCAAAAGTATAAATTTTGCAATTGTATTACAAATAATCCAACATAAAATAAGTCAATAGTTTCATAAAATGGATAAAGATGGACGCGGTAAAAAATCAACTTAATCTCAAATTAAAAATATAGCCAAGGATATCCTTTTGCTTAGCCGCCAACCCAGTATTTGCTATTTATTATTTTCTGCCGTTTACTAATGACTGATGAACTGATGGGAGTACGCTTAGCTTACTTGATTGCCAAATACGCACTGGTTTGATGCTAGGCGCGCTAAACCACCGAAATCGGGGTCAGCTCGGGAAATGTAGCGTATGCAAGTCCAATGTATGTGTTGTCTCGTACAAACGTCAAAGAAATTGAAAAAAAAAACAGCAATGTTTACATAAGTCCTAAGACATCATTAATATATTAAAAAAATAGATTTTACCTAATTTATATTTACGAAGACCTGCAACCAACCTGTTCACAGCCGATGTGCTGCTCGCAGATGGAAGACACGAAGAAAAATACCCTAATTTATAAGTGAAACTCACCTCTGCTTGCATGCCGGCGACTCGGAGGTCGGCGGCCTCCTGGCGTGCGTTCTCTACGCGACTCGAACCAGCGCCCACCGCCTGAAGAGAAATAAGGTGCAAAAATACATAACATTAATTTAAGATTACCCATTTCTTGCTGCTCACATCCTGCCAACATGCGAGGGGGTGGCATCATACAGGCTTGAGCATCTCGGACAACCACAAACTCTTCCGGAGACGTTAGTAAAACTGAAAAGATTACGTTGCCTGAAAGAGTTAGGATGGCAAGAACAATTGGGTATCTAGGAGTACATCACATCCACGCAGAATAAGCACGAGTTCTTCTAACTGCGGAAATGACTCGGATACATCTATCTACTCATTTTTTTTTTGGGTATAGATATGAAGAACACAGAAGGTACGAACCAACCCGCGGACGACTTGGTCATTTTCTTAAGCTGTCGTTACACCTAAAAGGTATTGACAGTAGTGTGTACAGGTTTCCCGAACATCAACTGTATGTTCAGTATCCATAGAGGTCTTTCTTGTCCGCAGCCCGCACTACACTGTGCACTATAGGGGCCCGCGGATGATTTGGGGGTCCAGTAGCGGCCACAAAAAAGACCACAACGTGTACAAAACATATAACTCTTTTTTGAACAACTGATACGGTGGACGCATCTTAACACTTTCATATCTCATCATATGTCTGTCAATTACGCAGACGCATACGCACACTATATTTATAACTTCATGAGTATTAACATATTTTTTTTATGGCGACTCTTTATTTATAATTTTACTTTAATTACTTGTACAGAGTAAGACCCTGTCATTGGCTTTCTATTATTTACGAATATCTGACGTAAAACTTTTAAGAGCTGTTTATTCTATAACCAAAAAAAACAAAAAAAAACTCACAGCCGGCGCGAACTGCGTGCCCTCCAACGCAGCGAAGTTGGGCCGCTGCTGCTGCTGCCGCTTCTTGGCCTTGTCCCTGGCGCGGAAGTTGAGCTCGTTCTGGCGTCGGCGCCGGAAGATCTCGTCCTCCACGTGCCCCAGCTCGTCCATTATCACCTGCACCCGGTCCAGGTTCACCTCGCCCGAGTCCGTGATCCAGCCCTGGGAGGACAACATTTTAATCATTCATAGGCCTACTGGAAGAGATTTCTTTTAGAGATTAGTAGGGCCTGTTGTGTCGTAACTAAGCTCTACTCCCTGTTAATTTTTTTTGTGTACAATAAACTGTTAAATAAATAAATTGCAGGTTGTTTTTATCAAAAAATTTCTTATTTTGATTTCGTTTTGAGAGTCGTGTTGCATCGATGCATTTGTATTTTGAACAAACTACCTACCTACATATTTTTGAAAAGGCTGTCAGAAAACCATAGTGGTCACAGATGGCGCTAGTGAGACGTGAGCGCCTTTTCACATACAACATCTATCAGTAACAGAACGCAGAACGGCAGATCTGAATTAACTGTTACATTTCGAGGCTCCTGTATCAGTAAATAGAGTGAATCGTCCCTTACCATCAGGTGAGATGGCAGTTAATTATCAAATTAGTATAATGTAAAAAAAATACAATTAGATTCCAGCCCCGGCACTTCATAAACCTTCCAAATTATAACCGAACCGAAATATGTCGAAATACCCCTAACAATGTCTACATATACCAAAACCTTCATCATCGTCCTAGCAGTCAATCCCAGCTTCTACCAGGGTCTGCTGGTCTATAAATGACGACCTGAGTAGTTCAGTGGTCAACATGCCGGTCTGCCACGCAAGAGGTCCCGGGTTCGATTCCCGGCCGGGCAGAAATTTAAATGATGAATTTTATTTTCGGTTACGGGTCTGGGTGTTCTATGTATAATAAGTATGTATTTAAAAGTATTTAAGTAGTTTATCAGTTATCTAGCACCCATAGCACAAGCTTTGCTTAGTTTGGGGCTAGATGGCGCTGTGTGAATTTGTCCACGAATATTTATTTATTTATTGTTAAATAACCAAATATTTTTGTAACCACTGAACTGAACCGAGTCCAAATAAAACAAGATGTCAACCAACTCGATTAAACTGGCTTTCAAATTAATGAAACCACATCGAAATCCGTCAAGCCGTTCGGGAGCTACGACGCCACAAACACGTCAAACTTATCACACCCATATCTTTGCGTCGTGGGTTCGTGTAATGTGGGTAGATTCGCTACACAATGTATGATTTGTAAGTTGACGGTAGCTCGATTAAAATTCTGTTAGAGCTCGTCTAAGCTGAAATGACGCGCCCCACTATCGCATAAACGCACACAAGCAAATTTAAAATATGGACGCAATACATATACAAATGCCGTTGTAATAAGTAATTCAGTTGCCGGTGAGACTCAAACGTAGGAGCACGCGTCGTTCGATCGACTCGATCGTCGTCGCACTCACACATCGATATCAACTAATTAAGTAGTGGGGCAAGTCATTTCAGCTTAGACAAGCTCTCCTAGATCGACAACGTCGTTCTATTGAGCTAATTAGGATCTATTGCAGTTAGAAAAGCAGCAACTAACCTTAGTCTTGTAGACGCATTTCTTGTAGAGATTGACCAGCCGGTCGACCGCGCCCTCCCGGATCTCCAGGCTGGGGAGATGCGGCAGAAAGTCGTTCCCCACGAAGAAGCACATGAACACCCAGTCGTCGAGCGCGCGCTCGAAGTCGTACGTGAAGGGGAGGTTCGGCATTTGGAGCTCCTGGGGCGGAAAAAATGCAACATAAATGAAATTATCTCTATGGGAAAAATGCTTGACGTTGTGTATGTTGGAGCGTCGGTGGTCGAGTGGTTATGGTATCCGACTTGTAAGCGAAAGGTATCGGGTTCAAATCCGGCTATGTATAAATGACTGTTCTGAGTTATATACATTAGTTGAATTAATATTCACAAATTAGTTTAATTGGTTAGTACCAATGCTCTTACGGTGAGAGAAAACATCATGATGAAACCTGCACCTTCAGGCGACTGAATGTGTAACCATGATCCAATCTGGTAAGGGTTCCTCAGTACCAGTGCCACAGAGGTCAGATGGCAGTCGCTCCATTGTAATTACCTGATCTGCCAAATCCTGGATCATGGTCAATCCGACCTGGGCCCTCGTGCGTGAGAGCAAAACCCGGACATTAACGCCAACATTATTATTATAACATAAACAATTACCTTTTCAAGATACTCCCGTAGCACAGCCAGTCTGACGAATATGAAGTTGTCCTGGCAGCCGAACGCCGGGTCCTCGCGCGCCACCGCCACGTCGGGCGTCGTGCCCGTGCACTCCTTCATCTCGTGCCCTGTGGGGAACGGCGTTCGTCAGTGGTGGGGAAGAGGCAATGGAAATTATACAGTGTAGCGGCTAACACTAGTCATTCTTAAATAAGTAGCTGAATAACAATAATGTGTCAAATTTTCTACTAAGATCCGATTGAGCCTTTCGTATGGGCCCTGCACTGTCTTATAAAGACTGGAGGTCGGTGGCCTAGTGGTAACGGTCAAATCTGCCAAATCTTGAATCCTGTCCTGTCATGATTTGGCAGAACAAATGTAGGAAGCGAGCCTTGAAATGATACCAAACTATAGACTCAAAAATTGTCGCTCGAATAATTACTTTTACACAAGTAATCGCTTTCACTTAATAAGTAACTTGTATACATAGTACTCACCAAGCTGCCCGCACACGTCGCAAGGCCTCGGCTTGTTCGGCTTGAACTCCTCCCGGATGATGGTGAAGTTGGGCTCGTGCGTCGCCAGCCCCAGCATTATCAGGTCCGCGTCCGCGCCGCAGAGCACGTGCTGCGTGTTAGGGTCGTGGTCCGGTTGCGCTGGGGGGGGTAGAGTGGAAAGTTGTATTAGGCTGTGGGGGTGTCGTAGGTCGGCCTCACATCCTCTTGGCGGGTTTGCTTCTCAGCCACATTAAACTCACCAAAACGGTTGTGAGATCGACCGATTTTTTTTACTTCTAGAATACACACAAAGGAATAAAAATTGTGGTAGTACTCAAGTCAAAGATTAGGTAACAACAAAAAATTTAAGCCAGGCTGTGCACAGGCAGATCAATGTTTTGTGGTGTCGTTAACCTAGTAGAGGTTACAAAGATCGATACAAAGTGGAATTTTTCGTGTACGCGACGACGTAGGATAACCGGCGGCCCCCTCACAGTTTATATAGTTTAGTCAACAGCGGTAACAGTGACGACATGAGTGGCTCAGTTAGTTAACAACGGTCTGTCACGCTGAGGTCCCGGATTCGATTCCCGGCGGAGCAGAATTTGTAATGATGAATTTTAATTTCTGTTACGGACCTAGGTGTAGTATGTATTTGCTTACTTTGGGGCTAGATGGCGCTGTGTGAATTTTCCAAGCATTTTTATTTCTTTTATTTTAATGTGAACAGTCCCATCACCAGCAGCAGTGTGTGTCCCATCAGTTTTATTTAATATGAAGCAGTGCAGTTTCAAGCAGCAAAAAATTACTTTGCTCTTTTGTTGTACACATTTTTTTGTAGTGTACAGTTCTGAAAGATTAAAAGGATACCTTACCTCTCTGTCTGCGAATGTAGTCCATGATTTTGTGCTCTCCCTCGCCAGGCACGTTGGCGTCGGAGAGGATCACCTTGATGCCCTTCCAGCCCGGGTCCTGGTTTAGTCTGGAACGGATAGTTTTCGTCAGATTGTCTACCGACCTTTTTTAATATAGCTTTGTATAGTTTGGGTCCAAATGGTGCTGTGTTTTGCCCAACATCATTGATTTAGTTATCTATTTACTAGAGTTGGCCCGACTATGGATTTGGATAAGAAGCCAACTAATCCCTAACATCCCAAATGGGCATGCCGATCATTGTTTTATGCAAAGTTCACATGGCATCCGTAACACCCTTAGTGCAACGAGATAATTTGATATTTTCTCATTCTGCCTTGAGCTACCTGGCCTCACCGGCGAGACAGAAACGCAGCTTAACCCTAGTTAATAGCTGATTCGCAATTTTGTTATTTATTGTAGGTAGGTATAAAACATGGTGTGCAAATCACAGCCAACCTAAAATATTTATTTATATCACATTAAATTACGCTGTAGTAAATAATGCCGTATTTGATTTTTATTAATTCCAACATACCTATCATGGATGTAGTAATGCAGACACTTGCTAAGTCGGTCCATGAATGGGGTCCCCGGAGTGATGCAGTTGGAGTCAAAGTGGGCCTCTTTCGGCCTCTCCGGTGGAAGGTAGGCTCCCTTAGCCTGTAGCTCCTCGCGAACACGGGCTACCTCCTCAATCTTCTCCTGGGTCTCCTTGGAGGCACGGAACCGGCGGGACCGCTGTTGGTTCATCTTTGCTCGTGGGGCCTATGTATTGATATAACGGAATTAATATAGCTTAATATTTCAACATATTTATTAGACTTTTAGAAGAAAATATTGTGGAAAAGTAGTGTAGCACAAAATGTAACATCATATCGGGAGCAACTATTGGGGCATTTATAGTATATTCGTAGTCATTTAACCGTTCAATTAATTACTACAGTAAATCTCTCTAGGTTCCAAAACAAGGGTTTTTATTACTTACAAAAAAATTATGTGGAAAGTTGTGTAGCACAAAATGTACCATCATATCGGGAGCATTGTGGCATTTATAGTATATTCGTGGTCTATCTAAGGTTCAATAATTACTCAGAACATATTTGGTAAAATGCCACATGACGCTCCAGGTTCCAAAACAAGGGTTTTAATTACTTACAACACCATCAATGGCCATGTACAAGAGCTTCCTAGGCCTGACGATCCTGAAAAGCCTGTCGATGCACTCGAAGATGGCCACCATCATCTCATCTTCGTCCTTCGGGGGAGGCTTATCTTCGGGATGGGTGCAAGGATGGATAATACCATTCATGTCCAAGTATAAATTGTCAAATTCCACCCCGTTTGGGTTCGGGAGCGACGAGTCGATGTATACTAACTGGCCGTCTACATCCGTAGGCTGAAAATGAAATCGTTGTATAGTTTTCGCAAATATTTGAAGGATTTCGGAAGTTCAACAAAATTTGAGGTTATGTTTTGGCTTACCCTTTGCTCGACACATTCTACGATCACGCTGGAATATTTGCGGCTGAGCCAGCGGAAGAATGCCGGTACTCCCATCCTGGGAGATCTTCTGATTAATGAATTTTACACTTTTATTTAGAATTTTATCCGATTTTTGTCACGTATTCATACAAATAAAGTCGCGGACTATGAATGAAAATTGAAATTAACGCAAACGCGATAGAGAGATCGCGTGAACGTGTGTGTGACAGAGAGAGAAAATAGAAAAAACAAAACCTTTTCCCCAAAGGTTCGTTCAGAATATGCACGTTAGGAATTTTCTTCTGCAAGTTTAAATCCACATTTGTTAAATCACAGATTTCTATTACAATGATTAAATAATGCTAAACATTAAAATACCGCACTGTATAATTTTCGCAGTACGCTTCACTAGTTATTCGAACTATGTGACATCAATAGAAAATACACTGCACTGTAAAACGCTAAATAGTGAACAATTAAGTTGTAGGTAAGTATCGGAAAACACGACCGTCGCGATACAACTCAAACCGAATACTATAGCCGGCCCCAACTCATCCACATCATTGACAGACGACGCTAAAAGAGATGATAAAAGAGAAACTAGATATTAGCGACAGAGATAGAGATATTGAAAATAACAGATAATAATAGAAACCCACTGGCGATAACGTTTTATACTATCAACCCTTTGTATTCTATTGTATTCAAGAAAGTAAGCAGGTAACAAAACAGGTTATTTGCTCTATTAGGTAATTTATTTGTGGTCGTTTCAAAAATACTACAAAATGTCTAACAAGCATTTATTTATTTATTTATTCTGGACTCACAGTCTTTAACTAAAAATTAATAACTAAAACAATTCTTCAATTTGACCTGGAATTCCATAAATGATTACAAATTTTGGAAAACTTAATCGATTACATGTGACAGCCACAAGTACAGTACTTCCATGAAGTTTATACTTACGCAAAACAAATATAACTCAATATGACAAATTATAAATGTTTTAGAACTTCAATTTACCATGCCAAGGTTGCCAGGTTGTATACCAAGTAGGTGTATATTTCTACTTTGTATAAGATGTAAGTTCACTAGTATAAGTCCATGTTGTTGACTTGCGGTATTAAGCGGTCCTTTAGACAAAGGTTGCCTGGTAGAGATTGCTTGCAGCAATAAGGCTGCCTTTGCCCACATCATAGTTTTTGTCGGAACTTTTCAATGTAATTTTATAATTACATTTATATAATTTAATTATAGTTATATTTGAGCGAGCAATTAATAATTTATCTATCTATCTATCTATCACTCCAGCCCTTGACCAGCTCAAGCATTTGTTATAAAAATTACATGCGCTCTAATAAATGAGTGCCTTGCATAGTTTGAATAACTAAACTCAAAGCATTTTCTCTAAAATGCCACAAATTCTGTTAGCCAGCGTTTCAAGTTCAAAGGTTGCCTAATTTAGGTACTAAAATGACTTCTAAACTACAAAATTCCAGTTAGACGTATTCCATTATTTTAAGTTTTTTTTCATCATCATCACAGGCCATAACAGTCCACTGCAGGACTTAGGGCCTCTCCCACGAAAGAGGATGTTCTTGCCATAATCTCCACGCTTGGCAGGCGGGTTGGAGATCGCAGTCTTTAAATATAACAATGGAAAATGCTGCTGCCCATTTTCCAGACTACGGAGACTCTTGATGTTTTGCCTCGAAAACATTAGTCGCTATGTACGACACCCACGAGTTTGAGAGGTTGGTGCTATTCTACTCTGCCGGACACCGCACGGCTAAAGTTACATTATCAAATATTAAAACATCATTATCCACTTAAAGAGCTAAATCGAGAGGACAATCGCGATCGGTGACTAGATACAATGCACTAAAAAGCGCAGAAATTGGCTTTAAAAAGCTTGTAAAGCCGTTGTTTTCGAATTTTTAAGTAAATAATGGTCATTTTCATTTTATGTAAATAAGCGGTAATGGGACCCTGGACAAAACGATCAAGTCAAGATAATGATGATAATTTTTTTATTGTACGAGCGAAACCGCCAGCGGAAACTAGTCCAAATAAATGTACAAGCTTTTGAACGCACCATGTCAAATTGACATATTCGTTCAGAAATTCAATATTTGCCGTCATCCCCAGACCGCAAATTTTCGAACGTAATGTTATGAAATCAGAAATCCTCAGCTGAGAAAATGCGGTCTTTTTGTTTTGTAAATTGTTACAGAAAATTAATAAATAATGCACACCTGCGCAGGTACAGCAGTAAATCAGAGACTATCTCAAAAAATGATGTTGAAAATATACGCAATATAGGCATTCTAGCACATATCGATGCAGGTTAGTTTTTGTCCTTAATTTACTAAGTGTTTTATTTATATACGTGCTTTGCTGTTTTAGAATCCTTCCAATACAATAACATTCATTGTGAACAGCGACTTAAATAGCGAACACCACCAATTAATTATAGCTGCTTACAATTTCAACATCTCTATGTTAGCTAAGTTTATTTTGTAAGGTACACCAACAGCATACTCATATGTATTACAATATTCTTATGTAACATATAAAATAACCAATGGTCTGATACATTAGCCAATTAGAGGTTTACACAACATCTACCAATACTGCTACACAACCATATAAAAATAAATAAACACTAGCAATACCTGGCCTTCCTCAAACCAAACTGCTGGAATGACAGCTACCTTTGATAACTCGGGAAGACTCACTATGAGCCTCTAGAATCGCCAAGCTAAAGGTTTGAATCGAAACCCTGAGCATAAAAAAGTATATAAAGTACAACAAGTATAGTTAAAATAGTATAGTTCAGCTATAAATACTTTTTACCAAAACTTTACCTACTTATTTTTGTAGGCAAGACGACAACAACTGAACGCATGCTGTTCTATTCGGGCACTATCCGGTCAATGGGAGAGGTGCACCATGGAAATACAGTTACTGACTACATGGAGCAGGAGAGGCAACGTGGGATTACTATAACTTGTAGGTAATATTCTTTATTATTAGGAATGAGCCCTGCACCTGTTTCAGAGATTTGAAAACAAAATATTGTTTTAAATCTTATCAGAGTATCTACAAATTTATGTTACCATATTATTGCTATTATTTTTTATTTATTATAAATTCTGTGGAATTGTTAAGAGTTTAGCGGTTTTCTGACAATACAAATAATGGTTCCTGAATCATGCCTACAAACTTTGTTGCATAATATTGAAAATATTATTAAAATTTTGTATGAGGAGCACTCGCAGGAGACCCCTCCTAAACAGTCTTATAATCAGTAATTCATATGTCACTTGCCTGCTTGTTTCTTGATTAACATAAAAAATGAATATGTTACCCTCAAGGCTAAAGTAGGGCAATTTAATAAATCAAATTAGACAGTTGTCATTTTACTCTTGTATGCCTTGGGTATAGATTTCATACTGCATGCCCAATGTAATTTAATTAATTTAAGGTGATTTATCTTTCCACAAACAGTGCCTTTTTGGCGATTCAGGACTGAGGGTGTTTGTTCTGCGTTGACTGCTTGGCATTATCGGACGCGTGTTCTGCTTGGTATTGTCGGGCAAGGTCCGGTAGTGCTGTTTGTCGCAATTTGCCGAACAAAACGCGAATCAAAATCCACAAAGTTCCGTTACTGGCGTGAGGTCCTGTTTCCGTTATTTGGACAGTGACAGTGCCTCGCCGGTGGCGCCATCTGTTGACGAAAACGTCAGCCTCCACCTTCTATCTACCACCACAGCGGCCGCGGTCTCGCTTCCCTGGCGCGGTGCGCAGCTGAACCTGATCGACACGCCGGGCCATATCGACTTCACCATGGAGGTGGAGCAGAGCCTCGCCGTGCTGGACGGGGCCGTCGTCGTGCTGGACGGCTCGGCTGGTGAGCCGTCATTTTTACCATCATTGCTTTCTGTCAAAATATAAATTTCTTTTTTTGAATAAAAAAAATAATTTTGAGAAGCTATGGGGCCTTTCTTGCTACCATTGACCTATCGTTTTAAAGATTTCACTGGCTTATTTCATATCTACAATACGTCTATCAAATTCAATGGTGGAGTTGTGGGCTGTTGATGTGATGATGTCAAATATAACGCGTTTCTCGCACATGAAACCAAATTCAGGAGAAACTCTCCAAAAAATAAAAGAAATCCAGCTTCAGTGAGATTGATCAAAGGTGAACCCATCTTCGCGTTAAAATTTCTATTAAATTACCTTAAACAACATAGGATTTATGAAGTGTCAAGGCAGAGCAAAGTAGCAGCCCATAGTCGTGAGGCGTGAGCTTTATGTATATAGGTAATAACATAATTTAAAATGTGTGATAATAACCGCGTTAGTTTAAAAAATGAATTTAATAACCCCAGGCGTGGAAGCCCAAACGCTGACGGTATGGCGCCAATCAGCCGGGTACCGCGTGCCGCGGCTGCTGTACCTGAACAAGATGGACCGCGGCGATGCGCACGCGCAGCCCTGCGTAAGGAGCGTGCGGGAACGGCTCGAGGCCGTACCTTTGCTGCTACACGAGTGCGTTAAGCTGGACGGCCGGTTGATAGGTTGGTGTTCTTTTTTTTTATTATCAATAGGCTTGCATTTGACAACTCTCCTGACGGAAAGCGACGACGAGGTCTTGAAGGGGTTTTGTGGCAGACATGCAAGCGGGTCAGCTGATGGAAAGTGGTCACCGCCGACTATGGTCATCAGCTAGGGGAGTTTCCAAAAGGCGTTGTCCGCCTCTGAAGCGACCTGTAATATACCTCTTGAACAATCCCATGCCATAGTCCAAAGGGAACACTGTGTCTGGCAGTTGTTTTTTAACCCTCGATGAGAAAAGGGGGTGTTGTAAGTTGTGTGTATCTGTGTGGCGGTGTGTGTCTAAGCCAGGGTCCCCAGGCACTGGAGATATTACTTACTGGCAGGAACACAATACTATTCAAAATCATTTTATCATCGTTGTTCCGGTTATCCTCCCGCGCGCGAGAGTCCGGGGTCCGCCTTGACCATGATCTAGAATTTGACTGTTCAGTTAATTACAGTAGAGCGACTGCCGTCTGACCTCTAGGACCCTGTTACCAGTTCATAAGGCGACAGACCATTCAGTCGCCTGAATGTGCAGGTTTTCTCGCGATGTTTTCCCTCACCATAACTAACAGATGCTGATAACTCAGAAAAAGTCATTGGTACAAGGCGCACTGAGAATCGAACTCAGTACTACTGGGGATCGGATCGAAGCATCTGCTTACGAGTCGGACCAGTTAGCCATTAGACCACCGACGCTACTATTCAAAATAGTATTGGTAATTATTTTATCTGCACTATGGAATAGCTAACCACCTGCCCATATCAATTCTTCCAGGCCTAATCGACCTGATAACGAAAGAAGAGATCATATGGACACAGGGCCGCGGCCAGAACTATGTTCGACGGAAACTGACGGAGAAGGACGACGGCAAAGTCTGGGAGACGACTCTAGAGAACCATAGAGAACTCATAGACACACTGTCATCTCTAGATGACAACTTGGCCGACATAGTAATACAAGAGGAATCTCTAGACAACCTGAATAGTAAAGATATAGAAAAAGCGATAAGGAGATGTACTCTAGATATGAAAGCTTTC
The DNA here is from genome assembly GCA_907269095.1 of Blastobasis adustella. Classification (NCBI taxonomy): domain Eukaryota; kingdom Metazoa; phylum Arthropoda; class Insecta; order Lepidoptera; family Blastobasidae; genus Blastobasis; species Blastobasis adustella. The sequence continues at coordinate 976,915 of OU026136.1, read as the reverse complement.
CCCATTGTGTGTGGGAGCTCGTACAAGAATATAGGTGTGCAGACATTAATGGATGCTGTCGTCTCTTTCCTTCCTTCGCCGTTAGAGTGTAATAGACTGTACAAGTGTTTCGATAAAGACATGTCTGCGCGCGCATTCAAAGTGCAACACGACGACCAAAGAGGCGTGCTGACCTTTTTTAGGGTTTATAGCGGATCCGTCAGTAAGGGACAGAAGATTTACAACTTGGCTAAGGAGCAGAGTGAGCAGGTAAGTCGTATGTTTTTTTTTTTTTTTTGCGCCCAACGCAAAGGAAATGGGCACCCTCCGGTATAGCGGTTGGGAGGGAGGACGTGAACTCTCATGAGTACCAGCCGGCCGGCCGGACTGGTTATGCACGACTCGCCAAAAAAAATACCTAGCTACGTGCTAAACACCCCCTGGGAGCACCTGTAGCCGGGAAGGCCTTTCAGGTTTCATCGGATGCGACAGCCCGTAGGGACGGGGTGCGCTCATAGTCGTATGGTGATGAGATGACGTTTTAATTGAGTTTTTTCATTACAAACAAACGTACAATCAAATAATTCCTCTTTATCATAATGTTATAGATTAATTTTATACCCAGCTAGCCGTAGCTCTATATATTGACAAGCTGCGTGGTTCAGTTGAGTTGCCGCCACGCAGAGGTCCCGGGTTCGATTCCCGGCCGGGCAGACATTGAAATGTTGAATTTGAATTTCTGTTATAATGTGTAATAAGAATGTATTTAGAAAATATATAAGTAGTTTATCAGTTTTGTGGCACCCATAACACAAGCTTTGCTTACTTTGGGACTAGATGGCGCTGCATGAATTGATTGGCTCAACTCACGCACGCAAGAAGAATCAGTGGATCAACACTGAACTCTTCCGACTGCATGATGAAATGGATGATAAGACTGCGTGTCTCACTACATTCCTTCTTCGCAGTCGTAGAACTCTTGGCTGAGTGGTCGTGGCTGTTATGGGTTGGTGGCGCGCTTCATCAGTCTCCGCCATTCTTCTCTCATGACTGCTTTTCTTGAGCACTCGTGAAGGAGCCCATCAAAAGCCTTTCTAACTTGGTCCATCCACCGCATTATAGCTCTGCTCATGCCTTGCACAACTAGCCTCTCTACGCTTTTGTTATCACGTCGAGACACGTGCCCAAAAACGTGAAAATTAGGCTTTTGATTATCGAGGCGATGCTTAACTTTAAGCTCTTGGATGTATTCTAGACGGGAGCACTGTACGCGGCGCTGGCGGACGAATACAAGCCTGTCGAGACCGTCACTGCTGGCAACGTCGCCGTCGTCAGCGGACTCAAGGTAAGGCAAAGAATCCGAGGCATTGTGACCATATAGTATCTGAAGTAGTCAGGGAAGTAGTCATAGAAGGCAGGGCGTCGATAGGCAAATGGTTAAAGGGTCCAACTCGTAAGGCAAACAAGTAGGCCACCTGACGGAAAGTGGTCCACTCCGTCTGTGAACATTAGCAATGCCAAGGGTATCATCAATCCGTTGCCAGCCTCCAGAACCCCAGGACACGTTGCTCTGACAGCGAAAAGGCAAGTACCCTCCACTGCTCCAAATGGCACCCTTTTAGCTTGCTAAGATCTAGCATGCTTGCTTAGAAGATACCTATTGACTCTTGCCTTGAAGACCCCAAGGTTAATAAACTTTATTTCAGAACTCATTTGAGATCCATGTATTGTGTTGTAGATATTTATTTCCCATTCCCACCCACATTAACCCAACTCTGCCTCCCAGACAACGACCTCAGGCGACCTCGTGACCGGCTCCCAATCCGCCGCCACCCGCGCCAAGGGCCGGCTCGCCGCCCTGGTGGGCAATGGGCAGCTAGAGCAGCTGGTGCTGCCCAGCGCCAGGCCGCGGCTGCAGGCCCTGGAAGACCCCAGCGCTGAGGAGGTGGCTGATGTGCTGCTGGGCATCGGTGAGTGTGGCTTGGCTTGTATTATGATGAAAGTTCTACATTGTATATTAAGGTGGTTTTTCATACAAATTTTATGTAACCTGTTAGATGCATTCTTGCAAGGGTTTGACGTTTTTAATGTATGTTTTTCTTTCATTCGTGATGCACAGGTTATGCAGTTGTTACAGTTTAAGTAGAACGGAGCCTCTGCGACCTGCCATTGGCATACAAATTTTAGATCTAATATTAAAATTTTCAATTTAAATTGAAGGGATATGATTAGCCAGGATCTACTGCGCCGACCCAAAGAGCTACTGAATTGAACATCTCGTTTCCCACAGGCACTGTGATCCCAGACCCAGTGTTCCTGTGCTCCATCGAGCCTCCCAGCGTGGCGTTCCAGCCGGCCCTGGAAGCGGCCCTGGCGGAGCTGCAGCGCGAAGACCCCAGCGTGAGGGTCAGCTCGGATGAGGATACCGGCCAAATGGTGCTAGCTGGTGAGATTGTAGTGACATCTGTCGCTCCGACAGGGAAACTCAATACCGTCATTTTGAGTACGCGAACACGTAGTTCGCAAGCGTCGCATGTAGATGGCGTTGACCAAGCTTCTTCATACATCGCCGTATCAAATATTTCATCAAGTGACCATCTGTCCCTTGGCACCGCCGATCTCCGAAAGTACGCCGCCATCTTGATCCTATCTTATGGAATGACGTCACAACATCCAATTCGAATAGGCTCTACTCCAATAAAGCCTAGTCAGTAAAATGGACTGAAATGTACAATTTTGAACGACATGAAGTTGGTTATTCTCTAACTTCATGGGAGTGAATTTTGTATTCCGTTCTACTAACATAATTTTCAAGCTAGTGAGTTTTTATTTGACTTCGTTTTATAAATAAATTTAACATTCCAGAGTATTTAGTGTGCACTCAAAATATCAAAATACGAAAATAATTTAAAAATATTCTATAATAAAGTACAATTCTAGCATTTTATTAAAATCAAAAAGTACGATGTTCCAAAATCAAAGTACAGAACGGATCGTCGCTATACTCCCAACTCGGTACGAATTTTGTGACGTCATTCCAGAGGATGGGATCAAGATGGCGGCGTTCAATTGGAGATAGGCCGTACCGCCCTCGGTGTCCCTGTGTAGCTTTTAAGGATAGCAATTGCTATCGCCTATGACTTGCCATCTCACTCGTTTCATTTGCGCGCGTTTCGTGAGCTTTCCTTCTCTTCTTCCTTGAATTGCTACTTAGCCAAAGAGGGCGATGTATACGTGGGACGTCGCAATCTACGAGAAAAAGACTGACCATAATCTTTAAAATCCTATAAGTCTTATGTTTTGTAAGCGATTTAAATTATTTATTTATTTATTTAACTGTTTATTGTACACAATAATTATATACAGAGAAATATAACAGTATAGAAGACTCAACAGGCGCTGCCTGTTGTATTTTTTGTTATGGTTTTTTAAATATTTTGATCCCTATTGATTTTAATCCAATCCTTGTCTCAGTAACATTCTCTATTGATAGTCTCACACACGTCTAAAACCCAAACGCATCCAAACCAAAACCAAAAGTTCTAGTTGTATGGCTATACTAGAGACCTAACCTAACCGAATAAAATAAAAAACAAAGCCTCCATCCGCAGGCATGGGCGAGCTCCACCTCGAGATAATAAAGGAGCGCATCATACGAGAGTACAAGATCGACGTAGAGTTGGGCCCCCTACAGATCGCCTACCGCGAGGCCTTGGCGGGAGCGGCCAGGCGCACTGGGAACGTGGATCGGAAGATCGACAGCGCCAGGCAGCTGGTCAAGGTGGAATTGTCTGCGAGGAACGTGAAGGGGGTCGCACTGGATAAGGTTTTGAAGTGAGTTTATTTTATGTAATGCTGGCGGGCCGGCAACACATCAGCTCCCTTTAGATTGAAGATGTCCTGTACGACGGTGGCCGCGCACCACCAGGTGGACCGTCCGTCCGTGTGCCTCCCTAGGCAATAAAAAAAAGAATAACAAAATAATAATAGGCAAGCTGGCCACTGGATGGAAAGTGGCCACCGCTGCCAGCAACACCAGGGGTATCACCAATACGTTGCGATTTAAAAAATAAACCAATGCAATTAAAACATTAAGGTTTCCGCGATTCCAATTCCGCAATTAAAACATTAAGGTTTCATAAAACTTTACGTCAGGGCCCCACGGGGCCAATGTCATACGGTAGGCCAACAGGCAATCGGGCCACCTGATGGAAAGTGGTCACTACCAAAGTCACGGTTCCCCTAATCCCTTCTCCTGGATACCTTACTCACTAAGAACATACGACTGTGGCAAGTATTTGATCATCTAACCATATTGATCCATAATGTTAGTTGTCAATTTATGATTTAATCGTATTTTTATCTATTTGTAACAAGTTTACTTTTAGGTTGTGGCGTCCCTGTCGCTACATAAATGTTGTGAGTTGTTCTTGTTGACTGTCTGTAAACATTTTTCCTTTGTCATTCACGAGCAAAGTTAACTGGCGCGCACTACTACTGGAGCTCGAGCGCATTGTAAAGTCACGGCACCTTACTTTACTCATTCTTTTTGTTTTATTTCTGCGGGATAATTTTAAAATGTTTAATAATGACCGCAATAGTTTAAAGGTATATGTATCCCTCCCTATAATTACGAATATGTATCCCCCAGACTGGACAAGTCCGGCGACAGTGCGGCGAACTTATCCCACATCCACCCGCGGCAGTTAGCGGCGGCGCGGCAGGGGGTCTCCACGGCCTTACTTCATGGACCCAAACTCGGCTGCCCGGTAAGGATACCCATCAATAAGTCAGCATGTCTACTCCCTAATATATATATTTACCGTCAAGGGATTTCAATCGACCGTTCAACCAGTCTTCGGGTCCCCAGCGGAAGACCAACCTCGCTACGCCAACAGTATTAGAAAGCACAACTAACGAGCGGCGAGCTCGTTGCGGTGTCGAAGTTCGACTAACCTCAAACTACGAAATCGTTACCCATCCTGTTCCCGAACTCTGCGAGCGTTGCTTAACCTTGATTATCGGACTTGCAAGCTCGCGGCCACTGGACCAGTGCCGCTTCTAACCAACTCTTTAAAGTGTATGTAAGTCCAATCATAATAGCCTATGGTCAAACTCTCCGGATAACTTTCCTAGCCAATTGGATACGTTACTTATTTCACGGTTTATTCATAACAAGCTTTTCCTCGCGACTTCGTCCGCGTGGAAATCGTTTTTAGGGCAGGTTTCTCAGGGACGATTCTCGCGCTGTGACATCTCAAATTCGACATTTTCTCTAGCCAAAAAACTGTAATATAACTCGAGATCAAACGGATAGTTGTTTGGCCGGATACCGGATATCCGGCCACCACATAAGCCGGATAGCCGGATATCCGGCGGCCGGATATTTGGCAGGACATAGTCTTTGAAATATCTGTGCAAGCCAAAGAGATTGGAAAGTTAGCTACCTTCATGGTTTAGACTAGACGTGGTTAGACTGGCAATTTTTTTTTGCTCTGTGTTGCAAGCTATGATGGTGGGTGGAAAATTAGACAACTGCATGTGTTTACGTGATTTCAAGTCTTCGTTCAATACAACTAATTTGAACTTTATTCTGAACAATTCTTCCGACCGCGGGCGGTACCCTCGATTCGAAATACGGATAATTAGCCCCAGCATGGTGCACCAGAGTGAAGTAAAATATTTTTTTAAGCTCGTATAAGAAGACAAACGAAACCGCATGCTACCTCTCAATACAGGAGCCTTTCGTATTTTAACCCAATTTATAATAATTTATCTTTATTTACCGTAGATTAATTTTGCTAACATTATTTTTTTGCTAACCAACCTACTAAAAGAACAACGGGTAGGCACCTAATCAACAATGCTTTGATAAAGGAATATTTATGCTTTTTCTGATTACTTTTTTCCTATGAATAAAATCACTTTTATGTACTTTTCATACATTTTTTGTTATCCGGTATCCGGCCGGATATTAACACACTATCCGGTAACCGACCGGATAGTAAATTAACGCCGGATAGACCGAATACCGGATAGTAACCGGATATCCGTTTCATCTCTAAATGTAACGTCACTGAAATTGTTCTTCGACAATATACGACTGTCGAAGATAATTGAGAAAATATTTGTTGGCCGCAATACACATTTCAATGTCATTATTAATGGAGATGGCAAGAAAAAATGTCGAATTCGAGATGTCACAGCGCGAGAATAAGGCCCCAGGACATCTGCACCTAAGACCATCTGCATCTGGACCTAAGGAGAGCGGATGCGGTGCCGGCCGTCTAATCTAATCTAATTCCTTCCCACACACGACGTCTCCTTCCCACACACGGTGTCTTTTAGTCGTAGCGGGGCTGGGGGGCGATACTCTGCGCGGACTGCGGTAGGGATGGCGTAGGATAAGATAGGGGAAAACGGCGGCCAACATGTCACTGTGTGTTTCCTTCCTAATTTCCTACCCCCTCCTCTTTGACGATTGAAAGAGATATGTAATATCCTACTCAATAAAGTAAATTTGAATTTGAATGTGTGTCTTTCAGATGGTAGATGTGCAAGTGACGCTGCATTGGCTGGAAGTGGGCCGCGGCACCTCCGACTCCGTGCTGTCCGCCGCCGTCGCGCAGTGTCTAAGAAAGGTTGGCTTTTTCTTTTTAAGCTATTGCATAGCTTTATCGCGGGCTTTGAGCGCGGCGACCGAATTAAGAAATTCCGTAACGAAAATAAACCTAACACCCCCCACTCCGACCGGCGGCGCGGTGCGGCGTTGAAAGCCGTGCATCGTCTAACGTCGTTTCAGTTCGGCAGACTTCGGCACGGTGTTTGTGTGCGTGCGACTAGACGTATGCGTGTAGACTAGCTGCTAACTGCTCATAACTTCTATCTCTTTTAGACACAATGCTAGGTGAGACAGCGTGCTTTTTGTATGAAGACGAAAAAAAATACTGCATAAATAAAATAAATAAATAATTATAATTGCATAAGTTGATAAAAAATGCTATACAATAGCTTTTTATTGTCTTACCTATTAGCGTGTACTCTTTTCAAACGCACGTACTTATGTGTAAAATAATACTCGTTTTAATGTACTTTTTGTCCAATGAATGTCTAATCTTTACTAGTTTACGAAATATCCGCCGAGCTGAGTGGTTCAGTTAATTGACATGCCGGTGTGTCATGTCATGGTCTCGGGTTCGATTCCCGGTCGATCAGAAATTTAAATAAAGAACTGAAATTTCAGTTTCATCATTATTTAAAAAAGAAGTATGTAAGTAGTTTACCAAGCTAACATCCATAACACAAGCTTTGCTTACTTTGGGGCTAGATGGTGCTGTGCGAATTAGCCCAAGCATATTTATTTATTTATATTCATGAAATATCGTCCTTTAAGTAAGTGACATAGGTAGTTATTTTTCCTTGTCACTGTAGTACTAATAGAATAAATAAATAAATAATCGTGGACAAATTCACACAGCGCCATCTAGCCCCAAACTAAGCAAAGCTTGTGTTATGGGTGCTAGATAACTGATATACTACTTATATACTTTTTTAAATACATACTTATTAAACATAGAACACCCAGACCCGTAACAGAAATTAAAATTCATCATTTAAATTTCTGCCCGGCCGGGAATAGAACCCGGGACCTCTTGCGTGGCTGACTGGCATGTTGACCACTGAACCACTCAGGTCGTCAAGAATGTATGAGATATGATCAGCATGATCGTTTGCCTCCCTCCATCATTAAAAAAAATACTGTATCGCAGGTGTTCGAGGAGTCCCAATCCATCCTTCTGGAGCCGGTGATGTCTCTCCAGGTGGCCTGTCCAGACACACACTCGGCGCGGGCTCTGACAGACCTGGCTCGGCGCCGGGCAGACATACAGCATATACAGCTGAGGAACCACACTAAGGTGAGGGCGTTACTTGAGGAGGAAGGCCGTAGCTTGGTGGACACAGACTAAGCTTAAAAGGAGTCTTCAGCAACCATAGATTTAAGTAGCTTGGTCTGGAGAGGGAAAGACTGACGAGGGTGTCACTTCAGGAGCCAGGCTACGGAGGCGCCGCTTTGGAAGCCAGACTGTAGCGTGACGGTAGCGCTTAAGGAACCACGCTTAGGTCGGGCAAGAGGAAGCCAATATAGGCTTGAGGAACTGGACCACGGTGAAGGCATTAGGAGGAGTCAGACCTTAGCTTATGCGCTTGTTACATTTGACTAAATTAAGTAGCCTAAATTCAGAAGCAAGAAGCGTGAGAGCAAATCAATGTGAAATGTATTGCTCATAGAATAAGGTAAATTTTTGTATCGCTTATATTGTGTTACGCGTCGCTCGCTTTTCAAAAGCCGTGATACAAATATTGACCTTATTTTATGAGCAATACATTCTACTTTGATTTGCTCTCACGATTTTTGCTTCTGAATTTACGCTACTTAATTTAGTCAAATGTAATAATCGCATTAGTCTGGAGGGGGAGAGACTGATGAGGGCGCCGCTTTAGGAGTCAGCGTACAAAGGCAACGCTGTAGAGCCAGACTGTGACGGCAACACTTGACAAACCACGCTTACGTCGAGCATGAAGAAGCCAATATAGGCTTTAGACATACATAGACATAGACGTATTTTAGGACGTGGCTTTAGGAACTAGACCACGGTGAAGGCGTCTGGAAACAGATCTCTTGAGGGACCAAACCAAAGTAAGGGCAGCCAATGTATAACTATTTTCAATTCCAAAACTCATTCATCGCAGAACTCTATCAAATGTTTTTTTTATGTTATATGTTAGCGGGCCGCCTGATGGAAAGTGGTCCCCACCGCCTGTGTACATCAGCAACGCCAGGGGCGCTACCAATGCGTTGCCCGCCTCTAAATATATCTCTAGAATACCTCTTGAACGATCCTATGTCATAGTCCAAAGGAGTAATTGTGGCTGGGATCTCATTCCACATCCGAATCTTACGAGAAATCTTTAAAAAATTTAGTCGTAATGCTAATTCTTTCAGGTAATCGAATGTCTAGCCCCACTCTCCGAGCTTCTCGGCTACTCGTCCACGCTGCGCTCGCTGACGTCCGGCCTCGCCAGCTTCACTATGGAGTTTCACTCGTACCGCCAGATGGCGCCACACGACGAGGAGAAGGCCATACGGAGCGTCACCGGATTCTGAGCCTTGTGGGCTTTGGGATAGGGGATAGGAAAATACAAAATAAATACCGTCACGGGGCCCTAAACTCAACCAACCATTCTCCCAGTTTCCAGAGGATGATTAGTTATTGTAACTATATTAAATAGGTTACCTTGGTTTATGACGGACAGCTGAGTTGCAGGACCATTGTACGAAACCAATGGGGTGATATATAAATCGAACTTAGTCTAAAAACCAAAGAAATTGGACATGGAGGCATAGAAGGACCCTACACACAACTGAAGTCACTATCTATATATATTTTAATGGTGAATGTAACGTGTCCAAAAGGGACGGCTATAAGTTGTCAAATACCCCTCCATAACCACTAATATTGTCAAATTTGGTGGTCTTGGTCATCTTAATGTATAGAGTTATGACAGATTGACAGTGTACATTCTCTATAGGTCGAAGCGCTATCTATGCTCTAACTAAACAAAGTTACTGTTCTTGACTGGACCTATGTCATTAACAAACATATTGACAGGGTATTTAACAAGGTCTTCAATCAATGAGGAAGTTTCCTAAATTTTTTTTTTATTAATCATCTTGGCGTTAATGTCCCGGTTGTGCTCTCGGGAACGAGGGCCCAGGGTCCGCCTTGACCATGATCCAGGATTTGGCAGATCAGGTAATTACAGTGGAGCGACTGCCATCTGACCTCCATACCAGGGGAACCTGACCAGATTGGATCATGGTTACACATCCAGTCGCCTGAAGGTGCAGGTTTCATCACGATGTTTTCCCTCATCGGTTAGTATTCAACTAATGTACATAACTCAGAAAACAGTCATTGGTACATGGCCGGAGCGGGATTCGAACCCGGGACCTCTGGCTTACGAGTCGGATCTGTAACCGCTCGGCCACCGACAATTTTTTTTTTATTGAATGTAAAAATTTGAGCCAAATGATGACCATAGTAACATATACTCTGTGAGTAGCTCAAGTATCTAGCTATTACGGTTCCGAAGATACAGTCACTAAGAGTTTCAGTGTATGGGTAGCCCCATAGTGGCGGGCGGGATGCCGGCCTGGTGACGTCACAGCTAGATCGCGGCAAAACAAATTTCGCGAAAAAATATGTCAACTTAAATATTGTATAACTCAGTCATTTATGGACGGATATCAAATTTTTTTTTCACTGGCTTGTTAGTTTTGATCTATATTTTAACACTATGTCATTAAATATGGCAATATCGATATTAGGAAACTTCCTAATTGACTGTGTGGTATCCAACTGAGTAGAATAAACAACCAACCCATTCCATTAGGTTTTCTTGCAAGGCGACTAATTATTTAAGAACCTCAAAGACCAAAAAGGGTAGCAGCGTTTTCTCTTCGGCGATATCCACTGATGGAAGGAGCTTGGTGGTTCGACCATCATACTAAATTTCTCTTGGCCATTCTTTAATTAGTTTGAGTGTTTTAATGTAATGGTTATAATAGTAGTTGCAGCGCAAAATTGATTTCTATAAGTTAACGATATAAAATAAAATAGTTAAATCGAAAAATCACAAGACACCGCTAGATTGCGTTGCTTTGCGATTTCTTTATTTTTCGTTTTCATTGCTTTGTTTTATATTATTAACATGTAGAAATCCATTTAGCGTTAAATTGGATACATTTACTATCGGCCAATTGCAAGAAACACACATTAAATTCGTCAAACCCTTGAAGGAAAGTTGATCGAAGGTTACATACCAACATAGGTTCAACTTTAATAATGCGTGCGAGTGTGTTCCCTGATCATTATAATCTAGACGCCTTCAAAGCTAGAGTAAATAGGCTGTTCCTAGACAGGCATGCTCCATCATCGGCCGCGTCGTGGCCGCGCCAGGTGAGGTGGCGGTCAAATGCCTGGCTAGTCCAATTATTAAAATATAAAAAATTAAATTTGTACAAAAATCGTACCACTTTTAAGTCCAATAGTGGATTATAAGTTGCTGGTGTAATAATAATGGTTGGTTTTTATAATAAAAATCAACCAGGCTGTGCTATATTTATTGTTGTTACCCTACCATAATAAGCTATTTACGTAAATAAAACATTATTTACACAGAGATATTTATTTTATTTACTTACATTCTGAAAACCGTAAAAAGTGTAAATTATACGTCGCATTTATCGAAATACAAGCAAATACCTGGAGTAATATACCGTCACGTTTACCATTAGTGTCTGTTTCTGAAAAAAAATGACAAAAATTAAAAATAATATCAAGAAACGCAAAAAAATAGAGTATGACAGTTAATGTCCCGACCCTGCTACCAGGGGAACCTGACCAGATTGGATCATGGTTACACATCCAGTCGCCTGAATGTGTAAGTTTCATCACGATGTTTTTCCTCACCGTAAGAGCATCGGTTGGTACATGGCCGGAGCACGATTCAAACTCGGGACCTCTGGCTTACGAGTCGGATACTGTAATCGCTCGGCCACCGACGCTCTATATCACATATCCCTTTCAATACGCATCCCTTCATGCCACCTCTCCCCTATACCTGACTTACACTTTATTCGCCCCTTATTCGGCAACAAGTCCTCCATTGTACAAGTTTAAGGACATCGCCCTCATTTCGTTGGCCCCTTTCCGCCATAGGGAGTCGCGATCCGGGCGAGCGGTTCATCCTTATGTCGTAAATCTTCCAGCTATCCGCACGAGCCGCTTTGGCTCGACTTTTACAATGCGTACGGCTAAGGAGTGGAACGCGTTGCCTGCGTGTGTGTTCCCTTATCAATACGTCTAACATATAAAAAGGTAAGTACCTCACAAGTCCGCGCCGACCGTCACTCCGAATATATTATCCAGCTCATCGAGCAGCGTCTCGTGCCGGAACGAGATCCGAACGTCGGGCACGTTGGTGCGCGTGATGTCGCTCCCGCCGATGCCGTCGCGGCCGTACTCCGGGCCCAGCCAGTGCTGCTTCATCTGCGAATGTCGACTATTGTGTAAGGAGCAGGGTCGAGGATCAGAGGGGTAGTAAGGACAGCGCATCTGTGTCTGGATAACTCCTGCCCGAAGCCCGACCGGCTAACTTGAATTGAACACCGATGATATGGACCAATCGCAGCAAGGCAGTTCAGGCTCTGCCTGGATCAGGGTCGTCGAGCAACGTCTCTATGAAGGTGACTGTATCGTATAAGTAGGGTCTCAAATCCCTGTGACAAGTGGCAGTCTCTCACCCATAGGACGTGGGATAGTCTGGGAAGCGCGAGGTAAACCGCAGTCTCTAGGTCTATTCATCTGTGAATGTCGCCCCTATTGTAGCAGGGTCTAATTGCAGACAACTTGTCGGTCGATATAGAAACTTGAGTGTGTACGGCGGAGAAGAATTTGTGCTGGCCCGGTAGCATGACAACTACCTAAGCCTCCAAAGATATTCCTAAGGTCAAGCAGCGTCTAGGGGCGGGTAAAGGGGATTGTATTGTAAAGGTTGCTAGATCGAAAGTCGCTTGCACTCACAGGACATGGGTTTAGCCTTTGGAAAGGCAAGTTAAAAAAGAAAGACTAAGTCTAGAGTGTTACATAGTTTATCTGGGGGCAGGAGACTACAGTATAATTCGGTTACGATGGAATTTAGTTGAGGGAGACTCGAGGGTAACTCGGTCATGGTCAGCAGAGCCAAGCCAGTACTGCTTACAGTAGACTCCAAGTACAAATGATCTGATGGGTACAGCGAGAGACATCCTGTGATCCTTATGATCTTAAGTCATGCGAAAAAAAATTAAAGAAATCAAGTAAGTAAAGTACATACTAACCCAGTGAGCAAATTGAGCATGTAGGTACTGACCTCGTGAGGGAATCCGGACATGATGACAGAATTCCTCGCCAGCTCGCACATATCGCACGAGCTCAGTTTCCAGGCTTGGGCCGCGATGCTGTACTCCTCCATCAGCGGCTCCTATTAATTGCACAATAGCAGGAAGGTAATGGAAAAATTCAACAGCATTAGTAACAATTATTTGTAGGTCTCCAAAGACATAGGCCTCCCCCAATGTTCTCCGCACCGCTTGGTTCACTCTATACTGTTTTGTAGGGACCATCGTCAAAAACTTTACCGCCCCAGTGGTCATTGGTTCGGCGAGCTATGTGCTCATTTCTGAGCCAGAATGAGTTCTCTGGAGAGGTTACCTGTGGAAAGTACAACAAGGAGTTCTTCAAGAAAGGTGTGAAACGGTTTTTACGGGGTCGGCAGCGCGTGGATTATGCCCCTGGTATTGCAAACGTACATTGGCTACGGCGACAGGTTACCATCAGGCACGCCGTGAGCTTGTTTCCTACGTAAGTGGTATAAAAAATATTTTCCCGAACGGCTGCCATCCAACTTACCAGATTCCTTGATTAACCTCGTCCCCGAAATATAATCTATTTAATGGGTTTTCATTTACTGGCCCCCCTTTCTACCTTTGTGAAATGGAACTGCAGCGGGTCATCCGTGCTGAGCGTGCAGCGCAGGCCGCGCGCGAAGAAATCCGGCAGCGGGTTGCGGTGGTAGCGCAGGAACAGGGAGTTGTTGCTGAGAGGCGACATGGCGAAGAATATCTGCGCCAGGTAGTACAGGTACTGGAGCACTGGTATCTGGGAGCATGGGTGTGGTCAGCAGCCTGTACGCTCGGTAAATATGTGTTAAAGACATGGATATATACATTAGAATTGTTTCTTGTCTAAGGAAAACCTAGACCAGAAAATATCATAGATTCATCTTCGTCCTGACGTCAATTTTCAATCTCGGTTGTCTCCTAGCACGGCGCTTGAGGAAATCATCTTTGGTTACTTACATGCAACTCAACAGAAAGGTATCTAAGACCTTTCTGTTCATCTCAGCCTATAGTATAGGCCGAGCCTATAGTATAGGCCGAGCCTATAGTAGTAGTTAATACTGGACATAAACCTCCCTTAATGAGCGGAAATACACCCTGTACACCTAAACACCCTCAGCTTCTCCACTCCACCTAACAACACAACAAGTAAGAGGCTCATGGTAAACCACAGATCAAACCATGAAACAAAGATGGCGCGCTGTCAACAGTGACATGAGGCCGGTTTCGTAAACATGGCACACACCATGGCGTAGTTTGGCTATCAAAGCCTAGTTTGGTTGTCAATGTGTGCGTGTGACCGTGTACGTACACACGGCAAGTTCGCAGGATTCCGTCTTTATATCTTATTTGGTCTGATGTTAAAACTCCACGACTTACCTTCCTGAGCATCAGTCCGTGCGAGATGTTCTCCGCCAGCAGGAAGCCGGATATCATGTGCTGCGCCGGCCCCGCCTCGCCGCAGTGGGGGCGCAGCACGAACGTGTTTAGCCCTTGCTCCCTGCGTGAGGTAAACATCAACCTTACTATCTAGCTCTGCGTCATCAAAGGCAGAAAAGGCTGCAACTGGGCCTAGTTACCATACCTTCCTTAGTTACTGTTGTTGATGAGGCTTGAGTCCAGCTGTGGACTGTCCTGAGATGTTAATGTTGGATGTAGCCTCAAATGTTTGTCGCAACCGGACAAGTTGAATCTCTAGTCTATCTTATTCAAGGCCAGCGTGGATAGGCATTTTCGACAACGATGTTAACGTGTGGACTTATAAGAATTCTATCTCGATCAAAATCTAAATCAGCAGACTTTAGACTTTACAAGAACCAACTCTATTTCACACAATATAAGCGCTATCTCACCTCCTCAGCTGGTTAAGCATCACGATATTGGCGTACATGTAGTACAAGTAGTACGAATACGGTGGGTTCTCCTCGTGGTCCCACTGCTCCGGGGTCTTCATGCCTTCGGTTAAGTTCGGGTTCTCAGGCTTGGACTCGTCGTCGACGCTGTCGAAGCCGATTAGTTGCTGGCGAGGACAAAGTGATACAAATCAACACAAGAAGTTCAACAAAACCTCCATCACCTCCATGCTTAATGGGGTGGGGATTTGGAGAACCGAGGCTTTGAAATGGGGTGGATGGACATTTGCCTTATTTGTGATTTTTGAGGTGGGCAACGCATTGTTGATATGCCTGGTATTGTTAATATCTACAGTCAGCGGTGACCACTTTCCATCAGGCGGCCCAATTGCCTGTTTGCCTGCCGTACGACTTAAACAAATCCAACAAAAATTTATTGAAAAAATGTGAGTCTCATACCGTGAGGAACTTGTGTAGGGTGATATTGGCGTTTGGGTTGATGGAGACCTCGAAAATCGGATTGAACAGGTTGTTCAAGAACTCCTGGAAGTTCTTCAGCAGCTTGTTGATGCGGTAGATGTCACTGCAAGCAATACGGTTTCTAGTAAAATGATAGCGAAAGGTGCAGATGACGGCAGTACCGTCATATACATTGGCAAGTTCGGCTACGTCGAGCGTCATCTCTGTCGCATGCGGGTACCGAAAACCCGAATTTAACCTATGTGTATTATTTACCCACATAGCTGAACTGCGGGGTAAGAGATAGGTGGGAGAGTAATGTTTCGAGGATGAACACGGGGCGCCGAGCAGTGAGCATTTTATTCCGCGAAGCGTCACTTGATGGCCTTATTAGAAAAACACTTGAGCCCACGCCCCCACGTTCAGCCCTGAAACAACCCTGAGATGTCGCCCCTCCTGCCTACCTCCCCGCGTGTGATGTATCAGTCATGTGGTCGATCTATAGTAATGTACACAATACAGGAAGCCTGGGACTCTGCCTGGGTGATCACCGCCCTATCATGATAAAACTACCTACATCAAAGTTAGAAGAGACAGGTATAATTCTTCTCTGTTGAACACTACACGACTAACTTCAATAGTGTTAGACAACTAATTTTGGACTATTGATCCTTGCGAGTAAAGTAAGGGCGGATACTCACTACAGTCTCGGCACCTGCACCAGCCAGCGCACGTGGGGCGAGTGCACATTGTGGTTGATGGCCCACGAGGCCAGCTTGCCCCATTCGTCCTGGTTCTTGCAATATATCGAGATACGCGGCTCGATGAATATGTGCTTCGCTTCGTGCAGATCCGACATCACCTCCTGGGGGTTAGTTAGTATGGTAAATTTACCTAGTCTAATGTTATTTTATGTGATCCGCACTGGTCTAGTGGCAGCCCGCAGCGTGTTTATGAGACCGATAATAAGGTTATGAAACACTCGCAGAGACCGGGAACTGGAAGATCGTTTCGCGCTTTGAAGCTAGTCGCTAGGACTCGCTGTAGTGTGGACAGTCACTCGCAACTCTCCACTATAATCGGGCATTAAAGAAATAATCACAATATAAGATAGTTAATATCAGTAGCCACTATTACCTTTATGATTGAAGCGAAGTGTTTCCCGTTCTGGTAGTTGTCGGTCTTGAGGAATACCTCCCTCAGCCGGCTCTCGCCCACCGGATTGTATTTCGCATTGAACCTGTCGAACCTTTGGAAGGTGTTGCGGTCCTGTGGATTGATTTTGGTATTAGAAAAGTAATCACTGACGACTGATGACTGAAAAACACAACAGCTCTTTTAACTCTGACGAGCCATCAGAGTTGAAAGGAATTGTGCTTTCCAATTTCTCTTGATTGGCTGGACCATCTTTCTGTTTACATAATCAACAAAGTCGTCTTTACGGGTAACCGGAAAAAAATTCGCAACAAACCAGGAAAAGTTTTTTAACCGCCCATCAAGATGGATAGAGTGGTTTGTTGGGTAGTAATAGACACCTGCTATGCAACTTGCTTACTAGCCTATTAGCGGTACAACAACATCCTCACCGCATGCACATCCAGGATATCCACGTTCAGATCATAAGCGTTCAGCTGCATGTCTTCGAAGACCGTCTTGAGGGTACTGGGCACGTTGTTTTTGATCGCGACCACCTCGTCAGGATGCTGCCTTAAGGAGTGCTTGATGAACCTCAGCAGATGCTTCTGGTTCATGCAGGACGCCGCGTGGATGTGGGTGTCCACTTTCCTGTGCAAAGCCGAGTACAGCAAGTTGTATGAGGTAGAGTAGGGCACTGTGGGTAGGACGGAATGGAACCGAGCTATTTATGACAGCGCAAGAGGTGAAGCTCACTATGGGTATTAAAATAATGAAAAAGCTAAACGACTGCCTAATGGATGAATAACAATTGTTAGCCAGATTTGGCAATTTTGATTAATTCTCACTGTCAACGGAAGGCTGAGTAAATTAAAGTAAATTCAGTGTACATGGTGGTTCAATGATCCAACGGATCTTGGCCTCCCACACCCAAAAGCGCTACTGAACTGGATTATTTTTAGTTGGGCGTATGAAAAACGTTCAGCACTTCGTCCTGCCAGCGGTATCCACACCTCACATGATTTCCGTTTTGGGAGCCCTGTAGACATCTTATCTCTCTAACAGTGGACTGTTACTCATTACCTTGGCGTTAATGCCCCGGTTGTGCTGGCGCGCGACCATGACCTTGACCTTGACCCTTGACCATGATCCAGGATTTGACAAGGTAATTACAGTGGAGCCACTGCCATCTGACCACTGACCAGGGGAACTGGAATACTTTGGATCATGGTTACACATTCAGTCGCCCTGGTCGCTTGAATGTGCAGATTTCATCACAATGCTTCCCTCACCGTGAGAGCTTCGGTCAGTGTTCAACTTAAAAAAGAAAAACGTCCATGGCGGCACTGGGGTTCGAACCGGGAACCTCTCGCTAACGAGTCGAACCCCTTAACCATTACGGTTCCGACGCCCCCTGTGCTAACAGTGACTATTACTGCCCCTCCCATTCCCGATATCACTTCTCTCACTTGACATTGTAGAAGTCCCGATGCGGCACGGCCTTCTGCAAGGCGAGCTCGTGCAGCTCGTTCAGCAGCACGTGCATCTTGAACTTGGAGGTCAGGTAGCAGAGCCGCCGGTAGCAGAACGACTTGCTGTAACGAATGCGTGTTTTACTAAACTGACAACTTCTGTGGGTCAACCTACTCATTGTTTATTGCGAAGTGCTGCAAGAAGTGCTCCAACACATGAAAGATGCATGCATAACGTTACCTCCTTTTACTGTAGGGAAACCTGGAGTAAACGTTTAGTAGCTGCAGTAGTTACTATCGGTCTGATGGTAGATGGGGCAGTAAAGTTCTCGAGTGGCGACCACGAACCGGAAGACGCAGCGTGGGTAAGCCACCCATAAGGTGGAGCGACGATCGTAGGTCAGGTACCAGCTGGATGCGGAAGGTACAGGACCGGCCTTTGTGGAGATCTCTGGGAAAGACCTATGGCCGGCAGTGGTCTTCCGGCTGATATGATGAGTTCGGTACTTACGATAGTCCATCAGAATGCAGGCTACAAAATAAAACCATCTGTTCACCGACAGTTACAATATGACTTAAATACGCCATTTTTTATTTTATTTTAATGTACTTAGTGTCACTCGCGCGACCAAGACGAATCTAAAAAAGCTTTCCTATTGTCAAGTCAGATGACACAGACACACACGAGAATACACGAAAATATGCACACAATGAACTGATTTTTATGACAAAATGATAATTATAGATTAAAACATTTTTATACACTATTTCCACAAAAGTGTTCTATATTGGAGATAAAGTAATCTATATTGGATTTCCATCAAGAATGCGCAACGCAAAGTGTCAATTACCCAAAATAAGAATATTTGAATCACAGCACGAGACCAATCAATCTTTACTCACAGCGGCCCATCGTCGATCATAATGGACAATATTCTCATATCTTCGATATACTCCTTCAGTGTGACGAAGGTGTACGGCAGGAACGCCTTGGCTTCAGCCTGGGTCTCGTCGCGCGCGAGACGGACCACGCCGCGGTGCCAGCGAACCGCGTAACCCCGGTTGGGGGGCGAGGGGCCCGCCCAGGGGTCCATCTCTATTCCGTCTTCTGGAGGGGTCAAGCAAGATCAAAGCCTCGTCATCATCTTTGCGATAATGTCCCGGCTTTGCGCTCGCGCACGAGGGCCCGGGGTCCGCCTTGACCATGATCCAGGATTCGGAAAGGTAATTGCAGCGGAACGACTGTCACCTCCGTGACCCTGCTTCCAGAAGAACCTGACCAGATTGGATCATGGTTACACATTCAGTCGCCCGAATGGGCGGGTTTGTGTCGGTCGCGATGTTTTCCTTCACCGTAAGAGCATCGGTTAGTATTCAACTAATGTACATAACTCAGAAAACTCTCGCTTACGAGTTGGATACCATAATCACTACCCCACCGAAGCAAGATTCAAAACGTTCATCGACGGAATTTGACGGGCTCGGACCACTCATTCCCTACAAAGGCGACAAAATAGAATAACTGGCTCTTGGCAGACACGCCCGAGGACGAACTACTGAATGTGTAACCATTATTCAATCTGATCAGGTTCCCCTGTTAATAGGGTCACGGAGGCACTCGTTCCACTCCGCTCCACAAATGGGGTACCCGTGCGCAAGAGTACAACCGGGATATTTACGCCAAGATTACGCTATAGGTAGGTGCCACAGTAGGTAGTCGTTTCTGTTTAGGTACCTGTAATGAGGATCAGTCACGTATTTGTTTGAATGACTGTGAAGAAACTTTCAAGGTATCTTAAGAACCAGTGAAGATATATGTATTATATGCGCTAGAACATTTTGGCATATCTGATGATCTGATGATACAGACGAAAACCTTAGTAAACACGTATATATCACGTATATATCACGCGTTTGACATTTTCTTTAAACTCATATAACTTTAGCATTTCAAAATGGAGTTTAAAAATTCTTTCACTGGGTTTCATTGCTATGAAAATGCGTTCAGATTTTAACAACAAACCTTAAAATTCTACCATATCATTGGTCCTCATTCTATAATTGTGAAAAGGTTTTTACAGGGTCGGCAACGCGTGGGTGATGCCCCTGGTATTGCAAACGTCCATAGACTGCAGTGACCGCTTTCCAACAGGCAGGCCGTAAGCTGGTTTGTCACCATAGCGGTACAAAAATAAATTTAGTATGATGAAATTTTGACAAAGTATATGCATACAATACCTGCTGTTCCTGGGAGCTCGTCAAATTCGAACGAGTCTCTCAAATCCGCGTCGGTGGTAGGGTTCACCATTGCCGTTGTGCTGATTGGCGGCACTTAAAAAAAAACAATAAGCATTAAAATAAATAAAAAGTTAAATAATTGAGAACAAGATAACTAAATAAATGCCATGGTAAGTCCATGGGTTCAATAATTTTACAATGTTATTATAGTAGACTATTAAAAAATATTGAATAATGAATGTTGGAAACTTTATACTTCGTATCAGACTTCACCAGTCTACTTATGTCACTGAGGCAGGGCCGATCTTCTAGAGCCAGGCTACGATCACGTTCCCCGCATCCGAAAAGCGACTTTATTTTATACTTGGTAAGGATACTAATCATCTGTCAAGCTGCCTCATAGATCGCCGCTGCCGCAGTGTCGTCTGTACCCACCTTTAGTTCCCCAAAGAGGAGACTGCACGTGCAAAATGGAGCTAGCACACTCAATCTCCTCATCATCACTAGGCCTATCCCAATTGTACATGTATGTCTGTGTTCATTTTTTCCCCCGACGAAAATAGAGGGGTGTTGTAAGTTCGACGCATGTATCTGTGCCTTTGTATATCTGTCTGTGGCATCGTACCTCTCGAACGGATGGACTGATTTGGATGCGCTTTCCTCTATTTGAAAACGCATCCAAATCAGGCATCCAATCCAGTTTAATCTGGATGATTCCTAGCTCTGTTTCATTGGAATCGGTTCGGTAGTTTAGAAAATATTTGGTTATTAGAGGTCTCCTTAAGGCGGACAACGCATTGGAAGCGCTAGCGTCCTCGGTGTGGCTGAGCAATTGTTCATAGGCGGCGGTGACCACTTCTCATTAGGTGGCCCGCTTGCCTGTTTGTCTGCCGTATTACATAAAAAATACTTTGTCGGGGTTTATCCAACTTTTTCTGTCGGTTAGTACGTAGTTACAGCCGAAATATGAGACGTCCTGTAAAACACAGGACAATTGGCCTGCTTAACTGCCGGGCTTTGAGATTGGTGTACCTACACCTGTGGGTGTGAAAATTAATGCTAAACAGATACGGATAAAACTAACAAACGGTGTCGGATAGCTGCGTGCTGACTCCACGGTTGTCGTTGTAGTTGTTCATGCAAAGCTGTTGCTCCGAGCAGGATGTGAGGTGAAGGTATCGCTCGCGGGCTTCGGCTGCGAAAAGCAACGCATATAAAAATCAAAGGCGGGGTCCAACTTGACCATGATCCAGGATTTGGTAGATCAGATAATTATAGTGGAGCGACTGCCTATTGACCTCTGTGACCCTGCTACGTGACGTGTACAAACATGCAAACAGACACAAATTTAAAAAATTCTTATTCTGTAACAATTTCTTCATCGCCCTAAATAAATATTTGTAAATATATTCACACTGTCCGGCAGAGTAGAATAGCACCAACCGCTTACACTGGTGGGTGTCATACAAGGCGACTAATGTTTACGAGGCGAAATATCTAGTCTCCGTAGGCTGGAAAATAGGCAGCAGCGTTTTCCATTGTTATATTTACTGCGATCTCCAACCCACCTGGCAAGCGTGGAGATTATAGCAATAACCTTCCCATTTGTGGGAGAGGTCCTAAGTCCTGCAGTGGACTTTTGTGGGCTGTGATGATGAGACATTCAGCGTAGTCAGCAGAATTCGCGTTGAGGTCATTTGTATGGCAAATGTCCTTCGTCTAAGGTCAGTTATGATATTCAACTGAAGCGCTTTGATGTATTTTGTAGGGCAGTCCGGATATTTTGTCAAACCTTCATTTCTATTGTATGGCAGTTATCGGTAACACTGATGTTAAGACACATTTCTAACTTTTGTAACGTCCGGGGGGCATTTGAACAAATACAAAAGTTGCCATATAATATAAAGAAGTAGGTATCTAGATTTTTGACTTCGGACATTTTTTATTTGTTTGTAACAAAACCAATAAAAAAAGGTGTAGATATTCTGTGACAAAAGGAAACTTTGTGGGTGTGGAAGGCCCTTAACATTATAATAGATACGCGTTGATGTCTTTTGTATGGCAGCCGGGATATTTAGTCCATGCGCGTTGAAGTCTTTTGTATGGCAGTTATGATGTTCAATCCGCGGGCGTTACTTATGGTTGTTCATTTATGGCATATTACAGTAGAATGGCGAACTTGAAGCTTCAGAGCGTTATCTACTAGTCAACGGGAGAGTAGTCAATAAAAATTACAAGACAGTATACCAAGAATATAAAAGAAGAACATAAGTAAAATACAGAAAAGGCAGTTATGATGAGAAGCACTGCAATAGTACGTAGGAAGGTATACTAACGATCAAGATTATAGAGTATATTGTTGAAATTCCTGGATTGCTCGTGGAGGTTAGGCAGCTGCTTCTCGTTGTCCACCATGTTCAGATACATGTTCACCTCCGCGGGGAAGGACTGCTGTGAGATCTCCATGTAATGGTGCCGCCGCCCCAGCGCCGCCACCAGCTGGCGCGCTGACCCGAGCAGGTCTTCAATGGGCACCTGGATTTATTATTGGACACGTCATTATAATCATCAACCTATTTTAGTCTAAAGACCTTCGCCAATGAGCACCAACAGCTGTACCCTGTCCTCGGCTTGTACCATCAAGCATCCACCTGCTGCCTTTAGCAACAGTCACTGTACCTGGCTGAAGGTGTCCTACACGCTTGCCGAGTTGCGGCCTCCATTCAATGACTCGTTTACCACAGCGGCTGTCGGTTTTTCGTCAGATATGGTCCGCTCACAGCTACTTCATATCATTAGTAATAGTCCACTACTGGACCTAAAGTAAGGTCAATTTAATAGGTCCCATTTGACATCTGTCAATCTTAGTCTCATAGTGAAGTGACTTGTTAATTGAATACCGAGAAATATCGATACAAACTCGAAATCGATACTGATTTGGTATTATACTTTTAAAGAAATATGAATAAAAAACAAACTGTTGTAATATTAATTTAATACAAGTAAATAACTGTACATACTTCAATCAAATATCAATCCCTGTGTATATGTAATAATTTATTTTTTAAATGAAATTACATAATTTAGTTTAAAAATCCATTTATTCAGTGGAACTACAGCTATTATCAGTGTCATCATCATCACTACTGTCCGCACTTACAGATATAATCAACTAATTTTCGATGATATTGTCAATTTTAATATCGCGTTCAAAATCACTTTCGATGATTTTCTTTGTTTTTTCAACAACCTTTTTCCAATCTTCTACAGAGTCACTGTCACATGCATTTTTTAACAGCGTAAGCATTTTTCCTGTGCTGAAAGGTGGCTCGGTGTTATTTCGTGCTGCATGACCCTTTATTTGTGCCCAAATAAGCTCGATGGCATTATACTGGCAGTGGTAAGGAGGCAATCGAATCACTTCGTGTCCATGCTCTAGGGCTAGTTCGTCGATAACATAGCGTGGCTTGGACGACATAGTTGTATGCACTAAATTCATTAGCTCGACTTTTAATAAATTTGGATTAACTTCCACACCATGTCTTTCGAGCCACGAAGCTATTTCATTCTTTTTATTGGCTTGAGTTGGTGGTTTGTCAACCTGTACCGAATGGTAAGGAGCATTGTCCATTATAATTTTTGAGGGGTTTTCTAGGCTAAGAAGTAGTTTTACAAACCATTCTTTAAAAACATCAAAGTTCATTTCTTCGTGATAGTCACCTGTTGATTTGGATGCAAATGCTAGGAGGCAATCTGGAATAAATCCTTGTGAAGCTGAACCCGCATGACATATAATAAGACGGGCTCCTTTTCCTGATGGTACTTTTGATGTTGAGGCTGCTGTATCATCAGTCCACGTCCGTGAGACTGTATGGTTTGCATTTAACCATGTTTCGTCAACAAATACAACATTGTCCCAATCTGTAATTTTATTTACTTGCCGCAAGAATGTCAGTCTCTTCAGAACAATATCATAGCGTTCTAGGAGAATTTTCCGCTTGTCTGCCTTTTTATATCTAAATTCAATTGATTTCAAAACTTTTGACAGTGACGTTCTTCCGCCAGAAAATAAGCCTGAATCATTTAATGAAATAATTAGTTTCTTCCTTGTAGGATATTCCTTTCTTGAGTAATATCCATAAATGTGGTTGCGAATTGCAGCAGCATCAAAATTGTCAATACCGACAACTTTCTTCTCTCTCTTTCTTTTTTTCGGTGTTCGTAATCTATTCTCTTCCGAGCCTGAGGGTCCATATTTCTCGTTGAGAATTTGCGTTACAGTCTTCTTCCCTATTCCTAATGCATCAGCAACGCGATCCCTCGTTTGTGTCACAGGCAAAAGAGGCCCACCGTTGGCCGACTCACGTTCGAAATAAGTGTATAATTTTACCACTTGTTCGCGAGCTTGGCTGTTTAAGGTTATTCCTCGTTTAGACATGGTTAAACCAGAACAAAGTCCAAATAATAAGCAATCGGAGTCCAAATGATAGCCAGGTAAACGTTTGCGGAAGATCCGATCAGTAAGAAAACCCAGTTCAAAAGATAATAAGGGAAAATACACGGAAATGTAGGTTTAAACTGTAGGTTTAAGTGTTGCCAGGAATAAGTTATACTAAATACTATGAGTTTATACTAAATATTATTAAATATTTTAATATAAAGTTATTGCTTAAGTATTCCAGTATAATTGTAATTAAACATATTTCACAAATAAACAATTTATGGTTTTATATTTTTTCGTACACACGTAGGTAAGTCATTACACATACATAAATCATTATATCGATTCAACTAATTCGGTTTTGTCGGTTTTTTTTTGTGGTACATCTCTAGTGATAAAAAAGAAAAAGCGTTAATCGAGCTGACTTTGTAGTGACGTTTAGATTTCATTAAAAAAATAGCTTTGTATTTTACATACATTCAAAATGAATGTCTCTTTAATCGAAACAACTGGTAATAATACCGTTTTCTGTCATCACTATACAATAATTTATGAATTAAACAGAAAATGCTTAAAAAATTAATTAAATCTCACTTTTGCAAAAACAAATAATTGAGTACCCGCCGTTACAAGTACACATTGTTGAATTTAAATGAAGTGTCAAATGTGACCTATTAAAATGGCCCTACTTTAGGCGTCCTCCAGCCAATGCATTACGGCCCAGGATTTATCATATGTTTTTGTTATTTTTTTTTTACTATGGACCCGGCGCGACTTCGTTCGCTTACATCTACTTTACCCCCACTTACCCTTTTTTTCTGGCTTATAAACCTTCCCCTTGAATCACCTTATCTATTGTTGTAAGCCGCATTAAAATCCGTTGCGTAGTTTTAAACATCTACGCGTACATAGTTACATACGTAGACGTAGACGTAGACAAAGGGACAGACGGCAGGAAGCGACTTTATGTATACTCTTTATAGATTCAATTATTGGCCCGAAATGGATAGCGCTGCTGATTATTGTAAGTATTTTTACAATAAAATTATTCTATTGTATTCTATGGTATTCGGCCAATTTGATATTGAAAACATCCATAGATATAGTCACGTGCAGCGTAAGCCCAAAAGGTAAGTGGGATATAGGTGCCTAAACTTGCCGGTACCAGGAAAGAAGTACCGCGGGAGACCCAAGAATCGATGCATTGTGATCGCCGTGACGGACGCAAGAGCTGACAGCTTACAACGTGAGGGTACCGAAGATCGCGTAAAGTGTAGAAGAAAGAGCGGGATAAGTCGCCCCGGCAGAAGTCGGGTTTGCCCGCGCGGATGCTGATGAAATGTCGGTAGGCTAGGGTTTTTGTATAAAGAACGATGCCGCCAAGGATAGAGCATGCCTGTCTAGGAACAGCCGATTATAATAACGACGGAATGGATCCATTCCATATTTGAACACAATGTAAATGTTGAACCGAAGCGGCTTGGGCGGATAGCTGAAAGATTATAAAAAACCAAATCCGCTCGGATCGCGGTTCCCGATATCGGAAAGGGGCCGGCGGAATGAGGTCATGCAACTGTTTCGCACTCTCCGAAATGCAACCTGTAGAAGACCAACAGATGCGCAATCCAACGTCGACACCGAGCCATACTCACCCCAGTGGGATGTATACCAGAGACGGAGACCCTCTGGAAGGGCACCTCGGCGTTGACTTGGGGGCTGGGGTTGGCGATGCAGCGCGGGCGATCGCTCGTGTGCCCCGGCCCGCGGATGTAGGTGCGCGTATGCGCGCGCAGGTAGTGTTTCGTCTCGCTGGCACGGTTAGGGTAGAACAGTTTATGCTTACGGTGAGGGAAAACATTGTGAGGAAACCTGCATATTCAGGCGACTGAATGTGTAACCATGATCCAATATGTTCAGGTTCATGTTAACAGGGTCACGGAGGTCTGATGGCAATCGTTACACTGTAATCACCTGATTTGCTAAATCCTGGATCATGGCCAAAACGGACTACAGGCCATCGTGCGCGAGAGCGCAACGGAGATATTGACGCCAAGATAGATTGGGTTTAGACTTCTTTTCCACCAACCACCAGAGTCGTTCTCTCTGTCAGAGATGTGAATGGACGTATTGATGAGCCTGTTGCTCATCAAAACGTCCATTCACATCTTAGAATCTTTTATAATACTCATAGGTTAGTTTGTGAAGATGAGGTCAACGAAGTTATGGTTTTAAATGAAGAGATGCTGCGGATGGGAGCTAAGGATGTGGGCCAGAATGGGAGAATCCGGTGGTATAGCAGGATGAGTATCGTGTGCATAATATCGGGTGGAGTTATCATCATCATCAGCCTCCGCAGTGCCTCCTGTAGATACGCCTTCCCCAAATATGTCAAAATCTTAGGCCTCTCCTAAAACGTGCCACTTTATCGGTCTGTTTTGCCCTTCCAGTCACCGCTAGGCCAAAAGATGTCCAAATAGTGGTCTCCACTCAAGAACACGTCTACCCCAGCAAGTTTATGAGTGTAACAATTAGTTTCTTTTATCAAGAATCTACTTTGAAAGAGGATTCAGGGCCCTCGCGCACAAGTAAGTGCACAACTAGGATTGACGCCAAGATGATGATGAAGGACCTACTTTAGTATTTAGTTATTGCACTGATTATAATGCGCAACAAATTCGCGCCGGAAAGGTAAGGCATCAGAATCCTCGGTCGACATCTAAGCTATGTTAGTACTTACTTCCTGGACCGGGTCCATTTTTTATATTCCTTGTAAGTCCCAAACATTTTGCCGAGTCAAACTCAGCAACTCATGTTATTTTCAGACTATTTTCACAAATGTTCTGCACAACTCTGTAATTTATCCCATTTTTAGCCGCCAGATAAAAAATGACATGGTGAAGTGACATTTTAGGACGTGTGTCATGTGGTTTCTGTCATTCGTGTTTGTAAAATATTACAGGCAAAGACATAGCATTCCTTTAATCTCTAGTTCTGCCAAGCGATCTCCGTCTCTTCAAAGGGAATGGTAGGTTCCCATCCTACCACTGACTGTACTCAGGAGCGCCGACTCCGTGGCCGCTCGGGGGCTTAATGGAGTGCTGAGCACCCACGAGCACCCATGACCGTAGCCATCAAAATACAATTAATTAGTAATCTACTTAATTGATTTTGGTCAACTAAAACAAAATACTTTTAAAAATGCTAGTCTGGCAAGAAAGTAATGAAAAAAATTGAGGGCGCCACCATCGTTTACATGATATCGTTGTTCTGTATCAGTCTGTGAACCATAGAGAAAAAATTTTCTATACAGAAGCAGAGAGTACATTTAGAGTTTAAATATGAGACAAAATGTCACACATCTCTATAACACACACACTAATGCAAATGCAGGGACGGGGCGTTTGTTCCCGTTGTCCCCGTATGCCGTATCCCCGCACGGGGATAGTGGGACGGGATTAAATTTCTTTCCCGTTGTCCCCGTAACTTAGATTCGGCTAACGGGGACAACGGGAAGTGAACGCGGCGGCGAGTCGGAACAAGGCAGCCCATCATGAGTTATATTTTGCTACGACTTTCTACTCGTAACGAACACAAACAAATCTGACTTGTTGTTCGCTCCAGATGACTATGCAATTTTTTTAAGCTTGTCCTTATATATTTTAGAATAGAATAGAATAGAATAGAATATGTTTATTCCAAGAAACAATGCAAATACATAGTACACAGAGAGAAACAATTTCATAAATTCAACATGGAAAATATCTTGCACTGCTCAAGGAATCGGAGCCGACTCAGCATATTGTTGCTAGTCTGTGAAACTAACAACACTGATATTCTGTCAGCGCCAGAGTTGCACAGCTAAATAAAAATGTTTATGTTGTGTAAAAATGTATCGTGCGACCGCCGAAACTCACAAAAACAATATTTAAAAGGTAAGTTAATTATATATTAACAGAGAATTATGGAAACGACTTTGAGTACCATACGTTCGTGTAGAGATAAAATAATTAAATAAAAATAAAAAATAAATCAAAAAAACTCAATACAAATAATATACATATAAAATACTATATTCGTGTCTATTTTACAAATTGGATGGATGGATCACGTCCCGCGCATTAGTTTGTTGTTGTTTTTTTGAACATTAAGTAGATATTCACGATAAGATTTTTTAAAAGTAAACTTGGACTTAATGCTACGCAATGGCGGAGGAATGTCATTCCAACATTTAGATGCACGATAACTGAAACCTCCTCTAAATGCCGCAGTTCTGTGTTGCGGTATGGAAAGGACAATGGAGCAGGATCTTACCGAATATCTAGTTGAGCCAGAGTAACGCCAAGTGAGCTTATCGTATAGATATTTAGGCCTATTGAACTTTATTATGTCGTGCAATTGACAAGCATACATTAATGTTAAGCGATGATGCATTTTTAGAAGATTTGATTTGTCAAGGAAAGGAGAGACGTGTGTACGGGGTGGTATAGGGAAGCAGAAGCGAGCACAGGCGTTCTGAATTCTTTGTACTATTTTCTCAGTTTTCTTATTACATTTATATAATATTGATTTTATAATTTTAATATTGACATTATAATAAAAGGTAAGGTGTCTAGTGAATCAAAGCCATGCCCTGATACCTACCACCGTCTTTTCGATCTCTCGATCCTACATACCGTGAATCGGCAGTGCTTGCTTTATCAAAAAGGAGGGTTATGATTTTGACCGGTATTCATGTTTATTTGTTGCCTCATAACTTCTAAACTAAGTAGGTACCTACCTACTTACTTATAGTTAAAAGCGTCTTCATTGTTCACAGGTTGGCCTATGTGACTTCATAAATTTAATATGATGCACTCTAGAGGACATAGTCATGAAAAAAATAATAATAATGAAAAGGATAGATACATTAATATATTAAACAAGCAGCATATTCTTTATTTTCAGTAAAAATTCATATTATGCTGGTGCAGCAGGACAGAAGGGACTTGCATCTAATTATTATCTTGTTCTTCAACGCAGCACTTCCAATTCGCAACCCAGACATAACCATGTCTGGTCTTTAGGAAACCTAGAAAAACAAATATTTATGTAAATAAACGTAAATACGCGATTAATCCGTTGTTTCATATAATGTCTGAACATTTAAAATGTCATCTAGGTACATTTTTGGTATGGAACCCTGATACATATAAAGTTGTGGACCGCTATTCACAAGATTTGAGTAATAAAATACTATACAATAAATACTAAGTCTGACCCTGTTAGCATCAAAATATTTTCGTACCTATTTAGACACCGAAATATTGCTCAATTTGCCAATAATTTTAAATCTATCTCTAATGGCATGTTGTTTTAAGGTAAAGCATTTCAATTAATGCAAATTCACACTATTTCGATGCATATTTTTGTCACAATTACTAAAATTTATTTCGTATCGCCTCGACCACGAATGTTTACTTACCGGTGAAAGGATAATCCAGGTGTATTTCCATACTTTGCGCTTTTACATAAATGTGCACTAAATTACACACAAAATTACAATCTTTTAAATGGTTTAATTTAAATTTTATTAGGAAATTATAAAATTTACACCGATGTTTCAAAAAAAACGTCAGGTCGATAGGCCCTCGAGCAATATGTCGAACGTTCAAAACATTGCGCACGTCATTTTCCGTGAACTTATTCCAAGGGATGAAAAAACGGGATAGCAAGATTCATAATCATTGTAGAGCGAGCGAACAGGGAATATTTGTGATTTGTGTTTAGTCTGGTATGTCTGTGCTGTGAACTTAAAATATTAAAAAATAATATCTTCATGTCTGTGCTTTGCCTCTATGTCCAATTTCTTTGTGTCTGTGTCTCGTATACTTCGACTAGAAAATTTGATACTTGTTAAAATGTTATATCATATCGCACGAATGCAACGCGTTCACCTACCTACGACAATCCAATGCTGGGCTTAAACCTCATCAGCCGAAAATACTAGTTTAGTATAGTTAGTATAGACAAAGTGATTGGTAATATATCATCTTGGCGTTAATTTCCCGTTTGTGCTTTCGCGCACGAGAGCCTGAGGTCCGCCTTGACCATGGTCAAACTGAGTACCCACTTCAGCAGTCACATTATGGTGGAAGATTGAAAATAAAGGAATGTATTGACAATTGAAATAAGAGTCTGGTATATATTTACTCTTATTAATTTATTAACAGCAACACTGATGCACGGAACGATGTAATGTCAAACTGTTATCTAATTTCTGATTCTCTCTCTGTTCGACCAGCGACCTTGATAATCTTAATAATATAATATATTTTTCAAAATCCCTTGATCCTGGGTTTCATTTCTCCAGGCCGAATAGTCGTACATTGCGTAATGTGCCTGGATAATATAGCTCTCTTCTACAATACAATATAGAAGCGCCGCACTGCTTTTAGACACAAATGAAAAAAAATACAAAAGGATCAAAACTATAACAGTACACTATAATTTGACGGTTAATTTTGTAACCTTAAATAATTGTAACGAATACTTCAAAACACATTAATTTTACGAAAATTCTAATGATTTCTAAAATATCACATTTCATTCAATATTATCAAAATTGAGGTACATTTTAGGTCGATACTCTTTGCTATTCGACCGTAAACATCTTCCAAATGGCACAGCAACTTATCTGCTCTAAACTCGGCCATACATTTATGAACAACTCTATATTACATTTCTCATGCCGCTTTTATTAGTTTTTGCATTTGCATTGTTATATGTATATGAATTGAACTGGGGCGATTGCAGGCAGCAGCCGCGACGATTGGTGGTGCTCGGGGGCTCCAGCACACATGAAAGTCAAATAGTGAGTGCAGAATGTTTGTTTATTGTTCGTAAACACGCAACTCCTCCAAATCGGGGACATAGGCGGGAGAGAGGTAGGATCCCGAACGAATTGTAGCAGTCCAACTAATTAAATTGTGTTCCTGACGGTCATTGATGTCTCCGGTGCTCCATGGGGTGGGGATTTGGGGAGCTGGCGCTTTGGCAGTGGAGGGGCATGGGGCATTTGCCTTTTAGCTGCCTGAGCAACGTGTTACAGAGGTGGGCAACGCATTGGCGATACCCCTGGTACTTCCATCACTCGATTGACTGTTTGCCAACCGTACGACATAAGAAACATCGGATTAGTTTGTTTTTATAAATCTTCCACTTTCCTTCACCTGTTGTCACTACAGTAAAATGAAAAACATGGATATTGGATTTAACATTTTTATTACACACTATAAAAATGAATGTTTATGAAAAAAGTATTTGTTCAATGCCCATATATGATTTATATGATTGATCATCCCCTATGCCCTATCTAATCTATTGATTAATTTTATTATTTTCTGCTTACTATTACAATAATTATATTCGTAACCCGCTTACAATACTACTTTAGATCATAATGCTGCCGTGTTTTTTACTTACAAAAAGTTATACTAAGGACGGTCTCTTTAAACTAACTATGGGGGCTTTGAAGTCGGGAGGTGGGGGGGTAACCGGGTTGGCCGTCGCGGGCTGGCTCTGGTACCCTGGAGCATGCAGCGCCTGCAAGCATACGTGCAAGAAAATTAATTCACTTACTGTGTTCAACCCTTTGTCGGCTAAAAATAAATTTGTTTATGTCGGAACAGAATATACCTACTTAAAGCCCCACGGGGCTAAACCTGAACTGTCTGGGTAGATGTGATTTAGGTATTTACAGTGAAGCGACTGACCTCCGCGACCCTGTTAACAGGGGAGCCTGACCAGATTGGATCATGGTTACAAATTGAGGCGCCTGAATGTGTGGGTTTCATCACGTAAGGCCACCGACACTCCTTTTTTTGAGACATTTTAAGCTTGAATATTATTGCAAAATCCTCTATTGATGTAACGACGGCTCGATAAGTCCAGCAGTGGACTCTATAGGCTTTATTGAGGATGATGAATGATGATTTCCTTGAACCGTACCACGTTCACTATATCAACTGTACTACGTTCTTACCGTGACGTGTGTCACAAATCCAATAGAACATACGGTGCGTCCGACGCGGTAATAACTGCTCTGGTCTCACCATTTAGGTATTTCAGGCTGATAGTGTCTACGGTATATGACTTTCAACTTTTCAAGCTTGATGGTACCTACAAAGTATGCGCGAGTTCAAGTCCATTGGGTCCAACCGTCTAACTCGAAAAGATTCTACATCGCCGCTCGCTCAAACCGCAACCGAGTAAGATGGCGATGTATCCAGCCTTCAATAATTGCCGCTTTAATTGCTAAAGCGGTCGTACCCGATGGACGTGAACTCGCGCGTGCACAGCACACAAGTCGCACTAGATGTAATAGTGAAAGCTTTCTAGAGTGCGGCGAATCCTTCAGGAACTCGTTCAGAGTGCTTTATTTCGAGCATACAAGTCTTGGCGCCTAGTGCGTTTTTCGGTTCTTGCTTTATTTTTCTTATTGAAAACTATAATGATATGTTACCTATACTTACTTGGGTGCTTCTACACCATGTGCATTGAGAATAAATTTGGTTTTTCTTTTTCTACTTACGTCTACTTAATTTTTAATATATATGACTGTTGAACGAAATTGAACGAAGAAACAGTTGAGTAAAAACTCATCTAAGTAAAAACATTATTAGTTCAGTGGAAAAAATAAGCACGAACAACTTACCATGCCATAGTATGTAGTAGGTACAGTTAACAGCATATCGACCTACCAAAAACCAGTATAAAATGAGATGGCATCTCTATAGACGCACATAGCAATGTTAGCTCTTTTTATACTGGTTCACGTAGGTTTATCAGGCTTCTGTACGTAAATCTGAACTCATTCATATCCACGTCTTGTGTGGATCATGTATTAATTATCCACATTAGCTATTGTTAACATGATATACGACTATTAGTTACTTCACTGTATTTTTCGTCATGAAAAAAAATACAACAAGACATCAAACATAGAGTAGTGATGTGAAAAATGTTATCACCAAATTATGTTAGAACTCTGAACTGTACGACTGTACCTTATAGAATCGGATCCGGGGTACGACACTGCAGTATCTACGTGTAACAAATGGTAACAACTTTACACACTGTATAAAACCAAACATACAGTCGGGTTATTTGAATATACTCACCCGACGTACCTACAGTAAAAAAATATAATCATCTTGGCGTTAATATTACGGCTGTGCTCACGTTTCCTTGCATCTGCCAACCCTGGATCATAGTTAGCAATTAGATCATGGTTACACATTCAGTCGCCTGAATGTGCAGGTTTCCTCCCTGTGTTTTCCCTCACCGTAAAAGCATCGATTGTAACTCAGAAAAAGGCATTGGTACATGGCGGCACTGGCGGTCGAATCCGGTACTTCTCGCTTAACGAGCGCGACTCTCTAGCCATTAACGACGCTCAGTTGTCCAATGTTTGTCAATACCTACATACATACAATAATGTCCCGCCTTTTTCTCATACAGGTAAGCATAGCCCACATTGTTGCACGTGCAGTCCTGACAAATCTCTCTCACTTCATCCTCATTCATCAATGTTTTAAACATGCTCGTCGATTTATGTTTTATTTATTAAGGGCGGTTGCACAAAATTCTTAAACGCATTTAAGCTGACACACAAAAAACGTTAACGCCATTCTTAACCGTGTTTAAGAATTTGGTGCAAGCCTGGCTTCGTTCAGTAGATACCTACTTACTTTTGTTCAGTTAATTTAATCTAGATCCCTCTGGTTCCGGGTTTTATAATTTATAAGAGTCAACACATTTTATTGTTAGCATTTTATTTCAAACAACATGATTATATTCGTCGAAGGGAAACGTACTGAGTAATTGTAAATATTAGATTCGGACAGTAGGTACAATATAGTTAAGCTATGGTTATGCTAGTGCTTTTAACTTAGAACTTCAAACGTATAAGGTCTTAACGGTAAGCATGTTTCTGACAAACAGTTCCACAACAGATACTCGGCGATAAATAATGCACACAATGCCGTTACATACACTCTTTTGTAAAAAGAACGGGTACATGTTCAATTTTCATACAATCAAGGCAATTTGGAGACCTTGGATCTCCCCCTGGGTACTTTGTGGGTGCAATTTGATTATGCACTTAAAGAGCATAGATGGAGGAGGTCTAGAGTTCCTAAGGTACCTAACTGATTGAAAAGGCCATTTACGCCACAGCAGGACGTTTGGGTTGGAATTTCTATTTCGTATGACCGGCGTATAACATAGAAATTCCGACGGAAACTTTCCTACTGTGAAGTAAATGGCCTTTTGGATCGGCGAGTCAC
The DNA here is from genome assembly GCA_907269095.1 of Blastobasis adustella. Lineage (NCBI taxonomy): Eukaryota > Metazoa > Arthropoda > Insecta > Lepidoptera > Blastobasidae > Blastobasis > Blastobasis adustella. The sequence continues at coordinate 942,011 of OU026136.1, read as the reverse complement.
GGAAACGAAGATGTTGCGGTGGATGTGTAGGGTTTCCCGCAAAGATCGCGTGCGGAACACCCACACCCGCGGTAGCCTTCATGTCCGTGACATCGCAGATAAGCTACCAGAGTGCCGTCTTCGATGGTACGGCCACGTCTTGCGCAGACCGGCAAATTATGTGGGGAAATTAATGATGTGTTTGATCATGTCACCCCCGCCAGGGAAGAAGCGATGGCTGGACGTAGTTAAAAGTGACATGCGTGCCGAAGCGTGCTGAAGGCCGAGCAAAACGAACTAAGTACTCCATCCATGGTCTAGATGTGCATAATCAGATTGGACCCAGAAACTTCCCTGGGAAAGATTCAAAGTCTTGAAATTGTATTGATTGTATAAAAATTTACAATGTGCCCGTTTTTAGCAACAGTGTTTATACGAGTATACATGTAGCGTTATTGTTCTCAGAAATATTTTACGGTAGTATGTTTTACCTATATTCTGTGCCGATGTGTGTTATATTACTGCCGACATCGTACTTACATATTTCAGAGACAATACAACCTCCAATATTCATAAAAATATTTAAGTAAAACAATGTTAAAAATAATAGAAATTAACTGTTTACTTATTGAGTATTTTTATAAATATTGGTAGCATAGGTAAGCATGTAATTATTTTAAATTTTACTGTATGTATTAATAAGCGACAAAATCAGACTTTTAAAGTAAAAATCGAGGTTACAACTTAAGTACAACAATAACTTAATTAGGATGAGATTTTAAACAAGTATTCTGATTATGTTAAGTTACAAATATCATCTTACACAGAAGCGTTAGACAATGTTACAAGATTACAAAGCTTAAATATTTCGGACCCATGGGAAGCGCCTTTTTGTATCAATTAATATTTTATCTTCCTCAAGACATACAAAAAAATGGGAATTATTCTAAAAAGAAAAGTACGGTCCGCTGCAGAGTAAATGCAGCTGACTGTACCTAGTCCAAACGCGATGTTATGACAACATTGAAGGTTGCCGAGTTTGGTGATTTGTGTTTCTTAAGTCATACGTTAAGTAAACAGACAAGCAGGCCACCTGATGGAAAGTGGTCACCACTGCCTATAGGCGAAGTAACAAGTTTACCGCTCGCTTTAGCAACATATTACTTGGACTACAAAACGCTTCCCATGGCCCCGGTACATAAAACCATAAGTTAGCACACCTGCCACACCAGAACACATACTGGCTTTGTATATTGTGTGATGTTCATAGGTATTGTGTCAATGTCGTCTGTGGTTGGCATGAATTTTTAAAAACGTGTCTGCGGTGGGTAGTTAAATAATTAAGACGACGGACTGTCCATTTCCCGGTTAAGATATGAAAACTTTTTTTAAAGTTGACCAGGCAATCATTTTTCGCCAACCCACTTGGTGGTAAGTGACGATGCGGCCGATGATGGAGCATGCCTGTCTAGGAACAGCCTATTCACTCTAACCTTTGCTTTATATTATCGATCATAGGCATTACTTAGTTAACCCACTTTACAAGTGTCCTAACAGAACCTGGGGGATCGCATTTGCACAGGTTTTCGGCGTTTATTTAAGATTTTTTTATTCTATTCAGTGACAAATGAGCAGACAACCTTGATGAAAAGTGGTAACTGTCGCCCATAACATCTACGGTTCATACATTTAGGTTGCGTGCAACAAAAATGTTGAACCGCATGTGCGGTGTCACAGTGAGAACTAAGATGAAATTTCTCATATCTGTAATTTACAAGGTCTTTAGCTGGAGACCCTGAGACTGGTTGAACAGTCCCGGGACCCGATTGGACCCGTGGCTGTACCTACATGATTTTACGTGATAATACACGAACTAGAGCTCTGCAAAACCGTTCTTGATTGGCGAGTAGGTCAAGTTGTAAACAGTCATGTTGTGCAATCTTGTAATCTTAGCTATCAATACAAAATTCTATAAAAAATGCTGATACAGGGCATCGTAAATACTTATTCTTATCGCTAAGTTTTTAAAGACATTTGGAAAGAGAATCGTTATTTTAATTACGGGGCAGGCAATATTTTGTAAGCTAAATTTAAGATTCCACGCCTATATTTGGCAAAGTGTTAGATTGTATAATATAGAACAACTTTTCACGAAGGTAGATATATATTGGTTATCCTATATTATATATTATATTGGTTATGCAGGTCCTTATTTAAAACATAAATGAGAGAGATTTATGTCCTAAGATCTAGTTGGTTTAGCTAAGGCTTAGAAAGTCTATAAGCTAGAGAACAATGGCACTTTCCAGTAAAATCTCTCTTTTCCATATCACAATTTGGGGAACTATATTTTATGTTAAGTTACAGGTTACACTAGTTGGGGCATACATGCGGCCCTGTATACATTTTTAAATGTAATTTACAAACACTATCTAGCCTCTATCCCCTGCTGATACAAGGCACTCTTTAAAAGAATGCACCAACCGTAACTACGTAATTCTTTCAAAAAGCAAGAAACAATCTGAAGCATAAATTTTAAAAATTACGAGTTTATAGCTCGGTAAATATCATAAGTACAAGCAAAATGGAATACGCTTTTGTAAATATAAAAATTCTTACTTACTATTAAAAACAAGATTGATTAAGTATAAAAAAACAAATCTATACAACGATTCGATTATGTAAATAAAGTAAAAAGTATTTTTTTTTTAAATTGTGTAATGACGATTGTTATATCCATGTTGATGTTGTTTACCGCCTTGATAATCCTTCCTGAAATTGTATTATTATTTTACATTAATTATTTATTTATACGTACATATTTTTTTTTTTTTTTTTTACTAGTCCCTAGAAAAAAGTTCGAAAATTAAGTTGCGTGCGAAATAATAATGCTGGTGTAGTGTCAGTGAGAGTGTAATGTTAACACATTGCACAAAACAAAGAAAACAGAAAAAACAAATTTAATTAGAAACAAAAACAAGTTTAGGATAAGTATTTCAAGAAACAGAGAAGTAAATAAGAATAAGTACATAAAATATAAAAAGCGAAATCTATTTTACACATTAGGTATGAAGGTAGTTTTTTTTTCTGCTTTACAAGTAGCTACAGCTCAATTTAACGAAATCGAATCCTGAACAATTACTTCACAAGCAAAAGCTCCCGGTGAGGCAGCACATACTGGTCCCGTTACATTGCATCGTAAGCTAAAGACTCATACAGCTATGTTCTCATACAGTAATTTATACATTAATCCATTTACTACGAACCTTTCTCGCATCCACATCCATCAATCTTTACTTAGGGTACTGTAGGGTAGGGTAATCTAATCTTTCTCTAAAATATCACCGATATGATCGTAATTTATACTGCTGTAAAGGCTAGACTAACACTCTACCTGTAATATCCCTACCCTCAACATCTTTCCCCGCCTACCCGCAACATCTATATCCGCCTACCCGCAAAATCTTTCTCTGCGTACCCACATCATCTTTCCCCACCTACCTGCCCACAAACTCAAACTCACCTTGAAGATGTTGGTCAGTTCGTCTAGCAGCGCCTCGTGTCGGAACGAAACCCGGATATCCGGAACGTTCGAACGAGTGATGTCGTTCCCGGCGACACCCTCGCGCTGATAGTTCGGGCCTAGCCAGTACTGCTTCATCTGGGTAAGGGGGACTGTATTGTAAAGGTAGCAAGGTCTAAAGTCGCAAGGAAAGATAGTGTCAGGGTCTAGAATGCTGCTTCATCTAGCTGGGAGAAGGACACTCCAGTTACTTTATAATCTGGGTGGACGAGACCAGAGGATTTTAAGGGCTGGTGCTTGAAAAGGATCGTGGCGTAACTTTCAGAAGGTTTGAGTAGGGCCATAGACCAATAATTAGATTATTTCTCATTGGCCTATGGCACATCGGACAATAACATATCCTAGTATTTTTGTCTGTGGATATACTGAAGTTTCTGAACAAAAAATATCAAAATGACAATATTAGAGCATTTATTGTGCCCAAACTAATCATCCGGGGGCCAAAAGAACTAAGTGTCGCCATTTCGGAAATGCCATGCCAATTCCAACAACAGTTACCGGGTCAGATAAGTTTCTTGCGCATAATTGGTGACAGACTCTGGATCTTCCAAGACTTCGTTTGGATAGTCCAAGAGTACAGGTTTCTTTAGAGGTGGGCAACGCATCCGTTCTCGTATGCTATACCCCTGTTGCTGACATCCACAGGCGGCGACCACGTCCCATCAGGTGGCCTTATAAACCGCAAGGCAACACACACTCACCTCGTGCGGGAAGCCGGACATGAGCACGGAGTTCCGTGCCAGCTCGCACATGTCGCACGAGCTCAGCTTCCACACCTGCGCCGCGATGCTGTACTCCTCCATCAGCGGCTCCTGAGATGCGAACAGGGAATAGTGCAGTTTCAGGATATTACAGTGTCTTAGTAAGCCACTATGTAAAGCCTGGGGTGCGACTGCTTAACTAGAGTTGAACGTCGCCATCTTTACGTGTGGAGCCATCGTTACAGTGGAGCTGTGTCGGTAGGTAGAGATTGCTTTGCGATCCTATTGCTGAAAGTCGGGCTTCGGGAATATATTCATATTCATATCTGTTTCTCACTCTTGCGTATGAGAACCATCTACCGACAATACCACGGACGAACTCGCGAAATTGTAAGTCCATGGTGTTTGACACTTTATAATCGGGATCGATTCTAGTTTAAAAAAATAGGGGGGCGGGTCGGCACCGTTACCGACTACCTCAAAATCCGTCGTCCTGAGAATCTGTTCTACATCATGACGAATCTTACATTGGTCACGGGCATATGAATCGGGAATCTTACCTTCATCATCATCACAACCCATAACAGTCCACTGCAGGACTTAGGGCCTCTCCCACTAATGGGGAGGTTGTTGCCATAACCTGTACGCTGGCGGGTTGGAAATCGCAGTGTTGTGAATATAACGATGGAAAACGCTGCTGCCCATTTTCCAGCCTTCGGAGACACTAGATCTGTTGCCTCGAAATCATACGACAACAACGAGTGTAAGGGGTTGGTTCTATTCTACTCTGTCCTACTATACTATATTAAAAATGGGAAAGTTTTAAAGGATATTTAGATGGATGTTTGTTGCTCCTTAATCTCGAAACTACTAAATGGATTTTGATGAAAATGTGATGCGAGATATTTCAAAAATTTCCTGAATCAAAACAATCTTACCTTTGTAAAGTGGAATTGCAGAGGATCATCAGTACTGAGAGTGATGCAGAGCCCCCGCGCCAGGAACTCCGGCAGCGGGTTGCGGTGGTAGTTCAGGAAGAGGGAGTTGTTGCTGAGCGGCGACATGGCGATGTAGATCTGGGAGAGGTAGTACAGGTACTGGAGGACTGGTACCTGGTGGTGGAGAGAGCAGGTTAGTTAAGGTCCTGGAAAATCAATGAATGTAGCCATGTTAGGGCGGCTTGCATCAAATTCTTAAACGCATTTAAACTGATATAAACAAAAAACTTCGTACAAAAAAAAATAGTCATTCTTTAACGTGTTTAAAAATTTGGCACAAGCGGGAGTTAGAGTGTTTTGGAAGGGAGCATTATTATCGTTGTATATAAAATAAATAAATATCATTATTAAGAAAATACAGTAAGTTAAAACTCGCATAGAGGAATCTTGTCAAAATTGTTTAAATTTCATTTAATTCCCGAAATAATGTAAAATAGACATTAGCATAGGTCGATTTTTAAGTACACGCGATATTCAAGAACACATGGTATGTCATCAAATATAAAACTGAATCTGTCATGGCGCGTCGCAGGCTCACGGCAGCGCCCTCTGAACTTATTTATTTATTTATTTAACATTTGTTGTGCACAATAAATAGTATACAAAATTAACATACAGAAAAGATCACAACAGGTACAGCTTATTTCTAAAGAAATATCTTCCAGCCGACCAACACAAGAGAGAGGGCAAAATCGAGACGCAGATGGCGTGCACCTTAAATCACGAACTTCATACGGTCCGCACTTCGCCAGTGTGTTCCCCAAACATTATAGTCTAACCTTCAAGGATTTAGATTTTTTATTATGTTATATGGCAGACAAACAGGCAAGCGGGCCACCTGATGGTGCGTGGTCACCGCCACCTATGGACATCACCAACGAGTCATCAATGCGTTGCCCGTCTCTGAAGAGATCATCTGAGAGTTCCTTTTTTGGCCGTATCGTCACACCACAGCGAGACGGCAACCTGTCTAGATCTTATAAATACTGACCTTCCTAAGCAGCAATCCGTGCGAGATGTTCTCTGCGAGCATGAGCCCGCAGACCAAATGCTGTACCGGCCCCGCCTCGCCACAATGCGGGCGCAACACGAACGTGTTCAGCCCTTGCTCCCTGCAACGGAACAGATTTGAATGCGGTTTCCAACAATAGATAGAGTGATTCAAGAGGAAGGTTTATAAGCAAGAGAAAAAAAGGGTAGGTAAAGTAGGTGTGTGTGGAGAACGCCACGCGAACGAAATCGCGCCGAGTCCACTATAGTCCATTCGCGATAAAAAAATAGTGACTCGTCGCTTCCCGCCGGCCTCGCCCCGTCCTTGACCAATCGGGTCGCAGCAAATTAGAAAGCTAAGTTCACAGTGATCAGTGAATGTAATAAATATTTAGTAGATGAAACTGTTAAAAATAATGAAATTATCCGACTGCCACCCTACGATCGCAAACTCAATCCTGTTAAGAGTTAGTGTGAGCGCAAATAAAAAGTTATGATAGTGCCGATAACTCAACTTTTAAGTTGAGTTATGTAAAAATATTATTTTATGGCGCAATAACCTTAAGTAAGTACTTTATTGCAACAACATAACCTATGGGCCAGTTTATCCTTTTCAAATATACAATAGTTAGATAATGGTATGCTTACACTACAACAACAAATATACAGTTAACTTAATTAGTTAAATAAACTATAATAATGTACAAGAGATAACAAAACACCATTAAATTTAACACCATTTAATATATATGATCTAAACATTTAATAGATGCTAATCCATGAAATAAATGAGCGGATGCGGTGCCTTCCTTTGAGGTACCTGTAGATATGTCCTTTAAAGAACCCCAAATTATAATACAAATGAAAGACCTATTACATACATATCTCTAGTTCATACTAGTACACTCACTTAGATCGTCGGTGGCCGAGCGGTTAAAGTACCCGACTCGTAAGCCAGAGGTCCCGGGTTCGAATACTGCTCCGGCCATGTACCAATAACTGTTTTCTGAGTTATGTACATTAGTTGAATACTGGCCGATGCTCTTACGGTGAGGGAAAACATCGTGATGAAACCTGCACATTCAGGCGACTGGATGTGTAACCATGATCCAATCTGGTCAGGTTCCCCTGGTAGCAGGGTCATGGAGGTCAGATGGCAGTCGCTCCACTGTAATTACCTGACCTGCCAAATACTGGATCATGGTCAAGGCGGACCCCGAGCCCTCGTTCTCGAGAGCACAGCCGGGACATTAACGCCAAGATGAATATTATACTAGTATACTCACTCTCTGAACCGGTTGAGCGTCACCATATTGGCAAACATGTAGTAGAGGTAGTACGCGTACGGCGGGTTATCGATATCATCCCACTCTTCCGGGCGCTTCACATCAGCATCCAGCATCGGGTTCTCGGGCTTGGACTCGTCGTCCACGCTGTCGAAGCCCACCACGTGCTGGAAGGAGTTGAGAGCATCATCATCACAGCCCATAACAGTCCACTGCAGGACTTAGGGCATCTCCCACGAAAATGGGAGGCTATTGCCTAATCTCCACGCTTGGAAAGCGGGTTGGAGATCGCGGTGTCGTAAATATAACGATGGAAAATGCTGCTGCCCATTTTCCAGCCTACGGAGACTTTAGATTTTATGCCTCGAAAACGTTAGTCGTACCTTGTACGAAGCCCACGAGTGTATGGGGTTGGTGCTATTCTACTTTGCCGGACACCACACGGCCAGTTGAGAGCATAGATATCGGAAATAAGGAGATATACATATCACGCCTGCATCCCACAAGGGTATGGAGCAAAGAGATAAAAATATCAGCCATGAAAGTAGCTAATTTTTGAATATTTTTGGTAGGCAGGGACAAGCGAGTGCGACAAGATACGATCCTGACACATCACTTTTGCCTCTTCCACATTCGTCCCTATACATACATTTACGAATTAAGGAGACATGTTGTCAAAATTAATTGATACTGATGTATGTTTCCAGAAAGTCTGCTCCGCAATAATAAATGGAACTACGAACATAAACTAAGTACATATCTAGGCTTATTTCGTAAAACGATCTTTAGATACGATGTCGTCAATTTAAGAGTACGCGAGTCAAACACAAAATGGTTACACATAAAATAAACAGCAACGCAGACAGCTTTCTGGACACAATTCCAGGGGACAGCGGTGTGGACAAATTTGATATTGGGGTGTTTTTTTTTGACTAAATATATAAATACTTTGTCAGACAAAAGTAAAAGATCTCCGAATCACCAAACAGATAAAGATCTACAGAAATATATTTACCTGATTATTATTACATACTAAGATGGTAGAATAAGCTCCCTGGAGAGTACAACATTGAGTTCCAAGAAAAGGGTGAACACATTTTTGTAGAGTTAGCAACACTGATTAACAACAATGATGATATTGCAAACGTACATAAAGAGCTACTATGACTGCTTACCATCAGGCATAAGCTTGTTTATCAACTTTGTCATAAAAAAATACTAACCGTGAGGAATTTGTGCAGATCCGGGTTGCTGGTGGGGTCGTTGGTGACCTCGAACAGCGGTAAGAAGATGTTGCTGATGAACTCCTGGAAGTTGTTCATTATTTTGTTCGACTTGAAAATGTCGCTAGGGAAAGAAAAAAATAGGATTTTATTAATATCGTTGACTTTAGTTGGAGCATCACATTATGTTTAAAATCTAAGTATTATAATATACCTAAAAAAACTTCGGTCCTACTTTTACCGTCTGTAAGAGACAGACATCGCATTACTCCATATTCGAATCGCTTTATTTAAGTAGGTTTTAAATATATGTAAATGTTAAATTTAGATATACAAATGTAACTTACTCAATGAGTTTTGTATTATGAGTATTGTGATGTCATAATAAATGATGTCTATGTCTATGTAAATAATATGTTGCTGCAATTTATCTAGTCTACGAAGGTTCTACTTCTCATTTATGCTTCTATTGTGAACATTCGACCACACCCTAACCATTGGATTTTGGTACCATTGACCACCCCATCACTTATGAAAGCCGATATCATGGAGCCGGAAGATAGGAACTCGAATTCCCAACCGTCAAAACTCCAAATCCAAAGCTGATCGATGATGAAACTAAGAAAAATCCTTCTGGATATAAAATGTTTTCTTCATGGAAAAATCACATACATACATAAAGCTCACGCCTCTGTCCCGCAGACTATGGACCGCCACTTTGCTCTGTTCTGACACAACTCCCTAGCCCCGCATATATCCACAACTCTTTTCAACTCCTTTTATTCTTGCAACTTCTAACCCCAGCTTTTTTGAGAACATTGATAAGGCCACATTAGAGTTCCATATTATAATTCATATTAGAGTGCTAAAAACTCATCTGATCCGGCGGCCAATACTGGAACTAAGTGACGCCATTTTGAATTGTCATGTCAATGTCGTCAACAGCGACGCTGTTTGTGACAAATTCATATGAATCGTAGTATGAAACGTTAATGTGGCCTTTTTTGAATTTGAACTAACATAAAAATAAATAGGCATAATGAAAAGAAAAATAAAATAACTAACTTAAAATGGCAGCATTACCTGTCTGAATAGCAATGATTATTGTGGTGTCGACCAATTGGGTCCTATAATAGGACCACGCTAAGTCCGAATCGACTGACAGTTGTAAAAATTATAAAATGTGGATATGGCAATAATCTGGGGATAATCTGTCCTTGTCAGTCCTTGTCAGTTCTTCTTGTAAACATTCCGATATTTGGCTTGAACTTGTACTTTTAGTTTGACTAAATTATTAATCATGCTGAAAATTATCACTCTCACTTCCTTTTTCATTGTTTGGCAATTATTTAATAATACTTTTCATTACTCACGAAAATAAACAATCCTACAGAAATCGAATTGTTTGTTATGACTTTTATGAATTACGTTCTATTACTTTTAAAAAGCTTGTCATATCAGTTGTCATAAAGAGATTTATTTTTTAATAAGTGTTTCGGTCTAGCGTGGTCTTATTATATTAATCTTATTTTTTTTTGGTTATACTCACAATAGCCTAGGTATCTGTATGAGCCAGCGCACGTTGTCCGAGTAGACGTCGAACTGCGTGGCCCAGCGCGCCAGCTTCGTCCACTCGTCCGGGTTCTTCCCGTAGATCGAGAGCCGCAGCTCCGCGTTCTGGTACTTGCTCTCTTCCAGGTCGAAGGCTACTTCCTGTGGGGGGTCGGGAAGGTCATCATGGTTATGGTATAGTCAGGCCACATGTAATTCGAATAGGCTCCAATAGGGCCTCTAATCGTCATTCTACATGGTGGGATCAAGATGGCGGCATACTATCAGAGATCAGCGGTACCGCTGCTGAGAAATTCAGTTTGTTAATATACCTAGCCGATACCTAGTTACGGGTCTGGGTGTCGTATGTATAGTAAGAATGTATAAAAAATGCATATAAGTAGTTTATCAGTTATCTAACACCTGTAACACGCTGCAGTTAAGTTTGTGACAAATTAATATTAATCATATTATGAAACGTTAATGTGGCTTTTTTAGACCCCCAGGACAGTTAAAGAGACTTTCATTTTGAGCCATAGTCCCAAGTAGTAAGTGTTAGAGTGCGCATGGTATGCACTGACTCGAAACCAGGCTTTACCTCCGACATTTGTCATTTATCACCAAGAATATCCTGTCTAATAAAAAAAAAAAAAAAACTCGGGTACTACTCGGTTTTGACGGGGTCGTCAACGCGTAGGTGATGCCCCTGGTATTGCAAACGTCCATAGGCTGCGGTGACTGCTTACTATCAGGCAGGCCATAAGCTCGTTTGCCACCTCAGTGGTATATAAAAAAAAGGATAAAGCACCCACCTTGATAATCCTAGCGAAGTATTTCCCGTTCATGTAGTTGTCGGTCTTGAGGAACACCTCCCGCAGCCGGCTCTCGCCGATCGGGTTGTACTTCGCGTTGAACTTGTCGAAGCGGTGGAATGTGTTGCGATCCTGTTGTAACAACATAATATAGGTATAGCCTGTAATGATAATAACATATATACAGAGGAGAACAAGGAAATTATTCTTGCATGTTAGGACAAGAAACAGATACCCACAACCCTGCTGCCTTTACTTTCGTAATTTATGGTATGTAATAATGTTCCTTGAAAACTTCAGCACTGTTAGAGTGCCTAAAGAAAGAACTAGTGATATTTTAAAAATCGAATTCTAAAACAGAGATTGCCAACAAAAGGAATAAAATCCTGGGCTCCGCATTATGACTCGCCGCGTGCACTGTCGAGCTGGTCGATGGTGAAGGCGTAGGTGTTGAGGGTGCGTTCTTATGTAGTTTTATGTAGGTAGCATATAACTAAGTAAGTTGCCCATAGAAGGATTTAAAAAATCCTGGTCACGGCGGCACCGCATTGTCACTAACCACGTGCACTGCCGAGAGTATCGATGGTGAAGGTGCATCCTTATGTTGTTGTTACCATCAAAGACGTGAGCGAAAGCTAAGTAGGTTGCCTACAGGAGGCTTTAAGAAATCCTGGTCACGGCACCGCATTGTGACTTACCGCATGTACCTACCTACCCATTCTAGCTCGAGGGTGAGGTCGGTCGTAGGTGCTGAACTTCGTCACACCACGTTCAGTATCTTAGCCACGCCCTTGTGTTATTGCCACCAAAGCGTAGGCGTACACTAAGTATATAAAAAATATTAAAAATCCTGGTCACGGCACCGCATTGTGACTTACCGCGTGTACGTCTAGCATGTCGACGGTGAGATCGTAGGTGCTGAGGTTCATCGACTGGAACACCGACTTCAGCGTCATTGGCGCGCCTTTGTGGAGTGTCACCACCTGGAATCGTTTCATATTATATAACCATAAACAGTATCAGTTATCTAGCACCCATAATATAAGATTTGCTTTCTTCGGGGCTAGATGGCGCTGTGCGAGTCTTAGCATATTTATTTATTTATATAATTTATTAATAAGGGGGCTACCGGAAGTTGATATTTCACTTGAAATTGATTGTCTGTTGTCAAAATACTGCTGCTGTTGGTCAGAAACAAACGAACGTGACAGTTGATATTTTTCAAAATTAACTACTTCTGTTTTTTTAAATTATTTTAATATTTGTGATAGAACGTTACTCGCCAGTATCGTCAAGTCTTTTCCTTATGCAAATAAAATGAATATTCGTTTTATTGATTTTAGTTTAAGTGTTATAAAGTAGATTTTGCGAGTATTTGCGGTAGATAATTACGAGTTTCGAATTTGCGACTGACTTATCTTCATTTTAAAAATACTTTAAAAACTTGGAGTTTGAGTATACTAAAGTCATAATCACAAAGTAGTTTTTGTAGCAACATAATTATCTGAAACATTATAAACAAAATATAACTCATAATATTCTCACCTCGTCTGCATGGTTCTTGAGCGTCTTCTTGATGAACCGCAAGAGGTGTTTCTGGTTCATGCAAGACGCGGCGTGGATGTGGGTGTCCACTTTCCTGGGGTACAAGAACAAAGTTTGGATTCGGTGGGATTACTGTTGGCACAAAGTAACTACTAGCCATCGTGGCCAGAGGTCGGCAGTGGCGGTGTTGTGTGTGTTGTCGTGGGCACAAAAAATAGGATGGCAAAAAAATGTTTTCCAACACCAACGGCAAAATTGGCGCCAAAGACCGTAACAAAACATCAAAAAATTACACTTTCACTACACATATTATCGTGTTTGTTACCACGTACCAGTGTAGTAAATAACCACGAAAGTCTTCAAACCTATAATCAAAATTTTTTTTAATAAAACTATGTAAGTAATGGTCCGCGTAAAAGATTTAAAGTTATTCTTTTTTTAATAATATTTTGTCTGTACCTAGATTGTTTAAAGAAGATCGAGATGCCAAAGTATCAATAAGATAGAATACGTTGGCATCTGTAGAGGGTATTAAAAAATCTGATACAATTTTAGCTTTTTTATTGCCTAAGGAGGCACCGGATTGACGGTCCACCTGAATACCAGCACTGACCTAATATTGTAGAAGTCCCGATGCGGCACGGCCTTCTGCGAGGCGAGCTCGCGGAGCTCGTTCAGCAGCACGTGCAGCTGGAACTTCGACGACAGGTACGACAGACGACGGTAGCAGAACGATTTCCTGAGAAAGAAACGGTTATCATTACAAGTGAGACACGGGCAAGGAAGGCGGACCCTGAAGACGGATATAAATAAAAATCATTAATTACATCTATCTCACACATGGCACAGTTACATTTGGTCACAATACATGGCATAATACAGCATACAAGAAACAATGAGAAAGGGACAATGCTATCGTTACTTCGTTACCTGTGCCATAAGGAGACGTGCAACGGCCATAACGCCAAGATGATGACGATGGAAGACACAGAAGAGAGAGTCACACCCAGAACTAGAGTCAGTCAGAGAACGTTTTGTACATATTGAAACTGTGCTGCACAAATCTGTGTATTTCCCACATAACATTTACTATTTTCGGGCATTGTGATAGGTCATGGTCGGTCTAAGCATACAATACACCATAACCTGATGCCCGTTATGCCGGGCTACGCCAACAAAATCCCTTGCAGAAGCTGGTACAATAATCAATGAATTTAAAGTTAATTGGTCTATTATGGGTCTATTCTACATCAATAAGAATATTCTTAGGAGATCGATCGAGAGAATCAATAACAAACTATTTCGAAAATTACCTACATCTAACAAATACCTCATTTCCGGAACGGAAAGTGAATGTGGTAGCAATACCGCATGAAAAATATAACAAAACCATGGAGGAACTATACAATCAAGTCAAATAGGTACACAAAATACTCACAAAGGTCCATCAGCGATCATGTTGCACATAATATTCTTGTCCTGGATGAACTGTGCCATTTTGACATACTCGTAGGGCACCCGGGTTTCGGTGCCGTCTTCGCCTTTAGTGTACAGGTTGAAGACCCCCTCGTCTGACTTGATAATGTAGCCCTTGGGAGGGGGGTTGTGGCATTCCCACGGGTCCTTGTCCTTCCGGAACGGCGGATGGACTACGTTATCTGGAGACATTGTAAGTGCATGATCAAAATATCCTGTCTTGACTTGACGGTCAACGATTTTCTGAGGTGGAGGAGCGAAACACTTATCGATGTATAATTGTGGTGATAATGTAGTGGTGGTGGTAAGTCCCCACTTAGACTCACAAGGCTAAATGTAATTTTTTTAACAACTATCAACAAAAAATATCATGTTTCCTTAAGCCGCCCATCAACGTTTATGCCTATCGCCCAATCTGCATGACGCTCCAGTCTTGATCCAATCTGCAGTTCATCCATATTCACCATACACTTTTATGCCTTTCGTCCAACCGGGCATTGATGATGCTTATGCATTATTTGCCGCCGATGATATATGTACCTGCAATATGTCTATTGGGCGTGAGAGTCTGCTGCTGGTTCAGCGGGTGGTCGGGTCCGCGCAGGAACCGCGCCGTGATGGTGGAGAAGCTCTGTCGCGACATCTCCATGTACTTCTTGCGGATCTCCAGCGCTTGCACCAGGTACGAGGAGGCTTGCTGCAAGTCTTCTAGCGGTACCTGTTGAAGTAGATGGAGATTGTTGTAGGTTGAAACAAGAAGCTCATTATTTGTAAAGTATCAAATATCTCATCCCCAGCAATAATCTCGCTGGTATGTACATAAACCTCATATAATTCAATCGCTTCTAAAAGTAATAAGATCATATAATAGATGATTTAAACAGCGTCACTGGTGGGTTAAGTACGAGCCTTTCTCTGATGGGTATAGGCTGTAAAGGTCGACACGTGAAAGACAGATTCAATCAATAAGATATTGCGTGTGGAAAGACACTGGTACCACGCGAATATCTCGGGTCAAACGTGGATGACCGAAAGGTCGGTAGAAGGCAGCCCGCTGGAAGCATCTTATTCAAAAGCATCAAGGTCGTGAAAAAACTAAAGTGTCAAAAGTATCCACGCCATTGATAGGGATTTGACCACAGCTCATCGATTTTTAAAGCTTCAGATATCCCATCCCCAAAATTCACCCCATTGCTGACAACCCACTGAGAGTGCGGAAAATCGGCATCTGGAAACATTCACCTCCGAAATGAACACTGCGGTAAAAGCCAAGCTGGCGAATAAACGAAAAGATCGGTAGCCTGCTGAAATCGCCCTATCCAGAAGCATCTACCCTCCCCCCACTCACCCCCGAAGTGTCCTCCCCGCTAATGGAGACCCGCTGGAAGTGCGGCACTGTGTCAGACTCGTCGTCGTCCAGCGGGCGCAGCCGCGCCGCGTCCTCCAGCGCGGCGACTGCCCTAACAATCCCACCTAGGTGAAAAGTATCAAAAGCTACACAATACTACACGTCTCAGTCTTCATGAAATCTCCTCGCCTGACTCCAACCAACCTGCTTTTAAAGCTTCTGTAATCCTATCCTCAGAATTCACCACACTGCTGAATACCCCCTAGATATGCAGAAAATTCGCATCTGGTAAAATTCATCACTGAAACCACATATATGGAAATAGTCACTGGCGGTTATCCCTTGAATCGGTCAAATGGGAAAGGTTGATACAATTAATGATTCTAAAGCATTAGTCGCTCACCCCCGAAGTGTCCTCCCCGCTGATGGAGACTCGTTGGAAGTGCGGCACTGTGTCAGTGTCGTCGTCATCCAGCGCGCGCAGCCGCGCCGCGTCCTCCAGCGCGGCGGAAGGGCCTGCGCCGCCCGCCTCGCTGCCGCCGAACGAGCGCACCGATTGCCCGCATTCTGCAGCCCTGGGAACGATGGCATAGGTTAGCTTTAGGTTGCCGGGAGTCCCACATAGGCCCTTCGTCCCCCGACGGAGGGTAACGTGCGTAATGCACTCCAAGCATAAAAAAAAGGTTAGCTTTAGGTTATTTGAACGCACGTGAACTCGTAATTGGTCCTTAGGAGCGACGGAGTGCTAATTTAGATAGCCCACAAGTCTAGCAGTCTCTTTGGAGGTTCGCAGATCTCTTGGAGAGAGCCCGTTCCTATGGCGACTTTTGTCCTGTGCTCCTTTAGTCCCTCACACTCTAGGACTACATTGACATGGGCTGCTGTTTGTTCGGCTACTAAGCATCCCATGTGCAAAAGGCTGTCTGTAGCTCCGATTGTTAACAGTAGTTTGTTCAGGGAGAGGTATCCAGTAATTGTACTAAACATTGGCATAGATATATGAAGCCTGGCAGTGGAATTAGATAAGTCGATTGATTCCACCGGTGACCGCAGGGCGGGGTCATTCTTTGGCCAACGTAAAGGAATTGATTGCAATCCAGACTATAAGCGCACTTTGCCTCGTGGTAACGAGCGATCTTGGTGACATACTTCAATGATTTAGCTTGTTAAATTAATTTAGTTTCGTTGTTGTGAAAAAGAAATACTCTGTCAGTGGATATGTGCGTAGTAATAGGGTTTAAGAGGACACCTGGTGCCATTATCAGGTCACTGATGGACATATACCTACACAGAACACAATGAAAGTAGTGATATAGAAAGCTTTCCCCAAGGTGCAGACATAAGCAGGTCATCTAGGCACCTACTTTCGTCTTTAGTAGTTTAGATAGTTGCCAAGAACTGCCACAACTTTGTAACTCCATTTTATGAAATGAAAATCAGCAAAATAAAACATTGTCTCAACGGGCGCAGACAATTTTTTTGTTTGTTCGTCCGAACCGTCGCCGTGAATTGTCATGGCAATTAATCATCTGCGAGCAAACAAATTTTTGGAATATTGGAAAATCAGCTAAGTATAATTACATAGGTAATTACCTAACTACAAACCTAATGGTTTTAAATGCGAATGTTTATGACGATAAACGGATGTTCGAATTTTAGATTATTTGGAACAAGAATATAGGAAAGTTGTCACCTTCATAGACAGGCAATAAATAAAATAAATAAATAAATATTCATGGACAAATTCACACAGCGCCATCTAGCCCCAAACTAATCAAAGCTAGTGCGATGAACACCCGGACCCGTAACAGAAATTAAAATTCATCATTTCAATTTCTGCCAGGCCGGGTATCGAACCCGGGACCTCTTGCGTGGCAGACCGGCATGTTGACCACTGAACCACTCAGGCAATTTTTTTTATGCTCTATGATTTAGTTTCTCCGAGTTGCCAATATTCCCTTGTCAGCTGTAACTGAAACGAACCCCCCAACCCAAACAAATGAAAGTAAAATCATAGAAGAAAAAATTAGCTTCGCTCATATAAACATCGCTTTATGTCCAATTCCTAGACCATTTCGGCCATTTTTATGAAGATGACCTTTCGGTAGTGTCTATTAATTTTGTGGTAAAACACAAGAAGATAGTCATCAGTGAAAAAAACGCGCGTAAAATAGACGCACCCTGACCATATAAAAAATTGGTCGTTGCGTTTTATTAGGCCCAGCCTAGAAAAGTTAGACAGGCATAGACATAGATGTATCTTAAACTCTCTCTTTAGTTATTACTTATTCCTTTTTGTTAATATAATACATGAAACACACGATTTGTAAGTATTAACAGCTATCGTAATTAATCGATAACCAGACCTAGACTTAGTGACCCAGGACCCCTAGGCACTCGGCATATGGGGTACCCCAGTCTTAAATGGAAATTTTACAAATGAAATGCATATTAGTTAAGACTGAATTATATAATTATAATGGACTTTTATAAGCATCAGAATCCTAAGGGGAAACTCGACCTTGTCGATAACGTTTAAAACTAAGAAATAATAATTCATTGAATAACACATTGGATTATTGTCGATTTCAAAAGGACGTCACCCCTAGCTTTCCGATATAAAAACAGCCCCTGCCAAGCCCATTTACCTATACTAATAATACGTTAAACACTGTTGAATACTATATTTTTGTATACAGACGGACGTCTTCATTATTCAACCAGAGTTGCTTACTTTGAATGCTGTAGTTTACTGTTACCAGAATTAAACTATATTATCCTATGTATCTATAGAATTCCTAATTCTAACTTTGATATTTTCATAAAAAGCCTTGAACTATTATTGTACAGGATTACTTCACGAGTAAGGTATGCAACCAAAAAAGTAGTCTTAGCTGGTGATTTTAATGTAAACATTTTAGAAAATAGTGAAACTGTATCACATTTAAGAATACCCTACTAAAATACAACGTACACTTAACTGTCAATGAACCAACTAGAATGACTTTACAATCACAGACACGTATTGACAATAAAATAACAAATTTAAAAACATTTTAAACAAAGGTTGTACACCTTGGTCTTTCAGATCATTCTGGACAAATAATTGAAATACCATGTGGACAAAGTTTCAATGAAAAATATTTTTACATTTACAAACGAAACGTAAATAAATGCATGGATATATTTCTACACTATATTTCACAGATAAGTTTTTCCGAGGTTTATATTCATAATGATGTAAACTTAGCATACAAAACTTTTATAGATCTATATAAAATGTTATATGATATGTGTTTTCCTATAGAAAGAGTCAAAATAACATATAAAAGAAGATGTAATTGGCAAAGTAAAGGTATACGTAACGCAGCTAAAATCAAGAGAAAAATTCATCAGCAAATATTCAAAAATAAACAAATTAATTTAAAACCCTATCATAAAAAATATTGCAAAACCCTGAAACTAGTAACCCGTATAGCAAAGCGAAAATATAATATTGAATATATAAATAATAGTTCAAACAAAAATAAAGCTACATGGAGTCTAATAAAAAAAAAAAAAAACCTGCAAACTTAATAAAGACAACAGTTGAAAAAATTCAAATAAATAATTAAGACATCACAGATGTAAAAATTATTGCTAAATCCTTTAATTATCACTTTATTTCTATGAATAACCATAACCACTGCTCAAATAACTACAAACCAACAATCGATAATCATTGTAACAGCATATTTCTTGAACCTGTTGACTCTCATGAACTAAAAAGAATAGTAATAAGGCTAAAAAATAAAAACAGTTATGGCTATGATGGTATTACCATTCAGGCAATAAAACATTCTATCAATTATATATGTGAACCACTTGTTTATATTATTAATTTAATGCTTGAAAATGAAATATTTCCCGAGGAGGAAAGAGTATAATCAAGCCCATTTTTAAAAATGGTTCAAGAAATATTATTAACGACTACAGACCTAAAGCATTACTGTCAAGCTTCTCTAAAATCTTTGAGAAAATAATACACACGAGGCTTGGTAAACTACCTGAATAAAAATGCTTTACTGAATATTAATCAATTTTACTTCCAAAAGAAGAAATCTAGAACTTAAGCAATATTTGAAATTTTGAAACAAGTATGGGATATGGCTAATGTAAAAACACAGTCCGTAGGCTTATTTCTCGATATGTCTAAGGCGTTCGATTGTGTCATCCACGATACGTTATTAATTCAACTGGAAAACTTGGGCATACGAGGAAACGCACTAGATCTTTTTGCAACCTATTTAAGGAATAGAGAGCAACTAACTGCAATAAATAAGTATAATGAATCCAACAAAACAATAGAAGAAATAAAATTTCCCTTCAGTAAAGTAATTTTAGGCATACCACAAGGTAGTATATTAGGTCCACTCCTCTTCCTTGTATATATCAATGAGCTCCCAAACATTACAAAACATTTATGCGTTATGTTTGCAGACGATGCAACGATCTTGTTTGTAGATAAACATAAAGATAAAATAGCATTGGAAAACGAAATAAATAGATACTACCTTTAAAACGATTGTTAATTGGCTTAAAACTTTGAATCTCATAGTCAATTCAAACAAGACGAAACTAATCCAATTTAGGAATTATAGAACCAATTCATAAAACTTAAAGATAGTAGATAGTAACAACAAAATAAAAGAAGTAGATGAAATAGACTTCCTTGGCGTTTCCATTGATTCTCATCTTAACTGGAAGTCACATGTAAGCAAAATAAACAACAAAATTTCAAGTTACTGTTATGCCCTATCTATTTTAACTGAAACAACTTCTGTAAAAGTAGCACGTGCTGCCTATTATGGTCATGTTTACCCGCTCTTATCCTATGGAATTATATATTGGGTAAACTCAGTTAATATACAATCAACTTTTATTCTCCAAAAACAATGTTTACGCATAATTTATAATATGTATTCAGATGAAACACTTAGAAATGTATTTAAAGAAAAACAACATTTAACACTTACAAATATCTATATCCTGGAATTATGCTCATTTATAAAACATAATATGTCTCACTTTAAAACTACAACAGTAAACAGAATAAACAAACGTAATAGATACGTATATGATATCAATGTACCTACTACAAACAATGGCATGTACAATAAGAGTGCTTTTAGAGTAGGAATCAAGGTCTATAATCACTTGCCGGTAGAGTTAAAAGCTTTAGATTCCACTAAATTTAAAACAAGCTAAAACTTTTTCTATTATATAATGTATTTTACACCTTAAAAGAATTTTTTGATTATAAAACCATAATTGTACTTCTGTCTCACAGTGTACTTTCTTATTTTAATTGTATACCTAGGTTATTAATTAATTACCTAAGCAAATTGTAACTTTGAATTTACATTGTAATTGCATACCCGCTATGGGTGAACTGTTGTTCTTCTTATATTGCAAACTCATCTGCAACAATGTACTACACAGTTTATGCAATTAAGTTCTATTCTATTCTATTCTTACCTATTAATTGATTACAATTACCTTAATAATTTCCTAAGTCGCTTGATCGCTTCACTATTTCGATAGGGTCTAGAGTCTAAACTTTTACGCTAAGACGAGACAACTCTTCGATATTTTGTAACTCAAAATATTAAAAACACTCAAAAGTCGCAGCCATTTTTAAAATGTTGATTTTTCTCTATAAAAATAAAACGTTGTTGTAATTCGGTAGCGAAGTAACGAAAGCTATACATAAGCACGTCATTTACTAAAAGTTGGGTTTATTTTCAAATTATCTTCAACTATCTTTTCTTGCCCGTCTTTCTTGTATCTTTACTGCGTCCTTGTAAAATTCGGTTACTTCGTTCTGGACCCGTTCCCGTGGAAACCACATTGAATTTCGTGAGAAACGTTACCTCCTGCTAATGTAGGCTAAATTAGCAGGAGGTAACATAGGAGATGGAAGAAATAACTTTTAAAATCAGTGAAATAATTTTGAGCTTATCCATTACAAACAAAAAATCTTTTCTGTTTATAACATTATTTAACGTAGATTCCGTACCAACTACTCGTATTTCGGGAAAACGTCCATTTTTGGCACTCAATTTTACTTCCAAACATTTTTCGACAGATATACGATCACCCGCCAAAACTGTTCCGCGCAACAGGCAAAGGCTGCGGTCGCGTGCAGCCGCGCCGCACATCGAAAAGCAGACTCGACACTGACACAGCCACCCTCGAGCCAAGGGTTACTGTCGCACCAAGGCTGATCCAATTATCGTCTGACAATTTTATTTATGCAGCTGATTGGACTGTTTCTGACTACCGTTATTGTGCTGTTCATGGCAAGCGATGACATCGCGGACAGCAAATCATATGTTTGCACATTTGGGGAGAGTCTCGCCATGGTTTTGTTAGTGACTGGCTTATCGGTCCACGGAACGGCATCACGTCACCGCGTGTCATTAATCCATTTATTTGCTCTTGGACGATAAATGTAATACCATGTTAGCATGAGGAAAAATGATCATAGAATAGATGTTAATGGGGTAGACCTAATAATAGAAATATAATAAAATATTCCTAGCAAGCCACAGAAATAAGAAGTCATAACGCGCACTACATATAAATAAACATTTCAAACCAAGAGACCACAATGGCCCAGCATAAAAATAACCTAACAGGAAAAGAGTATGTACCTGGTTAGATGGTAGGTGTTATTATTTGTCGTCAGAAGTTCAAGGCCTATTAGGATACAAATTGAATTACCTACACGTAGCGGGTAACTGGATTGGTCGTATGCACGCCACTTTGCTGCATAACGTCATGGGGCATAATAAAGTTTACTACCATACCTTAGTACCTATAGTTTAGTACCATCTTTAGGTACTATTATTTAATAACTGTGTCTGTATGTGTGTACATTGAAGGTATTCTAGAAATAGATTTGGATTCCGTTGTCACAGCCCAGCTAATTCGGATTCATCTAAGTCACTCTCCCTAGTACTAACTTGCATTCAAACACGAAGTGTTAGTAGAAGTAGAAGTATAAAATAGTCGCGCGGGCAAAAGCTAGTATGGATTTTTCTGACCCGATAACGGTCGGCGCTGCTTTTAGCATTGACATGTCACTGCGAATACATTTCTAAATGAAGTGCCGCCATTTTACTTTAGTTCCTGTTTTGGCTACCGGGTCAGATATTTGTGGCACTGAAGCACCAACACCTATATTCACGGCACAGACAGAACCATATTATTAGACTAACTCGCAGTTATCGTACGTATATCTGATAAACGTTGCATTGATAACTCTCCTGGTGTTGCTGATGTCCATAGGCTGCGGTGACCACTTTCCATCAGGTGGTCCGCTTGCCTGTTTGTCTGCCGTATGACATAAACAAGTGGACTTTTTGACACAGTGGAGCTTCAGATGAAGTGGATTGGACGTTTTGTTTGATACTGTGGACATTCTTATGGAGTAGACGCTCTGATAAAGTGGTCGTTCTGATAGAGTGCCATTCTGATACAGTAGACATTTTGTTGATAGTGGACCATATAAACCAGTAGAGTATTTTCTTGCCTAGGGCTGTCCATCTCTATTGATATTTATATGTTCATAAGCAGTTGGGCTGTGTGTTCGTTTTCAATAATGCTCCTACTCGCGTCGCATCGTACCTTATTACTGCGGGTCGTTAAATATTCTATAGAAAGTAAATTTTTGTTATGATGTGTCTATGACCTTGTTGTGGAAGTGCATACAAGACTACATTTCAAAATTTTACAAATTATCCTTAACATAGCCTAGCTTCCCGAGTACAACAATAAAAAAATAGAACCTTACCCTAACAAACTGTAGCCGATCTTACAAAATGTAGTCCCTGGTCCCCAGAATTCGGTTACATGCCCAGAAGGATGGCCGCGTTATCGCACTGGATAGCGGGGCATCCGGCTCCGCTGACTTCTTCTCCGGTCATTAATGACATTTTTTATGCTATTCAGTGACGAACGAGCAGACAGCACACCTGATGGTAAGTGGTAACTGTCGCCCATAACAACTACACTTCATACATTTAGGTTGCAGCTAACAAAAATGCTGAACCGGAGGTGCGTTGTCACTGTGAGGACTAAGATGAAAAGCCTCATGCCTGTTATTTTCGCTGGCTACCTTAATAAAATAATTTATTAATAGCTTAATGTTATTGAGGACACAGGAAACCACTCACTTGACATTGAGCTGCCTCTGGATGAGTAGCTTCTTCTCTATCTGCTCGATGGGGAACTGTGGCACCTCGTAGGGCGCGGACAACTCGTTGGGCAGCTCCCGGGGGGTCTCCGCCCCCACCGCGTTGGTGGGACTCTCGCTGCCTGTGGGGGAGGGAGAGGGGAGGGTTAGAATGATAGAAAATAATAAATAGTAAGAAAGAAGGAACGGAACGACACGTCAAAATATTGTTTCCATTTCGCGTGACCAGGTATATGTATATTTGAGGTCTGTAAAGAGTCTCAAGAGGGAGCTACTGTTACTTGGCGTGTAAGTTCTTCCGGTTCCTTTATATTTCTGGTTAGTCATTCTTTACCGACATCCATCATGTTTTTACAAACGAGCAAGTAGGTCAACTTTGAGGCATTTGAGAAAGGTATAGTCTTTGTTCCTTGAAGACCCCAATGCCGTACCGACTCGAAAATACCGCTGCAGGAACATTATTCCTTACTAGCGACCTGTCCCGGCTTCACATAGGTTTTCTCGGCGTCATTTACTATATATAATATGCACGCACAAACATACCAGAAGAAATTGTCGTAACTGATGGTGAATACCGCATCAAATTTAGATTTAGATTTAGGAGGAGTTAGCGGAAATCCATACAGACAGACATGAAATGATGACAGATAGACAAACAGACGCGGATAGCGACTTTAATTTGTTCTAGATACGTAGGCATGTATGTGATCTTTCAATTAAAGTTGTTTATTGATGTTCATTCTTAAGTACATACAATCAGGCACATTTATATCGTGGTTGATTCATGTCCATTACTTTCCTAAGTCAATGGTTTCTACAAACATCGTCCGTTGAAATTGCAGAGAGTGCTTCGAATCGGGAAATGGGCACACGAACCACTCAATGCTTGCGTTTTATTTATTTCCAACGCTCAACCAATGCTCCATGGGGAAACTTGGATTTGCCAGTGGAGGGACCTAGCATTACTTTATAGAGTCTATTGTTTTTATATGCAACGTGTCCCGGAATTTTAGAGGTGATCAACGCATTGGTGATACTCCAGGGCCTCAAGTCTGTTAATTTACTAAGGCAATAGCAGCTCAATGGCAGTTTCAATTGTAGCAGAATACCAAATACGCATCCTGCCATTGAGCTACTAATGCGATCCTATTACAAGTATAGTCATCCAGCGGGGCACGCGGCCAGCCTTCTGGGCACATTTCCGCATTCAAGGGAAATGGAGAAAATGTTTTACCTGTTTAAGTAATTTAGAGTAAGAGCATCGGTGGCCGAACGGTTACAGTATCCGACTCGTAAGCCAGAGGTCCCGGGTTCGAATCCCGCTCCGGCCATGTACCAATGACTGTTTTCTGAGTTATGTACATTAGTTGAATACTAACCGATGCTCTTACGGTGAGGGAATACATCGTGATGAAACCTGCACATTCAGGCAACTGGATGTGTAACCATGATCCAATCTGGTCAGGTTCCCCTGGTAGCAGGGTCATGGAGGTCAGATGGCAGTCGCTCCACTGTAATTACCTGACCTGCCAAATCCTGGATCATGGTCAAGGCGGACCCCGGGCCCTCGATCTTGAGAGCACAACCGGGACTTTAACGCCAAGATGATTATTTTTTTTTAAGTAATTTAGAGTAAGGTTTTTATTGGTAGGTACTTTTTAAAATGTAATTCTACGTTCTTTGTGTGTAATATTTAAGTTGTATCCGGCTAGGAAAAGTTTGTGGTACTGTACCTAAAAACCTTTTCTATGGAAATCAAAGTTCCTATTACCGATATATAGATGGCGTTGGCGACAAGCATTTTGAGTAGGTACCTACGGGGTCCCTAACAAACGACCGTATAACTTCGTGTCGTGTAAATATCCCATTGTAGTTAGGTCTGTAGTTGGGTCAAGCCGACACCGATCAAAACAATCCTGTTACACGAGTAGAGTCCAAAGTGGCGCGGGCGCATCTTTTGTTTGTTTGTTGCCGTCCAAGCGGTGAGGCGAGGTCAGGGCCCGTAGTCTGCTAATTTATGAGTAGCTCAATGGAATTGAGCCGATTAGGTTTGACGATCTAAGTGGTTCAGATGGTTAACACCGGTCTGCCACGCTGATGTCCCTAGTTCGATCGGGAGATCGAGTATAATAAGTATTGAAAAGTATTTATACACGTTTTTGGTATTCTGCTACTAATTTAAGACAAATGGTTTTCAATTGAACCGACATTGGGACTGATTGCTGTAGTTTGTGCAAATGGTAGGGTGGATTTTAGAATGCAACACCATAACTATCCAACTGAGAGTCAAGTATTACGATTCTTTTACGACTTTATTGATATTGCAGAATATCCAATATACCTCAATCGAAATGGAGTCCCAATTATATCTATTCGAAACTGAATACTAATAGCCATCGAGTTAAATAAAATTAGCAGACTTAACCCCAGTTCGGGCTCTGCGTATGCGCCAGTCGCGTCGCTAATTGAGCATTCCAATCACAGCGCGTTTGGCACGCCAGCGATATGCTCTAGGCATTCACTCAGCGAGAATTACTCGCATTTACATATTTATTTCATTATTACAGCAGTAATAAAAAATGAAGTAGCTACATGACGCAATAAGTGAGCACGCCATATTTGAAGAGAATAAGGGGCTGCTGATAACGGGCAAGATGAGCGGGAAGAGGCCTAGGGGGAGAAGCCCAATGCTTTGGTCAGACCAGATCCGCTCTGCCCTGGACCCCTCGGTGTGCGATGACATTCTTGCTACCGAAGATAGAGTGAGCTGGCACAATATAGTCCACGACGAAGTCACCCGAAGAGGCCACGACCCTCAGCGTTGAGGATAAACGACGCAAGGAGGAGGGAAGGCGGATACGATTAGATAGATAAATAGATTAAATAAGATAGATAAGGAAGAAAATTACTCGCGTAAGCCCCAGGGATATATGGGACATAGGTGCACCTGTAAAGGTGACATACAACACCGCGGCAGGGCCGACCGCGGAGGCGAGCTAGACAGTTGATATTAATCCTTACTCAGTGTAGTATGTAAGGCTCATTGTCTCATACCGGGCCTCTGTAATGCCCCAGCTACATATAGGTAGGTACCTATTAGACTAGGGCCACCTTTCATGGCGTGTATCGTTTCTCCGAACTCATCGAATTTGGCTATGTTTATTTATATGTATAAACGTAAAAAGACCGCCCTGTGTGCGAGGCCGCAGTGTTTTGTTCTGTAGTCCGTTCAGTTGTAATACGAAGATTAATATTTAAGCCCGGAACTTTATGAGATGAGTTCAACTAGTGGATCAGAACGCGTGTTTTCACAAGTGATTATAAAGATATTTTTAATGCCGTTTTTATTCGTCATCGGTCGACATGGAACGGAAACAGCCTCTCTCTCGCGTACGCATTACAAGGTAATCCATCTTATCTCGCAAATGCTTGATACGTAATTCACCCACCATACTGACTAAGTACAGATACTTATCAGTTTGTCGTAATCGTACTGATCTACCGTTGCTTATCATAGTAGAGACCGTAAGCCCATTGACTATGCAAATCGAGGTCTGTCGAGGGCTTAATCTTCTCAGATCCATCTAGAGAACATCTAGAGAACATTTGCTCCAAATTTCATGATTTCGTCTCGATCCGCTTAGTTGAGGTGTTTTGGGGCTTATTGTGTTCAACTGACTCAACTAAAGACAATAAATATTTACAGACAAATTCCAAAATGCGTGATACGACAAATTACCCTTATTCTATGAGCAACGCGTTCCAGTTTGCTCTGTCATTGTAAATCAACAAAAGACAAACGGGCCAGCTGTCCGTAACTAGTATCTAACGTTAGTTATTGTCATTATATTTTATGATTTGTTGTGGGCAAAGGATGGAGAAACTATTGAACTATTGAAAACCTCTATAATACCCATCTCTTACAAATAAATCTTTGAATCTTTGCATCTTTCTGATATTTCATTGGCAAAGAAAATGTACAATACACGTTCAATGCGAAAAATTGTGTGACGCAATTGAGCCTTGCCGGCCAACTAAATGGCAATTGAGTCCAGGGTGCCAAGACGTGAATGCGCAATGCAGAGCTCTCGGGTACACGGGCCTTGCAAAGGATGCGATTCTGTGGTATCACTGTTGAAGGAGCTTTCCAAAAGGCGTGACGAAAAAATGGACATTATTCTCTGAGCAATAAGCGGACTCTGGGCCCTCGAGTGCTGCGCGGGGGCAAAACCGGGACATAACGCCAAGATGATGATGATAACTGTTGAAAGAACCCCTATCCGTAACAAGATCGAGAATCAATAATGATGTCAATCAGTCCGTGCAGATATGTAACAAGTAGGAACTCATTTAAGTACATTTTAAGGGTATGTTCCGGGTTTCCTACCGCGTACCTTGTTGATGTATGTAACTGCGTCGAAATATCGGGCTACTCGTCAACAAAGGTACGCGGTAGGGAACTCGGATCATACTCTTAAAATGTGTGATAATAACCGCGATAGTGTAAAACATTATGTTACTTAAAGTAGTTATATGTTTTCTACCACATAGTTGGTAAAAAGCGTACCTACGGCCCGCCTGAAAGTACCTATTCAATTACCACTACGCGTCGCTCTGAAGGTTTTGCTTCATCAAAGTAATTTGTACAATTATGACCCTGACGGGCACTACAATATTAAAAACTTTAAAAAACTAGGGTTATACTATTTTCTAATTTTAATAACAATGTCGTTATAGGTAGGTATATTATTTACCTACTGTGGCTACCTATTAACAAGCCAATTTTTATTCAAAGTTCAATATTAAACAATAAAGTAAAAGTTGTTTTGCTTTAGGTATCTACATGTTGTAAAGTCTCCATTGGCAGACAAAAACACGTATCTATAATAAGTATCTATGTAAGTATCATTTACAATACTGTAATATCTAACCTAATGTGCTATTTTCTATTTATTATATACAAGTTTATAAATCTAAATTAGAGGAATAGAGAATAGTTTTATGGGTAGGTATATCTACATAAACATACATAAATAATCATTTAAATACAATACATATGTAAATAGTAAAATTATATGTATATTGCAATGAAATTACTTTAATTTATCTTCTAAATATTCTTTTACACTGTAATAACTTTTGGTCTGAAGTAGTTCTTTTAAGTATTGTATAAATTTCTTATTATTCGTTTCATTTCGGAGTTTTTCATGTAGTTTGTTATATATCTGTATGGTTTGCAATACCTAGCGCGTATCCTATCACTATCATGTTCCCGTCCCCGCAAACCTTTTCACACCCTTCATGAAGAATAAGTAGATATTAGTACCTACTAGAAAATTAACACGTTCGCGGACAGAAATGCTAGCATTCGTATTTGGTTTTGTCCTTGGACACGAATGCTATAGCGGTCGTACCTACTTCATGTAGGTATAATTTTTCGCCGAGTTTCCGTGGTCATTATAGTAGCTACACATTTTGTGACACATTAAACACAGGTTGACTGGTGTCCTAAATAGTTTTGGGTCGATTATTAAATCCTTAGATAAAACGTATCAGTATTTATTTATTTATTTATTTAACAGTTTATTGCACACAATATGTAGTAAACAGAAATTACAAAAATGAAAGACGACACAACAGGCACTACTTATTTCTAAGAAGAAATCTCTTCCAGCAGGCCTATAGAAGAGAGACATGGTAGAGTATAGGGGATGAGTCGTGCGCAATTGTAATAAAAAAAAAATTATAATTTACATAAATTATAAATAAGATACTAAATACACACAATAGTATAAATATACACATCCACATATTCATACTAAAGTCAGTCTGTTAAGTTACTAGATGACTAAAACAAAAGCGTATCGGTACATCTTAAAGAAGTGAAATTATAGTTTGTTTTAATTTGGTGGTATATTACTTTATCGGGCAGTTAAGATTTGTCTGACGATTAAAAAATCAGCCCTTAGTCTTACTAACCTACCCTATTTTTCTTGATTATAAATCTTCCTCTTGAATCACTCTATCTATTGTTGGAAAAAAATATCTAATCTGAAATAGATACATACTTATATACATAGGAACAGCCGACGGAAAGCGACTTTGTTTTATACTCTGTAAAAATCTGAATGTAGTAGGTCTCTGAACCTAGGTATGTAGATATCTCGGTACCTACTACTTTTTGTGTCTGAAAGTGCATGGCTCAGCAACAGGTCTAAGTTTTAGCCGATGACAAACCGCGCTGAGTGGCACCTAGTTCACACAAAGGAAATATCGATTGGCATCGTGCTAGAAAAAAGTCACTGACTCGTAGTCTCGAACATTCTGTGACTCGACGACAGCCATCTTAGAATACCACTGAGCGAAGGCAGGTTATGAGCTTATTACATTTGGCTAAATTCAGTCGTCTAATTTCTGAAGCAAAAAGCGTGAGAGTGTGCTCTTAAAATGTGGTCCATGTTTGTCTCACGCCTTTTGAAGAGCGGAAAGCGTAACATAATTAAAGTGATAGAAAAATTTACCGCATTCCACTTTGATTTACTCTCACGCTTGTTTCTGAATTTAGTCGACTGAATTTAGCCAGGTGTAATAAGCGCATAGGGTACAATCAGTAGCAATAGAAATAATTTTGTTAGGTACTTTACTTTGACGATGAAAGTTAAATTCGTCACATTTCCTTTCACACAGTCAAAATTCGTAGCTATATAATATTTATCAGGTGGTAGGAATCTTGGTAAATAAAATTGTACTTTCCAGGCGGTTTGAATCCATATAAATTCAATTACAAAGTTAATAAACTTCGACATGAGTTTGTTTTAGAGATGTTTATTTTATTTTTACTGCCCAGGCGGGTTGAATCCATATAAATTCAATTATAAACATAAAAAACTTTGACATGAATTTTATAGAAATGTTTATTTTTAATACTCGTTGCTTTCAAGTAAAATAGCCTACGGTAGGGTATCCACAGGGGCAACGGGAATGTGGAAACTTCCTATAATGTAAGTAAGTACCTACTTAGGTACCTACCTAGTACCTACTCACTCCAAACCAGTAGATACTCGACAGTTTGTATGTAGTTAGGTACAGATATTTATCTCACTTATTACTGCATAAAATATTTTTGTAAAGTCACAATTTAGGACGTCTATATAGACAAGAAAAAAAATACTTTTAAAAATTGTGAAAAATTACGTGCTATAAAAGAGCAGTAGTAAAATGTACAACTATGTAGTACCTTTTCAAAATTATTGGCAATATCCTGGATAAAGTCCTAACTTTTTAGTCGAAGCGAAGTCGCGGGAGTGGGGTCGTTATGTGGTATTACATAAATGGGACGATATTAGACGAATAAATTAAGTGGGTTCGAAATCTCCAAAATATTCAAAAAAGCATCAAATGAGTACCTACAATAAAAATGTGAATTTCGTGACTAGGTACGTTACGTAAAATAAATTGAATTGAATTTTGAAGTAGGGACCTACTCTATCTAGTAGAAGAAACCTGAACGCAATAGATACAAAATATAATTAAATATAACACATCACATAGCCGTTCTCAGCGGCTTTCACACGCACGGAGCTCGGATCTCTGTAAACAATCAACTTTGTCGCGAGAATATATTATTTTCCCAGGAAAAAAGCGGCCTATGTTAGTCAGTGATAATGTACCTATTCTATTGTATATATACTACCATTCTATTAGTCAAATAATTTTTAATATCAGTCCAGTAGCTGTTGAGTTTTTTTCATTACATAAATACAAATTTCAAAATCTTTTCTCTATAGAATGTTAGTATAAATAAGCACCGTATACAGCGACATCCATCACTGACTCCATCCGTGGACCTACGTCTCGCACGATTAACATATGCTAGTAAAACAACAAGTATATATGATACCTATTATATCCAGTTCGACAAACCATGGCTGTGGCATTAACATTAGTAAAAGAAAAGAAATTACGTCTAGCATCATCTTCTTTGTCTTCCTGTGTCTCCGACTGCGTCCGCACGTGCCAAATGTCCTTGTCGAAACTGCACATCATGTTGACACTAAAACTTCCTTTGTACTACCACATGGTATCACACAAATCTTGCACGGATCTGAAAGGTTACCTACGTCTTCAGTCAACGCAAAACTAAGCAATAATAAAATCTTTTCCTACAGCCCAAGGAAGTTATGGAACTTTTTTAAATATTAATTGACGCTATGGCAAACCTATAAATAGATCAATTGTTACTCTTTAAACATTTTACTTTATCTTGTTTTAAATAACCATGTAAATAACTATTGTTTAGTTGTGTTATTGAAAATGATAGAATATGAAAAACCCATATTAAGAACTGCAATACCACTCCATACTTTGTGCTGTGTGTGTAATTGTGTAGATCGTAAGTGCGTAGAGTGTAATGTTCTTATAAGCATCGCGAAAACAGATAAAAAAACCATTCCAACTGTATCACATCTATACCTAACCGATGACGTGGTTTACTTAATTATGGTTTTTTACCTAAATAGTAAAACAAAAGCATTAAAATACAAAAATAATACCTGCCAAAGAAATTACGTATGAACACAATTGAGTATCGTAAAATGATTGGAATTACAAGTTGTTTTGATTACGAATCAACTCAAACGACGCAGTGCGCGTGGCACACCGGGCCGGCGCGCGGCGCGACGATGTTGGCATGTACCAAACAATGGCCACAAACAGCTGAGCGGTGACGTCACCCTACAATGGCATTATCGATCAGAGAATGCGCCGTTGATAACCAAACTTTATTTTTTATAGGTTATGGTCATGGCATAGGCATTTGTTTCGCAACATTGCCTAATATAATTGCATTTACCTACTTTTTTACTTTAATATGTATGTTATGCTTATTTTATGTACCTATGCAAGAAATATAATTTTGCAATTTGTTATATATTTTTTGTTGTTTTTCATTTGTATGATTACTGTTTGTTTTATATTAAGTGATTGTTGTGACGTGGTGTCCTGGTTAGGCTATAAACGTCTACTATTAATTCATTCATTTAAATATTGAGGTTCTTATTAGTTTGATTTTAATGTTTTATCATAACGATAACCACATAAGTACATATTTTAAGTAAAGACTCGCTTAATCTAAACCCGTGCATACAACGTAAATTTATTAATATTGATCAATAATCTAGATTCTGTCTAAAAAGTAAAGCTACTTGGAAAAATAGAAGATTACTCAAAATCAACAAGCAAGCAAAACTGATTGAATAATGAAGACGACCTTCTATAATACAGGTACAACAGCATAGTACCTAAAGATTTTCGTCTTCATTATTCAAAACTAGGCTGCTTACTTATAATTATTATATTATAATTTCCCAAGTCCCTTTACTTTTTAGACAGAGTTTAATCAACAACATCAAAGGCCCACATTATACCAAAAGCCATTTAATTTTAATTTGGCGTAGTAGCGTTTATATCCTCTTTGATTTATAGCCCAAAGCATAGCAATAGATATTATTAATTATTTTGAGTGATCTGGAATGCCTGCTCAGATTTTCCTTTAATTAGCTAATTGGTAGGAATTAACGAAAAAGGGATATGAATATCGCTATTAAATCGAAATGAAAGTTTAAAATTATGTAACACAATAATTTGATTAGGTATTGTTACCTGAACATGTTATTATGAAATAGAAATTGAGCTGATAATTTGATTAGGTATCTATTGTTGAAATAGAAAATGAGCTAACTGGGTTACCTTTTGAAGGTTTGAAGCCACTTTTATCAGGTGGATATACTTGTTCACATGGCTTCAAAATTCTACTAATTTAGGAATTACAAATTAGGTTATTCTTTAATTTAAATAACAACAACAAGAGTTGTTTCATTTCTATAGTCATTAGTAATTTCCCGCTGTATAGTAAACGGCCTTTAGATCAGTTAGGTAGGTACCGTAGGAATTTTAGATCTCCTCCATCCTTGCTCTAGATGCATAATCAGATTGCACCCAGAAAGTTCCCAGCGGGAGATCCAAGGTCTCCAAATAGTCTCGATTGTATGAAAATTGCCCAAGTGCCCGTTTTTTTTTGCAAAGGAGAGCAATAATTTATTTTTAATTAGAGCGGAATTTGTGTAAGATAGAATTTGGAATGTGTGTGGAATTTATCATAGTTTAATTCAATTAAGTGATCACGTTGCGTTACCAACTGAACGTTTAATCAATAGATTACCCAAAACCCATGTTTTAGTACATTTATGGTTAATAGCAATTAAATGTTAGTAATAAAAACCAAAACCCATTAAAATAAAAAAGGTGTCTCACCACAATAGTGCCCATGTAGATGTATTGTAGGTATTTGCTGATGGCGTGATGTTTCAAGATGCGAAATGGTATTATAAGCAGTGAAGTAGAAGCGGTGACTTATGGCAATAAATGTAGGTAGCTATTTACAGGCAACCTCATGGAGAATATTAAATGGTTTCAGTATATTCAAATCACTCATTTTAAAGTTGATATTTGAGTTATTATTAGCATTAACACTGTGTTATATGATGTAATATTTGTTATTCAAGCCGAGCAGTGAGCACTCGCTGCGACCCCTAAGGAGTTCAAGGGTTATCGATAAGGGGCCATCGTAGTCCATACAAACTGGCCAATGTTTCATCATAGTGTATGGGTGTGGAATCTTTTAAACCCACGTGATTCATCCTAATTAGAGGTTTTGAATGTGAATCTGCCATTTCTTAATTTACTTACTTTACAAACACTATTAATAATATTAAGTTTAATCAATTTTGGTAAAAAAAATATTTTAAATAAAATATTTTTGTAATTAAATTATTGTCATAATTAAGCATTATTTCACACGTAATTTCAGAAATTATATCTTTCCATATTCAATTTCCTTTGCGCCAATCTAATTTTCCTGTTACTTTTATGCCGCACTGTTAACATAATAAAGAATATTGCTAAAGCGATCATATAAAACAGAAACATGTTTTTGAAAATTTATTTAACGCAACTTTCGTTTCAAAAATTCAAATAACAGTCGAGTAACCCGTTTCTAATCAAACAGCTGTTTGCCACAGAGTCAATAATGAACGCGCGCATTGGCTGCTAATAGCTAAAAAGTTTTCATACTACCGACACGTAATGGCGTTCCAATTTCAAATAGGCAAGCGCTCCTTTGACGCGGTAAATTGAGAAACAAAACACCGTCAATTTTTCAAGTGTGGAATCCGTCGCACGCAATAGCCGTTTAGGAGCGCTAGCGGCGCACTGGTGGTGTGGCGAGCGCGCGGGCTCTGACTGGCGGTTTTGTTTGTTTGCAGACGGACCACAGACCGGCAGAGACGGTGGGCTCCAGGCAATGCAGCGATAGCGCACAATAATGACCCCTCAGCGATTCGGCGACACACGCCGCTGGAAGACAAACATTACAAAGTGCCGCTGCGTGCAGCGAATGTGACGTGGACGTGGATAATTAATTTACTACGCAACACGCACACCGAAATTCGTATCTTGTATCCAATTAACGACAGAAGACGCACCAATTAAATGCGTTGGTCTCATTGTAGTCAGTTTATTATTATACCTAGTAACACGTTGATCATGCTTTTAGTCTAATGCTATAATTAGTATGTATGTATGTATGTATGTAATCTCTTTATTGCATCAATTTATAACATTAGTCTAGGTACTCATTTTGTTGTTAAGAAATGTACTTGTGGAATGTAATATAAACGTGTTTGACTCGTACAAACAATAAAAATAAATAAATAAATATGCTTGAACAAATTGCATTATTACAATACCTAATACTGTAATGTATTCTGCTGGAAGAAATTAAATTTGTAAGTATTAAAATGTTATAATTTAAACTCTCTAGATACTCAAATACCTATTTACTAAAGATAAATATCTCTATATTCCGCACGATGTTTACCTAAACAATAAGAATTGGACAAAATTTATCACCTTTCCCGTTTTTATTTAATTGCTTAAAAAGTTGCCGAGAAATAAAATTACTAAACATTCATAAAATCTTAGTCACCCTAATTTCGCAGTATTTATGACTAATGTAAAGCGTACTATACTTTCGCTGTTACACATATACCTTCGATAGCTCAGTTGGTAGAGCGGTGGACTGTAGAGGTAGAACAAATGATTGGTATCCATAGGTCGCTGGTTCAAATCCGGCTCGAAGGAGTATTTTTTAGTTTTTTATTTTACTAATTTCTTCATATATTTTTGAATTTAAATTAAAAGTTTATTCATTATTTTTCTAGTATAACGCATACCTACAGATTTGCGGGCTGATGAATTTGATAATTTTCCTGATAATAATATGTAGTCAAATAATAGGTAATCAAAATATTGTGACAGTATCACAGCAGATTGATTACGTATTTACTATAAATTATGATATTAATAAAAGTAGATAGGTATGGAAGATCCAGAGAAAACATTCTAAACGAGATATTACGTACGTACTACGTAGGTACCTACATCACTGTGATTTAAAATAGAAAACCACAATTTAGTTTACGCACTCTACCTACTGGTAACTGCTGGTAACTGGAGTGAGTTCCACGATATTTTAATTCTTAGGTACCTTGACATATTAAATACAAAAACTACGTAGGTACTTAACCGATTTTTAGAAATTCTTTCGGCCATAGAAAGCTACTTTATATCCCGATATCCCCACGGGATCACGCGGCATCGGCTACTTTAAATTGCACCCGTGCGAAGCCAATAATAAAATAATTACGGAAATTACGAAACGATAAAATCCCTGGGTCTTACGCTACTCGTGACTCAACCAGCGCAGGCGAGACTCTTCGGTCTTATGTATGACTAGCAACCCGGCCCAACTTATCATATTTAAAAAGACTTAAGTTTATCCTTTACAAACAAACAATCTAATATTTTCTCTATAAAAGTAATATTAGTATAGATATCTCTCACGCCAAGGCTGCCACAGACACGAATGTTACACTCGGTCAAATCGCGTAACTACCATCCACCACAACATCTATGGTAAGTAAGATATAATAATTAATTAAAATAGATGTCGGATAGTATCAATAAATCATTTTGGTCTATTATTAGGTACGGTAGTCGGTAGGTGTTGAAGTCTGAAAAAAATCTGCCAACACTAATTGCCCTAATTCACTGGAAACAAATCGATACCTAGGGACCAAGGGGAACAAGATAGGGACCAGGGAGCCTTTGTGTCGGAGGCCAAGATCCACTTCGGGTTGCTGAGCCCGCGAAGTAAGAACCTAAATAAATAATTGACACTCACGTCCATCATCGAAGAAGGAATCCGTGATGATCAGCGGCGACCTCGAGCCATCCTGCACGCCTCGGATCGACATGGCAGAAACACACCACCACTCTTCGACCACTTCTTCTAACACACAGTGTTCTTCAAAGTTTCATTTCACACTCTAAACTCCGTAAATGGTCACGTCAACACGAGTTTACAAACCTTTTTTTTGCGAGTTACATATGCAAGATAGTTTTCAAAGAATACTATTCCGTGGTGCAAGCGACAGGATACTGATAAAAGTCTCTTTTGAATTGGTCATCCGATATGTCAGCCGCTTGATTGATATAGTAGCAGAATCAAAGAGCTAGGTATAATATCATTATCTTTCATAACAATATGATTAAAATTACTTAAGTCTGTAAGTAGGTAATCTATATAAATAACTTTATTATCTCTGTTACAAAGAAATATGTTCCATATTCGTTACTTCGTATTTAAAGACTCAGAACGTACTTAACTCCGTATTAGGTTACTTACCTAAATCTTAAATAAATAGTTGAAAGTATTACCTACCCCATACCAGATACTACACTCAATGGCATAAAAAGTGGCCCAAATGCTTATCGTGAAATTTTAAACAACCTAAATTGGGTATATTTATGGAATGCTTTAACGCTGATAGTTACCTGCCAACCAAATCATGAAAATATATAATATTAAGTAGTTGATTAATATTTTTGTAATTGAAAGTATTTTAAAAAGCCCGACAGAAGGTGCGAACCGAAGTCCCTTGCTTTTAAATATTGATTAAACTTGTTTTTCTTCTAAAAAATCTTCTTTTAAAAATGCTTTTAAATAATGATTAAACAAGTTTAATCAATATTTAAAAGCATTTTTGAAGTATTATTTTACTGCTTCCTTTAAATGCCCAAAAACTTTGTAGGTACATAAGACTAAATGACCTAAGACGGCTCAGCAATGGAATACTTACAATGATATGAATAACAATGCCCATAGTGACTTAGCCAAACCGATTCTTCGCAATGGCGATGTATATTTTATTTCCTTTCCTTTCGCTTATTCACTGCCTAGATTTATGAAGACGAAAAAGACTTTGAGTGATCTATTTTGAGAATGGTGTTTTGATACTGCTTTTGAAATTAGGCAGTCGGTTTGGATTATGCTGAGAGATCAGTGCCAGATAGCGTTATTTCTGGACCAAGGTCTGTTCAGAACAGGACGTCCAGTGAGATAAATAGCACGGTAAATATTATCGTTTCTGGAGAGTTCTAGTGACGTCGAGAAAAAAATAGAGTACCTACCTACCTATTATACCTACTTACATAAAGTAACTATCTATTATTTTTTGCATATCGCGGTTTGCACATTAGCCGTTTTCAAAACAATGACACAACCACAGAAAGTAATTTTAACAAGAATTTTTGTTAGTATGTCTTCATCATCATCATCTTGGTGCTAATGTCCCGGTTGTGTTCTCGCGCACGAGGGCCGTGTACGCTTTGAGCATGATGAAAAATTTGGCAGATCAGATAATTACAGTGTAGCGACTGCGTTCTGACCTTATGACTCAGCTACCAGGGGAACCTGACTAGATTGGATCATGGTTACGCACTCAATCGCCTGAAATTGCAGGTCTCATAACGATGTTTTCCCTCACCGTAAGAGCATCGCTTAGCATTCAACTTCTTTTTGTTAGTATGTACCTTCTTATTAATTGAGATAGCGACTGATTAAGAGGGAATAAACGTAAATAAACAGTATAGATTACACTTATTTTGACAAGATAAAGAAATGCTTGTAGGAAAAGGAATCAGTCGATAATTAACTGCTTGTTATGATCATACGGACCGTCCCATAGGTATTAAGTACACTTATTTGCCACCAGCCAGCCAGGTTTGGTAGTACGATAAACGCAGTTATCTATTTACTTATACTTTTTTACAAATTCTCTAAAAATTTATCCCTCAAATAGCTCTATTTGGGAAGTTATTTCATAGTGGTTTTATCGCGACATTTGTTTGTTTTTGTACAATGAATGCATGCGTCATGGTCACGAAAAATCTGTGGACGTGATAACTTTGTACTGATTACTCTACTTATCTAACTCGACAGCTAGCTGAATTAATTTCTAACTAGGTACGATTGAAACCCTTTATGAAAGAAAGACTACCATCACGTTCCGAGCTTTGAGCGATTTTTCAGGCGCCGGTAGCAGCATGTTGCCTACCTATGAGTCGCTCTTTTCGCGCCTATTTTTAGCCGGGAATGGCGCCAAACGCCCACAAATCGCAGAGGTGCATGTCAAAGACCTAAACCAAATCAATTTTATTCCGGGAAATCAGCGCTTGTTTATTGAGGCTACGACGTAGCACTAACTTTCCTTTGTGACGTAAATAATCGCAATAAATCTCATTAATTTGGATCTAATGAAATTTATTATATTTACTACCTTATAACATTTATTTACTAATATTTTCTTGTAAGATATTCATAAGTAATCGCATCATATATTATTTCTTACCTTCGATAAAACCATTCCATTTTATCAAAGGGGATATTAAACAAGTTATTGAAGGAAATATTGCCAATTACGTAGATATAGACCTATTTATATTACCTAGGTAGAGTACTGCGTAAAAACAGCAAGCCATTGATTTGAATAGGTACCTATATAGTAACGTGACCGACGATAATAACTTTAGCCTGAATAGAACTTGGTTAAACTGTAGATGGATTCTTAGTTAGGTAACCTACTTAAAACAGTCAAAACTACGCAAAATATTGTCTTTGCTAATCCTGTAGGTGCACCACACACTTAATTATTTGTAATTACTGAAATTCACTATCAGCATTAATTGGGAATTTTGCAATTTAATCCACGGTTCAAAACTGTCATGAATCTAGAACGTAACAGGTAATTCTGGCAGCAGATGGAACTCGCATAGATCGCCGAAGAGCGCACGAAATGCACTAACCTTTAAAACACTTTATTTTTTCACACAATATTGTCCCAAACGTGAAAAAGTCAGTACTTTTGTCTCGTATTGATGGAGAATGTTATTGTTAGAATGTTCAGCGGCGGACTGAGCGGCGCGCGGGCTGGCACGGAGACACGCCGTTGTGTTAAGCACAATCACAGCGAGCGACGTCACGGACGACCTATCTTCCGCTACTACACCGTGCTCGGTCGCCTCAATCTACCATAGATTTAGTTCTAAAGCTGCTTATGTAACAACTACGCTATCCGTCTTCCGAACTTAGCAGGCAATGTACGTTGTTTCTTGAGTTTCTTACAGGTGATGACAACATTTTGAAACTTTCTATGCTTGTATAAATTAAACTATGTCGCTCAGCCTTATACATATTAACATGAATTATGGTGTTTTATATAGAGTCTTAAAAGGCGGATGATAGCTAGAGTGTTAGGGTATCTTACGAAGATTAGGTTAGTTAGAGAGTACCTACCTTGCTATCTAGGAGCATCTAGATAGGTACAAAATACAAATCTACGCACATACGAACCATCATCATCTGTGCGATCACATGCACGTAGAATCGAAATACGAATACCCACTTCAAACGCTACCAAAATCATGGTAAATATTGAAATCGAGAAATTCTTATTATTTTCTAAGACACAAAAAAAAGAAGCTAAGTATTTATCAACCAAACTCAAAGTCAGAAAAAGCTTGATACAATCGTCATGCTTCATCAACCCCTTTTTGTCGATACTAACTTGACGGTGAAGTAAATGTAGGTACGACAAGTACCTACTTAGGTAGTATTAGCACCCGCCATTACCTCTTAAGCTCCCTCCGTCGCTCAGGCCGCCGACACTCCTTGGAACATTGCCCCGGCGGGTGGCATAGCAACTGACGCCACTAACCTCACCTCACTTACATGGTAGGTGTTCGACGAGAGTCAGTTCAAGAGTTTACACAATAATATAGATATTTCAACTCAGTTGTGCGATACCAGGGTATTAAGTAACTCTCTTCAGTACTTCACGAGGCATACATACTACTAATCCTTCCAACTAATATTATAAATGCGAACGTTTACAAGCATGGATGTTTTTAACTTCTTCACATAAAAACTATTGAACGGATATTGATGAAAATTTGCAGCAATATTGCTTAGTCTAAAATAGCACATAAGCTATATTTTATCCCGAAATTCAATGTGATTCCCGTGGCAACGGTGCTGGAACATTATATCCGACTTTTACACGGACGAAGTGGCGGGCAGATGTTAGTTTAGCTTATAAATACAAGCCATGATCCATCATACATACATAACAGGTACATAATAATACATATAGGTTGTGGATAATTACTCAAGCGCAGAATACTAAACAGTAAAAATAACTAGGCATCTAGACGACGATATTTTCTTAGCATCTTATGATAGTTCTATGAAGTCAAAGGCACATTGAAGTTAATTTAACCAAAGTGAAAAGGTTTTAATGTGAAAAATAATACTTCTTTAGGTCCGAACCTGAAGGCCAAACGGAGCACTACAGCTGTCGCTCATGTGTCCGTCTATCTCTCTGCCGTCGTCTCTCACAATCCTGTATTTTTGGAACCATAACAGTTAGATACTAGAAATAAAAAAAATCGATGGCGGCTATTACAACAAACAATAATGAAATGTTAAAAATGAAGGGCCCAAACAAGCAACATCGTTTTTACGGCATTTCTTTATTTCTCTATCGCATACATAGGTACATGGCAATACATTCAACTTTGTATGATTATAGTGCAAATACTAAAGTAGGTACTTATAACAACAAATACCAAAAATCGGTCAACCGTGACAACACGCGCTAAAATAAGCTTTCGAATTTATTAGAATTTGACGAATTATATAAAATCTTGCTGTTTACCTAAGAATTATTTTCGAAACCCTTCGTCTGCGAGTTCGACTCGCACTTGATGGGTTTTTTATTATATTTTTTTATTCCATGAAGCTATCTTTATTACCTTATGAAATATCGTCGTTAACCTTTGTACCTATGTGAGTAGTTATTTATGCTCGTCAGTGTACGTGTAGTATACGGCAGTGGAGGAATCTAGCAAATGCAAATATGTATATTGTAATAAAAAAAAATTGTCAGAGCAACGAGTCCCGGTGTTTTAGACGTAATGCGTTATCTATACCCTGGTGTTGCTAATGTCCATAGACAGCACAACAGTGACTAATTTTTCGTCTGTTTATCTATGATTTATTTAAAAAATCTGTAAATTTTCACCATCAGTAGGCCTTTTACGTAACTCTTTACATTTTTTTTTATTATTAAACAAGACAGGCATTTGACCGCCATCTTACCTGTTGGTAAGTGACGATGCGGCCGAAGATGGAGCATGCGCGTCTTGGAACAGCCTATTCACTCTAGCCTAGTGGTTTTACTGTTAGTAAAACCAGCATCACAACCAAAATAATCTGCATAAGTCACCAGACATCGTGAAAGAACGACAATGACTACTCGAATAGCCCTCCCCAAGTAGCACCACGCTCAAAAGTTCCCATTATCGAAGCCGCGTTGCCACGCTGAATCGCCAACGAAACTACTGTTGGCAATATTCTCTGATTTCAATTATTGAAATTGTTACTTTTACGATTCCGTATCGTCGATTTCATGGGTTCAGTTGCTAACAAAGTTTTATTGCAATAAACTGAAACTATTAAATCGATCATATATAATCGCAAAAATAATAATCAATCATTGAAATCAGAGAATAGTTGGCAACAGAGTTACGTAATTATCCTACAGATCGTGCATGCTTGTTTACCTCTACCAATCTCGTACCAATAACTAAGCTAGGAGCGGTGGCCTGGTGGTTAAGGTATCCGGCTCGTAACCGATAGGTACCTGGTTCAAATCTCACTGCCGCCATGTACCAATGACTTTTTTCTGAGTTATATACAATTAGTTGAATACTAACCGATGCTCTTGACCGGTGAGACCTGTGAGGTGAAACCTGCGCTACCTGGGTTTAATACAGAACCCTAAACCCTAGGTACTAGAGAGCTGAAATGTGATACGATAAATTTGGTATACCTACATATTATTCACGCCGACAAAATTGTAAAATAAAATCTTTTATAATAATCCTTATTTGGGTACCTGCCCTACACGTAAATAGAGGGATATATTTTTTCGCATATAGTTCATTGTGTGGGGTGTCGTTTGATAGGTCTTTTGATATCATTTAGGGTATCCAAAGAACGTTTTCGGATTAAGTTTTCCGTTTCCGATATCATTAGCTACATAGTGTAGGTACAATTTTTTTTTTTTTTTAATTTCAGACAAACAGCTATTGCATACGCAATTTGTTATCTGTGCTATACACAGGCCAATAAAGTTTCCACTTAGTTCTAGTGTACACTTGTCATCTACATTGCTTACAATAATTAATATCTAAAGTAAATGTTTTTTGTTAAAGCTCGTGTCCCCACCCTATAACAGCTAAACCGTAGGTATAAAGTATTC
This sequence comes from Blastobasis adustella, assembly GCA_907269095.1. NCBI lineage: Eukaryota > Metazoa > Arthropoda > Insecta > Lepidoptera > Blastobasidae > Blastobasis > Blastobasis adustella. The sequence continues at coordinate 898,499 of OU026136.1, read as the reverse complement.
AACATAATAGTAAATATAATGAAGTTAAAAGAAAAACTATCACAGCCTAGTGCACTCTTTAAGTTAACGAGTAATAGACAACTAACTTATGAAAGGTAGTTGGATTAGCAAACATTTCATACTAATTGTATAAAAAAGAAATTGAGCTAGCTTAATTTGTAACTTTGTAAGACCCTTTAAGCATAATTTCCCTAAGACGCAGCCGCTGCGAGCTGGCAGACCAATTTTTTTCAGTGTGGGAGATGTCACTTTTCGAATGCATACCAAAACTGACAATGTCATTTATCGTTTATTTTTTCACAACAATGAAGCCTTTTTCTCAAATACGCAACCGCTGAGAGCAGACAGACCAACATATATCAGATCAGGGGACCACACCACAGCAATACACAATAAAAATAAATCTACACGTTTCCGTGATCGTTTTAAATTTAAAAAAAAAAATAACTGAAGCAACGAAGACTGAGTAAACTCAGCCCATAGTGTTATGTTAGGTCATGGACTAATTATTATCCAACTGTTAGGTACTTGTTGTAAGAGTAAGATGGCGATATATCGCCCGATAGCGCTATCAGAGTGTTTACATTTCAAACTCTGATGCTGTTGGCGAGGTTCTGCAGTGCCTCAGCCATGTTTTCGGAGGCAAGGGTGCCGGGTTTTTACGCGATTGTTATTATTACGCATCGCTTCCTTTTGGGATAGACTGCGACAGTCTCGCAACGGTATACTGAGAGCGGTGTACCGTGACATCGCAAACTACTATAAAGAGGTATTGGCCATCTGGGTACTAAAACGAAAAGATAAATAAATAACTGTAATATTACTTATTTATTATACATTTAATTTGACATTATAATTTTACAAATTTTAGTTTATTGTATCTATAATTTAGAATTTATTAAGTAATGTGCATTAGTATAATGTGGTGTGTGGTGCCGCCACCTCAAAGAATAACACCACCCCATCTCTTCCCGTGGGTGTCGTAAAAGGCGACTAAGGGACAAACCCGAAAGATGGGCAGCAGCATCTTTCTGGGTACATTAACATATACAGTACTGCGATCGCCAACCCGCCTGCCAAGCGTGGCGATTATGGCAATTCCCCCCCCGATGACAAGTACACACAAGCCACGGCCCCCAGTACCCGGCGGCCCCGCTATTCCGGACCATGGTAGCGGTCACGGTAACGGCGGGGCAGGGGGTGCGAAAAATCACCGGACGCGATCAGGCTACCGCAAAGAACGACCACTGGCCCTGGCAACATACAATGTCCAGACACTGCGGACCGACGAAAAGCTCGTGGAGCTGGAGGAAGTGGTAAGCAGATTACATTGGGACATAATAGGGATATCTGAAGTCCGAAGAAAGGGGGAGGACTCGATAACTCTGAAGTCCGGAAATCTGCTTTACTTCCGGGAGGGCGACCATCTGTCCCTAGGTGGTGTCGGGTTTCTCGTCCACAAATCCCTTGTGAACAACATCGTCAAGATCGAGAGTGTGTCGTCTAGGGTTGCGTACCTTATACTCAGAATTACCAAGCGGTATTCGTTGAAGGTCATACAGGTCTACGCACCGACTTCGACTCACTCCGACGATGAAGTGGAGGCTATGTATGAGGATATAACTACAGCCATACATACCTCCAAGACACATTACACCGTTGTCATGGGGGATTTTAACGCGAAACTGGGCAAACGAAGCGGAGACGAGTTGAGAGTGGGGCAATTTGGAGTTGGAAGTCGGAACGCCCGTGGCCAGATGCTGGCCGGCTTTTTGGAGAAAGAGGGACTCTTTATGATGAACTCATTTTTCGGGAAGCCGGATCATCGCAGATGGACGTGGGTTAGTCCCGATGGTGTCACAAAAAATGAGATCGACTTCATCCTATCTACGAAACGGCATATATTCAATGATGTCTCGGTGATCAATAGCGTAAAAATTGGCAGTGATCACCGCTTGGTAAGAGGCACATTGAATATTAATCCACAGCTGGAAAGATCGAGATTGATGAGGTCCACGCTCCGGCCTGTACCCACCCACATCCAAAACCCCGAGAGCTTTCAACTCGAATTACAGAATCGCTTCGAGTGCCTAGGAGATTGCGTCGACGTGGACGACTACAATAACAGGTTCGTGGAAACGGTCTATACGGTTGGGTCAAAGTTTTACAAAACCTGCCGTACAAAAAGAACAAGCAAAATCTCTGACAATACCCTCAAACTCATGGAAGAAAGACGCGCAATGACTCTGCAATCCCCTGATGATGTCTCTCAATCTAGGCGACTTAATCGACAGATCTCCAAGTCTCTGACTCGCGATATACGCCGCTTCAATACTATCAACATTGAGGCGGCGATCGAGCGGAATAAAGGCTCTAAAGTCTTTGCGAAAGATCTGTCGATTGGACAGAGCCAGTTGACAAGACTGAAAACGGATGACGGCAGAGTTGTTTCGACCAAGTCCGAGGTTTTGAGGGAAGTCGAGAGGTTCTATGGACAGTTATACACGACAACACGGGCACCTGTTACCAGTATGGCAAAAGACCCCAGAGCCAAGTTGACCCGACACTACACCGAAGATATCCCGGACATCAGCCTGTACGAGATTAGTATGGCTCTCAAACAGCTCAAGAACAACAAGGCGCCGGGTGATGATGGAATTACGGCTGAGCTTCTGAAAGCTGGTGGCAAACCTGTGCTTAAGACCCTTCAGAAGCTGTTCAATTCCGTCATCCTCGAGGGAAAAACGCCGGAAACATGGCACAGAAGTATAGTGATATTGTTCTTCAAGAAAAGTGATAAGGCTCTCTTGAAGAACTTCAGACCAATATCGCTGCTGACCCATGTGTATAAGCTGTTTTCGAGAGTCATTACGAATCGTCTCGCACGCAGGTTTGATGACTTCCAGCCTCCCGAACAAGCCGGATTCCGAAAAGGTTTTAGTACCATAGACCACATTCATACGCTGCGGCAGGTTATACAGAAGACCGAAGAGTATAACCGGCCATTATGCTTGGCGTTTGTGGACTATGAGAAAGCCTTCGATTCGATCGAAACTTGGGCGGTGCTCCAGTCTCTACAGCGGTGCCAAATTGACTATCGATATATCGAAGCACTGAAGGGTTTGTACGAAAACGCCACTATGTCAGTTCGTCTCCAGGATAAGACCACAGAACCTATCCAGCTGCAGCGGGGTGTTAGACAAGGTGATGTCATATCACCGAAGTTGTTCACTGCTGCACTGGAGGATATCTTTAGGCTTATGGACTGGGACGGATTTGGCATCAATATTAACGGCGAGTACCTTACTCACCTCAGATTTGCTGACGATATCGTAGTCATGGCTGAAACCCTGGAAGACTTGGGCAAAATGCTCGATGACCTCTGTAGTGCCTCTCAACAAGTAGGTCTTAAAATGAACATGGACAAGACGAAAATTATGTCGAATGTCCATGTTGTGCCTACTCCAGTGACCGTTGGAGGCATTCCACTTGAAGTTGTTGACGACTATTCATACCTAGGACAAATAGTTCAGTTAGGTAGGTCCAACTTCGAGAAAGAGGTCAATCGACGAATCCGACTCGGTTGGGCAGCATTCGGGAAGCTACGCCATATATTTTCGTCCCAATTACCGCAGTGTCTCAAAACGAAGGTCTTTGACCAATGTGTGTTGCCAGTGATGACATACGGAACCGAAACGTGGCCGCTCACTGTGGGCCTTATAAGAAAGCTCACTGTTACCCAAAGGGCAATGGAAAGAGCTATGCTCGGAGTCTCTTTGCGCGATCGAGTCAGAAATGAGGAGATCCGCAAGCGAACCAAGGTCACCGACATAGCTCTAAAGATTGCCAGACTGAAGTGGCAGTGGTCAGGGCACATAGCTCGAAGAACAGATGGCCGATGGGGCAGTAAAGTTCTCGAGTGGCGGCCACGTGCCGGAAGACGCAGCGTGGGTAGGCCTTCCACAAGGTGGACTGACGACCTGGTAAGGATCGCAGGTACCAGCTGGATGCGAAAAGCACAGGACCGGCCTTTGTGGAGATCTCTGGGGGAGGCCTATGCCCAGCAGTGGGCGTCTTCTGGCTGATATGATGATGATGATGATGATTAGTATAATAATAATAAAATAACAATAATTTTTTATAGCGTTTTGGCGAGTAGGCGGCAATTCGAGTTAGGCGGTCGGGCCCCAGGAGTTGAAGCAGTGGGAATGAATGCTGGACGCGGTGGAGCTTAGCCCAATAAAAACCATTCGACGCACGGGGAAAAGCCAACTAGTCTTAGAGACCGGGTAGTCTCTATTTTGTCTGGTTAGTCAGGACTGGGCTGGGTTTTAGGTGTAATGCTAGGTAGGTCATTTGCATATTATTTCTATGCCACGCAGTGATAAACGAGCAGACAGCCCACCTGATGGTAAGCGGCAACGTCTACGATTCGTGCATTTAGGTTGCAGGCTACAGAAACACAGGTGCGTTGTCACTGTGAAAACTAAGATGAAATGCCTCATGCCTGTAATCGCGCTGGGTACCATATCCTTGTCATTGTTGCTTGGCAGCAGAAAAAGATATGACGCTGTACTCACCGTTCCCCTGGCCTTCGTAGAAAATGGGCAGCAGCGTTTTAAGTGAAGCGTTAGGTTAGTTGGATCGATAGAGCTGTCTCAGAAGTAACACGAACTGTGTCGACCTCGGACAATATTGATATCTAGCAAATTCGGACATAAGATTAATATCTAGCAAATTCTGTTTTAAGTGAGCAGTACATCATCATTTTCTGAATCTCCTTATTTCCCACTTTATCCCTTGAGCGCCTTTTCCATCCCTTTTCTTCAAAAAGCCTCAATGACCTGAATAACTTTCTAAAACTCATGCAGTTAATTAATTTACTACTTTCTAAAACTTCTATTGCTACTTTTAACTATTATCACTACACATATCGTGTTTGTTATCACGATTAGTATTGTTTTACCTCGATATTATATTATTTAAATGTCTGATACATTGTAGTTGAATAAGCTTATGTGTAATATCTACTTGACTAGTCTTCTTGCATCTCATACCTTTGTCGATTGTTATCTCTCTCACCTGGTAGACAGGTGGATAATTTGCTCTAGTTAAATAAACAAATAAAATATTTTCTCGGAATCGAATCTAAGCCGGCATAACAAATACATATAGACAGATTGTATTGTGGAATGTTGCGCAGGCGGCGACGTATCTAATTCGCAATTATGTGTACCGCTACGTCTGTTATCAGATTAGATAAGGCGTGGAATGCTTTGCATGTGCCGTGTGTCGTTCGGAAACTTTATTTTTAAACCGGCATCATTATTTGCTTTGTTACACTGGCTTTCCTATTTTAAGTCGTATGTTTGTGAATGATATCACCTTATATCTATGGAATGTCGCATTCGATGAAACCTAAGAAAAAGGCTTCCCTGTGGGTACTCCCAAGGCAGAGTTTAGCTGGTAGGCGCCTAGGTCTCTTGCTAGTCCAGCACAACCAGCCGACCGGCCGCGCTGGTAGACATGAGTGTCCTCTGCCTCCCTCCCTCGATAGTCCGCAGGGTGTCCGTACTTTGCGATAGGCGAAAAAAAAATGATACACCTGGTATGGCAATTGTCCATAGGGAACAGTAACTGCTTACCATCAGGCAGGCCGTAAGCTTATTTGGCACCTTTATATGAAAATGTGTAAATGACAATTTGTTGCGATGGGATGTTAAAGTTGTCCTACTTGTCTAATTGTTAATAATAATTCTTGTAGTCAAAATACTGGTTGGAATCTCGCGCGCCAGGGCCGGGGTCCGCCATGACCGTGATCCAAGATTTGTTGAGCTGTTTGCACTTTTTAATACTTAATACAGGTAATTATTTACCTTTAATTTAAGATAACGCAGCGAAACACGTACAGAGAGATGCAAATAAGTCTAAAACTTACGTTAACTGTAAATTAAGTAAGTAGATATCGACTATCGTGCTGATAAGTTACTAAAATTACGATATTGTGGTATACAACTGTCTTCGTCTTCATTTCCCGTACATCCTAGCTATAAGAACCTAGGTATTTCATTTCTAGCTATATCGCGTACGGCTAGTCAACTGGCCTGACCGCCGCCAGTCAGCTGTTGCGTTATCGATCGGTGTTACCCGACCAACTGGAAAACGCTCCAGTTTTATCCAGAAGTTTCGGCATCCCGTCCGATCCTAATTTGCCGGGTTTCGGTAGGTTGGAGCGAAATATCAAATATGTAAGAACTGTAGAGCGAAGTGGTACGAATTAGGGCACCTAATTTTGTAACCTTATTTAACGGATGTTATATTGGTCTGTTTAGAAATAAGTTTCGCTACTTTTCACTACAGTAGGTTCTGTTTTTTTACGATTTAGCTTTAGTTTATAGATACGCTCAGTTAAAATCCCTCTTTGGATATGTCGTCGGTTGTAGGCGATATTTACGAGGTGTAGGTTGTAATTTAACGCCTGGAAACAGGTGTCGTCTCGTAACTAAAATAACTAACACTTTTCCTATGAGCAGTATAGGATTATATCATATACTTTTCTTTCATAATAATGTATTTTCATTGTTTATTACGAACGTCATTTCACATTGAACCTAGATAGGTATTTATTTATTTATTGTATGGGTAGGTAGATGTAGGTTTTCTACAAGAAAAATGAAGAAAATCCCCGACGTTAGGCGACGTTTGCCTCTTTCCAGAACAACAAAACAACACCTACGTAGCGTATGGAATTTTTTCCCATCAGAGCTGAATGGCGCTGCGTTAATTTTTTATAGGTAATAAAATAACTTGTACAATGCCATTCCGCCTTCAGTTTACTAACCAACATCTGCGTTTAGGTACAGAGACAACATTTTGCCGATCAAGGAAAATTCTCGCTAGAAAAACAAAGAAACCCTACTCGACGTAAACAAACCGAACCATGAGGTTAGGCCGGACTTACCATCTCTCTTGCTGATATCCGCATTGGCTGATTGGTCCTCCTCCACATCCACGTCGAATGAGAACGGGAAGATCTTCGTGGATCCCACGAAGCCTGCGGCCATAGCGGCGTGCCGTGGATCACTGGAGGCTGGCTCGCAGGGACAGTGTCACAGAGTATGCGCAGTACACGTCGCGCCGCGGCCGGCCGGGGCGACAGACTGATTGACTGAGGCATCGATGGCTCTGGCAGGGAGGCCAAGGACCGAAGCCCAGGAACTACGAAGAAACCCCACTGGCGTCTTACTTATCGAAGTAAGATGTTAATTTACGACTTGATACTTGATTAGCGAACGATATTAGGTATCTAGGTTCCACATCAGAGTTTAACCGCCGTTGTTTAGCTTCTGCGGCGTAATTAATAAGGAGTAATAATAATTAATATTTGTATGATGTTGACGGTGTATGATTTCAACTACCTATAAATAAATGCTTACAGGGTGCGCCCCTCGAAGTGTTCATCATCACCATCGTCATCATCATATCAGCCAAAAGACGCCCACTGCTGGGCATAGGCCTCCCTCAGAGATCTCCACAAAGGCCGGTCCTGTGCTTTCCGCATCCAGCTGGTACCTGCAATCCTTACCAGATCGTCGGATATCGAAGTTTTACCAATTAAAAATGCAATAATTTGGTTTATTATGAGTTTTCAAATTAAAATCTTCATCGTCAAATTTTAATAAAAATAAAAAAGAGGAGATGTGGCATCTCGAGACGTTTCTTATTTTACCGATTATTTGACTTATCCCTTTCAATACGTGTCCCTTTCATGCCACCAATCCCCTATAACGTAGACGTCCACGATAATATGGTCAAGTTATTAAAAATTATAGTTCTTTTGGTGGGTCTCTTTTGTTGCTGTGCCTTGACAAGGTCCATAGAGAACAATATCACTAGAATCATCATCATCATCATCATCATCATCATCTCAGCAAGTAACAGTCCACTGCAGGACTTAGGGCCTCTCCCACGAAAGGGGAGGTTATTGCCATAATCTCCACGCTTGGCAGGCGGGTTGGAGATCGCAGTGTTTAAATATAATAATGGAAAATGCTGCTGCCCATTTTCCAGACTGCGGAGACTCTTGACTTTTGCTTCGAAAACATTAGTCGCCTTGTACGACACCCATGAATGTAAGGGGTTGGTGCTACTCTACTCTGCCGGACACCACACGGCCTATCACTAGTTTTCTAGAATTCTTTTTTTTTTTCTATCACTAGAATAATGTTACCTAAATGTTATTTAACAGTTATTAATATAACATCTTACTGTAACCTATGGAATGCAATAAATATATTGAGTATGGAGTAGATGCCTAGAATTCTCCTAATGCTGCCCACCGGCGACGCTGTGGCGGGGGCCTCCGCTGGCAGCAAATGCAGTGGCACAAAACATGTCGTGTTCGACAAGGATAACTATCGAGGGGTCATGTTATTCATAAAACCCCATAACAGTCCACTGTAAGATCTGATTCTATTCGGCATCGGTAGCGGGTCATATCCGATCGGGCAGGTGGCTACTTGGCTTGGATGGTAGGAAGTCACACATTATTTTCTTTCTCGGTTTCGATCACAGGTTGTGCTGATAAAAGAACTAAACAAAATTCACCTAACTTGTCATCTTGGCACAATTTCTTCTTATTTACTACGGAATTTTTCAAAATCATAGTCACCGTTATTGCAACAGCGTCTCGTCTTAAATTGTTTTAAGATTAAACGTACGAATTTAACACAATGAAAACATTATTAAAATTTTAACCCCCGACGAGAAAGACGGGTGTTCTAAGTTTCACGTTTCACGTAACTGTGGTTACGGCTTTGTGTGTCTAGCTGTGGCATCGTAGCTCCCGAACAGATAGACCGATTTGAATGTGGTTTTCTCTATTTCATAGTCAATTTAATCGAGATGGTTCACTGTTGTTTTTAGTAAAATCGGTTCAGTAGTTTAGAAAATATTGGAGTTTAAGTAAACTTAGTAGGAGGTTATCCGACTTTTTCTGTCAGTTAGGTTAGTGTCAATATGTGTGGAGTGCGGATAGATAGTGCTTCTACGAATAAAATGCCAACGACATAATGACTGGTGGAAACTACTGTTCCGTGAGTTCGCCATTCAATTTTTTAAAGCTCACAATAGTTTTTTTTAACCATTATTTTCACATTTTTTAAAACTTACACTAGTACAATTAGGTAAAAACCAAAGAGGTTTGTGGCCGTAAAACTGACCCAAAATGTAAATATTTAAAAGCACGTATTACAATCGCATTATTTTGTTGTAACAGGCTAATTCATAAATTGAGAGCCTCGTGACAACGCATTTCTAATCATTAGAATTAGAATTAGTACATAAAAAATAGGATTTAAGAATTGGTATTTCGGATGAGAACTTGACCTGAACAGTTTTCATAGTCGCGGTCGCTCAAACTCTCGCCTACTGTGACCATCGTGCCACAATCTCTTTTCGCAATGTTTGCTCAGATGTATCAGACAGGCGCCGTCGCAAGACCTTGGTAATGTCAATTAAAGGGATATTTTGCGAATAGAGTTATCATCCGTAGTTTTGAAAAACGGGCTTCTAAGCCATTACCAGGGGGAAGTGAGATTTTGATGTTACTGTTACGTATTGTACCTATACCGAAGGGGTAAGTTATAATAAAAGATGGTGGCCTAATTCCAGATACCGGTCTGAGAACTAAGATAGGTATCGTCGGCCTGAGCGAGTACCACCGCCTTATCTGTTTCTGCCGTTAAGCAACAATTTACGATTTAGTTCCGATATGCCGTATGAAGTAGGCAAGTATTTACAGCCAGCACAACTACAGGCACAGCCATGAGGCATTTAGTCTGTTGTGCTCACAGTGACAGACAACGCACCTACAGTTCTACATTTTTCTTACTTACGCGGTAAGTACATTGACGCGATGGCCAGTTCGACTATAGCGACATTTTTACTTGCTTCTGTGTGTGTGTGTTATCTTCTAAGTGACAAAGACAGTGGGGTGACTGTCTAGGAACAGCTATGCTCGGAGTATCTCTACGTAATAGAATCAGGGGGTCTTAAAAGGCCACATTGAGTGTTTCATATTATTATCACAATATGTTTGACTTCGCAAATCGCAAAATGGCCACTTTACGATGAAACGCCAAATGATTAATTTTATGATTCATGTTGCAATTCATTCAATTTCACAGTTTTGTAAATTCGTAAAATTATCAACATAATATGAATTGCTAATATGTCAAATAGCAGAATCCTTAGAAGTTACTGAATGAGCAACATATTTATTTCATATTTACTTTTACTACAGCTTTTACACTTGATTACAGTTTTATTTATATTGATTTCGTGATTTTGTGACATTTATTAGCATTATTTAGGTAGCATTGAAATAGGATAAAAGCGCGGGAATCTTCTATAACGGCGGGATGCTTTTCCTTACTAAAAATTTTGAATTATTATCCTATTTTTGACGTTTCATCCAAAGTGGCCTTTTTAGAACCCCAGACATGAAGATATCCGTAGTGGAACTAAGGTCAACGGACATAGACACCAGAGTCGCAAACTTGAAGTAGCAATGAGCTAGCCACGTAGTTCGCAGAACCAATGGCCAATGGGGCTGAAAGTTTCCTGTGTGGCGACCGCGTGCCGGCAATGGCAGCGTGGGCGGCCGTACGAGATGGACGGACAACTTCGCGATGCTCGTAGGGAGCCGATAGATGCAAGAAATAGATAAACTCGAAGAAACTTGTGTCTACGTTCTGGTCAGGGCCAGATTTAGGGGAGGGCAACCGGGGCGAAAGCCCCGCGGCCTCTACAAACGGGGGGCCCCCACAATAGAGACTTCGGAAAAAAAATCTTTAAAAATAGTATCTAAGTAGGTTAGGTAGGTAGAAACCTACGTAAATAAAAAACAATTTATAATTTGGGGCGAGGGGGCCTGCGCTGCTTCGTTGCCCCGAGGCCTCTGGACCTCTAAATCCGGCCCTGGTTCTGGTAACTATTATAATGACTAAAATATTATTTTCTATCGTTGACATTTCACTATTTTATTATTTTATTAATGTAATCTTAGTAGGTACTATTTTTATGTAATATGACATTGCAAATGTATTTAATATGTAAAATATAGACTTGTACAAAATGTTATTAATAAATTATGATTCATAGTTTTCAGATGTTTTCCTTTACTTGTGCTATAAGAACTCCCTTCTTGCCAAGTTTCAAAATTATAGATCAATGGGAAGTTCTCTACAGGCTGTGATGACAGGTAGACCAGAGCATTGGTTAATGCGCTTCTCCGACTTCCTTCCGTTTCATTTCACGAAATATGAGAAAGTGAGAGAAAAGCAGTTACGCATTAAAAAAAATTGCGAACTGCATCGTGTGACATGTCACATAAAAGTGAGTAGGAAACTGATATATAACCCACCACACCCACTCCACATTTATTGAGGATTTTGCCGTAAATTCCTCGAAGGGCAGGCGGGTTGGAGATTCTATATGTATACAAAATACACATCATTGCTGCTCATTTCCTAGCTAGGAAGGAACCTATTACATAATTCGCTTTTCGAACCTTTATGAAATATTTTACATAAACTTTTTGTGTCTATCCACAACAAGAGAAATTATAGGCTAATGTAGATGTAATCTTGTATTTTTTAAATAATCAGAAATCTACTTTGTCTGGCAAATCAATCAGCGAACAAATTATTATCATCGAAGCGTTTTTGTAGATCATCGTCGTCAAAGAGCGCAAAGTCATGATCATCGAAGTGATGTTGTAGATCATCGCCGTCAAAGAGCGCGAAGTCATGATCATCCAAGGGTTGTTGTAGATCATCGCCGGCAAAGAGCGCAAAGTCATGATCATCGAAGTGTTGTTGTAGATCATCGCCGGCAAAGAGCGCAAAGTCATTATGATCCTCTATGTCTTCAAGTTCTTCGTCACTTGGATGCCCATCCAAGTGTTGTTCTAGATCATCGCCGGCAAACAGTGCTAAGTCATTATGATCCTCTATGTCTTCAAGTTCTTCGTCAGATAATTTTAAATCAATTTTCTTCTTCCTGTCGCCTATTCCTTGAACAAATTTCTTTTCATATTCACTTTCCACATATTTTAATACATTGTCAATCTCTTTCGACTCTTTATTATTTTCATCAATCATATTCGCCATATTTATTTGTTCATTATTTTTTTCATTAGAATCACCATTATTTTCATTAGAATTACTCTGTAGAAGTTCTTTCATTATTTGTTTCTGCATTCTCAGGTTATATAATTCTATACTTCTCTCGTAGTTGTCGTACATCTGCATTCCTTGCGCCTTATACGTTTGCAGGTTCTGAACACGCGATACCCACGCCGATTGCCAGATGTCGGGCTTCCGCGACAGGTTCTCTGTGAACACCGCTAGTATCGTTGCCAGGGGGGCGTTTCTGCCACAACTTAAATCCCTGAAGTAATGGCCATCGATCACCCGAGCCCAGTAGTGGGTGCACTCGGAGTTGGTTGCGTCCATGTACCTGTAAACAAACCTCCCAAGCTTCTCCCAAGAGTCAGCCGTCTCATAGCAATAAGTCGCCTCTATAACAATATTAAAATCGAGTTGGCTCACACTCTTCAACAAACTGAGCAGACCGAGTCCGTAATCTGCTGTATGAGACAGCACATTCACTTTAAAGATATTACGGTCCAACGGCGAGTTTGTAGTCGTATAAGACCTCCTTTTCGCATCGATATAATAAGAATTGAGAACCAATTTGGCGAACATACAACGTACGTCTAAGCCCCTTCTATAGAAACTCCTGTAACTCTTCTTGATACACTTTTTATGAGGTATGGAATAAACAAAGTGTACAGGTCTGCACCGCAAGTCTTCTTTTATAGAATCCTCTATATACGTCATAAACATCTTCAAACGAAACGTAGTATTCAAATGTTTGTAGCTCTTGGTAGTAGATCTCATCATAATCATGGCCACCGTACCGAAGAAGTATCTGAGGAAAATCCTGTCCCACTTGCTGGAGTCCCATTTGGTGAGCATATTGTTGCAGCAAGAAACAAACGCTGCGTTTTCCTTTGGTCCGTATTCCGGTTCGACGTTTATACTCGGCGCAGTTCGCGGCCGATTGTCACTGAACCACCTAATTGTCTTGGGCATACTGGGCCTTTTAATTTTTCTTGTGCAGTCATCAGATACATTTTTAAACGAACCATTCAAATAATGATTTGAGGTTGAGGGTTTGTTCGTATCATTTTCATTTTTATGATTATTGTGATGATTAGGAGATTTGTCACGTATTATGTTCGTAACTTTTTCTTCCTTGACTATATTTGGAATAAAATCCTCATTTTGATTGTTATATTGATCAGGAGATTCGTGACGTTTATTTGACTTGTCGTTGTCCACCTTAACATTCATTGATCGTTGTATTGCTGCTTTAACATCTACATTGAGTTTATCATCCGGTGTTAAGAAGAACAGGGTTCCGTTTTCTTTATAGTGCATTTTATGCCATATGAACTCTTCAGTTCTCAGATGGAGTGGCATTATCGATATAGTTGAATAAACCAGATCATAGACGCTTAGTCCTGTTGGCACTTTACCACTTAAATAAAAGTTTAGAAATCTCTCAATAATGTTCTTCTGGACCGTTAAATCTGATACGATGGAAGGAAAAAAGTCTTCGAACGCTATTTCGATACATTTCCTGTTACTCCATTCGTCTCCGGAAATACTGCTCAGATCCTCTTTACTTGGAGCCGTTGCCATTGTCGTTTCTGGAATATAAAATTACCAGGTCTTAGACTAAACAGAATGCTAAATTGTTGTTATAGGGTCGGGGGACGATAGAAGGGTTTGGAGGTTATAACTTTTTGGGGTTTTGTCCAAGGGGGGAGGGGAGGTTACGGATGCTATAAAAATTAATTGAATAAAGAAGTAGGTAATTAATTACGCTTATCACTTCTTTTCGGCATCAGACGGAATACGGAACCCTCCGCGTATGAAGCAAACTCACACTTGTCGGAGTTTAAATTTACAAACTTAGGTACCTACCTGTCTATTATACACACTACTTGTACACAGACTAATTATACAAGTAGGTACTCTATTTTGTCCGCGATTTCGTCCACGTGGAAATCGTTTTAAGGCAGTTTATCTTTTTCCCGAGTTACCATTTTAAATGACCTCCGTAATGTATGAAACCCAATTTCCAAAATCAACTACCTATACCCTATATGTTGCCCAGACTTAATAGCTATACGACAAAAAAAACATCCAAATCCGTCCAGTAGTTCCGGAGATTAGCGTGTACAAACAGAAATACAGACAGACAAAATAATTCAAAAATATTATTCTATTACTATTTCGTAAATGTATTCAATGTACAGACACACTTTTTTACCGTTCTATTATATGTATAAAGATGTGTCAGTCAGTAGTAGATAGGTTTCGAACTTACCTACTCATTCGAAAGGAAACGTTTCAAGATAACACTGATAAAACTTCACATGTCGATATCACATTACACCAAAAGCTAGGCCGTAGCAAGCTGACGAGTAATTATAGTATTGAGTGCGTAACTGACACACAAAAACCGAAGTTCTATGGGTACCAACTCATTTAACTTTATTTAATATAGGTATTTATGCACATACGACTAACACGAAGTCTTATTTACTGCCGACTAAATAGTACCGGGAGCCGAATGAGTGGGAAACAGAAACGAACACATTCATTCACGTATGACTCATCGACGCCAAGTATAAAAACAGTTTCAAACAACATTCAGTTCCAATAAGAGGCGCTGTTTTCTGCGAAATGAAGGATGAAATGATCGGGTGGAGTCTAGTAACTGTAACAGGGCCGGTTCAAGTGTCAACTTTGACAACGTCGTTTGTATCGTTATTACTGGCATATACACAATAACTAGGTATGTACCTTTATTAGAAGGTACGTAAAGTGTTTCACGTAGGTTTATAACCACCTCTACTTTTCTCTATTATTCAAGTGTTATAGTTATCCTGATACGTAGTAATTTGATAATTATAGCCTGAATCATCCCACTGCTGGGCAAAGGCCTCCCCACGATTATTCCCCTCTTCGCAATTTAGTTATACCTTTGGTAAATTGGTAATACAAGTCTTTCCTTCCCTTAGAACATAATAGAGAAAAATGAGTGATAACAAAGTCACCCCAATTAACGGTAGGTAACTTATGCAATTTTTTATCCCAATACCTACATGCACATGGGATCGTTCATCGTAAGGAATCGGGAAGGAGAAAGTTTATTAAGTAAATTAGGTATATGTAATCCGTTTAAATAAAAGTACAACGCACCACAGATAGTTGACTTATTACGGTCCTGTAGCGAAATGCCAATGCTAGGTAGGGGATTTCCCCATGGTTCGAATGTTCTCGTATGTTCAATAACAGACGTTTCGTTTTGGCTGGAACCGACAAACCGTCAGTTGCAGTTGATACTAATCCTTATAATGTATAAAATAAAGTCGCTTTTGGGTGTGGAGGACATGATCGAACGTCCGACCGAGGTCAGCTCGCCTGCGCATCCGAATGCATCCAAAAGCGACTTTATTTTGAATATTGTAAGGATTAGTATCGACTGCAACTGACGGTTGGTCGGCTCCAGCCAAATCGGATCTTCTGTTTTTCAGTTTGGTTGAGAGTTGTTACAACTATCATTTGTCAGCACCAAGTCATCATAATCAACGAACATCATAAGCTATATAATATTGTCAACACTGCACTATTTTAGGTATAAATAACACTGTATTTTAGATTTAAATTAGTATTGTTTTAATAAACCAAGTGTATACTCTGCCTGATTAATAAATTATTTTTATTAATTACTCCGCCGCCCCTAACTTAATTCGCGCGACAAAATAGGCGCTGTCCTAATTGACAACGGTCGTGCAACGGGCGATGATGTCTTTTATTGGTCGGCCGATGTCCGTCGTACGACCATGGTCGCACGACTGATGCCAATTCGGACAGCGCCATATTGTCCAAATACCAGGTTTGGCATTGGCGCTAGCGGTTGCTTTACCTCAAAAAGCTGACAAAAGAAATCAGATCGACGACGGCCGGCGACGTGCAGGGCGGCAGGACGGTTGCTCAGACCTAGAACGGTCTACTCAAGATATGTTTAGGAGGCAATCTAGGAGCTGTAGGTACACCCAGCATACTCCCTTGTCCCAATTGCTTTTCAGAATTCTATGGGTAATTGGCCGTGTGGTGTCCGGTAGAGTTGAATAGCACCAACCCCTCACACTCGTGGGCGTCGTACAAGGCGACTAATGTGTCCGAGGCAAAAATCTAGTCTACGTAGGCTGGAAAATGGGCAGCAGCGTTTTCCATTGTTATATTTATATCACTGCAATCTCCAACCCGCCTGCCAAGCGTGGAGACTATGCCAATGACCTCCTCTTTCGTGGGAGAGGCCATAAGTCCTGCAGTGGACTGTTATGGGTTGTGATATGTAAGAAAATATCAGAATAAAATACAAGAGTACTTATATGCCATCTCCCTGTTACAGCCTGAATATTTACATATAAATGCATGTATGTGGTATTATTAATGTTAACTATACAAAGAGTGATACAGGGCTTCCGTAAGAAAAACTTAACATAAACGGGTAGTTTTATTAAGCTCCATGCGAAAGCCTCAAAGATTGGAATTTCAAATACCTCCATATATCTTTTTAGATTTGTAGTAGCCTCCCAGGTTCAGTGTTTAGGATGGGAGACACGAGATGTTACCTGTTTTGGCCTACCGACTATATGAACAATGTGAACAGGTCAGTTACAAACAATATACCTAAACCATCTCTATAAATCCCTTTTTCAATTAATGGGTCTTCTCATAACGACAGTAGGTGTAACCCTACCAAAATGTCTTGTGTAAATCCCGTCTAATATGGAAAATGAGTTGTGTTAGATTACAAGAAACAGATAATATTACGAGAACAGATGCAGAACCATGAATTTGGTAATATTGTTTTGTATAGATAGCAATAATATACAGCTTACACTTATATGAATGCAACATTGTGTATAAATTTGATGGTAATTGCTAGTAATGTGCATGCATCAGCCCCAAGCTGCTAGTGCAACAACAAACCATCAAAAAGATTTGTATTTTTATTTGTAATAAATTTAAAAACTTCTAGACAGATTTTAAAAATTCTCTCACTAATATGTAGCCCCATTTTTCCTGAGTGACATTGGATACTTTTTATTCCAGGAAAATAATAGAGTCCCATTGGACTGTTGAAGATATGTTTACAGAGATCTGAACTGCACGCGAGTGAAGCTGCTAGGAACGGCTAGTAATAATTACTAAACAATTGCTGTTTTTACATACTAACACAATTCATAAAATATAACTCGAAAATAAGAATTTGCAATTATAACTATTAAATTTGATTTATTAAACCATTCTTTACACAAAACTCACTTTAACTTGAGATGTTGATTTATTGGTGGTGCTATAAATAATTCAGTTTATATTTTACTATGTCCGTTTTAACAACATATTCACTTCTTAGCCTTGGCTTGTTCATCGATGGGGTCCAGTTTGGGTTCCTCAAACTTGAAAGAAGGGAATGCAGTCATGTCCACGCCAGAGCCACCTCCGTACTGTTTTTCCAGTTTCTCTAATTCTGTCTTCAATTCCCTCTCAACTTCAGGGCTGGCTTCAACAAGTTTGCCTCCGCTAAAATAAAAATTTGATGATAAATCAAAATCAACATGAATTTTCTGCACTAAATTGTGTTTGTCAAAGTTTCTGCCTACTCCTGCAATACACAGGCGTGAGTATTTTCATTAAATTGAAATTTTGTTTAATTAGCAAAACAAATGTTATGGTTGCTTTCAGGTCTGAGATTAAGTCCAATAAATTTATTTCACACCACCCTTGACGAAGGTCGAAGAAATAAGGAATACAGCACTATACGTACGAGCTTTTTTGTTTATATTCCCTAATTTTGTCGAGGAACAATTGCTGAATAGGGTCCGAAGCCTTCTGCGCAGAGGCCACATTCCTTGTGACGATGATAGAGGCGCGTGCCGCCCGAAGACCACCCAGGATCGAAGATGTAAGCATCTGAACCAAGAGTACATAACCTCAATACATATTACATAACTGTGCAAGTAAATCAAGTAAAGTAAAAAATAGATTACGCACTATCACGACTAAAATGCGATATATTTCAATATAACAACCTAGTCCACCATAAAACAAATTAATTTTCAAGATTTTTACCTTTTATTTTTATCGACTAAAACTCGGACAAACTGACAGCTGACTTTTAGTGTTGCAAGTAGTAAAAAAATATTGACACTTATTAATGAAAATAGTACGACTTTACTTTAACTGGAATGATTATTATGCTTTCGTTTGAAAGTGCATGTTAACGGACTGGCCTTATTATAATAACAAATCGGAATAGAATGGAAAGGAATATTGTACTATGTATTCTGCGATCTTCTACACATCAACACTCTCTCTCTCCCCTACACTTCTTCACAATCCCAATCCCACAACAATGAAACAATACTCACTTTTTTTCCGCTGATTTGGCAGCCTGACCGCTGACCGAGGGATAGGAACCAATCGCAGCATGGCTGCTTAGGTCCTGCCTTGCTCCGATTGGTTCATATCCCTATATTAAAGTATTCATATCCCTATCTATACTAATATTATAAAGAGGAAAGGTTTGATTTTTTGTTTGTTTGTATTAAATAGGCTTCGAAACTACTGGACCGATTTCAAAAATTCTTTCACCGTTGGGAAGCTACACTATCCCCGGGTGACACAGGCTACATTATATTTTCTAAAAAATTACGGATCAATAATAAAACTCCAATAATGTAACCCAAGGTGTAAAAAATACCCAAAAAATTCCTTACATCGCGTGTGCTGCGATAACTATTGATGATAAAAAAAATAATGTACTACGACTTTGCAGAACACATCATTATCTACAAAAAGTGTCGTGACAGTATATGTCTAACTATTATAGTTACGTCACAATAAGTGTTCTTTTATTTTAAAAATTTAATTGAAATGCCGCCGCTAAAAAACGCTCTTTATTTGTACCTTGGTATTAATCCTTATCAAAATCAATTATTTCATATTCACGACTGCTTCAATACCTTTATATAACTTTTTGAATTATTCAATGCAGACACTCCATTCGAAAGATTTCACGAGTTTAAAAATGTGAATATTAGAAAAAAGTCGCGTGTTCGCCGCTCAGTCCGCTCGGCTATCTAGGCAGCACGGGGTACGGGAGGGAAGTCAATGTCAAGAAATAAAGTGCCGCGCGGCTCAGCTCACTCGCGCGGTCGGCTCCCTACGCAGCGGTCGTGTGCGCAATCGAACGTACCCGTGCGAAGCTGGGGCGGCTGCTAGTATACATATGATAAGATGGCGGCGTTCAATTCCAATTACACAGTTGGGTTGCTGTTGTTTACAAATTCGTATGTATTGAAAGTAGCTTGATTTAAAAATATTCAATATCTATAGCATACATGTTGAACACACAATTACATTAGGAACCGAACGTAGGAATTAGTAGTATATGCATTTGTTAAAATCTGTAAATTTTTATTTTTATTTTCCTGTTTAAACCAGTGTCCAAAGAAAGGGGAACATCTATGGGAATTACGTATTATTTTTTATTTTTATTTTTATTGTCAGGTATGAATTTTACTTTCATTTTTAGATTTGCATATTGTTAGAGGACAAAATTACAAATAAATAGGTACGTATATCCCATAGCAAATACTCCTGGCATGCTGTTTAATCTATATGTTCCACTTCATAACAATTTGATTTCTGTAGAATTGTTTATTTTGATAAAATATTAGGCAAAACGATTAAAAGGTTTATTTTTTCACTTTATTAATTATCATCATGATTACTAATTTAGACAAAACTTCAAGCTAATAGTGATCAAATAACTGAATGTTTACAAGAAGGACTAACAAGGATTGACAAGGATAGATTATCCCCAGATTATTGCCATATCCACACTTTATAATTTTCTTTATAATTGACTGTCAGTCAATACGGACTTATTGTGGTCTTATCATACCTACATACATACTGTCACGCGTATTTCCTGTAGGCGTAGGCAGATACCACGTAGTTCCACTGGCTACAGTCCTGAGGCACCAAGTTCAAAGATGGCCGCGCCGATATACATACATACATAGGGACAGACGGCGGGAAGCGACTTTCTTTTATTTATTCTATGTTTAAAAATATAAATACTTCATACAATAATGGTCCGCCTTTCACGCGTGTTTATGTATATACGTTCTATCAATTTAGGCTCTCTGATCAAAACAGTTTTGAACAATGAGCTTAAACGCTCCAGTTTTGAAATATCAACTCCATAATATTATCAAACTGGCCGTAGTGAACTTCTTGGCGGGAATTTCTTATTTTTCTGTATTTCTTTTCTTCTAGCGACGCGGTTCGCGCCATTTTCGTTCAGATTTTCTTTCTGATGAGAGTTGTTTGTTACTTTCGCTTTAATTTTCGTGAATACATACAGACGAAAATTATTTTCTGTTGAATTTGCTTTGGTTAAAAATTTGTTTCAAATACTATAAACAATGAATATAACCGAAATAAACAAAGTGGCTAACAGAAAAAGGCTCACAGCTAATGCCGATAAGTTACGTGAGAAGATAGCACGCGAACATAAAAATGTTATCAAGCTCAGAGTAAGTTCAATTGTTTTTGTTATTTATGTAACAATTAATTATAACAAGGGATAGGTACGCGCCACAAAGGTCAAAATGCGGCTATAATTTAAAAAGGAAACTTTAAAAATGATTTTATTTTTCGCCAGAGCTGTTTTGCTTGCATAGCGGTATAATGGCATACATATAATACATACTTAAAGCTATAAAGGCTAAGCTATCATTGCCAAAAATGCATTGCAAACTGCTTAAATAGAGGTGAAAAGGTAGAAGGTAACGCAAAATTATTTTCGAATTTCTGCTTTCTTTGCCTATGTACTACGCGACCAGTCATTCTTTCAGTTTTACCTGTGGCGCAGGAGAATACCCACTAAATCTTATTGGAAGCCAGTGTTAATCTGCAAGCATGCGAAGGTTCCTAAAGAAATATTTGCGTAGCCTAGGTACCCACCAATTCTAAGCCACAAGGGCTCCTTAGGTAGCCCAGGACACGGCGTACTGGGATGTGAAGGAGCGGCTGCGGCAGGTGGAATCCGCCCACGAGCGCCTGCAGGCCAACATGGTGGAGGTACAGATGCAGCACGAGGCCATCAGTGGACAGTACCAGGACGAGCTGAGGCAGCGCCCCGAGACCGTTAACAAGTACTTGATATTTTTCGATGCTATCATAAACTGTAAAAATGCCGTGTCTGTACATTGAAGATATTTCAGAAAAAAATTTTTGGTTATGATTTTGGGACGTAAATATGGCAATAAAAAATGTTAATGTGATTCTTGTCTGTCTCTTTGTTTGTCTGCTTGTTCGCGCATCACGCAAAAACTACTAAACGGATTTTGATTTGGTTTTGATAGTTTGGTAGCTTGGAGTTCAACTTAAAATCTAAGCTGTGTTTCATCAAATTCGGATTTATAGAACTAGAGCAACAGCTTGACCTCTCCGTAGTAATGGAATCCATACACTAAAGAGGTTATTTAAAGTGGTCGCGCGGAAAAAGATAACATCGTCACAAGGAACGCACCCGTACGGTTGATTTCGTAGGTAGGTCAACCTACCTGCAAAGAAGCACAGAGCCCAACGTTAGGCTAGGCTAAGGGCTAGATGTTTACATTCTGTGGTTGACACGATAAAGACGACGAATCATTGAACCCGGCCAGGCTCACAAGCACTCGCTCCATCTGCGACGTGCTAGAAGAATACAGTGAGAGACTGCGCTCGTCGCTGGCCCGTTGCCGCAGCGACCACGCTGCCCTGGCTGCTGCCACGCGGCAGGGCGGGGAGCGCGTCAGGGATTTGCATTCCCAGGTGGTACAGGCAGATGTTAAGGCTAAGGAGAATGTGCAGGGGTTCGTGGAGAAATGTGAGCGACGTTTTTTATTTACGTAGTTATGTACATACTTCGGTATACATGCTTACGCAGACCCTCAGCCCGTATCTCATAGGACCGGTATTTTTATCTTTATTCTTTTATCCTCCAGTTTTCAGTACAGTTCGAAGATCGTGTTTTTTTCCTAGATGTACGTATAGTACCCGCACTCGGGAGGAATGTAGCTTAGAATTTAGATATTTTTTGTATTTACATTTGCATCCCGGCTTGCACTAAATTCTTAAACACAAAATTATAACACATTTAAGAATGACGTTTAATCTTTTTTGTATGAACTGTTTTGTTTAAGTATCAGCTTAAATGCGTTTAAGAATTGGCACAAGCCGCCCTATAGTATTCATTTGGCTGAAACCTCAGAAAAATAATACACACACTTATCTGACCCGGTAGCCAAAACTGGAACTAAGTGTCATTTTTATCAACAACAGCGACGCCGTCTGTGTCAGAATTTTTTTTGGAACTTTAATGTCTGTACAGTAGAAGAACCGTCATAAGAGAAGGCGCTAAATTATCAGTAATAACAGTAAAACACAAATCAGAATGTTAATTCCCCTAAAAGCCACATCGCTTCTTTTTCCGCACAGACTCCAAGTAGACCTAAATAAATTCTCTTTACATTTGGATTTTTTGCATGCTAAACTCATTTCGTCTCTCTGTAAACTTCAAATTACTTCTTTTATACAACATGGCAACAGCAATAACCTAAATTCGACAATAGTAAATATTAAAACCAATGATATTACATAATAGCTCCTGTTTAATATGTAATATCATTGATTAATCCTAAATATAAAAATCTTCAATCAATCAAATCAGTTTTAATTGTAATACAGACATGACGAGAAATCTACCCAGAAGCCCTTCAAAAGTAAAGCCCATAAAGCCCCCTAAGCCCCCCAAACCCCCTAAAGTTCCTAAAGTGAAACACAATCTCCGTACAACTCCGCTTTTTACTGTAGATCTCTGTACAGTGTACAGTCTGGTGTGTATAGTGGCGGTGATCTTCTGCCTTCTTTACACGGTCCATCTGCAGTTTCAAAATTTATAGTGAAACTGTCTTCGGAGCACAATAACCAGCTGCTGCAATGCCTTGGGAGCGAAAGGCAGAGGGCCGATGCTGCTTTGGCGGATGCCAGGGCGCGGCTCGAGGCCGCCGATGTGGCCAAGGAACGTCTGCAGCAGACTGCCCATGAGCGTGAACGGCAACTGGATCTGTGCAAGACAGATTTCGAGAAGGTGAGTGTTGGCAGAATCGGCTTGTTCGCCCGTGCGGTGTGATCGTGCGGCTGCGGCTAACTCTACCTATTCGGTGCCTCGCGTGCCCGTGTTTTCGTGCGTGCTGGCCGGTCTACATGCGTCACCTTTTACCTGAATGAGCTAATAAATTAAAATACCTTTGTTATCCTGTAGTTTTTTATTCATTAATCCTATTTTTAAGTTTGAGTTTCGAAGAGGAACAATGACGATGTGAAGCTGTGGTCGTGGTGTCTCAATAGGGAAAGATTAGAGACTAAGATATTAAAATTTTTAGGTAGGGAGGCAATAGTACACTTACACATGCAGTGATTTTCGTCTCATGATTTGTTCAAACATAGTTCGTGCGTCTGAGAGACTGGAAAATGTTTAGGTGCGTTACCCCGGTTACAGAACTTGACAAAATTTCAGACTTGCTCTGAAATAGTCTGACCATGTGGACCTAATCCATTTCTGCCTCCAAGCAGCAGGCTTACGTCGGTGTGTTACAAAATTTTAAACTCATGTAATTCTCAGAATGATAAGGCGCCTACACTTCTGAAGTTCAGTTCTGCATTTGTTATAGTTGAACCAAACTGTACAAATGAATCCAAAAATGACGTTGTATTATGCGCTATGTACCTAGATCAAATAAACGAGAATTTATAGAGCAGGTATTGTAACCAGAATTGAAGAACCTTTAACATCTCCATCTTCCCAGAATACTGAAATACGAATTTCCACAGAAAGAAGAAACCATCGCCAACCTCCAGAATGACATAAAGCAGCTCATACAAGAATTCAACAGCCAAGGCGCGGAAATCAAGAACACTCTTAACAAACAGGAGAAAGAGTTTGTATCAATGGCTCTTTTATTTAAATATCGTCTTCACCTTCAAACCTAAAACCTTTCAAAATAATTGTTGGTAAATTTCAGCCTGAAGGAAACCTCAGCAGCGAATGAATCGTTGAAGCAAGCCCTGACGAACCAGGAAGCTTTCACCAAGACGGTCTGTGATCAAAACAGCCTGTTGCAGGAGAAGATAGCTGCTTTGGAGGAAGAGCAGGTCTTGGCCAAGAAGGCGGCAGTAGAGTTGCAGCAACAAGTCGAGGTACTTACATGAGACATCAGATAATGCAAACTCACTATGCACACTTTCCCTTGGCAGTGAGCTATTGGGAGGAAATATTTTCCACAAACGATCAGATCTGCTTAATCATGGTCGAGGCGGACCACGGGCCCTGGCGAGCGATAGCTCAAACGGGACATTAACGCCGAAATGACAGATTGCGGTTCCGCAAACGCTATTTATGTTTGTCTTTCTTGAATTTTAGGCAAACGTAATCCGAGCTACTGACTTACCTGACTGATTGTTTTTTTATTATTATAATTAAACTAGTCAGGCATATGACCGCCATCTCACCTGGTGGTAAGCATGGCGGCAGATAATGAAGCATGCGTGATAACTATTAAACGGTACATTTCATTCAGGTATCCACCAAATTGAATACCAAATTTGAAGAGGAAGTCGCCTCCATGATCCAGACAAACGAATCTCTACAGAAGGCAATCACCGACAAGAATCAGGCAAGTACTTCACAACACAACGGCTGTGGCTGTAGCTACCAAAAACACCTAACATATTTATCGTATTCTCTTTACATATTTATTTATGATGACGTGTGTAAGCACATATTTTAGTTTTTCCCCTTATTTGCTCTTGCACTGCTATAAGATAATATGATAACTTACCTCTTCCCAAAGGTTGTCTGGAAAAGATCTTTTAAAGCGATAAGTTCACCTTTGCGCGCATATAAATTGTTATATTTTTCTTTGATGTATCTTTTACTTTTGTGTGTGCAATAAAGAGTTTTTACTTACTTACTAACCTAAGTAAAACACATCAAAAAGTAAAAAAAATATGACCAAAACTCTACCAGTTGCTAACCAATGCTGAGCAAGACATCCAAGACCTGAAGCTGCAACTCTCCAACTTGGAGTCGGAGAAGGCGTCCATTGCTAGTGAGCTGAAAAATGCTCGCGAGGAGATCGCAGCCATGACTGCGAAGGTCTTACAGCTGACTGGGGCTGGGCAAGAGCTGGAGACGAAGATCGTGGAGATCGAAGTGACGTTGCAGGAGTGCAGGTATTACAAAAAATGTGTTTAAAGAATCTGTAGACCATAGTTATTGGTTATTAAAAATATGTGTCTTAAAAACTCTAGGGTGATGAGAAATTATTTTGATCCACGTAACATCACTTCTTCATGAACGTCAAGTGAATCCATTGAAAGTGGCCATTTCTCGGACTATCTTACTAATATTGTAAATGCGAAAGTTTGTAATGTTGGACGGATAATTGGATTGTTACTTCTGCACGTAAAAATTACTGAACGGATTTTGATGAGACAATTGTACCTTATAGCCCAAAATAGCACATAGGCTATAATATTTCTCGCATTTCCCCGGAAACCCCGCGGGAACGACACCAGAACGTTATAACCGATTTCAGCGCGGACGAAGTCGATGTCAAATGCTTGCATTTTATAATTCGAAGCAACAAAGCTAAACCGGCATCAAGCGGCCTACCATTCCAAAGTCAAAGTCAAAAGTCAAAGGCATTTATTTGTGTCACAGGTAGGCATACAGATTCATCAAGATATTATAATGTTTGTGAGTATATCTGTGTTAACCCCAATTGTGGGCATACAAATATTATAATTATACAAATAAATTACCTATTCCTAATGTACCATTTCTAAACAGTATCACTCACGGTTTCGAACAATCACGTCTTCTCATTAGGCCGGCCATGAACAACTTACCCGAAAACGTATGTTCAAGATCCACTTCCCAATCTTCTTATCACACAGAGAGACAGCCGACACCAAGATCCTCGAAATGACAGCCACCATACAGTCCAAAGAGCGAGACTTAGACGCCAAGGCTTCCACCATCGCCCAGCTCATGTCCCAAGTGAAGGTTGAAGGGGACGCCAGGATGGCCCTCGAAGACCTCATACAGCAGATGAAGAAGGAGACAGAGATGGAGAGACAGGACACGTGTGAGAGGGAGAGGGCTATGCAGAGACAGATGGAGCAATTGGAGAGTGTTGTTAGGGTAAGTTTTGGAATTGCAAAAGGTAAGAGAGGATTCGAAGAAGGAAGAAAGTTCGAAAGTCAAAGTGATGTTTGAAATGATGTTTTTGTTCACAGAGCAAAGAAAGCGAGCTGTCGAGCCAGATGAATATTATATTGGAGTTGAAAAGTGATAAGGTAGATAGCCAAGGTATCTCTGTACATAATGTGAACCTAGTCTTCTCAGACTTCATTGGTTAGGTGAGAATATTTGTGGTGACGTTGCGACCAGGCCGAAGATTGAGCGTGGCTGTCAGAAATAAAAATAACTAATGGGCATTTTTAATCATGCTGAAATATTTTTAACAAATTAATTGTTGAACAACTGAGCAGGTAGGTAAGTGGTGACCGCTTTCCATCACACGAATTGTCTGGCTGTGTGCCTCCCTGGGATATAAAAACGGAGATAATTGACATGCTCGCTCACTATTCATTTCCAACCTACACTCAAGCGAGGAAACTATGGTAGAATCCTCTATTTGAAGGTTTTCAAGTCAAAACATCACATTAACAAATCATAATCCATTACAGTCCACTGCTGGACTTGAGCCTCCTCCACATCCGTGTACAGTTTAGCGATAATCTCCACGCTTGGTAGCCGGGTTGGAGATCGCAGTGTTGAAAATATGCACAAGAAAACTCTGTTGCCCATTTCCTGGTATAAGACGTTAGTCGCCTCTTGCGACACCCAGTCGAGGGGAGCAATTCAAGTCTGCGGACCCCGTACGGCTAACTTGATAAACCCTAACCCAATCACCCCAGGACCGTCTCCAAGCCAAGATCGAGAGCATGCAGAGCAAGATTGACAACATCCAGAAGGAGCTGAGCGGCCCGCCCTTGCCGCGCCCGCCGCCTGCCGATCAGGACGATAACGCTGTCATGCTCACGCCTGCCAGGCCTGCCAAGCCTGACGGGCCTGCCGGGCCCAAGCTTGATATGCCTGTTATGCCTTCGAAGGAGGTAGGATGCTAAAATATATAACTATTTGTTACACATTGGCTGGATATGCTACGGTATCACAGAGATCTTGCGCACGTCGCATGTTTATAGGTATATCATAGAGTTATGCCTGCTAGGGAATTTTGTTGAAACAACGACGCGTTGAAAATACTTACTAAAAACGACAAATCTGTAGGTTTTGAGTAAGTACAATAACAATGAAGGTGATGGTAAGATTCCCAGTGTTCTATGGGGAGATGGCTTTCACAGTGGAGAGCTTTTCTTTAATAACACATAACATACATAAAGCTCACGCCTGTGTCCCACAGGTGGGGTAGGCAGAGACTATGGACCGCCACTTTGCTCTGTCCTGACACAACTCCATAGCCTCGCATATAAGAACTAGCCAAATATTTGACCGCCGTCTATTGTCCGACCAAATCTTCGCCTTCGGCCGAAGGTTGGGGCGATAGCCGGCTTCGGCTTCGGTCAGAAGTTGATCTTCGTTCTAGCCTTGAAGGCTAGCCTAGATTATAATGATCAGGGAACACCCTCGCACTCGCACACTTGCCGGTATACTCCCAGCAGCTCTAGCCACTAAACCTGGAACCCCAACAGTACTTCCAGAAGCAGCCCCTGTCCGGGGGTGGGGTCGGCGCGTTCGCAGCCACCCGTCGGGAGCGCGAACGCTTGGATGGGCTGGCGCTCAACTTCCTCAGTGATAGCAGCATGGATGGGGATAATTCTATGGATGTAAGTGGGTGTTACAGTGTTGTCTATCGGCATGAGGTTATGCTACCCATAGAAGCTTTTAGAGGTCTGACGATTAAATATTAGAAAAATAATCAATATTGTTATGGACTCACTTGCGAACACTTACCTGCATTTAATTGTTAGAAATGTTTTGTGTTCGTGACTGTTATAATCATTTACTGCCCTGATGGACTTCGAGCCTTCACATCAGCACCGGAGTCTATTCCACGATTCTTTATTGTCACCTACTTGGACAAATTACAAATATTTAACAAAATTACATTTTTGGCCACAACTATATACAAATGGACAATTATTTTCGGCGTTTGATTGATTGTTCGTCATGTGTGGGTTCCTAGTGCAAAACCGTCAACGATATGACAGCAGAATTTTTAGATTAAGTCCTTTCGGCCGTGCATAGCCAGGGGCCTAATTCTCGCGCTGTGACATCTCGAATTCGAATTTTTTTCTAGCCACATATCTAAATTAATAATGACATTGAAGTCTATTGCAGCCTAAATATTTTCTTAACTATCTTCGACAGTCATATATTGTCGATGTCGAAATTTCAGTGATGTTTTAATACAGTTTTGTGGCTAGAGAAAGGGTCGAATTTGAGATATTACAGCACGAGAATCGCCAGTCTGTTATACGTGTCATCACCCCCTCAGCCCAACGAAGTGAACCGTCGCTTCGAAGCGCTGTCCCGCGGCGAGCGCGTCTCCCCGATGCCGGCCAAGCGCCGCCGTAGCGCCATGCCCATCCCGCCCGGGGGGCTCCGGATTAAGGCCAGGGAACAGGTAAGCACCAGGGACCAGGTGAGCACCAGGGACCAGGTAAGCACCAGGGACCAGGTAAGCACCAGGGACCAGGTAAGCACCAGGAACCAGGTGAGCACCAGGGAATCTGATAGTCTGGCAGTTATCAGAATTGTGTGGTGGCCCGTAGAGACACCAACTCCATCCATTGTATGTCGTAGAAGACGACAAGACGACTTAAAGGCAGATCATAAAGGCAGTCCCAATTGAGCTAGGTATTACCTATTCAACAGAAAAATGCTTCTGAACTGTCCATTGTCTAGTCTACGAACGGAGGAACATAGCCGAGGCTTCTCTACACCATAGTATACGATACTCGACACATTTTTTGCAAATTCAGCTTTTTGCCAACTCAACATTTTGAGAATACAACTGTCTGGTCCGATAGGATATATTTTGTGCTCGAGACATTCAAACTTCGTATGGACAAGTTGGTCTGCAACAGACCAAATTTTATCCAGCAGTGAATATTTTGATGAACCTTTATTGATTTTACAATTTTATTAATATTTCAGGACAGCGACAGTGCCCCATTAGCACAGCTCAAAGAAGATATATTGAAGGCAAAAGAAAAGGCATTTTTCAAAAACAAACGTCATGATAAAATGAAGAAACCTAAGCCTGTTCCTTATTAAAATTGTTATTTCTTTTATTAACATTATTTCGACATCTTAAAACATTTAATCGTACTTAGAGGTAGGTACATATTTTAATATTTGGTACTCAAGTATACATACTGTTATTTTAATTCAAGTGCTAAACACAGATGTAATGTTAATTAATTTGTTTGATGAACTATCTTACGCAGTGTGCTCATTTCAATAAAAGATTTTAACTAAATTATTATTGCTTTCAAGTTTTAAGATAGGGATCCTGCACATGCATTAGGAAGCAAAATATAACATATATTTTGCTTCCTATTTATTTATTAAGAGACACCAACCGTATACATACTTAGATAATTAAATACAATTGTCATGACAAACGTAAAAAAAACAACAGGGTTTTGAGTAATAATCCTGTATCTGGTTGTTTATTTCAATTACTTAGTAATTTTTGTATTCTGGTGGACGCTGTTGTGCTCTTGTGCGCCTGGGCCCGGTGTCCTTGACCATGATCCAGGATTTGGCAGATCAGGAAATTACAGTGGATAAACTGCCATACTGGAACTGGAGACCCTGCGGCCAGTCATGGTGGTTTTGTATTCAGTCGCCTGAATGTGCAAGTTCATCACGATGTTTTCCCTTACCGTAAGAACGTCTGTTAGTGTTCAACTGATGCACATAACTAAGAAAAAAGTGATAGGTATTACATAGCGGCACTAGGGTGCGACCTCGGTACCTCGGAGTACGTGACGGACCCCTCCATTAGGCCACCGACGCTCTTGTAATTTTTTTGTATTGAATTGGCATTTTACCTTGGTTCCTATTTCTAGTGTACCTACTACTTCACGCCTTTATCAACGTCCGTTTTTGTAGAATCCAGCCTTGCTGACAGGCCACGGGTGTGAGATCGGTGAGATCCTAGATCCTAACTCTATACAGAATGGCTACTTGGTCTCATAGATTTGTAATTTCGTACCAGAGAGATAATTCTATTTAACAAAATGTGAAGGAAATTACGCACAAAAGCTATTAAAACGGGACAAAACAGAAACCATAAACATCAATAGGCTGTTAATGATGATGAATAAATAATAATAAATAATGATCATTTGACATTTCCTTAGCTATTAGCTAGTAGCCGAGCCATAAAATGTTTAAAACAATTAGCTGTCTGCGATACGTGTATACGAATTCTGTATATTTTTGTTTTGAATTCTATTTTCAGCAACAATTACAATAATAATACAATATCGGTGGGCAGTATAGAGTGTTCAGAATTCCAGCATATGATGTGTATTATAAAAACAGTGTAATTCAGTGAACGTTATGGAAAGAGGCAAAATGTCTTCAACGGGTCGCGGTGCCAAGAGCAAAGCTCCGCAGCATCCTCAAGACATATTTGCGTTGGGAACCAAATCCACCGTCGTCGTATCCAGAGATTCTGAGAAGAGGACCATCCACAAGCCGTCTACCAGTGGTTAGTGTGGTTTAGTTTGTTTTTGTTTGAGGTTATGTTCTTTTAATGTTATGGTGTATTTTATTCTGATCAGTATGGTATGATAAAGTCAGATGTAGAAAATTTCAGTAGAAAAAAGTATATTCTATTATTGTATCACAGGTGTGGAACGCAAACGTGAAACAACTGGGTTTGGCACACAGCCACCTGCAAAACGCTCAAGAATAGGCTCCCCAGCAGAGTCTGTCTGTGGAACATCTTTGGAGGTCGACCCTGTGGATCTAGTACCCAATGTGCTGCAAGCCCTTGACACACACAACTCCGACAAACTGGTAAATTTGTTATTGTTTATTTCATTTTGTCACATTATTCACTTCCTTATGTACAGTCACAGATGGCAGTCGCTCCACTGTAATTATCTGATCTGCGAATCCTTGATTTATTTATTTGTATGGCAAAAATACAATATACGAGAAACACATTCAACTACAAATTTAAATCAAGCGAAGTCAGCCATTTAATTGCTTCGTCACTAAGGGTGATCAGGTCCTCCGGTGGGCCAGGGTAACTTGCGAATCCTTGATCATAGTCATGAAGCAGAAACATAACAAGGTGTCAAGGTGGATACTGCGCTCTTTCACAAGAGGGCTCATCTAGTGGGATAGTTTTTGTACAATACAAGAGTATAAGTGTTTTGTCGCCTTATGACTCATATTCCTGTGCCTGGATGGAGTTAAATTTGTTAGAAATGCAAAAAACTTTATTCAGATCAGATATTTACATTTACCTATTAGATAATCATCTTGATGATAAAGGATGAGCTTTTGAGGCTTAAGGGTCAGCCTATTCCTTTAAGCTAAATAAATTTGTTTAACAATGCACCAAATACATGCGTTTTATCAATATTGTTTTAAGAAGAATGATAAAGATATCAATATTTTTCTTTCAGCTTGGGCTTTTAACAGGCTCTATACGCCTTTTAAAATCCCAGCGGTCGAAGCCGGACCCCATTCTCTGCATGAGCATGCTGTATCTCACCAAGATCCGGCCAAATATGTTTGCACATGAAGTCGTAACTCAGAGCCTGTGTACGTTGCTGAAGAGGGAACAGGGAGCCGCATTCAAGAGTAAAGGAAATCCTCTCGTGTTCGTCCTTGCATGTAATATGCTGTATGCTGGACATAAGGACAGTAATAACTGGCCTGATACCTTTATAAAGGTAAGGATAGCTCATTCATACTATTTTTTAAATATGTCAAGAGAAGATTTTTTTTTTTTTTTTTTAAGATAAATGAATAAATTAATATATTTTTTGGACTCAGGTGTACATAGAAGATGCATTGAACGAGAGATGGTGGGTGGAGTGCTCATGGTGCAAATGCCTTGTGGAGAACATTGTCACCGCTTTCAACACTAAGCCACCTCCTCCCCATCTTATACCATCTGACAATACTCTTGGTATGTAATGAATGTAGTACCTTGATTATACAGTCTAATTAACAAGAATAATCTATACTAATATTATAAAGAGGAAAGGTTTGATTTTTTGTTTGTTTGTTTGTTTGTATTGAATAGGCTTCGAAACTACTGGACCGATTTCAAAAATTCTTTTACCGTTGGGAAGCTACACTATCCCCGGGTGACATAGGCTATATTATATATTCTAAAAAATTACGGATCATTAATAAAACTCCAATAATGTAACCCAAGGTGTAAAAAATACCCAAAAAATTGATAGAAAAAATAATGTACTACGACTTTGCAGAACACATCATTATCTACAAAAAGTGTCGCGACAGTATATGTATAACTATTATAGTTATGTCACAATAAGTGTTCTTTTATTTTCAAAATTTAATTGAAATGCCGCCGCTTAAAAACGCTCTTTATTTGTACCTTGGTATTAATCCTTATCAAAATCAATTACTTCATATTCACGACTGCTTCAATACCTTTATATAACTTTTTGAATTATTCAATTAAGACATTCCATTCGAAAGATAGCACGAATTTAAAAATGTAAATATTAGAAAAAAGTCGCGTGTTCGCCGCTCAGTCCGCTCGGCTATCTAGGCAGCACGGGGTACGGGAGGGGAGTCAATGTCAAGAAATAAAGTGCACATACCCGTGCGAAGCCGGGGCGGCTGCTAGTCTAATACAAAGACACCTAAATGAACAATAATATAATTACATAGATTTACTAATAATATAATAGTATATCTTTTAGCATATGAGCTGACATTAGTTTTGTCTACAACTAACATTATAACATAGTTAAACATAGTTCCTTCATGAAAAGTCACAGTGATACTACCATGACGTTATTGATCACCCATCTCTTATTCACTTATCACTTATTCATTCATCACTTATTCAAATGAATTTAGTCAACAAGCCGTCCTATTTCCAAATTAATGAGTAGTTTGATTTTCTGAACTTGCTGAATTTGCTGCCACAGGCACCATGTCTCCGTCTGGTTCCGGGTCGCCGCTGATGGGCAGTGCGGATGAGGATGCTGATAACACTGACCTTGAGTACACCGTGTATCCCAGGTAGGCGTGGTTCTTGGTTCACTATGTGAACAGAGATAATATAATCTTATATTTGATTTATTCAAGAAGA
Source organism: Blastobasis adustella (assembly GCA_907269095.1). NCBI lineage: Eukaryota > Metazoa > Arthropoda > Insecta > Lepidoptera > Blastobasidae > Blastobasis > Blastobasis adustella. The sequence continues at coordinate 864,814 of OU026136.1, read as the reverse complement.
ATGTGTAGCACATTACGTTATGTTACTTTATATTTTATACAAACAAAGAAAGAAAATGGAGGATGATACAGAAAAAATTCTATTATGCTAAGATATTTAGAAGGTAGTGTAGTTAGAATCCTATGCAAAGACATGCCATCAATTATTGTATTCCCTGCAGACATTATGGCACAATACACACCATAGTGGCAGTTATTCCGGGTTACCATCTAAGGGCCCCACACAGTAACAGTCCGCCTGCAGTCTCTGGTCGTATCCGGGCGGCCTGCCGTCCTCGGCCCCTGCTGCGACGTCTGCGACTACACACTAGCAGTTGTAAGTCGGTAAATCAATGACCACTCAAACACTTTTTGGTTGACCACTCAGGTACTCGACCAGCTACGAAACTGTGGAGGCCCTAGTGCTAGAAGCCATAAAGGAGCAAATCCAGCGCCGCGCCGCGCCCGATGCCATCGGAAAGGGCTTCCTCAAACTGCTCTCCGCCACCTGTGGATTCCCTGAGGTACTTATTTCTGTAGATATTTCAAAGACCACTATAAAAAGCCTACGCCGCGTCTATCTGTCTGCCTGTATGTTCGCGATTAACTTCAAACTAAACTATTCGAACCCCAGCGCAGGGAACAAAAATGTAGAACCGCTGTGGCGTTGCCACTGTGAGGACTAAGATGAAATGCCTCATGCCTGTAATTGCGCTGGCTACCTTATCCTTCAAACCGGAACACAACAATGCTTTCATTGTTACTTGGTGGCAGAAATAGATAAGGCAGTGGTACTCACCCAGGCGGACCCCTCAGGCTTAACAGAGTCCTAACACCTATACGGTAACCATAAGACGGGCGGTAAGATTTTAGTATAAGCGTTGGATATAAATGCTACAGAACAAGACATACAGTTCATTGGTGCAGGGTCCGAGTTTGATTAGAATGTACATATAGCTCACGCCTGTGTCCCACAGGTGGGGTATGAATCTTTGTTCTGCGCGCATAAAAGGCGGCCACACCAGCCACTTCACCACGACGGCTTATGAGACAAATACACCGAATATATTATAAGATATCTATCACCCACTAAGAAAACCCCCCCCATCCCCAGATCCGAATGATAGCCGCCGCCCGGCTCGAAGGCTGGCTGCATTCCGGCAAGCTCTGGCGAGCTGCCCAGCAGCTGCTGGCCGGCGTGTGCGCCAACGCGGCGGGCGCGGGGCCCAGCGCCGCGAGGGACCACGAGGTGTTGGCTCAGTTGGCCCGGATGCGGCTTAAGACCAAGCCGCTGCAAGCTGCGTATCAGGCTTGCCTCAGGTATTTAAATATACATACATAAAGTTATGTCATTTTCCTGTAGGGGTAGGGAGAGGCCACATTCCACTTGGTACCTCTCGCTGCATCTACATTTATCGACATTTTCATACGTGCTCGGCGAGTCAGGTGTATAATTTAAACTAGATCTGTCTCTGCCTTGCTGCGATTAGTTCCAACTCAATTTAATCAAGATGGCGGCGTACTATCAGAGATTGGCGGTACGGCCGCAGGCTTCCACCGCTGCAACTCCTTTTTAGCCAGGGATCATCATAAGTCCTCGTCGAGTCAGGAGTGTATATTTCGTAGATCAGTAGCTAGGAAAGGTCTTTACAGAGTTGGCAGCACGTAAGTAATACCCAAACTTCGACTTTTCGTAGCGAGAGTACTTACATATCCTCTTGTGGTAGTTCTACAAGTTAAAAAAGTGAAATTGCGAAGAGGATGTGAGGCCGAACAGACGAAAAGTGGAAATTTGGGTAACTAAAAAACCTTTTTTGTGCCAGTTTGTGCACGGGCAGACCAACGTTTCGTAGGTCTCCTAAACGTCTACTATCGCTACAAAGTGGATTATTTCTTGTAGTCGACGACGTAGAATAACCTACGTCACCCTCGCAGTCCACAAGACTTCAATCCTATTACAATACTTTTTTCTTTATACCACTAAAGTGGCAAGCAAGCTTCCGGCCTGCCTGATGGTAATTTCCACTATTCCCACTCCCAGGGAAATGGTAGCCGAGTCCCCGGCCCTCCTGCGCAGCGTGGTGACTCACACGATCTACAACGAGCTGTCGGCGGTGCGGTCGCCCAACAACATGGCCGTGCTGTGCGCGCTCATTCAGGCGCAGCCGCAGGCCGTGCCCGCCGCTATGGCTGCTACCTACCAGGTGGGTTGTACACGTAGATCTAGATCGAACAGTCGTTGTTTTATGGGAGGTCGATAGCCCATCACAAAGAAAAAATAGTTCAAATTATTTTAGTAGATGGCGTTGATTAGAAACGATTTGAAAAATGAAATGTGTAAAAGTGTAGACTTTTTGCACGTTTTTGCTAGAAAAGGTACTAAAACTGCTCGAAAGAGATACCTTTCAGAATTACTTCGTTTATCTAATTAAATACTTGATCTAGGCAACGCCATCTAGCGAGGGTTGCCGAACTACACTTTTTAGTTTTTAAACCAGGTGTCCGAAAATTCCGATGTTACATTTTCAACTTTACATACCCTCACTTTGTGACAATAAGAGGTGACCTTTTACAGAATTAGCCAGTAATGTAACTGGCTCGTTTGTACTTTATTAGCCACGTTTTGATTATACTTTTTCATGTTTTCCTTTGCTTGTTCAGTCACCAATCTCAAGGCAACCCAAAGATCGCAGTATCAAAAACTCACAACAGAAAACGCTGTGTAGCTAATTTTTAGTTCATGTACGATAAGTTTTCTTCCGCCGCCCGCCTTCTGTCTGATAGCATCCTAAGATAAATTAAAATATAATGTTTCCCTTTTTCTTTCGCATTATTGTTTTACTTCCTTGTAAAAAGTTGCAGAAGCAAGCCTTGCCTGTTTGTCAACCATTCATTCAGCGAATACGTTATCAGCTTCTAGTGTCGGGAGTTCCGAGCCGCCCCACAAGCCGACGTGGCCTGTTCGTCTACCTATTAACATGTTGGGGCCTCCGACCTCCTCCGGCCCTTTGTCCACCTGCTACCATGTTGCGACCGTATATCCGTAGGAGCTGCTGTTCCGCAGCGAGGACTACCTGCGTCCGCTGCGGCTGCTGACGCGCGAGTGCGTGCGCGCCGCCCGCGCAGACGCGCAGGCGCTGCTGCCGCTGGCGAGGGCGCTCGCCGCGCCGCCTACCACTGATCCGCCTAACGAGGTATGTGGCACATATTCTGTCCTTAAAATAATAGATGCAGATGTCCTGGACGACGATGGCCGCTTTCTTTCTGGTGGAACGTCCGCCCATGTGCCTCTCTAGGCAATAAAAAATAACACGTAAACATGTCACTTACCGAATTTGTCAAATTACTCAATAATTACACTTTGTACTTGAACTCTGATACATATCACCATCAAGTGCCACAGGCTGCGATCCTGACACATCTGTTGCCTCTACCAAATTCGTACATCTTGTTATACATTTGCCCCGGTTGAGGGTACTCTTGACCTGCCCTTTTTGTTAAAGGTCATTTATTTCTATAACCGCCGCTAATAAGCCCTCATTGAGGGCTTTCGCTATTTCAAAATCTACCAAATGGCGCTACTGAAAAGTAAGGTCCGTTGTCAAAATACTGCCGTGCTATTGGACAGAAACAACTACAGTGAAACGAATGCTTGATTCTAGCCAATGATAAGGTTTCATTTTGACGTCAGATCTTACGCCTCAGTAGCACCACCTGGAATCGCGGAAATCCTCATTCCATCAGGGCGTCGACCAATAAAACTTACCGTAGTTGCAGCATGCTTAACCTTAACGATTAGTGGTGCAAGGGAAAGTCGAGGACAAAAGATCTCGTGGGCGCACTCCTACATATTTGCCAGACCTCATCAAGTCTGCGATACACTCCACCATAAAAACTAAAAAAAACGGTGAAATAAATAAATAAATGAATACTCTTACTCCGCAAAACACAGGCGCTAGCAGGGATACACGGCGCTGCATCGCTGGAGCGGCGGTGGTGCAGGACTCGTCCGACACATAGCCACGATCAGAGTAATCGTGGCCATGTGTCAGTCGAGTCCACGAGTCAAGAGTGCACGACTAAGAAGTAGAGTAACCTACGTAAATTCCACACGAATCACCTCAACCTTTCCCCCTTCTCATCAGGTCCGTGAACGCGCGTTCGCCTCCCTCGCTGACCTGTTCTGCTGCTGCTGCCTGGTCACAGCATCGCACAGCAAGCACCTTCCTGAATACCGCGCGCAACTGGGAGCCGTACAGGCAGTTGCTGTGGGCTGGCTGTTGGACGTGGCTGTGCCGGTGTACCGGCCACAGAGGCAGGAGTATTTGCAGGCGCTTAATAAGGTAGGTACATACATCAATATACTCATCCCCACGGGTACCTCTACAGGCAAGTTTAGCGAGTCTACTTGCAGGTACAGGCAAGATGCATCATGTTTTCGCGATCGACAGTAGAATAGAGATAAAAATGTACAGGATTTGACATAGGCAATAGAGAAGTGACATAAGCGATCGTTAAATTATATTTGGGACCTACAGAGCGCTAGTACTCCGAACGCTGCGAAACTAGCCGTAGCTAAAATCGTGAGAGCAACATCAAAGTGACATGTATTACTCGTAAAGTAAGGTCCGTTTTTGTATCACTTATCCAATATAATAATACAATCACGCTACGTGTCGCTCCACTTTCCTAAAGACGTGTTACAATAATTGACCTTTTTCTTTGCGTAATACATTCCCCTTTGATCTTGCTCTCAAATCACGCTCTTTGCTTCTAAATTTAGACGCCTATCTTGAACCAAGTGTAACAATAATCCTCCTAACATCATCACAGCCCGTAACAGTCCACTGCAGGACTTAGGGCCTCTCCCACGAAAGGGGAGTGTATTGCCAAAATCTCCACGCTTGGCAGGCGGGTTGGAGATCGCAGTGTTTAAATATAACAATGGAAAATGCTGCTGCCCATTTTCAGACTACGAAGACTCTTGATCTTTTGCCTCGGAAACATTAGTCGCCTTGTACGACACCCACGAGCGTAAGGGGTTGGTGCTATTCTACTATGCCGGACACCACACGGCCACACCTCCTAACATGCCTAACCATTATTTCCCCCCAGATAATGTTCGTGGAGCCGGCCGAGGCGTACAGCAAGGCGGACAACTGGCCGCCGGAGTCGGAGCGCGCGCTCACGCACCGGCTGTGCGCCGACTCGCCTTTGCCGCAGAACACGCTGCTTAGGCTCATATTCATTGGACTGTCTAAGGTAAGGTGGAATTGACCACTAGATGATGTTACGTGACACATAAATCGTCATACATATTGAACTCACTTCTGTGGTGAAGGGATAAGATAGCCGCCAATGTTGACAAACGAAGATGGAGAAGATGGAAAAAGGTAATTACTCACCTGGCAGTTGATCGTCGGAAGTATTATTTATGTCGCGGAAGTTGGCACACTTAATTACTCACCTGGCTGGGTGTTGTGACCAGGGGACCAGGGGTCCGACAGTTTATCGTCGGAAGTATTATTTATGTCGCGGAAGTTGGCACACTTCTCTAGCGCGATGTGAGACCGGTCAGCGCCATCTATGTGCGGATGCTTTCCAACCTTGTGTTCGTGTACTTGTAATGGGAGTACTGTTGAGTTTTCCTATTGGAACGATAGATGTCGCTACACTTACCACCACCCGATAACGAATTTTAATAACGCAAAGGTTAGAAAGAACAATTCTCGCTCGTACGATTCGGATGTGGAATGAGCTCCCAGCCACAGTGTTGCCTTTGGACTATGACATGGGATCGTTCGAGAGGTATATTAGAGGTCTCTTTAGAGGCGGGTGACGCATTGGTAACGCCCCTGGTGTTGCTGATATCCATAGACCACTTTCCATAAGGTGGCCCACTTGCCGTATAAAATGAAAAAATTTATGATTAGCAATTGATTAGCGTACAAGAAAGTGGCCTTAAGCCTTGTATTTGCTACACAACTTTCGCCGCAAATGTCATCCGATTTCACACGATATTTCGAACGTTATTTGTTGCGCGGTAGTCGAACGATGTTGCCTGATGTCGGAAGGCGCGTCTGGTGTTGCGCAACAAATGTACCCTAGTCATCTGCTGAGGCTAAAGCCAACGTGGACATCGACTAAATAACCTGATATCAGACCCGCAGTGGGTCTAGCCAAGATTTTATTTATTTATTTTAATCGATTCGTACTGATGCTACATTCGACCAGTGAGCGTTCGGCTTCGAGCGTAGTCAAATGTAGCAGACAAGTTTCGACGGACGTCCGCGAGTTGATTAAATATCAAATTAGCAACTTTTAATTATTTGTCAAAATAAAACACTTCTAAGAAATTTGTCTAAGATATTGAACTGTAACGTCGCTACATCAATATTGCTATCTTTTTCATCCTAGTATTGAGAGAAGGAAACAAAGGCTCTCTCGCGGCGCGAGCTATGTCGCGAGCACACTAGTGCTAGCCGTGTTGGTTTCATAATTCATATTAAAACTAGTCAACTCCCCAATTGCCCCTTGTCTCGGCTTGCTGACCACGTAATCTTTATAACCTATGCATACTGGATATGACCTATGTATTCGACGGATTTAACCTTTTTACATATAAACCTAGATTTTAATTTAATTAAATTTTTTTTTATTTTTTTTTTATTTGCCAGCAGGTTTACATTTTTTTACAATGCTCTTAAACTATAGTAACAACATATATTTACATAAATGTAAAGCCAATAACAGGCAAACCTTACGGTCACTATATAAATCGCACTTATAACGTAGGTACTAATCAACTGCAATGAAATATACATATAATGATACTTAAGCAATTTAGTGAGAAAAAACAACTGAAAAAACAAGTGAATTTATAGACTTATATAATCAAATAAACATTTTTTGTATTTCAGAAAAGAAAAGTTAAATACATAATGTATATCGCAAAACTTTTCAGCATTAAATAACTTGTTATGTTCCTTGGATAAATTAGTAATTATCTCGTTTCTACCCACATTCGTTCTGCTATATCTAAATGTAAAAGGTCTGAAATTAGTTATTCTGGTATTACGTCTAGGCACCGAGAAAGGAAGTCCATTTAACAAGTACGAACAGTCAATCAGCCCCCTAATAATTTTAAAAAGGAACATTTGATCCGCCATCCATCGACGATCTCTGAGAGAAATCATATTATGATACGACAGTCGATCCCTGTATGAGTTAAGCCTAGATAATTACCCTTGGTGCACAGTAGCTTTATTAAGTGTTTCCCTGTGATTAATTTACACTTTTCACATATAAATTTAGTATGTTTTTTATTGTTATTGTATTATATTGTATTAATTAATGGATATTTAGTGCCTGCAATAAAAAACGAATTAAAACAATACCTCCCAGGACATCCCAGTCACGCCGTCGGAGGTGCTGGAGGTGGTGGAGGCGGTGGTGCGGCGCGCGGCCGCGCTGCCGCCGGACGAGCAGCCGCTGCACGCCGACAAGCCCGAGCTGCCGGACTACCTGTTCCAGCTGTGCCAGTTCCATCCGCCGGATAATGTCACCTTGCCTGCTGGGTGAGTGCGGGGTGAGGGGTTTGCGGGTAATAGTTTGTTTTGATAGATTAAAACCTGGCTAGTCGAATAAAAAAATAAATAAAAAAAACACGCTTACTACTAAGGATGCCGAAGACCGAGCAAGGTGGGCCAGGAGTAACAGGAAGGCGGACCCTGCGGCCTAATCCTCGCGTTGTGACTTCTCGAATTCGAAATTTTTTCTAGCTACATGTTTCCATTGATAATGACATTGAAATGTCTATTGCAGCTGAAGAATCTTATCTATCTTCAACAGTCGTACATTGACGAACATAAGTTTGAGTGACTTTGAGATGTCACAGCGCAAGACTCGCCCTCCAAGGCTCACGATGGAATTATTTCGTACAATAATTTATCTATTTTATTCAGGTAGTAAGCAGTCATGTTACATTGCATGAATTTACAATTTATGCCTACAGACCTACAGCTACCCTAAATAACATTACTTCTAGCACATATAATAATAATAATAAAATATTTTATTTTCTCATCACATAGGCATCACAATTATCTAGATAGTAACAGTTTAATTTAGTTTACAGTAGAACAGCACAGAATAAAATTACATAATATTGTACAGTGACAAATTTACTTAAAAGTACCAACTTAGTAAACATTATTAAAAATAAATTGTGTCTCAACAGTTTTGACTTTCGTTTTCTCTATTGGTTACGATCTGTTTATCGAATTTGTTTCATAATGCATACACTGAATTGTGTTAATGGTTTCGAATACCCGAATGAGGTAATGAGGGAAGTGTAAGGCCCTACCACCTTCCTCTGGGCCCAAGACAATCTCTACGAAAAGGAGGGATATGGATGAGAGTTTTGCGAAAAGACCAATCCATCAGATGGCGCTACTGTGGTGTAATGTCTTCTGCTAAAATAGGTACTGTCGTATTGGACAGAAGCAACAGCTCAAAGTTCAAAGTTTAAAGTCATTTATTTAGTCATTTTTCAAAATCTCATCACAGTCAAAATCTCATTCGCGTAAACAATCCAATGTAGTAGTCATTTGCGAACAGCGTGCAAACTGGTTAGCAACTTACAAATAAATATGAGATCAAATCATATATGACATTGACACCTATATTATGATAACTACTCACGTATAACAGGTGGTCCCTGGGCCCTCGTGTGCCGCGCAGGGGCGCAACCGGGACATAACGCCACCATGATGATGATGATGATGATGACTCTGGTAACAGGTACACGGTGCCGCCGCTGGCCATCACGGCGCTGTACTGGCGCGCGTGGGCGATCCTGACGATGGTGGCGGCGCACAACCCGCAGGGGTTCGCCGAGCGCATCGCCGCCGCCTACCCCACGCTGAGGGCGCTCATCGAGACCTGCATCACTGGGTGAGTTGGATAGGTGGGAATAGATTTCAAAAAAAAAAAAAAAAATTCACTCAAGTGATCACCGCTGCCCATGGACACTCGCAATACCAGAAAAATTTCGGGTTATTTCTTGAAGGCTTCAATGTCGTACCGGCTCGGAAACGCAACTACAGGAAGTAGCCCGCTTGCCTGTTTGCCTACCGTACGACATAAAAACATACCCTAATGTCTGTCATTCTGTACGAACCGGTACCTCTTTTATAATATAAATGATCCCTCGTCACTTTGTCTGAGGTTTGAAAAATCAGCCTAAAGTTGACAAAAAAATCAAAATGTACGGTTGTACGGTTGCACGGTACACTCATATATATCCTTCATCTTCCTCCAGCAAAGCCAGCATCGAATGGACCGGCGGCGCGCCGGAGGCCGAGCGCCTGGAAGCAGAGCGTGTGGCCGTGCTGCAGCTGGAGGCCACCCTGGCGGCCGCGGGCGGCGCCAAGCTGCCCGTCACCGAGCACACCTCGCGGCTGCTCAGCCAGGTTAGACCCCACAGCAAGGACAGCATCGAGTGGCCGGGCGCCGTAAAGGGTATAGGTAGAGCCCAATATTAACAAGCGAAGATGGAGAAGGTGGAAAAGGGTAACCCACCTTGCCGGGTGTTGGGTCCAGGGAACCAGGGGTGCAACAGTTGATCGATGGAAGTTTTGAATTAATTACGATACGCGGGCCAGTCGATCTTGGTCGGACGTCCGACCACATTCTCTGCACCCAATAGCGACTTTATTGTTTACATCGTAAGGATTAGTATCAACTGCAAATGATGGTTGGTGGGCTTCAGCCGAAACGGAACGTCTGTTACTAGATTCATGGAGAACCTAATTTTTTTTTTTAATTCAATTTTTTTTCTTGTTTTCCTCAGCTGTGCCGCCTAGAGCCGACGGGCCCGGCCCGACGGCCGCCCCCGGGCATAGCCGAGTCGCTGTCGGCGCTGGCGTCGTCGCTGCGGCTGGGCCGGCTGCTGTGCCGCGCGCCGGCGCTGCTGCTGGCGCTGGTGGAGCGGCACGGCACGCGCCGCGCCATGCCGTGGCTGCACCACCTGTTGCGGCACGACCAGCTGGAGCTCAGGTTTGGGCAGAGTCTGAAATATTTACCTAAGAACATCCATCTTCCATGTCCACATTTTAGAAATTTGAGTTTCCTTGTGTTGCTTTCTTATAGCAAAATAGCAGTGCAGCGGATCTAGCCAAGATTCCAATCGCTTCGTAATTATTCTATAGTAAATGACGCACTGAACGTTTAAGACTATTAAAACCTTAAATGAGCTTTTTCGAACTAAACTTATATCGTTGCTAATTCCTACTAGAAGAACGGACCTTTTTAGAAGCCGAAATTAATCGCAATTTAATAGATTTTGATAAACGTCAAACGCCAGCAATGCATCGCAATCCAACAAAATTGCTGTCAAAGATGAGTTACTTGGTGGGGTTTCTGTTTTTCGTGTAAGTGCTTCTGTCATTTCATTATCTCTGTCTCTATTATATATGGAAACTATCGACAATACCATGAACGATGGCCTTTACATAATTTTTAACTGATCGGAATATTTTTCAAAGTTAAACAGCAAGTCCGCGTTCATCTTAATACCCATCTGAAACTGTGGTTTGAATTGTAGGTATTACGATATTTCGTTGTTTTAGACTACCTACTTTTTAAATTAAAGGTAGACCTCGTATTAGACATAGACTTAGACCGCACTTTGTTGCCTGTTTTACTTTTTGCTGTCTAAATATTTCATCATCATCATCATCCAATCAGTCAATCCGCCGGCTTCTTGCGTCCGCTTACCTAATTTGTCCAAAATATTACTGTTATATTATTATTATTCCTTACTATAACTACCATTGTTCGTTTCCCTAAACTCCCCCCAGCGTACTCCCCGTCCAATGCCTCTGCAAGTTCTTCTGGGCCGGCGCGGGAGCCTCTGCTCCTTACGATCATAATTAATTACACCAAATGCTTCACACCACACCTCTCTCCCCAGCGTACTCCCTGTCCAATGCCTCTGCGAGTTCCTGTCGGCCGGCGGGGGCGGGGGCGGGGGCGGCGGGGGCTCCGCCTCCGTCTCCACCGCCGAGGCCGGCAAGGCGGGCGAGCTGTGCGCGCACCTGCGCCGCACGGTGGCGGAGTCCGAGCAGGGCGCCAGGGCCGTGCTGCATTACTATGCGGCGCGGCTGGCGCACCACCATCGCCATACTAGGCAGGCGGCGCAAAGGGTATGTATATGTAGCTTCGGCTGATCAAACTTATAGAAAAATAAAAAAAATTGTATTGTTGTGACAGAATACCCATCCCACCCTCGCCCAATCAAACTTACAGGAATACGAAAACGTGCATTGGTGTGACAGAATACCCATCCCACCCTCGCCCAATCAAACTTACAGGAATACGAAAACGTGCATTGTTGTGACAGAATACCCATCCCACCCTCGCCCAATCAAACTTACAGGAATACGAAAACGTGCATTGTTGTGACAGAATACCCATCCCACCCTCGCCCAATCAAACTTACAGGAATACGAAAACGTGCATTGGTGTGACAGAATACCCATCCCACCCTCGCCCAATCAAACTTACAGGAATACGAAAACGTGCATTGTTGTGACAGAATACCCATCCCACCCTCGCCCAATCAAACTTACAGGAATACGAAAACGTGCATTGGTGTGACAGAATACCCATCCCACCCTCGCCCAATCAAACTTACAGGAATACGAAAACGTGCATTGTTGTGACAGAATACCCATCCCACCCTCGCCCAATCAAACTTACAGGAATACGAAAACGTGCATTGGTGTGACAGAATACCCATCCCACCCTCGCCCAATCAAACTTAAAGGAAAACGAAAACGTGAATTGGTGTGACAGAATACGCATCCCACCCTCGCCCAATCAAACTTACGGAAAAACGAAAAAGTGCATTGTTTTGACAGAACACTCATCCCACCCTCGCCCAATCAAACTACAGAGAAACGAAAAAGTGCTATGTTGTGACAGAACACCCATCCTAACCTCGCAGAATCAAACTTACAGGAAAACGAAAAAGTGCATTGTTGTGACAGAATATCCATCCCACCCTCGCCCAATCAAAATTACAGAGAAACGAAAAAGTGCATTGTTGTGACAGAACACCCATCCTAACCTCGCAGAATCAAACTTACAGGAAAACGAAAAAGTGCATTGTTGTGACAGAATATCCAACCCACCCTCGCCCAATCAAAATTACAGAGAAATGAAAAAGTGCATTGTTGTGACAGAATATCCATCCCACCCTCGCCCAATCAAAATTACAGAGAAATGGAAAAGTGCATTCTTGTGACAGAACACCCATCCCACCCTCGCCCAATCAAGCTTACAAGAAAACAAAAAAGTGCATTGTTGTGACAGAGTGACCGTGTACATTCTCTATAGGTCGACGCTCGAGGCAAATTCTAACTACGAAGTTCCAATCTTATTGGTCAAGAAGCTTCGTAGTCAAGCGAGTTTGGCTATCGTATATCGATCGTCCAACGATTGTTGAACAAGAAACAATAAATAAACAACAACCAAATGCTTGAATAAGTTTCCCAGTCTTCCTATTTCGCAACTCCAGTGAACCATAACCAACTCCGTAGTTAGAGATTGCGCGCAAAATCTAACTACGAAGATTTTTCACTACGAGGATATCACTATCGAAACTTCGTAATTAGATTTTGCTTATATGCGTCGAGGCTCCATCTGTGCTCTATGTCCAATATCTTTGGTCCTATCTCTTGTATGCTGCTATGACAGCATGTGTAACAGATGACAATAATATAATCAAAGCAGTCCATAAAAACCACCACTTTGTTTCAGGGTTTGAAATTGGTGCTGACACAATCTACGGAGGAGGCCACCGAGATGGACTACAACGCGGACGTTAGCCCGGAGTGAGTAGCGTAGGCCAGATTTGTAATGCGAAAAGTCTGATATGTTAAAATGCTATTTAGCCATCGTACACCTCATTCAATTCCATTCAGTCATACGTTCAGAACAAATTAAACGGTGCGATTATGGAAATAGCCTCTGTGATGGTGGAAATAACGTCAGCAGCCTAATAATAACCTATGATCAGCGCAATCTGTTACCTATTCTTGTAACAAACAATAAGTTGTCAAAATTAAAAGGAAAACTTGAGGGCATTGTATTGTTTGTTACAACTACTGGCCACATATTATAGTAAAATTGCACATGTCTTCTTCTTCTTCTTATCGAGTCGATGGACTAAACTCTGACTTATACTTTATTCGCCCAGTATTCGGCGACGCATACAGCGTTTGAACTGGCCTTGAACAAGTCCTCCATTGTACAAGTTTTAGGGCACGCCGAGCATGAAACGAGGTGTTCCATGGTTTGCGGAGATATGCCACAATCGCACTGAGAACTGTCCTTTGTATATCCCCACCTAAAGAGATTGCACATGTCATATCCTATATTAATATAGTCATAGCTACTTAAAATCCTCTTATGATAAACATGGCCAATAACACGTCCCTCTCGTCCCCAGCGAATGGCTAGAGCTCCTGATACAATTGCCCCACTGGCCCTCCCTCCGGGCCGAGGTGGTCCCGCGGTTGCGCGCCGCCTGCCTCGCGGAGTGCCACCCGCCCCACCTGGTGGACTACCTCGCCTTCCTAGCCTCGCAGGTGGCACTGCACCCTGATGAGGACCACACGGAGATGGTGCTGGTGAGTAGATAGGTTAAAAGAGTATAGGTCCCCTGACGCTGCCTTGTAGGACTCCAAGGTCCACAAGAGGACGTCATCGTTTTGAGAAGCTAGCGGACTATACAGGGTGTCCCGTAAGTCGACGTCAAGCCGGAATCGGGTGATAGTCCAAATCATAATAGTTACTAGAAAAATAAAAAATAAAATCTAAGTCTTGAATTTTTTAAATTATAGGCATTTCTTTTTTTTCGAGAAAATTTACACCCTGTGATGGTTTTTTAGCTCCTGTTGCTACAAATCTTTACTTTTTTTCAATTTTATTTTTCTTATGTAATCGCGAATAGTGCTAATCTAACCTATTACTTAGAATTCCAAGTCAACTGCTCCAGCTTGGAAGAAAGTGTCACATTATGCCGTACAATGAATAGACAATTAATATTTCGTCCAACTTTAACGGACCGTACTGAAAAAAAAAGAACTACGCCAGGTTGGCAAGTAGCACTAAAAGTTGACGCATTTAATAAGGATTCTAAAATGGTATAATACTTGCTACATTATTTCTTTGATTACGGGGAAAAAAAAATTCCTTCAAGAAACCCAGTTTCGAAAATTTTTTCTTTACCTACTAAAAATTATTCTAATGCGTTCAAAGCTTGCCTAAGACCGAGTGAGACGGAGAGTCATTCATGAAATGTGAGTGAGACAGGTAGTGATGCTTTCAAGTCAGAGATGCAAACTTTTTGTTAAATTTAGGACATATTTTCCTTAAGTTTAAAATTAAACACCAATTAGATGCAAAGATTTATTATTTAGAAAAGATGTTCAAACTGCCTTCCTTCAACTGCAATACAAGCTCGACATCTTCTTAAAAAAGATCGGATTATCACACGGGCAAATCTTCCGTTGTTGACAAATTCAGCTGCTTCCGTAATTCTTTGCCGAAGCTCAGCTACATTTTCGATTGGCTTAAAATAAACTTTCTCTTTCACTGCTCCCCAGTAAAAAAAATCTAATGGATTTAAGTCCGGTGAACGGGCTGGCCACGAGATCGTACCAGACCGACCTATCCATCTGCCCGGATATTCTTCATTGAGAAATGCTCTAACTGAGCGGGCATAGTGCGCTGGGCAGCCATCTTGTTGATACCACATCTCTCTGTAAATACTGAGTGGCACGTCTTCCAGTAAACTAGGTAAACTGTTTTGAATGAATGAATGAATCGCGGATCTTCCCGGTGTCTTTGTAGCATCGTTTGACAAAACGAAACCCGAAGTTGATAATCCTGAGGATGCAGGGTTTGTACTCGCTGTACATGGTATGGGTGGAGCTCATGTTTTTGTAAAATTCGGTGAGCTATAGTTTTGGGCACTCCTGTGCTTTGCTGGATTGCACGTACCGAAATACTTGGATCTTCTTCAACTGCTTGAAGTACTACGTCCTCGTAAGGCAAGGAACTTCTTCCTTCACCATGTGGTCGGTTTGGAAGTATGCCTTCTGTGGAGAGTAGACGGTGCACATTTGTAAAAACTCGGAGATCTGGATAACGATCAGCATTTGGGTACCTCTCGCGATACAGTCTAGCCGCAGCACTAGCATTCCCTCTGCATTCGCCATAAATAAAGTGCATGTTGGCATATTCCTGAGTGGTGTACACAGGCATGGTGGCACTACACAATCACACGATAGTCCAGGAGAAAGCAAAGGTCGTTGTAAAGAGATCGAAACTGTCCAAATCACAAGCAAACAAACAAGTCCAATAAACGAAGCAAAAAGTCGAAAGTACGAAATAACACGAACGAATACGGAAAGATGCGTAATAAACGAAGGAGCGTAACGTACTGATCTGTATTGCGTGTGCCAATATTAAAAAAGTGGCGTCACTATCTATCTCGCTCACACTTCATAAAATGACTTTCTCTGTGTCTGACTCATTAGCGTCACTATCTGTCTCACTCACCCATTAGAATATTTGACTCGAAAGCGTCACTACCTGTCTCACTCACACTTCATGAATGACTCTCCGTCTCACTCGGTCTTAGGCAAGCTTTGAACGCACTAGAATAATTTTTAGTAGGTAATGAAAATTTTTTCGAAACTGGGTTTCTTGAAGGAATTTTTTTCCCCCGTAATCAAAGAAATAATGTAGCAAGTATTATACCATTTTAGAATCCTTATTAAATGCGTCAACTTTTCGTGCTACTTGCCAACCTGGCGTAGTACTTTTTTTTTCAGTACAGTCCGTTAAAGTTGGACGAAATATTAATTGTCTATTCATTGTACGGCATAATGTGACACTTTCTTCCAAGCTGGAGCAGTTGACTTGGAATTCTAAGTAATAGATTAGATTAGCACTATTTGGGATTACATAAGAAAAATAAAATTGAAAAAAAGTTAAGATTTGTAGCAACAGGAGCTAAAAAACTATCACAGGGTGTACATTTTCTCGAAAAAAAAAGAAATGCCTATAATTTAAAAAATTCAAGACTTAGATTTTATTTCTTATTTTTCTAGTAACTATTATGATTTGGACTATCACCCGATTCCGGCTTGACGTCGACTTACGGGACACTCTGTATAGTAGATGGGATACCATCAGTGTTGACATCGCCGCCACTTAGCTTACCGACCATACCTTGCGCTATGCCTGACGAAGTGCCATCCGCCGCACTTATGGGCATTTGACTAAATGCAGTCGTTTATAATCTGACTCAAAAAGCGTGAGAGCAAGTCAAAGTGGAATGTATTGCTCATAGAATAAGTTAAATTTTTTGTATAACTCAGAACATTGTCTGATGTAGTTGTTACGCGTCGCTTCGCTTTTCAAAAGGCGTGATACAAACTATGAGCAATACGAGAGCATTGCACTTTGAATACGAAAAATCCGAATAGAATTTTACAGAATTTCATATCTGGGTTTTAACAATTCGATTTTTTTCAAATTCTGTACTAAAAATGTAGCTGTCCATTTTCTGGTATCCTGGGGTTAGTTGCTTTGCCTCTATGACATTCGCTTTTCCGGCACCATTCAACGAGTACGGCCGAATTTTAACCCCCGATGAAAAAGAGGGGTTATATAAGTATGACGTGTGTATCTGTGGCGGTGTGTGTCTGTCTTTGGCATCGTAGCTCTCGAACGGATGGACCGATTTGGATGAGGCTTTCTTTATTTGAAAGCTAGTATATATTAAAATGGCATCAGACAGGCGGTAAGCTGTTTGCCACATTAGTGGTATCAAAAAAATTGGCCGGGGGTTATCCGACTTTTTCTGGCGGTCAAATGATTAAGTCTTTTTTTATGTTATTCAGTGACAAACGAGCAGACAGCCCACCTAATGGTAAATGGTAACTGTCACCCATAACATCTACAATTCATACATTTAGGTTGCAGGTAACAAACATTCAGAACCATCAATCAATCATTCAGTGAGGACCAAGATGAAATGCCTCATGGCTGTAATTTCGCCAGCTACCTTATCCTTCAAACCGGAAAAAAAGTGCTTGCATCGTTGCTTGGCGGCAGAAATAGATAAGGCGGTGGTACTCATCCATAGTCTCTGCCTACCCCACCTGTGGGACACAGGCGTGAGCTTTATGTATGTATGTACTCATCCAGGCGGACTCCTCAGGCTTGACAGGGTCCTACAAGTCTGTCCATCATCTCTAAATATTTATTATCCCACCCAGGACCTAAGCCAAGTGCTGATGGAGCGCACGACCCTCATGGGGTACGTGCTGCCGGCGGGCGCCGCCACCGGCGTCGCTGCCAACGTGTCCGTGGAGCCCGCGCGCTCGCAGCACCGGGCCCTGTACGCCCTCACGCAGATACTGTACACGCATCTGTTTAAGGTACGTGGATCAATCAATCAATAAAAATCGTTTATTACATCTATCTCACACATGGCACAGTTCATTCGTCTGCTGTCAATTACACAGACTTTGTAGAAAAATGTGCTAAAATTATGTATAAGTGCTATTAATTTTTAATTTTGTGAAATGTGTTAAATATGCTTATATACCTACTAATTTAATATTTGTAATATATTATTACATATATTAAATTTGTAATATATAATATTGTATGCCTAAAATAGAGCTAGACATAGAGAGACATTCAACTTTACAACAACTAAGTTATGTATACACACCTATGTTACAAATAAATGACTTTGAACTTTGTCATAATCCTGTGCTTCTCTCCATACCAAGGTTGTCTGGAAGAGATCACATTAGTGATAAGACCGCCCTTTGTACTACCTAGCATATTTTTTGTATCTGTACTTGTGTCCTCTGGTGTGCAATAAAGAGTTTTGTATTGCATTGTATTGTACATTTGGGCACAATACATGGCATAATACAGCACACAAGAAACAATGAGAAAGGGACAATGCTATCGTTACCTCGTTACCTGTGTCATGAGGAAACTTGCAACAGGGCCACACTCAGCATAAGCCTCGGCTGACGCCATGGCGCTGGGTTAGTGGGAACCGCAAACGTAGCATCCATCTGGGTAAACCAACTACTGCGATGAGGTGCACGATATCAGTACTAAGAAGCTATAGGAATTAGCAGACCTAACCTAAGTGCTAATGAAGCGTATGACCCTCATGGGGTACGTGCTCGTGTCTGTGGAGCCCGCGTGCTCGCAGCATCGAACCCTGTACGCCCTCACGCAGATACTGTACTCGCATCTGTTTAAGGTACGTAGTCGACTGAGAAGCATGGCTGGTCGTGGAATGAACTACCTGGAGAGTACAACATGGAGTTCGTTAAGAAAGAGGTAAAAAGGTTTTTAGTTTCGCAGTCGTTTGGAAGAAAAGGTCAAGCTCGCGTCTAAATGTGCATCGATGAGGTGCACGATATCAGTACTAAGAACCTATTACAGTTCATAGAAGCTTTAGGGATTATGGAGCACCTCGTCTCGTGCTCGGCGTGTCCTAAAACTTGCACAATGGAGGACTTGTTCGAGGCCAGTCCAAAATAAATGCTGTATGCGTCGCCGAATACTGGGCGAACAAAGTGTAAGGGGGAGTTAAGTCCGTCGACTCGATAAGAAGAAGAAGATAGGGATTAGCAGACCTAAGCCAAGTGCTGATGGAGCGTACGACCCTGATGAGGTACGTGCTGCCAACGTGTCTGTGGAGCCCGCGCGCTCGCAGCATCGAGCCTTGTACGCCCTTACGCAGATAATGTACACGCATCTGTTTAAGGTACGTGGTTGATTGATAGCATGATTGGTTGTAGAGAGCTACCTAGAGAGGTTCTCCCTGGAGAGTGAAACATGAAGTTCTTCAAGAAAGGGGTGAAAGGTTTTTAGTTTCGCTGTCATTTGGAAAAAAAGCTCGCATCTAAAAATATGGGGGTGCTTAACAAATCGAAGCGGTTCTTCACGTTGGGGTTGACTTCTTCTATATAAGGCTCAAGTCAGACCCCATTTGGAGTATCGCTCCCATCTATGGACGAGAGCACCGGCATATCAGCTTAGTCCTTGTGACTCGATATAAAAGCGCGCTGTGAGAATTGTCGATGATACTGTGGCGACATCTATCGCACTACCGCTCAAATAGGGAAGACTCAACGATACCTCACATTACGAGTAACACGAACACAAGGTTGGCAAGCATCTGCGCATAGATGGCGCTAACTTTCCTGCATCGCGCTAACGGAATATGCCAACTCCGCGGCATATATACAACTTCCGACGATTCAATGTTGGACCCTTGGTCCCCTGGTCACAACACCCGGCCAGGTGGGTAATTACCCTTTTCCACCTTCTCACCATCTTCGCCTGCCAACATTGGCGGCAACCTTATCCCTTCACCCGCCAAAGTGGTGACCCCGACGTGATACTTACGTCTTCCCTACCGAACTACCTACCCTACTACGACCATAGGCGGCACGGACGCGTGTTTCCTGTCACTACCCTCGACTGCACGGACGCGTGCTGCTACCTAATCGCACACTCTCACTGTCCCCACCCAGTCGCTACTCACTGCAGGCTTGGGAACAGACTCGCTACGGCACACAGCTCACGCTAGAGCTTCGCCACTACTCACCGCATCACTACACTGACTACGCTACTCTAGTCAGCTTCTACACTTCTCGCTTCAGTATCGACCTCCAGTCTCCGGGGGGAGTACTGTGGCGACATCTATCGCACTACCGCTCAAATAGGGAAGACTCAACGATACCTCACATTACGAGTAACACGAACACAAGGTTGGCAAGCATCTGCGCATAGATGGCGCTAACTTTCCTGCATCGCGCTAACGGAATATGCCAACTCCGCGGCATATATACAACTTCCGACGATTCAATGTTGGACCCTTGGTCCCCTGGTCACAACACCCGGCCAGGTGGGTAATTACCCTTTTCCACCTTCTCACCATCTTCGCTTGCCAACATTGGCGGCTACCTTATTTCCTACCACCGCCAAAATACCATGCTCACATGTGGTATCGAGCCGCTGAGTCAGCGGAGGGATTTTGTCTCCCTTTGTGTGTTCCTACCGCTTGTACAACGGTGTTTGTTCTAAATAACTGTTTAAGAAAGAAAACATTTATTACAAAGGACGCCACGACATGATAATTTGCAATTCAATTACATTTAACACAAAAAAAAACGGTACATAAAATACGGGGACAATTTTTGACATGGTGCCTACAGCTGCATCTATCATCGCATCGCTCGCCACCGAGAGGAGGTTCATCCTCACACCTTGGAATAAAATTGGTCGCGACTGTGCGGTTCCAAAGGAACTTTGGAACCGAAAAGTTGTGAAATGAACTACCCGGTGAGGTTTTCCCTGGACAGTTCGTCAAGAGAGGTGAAAAGGTTTTTACTTGGTCGGCAAAGTGTGGGGGATGCCCCTAATATTGCAAACGTCCACGTGACTGACTTCTATCAGGCAGGCCGTAAGCTTGTTTGACAATTTAGTGGTATAAAAAAAGATGAAAATAACATAACGTCACGAGGTGCCAATCGGTTCCTGAGGCTATTCAACCGACAACTTCCCAGCGGAAGACCTAACAGAGATATCAAGGATCAAACTTCTTTGTATTTTTGACATTTCTCTTTCTAACCTACAGGCACAGGACTAGCCTTTGCCAGGAGATCTGGAGAGGAGGCCAGCAATGGGCGTCTTCTAGATAATATGATGATGATGAACTCGCTGTGTTTTGGCAGAATACCAGTATGTTGCTCTTCCAGGCAACACTATGCTGAGTCAAGACCTTTTTGTGCTACAGAACACACATACGACTTACCTATAGGTTTTTATAATGTTTAAGTTACTTCGGGACAATTTAATTTGCACTTAGTTCATGTATTTTTGTAATTTGTTCTTTACTAGCATAAGTTGTTTGTATGTGCATGAAGCATAAAATAAAACCGGATCCACACTACACAAGCTTATGCTTGCACAGCACGTTTGTACAAACGAAGTTTGCGCAACGGATTTCTGAAAAATAATTTTAAAATTTGACGTCTACACGATCCGTTTGCGCAAACTTCGTTTGTACAAACGCGCTGAGCAGGCATAAGTTGGTGTCGTGTGGATCGGCCTTAAAGCTCTATTCTATTCTGTCCCCCCCCAGCTACTGACAGCCGGCGCCCCCGACGAGGAGGAGGTCCCCTCCCCCCCGGGCGGGGAGGAGGACGAGGCGGCGGTGGGCGGCAGCGACCGCGTGCGGCTGTCGTGGGCGGCGGCCGCGCGAGCCGCCTCCATGCATCTCATTGTCGCCCATGCGCATCTCAAGCTGCTGTGCTATGGGCCTTCTGTTTGTAAGTATATATTACATTACAGACTAGTTGTAATAGACATGTAATCTTTTTTATCTACACTCATAGCGTAATGTTCCATTTACATATTCGAAAACAGTTGTTTAAGGATACACTTTTTTCACGCCAGTCTATAAAAATTTAAAAAATTACTTTTCGATACAGCATTTCCCATAGTATTTTCATTACAGCTGTATCGTAAAATAACTTTTTAATCATTATGCAACACTTTTCTTTTTTAAATTTTTGTCGGGCGCCGGGACACGGCTAAATGTAGGCTGAATACCTAAATGTCTTCAACAAATTCAAAATTCCTGTTTATATTTGTAATCAGTTCATAGTCTGTGGTTGTGTGATTGTGTACATTTGGAATTATTTTCCCGCTAAACAGAATATTTTTTCTAATTGTTGTAATTTGTGTTTGTGAATGTTTTTTCTTGTTTAAAGCAAATAAATAGATAAATGTGAAAGTAGTGAAGTGAATTTCGCTTGATATCCTCGACGCGTAGATACAACAGAACTGACTCGCAGTTACTTCCAGCAAAGTTGAAAAAATTATAGGTACGAAATTATAACATGAAAATATGAGTGTAGATAAAGTAGTGTATGTAACTGCATATAATTAGGTATTAAAACACTCGTGTCAACTATTATCATACTCGGCTACGCCTCGTATGATAAACAGCCACTCATGTTTTAATACCCCCTTTTATATGACAGTTGCATAAACTACTATAGTTTACCGCTAATACCATATTCAAACTGTAATTTTGTTCTAACTTTTGTTACACTGCAAAGGAGGTCCGGACAACCCAGCCTATATGACCAATACCGTTGAGCGACATCTCATTAGAAAGGACTTTTATTTTCTACAACTTTTACTATGGCGACAATTCTCGAATCGCTGTGAGAAAAAGTTATGGTCAATTTAAAAAGACTTCACTTTGTACTGGAAAGCTCGGCCTACATGACCAATAACGTCGAGCGATATGTCATTGGAAAGGATTTTTAATTTTCTACGACTTTTACCATGGCGATCTCTCTTAAATCGCTGTGAGAAAAAAGTAATGGCCAATTAAATTTGATCGGCTCTGATGTGAGAATTTTTTATAAATCCGACAAACATAACATGTCATACGGAAGACAAACAGGCGAGCCACCAGCTGATGGGGAGTGGTCACCGCTTCCTATAGACATTGTAGCAACACCAGGGGTATCGCCAATGCGGTAGCCCACCTCTACAACCCCGGACACGTGCCTCACCCAAAACCACGGATCCCCAAATCCACACCCCAAATGACGAAAATGTTACACCCTCCCCTCCCCGCAGTCGACGCCAACCAAGAGATGTACCAATGGCTCGTCTCCATCTGGACGTCCCCCGCGCCGCACTGCTCCCCCGGCGGCTCTGCTGCCTTGCTGCCGGACTGGCTGAGGCTACACCTGGTCCGTTCGGCCCGGCCCAGGCTTCTGGAGCTGGGCTTGAGGGCGCTGCCAGCTCATAAGCTCGCCATCTTTATACAGACCTTCGGGATGCCGGTCGCTGCTATGAGGTGAGGATTAGCTTCTGTTTCTACTAAGCTATGTTTTTGCTCCAGTCAAGTCTGCGGATCCAGCCATGCTAATCGTTTCGTAGCGATTCTATCGATTGACGATCAGAATGTGTCGGCTATTTTCGGCCAGCTTCGTTGCATTCGCAGTACTGCGATCTACGAGCTTTGGACGAGCGTAGCAACATCCAGCGAAGGCCGGGCGCAATGGTAAGAGAGAGTAGGAAAGTGGACCTTAGAA
Organism: Blastobasis adustella; assembly: GCA_907269095.1. Classification (NCBI taxonomy): domain Eukaryota; kingdom Metazoa; phylum Arthropoda; class Insecta; order Lepidoptera; family Blastobasidae; genus Blastobasis; species Blastobasis adustella. The sequence continues at coordinate 841,593 of OU026136.1, read as the reverse complement.
GCTTGATGATGAAGATGATGATACTTCTGCGTATACTGCAATTTTGAACTGTAGCGGCTTTTTTTTATAGTAGCCTAAGTGCCATTCTGAGTTTTGTATTACATCTATTTTATAAATGGTGTAAATAAATTTGCCCTTTTGTTAAAAAACTGTAGAAAATACAGATCTGCGTGTTTTATATTTTAACATTGAGAAATGTTTATAACACAATACCAGGCCAGAGCTGCGGGAATACTTTAGTGAATGAAAGTTTCAAATACGTATATTAAATCGAACTAATATAAGCCACGGTTCCCCAGCGCCCTACTAAACGCCCTGGACGCGTGTCCCATGGGCGCGGTGTCTCGGCTGTGCGTGGAGCGCGGCTACCTCTCGCAGTTACTACATGTGCAAAGAGGCCGCGGTGCCGGCGGCGGACAGGCCTTCGCCAAGGCCTTAGGCCTCACGCCGCAGCTGTTGCCGCCTGGTGAGTGCAGATACACAGACACACACGCACACGCACGGGTCCAAACGACATACATATAGACACACAAAGACGTCAAAACCTGGGGTCCGAGCGCCTAACTCAAATGCTAGCAATTTTTTTTTGTAATATTGTAGCCAGTCATTTGGTCGCCATCGCACCTAGTGGTAAGTGACGATGCGGCCGAAGATGGAGCATGCCTGTCGAGGAACAGCCTATTCACTCTAGCCTCGAAGGCGTCCGGATGACGCTCGGTGATGCGAAATACTGTTGCCGCCTGGTGAGTGCCGGTACACAGACATACACACATGTAGACACACAGAGATTTCAAAACAAACCAGGGGCTCGCCTCCTACGATCGCCTAATTCGAATGCTAGCTTATGACTGGCCATATCTCTCGGTGAAGCGAGATAAACAACTGCCACTGTAAAGAGTGCACTGGTTGTGTGCCCCAAGGGCGCGGATTTTTGGCAGTGTTATCTACATTATGCTGCTGTCTAGTCTACTTTTTTATCTATGTGACTGACAGCTATCTTCAAACAGCCTAGCCTCTGAAAGTCGCGCTTCAAAGTGGTGGTTTAACTACTTACTACTCATCTCCTCCCCCCCAGACGAGTCCATATTCTCGTCGACCCCCCTCCCCCCGGAGCCCCCCGGCGCGTGGGAGGGGCTCGTGGCGCCCCCCCCGCCGCTGCCGCCCGCGGCCGCCGCCGCGCTGCTGGAGACCGCGTTCGGGGACGCCGCCACGTACCGCGGAGACCTGGATCTGGGGTGTATAGAGCTGGTTGAGGTGAGGGTGTATACCCCCGTTTTTGTTTTTTCAAAAAGTTGTATTTTATGCCCAACTAATCCTTACTTTTAAGTGAACACTAACAAAATATGGGTTTTGTATATTTAGTTATTATACCTAGTTTACATAATTGCCTGAAGTAAAGATTATATTATAATTATTATTTATTTTAATAGAATAGGCGCAAGCGAACCAAGGTCACCGACAAAGCCCTAATATTAGTATTTGGTTAAATTTTTGCTCGGAGTCTTCCTTCCATCTTTAATTCTACTTTCATATTTTGGACTCGCATTTGTCCCCATAAATAACGACAGCGATTCGCAGATATCTGGGGGAGGCCTATGCCCAGCAGGGGGCGTCTTTCGGCTGATATGATGATGATGAATAACGATTCCTCACTTTCCCTCCCCAGCAAGTGACAGAGGACATGCGGCGCATATCGGCGGGCGTGGCCACTCGCGGCTACGTGCAAGCCGTGACCTCGTTCCTGGCGGGCGTGGCGGGCGCGGGGGCGGCGGGGGCGGCGGGGGGCGCGGGGCTGCTGCGGCGGCCTGCGCACGCGGCGCCCTTGCTGAGGGCGCTGCTGCCGCCGACGGAGAGGGTGCAACAGGTAGGTGGTCATGCCATAGACGATATACTTTACCCCTATCTACCATAACTTTTTTTTTATAAACTTCATCTTGAAACACTCTATTTATTGTTGAAAACCGCATTAAAATCCGTTGCGTAGTTTAAAAGATCTAAACGTATATAGATACATAAGAATTGATGGCAGCAAGTAACTTTGTTGTATACTTTGTTATATATCAATACCGTTTTGTTCGCCAGATCCTCAATTATGAAACACTGGTCTGGCTTTTTTAAACTAGTAACATACGTTCTGTTTTGGCTGGAGCCGATTAATCTTCGGTTGCAGTTAATACTTATCCTTATGCAGTATAAAATAAAGTCGCTTTTGGGTGCGGAGGACGTGGTCGGACGTCCGGCCAAGGTCGGCTCGCCTGCGCTTCCGAATTAATCCAAAAGCTACTTTATTTTGTACATCGTTAGGATTAGTATCGACTGCAATTGACGGTGGGTCGGTTCCAGCCAAGTCGGAGCCTCTGTTGCTAGTTTTAGAGCCCTGGTCTAACTACCCCCCTGCCCCCAGCTGGCGTCCACCCTGCTGTCCAGGCTGAAGGTGGTCCCGGGCGGCGTGTCCGGGGCGCTGCGGGCGCTGGCGGCGGGCGGCGCGCGCGCGGCGCGGACCCTGCTGCGCCCGGACTTGCCGCACGTGCCGCCGGACGCCACTAGGGAACAGCTGATTGCCGGTGAGCATTGCTATTAGATCTACAGCACGGCTATCATAGTGTGTCCTCCGCAAAGCAGTTCGCACGAGAGCAACGTGCGTGAAAAGGTTTTCACTGGGTCGGCAACGCGTGGGTGGTGCCCCTGGTATTGCAAACGTCCAGAGGCTGCGGTGACTGCTTACCATCAGGCAGGCCGTAAGCTTGTTTGCCACCTTAGTGATAAAAAATTTAGCGGATGATCTGATGGTGGAAATTTACCGGTGATTTTTTTTAATTTTTATCAGTCAATCAAAATCAAACCTTATTTATTGGCTCTAAAGGCCTCAGATCAAATCAATCGATCAACAAAATGTAACAAAAAAATAATTTAGGGCGACGAAGAAATAGTAATAGGAATTTGAAAAAACTTTGGCTGTTTGGTTGTACACGCTAATCTCGGGAACTACTAGACGGATTTGAATGGAACTTGTTTTGTTGTGTAGCTATTAAGTCTGAGCAACATATTGGGTATAATTGATTTTTGAAACAGCTTAATATTGTAATTCCCAGCGTTGGAAGCAGCGACGCCCAGCACGCTGGAGCCGCTGGGCGCGCGCATCATCAGCTCGCAGCAGCCGCAGCTCATCGTCGACGTCATCGCCACCGTGTTGGAGAACAGCCAGGACGGGAAGTACGAGACCAAGGTGAGGATACATCATCACAGCCCATAACAGTCCACTGCAGGACTCAGGGCCTCTCACAAGACAAGTTATTGCCATAATCTCCCCGCTTAGCAGGCGGGTTGGAGATCGCAGTGTTATAAATATAACAAGGGATAACGCTGCTGCCCATTTTCCAGACTACGGAGGTTGTCGATCTTTAACCTCGAAAACATTAGTCGCCTTGTACGACACCAACGAGTGTAAGGAGTTGGTGCTATTCTACTCTGCCGGAAACCACACGGCTAATTCTGCCGGACTCCACACGGCCAAGATATTTACGATAAACCAAAAAATTTTACCTTTCGGGCCCCTCAGGCGCTGTCCTAATTGGCAACGGTCGTGCGACCATGGACGTACGTCGACAGACCAATAGGAGAGTTCAAAACCACCCATCGCACGATCACGGTCGTACCACCGTTTCCAATTAGAACAGCGTGTTAACATCAAAAGCACCAAATGTTTACAGGTGTAGATTTTTAGTATATTGATTAGAAGCGTATTACCTACCATTTGCCGCAATATCCATCTGGTACAATTGGTTCCATAGCAAGCCATATTTTCGGTTAATTTTGCTCAACTATAACTTGTACTGTATTCGGTTTCATATAAGCTCTCCATTCCTCCACCCCAGGTGAAGTCCGAGGAGGACGAAGACCTGGACAACCAGCACGTGTTCTCCATGCGCGGGCTCGGCTGCGGCCTGCTGCTGGACTGGCTGGCGGAGCTGCAGCGGGAGACCCGGGGGCCGCAGCCCGAGAGACAGGTATGGGGGGAGGGGGTTGTTGTGTGGGTTGGGGGATATTGGGTGGGAGGACTTTGGGCGCCTGGGTGAGAGTACCATCCAATGATAAAAGAAACTCCTTACTCTGATACGCTTTTTGACTAAATTCAGAAGCAAAAAGCGTTAGAGCAAAACATAGTGGCATGTATTGCTCATAGAATAAGGTCCGTTTTTGTATCACGCTATTTGAAAAGTGAAGCGACGCGTAACTTTATATGTGATGCCAGAATGGACCATGTTCTTAGCCAAATCTAATAAATCTATAAGGAGGATATGCCCTAGTTTTTTCTATGGCAATGACGGGTCATGAGTGTTGCCGATTCGATATTGTGCTGGGAATGCTAGTTCTTATGCTAGTTTTTTGGACAAATCCGTCGGCCATTCTCTGTTACAGAGATGTTTAGGTAAACACGCATTTGATAATATTCCCTGTCCTTTTAAAAGGAGTTTCTTTCGTCATTAGTACCACCGCCTTAACTATATCTGCCGCTAAGCAGCAACGCTTGGATTGTTGTGTTCCGGTTCGCAAGATAAGGTAGTCAGCGTAATTACAGGTATGAGGCATTACATCTCAGCCCTCACAGTAACCACGCACCTATTCTGCAAATCGTGGATGTTGTGACAGATGCCGTTGCTTACCATCCAGTGGGCTGTCTGCTTGTTTGCCACTGCTTTTATAATTGCATTATTTCTGTCTCCCAGATGCGGCTAATGTTCGTCCACGGGCGCGCGGCGTGGCGGCCGCTGCTGGTGACGCTGCTGGCGCACCGGGCCAGCTGGGCCACGCTGCACGCCACGCTGGCCACGCTGCTCACGCCTGGCGGGTGAGTGCCGACTTCACTAGACCTCGTCTAAGCTGAAATGACGCGCCCCACTATCGCATTAACGCACACAAGCAAATTTAAAATATGGACGCAATACATATACAAATGCCGTTGTAATTGGTCATTCAGTTGCCGGTGAGACTCGAACGTAGGAGCACGCGTCGGTCGATTGAGCAGTCGCTCCCACACAGATGAACTGTCGTTATTAATGTTTGCACTCACACATCGAAATCAACTAATTAAGTAGTGGGGCGCGTCATTTCAGCTTAGACAAGCTCTAACATGGTTTAATTTATAATCAAAATGAATAAATTTTTAGCAGGATAACACGTTTAGTAATAATCTAACCAACAAAAAAATGACGGAAAACCCCCGATACCTCCTTATACTCAAACTAATACTCAAATATTTCCTAAACTACTGAACAAATTTTAATGAAACAGCTAAGATCCATGTCGCTTAAATTTATTTCCATACGAAGAAAACCGCATAGTAGTCTCGCACTCACTCTTTCTCATCTACCTCTTTTTTCGTCGGGGGTTAAAAACAACATTCTCTCTTTTTTTTTATTCTTTATTGTACACAAATATGACATAATTATACAGTACAGTAACAGAGATGTACGAAGGCGAGCTTAACATTGAACATACTACTAACAAATGTACATGAAATCTACCGGGTACGGACGTAAAGACAGCGGGCCACAGGGCGCTGGGCGTTCCCATGCCGCAAGATTCTTGCTATCTCAATGGCGCACAATGCGAATAAAGGTTCATATGCTCCGCGCCGCAAGATTGTGAAGAGTGTGAGGGCAAGATTGTGGAACGCTCTTCCGCATGAAATACGGGATAGCACTTCTATCTTCATCTTCAAGAAACGTGTAAAAGAGCACTACCTTTCTCTATCTGTCTAATATATGTATGTATAAGTATGTGTGTATGTATGTATATGTATTTGTTTTTAAAGTAGGTATTTATGTATGTATAGTATAGGCTTTTATTAATTGAGCATTATATATATATTTTTTTTACTACTGTGCACGTCTTAACTGCATTTAATTGTCACGACTTCTCTGCTGTAGGCCTGCTGGAAGAAATATCTTTATAGAAATAGGTTGGCCTGTTGTGTCTGATATATTCTGTCATATAGTATTGTAAAGATCTTGTGTACAATAAATGGTTAAATAAAATAAATAAAATTAAAGTACAAATTTGCGACGCGCTACGGTTCAGTCAGTGTTCACACTCAGAACAGGCATGTGATAGAGAACAAGATTACTAATTACGACACCGATTATTTCATATATTTAATGGGGGTTTTCGCGTATTCGCGACGTAAGGTCTGTTGTCAAAAAAGACCTGTCACTGGCTGGAATAGATTCGTTATTTTACAGCTGATATATCTGTCCAGTAACACAACAGTATTTTGAGAAAAGACCTTGCGCCTCCCTGGCGAACATTACGAAGTCTAAGTTGATGTTTTCTTGTACGATGCCGTTGCGTTGCATCATCGTATTGCGATGCGACATGGTTGTTGCGATGCGACGCCGCAACGCACTGTCGTGGCCTCGCCCTAAGTGTGTGTTGTCCTTAAACACTGGCTTAAGTTCATTCCACATTCGAATCGGACGAGCGAGAAACATTCTCCCGAACCTTCGCGTCAATAAGTAATGTTAGAATGGGAGTTTGAGCGTGTATCCCCCCGTAGCGCGGAGAAGTGGTCGGCGGTGGCGGTGCTGTCGCTGGCGGCGGCGGTGGCGGCGTCGCCGCGCGTGCTGCAGCGCCGCGAGCGCGCGCCCTTCAAGCGGAAGGAGCCGCAGGACACGCTCAGCCTCACCAACCAACAGGTATGGGCAGCCGACAGGTCACAGCGACCAACACCAACCAATAGGTAACAACAGCCAACACCAACAAACAGGTAACGACAACCAATACTATCTAACAGCTACCGACAGGCAACAACATCATTATTTGGCGTCAAAATCACGGTTGTGTTCTCGCGCGAGGGCTTGGGGTCCATCTTCACCGTAATCCAAGATTTGCCATATTATGTTAATTGTAATAGTCTAAACTTCAATGAGGTCGTGCGATCAAACCAAAAATATGTCCATAGAATATTAATCTTCTTTTATCTACACTCATAGCGTAATGTTCCAATAACATATTCGAAAACAGTTGTTTAAGGATACACTTTTTTCACGCCAGTTTATAAAATTTAAACAATTACAGCTGTATCGAAAAATAACTTTTTATTTATTATGCAACACTTTTCTTTTTTAAATTTTTGTCGGGCGCCGGGACACGGCGAAATGTAGGCTGAATACCTAAATGTCTTCAACAAATTCAAAATTCAAATTTTCCTATTTATATTTGTGTGTAATTATTTTCCCGCTAAACGGTATATTTTTTCTAATTGTAATTTGTGTATGTTTTTTCTTGTATGAAGCAAATAAATAGATAAATGTGAAAGTAGTGAAGTGAATTTCCCGCCGCTTGATATCCTCGACGCGTAGATACAACAGAACTGACTCGCAGCTTACTTCCAGCAAAGTTGAGAAAATTGTAGGTACGAAATTTTAACATGACAATATGAGTGTAGATAAAGTAGTGTATGCAGTTGCATATAATTAGGTATATACCCCCTTTTATATCACAGTTGCATAAACTAACTATTAATATTTCATTTGAAAAATCATAGCGGTGTATGTCTTGTCCCTTATTTTAACCCTTAAAATCAGTAAACTTATCACCACCCTCCTAACACCCACCACCATCCCCAGCTGGAAGTCCTGGTGGGCTACGTAGTAGAAGAGGCCACGGAAGCCTCTCTCACCGGCGGCGTAGAAGCTGCCAGGGCCAGCATCGAAGCCCGTCTGCCGCTGCTGCTGCGCTGCTGCCGGCACCGCGCCGGGCTGCTGGCCGCTGCGTTGCCAGCTGCTAGGTTGCAGCCTATGCTGCTGCTACTGCTGTACATGAAGGTAATAATCTCTCACCATATTCATACATACCGTCGCACGTCGACATTGTTTTACTTGCTACGGTCTTGACTCCTGACAAACCCCTCTGGTGCGGACCACCTAATACTCGCCGTACGTTCATGCTTATCGTGCAATCGGCAGCTACGTTCGGTTGAAAAGGCGTCACCAGTGACGGTGGCACTTTCATGCCGATTGGACGATAGGCATGAACGTGTATGGCCGGCCTAACACGCTTTGCAATTATCTTCGTGCTCGGCAGACATGTTGAAAATTGTTAACAGACGACTAGACGCTGTTGTTTGCCTTATAGTGTAAGTATCGGATACGAATGTTGATGTCTAAATTGTCAGTACTTTAATGATTAAAGTGCCTTTCTCTCATTGTTAACTTCGCCAAGTTGTTCCAACCGCATATCTCTCCCACCAAATCCTCCTTTTTTTTTTTATATGTAAAGAACTAGCCAGGCACTTGACCACCTCACCTGGTGGTAACTCCCAAGCCCAACTTAGCCTCATCTAAACCTCGTCATCTTCCCCCCCAGGTGCCCAAGATCCTGCAGCTCCTCACGGAGAGCTGCCCGCGGCCGCCCGTGTCGCCGCTGCTGTGTGTCCCGCCGGAGGTGTCCCTGGCGTGTACGCGCTCCACCAGCGCCACGGATGCCGTCTCCCACGCGCTGCTGACCACGCTGGCCGCAGCCGCCGCCGCGCCGCACTGCAAGGAGAACACGCAGAAGTGAGTGGCAAACTTATAATCCTCAATAGGTGTCAGAGATCCAGAAACTGCTAACGGAGAGCTAAGGGAGAGTGCGTGTGGAACAACTGGATTTGTGGGTGTCAAGATGTGCGCACGACCAAAGAGACACCGACAAGTAAGCGTGCGCATCACCCGTGATTAGGTCTCACGCGGTCCGTATGATCGAGAGGTCGATAGGACCCTGGGTATAGGTGGGTGCTCATGGAGAGGTGTCCGCGGCCGCCGGTGGCACCTCAGCCGTGTGTACACCCGGAGGTGTCGCAGGAGAACACGCAGAAGTGAGTGGTAAAATTGTCATCCCCTCTAGGTGCCGAAGATCCTGCAACTGCTTATGGAGAGCTGCCGGTGGCGCCGCTGCTGCAGATTTAATAAAATATGTAAATAAGTAAAAGCTTTATTTCCACAATCTATCTATTACAATATTCAGTATTCTATGAAACTTGCGTTTTTTTGGTAAGTATAAATTTGTTGAAATATTTTTATTTGTATATGACATATCAAAATTAATACTTGGTTTCGAAAATAGAGTATATTTTGATTCTGATAACTCCCTAAAATTATATTAAAAATGTTTTCTTAAGTTTTTGTAGGAGTTTGAAAATACCCCTTTTCAGTTGTCGTCAAAAATTGACGCCTCTTTAATCAGGCGTAATTTTATGTAGAGGGTAGTTGTTAATAAAATGGTATGTACCAGTTAGCTCAATGTTGTCTGATTATAACTACAAGGTTTCATTGTAATCGGATTGTCAATTCCCAAGAATTATTATATAAGACGGGACTTACACGCGACATACCTTTTCGATTTGTTTTCCCGACGTTTCGGTAGGGTTACACCCACCGTGGTCACGAGAAGACTGCCGTGGAGGGGTGACAGCTGCGGTGATGTGCGGGTAGACTCCTACCCTCACATAGAATTGTTAGTTTGTTGGTGTTTCGGAACTGCACGGCACACAACACTCACGATGTCCACGGATACGTCCGACAAACATTCCCAAGAAATTAAAAAAAATGCTTGTATGAGAATTACAGCTTCCGTCATTTTCGCCATAGAAAATGTCAATTTCATGACCTAATATTATTGATCGTTTCCCCCAGAATCTGGCGCATGGAGGGCAGCATCCGCGCCCTCTTTGCCCGCGTGGCCGGCGCGGGCGCGCGGGCCTTGCCGCTCGCCGGGGCGCTGGTCCTCGGCGCGGGGGCCGCGCGCCAGCAGATCCGGCATCAGATGCACGTGCTGGCAGCACTGGAAGTGTTGCCTGATACTTGTTTGTTCGCGCCGCATAATTGGTGAGTGTTATTTTTAAATATTATTATTTATGTGTTTACACATTGTACAGATCGACACGAGGTTAACAAAAAATAACACCAATATGGTGCGTTTTAATGTTGCGTGACGTCATGCATTTGGTCAGATCTGCTGAGAATGTCACGAGTCCGCTGAACTCCTGAATTTTCATTTATTGTTGTTGATGTAAATGAATGAAACTATTATTGCGTCTGTTACCAGACGCTCCAATTTGGCTGGTCAATTGCAGTCGATACTAATCCTTACGCAGTACAAAATAAAGACACTTTTGGGTGCGGAGGACATGGTCGGACGTTCGACCAAGGTCAGCTTGCCCGCGAATTAATCTAAAATCGATTTTAATTTGTACATCGTAAGGATTAGTATCGACTGCAACCAAATCGGAGCGTCTGTTATAACTACTAGTATTTCGCTCTGTACTCGGTCAGCAAGGCTGGCCTCGAGGCTAAGTGCGCCCGAGCATCCACGCTCGGCAAGCGTTAACCTTTTAAAAAAGTCCCAAAAACGGGGTATTATTTTTGTTTCTGGTAATACTTGATGACATTGCTAGGGGCCGCTTCCGCGTGTAAAATACTGAAATAATTATTTGTACCGTGAAAAATAAAGACTTGGCTTAAAGGTCTAGTAACCAGGCCAGAAAATCCCAAAAGGAAAAAAAATTTGGGGCCGCCTAAAAAATGTTAATAATTTAGTCTGTTGTTATTGGTCACTCTTGATACGTCTTTTTCCCAAGAAATGGAGAATTCATTTTCACCCTGGTAATATCAGATAAAGTCATAAATCGGGATAAATCTCTAAAAATTTCCCTGATAACGGGTTAAATTTTTTGATTACTGTGATAATACTTCTTGAGTGGCCCGACAATCTCCTCATACATTTCAACTTTCAGAAACGTAAAAACCACGGCGAAAATGCGGTTACAAACGTAAATCGGGATAAATCTCTAAAAAATTCCCTTAAAACGGGGTCACTTTTTTATCACTGTGAATACTTCTCGAGTGGCCTGATAATCTCCTCATACATTTCAACTTTCAAAAACATCAAAAACACGGCCAAAATGCGGTTAAAGACATAAATCAGGATAAATCTCTAAAAATATCCTTATAAATGGAGTAAGTTTTTTATCTGTGATGACACTGCTCGCTTTAGCCCGACAATCCTTTCATACACTATATTATCTCAGATAAACGTCAACAACACGGCACGTCATTTTGGAGATTTTGGAGATTTATCTCGGAAAATCCCCAAAAGCGGGGTAAACTTTTCATAGGTGTAAATATATGTTTCGAGTAGTCTAACAATTCTCTCATACATAATAACTTTGATAAACGTCAACAACACGGCCAAAATACCCTTAAAAATGTAAATCGTTGTAATCTCTAAAAAATCCTTAAAACGGGGTAAGCTTTTTATCTATGTGAACACTTCTTAGTCAGACAATTTCGTCATACATTACAACTTGCATAAACGTCAACAACACGGCGAAAACCCACTTCAAACTATAAATTGGTCAATCTCTAAAAATTTCCCTAAAAACGGCGAAATTTTCCATCCATGTGAACACTTCTTGAGTAACCCGACAACCCCTCATACATTACAACTTTTATATACGTCAACAACACGGCGAAGACGCACTTAAAAATATAAAGCGAGGTAAATCTCTAGACATTACCCTAAAAATGGGGTACATTTTTCACCATGTAAATATTTCTCGAGTAGCCCAACAATATCCTCATACATTACTACTTTAGGAAACGTCAAAAACACAGCCAAAATGGGATTAAAAATATAAATCGGGTAAATCTCTAAATATTTCCTTAAAAATGGGGTAAATTTTTCATTCTTGAGTAACCCGACAATCCCTTCATACATTACAACTTCCATAAACAAAATTTCAATCGGGATAAAAGTCAGAATTTACCCAAAAAGTGGGGTAATATTTTTTATTCCTTGCATTATTATTATAATCGATTAGACCTACATTTCTGCCATACACGGCAACTGTCATAAACATCAGCAACACTACGAAAATACGAATTAAAGTTAAAATTAATAGCTAAACTGAGACCAAATGGCTTCCACTAAAGTTTTTAAAAACATCACATGTATACTAAAATATAGGATACTCCGAGCAAGACTGCATTTAAAAAAAAATCTAGTGACCTAGAGGCTAAGTGCCAGCGGGGGGATACTTGGGAAGCGTTAATCTTGTATTTTTTTACCCCTCCCCCAGCGACGAGACAGCCAAGATCCTGGAGTGCTTCCTGACGCTGCTGCGGCACCAGCAAAGCGGCGGCGGGGGGCGCTACGCGGGCGGGGAGTCCCCGCTGGCACACCGGCTCGCCGCGTTGCTGAGGCGGTACCTCGCCGCGGCGCCCCCGCGGGCGGCGAGACTGCTGCACAGCCATCGGGATACCATCAGGTGGGTGGAGAGATAAGTCAGATAGAAGGGAGGGACTGCCTGCTACTATTGTCAAATACCTATTTCCTATATTAACGTTTTTTCTATGAATTTTTTTGTTTAAATATCGGCTTAAATGCGTTACAAGAATTTGGTGCAAGCCGCCCTAAGTGTAACCTAAACACTCCCCCCCTCCCCCCGCAGCATGAGCGGCGCGCTGAGCGCGCTGTCGGAGGCGACGGCGGGCGAGGGCGGGGCGGCGGGGGCGGCGGGGGCCGCGTCGTCCGCGCCGCCGCCCGCCGCGCTGCGCGCGCTGCAGCGCCGGCAGGACCCGCCGCACGACCTGACCCAGCACGTACAGGTATGGCCCCGTATATAATACATTCGTAAGTGCATTGACCTACTGACAGCTATGGTAATAATTGTACCGAGTATTTATTTTGGGTTTATTTTTATAGAGGCAATTTGTTTACACTTTTGATCTTCAATTTCGTCTTTGAGTTTTACTACTTAACCTCAAGCTAACCTTCCCTCCCCGCAGGAAATCGAATCCTGGGGCGTCCGTCGCGGCGGCGCGTGGGGCGGTGCCGAAGCTGCGCGCTCGTTGCTGGCCGCCGCCGCGCCGCTCGCCGCCTCCGCACATGCACCGCTGAGGCAGGCCGTGCTGGCATTGCTGACCAAGCTGCTGCCTGCTGTTGATGATACTACGCCCGGTGAGTAAGACTTAGTAAAGTAAAAATAAGACAGAAGCTGTGCCGCCCACGGAAGTTTTTGGAAGTTAAATAAATACTCATTAACAGACGAGTCACCCACCTGATAGAAAGCGATAACTGTCACCCATAACATGTACGATCATCCATTTATTTTCTATCTATTCATTCATTCATTTTGGTTCTTTAGAGTACCCTGATATACCTTATCTCTAAGGCATATTAGGGTATACCATTCGAAAAGTGAGTAAGGTTGCCAGTACTCCATGGGGTGGGGATTTGGGGAACCATGGCAGTGGGGCATTGGTCTGTTTGCTGTTGCTAGAGCAACATGTTGATGTTTATAGCCTTTATAGGTCACAGCCCGAACTGGTATGGGCGACAGTTACCGCTTACAACTGCGGATGCGGGTAGGCTGTCAGCTCAATTGTCACTGTGTAGAATAAAAAAACTCATGACTAACCCCACCCATCTCCCACAGGTCTCCAAGCTCTCCTGGAATGCCTGGACTCGAGCCAGCCGGAGATCGCGCAAGCCGCCCTCGAGAAGCTCCCGGAGATCATCGTGGGTATCCAGGAGCACGCGGCGCGGCTGCTCACCAAGGTCTTCGAGCTCGGAGTCACCTCCAGACACCCCGTGGAGACCTGCCTCGCCAAGTGTGTGGCCAACTTGAACTTGCACAGGGGTTGCTAGTAGATGGATGGGATGTGTGGGTTTCGAATCGTTGAGTTGATGGAACTTAACCTCTTCTTATATCGTAGACGTGATGTGGGTGCAAGCGATGTAATTTTCTTTAAGACTTTCAATGCCTCTTCAGATCCTGACGAACTATATGCATTGTGTCATTGATTCATCATCTTTACGCTATATCCCGGTTGCGCTCTCGCGCGGTACGCGCTACGTATTATGTCATTAATTAGCTGATGATATCTCTAAAAGCTTGTTTTGTAAATATAGAATAGAAAAGTGTCACTATAAGTTTTATTGTGAAAATAAACTAAATATTAATAAGATGATGGAGTTTTCATTTGGTCCCTTAGTTTGGTTTCCTTCCTATCTTATGGTATCCTTTCGGAAGAGAGAAATAAATTTAGGGTAGTGCAAGACAATACCAAAGCAGTAAAGAACAAAATATTTGTCAATAAATAACAATTTATTATCTGTATTACAAAATATTAATTACAACTTTTGGTAAATACAATACTAACTCTAGTGTTAAATGTTACATTTAAATGCAACAGTTAAATAAATATAATACTCAGTAGAAGTGTTGAGGCTTGTGTAAAATAAAATATTTTGTGTGTCAAGCATAGAGCAGATCCGCAATCCTGAAGCATGTAGAGTTCTTAAGACTAATCACTTTACACTTAAAACACTTCATCTTTCCTTCTTAAGTTTTTTGGGTCCAATCTCCGAGTAAATACTCCACTGCAACCAATTTTCAATTAGCTATCACCAATCATTGTTGCCGAGGTCTGTGAACATTTTGTCCTTTATCTTTGGTCTTGGGTCTTCTGTTATTTTGCTGTCCACAGCACCAACTTCCCCCAGAATGTATTCCAATTCTGTGGAAGTTACAGATTAGGTATTAGGTCAATAGAAACTATGAAATAATTCATAACTAAACTTCTTTGAGTATGAGAACTTCAATATACTCAATGTTATGCCTCACTAGGTATTTTTGTGAGTCACATTCATACACACAATTTAACCACATATACTATCGGATTTGTTACCACAATTAGTATTGTTTTAACTTCGATATTTCAATTTTCTCATGACCATAACGCATGCAACTGTGTCGAAAGATTCAGGTAGAAACAATACTAAATGTGGTAACAAACTCGATAATATGTGTGGTGAAAGTGTAGTCAATAACCACGAAACTCTTAAAACCTACATTCATACACTCTCATCCACACATACTATGGTATGGCGGAAACACTGACACAACACACCTCTTTTGATATTGACATTGCCAGTTGAGGGTTTGTGAGTATTGTAGATATTTTATTTATTATATTATTCATCAGATATTTCTATCTTCTGTGCTTTGTGTTGTGCCATTCTTATACTATCTATATCTAACTTAGAGATTTGAGATATACTGCACTTACCATCATATGTAAGGGAAGTCCCTCTCAGCTCATTTGGACCAACAAGTTGTTTCTTCATCTCTCCTTCAAAGTAGACAAAGAGGCTGGGTAGATTCCGCTCCGGATAATTAGGGATGCAAGTCTGAGCTATCGCCTTCAGGAATTTAGTGTACGGGAACTTTGCCGCTAGCTGTTTCATGTGCTGGTTCACGAGAGCGCACTGCTGGATGCTGCAATTGGAATAAACAACTTTGTAATTTTTTAATACCACTCAGGTGGCAGGCAAGCTATGGACATTTGCAATACCAGGGGTATTAAACCTTAACTGCTTTCTTTAAGAACTCCATGTTGCACTGTCTAGAGGTAGCTCATACCACAACATTAGTGTGTAAAACAATGCCTCTTGTAAGAATAAGAGAGGTAGGCAGACTTGGGAGCTCTACTTTATTTATTTATATCGTCAAGAGATCACAGCAGCCCAGTTTCCAAGTATATTTAAGTATATGATTACTCATCTTTACAAAAATATTAATGTGATATACTCTCTCTCAATGTTATTTTATGAATTTTTTTTTTTCTGTGTAACTATATTCGAATTTTATACAACTTCACTTACCCTGTTCTATATAAATGTATAACCACCCAGATGCCTTCACCAGCCTTGTTCACTTCCTGCACGTAGTCTTGTCCAGAGACTTCCCTCACTTCACCGAACTTAGGCTTCTCTGAAAGCTTTTTCAACTCAGCAATGCGCTTTCTCCTGTACTCTTCGATGACTGCCTCATCTTCAGAATCTTCCAGCTCATCAAGGCCGTCTAAATCTAGTTCAGATAGCTGTTTATCCTCTGAAATATGGATAACCAAATGATATATTACTTTTATTTATATAAATATTTGATTAATGCCATTCTACACTACCGGAGATCACAAAATAGATCCAGCGACATATATAGGTCAACTTGAACAATGTAGAACTCACAGGTGTACAACCTGTTTGTAGGTTATAAAGGTGCACTCACTCTCAGCTTGTTTGTTCTGTATGGTCTGTTCTATCATGTTGACAATCTCGTCCTCGGAAATCTCCTTCTCCTTCTGGGGAATAATCCCCTTGGCACGGAGGACATCGTTCCATTCTGTATCCTCGTTAGGGTTCTAAAAATAAACACCAGTATTATCAACACATCACAATTATGCTTCAAAAGTTATAAAGATAAATATTGTATATAAGAAAGAAATTCTTCGTTTTTATTACCTGCATTTTAGGATATGAAAATAACTTAAATTATTTCTGATATGTTATGGAAATCTGAAACCCCTTCATCAATCGAGGAAATAAATGATCAAAAGACGTGACGTCAGAATCCACATATCAAAAACGTCAAAAATCACTGGGACCACGAACTATAAATAGCTCATAACAGACCAGCAAGTCCGTTTACTATAAACTATGTAGAGGATATGAAATAAGGCTGGAACGGCACCGCACGAATTACGACATGCAACACGCAACGGACCTTTATTATAAATGAAATGTATAGTACACCCACAGACATAACAGACTAGACACAAATCACAAATATTCCTTGTTCTCTCATTCTACAATGATTATGAATCTTG
The DNA here is from genome assembly GCA_907269095.1 of Blastobasis adustella. Taxonomy (NCBI): domain Eukaryota; kingdom Metazoa; phylum Arthropoda; class Insecta; order Lepidoptera; family Blastobasidae; genus Blastobasis; species Blastobasis adustella. Next base: position 824,884 of record OU026136.1, on the reverse strand, counting down.
CTATCTCGTTTTTTTATCTATTGAAATAAAATGAAGGAAAATGACGCGCGCAATGTTTTAAACGTTCGACATGTTGCTTAAAGCTCCTTAAGACCTGCGTTTCTTATTATATATTAATTTATAATTTTATTATAAATTTTATAGATTATAAATAAAATTTAAATCAAACCATTTAAAAGACAGTATAATTTAGTGCGTATTTATGTGAAAGCGCAAAGAATCAAATACACATGGAAAATCCTTTCACCGGTAAGTAAACATTCGTGGTCGCAGCGATTAGGAATCAATTTTAGAAATTGTGACAAAAATATGCATCGTAATAGTGTGAATTTGCAATAATTGAAATGCATTACCTTAAAACAACATGCCATTCAAGATAGATTTAAAATTATTGGCAAATTGAGCAATATTTCGGTGTCTAAATAGGTACGAAAATATTTCGATGCTAACAGGGTCGGACTTAGTATTTATTGTTTAGAATTTTAATACTCAAATCTTGTAAATGGCGGTCCACAATTTTAAATGTAATAGGGTTTCACACCAAAAATATACCTAAATGACATTTTAAATGTTCTGACATTTAATGAAATAACTTATCGGATTAATCACGTATTTATGTATATTTACAGTTATTTGTTTTTCTAGTCTTCCTGAATACCAGACATGGTGATGTCTGGGTTGCAAATTGTGAACATTTAGAAGAACAAGATAACAATTATATGCAAGTCCCTTCTGTCCTGGTGCATCATTATATGAGTTTTTACTGAAAATAAAGAATAATGTGCCAGTTTAATATATTAATGTACCTATCCATTTCATTACCTATTTTTTTTTTTTTTATGAATATATCATATTCAATGTATTGTGAAGGCACATAGCCCAAACTGTGGGCAATGAAGACGCTTCTTACGATAAGTAAGTAGGTAACTATTTAGTTTAGAAGTTATGGGGCAACAAATAAACATTCATACCGGTCAAAATCATAACCCTCTTTTTTACAAAAGCAAGCACTGCCGATTCACGGTACGTAGAATCGAGAGATCGAAAAGACGGTGGTAGGTATCAGGTCGTGGGTTTGATTCAATAGACACGTTACCTTTTATTATAATGACAATATTAAATTATAAGGACAAGCTTAAAAAAATTACGAAGTGGTCCGAAGCGAAATACGTCCACAAGTCAGATATGTTTGTGTTCGTTACTAGTAGAAAGTCGTAGCAAAATATAACATCTGCAGATGGGGTGCCTTGTTCCGTCTCTGCATTTGCATTAGTGTGTGTATTATAAAGATGTGTGACATTTTGTCTCGTATTTCTAATCGGATTGTACTCTCTGCTTCTGATATTTTTTCTCTATGGGTACACCTACCGTTCACGCTGCAGTTTATTCCTAATTTCAACAAACAAATGTCCACTGAACTTCAAATTTGCCATAAAAATATTACTATCAGTAGTAAAGTAAACTTACAACTCAATAAAACATTAAACATACTTTTGACTGATTGGTGATGATTCGCTTGTCGAGTCCCGTCTTCTGAGTCTGGGACACTATCGTAAAGTAACCGGCTCAGCGTTTTGCACCCACTTTTATTATGCGCGCTGCAAAGGACTGAAACTCTGCATGAGTCACTGTTCCACGATAAGTACAACTTCGGGGTCTTCAAGTCCCTAAGTAGGGTGAATGAGTAACTTCTAGGCACGCATGCTACATCTTCGGCCATATCGTCGCTTTCCATCAAGTGAGTTGAGGTCAGATGCAAGACAATTGTTAAAATAAAAATAATCTCTTATGGGCCGAGAAATGCTACGTGTACCGTGTAAATGTTTATGATTTCCATTCTAGTTGTACCTTTTTAAGGTCTTGCTTTGGACGTTTTTAAAATTGGTAGGTATGTTTAATACGACTCGTTTGTAAAATAGCACCCTGGGTGATGGTCATCAAATGCCCTTTCTTTTTACCATTAAAATCTCTTTGTCCTTTTGTAAAATCGTATAGTGAGTGGAATACTTGTTTTCATTTTTAATCTATAAAAATCCACAAACAAAATAGAACATATGCTTTTTTGACACATGACACGTCTTTTTTCTCTGGCAAGAAATTGTCACTCTGTGGTTGTCTGTCTGTCAACTTGCGTCGTGTTGGAAAAATTGTATCTCGCTATGTTCAGTCAACAACTTTGTTCTCTAAATAAATAAATTGAACATGGCTGATTACGAGGAACATTACAATGAGGGAGAAGGTAAATAAAGTTTGAATATTACTGTGTAGGGCGCGTGCGTTGTAGTGTTTTGCGTTGACGGGTCGCACTGCCGTCTCGGTACCCTCGTGTTACTTTGGTGACATTGAAACTGGGTTCTTTTTATAATTGCTGGGTGGATGATGGTGCTGGGTCGTGGGGGCAGCAGTGCGCGGACCGTGTGACCCTCACGAGTGAGCTTTTACCCTGTGGGAAGTAGCAACAAGCCACCATGACTGGAGGTGCGGACAGGAGCCTCCTCTCAGGTACCGATTTATCTTGTTATTATACTAAGAGTGGCGCCAGATGCAATACATCGGCCGCTTAGGCGCTTTGCAGTTGCCTGCCGTCGAATTCACTTCTTCATTATATTTTGTTCTGCACCTGCCCAGGTTTATATTCTTTTTGTTATCGAAAGAGTAAAAGATAGGTAGTAAGAATTATAAAAAACAAGAAGTTATTTTCAGTAAATCAGTTAGGAATTACACATCTTTTAGACATCTTCTTATTATCTTATAAGATTTGTTAATAGTGTAATAATGGATACAGCACAAGCTTTGAAATTATCTCTAAAGTACATAGTTTGTGAATTATCTCAACACAAGAGACTGAAAAGTCATTGTTCAGTTCTTTGTTTACAGTTCAATTCTACTGACATTTCAATAACAATCCAAACATATGCGTTCCCAATTAATCAACTGAATTGGAACTGCTTATCACTAATTGATTACTGTATTTTAAAGAACCTGTAATTTGAATAAATTACAGGTTGGTATAAGTAGTTGAATAAACAGTGTAGGATTACTGATAAAATCAGTATTATTGCACAATCATGTGATTACTAACACAATTGCTTACTAATCATGGTAAGACACAATTATTATTGTGTATAATTTTCCTTTACATACTTGAAAATATCAACATCAATTATTTCCTCTTTCTGTAAATGTATAACAATTTCAGTATTATTAAGATATATCTCATTCAAATGAAATTTATATTTTAAATGATTTGACACAATATTTAACACTTTGTGTTGTGACATGACGTTGTGATGGAACTCCTTTAAATTATGCATTAAATAATTTTTTTGCACACTAGTGCCACTATATTATACAAATTTTATTAAATTGCAACCATTTTTCAATTACTCATCTCTGGGCATACTCATCAATAAAATTTGTATCATAAATTATATAGTGGCACTAGTGTGCAAAAGGTGAATTAATTCATAATTAAATAAAGCAAAAAGTCATTTAATTCATGTGGTTTTGGGGCTCAACAAAAACTCATAGAGTTTGAAGGTCACAGCTAAGATACAATCTTGTTCTCAATGATACGTATGTGGTAGTAGCAAAAAACTCAATCCTTGTAAGTCCATTGGCTTTTACGTTATAGAACATTCAGATATGATGTTTATGCAATCCTTCGTTATAGTTTACATTGATTACCACGTTCTTTTATTAGCACTTTTTGTGTTCATTCATCTAAGGTGAATAAAATTGGATAATGTCCAATACAGTTTAACTACAGATAAAACATTTGAAGTCTTACTTAAAATTGATTTATGATACCAATATAAGGTGATATATAGATTATTGTGTACAGTAAAGTGATAAGATATAGTTGTTATTAAATAGAGCTTACTACTGTACTTTAGTCTGAAAGTACATTAAATGTTATAAAAATAGATGGATGCACTTTTAAAATGAATTCAATTTATTATTTTCTTTAACTGATCAGTTATGGTCTCATATTCATTGTTGGTTACTTTAAAAATTAATAAACTTAATTCCATGACTTGTTATTTATATTAATATCTTATCATAGTATTGATCTGATATCTACTTAACGAAAAATAGAATTATTTATTATATCTTATTTGCGTCGTTTTTTAAAATAAGTAACTAAATACTATTACATTATATATTAATGTATTTTTCAATCGCAGCTTTTTTTACTTTTCTGACAAAGAGTCATCTCGTGCTATGAACGTGTGATGCATGTTCAATGTTTGACAGACAAGTAGGTAGCAAAGAAAATACATTGTGTATTATTACACACATGCCTTATCTCCAATGCTATAAGAGTAATAATCAATTGCACACATGTGTCATGTAGTGCTGGCTACAAGCCAGACTTTCGGCTATCGAAAATCACTCCAGATGATATTAATTTTTGCAAAAATTGCATAATCGAAATTGTGTGCCAGTTAAATTAACTTGTCTGATGTTCTTTGACCTTGTGTTTGTGATTAGGCAGTAATAAAGAATATCAGGTATCAGATGAAATGACATAATAGGTACTTATATTCAGTTCGTAATTAATTTATTATAAATATTTTCGTGACACTTAAATGTACTGAATAAGTAAAAGGTACATATTGTCAAACGGTATGGTGTATCCAGCTTTTTCATGTGTGACGATAAGTAGCTTGTTAGAAATTAAAAATTTCGTGCTTTATCAAACCGTCTACAGGTCGTGCCTCCTAAAAGAACCAAACCTCGACATGAGCCTCTTCCAATTTGAGATAGGAGTGCTAAAAGTGCTCGATTTTGATGATATATTAGTGGTACGACACCCGTAGATGGATGGATGCATTGATCCGTTGCATGGATCGGTATTATACTCTGACTGCAGGACTCCGATCGGCCTATTTCGTTAGCTATAGGCCGATACGCTAAAGCGTAAACCCCGTAACCATTGCCGTGACCTTATTGACACCGTCCACTGACTGATATTACAATTATTACCTATGTATAGTTGCGCAAGATTAAATTCGTAAGTAGGACTGATGATATGACCCATTTCTGTGTGTGACTCAGCCTCGAATCAGATAAACCCCCAATATTCCGCCAAACCAATGCTTATATTGGCGTCTCAATGTAAAGTCAGTAAAAGACAGCGTTTGGTTTATTAGAAATTTTAACTGACTGATAGTCGTCCCGCGACGGGCTTCCCGTGATCCCAGGTAGGTATGCGGTAAGAAACCCGGTTAATACTTTTAAAACAGTGTAATACAGACCGCGATAGTTTAATTAAAACATTAGATTTGGAAAAAACTTCTCCGTTTTACCCAAATATCGCAAATGTTGAGACTGTTACGTTTCAGAATATAATTTCTAGGGGAAAATAATCTTATTTTTTTATGATGTGTAAATGTACACCTTAGTATCCCGGTCAAATTTTTGCGGCGGCCTTGACATCCAAGGCCGGTACCCCACGCCTTGGCTATCTAGTCAAAGGCAGACCCATTTATTTACCCTTTAGGAGGCCCGTTGATGCCCTACTCTAGTACCTACCTACGGGTTGTATAGTATACCCCCATTACTGGGGAGAGAGGGGTCGTGACCTCCACCAGACTACAACTTCTCCCGGACGATGTTACGTATCTATTTACGTTGTAGTAGTGTAACTACTACTTTTTCCTCATTGAAACTAGAAATAGCCCGTTAAGTTTTCCCGGGGCCGATTCATTACCTTACTGCGTAAAATTTCAGGATCAAATCCCTTGACCCTAGGTGACCCTGGACACTTGGATATTATAACTTTCGATTGCCTACATCCAAATTGCAAAACTTTATCTCAACCTGTCCATAGGCACAGACTGATTGACGTCGGTACTTATCAAGTATTAAAGGTCAACCTGATTTTGGTATCAGCGAGTTTTGTAGGATTACTATTCTATTCATCCGGAAAATACTTTCGAAAGATAATATTCGGCGGACGATGCCAATCCGTATTTAACATTTATAACGCGTTTATTATTATTACTAACCAATACGTTATTATTATTGAGAATATTTTTATTATTATTGTTATCCATCTCTTTGATGCTAGCATTCCTCACCGGTCGCGCCTCGCTCACCTTTGAAATGGCGAGTTTAGATGGATGCATATATCAAAGATAATAGGTTCAATTAACTGAAAGCATCGTATCATAAGATTCAATTATCAATAGGGTATTGTGCAACGCGATATTTTATAATATATAAATCATATAAACGCCTTCCATATCCATTATTACATATCGAGGTGTGGGGTGCTTCAGGGTTCGCCAGCCGACTTTAAGTAGTTGTGTGTGCACACAACACGGCCACACCTCGGTAAACCACGTCGGCTCGTGGGTCAAACCCGGTGAGGGGGTAAGAAACCTTTGGCTTCTGGTTTCTCGAGTGGACACCTCCCGCTCTGTGCATGAAGCTCAACTCGGTGGTGTAGGCAGTCTACGCTGATAAGCTTTGGATACTGGCGGATCCGGCGAGTTGGCAAGGCAATGTTGATGGCGTAGGGCGGCAATCGAGGTCAGGAGTGATTGTCGGTTAGATACTGCATCCAAACTCTCCGGCAGTAGCGGACTCCATTTCACTGGGTTAGGGGGGTAAGGACTACCACTTATGCACTTTAAAATGTTCCTGGGCTTCCCAACAAATGGACTCCGATTGACGTTAAAGTCCCGTGGCGATGTGTTAAAGTAAAGAGGTTTGGTTCGATGAAGACCAGGCTTTGTCTGAGGCCTGTACATGGGCGGCTCCGGGGATGATCTTAGATTATCGTGGTCGCTTCCTCTCTGCAATGAGGGACAGAGAGGACTCGCCAGCACCTGGAGTGTCAGAGCAGTCCTATTTAGGGCTGACACTGCTCTCCTTGCTCAGCCTTGGAGGGGGCTAGAAAAGGTGTCCTAAGAAAATGCTCACCCCAACTTAAAGGGATGGTAGTAACCACGGTTGCCTTCGTATCTCTTAATTCGTGGTCGACGTAGCAAAAGTAATAATATTCTAGTGTACTACCCGACGTGGGAGGCATTGAACCCTATCTCATGCGGCGAAAACTTCGGTGGTATGGACACGTGTCTAGGATGCTAGAGCATCGATTGGCGAAGCCCATCTTTTATGCCGAACTTGAGGAAAGCAAGCGGAATCATGCCGGACAGCTCCTCAGGTAGAAATATGTGTTGAAGCGACACATGAAAACGTGCACCATGCAGCCCATACAGTTGGAGAATATAGCATCCAATAGACCAGAGCGGAGGACTTTGATTAAATCGAAAGTTCATGACTTTGAAGCTCAAAGATGCAATGACCTTGACACACAACGTGATCAATTGAAAGCCCGACCAGCTGCAGTGATCAATTACAGTTACGTGAACGGTGTGCTCTTATGTCCACAATGCGCGAGGGTCTTTACCAAAAATATTCTCTACGTAAGTCACTTGCGAGTGCCGTAACCGCCCGGGGTGACATGATCATCATTACATTTCAAACGGTTTCAAAATAGCTTCTTCCTATCCAGATCGGATGATTGGCTGCCTCACCTCGCCAAGAGGCCAATCCAAACATTTCCCGCGAAGATTATTTAGATTCGAAAATTCGAACTTTATGTTTCGTTTTTAGCCGCGTGGAAAATTGGCGGCCAGCCAGCTCGCAGGTTATTGACATGAATGTATAGATTTTGGTACCGAGCCAGTGTGGGACAATCTTGTATGTAAGAATATGTATTGCAACGGTGGCCATTCATCATACACATTCGCAAACTCGAATCACTCAGTGGGTGGTTTTACTGTGTAATATAAGACGTCGTAAATTATTTAGGCGCTTCTATTAAGCGTTTACTCTGTTTGTAGTAACTTTTACTGTAACCAATTATGTGCTCGTTCGTATGGGTACAGTCGCGCTGATATGTCTTAAAATAATCATTTAAAAAAACTTGTAGCTACCGCCAATTCGAAAATTGCTTTAATGAATTCCATAGTTTGTCTTATAAACTAAAATTTTGATATATTATTTATTATTGATATTTTTTTAATAATACAGCTTCAAAATTTGATTTGATTTTAAATTGTAATAAAAAAAAATAACAATAAGCGATTTTGATATTATTTCAATTTTAAAATGTTTTAACAGCTGTACATGAATATGAATTTTAAGGTGGTAATGCACTTCGAGCGCGACCGTACCTACATTATTCTTAAGAAGTGGATAGCGTAGCGGTAGTCAAACTTTGGCTTTTGCGGATCTCATTTAGACGCGATTCCAGCAGCTAAAATTGAGTGGGGGTTATAGAGGGTCCCTAAAGCCTATCCAATATTCTCAAATTCAAACGACCGATTTCTAAATTCAACCCGCGGTTAGCCTGGTTGGTTTTATCTCCAGTAGTAGGGGGTTCGATAGCCAATTTCGTTGGGTACCGGATGCCGCCTAGTATCAGACGGATCGTCCCAAGCGACAAATCGTGGTGCTTTACTGTGATCATGGTTTAAGAGGTTTCTTAAGTTAGTGGACCATAAATGTATATCGTTCATGGTATGCGCGTCCTTTTACGTCACTCTCCATGGTTTTTGGCTCATAATAATTTTATTTTATTATTTTAAATAATAATCTAGGCGTTAAGGTCCCGATTGTGCTCTCGCGCACGAGGGCCCGGAGTCCGCCTTGGCCATGATCCAGTATTTGGCGGATCAGATAATTACAATGGAGCGACTGCCATCTGACCGCCCGCGCCGCGACCCTGCTACCAGGGGAACCTGACCAAATTGGATCATGGTTACACATTCAGTCGCCTAAATGTGAGGTTTCAGCACGACGTTTTCCATCACCGTAAGAGCATCGGTTAGGATTCAACTAATATACATAACTCAGAAAAGAGTCATTCGTACATGGCGGCCATCTGATTTGAATTCAGTACCTCTCGCTTACGAGTCGGATCTGCTATGAAGCTGCTAGTTCAGTAATAAACAAAGTTTTAGACTAAAATTATTGAACGTAAAACTTAGCAGGAAGTAGGTGTCTTCGCCACGTAACAGTAAATTAAATAGGTACTTGTATTCGCGTGATTGCCACTCATTATTAGCGCACACGGTGGCGGCGTCTCCGACGGAAGCGGCGTGTTTTGATGGCGGAGTTGCACGCGTCTCTTGGTCACGTGGGGGCGTCAAAAATAAATAATAATACAGTAACACTGTGGCCGAGTGGTTAGAGTATCCGACTCGTAAGCGAGAGGTACCGGAAGCGAATCCCATTGCCGCCATGTACCAATGACTCTTTTCTAAGTTTGCATTAGTTAAATGCTAACCGATGCTCTTACGGTGAGGGAAAACTTCGTGATGAAACCTGCGCATTCAGGCAGCTGAGTGTGTAATCATGATCCAATTTGGTCAAGTTCCCCTGGTAGCAAGATCACGGAGGTGAAATGGCAGTTGCTCAACTGTAATTACCTGATTTGCCGAATCCTGGATCATGATCAAGGCGGACTCCGGGCCCTCGTGCGCGAGAGCACAATCGAGACCTTAACGCCCAGATTATTATTTTTAATAATAGTGCAAGTTAAGTGGAAGTAATTCATTGATGAGACGTGCATCGCAATACTATTCATTGCATCTATATTATGTAGCACCATAGTTATTTAGCCAAAATAGGTAGATAACCAGCTGCAGCGCGGATCTTGGAACCATCCGTATAGGAAACGAAGCTGTCACTAGAACAGATAAATTCAAATACCTCGGATCCGTGCGGCACGAGTCCGGTGATATCGGCCCCGATGTCAAGTCTCAAATCTCTGCAGCTTGGGCCAAATGGTGGGAGCTCACGGCGGTACCTGTGACCCTAAAATTCCAATCGAGCTTAAGAGGCTAACATAAAAGAGCATAATTAGGCCTGTGATGCTTTACGGCTGCGAAACCTAGCCAGCGCTGACGAAGCACCTCCGCAAACTCCACGCCAACGAAATGCAAATGCTGTGGCGGATGTGTGGCGTTACACGACTTGATTGAGTGCGTAAAGAGTACATCTGTCACAGCCTTGGCGTGAGAGATATCGCAGATAAGATCGAAGAAGCTGGCCTTGGCTGATTTGGTCACGTGCTGCGTAAGCCCCAGGGATACGTGGGGAATAGGTGCCTAAACCTGCCGGTATCAGGAAAGAGGCCCCGCGGAAGGCCAAAGAAGCGATGGATTGACATCGTCTATTAAGTGGATGTTTTTTAGCTTGACTTAGCCGTGATAGCGTATTATACCTATAGATAGCGTTTCGCAACATCGGAACCTGATAAAACTACAAATACTGACAATGAAAATAGATTAGATATAGAACTCCGTAAGATGTTCGATAGCATATATCTATCTACATTGCAAAATCATGAGATGAGGCGATAGGCGACACACAAGGAACGTCAAACAGGTTCACACATCCGTAACGCGAGAACTTTCTCTCCGGAAGCGACTGTATTACCTCCTAGCTACAGTTATCTTTCTGTCCTTACCTATATTATATGTTTTTGTACATTTTTACGCGCTGGACCTTATTATTTATTTAACTAATTATTATACTCAAGATACAGAAAATGAAAATGACAAGTATAGAAGACAATACAGGCCTAAAGCTTTGTAGTTCATTGAAATTTTAACGGAACTGATTGATTTATGTTTTATTAGTGGACCCATGGACCCATCGCGACTTGGTTCGCGTACACCTACTTTACCCCTACCCACCCTATTTTTCTTGCTTATAACCCTTCCATATGAATCACTCTATCTATTGTTTTAAACCGCATCAAAATTCGTTGCGTAGTTTATTAGATCTAGGCGTACAAAGATACATCATCATCACAGCCCGTAAAATTCCACTGCAGGACTTAGGGCATCTCCCACGAAAGAGGAGGTTATTGCCATAATCTCCATGCTTGGCAGGCGGGTTGGAGATCGCAGTTTAAATATAACAATGGAAAATGGTGCTGCCCATTTTCCAGACTACGGAGAGTTTTGATCTTTTGCCTCGAAAACATTAGTCGCCTTGTACGACACCCATGAGTGTATGGGGTTGGTGCTATTCTACTCTGCCGGACACCACACGGCCAAACAACAAAGATACATACATAGATACATATGGAAAGACGGCAGGAAGCGACTGTCCTTTATATTATACTATATATCGATTTTATTCCTCTCTATATTTTGTTTTACATAACTCTTTGTCTTTCTGTCTGGTGATGAATCTCTAGATACTTAGAGGGTTTGATTATTTTATCTATTCATTTAGGTAATTATCTATTTTAATGATTACAACGATTTAAATAATCTCTAAGATTGGTGCTACTTTGCAAAAAAAACACAAACATGGAACCGATATACGTACAAACCATAATCTGTATCTACCGTAATAGAGGTCAAAATCGCTTGCAACGATGTGTTGTTTTGTCTAAAGACGATGCTAATCGGGCCTCTGCGTTATTCTGCATGAATGTGTATGAATCAGTCAGGCCGATGTGTGGAATGCTTTCTACAAATACGTGCGTACTTTAGCGGGTTGCATAACGGTATTTATCTGTCGGTATCATAAATATTTGAGTCTCTGAGAATCTAAAGACGCGTCGGTTGAATAAATTGTCGGAGAATTCCAAAAGTCAGCTAAAACGTCGACAACTACACGTACGTATCGTATTTTTTCCATAGGGGTAGGCAGAGACTACGTCGTTCCACTTGCTTTTCAGTCTACTACTAAACGCGTTTTAATAAAATTTAGTAAGGATACGATTTTCTCTAATAATTTAGTTATTCGGCAATTGAGCTGATGGTACAATAATCTAATCGACCAAAAAATTCGGATAACCCCCGACCAAGTTTACTTAAACTGAAATATTTTCTGAACTACTAAATCGATTTTAATGAAACAAAGCTAAGAACCATCTCGATTAAACTGGCTTTCGAATAGAGAGAACCGCATCAAAATCGGTCCATCCGAGCGGAAGCTACGATGCCATAGACAGATACACAAAGCCGATACACACTTCCAGTTTATAATACCTCTCTTTTTTCGTCGAGGGTTAATAATGTCTGGCTAGTTCAACGATCTTTTTTATCTTAAATGTATGTTGGTCTTGATTTCTATATAAATAAATGGCGAATTTACCAATGGTGGCATTTAAGAGTTACTTTTTTAACATGATATGATATATTTCATATCTTAACATACGAAATAGTGACGGTCCATTGGATTGTATGAGCGAGATTGCATCTTAATCTTAAGATAAAATATTATATCGTCTTCGCCATAATAATAAGTAACGCTCTTTAACATTATATAATGGATACAGTCATAATTTAATATAATTACTTGCAATGAACTTGGTCAGACGCAAGGACGGCTACGAGTAATGTAATAGCGCTGTGCTGGTTTAATTGGACTGGTAGATATTTTAGCAAAATATGTTTGGATTTGGAGTCTGAGAGTTCACTAAGGAGTAAAATTTGAATATTGTATTTACGAGTATTCTAGGGCCACGAATAAAAAATTTAATATTACGCACCAATTCGGTATTTCTTTTTTTTTATCTGCTACCTCACCTGCAGCGGTTGAGGGAGCATTGCATTGCGACATTCGATCATTCTTTGCTTTTGAACATTTTAGCACCGACACATTCTGATATTTAATACCTTGCGAGTCCACCTCCTCAAACCTGCAAGCCAGGGTCCGCTCTTCTACTTGGGCAGCACTTTCAGATTTACTGAAAACGGTTTCCTACCAGAATCCAAGTTGTGGTGTTTTGGCTTTCTACGTGCGGCGACAGGCAACCGACCTGCACAACTCGTTAGGGAAAAGCCATTCGCTAGAGCCTCGTCCGTCTGTCAGCAGGACCAGGTGAGGTTGGCTTGGGCCCATGAGGTGGTGGTGGTAACTCCGATTATCAGAGGCTATATTTACCATTCCGTCGTGCCATTTGCCATTTACAGATACAAACTAAGACATCCTAAACCCTATCATTGCAGGGGACGAGGTGGTCGGAAAGCTGAATTTGCGGCTTAATTACAAAGACATGAGTAAGTGCGAGTGAGACCGCATGTAGTTGTTGTGTCGCTGTCACTGTCTAGCATCATGATATCATAGTATCATACCATATTGCTTAGTTCGCCGTAGTCAGATAGAGAAATGTGCTTGAACATGCGAGCACCGTGGAAAATGGGCAATGTCGGTAACAGAATTCCGTTGCCAGCCTGTTTATACTAGTTGTTATTACTATGTATATAACATATGTACGACCTTTCAATATAAAATAAAACATCACGCTCCTTTTCCTAAGAATCGTTCAGATAGAGCCCATATTATTCCACATAATGTACTTTGTTTTGCTACGGCTTTGCCAAATTTCATTCATTTTTTCGTTAATCATCCATCTGCAGCGATATTGAGAAGGTTTATGTTCGAAAATCACTTTTTAAACATCGCAAAGTGAATGAACAGAAAGGGGATAGGTAGTTTAATAAGTTTTAAAATCACGGGTTTCGTTGAAGACGAGTTAGAATTTAGATATACAAACCTATCGAGAAAACTCACTTGTATTGTGTGTGAAAGGCACTTTCTCACGCCCATTTGTTGCTATTCATTTGCTATTATCATACTCATTAACATCATCAAGTAAAATACCAGCCTTATATATTGTTAAAAATGAAAGTTTTCTAGTTGAGAGTAACGTTAAACTCATCGTCACCACCACAGCCCTTAACAGTCCACTGCAGGACTTAGTACCTCTCCCACGATAGGGGAGATAATTGCCATAATCTCCACGCCTGGCAGGCGGGTTGGAGATCGCAGTATTATAAATATAACAATGGAAAACGCTTATGCCAACTTTCCACTTTACGGAGACTCTACATCTTTCTAGACTAGATCGGTTGTTAAACTCATACATATTCTATAATACAGGGTGTTTGGAAGGGAGCTGTACATACGCCTAGGGTAGAAACTAGGGATAGTCTGCTACCTACCCCCGCCTATTATATTGACCTTGGCCTCAAGGTTTTTTTTTTATTTATTTTTAATTTTTGTTTGACTTTTTTGTGAATTTTTTACTAAAACTACCTGTAGCTCAAAATCTATCCATGGGACCGATCTGTTAATGGTCTTGTTTTAATCGTTAGAGTCTTAGGGTCCTGCAAAAAATTATTTTACACCAGAAAATTATGGAGAAGAAAAGTTATGGGGCCTGAAGTACCGTAGTAAGGTAAAGAAATAATTTTAAGGGCAACTTTCTATGGGGTTTAAAAAAAAACTAACAGGGTTGGAGTTCTTCTGATTTTTTTAAAACATCCTCAGTCCATGCCCTTTCTAACGATATGCTAAAAGTGTAATTAACACTTTTAGTTTTAAAGTTATTAATTAATTTCCGCAACTAGGGCACTTTTACCACCACGAGTCGACATTTGTAAGACAAATGTAATTTTCAGAATTTAAACCAGTTTGGCCTACAGTTGGCAGGTAAAATTTGTTGTCTCACTCTTACACGAGAGCAACACGTATTTCTGTCTCTTTCGCTCTTGGGTCGACGGGGCCGGGCAGGCAACTCGTTGGGGTCTTTGTTAGTCAGTCGAGATTTACCCATCTTAGCTAACTTACGTACTTGCCGTTACGACGCTCCACTGTTTTCGTTAATTTTGTTGAGTTTGTTATTACTTCGTTTTTGTTAAGTTTTGTTATTTGTTACCTTGTTGTTGGCAAAATGGCTGGATTTACCAGTGAAGAGTACACCGACATGCTGGTGGTGTATGGAATGGCTGATTGCAATGGGCGCGAGGCACGGAGGATTTATCAAGAACGGTATCCTAACCGGCGAGTGCCAAACCACCAAACGTTTGGCTCAACTTATCGGCGTCTGCGAGAAACCGGAAATTTAAATTTACGGGAACCAGCCGTGAACAGATTTCAACCAAATTTGGCTGCGGAAGAACGCATATTGGCTGAATTTGAGGAAGATCCGACCAGAAGCGTAAGAACCGTAGCCCGGACACTTGGTTTAAGCGTGTGGAAAGTCTGGTCGGTTCTTCGCGAAAATGGACGTCATCCTTTCCGCTACACCCCTGTTCAAGGTAATTTTTTACATTAAGTTTTTGTTTTTAGCTCTTATGTAATGAACTAGCATGTGAATTTCATAGGCAATTTTTAAATTAACATGAGCATGTGTGTGAGAGAGAGAGAAATGGAAAGACAGAGATAGCAATCAATGTTACATAGCTACTAATTCATAAGGAAACCGCTAACGTTGATATTTTTATTGTTTTAGGCTTAGAGGATAACGACTATGCAAGAAGGATGCAGTTTTGCCGCCACTTGCTCCATACGGACGTGGAAGATAATAATTTTTTACGGAGTATTCTCTGGACTGACGAGTCCAAGTTTGACAAGGAAGGAATTGTAAATTACCACAATCTCCATCACTGGGCACCCAGAGATCAAAACCCGAGAGTCAAGAGGAACAGAGGTTTTCAACGAAGGTTCTCCGTGAACGTATGGGCAGGCGTCATCGGTAATCGGTTGATAGGGCCGCACTTTTTGCCAGACAACCTAAACGGGCAAAACTACTTAGATTTCCTCGAAAACGATTTGCCTGATTTAGTGGAAGAAGTGTTTGACGAAGATCGGCCCACAGTCTTCCAGCACGACGGCTGTCCTGCTCATTGGAGCCTAGCAGTGAGGGAGCTTCTGAACAACTGCTTTCCTAATTCTTGGATTGGTCGGGGTGGGCCAATTCCCTGGCCCCCAAGGTCGCCTGACCTTACCCCGCTCGACTTCTACGTCTGGGGAAGGGCGAAAGAGTTGGTGTACGCAGAAGAAGTACCAACAAGGGAGGTTTTAATTAACAGGATCCACGCCGCATTCGATACAATGCGCGAGGAACTGCTGCTTAGAACGGTGACCGTGGAGATGAGGAAGAGGTGCCGAGCATGTTTACAGGTCAATGGTCATCAATTTGAACAAAATTTGTAATTATTTAAAATTTGTAATTTTATGACATTAGTCATTACCAAATTTTTTGTTTCATTTGCCATCCTTTTACGATCAAACACATTTAATTTTCATTAGTTGAAATTTTTGCTTAAAGTGCCCTAGTTGCGGAAATTAATTAATAACTTTAAAACTAAAAGTGATAATTACACTTTTAGCATATCGTCAGAGAGGGCATGGACTGAGGATGTTTTAAAAAAATCAGAAGAACTCCAACCCTGTTAGTTTTTTTTTAAACCCCATAGAAAGTTGCCCTTAAAATTATTTCTTTACCTTACTACGGTACTTCAGGCCCCATAACTTTTCTTCTCCATAATTTTCTGGTGTAAAATAATTTTTTGCAGGACCCTAAGACTCTAACGATTAAAACAAGACCATTAACAGATCGGTCCCATGGATAGATTTTGAGCTACAGGTAGTTTTAGTAAAAAATTCACAAAAAAGTCAAACAAAAATTAAAAATAAATAAAAAAAAACCTTGAGGCCAAGGTCAATATAATAGGCGGGGGTAGGTAGCAGACTATCCCTAGTTTCTACCCTAGGCGTATGTACAGCTCCCTTCCAAACACCCTGTATATTCGGTGTATTTGTCTCACAAGCCGTCGTGGTAAAGTGGCTAGTGTGGCCGCCTTTTATGTGCAGAACATACATTCTAATCCAACTCAGACCCGGCACCAATGAACTGTGCGTCTTTTTCTGTAGCATTTACATCCAATGTTTATACTACTAAGACGGAAAATAAGCGTATGGCTCGCCTTATGGTTACCGTATATCAGGTGGTAGGACCCTATCTAGCCAGAGGAGTCCGCCTGAGTGAGTACCACTGCCTTATCTATTTCTGCCGCAAATTGTTGTGTTCCGGTTTGCAGGATTAGGTAGCCAGCGCGATTACAGGCAGGAGGCATTTCATCCTAATCATAATCTTAGCCCCCACAGTGACAACGCACCTGCGGTTCTGCATTTTTGTTGCATGCAACCTAAAAGCGTAAATCGTAGATGTTGTTTACTACAGACGGGCTGTTTGATCGTTTGTCACTGCGTAGAATAAAAAAAAGCCTATGCCCCCAAGGATATGGAGCGCACCCCGTCCCTAAGGGGTGTCGCATCCGATGAAACCTGAAAGGCCCTTCCGGCTACAGGTGCTCCCAGGAAGTGTTTAGCACGTATGCGCCTAGGTCCTTTTTTTTGGCGAGTCGTGCATAACCAGTCCGGCCGGCCGGCTGGTACTCATGAGAGTTCACCTCCTCCCTCCCAACCGCTATACCGGAGGGTGCCCATTTCCTTTGCGTTGGGCGCAAAAAAAAAAACCCCCAAGGATATGGCTCAAAATGATAGGTAATTCAGTAATCGCAACGGTCTTTGTATTATAAAATTTTGGTCCTCTTCAGAGCATCCCTAATCGCCACGACTCATCGTCACCTCATCGCACTGCGGTATGCTTGTTTTGTTTGCGGCCATTAACATAACATCTCACCGGACAATAATACGTGCGTTTGTAGATGCGTAGATAAAGGAAAAACTACGAGTCATTGCTGAATTATGTTCTATATTTTTCTTTGTTGACTAATTGGTTCGGTCGTCTACCTAGTTGTGTTTTGTTCACAAAGTATTTGAGGATTGTACCCGGTATTTATTTGTAGCATCCGTAGCTTAGCTACTTTTTATAATTATCCCAGGACAGAAATAACACTAATTCATCATAATGGTCTTGGCGTTGGTATCCCGGTTGTGCTCTCGCCCACGAGGTGTCGGCTTTCGCCTAGACCACGATCCAGGATTTGGCAAATCAGGCAATTGCTTTGCAGACAGTTGAGCGACTGCCATCTGACCTCCGCGACCCTGCTACCAGGGGAACCTGACCAGATTGGATCATGGTTACACATTACGTTGCCTGAAATGTGTAGGTTTCATCATGATTTACGATGTTTTCCCTCACCGTAAGAGTATCGGAGGAGCATCATAACTCAGAAGAGTGTTCAGTATAACACTAACTTCTGTACATAAAAAAACGTGTAAAAATTTGGCAGATGTATTAGTACCTCCTGTATAATATAACTTAGAGTTCATCTTAGACCTCACAGTTACAAACTGCGGTTCTGCATTTTCGTTACCTGCAACCTAAATGTAAGAATTGTAGATGTTATGGGCGACAGTTACCACTTACCATCAGTTGGGCTGTCTGCTCGTTTGTCACTGTGTAGCATAAAAAAAACTTATTACACGTGAGATAATCCAATCCGAGTGTGACTTTCACGCACAGCTCACTAGCCTAGCAACGCCGTGGTGCATTCCACACGTGTTCGCCGCCGAAGCCCGCGCCAACGTGCCCCGAGTACGCACAGCTGATTATAATAATGCGATGTGTAGGCTCACTGCGACTTCACTTGGGTAGTTATCACGCGGCCTGGCACGCGAAGGCGGGGGGGAAGGGGGAGCTTAAGCGGTAACTGTCGGTCGAGGCGTGCGATAATTTTTTTTGTACCAAAGGGAGTCCACGCGAAGGTTCGGACGTTTCTCGCTCGTACGATTCGGATGTGAAATGAGCTCCCAGCCCAGTCCCAGGGATCGTTCAAAAGGTATATAAGAGGTCTCTTTAGAGGCGGGCAACACATTGGTAGCGCCTCTGGTATTGCTGTCCATAGGCGGTGGTGACCACTTTCCATCAGGAGGGCCGCGTGCCTGTTTTTCTGCCGTATAAAATAATGAATAAGAGGGAACCGATCGAGCAAGCGGGCCACCTGATGGAAAGTGGTTACCAGGTAGACTAGACACATGCCCGGGGAGTGAAGGCATTACCGGCTTTTGAGATACGTGGTCGTTCCTTGACAATTTCAATATCGTAACGGTTTTGAAACGTAGCTTGTTCGTATGAGACCGTTCGAGAGTACGGGTTTTTTGTTCATAAAATAGTAAAAGCTTTCAATTAAACGCATGGAAATCAATCTCGTTCGGGAACTGTGCAAATGCAAAGAAACATACAATGACGTCAAAGTTTTAACACCCCAGGTTTTACGTCATGGTGGGTGGCGGAAACAGATAAGGCGGTTACCCATACAGGTGCGCTCAGGCCTTCGGTAATTCAATAGGGTTTGTTTAGGAGGAGGCACTCATAGGTTTTGTGGAGCTCCATAAGGATTGCACTGCAAGCAATTCCACCAGCTGGTTTTTTGCCATTAATTTTCCTGTGTGTTTTTAATAGCATTATAGCACTAAGCTTTCGCAATATCACATCACAAATCATATGAACAACTCATAACAGTATGCTCCTACATGTTAGTGGAGGGCCATGCCCACGGAGTACCCTACGCTTTGTAGGCGATGGCGAAAATATGCGAGTTTTTTATGTCAAAAGATAGGAAAACAGGCAAGCGGGCCACATGTTGGAAAGTGGACACCGCTCAATTTTTAGCGACACTAAACGGATGACGTAGCTTAACATTAGTCTAGAATAACATTAGTCTCTTTGTACGACACCCGTAAGTCGAAGGTGTAGCTGCTATACTGCCGGCCTCTACAAGGCGGCACGTTCCAAGTTTCCAAGTCTTGTCCCGCAAAGTGTGTCCCTGCAATTTGTAATGTCGTCGGAGATGTGCGAATTGCCTTATTGAATAATGAATACTGCCCCAGAGTTGAGACGAACCAATATCGCCGAATGGCCTTGAAACCCATAGAACTATTTATTATTTCTCCTCCCGCGCTAAAACTAGACGTAATGTTTGACGTTTGATTGGAAGATGTAAAACGTTAATTCCAGATATATCGGCTGAAATATCAAAACAGCTTTTATATGTTATTGGTTGGTGGTATATCTAGTTCTGTGTTATCTTGCATTAGTTTGTTTGCGGCGTTCGGATACTACTACTTACTTACTTACTTCGATAGAGCGGCGGTGGCGTAGTGCTTAAGGTGTCCGACTCGTAAGCGAGAGGTCCCGGGTACGAATCCCACTGCCGCCATGTACCAATGACTGTTTTCTGAGTTATGTACATTAGTTGAACTCTAACCGATGCTCTTACGGTAAGGAAAAGCTGATGAAACCTGCACATTCAGGCGACTGCGTAACCATGACCCAATCTGGTCAGGTTCCCTTGGTAGCAGGGTAACGGAGGTCAGATGGCTTTCGCTCTACTGTAATTACCTGATCTGCCAAACCCTGGATCATGGTCAAGGGGGCACCGGGCCCTCGTGCGCGAGAGCCCAACCGGGATATTAACACCAAGATTTAAAGTGTAAAAAAATTATAATTATTTTTAGTGCAAAAAAAATACACAAACGTTATTGTTTTTGCATTTGTTCACCTCTAGACATGTGTCAATTTGTTTTGCGTAGACGCGCCGTCAAAGCGTGATTTGCGATATTTGTTAGTAATTTTCTAGAATTGTGGTTGTGTAGAATTATATTTCGTGAGTCCGCGCGAAATATTTAGCTAGTTTTCCCGATGTTTTCGTGTCATTTTGTCCCAGCGGTTCGCGATCATATGAATACTACTTATGAACAAACTTATTACAAAACCTTTCCTCCTGAATTGAAATAAGGAAAAGTTTATATAAACGCGAAGGCTTGATGTTAAATTCGGTTATTTTAGAGATAAATGCTCCTTCTCAAATTTTGACAAATTTTATCCCATCTGTTTAGCGGTTTTCGAGTGAAACCGTTACAATTACCCTTGAATTGACTATAATATTAGTTTTATATAGAATAATTGAAGTCATTCACCGCTAAGCCACAAGTTCGACACCCCGTAAGTGAACCCGTAATGCGTAATACGTAGTCGTGTGTTGCAAACTATAGAGTTTAGACTTTAGAATGTTGAACCGGCTCTGTACTAACGCCTCTGCGTCGGCCTTCATCTGTCTTATGGAACACAAATAACATGGCCTGAGATTGCAGTCTAATCTATTAATGTAGCCTATTTACTATTTTAGTACAGCAAAATACAAATCTGACAGCCGCAGTTTCAGATGGAACACATTACATCCGAGTGCCTAATGTTACGTTCAGCTAAAAGTTACCTTTTGTGACGCCTTCCATGATACAAGTGACATAAATAAATTATTGACTAAAATTACTTTTAAGGTAAATTACTATTTAGGAGCGTCGGTGGCCGAGTGGTTAAGGTATCCGACTCGTAAGCGAGGAGAACCGGGTTCGGCCCACTGCGGCCATGTACCAATGATTATTTTCTGAGATATGTACATTAGTTGAATGCTAACCGATGCTCTTACGGCGAGGAAAAACATCGTAATGAAACCTGCTCATTCAGGCGACTGAATGTGTAACCAAGATTCAATTTGGTCAGGTGCCCATTGTAACAGGGTCACGGAGGACTGATGGCAGTCGCTCCACTGTAATTATCTAATATGTTAAAGCTTGGATCATGGTCAAGGTGGACCCCGGGCCCTCGTGCGCGAGAGCACAACTGGGACATTATCGCCAAGATGATTATTTTTTACTTTCGTGACCTTATTCTCTAAAATCGCATCTAAAAGATCAAGGGGGATCGTTCAAGAGGCATATTAGAGGTCGCATCAGAGGCGAGCAACGCATTGGGAACTCCCCTGGTGTTGCTGATGTCCATAGGCGGCGGTGACCACTTTCCATCAGGTGGCCCGCTAGCCTGTTTGTCTGCTGTATAACAAAAAAAAAAGCGCGTTTCTGAGATGCGAACGAAGGCGTACAGACACTTATGTTACAAAGTAGTCGAGCAACAAGCCATCAGATGCGAGCAAAAAAATCCTACAAAACGCTGACAGATTAGAATGGATGTTAACACGCGATCATCTCAAGCACACAGCACAACCTTATGCTTTGTCTGTCCGTCTGTTCCGTTTCCGGCAATTAATTCTTCAATAAGATTAGTACAAATCGTTATGATTATAATAGGATAAGCCCGATAATAATCAATTTCATAGACGATAGAGATTATCTATACGACAAGCTGGTTACTTATTAAAGTGCCGCCAATTTAGTCTGTTTAGTGGACGAAATTGGAACTAAGTAATTGTTCTACTCAAATGACAGAAGAAACGCCAACTACTACCACTAGCGACGCCGTCAATTGAACAGATATGTTGTCGCGCTGTACACTGGTTTGATTACAATCAGGTGGCGTGCGTTGTGTTTACCACATGGCAATGAATCGTAAAAACAATGTTCGCTGCTTATTATCGTGTCGGATTTGGTTAGACGCACTCGGTGAGAAGGGGACCGATTAATAATGGATGTAGATGATAAATAATTAGTCGAGTCATAGTGATTCACTATATAGAGACACTGGCTTCTGCTTGGCGTCAATATCCCGGTTGTGCTCTCGCCTACGAAGGCCCGGGATTCATTCTCAGATGGTCCTATGGCATTTACATACATACATGAACACTTTACCTGCGAGAATTCAAGGCTAGATTATATAGGTTGTGATAGATAGACGTGCTCCATCACTCCATCTTCGGCCGCATCGTCACCACTAGATGAGATGGCGGCCAAATATGTGGCGAGAGAAAATGTCGAATTTGAGATTTCACAGCACGAGAATCGGCCCCCTGGCTAGTTACATCAGTCGTACAATAAAAAACGTACCATCAGGTAACGGGAGCACCTGGGAACGGTACGATCTGGGAGGACAATTAGGACCGCGGGACCATTTTTGGAATGAGGCCATTATCTACAAATCTTCAACCGCTTCCTCGTTCGTCACCCTCTTTCATAAAAAATACCTCAAATGGTTAGGTTTTTATTAGATGAGAAGCGATAAAGCCTTACTCAGTAATGCTGGCTGGGCCCTGATGGTTATCAAGAAAAATAAAATCATCTTGGTGTTACCGTCCCGGTTGTGATCTCGCGCGCTAGGGTCCGCCTTGACCATGATCCAGGTTACATGTCATCCTGCATCACGGTTATGCATTCAGTTGACTGAATTTGCAGGTTTCATCACGATGTTTTCCCTAACCGTAAGAGCATCGGTTAGCATTCATTTAACGTACATAACCCGAAAAAGAGCCATTGGTATACGGCCGCAGTGGGAACACGGTACCTCTCGAATCGGATGCCACTCGGCCACCGACGCACCTACTCGCGCTGCCGTGTATCAAGATTCAAGACTCACCCTGATTCCTCATTACTTATTCTGTAGTTTTAAGTTTTTAGAATGTGTTATTGGACCAAATAAAAATACGTCTATGTCTACTAAAGAATTGGCTCCCATGAAGTCATTGTAATCACCTCGCACCATATAAAATGGCCCAACAATAGTTCGTCTCAAACAACAGGAGAGTGTTTGCCTAAACTCGAAAATTATCATAACAATGCGCTTTCACTTTCTTGCCTGTGTCATCTCGCCATTGTGCCTGTGAGACAGTAGACGTCTGTTGTGGCGGCAATGGCTTGTATGTTATCATCGAAATTTCTAAAGAAAAGCGTAACATGCTCGTAAATTGCGAGGACTCGATTTACGTGGTATGTTGTGAAAAAGAAACATGCAGGGACTATAGGTCAAAATGGAGGTGCGAGGTCGCAAAAATGTCAAAATAGTATAAAAAAAACCCTGTCCGTTTGTATAGTACAAATTTTTACCAGTTTATTACCCGAGGAAAGGTCCGTAATATCTTGTATCTCTATTCATTGTGTCATCCGTAATATCGCATAATATGTATCCCACAGTAAGTCATTATCGTAATTCATTCAAGCGATTATTAAATCATTATCATAGAAGAATCATAAAATCAATAGAAGTTAGACTTCTGCCTATATTGGCCAGCCTAATCTTTCGCACAATTATTTACTACGCACAATATTATATATCACGATCGATACTGCGCACAATCTCGCTAAATCCGATCTAGTACCTGAGAAGTTTATAAATAGCAAATTCACCCTTATCTAAACAATGTAACGCTTATATTCCTGCTGAGTAACAAAGAGCGTTATACGCACGTCTTTTTTTTAATCTCAAAAGAAATATGAGCATTACACTGTTGAGATAAAGGGTGAATTTGCTATGTACACTTTTCGAAATGCGCTTCGACTCTGACCCTAGCCCTCCTAACATTGCAGTCACAGAGCAACCGGCGGACAAGCCAGCCGAGAAGCTCGAGAAGCCAGCACGGACCGGACCCCGTGGCGTCCAAGTCGTGAACACCGGCCCCGACCACACCTTCATACTAGACGAGGATGCGCTGGCGTCGCTGCTGCTGCGGGAAGACATCAGGGACCGCGCGGTGGTGGTGGTCTCCGTCGCCGGCGCCTTCCGCAAGGGGAAGTCGTTCCTGCTCGATTTCTTCCTCCGGTACATGCATCACAAGGTAATTGGAGAGTTAGCTGTTAGTCCGTAGGCTAGAAAGACGTATTTAGTCGGGAAGCTGGTAAGACACGTGACGATGATAGGGCGGAGCATGGAAGAGTCGGCACATGGCGCGCGAGAAGACCATACATTAAATTTAGATTTAATAAATGACCTTCTCCAAAAAGGGTAGATCAGAGTATGAATGTGGAAGAGCCAAAAGAGGTGTGTCAGGTACGTCTTTTTCCAGATTTGGTGTATATTACATCACAATTGCCCAAAGAATCGCAGTCGTTATTCATCAACTAGGCGTCAATATCTCGGTCGTAAATTTTTTACTTTTCCAGTTTTTTGTTTATAACTCGAAAACGGCGGCCAAAATATATAGCAAAAAAGCTCTTGCACTAAGGTAATCTATATAAAATTCTCTACAACTTTTGCTTTGTACACTTTTTCAAATTCCAAACCGTTTACGAGCAAAACAGTCTCGGTTGTGGCGGTAGGTAAAATATCCTTTTCTTAGCTAATTGTATGAAAAAATATACATGTATTTTGATGTGATATATATACAAATAACCAATTTAATTTTTCCCCTCTACTGTGCTGTAAGACCTTGTTTCTTGCCAAATTTAGCACTAAGCCAAGGTAGCACAGGCTCCTCGAGGTCGAAAACCTAAATTACACACCGCACATTATTCCCGAACAAACTCCCAAAATTTCATTACAATCGGAATTGTGTCTAGGTCGAAAGTACCTGCCGACCGGGCTAAAAATGAACAATAGACCCCAGTACGGGTCACTCTAATAACATGTCTCTCTTGCCCAGTACGGGTCGGGCGGCGGCGGCGGCGACTGGCTGGGCGGCGACGAGCAGCCGCTGGAGGGGTTCTCCTGGCGCGGCGGCTCCGAGCGCGACACCACAGGAATCCTGATGTGGTCGGAGGTGTTTAAGGCCACGCTCGAGAACGGCGAGAAGGTCGGTACTGGAGGTGTGGGAGAAGAGGGGGTGGGGGATAAGATTTTTTTTAAACTGGGGATGGCGTCCGTTTCATTGAATCTTTTTTTTTTAATGTTATACGACAAACAGGCAAGCGTGAAACTTGATGGAAAGTGGACATCAGCAACACCAGGGGATTTACCAATGCGTTCTTCGCCTCTGAAGAGGCCTCTAATATACCTCTTGAAGGATCCCATGTCATAGTCCAAAGGAAACACTGTGGCTTAAGCCCACAAGAAACGTTCTTTCTAACTTTCGCGTGGTGAGCAACAGAGTGTCTACGTAACGGGTATAAGTACCCAGCCCACTGTTTAATGTTTTTAAACGTCCAGATTGACGGGGCTGACCATAATTCCAATCTAAGAAAAATCAGAGGGTAGCTAAAGAACTAAACTAAAGGTATCGACGATAGTTTTTTTAATAACAAGCAAAAATATCAAAATTAGCACGTCTGCAACTTTTTGCACTAAAATCCAGGAACACGTTAGCCAAAGCCACGGTTCTATTTGCCCTACTTCTCTTTAATTATCAATTCCGTAAACCAGACAGAAAATAGGCGTCATTATTCTCTATCGAGTTCTTTTTTCAACACTGCGATCTTCAACTCGCCTGGATCTCTACATTATAGTCCATTCGCTGTAAGAAAATAGTGACGACTTTATGTTTTCACAGTGGAGTAAAATTCAAACAATTTTGTTTAAATTATGTTTAAAAAAAGATTAACTCAAATAAATAAAGTCATTAGTAATATTTTTTAATCAGTGTCACTAGAATCTTCATTTGTGTTTATTATGAAAGAATTTTGTTCTGCGTACTCCACAAAGTCCATATAACATTTTCTCATTGGATCACGCGCTCGCAGCATTTCTTCCATCGATTATTATCTATTAAAGTTATTGTAAAAATTTTTTTTACATCACTTATCTTGAAAGTTGAGTTGGTACGGTGGCAGTCGGAGAATTTCAATACCATTGCTTCTAGCAATTGTATCTACTAAATATTGATTATGTCACTTTGTCATTGCGAACTTTCCTTTCTAATTTGCTGCGACCCTATTGGTCGAAAGGCGGGGCTAGGTCGGCGGCAAACGATGAGTCACTATTTTCTTATCGCGAATGGACTTATAGTGAACTCTCCAGTCCATCTGTGGACATGATCAGCTGTAGACGCTGAGCTGACCTTCGTCTTTCCAGGTGGCCATCGTGCTGCTGGACACTCAGGGCGCGTTTGATAGCGAGTCGACGGTGCGCGACTGCGCGACTGTGTTCGCGCTCTCCACCATGCTCAGCTCGGTGCAGATCTACAACCTCTCGCAGAATATACAGGAGGACGATTTGCAGCATTTGCAGGTTGGTTACTATATCACTTTCGGAATACTTCATTTTCTGAGTTATGTTCATTGGTTTCAACACCTACCATCTATTGCAGTTACTTGTAGGCTAATTACGTTACTCTGTTGCCAACAATTATCTGATTTCAATGATTGAAATAGTTAATTTTGTGATTCAGTGTATAGTTGCTAACAAAGTTCCATTGCAATAAACTAAAACTATAATCGATCATGCGTAATCGCGAAAGTAACCATTTCTATAACTGAAATCGGAGAATTGTTGGCAACACAGTTATGTAATTGGCGTCCAGATCTAACAGATCCTGGGGGGCACTCGCGCGCAAGTCCGCAATGGGGATATTGAAACCGAGATGATTATTATAATTACATGGTTGAAAAACTCGCGAATTTTCTGTGTCCTAATTCCCTTATATGAAAGCATGCGTTTGATAGAACATGCTTATCTGAAAATGCCTATTCACTCAGTAGGTCTAGCCAAGATGCCTTGACGATCAAAATTAAACCAGGCCTAACGGCTGTACCCATGGATGTCCAGTCGATGGATGTCCACACGGCCAATCACGCCAACACCTAACACGGCCAACGATGACCCTGTGACCCCACTGACCCCCACCGTCCCCCCAGCTGTTCACAGAGTACGGGCGGCTAGCGCTGGAGGACAGCGGGCGCACGCCGTTCCAGCGGCTGCAGTTCCTCGTGAGGGATTGGAGCTTCCCGTACGAGGCGCCGTATGGGGCGCAGGGCGGACAGGTCATACTGCAGAGAAGGTTGAAGGTTGGTTTTACTGTGTACTAAACATCACACACACATCACACATTTTCTATAAAACATAGTTATGTTTTATAGAAAATGTTAAACGACTCATTGGCCAGAAAAGTTTTAATTCGGTCAGGTTAGGATAGCGTTGTGACAATGCATGGTGGAGCTCTGTAAACTCGGGGCAATATCGTTCGTAGAGCTTGTTTAAGCTGGAATGACGCGCCACACTACTTAATTAGTTGATTTCGATGTGTGAGTGCAAATATTAATAACGACACTGCATCTGTGTGGGAGCGTCGACTGCTCAATCGACCGACGCGTGCTCCTACGTTTGAGTCTCACCGGGAACTGAATGACCAATTACAACGGCATTTGTATATGTATTGCGTTCATATTTTAAATTTGCTTGTGTGCGTTAATGCGATAGCGGGGCGCGTCATTTCAGCTTAGACGAGCTCTAAGACGTTACTTACAAAGTTGTTAAATTTGTCAAATTTTCAATCGAGTAATTGCTTAAAAAGCTAGCCTCTTGTAATTAAGCTGTACAGTTCAAAAATAGGGATAATCATGCATCAAAATATCGAATTTTTCATGCCGAACATCGTTTGAATCGAGGCGAGCGATTAAAAAATAGTGCCTCTGCTAAAAATCGCAAGTACTAGCTTGATGCGTAAGGCAGAGGACCTTCCTTTGTGGAGATCTCCGGATCTCCAGACCTATGCCCAGCAGTTGGGGCTGTCGGCTGATGCTCTGTCGCTGTTCCAGGTGTCGGACAAGCAGCACCCCGAGCTGCAGTCCCTTCGCAAGCACATAACGTCGTGCTTCGCGGAGACGGCGTGCTACCTGATGCCGCACCCCGGGCTCAAGGTCGCCACCAACCCCAGCTTCGACGGGAGACTCGCAGGTATGACCACCTTAAAGGAAAACTTACCATAACCTGGAGAGTACAACATTGCTGTATTGTAAATGGGCCACGATGGTGCGTGGATGGTGCTCTAAAATCCTGAAAACGTTAAAGCCTCGGTTCTATTCGCCCTACCGCTCTTTCTTTATTTAGTAATTCCGTAAATTAGACAGAAAATGGGCGTCGTTCTATATCGAATTATATTTTCAACGCTACTACTAGGAACATTCTCCCACGCACACTAAGGTTTTGGAATGAACTACCTGGGGAGGTTTTCCCTGGAGAGTACAACGTGGAGTTCTTGAAGAAAGGGGTGAAAAGGTTGTTACGAGGTCGGCAACGCGTGGCTGATGCCCCTGGCATTGTAAATGTCCACAGGTTGCGGTGACTGCTTACCATCAGGCGGGCCGTAAGCTTGTTTGCCACCTTAGTGGTATAAAAACAAATTAATATAAATCATATTATGAAACGCTTATGGTGCCTTGAATTAGAGCCCCTGGTCGCCACTCGGGAACTTTACTGTCACTGAGTACTCATATACTTAATCAATGTTATGCTAATAACAGACGTTTCGATTTCGAGTCAGTTGCAGTTGATACTAATCCTTACGCAGTACAAAATAAAGTCGCTTTTGGGTGCTGTGGACGTGGTCGGACGTCCGACTCGCCCGCGCATCCGAATTAATCCAACAGTGACTTTATTTTATACTTCGTAAGGATTAGTATCGACTGCAACTGACGGTTCCAGTTAAAAGGGAACGTCTGTTACTAGTTTTGTGTGGTTCAGTGGTCAACATGCCAGTCAGCAACGCAAGAGGTTCCGGGTTCGATTCCCGGCCGGGCAGAAATTAAAATGATTAATTTTAATTTCTGTTACGGGTCTGGGTGTTCTATGTATAATAAGTATGTATTTAAAAAAATAAGTATATTGCTTAGCTAGCACCCATAGTACAAGCTTTGCTTAGTTTGGGGCTAGATGGCGCGTGTGAATTTGTCCACGATTATTTATATATTATTACCCCTTACATTCATGGGTGTCGTACAAGGCGACTAATGTTTTCGAGGCAAAAGATCAAGAGTCTCCGTAGTCTGGAAAATGGGCAGCAGCATTTTCCATTATTATATTTAAACACTGCGATCTCCAACCCGCCTGCCAAGCGTGGAGATTATGGCAATAACCTCCCCTTTCGTGGGAGAGGCCCTAAGTCCTGCAGTGGACTGTTACGGGCTGTGTTGATGATTATTATATTATTTATTTGCTCTCCCTCCAGACATCGAAACGGAGTTTAAGCGCTCTCTACAGCAGCTGGTTCCGATGCTGCTGGCTCCCCAGAACCTGGTGCCGAAGCTGATCAACGGCCAGAAGGTGAAGGCCAAGGACTTGTTGCAGTACTTCAAGTCCTACATGACTATCTACAAGGGGAACGAGCTGCCGGAACCGAAGAGTATGCTGGTGGTGAGTTGGTGTTTCTGGTCTTTCGGTGAAGGGTTTCATGAGTGACAATTTTTTTTTTTTTATAATTGAACTAGCCAGGCATTTGACCGCTATCTCACCTGGTTTTTCACACACGTTACCGATCATCTTGTCGATTTGGCATATCAGGTAATTGCAGTGGAACTACTGCCATCTGACCGCCGTGACCCTGCTACCAGGAGAACCTGACCAGATTGGAATTCGACGCACATAACCACATTGTATTGTATTGTATAACCAAGAACGCAAAAGGCCAAACACAATACAATCGAAACACGATTGTATGAAAATTGCCAATGTGCCCGTTTTTTGCAAAGGAATGTATTTATGGCCTACTCTAGCCCCTCCCTTTTTGATGACCTGAGTGGTTGAGTGGTTTATATCCTCTGCCACGCAGGTCCCGGGATCGATTCCCGACCGAGCAGAAATTGAAATGATGAATTTTAATTTTTGTTACGGGTCTGGGTATATGTATGTATAATAAGTATGTATTTAAAATATATAAGTAGCTTACTTTGCTTACTTTGTTTAAGTGCTTACTTTGGGGCTAGATGGCGCTGTGTGAATTGTTCGAGCATATTTATTCACAGCACATGCTGAGTGGGTAGCTGGCCGCCGCGGCACCGACAGTGGCATGGGAGGCTACGTATTGTTTTAGATGTTTTAATTATAAATGTTTCCCTTGGCTTTGACTGTTCTTATGTCGTGGTGTGCTATGTGTAAAAAATTTTCTTTCTTTCTATTTATAATTAATTCATCCCCTAGGCGACAGCGGAAGCCAACAACCTGACGGCCGTGGCGGAAGCCAAGGAGGTGTACACCACCCTGATGGAGGAGGTGTGCGGGGGGGCCAAGCCCTACCTGCAGACGCAGTTGTTAGAAGCCGAGCACGCCCGCGCCAGGGATAAGGCACTTCATGCCTTCAGGTCCAAAAGGAAGATGGGCGGCGACGAGTTCAGCCAGGCTTATGCGGAGCAGCTTACGCTGGTTGGTGATAGGTTTTTTATTATTATAATAATAATATAATCATTATTTCAGGCAATTGTAATGACTAAGTATACAAAGTTCATATATTGTTAGTATTCAACTTAGAAGTAAGGGTTAATTGGGCTTAAATACCAATAAGGCTGACATTACATATCAGCCGAAAGACGCCCGCTGCTGAGCATACGCCTCCTCCAGAGATCTCCACAAAGGCCAGTCCTGTGCCTTCCGCATCCAGCTGGTACCTGCGATCCTTACCAGGTCGTCGGTCCACCTTGTGGGAGGCCTACCCACTCGAGAACTGTACTGCCCCATCGGCCATCTGTTCTTCGAGCTATGTGCCCTGCCTACAGCCACATTAGCCTGCCAATCCTTAGGGCTATGTCGGTAACCTTGGTTCGCTACCGGATCTCCTCATTTCTGATTCGATCGCGCTATTAAGTAAATAACTAGTTTTTACTATAATTTCAGTAGAAAGCACTAACCCTTTACACTCGTGGGTGTCGAATAAGGCGATCAATGTTTTCGAGACAAAATATTTAGGCCATTTTCGAGGCAAAACTACTAGAGACTCCGTTGGCTAGAAAATGGGCAGCAGCGTTTTATTTATTTATTTATTTATTTTGGTTCACCAAAATACAAATTTGGTGTACAAACTGTTCACCAACAGTTTGTACACAAGATACATAGGTATAATCTATGTAAAATACATTTTGTAGTCTAGTTTCCATTGTTATATTTAAACACTGCTATCTCCAACCCGCCTGCCAAGCATGGAGATTATGGCAACAACCTCCCCTTTCGTGGCAGAGGCTCTTAGTCCTGCAGTAGACTTTTACAGGCTGTGATGATGATGTGTATGATTCCTTCACCTTATCTTATTGTTTCACCCGCACCGTCTACCGTTTTCGATCATTTTTTTTTCACGGTCGACTGGTAGATAGGGCTACTTTAGCTTTAAGTCCGCCAATGTACCTTTAGTGCATAAAGTCTTAATAAATAAATAAATGAAAGTATTAACAAGCTAAACCTTCCAGGACCTAGAAGAGCACCTGAACCAGTTCCGCGCCCACAACGAGAGCAAGAACATATTCAAGGCGGCGCGCACGCCCTCTGTCTTCTTCGCGATCGCACTGTTCTTCTACGTGTCGAGCGGCGTGTTCGGGCTGCTCGGGCTGTACCCGATCGCGAACCTCTGCAATTTGGTGATGGGGCTCGCGCTGCTGACGCTTGTACTTTGGGCGTATATCAGGTGCGTTTGGTTGGTTATCTGTACCTTCAAATTCATATTCCTGTGGAAAAGGTCTTACAGCATTTAGCATACTGTTCGAAAGGGAATAAACCTTCGATTTTAAATCTAACGACCTAAGTGGTTCAGTTGGTTAACATGCCTGTTAGCGCCACGCAGAGGTCCCGGGTACGATTCCCGGTTCGGTCCCGGTCCCGGATTCGGTTCCCGGCCGAGAAATTGAAATGATGAATTTTAATTTCTGTAACGGGTCTGGGTGTAGTATGTATGTATGTAATAAAGTATTCTATAATAGTAACTATCTATCTATCTAACTGTTGGAGTATCTAAATAAGGCTTTTATTGATTAACAATATTAAGTGGCATATCTGACTGAGGTACAGCTGGCCTTCATAGTCTCTAAAAAATTCAAAAAAAAAAATCAAAACTTCGCTTAAGCACTGTCGTAATTTTACTGGAAATATACTGAAAAAATAAATGTCGTTTCAGGTATAGCGGCGAGATGCGCGAGCTGGGCGTCACTATAGACGACACCGCCAACATGCTTTGGGACAATGTGAGTGTGAATACTGAATATGTTTTTTTTATGGTAGACATTTCTGGCACATTTAATCTATGTAACTTCTTATTAAAACAGTATGTTAGACAACTGTAGCGACATCCATCGCTCCAATAGGGAAACTCAACAATACTCACATTACGAGTACACGAACACAGGGTTGGCAAGCAACCGCACATAGATGGCGCTGACCGTCCTACATCGCGCTAGAGAAATGTGCCAACTTCCGCGGCACAAATACTACTTCCAACGATCAACTGTCGGACCCCTGGTCGCGTGGTTATATCACCCGGCTAGGTGGGTAATTACCCTTTTCCACCTTCTTCATCTTCACTTGCCAACATTGATGGCTTCTTATCCTTTCACCGCCAAATATTGGAATAAAACAAAAGTTAAAATTGTTCAAAATTGAAGCGCTTTCGATGGTTGTGTGTAGCGAGTTATAAAGAAAATGGAAAGATGAATCATTATTCTTATATCAGCGTCATGGTTTTTAACCCAAAAATTACGCTTTCCCTTGTTTCTGATATCTCATCACTGTGCGGCTAGCCCAAGTGTGCGCAGAGCGATGAGAAAAGGCGCGACATAGATTCTGCTATCTCTTTCATCTTAACATTGAGACAAGGAAATCAACACACTATCGCGGCGCGAACTGTGTCGCGAGCACACTGGCTAGCCGTGCTGATTTCCTCCACCCTTGGTCCTATCGACCTCTCGATCACACGGACCGCGTCAGGCCTAATCACGGGTGATGCGCGCGCTTACTTACCGGTGGCTTTTTGGGCGTGCGCACATCTTGACACCCACAAATCCAGTTATCCATAAGCACTCTCCCTTAACGGGCTGACGTCATAAAACACTCTACTACCCCTGCGGCCAGCTCCCATCTTTCCCTCCCTCCTCTACCTCTTCTTTCGCTCCTATTCCTCCTCCATAATCTACTTTAATTGCTCAACCTGGGGGCTTACCATGAGCTATTATAGCAGGACCTAAACAGAAATACCCTGCTCAGAACGAGACAAGCTTATGTGACACGTATAGCGCTGTCTCCATAAGCTTGTCTCGTGCTAAGCTGGGCAGTTTTGTTTAAGTCCTGCTATAAGAGCTCATGGTAAGCCCCCACGTATAAAGAATGTGTAAAAAACCTGGTATTCCCCACCCTTAGCTGATGAAGCCGATGTACCAGGCGTGCCTGGAGAAGGGCATGGAGCACGCGGCGTCGGCCGCCGCCAACCGGACGCTGGGCCCGAGCGCGCCCAACGGGAAGCACAAGCAGTTGTGATCCGCGACCGCCCGCCCCGAGCCGCCGGACGACCGCGCGCCGCCGCCGCCGCCGTCGGACCGACGCCGACGCCCGCCGACGGCGCCCCGGCACACGACGGCCCCGGGACACCAGACGCCTGACACCGCGGATACGAACCAAGCGAAAGTGTCGAAGAAGAAGAAATCGCGATCCAAGAAGGCCAAAGTGAATGATGCAGTGAGCAATAGATACAAGTCACGGTGAATTTGTGTTCAGGTTAATGTGTTCTTTGGTGGGGTTCGGGTATCTAAATATTGCGGGTCTGGAGCTCGACTCGGTTGTTGGAAGAAGGGGTGGGTGACGTCGTCGTGGGTTCATCGCACGGCAATGACGTTGTGTCATCATGAATGTCACCTACCACCTTTAGTCAGATATAAGCGAACGATCAGGATACTGACGTTGTTGGTGTGGGCGGCGGTGACCACTTACCATCAGGTGATCTGCTTCTTTGTTTGCCCCACTCTTACATTAAAAAAAAACTAAACAATTAGACAAAATAAACCGATACAGAACTACTCAGAAGACATTTGTCGTGACCTGTGTCCTAACCGAAACAGATTTTACGCTGTGGAAGTAAGGACCAGTTTCTTTCGTTCAAAGCATTCTGAAACGTTTCGCTTACCTCATTTAGATGCTGGCAGAATCTTCCGAGTTGAGCAATAGATCTGTCGTTGTATATTACTGTAATGTATATTGTATAACATATCAGCGTAGGCGGGTGGCACTCGGGTCGCGTGTGTTGTGTGTGATACCATGTCCCGTGGGAGCGACGCGTTTGGCAGCTGGTGGGGGTAAGTTACCTTACGGTTTGGTTTGACAAAGAAATTATCGAGTAATTAGTAATATTTGTAGGCGGTAGTTCGCGGGACTCCATTGCTAATTGTCTTAGGCGGAATGGATTAGCTGTACCCATTTAAAATGTTGCTAGTAAGGTGTACCTCCAACTCGTACGAAATGCATGAAATATCATAGTCATCCTACCTTATCCAACTAGGTGTCTTTTTGATCTCCTTTCGTACGAAATATCCATCGCCCAATACACCTCGATCTCTACCAACGACGTTAGACGTGACGCGACACATGTTTTGCTTAATATTTGATGTTCAGGGTCACGGAGGCCAGGTGACAGACGCTCCACTGTAATTGCTCGATCTGCCAAATACTGGATCATGGTCAAGGCGGACCCTGGGCCCTCGAGCGCGATGATTATTTAATTTATGAAAAATTCTTTAAATAAAGTGTCTTAAAGAGATATGCACCTTACTAGTGACATCTGTAACGAGATGGGCTGAATTAGTTTCACTAATACAATTAGTTATCGAGTAAACAAATGGTGGTACGGTGGGGGATATTGTCATTTGTCTGGGTCTCTGTACAGTTCTAGAGAAATTGTGAAGTAGGTTTTAGTGTAGTGGAGTATTAATGTTTGTGGTCTGAGCTAGATTCGAATGTTAAGTGTTCCACTGGTAGTTTCCTAAATGCGTATAATGTCCTATTTAACATGGCGTGTGTTGCCCCGAAGCTATGAGGGTAATAGTGATGTAAAGAAACTAGCTCGGACAGCAATGAAACGTAAGGTTGAAATGGATTTAATTTTAAAATCATAACTATTGTAAACGTAAATATTTTGATCATGTATAGTATATTAACACTTTGTGGGTAGCACAAAATTTTATTTTGGATTCGTGACTAAGACCGTTTTAAGAAAGTTTCTAACACTTGTTACATCGCACAGAGCAAGATTTAGATTCTGTACTTAACCCATACATAGCTTGTATAATAGGATAACATAGTCTAACACAACTCACTTAGAAGTTCAAGGCCTGTATATCAATCCAGTAAATTGTAAATATTTTAACATATCTCACACTTTGTACTAGACGAACAAAATGTAGATGCGAAATATTTTTTCTAAAATGTGCCAATTAATTTTTAATAAAAAACGTTCCAAAAACTTTAGAAAATTTTGGTCACACGACGACGGGAGCAAATTCTATTTGTTGTAAACTAGAGAGTTTATTGTTTCGTTATTTATTTCAAGATACTTGAAAGTTTTTATGTAATTAGATGTCTATGGGCTTCTTCTGTAACCCGAATTCATACACTGTCTATAATATTCTTGCCACGGGATCTATCACCATGACTAATGTAGTAGGTAGTGTCTTTCCACGTAGTTTTTCTGGTCATGAAAACTTACAAAGTAGCATTCTACCAAAGGTCAGTTTCTGCTGAAATACCAACTTAAATTACTATCAGTAAATAGCAATATTCAGTGCTTAAATTACGATGTGTTCACAAGTTTCCAAATTGTGGTTGTGACGCTGATTTTCGCTATTTTTGTTGTGTAATTAGTAAATCGCCACAGAGTTGTAAATATGCATAAACATCAACATGTAAATAAAAGCCAAAAGTGCCTAAATACTTCCTCTTTATTCATTAATTAGTTGTCAATAGTTGCAGAGCTAAGGGCGGCTTGCACCAAATTCTTAAACGCATTTAAGCTGATACTTAAACAAGAACTTCATACAAAAAACGTTAAATGTCATTCTTAATTGTGTTTAAGAATTTGGTGCAAGCGGGGCTAAATCTGTGGAAACATCAACGTTTCAGATTACTACTTGCTTTCGTAAAGGTTTTTATCACTATCCCATAACTATTCTATAATCTCCATTGTGCCAAAGTAACACAATCTCTTAATTTGTCCGTCCTATTCATTCAATACATGTTTGGCTTTTTATTCTGTGGGAATACTTGCCATTTTATTGTGAAAAGTGGGAAAGAAATAGGGGGAGCCACTGGTTTTAAATGATTTCACCTGATTGGCTACTGTAACATATTGTGTTAATAAGTGTCTAAATAGACATATCATAATTGTTACAATTCAATGAGCAGTTTTAATGATATATTAACAATAGTCAAGAGATGGCGTTCCACTATCTTGGTAAGACTAAAAATTATAAAAATCCTTATTTCATTTTAAAATACAGCTATTTAGTAAAACTTCATCTGTATAGTTTATAAAAATTTCCTATTTGCTAATAATTTCTCATTTGTATTTGTTTTTGTGATACAAAAATCTTCTATTGTGTATATGCAAAACATAGGTAGCTTTTTACAACTACGCAACCTGGCTTTAAACTTTATAAATAATAATCATGTTTTTATTATGTTTCTAATCCCGTTTTTTGCATACAGTTATGGCCAAAATTGTCGACTGCGCCATCTAGCGGGAGCTTAGGAATACATTATATATCTCTAGGAAAACTGCTCATTTAGATATTTCTAAAATCCTAATAGAGGAGGCAACTCTACTAGCAGGATAAAAAGTGCAATTCTTTGTCAAGTATTCTTCAATGGCGCACTGAGCTAGTCATGTTTCCTTGACAGCTTCGAGACAATATTAAATAAGATTATGTAATGTCATTATTATGTCTTATGATAAAGTCCACTTTAAATTATTAATAAAAATTAATTTGTTTGGATCATTGTTTAATATAAAGCTGTCGTTAACACCAAAATATATTTGTTTCCATTTGAATGTTACTTGGTAAATCTTAATTTTATGTGTAGGGTAATTTTTAAATCCTTATTTCACTTCACTGTTATTTTTTAATACTGCTGAAAGTTTCAGTTGCCGGTTTTGTGGAAAACTGCAGTAAACAAAGAATAAATTTATAATCATTACTGCGAACCCTCAACACTGGCAACACTGAACAGTGCGCCCGCGCACGCATTTCACGCTTATTGGCAGACAGGCGACCAATCACATCGCGATAGTCTTATGGAGTGACCCGATTGGTCGGCGGCTAACGACACGCTGGCCAAATGCTCAATTCTCACTTAACATTAGGGTAGTTATATTTTATCTGTTGATCATAAATGTAATATTGTTATTTATTTATCATAAAGTCTGTAAATTTTACCCAGACTATTTTTATTCAATGTAAATGATATTTTTGTGACAGGAACCTGTATCGATTTAGAAAAGTGTATTGACTGAATACATAAATAGGGAATCACAAATTCTTTTTCTTAGTACCTACACCTTGTTCTCTACAATAGTAACGAACAAGCTGAGCGAACACAGATGACTTTAGCATGGTTGAAACTTTCGAAATTGAATCCTGATTTATGTATCATTTAGTCAAAACTGTTATTTATTTTATACTGTATAAATTGTTTGTATACATAAGAACCTGCAGGCAGATGTCTAGATATTCCTGTACCATGTGTCTACAAACCCTAGGCCTCGCAGAGAATTTAAAGTGTGTTACTGTTTTGATTTGATAAGTAAGTTGCGTTTTCTATTACCTAATACAATTTGGTCGCTCATTTCCACCTCGCCTAGACTCATGGTATAAGGCGCTAGAAATTACCAAAGCAGTGGGGGCTGGCTGCGTGTTGTCTCTATCAAAATATTGTAGTATTAATAATTGTTATAAATTTTGTAGGCAAGTCCGCCCCCACTGCTTGTCAGGATAGACTTAAGAAATATTTTTCCGAACGTATATTGAAATAGATGCCTTGTAGGATTCTGGAGCAATTCGGATATTGTTCAGCCCTTCGATGTGAAATGAATTCTTTGGGTGGGTTGGATTTTAACAACAAACTTTAAAACTAATGTCAAATTCTTATATTTGACGCTATAAATTTGACGTTTCACTGTTTATGATCTTCAGACATGGCATGGGAAGGCATCTGTTATACTTTACTATATTTATTATCTGTATGTAAAATAAACAGGGCTCAAGTAGCGGTGGCTGTCCCGACGCTAAGCTCATAAAATAAGCAATGTTTCCAGAGGATTGTTTCTAACTATGTTATCTATTTTAGTGCCATAAGTCTGCGAGAAACGTGGGACGGTTTCGACGCGTTATTCTAACATTATGACTTGTGTATTGACGGGGAACCAAGACGAGGGGTTTTTATCCGGAGATATAAGGGAGCATTGGCACCCGCCGCCATATTGGTGACGTCATTACAAAGGCGTGCCGCGGCGGTGAGCGTCGATACAGCCCACGCCCCTATCTTGTCTCGTGAACGTTTTGTACATTGGTTTCGGTTTAGGTAATAACTGATAATTATAATGCAACGTATTAATAAAGGTCTTATTTTTTATACCGTTTGTTTTATGTACTTACATTCCATTCGTACGCATTTATTGTAATCCGGCAAGTTTCATACAATCAACTTAAATAACATAGTTTCGACGACGTGGTTCAGTTGCTTAACATGCTGGTCTACCACGCAGAGATCCCGAGTTCGATTCCCGACCTGAATTTTAAATGATGGATGGGAATAGCCCGGTCCTCCCGACACTTGCCGGAGATGTCCTGGTGCCGGACTGATCCCAAGATCCCCTCCACTTAGGCGATGAGGGAGAACTTCAGTGTTTGCCGAAGGGTGAGTAGACTGCCGGGAACTTTGTTACGGGATATCCCCACTCCGTCCTCAGAGGGCGGGAACGCGTACAGCATTTCCAGGCGTAAAAAAAGAAGGTATGGCAGGAGTACGGTAGGGGTATGGCAGAACTACGGCAGCTATGACAGGGATACGATAGTGTGTGACGACCTGAGTGGTTCAGTGGTAAACATGCTAGTCTGCCATACAAGAGGTCCCGGGTTCGACTACCGGCCGGGTCTCCTAAACCTCTGCTATAGCTACAAAGTGGAATTTTTCTTGTACTCGATTACGTAGGATACTCTACCGGGCCTTCCCAGTCTAATACGTGTTTGACTTTTTATTTATTTATTTAATAGTTTATTGCACACATAAATGGTAACAGAGACATGGCAAATATATACATGACACAAAAGGCAATACTTATTTCTAAAAAGAAATTTCTTCCAGCAGGCCTACAGCAAAGATAATGTGATGACTGGAAGCAGTTTAAGACGTGCACAATGATAATAAATAATTACGTATATAAATATTTAATTATTAAAACTAGACTATATACTATCGATAAATTTCTACATATATACCATATACCTAACAAAATATATACAATACATTTTCTGTGAGAATACTTGCCAATTTATTGTAAAAAGTGGGAAGGAAATAGGAGCCACTGGTTTTGAAATGATTACACCTGTTTAGATACAGCAACGTATTGTTTTAATCGTTTCTAATACATACCTAGATTTATCATAATTTTTACAATTCAACTTAAATATTTCCTAAATTATAGCATTTTAGTTTAGGATGTCTACCCGCAGGGTAAATAAAAACGCAATTCTTTGTCAAGTATTCTTCAATTACCTACTGAGCTAGTCATGTTTCCTTGACAGTTTCGAGACAATATTAATAAAGGTCTTATTTTTTTATACCGTTTGTTTTTTGTACATTCCATTTATTCAAACAGTGCCACAAACATATCTGACCCGGTGGCCAAAACTGGAACTAAGCGTCGCCAGTTTTGAATTGTCACGTTAATGCTAACAACAGCGACGCTGTTACCAAGTTAGGTAAGGTTGGGGTCAAGGATATAGAGAATTTACACTGTCACTCTGTTACAACTTTGTACAAATGAACTCATTCTCATACAAAAAGCTAGAACCAAGGCCACAAAATTTGTCAATAGCAGTGATTATGGAAGTATATATGACAACTTATAGCTGTCCCTTCTGGACATGTTATATGCACCATTATAAAAGGGAACAAAACATAGATTGTGACTTCAGCTGTGAGTAGACTCTATCTATGCTCTATGTCCAAAATCTTTGGTTGGGCCATAGTTCAACTGATCGTTGTACAGGAGTTGGCAGGAAATATTACACATCGGGTTTTAAAACGAGAAATGCCAAGCCGATTACGCGCACAATGCCACATTCGCCACATGGCAATAGATTGCAAAATGACAAATAACAGAACGTCATATCGCAAAATGGTACCTTAGCAAAAAGAGCTTATGAATAACGCCATCTAAAGTAAGTCATGGTTTTCAATACAATAATACTAAAATGACATTGTACAAAGCATTTAACAGAGGCGTCTCCTGTCGCGCATTTTGTTACCTATATCTATATCTAGTAACAAAAAATGTTAGTTCACTTTTTTGCCACACGCCAAGATGTGTTGCTACTCGTTTACCACCACCCTGGGGTCACTTGTCAGAACTCATGGAAGCGAGCAGCGCCGACCCCCAAATGTGGCATTGTTAAGCCTTAGTAGCTTGGTGCCCAAAGGGCTTGGCACTGCCACCTTTACAGCCTTATATCTTCAAACGACATATCAAAAATTTTTTTTTGGTTCTGACTAACAACGACAATGGAACTTTTACAACCAATAGGCTCATCTTCTAAACGGCCCTCCCGACATTTTTTTTCGACAAATGACGGCTCTCTGAAGGATAATATTCGCAACGAAGTAATCCAACAGAAATTTTAATCAAAGTTCCCGACATATTAGTAAGTTGATGTGACAGTGAGCTAGCTGGTCATGCCTGACGACGATCGCTGGCCAATGTCAGTAAAAGTATAGGCTGCTGTAATGGACTACTTTTGATCCGTGCAAAGTTACGGAATTCAAGGATGCCTAGCTATAAGGCCCACGTGGCATGGTGCGCCGAATTCATCGCCCTGTTTATTCTCCTAGGCCGATTGAATCCCCGATAAGACGAAAAAGGCCAATTCGGGGTCGGCAGCGCGTGGATGATGCCCCTGGTATTGCAAACGTCCAGAGGCTGCGGTGACTGCTTACCATCAGGCAGGCCGTAAGCTTGTTTGCCACCTTAGTAGTACTTAAAAAATCCGCAAAGTGTCCAATTCACAGTATGGCCAATCTGCATCCAATTTCTCGTACGTTAATCTATTGCTAGTCATCCATTAAAATTCATCCTTATCTATTGCGAGTCGTAGACAGAGACGGAAAGAGTTTTATACGATGATTAACATTGACAAGCGCTTCAGAAACTGCGCGTAAATGTCGCGTGTAAGCTAATACTCTGCATTTTTGACATTCGACATTCTGCGAATTGGACATTTTGCGCCTAAACGAGAATCGCGCCAGACGTGCGAGTGACATGATAAAGAGTATGTACTTTACAATTTCTAAAAGTCAATACTT
Source organism: Blastobasis adustella (assembly GCA_907269095.1). Taxonomy (NCBI): domain Eukaryota; kingdom Metazoa; phylum Arthropoda; class Insecta; order Lepidoptera; family Blastobasidae; genus Blastobasis; species Blastobasis adustella. The sequence continues at coordinate 782,958 of OU026136.1, read as the reverse complement.
CTTGCCGGGGCAATGCATTTTAAACTTAAACACTTCACTCTAAGCTGTATTTCCCAACGCTACTAACTACTACTGCTTTTCGGGACGACGACCATGGGTGGCCTCTTCATGTCGTTCTTGATCTCCCGTATTTCCTCCATCATGGTGTTGAGGGTGCCCTGAACTCCCACCATTGCGCTGGAGAGGCTTTCGAGGGTCGCCGCGATGCGCTCCGACACCGATATCTTGCGCTCCTCCACATCTCTCACCCACCGGAGGTCGCCTTCGAATATAAAATGCGTTTTTATTATTATTATTATGGCGGACCACCGACCAAATAAGAAATAAAGATGGCGCGCTGTCAACAGTGACATGAGGTGGGTTTCTGAAACGTGTGTGCTATATTTTATAGTTTTGGTTGTCAATATTTTATAAATATTTCCCAAAGGATTGAACCAGTTTAAACTAGTTTTCAAACGTCACTGAAATCCGTCTATCCGTTCGGGAGCTACGATACCACAGACTAATAAGTACAATCGTCAAACTTATTAACCCGCTAATGTTGACGTTATGGCTTAGGAGCGGCTCAAAGGGACCAGTCTTCGAGGTAAATTTTTGTTCGTCAAAACTAAAGATATGACCTATTTTACCTAAGAAATGCATCGAACAAAGTTCTTGTAATTCACGATACGGATAAAAATGGAATGTCCCACCGATTTTGATGAAATTTGGCAGAAATATAGTTTATAGCCCAGAATAGCTTATAGGCTATATCTATCCCGAATTTCGATGTGGTTCCCGCGGGAACGGGTCTAGAACATTACCGAATTTTACGCAGATGGAGTCGCGGGCAAAAGCTAATAGAGAAATATACAAGAAATGGGAACAGCAAGAGGGATAGGCAATATGGTTACCACTAGGCGCTTCCGCTGCATCACCGGAGTGCAGTTCTGGCGCGCGGCTGGCGGGCGTTTCTTCCCCGAACGCCGCAGACGAGTTCGACGTCTCCGGAGGCTCGTAATCGTCGCCATCGTCGTCGTCATCCAGTGCTTCTGTAAATGTAAACGTTCAAAATTTTAATTGATTGTTTACCTATCATCATCACAGCCCGTAACAGTCCACTGCAAGACTTAGGGTCTCTCCCACGAAAGTGTAGGTCATTGTCATAATCTCCAAGTTTGGCAGGCGCATTGGAGATCGCAGTGTTGCAAATATAACAATGGAAAAACGCTGCTGCCCATTTTCCAGCCTGCACAGGCTCGATCTTTTGCCTCGAAAACATGTCGCCTTGTACGACACACACGAGTGTAAGGGGTTGGTGCTATTCTACTCTGCCGGACACCACACGGCCGGCACGGTTTCTCTATATAATATGGCAATTAAGTAAAAGTAATTAAAAAAACATTTATCGAAGTTTAAAAGTGCAAATACTGTTTTTGGACACCTTGTATTTCTTTGTAGATTGATTTTGCAAACAAATACAATTAACAACATTCTTGATGTGTCTAACACGTGTGTTTGTTCGACGCTAAAGGGGCTCTCCCCTTGTACTGAACAATTACTCGTGAACGGCTGCCTAAATTTTCTAAAAGGAAGGTAGTAGATGCTTACCAGTATCCAGAACTTCAATCTCACTGTACTCGGGCTCATTTTTCACGTTTACGGTTAGCGGGTCATTCTCTGCGAGTCGCCGACTCGTTCTCAACTGAAAGTGCAAACACTGAGCGGTGAAAATCGTGGATTACGTGTACCACGAGCCCTATTTTCGATCCGCTGTCTTTTCTATCCCTAGCAACTTAACACGAGTGTAGTAGGTAGTGGTACAATGAACAATAAGGACGTATCCTTTAAGGAAAAAATTAATATACAGGGTGTTACGTAATACATGTATAAAGCCGAAAGGGTGTTAAAGTATAGCTTGCAAAGAGTACACTAGCGACTTCAAATTATCCGGACATTGAATTTTAATTTTCATTAAAAAATCTTCGTTTTTAAAGAAAAATAATCATATCGACTACTTTGAAGCGCAGCTCTATTTCAAGTGAACAACTAAATCGAATGAACGAACACGAACACGAAAGTAGGTAAATTTCGTCAATGGAAGCCGCGCCGTAGATCAAAGGCACCGCCACAGGCCGGCTCGCCTCGGCCCGTGGCGGGGCGGGGCGTTTGTCGGCGGTTGATTTACCTATTACAACTGATTTCTAGAGATGCGGTCTTTCGTTTTTAAAATGTCATTATCGACATTGAAAAAGAAAAAGTTCGTTAGTCATTTTCTCGCTAACTATTCCACGCAAGAAAAAATTGATTGTACCTATCGTTTTAATACGTGTAGCACTCCACCCAGTTCACGGCTTTATACATATATTATGAAACACCTGTATAAAACAGGTGCATTTTTTAACATATGGATACCAGATCCGGACCCTAGCATAACAGCTGGAACCAATAACAGGGATCGAAGTTCTATATCTATAGATAGAGTATGAATGAAAGAAATAAAAATACAATTATTACTTATGACGCTTGCGAATAGTATAGATTCTAATTCTGAAATATTTTCGAGTATGATTGAAACATTCTTCTTCTTCAGTTGTTCTATAAGTTTTTAAGGTTTATCCTGATACATGGATATGGTACACTCGGTTGTCAAACTTTTATTCGCATATTCGCGCAAAAAATATTTTTGTGAGTACATTGAAACAAACCTTGGAAACTATGACGAGTAACAGTTTGACCAGAAGTTTGTTAGGGCGCGCACGCAACGAACTCACATGAATATTTGTCGCAAGAACAAAATTTCTAGTGTAACAAATACTGGCATCCCGAATTCACAAGGTGGCACGAAACTGACTTGTATTGTGAGGGATTTATCAAATAATCGGTTAAATAAAAAATGCTAATACTCTTTTTGGACACCTTGTATTTCTTTGTAGATTGATTTTTCATTGTTTACATAAAGTGAACATTCGCCGGTGAGAACACATCCTTACGAGTAGACATGAAAAGATTAATTATAAGAATCATACTTACTGATCGTTTAATGCTGGGTTTTTGTGGTGGGAGTTCTGGGTAGTATTCATCCGGGTCATACGGCTCTCCAATTATTTTTAATACTTTTATCTCATATTTGTTTAAAGGCTTCATTCCTGGTCTATTTGCTTGGTTTGTTTGAGCCTTTTTCTTTGCTCTGTATTTTATCTCTGACCAGTACTGAAATTAGAAATATATTTAAACAACTTTACTTAGTGGGTTAAACGTTAAGAAAATAACAATTAAAATTTATAACAAAGCGTTTGTATTGTTAAGGTGCACCTGGATCTAAAATAATTTCATTGAGAATTTGTCTTCTCGAGGTTTGCCATTAACCTCCATGTTTGTCAGGAACTCGGGAGACTACAGTCTCCATAACTTATACAATAAAAGGTTTTATTTTTATTTAATGGTCTTTTGTTTGTGCAATTAAGAGATTATTTACTTTACATAAGAAATACCATTGATGTAATAGATGGGCGTTGTAAATATGATTCCAATAAGAAATACATATACAATAGAAAATTCTGTTATAGACAATATTAAGGTTTTCATCATCCAAATTTTATTTTACATACCTTTTGCCAGTCCTTTGGAGTTTTGTGGCATCCCTCTTTCACAGCATTTAGTTTGTGGCTGGCTTCTGCCCAAAACTTTGGTACTCCGAATACTCGATTGATTGCCCAGCTGTCACTTCGTGCTACACCAACGTTAGCCTCGAGGCACTCCAATAGCACTTCTATCTGATCATATGTAACGTAACGCCTAGCTGGCACTAAAACATAAATAAATACACATCAACACTATCTTTTGCCTATAGCTTCGTCCACATAGAATTTGGGTAGTCCATTCCCAGAGGAACCATATTGAGTTTCAGGATAAATTATAGTCTATGTATTATTCTGGGATATAAGCTACAGCACTACAAAATTTCCTCAAAATCCATTCATTGGTTTATGAATGAAAGAGTAACAAACACCCATCCATCCCAACTACTACTTTCTCATATTGTAGGATTGAATAATAAACACACATGGGTCTTTTAGATTTTATTATGCCTTTTGGATTATACTGTGATTGTGTCAATGTCATATGTGCTCAATGAACTTCAATAAATGAGAGAAAAGCAGAATTTGGTAGCAATCCGTAGCCCTCTTCACCGAGCCAACAAGTTTGTTATATTTACGTCAACTCAACAAAGAATATATTTCTTAGACATATTCCCACCAAATGGGTCCCATACTCTCTGCGTTTTTGCAGGGTGTCAATAATTGGGGTGGTTTAATGCTCATCATAAAATGGTTAAAAAGTTAATAATTTGAAGTTGTGCCCTTGAATTTGGTAAAAAAATAAGTAAGTAATGGTGCTGAACATAACCTGGAATAACATATGTTGTACCGATGCACCTTAATTTCATTAAATCCTGCTTAGTAATTTCAGACAAATATATTAGCGCATTCTCTATAATTACTTACTAACAGCTTAGGTATTTAACGCATTTAAATTCTAGTAAATGTACTTACTTTTCTATAATGATAACTATTTCTTTCAAGGTTTCCAAATACACTTTTCTTCTAAAATTATAAATATTAAAATGTCGAGTATTCCCAAGCACAAACCACAAACTAACAAAGTGTTAACAAACAAACAAACCCTGAAACGCAACACAGACCACAAAACAAAAATAACAACATTATGGCCGCGTTCCGAAGCTACGCTGCAAGCATAATTTTGCCGACTGCAACTTTTTATACGAACGCAGCATACTGACTTGCGATGGCAATCGCATTGAGACACTACTTACCAAAACGTATACTATTGTAGATCTGCGAGTGCACAATTATGCCTACCCAAAACCAGTATAAAAGTTGTTATGCACATCTACAGAGATGCTACAAAGCTTATTTTATACTGGATTTGGGTAAGTTGATGTTCTGCCTTCTGTATATCCGTGGCAGCCTTGGTCTGAGAGATATCGCGGATAAGATTAAAGAGGCTAGCATGCGAGGCACACTATGCGAGAAACACTATGCAGAATAGGAACCTAAGCTTGCCGGCAGCGGGAAAGACGTTATTTCGTCTATGGATTGATTGATATCGTCCAGCGTAGATAAATTACTTAGTATAGGTCAATTCAAATAGAATGTCGCTCCGCAGTAGCGAATTTTGGGTATCAGCGAGACGTTACAGCGCGGGGAGGCAGACCCACCACCTAGGCGCATACGTGCTAAACACCCCCTGGGAGCACTTTAGCCGGGAAGGCCTTTCAGGTTTCATCGGATGCGACAGCCCGAAGGGACGGGGTGCGCTCAGCGTCACTCCTTACGGAGCGTACACTGGAGAAATTATAGCGTGACCCCAGAAGGGGGTCCTGCTCTGTGGACTGGGATTTTATATTTATATTCCTACCGCTTTTTCCCGTAACAGGTTAGGGGTACACTTGACCATGATCCAGGATATTAGTAGATCAAGTAATTACAGTAGAGCAGCTGCCATCACCTCTGTGACTATTGATATATGAGATTAGCGATACCGATGAATCGATATAATGTCGACGCGTTTTTACACCCACCACATCCCTAATAGGCGAGAATGTAGAGGGTCGACCAAGTCCCTTCAAAAGTTTTATCGAAAGTTTCGGCGGACATGTGGAGTACGCTTTAAGCCTCGTGAAGTGGAGAAGAAAGAGCAGGAAAGCGAACCCCGGGTCTTATCGCTTATGGTGTCGTCGTCCTGGCATAATTAGATTTAATTTTCAGATGAAAAGGTTTAAGTGCAAAACAAGGGACCGTAATTGTTCATGAAAGAGTCACCGTGTGCGCTAACTCTTAGGCCCGTAGTTCACCGACGCATTCGCGTCCAGCAGCGAAACTGCGATAATAGCTGTCTCGCTCCAATATAGCGCGCTTTGTATAGTTGCACCCTTATCATACTGTTTCGCATTCGGGCGCGAATGCGTCAGCGTTAGGCATAGAAGAATGAAAAAACTACGTTGCGTTAGGGTCCAATTTTGTGCACTCTAACGTCCACTAGAAAAGAAATAGCACCCAGTCCTGGGTGACCATTGGTTGAAGCCGGGACCCGCGAAATTAAATAGTGTTGAAATTACCTACGAATCTTCGTGCAGTTACTGTGTAGAATAGATAGATAAAGTCAGCCATAGATGTGACCGAAGTTCACCGAAGCAACTTGAGCGAAGGCAAACACCCAAGCACCACATTTTAAAGGGGCACGTTTGTATGGCCTATGCCATCGCTTGTCGACGCTCGGATATGAGGGCAGCATTCACATACATAAAGTTTACACCTCTTTCCCACAGATGGAGTAGGCAGAGACTATATTTAAGCATTCTTCGGACTTTCATCTACAGACAGAGGGCAGCATTATCGCCTATCGCTTTGTCTTCGCTCGCTTCGGTCTTCAGAATTTGATAATCTTTTCTTTTTGCAATATTTTTATCAGATAAAGCAAGGTTGTAAGGTGACGTGACAAACAAAGAAAACCTCAATAATTTTCATCATTATTTACATATTTTTAACTTAACACTATTAAACAATACTGTAGCATTATGAAGTTCCATTGCCTCTCGGAACTACATGGCGTGGTTTCTTCAGTTCCATTTTAATATCACGTATTTCCAGCATTATGTTATTCAGGGAGCTCTGCACGCCCACCACAGCTGCCGTGATCCTCTCCAAGGAGGCCGCTACCCGTTCCTGCACCGCCATCTTGCGGTGTTCGATTTTTTTTGCCCACATAATGTTGAAGACGTCGTTGTGGTGCGTGGTTCCTGAAAGGAAAAGTCAATCAATTTACGAGTATGGGTCGCGCGGGTAGTAACCTTAACAAATTATTTACCTAAACCTGTCTATTGGTAAAACCGCATAAAAATCCTTTTAGAAGTTTTTAAACATATTAATAAAACTATATGGCTTCGGCTCATAATATCTGCGAGCACCTTTAAATGTCCTCGCTGTTATAAACTAAACTGTTTGTAACTATTAGGTACTTGTTGTTAGACTTCTGAATAAACTAAAAACAAAATTACATTTTCTTTGCAAAACTAGTTAAAAGATTGACCAAACAGCAGCTTAAAATACGCTGTTACTGCGTATATGTTGCGGCTTATCGTCTCATGTGTCTCATTTTGACGCTTGCTGTCCACGCCGGAGCTGAAAATACGCCGAAGCTAGCTGCATCAAAATCTTAAAAAGTACTCACATGGCGTCTTACGCAACTGTCTCGTACTGACTGTCTGTCAAAATGGTGACGCATGAGCCGATGAGCCGCGTATAGCGTATCTTGAGCTGCTGTGTAAGTGAGTAATACTAAAGACTCACCATTAGCGTTTTCCTGTGTCTCTTCCGACTCCGATTCTTCCAAATCCGACAGGGGGCGCACTTTCACCACCGGCGGTCGCACTTTACCGCCGCGCCGCAGCACACCCCTTATACGTCGAGGTGGCTTCTCAGGTTCTGATGCTTCTGAATCTGAAGAATAGTTGTCTCCGGGCATATCTGTCGAGTCTTCCTCGGCGGCGTTCGAATTTATATTTAATGCCTCTTTACCTGAAAAAAAAAACAAGGACGTTATACAAATACAAATACAAATACAAATACTTTATTAGTAACAGAGTTACACGTCAAAGTATTAATTTGGTACTTAGGGAGTACCTTAATAATAAGCATATTACATTTTATTGTAATTTACAATATAAACGCCCCAGAATTAACTAACTTATTTATAATAAAATATAAAAATGTCATAAATTCTAAGTAATGAAATCTTTCATATTTATTACATAATTCAAAATAAAATAATATAATGTCATAATTCCAAATAAATAATGTCATAATCAAGTACAAGTCATTTCAATTCATTCAATTACACTAAGTGAAGTCTAATATAAGAGGTGTCATTGCCTGATATCGCATTCGTATCGGGAAAAATTTGAGAATTCGATCTGCTGGTCGATTCGTGTGTTTTGCTAACATTAACGTTATTTATAATCGAATGGGGGCGTGGCCTAACTAGCCCGGTCGGCGGGTACTTTCGACCTAGACACAATTACGATTTTAATAAAACTTTGGGAGTTTGTTCGGGAAAAGTGTGCCGTGTGTAATTTAAGTTTTCGACCTCGAGAAGCCTGTGATACATAGGGGGGTCCAAAATTTCATTTAAAAATGGAATTATGTCGAGATAAGGTCCCTGAATTTTTACCGGACCATCGAGCTAACCTGTTTTGTTTGCCGAGATGAATGGGTACTATTACTATTTTATCGTGTTAACAAAACAATACTTTGTTCGTAACAGTGCGCGTAGTGGACCCGGCTTAGTTTATATCCGTGAGCGCATGGCGAGGTTGCCATAGCAACGCGTTTTCTATTAAAATATTGTTATCATCCGGCAGGACATCTTACATTTCATCGTTGCGGTCACAGATGTTTTATTAGAGAACCGCACTGCTGTACAGTGGACGCTTTTATGGAATACGAATAATAATATTATGGGTCGTCCTTTGTTCCAAAATCATTCTGTTATACAGGATGTCCCAAAACTCAACGTCAAGCCTAGTGGTTCTAGAAATGTTATTTAGGGTTACGGTTCCAAAGTTTAAATGAACAAAAATAATGAATGTTAACCACAATAACCGAAAAATGGTTACAGTTTGACCAAATTTCTAGGTTTTTCTTAAATGCCCATAATATTCAAACTGCATGGGATAGATTTATTTTTTATTTTTCTCATGATGTTTCGGCTTGACGTTGAGTTCTGGGACACCTGTATAATTCTTTCGTCAATATCCTATCATTCATCCACTCTCCATACCTGAACCATCGCAACATCATCTATCGTACCACACCTTTCACAATAGTTACCAAATATTTAGTTAAGACTTGTAGCGTCGGTGGCCTAGTTTATGGTAACGGTATCCGACTCGCAATGCGAGAGGTACCGGGTTCGAATCCCACTGCCGCCATGTACCAAAGACTCTTTTCTGAGTAATGTACTTAAGTTGAATACTAACCGTTCTCTTACGGTAAGGGTATGAAGGCGATGAAACCTGCACATTCAGGCGAGTCCATGATTCCATGATAGTAGCAGGGTCAGGTTAGTCAGATGGCAGTTGCTCCACTGTGATTACCTGATCTGTCAAATTCTGGATCATGGTCAAGGCGGACCCCAGGCCCTCATGAGCGAGAGCACGACCAAGACATTAACGCCGAGATGATTATTTTATTATTTATTTAGTTAGACTTGTAAAAACATTACCAGTATCTACAATTTCAATATTATGTCGTTCCGTTTCTGTCAATAATCGGACCTCCGGATCTGAAATTCTCTCATTCAGAGACTCATGTTCTGACGAAGACCTGGTATCCTGGTATCCTGCTACAATCGGCTGCAATTTCATATTATACTTTAATTATAACAGGAGTGATCCAAAATGATTTTCGCGATTTTAAAACAACCAGGCGTGCGACCGCCTAACTAAATTGAACGTCGCCACCTTTAAGCAATGAGGGATTTCACAATATCCGATGGTAATAGTGAGTCGACAGATCTGTTATGAAAATACTGCCGTGCTATTTGACAGAACAAACTACTGCATAATTACGAATTTACTGCAGCTAATGACAGGACTTAATTTTGACAGCAGACCTTACGATTTTGAGACGCGAAAATACAAATCACACAGCAAAGCGCATCTGCATTGCTGTGCATGGTAGAGTTAGGTTAGTGTTTAGGAGTTATTAGTGGTATAGGCCAATTCAAATAGAATGGCGTCTGTGAACTTAGTCACAAGTCGCTGCGCCAGTAACGAATTTTGGGTATCAGCGGGACGATACAGCGCGGGGAGGCAGAGTCACCCGCCTGCTTACAAACCGCGACCCGCGGTTGCCCTCGCGCCGCTCGGATCGCTGTGTGCCAGTGTGAGTACTACGTTCGTACACCGCACACGTTCCCGCGTTTCTGTCCACGTTTAGTCGAGTTGAAAATTGTTTTGTTGTTTCTTATTCGTTTTATTAATGTTCTGTTGAGTTTTTTTATTGTTGGCTTTTGTTAGCATAACATTTCGTTTCGTTTAGTAATCATCTGATCTGCCAAATCCTGGATCATGGTCAAAAGCGGACCCCTGGGCCTCGCGTGTGAGAGCACAAACAGGATAACGCTAAGATGATTATCATATCCAAGAAAAAAACGATTTTTATTTTTAAGAAGTTAATCTTTGAAGAACAAATCTGTACGTAATAGGTATTAAAAATAGTAAGTAGGTATCTACCTACCTATATTATCAATACCATTATGTCAATTTTGGTTGTTAGATAGTATTATATTTATATGCCATGTTACTATTTTCGTTTTGATTGTACCTGCGCGCACCGGCGCTCGCAGCTAAGTTCACAGACGCCATTTTACATGATTCGATCTATAGTTAGGGTCGCACCCCAGATGGCGCCACTGAGGAGATCCACTTTCAAAATGCTGCCATGCTATTGGACAGAATCAACTGCTGTAAAATGACGAATACATTCCAGCCAATCACAGGGCTTTATTTTGACAACAGACTCAATCGCAGTCAAGGTCGCAGTAGTGCCATCTGGTGGATTTTGGAATCATGAAAACTCTCTCACTCTTTCTCTCTCTCTGTTGACTCTAGTGTAAACATATCAAATATATAAAAATTCAAAATGGTAAGACTTTTCTAGGAAAGCTGGAAAATGCATACCCGTTTCCGCTTTGCGGTTGCCATATTCTTTATGATCTTGTAGATTCGAGCTTCGATAGGCGACAATTTCACTCTTATAGGTGGTTTCTTGCCCTCTCCCGTGTAACTGGACTGTTTGATTCTCTTAGCAATTTTGGTTCTGAGAGCATATTTCCGCTCAGTCCAGTACTGGAAGCAGAAACAACAGCTTTGAGAGATACAGATGTTAAAAAGGCGCACCTCTTACATTTATTTCAATAAGCAACCATTTTGTTTTTGCAACTACCTTTGTAATCACTGCACAGAAAAACAGTCTCAATATTTTTTCCATTTATTACACGTAACACATGGCATGGCACACTCGCTAGGCACTGACAGTATTGCCTTGGGAAATGCACCCCTTTGGCACCACACCTCCATACAATAAAGACATGAGAGAATGTATGTATGTATGAAATAGTTACAAACTATTATGTTTCAATATGTATTAAAATAATGAAACAGGAAAGAGGCCCCGTGGGCGACCCAAGAAGCGTTGGATTGACATAGCTGAGTCGAATGCGAGAGCCAACGGCTTACGACGAGAGGATGCCGAAGACCGGGCGAAGTGGAGAACATTGAGTAGGAAAGCGGACCCTGGCAGAGGCCGGGATAAGCGCTAGGACGACGACGAGTAACATACCTTTCTCCATTGCTCTGCTGACTTTGAGGTACCAAGTTCCGGATGGTTGAGAAGATCCGCCAGTTTCTCCCACACTTTAGCAAATTGCGCTTGACTTCCAACATTGTGGCTGTTGGCAAAATCTGGATTTTTCTCCATGTAATCCAGTAGAATGTCTATTTGTGCTACAGACACCAGAGATGCTGTACCACCCCACCCCATCTCAGCATTTACCTGAATAATAATTTCTTTATGTTATTTGATAGGCATGTGGGCTTGATGGAAAGTGGTCACTGCTTGCTGCCTATGGACATCAGTAACATGGTAACTTGTGTAAATTGCACAAACAAGCAGTATACTTACACGAGGCGAGGCACCAGTGGCGGTGTTTTGTTTAGTTCTCGGTGTCAAGCAAAGGGTCTGATCTTGTGTGTACGATAGCTCACCAATAATTTGTAACGCTTTAGCCTCATATTCATTTAAAGCCCTCGTTGTTTTCTCTTCCCCTGGCTTCATCTTGCATAAAGCCAGTGCCTTTTTCCTTGATTTATATTTCAGTTCATTCCAGTACTGAAATTAAGTGATTATTGAAGCTACTTTGTGTCATTACGGTATAGGATTAAGAAACAAACTACTTTGAATGTTGTTGGTTATTGAGACTTCAAAGCCAGAATAAATAGGCTGTTTCTAGTCAGGCATACTCCATCTTCAACTACTTACTATAAACTGCATCTGACACTATTTACTATCAGGTGAAATGGCAGTCAATTGCCTGCCTAGTACATAGTAAAAACGCAGTGAGAGTATAAATAAAAACGACAATCAGTCCTTTTTTTGTGTAATCATAAAAAAATAAAAATTAAACACAAGCTAAGCCCTATTATTGAATAAATATACCGATCCCCAAAAACCTCTTAACCAACTTAGTCTCTTTGTTCAAATCTAAATGATAAATTTCAAAATTGAAACAAGCTGCAGAGGATAGCGGATCTGAAATAATATACAATTAGCATGTATGTTGGTACATAAACTTACTGCTTTCCATTCATTCGGTGTTTTGGTACAACACTCATCCATTTCGTTTAAAATGGGTGCTGTGGCCTCCCAAAACTGAGTTAGGGTTTGTTGAGCATTCTTGCATGCATTGGAGGTGATGTTCATTTGAGCTATTTCTATATTTTGCTCGAGACGCTCCAATAGAGCCTCTAATTGGACCAACGAGACTACACGTCTATTCGGCACTGGAAGAAAGCTCGGTTTGATGAACATAATCTTATAATACCTACCGTAAAAGACTAATAATAATGGATAATTTTCGTTTTTTGTCTCCGCATAGAATGCTTCGTTTATCTCTCATGTCCTTGCATGAATCCTTGGCCTTGGCTAAGTTATGAAGAATTGAAGAGGTTGGCAGAAATGAGGAGTGCCAATTGTTCCATTGACAAGAGTTTGCTCTCAGTATGAAGATGAGAATCCGCTGTTTTGCAGAATCGTTACAAAAACAACGTAAACAAGAGCTTTACGAAATTGAAGTGGGAACATCAAAATACAGTTAAATTGAACGTACAGGTAAATGATAAGATAAAAATATTATACAAGTAGATACGTACTATTTAATGTTTTCAAGACAATAGGACAAACTAGAATTAATTAATTAAGTAATTTATTATTTTTCAGTATATTCACAAAATCAAAACATCAATTCTTTTGTTGACGTTCTTGGTTTCGAAAATTTAGTTAAAAGGATAAGTAAAGACAACTGTCATGATACAGCCATGTTATGTCAACATTATAAGTATTTTTTTTTGTTTTTTACTTTTGGAAATTACTCGTATACATGGACTTATCAGTCTCGTGTCTGAGATACTTTGATAGATTTGCAGATTAATAATTTGTAGTTCATTGAATCAGTTACGCGTCCATAGCAATGGGTTTCGCAGAGTTAACATTCAACTCCATACTTTCACGCTTGCGAGCAGGGGCGGCAGACATACGAGCATCCTCTTTTGCATTTTTAATCCCCGACGAAACAAGAGGGGTGTGATCAGTTTGACGTGTGTATCTGTAGCTTTGTATTGTATCTGTGTGTCTGTCTGTGGCATCGTAGCGCCCGAACGGATAGACCGATTTGGATACGTTTTTTTCTATTTAAAAGCCAGTATAATTGAGATAGTTCTTAGCTTTGTTTTATTGTAAAATCGGTTAAGGAGTTTAGAAAATACCAAAGTATTTGATTATATGTAAGCTTGCTCCGGGGTTATCCGATTTTTCTGTCGGTTACCTAGGTTATTACTTTTGCAAAAGATCTAGATCTCATATCGGGCGCTTTTACACGAAGCCAATAGGTTCGGTGCGTAAGCCAAAGCTAATGCATTGTTCTTGCTGGATTGCCCCGCCCGGCTATTTGCTCTATGCAAATTGGCTTAAACGGCCCGGGCACATAATATTGACACTAACGTGGGCCGGAGCGAGCAGTACACCGGTTGCGCTGGCTCTTTTATGAGAGCCATCCTAGGAGACTTCTGCTGACCCTTCATTTCACATTCATACGTTAAAATGTTCGTGCGATCTCAGCATAAGTACCTATTCCACCTACCTCTTTCGATTCTAGTCACTACATAATTCTTTAGCTTACAATGATCTCTTAACAGACATCCATTCTTCTACCATCTAATGTGACCAGTGACTACAGTGCCCCACACCAGGCATAGACTTCGTTAGAAAGCACATTTATCTTTAACTAAATTCGGAGTTCGGACTTCGGTGGGCCCGTCCAGCAATGGACGTCTCGGGGCAGACGGTGGTGATAAATGTATAATTCTGCGTCCGTAAACGTAAAAAATAAGCAAGGTACTCCTGGTTCAGGGAGTTTATTAATTCTGACTGGTGGCCAAATCTGGGACTTAGTTCCAATTTGAAATGGAATCTTGTCAATGCCAACAATAGCGACGCTGTCGTCGGGTCAGATAATGGAGGACTTCGTCCACTTTTATTTTTCATTATGTTTCCCGCTTTGTCCACTACTTGTATCCTACCTCGTCCACTCCCTCATATCATCCACTATCCCACCTCATCCAGTCTCCCGTGTTTACTTTTACAATCTTTATTATTTATAACTCATACATTCCAAGACAAGTTTCCAATAATATAACTTTGGGGTTGACAGCATAGCACAGTTAATAAAGTTAAACAAGAACATCAACTTTATTTGTGACTCAGAACAGTCCATTGTTAAAAATGTACTTTTAGTAAGCACCACTTACATAATTTAATTAGCACCATTACTTATATTAGACTAGACAATAATTAACACTGATTTCTTCGTAGGTAGTACCTGTGTCATATCCACTTTATTATTCACTCATGTTAAAAAAGAGTCAAATACACGAAAACTTGGTTGTAAATTGGTCCACTTTGATTTTTAAATATATTCGCAGTCTGTGGTATTCTACCTCTTCAAGACCTTTTCTTGTCGTCTCCGCTGTAGCCGACGGCGGCGGCGGCCGCGCGGTGCCCCACTGCTTCCCACGCCTGGCCCATTATCTGCACGGATAAGTAATGTTTCTAAATGTTTCCAATCATAAATCATTAATGCACATTAAATTGGTAAGGAGCGTCGCCGAGTGGTTAGGGTATCCGACTCGTAAGCGAGAGGTACCGGTTCGAATCCCACTGCGGCCATATATCAATGACTCTTATCTGAGCTGTGTACGTACATTAGTTGAATACCGATGCATTCAGGCTACTGAATGTGTAACCGTGATCCAATCTGGTCAGGTTCACTTGGTAGCAGGGTCACAGAGGTCAAGTCGCTCCACTATAATTACCTGATCACTATAATCCTGGAGCATGGTCAAGGCTGACCCCGGGCTCTCGTCCGCGAGAGCAACATCAACGCGACATTAACGCCAGATGTTGAAATTGGTATTAAAATTATGTCGAAAGAATACTCCTTAACCAAATTGTAAGTAAAGCTGCCCAAATCATACTCTACCTATTTGAGTAGGTGTACTAATAAGGTAGGTAGGTATTATACTAGTACTTACATAGTCTCGTATGGTGTCTGCCACCTCATCTATTTGCACTGCAATGTCGCGGAAATTGCCTGATACCCTGCAACAATGTATACATACTTAATTATATTACTCAAAGCCATACACTTGAAATGCAGAACCGTAGGTGCGTTGTCACTGTGAGGACTAAGATGAAATGCCTTATGCCTGTAATTGTGGTGGCTACCTTATCCTTCGAACCGGAACACAATTCAATGCTAAAATTAATTGTTGCTTGGCGGCAGAAATAGATAAGGCGGTGGTACTCAGCGTGGCGGACTCCTCAGGCTCGACAGAGTAATACTTGACGTATATATAAAATAATAATCTGTTCGGGAGTCAATACCAACCTACTGTACGCCCAGACAGCCAGCAACACGAGTGCCGCGATGGAGCCCGCCTGCCCCACCGCGACCAGGGTCTGGAGCCCCACCGCGGACCCCAGCAGGCTCAGCAGGTACCCCACCACAGCCAGCACCGCCAGCACGGCGGGCGTGCCCGCGATCCTGAACAGGTTCTTGCCCTCGTTGTGTGCTCGGAGCTGGGAGAACTGCTCCTCCAGTTCCTGTGGGTGGTAGCAGTGTCAGGTTGCAATTATTGCCCTATGTCATATTTAACTTATGTTTCATAAAATTATCGCTATAGTGTAATATGTTTATTGTATTAAAATGTCATCTCTGTTATACGCAGAGCTAGGTTCCGGCCAAAAGCAGTGTAGGCACCGTGGCCCGACACTTCTTGGTCCGTTTGTCTTGATTATAATTATTTTAGACATAGACATATTTAATGGTAAAAGTAGGACCGCGCTATGTGTGAGGACTGAGATGATATGCCTCATTCCTGTAATTGAACTTCGAAACGCAATACAACAATGCAAACATAATATAACTTATAAAGGTAAATCATCTAAGCGGAATCTTTAAGCTTGACAGAGTTTAATACGGGTAATGGTAAAGCCTGACCAGGAATATACATATGATGAGGTGCCGCCATATTGCGGATATTTTTGGAACTTATTTCTTACACTGCCAACATCAAGTAACAGCAACAATAGCTCCCTCTTGACACTCTTGACAGACATAATATATTCCTGCAGCCTGACCGGTTAACCCGAATTGAACGTCGCCATCTTTAAGCAATAGGATCGAAAAGCATCTCTACCTACCAATCGCAGTACGGCAGCTCCGCTGTGATTGGTAGAGATGCGCGATCCTTTTGCATAAAGATGGCGACGGTCAAAGGCGGTCCCACCCCTGTAACCGTACCGCCGATCTTCGGTAGTACGCCGCCATTTTTATGCAGTTGAGTTATAACCAACGCAGCAAGCCAGAGCCAGAGCTGCCTCGCTGCGATTGGTGGGATGGTACACCCCAGGCTTTAGCTATGTTATTTTTCTTTCTTTACCTTAACCAAATGCCGGCCATAACTCTCAGAGAACTCATCTCCTCCCATCTTCCTCTTGCTGTGGAACGCATGCAGGGCCTTGTCCCTCGCTCTGTGATGCTCCTCTTCAAGCCTCTTGGGCTGGAGGTAAGGTTTGGTCCCTCCACAGATCTCTTCCATGATAGTGTCATACACCTCCCGAGCTTCTGCCACCGCTGATAGGTTGTTGGCTTCGGCTGTCGCCTGTGATTACGTAGATGGAGTTAGTAGGTGTTTTGAAACTAGTGGAGGTCGAAAACAGTCAAAAAGCATTTTCATGTAACAGAAGGCTAGTTACGTGACTCTGTTGCTAACAATTATTTTATTTCAATTATTGAAATTGATATTTTTGCAATTATGAATCATCGATTTCATGGGTTCAGTTGCTAACAAAGTTTCATTGCAATAAACTGAATTTATTAAATCGATGACACATAATCGCAAAAGTAACAATTTCAATAATTTAAATCAGAGAGTTGTTTACCTTTAACAACATTAGCTTTCTATGATAAATGGATACGAAAAAAATCAAGTTTAGATACTTTAGCACAAACAACAACTGATTCTCCCCCCGCCGAAAATCGGTGACAAATATTTAGAACAAAAACGTGCTGATTCTTTCTCAACTTGTAAAATCGCTCCTTACTCTATGCAAAGTAAAAATTATTTCCTTCACCTCTAATATAGTTTTCGGCTCCGGCAGCTCCGATCCGTTGAAGATATTCATGTAAGACTTGAAGTAGAGTAGCAGGTCCTTGGCTTTCACCTTCTGACCCTCGATTAGTTTGGGGACCAGGTTCTCAGGAGCCAGCAGCATTGGTATCAGCTGCTTGAGCGACGTCTTGAATTCTGGACTTATATCTGCAATGGAACATTAACGTATTAAGACATCATCAAACTGTCCAAAGTAAAGGAACTTCTACCACGCTATGACCGCGTGAACGCAATACCTATGTCGCCATAATTATTTCTGCAGCCAAAAACAACGCTGCTGTGTTCTGGTCATCTCAATTCAATTCAATTCAATTCTTTATTTGCGCTAAATATGGTATACACATTACGGCCGGGTACTGCCAGGGTCCGCTTTCAGGGGATAAGGTAGCCAGCTTGGCCACAACTGGTGATTCTAAGTCCTCTAAACACCTGCGTTAGGTTTTATAGATAGGGGCGACAGTACAATTTTTCATCAGTTCTGTGTCTGCTCCTCGTTTATTAAGAAAGACTGCAGGTAGGTGCTGGATGCGGAAGCCAAGGACAGGGTGCAAAGGCGCTTTTTTTGGGATATTTATGTTCAGCGGACTAGTATGGATAGGTTGCTGAGGATCATACTATGTTTAGGGTGGCACACGGACTGTCTACATGATGGAAAGCCACCGTCGTCCAGGATATCTGCAATTTGGGGAGCAGATGCGGTGCCAGCCTTTGAGGTGCCCGTAGACATGCCTTTTGAATAATCCGAGTTATATTGCAAAGGAAAGATTTCGAAAGTTAGCGCATCCATTAGGTTTCCTATTGAAGTTGGGGTTGGTGGGACGCGGACATTAAGTCCAGGATGCGACATGAGAAAACAGGCGAGCTCCTCAAAGCAAGCTGTAGTACTATCCACGGACGTTGGGTGCATTAGCGCTCATTTGGGGGGGCCTATAACCAGCAGTGGACTAGACGTAGGTATAGGCTGAGGATGATTCTTCAAGGGCATACCGCTAAGTTTCCCATTGAAGTTGGGGTTGGTGGCGACGTCGAGTCCCGGATGCGGCATCAAGAAGCAGGCGAGCTCTTCGAAGCACGCCGCGATGTGCCGCCGCAGCGCCTGCAGCTCCTCATGCTGCCCCTCGTGGACCTGGTGAAGGAATCAGTGAATAAACTTGGGAAGAACATGTTATGGAGTAGGCATTGGCAAGCACAGCACCATCGGGATCACTTTCTTCCTAATACTTATTTAACACTTGTGTCCTCGGTATCCACTTGTGTTCGGCGATTTTGAACGTATTACCAAAACCAAACCACAACCAAAAATATTAAAACCAGTAAAATCCTTCTAAAGCGCGATTAAGGTCCTGTATGTGGTTGCCGCTTTAGATCCTGGCTACACAGGAGTTTACCGGTGGTAATGAGTGGTGGGGCAAAGCCCCATGAGTTGAGTTCTAGGTAACTCTCTTACTAATCACCATAACATTCATACACACATCACACATTACGTCACGCCTTTTTCCAGTAGGGGTTGGCAGAGTCCATAACATTTGATATATATTTATAGATAGGAGATGAGATACTCCAATACTTCCATACCTCAAGCCTCTTTGCTAGCAGCGACTGTCCGCCCGCCGCCCCGTACCCATGCTCGTACGGGAAGCTCCAGTCCCTGACGAGGAATTGCAGCCGCTGGAACGGCTTCCCCAGGCTGCTTTGTTGCGCAAGGCGGCCGTACTCCGTGAACAGCTGCAATGAAGAGCACAACATTAACAGATCGGATTGTTAGTAAGAGTCTCCACACCATATTGAGCACTCTCAATGGAACGATTACGCAGCACAAGGGTTTGAGAGGCACAGGCGTGTGCAGAGCCAAGTATTTGTCTTCGAGCAGCAGCACCAAGTCAAGATGAAAGCCCATATTGGGCACAAGAGTTTGAGGATTCGCCATGCAAGCCATTTTCTACTCTTCAGCGCAGATTTGATTAGGGGTCGAAGAGGTCGCTATGGCCGAAATAGATCTAATCGGATCGGCTATATGTTACATTGCTTCTATGGCCTTCTTCGGCATCTCGTTCTTGATACCATCCATCAGGTTTAGGGACCTATTTTCCACGTTTTACACTTTTTCTGGGGCTTACGAAACGCGACGTGAAGAGTGGCTACTACAAACCTGTAAGTGTTGAAGGTCGTCTTCCTCAATGTTCTGTGAGAGGTTGTAGATCTGCACAGAGCTCAGCATAGTGGAGAGCGCGAACACAGTGGCGTTGTCTCGAACCGTCGACTCGCTGTCGAAAGTGCCCTGCGTATCCATGAGCAGGACAACCACCTGGAAGATTGCATGAAGAAGATAGGTATTGAAGGTTTGGAAATTTAAGAAGAATAATATTATGATGGTGTATCCGGTTTAGAAGCCGGTGGTAGGATCAAGCCATCCAGCAAGGCGAATTTCAAAGCAACTTTAAATACTAAAGGTAGTCGGCGGTAAACATCACCGGCTAGTTTCAGCTTCGATTTCACCGACACGCGTGCGAACAGAGACGCTACACATCCGAAGTAATCTGAACAGGTCGACAGTGTATCGCCTGCGTTAGGTAAGGTAGGTGGGAGAGTGATTTTTCGTGGATGAACGCGGAGGTGAGAGGCACGGGGCAGTGAGCTTTTTTATCCACGAAACGTCAGTTGATGACGTTCCTCGGACAATGAATGCACATGAGATTATGCCCGAGCTTGTCCCAAGATTATATCCCGAGACGAGAAACCTAATTTATGCCAATGGCTTTTAAAACTCAACCTCGATTTAATTCGGTGCAAAAAAGTTAGTTTTTCTTCATATTTATTTTATGTCTCACTGTGGGCCTTATAAGAAAACTCACTGTCGCCCAAAAGGACGATGGAAAGGGCTATACTCGGAGTGTAATTACGCGATCGAATCAGGAATGAGGAGATCCGCAAGCGAACTAAGGTCATCGAAATACTCGTATCTTGAAAGATTGCCAAGCGGACAGGGTACATAGCTCGCAGAACAGATGTTCTATGGGGCAGGAAAGTTCTCGAGTGGCGATCACGTACTGGAAGATGCAGCTTGAGTAGGCCTCCCTCTAGGTGTACTGACGATCTAGTACAGATCGCAGGTGTAAATGAATGCGGAAGGCGCAATACCCTTTGTGGAGATCTCTGGGGGATGCCTATGCCCAGCAGTGGTCATCTTACGGCTGATATGATGATGATGATGATTTAATATGTACAAATGAACATCTAAGATTAGTTTCGAATCGAGAAGATGGGAACGCCTCGCAGCGCCTCTCCTTCCTCTCCACGGCGCACACTTTGGAAGCCCCTGTGCTTCTATTAATTTTTTTAGCAATCATTTTCGAGCCTCCATCTCAGGATTTGTCATCAGTAAATTAACCTCGTGTGCGTTGTTCCGAGAGTCCGTAGTAAAATATGCAACCGCGCTGTGCGGACTCCGCGGGCGCATTGAGGAACGTCCCTTGTGCTCCCTGCTCCGCGCCCCTGCGCTCGGCCCCGAAACGTCACATGACGTCACCCATTCTGCCCCCCTCACACCGCAAGCGATACACCAGTTAACTTGTCGACCTATAGGCGACGTGCATAAACTAACACCGAGCCTATACTTCACTCCAAAAATCATCCAATCTACTCCACCAATTTCGAAGAAACAGATAAACTAGCTCCATTGAAGTGCTTCCAAGTTTCCCCTACCTCTACGGGGAAAAGTCGTGACGCTAAGTGTGAATGTATATATTATAGGTATGTCACCTTTTCTCCATTATCCAGCGTGGCCTTAAAAGGTTGCGACCACAGCAGCAGGCCGGTGGTGTCGCGCTCGGAGCCGCCGCGCCAGCTGAACCCCTTCAGGGGCTCGTGTTCGCCGCCAAGCCATTCTCCGCCGCCTTCGCCCAGGTTGTACTGCGGGTATTCACATCACATTATTAGCCCATAAGATACTGCTGCAATTGAACCTACTATATATTTACGAGCGCTTCCAGTCAAACTGTACTGAATAGACACAGTTACCTTGTGATGCATGTAGCGGAGGAAGAAGTCGAGCAGGAAGGACTTTCCCTTGCGGAAGGCACCGGCGACAGAGACGACCACCACAGCGCGGTCTCGGATGTCCTCCCGCAGTAGCAGCGACGCCAGCGCATCCTCATCAAGAACGAAGGTGTGGTCTTCGCCTGGAGACACCACTGACACGCCATACCCAGACTCCAGGGTTTCCAGTTTCACTGCGAATTGTTATATGATGTATTTACGTCGATCTATAAGAATTATTATCCAGGTTAGTATACCGTCGGTCGACCTTACGGGAGCCCTACCTACGCTGCGTATGTGGTCGCTACTCGAGAACTACACTGCCCCGACGCAGGCATAGTGGAGGATCCCCCCGCACGATAGGGTGGGGGGGGGGGGGATGGTCTTTGCGGATCAGATAATTAGCGACTGCCATCTGACCTGGAGAACCTGTCCGGATGGGATCATGGTTACACATTCAGTCGCCTGAATGTGCAGGTTTCATCACGATGTTTTCCCTCACCCTAAGAGCATCGGTTAGTAGTATTATGTACATAACTCAGAAAAGAGTCATTGTTAAATGGCCGCAGTGGGATTCGAACCTGTACCTCTCGCTTACGAACGACACCTTAACCACTCGGCCACCAACGCTTAAAGGAGTGGAGGATCCAAATATTTAAGTTAAAAGTCAGATTCTACATAGCAATGAATACCCAACAAACATTTAGGCGTCATTAGAGTTGTTTTAGAACTTAACGAGATATAAAGGCACTACAGCTGCAAAAATTATAACTTTTAGCGACAAAAGAGCATAAACAAGCAAACTATATCACTTAGAGCTATACCATCGATTTATAAGGGCGATAACAGGATGAGTTTAACGGTTAAAGACGCAAAGCAGCAATTTCTAACACTACAATATAGGCAAAGCATCTTGTTTTATAGCTTCAAGTGAATCTTAGAAATATAAGATCTAAAGAAGAAGTAACCATTGACTACAACCCCCAAAGTGCTACGCAAGCGCTATTAAACTCTCGTCAAGAACCAAAAGTTGATCACGGAATCACGGATCACGAAAATGTGGATCACGGCACAGCATACTCCTCAAATTTGATTGATATTGAAAAAAAAGATGTAATTACTCATTAATTAGTAATAATGAGGACGAATCGAATGACTTTTCGATGAATTCTGCTTCCGATTAAGTCATCGTAGCTAAATATGTATTCAGCTGAGGATAAGGCTGACTATGTAATGAAATTTTGACATAGGTAAAAAACTTTGTGTCAATCACAGCATTACGAATAATTTAAAAAAAAAAACAAGTAAAAAGGAGAAACCGTAATGATAAGAGATCCATAAATAACGAAATAATTTATCTGTTCTGGGATTAGTTCAGAGAAACCTTCACTTATTTTTATAAGACCTGTCTAACGATATAACGATACCCCACGCTTGTATAGAAGAGGTCCAAAAATTATTATTTTTACATTTCTGAATTTGCATCGTAATTTATATTTTATACCTAATTTAATGTCAATAGGTGCAAAGCTGAGAGAGTTATTAAGGCGGGGCATACTAACCCTGTCAATAAAGAAAAAATAAATGCAAAAAATCGTGTTGTTTGGGTTATTATTTTAACTGGTGAGTGTAATCTTTAGGTATAATATACTCAAAGCCCTTGTGAAATGGTGACTTGAATATGTAAAGAAAAAATAAAGAATTTGAACTCTGAACTTTTAAAGTAAAACTAGTAGATTTAGTTGTTGTTTTGGGGAGACACTACGGATCCCCAAATTCTCTTGCCCACCATGTCTATTTTACGAAAATATTGGATTATGGTTAGAAAAACAAAAGAAAACACTTTAATTTAAGTATTAAAGTGTTTTCTTGTATTTTGCTTGATAGTAATCTAATACTACTAGCACGATACCTTAAAACTAGAATGGGCAACGTTCTGTTAGATTAATACAAAAGTTTTAGGTTACTCCATATTATGTATAATAAAATATTAATTTTCAGTAAATAGACAACAGACCTCGGGCGCTTGAATAATTTGTTAATAATACATATACATATTGACAGTGTACTTACCTTCGCAGTAAAAAATTCAACTTTTGTTTCCACTAACTTCAAACTATATTCCTACCTATTCCTTTTATTTTCACTTTACAAATCCGCCATTCGTTTGGATCCGACAAACATTGATATAAGCACCCATAAACGAGAATTGAATGAAATTAAAAAGAAATCCTGAGATGTTAAAGAAGTCTAGCACCTGAAGCCGTTTTAATACATTTCGTGGATCTATACTAGAGCTCAAAGCGTTAATAATCACCTATTTGCTATCTTCTCGTCTCTTAAAGGTATAGTGAGCGACATGTAGTTCTGCTGTACCGCTTTAGGAGTTAGTATTCGCCTATTTGCAGCCCTCTTAGCATCCAAAGAGTTAATAAACATAATTTTTCTCTAATGTACCACTGAAGGAGAAAATTTACGCCTATTAACCACGTTTTTATCCCTTGTAGATTCAGGTATTGCTATTATAACTCTCTTATTGCTTTAATATGCCTCTTAACCCATTCTGTAACTCTGCTTAACCGCCATTAAACAATCTTAGGTGATAAAAAAGTGTGCCCATTTCGAGGGTATAGTAGAGGTTTAGCGCGCTCTAACTCCGAATGCGTAACACTTATTTATAACGTGAGGATCTGGTTAGCGCTCCAGTAGATTTCTTATAACTCTTGTCTTAGAGCTTAAGTGTTAGTTGGGTATTAATCGGTATAAATATGTCGGCCGTAAATAACGTACATCGGCTAGTATTTTTTTGTTATAGGTACGCGTATGAGTAAGTAAGTAAGTACTTTAATGCATCAACATAAATTGGTGATTCACTGATCAGATCAGTTATGTTCTCAAAAAAGCTGGGGTCGTGTGAAGATTAAAAGGAGATGTATGTAAAGAGTTGTGGATATATGCGAGGCTAGGGACTTGTGTCAGGACAGGGCATAGTCTTTGCCTGCCCCATCTGTGGGAAACAGGCGTGAGCATTATGTATGTATGTACAAGTGAGTGACTAACTTCGAAACGTGAGTAACTTCGAAGCAGAAACCAGCTGATGTGCATTAGGTACCTGTTCGATTTAACCGCAGAAGTGTTACTCGTACCTACCTATTTGCGCTAACGTATCGTTTTCATAGTTTCTTTCAAACTAATTTGAATGTCTAATTGATAGGTAGGTACTGATTAGGTATTCAATGAATGATCATGCAATAGTAACATTGATTTGTAGGTACTTTATTCCCTGCACAATTCAACATCAATAAGGTAATTTAAGTCGGTAATAATATAAAAATAATGGTCGGTTATACCTACCCTATGTAATGTAGGTAATGGTTAGGTAGGTGTAGATACCTATTCCTAGCGGTTACAAAGGATAAAATTTCGATCATATAGGTACCTACTGTAGACTAGAAATAAACAGAATTTACAAAATAGCTGTGTAATTTATTTTCAACTAGCTTTTGCAAGCGACTTCATGCGCGTCAAACACGGTAATTTTTAGAGACTTTTTCCCAAATTTTATTCAAATCTATACAGTGGTTTAGGTGTTAATGGAAATTTAACAAACAGACAGAGTTTAAATTCGCTTTTATAACCTGCTTCAATTAGTTTGGGTACGGGGAAGACTTCGTTAATTCGTTGTTAGACATCTGTGTGAGGCTGTGACTTAAGTTAGTACCTAGGTATAGGCATATATATACCTACCTATATTCCATCTATAAAAATACTAGTGGACCCGGCGCGACTTCGTTCGCGTAGACCTACTTTATTCCTACATACTCTTTTTTTCTTGCATATAAACCTTCCTCTTGAACCACTCTATCTATTATTGCAAACCGCTTTAAAATCCGTTGCGTAGTTTAAAAGATCTAATCGTACATACGGACAGATCGCGGGAAGCGACTTTGTTTTATACTATGTATAGGTAGATGTACTTAGTTATTACCTCATTTCTATATCTAGGTACAACAACAGTTCTACAATTATAAAGTTACGATTAAACCAAACAAATCCTTACTCATCATAACACCTTGTTTGTATCACAGCTGACATAATTATCTAAAATTAGGACGCTGTGTTTCGAAACATAAACAAGATCTGAAACCACATGCGACTTACCCGTCATGCTGTCTTTGTTACACCAGCGGCAAGTTAACGGCGATTAAAAAGGAGAGTAAATATGGTGGTAATGAGTGAATTACACTACTTTTACGCTGGAGAGCGTGCACAGTTCCAGCAGCGAGCGGTCCGCACCGATGTTAACAGTCTACTGGTTACTAGTAAGGTCATATGATGTCATGCTGAGACTGGGTCCATACTCCGGTATGATGTCATACGATATATCTACGCATGTCTCATTCAGCAATAAAAGGTAAAAATCTGCATTCGGCATCCGCGAAATGTATTATTGTATCTACCTTTACTTACTTAAAAATGTAGTAGTACTTAGTAGATACGAAAGTAGATACGAAAGTAGATACTTAGTATATTGTAGTTATGTAGTATATGGTACTTAGCAAATGCTGGACCGCTTGAAGTAAAATTTTACAGGGAGATAGAATCTTGAGGGTGAAAAAATTATTATTTTAGATATGGTATGTCTAAGAATGAGTCAGCGTATATATTTGCATATTTATTTTTCTTTCTAGTTTAATTTGTGTATAGGTATTGTAAAGGCGGGTAACTGTGTATGTCTATTTATGGATTTCTATTTTACTAGAATAGGACCACGATAAGTTGGCATTGACTGACAGTGGTGAATATTATAAAGTGTGGATATGGCAATATCGATTGGATAATCTGTCCTTGTCAGGCCTTGTGCTTACAACGGGATTGTAGTACGAGAAAACACATTTTGATACTTGACATTTAAGTTACTATTGAATTGTATTGTAGGTATTTTACGTAAATCAGATACTTATTTTAGGCTTACATGAACGGGGTTTTCTAGAGGTTTGTTATTTTTTCTATTTATCAAATATTTACCTACTAGTTAATTCTTTAAAATAGTGTTTTATTATCAAATTTAATATACATCCTAACTTATAAAGTAAATCAAGCTAAGATATACACCACATTTCAAATTATTTTAACCTTCGCGCGAAACTTACCCGTTTTAGGCCACCTGCCCCTACGTATTTTAAATAAACTGGCTGGGCTAATGTAATGTCTATCTATAATAAGACCACGCTAAGTCTGAATCAGTTATTTAAAAAAAAATCTCTGTATGGCAACTTATGACAAGTTTTTTAAAAGTAATAGAACGTCACTCATAAAAGTCATAATAAACAATTTGATTTCTGTAGGAGTGTTTATTTTCGTGAGTTATGAAAAATATTATTAAATAATGGGCAAAACAATTAAAAAGGAAGTGAACGTGATAATTATCAGCATGATTAATAATTTCGTCAAACTAAAAGTACAAGTTCAAGCCAAATATCTGAATGTTTACAAGAAGGACTGACAAGGACAGATTATCCCCAGATTATTGCCATATCCACATTTAATAATTTTTACTACTGTCAGTCGATTCGGACTTAGCTTGGTCCTATTATCCTACTGTATACGTTATTGAGCATCTGTATTACTTGAGCACATGACACGGTACAATGGAAACGGTAGCGCCACTTCAGTGAAAACTTTCGTATTGCCGCAATACCGTACCCGTCAATTAAAACCATACGGGGCGAAGGCGATGCGTCCGCTTTGCATTGTAGCTAGCTAGTCACTCACTTAGCCGTGTGGCGTCCGGCAGAGTAGAATAGCACCAACCCCTTACACTTGCGGGTGTCGTGCAAGGCGACTAATGTTTTCGAGGCAAAATATTAACGTCTCTATAGGCTGGAAAATGGGCAGCAGCGTTTTCCATTGTTATATTTATTACACTGCGATCTCAAACCAGCCGGCCAAGCGTGGAGATTATGGCAATAATCTCCCCTTTCGTGGGAAAGGCCCTAAGTTCTGCAGTGGACGGATATGGGCTGTGATGATGAGTCACACACATAGGTACTAATGGCGGGATCTAGCCCGTTCGAAATTCAGTCGCCCAATCTCCACCTTTTAGAATACCTACCGTAGCCAAATAATGATCATCTTGCTGTTAATGTCCCGGGTGTGCTCACGCGCGCGAGATACGGGCCAGGGTCCGCCTTCAAAAATTCAAAATTTAATGGCAATTGAGGTAATTACAGTGGAGCGACGGCCATCTGACCTCCGTGACCATTCTACCAGGGAAACCTGACCAGATTGGACCATGGTTACACATTAATGAATGTGCAGGTTTCATCACGATATTTTCACCTCACCATAAGAGAATCAGTGTGTTCAACTAATGTACCTACATAGCTCAGAAAAGTGTCATTGGCACGCGGCGGCAATTACCCATAGACGTATGACCTCTTAATCATAAGGCCACTGAGGCTCCTAACAATATTTCAAATAGTATTTTATTGTTCCTTCCGGTGAGTAGGTATAATAAGGTATTTAAATCTCCATTGGGAACCGTTGCTTTGGCAGTGGAAGGCCTATCATTTGCTTCTAAGGCAACGTAGGTATACTGAGGTTACACCTGGTGTTGCTGATGGCCATAGGCATCGAATTTGCCAGTTTGTTATCAAATATTCACTTAAGAAAACAACAAAAAGAATTATAGCAAACGAACTGCAGCCTGTGCTCATAGGCAGCATTCCTTCGCGAGATAATCCTTTTATCGCAACTTTTAATTGCGGTAGTGTATCGTCAACTGTCTTGCTTGATTATGCAGAATAAAGGCCACTGTGAGTGGGATAGCCCGTTCCGTTACCTTTTATGCACGCGTTGCCTGCGAGTGTGTTTCCTGATCAATATAATCTGGATGCCTTCAAGGCTGGAGTGAATAGGCTGTTTTAAGACGGGCATCCGTCTCCATCTTCGGCCGCATCTTCACTTACCAACAGGTGAGATGCCGGTCAAATGCCTGTCTTATATAATATAAAAAAAAAAAATGTATCAAACACGTAGAGTTTGAAAATGTATTTTGCTAAGTACAGATACTTACTTATGATTTATCACCTAATCGATAGTAAAAGTCTGATAACCACGGACCAAGATTACAACAAAGACCCATCTCGACTATAAACTGACATTCAAATTAACTTTTATAAACTGGCTTTCAAATGAAGAATCTAAATCGGTCAATCGGTTCGGGAGCTACGATGCCACAGATACACATGTACTTATAACACCCCTCTTTTTTCGTCGGGGGTTAATAATAAGCATGCCAATATGATAAGCTATGCCTCTTGCATTCGGCTGACCACAAGTGTGGCAATGCGACTTGTAGTGACCCAATTCGTACTATATAACGCATTCCTTATCGTTCATTTAGAGCTAACGGCACGATTTTTTTCAATAGGTACTGCACGGCTATCACATATGCGAGAGTGCGTTTGTTACCTTCTAACAATATTAAGATGAAACAGTGTCTTTGTCGCGCTTTTTCTCGCTTATCGCGCGCGAGAGGAACACGTGCTAGTCGTACAGGCTAGACGTATAAGAGAGAAATAAAATTAAGCTGGTTTGATCCCAGTGTCATTATATTTCAGGCGTATGACTAAATTTCAGTCATTGTATCCACGAGGTTCGCGGCGACTTGTGGCTACTTTGCTGTACCAATTTCAACCATTTAATTAAGAGAATAATTTTGCATTACATTTGAAAATCGCTTCGCTGCCACTCCACAGGACCGCTAGGCATGACACTAATACATGGATAATAATGGATTAAAATGAAATATCTCTAAGTTGTTATTGAAATTAAATTTTAAAGAAGTTCATTTTAGGATTCAAATACAGATTTAGTGATGAGTCCTGCAACAAATAAACTTGAAATAAAATAGGGTAGCTATTTACAAATATAATTCTTTATACATTTTTGTTCTAATACATTCAAACAGGTGGATAGTTGAGCCACTTACATACAATTAATTTGTTGTATAGGCACCATTGTACATGGGACCATATAACAGATATAGCTGGAAATATACGAATTTGTAAACTTTCTTTGCACATTGTAACACAAGAAACTTAAAGGGTTCTATAACTGTTATAAGCACATGGTGACATGATGAATCGCAGAAAGTTTCAGACAGATCACATTCCTAACACCAATTTCTCTAACAATGTTGTACACTGAACATCATGTAAACATCTTTTTTATGACACATTTGTAGTCTTTGTTTATTTTTTCAACAATCGGCATCAATGCATTTGCTTTTTGGTGTGCAGCCTTATCATTAGGATCCAATCGTAGAACCTCTTGAATGTCAGCCCAAGCTTTTTCATATAACTGTAGTCCAGTGTAAGCCAAACACCTTCTATACAAGGCTTTAATATTTTCACAGTCGTATTTAAGAGCACGATCACAAAGTTCTAGAGCGGCATCATATTCATTGTATTGTAGCTGACAGTGCGCGAGATTGTTGTACAGTTTTATCTGTGAAAAATGTACATAAAGATTATATAAAAAAGATAATTTTACAGTTTGTAACTATAACAACTAAATGTTAAATGGTTATTGAATGAGATTAAAAGTATTGAAGGATGTAGTTATATCTAGATTAATTTATACTATTATGCCATTACAAAAAATAAATATTTTATTTGAAACATTGGGTTGGCTATAGAAATCTGCCCCACACTTTGGGGGTTAGGAGTGTATGGGAGTGTCTATGGTGGGTACAATAACCCTTTCCCGTTATTGATGGCGACATGTAGTTTTTATTATTAAAAATAGAGTGAAAATGAAAAGAAGAGTTTATAACTCTCCCCTCCCACCACTCAATGTGTTTAGCAGGTTTCTTTTCCCATACCTTCAACTCCACCATTTCCTTAACTTTATCCTCTTCAATAACTTCTGGATCCACAGGCTCTATCGCTATTATCATCTTCAAAGCCTTGCTAAATCTCCTGAAGGCATCTGTTATTCTCTTTTCCTTCACCAATTCAACACCTCTCTCTTTATGATGAATGGCAGCTTCATGTAGCCT
Source organism: Blastobasis adustella (assembly GCA_907269095.1). NCBI lineage: Eukaryota > Metazoa > Arthropoda > Insecta > Lepidoptera > Blastobasidae > Blastobasis > Blastobasis adustella. The sequence goes on along the minus strand of OU026136.1, from coordinate 752,284 downwards.
TTCCCAACTCCAATCACTTATCACCTGTTCCTCCATGACTTCTAACAGTTCTATGTTACATGATATCTCTTTCACAAGCCTATTTTCACTGTCCCGGTACACAATAGTTGCGCTTGAAGTCTCACCACAGCACATTTGCTGTAAAATCGACTCGATATCTTTGTCTATGAAATTGTCACAGTCACCAATAAGAATATTCCCGTCAAAAGAGCGACTGAATATACGGCTCTCAGCTTCAATGGGGCAGGGGCCGGCTTCGTTGGAGCATTTTACATCAGATAACCTGATTTTACAACGGGCATCTTCGTAAGGTACAACTGTATAGTCGCCGGGTTTCATGATTTTCTTACGGACTTCCCTGTCAGATCTCGAACACACAATCGTTTCTTTATCCATCATAACTTTGTTATTGAAGTTGAAGGCTCAAGTGCAATGCAAGGTAGAAAAGTAAAGAAACTTAAAAGCAAGCAACATAGGACAACACACCTTGCAAACAAAGTAGGTACCTTTTTGCGACATTTGAAAATGTCAAACAAATCATAACAATAAATTCTGAAACTAAAGTTACTGCTACCATGTATATTTTTATAAAAGTTTACAAGTAGATTGGCGCGACTTCGTTCGCGTATTTTTAATTAGGTTAACTATTTCTTTGTACTTAATATATTTTTTTTACTTTAAGGAAATGGTTAAGCAGATTCTTTACTTATCTAAAACTTAATAAAAAAATTACCTACATGAAAGTTTCAGAATGCAAATCTTTGCTGTCAAATTTAGAACCCTCCGTTATACGCAGTCAAACATTGTCACCACCTTACTAAGTTAAATATACATTTTTATAAGTTTAATCATAGGTATAATATTTTTGTCTAAAAATGGTTGAAGTTTGTTACTTGTCTATAGGAAAATATTTTATGTTGGAGAGAAAAACATAAAAACTGAAAAGAAAATATCTTCCCGTTCCATTTCAGTAGAAAATACATAAATGAAGTGGTTTGCAATGTCAAACTGTCAAGTGTCAAGTCAAATGGGTTGTCTAGAGAAAGAGCGAAATTTTTGAAATTCTTTCCAGAGGCTCATAGCCGATTCTTTTGTCTTCAATTGTATTATTTTATTTTTACGAAGACAATTTTCTGACAAGAATTGTTTTATTTTATTTTAAAATTTACCTGAATATCTTAAGTCTTATATAATGTTTTACAGTTGTTTCGTTTTACAACGCGAATAACAATAACACTAACCAGGTAAGAAAGTTCATAGAAAAAAGTTTTACTTCAACTTAGAATGTATTATCTGATAATAATTATTTGCTAATTATAAATAATTAAATTAAAACTATTTGTACATTAAAAACTTAATAATAAATCCTAACCTCAAAATTAGCTGTTATGGTGATTGTCATAATCCTAATGAAACAAACATTAGATATTTATCATCATTAGAAAGTGTTTCCACTGCTGAAAATTAGCTTCTCCCAGTATGAGTCCCATTGAAGGTGTTTGAAAAAGAAAATTTTAGCAAAACCCAGTATTTAATTACCTACATCTTAATCACGTCTAATGCACCACACTCTCAGCATTTTTGTTCACATGCCAACCTGCTTCTGTTGTTGCAGCTACAATGAGCATATTGTTTGGCAACATGTGGGGCTACTTGTTGCGTGCTAGAGCACTTCGACCACGCAGCTTGGCCTCCTGTGGTGAGTAGATTTTTCATAGAATAGGACTGTATATCGTTATTAGCTTAAATATGGTTACACTAAGATGTTACAAATTCAAATGAAGTAGGTACAATCCACATTCAGTCTGTCATGCATGCAAAAATTAATTCGATAATTTTATTACAAATTTAAAATAAACGACTATTAACTAAACTTAACTTACTAAGAGTAGGTTATTCTAAAACTAAGTTTATCTAAAACTAAATAAAACTAAGAAACTTATCTAATAAACTGCTGCCATTAGGCAAGGTGCCCTTAATGCTATGGGCATTGCAACATTGAATGGCAATGCTCAAAAGCTGATACTAATTCTAGATGTCAGTAATAATAATAATAAAATACAGGTCTTCATCATCATCATTATTTACCTTAACATTTAACATCACCAATTATCATTCTAAGGAAAAATTAATTCACCCTGTAGGACCATTTCTCAGTCAGTCAATAATGCAATCTTGACAAAAGTACCTAGATTTGGTAGCTCAACAAACGAATTTCAACTAGTATTTTACTATATATTCTAAGTGTCATATTGTAGCACTTTTTCTTAAATACCTATATTCTTAAAAAAGAAACTATGTACATTCTCACAGCTGACATCCTAGAAAGGGTAGGCGACAAGCTATAGTCATGACTAACCTATCTCTTATCTTCTGCTTTTAAGTATTGTATGAGTACTTTCGCCTTAAGTGTCTTTTATAAGTTTTTAAATTAGACTTGGTAGGCATATGACTGCCATCTCACCTGGTGGTAAGTGGCGGCCGAAGATGGAGTTACGAGGAGACGGTTTGACCGTCGGCCGGCCGCTGTGCAGGCGCACCAGCCGATGGTGACGACTTACTCATTCACACATTCACGCCTCCATCACGTGCGTGAGGGCTTAGGATCCGCGTACCTACATGTCCTTGTCTACTTCGCTCGGTCTTCGACATCCTTAATGATGAGTGTACGGCTATTAATTGACAATGATTATTTTGGTTTTCGTAACACCGGTGGCCGAAGTGGGCCGTCCGGTACATGGGCGCTACCCCGACGCCAGGCTGCAGTGCAGGCGCACCAGCCGATGCTGACATTCCACAGGGCAAGCAGAATGCAATAAGCTACGATCTTTGCCTCTTCCACATTCGCACATCTTCTCTATTACAGTTACTGACGCTATTTGAGGCTAGTCCTGTTTTGATTGGGGTGTCAATCGGGTCCCGATATATGAATATTCAGGTCTCATGGTCCCCAGCGAGAGACCTTGGTCAGCTGAACCGAGCCAACGCTTTGCTTGAGTTGAATCATCATCCTAGCGTCAAGTCTTATGCTCTTGTGAGAAATGTCTATTGAGGTCTGCTCCGTAGGTTAAATCAAAGACCGCTTTAGTATAAGTACGACGTTTATTATACGAAGTGCATTGTATCCCGGTTAGTAGCCGACTGCTCCATTACAATATAAAAATGCTTACTAGCGAAAGAACTTATCTACACACCTACAATGTAGCTAGGTATATACCTACGCTACACACACCCCCTTCCTAAAAAATTACACAATATAAAACATGAAAAACATTACAAATTAAACATTAGGGTTACATTGATTTAAAATAACCTTTGAGCCTATGCCACAAAGTTTGGATTGCGCTGTCCTTGCGTTATCACGTTTACCCCGGGTTGTTGGTTTTGCCACGCACTGAGTTCTCTTCTTAACACTCGTTATGTCCTGTTGGTGCACAGCTTATAAAGTCCGTAACACATTGCCACTACGAAAATTACAGTCATTACGGTCACCAAAGTCCCCAACACTTCCAGCTTATATTCGTAGTGAGCCGTGGACGCTTGATTTGCTCTATTCTGCGCAATAACAACTTCCTCTTCCTTTTTTTCTATGGAGTATGTTTTACCCATTATTACAAAAAAATATAAAATAACTATTACAATTCAAGAGGACCCACTGAAATGTGCCCACAATAATATCTAAACATTACTTATATTATACTTATACTTATATTATCTATGAAATGACTGGCCTACTTGTTAATTACGAAATCATTACAGTAAACATTTGGCTTATTGTCTATTCATCTAAAAATCTTACTGGCGTTTTAATAACTCTGCCACAGCGTGTTTTTTTTAAAGCAGTGTTTACATTGATTGTTTCTTGATTTTCACTAGATTTCGTATAACTACTGTTGTCTGATACATTAAGCTCCTCCAAAATATATGCCGGCTTGAGTCTATCTATTGACACTGTATTAATTTTTCCGTTAATTACAATTTTAAAAATTTTAAGACCTCTTTCGACAACTTTATATGGACCGCTGTAGGGTGGCGTTAATGGCTTCCGTACGGCGTCTATCCTAAGAAACACATGCGAACATCTGTTTAAATCGGCATGCACAAATATATTCTTGTTGCTGTTTACATTTCTGGATTTAGGCCTAATCTTACTTATATTATCTCTTAATCTAATAATATACGCCTGTGGATCATCTATTGTAGTTTCGTTTTCAGTACAAAAATCTCCCGGCAAGCGTAAACAATGCCCTAAAGTCATTTCCGCTGCGCTTATGAAATCGTTATCGCTTTGACACGCGGCCCTCAATCCTAGCATCACCGTAGGTAACTCCGCATACCAACCATGATTGTCGTTTAATCGTGTCATTAAAGCTGTTTTTAATGATCGGTGCCATCTTTCTACCTTCCCATTGCATTGAGGATGATATGCAGTTGTTCGTGTTTTATGGATGCCTAATAACTTCATTAACGTGGTAAAAAGTCTACTTTCAAAGACGGCCCCTCTGTCTACTGTAATTTTATGACAACATCCAAAACGACTTATCCAACAATCATATACTGCTTTAGCGACGGTCTCCGCTGTAACATCTGCGACAGGGCATATTTCAGGCCACCGTGTGCGTCTGTCTATCATTGTGACGCAGTATCGATAGCCTTGTTCTGTTACGGGTAGGGGTCCTATTATATCGACATGTAAATGTGTAAAACGGTCGCTTTCCTCAAAATTACTTAGCCTAGAAACTGTGTGCCGCGCTATCTTACTCTTTTGACAATTAATGCATGTTCTTACCCATAAACCTATATCTCTGTTCATTCCGGGCCAAAAAACTCTTTTACTGATTAACGCTCGCGTTGTTCTAATTCCGGGGTGACTTAACCCATGTAAACTATCGAAAATAGATTTCCTAAACTTGACTGGGATAAAAGGTCTTACGCGTTTTGTTGATACGTCACAGTAAATACTTTTATTTGTGTCGTTCAAATTCACGCGCTCAAGTTGTAAGCTGCTATCGTGTGCTCCACTCAATAAATTCGCTAGCTCAGCGTCTGTCGCACTCTATTCCAAAAACCCTTCGGACCTGACATTTCGAACTAAGCTCAGAATGTGACGCGTTATGTTATTCTAAATGATAAGCAAAAACTCCCGTGTGGAAATTCCTTATAGTTTTGGAGAAAACTCAAACCTAAGTAGGTCGATTTTTTTAACTTCGAAAGTAAAATATTTTTTTTTCTACCAGAACAATTACTTTATTTGCCCAACTTTTTACATAAATTTATTGAGCGTTTAAAACCCTATTTTTTTATCGCCACCCCTGGTCGAAAATGTAAGCGTAAGGCGAAATAATAATTTTTTTCATTAAAATGGTTTTATTTTAATATCTATAATAATTCAAGCTATTAGCACCCAAAAATATATTTAAAAGGTAGAGCATTAGGCTGTCTATCTTCCTAAAAAAAAACAGCTGCTAATTCCGTGGGATATCGGAGAAATTCGATTCTAAATACTTCGTAACTACAAACCCCTGAAACTTAGTAATAGCAATATTTCATATACACATTTGCTATGAATTTTTAGTAAGGTCTAAAATTTAAAAATACAATGGATTGAACGATTTTTATTGTATTACTAGCTGTTACCCGCGGCAAATAGTACAGTGGAGCAGAAAGTAAAATTAAGTTTTTTACAAAAAGGCCACATTTTTTGGCACAATCTTTTATCGTCACCAGGGAGATCTTGGGGCATTTAATGCATGTCAAAAATTTCATGTCCGTGCAGTTAACCATTGAGGAGTTCCCTCGTTGGGAGCCAATCCTAAGTGCACTTTCAGGTTATGTTATCATCACCAAAGTGATCTTGGGGCACTGAATGCATGACAACAATTTGATGTCCGTGCAGTTAACTCTTGAGGAGCTGATCCTAGATGCACCTTCAGGTTATGCTTATCATAATAATGCATTGTCATCCTAACTAAACAGATATCTGCTTTAAAAATTAGTTAATATTAGTTATAATGAGTTATAAAGTATTGTTGGTAATTTTAGTATTTATCTTTTTCTTGCAAAATTATTATTATATAATAATGATATTAACGTCAGATTGAAATCAATATTTGGTTGCAAGCATAGGTTTTTTGTTATACGTCTTCTAGTACCTTTATTAGGTTATACCATTTAATTCATTCATGGGAAGGGGTCCACCCTCGTTAGGCGTTAGCTAAAACCCCACGTCAATACATCTAGCCTGGAGAAACGGGGGCGAGGCGACATGAAGCCGTTTCAGACCCATGCCGCCGCCAATGATGCTGTGGATAGCGCCACAGCCGGCACCTTTCCCTCTCCGAAAGTGACCGCAAGTATGTTAGGAGAATGTGATGCTGTGGATAGCGCCACAGCCGCCACCTTTCCATCTCCGAAAGTGCTCGCAAGTACACGAGGAGAAACTAGTCCTGGACAAATAGAAGCCGGTACTTCGGGAATGAGTAGTGGAAGTACTATTTCTTGTAATTTGCGTTTGGCAGTTTATTGGGAGTTTGTTGCTGAAAGCCGTCATATTTATGCAAATGGTGGACCCCTTTCCACGCCACACCGAGCCCTTCATCGAATGAATTAAATGGTATAACCTAATAAAGGTACTAGAAGAAGTATAACAAAAAACCTATGCTTGCAACCAAATATGGATTTCAATCTGACGTTAATATAATTATTATGTAATGATAATTTTGCAAGAAAAGATAAATACTAAAATTACCAACAATACTTTATAACTCATTATAACTAATATTAACTAATTTTTAAAGCAGATATCTGTTTAGTTTGGATGACAATGTATTATTATGATAAGCATAACCTGAAGGTGCACCTAGGATCAGCTCCTAAAGGGTTAACTGCACGGACATCAAATTTTTGCATGCATTCAATGCCCCAAGATCACTCTGGTGATGATAACATAACCTGAAGGTGCACTTAGGATCGGCTCCCAACGAGGGAACTCCTCAATGGTTAACTGCACGGAAATGAAATTTTTGTCATGCATTAAATGCCCCAAGATCTACCTGGTGACGATAAAAGATTGTGCCAAAAAATGTGGGCTTTTTGTAAAAAACTTAATTTTACTTTCTGCTCCACTGTACTATTTGCCGCGGGTAACAGCTAGTAATACAATAAAAATCGTTCAATCCATTGTATTTTTAAATTTTAGACCTTACTAAAAGTTCATAGCAAATGTGTATATGAAATATTGCTATTACTAAGTTTCAGGGGTTTGTAATTACGAAATATTTAGAATCGAATTTCTCCGATATCCCACGGAATTAGCAGCTGTTTTTTTTTAGGAAGATAGACAGCCTAATGCTCTACCTTTTAAATATATTTTTGGGTGCTAATAGCTTGAATTATTATAGATATTAAAATAAAACCATTTTAATGAAAAAAAATATTATTTCGCCTTACGCTTACATTTTCGACCAGGGGTGGCGATAAAAAAATAGGGTTTTAAACGCTCAATAAATTTATGTAAAAAGTTGGGCAAATAAAGTAATTGTTCTGGTAGAAAAAAAAATATTTTACTTTCGAAGTTAAAAAAATCGACCTACTTAGGTTTGAGTTTTCTCCAAAACTATAAGGAATTTCCACACGGGAGTTTTTGCTTATCATTTAGAATAACATAACGCGTCACATTCTGAGCTTAGTTCGAAATGTCAGGTCCGAAGGGTTTTTGGGATAGTGTGTGTCGCTTGCTCATGCGCAATTTCTTCGAATTGCAACGAGGTCATGCAAGTTATCGTTTCGACTCTCGACAACGCGTCAGCAACCGGGTTCTGATTACCGTGTATGTGTTGTATATCGTTCGTAAACTCACTAATGTACAACAATTGACGCGTCCTTCTGGGTAATTCTTTACTAGACCCTAACTTCGAAAACGCGTAGGTCAGTGGTTTATGATCTGTGTAGACCGTAAAAACTCTGCCCTCTATCATGTCCCTAAAATAAACAATGCTAGAATAAATTGCCAAAAGTTCCTTATCATAAGTGCAGTACTTCTTTTGCGGTTCCGTCAGTCTTTTAGAGAAATAACCGAGGGGTTTCCATGAATTATTTTCTTTTTGGTGTAAAACCCCCCCTATACTGTAATCTGAGGCATCTGTCATTAGTGCTAACTGTGCATTAGAGATTGGATGAGATAAAGTCGCTGCATTTTTTAAATTTTTCTTACAACTCTCGAAAGCTCTGTTTGCCTCTTCTGTCCACTCTATCTTACGCTTATCTTTTTTCTTTGACCCATGTAAATATTTGTCTAACACTCCTTGTACTTGTGCTGCGTTTGGTATGTGACTTCGGTAAAAATTTAACATACCTAAGAATCTACGGAGTTGTTCGATCGTCTCCGGTTTCGGGTATTCCTCAATAGATTTAACTTTGTCGGGTACCGGGCTAATACCACTTTTTGAAACATTATAGCCTAAAAACTCGAATTTTTGGTTGGCCGAAAACACATTTTCCTAGATTAATAGACATTTTATATTTTCGGAAACGCTCAAACAACCGCCGCAAGTGCTCCTTGTGCGCCTGCTCGTTCTCTGATCCTATAATGACGTCATCCAAATATCCGAACAAAAATGATTGACCTTCAAATTTTCTATTATTCTCATTATTAAAATTTATCTGTTCTATTCCGGCTAAAACTGTGTCATTAATGTACCTCTGAAACGTCTGCGCTGCATTTCGCAGGCCAAAAGTCATTCTTGGGAATTCGTACAGACCAAAAGGAGTAATTATAGCCGTTTTCTCTATGTCCTCTGGCCTGACCTTAATAAAATGATAACTTCTAAAAATATCGACTTTAGAAAATATTTTTTTATTATGTAATCCATAAGTAAAATCTTGCACTCTAGGAATCGGATAACGATCAGGTAAAGTAATCGAATTTAGCATGCGGTAATCGCCACAAGGTCGAATTTCGCCTCCTTTTTTAGGTACCACATGTAACGGACTCGCCTACGCACTCTTGGCCTACATATGCCTAACTCTTGCATTAGCTGAAATTCTTTCGTAACTTTATCATACCTGTCTGGTGGCAACCTCCTTGCTCGCGCGTGTACAGGTGGTCCCGTAGTCTCTATATGATGATACACCGAGTGCTCGGGTATGTCCTTGAACGTCACGGGCCGGGTAATGTCCTGAAACGACTCTAGTAAGTCTGCGTACGGGTGGCAACTACTAATAGATTTAATAGTCCCTTCAAAATGAGTACTCTTTGATCCACAAACGTATAAGTTAGTTATTAAATCCTGTAACCTATTGTTATATAAATCTACCGTTAACCTATAGTTTCTCAAGAAGTCCGCGCCGATTATTGGCTGTTTAACATCGCAAACAATAAAAGGCCATTTAAATGATCTTCTGAGTCCCAAACTAAGCTCTAAATTACATATGCCGTATGTTTTAATCACGCTATCATTGGCAGCATACAATTTAACATCACAGTGATTCAAAAAATTATTTTTTACACACCGTTTTGGAATTACGGAAATGTTAGCTCCCGTATCTATTAAAAAAGTACATTTAGTAGAACTATCCCAAATTAATAAACGATGATTTTTTTCTACCTGTTCTCGCGTACATTCGTTCACCGTATCCAAATGTACCGCAGTTAGTTTTCCGTCTCCTCCTTCCGCCAAGCGCACGGCTGTTCACAGTCTCTAGCGTTCCTCCGCTTCCGGTAATGGAATCTGCACAACCAGTCAGGATCTCCTGGTGTCCTCCTCCTCCTCGAAGTAGACCTACTCCTGTAACTGCTTTCTCCTCTGCTCCTGGAACGCCCGCGTGTCTGCACTTCACTCCTCAGGGATGCCACTTCTAACCTCAGTGTGTTGACCTGGTTGACCAGCTCTGTGAGTGATCCTTGTGTGACCTGCACCGGTCCCTCTGTCACGGCGGCGACGTCGTAGTCCCTGCTGTTCTCCGCTACCTTGTCCGCGATTGTGGCGAGGTTGTCCAGAGACTGGTCGGGACACACCGCGATGACCGCCCGTACTGCTGCTGGCATCCTTGACAACCACAGGCTCTTCAAGGTCTGGTCCGACACCTGCGTGGTTCTTCCTAAATCTTTCATCTTACGCAGCAGCTGCGTCGGCTTCTGCGCGCCCAGTTCCATCTCTGAGACCAGCTTCTGAAATTGCCGCTCTGCACTTTCCTCGTACACCTGGAGTAGCCTGTCCTTCAGCACCTGGTATTTGTTGCTCACAGGCGGCGACATCAACAAGTCGCTGACCTGCTGAATCGAGTCACGTCCCAGCTTGGCAATCACCATGTTAAATTTCGCGTCGTCCCCTTGCTTTTGAGGCGCCATAACTGCCTCGAATTGGGCAAACCACAATCGTGGCATATCAACCCAAAATTCCGGTAGTTTTGAAGAAACACTGATGGTCGCTAGGCTAACTTCTGCAGTCTCGTCATCCTTCTTGATGTCTTGAGTCGCCCGGGCACTAATCTGCGGCGGCGGCCCCATAGTCGGGTGCGCGTACGCCATTTTTAACCTAGTGAGCAGTATCAAAGTCTCTCGAGAAAATGCTTAAAACTGTATAGTAACTGTTAATTCACTTCTCCACTAGTCTTTTCACTTCACTTTAGATCACGTCGGGGTCACCAATGTGAGAAATGTCTATTGAGGTCTGCTCCGTAGGTTAAATCAAAGACCGATTTAGTATAAGTACGACGTTTATTTCCTGTAATGTTATTAATTGATGCAATAAAGAGATTACATACATACATACATACATACGTTTATTATACGAAGTGCATTGTATCCCGGTTAGTAGCCGACTGCTCCATTACAATATAAAAATGCTTACTAGCGAAAGAACTTATCTACACACCTACAATGTAGCTAGGTATATACCTACGCTACACTCTCACACACACGAGGTCTCGGGTACCGCCTTCCTACATCCCTATGACCACTCGGTCTTCGGCATCCTCAGTGCTAGCTAGCTAATAACGTTCTGGCTTGAACAACGGCAGTGGCCGAAGTGGGCCGTCCGACGCGCGCGCGCTCCCCCGACGCCATGATGGCGCGGCTGATGGCGGCGCCGACGCCGGCCGCGCTGCTGGCGGCCGTGCAGGCGCACCAGCCGATGCTGACGCACAAGCACCTGCTGCAAGCGCTCAAGTGCCTCTTCCAGATGCATAAGGAGAAGTGAGTTTTGTTGCGAGACTACGGTAAGTGCCAAAGAGATTGCAATGCAATAGCAATGGCGGACGGAAGTAATTTGTAAATTACCACAGCAATTTCTATAATTATTTGAATTCGTTAAAATTTGTTCCAAGTGGAACAGTTCATAATCATTTTCATATAATTTGATTAAAAGTGCATTGACCCCTCTGGTATTACTAGTGATTAGAAACGAAAATTTTGACTTAAAGGCTATACTTACTATACTTACATACAAATTAGTTACTTCCGACCGAGTAGTCAAAGACCGCTCGCTGTTGCCAATCTATTTGGCACCTACATTAGTCTTTTTATCGTTTTTTTTTAGTTAAATAGGTAGGCAGAGGAAATCCGTTATGGATTGGGAATAGTACCCGGCCAGGTAGTGCCGTTCTCCTATCGGCTAAAACACCCTACCCTCGAAAGCTCTAGTGAAGTCTAAGAGTCTTTCGGTGGTAGATGAGATCGAGGTAAAGATAACGTAGGATACAGGTAAAGGTTCACCTTTCATCAAGGGTTATTGAGTACATGCACCTTGTGCGTACAAATGTCTTAAAGTTAGGAAAGTATTGATCGAGTAACGGACTACCTGCTGCTGTTTCTATATCATTGGGCATTGTGCTTCTCGCATCCATCGATCCTAAAACCTTTACAAGGTCGTGAATCCATCAGTCAATAGTCCAATCAGGATATTAGGGATTATTCCAATCTGAAAACAATAAAATCCGTCTATCTTGTTTGAACTACTTTCTGTGAAATATATGTTATTGTAACCCCAAAATCTATAAATTGCTTATGTGCTTTCTTTCATTTGATGTACAGTACAGTATTATTTTACCACAGCCAAATCGAAAAGGACATAATAAAAGACCCAGCCTTCGACCTGCTCTGCCAAAACTTCAAGAAGCACGCTCGCGCACTGGATGTGAACGAAGCCATCGAAGCGACCAAGTTCCTCTCCTTCCTCGGAGTGCCTGCCAACTCCCTCATAGTCCAGACAATGCTGCAGGTCGTCAGGAGCAACATAAACCAGATGAACATAAGACAGATCATGTTCCTAGACTTTCTTTTGGGGAAATTCGATGTCAGGAACCATCTAGTCGACGCCTTGAAGTTGGCTCTGCCTTTAGCCTTCCAAATCCACTTGTCTCTAGAATTTGACGACAAAGACTTGTCCCTACTGAGGGATATGCTATCTTACAGCTGCAATCACGATTTGCCGGACCGGTGTATCAATAATATAGTGACAGGGTTGCTGCTACACGATCAAGTGATAGATGCTCATGTGGCCAAATCGGTTACCTGGTCGCTGTGTCAAGTGAATTGTACTGAAGAGGTGCATCCGACGAGGGTGCAACTTCTGCACATATGTTACGATATTCTCACAGAGAAGTTGGACCGTTTGTCGTTCAACGATATACTGTGGACGGCGGCGAAGATCAAGGGGCGGATGCTGGAGAAACATCCAGAGTACTACCACGAGCAATTGCTGGATGCGATCGCGCAGTATGTGATCAACAAGGAGGTGCCTTTCGAGAAAGCGCTGCTGGTGGCCAGGGTGTTGTCCAGGATAGTGAGTATTTTAACTGTAATTCTTGCTTATTTTTGGGTGGTCGGTTTTGTGAATACGTTATGTATATTTGTTGAACACCGATGCTCTTGCGGTGCGGGAAAACATCGTGACGAAACTTGCACTAGGTCTACTAGGGGTCAAAAATATTTCTTGCGGTCGACTGCAGTTTGTAAGTACCTATTTTTAATGGGGGATATAATTTACGAGGCTCATCTGCGCTAAATTGATTTGAGCGATGGATTGACAGCGTCAAGACGGATCCGAGAGCTTAACGGCTTCTGAGGATGCCCAAGACCGGGTGAAGTGGAGAAGAAGAGTAAGAGTAAGAGAAGAGAAGCCGGGCTTGGCCGCTTGGATGTGCAACCCGCAGCAGTTGCGTTTATTGGCACAATATTGCAGTTTAAAACCTTATCCTGTCCTATCTTAAAACAATGTGATTTTTTCACAATTTTCAATTTATTTAAATTTATTTTCGTGGGAGTCGCGGGGTACCTAAATCGCCTTCGTGGTCGACCTCTTGGCCTTTCCTGTTTGTAACCATTAGACACTAAACTCAAGACTTGAAATTCAAGATCAAAAGGATTATTCACCCATTGGTTTTATTTTTTATAGTAACAATTTGTTTACACTTTTCATCTTGAATTTCATATCCGAGTATACAGGATTATAGAAAACACTACCCCACAGGCGCACACGAACCTAGCGCTCACAGAGTACCTGTGCGCGCTGGCCGCCGCCGAACCGAGCTGCGTGAGCGACGCCCGCGCCAACGTGCTCTTTGGCTTCGTGAACTGCCTCGCGAACAACGACTACACACCGGACAGAGGGAAGTGGGGCGTTATCCGGGAGAGTATACTGGGGAATAAGGTATGTATTTTCTATAATAATGATCGTCACAGCCCATAACACTCCACTGCAATACTTAGGGCCTCTCCCACGACAGGTTGTGGCCATAATCTCCACGCTTGGCAGGCAGGTTGGAGATCCCAGTGTTATAAATATAACAATGGAGAACGCTGCCGCCCATTTTCCAGCCTACGGAGACTCTAGATCATTTGCCTCGATAACATTAGTCGCCTTGTACGACACCCACGAGATTATTATTATTACACGATTTATTATAATAGAACAAAAGGGAGAGTACGGGGACTGGATGGGTGACCGTTTCGTACTTATTTTTATGTTATATGGCAGACAAACAGGCAAGCGAGCCACCTGATTTAAAGTGGTCACCGCAGCCTATGGACATCAGCAACATCAGGGAAGTCACCAATGCGTTGTCCGCCTCTGTAGAGACTTCTAATATACCTCTTGAACGATCCCATATCATAGTCCAAAGGAAACACTGTGGCTGTGATTTAACGGCCAATTGCAAAAACATTCAATTAGAAACGTCAAACCCTCGAAAGAATTGAAAAAATACATCCATACGTATATAAAGCTCATGCCTGTGTCCCGCAGGTGGGGTAGGCAGAGACGATGGACTTGAAAAATAAGGTTACCTATTTGTATGGAAAACGTTCCCTCTTAACGTAGCTTTCCCGTCAGGTACTGGACGGCACCCAAAGCACGTTACCCTGGGCCAAGTTCTGTCTGGAACTGGCCTCGTTGGGGGTCTACGACGACCGTCTGCTGCGGCGGGTGTTCTCGCGGGAGTACCTGGACGAGGTGCTGGCCGGAGAGCCGTCGCTGCTGGATTATCTCCAGCTGTTGACGCTTCATGAGGCTGTGCAGGTGAGGGTGCAGGTGTAAAGTTTTATAGATAAACACTTTGTTGTTTGGACAAAAACAATATACAGTACAGTTATAATCAATTGTATATGTCAAAACCATTGACTAATAAACTATTAGGAACAGCCTATTCACACTAGCCTTAAAGGTGTCCAGATTATAATGATCAGGGAACACATTCACAGGCTGGTATAGGCTCGTTTCTTGAAGGTTCCAATATCGTACCGGTTCGGAAACACCGCTGCCAGAAATTTCCATTGAATGACCCTTGACACAACGCACTGTACGTAACGCAGTGACCTTGTCGCCAACATTTATGTACATGTTTCCGGTTCAAACCGATTAATTTTAGAATAGTGAAGGCGTTGGTAATATAGGCTACCCAATAGCGTTGAGTTATATTTCCTCTTTCATCAAAATCGTTTTAGTGTAAGCACTTATTTTTCCGTAATGTGTCAAAGTCACTAAGTTCCTGGTCGAACCTTATGTGTAAAAGCCTTTTAAGACCCTATTACACGAGGCTAATAGCTGGGCCAGTCCAGTAAGTATAATGCATTGGCTAGCAACTGGCTTACCAATTCAAGCCAGTTATCGAGCTAAGTCAATGCACAGGCAAGTCAATGCATTGTTCTTACTGGAACGGCTTAATAATTTGATAGAGTTCAACTAACTAACTCAAATTGACTGTAATCGCTATCGTAAGTGATATCGCCAACTCAGACGCTTTCACAAGAGTCAGTGAGGTGGGGATATCACTTATGATGGCAAAATAAAGGGGTTTCAAGAAGACATTTAAAAAAAAAGCTTTATTATTGTCAATATATGGCGCAATTCGGTGCTAATATGTCGAACATACACAAGGATCAATATATTGAATGATTAACTTTGATTGATTGATGATTAACTAAGTTTGGATTGTTTTTAATCATCATTTAACAACATAGCTAGCTATACTCAATTTACGAAAGGCTTGAGTGATATTCCCTCAGATCTGACTCTCAAGACGGTCACAGACGTTTGTCAAAAATGTGTACAAAGATGCGCAAAAACTATGTGTGGGAGTCTATTTCGAAATATGTTTAAAAATATTTCAGGTCGCCTTTGCAATCTTTGTACAAACATCTGTACACATTTAGACAAATGTATGTTAGCATTAGAACAAGCTTGACACACGAGTTCAGTACAGCGCCATCTATTTACAAGGAGATAACACTCGTTCTTTTTATCTACAACTGTCAAATTGAAAATCTCGTCACAATCAATTTGAGTTGGGCTAGCCCAGACCCGGCTGCCTAGTTGTAGCCCCGCGACCCTCGCAGGTATTCCACGACGCAGCCCTAGGGCTCCCGCCGGCCACGCTGACCGCGGCCCGCGCCGTGTACCCCACGCACGCGCTGACGGCGCAGGTGGCCGCGCACCTCGCCCGCGCGCTCGGCGGGAACAGATACGTCGCGACAGACGTGTTGCTGCCCAGCGGGATCGTTGCTGGTGAGTGTACCATGCTATTTATTTATTTATTTTATTTATTTATTGGATATACCATCGACAGTAACACAGTCATCATCATCATCATCATCACAGCCCATTACAGTTCACTGCAGGACTAAGGGCCGCTCCCAAGAAAGGGGAGGTTATTGCCATAATCTCCACGCTTGGCAGGCGGGTTGGTGATCGCAGTGTTATAAATATAACAATGGAAAACGCTGCTGCCCATTTCCCAGCCTACGGAGACTCTTAGATATTTTGCCTCGAAAACATTAGTCGCCTTGTACGACACCCGCGAGTGTAAGGGGTTGGTGCTATTCTACTCTGCCGGACACCACACGGCCAACAAGCCAGTAACACAGTACAATAAAAATAATAATAGTACATGTTCTAGACTGCGCGAACTATCTTCACAGGTATACACAGCATTTAGAACATGCACGCTACTTATCGATACCTAAACTACTTAACACATTCGTTTGCTTGCCACTAAGGTAAGACCACAGACATAACAGACTAAACACAAAACACAAATATTCCCTGTTCGCTCGCTCTACAATGATTATGAATCTTGCTATCCCGTTTTTTCATCCCTTGGAATAAGTTCACGGAAAATGACGTGCGCAATGTTTTGAACGTTCGACATATTGCTCGAGGGCCTATCGACCGGACGTTTTTTTTTAAACATCGGTGAAAATTTTATAATTTCCTAATAAAATTTAAATTAAACCATTTAAAAGATTGTAATTTTGTGTGTAATTTAGTGCACATTTATGTGAAAGCGAAAGTATGGAAATACACCTGGATTATCCTTTCACCGGTAAGTAAACATTCGTGGTCACGGCGATCCGAAATAAATTATAGAAATTGTGACAAAAATATGCATCGAAATAGTGTGAATTTGCATTAATTGAAATGCTTTACCTTAAAACAACATGCCATTAGAGATAGATTTAAAATTATTGGCAAATTGAGCAATATTTAGGTGTCTAAATAGGTACGAAAATATTTTGATGCTAACAGGGTCGGACTTAGTATTTATTGTATAGTATTTTATTACTCAAATCTTGTGAATAGCGGTCCACAACTTTATATTAGGAGGAGAAAATTAAAATGAATATTATAGCTTCACATCAGGCAGATAAAAATTTCACAAAATTCTGGAAAGCAACAAAAAGTTTAGATCATAAAGAGAGCAAACCGACAAATATAGATAATATTAGTAATAACAAGCTGATCGCCGACTTATTTTCACACCATTTCAATGTAGAACCACGACCTACAGGCAGTGTGCTCTCCACCTGCAGCAGTGAAGCATGTACGGAAGATGTTTTACAGTTCGGTCGAGATGACGTTGTTTCAGCCGTACGTCAGATTAAACGGGGTAAGTCTCCGGGTGTAGACGGGTTAAGTATTGACCACATTATATATGCCGGTGATGAGATATACAGAGTTTTGACTGAACTGTTCAACCTGTGTATACGAACAGGTTATCTACCTACGCTATTGATGAAAACCGTGGTTGTTCCAGTACCAAAGAACCGGACGGGCGATCTGTCCAGTGCGAATAATTATCGGCCGATTTCTCTTGGTACTGTAATTGGTAAAATACTGGAAAGACTTATCCATCCTTATCTAAAGCGAAATTTAAGCATTGATGACGCGCAATTTGGTTTTCGTACCGGTCTCTCAACAGACTCGGCTATATTTAGCTTAAAAAATGCTGTAAACTACTACAATAGCAGAGGAACCTCGGTCTACGCTTGCTTTTTAGACCTCAGCCGAGCTTTCGACTTAGTTAATTACAGCCTACTATGGGATAAACTAGCTAAGACTACGCTCCCACTACAGATAGTAGAGTTGTTGAGGTACTGGTATGAGAACCAAATAAATAATGTGAGATGGGGCGACTCCAACTCTAGTGATTATAGACTAAAGTGTGGAGTACGCCAAGGAGGCCTGACTTCTCCGGACCTCTTTAACCTCTACGTGAACGGTCTAATCGAGGAGCTGAGGAGCACTAGGATTGGCTGCCACTTTGGTTCCACATGTGTGAACAACCTCAGCTACGCGGACGACATGGTGCTCCTCAGCCCCTCGATAAACGGTTTAAGAAAGTTATTGGGTATATGCGAGCGCTATGCCTGTGAGCATGGCTTAGTATATAATACCAAAAAAACCGTTATGATGGTGTTCAAGTCTGGTGGAGGTCCGGAGCGAGTCCCGCCGGTGACGCTAGATGGGGCTTTAGTGACTAGGGTGGAGCGGTTCCGGTACTTAGGCCACATTGTGACGGAGACTCTCCGCGACGACGAGGACATAGAGCGGGAGCGAAGGGCCCTGGCTATACGTTGCAATATGCTCGCGCGGAGGTTTGCGAGGTGCAGTGAGTCAGTTAAGGTGACATTGTTTAGGGCATATTGTCTATGCCTCTATACATGTCAGCTTTGGACGAACTACAGCAAACGCAATCTTCGGGCGATTAGAGTGCAGTATAATGACGCATTCCGCATTCTAATGAAACTGCCCAGATTCTGTAGTGCGTCGAGTATGTTTGCCGAGGCTAGGGTTCCCGACTTTTTTGCGATTATACGCTCACGTGTGGCTGGGTTCTGGAGCCGAATTCGTTCGTCCAATAACGGTATTTTGATCGCGATGTCCGAGAATATGAATTGCTGTATTTTTCGACATTGGCTTTCCGTGCACCATGACTTAAATTGGAAATAGTATTTTGTGACATTATTTTTCTGACCTGTGAGCTTTTCTTTATTTTTTAAGCTTCGATTGTTATTTATAAATTATACATATTATGTTGACATGTCTATTGACTAAATTAATATTTAATATTTTTGTAATTTTATAATAAGCTATTGCTTGTAATCATTTATATGGGTTATAATAGCCTGAAATAAAGATATATTATTATTATTATATGTATCAGGGTTCCATACCAAAAATGTACCTAGATGACATTTTAAATGTTCAGACATTATATGAAACAACGGATTAATCGCGTATTTACGTTTATTTACGTAAATATTTGTTTTTCTAGGTTTCCTAAAGACCAGACATGGTTATGTCTGGGTTGCAAATTGGAAGTGCTGCGTTGTAAACATTTTGAAGAACAAGATAATAATTAGATGCAAGTCCCTTCTGTCCTGCTGCACCAGCATAATATGAATTTTTACTGAAAATAAAGAATATGCTGCTTGTTTAATACATTAATGTATCTATCCTTTTCATTATTATTATTTTTTTCATGACTATGTCCTCTAGAGGGCATCATATTAAATTTGTGAAGTCACATAGGCCAACCTGTGAAAAATGAAGACGCTTTTAACTATAAGTAAGTAGGTAGGTACCTACTTAGTTTAGAAGTTATGAGGCAACAAATAAACATTAATACCGGTCAAAATCATAACCCTCCTTTTTGCTAAAGCAAGCACTGCCGATTCAAGGTATGTAGGATCGAGAGATCGAAAAGACGGTGGTAGGTATCAGGGCATGGCTTTGATTCACTAGACACCTTACCTTTTATTATAATGTCAATATTAAAATATATAAGGACAAGCTTAAAAAAATTGCATAGTCATCTGGAGCGAACAACAAGTCAGATTTGTTTGTGTTCGTTACGAGTAGAAAGTCGTAGCAAAATATAACTCATGATGGGCTGCCTTGTTCCGTCCCTGCATTTGCATTAGTGTGTGTGTTATAGAGATGTGTGACATTTTGTCTCATATTTAAAATCTAAATGTACTCTCTGCTTCTGTATAGAATTTTTTTTCTCTATGGGTAAGACAGCTTATTCATATATTCAGAACCCTCCGCAACTCGGCCGATCCCGTTCTCCTAAAGTCCATCTACAGAGAATTATGCGAGTCGATCCTTATTTACTGCATACCTGTCTGGGGCGGGGCTGGTGTCTCCACAATGATCTGCGTTGAAAAAGCGCAGAGGTCCATCCTGAAAGTGATGTATAAGAAGCCATATATATTCCCAACTAAAGATCTTTATTCCGAGGCCGGTGTCCTGAACGTCCGCCAACTGTACGTACTCAAGGTGTTCTCAATGGCTCACCGAGACACTCTTAAGTCCGCTGAGTACCCAGTACTAGTGGCAAAGCGGGTTTACCGTATTCCATCAAACCCTGTGAAGACTGTATTTGCAAATAAATACCTCACCTTCAAAACTCCCTTCATATATAACTTGGTTGCGCGCAAGTGCGACATCAAATCCTCTTCAGTTTGGGAGGCGAGGAAACTGGTGACCGTGTGGCTACTTACTTTATCTTACTCGGAGACTGAAGACATGCTGAAAATAATCCAATAGAGAAAATACATAATCATACACGCACGCACACACACACACACACACACACACACACACACACACACACACACACACACACACACACACACACACACACACACACACACACACACACACACACTATAATCTTAATTTAAGTAATTATTTATATTTCTTCTTTTATTTTTAATTTTTGATTACTTGAATTAAATCCACAAAGAAATTGTTATGTTGCCCACAGCATAGTTTTACCTAGGCATAGATTAATCCTTATGTACAATCAGGCCCCACGATACAGGCATGTCCTAGTGTGGAGGCCATAATGACCTTTTATTGATCTGTAACACCAGCTGATGTATTGCAAACGTGTAACAACATAATATGTATAACTTGATTTTTTCAATAAACTTATTTGTATTTGTATTTGTATTTGTATGATGATACTATAATGTCTAAGTGATTTTTTTAATGATGGAAAGTGGTCACCACTGCCACACCAAGAGTATAACACGTTGCTCTGCCAGCAAAAAGGCAAATGCCCCTCCACTGCCAAAGCCACGGTTGGTGGCTACTTTATACCCTGCATCGAAAAATATTAATTAAAGGCACTTTACTCCACACGATATCGAGGAACTCTTAGGCCCAAAGCTCATTGGCGATACGGCACGGAGAATAACATGGCAGACAAACAGGTAAGCAGGCGACCTGGTGGAAAGTGTCACTGCCGCCAATGGACATCATTCATCAACAATACAAGGGCATCACCATGTCTTGTCCATCTCTAAAGAAGTCTGTCATAATAAAGTTGGAATTTATTTGACAATGATGGAACCCGTTGCAGACCTGGTGGTGTGCAGCAAGGCGGGCCGGCCGCAGCCGCTGGGCGCGGGGCCGGGCCCGGCGCGGCCGCGCGCCGCCAAGATACCGTACGACCAGCTCGCCATACCGCCAGATGCTGAGCCGTGAGTGGTTGCTTATAACTTGATTCTGATCTAGATGTAGGCACCCGGTTTGGCTTTGAAACTGTTTGATCGTTTGCCTCAACCTATTATTTATAGGGTCCAACCGACGCTTCGGCTTCGGTTTGTATGTATGTAAACTCTTTATTGCTTAATAAATACAGGAGTTACATTAATAATTTTACAAAGCAAAGGCGGGGTCTGCTACCTTCGAACAAAAATAAAAACGTGACAAAAGAAGTTATCTTGCAATTTATTTGTCAAAAATAATAAAAACCACCTTCGGCGAAACCTTCAGCTTCGGCCTGAAACCCGGCCGAAGGTGGTTTTTATTATTTTTCACAGATAAATTGCAAGGGATTTTTTTGTCATCTCTAGATAACTTCTGATTATATTACCTTTTAGATTAAAAATTATTTAATTTTTTTTATTAGATACGTTTAGTCAATATAGGCCAAATAAAAGTTCAATGTTAAGTCTTAAAATAATAGATATTATTAATTGTAGCTTGTGGCCTTGAATAAAATTTCTTAGAGCTTTTAAACCTTCGGCTTCGGCTGAAGGTTGTGACGATAACCGATCAATCGGCTTCGACCTTTGCCAGAAATTTACCTTCGGTCGGACACTAATGTTTTTGGAAATATCCTGCCCGAGGTATAGCTTTTTGATTCCACTTCGTGAGGTTTCCGGTACTCTTGGTTGGTGGTTTGGTGTTTCTTTATACCGTTGGCAAACTTTAATGCTGCGCCACCTGCTGTTTTATGAACAGTATATATTATACGTAGGATACTGTCTTGCCGATAGATTCTGGTTGGATGGTTCTACAGATATAAATTCACGGGTAAAAAAACAAGTGTCCTAGCTTTCCCAGTTTTTGTTGAAGAAGTGTTATTCTATTTTTCTTTTTTTTTTACTGTCTAGGGAGGCACACGGTCAGACCTTCCACCTGATGGAAAGCGGCCTCCGTCCATCAGGACATCTTCAACCTAATGCTATGTAAATACTCGCTCAACGAACGTCAGCGAATGGGTGTCTTTAAGAAAGAAAGAAAGAAAATATTTATTACAAAGGACGTCACGACATGATAATTTGCAATACAATTACATTTAACACAAGAAAACGGATCTTTAACATTCGTATGTCCTATTTGGACGGATTAGCAAACGCCAATGATGGTTTGTTGAAGCGTGGCGGTAACAACAAAGGGATAGAAGCAATCGACAAAACGCAGTTTGGGCGGATTTCGGTTCCATTCGTTGGCGTTCGTTGGACCAGTGTGTACTTACCCTTAACATGAGAATTACCATCCTATTTACTAGTAACAGACGCTCCGATTTGGTTGGAGCCGACCAACCGTCGGTTGCAGTCGATACTAATACTTACGCTGTACAAAATATAGTCGCTTTTGGATTGATTCGGATGCGCGGGCGAGCCAACTTTGCTTAGTCGGATGTCCGACCGCGTCCCCCGGACCGAAAAGCGACTTTATTTTATACTGCGTAAGGATTAGTATCGACTGCAACCAGGCGCGGATCCAGCTCCTAAATAAGGTTGTGAGCAAGACCACCTGAAAACCGGCAAAACGCGAGTTCGATTTCGTAAGAGCTGGAACAACAGCTCGAAATTGTTTACATTTAAGCATTAAAAGCTGGGATTAATGATTTGAGGACCACTTTTCTATTTATCGTTAGCCTATGGACCTCAATTGGGGGTCTATGGACCTCAATTTGGGTTGTGGGCATGCCCATCAAGCCCGCAAGGCTGGATCCGCGCTTGACTGCAACTAACGGTTGGTCGGCTCCAGCCAAATCGGAGCGTCTGCTACTAGTGATTGTCCTAAAACAATCTGCTCTCAAAGCTAGCTCTCACCACCCCCTACCCCCGACCCCCATAGGGTGAGCATCCTGATCTTCAACCAGGGCTGTTACTCGGTGAACTCCGGGCGGCTGCGCGGCCCGTTCCGCGTGCTGGCCGCCGCGGCCGCCCGCCGCGGGCCGCCCGCGAGGCCGCTCAACGCAGCCGAGTGGCTGAACGCGCCGCCGCACGAGCGGGCGCCTTACTTGCTCAGGTGAGGGTAGATAGATTATGAACAAAAAAGAAGGGTACCTTACTTACTCAGGTGAGGGAAGATAGATTTTTAACAAAAAGGAGGGTACCTTACTTACTTAGGTGAGGGTAGATAGATTTTTAACAAAAAAGGAGGGTACCTTACCTGCTCAGAGTGAGTGTAGAGAGATTTTTAACAAAAGACTAGGGTACCTTACTTGCTTACGATGAGGGTAGAGACATTTTTAACAAAAAAAAGTAGGGTGCTTGCTCAGGGTGAGGACCAGAGATGTTTAACCCCCGACGAAAAAAGTAGGGCACCTTACTTGCTCAGGTAAGGGTATAAGACCTTAAACCACCCATCAGTAAACCTACTTGAATCAAAGTTACAGAAAAGGTTAACGAAAATACAATGGAACCAATGCGTTAATCTAGGTATGTGCGTTGCTATGTATGTTGTAGTGAAGTGAAATTAATTAAAAATGAGAGCAATTGTTACAATTACGTGATTATTGAATAAACATAATCGTCTTTGCGTTAATGTCCCGGTTTTACTCTCGCGCACGAGGGCGCGGTGTCCGCCTTGACCTTGATCCAGGATTTGGCTGATCAGGTAACTACAGTGTAGCGACTGCCATCTGACCTACGTGACGAGGCTACCAGGGGAACCTGACCAGATTGAATCATGACCACATTTAGTCGCCTGAATGTGCAGGTTTTATCACAATGTTTTGTCGAATGTGGGATTCGAACTCGGTACCTCTCGCTTGCAAGTCGGATACCGTTGCCACTCGGCCACCGACGCTCGCAATGTGATTATTGGATATTTTGACAAACTCGCCGAAATATAAATGTTGCGTTGGGCTAGTGGTGTCACTAGACTGGATAGAATTAAAAACAGTGGTTTTACATACATACAAGGCACCTTTAAAGTCACAGTAATCAAAACTAAAATGTGTGAAAGCCCATTACGCTGGTACGGGTACGTAATGCGTAGAAATGAGGATCACATGACGAGAGATGTGATGGTCATAGAGAAGGGAGTAAGGGACGCCCACTCACTTGGATGAGGACGATTACCAATGACTTGAAAAAATTACCCTAAATCGCCCACAGTGATGTCTGGTATCAGGAGTGTTCAGGAGGGCTGACCCCAATTAGGGAACAAGCCAGGAAATTGATTGATATATTCCTATTAGCCGTGTGGTGTCCGGCAGAGTAGAATAGCACAAACCCCTTACACTCGTGGGTGACGTACAAGGCGACTAATGTTTTCGAGGCAAAAAATCTAGAGTCTCCATAGGCTGGAAAATGGGCAGCAGCGTTTTCTATTGTAATATTTATAACACTGCGATCTCCAACCCGCCTGTCAAGCGTGGAGATTATGGCAATAGCGTCCCCTTTCATGGGAGAGGCCCAAAGTACTGCAGTGGATTGTTATGGGCTGTGTGATGATTCCTATATTTAAAAATGAAATAATTGTCCACAGGGAACTCGGCTACAAATGCGGCGACACAGATGTCAAGCTATCGATCATATAGCGCGCGCACATACCTGAATTTAGGACATAACAAATTACTAGATATAAGACATCAAATGGCAACAAAGATCTCTACTGCACAGCTAGCACAAGTATGCCCGCGACACAATTCGCGCCGCGAGAGAGCGTTGGTCTCCTTCCCTCAATACTAAGATGAAAGAGATAGGAGTATCTATGTCGCGCCTTTTTTCGCTTATCGCGCGCGAGAGCACACTGGTGCTAGCCGTGCTGGGTTGGCAATTCGCGGACGATACTCGGAGATGGTAAATAGATACTGTTTGTACTTACCATCAGGCGAGTCGGGCGCTTGTTTGCCACCTTAGTGGTACTAAAAAAAAGGTTCACCATTGTGACCGCATTGTGACGCTTGCGAGTTTGGTGGTCAGTTGTATGACCCAGCAGCTACGTAATTTATGTCCTTTTGTGAGACATGTTGGCACTCCATAGAAATTATGGTTTTGTGATATCAAACCTCCAACAGTTCTAGGCTTAAGACTAGGGTTCTGCAACCATACAACCTAGTCTTTAGTCACAGTATTTGCATTCGTGCCTTTTTTATATTGTGAGAAAAAAGAAATAAATTGTGTTCTTTTTTTCGAATAAACTGTCTTTTAGGGAACTCTGCTCAGAGTTATTATACGAATTTGAAAGTTTCAAATACAAATATTTCCCTAGGGAATTTCATGTAACATAATTTGCCTGCGGGTAACAAGGTCATGCTTTATTGAAAAATGTGCATAGATGTCTTGAATTATAGAAGAAACACATGGAACTAGAATTTCAACGAATCCTGAAAATTATTTATTTAAATAAATAATTTCACTAAAAATATGAATTTCACCATCACTTACGGCCACAGATTTAAAACAACATTTACATATTGACATTAGGAAATCTATTTTGTCTTTGATTTTTTCAGGCATACCCTAGCTCCAGAAATTGTCTATGGTCGCTAGAACAAGCTTGATTTTCCCCTGCAACAATATTCCGGATATCAATGGTAGCGATATCTTGATGATAACGAAAGTTCGGTTACAAAAGACAAATCATTGACAAGTTTTTTAATTTTTATTTGTATCTTGTAAGGTTCGCCCTGATGTGCCTCTATCCGTTATATTCTAATTTATTTCTTTTACTTTGAGATATTTTCCTTTTTATCATTGGGTAGGTTCATGTTTGCGTTATGCTAAGTTGGTGTTTTCCTAATGTGGTATTTTACGTATAGTTGGGGGTTTGCCTATGGTTTTATATGTCGAAAAACTTTGGTCGAGCCCACATTGACAGTTATACGTTGCTGCAGAGATTTATAAAAGACACAACAAGCGCTGCTTATTTCTAAAAAGAAACTTCCTCCAGCAGTCCTACAGAAGCGAGATGCTAGACTAGTATTACGCAGATACGTTATTCTAGTTCGTATTTTTATGTACGTACGATTATGTTTTGACAATTCAACTGTCAGTCCTATTATACAGTATACACATAACTTATTTACGGTTTAAAACCAGAAAACTCCTGCTCAAATGTGTTTTAACCGCTCACATCCCAAGTATCCGCTAATCTATTGTTATCAATTGTTCTCGCGACCCACTATTGTGTGACCGGGACGTGACGGGTTAAAACATGTGCAATATTTATACCAGTTACTACCGATAAGGTCGTTCTATTTACCTGTTTTATACTAGGTTCAACCATTTAAAAATGTATAAAAGAGCGACGTGAGGGACGTGAGCGAAAACATAATGGTAGGAAGCGCATCAGGGCCACCCTTACATATTTAAAACTGTAGTGTTACACCCATCGGTCTCACGAGTCTTGGCCAACTATCTCCACATGTTGGCCAAAGCTCCACGAGACCTGGCCAATACGAAAATGTAGAGGGAGTAATAGGCCTACGCATGTGAAGTCTCGTGCATGGTGGCCATGTCTCGTCTGCTTTCCATAGACAAGACGCCTATAACTAGCTATGGACCCAGGAAATTTTATACGATATTAAATACTAATTCAAATCTATTGATCCTACGTAGGAATTATTCAAAATTTATATTAATAAATAGGCAACTAGCTAGGCAATAGACTTGCAGAAAATTTTTTTGACAGATAAGAAATAAAGATGGCGGATTGTGTTGATATCAAGCCGGTTTCGTAAACATGTGTGCGTGGCGTAGTTTGGTTGCCAACCGGCCAAAGCGTAGGTAGTTTTGGTTGTCATTGTGTGCGTGTGACCGTGTATGCACACAGAGCATGGCGTAGTTTTGCGGCGTCAGTTCGTTGTTCGCATGTTTCTGTCTTTATTTCTTATTTGGTTTGAGGATGTAGGTATCGATAAAATACCGACACTTTTTTCATGCCTACCACATCCATGAATCCGACCCTCTACGGTTAAACTCGGCAAATGGTTTGCCAAAAGTTTGGTTCGCTATCCCAACCATAGAAGTAGCTACTTGTTTTTATCTAAGCACTTTGAGGAAGAATATCATACTGGGAAATTACGTTATTGTAATACAATCAAATAAAAATTTATTTATTTAGTAATAAAATGATGCTGTTTATTTTTCCTTGTTACGTTCTATTTTAATCTATACTAATATTGAAAACAGGAGATGTTGGTAAGTTTGTATGTTGGGGGGTAATCTCGGAACCTACTGCACCGATTTTGAAAATTCTTTCACTAAGAGGAATCTATATTATTCCCGGGTGTCATAGATTACCTACTTTTAATCATCGTCATCTTGGCTTCAATGTCCCGGTTGTGCTCTCGAGAACGAGGGCCCGGGGTCCGCCTTGACCATGATCCAGGATTTGGCAGGTCAGGTAATTACAGTGGAGCGACTGCCATCTGACCTCCATGACCCTGCTACCAGGGGAACCTGACCAGATTGGATCATGGGTACACATCCAGTCGCCTGAATGTGCAGGTTTCATCACGATGTTTTCCCTCATCGTAAGAGCATCGGTTAGTATTCAACTAATGTACATAACTCAGAAAACAGTCACTAAGAAAACGGACTAATATTAGGATCCCGCGGAATAGTTGAATGTTTACAGAGATGCGAACTGCGTGTGGGTGAAGGTCTTTGTGTGTCTGAACGCGCATCACGTAAAAAGTACAGAACGGAATTTAATGAAATTTTGTTAATAGTGTGTATCCCCGGCCAACATTTAGGCTATAAAACACCTTAAAAATGTACTTAGACATAATAACCAGCAATAAAAACCTCAGGGGCTCTATTTTTTTCTATTCGATATTCGAACGGTTTTGATTTTCGGCATGAAAAACTCAGTATCTTTTAAATTACATTGGCAATACCGAAAGAGTACTGTTTATCATCAAAATATCGAATTTTTCAGGCCGAAAATAAAAATTGAAAATTTTAGAGGTTCACTAACACTGGTAAGGTGGATCTAATTCGCACTTCATTTACAAATGCAAAGGCGATCGTTTCAAATGGCTGCTACAACTGCCGCAGTCAGAGGCCAAGGAGAGTCAAAGGAGGACCGGCAGAAATGTATGGACCCCAGCCTATATGACTATATGAAACATCATTTTGTACTGGAAATTCGGCCGAAAAGTTTTTTCTTACAGCGATTCGAGACTTTTCGCCATAGTAAAAGTTGTAGAAAATTAAAAATCTTTTCTAATGACATGTCTCTCAACAGTCTCAACGTTATGGGTCATATAGGCCGAATTTCCAGTATAAAATGAAGTTCACTTTAATTGACCATAACTTTTTTCTCACAGCGATTCGAGTGTTGTCGCCATAGTAAGTTGTAGAAAATAAAAATACATTCCAATGACATATCGCTTAACGGTATTGGTTAAGCGACAGAGGTCCGGACAACCCAGCCTATATAGGCTGGGTTGTCCGGACCTCTTTATCCACGCGAGGGTTCGCCTTCTAATGCCTGTTTTTTCTGTCTCTAGCAACTTATCTTACTTATTGTAATAAAACGTATGTATTTAATAGTAGTTTATGCAACTGTCATATAATACCTAATTATATGCAGTTGTATACACTACTTTATCTAATCTCATATTTTCATGTTAAAATTTCGTACCTATAATTTTTCCAATTTTGCTGGAAGTAACTGCGAGTCAGTTCTGTTCTATCTACGCGTCGAGGATATCAAGCGGCGGGAAATTCACTTCACTACTTTCACATTTATCTATTTATTTGCTTCAAACAAGAAAAAACATTTACAAACAAAAATTACAACAAGTAGAAGAAATATTCTGTTTAGCGGGAAAATAATTCCAAATGTACACAATCACAACCACAGACTATGAACTGATCACAAATATAACAGGAAAATTTTAACTTTGAATTTGTTGAAGACATTTAGTTATTCAGCCTATATTTAGCCGTGTCCCGGCGCCCGACAAAAATTTAAAAAAGAAAAGTGTTGCATAATGATTAAAAAGTTATTTTTCGATACAGCTGTAATGAAAATAGTATGGGAAATGCTGTATCGAAAAGTAATTTTTTCAAATTTTATAGACTGGCGTGAAAAAAGTATCCTTAAACAACTGTTTTCGAATATGTAATTGGAACATTACGCTATGAGTGTAGATAAAAGTATATTATAAGTAGTTTATCATTATAGCACCCATAAAACATGTTTTGCTTACTTTGGGGCTAGATGACGCTGTGTGGTGTCCGGCAGAGTAGAATAGCACCAACCCCTTACATTCATGGGTGTCGTACAAGGCGACTAATGTTTTCGAGGCAAAAGATCAAGAGTCTCCGTAGTCTGGAAAATGGGCAGCAGCATTTTCCATTATTATATTTAAACACTGCGATCTCCAACCCGCCTGCCAAGCGTGGAGATTGTGGCAATAACCTCCCCTTTCGTGGGAGAGGCCCTAAGTCCTGCAGTGGACTGTTACGGGCTGTGATGATGTGATGATGACGGGCGTAGCACGGGTTTGAAGTGTTAGCTTTCAGTGTTGGCAATGTAATTGGAATTTGAATTTTGTATGTCGAAAATTATAAGTGAAAACCGCTTGATTTGAGGTGGGCGATTCAAAAATAGAGTTCCAGGGCAGTGCCACCGTATACCACGTGGAATAACTTAACTTTTCAAATGCATTCTGGCCCCCGATCCCAACGCGGTCTATTATCCTGCGTTGCCGCGCGCTATGCCTTGACGATCTGAGTGGTTCAATTGGTTAACAACTGTCACACAGAGGTCCCGGGTCCCATTCCCGGCCGAGCAGAAATTGAAATGATAAATATTAATTTCTGTTACGGGTTTGGGTGTAGTATGTATAATAAGTATATTAACAAATACAACCTAGCCAAACAAAAAAAAAGTTGACCCAGGTCCCGCGAATTTGGGAAGGTGCCCAGAAGGCTGGCTGCGTTGCCCCGCTAGATAGCGAGCCTTATACCCTACTGACCCAAGAAGAGGCCAGCCTTCTGGTCATTCATATTTTCGACCAGGCGCTTCGATAATTCCTTATATAACGAATGTGCGCCTGGTCCCTTCGGGCCAAGGGTTTCTACGCCAAATGGTGCAAAAATGTAATCGCCACCGAGACTAGCATATTTGCGTCGCTTGGCGTGCTCAGCTGAAGCGGCACCGGCTGCAGCCTGACACGCGGTACCTGGAAGATGGGACGGCGCAAGGGTATTGATGCACATAGCATCCCAAATCAGAGGCCGTCCCAGTTTCCAAGATGTGAGTGTCATTCCGTCATTCGTAAAAGTCATAACAAACAATTTGATTTCCGTAGGATTGTTTGTTTTCGTAAGTCATGAAAATATAAATTAATAATGGGCTTAACAATTAAAAAGGAAGTGCGGAAGATAATTTTTAGCATGATTAATAATTTAAACAAACTAAAAGTACAAGTTCAAGCTAATAGTGACCAACTAACTGAATGTTTGCAAGAAGGGCTGACAAGGACAGATTATTGCCATATCCCACATACATAACAGACTAAACACAAATCACAAATATTCCCTGTTCGCTCACTCTACAATTATTATAAACCTGGCTATCCTGTTTTTTCATCTATTGGAATACGTTGAAGAAAAATTGCTCCCCAGAGATCTCCACAAAGGCCGGTCTTGTGCTTTCTGTATCCAGCTGGTACCTGCGATCCTTACCAGGTCGTCGGTCCACCTTGTGGGAGGCAGTGCTTGCTTTTGCAAAAAAGAGGGTTATGATTGTGACCGGTATGAATGTTTATTTGTTGCCCCATAACTTCTAAACTAAGTAGGTACCTACTTACTTATCGTTAGAAGCGTCTTCATTGTCCACAGTTTGGCCTATGTGACTTCACAATAAATTGAATATGATGCCCTCTAGAGGACATAGTCATAACATTAATATATTAAACTGGCAACATATTCTTTATTTTTAGTAAAAAATCATGTCATGATGGTGCACCAGGACAGAAGGGACTTGCATATAATTATTATCTTGTTCTTCAAAATGTTATGTTCTGCATATTAAAAATCTGCTTGTACCAGGTACCTTTGGGTACGCAGATGACAGCACAGTAACGGATAGATATCTGTCAGATGCAAAAGCCAACAGGGACGATATTCGGTCTTGTCGAAAGGCCATGCTTAATCGTTTGGACAAAGCTCTCAAGGCAGTTTCTGATTGTGGCGAAGCCAATCTGATGGCGTTCAACGCAATCAAAACTCAGGCGTGTTTGTTTTCCGCCAAAAGGAGTCCATTCCATCTAACTCCAACTTTTCGGGATGTTCCTGTGGAAATTACCGACAACCTACAGCTTCTTGGTGTTGAGCTATCTTCAAACTTCGATCAGTACATCGAATCCAAAGCAAAGACTGCAGCAAAAAAACTTGGTATCGTCTCGAAGGTTAAGCGGTACTTCACTTCAAAGCAGTTGCTTCTGTATATCAAGCACTTTGTCTCCGCCTACAGTACCAGATGTGTCAGCTCTGCCTCGGGAATTTGTTGAGTTCAAAGCCTGTGTGTGGCAGCTTCTTAAGAAGATGGTGACGCAGATAGAAACACTTTCCCTTGGGCAGGAGCGACACGAGGCCTTCCTGCGAAGAAAGACTCTCCTTTTCCACGGAATTGCTGAAAAGAAGGACGAAAAAGTTAGTGAAGTACTCATTGACTTAATAGCAAACAGGATGCAGTTACCGGATATTACCTCAGGTGATTTACAATCTTGTCATCGATTGGGAGCCCCTGGTGAGAAGCCTCGTCCTTTACTAGTGCGTTTTCGTGATTTGGAGATTCGCCGCCACGTCTGGGACTCGAAAACCTCGCTCAAGGGTACGGGATTCGTCGTGTCGGAATTTCTAACAAAATCTAGACACGACGTGTTCATGGCTGCACGTAAGCACTTTGGTGTGAGGAGCTGTTGGTCCGTCGATGGCAAAATCGCCATTATCTTGCCAAACAAAGCGCGTAAGAAGATCGAGACCGCCGGTGAGTTGCAAGCCCTAACAAGTATTTTCCCGGCGGTTAAGTCTTCTGCTGCAGAGAAGTCCGAGCCCTCGCCTTCGGCGGCTTCCTCCAAGCCCAAAGCGCCTTCAAAACCTGCGGCTGCCTCCGCCCCAGTCGTTAAGCGGACTAGAAAGTAAAACCTAATTACCTACTCAGATGTAGGTTAGTCCATCTTCGTAATTTTGTCGTATAACGTTCACTTTTATTCCAAATTACCTTAATAATTTTTACCGGCAAAAATGTTAAAATAATTTTATTCTCACTTCATTTAGCATTACGATATTTTTAGATGTTTGTCGGTCATTTCAAAAATTACCATGCATTGTTTGTTTACTTTTTAGTTGTCAAATTTGTCTTGTCAGTTGTCAAAGTGGTGCGTTTAATTCGTGCAAATTGCCGACTTTTTGTGTTTTAATGTCATATGACTTTTTTTTTTTTTTTACCGGCTTGGATTCTTGCACCTTTCTCTTTTTCTTTTTTTCTCTCCGCCAGTTCTTGTTGTTTTGAGGTAAATTATATAGTGATAGTGATTCATTCTTCCAGCACGCTGCGGTGAGTACTGGTGATAATAGTTATTATTTTAATTACTTAATCTTATTTTAGAATATTTAAAATATTAAGTATATATTATATTAGGTTATATATTTTATGGACAGTTTACATGATATTAATACTTTACACTGCTCTTCGTCTTCTGAGAGTTTCTTTACTGCTGAATCTGGCAGCGACAGTGACAGTTCCACAAATCTTTCTGTTCATGATCAGTTGAATGTCTCCCTCTCCTCTTTCCCTAACAACCTTAATATTGTCCATATTAATGCCCAGAGCATTCCCAGCCATCACTCTGACCTTTTAGCATCGTTCAGCGGCAGTCCTGTTGACGCCATTCTTATTTCGGAAACGTTCTTGAAGCCCTCCCTTCCTTCTTCTCAATTTCCAATTCCTAACTTTAAACTTATCCGCAATGACCGTACGGGCAAGGGGGGCGGTGGTGTTGCTATCTACTTACGTGCAGACATTCAGTACTCTATTGTAAGTGCATCACCTAGCAAGTATTCGGGCTCTGCCGAGCATCTTTTTATTGAGCTGACGGTACACTATAAAAAAATTCTGCTTGGTGTGGTCTATAGTCCCTCACTACATATCGACTATTTTAACTCGTTTGAAACCCTGCTTAACAACCTTTGTCCTGACTTCGATAATGTTCTCTTATTAGGGGACTTTAACACATGTTTGCTCAAAAATGATGTTAGGGCTTACAAGCTCCGATCTCTCTTGTCCTCGGTTAATTTGCTTACTCTCCCGCTTTCTGCGACCCATCACTCTCCTAACTGTACTCCATCTCTCTTAGATCTCATCATTACATCCTCCGTTGATAAAATCTCTACTTTTGGCCAGTTTCCTGCTCCCTTTTCCTATCACGACTTAATTTATCTTTCCCTTAAAATTGTTATCCCTAAACCTAAACCTAAATTCCTGTTTTTGCGTAATTTCAGGGGTATTGACATGGAGGCATTGAAGCGTGAATTTGCTAGTACAGACTGGAACCCTGTATTTGACGCTGACCACATTGACGTGAAAGTCCAGGAGTTTGAATCCCGCATCTTTAAGATTTATGACGCTTACGCCCCCGTCAGGAGAGTTAAAATTAAGCAAGTGCCTGCTCCGTGGTTAAGTCAGGAAATTAGGGACTTCATGTCCAAGCGCGACAGTGCTAGACGGCGCTATAGGAAAAATCCTTCCGCTCAAAATTTTGAGCGATTCAAGTATTTACGTAATTATTGCAGTCGTCTGTGTAGAGATGCCAAGAGGCGCCACATTCATAGTACTATCGCTGGTTCTTCCGCCGCGAAGGTTTGGACGTTCCTAAGGTCATTAGGCATTGGTAAATCTGCTGTTTCTCTTGATGGTTCTACTATAGACTTAAATGCGCTCAACACCCATTTTTCTACTCCACCAGTGACCTTGGATGCCAACGCCAAATCTTGCACCATAACGCGGCTTAATAATCAGCCTCTGCCTTCCTGTTCTTCTTTCTGTTTTTCGCCTGTCGCTGAGGGGGAAGTTAGGAAGCATATTACATCTATCACTTCCACTGCTGTGGGCAATGATAATGTTTGTTCCCGTATGATCTCCCTCCTACTCCCGGAACTCCTACCTATTCTCACTCATATTTTCAATCATTCCCTGGTATCGAGTTCATTCCCCACGTCTTGGAAACAAGCAAACGTTATTCCTCTTCCAAAAATCTCCAACCCCTCCTCCTTTTCCAATCTCCGCCCTATATCTCTGCTGCCCTTTCTCTCCAAGATCCTCGAACACATTGTCCACCAGCAGCTTTCTGAGCATTTAACGTCGAATTCTCTCCTTTCGTGTTTTCAGTCAGGCTTTCGGCCTGGCCATAGCACTGTCACAGCACTACTAAAAGTCACGGACGATATACGCAGTGCCATGGAAAACAAGTCTCTGACGATTCTGGTGCTGCTCGATTTTAGTAGTGCCTTCAACTCTGTTGATTTCGACGTTCTCATTGCTACTCTACGCTCACTTAATATTTCCCCCTCAGCGATAGCGTGGTTCGACTCATACCTGCGCGGCCGCTCGCAGCGGGTCCGCCTTGACGAGGTCTCCTCTGATTGGTGCGATCTTGTTGCGGGTGTACCGCAGGGCGGTGTCCTTTCTCCCCTTTTATTTTCCGTTTTCATTAACACTGTGTCTTCTATTATTTCTTCCCTCTTTCATCTCTACGCAGACGATCTGCAAGTATATCGGCACTTCAAGATAGAAGATATTGAGGATGCTTTCACAAGCATTAACGCTGACCTTCGACGCATTTCAGACTGGGCCAAATCCTTTGGCTTATTGGTTAACCCAATTAAGTCTCAGGCTCTATTAATCGGCAGCCCTTACATGTGTAGACAACTGCAAGGCAATGCTGACATTCCTCAGATACTTTTTGACGATGTTCCTATTCCGCTCAGCAAATCTGCGAAAAACCTCGGAGTGATATTTGACTCTAACTTATCATGGGTCTCTCACGTCAATGAGGTTAGCAAGAAACTTCATTACTCATTTCATTCAATTAAATGCTTCCAACGTTTTCTACCCCTGAAAACAAAAATTTCCCTCGTTCAAACCCTTCTCCTTCCTATCCTAGATTACGCCGATTCCTGCTATCTGGATGCCACTGAGGAGCTATTAAACAAGCTTGAACGTCTACAAAATTTATGCATACGCTTCATTTTTGGTCTGCGTAAATACGACCATATCTCAAGCTTCCGGACACAGCTCAAGTGGCTCCCGATTCGGCTTCGCAGGAATGCTCGGATCCTTTCTACCCTCTATAACGTCCTTTATAATCCCTCCGCTCCCTCATACCTTCGTGAACGTTTCCAATTTTCCCGATCGCAAGACAAGCCCTGTCGATCCTCCGTTAAATCAAAATTAAACATACCTCCCCATCACACTGATTTCTTCTCCTACTCATTCACTGTCCATGCGGCAAGATTGTGGAACGCTCTTCCGCATGAAATACGGGATAGCACTTCTATCTTCATCTTCAAGAAACGTGTAAAAGAGCACTACCTTTCTCTATCTGTCTAATATATGTATGTATAAGTATGTGTGTATGTATATGTATGTATGTATGTATATGTATTTGTTTTTAAAGTAGGTATATATGTATGTTTTTATGTGTGTATAGTATAGGCTTTTATTAATTGAGCATTATATATATATATATATATTTTTGTTACTACTGTGCACGTCTTAACTGCATCTAATTGTCACGATCTCTCTGCTGTAGGCCTGCTGGAAGAAATTTCTTTATAGAAATAAGTTGGCCTGTTGTGTCTGATATATTCTGTCATATAGTTTTGTAAAAATCTTGTGTACAATAAATGGTTAAATAAATAAATAAGCACAAGTGCGATCCTGCATAAAGTACTGCTGCCACCTCTGGGACGGATCAGCCAAATATCAACTGACGGCGTTGGATTCGTTGGAAAACGTGCAAAGAAGATAATTTGTGACTCGCGGTTGATTGAAGCTAGGCTGCAGAGCCTCGAACATCGGCGTGTGGTTGCGCGTCTGTCGGTCTTCTACAGGTTACATTTCGGAGAGTGTGCGAAGCAGCTGCACTACCTCATTCCGCCGGCCCCGCGCCGCCATCGGGAGACGCGATCCGGGCGAGCTCTTCGTCCTTATGTCGTGGATCTTCCAGCTATCCGCACGAACCGCTTTGGCTCGACCTTTATAATACGATGCAGTAACTTACACCGTCTTTTAAATGGTTTGATTTAAAGATTAGGAAATTATAAAATTTACACCGATGTTTCAAAAGAAACGTCAGATCTTTAGGAGCTGCAGCAACATGTCGAACGTTCAAAACATTGCGCGCGTCATTTTCCGTCAACTCATTCCAACAGCTGAAAAAAAGGAATAGCAAGATTCATAATCATTGTAGAGTGAGCGAACAGGGAATATTTGTGATTTGTATCTAGTCTGTTATGTCTATGATCAATACGAACTTATCGTGATCCCATTATAGTAAATAACATAATTAATTTAAAGTTTCGAATTTGTTATTTTCGGTCGTTTAATGCAAGGAAAATTGTTTTTAGCCTCAACTTATTTTTGATAGAGTAGGTAGGTATCTGGTACATATCTATTTAGTTAATACCTAAAGTTTCGCCAGAGAGTCGAGGACTGGTACACGGCCACGAAAAACACTGTATCAGTGGCGGAGTACTGGTCTTCGCAAATTTGACCCGCCACTAGTCGACACGCTAAGAAGAAGTAAATGAAGCATTTATTTTAAGTGTCGTGGTTTGTTTTTCCAGTCCTTAATTGCAAGGAAAACTATATTTAGCCCCAACTAAGGTATTTTATTCGATGACGATGACCGATCACGCCCGTATGCGTGAGAATATAAGACGGTCATATCCAGGCCCTACGTTATATTAAATACATCCTTGCTACTTGCAACACCAATAACTGCGATGCAACCGTATATACTAGCAATTATTTACTTGCTATTCCTAACGTTATAATCAAAATGCGAAGTGTTTTCTTATAAATTGCCGAATTCAGCTATAAATGACTATGTGGACCGAGGCCGTGTTTATGCAAATCCTGCATATGGCACGCAAGAAAGAGACGACTATGTGGACAGCGGTCGTAATCCTGCTCATGAAAGGTAAGAAAGTGACAACTTTGTGAACTTAGGCCGTGTTAATGCAGATCCAGTTTATGAAGAGGAAGATAATGGTTTTCGCAACACTCATAGAGATACTGGAAGGTACATATACACTAGAGATACTGGAAGTTACAGCAACACTCGTAGAAATACTGAAAGGTACAGCAACACTCATAGAGATACTGGAAGGTACAGAGAAACTCGAGATACTGGAAAGTACAGCAACACTGATAGAGGTGCTGTAATGTGGTCTAGCAATCGTCATAGAGATCAAAATAGTGAGAGAGAGAATGATAGCAATAGAAGTAAGAACAGTGAGAATTAGAATGATAGCGACAGAGGTCAGAACAGCAAGAGAGAGAATAATAGCTATATGTATCGGGGACCTCCGCCAGAAAATTTAGTGATGTTTTCATAATGTTTCTGTTTCATCTGGTGATGATGATTATTCTGATTATTAAAAGATGCGTTAAAATTACTGATATATATCAGAAATAAGTAGTTATAATTTATTATTAAAAAACGATGTATTTCAAATATTCTTGATTGCGAAGTGTGGAAAAATAGGGAGGTCTTTGACCAGACGTGGGCATATATGCTGATACAATTACAATAATGTTCTTACTTTTATTTTACAGTTTATTAGAATATGGCACAGTTTTGTGTGTCACTTTTTATTAAGATTATTTGGTATGTTGCTTAAATAATAATCATCTTGATGTTAATATCCCGGCTGTGCTTTCGTGCGCGAGGGCCTAGGGTCCGCCTTGATCATGATCCAGAATTTGACAAGTCAGGTAATTACAGTGGAGCGACTGCCAAACGAAATATTCAGCAAGTACAGCTAGTACCCAATTACTTAACCATTAATTCATAAAGAAAATAAATAAGGTACTTATGAATAAGGAAATATTTACAACATCGGCTTCCATTGCATTTCCATCAGGGGTCCCGCAGGGATAGATTCTGGTGCCTTTTTTGTTCATCTTATTTATCTCAGACATTGATAAATGTTTTTACAACTCTAAATTTATTTTATTTGCTGATGACATGAAAGTTTATGGATGTATATGTTAAAGGAATAGAGGATGCCGTATTACTGCAGGAGGATCTGTGTCGCCTGAGTGTGTATTGCAAGCAAAACAGATTAAAGCTAAACGTATCAAAATGTGTCTGTATGTCGTACAATAGAAAACGATTTCCAATCATTTAAAACTATAAAATTAATAGCAATGATTTGGGTCGTGTGGATAGGGTTCGCGACCTAGGTGTGATTATAGAATAGAACAGAATAGAATAAACTTTATTGCGTAACCTGTGTAGTTATATTACTGCAGATGGTTTTACGAATATAATTAACTATAGTTTACCCAGCGGACTCTCGACTAATATTTGACTATCAGTTGAGTTATACTATTAACAAAGCCACGCGAGCAATGAAATTTATTTTTCGATTAGGGCATACTTTTAAACAAATGAAAACATTTAAAGTCCTTTTTGCCTCACAAGCTTGGAGCCCAACCTACAACACTTATATCAACCAACTGGAAATGATTCCACGAAAGTTTCTCAGACGCTTAGACTACAAATTAAAAATTCAATCTTCTGGTTATGAGGAACGATGTAAGCGCCATCATCTCCTGTCACTGGAATTAAGATGTGGAATTGCTTTCTAAAATAATGACGGATTCTGTAGATTGCCAAGGTCACAAGTACCACCAGCAAGGCCATTCCTCGATGCATTTAGCGCTTGAAGCTCAACGTGCACCTCTGCCATTATAACTTCAGGAGACATGCCTTTGTACCATGGGTTTCAAAAATGTTCAATAAATATTCTTCAAGTCTGGATATCTTCTGTGATAAACCGGTTAAGCAATTGTGTACCAACATGTTTTTGCCACTAAATGTATCCTTGACCGAGGTTGACATAATCCAAACAATAATATCATCTTACTATTTAAAAGTGTTTCATTGTTCTTTTCTTTCATGGAAATTGTTATCCATGATTTATACTGTTATTGCTATAGGCTTTATAAAACTTGTTAATGGCTCATGATTATCCCTATTATTTATGTTATTATAGCTGTAAGTTTTCCGAATAAATAAAAATATTATTACTGAAAAATTAACATAGGTTATTGAAGTTTTAAGTTTATTTTCCTAGTAGGTACTAGGTACACATTGGCAAGATCTACGCGGTCTATTATTCCGCGTGGCCGCGCGCGATGCCTTGACGATGTGAGTGGTTCAGTTGGTTAACATGCCATGCAGAGGTCCCGGGTTCGATTCCCGGCCGAGCAGAAATTGAAATGATATATTTAAATTTCGTTACGGATCTGGGCGTAGTGTGTTTAATAAGTATATATTTTATCAGTTATCTCATACACATCACACAAGCTTTGCTTACTTTTGGGCTACATGGCGGTTTGTGCATTTATTCTTGCATGTTATTATCCTTAAAGCTATATCTTAAAATTTTGCGGAACATGACCCCGCTGAAACTTTTTTATGTCATACGGTAGGCAAACAGGCCATCGGGTGAATCGTCAAACGAACCACCCGATGGACAGTCGTAACTGTTGCCAATAGACAGTGAAAATGATAGTGTAGTTGCTTAGTTTATGCACATTTTACGATCTACACTTATCCTTTGCGGCTTGTAGCCTTTGTGGCACCCGCCTGCGTGGCATTTCGCCTGTATGGCATTTCGTCTGTGTGGCATTTCGCCTGTGTGGCATTTCGCCTGTGTGGCATTGTAGAATAATGGATTAAGGGGCCGATAAATTATAACACACAGAGTTAAAGTTTATACTTAGCTTTACAGCTTGTATTTCGTCGTAGCCCACGGAAGGAAGTCAAGTTTTGGATCCTAGACCACAGACTAGAGAGAGGGTTGTTGGAGTGTTGCCATTAGGAGATTCGGTTTTTGTATATATTCCAACATTTCCCCTCAAAAATTGATATATTATCAAAACAAAATTGGCCAGAATTCCCCATCAAAGATTTATCAAAACATAATGGTTAATTGACCATGTACAATAAACAGCTTTACCTAACCAAAACCATACAAGCCTTCCATGTGAATTCTGGGAAAAATTATAATATTTATATTATGGTCCTACATTCGTTGCTAGGATTAGGGAAACCCAGGAAAACCTAATCAAACCATATGAACTTAAATGTCAAGTTGCAAATTACTGCTAGAATTAGCTTATTACACAATAGAGTTACATCTTACACATTCTTAATAAATCAACAAATCTTTCATCATTAGATTACAAAACAAATTAGGTTTAACAACATTGTTATAAATAGATATTCTAAAAACTTATTTCACTTGTAAATGTTCTCAATCATAGGTAAAGTCGGTGATGATAGTATAATACTTTATTTAAAGTAGTTATTTTCTTCCAAACAAACAGATATTTCTATTAATTTGTCTTACTTTGGATTTGATTCTCACTTCATATATTCATAGTAATTTTACTCAGAGCTAGCAACTTCATCAATACTTTTGCTAATCAATTATAAATTATGTTCAAAACTAGCAACAATATACCTATGGTTCAAAACAATATTACTTTATTCAAAAATTTATGAAGGACTTTGGACGAAGCATTATTGTGAATTACATTCTGTTGACGGTTGTATTAGTATTTAATTACATTGACATATTTTATTATTGACTTAAAATTTAACATGACATGTATTTGACTGTGTATGACATGTGTATGACTGTTTGGCAAATGCACGTTATTTTTGTTAGCTGGAGGTATAGCACAGGTTGTTACCTATTTTACCTACAGCTTGAACAATTGTCTATGATTAAGTACTTGCTCAATAAAGATTTATTATTATTATTTTTATTATTATTATTTAATGCTCAATTATCTTATGGATTTGTAAATTTCTATTCCAATTATCAAAAAAATGTTAATTATGAAGTACTTAGTTGTACTCATTTAGTTAAACCAAAACTGTGATACATAACACAATAACATTTTATTTGTTTCATTTCTTTTATTTAAGATAGTAGATATGTAAAACAATTTCACATAATATATTTTTTAATTTTGACTACATCTAGGTGGTGTTTTATAGAAACATATAACATAATTGCTTTTCTCAACTTCTTCTTATCATGTCTAAATGTTTAAAACACTATGTTTACTAGGGTTGCTGCCTTGGATTAAGTATATTAATAATAATTATAACTCAAATTTAGAGTTATTTTGACCATATGTACTTAGAAAACTGTTTTGAATATTTTGTCTGTTTGAATTCCAAGTTCTTGTACACTGTTATTAAGTACATAGGTACTTGTATTGAATTTATGGTAGGTACTCATCATCATAATCATCTTGGTGTTATGCCCCTGTTATCTAAAAGTGTAGGTACAACTACGTATTATCATTGAAATACACTATTTTTTGTTAAAAAGTACTTGTTGCCTTTTGTGTTTCCTTTGTTTATATATTTAATTTAA
Organism: Blastobasis adustella; assembly: GCA_907269095.1. NCBI lineage: Eukaryota > Metazoa > Arthropoda > Insecta > Lepidoptera > Blastobasidae > Blastobasis > Blastobasis adustella. Next base: position 710,316 of record OU026136.1, on the reverse strand, counting down.
TGCAATAAGTTATTGTAATAATTAATTAATCTTGGCTGAGGACACTGCCGTACCCCATAAATTTATTGTTTACTAGACTTGGCGCGGCCTAGGAACACTGCCTAGCCGTCTTCATAGTTACAATAAATTAACATTATAGAATTATGAGTCATTGAGCCAATGGTCAACATGCTGCCACGCAAGAGGTCCCGGGTTCGATTCCCGGCCGGGCAGAAATTGAAATGATGAATTTTAATTTCTGTTACGGGTCTGGGTGTTCTATGTATAATAAGTATGTATTTAAAAAGTATTTAAGTAGTATATCAGTAATCTAGCACCCATAGCACAAGTTTTGCTTAGTTTGGGGCTAGATGGTGCTGTGTGAATTTATCCACGATTATTTATTTATTTATTATTGACTGTTTGAGTACAATAAATTACACTGATTGAACATTGCAGGAAATACGTACATATTCTGCAATCAGTTTACTACAAAAACATCCCTTCTCCACGGGATATAGGCGTAACTGTGTATGTAGGTATGTATGTATATACATACAAAAAAAAAAGCAAATTTATTTAGACTATTTGTTAAAATAACATTTAATTCATACATTAAAACTGTATGAAATAACCGTTTAAAAATAATAAAAGCCATGTTTTGACAGAAGTACAACTTTTAAATACTGGTTTCATAGGAATTTCTTTCATATGAACGTAATGATTTTAATATATTTAATAGAGACAGGAGTTTCATACCTATATCAGATCATGCTTGAGTATGCAATTAGCTTTAGCCACAATTATTATCAGATTTACATTATTGCATGATTTAGGTATTATACCCTTGTTAAAACTACTCATCAGATTTCGTACTATCAGATTATTCGTTTAACTTACGAATTTTATTTCATACGGGTTTACGGTTTAACCGATTCCTCGTATTTTATATTCTGATTTCGTACTTTCGATTTCGTAGCACACTACTTCTCAGATTTTATACACAGTCCCAACACTTGGACCGCAAAAGAAATAGCGTTATTTGCTTTATGTGTTGTGTTCGATACCTTAGATAGTTTGGTATGGTATGGTAATAGTATTATGTGGTACACCAGAATTCTGTAGGTACTGACTATTTTTATCTTATATTTCAACCAGTTGTTCCAACTGCCTATCTGTTCAGGAATAACAATAGTTTTGTTTGCTTAAAACTAAACAATGTCAATGTCAAGAGCTGAAAAAAAATTATATACAATGGGGTACCAATTGGCTCCCGGACCATTGAAACAGTCTTAGGGTCCTTCATGGAAGACCTTGGCCAAACATAAACAGGAAAATTTAAAAAATATTTAATATCATGTGTCGGTACATACCTATTACGTCAATAAAGTATTTAATTTTACGCGTCGTGGTTGGTTTTTCCGGTCCTTAATTGCAAGGAAAACTATGTTTAGCCCCAATTTAGGTATTTTATTCGATAACGATGACCGACCACGCCCGTATGCGTGAGTATATAAGACGGTCATATCCAGGCCCTACGTTATATTAAATACTGCAACACTGCTACTTGCAACACCAATAACAGCGATGCAACCGTATATACTAGTGATTATTTCCTTGCTTTTCCTAACGTTAATATCAAAATGCGAAGCGGTTTCTAATAAAATGCTGAATTCCGATCTAAATGAATACGTGAAGGGGGTAAGTTTTAAAGAAGACCCTGTTTATAGAGTGAAAAAATATGGCGTGAACGAAGAAACTCATAAAGTTAAGTCTAATCAAGAAGCAATTCACTATTTTAACTTACCCAAAAAACGATTCGAAATAAATGAAAAAAGGACAATAACCAAAAGAAGTGCCGGAGCTCAACTTCCTCAGAACAACGTTCAAAATGGGAACAATGCGGCTACCCGATCACGGAATGGAAACAACAACGAAAAAAAAGGTCACACAATCTTTTTTCAAAATTCGAAACCTGAAATCAATATGAAGAGAATGCTAATCTCTATTATAAAAAGCAGCGGCTGCCCATATAATCACATAAACTGGAATGGTGCATGTACTTCTTTTAAAAAAAGATTCGATGATTACGATTATTAATGTATTGTATACCAACTGTTTTTCATTTAACCCCTTTAGTAATAGTACTTCTTAGTAAAATAAAAACATTATTTATCAAAGAATAAGGGTGCTTTCTCTTGCTTAGATTATAGGGCCTGCTCTTTTAAGTCCCTGTTGGCTAAAACTCAGCCAAAATGTTGAATTCCGTCGTTGATTAATGAGAGTGCGAATAAGTATATATTTTCAGCAACCCAATTTAAGTAGCAAGCTGTCAAAGCGGTCGGTGTAAGTATTCTGTATTATGTAGGTAATATAGGACATATTGTGGAAGGAGTTAGAAGACTGCTATGGCTGATACGACGGATTCTAGTCTAGCCATAGAGATAGCATACCTAACGGAAATTGTACTCTCCCGTCACACCACACGTCAAATCACTTGCAATAAATGATTCTTTATATGCTATTCAGTGACAAACGAGCAGTAAGCCCACCTGATGGTATAAGTGGTATAACTGTCGCCCATAACATCTACATAAACTTAGGTTGCTGGTAACAAAAATGCAGAACCGCAGGTGCGTTGTCACTGTGAGTACTAAGATGAAATGTCTCTTGCCTGTAATTTCGCTGGCTACCTAATCCTCCAACCCTGAACATAACAATGCAAGCATTGTTGCTTGGCGGCAGAAATAGATAACGATGTGGTACTCACCCAGGCGGACTCCTCAGGCTTGACAGAGTCTTACCACTTGAAAGATAGACAGACAACAAAATTTTCTGTTGTAGAACCTCCACAACATTATTTTACTAACTTTAATAAACTCTTGTCCAATTAAGTACCTACATAGACCTGAATAACTATTGCTAAAATGGCAAACTGCAAGAAAAAGTGTGACATTTGTCAAAAACCAATTACAAGACGAGAGTATGTAAAATGCGCATCCTGCAATGTAACGTATGATCTTTCATGTGCCATAGTTTCAATTAAAAGATTCCTGTTAATGACAAATGAAAACAAACTAGCCTGGACATGTCGTCCATGCAAGGCAAAGAAAAATAAACAAACACCTACAAAACCAGGTTGTAGTACCGATTACCAATCACCCACCAAATCTGGACACCTCCGTATATCCACTAGACCTTCTGAACTAGATGTAATTTTGAGTAAACAAGGCACTCGCATTAAAACAGCTGAAAAGACAAAATTGACCAAGTCAAACTCGATTGATGATTTATTATCAAATACCACACTCAGGGAAGGAAATGGTTTCCACCATTCAACGATCATTAGTTCTCCTTCAAATTGTTCTCCGGCCGAGGAAACAAAATATCAACAAGAAATAAATGATTTAACCATACAGTTAATACAAGCGAAAATGGAAATAAATAATGTATTAACGGAAAACATGAAATTAAAGGATACGATTGAAGCGCAAAACATCAAGATAAACAAATTAAGCACATTATCTACTCAAGTAATACTACTCAAGAAATACCTTTAGAACATACTTCAAATAAAACTAAGAAAAGAAGAAGAAATAGTCAAGTATGTAAAAAAACAGTGATCAAGACACCCAAACAGGACACTAAACCGGAAATATTTATAGTCGGCGATCAACAAGCAGTAGGAGTTGCTTCATTCCTCATCACCACTAGATCCGGCGAAAAATATCCAAAAGATTACCGCATTACCGGCACTACGTTTAATGGAGCAAAAACTGATTACATTCTTCACTCCTCCAAAATAGAAAACCTTGAACTAAATGAAGATGACTGGGTCGTATTATCAATTGGTTCAAATGATGCAAACCCTTCACGACTTAGTAATGATCTCACATCATTATTTCAAAGAGCTACTAAGCCTAGAATACTCTTACTAGAAACATTAGAAAACCGGCACTTAAATGGGGATAAACTAAACCTAAACTTAAAAACTATATCAGATTCTTTCGAAAACTGTGAATATATACAAATAACTTCAAACTACACACCAAACAGACGTGCTAAATACAATAGGCGTAAAATATCTCTCATAATATAGAATCACATTAATCAACATGACGCTACCAGATCTTACTCTACTTATTTATTTCCAGGTACTATTCCATATTATTTTGAAAAAAATTAACAAAAAAATAACCACGATAGTAATGTCTTCAATGTAAACAAAAATAAAACGCATTCTTTAAAACCTGGGACTATACCCTATTAATTTAAAACAAAAGTGGCAAGTTCACCAAATTCTAATGAAACCGAAAATCTCGACAGCTCGCCTAAAAACAACAAGTTTTGTCGCAACTAAACACAAAAACTCGTTTAGTATTATGCACCAAAACATTCAAAGTCTCAAACCTAAAGTAGATCTTATAGAGGTTTTAGCTGACGACCACAATTTTGATGTCCTGTGTTTCACTAAAACTTTTTTTTATTCAAATAATGTGCACAACTTACACATAGATGGATATAAAAATGGTGCAAATTATTCAAGAAAATCACAATCAAGGGGAGGAGTTTGTATTTACGTAAAAAATTATATTAGATTTCATAATCTGCAATGGATTTCTAAGCTGTCAATAGAAAGACACTTTGAATGTTGTGGTATAAACATACCCGAGCTAAACTACGTCGTTATAGGTATATATCGAACTCCGGATAGCAATTTTGAATTATTTATTAACTGCCTTGAACACTTGTGCCACAAGTTAACGCTAAAATGTAGAAATAATAATAAAAAAGTATTTATAGTAGGCGATTTCAACATTAATTTACTAGATAAAAACAATAAACTGAAACATTTTTAAACACACTTAAGGCATATAATTTGCATCCTACTATATCAATGCCTACTAGGATCACAAAAAATTCAGAAACGTGCATTGATAATATAGTGACTAATTTAAACTCAAACAAATATGAATCGGAGGTTTTAAATGTTGGATTATCAGATCATACAGCGCAGTTAATTAAAGTTCCTTGTAACCTGAGCTTTACTGAACGGTACTGGTATATCTACAGAAGAAATGTTACTCCTTACCTTGAAATATTTATGAAATATCTCAGCCAAATCGACTTCTCTGATGTATATTGCCAAACTGATGCCAACATAGCGTATAATCTTTTTATTGAAAAATTTTGCCTTGTTTATGACCTTTGCGTACCAGTCCAAAAAGTTAAATTAAATAAATAAATCTAATTAATAAAATAAAAATAAATCCAATTTGGAAAACAAAAGGCATAATAGTAGCTTGCAGGGAAAAACGAAAAATGCATTTTAAAACTCAAAAAAGCAATTGCCCTAAAGTTTCAAGTAAATATAAAACATATTGTAATATACTAAAGAAAGTCATTAAATGTTCCAAGAGAAAAGCGAATATAAATTACATAAATAAGAGTATGAACAAAAGTAAAGCAACATGGGGCATCATAAAACATAATACACCCGGAAATAACATAAAAACTACAGTAGAATGTCTAACTGAAGGTGACAAAAAAGTGACTGATCCATATAAGCTAGCAGAAATATTCAACACCTTTTACATAAATGAAAATCAAAATAAACAACAACAACCTTCAAAATATGAACCGTCATTTAGTAAAAATTGTAAAAGCATGTTTATGACGCCTATTAATGAACTCGAATTAACAAATATAATTAAGCAACTCAAAAATAAAAAAAGTACTGGTTACGACCATATACCCATAGAGCTAATCAAATCATCGATAAAGTACATTGTAGGCCCTCTCACACATATAATAAATTTAACAATAGAAACCGGTTGCTTTCCAAATGATTTAAAAAAGGCTATAATCAAACCATTGTATAAAAAAGGAAAAAAACTGACATTAATAATTATAGACCTATAGCCTTACTTCCGAATTTCTCAAAACTGTTCGAAAAAGTCATACACATAAAATTGATCTCATTCCTAGAAAAAAATAATATCTTAAACAGTCACCAATACGGATTCCAAAAGGGTAAAAACAACGTCAGCAATATTTAAAATTTTAAAACAAGTTTGGGAGGAAGTAAACAAGAGCAATAGGTGCTGCGCTGGCTTATTTTTAGACCTGTCAAAGGCCTTTGACTGTGTCCAACATGACATACTTCTAAAACAGTTGGACCACATAGGTATAAGAGGAAATGTGTATAAATTACTTAATTCGTATTTGTCAAACAGGGAACAAAATACAGCTGTAGAATCATATAATAAAGAGACAAAAACCTTAGAACTAGTTTATTCAAAAAGTGAAAAAGTCAGCGAAGGAGTTCCCCATGGTAGCATATTAGGTCCCCTTCTATTTTTAATTTACGTAAATGAATTACCTACTCTCGTCGATCATACATGTGTCATGTTCGCAGATGATGCCACAATCTTCATATCCCACGACTCTGAAATAGACTTACCAAATGAAATAAATAGAACACTAGGCATAGTTAAAAACTGGCTTCATTCTATTAATCTCACAGTAAATCTGGATATAAAACCAAAATTATACAGTTTAAAAACAAAAAATCACCTCAAAAACTTAAAGTCATTAACTCTGGGCAAGTCATTGAAGATTTAAACGAAACCAAATTTTTAGGCCTAACTATTGATAGCCATTTAAACTGGAAGCCTCATATAAATAATCTAACTAACAAAATTTCCAGCTTCTGTTATGCTCTCTCAATACTTTCGGTAATAACATCTGAATCGATTGCTATAAATGCCTATTATGGTTACGTTTATCCTCATCTAAGTTACGGCATCATTTTCTGGGGCAACTCTGTAAATGTTCAATCAATTTTTGTAGTACAAAAAAGGTGTTTAAGGAATATATTTAAAATGAGACAAATGGAAACATTGCGTAACAAATTTAAAGAAAATAATATACTCACTGTCACTGGTATTTATATCCTAGAAATAAGTCTCTTTGTAAAGTCAAACCACAACACATTCCTTAGAAATACCAGCAGAATACTTAGACCGAACTATGAACATAATATAATTATACCCCAAAGTAATAATAATTTATTCCTTAAAAGCACATATGTGAGTGGTATTAAAATATTTAACAATTTACCTTATGAAATAAAAAAGTTAGATGGTTACAAAAGTCATTCTACAGTCTATCGGAATTCTATAATTATAGAAATTTAGTTAATTATCAAATATTTTTGGCTTTGTTTTAAATTAAGATCATTATTTTGTTAATTTTAAAGACTATTACCTATAAGTTTTAAAAGTATTAAAGACAAGTGTTAAAGACTATTACCTACAATACCTACAAGTGTTAAAATGGCAGGTATTTGTCTATTTTAGTATTAGCTTATTTATAACAGATACTATCATCTATAATATTGTACGTCCAAAATGGACAACACTGTACTAAGTAAGAAATTATTGTCAGTGTCCTACAATAAACGATTTCTATTCTATTTCTATTCTATTCTATTCTATTCCAACTAAGCCCACTGAACGTAGAGTTCTACAGGAGGACAACTTCGTGAAGTGATATCGCTCAATTGTTTCTAAACTTTATATTTAATGTAATTTAAACGAATCATCATCATGTTGGCGTTAAATCGCGGTTGCCCTTTCGAGCGGCACGCGAGGGCCCGGGGTCCTCCTACCTACTCCTCTTGGTCCACTTCGCTCCGTCTACGGCATCCTTGATAGTGAGTTCGTTGGCAAGCACGTCTCTCTTAACGTCGTCGAAATGGTTTAATTTGCACTGGCTGCGTTCACAGCACAATTCCGCCATGGCACTACCCGCCACGGGCTGGGAACTCTGGGAACGTTTCTCGCTCGTACCATTTAGATGTGGAATGAATTCCCAGCCACTGTGTTTCCTTTAGACTGTGACATGGGATCGTTCAAGGGGTATATTAGAGGTCTCCATAAAGGCGGGCAACATATTGGTAGAGCCCCTGGTGTTGCTGATGTCCATCGGCGGCGGTGACCACTTTCCATCATGTGACCCGTGTCTGCCGAATTATATAAAAAAACAAGAAAGAAAAAGTTAAGAGTGGCCTTAATTCTCTACCTGTCCAACTACAATAATGGCCTTTTTATTTCCTTTCGGACCATTTTGGACTTGTGTCTCCATTAAATCCCGTTCTCTTCCCTCCAGGTGACGTCATTCTAGGACCGTTACAACCAGAGATATACTGGACACGGTCCAATCTCTTTTATTCTAGACTCTCGCAGATCAACAACGTCCCAACCTGACACTATTTTGACATCCCATCAATCTCGAGAAGTTATTTATAAATTTTATTTTAATTATTTACTTTGTCAATTGTAAGCTAATTGTTCGATAAATGTGCTACAACGGTGTTACGTCGACGTCCTTTGCAAGAGGCTGTATGTTTTGTTGCACGGATTGATTTTTCGCGATGCGGTGGTTGTATTTGGAGGTTGTCGTGGTGTTCTGCTTGTCCTTCTGCCGGTGCGAGTATGGATTCATCACCTGGAAGGGTCCAAGCGCGAAGATCTCCGTCACGAAGTACTACGCGGATGTACCGGACGACCATGTCGCCAAAGCCACTTACAGCAACGAGATCAACGAAACCGGGTACATGGATTTCTTTTATATATTCCTGGGTATGCTAGAGGAATTAGGACAGCAAACACTTAAATTATAATAATAAATAATAATAATAATAATCTTTATTTTCTGCACAATAATCAATCTTACAATATTAGGGTACAACAAATCACAACTTTCATTATGGTATTGTGGAAGACTGGAGCTTACGTTAGGTCAAGCCTGTGTTGTAAGTCACCTGGGATCCCTCATTGTAGTATGAATACATTATTAGAGTACCTTTGTATGATAAAATTAATGTTTAATCATTGAGAGAGAGAGAGAGAGAGAGAGATATGCAGATATAATTTTAATTATAGTTACTTCCATACTATATCTTTAAAGAAAAAAAAAGTAAATAAAAAGGTGTGTAGTGCGTTTGTATGTGTGTAAGGGTGTGTGTTTGTGTGTGTCCATCAGCCAACAACTCTCAAAATAGCCTCTGTTTTGTAGTAGATAACATTTTGTAAAAATGAAGTTATTTGTGTTTAACTTCGAATTTAGCTAAAGTGTAGATTTGTGTTTGTTTATTGATTCTATTGTAAAGAAATGGACCAAGGAATAAAAAAAATGTTTGAGCGAAGCTGGTTGATATTTGCCTTGGACAGAAAACTATGGGGTGTCTGGAGTTGATATGTGACATTTGAAGTAGATGCACATGAGTGTTGTTTCAGAATTATATTCAATATAAACAGTTGTCGGACAGTCAATACTTTATAATTTTGATATACTCGTAGTTCAAATGTTGGAAATCTGTAAGGGCGGAAGGTACTAACTTTGATAATAATTCGTTGACCTCTTTCTACCTAAGCTAAATTACCGTGTCCAACTACGAGGACCCTTATTAGTAATAAAGAGGAAGTAAGGATTGCTCTCAACACGTGTAAATATATAAGACTCACAAAGTATGGGGATAGAAGGAAGTCAAAAAAGGAAGTGTGCCATAATCGTAGATTGTGCCAGTTTTTGCCCACAAACCCTTTAGGGCGTGATGTAAGCGTGATTGTAATGTATGCAGAGACAGAAATCGATAAATTGCGAGAGAAGTATTTTTTGCAATTTTTTAGTACTTTGAAATGTATCGTTAACGTCGCAAATAAAATCAAATAAATAAATCTTTTAATACTTTCTACCTCAATTTCTGGTAGCTCTCTTTTACTTCTTATTATGTTATACAGTTGGGCCTTCTTGGAGATCCACACATCGGCCTGCGAGCCGGATGAGAAGCAAGCGTACGCCGCCGGATACCTCGAAGGGTTCCTTACAAGGGACCTCATTTGGATGCACTGGCAAAATATGCTGAAAGGGTAAGTCCGTAGGAATTCCAAGTCCCCCCCCCCCCCTTCCCACCGTGGAAATCCCTGGCTATATTATTCTCATAGGCATAGCGTTATGCTCTTACGGTGAAGGAGAACATCGTGATGAAACCTGCACATTCAGGCGACTGAATGTGTAACCATGATCCAATCTGGTCAGGTTCTCCTGGTAGTAGGGTCACGGAGGTCAGATGGCAGTCGCTCCACTGTAAATACCTGTTCTGCCAAATCCTAAACCATGACGTAACCGTGACATGAACGCCAAGATGATTATTATTTATTATATATTCATAGCGAGACTCGAGAAAGATGACTATGATGGACTCATCACCCCAGCAGGTGGGCCTGTCCAGATGGATTCCGGTAGAATTCTAATTTCAAACAGGATTCTTGATGCGCTGTCTGCTACACGAATATGAAATAATTGAGGGCGTCACGTTCCTCCGAACACAAATCCAACAAATTAAATATTAAAAAGAAGAAGTGTTTCTAAATGTTAACAGTAGAGCGGTATTTTTACTGTTCTATCAAAAGCGGGTCACCTGATGGTACACTACCTACTCGATACCTACTTTTGAGTTACTTGTACGCTGATCTTTAAGATTTTAAGGAAGGCAGTGAATAGCTGTTATACCTTCTTGTCCTTAGCTACTGCCAAGACAAGACGGCCGTGTGCGGCTTGATCGAAGCGTTCGTGAACAAGAATGAAGAATACATCGCGTGTAATGTGCGAAAATACCCCAAAGAGCCTTATTGGTACCAGGTATTCACGCCATACCGTATTCTTTGTGAATTTTGAAGCCACTGAAATCTGCTGAAAGTAAAAAGTCATATGCTATTGCTTAGAATAAATCAGTCCACCTAGAACATAATAATATGTTAGGTCTCCCGCGCACGAGTGACTTTTGTTACCGGGACTGTTTGTCAGGTCTTTGGATAGGTCAGTCCATATAGCGTTCCGTATTACCTACCGAGAGTTCGTCTCGATAATACGGACTGTAATAGAGTTGACCACGGCCACTTGGTGCGCGCACTTACTTGCAGGTGGCTCGTCGGTGCGAACACTCTTTGACTTTACAACTCTGGACCTCCCTTCTCCACTCTCCCTTAGCGAAACACAACAGCTCACTCGGCCAGCTCCCATCCTGCTGACTTCCCACTTCTTCCTTTTCTTCTACTCCTATTGCCGCTTCAATATTCTGACGTAGTGCTTTTTCTTTGGATGTGTGGAGAGGCGCGCACGTGACGATGTACCAATCTGGCGACAATTTTGTCCGCTGACCGTATTACTCTATTCTATACTGTATCTCCATGCCATAGAATACCTGCACGGGCAAGGGTGACAAGTTACTCGTGCGCGGGAGCCTCACATTGACATAAGAGTGCCACATTTCAGAATTACTACGTATTTTATTAATGGACCATCCGTCTGAACAGTCCCTTTGTAGTGTTTCGTACAGTGAAGACTTTTTTTTATACCGCTATGGTGGCAAACAAGCTCACGGCCTGCCTGATGGTAAGCAGTCAGCGAAGCCTTTGGACATTCGCAAAACCATCACCCACACGTTGCCGATCCCGTAAACATCTTTTACCCCTTTCTTGAAGAACTCCATATTGTAGTGTCCAGAGAAATCCTCTCCAGGTAGTTCATCCACAACATTAGTGAGCATGGGAGAAAGTTCTTTTGGAACTGCAAGGTGTAAGGATAAACTCCCTTTTTTACGACTTTGATATGTTTTTTCAATATTTTAGATAAAGCTGTACTACATCCAGTTAGAGGGGTTGGCTGTGGGTTACAATGAGGCCACCGAGGACCCTTACCAGTGGCTCAGCCTCCGAGATATTGTGTAAGTGCTATGCCTATTCGAAAAACGACGAATGCGTATTTCTTGTAGCCTGCGGAGGTCATAGCTGGTTAGCCTCTCAGAGATAAGTCGCTGTATACATCACCTCATTGTCACTGAGTACCTCTGAGGACGTCCACTGCTGGATGTAGGCCTTCTCATAAGTCTTCCACGCCGACCGATTGTATGCCTCTTACATACACCGGCTCCCCACGAACTACCAGGGCGTCGAGTCCGTTAATTTACTAATGCCTTTATTGAATTGTAATTAGATCACAAGCAATCACAGCTCAACGGTAGTTTGAGACGTTTTTGGCTATTTTGCTACTGTTTTGCTATTTTGCTACAATTAAAACTGCCGCTGATCTGCGATTACGATTCAATTACAATTCGATCATACATATCACAAATATATTACGAAGACGTAGTAAATAAGCGGGCTCGAGGTCCAACTCGTCCGCCTATCTCGTGGGGAGCCGTCCTACACTTCGATTTTCTGTACATAGTCGCCACTCAAAAACCTCTCCGCCTCATAGGCTTTCGGCTCCGCGAGCTACGTAAATGCCCCTTGCCACTACAGTGACTCTGGAATCTACGTCGGTGACATAGTTCTGCTACGAATATCTTCATTTCTGATATTATCAAGTAGATGAATTTCGAATTGGATTGCGCGCTGAGTAACTTTAAGCTTCTAGGGTGAGATATTATCCAAGTAATAGGTATTATACCAGGATTGGAGTGTTGTCAAGGAAAAACGAGACTGGAGAATTGCAGAATCCCTAGTTTGGTAATATTATAAATGCGAAAGTAACTCTGTCTGTCTCTTTGTTACGCTTTCATGGCTAAACCACTGCACCGATTTTGATGAAATCCGGTATGGGGATAGTTTAGCACCTGACGAAGTATATTGGCTACGTTTTATTCCCCTCCACAAAATGAATGGCTCCAATATAGAATACTCCAAACCAAGGAATGACAGCCCCAGCTTACAAGCGCGCACGTCGACTAGCTGAATAAATTATTTATTTAAACGCGCATAGATATAACCTACGCTACCAAACCGGCTATCAGGCTCTTTCAAATAGACCGCATATTCCTACCCTACAGTACTCGCGTAGTACAAACCCCCCACCAACCCATGCTCCTGTCCGCCTCTCGGTATACGAAGCTAATCGCGGGAGGCACGCAGTACTTTACGGCAGCTCTTTCCGCATCGCGCACTTTCTTGACTCCCCACGTGTACGCCACAATTAACGGTTGACTTCGGTTTCTTCGTCGCATCCGGTCTAGGACTATTGGTCTTCTAGTGCCATTTAACGACTTCCCTTATGCCACTCGTGTGCGAACATACTGAACAACGAAGAGTTTTCCTTAGTTCCAACCAAGTCCTCAACGTCCGATCGGGTTGACTCTTGGCAACGTGAGTTTCTCGAACATGGATTTTCTCAAGTCTTCGTACAGGTTGCATTTATGTGATCCCTGGTATCGTCTGAATCTCCACAATAGCCACTAGGCGTATTACTGCGTGCAAGCATGTGCAGACGACTTCTAAAACAGTACAATAAAACCCTGTAAAGGCAATAAAAGCGGAAACGGCTGGGGCGTGGAGTTCGGAGGCAAAGGTATTCATAAGCGACGTGGGTCGTCGTCTGCGGAAAAATGGATTGGGTCCAAGTTCTGGGTCCTACCTCGTGCAGCGGATTTCGTTGGCGGTTCAGCGTGGCAACGCGGCTTCGATAATGGTCACTTTTCAGCGTGGTGCTACTTGAGGAGGGCTATTCGAGTGGTCACTGTCGTTCTTTGGCGATGTCTGGTGACTTATGCATCCTTATTTTCCCATTTCTTTGACGTTACATTGTTTACTACCCACATTTTGGACGAAGCATTATTGTGAATTACATTGTGTTGACGGTTGTATTATAAAACCCTCGCAGCTGGATCAACATGATGGGCGACCTCGACGAGTTGGCGTTCTCTCTCTCCATGCCGAAGCTGGACGAGGCGGGCCACCTCTTCCCGGACCACTGCACGGGGCTGGTGAAGCTGCTGCCTGACTGGAGCAACCTGTACACGTCGCAGGTTACTTGGAACAGGTCGGTCTGGTTCGCTGTTTTTTATACCGCTAAGAGATCGGACAGAAATCACGCGTTCAAGCGTTCCGTTCGTTTCCGATCTGTTATATTATCTACGTTGGTCATCTAGGCGTTAATGTCCCGGTTGTACTCTCGCGAACGAGGACCTTACCATCAGGCAGGCCATAAGTTTGTTTGCCACTTTAATGGTATAAAAAAAACAAAATATAGCCGTAGGCTTACGCGTAATCGCAGGCGTTGTATGAGGATGTACGAGTTAGAGTGCATGTTGTACAGTGTGTAACCTGTATTTATGTTAAGGTGTACTTATATGAATCCAATCCCCCTTTTGACAGCTACCAATCAATGCTGCGCTTCCAGAAGATGTATGTGCTGAATTTCCACATGTTTGAAGGCAGCCCGGATCGGATACCCGGCCGCAAGATGGCGCTTTCCTCTTACCCGGCTTTCATCCAGGTAAGAGTACCTGGGGATGTTTTTCAATGAAAAAAGTTTAGATATATACTTACTTACTACTTTAACAAAGCATTGTAGTCTGTCTGTGATTCCTCTCACAATGAGACTGAGAATCAGCCTGAGTAGTCCGCCTATGTGAGTACCACCGCCTTATCTATTTCTGCTGCCAAGCATCCTTATCTTATCCAACAATGAATAAGGTAGCCGCCGCAATTACAGGCATGAGGCGTTTCATCTCAGTCGTCACTCCTCACAGTGACAACGAACTTGCGGGACTGCATTTTTGTTGCCTGCAACATAAATGCATGAATCCTAGATGTTATGACCGACAGTTACCGCTTACCATCATGTGGGACTGTCTGCTCGTTTGTCATTGTGTAGCATAACATATATTCATTGGCCGCATCGTCACTTACCACAAGATGAAATGACAGTCAAATGCCTGGCTAGTTTTATTTAAATAAAATTGTAGAACTCAGAAATGTAATGTAAAGCCATCTAGTGTTCTCTGATAAATGAATAATTTAATACAGAGGCATCTATTGACCTCTAGTAGACCAAATGACAGCTGTGAAACTGTCAACAGATAAAAAACTGAGTTGGGGCCTCTAGTACCCTTGGGCGGGTGAGAAATATTTTTTCGGGTAGTACATTTCCGTGGACGTGTGTGTTGATAAATAACCTAGCTTCCCCTTAGTTCTAAGATCGCAATAACCCGTTATCAGTCGACAGACGACTTTTACGTGATCTCGTCGGGGCTGGTCACCGCGGAGACCACCATCGGGAACAGCAATCGGACCCTCTACGAGTACATCAAGCCGGAGTGCGTAAGTATCATCATATCAGCCGGAAGACGCCCACTGCTGGGCATAGGATGAGATCTCCATAAAGGCTGGATTTGTGCCTTCCGCATCCTGGTACCTGCAATATTTATCAGATTGTTGGTCCACCTTGAGGGAGACCTACCCACGCTGCGTCTTCTGGTACATGGTCGCCACTCGTGAACTTTAAGTACTGCCCTATCGGCCATCTGTTCTAGGTGCTGTGTGTCCTGGGCTATGTGGGTAGTTCGCTTGAGGATTTCCTTATGATAAGGATGGTATTTAATTATTGTGAGTCAGAGGCGGGGCTCTTGGGGCAATTGCACCCATTGCCCATCCCCCCTAGATCCGCGCCCGGCCTATTCACACTGACCTTAAAAGGTGTCGGGAAACACAGCCGTAAACCTGAAAAATATCGCAGAGTTCAGGAAGGGATGGACCGCTTCGTACTTTGAGGCTAGTCGATTTCAGCGCCGCAAAAAGCTGGCCACTCGTTAGGTATGGCTCATGGAGACGGAAGTCTTCCGCTGGGAGCCCTGGTAGAGTACATGTCTAAATCTTAGGAAGAACAGTCCTGGGAGCCGAAAGGCACACTTATCGCATCGTCACCCTTCGGGATAGTGAGGGAGGGAGGCGGAGAACACTCATGTGTACCAGCATGGCCGCCGGCTGGTTATGCAGTACTCGCTATGAAAAACCTAAGCGCCTACCTAGTAAACTCCGCCTGGGGATGCCTGTAGCAGGGAAGGCTGTGAATGTGTTCCCTGACAAATATAATATAGACGCCCTCAAGGCTAGAGTGAATAGGCTGTTCCTAGACAGGCATGCTCCATCTTCGGCCGCATCGTCCCAAAGGCCCTGGTCTCGTTTCACCAGGTGAGATGGCGGTCAAATGTCTGGCTAGTCTAATAAAAAAAAGGATACCCCATGGGGATGGCGTGACGGTACATTATATTAAAAAAAAAAAACGATCTCAAACTCTTCTTGCAGAGAACTGTTCAATATTAAGTATCCACATTACGATGGAATGTCCAGTCTGATTATATGCGTATGCGCAGGTGATGGAGTTTGCGCGCGCGATGGTGTCCAACCGCTTGGCGAAGGACGGCCAGGAGTGGGTCGAGCTCTTCCGTCGGGAGAACAGCGGCACCTACAACAATCAGTGGTTAGCTTCGGCATCTATCACTTTTTTCTTATGTTATACGGCAGACAAACAGGCAAACGGCAACCTGATGGAAAGTGGTCACCGCCGCCTATGGCAGCGTGTACAGTGGCAATGGTGTCAGCAACACCAGGGCAGTTACCAATTCGTTGCCTCTATTAGGTATATATTACCTCTTGAACGATCCCATGTCATAGTCTAAAGGAAACACTGTAAAATACCTTATTCTGTTGTCTGTTCACGATAAGTTGAATGGACGTACGGATCATGGCCCATGTCAAGTTGTATATTTATTTATTTAGGTAAGGTACACCTGCAGAACACATATTGTTACATCATAAACAGTTTACATAAAATAGTTGATTCTAATATGAGTCCCATTTAAAACAAAATAAAATAAAGAAAAAGGAATTTAGTATAAAAATTAAACAAAGCAACTTAAACTATAAAAATCATAAATAAACTTTTTGTAACGACGGATTTGGAAAGGAGGTCAATTTGTAACGATTTTTGTTGGAATTAATTATACTTTACTTAAACTACTAATAACTAAATCTAATACTCTCCCATCGGAGTTATTAATATTGTTATTAACTATTAGAAATTAAAAAATCTATAAGAGAATAGCCTAGTGAATTACTATAATTAGAAGGAACACAGTGACTAGAGTTGCTAATGCCTTCCCATTTAATGGAACCAAGGTTGAAGTCACCGATAAATATAATGTCATCGATATGATTCATTCGGTCGTTTACATTGTCAAGGAAATTTACAAGTGTATCAAGTTTGACAGGAGGTGGAAGATAAGTAGCACATAACGCAATCTTTTTAGTTTTATTCTTAAAAGTTTGTTTCCCAAGATCTCATGCGTACCTACTGCTTCGATTTCTTTGGCCACCGCTATTAGAACACCACCACCATCCATTTTTGAGTTGAAAGATGAGTCTTTATCACGCCGAAAGACATTATCTATATCGATCATCTATTATTTCACTGCTATAAATAGTTGAATTCAACCAAGTTTTCGTAAAAACAATTATTTTGTAATCACATATATAAAAGTATATTGTTATATACTTACTTGAACTGTTTTTGTTCTTATACCTCTTATATTTTGATACTTTATAACGATAAAATCTAAAAAAAAAAATAAAAAAACAAGGACGGTGTAAGAAAACTTATGTTATGCGTTTAAGGCTTTCTGTATTTTTAATTTATTTGTTGATTCTCATATGTTCAAGATAATTATATATTCATCAATTATAATAATCATCATCTTGGCGTTAAGGTTGTACTCTCGTACACGAGGGCCCGGGGTCCTCCTTGCCCATAATCTAGGATTTGGTAGATCAGGTAATTACGGTGGAGGGTCTGCCATCTGACCTCCGTGACCCTGCTACGAGGGGAACCTGACCAGATTGGATTATGGTTACACATTCAGTTGCCTGAATTCGACTAATGTATATATACCTACATAACTCAGAAAAGGATCGTTGACCGGTCGGGCACCGATGCTTACTTGTATTAGTTAATACATTAAACGTTCTTATAAATATATTCATACGTTTGTATAGCAATAAGAGATAGCAAACAGGAAAAACAGCAACAAATAAAGTCACGAATTGGTCGCATCGCACATTGATGTATCTTAGGCAACAACTACAACCTAAAATGTTTATTAGCGAAGTGGGTCGTCGACTGCGAGAAAATGGATTGGGTCCATGTTCTGGGTCCTACCTCGTGCAGCGGATTTCTTTGGCAATACAGCACCGCAATGCAGCTACAATAATGGGCACATTTGAGCGTGGCACTACTTGGGGAGGGATTATAATTATATTGCTGGTTTCTTTTTCCTCCATTTCTTAATTACCCTCATTTTGGACGAAGCATGATTGTGAATTACTTTATGTTAACAGTTGTATTTTTGACATTATTTTAACGTGACATGTATTTAAATTGCTTAATGATTGATTAAATGGTTACTACAATCTACATTGCACTACTGACGTGTTCGAGACTTAGCGAAAGACTTAAGCACAATATCCAACGAGCATCGGTGGCAGTCGGAAGAGTGTCGGTGGCCTAATGTTTAAGGTGTCCCACTCGTAAGCAAGAGGTACCTACCCGGCTCGAACCCCAGTGCCGCCATATACCAATGACTCTTTTCTGAGCCAAACCTCAGGAATGTATGTACCTTTTGGTAAATACGTTCAAATTTATCGCGATAGGCCCCCTGCTCAGGTTCCCCTGGGTAAAGTCGCTCCGTTGTAATTACAGGACCTGCCCTCGCGTGCGATGAACTACAAAATGAACATTCAAGAGCTGTCCTAATTGGCAAGGGTCGTGCGACCATGGCCATACGACCGACGTCACTCGGCCAATACCGACCGTTGCCAATTAGGACAGCTGAATGTTCATTTTGGCGGCAATATACTGATTGTGCCTATCGCGGCTAGGACAGCGGCTTACAATGTAACCAATCGAAAACTATATGCTATTATAAGTCGCCACCATACCTTACATGAGAAAGAAACTGTTCGCAGGTACGTGGTGGACTACAATAAGTTCAAGCGGCGAACATTCGCGCGCGCGCCCGTCATCAAGCCGGGGCTGCTCTGGGTGCTGGAGCAACTGCCGTCGTACGTCGAGGCGGCTGACCTGTGAGTGCATGGGGTATCTACACTCTTTAGCCGCATTCCGGGGCTACCTGGAAGATCTGGGGGCCTAGAATTATAATCTCTTTATTTATTTATTCGTATGGCATTAATAGCCGAGTCGCTACTTATAACCTAGGTATTATTAATGAACGCTAAACCTACAAGTCGGCTTTCTGGAGAAAGAGGGACTCTTTATGATGAACTCATTTTTCGGGAAGCCGGATCATCGCAGATGGACGTGGGTTAGTCCCGATGGTGTCACAAAAAATGAGATCGACTTCATCCTATCTACGAAACGGCATATATTCAATGATGTCTCGGTGATCAATAGCGTAAAAATTGGCAGTGATCACCGCTTGGTAAGAGGCACATTGAATATTAATCCACAGCTGGAAAGATCGAGATTGATGAGGTCCACGCTCCGGCCTGTACCCACCCAAATCCAAAACCCCGAGAGCTTTCAACTCGAATTACAAAATCGCTTCGAGTGCCTAGGAGATTGCGTCGACGTGGACGACTACAATAACAGGTTCGTGGAAACTGTCTATACGGTTGGGTCAAAGTTTTACAAAACCTGCCGTACAAAAAGAACAAGCAAAATCTCTGACAATACCCTCAAACTCATGGAAGAAAGACGCGCAATGACTCTGCAATCCCCTGATGATGTCTCTCAATTTAGGCGACTTAATCGACAGATCTCCAAGTCTCTGACTCGCGATATACGCCGATTCAATACTATCAACATTGAGGCGGCGATCGAGCGGAATAAAGGCTCTAAAGTCTTTGCGAGAGATCTGTCGATTGGACAGAGCCAGTTGACAAGACTGAAAACGGATGACGGCAGAGTTGTTTCGACCAAGTCCGAGGTTTTGAGGGAAGTCGAGAGGTTCTATGGACAGTTATACACGACAACACGGGCACCTGTTACCAGTATGGCAAAAGACCCCAGAGCCAAGTTGACCCGACACTACACCGAAGATATCCCGGACATCAGCCTGTACGAGATTAGTATGGCTCTCAAACAGCTCAAGAACAACAAGGCGCCGGGTGATGATGGAATTACGGCTGAGCTTCTGAAAGCTGGTGGCAAACCTGTGCTTAAGACCCTTCAGAAGCTGTTCAATTCCGTCATCCTCGAGGGAAAAACGCCGGAAACATGGCACAGAAGTATAGTGATATTGTTCTTCAAGAAAGGTGATAAGGCTCTCTTGAAGAACTTCAGACCAATATCGCTGCTGACCCATGTGTATAAGCTGTTTTCGAGAGTCATTACGAATCGTCTCGCACGCAGGTTTGATGACTTCCAGCCTCCCGAACAAGCCGGATTCCGAAAAGGTTTTAGTACTATAGACCACATTCATACGCTGCGGCAGGTTATACAGAAGACCGAAGAGTATAACCGGCCATTATGCTTGGCGTTTGTGGACTATGAGAAAGCCTTCGATTCGATCGAAACTTGGGCGGTGCTCCAGTCTCTACAGCGGTGCCAAATTGACTATCGATATATCGAAGCACTGAAGGGTTTGTACGAAAACGCCACTATGTCAGTTCGTCTCCAGGATAAGACCACAGAACCTATCCAGCTGCAGCGGGGTGTTAGACAAGGTGATGTCATATCACCGAAGTTGTTCACTGCTGCACTGGAGGATATCTTTAGGCTTATGGACTGGGACGGACTTGGCATCAATATTAACGGCGAGTACCTTACTCACCTCAGATTTGCTGACGATATCGTAGTCATGGCTGAAACCCTGGAAGACTTGGGCAAAATGCTCGATGACCTCTGTAGTGCCTCTCAACAAGTAGGTCTTAAAATGAACATGGACAAGACGAAAATTATGTCGAATGTCCATGTTGTGCCTACTCCAGTGACCGTTGGAGGCATTCCACTTGAAGTTGTTGACGACTATTCATACCTAGGACAAATAGTTCAGTTAGGTAGGTCCAACTTCGAGAAAGAGGTCAATCGACGAATCCGACTCGGTTGGGCAGCATTCGGAAAGCTACGCCATATATTTTCGTCCCAATTACCGCAGTGTCTCAAAACGAAGGTCTTTGACCAATGTGTGTTGCCAGTGATGACATACGGAACTGAAACGTGGCCGCTCACTGTGGGCCTTATAAGAAAGCTCACTGTTACCCAAAGGGCAATGGAAAGAGCTATGCTCGGAGTCTCTTTGCGCGATCGAATCAGAAATGAGGAGATCCGCAAGCGAACCAAGGTCACCGACATAGCTCTAAGGATTGCCAGACTGAAGTGGCAGTGGGCAGGGCACATAGCTCGAAGAACAGATGGCCGATGGGGCAGTAAAGTTCTCGAGTGGCGGCCACGTGCCGGAAGACGCAGCGTGGGTAGGCCTTCCACAAGGTGGACTGACGACCTGGTAAGGATCGCAGGTACCAGCTGGATGCGAAAAGCACAGGACCGGCCTTTGTGGAGATCTCTGGGGGAGGCCTATGCCCAGCAGTGGGCGTCTTCTGGCTGATATGATGATGATGATGATGAAACCTACAAGTAAATATCTAAATTCTTCACCTCTGTGACATGACGACTACTACGTTGGCCACTATGGCCATAGCTAATATTAAATTAGATTTCAGTGAAGGCACATTAAAATGTCTCTTCGTTTACAATCAGCAAACGTACGGAAAGCGAAAGAAAACTTACTGAAAGACGATCACAGCATTGCTTCGTCGAGTTATCCTTTCTCATTTCACATGCCTCCGTCCACTACAGCACGGAGCAACTGAAGAAGGAGACCTACTTCCCTTCATACAACATCCCATCCTTCCCTCGAGTGTTCAACCTGAGCGGAGGCAACGAGCGCGTGGCTGGCTTCGGCGACTGGTTTGGCTACCACACCAATCCGAGGGCCAGGATCATACGTCAGAAGCAGGTGGGTTTTGTACACACAGTATAAAACAAAGTCGCTTCCCGCCGTCTAAACCTATGTACGCTTAGATCTTTTAAACTACGCAACAGATTTTAATGCGGTTTTCAACAATAGATAGATTGATTCAAAAGGAAGGAAAAATAGCTAAGGAAAAATAATTTAGAAAGGGGTAAAGTAGGTGTACGCGAACGAAGTCGCGCCGGGTCCACTAGTCTTTTAAAGAAATGTCTATGCATTCGACCGGACCATGCGGTGGAAGTTGGTGCACGCTGTTATAATGATCAGGGAACACGATCGCTGGCAACGTGCGTGGGTGGGATGTTTGGAACGTTATCACGGTGATATGACCGTTCGGCGGTCGGGCTCATGGAGATCTGTTTTTTAACCACTTGTCTCGAGTCGAACGGTTTTCAATTTGCATTTCCAGAAGATAAATTTTTTTTTTTTAGAGTAGTCTTCACGAGCGCGCTCCATACAAACGTAAGTAGTTTGGTCATATTTCCAATATTACGCATTCAAAGCCGATGACATTTAATAGACGTCTAGAAACCATCATTTTATGCTTGTGGTTTTTAAGTTTTTCGTTAGAATATATCGTTTCAAAGTTACACGGGATTTCCATACAATTTTTAAAACCTGTGTAACATTGAAACTGCATATTTTAACGAAAATCTGACAAACCACAAGCATAGATATTGGTTTCTGAATCACGTATATTCATTGGCTTCGAATGCTATAGCGTAATATTGAAAATAGAATCAAGCTACGTTTGTATTGAGCGCGCTTGGGGGAAACTAGCCCTAATTAAAAAAGTTTTCGTACTTTAAATTTGAAGTTTCATTAAATAGACGATAGTTGACGAGGTAACCCCCAAACATCAAGTTGTACTAAAAGTTGACGGTGTCTGTGCACAGGCGACGATCCACAACCTGCGCGATATGTACACGGTGCTTCGCTACAACGACTTCAAGCACGACCCGCTGGCGCGCTGTGATATGTGCAACCCGCCTTACAGCGCCTGCAACGCCATCGCCGCAAGGAACGACCTCAATCCTGCGAACGGTAGGGTTTTATATATTAGACTAGCCTGGCAATAGGCAGCCACGCGATCCTTTGCAGCCTGCAATGCCTTCGACTCAACCCCGCCAAGAAGATCGAAGAAGCCCGCTGGCCTGTGCTGGTTTGACTAAGTGCTGCGTTAGCCCCAGGAATATGCGGGAAATAAGTGCCTAAACGTATCAGGAAAGAGATCGCGCGGGAGACTTAAGAAGCGATTGATTTTCATTTATGCGAGAGCCAAGGACATACAATGCAAGGATACCAAAGACCTGGCCCGGGACCTACCTTATTTATTTGTGTCTATGCCAGACCGATATCCAAGGTTCGTAGAGTTCGGGAACTGGATGGGTGACCGTTTCCTACTTGTCACTGAGTGGTTCTTTACTACTATCATACCCCCTCCTTTATGACGATAGAGAGAGATATTGAATGTCTTACTCAATAAATAAATTTTGAGTTTCAATTGTAACGGTATATTATTGTTATTATTTAGCACAGATATTAGATATTTGGTCGTGTGGTGACCGGCAGAGTAGAATAGCACCAACCCCTTGCACTCGTGGGTGCAACTAATGTTTTCGAGGCAAAGCTCCTTAAGCTGGAAAATAGGCAGCAGCGTTTTCCATTGATACATTTACAACACTGCGATCTCCAACCCGCCTGCCAAGCGTGGAGATTATGGCAATAACTTCCCTTTTCGTGGGAGAGGCCCTAATTTCTCAAGTGGACTGTTAAAGGCTGTGTTGCTCTACCACAATGCCATACCGAAATTGTTACTTAATATTCATAAAATTGTATAATAAATTACTGGGTTACAAGAACTTATCTACTATTTAAATAATTTAAATCAAACCTGTATAAGTTTTTGTGTGACAAATATTTTATAGGATTGTCGAATTTTTAGTAAAGTTTTTGCTATTGTTTCGACATTGTTGGATACTTTAAAATTTTTTTTTAATTATTCTAGTCAGGCATTTGCCCGTCATCTCACCTGGTGGTAAGTTGCTATGCGGCCGAAGATGGAGCATGCCTGCCTAGTGCGTTAAAAGGACTTCTCACTATTTTGACATGCTTAGAGGAAAGTAACCATATATGGAATAGGGTCCAAATATGGAATTCCTTGATTTCTTCAGAAATTATATTTGAAATCGCAATACAAAGCCATATTCTGTTTCATATACTCAGATTAGACGTGTATACGTTCAATCTTGTCAGTAGGGCGAAGCTCGGTGACATGGCATGTGTGTTTTGTTTGGTCGCTGTTTTATTTAGAGAGTTATAACATTTTCCTGATATATTTATGTGGTTGCATACATGGTAGTTCTTCCATTTCCAGGCCATTTATTTGTTTTAGTTTTGTAATTATTTAAATATTGACATTTCTGAGGTCATTAAATGCCAAATATGGACAAGCACTGTGGTCCATTTATGGAATATTCCATATTTGGGTCAAAATCGCAATTGATGGTTTTATTTTTACTTTTAATGTGTTTATACTTATCTTTCAGAATGCTTTCTAACACATAAAGTAAAGAAAAATATTCGAAAACCAAGAATTTATCGATTTATCACAAAAAAACTAAATTTTTTATTTGCGGTTGGTTATCAGCATTTTTCATACAAAGCCTTAAGAAAAGCTGTTTTACCAACTGCAAATACTTCTTTTTTTAAGATTTAAACATATATTTGTTATACATATATTTGTTAAGTCGGACGGGACACTCAAGATACGGGTACTACTCGCACTATGGCGATCCTCATTAGTATATTTATTTTAAAATAAATTAACGGTTTTTTTGCAATATTACTACAGTAGATTTTTTCAACTAATTACCAATTTAGTAAATAATGAGACTGTTATTAAGTTTTTAAAAACTATAACAAACCATATTTTTAAGAATTTGTTGTGCCTTTTTCTCATGGTCCATATTTGGGGTGCCTATTCCATATTTGACTACCTTTTTCATTTTTTGATTAAACTAAATTTTTGATACTGTAAGTAATTAGTTATAAAAATCATAAGACTATCACTAAGTGTTGCAAAACATTATGACTTCTCATCGAATAAAGAAATTGACTTCGTACTATGAATAGTTTATTTTTTATATTCAAAAAACAAAATGGTATTCCATATTTAGTTACTTTCCTCTATTATAAAATTTATATTTTGCATTCTATCTATCCATTTTACATACCAATGACATTGGTTAAATGTGCGATCATACATTTTATTGTAACAACTAATATTGTACCACATACATACCTACATACATAAAGCTCACGCCTGTGTCCCACAGGTGGGATAGGCAGACTATGGACCGCCACTTTACTCTGTCCTGACATAACTCTCTAGCCTTGCATATAGATATTACAAAAAATGAAAATTTAACAGGTCTTTTCAAACATTGTGGGCAAAGGCGGCCTTATCGCTTCAAGCGATCTCTTCCAGCCCATATATCCACGACTCTTTTCATACATCTCCTTTTATTGTACTAGGATACTATATAGACTATATAGACTATAAACTAGGATAACGATGATGATGATGATGATGACGATGACCAGGCTCGTACCCGTTCCGCGCGCTGGGGCACCGCAGCCACGGCGCGACGGACGCGAAGGTGACGTCGGCGCCGCTGTGCGACACGATGCAGTTCATCGCGGTGGCCAGCCCCACGCACAACATCTCGCGCGGGATACCCCCCTTCAAGTCAGTCGCACCGATACCAGACACGTAGTCTACTCTTAAACCGATTTTCCAACGGTGTAAACCAATATTATCTGAGGGCTTTTGGCTAACTCTGTTGGCAACTGAATTTGACATTAGATAGTTCTACACTACGTCATCTACGTTGGCCATCGGCTGTAGCGTCTACCAAATTAGAGTAGTGTAAGATTATTATATGTCCCCTGAGTTAGACAATAGCTCCGCTGATTTGAATGACTATGGCGATTATCATCAGGTGGTAGGACTCTGTCAAGCTGGAGGGCTCCGTCTGGGTGAGTACCACCGCCTTATCTATTTTTGCTGCCAGCGATGCTTACAGTGTTGTGTTCCGGTTTGAAGGATAAGGTAGCCAGCGCAATTACAGGCATGAGGCATTTCATCTTAGTCCGCATTGGGACGCCTGCGGTTTGGCATTTTTGTTGCCTGCAACGTAACGTAAAGGTGACCACTTTCATTCCAAAATGAGCAACACGGGGTTATCGCCCATGCGTTGTCCACCACTAAAACCTCGAAACACGTTCTCTTGCAGTCAAAAGCCCCCCAAATCCGCATGCAATCCGATCGAGCATTGGAGCTCCCCCTCTCCCTTTCATTCCGTCTATGTGTGCTACACTACCCTACACATAACATACTATGAAACAAGCTCGGAACTTTTGCAATTTTGTCTCTCACACTGTCTTTGTTTTGAATCTTTATTTTTATGTTATACGACACAGAAACAGGCAAGCGGGCCACCTGATGGAAAGTGGCCACCGCTGCCTATGGATATCAGCAACACCAGGGGAGTTACCAATGCGTTGACCGCCTCTAAAGAGACCTAATATACCTCTTAAACGATCTCATGTCATAGTCCAAAGGTAACAAAGGTATTGCAAACGTCCATAGACTGCGGTGACTGCTTACCATCAGGCAGGCCGTAAGCTTTTTGCCACCTGAGTGGTGTAAAAAAAACACTGAATCTTATTCAGTAATAAGTTTTCTTTCCACAGATGGAGCAACTTCGACCTTGGAGCTAGTATACTCCACATCGGCCACCCTGACGAGTGGCTCTTTCAACCCCTATTACACGAGTGGGAGTGGGGCTGAGCGCACCCTTATCCTAGCCTAGACCTAAATACGCGTAAGTCAATCTCTAGTGTGGAGTCAAGCATAATACTCGGATTAGATTTGTAGATATTATAATTACTAATATTATAAGCATGACAAGAGGCCCTCTGCTAAGATAGCATCTGGTTATTGCTGCATTTCCACCAGTAGCTGAGTGGTACGCTAAGAAACTAATTAAACTACATACAACTTTGAGGTTTGATTTGAGTTTGCACTTCACATAGACCACTGGTTTGAACCCAAGGATTTTACATACAGGGCGACTTCAAATTCATGATATCAAGGAGTACCGTAGTCCGTGCGCATGTACTCATGATAACAAAGAACTTTTACTTATTCTTAGCGAGGCATAAGACATATTTTAGACGCCCAATATTTGGCCACAAGCACTGCGTTTACGGTGGTTTCGTAAGTCTTTCGTTGTGCAAGTATCGCGGCACATGTGGCACAAAAAAATCTGCTGTTTCATACAAAATTGAAAATAAATTCTGCCATGTATGAAACAGCAGGTCTTTTGCGATTTCAGAGTTGATGCCATATTGAAGTTGTTTGTTAACAAGCTCATGCATACGGTACCCATTGATATCATCAATTTTAAATCCCTGTTCCAACCTATTTCTTCCCGAGATAAGCTAAAATTAAACGACCCTATTGATGGATATCATAGACCCCCCGTTGCCACGCAGCTGAGTAACAGCCCTGGTGGAAAGGCTGATAGCATTACAGTTGTGCATATTATGGACCTAGATTACTGTAACTAATACAATAAAAGACCAAACTGCTGTTTTGCCAGTTCTCTGTTTAGTAAAAAGGACTGTCATAAGTTACCTTAACTAAACATTTCAACTTGTTACACTCTCTAGTAATAACCTAACCCCCGACCAAGTTTACTTTAACTCAAATATTTTCTTAACTAAAGAACGGATTTTAATTAAACACAGCTAAGAACGATCTTGATTAAACTGGCTATCGAATAGAGAAAACCGGATCCAAACCGGTCCATCCGTTCAGCAGCTACGAAGCCACAGAAACCCACTTCAAACTTACAACACCCCTCTTTCGTCGGGGGTTCAAATGTGTTGAATTGAAATATGTTTATATTATGAAATAGCTATTCTAGCCACTGTAATTGTTTTTATTTGCACTCCGCATACTTTTCAAATAAGAATGTGTGTTTAATTATTATTTGTATAACATTCACAATCCGGAGATCTGGCAGCGGCACGCGTCAATGAAAGTCGACCAGTGTAATTTTTAGGCTTATATTGCTACTAATTTTATAACGATATATTTGATAAATAAATCAAGTTTACAAATTTGTTTTCCTTTAACTTTTATAATACATTTAACTATATTGTCTAGATCAATTGTAATTTGAACCACATTACATGCAAACATCGCCCTATATACAAATAGATCAACACTATATAAGGATACTAAGCACTTACATTATATGCTTCTATACAATATATTAAGTATAGTGCATTATTAATCTACTATCATTATTTATTTGGAATGAGTATTCTATTATAGAAAAATATACAAAAACGAAATACTGACAAAAATTGTCTAACGTTTGAGATTTCATCATAATCTTATAGTACCAATTATAAATAATGAAGTAAGATTGTAGCTAACACAATTAGAACAATATCATACAAAAATAAAGACACCTCATTCTTACCTATTTCGTTTTTGAATAATGGTAATGTGTGTAGAGAGAAAATGATGACTACTACCAACATGATGATGCTACTCTCATACATACATATCTTACATATTAAATTATATTTAGCCTTGGAATGAATATGGCAAAAGAAATTTGCTATATCTACAAATTATGCATTACATGTACTTCTAGGAGTTTCCAATTATATTTCATATTGGGGTATAGGGCATAGAATAAATTTTTCAACACTTTAGCTGCGAACCCAAATATCAAAGTGTCATGTACGGTACTAACAAAGGCCGCCAGATGAGTCGTGCACACAGCTGTATGGTCGTCGAAATATACCATACGCGTGCGCGGACGCCCGGCCAGCTGAGTCCGCGCTGGCGCGACGCGAGTGCGCAGGCCATAGCCGATCGAGTCCGATTGTATTTGTATGGACTGGCTAAACGAGTCCGCGCGCACTTGTGTAGCGCCAATTTTTCTTGGATCGGCGAAACGAGACGTGCGCACTCGCGTAACGCCCATTACGACCAAAATGTCGAGGCGGCCGCAGCAAACAGGTTAAGGGATATAATGGAGATCTCCTAATTTTTAATTTTACAACATCCAGATTGAAACACATATTGTATTTCAATGTACCATATCCTTGCCAAGGTATATGCAGCCTTAAGTCACTACTCAGTTCATAAACAAGTCTGTGATCTTCCAAAGAGCTACATCCTTTCTGGTTTCGTCTCATTCGAGCGAATTAAGCATTAGTAGTTGCTTCAGCACCTTCGTTTGCGAGGTCTCTCGTATCTCACCCGCGAGGAACATCTCATCCACAACTGTATAGACCTGTACGAAATTATACAAAGTATTATTTAATTATTTTTAGGATAGTGTTGTACTAGTAATAAAATAAAAATACAGATAAGCGTAAAATTATCATTTGATAAGTTAGCTCAGACATAAGTGCCTATACAATAACTTTATTTATCAGTAGGCAAACCGGCAAGCGGCTCACATTATCC
This sequence comes from Blastobasis adustella, assembly GCA_907269095.1. Lineage (NCBI taxonomy): Eukaryota > Metazoa > Arthropoda > Insecta > Lepidoptera > Blastobasidae > Blastobasis > Blastobasis adustella. The sequence goes on along the minus strand of OU026136.1, from coordinate 680,887 downwards.
TACAAATATCATAAATGTGAAAGTTTAGATGTTTGTTATTCAATCACACAAAAATAGCTTAATGAATTTGGATGATATTGGCACCCTGTGACAGTATGCATTCAGTAAGTAATGTATTATTATAATTGATTCCATAATTCAATGTAGTTCCTGCGGGAACACAGCATAACCGAATTTTAGGCAGGTAAAAGCTAGTTACCTTATAAAAGTTGAATACCAGATCCAATTCGCATACATTATGGAAATACTCATTGAGCACTTCAACAAAATTATGTATGGCTTCTAAATAACAAAGGTTGTTGTCGTTCACGTCCACGCATATGCAGAAATACAAGCCAGCATATCTCCTGTACACGATTTTGAAGTTTCTGAACTGAAATGGTAAATATTATGAGTTAGAAAAGAGAAAAAGTTGCTCCCAAAGGATACTATAAGATGTCTTTCAAATTGCATGAAAAGGACCAAATTACCTCAACAAAGTTGGTGTGCTTGGCGTCCCGGACCGTGACCACAGCATGTACTTCCTCAATGAGTTTCTGTTTCTCATCATCATCAAAATTCATATACCATTTAGCCAACCGAGTCTTGCCAGCGCGGTTCTGGATCAAGATGAAGCGAATCTGAAAAGGATGATGGACATATTATAATACAAATAGTAGTAACGACAAATGTGGAATACATTTCATCGTCCATCTATTTACCATTTCAAGTAATTCAATAAATTATTTAGAAATTCCTTATTTTCCACTTGGTTGACGCCTCCCAAAAATCTTGAAATTTGACAGCAGCTGTCAAAAAGCCAAAAAGGTCCGATCCACAAGTCCGATCCGTCAGATGAACTGCCGACATGACATACGTGACATACGTGTTTATATCCTCTTTGGTGCGCGTGGTCTTTGGTTGAACTTTTTTCTTTTTTCATTAAAATAAGCAAATCATAAGAAAATCGTAACAGCAAAGGTAGAAAAAGGAGAGACCAAGATAATATAATTATTTAGTCAATCACTTAAACACAATAAGTATGTTTATTGAGTTGGCGTTGCCAAATTTCATTTAAAAAAGTTACTTTTGTTTATGGTACCTGCACTGAATATTGCCATGTAATTTCTCTCCACAACAAATGGTAGATTTTTCTTTTGTGATTTTCTCAATAACTTAATGTTATCTGAAGGTTTTTGTCAAACGTAAAACTGAAACTATTGAAAACAATTGTTTAAAACTACTTTAAAAACAATCAAATGATTTCTTTTCTGATGTACGGGCTCCGGTTTTTATCGTGGTATTATTTATGATTATCATATGTAGCAACACAAATATCGAGTTGTTTTTCAATTTCAGTGAATTTTTGACGTTGCTACTACTTGCTCGTTTTCAATTTCATGAGTCTTCATCAATGTAGTGCTAAGGTTTTCAAAATGTGTCTATTATAATTAGTCTTAGGGAAATAAACAAATCGGATCTTAATGACGCCCACGAAAACCACAAAAACCGAAGTAGAAATGGTGATAAGAAACAGAAAGACTGTAATGAAAGACGGAATAATGACTATGTCTGGAATCGGCGAGCCGTCTGTTTACCACGCGCTCATCGTGATCTTCCTGGAGTTCTTCGCGTGGGGCTTGCTCACTATGCCCATAATATCAGTACTAAATGCTACGTTCCCGGACCACACGTTCCTGATGAACGGGCTCATAATGGGTATCAAGGGCATCCTGTCGTTCCTGTCAGCACCGCTGATCGGGGCGCTGTCAGACGTCTGGGGCCGCAAGTTCTTCTTGTTGGTGACGGTGTTCTTCACCTGCGCGCCGATTCCGTTAATGACAATCAACACTTGGTGGTTCTTCTCGATGATCAGCATAAGCGGTGTGTTCGCGGTGACGTTCTCCATCGTGTTCGCGTACGTGGCGGACGTCACCACCGAGGCGGAGCGGTCGCGCGCGTACGGACTGGTGTCGGCCACCTTCGCGGCCAGCATGGTGATCTCGCCCGCGCTGGGCGCCTACCTGATGAACCTGTACGGCGAGGCGCTAGTAGTGGCCGCCGCCACCGCCGTCGCCGTGCTCGACGTGTTCTTCATCATGGTCGCGGTGCCCGAGAGCCTGCCCGAGAAGGTCCGGCCCAGCGGCTGGGGGCCCGCCATCAGCTGGGAGCAGGCGGACCCTTTCGCTGTACTCAAGAAAGTCGGTGCGGAACGTACAGTGCTCATGTTGTGTGTCGCAGTGTTTCTATCGTACTTACCAGAGGCCGGACAGTATTCGTGCATATTTGTTTACTTAAAATTAGTGATGGGCTTTGATGAGGTCCAAGTGGCAATATTCATTGCGATAGTGGGAGTGCTCAGTATCGCCGTACAGGTGGTGCTCGGTTTCCTAATGCGCAACTTAGGCGCGAAGCACACAATAATGGTGGGTCTGCTGTTTGAAATGCTGCAGCTGATGTGGTACGGGTTCGGAAGTCACACGTGGATGATGTGGGCCGCAGGCGTGCTGGCGGCGCTGGGGTCGGTGACGTACCCGGCGATCAGCGCTTACGTGTCGGTGAACAGCCGCGCGGACCGCCAGGGCGTGGTACAGGGCATGGTGACGGGGGTGCGGGGGCTGTGCAACGGGCTGGGACCGGCCATGTTCGGGGTGATCTTTTACCTGTTCCACGTGGATTTAAATATGGACCACGCGGCGGCCGGGGGCCTGGATGGGCGGCCCGACGAAAAGTACGTGCGCATGGTGCCAGGGCCGCCGTTCGTGCTGGGCGCGTTGCTGGTGATCTGCGCGCTGCTGGTGGCGGCGTACCTGCCGGAGGACGGCACCCCCGGGGGCGCCGGGGGGCTGCGCCGGCCACCGCCCGACCTGCGCTTCGAGATGGAGCGCGGGCGGCGCGTGGCGGGCCCGCTGTCGCCTCTCATGGCGCCCGAGTCGGCGGCGCTCTAGCTGCAGGCCGCCTCCTGCAAGGCCGGTCGCGCGGCCAGCGTGTGACTCTCTGTGCAGTGGGCGCGACGCGCCGTAGGATGCATTTACGAGGTACCAAAGTGAACTCTCAAACGAGTCCTATTCGATGCACCGACCGTGTCGATGACATTCCTGTACGTAAATCTGCTACATCAATGTTTTATAAGCTTTATAACTATTTTTGTAACTTTCGACTGGAGCCTGTGGTTGAGTTGCTAGTGCAAAGCATAAGAGTTATAGGCGACCGCGACCCTTACTCGTGTTGCCTGCTGACACTTTGAACTGTTTCCACTCTTGAGCCGAACATCACACAACAATATTTTGCAGTATGGGTGTGGTATGAATCATTAAATAAGTCATGTGTACTATCAAGTGAGCACTTCACAATGTCATGCTCTTTATTTACCTACATTAAAACAATTACCTTTGCAAGTTACATGCCTAATTCTGTGAAGGAAGTCATTTGTCAAATCATTCAAGTATGTACAAAGTATGAATTATAAATACTTGGAAAATAAAACAAAATATTTTCAATAAGGACTTACTTTGTTATTTAAAACTCCAAAGAATCAAAATACAAAATGGAGTTGTTCTGTAACTTATGTCTAAATTCACAGGCAAAATGTTATAAATTGGAAAAGTTGGAATGCTCTAAATGTCTCCCTATGGAAATATTTTCCCCTACCTTGCCTACATGTAGTGTAACGCGTTATATGCTTCTGTAGTAAATTAGTTTCTAATGAGACTAGCTAGTGGATAAACCTGAGTAGGTAGGATATGACAATCTGATGGCCTTTGTTGCAGAATTTCCTACTTATTATTGTGTACCAGACATTCTTATGTTTATTCTTTTTTCTTACTTTTCTGAGTTATGTACATTAGTTGAATGTTAATGTTAGTTCAAACCAACACTTATGGTGAGGAAAATCATTGTGATGAATGAATGTGTAACCATGATTCAATCTGGTCAGGTTTCCCTGGTAGCAGGGTCACGGAGGTCAGATGGCAGTTGATCCACTGTAATTACCTGATCTGCAAAATCATAGATCATGGTCAAGGCGTACTCTTGTGCAAAAGAGCACAACTGGGACATTAAGGCCAAGATGATTATTTTTATTATTATTCTTTTTAAAACAAAATCTAGGAAAATTGGTGAGACTTATTGAAAGGACAACAAGATACAGGCATAGTCAGCTATGGAACTGCCTGTCTAAAGAGAACAATAATGAATGAGATAGAAACTGCGATAAATTAAAATATACATAAATTTAAATAATTAGGTTAGACAAGTATGTTCAATATGGAAAAATCCAACAAATTGTTTAAAAACTACGACGTCATTCAAAACAAATCCTTCTGTTTCGCTCACTCTCAATTTGGGAATAGATAGTTAGGCAAATATTCAATTCAAAACACTACAGCAACATCTTAGGAAAATCTACAATAGGTACTATCTTCGAAACAGATGTTCTTATTTCACTGTTTCTATTTTCAAAAGAATGTTGAATTATGATGAGACTCATGTCAGATGTTTCTGTTCACCGCGGACATACCCTTGACCTGTACAGAACTAGTTTGTCGTCAAAAATTCGCTTACAAGGTCGTAAAACTCGTCAACGGCCTGCCGACTCGAAGCACCTAATTACATCATGTGCCGCGGTCGGCGGTGCCGCCAAATTTCCCAAAGGGTGACGCTGTTATTATCTATAAACAACCTGTAGATAAGTCCAAAGGATGTGTTATAGTTTTTTTACTATTCGTAAATCATTGGCCCAAGTCACTATACGACATTTGACAAGGTTTAAAATATATTTGACTAACTAGATTCAGTACAACGGTTAATGTTGTCGTCACAAGACATATCTCTGAATACAAATTATGCTTTGACATTTCCTTTGCTAGCTGATTTGACTTTATACCCGTGTTGCTTGTTATCAGCGTAAACTTTGCGGGCATTACCAAAACTGAAACAATGCAATTAATGGACCCGTTTTTCGTCGTGGGTCGCCATCCAAGCCATCAAGCATGACACAACTCCATTTTTCCGGCCTCTATAAATTCGTACTTGTAGACGTTTGGTTTTTGATGGGTGGGTATACTATTTGAATTTAATGAAAAAAGCTTATCACACGCCGACACGGGCGGCTTAGGATACCTTAAGGCACCTGGAAATTTTATTTCCCTTCAATTTTCTCTGTACAGCCAAAGGCTAGCGCGACTACGTCTGCCATTATGACCATCGTTTTCGTACTAAATGAACACAATATGATAACATTTTTCGATAATATTAGTTAAGAAAACGCCATAGCGGTTGGTCCGAAGGAGTTTTTCTCGTAAATCTGTCATCCGTGCGCCATTCCGAGCTAACACCAAGCGTCGATAACTCATAACTGGCTGGTGGTTTATTTTTAAGACTTCTCGTCAAAAGTGGTCCATTCAGGCATTGTTCCGAACATCTTACGTGCTGTGCGCGTGAGCCTGTTACTAATTGAGTGGGAGTTTGACCGACATCGGCTTTAATTACTGGGTTAGTTAATGAGTAATATAGGGCAGTTTATCGTCGTAATTCTGTTATGTTGTCAGTGTTGTTTGTAGTAGGAAATGTCACTAAGGTTACACATAGTAAACCGCATTGCCTGATGCATTGTTTGAGCCCTTCCCCGTAAGCCCATCAAAGTTTATATTTCACAAAATTAAGAAGTTTGCTAACGGCGTAAAAGTTGCTCCATTAGTGGACTGAGTGTCGATACTGTCTTTTAGGGTCGCCACTGTCAATCCTGCTTAAGAGAAGTTTCTAATAACTACTCCTTCCAAAAAGTTCTTAATTAACTTGGTGGTCTTGCAGACCACCTCAATGTCACTGCTGTAGATTAATTGTTTGAGCAAGCCCAATCAGTCATGTCATGAGTCATGCATTACTGATGACTCGTATAATTGCGCAGGTATTTGTGCTGTTATTCTACTTTTAAAATAATCGACAGATACGGATGGTTGCGGCACGATCATGATGATGTATTTTACATTGTGCGACACGTTTTGAAAACGTCGCTCCGCCGACAAAAGCTTTTCAATCTCTTCCATCAATTATGATGATGACAAAAACATTGATTAATTTCAGAAGTTTGCTTTTATCTTCTACTATATAACTCTGGCTCTGTTGCTCGGTACTTACGCAGAAATACCATTACACCGACCTACTTACCATCAGGGGCAGTACGTAAGCTTGTTTGCCACCTTGGTAGTTTAAAAAAACCAACCCAACATCCGGTTCCATTGAGAATTTGAATTAAACGTTTGTTAGATTGCTATCAAATACAGTGTCGACCTGCCTTTCTAAGTCTGAGATCGCTATTCGCCCAGAACGGTTGCCAACAATGTTGCCGCAATCTACCAAAACCTACTTCCTATTTTCATCTGCATTGCTTAACTTTGTCTTCCTCGTTCGTATAGCGGCGCTGTTATGCGATACGAGATGAGTGAACTCATTTATCTGATTAGAATTTGTAGGTCTACACAAGGATGCATTAATTACGTGAGCTCAAAATGGCAGGGGAGGGGGTCCAACTAAATATCACCAAATGCCCCGTCCAGCTCCATCCAAACAGTTTATCCTTGGTGAAAACTGCGTGATACATTTTACTGTAATTTCCGAATAGCTTTTAAAATTGTGTCGTTCAAACGGACCAATGTGGCGGGATATCCTGTCTTTTCTACACTACACTAGCCACCTGCCTCGACTTCGCACGAGTATAAACTAACATCTTGGTCCACTGGTGAAACTGTTATTTAAATCGAGTGCAAAGTTTAGAAAATATTAGCGACCCGCTCCGGCTTCGCACGGGTAGTAACCTTAACAAATTATACACCTAAATCTTCCTCATGGATCGCATGAAAATCCGTTCAGTAGTTTTTGAGTTTATCGCGAACAGACAGACAGACGCGGCGTGGGAGTTTGTTTTATATGTAGTAAAGTGATTTACTGCCCAAGCCATTAATAGTCAAGACAACAAACAGTGGACGGAAACTTTACAATTTGTACCCACAGATATTGCTTGGTGGCATATCGTAATCAATCATTGACCTAGTAATTTGGGAGTAGGGTATTTCGGATTTAAGTCAATAAGACATTTTATTTTAAGATTCGATCGATAAGGGGTTGGTGGTCATTTCGAATTTCAGTCATTGGTTGTTAAGGCAATCATTGTTGATGATTACCTATTATGCCCATGGCGGTCCCTTTCATGCTATTCAGGGTTTTGCCGCTCGGCGACGGTTTAAACATCTGTTAACTCGTATTAGGTAGGTTTATTTTAATAAATTATTAAATCGGGCATGTTTGATTATACATATAAATTTACTTATTTTTAAAACTAGTGGACCTACAGCTACTTTACTCCTACCTACTTTTTTTCTTCCTCTTCGTCCTCTTGAATCACTCTATCTATTGTTGAAAACCGCATTAAAATCCCTTGTGTAGTTTAAAAGATCTAAACGTTCATAGATACATACATACACCGGAAAGTGACTTTGTTTTTATACTATGTATAGATTTATAATTTGTATGACAGGGTCTTTATTATCGAGTTCTTGCGTAGGTATTTGTGGTGTGACAAAAACCGATGTTACGTCATGACCTCGTTCGCATGGTGCCGGTGCAGAGTATCGATCTTTGGAATAAAATCTCGGAAATCGCGTGTTACCGTTGAAATCTTGGGGGTTAAAGACATTATAATGATACCAGGATCCAAGATTTCGGAGGAGATGCGTTGCTCTTACTAGAATTACGAACTAAATCAACGCGTGCAACTGCATCCAAATACCGGGCTCGGTACCTACGCGGTAAGAAACCCGGAACATACTTTTAAAATGTCTAATAATAACCATGATAGTTAACACTACGTTAGTAGGATGAAACTTTGGATAGGGATGCTTTGGACCTTATTCACTATAAATACGTGACTATTTTGTTTGAAATTACGTGACTTATCAAAAAGATTTTTACTGGTATAGCGAACCGCGTTGTTTGTGTTGCTAGCCTATCTACGAGTATATGGATGGACGCGGCGTCGCCACTATCTCTGATGGCCACAAGCAATTATCAATAGTATATCGATAAACCACTTGGGTATTTTCACACGACGCAGTTTTACCTAGTAATTATCGGTTTTGTAAACCTTTTTATTCATGTCGTGAATCAAGCGAAACGTGATTCATTTGTCAGTGTCCACACTGTTTCCTTTTTCTTGCAAATTATCATACAAAAGCTATCATTTCGTCCTGTACCCGTATGAATTTTTCGTTTTAGCGGATGCCTACGTATCACAAGCCACGTGCATGCCGAATTTCAGTTTGATCCACCCATTTGTTTGGGCAATTTGCTCTTTTAGTCACACCATTAAGACTAAAACAAGCATTGGTCTGCAATCTACGTACACGCCAATCCGTCCTACTTGTCATTATTTTTTATCTTTTACCTTTAGAATTGCCAGCCAAACGGACATTGGACCTACCGCCTGGCAATATACATTATCGGTCGTATTTTTCCATATCGCCCCCTGTCGGCTCGTCGAGGTTAATCTCCTACCCCCTTTCGGGAACAATGTACGCAATGGATAGTTTGAGGTCAACCCGTTTCACTTTATTGCCTTTGCATAAATCTTTGCTGGCATAATGATCTGGTGTTCGTGTGCGATCGTTGTTCTGTTGATATACTGCGACTGGGTTTTTGCGTGTACCTCTGTCCCTGTTTCGATACCTTTTTCTTGTAATAAATCTTTACTTATCTCGTACTCGTTACTCTCTAGTACTCGTACAATACAGTACGTCTCGGTCGGTCGACTAAGACGACGACCTTCGATAGCATTACACTAGGAGCCCGGAAACGGCTCTCTGGTGCAGCGAAATCGGGTCTAAAGGTCGATGACGGTAGTAGGAACCGAAGAGGTTCTCGTGCCCTGCTGTCATACTCCCTGAGTCGAAGACTTAAGACGAAATCGCTCACGAGAGTTGGGTATATGAACGTAGCATTAGATACACCTTCGGCGGTATTAGGCCTCCAACTGCATCCATAATGTGTTAACATCAGTATGCACCGATGAAAAGGGTTAAGATATGTTTAAATGCGCGAAGCCGATCTGATTTAAAAAAAACACGAGCATGTGTAATTATTCCTGACTAATGCTTCTATTTTATCGGATTCAAGAGTACGAAGTCACGGTCAAAAGCTAATTGGCTATAAATTCATACCTAATCAATAGACCAGCTGTAGTTTACGTAAACACCACGCGTTTCTGCCACGCACGATATCTTAGTCTGGTTTCATATTTATCAGCAGCGAATCGTTTTGACTAAATAAAGTCGAATTTCTTTTGCACGACGTCAGTGAAGCTAAGTACGCATACGTAACAGCAGTTGTGCATATAATTGTAAATCAAATAATAGTACAGTTGTTCAAACGTTGCCAGTGGCAGGAAAACGCGAAGCTGTTCGTACAAGAAAACCATGACTTTGCTCAATTTTCATCTATACATAGTATAAAACAGAGTCGCTTCCTGTCGTCTGTCCTTATGTACACTTAGATCTTTTAAATTTCGCAACGGATTTCAATATGGTTTTCAACCATATATACAGTGATTCAAGGGGAAGATTTATAAGCAATAAAGAGGGTAGTTAGGGGTAAAGTAGGCTTACACGAACGAAGTCGCGCCGGGTCCACTAATCTATTAATTAATATAAAACTTCATTGACTAGCTAGCTAGAGGATACACGAGGACGCACTGAGTTCTTCGAGAAACTTGTATTCGGGATCGACAGCACGAGGGTGACACCACTTGTGTCGCATGCAAAAGTTCATAGCTTCCGCTAACTGCTTAGTATCAGGCGAGTCGCATCGCATGCTTGTTTACCACCTTAATGGTATAAAACATAAACACGCATTCTCTAACTATCACTGTGACTTGTATCTGTCGATACTTAAATTTTATTTGTTGGTGGAAACTGTTTGACAGATCTCTTTCTAGATTTTGTTCACGTAGGTAGAGCTTTTGCATACGTGTTTAAATGTTGAAGACACCTGTCTCGTAAATTAGTCTGCGTTATGGTTAGAGCCCATTGAAATCGGACTAAAGAATAGCAAGCAAACGTAGAGAAATAAACGTGGACAGGGATTTGGCTAGCAAACTGCATGGTTTCGCAAACTATGTCCTCTGCGTTCGTAATCCCTTACCAATCTTGAGACCTGGTTGGACCAAATTGGCTATTATTGTTGTTGTTCGTAAGTTTAAACATGGTTTTGATGTAGATAAAGAAAACAGAAAAGGTGCCAAGAAAGCGGAGAAAAATCGCGAAAAACTGAAAGAGCTTTTCCATGGAAAATTTTGCATAACATTCGGACCGAGCAACGCAAATCTTCTTAAATGTTATGTTACTTTCCTCATGACACATTGCTGAAATAAGACGCGCGAAAATCCGTGTAGGAAAATCTTTCTGTAGTTAGATTACTTCGCCTTACCTCCTCAAACAGTGGAGAAAGTACTTAAAAAGAGGCGTTACTCTTGCTATTGTATTTATCACAGCACAGCAAAGCGAAAACTTCGATATTTCATATTGCCCAAGAACTTTTAAAATCTTCGCAAACACACACATGTAGATATTGATTTGGCCCCATGAGCACGCAATGATGATAAGCCTATCAGATTATGCGGTGACTAATGCATTGCGAGCTAATACGTTTGATATGTGAAACTGATGTAACACTGAACCGAGGACATTCGTGGACGTTGCTCTTTCAATTTTGATGGTTCACTTCACGCGAGACGTGTATGTAACGTTAATATCAGAGATAGTGTGGTGTACAGTGATATGGACGAAATATCATATGATACACTTTTCACCGCTACGATTCTGCGTTGACGGGATCTAACAATCAAAGAAACAACTAATTAGAGACACAAATATATGAAAGAAAGGCTTATATGATATTGGTACAGTCAAGACCCAACTGCATTAATTGCACGGCATGCAATGCCCGATTTCACATGAACTAATGATAAATAGTAGCAATAAACAGTCATAACATTGTCTAATGATAATAATATACCGTCACGGGGTCCCAATCGGCTCCCGAGACTGTTAAGTGTTCAACCCGTTTCTAGAATCTCCATTACCTAAGCACCAAGAATTAGGGCTGATTTGATACATGCAAAACCTAACTGCATTAAATGCACGGCATGCAATGCCCAATTATCATGTATCACGTGTACCTACAACTAATGATTCATTGTAGCAATAAACAAGAAAGCACCAAGAATAGGGACTGATTGGATATAGTCAAAATCTAACTGCATTAAATGCACGGACGGTATTCAATACCCGATTATCACTAGTGCAACTATAATTCATTGTAGCTTTAAACAAACTTAAAGCAAAATAAATCTATAATACACAGAAGCGAAATTTTCCAAATAACACAGCAAGCATAATTAAAAATGTTTCCAGTAAGCATGATCATGAAATTAAACCGAGATCGTCTCCTCCAAGGTTTCGTTCCGGTGAACAATGCAGAATTCCTAAAGGGATTGCCAGCTGTCTGTAGTCTATTGATTATTGGAATGAAAACAAAAACAGAAGAGCTAGCCGTGGGAGTTCGCGGTTGCGGGCGTATGCCTCCGAGAATGATTACGTGCCATATTTTCTTTAGGACGTTATCATCATTTGCTTATTTATTCCCAAGTTTTATAACCCGTTGTGTGAAGTGGATCCGAGACTGTTCAAACAGTAGAGTCCCTAGTCGAAGACCTTGATCCACTGAGCCGATTTGCACCCCGTTACTCATATATGTGAAGTGGATGGTAATGCATCGTTTATCCACAAAATGTGAGGTTGAAAGATACATTATCTTAGAGGGATGAGTTTGGCTTTTTACTCGTCGCGTAAGAGTTTTGCTAGTCTCTAGTCTGATACTTACTCTTTTTCGCTTTTGCTCCGACCGAGATACCTCCGATAAAAAGCTATTCCTCTGACTTGATATACTGACGTCCTGATTTTGAACTAAAATAATATTTTCACAAAAAAAGGATAAACTGCATTAGTCAGAGAGTGATAATCAAGGAAATATGTGTAAATAGAATCGGTTCGGTCACCAGAGATGAACCTTAAACAAAAGTCGACGTTGTTTGTGAATTAGGTTCATCGTATCAGTCCAACGACGATGGCATACCAGTTTTAGGGATAAGCTCGCCCTATATAAAGTGAATAGATGGGACGGGTGTCTTGACCGCTTTAGACAGCAGGAGCTAATACCGAAAATTTACGCTGGAACGGTAGCATCGAAATCAAATATTTGTAGAGACGTGACGTATATTTATGCTTATGTTAATCAAAGTATATGGAACGAGTTATAAATAACAAACGCCAAGTAGTATTTGTGGTTTTTAAGACTTGACCTTTAAAAAGCAACATTTGGATGAGTCATTATTAGTATCTGGATAAGGTTGCAAACACTTCGACCCCGTTCGATAAGTGATCATCGGGTGATCATGCTATAAATCTGATTGTAGTTCAATATAAATCGTTCCAATTCATTTATTCACATTCATTTCATTTATACGTTCAATTCATGTATAGTGCGTAGGTATATTGCTGTTTTCTTTATCAGGAAAATGACGTTTCAACACAATGAATCATTGCCACGAGTCGCTTTCCGTAATGCCTTTGGTACTGTGGAGGTTCCACTTTACCCGCGTCAGTTTCGTGACATCACTGTTTGCCCCGTTTGCCCTTTCTTGTACGTCCCCGCTCCCGAAAGACGAGTCGACTTAGTTATTAATTGTACAATTTCTTAATATGTGTATGTAAATTGTCTTGATAGAGTTACCTAACTCATTAAAGCCTCACGAATGTTAAGGTTACTGTGAGTGCGAGTGGAGTGCAGTGAGTCGACAATTTATAACTTAGTTTATTCATTAGCAAAGACATTTATTCATCTATAGTCGTTTGATTGACATGTTCTTGCTTACTCATAACACGGCCCAAGGCTTTCTATGGCTGTGATTCATCAGTATTGTAATTTGAAAACAAAAGTTGTTTCAAGCTTGTTTCAGGTTTTTTCAACATTGGCCTAAGATAACAAAAATATAGGTACAGGTTCCTGTAATATTCGTCATAGTTGATGTTGATGGTGTAAAGTCGGTCGCCTTCAAGGCTAGAGTGAATAGGCTGTTGCTTGACAGGCATGCTCTATCTTCGGCCGCATCGTCACTTGCCACCAAGTGAGATGACGGTCAAATGCCTGGCTAGTTTAATATATAAAAAAAGTATTAATGTTTTGTTACTGTGTATTTGTCGCTTTGCTAGTTTCCACCATGGTGACAGAGCCCTACCAGTCATTCCAATTTCTGCTTTAGAGACTGAGTTTTGACGCATGAACAGAACCTAATGCTGTCTTGAAATCCGAAAAATTTAAGGATCCTGGATCCTGGTCCTGGACCTGGACAACGATGACCATTTCTCATCACATGGACTATGTGCCTCCCTAGACAATAAAAAACTTATCCAGTTCAGTGATTCTTCTGTGAACAAATAACGAACCAATATTGTTCTAGTATAAAGTGTCACTCACGCGTCACTAAGGACACCCCATCCCGCTTTCTCTAACCTTGAATTCTCCATGAGTGGACAGCGCAGCTATCTATCTATTACTGTCGGATTGCGGACCCTATTTGCGTAAAACAAGTGGAAATGTATCGTAGAACGAGAAAGTATCCCTTCGGGTGATAGTTTTAGACTCCCTTATTGCGGTATTTCTGGCGTAACGACGCGCTTATGCGACCTTGAGGGCGCCCGCAGCTGACGTGCATACAAACTACAAGCTGCCGACTATCATATTGCGTTACGTGCCGGCCCTGGTTTGCGCCAGACTCTAGCGGCTAGAGGGAACCGTTCAAACACGATTCGCGTTCCACTCCACGCGACACAATGCAGCCTTTGACACCGTGGACAATGCGATGCCAATGCCGTACAAACCCCAATAGTGTTTGATCGATCCGAAAGAATATCAGTAATTTAAGTAAACAACATGAATAAGTCATTTGCGTAATACGCATTTGCTGTAGCGTCATCTAATTGGGTGGCTTTTCGTGTCGTTTTTGTTGAATAGTCATCTTTTTCCTTCTGGTGTCGACGGTAATTAGGGCTGTTTGTAGGTACTTTTTAAATATGGTCCCCGATCTAACCCTTTAGTCGGGTTGTCTGCAGTCCTATGGCTTAGCGCATTAAGATTGAATCCATTTTCGGTACCTTACACCACTGTCTCGTCTTCCCCCATCTTGGACAGCCTGATAACAGTCCACTGTTATATTTGAATCTCCAAAATTAAGAGTTTTATGTGTGAAGACGACGTTGCTGTACCATTTTCTAGTTTATGGATGTTATGGCCGCACTACCTGGTCTACCAATAGTTGCTTTTTATGACAACCGTCAGTTTAATTTACTCCGCCAAACACCACAGCGGCCAATGGCCATGCTACAAATAAACAGTGACCTAAGTAAACAAAGGAAGCGTGAGATGATACATATTTCATTGAGATCGTTACGAAAGCCAATAACCTAATTATAAATACGTTCACGCTCCGACCTATATAAAGATTCCACTTGTCCCAGCGACCGACGACCGCGAACTATGTTGTCAACTTCAATGGAAGAAATCCATACTATCCGTAGCGAAGCAAACAACTTCATAATGGATCTCGATTCCTTATCAGCAATTATCACTAGTTATAGCGTTTGACGAGCGTTTAATATTTCAGTGGCGGATGGTGGCTAGAACTTTGATTGCGTCATCGCTTATTTATAAAGATGGCACACGTGGGTTGAGTCTGCGTAAATTATGCATCGCGGAGTCACGCAATTAGAACTTGTCTCCGGACTTAAACTCCAGTTTGGATGGCTTTTAGATAAAATTGAGGATCAAATGGGTCTTATTGTGTATGTGGGGAGTTTATTGAGCAATCTAAATGCCACTCGGGACTCAGAGACTCGGTCGTTGCCCCGGCGCGGGGTCCGCCATTTTCATTGGCAAATTGGCGGGAGATTTTCCAGGGTCCCGAATGGGTATAATGTTGCTTAGCCATTTTCTTGGAATTGAGTCGAAAGGCTGTGTCACGGGTCGTGTGAGTGAATGAGAAACAATATCGGTGATAAAACCATAGAGCGCTATATCCGCACTGCAGACAGCAATATCCGGAAGGAATGAGTTTGTTTTTGCAGTTACTAATTGCCAACAAGTTAATACCGTTCTGCAAGCTCCGTAAATGCTTTCAGAGCAGAGCATCAAAGCGTTTGATATTTGCGGTCGAACTGCGACATTTTATTAATAGAAGAAAGTTGCTAGCAGCAACGTGGTAGGTAAACTTGCCACGCAAAACATTAGGTTAGATCATGGTGACGTTTAAAATCGGTACCATAGAATCCAGGTAGCATTGTGGAAAATCCAACTAAAGCGCTTGTCAACCACAGCGGCGGGCGAAAACCGATTTCCATGGAAAGCAATTTGTTTATAGCGTAGGAAGGTCGCCCGGGGACAACAAACGTTGCGAATATCATGAATTAGCTTAGCCCTCATTATCCGAAACCCGTGTTCAGTTTGATCATACTGTCATTACGGACACAATGCCCGCTCAGATTGCGCCATTAGTGTACCCAGTGATGGAATCTGAATAGAAATTATATCAAACCATTATATATTGTTTGCGTATCAAAAATTTATATCTGGAAAGTTAATGGTGCGTTAGGGATGTAAGTACTGAGGACTATAAATGTTTACATTGATTCCTGCACTTCGATGCTGTGTATTTTCTGGGCTAATTATAGAGCAAGATTGCCTGATGCAGACATTAAAAGTGGCATTGTACGATACACGTCCGGGATTTCTATTCAGGTGGACACAACTCGGTCAAAGACCATTCGATTGTATGTTACTTTTAAATACCTCATTGTTGTACAACATTTTGAATCATTGTTTAAATTCGTAATTTATGTATGTTACATTCTCAGGTTTTATATTTTACCTGGCTTAGAGAATATAATATACAATTATTTGTATTCTCTTGTACTGAAGCTAGTTTAAAAAATATAGTTTCTCTACTTACCTTATGTTGTTCCCTATGGTTCTTTCACAATTTATTTTTAACCCAGTCAACTTGTACTCCTACAAATTGCGTGGGGTGACGAGACCGACATCCTTTGCGCAGAGTCGCGTGGCCTCTTCTTGAACCCTTGGACCCTTCAGCCCCCGGGCCCTCCGACAAAATGACACCGATTCACTTCCGCTATATACCGCCATCATGGACATTACATTATTTAATGGTTTTGACCGTTAAATTTATTGTCGGGTTCGCTTTAACTCCTCGTTCATTGCCAATTCTCGCATATTTAAATTATTTACTGAAATCTGATATTATATACTACTTAATCTAAAAATCCTAACCTACCTACTAGTTTGAGGATACCTAAGCTTTCCAATTTCAAAGAATAAATTGAAATTACCTGTGCGCAAGAGAAACGTTTCGAGGATTTATTACCATTAACTGTCTGTACTGAATTATCAAACAACAGTCTCAATATTTAAGAACCCAATAAACCTCTGTTTCAACCGCTGTGCATTATTATGCCAAACTATCATTCACCGTACGTAATCAATGCCGTATTGTGACTGCCTTTCGTTAGACAAAAGAAATTTTCCCTCCGGCGTTTGTAAACACGTGAATTACACGATGAAAATCGAAATAAAATCACGCAAATACGTACCTACAATACTAGCCATGTTCGCAAGAACCGAATACCGGAGCCCTGTTAGAGTTAAAACTGAAGCAATAATTTTTTATGTGACGTTTTACTGGCTGTAAAGTCAAACATGACATACTAGTATTCAGCCAGCATCTTTGTCAATAAACCTACCTTGGAGAATTCGCAAAAATACAAATTTTCTGAATGATGAATCTAGACAAATATAAGTACCGCAGTCAAATTACAATGTTAAATTGTACAAATTGCGATTATTGGTGATGTTGTGGCCGTAAGTATCGGCCAAATATAGGCGTCATATATAGGTAAGTAGGTAGATAGTTTTTAACAATAAAAATTCACACAATTTGTTTAAATAACGGGTACCTAAGTACCTAGTGATGATATGCTCACTCTGCCTGTTGCGTCGCAGCTCTATTAACCTTTGTCATGGAAGTAGGAAAAATGAGATAATTATGCAAATATTTCTTGCCTTGAATTGCGTGTGTGAACTCTTGAAATAAATTATTTTGTCTGTAATATAAATGCTGCGTATTAGCGCGCTTGTCGAATGAACGAATGGTGAAAAATATAAACTAAGTAGGTACGTTTTACTTTATCAGAATTTGTCTTCTAATTTAAATATTAACTGTTTGAGTTATTATTAATTACGGAAAAATATTGTTGGTATCTATTGTTTTATTTCATATTTGTAACTATTTTTGTGTGATGTGAGCTCTATCGAAATTGAAGTTGTTTCTACTTAATAAAAATTGTTTTCTGAAGTATTATTAATTAACTCCTTAAGGACTTGATTAGTTTTAAATATGTGAGCGAAAGAGAATTGTGCAAATCAAATATTTGCTGGTGAGATCTCTTCGGATGCAGGGACGGTTACTGTGAAATGGTTCTAACAGGTAACGATAAAAATGTAAAGTTTTCTGTAAATAAATCTGTAAGATAATGTAAACCTCGTTTCCCAGTAGTGGATAAGTGTTGACATGTTCACATTTTATTTGTGTTGGGGAAGAAACTTACTTTTTGGAGTGAAATAAGGTGTGATTTAGGAAATTGATATAGTTTACGTTTTCGTGCTACTCTAGTTTTAGTGAAAGGGCTGGTGGTGTTCGCATTTTCTCTATTTCACAAAGGTCAAAAGGACTAATTTCGTGCAACAAATTTTCGGTTTGTATTATTTCGGCTCAGAAACATTGTAGGCACCTTGTTATCTTATTTATCTGTGAAGACGTTGTTGTAATAAGCATTAACCGGCGCCAGAGGCAGTATAGAGCTGTAGATAGTAGATATACATTGGCTAAATAACGAGAATGCGTATGCCACCAGCTAATTTAAGGTTCCATTATAGTATTTATTAGGTGCCTGAGCAAATATTTATATTTGAACTTGTAATATAGTGAGAAATCATAATGTATAATTATTTTAATAACTACAAAAAAATAAATTAGCACTAAAATCATATTTTTGTTAACGGTGAGAAGATTTCGCAACATATCTGTTAAAAACATACTTATAACTTGTTTTTTTACAATGTACATGTGATTTTTCTTATGTTCTGCTTTGTTGTGTGGAACAACGGGACAATATAATAATACACTTTAAGTCGGCGCTGTGTTGATTTGTTGTAAAATTGCCAAAATGTGTAGGAAGCCTAGAGTATGATTACTATAGTTTTAGAACATTTACTATACTTAACCAGCTCCAGCTTAAATACACGCTGACTTTGCGAGGGATATAGTCAATTAACACTCTGGAGGCACAAACAGACAACGGTCGATTCACACTTGACAAGTTTTTGGCGAATAGTAATTTTTTGACAATGTATATTTCAACGAGGGTCAGTCTCACTTGTCCCATTGGGAATCCACTCCGGAATCCATGTAAAAATATGTAAAAATGTAAATATGATAATATTTATAATAAACAATAGCAAGATTATTGTAAGATAGAAAATCTCTGAATGTTCTCCAGTAACTTGTCAAGACCCATGTAAATTCCTATTGTAAATTACCCTTACCTATACTTTAGAAGACTTCATTTTGTTTTCTGACGGGCAGACAAGGCAGAAGGCGCCAGCTGAGCAAGTTAACGTGTAACCTTTTCTGATTGGCCGATTGCGGCGCCATGTTATTTTGGACGCGCTGCAATGGCGCAAACTCCGGTCAGTTGTATTGTATTCCCGCCTAAAAACACGTGAATCGACGGTATTTCACTACGCTTATTCTTTTACCTGTAAATCTTGATACCTAAGTATATTTTAATATAATAAGGGCTTGGATAAAGAGGTAAAATTTAATAGAGAACGGTTTATAGGTATCTGTATAATTCCATGCATGATGAGGTAAAAATAAATTTGCAATGTCAATTTTTGCAAATCTTGTTCTATCTTTTAATTTTATGAATTGTTACCTGAGCAATTATTTCTTCTCTACCGACCATTTAGTCGCAATCTCGTCTCGTCGACTTCGGTAAACATCCTTTCAGCTTTTATTTGCCTTTCTGTCCAAGCCCTGAATATTGTACAAGCATTTCCTAAGAGTGAGATATTTATTTTCCATACAATATATGTCGAGATTCTCATTATGAAAGTGAAATGTATTTTAATTAATATAACAGTACAAGTGTTTCTCTATGTGTTTTAAATGAAGCGTGGACGGCGTGCGACCATCGTCACAGAGGACTGGGATTGACCTTCACCTAGTTAGGTTATTAATTATTTAAGTCATTTGTTATGAAGGCTTAAAGATCCTTTATAAGTCTATATAGTCGACGGATAACTATGAACGTCCTACTTTGAACTAGATTAGGAAAAGCTTTTAAAACTCGGTCCTCTAGCGATTGGCAACAATTATTAACAATAAAAAGTCGACTTGGTTGCGTGCTGATAGCGGAATTGGGACAGCGCTGGAGTAGCGCCGTAACGGGCGCCGCGATAGTGGGCCGACGACGGCGTAGCGGACATAGTAAGGACTGTAATTTCCTCAACTATAGTATTAAATGCATTTTTACTGTAATAACTA
Organism: Blastobasis adustella; assembly: GCA_907269095.1. Taxonomy (NCBI): domain Eukaryota; kingdom Metazoa; phylum Arthropoda; class Insecta; order Lepidoptera; family Blastobasidae; genus Blastobasis; species Blastobasis adustella. Next base: position 661,125 of record OU026136.1, on the reverse strand, counting down.
AATATTAAACGCGAGAGTGGATTACAGGCCTTACTGTGCCCGTAAAGGGTAACGATACAGCTGTGTGATAATACTACCATACTGCTTCTATGTTGGAAATAAATAAATCTGATAGTAGCCAACGTTTTGCCTTTTCTTTCGATGACCTTGTATAGCTGCGAGATTGCGATTGTTTGCACTGAAGATGGAACAGGAAAATTCTCACAGTAGGTACCTGATTACTTATCTGATTTGTACGGGTTTCTTTTTTCATCTAAATGCAGTCGAACGGTGAAAAAAACGCGGAGGGGCTAGCCATGAGTGACTTTAATGTATCTGAAAAGCGAAACTCCCAAGAGGATGTGAAGCACCCCGTTTCACTTTTCTTTTCTGTGACTATACCTAATGTGGTTGAAGAGCGAAACTGCCAAGATGATGTGAGGCGCCCCGGTTTTAGAACCCACAGAAGGCGATATGTAAGTATTTTCGCTACGGAAAGTCGTCACTATGTCGTCGAAGTATGGGTCACTAGGTGACCATGTTGCCATGTGTGCCATGCTGTGCACGGGCAGACCAACGTTTTGGTGGGTTTCCTAAACGTCTACTATCACTACACAGTAGAATTTTTCATGTACTCTATGACGTAAGATAACCTACAAGCCCTCACAGTCAATTAAGTTATTGGGTTTCTTATTCCGCACTTGAACTCATAGTTGGACCTTTGTACGTAGGACGGCCGAGGTTTTAATGAATTGAAGAATGCCAACTTCTTGTTTCTTCTCGAGAAGAGGGAAGAGTAGCGGCTGCTTTACACCGAGAAGAGTAACTCGTAACTTAATGATGTAGTTACTAGGTATAACATTGAAGTTCTTCGGAGACATCTCTATCGCTTCCCGCCGTCATGTATGTATGTAGGTACGCATAGATCTTTTAAACAACGCAATGGATTGTATGCGGTTTTCAACAATAGATCGAGTGATTCAAGAGGAAGGTTTATAAGCAATAAAAATAGGGTAGATAGGGGTAAAGTAGGTGTGGAGTAGGGATAGGACGCCACGCGAACGAAGTCGCGCCGGCTCCAGTAGAAACTTATAAGCTGCGTAGCTTACGTACTAAGCAATAGACTAATTATTAATGGAGAGCAAAAGATCGTGCAGACGGTCATGACCCTTGAAACCTTTAACTAAGTTGGGTCAACGAAAATCGGGTCAATAGTTTACGAATTTAATTAGTCATAGGGGAGGTGCTCTACAGCGGTGCTCTCAAATTATTGCGGAAAAGTACTCTACAAATTGGCCGTGTGGTGTCCGGCAGAGTAGAATAGCACCAACCCCTTACACTCGTGGGTGTCGTACAAGGCGACTAATGTTTTCGAGGCAAGATATCTAAGAGTCTCCGTAGGCTGGGAAATGGGCAGCAGCGTTTTCCATTGTTACCTATATTTATAACACTGCGATCTCCAACCCGCCTGCCAAGCGTGGATATTATGGCAATAACCTCCCCTTTCTTGGGAGAGGCCCTTAGTCCTGCAGTGAACTGTAATGGGCTGTGATGATGATGATGATGACTCTACAAATTAGGTAGGTAAGTGAGACACAAATGTTTTATATGGCCTAGGGAGACACACGGTAGGACATTCATCCTGATGGTGCGCGGACACCGTCGTCGTCCACGACATCACCGACCTAAGAGGAGCTGGTATGGTCGGCCTTTGATTACCTAATGCCATGCATCCACGTGTAAGAAATAACAATGCTACTACGTCTATAAATTCGATTCAGTAAACCACATCACTGATCAAATTTATGATTGGTGCGTGACAAATAAAACGAACTATTTTTGCCAATACAGTAAATATTCTATGGTAGCGGATCCGGCGCGACTTCGTTCGCGTGATGTCCTACCCCTACACCTACCCTACGTTTACGCTACACCTACCCTTCTTTACCTCTACCTACCCTCTTTTTTTCTTGCGTATAAACATCATCTCATACATAGGGACAGACGGTGGGAAGCCACTGTTTTATACTATGTAAAGATACACATAACTTTACCACTGGTTAAACATGGTAAAAATAGCCTAATGGCTAACTGGTCAGCCTCGTAAAAATCAAGTCAAAATTTCTTTATTGAGTAGGACATTACATATCTCTTTCAATCGTCAAAGAGGAGGGGGTAGGAAAGTAGGAAGGAAACACACAGTGACATGTTGGCCGCCTCAGGACCGGAGCACCTCCACCCCACGCCGACAACGGCCGGACCGTGTACGACAATACCAGACAGAGCCGGTCAGTGCCCGACAATGCCAAGCAGAGCCGGACGAGCGACCTAAGCGAGAGATATATAGGGCACCTACCGAGTTCGATCCCCAGTACCGCCATATACCTACTCTTATAAATAAAAGATTCTTATTACAAAAACGCATTAATTTAATTCTCAGAAAAAACAATCGCTCATAGACAATCAAAGATTTAATTAGTAATTTGTCTCCAATACAAGTTAACCCGACTGTCTTGGGAAGTCCCCGGTTGCGCCTCGCGCCTCGCTCCCGCTGTGTGAAGTCACAAGTCGATAGCGCAGCTCTTGTTTTCTAACAATACCAATTACTTTTTGAGTTATACATTAGTAGATCACTTATCAGGTGGTAGGACTCGGTCAAGCCTGAGGAGTCCGCCTGGGTGAGTACCACCGCCTTATCTGTTTCTGCGCCCAAGCAATAATGCAAGCATGGTTGTGTTCCAGTTTGAATATAAGGTAGCCTTACAGGCATGAGGCATTTCATCTTAGTCCTCACAGTGACAACGCACCTGCGATTCTACATTTTGTTGAATTGTAGGTGTTATGCGCGACAGTTACCACTTACCATTAGGTTGACTGTCTGCTCGTTTGTCACCGAGTAGAATAAAAATCGATGTTCATATGGTGTGGGAAATCATCAGGAGGAAACCTGCACATTCAGGCGACTAAAAGTGATACAATCTGGTCAGGTTCTCCTAACAGGGACACGGAGGTCAGACGGTAGTCGCTCTACTGTAATTAATCTGCCAAATCTTGGATCATGGTCAAGGAAGACCCTGACCCGCTAGGATGATGATGATGCTACTTGTGTTATATAGGCACCTACCACAAATCACTGCACATTTGTGTCATTCAAATAGCGACAAGGAGCGTCGGTGGTAGAGCGGTTAGGGTAGACTCGTAAGCGAGAGGTACCGGGTTCGAATCCCGCTGCGGCCATGTACCATTGACTCTTTTCTGACTTACGTACATTAGTTGAATACTAACCGATGCTCTTACGGTGAGCGAAAACATCGTGATGAAACCTGCACATTCAGGCGACTGAATGTGTAACCATGATCCAATCTGGTCAGGTTCCCCTGGTAGCAGGGTCATGGAGGTCAGATGGCAGTCGCTCCACTGTAATCATCTGACTAAAGATCTGCTAAATCAAAGCGAACCCCGGGCTCTCAGGCGCAAGAGCACAACCGGAACATTAACGCCATGATGATTTTTCAAATAGCCACTGTCTGTAGGTACTATTAAAAGATTAAAAAAAAACACCAATAAAATTTTGTTAAACCTTTATTCTACGCCCATAGGGTTATAAAACGACATGATTAGTAAGAGTATTTAACATTAAAATGGCACATAAATACATCTCCGCAGTGCCTTAGTTAATACTGTATTACATAATTAAAACTACATTTACAAAGTATGCCAAGTTGTAATGAAAAGAGCGTCAAACTAGTTTGCGATTTCTTAAACTTAACGGTTGTAACAAAAACTGAAACACATGATAGTAAAATGATAGACAGGGCCAGCCTATCTGGTATAAACTTTAATAATATCTTTTTTTTCTAATTTGCCTAGCCAGGCATTTGACCGCCATCTCACCTGGTAGTAAGTAACGATGCGGTCGAAGATGGAGCATGTATGTTCTTCCTTTCTTTAAGCTAGTCAATAACAAACGTGCAGACAGCCCACCTGATGGTAAGCGGTAACTGTCACCCTTAACATCTATGATTCATCCTGTTCTAAGTTTCATATTACAAAAATTCAGAACAGCAGGTAAATTATCACTCTGCCTAAGATTATATGCCGCTAGCCTGTAAAATTGTGCTGCCTGTTATATTCAAAGTGCTGAGGCACACTTAAAAGGTTACCAGTTTTAAAATGTAATACCATAATGGCGACCTTGCCCTAAGAATTACAAGTAGTAAAACTAACAACTAACCTGAGGCTTAATTGCAAACTCAATAACTGTGATTCTTTTAATCGGCCTCAACTACAGACATTACAGCTTCGATTAAATTTTTTTTACCTACTATAAGAGGGTAAGTAAGTAATGCATATTTTTTTTAATTTGACTAGCCAGGCATTCGACTGCCATCTCGCCTGGTGGTAAGTGAGGACGCGGCCGATGATGGAGCATGCCTGTCTAGGAACAGCCTATTCACTATTCAGCCTGGATGCTATGTGGGTCTTTTGTCCGTGCATCACTTAAGGGGCCCACTGAAAACCAGCGTCACGGCGACTGTCGTGGCATATGCTGAGCGTGGCCCAGGCACTCCATATGGCACAGGTAACGAGATTAGAGTATCATTATTTCCGTTTACGTGTCTATTATACTTTTTTTATGAATATTTTTAATGTTGTGCAGTGTGTGAGTGGAAGAAAAGTGTTTTTCTTTACTTTACCCTAGCCTAGCCTTAAAAGCGTCCAGATTATAATGATCAGGGATCTGAAATCCATTGTAATGTTTGTATTTTATTTGAACTACAATTCGGACGCACGTGCTGGATCTTGGCCGTGGACACATTCTTTGTTTAAAATTCAAGCACACTTATTTCAGCCACACTCACCACAGTTACTGCATCCACAACACAGCCGCAGCCGACGAATTCATACACGCAGCTGATGTCGTCACGGTTCAAGATCGCGCTGCGGCCAGGTGCGACAGTGGTACCGCCTATCTCCGATAGTACGCCGCCATTTTGACGCAATTAAGTTTAAACCAATCGCAGCAGACAAATCTAGCTCCGGCTTGCTGCGATTGGTCCTTACTTAATTGCATCAAGATGCCGGCGTACTATCGGAGATAGGCGGTATGGCTGCCGATGACTATTATAAAATGACACTTTTTTAATTGTCACTCGCGTGTCATTTAGTAGAAACTTAGTAAAAAGGGAAAAAATCTAATTAATAAGTTTAATTAGACATGTGAGTACATTAAAAGAAGATCTATCGCTAATTTATTTCCCAAAAAGCATGAATAGAAACAGTAAATAGGAAGTAGCGGAATCAAAATTAAAATATATCAAAAAAAATTAAATGTAAAATGAATAAAGCTACGTAAGTTACTAAGTATTTTGTACCACTATCTTTGAATATACCTTCACTCTGTGAACTTTAGCAAAACTATCCTAACTTTATCACTAACTTAGGCGATCTTTCTTAGAAAATAAAAGCTCTGCAAACTCTATTTATTAATTTATTATTATTGTTTTTGTTGTCTGTAACTGTTATTGTGTCTTACTTTCTTCTATTTAAACATGATTAACCGACACATAAATTAGTATTCCCGACGCGAAATACGGGATTATTATACTTTACTTACGACATAGCAAACTACAAGTTCGCCGCCCACTAGAAACTACTCTAGAATCCATTACCATTACTTTAAACATGAATTAACTTTACTACCTCCGAGACTAATTCACGTTCCTGTGTTTCATTTGTAGCTCGAACCTGCGGTTGGTCCGGACTCCCTTTATCACCGTCCTGTTCTCTTCTCTCTTCTCCTTTCTCTTCTCGGCGAGAGAGAAGGACTTCTCCCTCATTACGGCTTGTTTCGCGACTTCCTTTCTGGAGGCCGTCGCTCCAATAAGGGAAGGCAAGGTTGCCTGTCTTTTCAGCCCATTTGGCTGGTTCACAGGCATCGTGGCCTGCCTTTTCAGCCCATTTCGCTGGTCCACAGGCAACGCAGCTTGCCGTTTTAGCCCATTCGGTTTCCCAACCGGTTTGGCAACTTTGGACGGAGAGCCGAACGGATTCACGCCAATGTTCATCTTAAATCCGAATCTTGTGTATCCAGGTCTTAGAGACTCGAGTGTGGGAAGCGGCTTGGTCACGGTGTCGGCGGGTTTGGCGACTTTGGGCGTCTCCTTTGCGGCTGTCGGCGGTGTGTCTGGAAATAGGCAAACAATGTAATAATATGAGTTGATGAAATATTAGGAGTTATCGGCTATAATTATAGGTAAATATAAAATAAATATGCTTAGACAATTCACACAGCGCCATCTAGCCCCAAAGTAAGCAAAGCTTGTGTTATGGGTGCTAGGTAACTGATAAACAATTTTACTATTACTTTTCTTTTTTTTCATTATATCATTATCTTTTTATATCATTATATATCATTATCATTATCATTTTTTTTTCATTATCATTATCTTGGATAATTTATTGGATATATTGGATTGGATAATTTATTTATTTTATATCATTATCATTTTTTTTCATACTTATTAAACATACTACACCCAGACCCGTAACAGAAATTATAATTCATCATTTCAGTATCTGCTCAGCCGGTAATCGAACCAAGGACCTCTGCGTGGCAGACCAGCATGTTAACCAACTGTCGTCATTACGTGTTGCCGATTTCCTGAAGACCATATCCAATCATTCACGATTTTAAGGTCCAACTCGAAACCGGGTTGGAACCCCACTGTCACCATGTACTAATGACTCTTCCGAGTTATTTTCCACTGTTAACAGGCTCACAGATGTCAGACGGCAGTCGCTCTATAACAATTACCTGACCTGCCAAATCCTGGATCATGGACCAGGCAGAGCCCAGGCTCTCGTGCGCGATAGCACAACCGGGATATTTATTTATTATTTATTTATTTATTTATATGAACATCCTAATATCCTATTCCAATTTCAAACAGGCGGAGTGGAGATTGCTGTGTTCACACAACTAATCGACAGAAAAACGTCGGAAAGCCCACGACCAAGTTTACTTTCTAAACTACTGAACCGAATGAATTGATTAAACTGCCTTTTAAGTACAGAGAACCGCATCGAAATAGTTCCATCCGTTCGGGAACTACGATGCCATAGCAGACACACCCACCCCTCCACAGATACACAGATACACACTTCAAACTTATAACATCCTTCGTTTTTCGACGGGGGTTAAAATACAGGCACCCGCTATCCATTTTATCCCGGTCTATAAATAGCCTAGCTAGCTAGAACGTTAATGGCCTTGAATGATACCCGTGAGAGAGAGCAGGTGTAAGACCAGTAACAGACGCTCCGATTTGGCCGGATCCGACTAACCGTCAGTTGCAGTCGATAGAAAACCTTACGATGTACAAAATAATGTCGCTATTGGATTAATTCGAAGGCGCATTCATCTCGGGATCCCGATATCCCGGTATAATGCATTCCCTAGTTGCAGTCGATGCTAATCTTTACAAAGTACAAAATAAAGTCACTTTTGGATTAATTGGAGGCGCGGGCGAGCCGACCTTGGTCGGACGTCCAATCACGTCCCCCGCATCCAAAAGCGAATTTTTTCATACTCCGTAAGGATTTGTATCAACTGCAACTGACGGTTGGTCGGCTCCAGCCAAATTGGAACGTCTGTTACTTATACGCCAGATACAACTGTTTTAACTAGTTTTAATTATACACCGTCAGATAAAATACCTACGTCTAAAATATTACCAGATTGTGCCTTGCGACTTCGTTCCCGCGGTATTACATAAATATAAATATGCTTGGACAAATACACAAAGCGCCATCTAGCCCCAAAGTAAGCAAATCTTGTTATATGGATGTTAGATAACTGATAACCCAATTATATAAGTACTTCATTTTTTAAATGCATACTTATTATACATACTACACCCAGACCCATAACAGCAATTGAAATTCATAATTTAAATTTCTGCCCGGCCGTGCGTGGCAAACCGGCATGTTAACTAACTGAACCACTCAGGGCGTCATATTACTGAAAGAACATTCAAAATCGCTTTCGTAGTGCCTGAGGTTACAAAACCTATTTTTCTTGTATTTTGTAAAGTAATTACTAACTGGCCTGCCGTGACCTCGTTCGCGTGTTGTGAACCTTCCTCCTGAATCATTCTATCTATTGGTGAAAACCGCATGAAAATCAGTTCAGAAGTTTATCGCGAAGAGAGACAAACGTGGCGTAGGACGTTTGTTTTATACTATGTAGTGATGATCAAAGTCCATATAACAATGTGTTTAAAAAATCCAGCCATATAATCGTCGGAAGCAGACGATATCATGAAGTAACGAGAGACGACAAAACATAATACATTTATTGCCTACAATTTAGTTTGATGTGACTATCTAATCCATAAAACTATTATAAAACAAAGTTGCCATAAAAACGTACATTTGTAGGTAGTTACGTAAATTACCTACAGATAGGGTGGGTAGACAGTTCTGAATTACTATATTGAGGCGAAACTTTGTTATTACCTATCTATAAATATCGATAATTTGTAACTTACAACTTAACCTATATCTTGTTTTTCTTCTTTTTTTGCACTTTTTATTCCTATTTTATTTGTAAGATATAATATATAATTGTATTATTATACCTAGACCAATTTTGTTTGTCGTAGTTAGGTGTATGAGCTACATTAAGTCCTACATTATAAATTGCAGATTAGTTATTGGCACTACAGCTTGATTATGTATTTAGTTTAAATAGAATTAGATTGCTGTTAAACTGTGAAATAAATAAATAAACCTTTTAAGCCCTGACGAAAAAAGTGGGGTGTTATAAGATTGACGTGTGTGTCTGTGGCTTTGAGTATCTGTTTGTGGCATCGTAGCTCCCGAACGGATGGACCGAATTAGATACGGTTTCCTCTATTTGATAGTTTAATCAAGATTGATCTTAGCTTTGTTTCATTAAAATCGGTTTCATTTATTTATTTATTAAAACTTTATGCACTAAAGGTACATTGGCGGACTTAAAGCTAAAGCAGCCTTATCTACCAGTTAACCGTGAAAAAAAAAATCGAAAACGGTAGGCGGTGCGGGAGAAACAATAGGAAAAGGTGAAGGAAGGGATACTTTACATCAATAAATGCTAAATTTATACAATTTTACAAAGATACAAGATTTTGTGGTTTAGAACATATTTGAGTTTGAGTATACTTGGTCGGGGATATCCGACTTTTTCAGTTGGTTAGGTTAAAGTGGCATACTTGTACGAACGGACGACCCACCTCATGGATCAGAGTACTCATGGAAAGCAGTAACTGTAGCCTATAACATTACAATAAGCAATAACAGTAATATACTGTGAGGGCGAAGTTATCCTACGTCACCGAGTACAGGGAAAATTCCGCTATGTAGCGGTGATAGACTTTTAGGAGACCCACAAAACGTTGGTCCGCCCGTGCACAAACTGGCACTAAAATGGCTAGGCTGCAGAGCCTCGAACGTCGGCGTAGGGTTGCGCGTCTGTCGGTCTTCTACAGGTTACATTTCGGCGAGTGTGCGAAGCAGCTGCACGACCTCATTCCGCCGGCCCGCGCCGCCATCGGGAGACGCGATCCGGGCGAGCGCTTCATCCTTATGTCGTGGATGTTCCAGCTATCCGCACGAGCCGCTTTGGCTCGACCTTTATAATGCGTACGGCTAAGGAGTGGAACGCGTTGCCTGCGAGTGTGTTTCCTGATCAATATAATCTGGATGCCTTCAAGGCTGGAGTGAATAGGCTGTTCCAAGGCTGTTCCGTTCCAAGACGGGCATGCTCCATCTTCGGCCGCATCGTATCTTACCAACAGGTGAGATGGCGGTCAAATGCCAGCCTTGTATAATAATAAAAAAAAAAAATATTAGTGACCTAAACTTCGACTTTTCGTAGCGATAGTACTTACATATCCTCCTATATGGGTACTAGAAGTAAAAAAAACTGGTCCGACACACAACTTCTTGGCAGTATCGCTTTTAGTCACAACTTTTGTCACCAAAAAGAAGAGTGACTTTTGAAAATCGAAGTATCACAAAAAAAAAATTTTTTTTTATTGACTCCGATGTTTTTATTTCCGGCCGAGTAGAAATTGAAACGATGAATTTTAATTTCCGTTACGGGTCTTGATGTTAAATGTATACTATTAACTACTTATTTTTCTAAATAAGGAGTTAATTAGTAATCTAACACCCATAACACAAGCTTTGCTTACATTGGGGCTAGATGGCGCTGTGTGAATTGTCCAAGCATATTATATACCTATATTTATTTATATATTATCGATCTCGGTCTCCGTGGGCCGAGAGTCCATTTTTTTTCTCGTTCTTAGATAAAAGTACAATCTCGGTTGGTCCTTCAATAACAGAATCGCAGTTGCCTTGCCACGACGAGAACTAACCTACAATACTGGTGCCAGTACTTATCACACACACTCATACCCACACACGTCAGTTCCTTTTAGGCTGATAAAATCTTACATTGAAAAAGAAGCAAAAAAAGCTTCGCTAAGCTCCTTTAGTCCCCATTATAATCTTTCGCAGTAAAACCTTAATAGCTTATACAAATACACAACATCTCTTTATTTTTCCTATTGAAATTTCACGTTATCTGTTAATATAAAATGTTCATAAAGAACAGCTAAGTACTGTACAGATTAGATAATTGTTTTTATATATTATGTATGAGACACCCGTTCTACATAGCCCCTTATCAGACTGTGGGCGATCATCTACCTCTGACTATCGGTACGTTGTCTTTTCGTTTTCGTGTAGTTACAATGATATACGAAATTAAACAATGTATTGTCGCGGCCTCCAGAACGTTCGCGCGCGTCGTGAGTTACGAGTGTGCGGCAAGTCAGAATGAACCATATTTTCTGGGACATAAGGTGTATAGTTACTTTGCACACGGCCGTCTGGAATATATTCTCGATTCGTCGTTCCCGAAAAACGTTCGGTCTAGATTTATTTATTTATTTATTTGTTTTGGTTCACCAACAGTTTGTACACAAGATACATAGGTATAATCTATTTAAAATACATTTTGTAGTCTAGTTTAGATCATTTAAACATTTTAGTATCGGGACCGGCGGCCTATAGTTCCGTTTTTTTATATTTTAATTTCACTAGTCAGGCATTTGACCGCCACCTCTCCTGGTGGTAAGTGTCGATGCGGCCGATGATGGAGCATGCCTGTTTAGGAACAGCCTATTCACTCTGGCCTTGAAGGCGTCTAGATTATAATGATCAGGGAACACACACGCAGTTTTGTCTACCGGAGAGGAAGATTCGGAGTGAATACCGAGCGATAGCTTCGGCGATACCTACCGACTACGAGAGACCTGCGGTTGTGGATGATCAGCTTGATGTGGATATAGTGGAAACCTTGGAAAAGAATAAACCTTCGGAACGAACCCTAGCACGTAACAGTATATATAAAGTAAATAAACGAGAGTAAATGAGATAAAGGGCTTTCAGTCAGTTAAATTAACGAAAATGAAAATTGTCACTGTACTGGGGGAATCACCTCGCTGGTCACACCTACATGTAAATTGCGGCGTTGTGCCACGAAGCCACTGACAAGTTCCGATGGACAGGCACAATATAATCGCTACGAAGCGGTTGGCAAGATTGGGATTGGGTCTAGCCAAGATGCTAATCGTTTCGCAGCGATTCCATTGCAACTGTCGATCGGAACTTTTCGGCTACGTTCGGCCAGCGCTCGTAGATCGGCGCTGTACTGTCAACGCTGCGAAGCCGGCCAGACTTAGCCGACAAATTCCGATGGAAAGTCGGTATAGAAACACTAAGAAACGATTGGGATTCGCTAGACAACATGAAGTCGCGGTTAACAGCTAGAAAAATGTATAAACCTCCTCTTCTCATCCTACTTTCAATTAATATAATATTATAAGTCGCCTTTTCACGCAAAAACTACTGAACGTATTTTGATGTTAGTTAGCAGTAATATAGCTTATAGCCCAGAATAGCACATAGGCTATAATATATCCCGAAACTTCAAAGTGGTTCCCGCGGGGCGGGTCCTGCCTCCGTAGCATGAAGGCCTTTGTCGCGCGCGAGAGACCAAGATAACTCTTTCGGTTTGAGTTAGAGTAAGCGAGAGAGAAACTTACGTCTCACGTGACAAAGCTCGTCATGCTACGAAAGCAAAACGTAATAACCGAATCTTTACGCGGACTCAGTTGCTGGCAAAACCTAGTCTAAAACACCCACCTCTAGGACTGCTCCTGTCCAAGACCTGCACCCCTCCGTTCGGTGTGAGCAGCTGCTTCGCCCGCCTCTTCTTCCGCTGCTGGCACTCGTCCAGCGACTCCATGCGGTCGAACTGTTTCTGATGGAGCGCCGCGAAATTCGGTAGCCTGGTGCGGTTTGCCGACTTGGCTGTGGGTGTTACGGGCTTCTTGGTTGGCGTAACGGGCGCGGACGGTTTCACTGGAAGGGTGAATAGGGTAATACTAATCTTTGTGTCAGAGCAATTTCCCATCTATGTTTACCAAACAATAATCGCACAGAAAAAATTGAAATACCATGATCACGAGTGGTATTGAGCCGCTATGTCAGCAGAGGGATTTCGCCTGCCTTATTGTATTCTATCGCTTGTACCACGTTGTTTGTTCTGAGGAACTGTTAGACATTATGCTTACCTACAGCTACATTCTATCATCGCACCGCTCGTTATCGACAGGGAGTTCATCCTTAGATAATCCTTGCTCCTTGGAGCTAAATTGGCGCGGTTCCAGAGGAACTTTCTACCCCGCACACTAAGGTTGTGGAATAAGCTGGAGTACAACATGGAGCTATCCAAAAAAGAGGGTGAAAAGGTTTTTACGGGGTCGGCAAAGCGTGGGTGATGCCCTTGGTATTGCGAACGTCCATAGGCTGCGGTTACTGCTTACCAACAGTGTGTTGTTGTGTGAAAATAAAAACGAATTCTATTCTAAAGTTCAAACAGAGTAGGTTAAGGTGCAGCTGTTCTGTACATGACAGTCGAATGCGTTGATGGTAATGTTGGTTTGGACCATAACGATACGGTCCGATCACCACAGAATTACAAAATCGGAACACCAATGGCGTGTCACTTACTTTACATACTAGAGTCACTAGAGATATCAATATCATAAGCTTTTATTGCCCAGATTAACGGCAACGCGCCAGCTGATGGCACGTTGCCGATAACACAACGGATGGTCACGTGTCGATACAAGCCGTACGTTACGAATGATCACTTACTTACTCATTAGTTGCTTACTAAGAAGTTATTTAAAAGTCAGTGATATACGAGCAAAGGCCCACCTGATGGTAGTGGTAACTGTCGCCCATAACATCTACGATTCATGCATTTAGGTCGTAGGCAACAGAAATATGGCACTGCAGGTGTCTGTAACTGCGCTGGCTACCTTATCCTTCGAACCGGAACATAACCGAAAAAACAAGCTTGGTCGAAAACTTAAAATCTGCTACAAATTTTCTGGTCTAAGGAGGTCCTATCTGGAATGCTTTCTTAGCTTTCTTGTACGACACATCTAAGTGGAGGACTTCGGTCGCACCTTATCGTCACGTGCTGCGTAAGTCCCAGCCAGGTGTAAGTGGAAAATAGGTGGCTAATCTAATAAGTGTGTAAAGTAACTGCAGGCCTTATGTCTCAGAACATAAGGTTCACCTGCCGTGCCGTTATCAGGATGGAAGGCCCAAGAAGCGATGAATGACATCGGTGAGTAGGATGCGAGAGCCAACGACCTAATACGAAAGAGTGGGAAGCCGGACCCTGGCAGTAGCCGGAATTATCTGCTTGAACGATTATGATAATGGATGACCATGCCCTTTTATGGATTGCAAGCATCTGGCTTCCAGTTTATTTTTTATGTATTATTGATATTATGTTCGTAAATGTCATTTTCCAGTTTTTACATTGATTTTATTTATCACTAGCAACCCGCCCTGGCTTCGCACGGGTAGTTCGCACCTTAACAAATAATTATACACCTAAACATTGCTTATGAATCACTCTGTCTAGTGGTGAAAACTGCATGAAAATCTGTCTAGTGGTTATTGAGTTCATCGCGAAAAGACAGACATATGCGGCGTGGGACTTTGTTTTTTTGAATATATTTATTTGTTGATTTTATTGAATATTTTACCTTCTGTGTAAATTTGTTTTAAAATATTTTATCTTGACGATCTCTTTTATAGATATGCTGATCATCATCATCATCATCATCATTATCCGAGCGATCAATCCCGAGATATATGCTGATCAATGTAACATTATTACGTAAACTGTGAAAGCGTAATAAATAAATCTAAATATAATAATTATCATATACATGCCATCGTCTCATGCATGTTAAGAATTCAAGTCATACGAGTAACGCAAGTCTGTCGCAAAGGTAGTAAGGAAACCCACATACCGACGGCACTGACAGTTCTGGGCCTGGACAGGCGGTCCACAGACTGCTGCAGGTCGTCCGCAAGCCGCGAGCGTTTGGCGCGCGCCGCGTCAGCGTCGTTGTGCGTGTACGACCGCTTACGAGCATTTGGCCGGGGCAGCGCTGGGGGTGACATGGTCAGATGTAATAAGCAGTCTTGTACAAGGCTAATTGGGCAGTTGCCTGATACTGAACGTGACATATTTAATAATACAAATATGAAAATAGCTTTACAACAAAAAACATTTTTTTTTAATAAAGGAACCTTTTTTTAGGAAAGGTTTTAATGATTATTGGCTGACTTTTTGTCACCAAATGGTGAATGCACACTGTGACGTCACGACCTGTAATCACCTCTAATCTTCATATCTTGCTCATTTTTAAGCTATTCCAAAAAAAATATTGCTCGTTGCACGTCGAGTAAAAAAAATTCAATTGAAATTATAAAAAAATTCAGGCAACTAAAAGCCATACCCCAGAGACAAGCCACTCAAACAAACAAATGTGAAATTGGACGGTCTCTATTTTAACTACTTTGCACCCTGACAACATTCCTTTCACACATTATTTAAAAATAATTTATTTATTTAGGACAACCAACAAGACTTACACTAACAAAGTGATGGAATTACGGTTGAGCTTCTGAAAGCTGGTGGCAATCCTGTGCTTAAGACCCTTCAGAAGCTGTTCAATTCCGTCATTCTCGAGGGAAAAACGCCGGAAGCATGGCACAGAAGTATGGTGATACTGTTCTTCAAGTAAGGTGAAAAGGAAGAACTTCAGACCAATATCGCTGCTGACCCATGTGTATAAGCTGTTTTCAAGAGTCATTACGAATCGTCTCGCACGCAGGTTTGATGACTTTCAGACTCCCGAACAAGCCGGATTCCGAAAAGGTTTTAGTACCATAGACTACATACATACACTGCAGAAGACCAAAGAGTATAACCGGCCATTATGCTTGGCGTTTGTAGACTATAAGAAAGCCTTCGATTCGATCGAAACTTGGACGGTGCTCCAGTCTCTACAGCGACACCAAATTGACTATCGATATATCGAAGCACTGAAGTGTTTGTACGAAAACGCCACTATGTCAGTTCGTCTCCAGGATAAGACCACAGCACCTATTCAGCTGCAGCGAGGTGTTAGACAAGGTGATGTCATATCACCGAAGTTGTTCACCGCTGCACTGGAGGATATCTTTAGGCTTGTGGACTGGGACAGACTTGGCATCAATATTAACGGCGAGTACGTCACTCACCTCAGATTTGCTGACGATATCGTAGTCATGGCTGTAACCCTGGAAGACTTGGGCAAAATGCTCGATGACCTCTGTAGTGCCTCCCAACAAGTAGGTCTTAAAATGGACATGGACTTGACGAAAATTATGTCGAATGTCCATGTTGTGCCTACTCCAGTGACAGTTGGAGGCATTCCACTTTAAGTTGTTGACGACTATACATACCTAGAACAAATAGTCCAGCTAGGTAGGTCCAATTTCGAGAAAGAGGTCAATAGACGAATCCAACTGGGTTGGGCAGCATTCGGAAAGCTACGCCATATATTTTCGTCCCAATTACCGCAGTGTCTCAAGAAGAAGGTCTTTGACCAATGTGTGTTGATAGTGATGACTTACGGAACTGAAACGTGGCCGCTCACTGTGGGCCTTATAAGAAAGCTCACTATTACCCAAAGGGCAATGGAAAAAGTCTCTTTCCATTGCCTTTTGCTCGGATTCTCTTTGAGCGATCGAATCAGAAATGAGGATATGCGCAAGCGAACCAATGTCACCGACATAGCCCTAAGGATTGCCAGACTGAAGTGGCAGTGAGCAGGGCACATAGCTCGAACAACAGATAGCCGATGAGGCAGTAAAGTTCTCGAGTGGTGACCACATGCCGGAAGACGTAGCGTGGGTCCCACAAGGTGGACCGACGACCTTGGATTGCAGGTACCAGCTGGATGCGGAAAGAACAGGACCGGCCTTTATGGAGATCTCTGGGGGAGGCCTATGCCCAGTAGTGGGCGTCTTATGGCTGATATGATGATGATGAAGTAAATAAAAAAAAATTACTAAACTTACCGGTATCATTATAAACAAAGCTCTTATTGGAACCCTTTAAACTCGACTTTATTATTTTCTTCTTATACTGGGTCTCAACTGTTGGTGAATTCATGGGACTGCAAAACATGACCCTGGTCTGCCTTGGAGCTAAGTCTGCCAGAGATGACCGTCTGGACTTCTCAATGGACTGTGTCACATTCAGTACACTCTTCTTCTGTGACACTCGGTTAGAGTGGTAGGGAGTGCTGCCAGGGGTGGGCAACGTCATACGTTTTGTAGGAGTTTTTATTTCAGGACCCTCCTTGGTGAATGTTCCCTCCCGCATTAATGGGACAACTACATTCAAAGTATTATTTTGTGGTGCTTCAGTTCGTAGGCTCGTATCCTTTAATGTAGACTTGTCTTGAGACTTCTCAGATATACGGGACTCGTCCATGCTACTTTCAATAAGGACAGGAGTAGTGTTAACAATGTTCTCTGTTTTTGATTCATCACTGGTCAAACTTATGCGAGAATTGTCATCAGATTTGTCAAATGTTATATTGACCGTATCATCAGAGGTAATCAACGAGGACTTTCCAGAACCAGACTTGCTTGCCAGCTTGTCAAATGTAGTGTCAAGTTTAGGATTGCTGTCTTTGTCATATGTAGAATTAAGTGAAATTGTTTTCGGGTCTTCTTTTGTAGTTTTGTCATATGTTGAATTAAGAGTTTCAGTAACACTATTTGAGTTTCTGATCGACCGTCTTGTTTTTACACCATCAAAAGTTGAAGTCAGTTTTTCTGACATGGCAGAATTATTACCTTTATCAAACGTAGAATTCAACACAATAGGATCATTAATAGATGCTGAGTCCTTGTTGTCTGTTACTGTTAAGAGACTGGTCTTTTTCTTTTTTAATTTTTTTTCAAGAGTGTTGTTCAACACAGTTGCTTGATCTACATCTGACACTGTAATTGATACTGGAGGATCCTCAATAGATGTAGAAGCCATCTCGTATGTTGCTCTTTTATTGCTGGATTTACTTTTTTTATTTGATTTCTCAACAGTGTTGTTTAAGACTGATTTGTTTGACTTATCCAAAACTGATGATTTGTTATGTTCATCTTGTTTCTCAAATGTCTCATCAAGGTGTACAGAGAGTTTAGAATTTTGTTTTTTGCTTGAACTGGTTTTTGGTACATCATTCTTATTTGGATTAGGAGGGCTGTCAATAGCACTATGGAAAGAATCAACTGAAGTCGTACTTTTATTCCATTTTTCAGGACTTTCCTTCTTACCTTTTCGTCCTTTCTTCTTTTTGGACTTTTTCTTATTTGGTACAACTACTGCCTCCTGCTTGTCATTTTCTATTTCGATCTTAGTCCTTTTCTTTTTTTTATTTCTAACTTCTGTATGTGGGGCCTTATCTGGTATAGCCGTGTCATCATGTTCTGACACATCTCCATTTTCAAACTTCTTAGTACGTCGGGTTAAACGTTTTTTACTATCAATAGGACTCGTAATTTCTGCAGGTAAAACATTCACTTCTTTTAAAGTACTTCTGGGTAATTTACGGCTCTTCAAAAGCTTCAGCCCTTCAGCAATGTCTGAACTAGCATAAGCATCAATACCATCATTTTCAGTTGGATAGCTGACATAATTATTACGCTTTTTAACTTTTTCCACTTCCAGTGCATTATTTTCCTTCTTCTTTTTTCGAGATTTCTTTTCATTCTTCTGAGTTAAACCAACATCATCATTTTCAGTATTTTTATCATCATTTATATAATTATGAATGCCTGAAAATAAACACAATAAGATTTACTATGTTATGTATAAGATCTAGATTTAACTGCGTGAGATAGCTACCACTTAGGTATCCACACAAGGTGCTTGGAGATCTATCCTATCTTACAGAACGGGCCAGGCTTTCACAACAGAATCTAACTTTACAGTGAAGTGCTTCCTGGCTCAGATCATTCTTCCTGGTAACATATTTTGTTTTGTTAAGAAATTAGACTAATTACTTACGTTTGCCAGATCTTGTAGACATTTCGGCCAATGTAGTTTTCTATGTAATGACTGTATATAATCTTGTATTCTCTAATAATACAAACAATCAATATTTTTGTCTGTTTACGTTTGTGTTGTATTAGTATTTATTTCTAACGTTTGAACGTTTACCGTTTGCCATTCAATTTCAAACACTTTGACAGTTAACTTTTATCATGCTACAAAGGTGAAACATGATAACAAAACGCAACTTGAAAATGGAAACAAATAAATACCAGAATGTAATAGGTATTTATTTGGTCAATAAAGGCCCTGCCATACGACACAATACTATGTACAAATGAGCTAGTGTACAGAAAAAAATGTAAAAGATTATGGATTATCATTCTCATAGAAGTTGGAATCGATAGTTGGTATTACTGTATGTATTATTACAAAACATTTTTTTTAATCTTTTGAATTAGATAATAATTTATAATAAAACCTAATTTATTAACCTACAACAATAAAACCCTTCCACAACGACGAGTCGATACTCGTGTGTATTTTTATTCATCAGTCAGCCTATTCTGTAGAATGCGCGCTAGTTGAAATCGTTATTGTAAAAGGGCTCTTCGCGTGTAAGCCAAACAAGGAATAAGAATTACAAAAAATAATATAATTAATTGTATTGACTTGCCTTTGATTAAATTACTTACTGTCAAACTCAAAATTCTATTCCTATCTGTGGTGAAACTGACTTCAGCTGTCTCGTCATCTAGACATTGTCGTTATTTTATGGTTGATATGTTTCAGTTTTTATATGTAGGTATATTTTTAGATTTTTACTGTGTGGGACATTCATTTTCGCGTCTTCCGGCTTCAAATTATAGTGTACTGCAATAGTTTTGATCTTTTTATATTTTCTTTTTCGTAATTATAATTATCATTAATATTTTTCCGTTCAGGTGTATCTAATTGCAGTACGGCACTTGTGAACGAAGGTATTGTAGCATAGAGCTATATTATCCAGGCGTGAAATGAAACCCAGGATCCGGGAAACTTGAGAAATATATAATTCATTAAGGAGGATTAAATATAATTATCACCATGGCTGATCGAACAGAGAGAGAAACAGAAAATAGCTAAGAGTTTAACATTAAATCGTTCCGTGCATCAGTGTTGTTGTTAATAAATTGACATTTATACCAGACTCTTATTTCAATTTCCAATACATCTCCTTATTCTTAATCTTCCACTATAATGTGACAGTTGAAGTGGGTACTCATTTTGACAGTAGGTAACTTATTGCTGCAAGAGCAGCAGTTCCTAAAATGCAAAACTATGCAATTTAATAAAACTTACTCTTAATCGTGTTACTCTAAATTAAAAGGGCAGATGCAAGGGCTTTGTATCGAGATGTGTTGGCATTTTCAGATTGTTTAGACTCTGATTAAAAAAGCTGTCTTACTTGGAGCTGGCTTTATGTTAATCTTGATTTTCCGATATTTTACATATTATATATTACATCTTTGTCCATACTAACTATACTAAACTAGCCCTTTCGCCTAATGTGGTTTAATTCCTGCAGTGGACTGTCACGAGCAGTTGTCGTGAGACATGATGTACAATTTCTTTGTGTCTGTGCTAATGTGTAATATTTTATATTAATAAGTATCAAATTTTCTAGTCGAAGTTTACGAAGCACAGACACAAAGAAATTGTACATAGAGGCAAAGCACAGACATGAAGATAGTATTTTTTTATATTTTAAGTTCACAGACTGATACAGAACAATAATACCATATTAGTGGCGCGACTTTCTTGCCAGACTATACTTAATAGATGGGTCGCAACATTCTGCAGTAGGTACCTAATACGCAAACGTGCATGGCAAGGACTCAGAGCTGTGTAATGAGGTATTCGATCCAGCACTAATGTTATGTTTGATTCACCTCTTCATATTATGGTGTTAGATGTGCTTTATTTACGTGTCTATGTTCTAAAACTAATAAAACGTGTGGGCAAAAATATATCGATAAGATCAAGTTGAAGAGAAGTTGGCAAAAATTAATGTATGGATGCCGTTCGCCATACAACAAAATGGACATCAGCATTTAATTATTTTTTGGTTGCGATTGGAAAAGTCGTTGCTTGCGTGTGTGCGTGGTGACAGCGTGGGCTAGTAGTGAACTCGTACCTTAAAAATACTAGGATCGTTATAAATTATGTTATGTTGGTAGACATACAAGGGTGCAAAAAAAACAACTGTCAAAATAAACCAATTGAATTCCGAGGAACGCGGATGGAGCGCTAGCGGATAAGTTTTTTTGTTTGGTCGATTTTTAAAGTATTATCCAGTAGTTAAAGCTTAAAAAGTTGAATAATTATTTTGCAATAACTGTTTAAGCTGTTTAGTTTTGCTGTTTGTTCTACTGATACCTTATAATTCGGAAGAAAATGTGTAACGGGCGTTAACAACACGGCGACGTCAAAGTTATCGTTGCATGACTCAATATATGAATAACAATGGGGATACAACCGCAGCTCGCCTTACCGGTGATCTTCATGTTCTTGAAACTAAGCGTGGGCGAGCGTGGCGATTACATCGGTTGCTACATGTTAAATGCTGAGAATTTACTGAATACACATACAGGACAGTCGGCAGATGTGTGTTTATCAGCTTGCGAACAAGTTTATTACAAGTATGCCTTTCTTGGTAACGATTCTTGTTATTGCGGTAGCCAACTTAATCAATTCCAGGTGCCCCTGGAGACTTGTAACGTGACATGTCCAAAGAATGATACACAAAAATGCGGTGGGCCAAATGTAACTAGCGTTTACGACACCAAAATACTATCGCCCGGTCCGCCAGAGACACTGGAGGTGGTTAACGTCACAGAGACAACAGTGAGGGTCCGATGGACTGCGCCACAAGCTTATACACAAATCACAAGGTATATATTACGATCCAAAGTATTAGAAACATACTCTGACATTACATTGATACCTCTCGAGTATAGAGTGTACAACAGCACATTCCAGACTGAACTCCTGAACTTGCAACCAGGATCTAAATATGAGATCAGCATAGTTGCCTCAAATCTTGATGTAGAAGGCCCAAAGAAGACAGTTACAATTGAAACTCTCATTGCTACCCCCTCCCCAAGCCCTCCTGATATAGTCATAAGGGAAAGGAGAGGTGACAAAATGTTGGTGCACATTCCTGAAGCAAAAAACGTCAATGGACCGGTTACAATGTACCGCATTGTTGTTTCCATCGAATTATTTCAGCAAGGCTTTATTGTGGAGACTCTAGCCAATTACACATATGCAGATGAACAGAAACTGCCTTACTACATCACGGCAGAGCTGGATCCAGACGACATCAAGTCTGACTTCATTATTGGTGACAGGAATACTTACAACGGGTTTTACAATGCACCTTTGCCACTTACAAATGATATTGAAGTTTCATTGGGTGTTGTCAGTGAGAAAAATCACTTAAAAAAAATTAAGTATGCGGAGTCTAAAAAGACAATAGTTTTGATTATAAATGAGCCAGAAGATTACTCTCCAATGGTTGTCGCCCTTGGGGCAGCTATTGCGATAGGTGTTGTGTTATTGCTAATCGGTGTTGGGCTGCTGATCATACTTAGAAAGAAAATTCAAATGGTACGTATACAGAGACGAGGACAGTCATTGCCCCTCAGTCTCAGTGAACCGTGTATTGAAATAGAAAATACAGGTTTTCTGGAAGAAGACAATGAGAAAGTTGATTATTATGGAAATTTGAAAAGAAAGCTGTGGAATATACCAAGAAATTTAATTGATATTGACATTTCTTGTGTAGCTGGCCTTGGCACCTATGGAAAGTTCACTAGAGCCAAGGTGCAACAGCATGGTGCGCAGACTTCGGGCCTAGTGCAGGTAATAGCTGATCGGGAATTGGATAGGCCGGACAAGAAGGTAATGTTACAAGAATTGGACTTATTAATAAAGTCAAGTGAACATGAGAATGTGATCTCACTCATCGGTATTTGTGAGACAAATACTACATTGTTTGTAGTTCTGCAGGATGCTAAACTGAATCTAAAGGAAGCATTGCTACAGAGCCGGCAAAGAGACCTTCAGCATAACAAGTTTTGCATGCTAAAAGAGAATAGAATTCTACAACTTATCGTTGACATCGCTCGTGGTATGGAATATTTGCATAGCAAGAAAATAATTCACAAAAGATTAGCTTGCCGAAACATTATTATTGGTGAGGGTGGAATAGCTAAAGTGTCCGGTTTCGGGCTAGCTCACATCAGACCACTGCATGAAACTCCAGACTACACCCGGTGGACGTCTCACGAAATGCTACGTCAGTCCAGATTCAATCCTAAGGCAGATGTTTGGTCTTACGGCTGTTTGGTATGGGAAGCATTGACGATTGGCGCAACTCCCTACCACCACTCTTCGAATGCCGATGTAGCTGCGAGGGTATTGCGAGGAATGCGCCCTTCGCAGCCCTCCTATGTTGGGGATGAGTTGTTCCAAATATGTCTGCAATGCTGGCAGGTAGATCCTGATGAAAGACCTAGTTTTACATCTCTCAGTCAAGAGCTAGCACCATTCGCTAACGGACCAGGCACCAGGAGTTTAAGTTTTACTCATTACAATGGTTTTAACTATGAGCCTCATGTTCCGCAATATGAAATTGTTTCATAGTATATGTAGTTACAGAAGTGAAAAGACAAGTTGTGTTGACATCCAAAGATATCCCTATGCTGTATTGAAGGTACGAGACAATATAACAAACCATCACAAATTCAGCTATTGTTACCTTTAAAGAATTTGTAATTAACCACCTGTTGTTGTAAGCCATGTTTTCATGAAATCTTATTTTTATTTAGCATTTAGAAGTTATGATATTTAGCAATTAAGCACTGATTTACTATGAGCATTTACAATTTTTCAGATCACGGAAAATATTTATCAGTTCTAGTAGAATAGACAATAAGAAAATGTAATACTTAGTGCTTTAAAAGTAGGAATTAGTCAAATCATATTAATTATTAATTGTATACTCCGAATATTATATAAAATAAATGGCCTACTATCCCATACTAATCCTAGTGGATCTACAAAGGCTCTTGTAATTTTTTTTAAGTTGAAAAAGTAAGACAAAGACTGCGATTGTAACATCCCAGCAAACTTCTTGGGCAAAATCTGATAAGTTGCGCAAACACTGATAACCTTTACAGCGGGGTAGCGACGCGGTTTTACGTATAGCTACATACATAAATAAATATATTACAAATAAACTCATGACACGATAGGTATATTAAAGATAAAAAAACAAACAATGACATTAAAAAATCCATAATATATCGCTAGTCGCTACCCGTGCCATAAGACGTGCAAATCGGTCACACTCAGCATAAGCCATGGCTGGTGCTATGGCGCTGGTTTTCAGTGCGGCCTTCAGTGAAGCACGGACGAAATTGATTCTTTACAACATGCAAATTTTTTCAATATACAAATATGTTCGCTCGAGAAGCTTGCTGGCTACTACACTCAGTTTTGATATTCATTGCCTATTGTAATTAGTAATTACCACTTTTCTACCGTTAACATAAGCACCGCAAATCGCAATATTTCATAGTCATAGCAAAAGCTAAAATGCTGCGCTGTACTGTACGTATACAGTATGTAATCGAGTCGCGTCCAAGACGGAAAAAGACATTGTGTTATAAGTCTGTCTTATATATGTCTCTGGTATGGTATTGCAGCTCCCGAACGGAAGAACGGATTTACAATTGGAAGCCAGTTTAAGCGGGAAGCTTAATTAAAATCGGTTCAGTATAGAAATATTATAGTTTAGAGACTTGTCGGAAATTTCCCGAGATCCGTGGGCTGCTAGTCCGTCACGTGATGGGATATCGACGTCACTTATAGAATTTAGTTGTTTTCAACGGCCTACACCCGCGCGCAGTTTAGATCTCTGGTAACAATCGACTTTATCGCGGAAAAAAAGTAGCATAATCCGGGATAAAGGTACTCGGTGATATAATGTAGCATTCTATAAATGAAAGAATTTTTAAAATCGGTCAAATACTATTTGAGTGTAATCATTACAAATCTTTTCTATTTGTAATATTACACGCTATCCTAATTGGCAACGGTCGTGCGACCATGGTCGTACGACGGATGTGGCTCGACTAATAGACCTGAAAGCAGCACGACCGTTGCCAATTAGGACAACGTCTATGATTAGTATTGATTTTGACGCGACACTCCATAAATAAATAAAAAATTACGCGCAACTCCACTGCAATGCAATGCAAGTTCAATCTTAGTCTAACCAACAATGGGTTTATGGGCTTACCTAATTATACAACACTGTCCGTCAGTACAACAGTTCGTCAGTAGTAGTTAAGTAACTAAACGTCAGTACTTAATTTTAAATTACCCCTGTGGCCGGTACGTAATGTACGTTATTTTTCTCCTGTGCAGGCAACTATGTACTCGTAGATGCGAATTGAAAATGTTTATCTCTTGTGTTATGACGTATAATAGTACTTAAATGTGTTTCAGTGAATTTTGTTCTTTTACGTTAATCATCGTCATATCAGCCAAAAGACTGCTGGACGCAGGCCTCTAGGGCCCTATTTTGCTCGCCTCAATTCGAACGGTTTTAAATTTAATATTCGGCCTATTTTTGAATCGTTCGTTGAATACCTTTTTCGGTTTCACTCATTGAAAGTCCGATCATCTTGTGGCGTCGTGTGCAGGAACTACATTACCTACGTCGTTACTTACTGTGCAATTTTTATACATACTACATCCTACCTACCTATTATGTGAGAAATTAGGCAACTATTTTTGTACGCTAATAAGTAGTAGTTTAGCTCTAATATGAATCTCTTGTTATCATGACAGCATTTGTGAATTTTTTTTTTATCATTATTGGTGAATTATTTTAAATTGTGTACTCTTTATATTTGTAGATCGTTTTTGTGTTGTAGATAATTAATTTGTAATGTATCATTCCATTTATTTAATTTTAGTCCTTAATAGTAAACGAATCCGTCAAAATTTACCTGAATTACGTAACGTAAAAAATACGTTATTTTTAGTTTGTATGACTTACATTTTTTAAAGGCACACATATCTATGTACATTTTTAGTTTAAAATTTTATACAAAATTAAAAAGTACATAAAATAAAAAAGCATTGAGGTTTTATTTTTGCAAGAATAAATTGCAATATTAAGGTAGGTTTTGGGGGCCAATCGTGCGAAAAGGGCTTGAAAATTTTTGTACGAAGCCTGGAATACCTACTCTTTTAATTTTTTTTTAACTCGCTTTACCGCGGCCATTCTTTAGACTTCGCAGATCGACAGAAGACATAATGACGAACAAATAATCACCATGGCAAGATTTCCTAGCGTGCTAGTCTTTGCGAGATTTCCTAGCGTGCTAGTCTTTGCGCACTCTGCCTGCCTTAGTCAGAACCTGAGTACGTGAGTAGGTACTGCGACCCCATTTCATACTACCTACAGGGGCCATTTTGTACTAACATTTTCAGCGAAACTTAAACGCAGCTGAAAATCACATGCCGTCTTTTCTGCTGCAGATACGTTTAGCTTAAAATGTTAATAGAATAAAGCCTGCATTCCACGCATTCGACGCATCTTGGAAAGGGTGCCGTTTGTGGTAGCGCAGAGATGTTCGTCGCGGTGCGTCATCCGGTACGTGAAAATCCGCAGAATCACGCACCGGGATTTCCAATCGGTGCGCTGTGATTGGCCATCCGTGGTCGTCTGCCGTGCGTGAAAATCCGCAGAATCACACCGTGGAAAGCAATCGGTGCGTGGCTGTCCGTGGTCGTCCGCCGTGCGTGATAAAATCCGCGTAATCACGCGTCGAAAACAGGCTTAGGGCCCCAGGCTACTTAGAGGTTCAGTAGATATACCGACCGTATGTGTGGGCAAGCGCACCTACATCGTTGGCAATGTGAAGTGCGGCAGGGTAGAATATCGCACACCACTGCCACTAGTTTTACTGTCACACCATTTAAAGCCTTATCTCCATTAGAAAGACTCCGTTAAGCGGCGTCGCGGTGACCCAACTGCTGCCACTCCGATGTGAAGCAAATGTTTCGCTAACGTGGAGGAGGCTGAAACCGAGCAGTGGACTATTGCGGACCGTTGAAGTTGATCGTGCTGACGAAGCCGTGCCTAGCCACGTAGATTACGTAGCGTTGTAGTGAGAGCCAATCGACTTGGCTAGGTATAGCGTAAAGAGGATGGAAAGCCAACGGATGCGGGCGGATAGAGGCGCGACTCCAGCATTCGCGCCGCGTCAGTCGCTGCGATTCCGGCCGACCGTGCGCCGAGCCAAGGTGAGACGTTGAAAAAAGCGTCTCACGGTTTACCCCGAGCTTTAGCATGGCTCCACTGTCTGCCACGTGTGACGACCGTGACTCTTATCTTTAGGACGTGACTTTTACCTTCCGGGTACGAAACTTAATCTGTGAAGAGCCTAGTGACGTGTTGCTTGACAGGGCCGCGCGGCGGCTTAAGCTCTTTGTTCGGTCTGGCAGATTCTTCTTACGGCAACGTTATTGATGCGGCACGACAATCGTTGGAGATACGTGTTATTATCGTGAGTATTCAGAGAAATGATGTCATACCTTCTCAGACTGTGAGGGTGACGTAGGTTATCGTAGGTTATTAAGTGCAAGAAAAAATCCATTTTGTAGCGATAGTAGACGTTTAGGAAACACAAAACGGTCTACTCATGCACAACCTAACATAAAACATTTTTTTTTCGACTTTTATAGTTTTTATGCGCTTATTACATTTGACTAAATTCAGAAGCAAAAAGCGCGAGTTCTCGCGAATCAAAGTTAGATGTATTGCTCATAGAATAAGGTCCATTTTTGTATCACTGATATTATGTTACGTGTCGCTCCGCTTTTCAAAAGCCGCAATACAAAAATTGACCTTATTTTATGAGCAATACATTCCACTTTGATTTGCTCTCACGCTTTTTGCTTCTGAATTTAGTCAAATGTAATAAGCTCATTAGTACTTACATATCCTCATAGTACATACTAACACGAGTGGAATTTTTCTTGTAGGTACTCGAAGACGTACGGCGTCTTCTCTGTCTATCCCTGTCAACATTTTGGAAGGATTCCAATATTCAACGAATTGTCGCCGGCAAAAATACTAAGACGTCGCATCGAATCAATGAACAGAAATTATTTAGCTCATATTCGAATATTTGTAGGAACCGAGCGTTAGTGCTATTACTTATTTAAAAAAAGTATAATAATAATAATAAATCTTTATTGAGCAAGTACTTAATCATAGACAGTTGTTCAAGCTGTGGGTAAAATAGGTAACAACCTGTGCTATACCTCCGGCTAACAAAAATAACGTTCATTTGCCAAACAGTACTTTTAAAGAGAACATTAAACTTACAAAGTAATAGCATTCCATAGCATTATTTTATTTTATGCTTATGCATGCGTTTGAGTGTATGTGTGTGTGTGTATATGTATTGCATTGTGTTTTGTATTTGGTAAACTGTAGGATAGCAGTTAACTAATTCGGAAAAGTATTCCTAGAGTCATTAGGTTGCGATGACTGCTTACCATCAGGTTTGCCGCATTACGTCGCTGCTCTACTTTCGTCGGAATCAGCATTATTTTTACTATTCCTAGTAGACTGAGAGGACGAAGTGAGTTATCCTAAGTCATCAAGTACAGGAAAAATTCCACATTGTAGTATTGGTAGACGTTTAGGAGACCCACTAAACTTTTTTTGGTCTGCCCGTGCACATACTGGCACAAAAAAAAATATTTTTGTGAACAAACTAACTTTTCGTAGCGAAAATACTTACATATTCTTTTGTATGGGATCTATCACAGAAGTAGCAGGTCAATAATAAAAGCACAAATCAATTTTTCGCATTTATTTAATGTTAATATAATATAGACAATGTTCAAGGTACCTTTTAATTGGTTTTCGAGCTTTTAACACTAAGACATTGTAACCTTCCATTTTACCTCTTATCTTTTACAACATTGCAAAATAACACTTCATTAGAAAATCAATATCGACAATACAACTAAATAATTAACATTGACTAAAATATATCGAATTTTTAATTCAAAATTATTCAACATGTTTTTGCAATTAACTTAATTAAAGATTATTTCTCGTACAATAACATTGCAGACCCGTTTATCGTAAACCAAGTTAACAAAAATTATTATAAGTAATAATAAAAAATAAAAATTCCATCACTGAAACTGTACAGCAACAAATGTTATCAACATATTACAGCGCACCGAGCGATCTGCCTATACATACTTATAATACGCAACAAGTTATAATTCAATAGAATTAGTATAACATATCAATCTCAACATGTGTAAAGGCGATGAGACAACGACAGAACGGCGTTTCTGAGTCCGGTGCGCCGCGCCGGTCATCCGGCGTGAGTCTGGTAACAGACGATGACCGGCAGTAACCGACAACGACTGGCAGTAACTAACGCCAACCGACAGCGACTGGCAGTAACCGACGGCAAACGACAGTGACTGGCAGTAACCGACGACAAACGACTGTGACTGGCAGTAACCGACGGCGAACGACGGTGACTGGCAGTAACCGACGGCGAACGACGGTGACTGGCAGTAACCGACGGCGATCGACGGTGACTGGCAGTAACTGACGCCAACCGACAACGATTGGCAGTAACAGACGGCGAACGACAGTGACTGGCAGTAACTGATGCCAACCGACAGCGACCGGCAGTAACCGACGGCGACTGACAGCGGCTGGCAGTAATTGGTGCCAACCGACCGTGACTGGAGGTAAGCTACGGCGAATGACAGTGACTAGCAGTAACCGACGGCGAACAACAGTAACTGGCAGTAACTGACGTTACCCGACGGCGAACGACAGTGACTGGCAGTAACCGATGGCGAACAGCGACTGGCAGTAACTGGCAGCAACCGACAGCGACCGGCAGTAATCAACAGCGACCGGCGCACGGTGCCAGCTTTAGACGCGTCAAACCCCCCGTGTTGCGTTGCGCGCCGCAGGATCGCACGCGGCCGCTCCCTCGCGGACAGACTCCGCACGAAACCGAGCGACAATTTTAATGATAAACAATTAATATATTACAATATTCCCTACCGCTTGGGACGCGATCGTGACATGTCAATATGCGCGAGTTGATTCCTCAGTCTTTAATAAATTGATGACAATGAGCAAGGAGAACGTAAATGAAACAATGTTATGCAATTATATACAGATAGCGACGCGCGGCGCCGGCCGTGGCGCATCGCGGCGGGCGCGGCGCCGCGGGGCCGCGAGCGATCCGCGCGCGGTGATGTCTTAATGTTGAGTTCGACTTGAACGCACAGCCATATTCCTATACACAGTATCGAACCTTACCCTAGCCTAGCGCACCCAACGGCTGCCACCTCTCGTGTATACCTTCTATGCTACCTACAGTAATTACAATAAACCACTCTATCAACAAATTCAACAACATTTAGCTATTAAATTAAAAGAAGGATGAGTCGCCGGCGCGCAGAGTCGCCCGTCCTCTACCTTCCGACCTAAACCTCACCGTAGAATGAAGAATGACAACTAGCTACCTTAGCCTAGGACATCGAAACCTTAACGTACAGCGGAGTGTCGGCGAGTGCGGGGGCGGCACTGCGGGGATGCCGAGACGCCCGCTGGCATTACACTACTGAATGACCACTAAATTACGACAATTTGACACAACCTGTACTGTGACCGACGAGTCTTCTGGTTGGGGACGCGGCTGCTGAGACTGGCGCCCTGCGAGGGCCTACTGCCTACTACTGGGGTTACGGGGAGCGGGGGTGCGGGGAGTGCGGGCGGGTGGCGGGTGTAGGCCGTACCGAGGAGCGTGCTTGCTAGTCAGTATCACAGAAACATTATATAACCTTGCCACTTGTCGACCGACGCTCTGCAATAGAGGACCACACTAATACTCGGGACGACATTGCACTATTTATTATCTCTCCACGCGATAAGACGGCGTTGCCGTACTAAACTTATTAATCTGTATTCACGACAATATACTCTCAAATATTGTAACAACTTCAGTATAACAACATTAACATTTTCTTCCAGTAATCTTTTAAATAATCTATATAATATTATACCCACATATATTGTTTTTTTAAAAGATAATTATAACTAGCTAGAATTTCATAGATACCTATTATTAATCGAAATGTTCTTGCAGTGTCGATAGTGCAGTGCAGTTAAAGTTTTTCGAAAACAGTTGCCAATACAGAGACTGGAGACAAGAGACTGAGCACTGCAAAGAACAACGACCTAGGCGGGTAACTGAGAAAACGCATAGAAACAGACTACAGATAAGATACAAGTCGGAAATATCTACCCCCAAAGCTCGCCCAATTGAAGACGTGTTCGCGAAGCGTGGTCGCCCTCTACCTCAATTCGAAGCTTCTGTATAGAGATATTTTTAATCTACATTGCTATTGTGATACTCTACATACGTAATTAGTAGAGAAAATTTACTTATATGCAAGAACATTAATCTTATTGAGCTCCGTGATTGAGGTGGAGGGCGACTCGCCTGCGTTTGCAAAAACGCGACCAGCTCCTGATCGACATCGATAAAAGGAAATCGAATAATTGACCATTGACTTACACGTACTTAGTAATCGAGAATTAGTTTCAATAAAATTGAGCGTGTAAAATCGACGTTCACAGGCAATTCGCGTTGGGAGGCTTCCGCCAACGCGCCGATGGGCCGCAGGCCGCGCCCGCCGCGCCCGCTGCGCCCGCGCACCAGACAGTCTTAGGGAACACCTTACAGCTATTAGTCACTTTTCTGCGCATTAAAAACTCCGTCTTCACCTTGGTGCCCCTGGGACATGTCTGGCGCGGTGGCGTAACTCCAGCGCAGCGGCCGCGAGCTCCGCGGCCCCCGAAACTTTAATTGACACGAGACGATATCTGTACCTACCCCCGAATATACAATTAGTAAGAACGAGAAAGTCGTAAACACCTGAGAGGTCGAACAGCGATACCCTATTTAAAGATTGAATATATTAATATAACTAGCTACTTTTAATGCATCTACACTGCGTAATGAACCTACATAACACGTACAGTAGACCAAATAACAACACCACAACGTAATTTACCGAGATATCGTTGGACAGTTGGAGTACTTACAACAATTTATCTTTCTCTACTATACAATTACTTTTCACAATTTCACGGAAGTACGAAGTTTAAACGGCAATCTTTTAATGTGCTCTTTAATTTAATTATTATGTATTTATAATTAATAATGAAGATTTTAATTTCTTTTAGCAGACAAAATCGTGTCTCAATTCCTTTTCTTACAAACTACCGTAATATCTCTTTAAGCCGACCTCGGAATTAATAATCTTTTTTTATTATGTTTACGTTTGCATTTGTACTTCTTTCCATATTTGATAAGTATTCGTCGCCAAGGAGGTTGGCGCCCGGACAGGGACTGGCGCCCGAGCGGGGACCGCGACCGACTACCATGGCACTTATCCGAGGTAAACACGAACACAACTTAAAACTATCCCAGCGCGGGGGGCCCGCGGCGCCGCGCGGCGCTCGCTCGCTCGCTCGGCGGACTGCGCTCGCGCTCGCGCACGCCGCGCGCCGCCGCGGGCCTCCAGTACCTTGACATGTCTCCGGCCGCCAAGGGGCGACCGGCGTCTAAACATGGCGCCCTAAAAATAAATTCAATTATACAGTAACTGTAAATAAGATTTATCATCATCATATTGTCATCTTGAATAATATATAGAAATCTGCATTTAAAATGTTTAAAATATATAAATTCATCTACTATTCTGGACAAGAACTTTTTTTTTAT
The DNA here is from genome assembly GCA_907269095.1 of Blastobasis adustella. Lineage (NCBI taxonomy): Eukaryota > Metazoa > Arthropoda > Insecta > Lepidoptera > Blastobasidae > Blastobasis > Blastobasis adustella. The sequence continues at coordinate 628,695 of OU026136.1, read as the reverse complement.
ATATTTAAATTGTACTTATATTTTAAAGAGTTTTTTAGCCCGCGAAACGAATAACTATGAAACATTCCTAACAAAAAAATAATAATCATTATCATTATAAATGTATAAAAAATAAAGATTCTTTACCGAGACAAATCAGGAATGACAACAAATTCTGCTAACAGACAAATAAACTTTATGTCAAATTATTAAATAGAAAATATATGTCAACGCCATTACAACAATCGCGAAGGAAGATAACTATTATGTATTGTACTTTTTCAATGTAACACAGTCGTACACGATGGCGCCTGGTAGAACATATTTGGCTCGGGGTCGCGAGGCGCCGCGCTATATTATGTCAAACAATATTCAACATATACATGTTATAAATTCAATTACATCTAACTCTAACGATGCCACGTAAACTAACAAAAGAAATAACTTATCAATGGTAACATTTACAATGAAAATCAACGTTGTAAATAAACATGTCATATAGTATGCGGTGAATCAATATACAAAAATAAAATGTTGTGTTTATGGAATAGGAATATCCGTGATAGGAGATATCACAATCGTAGTTACTTTTCAACCTTAACAACCCGCTAGGCGGGGCGAAACGAATCACACGATAAAATAAAATATACCAATATTTTCAACGCTATAGTACAAGGTACATGCATAAAATCAATGTTATATAATAATCTACGTGTGTAAATGTAAATGTGTAAACAGGTAACTACAGTGTGGGGATCCCGCGAGCGGGGGCGAAACGTCGCAAACCTGCGCCAGGCTGCGCCGGGACTGGCCAGCGTGGGCCAGCGTGGGCCAGCGTGGGCCGGCGTGGGCCGGCGCGGGCCAGCGCGGGCCAGCGCGCGCCAGGGGTGACTAGAATTGCCAAGCTGGGCCGCCTACTGCATGAGGTTCGAAATGGCGTTGTGGCGGGTGCGTTTGAGTTCCTCCTCCTGAATTTTCTGCTCGATGAGGTACTGAGCGGAGGAGATGGCGGTCGTGGAGCCGCTGATGGTGACGATCCTGTTGCGGGTGCCGGGCGCGAAGGTCCCCTTCTTCGAGATCTGGATGTTCGCGCCCGACATCTGCTGGATCTCCACCAGGCTGCGGCCGCCGGGGCCTGGAGATCGACATGGTTTCGTTAGGCCAGATTAGGGTACCCGCGTTGTTTACTTGTTAGGTGGGTTGTCACGAATCGAAATGAGGTAGTTGGTAGTACTGAGGGTTGGTGTATTTATTTACTTATTCAAGAACCCAACCCACGCTAGGTTACAACGTGTTACAATAAAATAGTAAAGCTAATAACAGACCTCAGATCAAATAAGAAATAAAGATTGTGCGCTGTCAACAGTGACATGAGGCCGGTTTCGTAACCATGTGTGCCATGGCGTAGTTTGGTTGTCAATGTCTGCGTGTGTGACCGTGTACGTATACACAGTATGGCGCAGTTTTGCGTGCGTCAGTATGGTGTTCGCAGGATTCTGTCTTTATTTCTCATTTGGTCTGAGTAACAGACATACATATTTAAAGCCTGACCAGAAATATATGAGGTCTGTCGAGGGAGTCAATTCCGCAATATGACGGCACCTCATATTCCTGGTCAAACATACTTGGGCCAAGCACTTGTAGAGTAACAAAAGTACTCTATTCTGTAGTTGCGACTCACGTCGCATATTCAACCTTGCGAGAAATCCCGTGTGCGAATCGCTAATGCTTTCAAAATTTCTATATCTCCTACGGTGAAATAAAGTAATGTTGTTCTTCATCTTCTATACGTAATCAGACTTGTGATCCAGTCCATGTCAAAACACCCTATATTCTCGTGAGCGAATTGCCCGCTCCACATATTGGCCAAAACGCAACGAAACTTGACCAATACGCGAATGTACAGGATGTATATTGGTAAAGTGTTGTGAATGTTGGAGATTTCTCGTCTCTTCATCAAGTAGGCCGATTGCCTCCTTCCCTCTACACATACCTACGCGCCCGGTTCCAATAGGGGTAGCACAAGCTACGATCCTGACACACCTGTTTTGCCCCTTCCACATTCATACATTCTCTCATAAATCTAAGCCTATTGAGGGTACTCCTGACCTGCCTTTTACAAAAAGAAACAAAAATGTCTCTCACCCAATATAGCGCCGACAATGACCTCGGCGATCTCCACGTTCTTCGAGTCCTTCCCGCTGGCGTCGGCCGGCGTGGGCGACTTGGAGAGCGGCAGCAGCGACGCCGACGGGAACCCGCCGACCGCGTTGGCCGACAGCGAGATCGGCGCCACGGCTGGGGGGCGAAGCGCCTCGAATGCAACCTCCGCGAAACGCTCTAACGAGCCGCCCGCGGCCCGCCCTGCGGACACAGCGTTGCAGCAGCCCGGCGGCGCGCCACAGCTTAGAACGTTTCGCGCCCCAACCACGCGACGCACCGACGCCCCAACCTGCCTACCTCCTAACGTACTCACACTTACACAGTTCGAAGTAATAATAATAAAAATTGGACTAACTAACTCTTCCTATGTTAGGTACTTATACAAAATCAAAAAATAAAAAGTTGTCGTAGCAATGACGGCCGACGAGCGAGTCCGGGCGGCGCAGCTGGCAGTCGAGAAGGCGATGGGAGAAAGAACAACTTTTTGGGGTCAACGGTCCGCGCTACTGCTTCACGATTTTGGCGAAATCGCGGTTCACACCGAAGTAGTTCAAATAATCAACAAAATCCAGTCCAGGGTATTTTTCTGAAAAAACGAAACGATTGTTTCATTTACTTCTTGCGTTTTACCCGGCATGCAGGGGAAGCCCGGCCCCGGGACGCGGATCCCCCGGATTCAGCATTACGAACGTGGCTACGGGCGCGTAATATCAAATCACGAGGAACCGGGTCTGGTCCGACAAGCATTTCTCATTCCCAAACATAATCATTTAACAGGTTTTCAGGCTTCGTTTCCGAGGATTCAGTTGTTCTTTCTATTCTGATGCCGCGGGCAGCGCGACGCGGGGCGACAGCCAATTTGACGTTTACGTGCTCTAGCATAGAACAATAATTTACCAATCCTTCTAGTAGCTACTGGCCACACCAGCTGACATACTTGTCGTACATCAGCCGCGATTGGCGAAAAATATGCTCAATTTTTAACCGCAAAAATAAACCTAAAACATTACAATTCGCCAGACACAGTTGGACACACGAAAAGCGACTCTATCTCGACGCAATAAATTGCTGTTCTATGCTCCGCGAACTTAGCCGAACCACTCGCTATAAGGCGAGCCCGCGACATCGCTTGTTATGTATTGCCGACGGAATGGTATGGAAAAAGCGATGCTGTTTCTCGGGAAAAATTTTGAAAAAACAGTAACAGTACAAGTGTTTTTGTAAAAAATAAATAAGTAATTAAAAAAAACATCAACGTTAAAAGCCAATGGTGTTAAGAGGATCAGCAATACAACACATAATACCTCCGTTATGCATGCGATTACAAGATGTAGAAAAGAACAACCCTATTAAATAGATAGTGTGCGGCTTCGGGGCAATTGTGAACCCACGGTATTGTAGAAATCTATGAGAGTTTTCGCGTAAAATACCCATCAGAGAGGCTATTGGCTAACACAGTGGGCAACTGAATTTGACATGAAAATATTACACTAGTCTAATTTGGTATACGCTATTGCCAGTGGCTAACGTTGATGACGTAGTGTACAATTATTTATGGCAAATCTAACTGAGTTAGCCAATTGCCCTGCAGACAGCGCTATTGAAACGTAAGTTCCGTTTGTCTAATTTATGGAATTATTGATCACTGGACAGTGGAAAGAAATAGACATGAAACAATTTAATTATAAACAAGAGACATGTTACGTCCGGTCCGGTCCGCCTTTGCAGTGTACTGCTATCTTCCGTCCTGAGCGTCCCTTTTTTATTTTAAGACCTATTGTAGTCATTACTACATTAGTTGAATGCTAACCGACGTTCTTACGGTGAGGGTAATTATCATGATGAAACCAGCATATTCATGCGTCTGAATGTGTAATCATGATCCAATTTGGTCAGGTTCCCCTGGTAGCTGGGTCACGAAGGTCAGATTGCAGTCGCTCCACTGTATTTACCTGATCTGCCAAATCCTGGAACATGGTCAAGGCGGACCCCGGGCCCTCGTGCACGAGAGCAAACTCGGGACATTGACGCCAAGATGATGATGTTGTCATTACTAAACTAAGTACTATCGGGCACGTTCTTCGTGCTTGCTCCAGGTCCATGTCTCTCCTTGGTCTGAGCTATTGGATGGAGCCAACATCTAGAGTAATACAATAATAATAATCATCTCAGCGTTAATGTCCCGGTTGTGCTCTCGAGGACGAGGGCCCGGGGTCCGCCTTGACCATGATCCAAGTTTGGCGATCAGGTAATTACAGTGAAGCGACTACCATCTGACCTCCGTGAACCAACATCTGGAGTATTATTCTATTAAGATTTTCAACTAAACGTAAACGAAACCACAGCCAAAAATCATACGCCGGCTCTTTCTCATGATATAGTGAAAAATGAAAGCCATTCTAGTTTCGACTATGGTTTCGATTAATTGAAAATGTTAGCTTAATATAAGACCACTGAACAGTTTGCCTGAGGCAATTGCACGGCCTTATTTTAACAGCAGATCTTCCGCATCAGTAGCGCCATGTTGGAAATTTCGAGTGTCAAACTTCACCATGTTAAATTTGTACGGAAACTGATTTGACTTTCGATAGAAACCAATATATCCGTTTGTAACCGGCACGGAACCTTCCCAGAAATAGGCAATATCTATAATGTCTCAAATAAGCCCTGATTTTATCAGTTAAAGTATCCACCTAAAACTTTGTCAAAACACACGCGAGCATTCACGAGTGCCCCCAAGCCACAGAGTCAACCAAAGCCACATGGTACATGATGAGAATTGATGAGAAGCCAATAGAGAGAGGTGCTAATAATTTCGAATTTGGAAGAAATACGTTGGGAGACCCACACAGTGACCGCACGATACAGCCGTCACAACTGCGTGTCTTGTACAACTAAGAAATGTGTCTCGATGACATTACATGGCGCTGTCGAATCCAAATTTTTTATTTCATTATTGCATTTGGCATTTGCAGTGTGTGATGCCACAAAAACAAGCATACAGCCATATTAAAGTTTATTATTGGCAATGTACAGGAGGCAGATATCGACCTACCCAAAACCAGAATAAAAGAAGCTAACGTTGCTGTGCACGTCTATAGAGACGCTAGCTCATCTCATATTGGTTTTGGGTAGGTCGATAATACTCGAAATATGCTGTTGACTGTACCTTTAATATTTCGAAAATAATGACACTTTCATGTAATGTCACTTCAAATAATAAGTTAAACATGGCAGCTGTGACAAATTGTCCCGACGATTTTCACCGAATCTGGATTCGACAGCATAAAACTCTAAATACGAGATGCACATATTTTGAACTGCGATTTAATACTACAATTATATAATTGGTTGGAATGGAAAGCCGATCATCGGGTTCAAGTAATTAAAGAAAATTTTGGCTCAAATTCCTGTAAATAATGCATATAATCGGTACATACATGGATCAAGAGAGATGGGCAGAGAAGTCTGGGTGTTTGTACTTTGTTACCCTTCAATTTTCACACAAACCCGCGTGGTTTTGTCGTCAAGTAGAAGGTGGTGCTAAAATGTTAATATCGGACTTCCCTGCATCTCATATTTCGAAGGGGGTACAAGTACCGCCTAAGCATTGACCTTCAACCCGATGACCGACGATACCATCCACGCTTCATACGTGCCGGTCGATTTTGTACCAACTAATCGAAATTACACAATTTTTAAATTACTGTTATGTTTAGCAGTAACTATAGAGTCCAAAATGCCTTGCTCGTACAAACTAAGTGCGAAGTACATGCGGTGATGATATGTATCATAATAATCACTTAATAAAGTAAGATTAGACGAATCGACACATACAGGACACGGTCAGCGACCCTCAATCACCGTCACGTATGTAGCGAGACGATTCATGGTCGAAGTAATCTGACAGTGGTTTGGTTTATTTAACAAAACAATTTCTAAAAACCACTCTTAGTTTTCTTTTGGAGAATAAATAATAGATCCTGAACGAATCCAGCATCAAAATACACAGATTATCACTAACTTCATCAACTTCATCTATCACCACTGACAGATTCTTCCACCACCAATCGTCGTATCCTCTTTTAGGATACTAAAGCAACGCAATATTGTTATATGTCTTTGTTGTGTTTCATAGCAATTATGGTGTGCTATTTTTGTATGTAAATTGAATGTCTCTATTTCAATGTCTAAGATGGGGTGCAATTAGGTCACACTGAGGCGCAGTCAATATGTTGTTATTGTGGGTAGCTTATGTTTTGTTGTGTTGTACATTACATGCCAAGTAATGATGACTATCCGTAAATAGTTACTTGAATTTATGTGCGGAATCGCCGTGTTTTTGGAACATAGTTTCTTCGTGAAAAGTCACAGTGATACTACCGTGACGTTATTTACTAACGTTATTTACTTACGAGTGAAGTTCGTGAGAGACCGTACGTATTAGCAAAAAGAAATCAAGTAATAAATGCACGCATATACCTAGGTCAAAGTCTGTATCCGGGGCAAGCAGAGACCACGTCATTCCATTCGAGGACTCATGGTGGTTCCCACCTACCCCTAAGAGAAAAGGCGCATGTATCCGGGATGTGTGTGTGGGAGTCAAAGTCTGTATCCGGGGTAGGCAGACACCATTCCACTCGCGGTCTCATGGTGGTCCCCGCCTACCCCTACTGGAAAAGGAGCTACGCATGTATCCGTTGTGTGTGTGTGTGCGTGTATGTGGAGGGGTCAAAGTCTGTATCCGGGGTAGGCAGAGATCATCGGGCAAAAGGCACATATTTACGTATGCATGTATCGTGTGTGTGTATGTGTGCAGGAGGCACTATCTCACCCAGTCCGACTTGTCCGATGGGCCCGAACACGGTTTGCGGCTCCTGCGCGGCCATCGGGAAGTAGGCGGCGCCGAGCGGCGCGGCGGGCAGCGCGGTCGGCAGCGCCAGCCCTAGGACTCCGTGCTTTACGAGTAAGGCGAGTGCTGCTGCGATCTCGGCCACCCCGGCCTCCGAGTAGCCGGACTGCCGGAGAGCCACCTGGACGTGACAAGGGGAGTTGTAGCCTTCGAATAGGTTGTACGCGCTCCAAGTCGACATTTCGACAATGGGATTGTAGCCTTCGGACCGGCTGTACGTGCTCCAAGAGTTCTTTCTCAACGTTAGCATGATGTGGAGAAATTTCCCCACTAACAATATACATTGATACAACCCACTAGGAACATACTGGTCGAGCTTGTGCAGCGTTGGAGAGGCAGTCTTGAGAGTGTGCTCCATTTTTGGCTTCACCACAATACCTTCGCTGGCAAGCCCCATCCATACCATTCGACATGTTGTGCCTTCTGTATCGATCGACTCCTTAAGGTCAATGTCGTTCACAGATTTAGTAAAAGTCCATCCTACACGCACTTAGCACTGTAATTACGCTGCCCAACTCATACTTCAAACCAGAACAGGGCAATGCAAACATTGTTGGTTAGCGACAGAAATGGATCAGCCGGTGATACTCACCCAAGCGGGCTCCTCAGCCCCACTTACCACCTAAGAACCAGGTAGCAAGGAAGTACTAAAACTAGTAACACACGCTCAGATTTGGCTGGAGCCGATACTTCTACTTACGCTGTACAAAATAAAGTCGCTCATGGATTGATTCGGATGCGAGGGCAAGCCAACCTTGGTCGTACATCTGACCGCGTCCCCTGGACCGGAGAGCGACTTTATTTCATACTGCGTAAGGATTAGTATCGACTGCAACTGACTGTTGGTTGGCTCCAGCAAAACGGAGCGTCTGTTACTAGTCTAAAACCACCACAAATTCACCAATATTTATCATAAATTTTAATTGAATGTTTTAGTTTTAACATGTTATACCTATAATTAGCAAGACGGGCATGCTCCACTTCGGCCGCATCGTCACTTCCCATCAGGTGAGATGGCGGGTCAAATGCCTGTCTTGTCTAATATTAAAAAAAGAATTGATATTGTTACATCTTGTTTGATATAATTGTAGTAATTGCCAAATTACCAACCTTGATCTGATCAAGCGTATGCTGCGTGAGTGGCGCCGGTGGCTGGGAGCCCGGCGGGGCCAGCGACAATGAGAGCGACAACGCGCCCAGAGTGCCGCCGACCACGCCCGCCACGCCCGCCACGCCCGACGCCCCGTTCACTAGCACCGAGCCTACGGAGCCAACGCCGTGGTTCTGAAAGAGGGGGGAGAAGGTGGTGTTGAAGGGGGGTATAGTGCCACAAACTTATCTGACCCGGTAGCGACAGCTGGAACTAAGTGACGCCATTTTGAAATGTTTGTTGTTGGGCAAAGAGGGTTTTCACGATTTCAGATGGCGCTAGTGAGGCGTAAGGTTTGTTGTCAAAATATTGTCATGCTATTGGCCAGAAACAACTGCTGCAAAATAACGAAAATGACAGGGCCTTATTTTGACATCAGACCTCACGTCTCAGTAGCGGCATCTCGTGGATTTTTGAATAGCACAAACCCTCATTGGAAAAACAGCGCCGCTGTCACCGGGTCATTAAGTTTGTTGCACTATAGAGCTTGTGGTTGGATGCTAAGCTGGAAGCCACAATCGCAAATCGAAGTCTGCACGCAAAATGTAGGTGTCTCAAAATTTGATGTCATTTTAAAAATGAAAGTGATGATATGAATTTAATGTTCTGTTTTTTTCATTTTTATTCTTTATATTTACTGAGAAAGGATTGAGATTTAATCATGACATTTTAAGAATTTACATTTTGCGAGATCCCAGTCTGTCATTTTGCGAATGTGGCGTTCCGCATTGTGCTGATCCATTGCAATTGTAGCTGGAAGTTGGTGATAGAAGATAGATTGGTCAGAATAGTGGCAGTGTAAGCTGAAAGCCGTCAGCGGTGACGTTCAGGGCAGCCTGCGCACGAGACCAACAGTACTATGACGTGTGTGAGCTGATACTAGCTTTTCATACCTACAGCCTACCTTAACTATGTAAGTATAAGCATACACACTCCCATCTGCATTACAAAGGCTAATAAGAGCCACAATTTGCGATCCTATCCCGCCTACAGCCTTTGGCGGAGAACTATATAGGTAGCCGCCAAACCGATAGATGTCTGTACAATCCTATCCTTCTGGATGGATGTTTGTCAGTCTTTCGTGTAAAGACTATGAACAGTAAGTAGTAGGTTTAAATAAACCACTAAATAGTGCAGCATTTTTCAGTTAATTTTTACTACTTTTCTTTAGTTAGACTCTTCAGGCATTAACTTGACCATGGAATTAATGAACCAGTCTAACCGCTGTAAAGTAACCAGTCCCACCCTGATACCCGTGCCATCCGCTGGGCTCGGTCGCTTAAAATACAAGTACAGACGATGGAACCACCGATAAGGGCGACTCCATACCTGGTTCTTGACCTACATACACCCTTGCAGAAGCATTTCTGGCTGGTGTCGAACCCGAACAGATGGAAAGGATTCACAGACTGCATTATATAACCCGTATCAAAACCATTACTTATACTCAAGACGCAATCTCATAGCAAAACAGATCTTGGCGTACTGTTTTAGAGTCTCTTATCAATGTGGCATGTGGTTATAATGCGCTATAAATAAACGACCATGATCTTCGTTGGATTATCTAGATGACTTGCAAAGTGAGTGTCACAAAATATACACTTACGTACAAAAAATTAACCCAACATTTATTGCCTGACGGTAAGTTGTAACTGTAATGCCTCAATCCTGTAATTTAGCTGGCTACCTTACCCTTTAAACCGGAACACAACAATGCAATCACTGTTGCTTGGCGGCAGAAATAGATAAGGCGGTGGTACTCACCCAGGCGTACTCCTCAGGCTTGCCAGAGTCAAGTCTCGTGAGCGGCAGCAAGCGATAGTAAGGAGCCGACCGTTGGCCACTCTCTGGCGACCAGAACGGCCTTTGGGTGACAGAGAAGGTCTGAGCGTTGGTTTGGGGTGTGCCAGGGAACCGCTACAAAAATTACTAATCAATAATCTATCTAACGAATAGCTGATTCTACCACACGACTGGTAGAATCAGCTAATCGTAATGACATGCTATACTACCTACAGTTTTCTTTTTTTCTCTTTGTTATTTCCAAACCCTAGCATGTATAATATAAAGTCGCAATAATTATAATTTAGAGAATTTCTTCCAAAAGGTTTGTATTTAATAAAGTATATTTTTTTGTAGCGGAGAACTTTACATTGAAATAAAACAAGGATCAATTATTATTTACTCCCGAAATGATTTTTCCAATAAAGCTAGTTGCATTGATGTGAAATACTTTTCCTTTCTTTCAAGCAAAACTCTATCAAATGAAGTTAGTACAAAAAATCATTAGCTACTTAGTTACTATAGAATAAACTCCGGGATACTGTTTGTGCTTCTCACAATAACTGTGGTTATTTTATAGTCGAAGAAACTTAGAATTCATTACAAAATTGCACAATACAAACGTAGTCAGCCTTGTACGAGATAAAACGATTTTTATCTTTTTACATAGGAGCAATAAAATATGTAATTCTCGCTGCTGTTTGCACGTAATAGTGTGCAAGTAAGGTAAGTATTTGCTATAATTGTATGATAATGATAAGCATTCACATATTTAGTTTATGATCTTCATATGTCTGTTTCTGTACAGTCTAACAAAGTGTTAGGCCTACCTAACATAGCTATTTCTGTACTCCTATTTTGTAAGACATAAAATGGCTTCTTGGAAACTCCTTACTACTATTTATTATACCGTAGGTAACACCTTGTTGCTATCAGGCAATTTTAGTACAGTACATATTTATAAGCCCTAACGTACCTTGCGAACCCCATACACCGCATTTGTTAAATCATTGGGACCTAACATATTGCCCTGGGGAACCCCGTTTTCCCCAACACATTCGTTACAAGATTGAGACCGAACATACTGCCCTGTGAAACCCCGGTACCCCCGAACATACTTGTTAAAAGATTAGGACCTAACGTACTGTCCTGTGGAACCCCAGTACCCTTAAACATATTTCTTAAAAGATTGGGACCTAACATACTGCCCTGTGGAACCCCAGTACCCTCAAACATATTTCTTAAAAGATTAAGACCTAGGATACAGCCCTGTGGAACCCCAGTACCCTCAAACATATTTCTTAATAGATTGGGACCTAACATAACCCTGGGGAACCCCAGCATCCCGGAACCCTGGCACACCCGAACCACCGCTCAGTGGTTACTAGCCAAGCTGTGTTACTGGCCGGACCCGGGCCTCGCGGGGACCAAATCGCCCGAATTGTGGGCGCGTACGTCGCCATGTCACCTCAGTCACCTCTGAGCTGGGCACGGCGTATGGCGAGCCTGTCGGGTTGTAGTTGGCGACAGGGCCCGCGACGTCCGCATACGACACGTTGGGACACGACCCGGACTGGGGGTCGTCGACCACCTTCTGCAGGATCATCAGACACGCCTTCTTGTTGGGCTCCTTGTCGCCTGGAATGCGGGAATACTTCGCTGTTATAGCAATAATGGAGGTTATATTTAGTTGCAATAGCCTACGCAGTAGCTATTTCAGATCGTTGCTGTAGATCCAGCACGGTTAGGCGCGCGCGATAGGCGATAAAGGCGCGACATAGATATTGCTATCTCTTTCATCTTAGTGTTGTGAGAAGGAAACAAACAGAAAAAGTCGGATAACCTCTGACCAAGTATACGCATGCTTTAATCATTTCTAAACTAACCTATTTTAATGAAACAAAGTTATGAACGATCTCAATTAACCTGCCTTTCAAGTAAAGAAAACCATATCTAAGTCGGTCCATCCGTTCGGAAGTTACGTTGCCTGTGGCAAACATTTACACATCTCCTTACTTACACATATACTTAAACTTATAACACCCCTTTTTTAACGCCAGGGGTTATAAAGAAACTACGTATAGGCGCTGTCCTTATTGCAACAGTCATCGACCATGGTCGTATGACATACGACGCCCGACCAATAGGTTACCTCAAAACCGCCCATCGCCCGACCTTAGTCACACGACCGTTGCCAATAAGGGCAGCGCCTAACTGTCGATCGACGCAGGCAGACCTAACTTCAGTTTACCGAACCAATTTATTCCAATATTCAGACGCAATCGCGTTTCGGATAAAAACTGCCATCGCTGTCGCCGCCAAATTGCGTCGTTTCCCGGGAGAAATTAAATTAGTGTAAAAATTCGTTAGCGGGAATAAAGGGCTGCTTTTTAATCCGCGGCGCGCTGTCAAATTTTCATGATTAATTATTCAGTAAATTAAAAAAAAGACTGACAAGGTTATTTAAGGTTACAAAGCGGTGGTCGGAAAAAAATCGAAAAATGTCTAAAAAATTTACCCGTTGACGGATCATTCATTCAGAGCATTATAAACGTTAAGTCAACATCAAAAATGTCTTAATGTTATACATTTAGCCAGTTACGCTTTCCTTGTTTTCCTAAATAGTCAAAAAGCTATTTGGCCTTACCGAATCGCGCATATTTCATTGACAAGTTCAGTATCTCATAGACAACTTCTACCTACATGTCACTGCTTCATTTTTATAGGTTTTGCGATGGCAAAACCGATCCTACCGTCCATTGTTTTCTTTCTTCTCCTACTGATTTGAGTCTATAATTTTTTTTGTATTTAAGTACTTATAGGATCACAGCCTGTAGGATTCTTTTCTTTCCTTTGACATGTTATTACAGAGCGAGAGGTGTGAAAGAAATGATAATGATTCTTTCGGCACAGATAGGCGTGCGAGGCCTCGTTGACTTCGATTTGTTTTCGGCTCGGATAAGCGTGTGATCAGCTTTAGTTTCAAATGTGTATTTTGTAATTCTGACTCACCCACGACGGTGATGCAGCGCTCCTGCAGCGAGAGCTCCTTGGCCTTCTGCGAGATCTGCACGTAGCTGCCGCTCTGCTCCTTTATCTGCTTTATGTAGTTCCCGCCCTTCCCGATTATCATGCCCGCCGTCGAGTTCGGCACCAGGATCTTCACCTGCGGAAGAAGGAGTTTCAGCTTTAATATCATAGTCATAGGTCATAGTTTTCTTTATTTATAAAACACAGGTAGAATTATAGATGTTATAGAATATGTTTTTGGAATCTCTGTGATCCGCCCAATGGCATTTATAATTTTGTACTTAATGAGCATAATAGGTATTACATAATTTCAATTCTCTTAATGAAATATAATTTACATCGTAAATATAATTAATAATAATGTCAATCATAATAATTCCTCGTTTATCATTCAATTCAAAAATTCAAAGTCCTATATTTTCTTATCGACGGATCTAAATCATAAAACAGATTGACATTTCAATAAAAATATAATTTAAAAAGTACACACTTAAATTAAATTATGAGAAACAACGAATCTTAATATTAAACAAAAAATATTTTGTGAAATGTGAAATCAATTACCGCAATTGCATTTTGTTATCACGAGCACGTGTAAATTGTCATAGCATGAATTATATGTTTCTATAATGTGGAACACATTTAAATATTGAGTTATTCGTGTGGACGTTTTAAAATAAATGTGCATAATTTTTATTCAAATACCGCTACGCTATCACAGTTTCTAACCTACCAGTACAATAATATTAAATGTTCCTAAACTCTGAAGGACTTATAGAAGTCATAGCCGATATTAAATATGTCATACATATTTATGAAAAGAATTTTGCCGATAGCATTGTCTGTTATTAAATCGGAATAATCTTTTTTGAACGTATCTATTTGACATTTGGCTATTGAAATGACATACGAATATTTTGCCATTCTATAGGAATCCAGACAATTCGATCATAAATGTATGCTAACAGAATTGTTCTCGGACGTGTCTTTTATTAGAACGCTGTGACATGTGACTATCTAAAATTCGGTGGATTTATTTTCTACTACGTCTTATTATTATTAATATTTTTTATTGCATAGAGAGGCACACGGACGGACAGTCTCACTTGATAGAAAGGGGCCTAGGTAAAGTGGAATTACAATATAATAAGCAACCGGTACTCTATATGAATTAAATACTTTATCGTCAAGAATAAAAGGAGATGTATGAAAAGAATTGTAGGGTAGCGAGTTGTGTCAGGACAGAGCAAAGTGGCGGTCCATAGTCACTGAATACCCAACCTGTGGGACAGAGGCTTTATGTTTCTATGTATGTTTATCGTCAACTCGTTCAGACAAACGATGCATAAACAACCGGTCGAAGTTTATGTTGTATGCACAAGTATTTTCTATAAAAGGGAATAAACCAAAACGGTAAACCGCTTACGTTGTGCCACGGCACGTGTACTAATCTTGTTATGCTATTGTCAAGAGACCCTCGCTGGGTGGATGTTTGCCTTCCGGCGATCAAACTTTTAGACTTGACATTACGTAACGAAATACATTTGCTCTTTGTTTGTTGTCTATCAGAAGTAGCGTACACTTTCCCGTTAGCTGACTGTCTATCACGACGCGCATACGTTCTTGTTAGCTGACAGGCCTTTGGTACTGATGGTAAAACTTCGGCAGACTGATTTTTCTTTCAAGTACAGCTTATGTAGGCGTTATCTTTTTTTTTTTAATACTAGCCAGGCATTTGACCGCCATCTCACCTGATGGTAAGTGACGATGCAGCCGAAGATGGAGCATGCCTGTCTAGGGACAGCCTATTCACTCTAGCCTTGAAGGCGTCCAGATTATAATGATTAGGGAACACACTCGCAGGCAACGTGTTTCATTCGTTAGTCGTACGCATTATAAAGCTTGAACCAAAGCGGCTCGTGCGCATAGCTAGAAGATCCACGACATAAGGATGAAGCGTCCGTCCGGATCGCGTTTTCCGATAGCGGTAAGGGGGCGGCGGAATGAGGTTGCTTTGTAAGCTCTGTCCTCCTTGTGTCGCAAGCTCATACGGATCGGACCCATTCTCTGCTTTTTATGCATTATTATGAAAATACATCTACTGCAATGGGATTTTCGCATCGGCATTTTCATAGTAAGTTGTTTGGCAAATCTTGACAATCCACTAGCTCCGTACGAGCCGATTCCGATAAAGTGAACGCATAGCATAAGACACATTTTAAATATTCACAGAATCCACTGTTATCCATTTAAAGATCTCTGTCGGTCGAGCCAAAGTCACAGTTCGTTTCTGACTTGACCTTGTTCATTTTATTACACTCATATACGAGTACATCGCTTAGATTAAAGTGTATACCAAGTACCCCTAGAGCACGATATCAAAGTACTCATTTCAGAACGCGGTGAGAAGAAGCCGAGAGCGCATCGAATCAGTGGGAAACGTGCCCGCCCACATTAAAGACGGAGTGTGAAGGCTGCGCTGATTGCAATTATGGTTGCCGCGACTGTGTACCCGCATTGCATGTAAAAGCGACGGCTACATGTAACTGAAAGATGGCTTATAATGTGTCTTCGCTTAGGAAGGAAGGAGCGATGGAGGTCAAAATTTCGGGAAACCGGCGCGTAAATATGAGAAGAGGAAGATGCAAGGGGGTGTGTCAGGACCGTGGCTTGTTTAGCTTAAGTAACTTGTGTTAGAAGATCAGAAAGTTCTTGTCCTCGGTTTTACGTACAGCCACATGTCTATAGCTAAACTTAATAATATGCATCCGCGTAACATGAAAATGCATTCGGATAAAAGCATTTACCTTATACCCAAAAGCAAAACAAAAACCGTTACTACTATAAACAAGAAGTAAAAGAAATAAAACAAAGAAGAAGGAGATGAAGAAGTTCTGCAAAATAATTTCACTGAAACGACAGAGAGACCCGGAGAAACACGCATGCAGTGAAACAATAACAAAGCAAACTGACATTGCCGCAGCGGCATGCGCGTGCGCAGAGCCCAAGGCCGTTCGCGCTGCTCCGTAGATATCTAGTCACAGCGTACGCGATAAAAAACGAGGAAGTGTTATTTTACTTGTTACACAACACGATACCATTGTTATAACCACGTACCATAATAACAGGCAATCGTGTATTGATAGCGTAAGTGTAAGAATGATAAAGCTTGTTAGGATGCGATGTGTCAACGGGTCTGTCTGTATTGGGCAGCCTCCGTCGTGTGTTACGAGACAGCTACTGCGTATGTCTATTTTCTATTAGGTAGGATTGAATTGTTTAGAAATAACTCCGTTACGACAAATTATAAAAAGAGGCGGTCAGAAAAACAGAAGTAACAGAAGTTAAAAATCATCATTCCAATTTCTGCTCGGCAGGGACTCGAACCCGGGACCTCTGCGTGGTGGATCGACATGTTAACTAACTGAACCACCTAGCTCGTCACAATCCAACTGGGGAAAATTCCAATCTACAACTCCCAAAGGTGGATATGGCAACTATTTTTCCCATAGGACTAACCATTGCATCCTGCATCTTGCTGGATCGACCCCAGAACACTGCAGGAGTATGTACATGGCAATCATTGCACCACAATGCTTATCACAAGCTAGTACTGTACGCTATGTACGTTTAATGAAATTAAAATATTATTTACTGCACAGGTTTATGGCGTTCATTTGTTTTTATAGCTCAAGCATCCGACATTGTTCACGATAATAATTAGTACGAAGTACAATAATACTGTTACATACAGAAAACACATAAGTATTTACCTAATGGAAACTATATTTTTAATGGAGCAGTAGGACATAAACATGTATACGTTAATAATCGAGAATCACGCAAAAATAATTACATCCCAACGTAATTATATTTATTTAATAATTGATAGGTACAATGCGGATCAGGTACGAATTTTGTTTAGTGACGTTTTCATTAGCTTTTCACATGAATTATTGTGGCGGAATTTTCACGATATCTTTTAACAAGAGAAGATATATGCGCTAGAACACTGTCACTTGGCATGTCTGATGACATCATTCGACACCCGGGTACCCTTTACGTCACGTCATGAAGCACATATTTCATTGTGCTTGACATTTCCTTCAAACCCATATAACTTAGGCATTTCAAAATTGACTTCGACAATTCTTTTACTGGGTTTTATTGCTATGAAAATGATTCAGATTTTATCAACAAACCTATCAAATTCTGCCATATCATTGATCCTCATATTATTATATGTTTCATATCTACGATTTATTGTGTTGGTGAGTGTTTAAAATGGACCTCATGAACTGACGTCCTGCAGGGGGGGCGATAAAAACGTCACTAAAATTGATCTTCGACAATATATACGACTGTCGACTGTCGAAGATAGCTGGGAAAATATTTTTTGGCTGTGATAGACATGTGGCCAGAAAAAAATGTCGAATTCTAGATGTCACAGCGCGAAAATTATGCCCTTGCTGATTTTCCTCCGCAAGTCCTACTCAGTCAGTGACAGGACAAAGAAGTTATCCACATATAGAGGTCATAAAACAGCGCCATTTGTTCAGAACAACACCTATTTATTCACGAAGCCCCAAGAAATTGACGAGACAATCCGAGTCGAAACTCTTTCGGAGTTCGTTCAGTAACTTGTTATGCGGCACGGTGATCCGTCAAGTTGAATTATACGACTGGCAGCCAAGGAAAAGGCAATAAAGAAAACTTCTCAAGGGTACACAAAAATGGCCGCGGGCCGTAAAATTTTGTAAAAGTTCAGCTTTTCGGTAGCAAGTAGGTGCGAGGGGACCGATATAAAACGAATTGAGGGAGGCTTCGTATTTTTCACAATCATCCATGGAGGTATTATAAAATTAAATATAAAAATAAAGTCGCTTTCCGTATGTTTGCATAGATATATCCGCCAACTCTTCCTAAACCACGAAACGGAGTTTTATGTGGTTTTCTTTCACCATCAGTTAGACAATTTCTTCCGAGAAGGTAGCTCGGTAGTAAACTAACTGACGAAATATTTCCCAAACTGCTAAACCGTCAATTAAAAACAGCTAAGAAACATCTCGCAACAGCTAAGAACGGGTTCGAATTTCGAAACGTAATAACAGAATTATACGAAGACGTGGTCGTCGGCAAAAGCTAGTCATATTTAAGGAAGACATTTTTTTTTTTTTTTCAATTAAAACCCGCCCTTGTCCAAAGTCCTAGTCATACAGCGCACAGCCACCCGCTGTCACCGCATAGCGCTTTTGCCGCAATGTTACGTAAAGGCGCTACCCGCCGCGGGCGGGACCTACGCTATCAGATCAGGCGAATATGGGACACGTGCTTAGTGCTAAATAATGGTCAGCTGACTAATGGAGTACCAAGCCATTAGAGAGGCACAAGTGGAGCAGTGGACTTTCTATAATGACGAAGATATGTACGACGAATATATGGACAACGAGCAATGTAACCCACAAAAAACATCGGTGAACCGCCGACCAAGTATAACCTCAAATATTTCCCAAACTACTGTACCGACATTATTGAAAGGTAAGAACCATCGCGAATAAACTGGCTTTGAAATAAAGAAATCCGCATGGAGACCGTTTAATCATTTGATCATTTGTGGTACACAGGTTATACAGTTGTTAGGTACAGTTTAAGTAGAATGGAGCCTCTGCGACCTGCCATCGGCATACAAATTTTAGAAATATTAACAAATTTACGAATTTAAATAATGTCATTAATCAAAATAGATAATCATTTACAAATATTTTAAATTATTCATTTTAAGCATTATAAAAAATCATTATAAAATTTGACTTCCACCTATTCAATGTTATTAAAAATTTAAAATGTCAACAGTAGATAGTGTCAATAATAATTCAAATGTCAATAAAAAATATAATGTCAATTAATATTAAAAAATCGATTAAAAGTCATACTAAAATAAATAATTAAATTTAACCATAAATTATTAATAATATCCACAATTAATCAACAATGTCAAAATAATGAAAATCCAATTACAAAATATGTCAAAATTAATTCAATAGCATTACAAATTGTCATTTAATCAGGTACATTTACTGAGAAAAAATTACCGTTCGGGCTATGTTCCCCAGACAGATCCAGAGTAACACACGTCCAACTTCTTATTTTAACCCTCGACGAAAAAAGAGGGGTGTTAAAACTTTAACGTGTGTATCTGTGGCTTTGCGTGTGTCTGTAGCATAGTACCTCCCGAACGGCTGGGCCGATTTTGATGCGGTTTCTCTATTTGAAAGCCAATTTAATCGAGATGGTTTTTAGCTTTGTTTCATTAAAATCCGTTATTTTTTTTTAATCGTGGTCAAATTCACACGGCGCCGTGTAGCCCCAAACTAAGCAAAGCTTGTACTATGGGTGCTAGATAACTATATATACTTTTAAATACATACTTATTATACATAGAACACCCAGAAACAGAAATTAAAATTCATCATTTCAATTTCGAACCCGGGACCTCTTGCGTGGCAGACCGGCATGTTGACCACTGAACCACTCAGGTCGTCGTTATGTAGTTTAGAAAATATTTGAGATTAATGAAACATGGTCGGGACTTTTTCTGCCGGTAAGTTTATTCGATGGAGGTTAAAAAGGCAGTAGTATGTAGTAGTACCTCAAAATTGATTCCTGATTACTTGGCAATGTTTGACAATGTTTACGGGAGAAAGCCTTCAGGATCACAGGGTCCATCATAGCATACCAGTACAACGCAAGCGTTACATAGACTGTGACTGAATCACAACCAAAGCGACCATGAACAGTCTGAATAGGCAATTGGAGTCGAACCTAATTATTGCTGTGATAATCAATTAGCTCTTTCATGAATCATTAATTACCGTTTAATTATAGGAGCCCAATTTAGTTTCAGTTTTGCTAATTTTAACTAGCTAATTACGTTCTAGCTTCGGTTCGAACTATGTGCTAGTTATTTAGGCGATTTTCGCCCGTGTTGAAGAGCTATAATCCTTTGTAATAAATGTTTTCTTTCTTTCTTTCTTTATTTCTATAAAGGACGCTTTGTACGGGATCTGGTCCCATACAAACATGGGGTTTTAAAACTGCACTGATCTGGTCAATATAGATTTAAAACCCCATGGTTCACATCTCATCAATCCATACCAGTCCACGGCTGGACTTGCGCCTCCTCCACATGAAGAGTGGAGGGTTTTGCAATAACCTGTAAGCCTGGCAGGTAGACTGGAGATCGCTGTGTTTAAAACGCTGCTGACCATTTTGTGGTCCAGGTCCAAGTTGGTCTCTAAGACAGTTGCATTGTACGACATCTGTGACTGTTATTATAGGGTTTAGTGCCGTGTCATATTCACATCACACCACGGTAATGCGAATTCTTCTCTGTTATGAATGAAATAAATGAGAACAAAAACTCAATCATATGGCGTGACTTTTAAAACTGTTGAGGGGCCGGAGCTGTGATCCAATTTTCCCTCCTGTTCAAATTAGAACTGGCTGCTTGCAATAGCAACACACTGCATTACTACCCAAAACTCAATCATAGTAAATCAGCCTTACGAGACATATCGACGTTCAATGTACACAGCCGAAAACAAGAAAAACAAAACGCATGCGTAATAGCAGCACATCAAATATTTCGACTTATTGTTTAACTAGCTTTTGAATTTTGCCTGCGCCTTCGTCCGTGTTGAAATCGTTGTTAGAGCAGTTTATCTTTTTCCCAAGCATCCATTTTAAATGACCTCGCCAATGTATGAAAGCTAGTACTACAGAGAGGTCAAGCTGTATCTCGGCTTATACCCAATCGAATTAGGTGATAAAACGCCTAGATTTTAAGTTGGACCTCAAACTACCAAACTGGGTCTAACTACCAAAAGTCCATCAACATCCATTTCTTTATTTGTTATAGTTGAAGCTAAAATGTCAGGTCCAATACTTGATTTGAGACTTGTCGCATTTGTAAAAGGTTGTAGAATATATGACAATCTTTCTAACGAAATATCATGGCGGGTTGCAAAATCAAAACACTGCATTACTACTCTAACATCTTCAGATTCAAAGTCACCGATCGGGCCGAGTCGATGCGATCCATTATGGCACGATCAATCCGCTTTTGCCGGCGCCGGGAAGCAGTCGCAAAGAGCAGAGTAAACATAAACAGTGGACGCTTTCGCGACGGACGCAAACGGGCGCAAGCGGCGAGATTAGTAACCCCACAATACATGTATTGTGCTGCTGGTGTTGTTTGCATAAGCGAGGATTAGGCAGCACCCGCAGCACCCGAATGGGCCGAGAACGCAAACTTGGTTCGCGATACATAAGTCTTATGGGCTGCAGTTCTTATTCTTGAGAGCTTTGTATTTATGGGCTATTTTTACACCTTAATGCAGAATACGCATACCATTTTATTGTGGAATAAATCTACCTAGTGATGCGATAATATAAAACGATCGATGAGAATGTACGGAAATATTGATGAATTTAGTACTCGAGGCGACCCGAATCAACCTTAATGGCGGGTCAGGTCACGACTAGTCAAATTGTGTTGCTTGGCGGTTAATAACTTCATATGAAACATTATTTTTTCTTCATATAACGCATGATAAACATAGAACATTTTTGGACTGTACTTCTAGCGCTCGCATTACATCCGAGCCAACGTCAACTTTGACTCGAACGGGGTGTAGAAGATGCAAAAGAAGTGTAAAGTATGAATTATTGAATAATTCCGCTAGCGAGATATTCAAAACCATTTCCAGTTACAAAGCAAGCGAAATAAACAATCGTACCCGGCGATATTACTTAGGATTATTACATTGCCGGCTCGCTGAGCCGAGTGGTCTGCTCGTCCTTTGTCAGGGTCCCGTGGCTAAGCGAAATTAATCCACCGACTTTGATTACATTAAAGAAACTCCCCGTTCAACAATGGCGTCGACCACCGAGTAGGCATTAAGGGCCGCGTAGACGAAAACAGGCATTGGTGTCCGTTTTTTCCTGTTTTGTTCGCAGTAGTATAACCTCGCGTCAAGAGGACACGAGGGACTAAAACGACAGCAGAAATATCAAGAATACCGAGGACATCAACGAATGCGGGAGTTAACGAAAAAAATAATATAAATTACGCGCTGTTTTTTTTTCACACGGACGTACGGTCCACCTGATCGAAAGTGGCTACCGTCGTCCACATCTACAATCTAATGGGAGCGAATGCGGTGCCGGCCTTTGGGCTTTAAGTAGGTAGAAGTACCTACAGCTGTTGAACAAAATTATTGCATACCTACCGTGTGCATTGAATCCATGTCAAGCACCTGTATGTGTTAGAAAGAAAATCGATTGTAAATGACGGGACTGATAGGACATCACTAGCGCGTCTCTAATAGCGTCGCTCTCGATTTTATCACTGGATTTTGTTGAGAAATATAAAAGTTTATTTATTTATTTAAAACTTAATGCACATAACAGTACAATGGCGGAGCTACGTAGGTTTTTCTACCAGTCAACCAGAGAGCAATTAACAAAAGTTATGAATTGTTTCATCTTCATTAAAAGCAAGGTAAAGTTCAGTTCAGCAACAAAACAACAAAAAACAGTGGAAAAATGGAAGGGGGGCCTTTGCTCTGCAGCGTTATTAGTACGTACGTAGTTATTAGGACGTTTCGGCGATTTACATCCGCCACGGACGAAAACGGACTGCCGCAGGCTTTTAGCGAATGCTGGGTGCATGGTGACACGCTCGTCTGCGCAGGCTAATAAGTTAGAACGGCACGAGGCCACCCAAAATCCGTCTGTCTAGTTGCCGGTGATTAATATCAGTCAGGGCCGGCCTGGGCAGCTTTAACGGATCAGCCCGTCGCCCACTGGGACCTGGACAAAACCCAACACGAGTAAACACATCTCCGCAATCCGATTTTCAACGCAAACGCCGTCCGTGAACCGCCCGGCGGCCTCGGCGACGTCCGTCAATATACTCGTATGTTAACGTTGTTGGATACAGAGTACCCAACTCAATCTATAGTGTTATACATATAAATTACTTAGTGGTTATATTGTATCTTATTTCATTGTATATGTACGTCACGCCTTTTTTCCGTAGGGGCAGGCAGATTTCACTTTCTACGGTCCTGACAAAAACCTCACTCGCTTCTTTGTTCAAATGTAACTACATTATTTAATTTTTGCGTTATAGAAAAATAATTTCATGCATAAGTCAGACATTATTGAATAGCGATACCTAATGTTAAGGCACGTCGAGTCCTAATAACGTACTGAGAGTTTAGCAATCAACAACTGACAATGCATGTCAGAGTCATACATAACGAGCTAGTGATAAATTCAGACAAATTCTGACAATCAATATTTCACAAGCTCAGGCTTACGATTCTAAAAGTCAAGTGCAACATTTACGTAACAAGAATAAACATCAAAGAGGTTACGTCGTGTGTTCGCAATGCGGCCATTGCCGTGCGCGCGCATGTCTGGGAGAGTGCAATTATGTCATTCTTATGTGCCATGCATGTCGCATTCCACTATTCAGCACTGCAGGTCAGTAGGCCTCTCTTCCTGCAAATTTGCTCAGTATATAGAAGTCTTTGTTTGCTTCGCTTTTTTGATGTCATTCGGTAGACAAGAAAATGGGCACGGCTGCCTATGGACAATAACTACACACGGGATATTAATCGCCAATACATTGTCCACCTCCAAAACCGCGGCTGCCATTTTCTGCCATGTAGCTATGGCAGAAAATAGGCATTTGCTAGGCCCCCCGGTGAAAGTGTGTTTGACACCGCAAAAATTAGACAGTCGACTTACTTGAAAATGTCACTTATTTAATTGAATTGGTCAATTACAATAAAAGGAAATGAGTTAAACATATATTTCAATAGTCAAAGAGGAGTTAGGAAAGTAAAAAGTAAACATAAAACAGGGTAAAATTCGCATTCGCGCTCACCGTACGCCTATCTCGAATCGTCCCGCGGGAATTCTGCTCATTACGTCCACGTGTCACCTCCATCCACTATTCGCCACCTCTGGTCAAGTCTCCGCCCTTCCCCCTCATTTGCTCCACTAATTTATTGACAGCTACTCCCTGTCGTCGAATTAATTACCGCCACCGTGCCTCATTAACGAAAACGCTGAGATCGTGAGCTCGTGACCACCGCAACGAGAGCCACGTGTTCTTCCGGGTACACACGGCGCTCTGACATTTTCCTCAGGGGGTTTACTTGGGTCTGCTTAAAAGTTGCACGGGCTTTAAAACTAGTAGGGAAATCTTAAACAGCGTGCAACTTTTAAACGATAATATTTAACGTAAATCTGACAAACCACAGACATAGATATTGGTTTCTAAATCGCGTCTACAAAATTTAATTGACTTTGATTAGTTGATATTGAAAATAAGATCAAATTTCACTTTCTAGGGTATTAGTCCAAAAGTTGGAATGTCGGATTTCCAAAATGTCCAAACGCTACAAAGTCAATAAGTCAAAAGGTCACGTTTGTATGGAGTGTTCGGCGGAATCTCCTCGTAATTTTGGTGCAGTCTATAATGTACTTACAGTCAAATTAATAATAAACAAATTATTTAGAACATACGATAAAAACAATGACCGAGCGAGCTTACACTAAATGCTTTCTGTGCTTTCAGAGCTTTCGTTGGCTCGAAATCAACGCACCGTGTCGAAAGATTTGTAGCTCCTAATGAACGAGTGTGAAGGGCTCGCTACACTGGTCTGGCACTTGACGAGCCGCGAAAAGCTTCCCTGGTGCGAGTTACGTTCAAAATTACTAAGGTAAGTAAGCGACGAGGGGGACGTTATTTCACAAATGAATTGATTCCCCGATAGCGACATTTGAACTCTATTCATAGGTACAGGGAGCGGAATTTGAAGAAAAGAAAGGATATTTACATTTATTGTGTCGTGCCCTTTGTGTGGCACAAAGCGATGTAATCTCCTGCCGCATCTTTGGATGGGTACAGGGTTTCCCACCCACGCCTAGGGGACACGGAGGGAAACTGTTTTAAATAATATAGATAATATATATGTTACTTACATTGAAAAACACATTCTAACACAGAAACAAGTCTCGGATTCCTAATAAAATTAATTGTATAACATCAGTTTCTTTTCTTGGTCCTTAAATTACCCTAAAATAAAACAATGTACTCGGATTTATATCGCCTGTATAGGGAAGCACAAGCTCAGACGGTGCATTTGATGGAATGCGGCCACCGTCGTGGAGGATATTAGCAACCTAAGGGGATTGGTTACCGGAATTTGAGGTACCGATACCTTTGAGGAACCCCAAGTTACAGGCAGGTAATGATCCTTCAAATCATCTTCTACTAAATACAGACTTTTTTTTTTAAATCTGTTTGATTCGCAGTTAAGGCAAGCAACTTTTTTATAAGCTACTACAGTATAACTTATATACAAATAAACTAAACGCTCGGTGTTCACAAAAATTTCGTATATTTAATATTCAAAGAGCTTTCCAGATCTTCAATATTCAAAGTAGGTCCCTTCGCGACCCTTGCCCTTTGGAGATTCCGTATTTAAATTAGCCTTCACAGAACAACCCCATTGCTCGTACAAGCAACAGTCTCAAATTCCGAATTCATACGCCAACACCTATTTAAGCCGCAAGTCACACCGGAGTGGCAGCGGTCAGTAGCGTACCGGCTGCTAGTTTCACTGTCACGCAAAGAACAGGGTTCTCAAAGCCGAAGAAAAGGGAGGAAGGGCCGAGCTGAAGGGACTGGTCGAGAGTCGAAGGGAGTCGAGAAGCGCGCGCGCCCAAATCAGGCGTGATTAGGTCTGACGCGGCCCGGATGACCAAGGGTAGTGTTGGGTTTACAGTTTCACTTGCCGAGCTGCCGGCCGCTGCCACTTCTGTGTGACTTGAGGCTAAGCGGCGTCGAATTAATTAGCAACGGTTGGCGTCGCCCAGAGACCACAAACGCGCGGCCAGCGCTCAGCGAGCTTCAGCGCTCAAGGCGTCCGTATACGTAAACTACAATGTGCGTTATGAATTGTAAGTAGGTAATTACGTATGACGTATAATAAATTAAGCGTCTTTGCGTCATTGTTGATAAAACAGGATAAAATGAAGACGATTTTATCGAGTGTTTGTTTAGTTCTTCGATCGGAAAACCAGTTTGGATACTGCAAAGGACTGCTACACAAGTTCTCCGAAGTTTGTAGGAATCTGCCCAAAGCCGGGGCGGGTCGCCAGTTAATTACAAAACAAGTAATCCGCCAAATAGCCGATGCCCTCCCACGTCCGGCAGCGTCCTCCCGGAGGAACCGCAACTCAAACAATCTCGTCAATTTGAAAGCTGGTCGCGTGCAGACTAATCGACCAGAATGGGTGGAGCTCTGTCTCCGGGCCGCACCTTCCCCGCCGCCGGATCAAGGGCGAAATCGGAAGGTCAAGCTAAACTTGCGCATATTGTTAGCGTGTTGTCCCACTGCCGTAACAATTATGCGGCGGGGTGCAGACCGCGCGACAACGGTGACAACGCCTCCCATTTGCATACGAATCAACTCGGTTCTGTTCAGCTTTAATGGTCGCCTGTGCAAACCCTGTTGTAGACAGGCCAAATAAAAGTAAGGTTACAGGTCACAACCCTAATCAAATCAGCCCGGGGCTCCTTCGCGGGCCTTTCGCGCGGTTTAACTGCCGCGCCGCAGTTGTTTATGCAGAGGTGGGTAATTTTAATGACGGCGTAACGTGCGAATGTGCTTCCGACGTGCTTGAGCTTGGGCGGGTCGTTCGGTTGATAAGGCGAGGAAGAATAGCAAAGCGGCGTCAGTATTTCCGAGTGAACTGCTGAAATATACAGCCGTTTCAAGGTGTATTTCCGGCTATGCAAAAGACAACGAGAAGAAGGCATAAATTATTGAATAGATAGCTATTAAGGGGAACTCGTTCCATCCTAGACCTTACTTATTCCTCAAGCTAAGCTTTTGGTCTAGACCACTCACACTCTAGAGTAGACTTACAATTTAAAAGTCACATATCCATGTAGATTCACGAATGGACCTCGAATGCTATGTAAACATTAAAACTCCGACAATACCAACAACAGCTTTCAAAATGTAAATCGGTTTACGAACTCACACAAATAGTGCACCTTACACATGAAAAGACACAAATAGGATATCTAAAAGAAGCTTATACGAAATAAAAACATTCCTTCTCCCTCACGCGAACGTCACGCGTACAAAGTCACTCGCAATAAAAATATAGGAATTTAAAGAAGACAAGCACTAAAGACATTATCACTGCCATGGCCAGGTAACAAAGAGAAACACCAATTCAACGGGACAATACTTCTCTCCGGGTAGCAATGCCACCGGTATCGAAAAACCGGTAAATATCGATATACCGACGCCCGAAAATATCGATACTTATCAATAATTAAATGGAATGGAATTGAATTGAATATCGAACATCCGCCAACACTGATATATCGTGGTGATTTTGTTTGCCCTATTTGTAGGTACTACTTGCGTTTTTTGTTTTTGAGTGACAATCTGAGTAGTTCAGTTGGTTAATATCCGGTCTGCCACGCAGAGGTCCCGGGTTCGATTCGACGACCTAAGTGTTCAGTTGCTTAACATGCCCGTTTGCCACGCAGAGGTCCCTGGTTCGTATGCCGGCCGGGCAGAAATTTAAATGATGAATTTTAATTTCTGTTACGGGACTGGGAGTTGTATGTACAGTAAGTATGTATTTGAAAATAATATAAGTAGTTTATCGGTTTACTGGCACACAAGCTTTGCTTTGTTAATTGTCTACGCATTTTATTTAATATTATTTTAACTTGTTTTCAATGGATTTATTTACTTTTCTTTTTGTGTGAATAATTTAATTTACCAAAACAACTAAGATAAAAACTATTTTTACAGATAAAAAATTACATAAATTGACAAATTAAAAAGACTTTTGGATATATTTTTCCTTCAAAATAAAACGAAGAAACATCGATAAAATATCGGCGTTCTAACCGATATATCGATATTAGTAATACCTGGCGTCCCTGTCCCCGGGCCGTAGACATTCAGGCCAAATAGGCTTTCCTTACACAATGAGGTAAATAAATCGGTGGCGCTCGCGACTGGCGACCCAAAAACTTGGACGTTGAAGGGAAGCGGGGGGCCGGGGGCCGCGGTAGCCCTCGTATTCAATGTCGGGCTGTAATCTAGGGCTCCCGGGCAGTAATCTCGCCTGAAATCTGCCTGGGAAAGTAGCCACTGGGAGTCGGGGGGATGTATAGCGTCGCTAATGGGTGTAACTAGCGATGTTTTGCTCGTACAATGCCGCTTTTCGTTCTCTTTTCATTTGATATTCGTTGGATTGTCGAAATGGAGATGGTTTGTATTTCTGTTTGGAGATTTTTCGGTCCGGTTTTTAAATAGGTCTCCGAGTCTGGGCGGTGCGGGCTATTTCTTTTTAGGCAATTGTTGACAGAATAATCGTAACTGTCCTAACAGAGCATCGGTGGCCGTGTTAAGGTATCCGATTCGTAAGCGAGGGGTATTTTTATTTAGAAACTGTCCTAACACCAACGAATAACGATACCTAACATTTAAATTTGATACATGATGTAACGGACAGGTAGAGGTGACAAACATAGGCAGGGGCGTCGTCGCTGTGAGAACTGAGAAATATATTATTGAATCTCTCAATAGCTGATGGGCGAGCCCAGGCGGACTCCTCAGACTAAACAGGGCCCTAAGACCGGTTGAAAAGACCCATCCAGATATCTGGTGGCACGTTGGTCCTTCGAGTGACAGGTTCGTCGCAGCGATTAAGGTTACATGCGGCTTACCCGGATACCCAGGAACGCCCGCCGCACCGCACCCCCTCCCCGCCCCTTACGTAACTCTGATCTGTTTGTCTCAGAAATGTTTAGGGAAAACGTCACTTACATCTCGCTCAATAGTAAGTAGGTTACTACTTCTCTCATAGTAAATTGAATTTCTTAAACAGAAGTTGAACTAAAAGAAATTTATTTTATGTCATTGTGTTGTGTCATTTATATTTATTGGATCCTTACCTATAAAATTTGAGTTTTTTTCGCAATTACACATTTGCTCAAATATTTTTAATTGTACACAAAATATCAAAATTAATATCTACTTGATTTGGTAATTGAGTATGTTTAGATGCCAGTAAGTCCCTAAAAATTTAATAAGAAATATTTTTTAGGTTTTTATAAGGGTTTGAAAATACCCCTTTTTTATTTGTTGTCAGTTTTGCCTCTTTAAGCAAATGTAATTTTAATTAAAGGGAAGCTATCAAAATGAAATTGTATGTACCAGTTAGCTTAATGTTGTACGATTATAACTACAAAGTTTCATCATAGTCGGATTGGCCATTTCCAAGAAATTGATAGATAATACGTTATTTCTCTGTACTTCTTTATTGTACGCAATAAATAAATATAATCTCATATCATATAACAAAGTCCCGCACGCTGCGTCTGTCTGTCTGTTCGCGATAAACCCAAAAACTAGTAAACGGATTTTCATGCGGTTTGCACCATTAGACAGAATGATACATGAGGAAGTTTTAGGTGTATAATTTGTTGAGATGGGTAGTTATCTGCGAAGCTTTAAGCTAAGTAATTAAATTTTAACACAGATAAATAGGTAGAACATGGTTAAGACACATTTAATTTCGTAACGTATGATCGTTGCAGAAAACTACATCAATCTCGACTTTTATTACACTTCGTTATTATTCCAAGGTTCGTAAATCACGCGCCGAGTCATCGCGACGCGCGTCTCGAGAAACTCGTAAAAATCTCAAATTATTTCGTTAATATTTTATATTTAACGCGTGAATCAATTTCGGAGACTAACTCGATATTTTGTTCAAAAAACAATATAAATAGACGACTACACTCATGTTCGTACCTCACAGGGGTAGTCAGATACTATTGTGAGTGCCACAAGCTATGCTCCTGATTCTTGATACCATCTATGTTTTCATTTATCACTCATCTCCCCAGTCCTTCATATCAATATCTTATATTTATATTGTTGAGGTAAAACATTGTGATGAAACTTGCACATTCAGGCGATTTAATGTGTTACCATGGTCTAATCTGGCCTGGTCAGATGGCAGTCACCCCACTGTAATTACCTGATCTGCCAAATCCTGGATCATGGTCTAGGCGGACCCCGGGCCCTCGTGCGCGAGAGCACAATCGGGAAAATAACGCCATGGCAATTTTTTTTATCTCAGCCCTTAATGGTGTACAAGCGTTTAAGCGGCCCATAAGAGCGCAGACAACGAAGGTTCGTATTTACGGCGATGATGTAGTCTGCTGCCATCAATCATGCGGTGCGAAATATGGGCCTCCGCCCTGCGAAAGCCGCGCCCTCGGAGCCCTGCGCACTCAGGACGATCGCCGGCCTAATGTCGATGGATCACACGCTTCTTTAGCGGATTATGTGTTTTGTGTTAGGGATTTAAGCATAGCAACCGCCTTTATTTATGCCACTGTAATTGTTTACCATCAGACAAGGTTTACGGGTGGTATCTACAAAATACTCGTAATGTTTTTACATAGTCTTTCCTTATATTTATCCTTTCCCATTCCCTTATCCTTACATAGTATAAATTAAAGTCGCTTTCCGCGTCTGTCTGTATGTATTTCCCCTAACCCACGTAACGGATTTTCATGCGGTTTTCACAATCAGATAATTTAATCCCGAAGGTTTATATGTATAACACCAGCATAATAAAATAATAAATATGCTCGGACAAATTCACACAGCGCCATTTAGCCTCAAAGTAAGCAAAGCTTAAACATATCTACTTTTTAAATACATACTTATTATATTAAGTGAAAAAAAAGCCAAAAACACCGTGTGAAGCCGGGACAGGCCGCTAGTAATAATCTATTTTGGAAAACTATCATGATTGCGAACGAGTTAATTTTAATCATTTTATCAACCAAAACGCGGTTAAGCGTATTTTAGGATCATGCGATTCTCATAACGTTTTAAACTCGGAATTCACATTTTAATTATAATCCTAAAATACGCTTAACCGCCATTCAATAGTGACAATCATTATAATTGGACGTGCGGTGACCAGCAGAATAGAATATAGCACCAACCCTTTATACTAGTGTGTGTCGTACAAGGCGACTAACGTATTCGAGGCAACAGATCTCTCAGAGTTCCCGTAGGCTGGAAAAAGGGCGACAGCGTTTTTCATTTTTACATTTCCATCACTGCGATCTCCGCCTGCCAAGCGTGGAGATTAAGGCAATAACATCCTCTATTCTGGGAGAGGCCCTAAGTCCTGCAGTGGACTGGTATGGCCAGTGATGATGATGATGAATTGAATTATCTAGTAGCTGTAATAACTGCCTAATACCTACCCCTACGGGAAAAAGGCTAGACATTACGTATGTATGTATGTAATCTAGTAGCTTTGCCCTCTCAAGAATGTGTTAGTGGACGATCGATTTTATGTGCGTGAGTGCGTGATATCGCGCCCTTCTCCAAACGATAAACAAATATGTTACTTTGTACTAATAGTTTGGGGCTAGTCGAAGTTCCAGCACCGCAACGAGCTCGCCACTCGTTAGGTTGGCGTTGGCGAAGCGAGGGTGTCTACGGCCTTGAGCTGGGGACCCTGACATTGAGTTGACCCATCTTGGGAGCCGATTGGAATTGAGGAGCCGATTGATGTCACGGTATTGTTATTACTAATAGCAAATTGTTAAACATTACTGGAAGTCATGTCATTACATTGATGTCCCGCTGGCGCAAGTCAGGAAACAAACTTATCGGGCACGTACCCGAATTTCCGACCCAAACTTCAGGACTACAGATGATCCGTCGCAGAAATCTGTTCAGTAGCGTGTAACATCGTCATTTTAGTTCTGCACGATTAATTCTTCACTCTTACTTTCTTACTGGAGAACAAAGAAACGTATTACAACACCGCCCATTACAATAACGTCAATGGGCGCCTTGAAATTATGTTTTTGAATAGCCCGTATTAAAACCACGACGTTGAAAATTGTAGGGCGGGTAGTGGCTGACGTCAGCACAATTCGCCCATTGTTACTCCGTGTACGGCCTTATTCTGGAAAGAGTCGTGTGGAATAGCCAACGATGCGGGTGTGCTGTGTAATTAGTGTTTACTGATTACCCTCGAGGCGGCCTAATGGAATCGTGAGCGTTTTCGGTGATCACGAGGGAAATTGGCTGTGCGAGCACGCTCATACGCACTGTTACTAATAGATTTGTAGTAGATTGGAAGCTACGATATACCTGATTGATTAAATACTGTGAACATAATAATCCCGCAGAGTAATCGAAAATTGAAAGGCTCGTATTCCATGAAAATCTCGAGGAAATACCTACTAGTCTGCAAGTAATCCGAAATGGATGAGTGGCCGTTTCGTACTGTGAGGCTAGTCGAACGTCAGCACTGCAACGAGCTTGCCACTTCTTAGGTGTGCCTCCTAATATCGTTGGCGAAGCGAGGTTGACGGTCTTCCGCTGGGGACCCTGCGACTGGTTAAACAGATTCCTTGAGAGCCGGTTCTCGCCCCATAACGGTATAAAATATACTACTACTCATCATATCAGCCGAAAGACGCCTACTGCTGGGCATAAGCCTCCCCAGAGATCTTCACAAAGGCCGGTCCTGTGCTTTGCGCATCTAGCTGGTACCTGTGATCTGTACCAGGTCGTCGGTCCACCTTGCGGTAGGCCTACCCACGATATAGTAATACTAAATAATCTGAATCACGCTATTCTATCAATTACGACCCAGTTTCAGGCATTCAGTTAGTCGTTAGCAAAGCGTATGCACCACGCCGGCTCGGATGGAGCCATCTGGCTCGCCAAAACAGATTGGTAGTGTTGACAACTAATGTTATCTGAATTGAACGTGTCCAGCGCTGTCATTATAGCGCATTCGGTGCTAGATCTAGCGGAATTTCAGGGTAATAAACTCCCATTCTTAAAATTTGACTCCTAGCGGTAAATCTAGCGCTTCATCGAACGTTATTAAATATATCGAAATATGACGAATTTTGGCTCAAAACACTTGTGTTAATACGATATAGGTACGTAACATAAACCACTGACTGAGCGAGCACAATGAGCTCCTGTTTGTGCCGCTCTAGTGGAAGCCAACTAATTAATTTCTTGCTCAGTCAAACACTAGGTGCGCCTGTGGAACGCATCTTTTAACTCCTAATTAAAAAAAAGCATTATAATCTACCCCTTTTGAATTACACCTGTTTAGCTAGACTCCAGCGCTTTTTTTAACCGATCTAGCGCCCAAAACTCAAACAGACTTTTTAATCACACTTGTTTAGCGAAATCCAGCGCTTTTTTGAACCGGTCTAGCGCCCAACGCTCACAGACCTGGCATCACCAAACGTGTCATCGCGAGAGCCCTGCTCGTGTTATCGCACGTACACAATTCGATACGCTTAGTTATCTACAATGCTGATACAGCAACATGCACTGCACATGGGTACACAGATATGGACATTTGTTATTGTGCAGCGCCTTTGCAGCGCGTTTGAAAGCTTTGTCTGCACTGTACAGGCTCTTGGTAGTTCTGCACAGGTTTGTAGATGATATCTTGATATGATGAATGAAACTCTGTAAGTATATTATGTAAACAGATTTATTTGTGTCCTTGATACAAGTGAGTACACTGTCTGACGTTGTGAAGTGAAATGGCTAGCGTACTGCGTTTCATAAATGCTGACACAGAACGATGTGCGGTAATGAGACCGTACATGTTCAAGAAAACAATGGTGAACAGAGAAGCCGACTTTTGGAGATTATCGTTTAAAACATATTTAGTGTTTTAAAATTCACACCAAAGAGGACTCGCAAATGAAAAATGAAACCGCAATGTGGTCTTGTTTGTGTTTGCAGTAAAATTAATGGGTGGGTTATATTTAGGACGACCTGAGTGGCTCAGTTGGTTAACATCCCGGTCTGCCACGCAGAGGTCCCGGGCTCGATTCCCGGCCGAGCAGAAATAGAAATAATAAATTTTAATTTCTGTTACGGGTCTAGGTGTCATATTATGTTTAATAAGTATGTATTCAAAAGTATATAAGTAGTTTATCTGTTATGTAGCACCCATAACACAAGCTTTGCTTATTTTGGGGCTAGATGGCGCTGTGTGTACAGTCCAAGCATTTAATATTTGTATATATTTAACAAAATAATCCCACACGCTTTTGGGTTTGTATTAATAATGATATAATTGCATTTATGCAAAATCTATTAAAATTCCAGTATATTCTATAAAAAAAGGGGGAGTTAACATCGTCTGCTTAGTGTTGTTAAGGGGCTTTGTACAGCACACCTTAGTGGTTCAGCGCTTTTCAACACTGAAGAAGGTTCAGTGCTTTTCAACACTGAAGAAGGTTCAGTGCTTTTCAACGCTGAAGAAGGTTCAGTGCTTTTCAACGCTGAAGTAGGTTTAGTGCTTTTCAACACTGAAGAAGGTTCAGTGCTTTTCAACGCTGAAGTAGGTTTAGTGCTTTTCAACACTGAAGAAGGTTCAGTGCTTTTCAACGCTGAAGTAGGTTTAGTGCTTTTCAACACTGAAGTAGGTTCAGTGCTTTGCAACACTGAAGTTATTTAGGCTTAGGATAGCCCTGTTGGTTTCAGTGCTTTGCGACACCGATTGTTGTTTATGCTTAGTGTAAGTGTATGTTAGGTTGTTGGTAGGGACTTGGTGGAGCCCCGAGTAGTGCTTAAGTACAGCCCTACTCTGTGTTTTGGGACTTCCGGATACCGGCAATCCCAGGAATCCCATAGAAAGCAGGCTCGATCGCCAAGAAGGCAACAACCACGTCGATCTATGGGACTACACTGTTCTCCTAAGCAGAGACCGACTCCCCGAAGTAAGAGATTCTCCTCCGGTATATAAGCGAGCGACTAGGAAAATTTCAATAGCGCGATGTAGGATCACTGTATCTTGAATGGTAGGTAGGTATTTGTAATTTTTTCTTTAATAATTTATTATAGCGTACTTACACGAAAACGTTAATGGACTAGATAAGTACAACAATAGACTGCTTCATACATTTTCTTTTTTATCTAAAGGAGGTAGTTGTCGGCAAAAGCAGGAAAATACGAACTATGCGAAACGAACGTAGTAAAATTTTAACTAGAGACAATGGTATATTAATAGAATAACTAATGAACATATTAACAACTAAAATACCACTACCCATTTTCAAGTTTCATATAACTTGTGGCGTTCGCGCCAACGTCAACCAAGTCCCAATATCAAAAGACAGGCATCGTCCATTTTGTATAGTTAATTTTTTTATGAATATTCACAAACAAGCAGTTTTAATTGGACGGTCACCAGCATATCGTATTACCAGTATAAATTGAGCTACCGTCTCTATAGACGCGCATAGCAACGTTAGCTCCATTTATAGTGGTTTGGTGTGGGTCAACCTGTACGAGCTAGCAAGACCCGTGTCCGCCACTTCGCGGCTATCTGATCACGGCTAATGGGAAATGGATACCTGCCGAGCTCACCTGCTCTGGTAGCAGGGAATTAATTAATTTAACCCAGTCCACCTGAAAATGGACGGAACACGCTCCAAATAGGTATACGCCAGTAATTAAATATTACATTTATGTAGGTAGGTAGTAGGAACCGTGTATTTATACGAAATGTATGACCATCACATTATAATCTACCACCCATTGTTAGGGTCAAACCTTCTTACTTTTCGTGTGAAGCTTTTAGGCCCAAAATTCTTTTCAATTACACTGTGTCTTCATTTAAATACACTTTGATTAGCTTGTGCCTGTGGACGAACGCGTAAAATTTCGTATAAGTCGTGTTCGACACTGACCTCCGTGACCCTGCTACCAGTGGAACCTGTCCAGATTGGATCGTGGTTACACATTCATACGCCTGAAACGTGCAGGTTGAACGTAATAACCGAATTTTAGGGGGTCGAAGTCGCATGCAAAAGCTAGTAGCTAGTAAAGTAAAACATATTTGTATAGGTACTGGCAGACATTACAAAATCGTCTCTCAAACACATGCGCAAGCGCAACCCCGCTCGCAGACGCGCACGTAGTCCATTGGCATAACTGCATCGCCGCATCGAACTATTTTCGTTTGCAATAAATCGAAACACGAAGGTGAATTTGCAACTAATTACGTGCACGATATTAAACTATTAATATATTGGCATAACACCAAATGTATTCAGATGTGTTATTTGAGAGAGTAGGCAGCCAATAACAGCGTTGGCCGACACAAGGTAGCCTCCTAAAATGTGATTCAATGAGAAACAAAACATTTGGGCGCGACTCGCCGCCGTAAAAAGGAACTAACATGAGGCCAGCAGGGAAACGATTGAAGGAAAGACAACGACGCCTCCCTCACGGGTATTATTATAGTCGTCGCGCCTGATTGTATACATTTTATAGAATAGAAAGATAGTTTACAAGAATAACAAGACCAAGGCGGCAGCGCCTAAAAGGGTTCTTTATAGCAATAAAGTCTTAAGTTTTGCCAGGTTATGCACGGGCAGGCCAATGTTTTCTGGATCTCAACCTATACTATCGACACAAAGTGGAATATTTCTTGTACTTGTAGCGACATCTATCGCTCCAATAGGGAAACTCAACAATACTCACATTACGAGTACAATCTATTTGGTTCTGTGTCAAAATTATCGCCTTTCGTTATGGACAGTTTTCATATGAATGAAGATGGCACGCACAAAGGGAGTCTGGGCGAGAAAATTATTCGTTTTAATCTTTTTTTCCTAAAAAGCTCCGAGCCTCACAGTCTTAACCGAGCACATGTTTTTCAAGATCAAAAGTTGATTGAGAACATGAAAGTTGACGTATGAATAATTAACGTAAATAATATAGGAATAGGTACATTTAATAAGAAAAAATTGCGAGAAACTTCGATAACTTCGTCGGGGGTTGTGAGTACTTGCGAGCGTAATAGGTGGGTACGTTTGAGTGTGGGAATGTAATTAATTTAACCTAATCAAAGGCTCCATTTACGCTCAAACAACATTCTTGTATTTATGTAAGTCATATTAGGGCGTAGGTATATGTTTGAGCTGCTCCCGAATCTGAAGGCTGTTTTCATCACGTACGCTGTCGATGCTTCAGGCATGTCAAATTACAGTATTTTTTAAATTAGACTAGGTCCTGGAGGTCAGATTAATCTAGTCTCAGATCTACAGTCTAGACCTCACCTAGTGGTAAGTGACGACGCGGCCGAAGATGGAGTAAGCCTGTCTAGGAGCAGCCTATTCACTCTACCCTTGAAGCACTGAAGGCGTCCAGGTTATAATGATCAGGGAACACTCGCAGGCAACGTGTTCCATTCCTTAGCCAACGCATTATAAAGACTGAACCAAAGCAGCTTGTGCGGATAGCTGGAAGATCTACGAAACTTTAAACGTAACGTAAACTTTATGAAATCTTTTTTACCTAAAATTATTAATGGATATAGGTAAGTTATTCATAAAAGGAGTTTTGTCTACAATGTTTAGAATTTAGATAAATTACGAGAGACGAGAAAAGTTAAAAAGAGCGACTTCCGATCCGTGTTAACATTTGAAAAGGTACAATGGCCTTTGGGGGCGGCCTTTTGAGAGAAGTGTTCCCCGAGCGCACTCTATACAAACGTAGATTGATCATATTTTCAATATTACACTATCAAAGCCAATGAAATTAAGTGGACGTGATCCAGATCGTTGTTGAATCCCAATAAAGCACAAATCCAGTGAATTTTACACCTCCCCGTGAAGAATTACACATTTTAGAGTGTGCGCCAGGTGAAGAGGTCTGGTACGCCTGTACAGCTCAGTTTCTAGCCGTGGGATCACTCAATGACCTAAAGAAAATTCCTGAAAGCCACTGGTGAGTGTTTCCATCTTTATCGCAAATGCACAGAACAGGCCGAGCTATCTTTTAGTTGAACCCATAGGCAGGAATGTTTCAGGAAGACAGGAATGTTTTTTTCTATGCTTTTTGTCAGAAATTTGTTAAAATATATCGTTTAAAAGTGGAACTTTTTACACAAGGGTTTCCAATTCGAATGAAAATATTGAAAATATGATCAAACTACGCCTGCACGGAGCGCGCTCGGCAAACACTCCGGCGAAGGGAAACATAATAAAATTTTGAATCTGTCATATTATTATAGCCTTCCAAGCAGTAGTAGGATGTGATACCCACCAAGCTGCACTCAGGTCAAGGCCAAATACCCGCTCACCCGGCGCAATGGTGGAGCAATTAGAGTGATGACGATGTTTAATATTGTAATAGCACAGAATAGTTACAAGTTTTGTTTGAGAGAAGAGAAGAAGAAAAGTCTGTACAGTCTTTGCACTGGGCTTCGAAATTTCATACTGAGCTAGCTCGACTACATCAGTTTTATCTTTTGATGAATCTTTTGAGTTTCTATCGGCTTTCGATTCTCTCTTCTTGGTATTAAAGTCGGAATGGCTGTGGCAAATAAGACACCTGTGTTTGATGGCTAATAAATCTGGTAAAAACAAGAGGGGTTTCGGATTTTAATGTGATTTTCATCAATAGATACAGTGATTC
Organism: Blastobasis adustella; assembly: GCA_907269095.1. Classification (NCBI taxonomy): domain Eukaryota; kingdom Metazoa; phylum Arthropoda; class Insecta; order Lepidoptera; family Blastobasidae; genus Blastobasis; species Blastobasis adustella. The sequence continues at coordinate 590,045 of OU026136.1, read as the reverse complement.
AAGAGGAAGGTTTATAAGCCCGAAAAAAGGTATATAGGTGTAGGGCAGTGTAGGGTAGGGTAGCGTCGGGTAGATTAGATTTCTTTATTTATCCATGAAAATGACATTATATAATTATACAGGTAGGTGTAGAGGTTAGGGGTGGGGTATGATTAAGACGCCACGCGAACGAAGTCGCGCCGGGCCCGCTAGTGCATGTACATTGGTAGCCTATGCGTACATTACGCAATTTCTATAGTAAGTGCGCTGAGTAATTAAACGTAACAGCAGTGGTGACGAGCCCCAGTTAGTGATAAATTAGTGTTAGCTAGTGTTAGCCTTGGCATATTAATGTGACGCCTCTTGTTTCACATTGCTCGGATATCGATTAGCACTTAGCCAAGTTTAGTCTACAGCACTGGCTATACAATACTGTACATTCAAGGATCTGGGTGTGAATGTGGATGGGACATTCATTATGACAATAATGCTGACAGGGGTTGCGTTTGTACCTACACTCAACCTCAAATTTTTTATTAGGACATATCTCTTTCAACCGTCAAAGAGGAGGGAAAGTAGGAAGAAAACACACGCATTTTGTCATTTATTCACATTGACGCACGACCAAAGTGGTGTAATAAACATGCCGGGTCTACCACGCAGGAGTTCCCGGGTTCGATTCCCGGCCGGGCAGAAGTTTAAGTGATTAATTTTAATTTATTTTTTGGTACAGTCAGCTGCCGAATGTGAATGGCATACAAAAATGTATGGTAGAAGCTTCTCTCTGCAGCTGACTGTACCTACTAGTTTTCCGGTCGCGGTTCCACTGCGTGGACTATACTTTATATCGCGGCCGGAGGGTAATAAAAATTGCCTAAGTGCATCCTCAGGTGCTAAACTATATCCATACCGAATTTCATCTAAATTGGCGTAGTGGTTTAGTCGTGAAAGCGTAACAGAGCGTAATGGATATAATGGGTTTTCACAAATGTCTTTTTTCTCCTAGATTACGTGAGATTTATGTATGTAATGCGTTCTATATTTTAAAAAATTTCCCAGCTTATAAACGCCTACAACATAAATGAAATCAACCGCTACTAGGTACACAAAATTGTAACAAACGTTCATTCAATCACAATTTGGAGCTATCAAACCGGTGAAACGAAAACTTCGCTTGGTTGCCTCCGACGTTCCGGACAACCCAACTGACTGTCTTCGCTGTAATGAGTAGGTACCAATGTCAGCAACTGGGACTGACAAGTTTTCCTTCGTAACAGTAAATGGTTGGCGCTTCAGACAGCGCAATCTGATTCCAAAGGCTTTTACACAATCATCCGATAACTCTAACTTACTTTTCAGGCACAACGGGAGTGATGTTCTCTCCCTCGGATTTAGAAGCTTTACCTTCAATACATAGTATAAAACGAAGTCGCTTCCCGCCCTCTGTCCCTATGTATCTATGTACGCACAGATCTTTTAAACTATGCAACGGATTTTAATGCGGTTTTCAACAATAGATACAGTGATTCAAATGGAAGGTTTATAAGCAAGAAAAAAGGGTAAAAAAGGGTAAGTCGCGCCGTGTCCACTAGTCAATATAATCTAGTTTTTAAAGGAAACCTCGGATACTGTTTCACGCCTCTGCGGAGAAAAACTTTTTGGAGGAACGAACCAATTTGCAAACATCTTTCAAATTTGGATAATGATAATTATTTAAATAATATGATAAACCGTTCGCGTAACGCGCGTGGTATGTATGGGTTTAAATGGAAACCAGCGCTGTGACCGCTGTGATTATGCTGAGATCGGTCGATTTCGGGTTTCATAATTTTTAATACCATTTATTGTACTCACTTTTGGGCTAAGGATGTAATGTAGAACCAACTAAAGTGCTGTCTATGTCAATTAATTATGGAGTACTGAGAAATTGGCCGTGTGGTGTCCGGCAGAGTAGAATAGCACCAACCCCTTACATTCATGGGTGTCGTACAAGGCGACTAATGTTTTCGAGGCAAAAGATCAAGAGTCTCCGTAGTCTGGAAAATGGGCAGCAGCATTTTCCATTATTATATTTAAACACTGCGATCTCCAACCCGCCTGCCAAGCGTGGAGATTATGGCAATAACCTCCCCTTTCGTGGGAGAGGCCCTAAGTCCTGCAGTGGACTGTTACGGGCTGTGATGATGATGATGATGAGTGAGAAATACCGCCTAATACCAATAAGACTGCGCGTGCACACCGCAAATTATAAACAAGCGCAAAAGAGACACATACCTGCTTATCCCGATCCTGCGGCATCTTCGCGTCGATCCCCTCCGGGAACGGCTTCACCAGCTCCGGCTTCTCCTTTATCTTCTCCATGATGAAGTCCAGCACCACCATGATGCCCTCCACCGAGCCGGTGATCAGGCACGCGCGCTCTGTCGTACCTGTAGACAACGAGGCAACGGTACAGACTTTCGCTGGATGACATACTTTATTTATTTTTTTGTATTTAAGACAACCAACAAGACTTACAATAACAAAAGTTATAACATATTTTAGCTAAAAGTACATTGTCTTTCTAAGTGCAGCCTTAATTATAGGTTACCATGGCAAGAAATATAGACAACATCGTTTAACAATAGGTAAAGTACTTAAAGTACTTTAAATTTTTTGGAAGAACTATGTTATGTAATAGAAATATGTAGAAAATACAAACAACGTTGACGGCCTATTTTTAATTTTTGCGATAGATACAACCTTATTTCTTTATAGAAATAAGTTGGCCTGTTGTGTCTGATATATTCTGTCATATAGTTTTGTAAAAATCTTGTGTACAATAAATGGTTAAATAAATAAATAAATAAATAAACCTTAAAAATACCAATACCGGAGACCCGTTAGGGTTCAGTTACAGATATAGAGGTAACAATTGTCTTTGTGATTGTTCCAGTGGAAGTGGTGTTATTAGAAGTAGGGGACTATTCGTCAAGTACAAAAGAAGTTTTGATTGGTCAAGCGTGTTTTAACTGCCCGTATTGGTTCTACGCGCGCGACAAAACCTGGCGACTGGATGTGTAACCATGATCCAATCTGGTCAAACCCAGGCAGTCACTCCACTGTAATTGCCTGATCTGCTAAATACTGGATTATGATCAAGGCGGACCCCGGGCCCTCGTGCGCGGAATAAACAACGAGACATTAACGCCAAGATGATGACATTCTTTATTACGAGAATGAGACTAAATGAACAGTCGGCAGCCGATTGACTATGCATGCAATCAGGGAAACGAGTTCGAGGGTCACTGGATAGAAATGGTAATGATCATCTGATTCATTGTCATTGACCTCGCGCGATAGGTATAGACTGACTTCCATTGGTTGACTTTCCGTACCTATACATTTTTTGGTATTGTTTTGTAGGACTGTTTTTCAGCTAATGAGATGAGAGAGCACACGTTAGAGTGGAAACTGAAGTTAAGTAAATAACTTTTCTGGAAGCAAGTCTTTCAATAAACATCAACAGTGTTTTGGTTTTCTTTTATAAAATATGAACTCTTCGACTCCATACCGTCCTATCCGTAATGCGATACTGTCCGCGACAGAGCGCAGATAAAATTGAAATATTCAATATTGGAAGATAAAGAAGGCCATTTCATTTCACAACCGCTGCTATATTTCAACAATGTTGGCCTTTATTGCATACAATAACATTGTAGCAGTCCGACTTCTGCTCGATTGATCCGGACGAAACTAAATACAGATTAAATCATACCTACTCCGGGTTACTTAATGGCGTTTTAATAGCGAAAAACTGCACCTCACTTTGTGACGTCACACTGGCAGTTTGGTCGTTATAACATCAGTATTAAAACACAAGTTCTGGAAAGAGTAGTAGGAAAACTTTCTATGGCGGTGTATTTTCATTTCGGTTCGGCATGAAATTGCGGAATTTATATTAAAACTTCACTGGTGGGGAAATTTATATTAAACAATATATAAAGGTTACAATTTTAATTTCAATATGTTTTAATAATACATATGATGTTATGCATAATATGTTATACTATGTTAGCAATGTAAATAATTCAAGCGTGATAAGATTATGCACTTTCACCACATTTAAAATCTAAACAGTGGACTGATTGATATGATAATACTGATGATGATAGACCAATACACTGTTAAATCCGTTTACCGTACGAATTACCCAAAATCTCTTCTTCTATGCCTACACCATAATACATAGTTATCTATATGCTAATCCGTCCAATATATTTATTTATTTATTTAACAGTTTATTGTACACAAGATAACAAATACAGAAAGTACAGATTAGTTACGACACAACAGGCACTACTTATCTCTCAAAGAAATCTCTTCCAGTAGGCCTACTATAGTATATAGTATACAGTTCTACTGGTAGCTATGGCAACCTACAGTTGATACTGCCAGCACTCTTTTCCTTTACATATTTAGGAAAAAAAATGTTGGAAAATCACCGAAACAGGGGGGAATTTTTAACAAAACCTCTCGCACGGCACATTTGGGGCATGATAAAATCCAGACAAACGATACAATTAACGGGACGGAATAGGCCTTTGGGGATGAGTTTCCAAATCATTGCTTTGCCTGCGCTCCGGGCCGCATTTTCCCTGTTTGGACTGGACCTCCAGTTTGTACGCGAATCCATAATCACGCGAGCTCATTTTATACTGGTCGTGGATTGCCTTTCCCTGTTTAAACACAGGATCTCCATTTTGTATGAGCGTCCATAGTCACGCTAGCTCATTTATACTGGTAGCCGTGGGTTCCCCACGAGCTTTTCTGTTCGCGAGTCCTTTTTGTTGCCGAAATCATGTATCTTGCCGTGATCCCGAGGAGTATTGCGATGCATTCACATACGTTCGATAGTCGCGACGGTCTCTTTCGTCTTCAAAAAATATACCGTCGCGGGGGACCTCAGCCAAAGACCTTGATCAATCTCGCTTCGCCAACGGCATGAGGAGGCACACCAAACGAATGGCGAGCTTGTTGCGGTGCTGAAGTTCGACTAGCCAAAAGTTCGAAACAGTCACCCATCCAGTTTCATATGAATACGTCCGACGTAGATTTTAGTCAACCGTCCTTTGTGCTACGGCATTAGCTGAACTCTGAACTGTAGTTGACTCAAAAAGCTAGGTCAGAATGGGCAAGTATAAAAGATGTATGAAAAGACTTTGCAGATAATATATGTGAAGTGAGGGAGTTGTGTCAGGACAGAGCAAAGTGGCGGTCCATAATCTCTGCCTACCCCACCTGTGGGGCAGAGGCGTGAGCTTATGTAGGTATAATTATATCTACCGGCGACTGAGATCTAGCTAGACTGTATGCTATTGTATTTATTAACCAACGTGATCGATTCTCGCGTGCCTACGGCGGAACCCGTCCCGTACAAGCCCAGCGTCACGCCGATCGCGAAATCCTCGCCGATTTCACAGGACATTTGAGTTTTATTCGATTCAGAAAACGAGTATAATGCGACCCCGTCACCGATCTGGTTCCAATTTGTGGCCATCCACCGGAAACCGGGTTACGGCACGATATATTTCCCACTTCGCCATTCGCTGGGTACGACAGCCAGTGACAATGTTGCGACGTTTCAATGCGGGTAGGCAATCTATACTAATATTATGAAGAGAAAAGATTTGATTTTGTTTGTAATGGATAAACTCATATTAACTAAATTCTTTCACCTACAAAAAGCTACATTGCTAGCGAGTACCAGTAGACTGTGACAGCGCCGTAGATTATACGTCATCGAGTACAAGAAAAATTCTACTTTTTAGTGATAGTAGAGGTTTAGGAGACCCACAATACGTTGGTCTGGCCGTAAACAACACAACAACAAAAAAAAATTTTTTTATTTGTCCAATCAATTTGTCCAATTGTCCAATTTTAGGCGGGCAACGCATTGGTAGCAACCCTGGTGATGCTGATGTCCATAGGCGGCGGTGACCACTTTCCATCAGGTGGCCCGCATGCCTATGGCGCCAGGTTGCGCACGGGCAGACCTACGTTTTGTGGGCCTCCTAAACGTCTATTATCGTAACAAAGTGGATTTTTTCTAGTAGTCGATGACGTAGGATAACCTACATCACCCTCACAGTTTACATAGGTTATAGTTTTTTTTTTTTTTTTTTTGAAAATCAATGTAGCTAACGGGTCCGAAACATAGTAACCAAATGTTATGCGGACAAAATCGCGGGCAAAAAAGCTAGTCTGCTTATAAAACGCTCGACCTAAATGCCATTGAAATACAATAATAGGTACATCCTACGCGCAAAAGCCTCTCATTTGGCACTTTACACTTTAAAAGTCTTAGGAACGGATTAAAGTGTCCTTTCCTCTCGTGCAAGGCGACTCTGTCGACAATTAGCGTAAGATTTCGCTTTAAAGTTAGGTTGACTGTACCCTCTAATCTGTATTCATTATTCGGAGCCGTCTCGCGTCCCAGTTCCGTGCGAAGAGTGTTCAGCCGTTTCGGCCCGGGCTGGTTTTGGGCCGCGGGCCGAAATGCTTGATTAATAAAAAATCTTATTTATCCTCAGGCGTTTGGGCCCGCAGCTACAATTCGAAAATCCAGTTATTTTCGGAAAAGGTGATGTTGATAATTGTTCATTATGAGGTCAGTACAAAATAGGTAGCGGTCCTAACAGACCGGAGGGACAAATTTCCCTAATACAATTTTTTTTTTCCAACTGTCCTAACCATTTTCAAGGACTTTTCTAACTACAGGCCCAAACGCCTGACGAAAAATATTAATTATAGTGCATTAGTCATTAATGCGGGCCTAACCTGGCCGGGCCGAAACGCCCCGAATACTCCGTGCGAAACCCCGCGAGGCCCTGCACTGCGCCAACCCGAAAACGCGGGCGGGATTCGCGTGGCTGGCCTTTTTATAAACCATCGCGAGTTTAGTTCGCGGCGCGTGATACGGGTGGCCTAGAACTCCAGCAATGGATTGGGAAGTCCATGTCAAACGCGGCGACAATTCCTGTCAAAGTAAACGGAAGACAGCATATCGGCCTAAACAAAACCAGTATGAAAGGAACTAACATTGCTATGCGCATCTGGATGCGTGTCGTATGCTTATACTGGATAGGGTAGATCTATATGCTGTTGACTGCGAGCCGTCGCGACGACGGCGACCCTTCGGAATCCTAAATTCGGAGTTCGGAATTTGTAACTTGTTTTCCTCGATCAAGATTAGGCTACTACAAGACAAACATTACTTGCAATAAATAACTAAATCGCCTATATAATCAGATCAACTCGAGAATAGCTACACCAAGTTATTACATCATCACCCAAATTACATAGGTATCCCTGGAAAGTTTCATATTGATTCGATCATATAAACGAGCTCATAAAACAGACTCGCTAGAATTGCGTTTGCTTTACTTTATCCAATCCTACTCCTTGTAAGGATGTTTGTTGCTCCTTCAAGCAAACTACTGAACTGATTTTGATGAAATTTTGCAGTGTTGTAACTTGTATCCCAAAAAACATAATCATCATCATCATCAGCTTGGCCCAGTTATGCTCTCGATCGCGAGGGCCCCGGATCCACTAAAAAATCAATCAATCCGAAAATTCAGTGTGGTCCCCACGAGGACGCGCCACAATCGAAAACGCGGACGAAGTCGCTAAAAACTAGTAAGCATCTAAAACGTATAAAAAAGCAAGACGATCAAACCCCGAGACTAACACTAACACCTGCCCGTTTCCATTCCAACAGCGACACAATTCCTCCGTCGAACCCCCATCAATCCTTCGGCAAACACGATCAGCGCATCACAAAAGCGGTGGGTAAGTGATAGGCCCTCGACGGGTGCCGAGGGGGCTTTGTTCGGCCGCCGTGTGTGGACTCAGCGCGTGTTGCCGATCACTTTCGCCGAGTTACGAATAGACACGAGTACCTCCGATCGCCTGATACCGCCCTATTTATATCACCGGCAACGTTGGAAACATTAATATTGGCGTTAATGTCCCGGTTGTGCTCTCGCGCACGAGGGCCCGGGGTCCGCCTGGACCATGATCCAGGATTTGGCAGAGATAATTACACTGGAGCGACTGTTATATGACATCCGTGACAATGCTTCCTGGACCAGATTGGATCATGGTTACACATTCTGTCGTCTAAATGTGCGGGTTTCATCACTATGTTTTCCCTCACCGTAAGAGCATCGGTTAGCATTCAAATAATATACATAACTCAGGAAAGAGTCATTGGTACATAGCCGCTGTGTTTTTAACCCGGTATCTCTCGCTTGCGAAACCACTCGGCCACCGACGCTCCTGGAAACGTTGCCCGATGAAAAACCGTCAAGCCCCAGACCACGTCAGCAATTCCCTTTGAATGTATAAAAACGTCCTTTTTCCTTGAACGTTACGCTATACAATTCATTCAGAGCCGCTGACGTCTGTCATTCCACCTTCCAGCAATGAAGGAAACCCATCAAGTGTCGCTGTCGGCACGTGAAATCTGTTTACAGCGCCTATTGATCGGTAAAAAATAACCTGGCATACATACAACACCAGCAAGGGTACGATATATTTACATCGTGGCTTCTAGTTTATCGTTTTGGTGAAATATTAGGTCTTTACCTATGATATTGGCGTTTTGTATGGTGAAAATGACGGAAACTGTAATTTTCATACAAGCAAATTTTAAATTTTCTTGGAAATGGCAAATCCGATTACAATGAAACTTTGTAGGTATAATCAGACAACATTAAGCTAACTGGTGCATACGATTTATTGTGGTCCTTACCCTCTTCATAAAAATACACCTGGTTAAAGAGACAAAATCGATGACAACTGCAAAGGGGTATTTTCAAACCCATATAAAAATAGATAAATTATTTTTAATTTCAGAGACTTATCGGCATGTAAACATACTCTTTTTTCGAAATCAAGTATTATTTTGATATGTTGTGTAGAATTAACAATATTTCAGCAAATATATACTTGCGAAAAAAGCGCCAATTTTATAGGTAAGGACCCAATATTAAGAAAGAATGGAAGAAACATTATTACACATAGTCGCCCGACACAGTAATTTTATAATAAAACATGAAATATAAACATGAAAAAAAATTAAGTAAAGAACATAGACAATTATTAGGTTCCCAATGGCATTGTTCGTGGGTATCCAGCGTAAGCGGACCCTCCTCAGCATAATGTTGTGGCCGCTTGACGCGAACTATAACGCTGGTTTTCAGCGGGCCCATTACGTAGGTACATAGGTACTTAACGCCGCGCTTCTTGGGGCAGGCAGAGACCACATTGTTCCACTTGCTACGTTCCGAAGCGTTTTCATACATCATTGGTTTAGGGGCTTTGGAGTCCTCTTGGACTTTTTGAAATATCCTCGATTTGATCGTGGACCTTCCTAGATCCTTCAACTCTTCCATCCACAACTGCCATATAGATACTAAATGTGACACTGACAGGCAGTCGTACCACAGAGCGTACTAGGGTATGTTCGTTTTCTCTGTCTAATGGTATGTCCCTTCCAGTCAAATGGCTGACTCGACTAGCCAGCGCCGGGTAAAAACATCTCCAACCGTTGCCGGCTCGACGATACCGTGGCGCGTACCATTGTAGATTGTATGACATTCATAAGTGTTTTATAAAATCCCAAATTGAATAAATATATTTGAACTTGAATTGATTAAATCAAACATTCCCTTTTAAAGATAACTACATAGGTCCGTGGTATTTCGGGAAGGGACCGCCGAATGCCTTTTCATTGAGGGGTCCGAATTCGGCTCTTACAACAATAGCAGTTACTTAATTAACTCCAGTCGTGTCGCGCTGTGACACATTTCGGGAGTCGTGATTACAGTCGACCGCTTACAGTCTACGCTACACCGAGCTGGATCGCAGACACTTTATTTCGCCGCGATGTATTTGGAAGCAGTGGTCTAGCGGCAGAGTGCTAGGGAGACCGATAACCAAAGTTACTCGTAAGCAACGCACGCAAAGCTAAGCAACGCAACGCACGCAAAGTTAAGCAACGCAACGCAGTCCGGGTGCTGGATGTGTGACCGTTTCTTTGAGGCTAGTTGAACTACAGCACCGCGAAGAGCTCGCAACTGGTTAGGTGTGCTTCGTAATGCCGTTGGCAAAGCGAGGGAGGCCAAGATCTTCCGCTGGGGACCCTAAAACTGGTTGAACAGTTTTGGGAGCCGATTTTCACCCCGTATCTGTATCATTCAGTTGGTTAACATTCAGTCTGCCACGCAGATTTCCCGGGTTGGATCCCCACCGGGTAGAATTTGAAATGATGAATTTTAATTTCTGTTATGGGTCTGGATGTTATATGTATGTATAATAAACATGTTTTTAAAAATGTATAAGTAGTTTATCAGTTCTCTGGCTGGCACCCATAACACAAGCTTTGCTTTCTTTGGGGCTAGATGGCGCTGTGTGAATTGTCCAAGTATATCTATTTATGTTATTATTTAATAGTAGCAGATTCTTAGTTAATTACAAGCCATAGTTTCGCGCGGTGACACATTTCCAGCGGCAGCCGTGATTGCGGGCCGGCCCGGCGGCAACGCTACAATGAGCTGGGTCGCAGACAAAGTGTCTGCCGAGATGTATATAGAATCGCTGGTATATTACTAAGTCCCTCGCCGCCTCTGGCTTTTCTAACGGTACCAGCTCTATCTAATGTAATCGTAATAATTTGCTTTTTCAATCATTTATTTTAATCTCATAAACACTTTAGTTATAGTCAACATAAATTAATTCACAAAAAGCTTCGTCCGAAAAGAGGGTATATATTCCAACTTACGTCAACGAGAAGGATAGAAAACCAGCAACGTGATTGCGCATAAGGCACTGTCAAATTATTAAATAATTATAGAAATACCCCTCGCCTGACGTTCAAACGTACCCATTATTGAAGCTACGAGTACATTGCCACGCTGTATCACCAACTTCGCCAATGAATACCACCATGCCGTTTGCACGGGAACAAACCACCATACTCAACAATTGTCATTTTCGTGTTCCCTCACATATACAAATATCAACGACAAAGTTATACACTGGAAAGCCATATAACTTCTTGGCAATTGGTCGTGAATATTTTAATTTAATCATGATTACTTTCTGATGCCACCTCATTTGGCACTTGACAGTTGCCTGCCAATCCTGAACGCTCATACTAAGACTTGTTGCCCGTGTCTCATCAGTAAAGCGATTGTAAAACCTGACTAGGAATATTATGAGGTGCCGCTATATTGCGGATTTTATTAACCTCAGACAAAAAAAGAGGGGTGTTATAAGCTGGACGTGTGTATCTGTGTATCTGTGGCATCATAGCTCCAGAACGGATGGACCGATTTCGATGCATTTTTTTTGTTTGAAGGCTAGATTCATTCATTTCATTAAAACTATTGAGTAATTTAGGAAATATTTGATTACAGGTATACTTTGTCGTAATTTTCGTGATATTTTTGTCGGTTAGGTTATTAGAGCTACATATTTAATATCTATTATTTCTTTTACTAAAGAAAAACCAACAGCAATGATAACAATAAAAAAATACTGGCAGCACAGAGCCAACCGATAGAAACTGGATAAACTATACAATCTTTATGAACTATATTTCTTATACTCGCAACAGCAAGTAACAACAACAGTAGCTCCTTGACACTCTTACGACAGACATCTCATACATTCCCGGTCAGGTTTTACACTATAATAATGGCAACCAACAAACACAGGAGCGTCGGTTGCCGAGTGGTTAAGGTATCCGACTCGTAAGCGAGAGGCACCTGATTGTAAGCCTCTGCGGCCATGTACCAATGACTCTTTTCTGACTTATGTACATTAGTTGTATACTAATCGATGCTTTAACGGTGAGACAAAACATCATAATAAAGGTTGCACATTCAGGCGACTGAATATGTAACCATGATTCAATCTAGTCATGTTCGCCTGGTAGCAGGGCGATGGAGGTCAGATGGCAGTCGCTCCACTGTAATTATCTGATTCGCCAAATCCTGGATCATGGTCGAGGCGGACCCCGGGCCCTCGTTCGCGATATCGCCAAGATCATTATTACTATTTTATTGTTAATGGCAGCCAACAAACCCAAGACCAAGGCTAGGCCAGGTACCGGCGGCGACTGATACGGTCTAGATTTAGTGCTTGTAGGCGTGGCAGCACCAAAAACTATTGTAGGGCGTCTTTATCCTCGGCCTACTATACGAGCTAGGTCAAGGCATAACCTCTCCATCTTTAACTGTCTGTGCTAGGTTTCTTTCGAATTCAGGTCTGATTTCTAGTAATTGTTTCACCTGTGTTCAAATTATAGTGATCGTTAGTTTTTTTATATGGTTGGACAAATTTACACAGCGCCATCTAGCTAAAAGGAAACAAAGCTAGTGTTATAGGTGTTAGATAACTGATAAACGACTTACATACTTTTTAAATACGTTTTTACATAGTATAAAACAAAGTCGCTTCCTGTCGTCTGCCCCTATGTAGCTATGTACCGCTTAGAACTAATAAACTACGCGGATTTTAATGCGGTTTTCAATAAAAAATAAGACTGATTCAAGAGGAAGGTTTTTAGTAGCCGTAGGTGTCCCACTGCAGGGCAAAGGCCTCTCTCCCAATTTTCCCACTTAGACCTATTGTTGGAATGAAGGTTTATATGCAAGACAAAAATTGTAGGTAGAGGGAAAGAATGTGTATGCGAAATAAGTCGCGCCGGGTCCATTAGTTCGGTATAAATTGTAGTGACCGTTATAGTAACTATCCCTCCAATACTATCAAAGCAATCAACCGTGAACAAAATTTAATCAACGCTAGCCAATCTCTCGACACGAGTAGAAAAGACTCTACTTTTTTTTTAAACCACTAAGGTGGCAAACAAGCTTACGGCCTGCCTGATGGTAAGCATTTACCGCAGCCTATGGACGTTTGCAATACCGGGGGCATCACCCACGCGTTGCCGACCCCGTAAAAACCTTTCCTTCTAAAACAAAACAAACTAATTCAACGAACAGAGCACAAAAATTAGTTCCCACTCCAAAATTTATCGGGCTTCACCCGCGTTCCGATATCGACACAACACCAATTCCGCATAATGGCGCCCGAATTTCCTTTTACATTACTTTATGGCCGTTCTCCGGTCTATAACCACATCTACAGGCTGATTTCAAATTGCTAGAAGCTATAATACCAATTGGTATTCATAGAAAATTGAAAACGATTTCTATCAAAATGTACGAAACAGTTTTTTTCCTTTTATGTACGAGTAATACGGCAGACAAACAGGCACGCGGGCCACCTGATGGAAAGTGGTCACCGCCGCCTATGGACATCTGCAACACCAGGGGCGCTACCAACGCGTTGCCCGCCACTAAGGATACCTCTAATATACCTCTTGTACGATCCCATGTTATAGTCCAAAGAAAACACTGGCGGGGAGCTCATTCCACATCCGAATCGTACGAGCGAGAACCGTTCTTTCGTTCGAGACCATGATCCAGGGTTTGGGAGATCAGGTCATTACAGTGGAGCGACTGCCACCTGACCTCTATGACAATGCTACCAGGGGCACCTGACAATATTGAATCATGGTTACACATTCAGTCGCCTGAATGTGCAGGTTTCATTACAATGTTTTCCCTAACGTAAGAGCATCAATTAGCATTAAAGTAATGACCATAACTCAGAAAAGTGTTATTTGTACATGGCCGCAGAGGGATTCAAATTCGGATTCGATTTCCTCCTGGAAATCATCCTATATAATCTCTAAGCTAAAGGCGTCACGTGGCAGCGCCCGTAAAACTTACAAAATCGTCGTGAAACAGCCCCAGTCACGCCAGCTTGGCCGAGTTATCGACGCGTCTATCCGTTGTTTCCCTCGGATCAGGAACAAATCCATCCAATTGGATCCCAAGTACGGATTTGCATGTAATTTCTTCGGGCGGTTTACGAGCCGGTATATAGGTATGTTATTATTATTTGTATTATATGGAGCGCCGGTGGCCTGACTCGTAAGCGAGAGGTTCCGGGTTCGAATCCCACTGCCGCACACATGGCACATTAATTTCCTGATCTGCCAAATCGTGGAGCATGGTCAAGGCGGACCCCGGCCCCTCGTGCGCGAGAGCACAACCAGGACATTAACTCTAAGATAATGACATTATTTATTACGCTGGGGACCCTGAGACTGGTTAAACAGTGTTAGTAACCGATTGACTATGCATGTTGTTATTATTTTATTTTATATAATTTATTAGGTTTTAACAGTATTTGTATTATTCTAAATTGCTCTTTCTAGTGATGCGGTTAGAGGCTTCTAAAGAAGAAATTGAACAACTTCAACCTTTAAAATTCTAATGTCCAAACTAACCGTGCGTGGAGAAATTTTCCGTCAAGAGGAATGTGCTTCCAAAATTTCTCCCCACACATGGTAAGATTGACTTGAGCTTGCCGATTTTATCATAAGATTGGATCAAGCGGCATGGTGGTGACTGGTGTGACCGCCATGACAAGCAAACCATTGCAATTCCTGGAAAAAGTGGAACTTTTTTTAACAAGAGTTAATTTGTTTGAAAATCTAGCCCAACTTTGAAACGATCTATTTTAACGAAAAACTAAAAAACAACAAGCATAGTTACCTATTGGTTTCCGGATCACGTCTACAAAACTTCACTGGCTTTAATAGCGTAATATTGAAAATACGATCAAACTACGTCTGTATCAGAAACACTCCTCTTAAACTAGCGAGCAGACAGTACATCGCTTTAAATATAAACCTCGCTGTTATTCTTAACAGTCCATTTATCTCCAAGTGCCTATACTATTCTATACTATACTACAAACACAATAACCACGGTAAGCCCAGCGTTATTTGTGTACGCGTTATTATTAGCAGAACAAACATACACGCTTTGTGCAAATTGGAAATCAACAATCAACACATGAAGATGTAATAGTCGGTTACCTAAACGTACCATTATGCCTAAAGCGTAACAGCGCTTGGGCTGCATTGTGTATTACACTGGTTTCCGCTACGCAAGCGCTTCAATCGCTTTGTTTTGCATATTGGCTGTCACTTATTGGTAAACTGGTTAGGTTAGTTAGCATTACCCGGGTCATCATTATCTCAGCGGCTACACGGCTAATATACTGAGGGCGCCGTAGGTTATACTGCGTTATCGAGTACAAGAGAAATTCACTTTGTAATGATAGTAGACGTTTATGAGACCCACAAAACATGGGACTGCCCATGCACAACATGGACAAAAAAAATTTTTTTAGTGACCTATATATTATTTTTTTTTTTTTTTTTTATATTATTCAAGACAGGTATTTGACCGCCATCTCACCTGTTGGTAAGTGACGATGCGGCCGAAGATGGAGCATGCCCGTCTTGGAACAGCCTATTCACTCCAGCCTTGAAGGCATCCAGATTATATTGATCAGGAAACACACTCGCAGGCAACGCGTTCCACTTCTTAGCCGTACGCATTATAAATATTTCGACTTTTCGCATCGATAGTGCTTACACTGCTTACATATCCTCTTGTGTGTGTTCTATAAGTAAAAAAAACCGATCGGCCTCACATCTTCTTGGCAGTTTCACTTTTCAGACACATTAAAGTCACTTTTCTAACTATAATGTGTCTGGAAAGCTCAACGGGTAAGGGTAGACCAACCTTTTGTAGGTCTCCTAAACGCCTACTGTATACAATGTGGATTTTTCTTGTACTCAATGATACAAATAGATTTCCGACGTCACCCTCACAGTCTACAGTGTCCCTATAAAACGTTTTGGAGACCAACAACATCTGAAAAGCGGACCACTACAATGCAGTTGCTTCTGAGTGTTGCCACGGCCACGACCCGGGCGGCAGTTAGCTGTCAAATGGTGCATTTCCGCCGTTTAGGTCGCTGCGGCTCATTACGGAACAGTGGCGCGTTAGTCGCCAGTAGGGCTGTCAAATCTACTATATAATACCATATGGTCAAGATACCATATATTTTTAGATAATATTTAGTAGCCAAATCTTTGTATAGTATAAAACAAAGGCGCTTCTTGCCGTCTGTCCATATGTATCTATGTGTCTATGTACGCTTAGATCTTTTAAACTACGCAACGGATTTTAATGCGGTTTTTAGCAATAGATAGAGTGATTCAAAAGGAAGGTTTATAAATAAAGGGTAGGTAGGACGCCACGCGAACGAATTCGCGTCGGGTAGGTCTATTATGTTTTAGCAATACAGCGACAATACTTTCTCCGTAAAATAAAAATATACCTTTTCCTTAATAAAAAATACCTACCTGCGTAATTTAAACTAACCCATTTTATCATGCGGTGAGGGTTTTATCAAGGATTACAAATACAAATTGTAAATAAAGGATAAGTACTATATTTTTACATGGATAAAAAATTTTTGACACCCCAAACAGAAATCTCTACATTCTTATTGAAAGTTTTTGGCAACCCTAGTCACCAATAAATGTGGACGAGCAAGGCGACAGTGGCCTAATCGGCTATGAAGGCGATGCATCAAAGATATTGGACATAGAACATAGATGGAGACTCGACCTGTAGATAATGTACACTGTCAATCTGTTACAGCTGTATACAAATTACTCAATTTCATACAATAAGTTACTAGCTTATTGATATAGGCCTCGGTGGCCGAGCGGTTAGAGTATCCGATTCGTAAGCCAGAGGTCCCGGGTTCGAATTCCGCTCCGGCCATGTACCAATGACTGTTTTCTGAGTTATGTACATTAGTTGAATACTAACCGATGCTCTTACGGTTAGGGAAAACATCGTGATGAAACCTGCACATTCAGGCGACTGGATGTGTAACCATGATCCAATCTGGTCAGGTTCCCCTGGTAGCAGGGTCATGGAGGTCAGATGGCAGTTGCTCCACTGTAATTACCTGATATGCCAAATCCTGGATCATGGTCAAGGCAGACCCCGGGCCCTCGTGCGCGAGAGCACAACCGGGACATTAACGACAAGACATATTTTTTTTTATTAAGTTACTAGCTTATTAAGATGACCAAGGCCACCAAATTTGACAACAGCAGTGGTTATGGAGAGTATTAGACAACTTAAAGCCGCCCCTTTTGGACGCGTTATATGCACCATTAAAAAAAGAAACAATCCTTCTATGCCTCTATGTCCAATTTCTTTGCGATGCATCGACATCGGCTTTAATTTGACAGATCGACGAATTAGTCCGTGGTATTGTCTGTGGCTCCCATACGACAGAGAGAGAACGACATAACAAACCGAAAGAGACGCACCTATACGAAAGACAAGAAAATCTCAATCTCTCAATCAATAAAGTAATTTTGAATTTTGAATTTTGAATTTTGAATCACTGACTAACTCGCATTGACAGGACTTGGATCGTATCAATCAATGTTAAGACCTAAGTTTGAAAGTGAACCTTTTAAGAAATCCCGAAATATTGTCCGACAAACTCATGAAGTCTGTTGACCTTTGACCATCATTCGTGGACTTATTATTAGAATAACATGTCAATGCCGTCACTACAGTTGTACGACATCACTTTCGCCCGACGAACGTTTGAGTGGCATAAATTTTGACAGGCATGAGGGTCGATCAACTCTATCTCTAGTCGGTTTCTGGATCAAAGTATTTTCATTCGGTGTAATATTTTATTTCCAACAAATGGTTTAGCCAAAAGATTTATAATGGGACAGGATTCACGTTGAATTTGAAGTAAGAGCACGATTGCTTAATGTGGAAGTAAGAACTCGGATAAGCTAATTGCTTGTCAATGCCAAGTCTGACTGAATCGTAGACGGAGGAATAAAACTGTTCCTCCGAGCAATCCTTATTAACTGCCTTATTGGACCCATTTGCAGTTTACTGTACCTGTCTAAAACATTAAATTATTCAGTGCGATTACCTATATTAAGTAGCTGTTCATTTGACATTGATTTCATAACTGCATTTTGACATTGTTTTTATAGTTACATTGACTTGATTTATTAATTTATTGGATTGTATGTATACAGACATGATTAGAATGAATTTATGGAATTATTTGACATTGTTAATACAAATACAAATAAGTTTAATTAAAAAATCAAATTAATACATATTATGTTGTTACACGTTTCCAGTACATCAACTAGTTTTACAGATAAATGGAAAGGGTATTATAGCCCCCACACTAGGGCAGGCCTGTATCGTGTATTATATTTATTGTTTATGGTAAATTGCATTTAATTTAATTTACCTGCCTACTCATCTACTAAAAATATTTCATTAAAAGAAAATGTACTGTAGAAAACATGTTCTTCGATGAGAGGTCCGAACGATTCGCTTAAAACTGATTTGTGTGTTGTCTGTTCTGCCGGCAACCAAACAGCATAACAAATAAATATCAATAATATTTGACTTCAATATACAACAGGTATTTAAACACTAAAAACGAAATACACCAACCGGTAGCAACAACGCGAAGACTCCGTCTAAACGCGTAGCGCCCACAAAAACGTTAACAGGGAAAATATCTAAAAAAAAAAAAACAACTAAACAAGGCCAAAACACTTACAGCCACCACACACCGGATGTAGGGCGGCGCTCATCAAAAGCTCCAAGGAATAAACTTTTTGTCGGCAGGCCTTTCACAGCTTTCGCGGAAAGCTCCGATGGGAAACCTTCAAACGCGAGTTTTTATTAAAACGAGCTTTTGAAGGCGCTTCTTGCGTTAACGCCGGGAGTTGGGGCGTTAGCGCTGTTTATAGTTGAAGAACAAAAAACACTGAGACGTCAACACTGGAGAAGAAGTTTTTTTGTATGCTATTCAGTGACAGGAAGAGGAAGGCCAAGATTTGAATATTGGAAGAAAGTGAAGGAAAAAGTGAGAGCTGCCCGGCGCAAAATAAGGAGATGAAGAGGTTGGCAGACAGGAGAGAAGTTTCTCCACCGGCAAGAGTCATACTCTTAAATATATGATTATGCTATTCAGTGACAAACGAGCAGACATCCAGACATGATGGTAAGTGGTAACTGTCGCACATAACATCTACAATTCATACATTTACGTTGCATGTAACAAAAATGCAGAAATGAAGAATGATATCGCCTTTCCACTGTTATTCCTTTTTAACCTCCGACGAAAAAAGAGGGGTGTTATAAGTTTGATGTGTGTATCTGTGTCTGTGGCATCATGGTTCTTACTTAGATTCGTTCCATTAAAATTGGTTCTGTAGTTTAGAAAATATTTGAGTAAATGTAAACCGGGTCGAGAGTAATCCGACTTTTTCTGTCAGTTAGGTTATTACAACTACTTTTCAATTCAATAGTCCACTCCATATCAAAACCAAAATAAAGATCCACAAAAATAAATATGCTAGCATTTACAAAAGGAAAAGGGAACAGTATCAGCACAAAATACTCAGAAAAATATGCGGAACGCATCGTTTAGTTTTTCGCCTTAAATATTGGGTCCCCTACGGCGGAGAATATAAAAATTCTCTGCCAGTACAGTCAACAGCTTCTCGAAGTACCAAAAACCTGTATACGATGAGCTAGCGTCTCTACAGACGCGGATAGTAATGTTAGCTCCTTTTATACTGGTTTATGGGTAGGTCGATATCAGTCTTCTATACATCAAGGCAGGCGTCGTCAAATTGACAACCGGGACAAGCGCTCCCCGAGGATCCTTGGAAGATTCGCAAAACCTCATATATGCCTAAATTTCGGCATATTTATCGATATAACAACACGCAATGAACTGGGAAAACTAGGGATAATGTGTAATGTTATAAAGAAATAAAAAATCATCTTGGCGTCAATATCCCGCTTGTGACATCGCACACGAAGGCCCGGGGTCCACCTTGACCATGAACCAGAGTTTTGCAGATCAGGTAATTACAGTGAAGCTACTGCCATCCGCCCTCCAACGACTCTTTGAACCTGACCAAATTGGATTATGGTTACACATTCACTCACTGAATTGTGCAGCAGGTTTCATCACGATCACTTCATATAAAGATAAGTAACAAGATTTTCATAAACTTGTATAGGTGTAGTACCAGGTCAAGCTGTCATAAAGAGGAAAAACAAGTACCTAAACCTCAGCCTAATCCCGATTGTAATTCCTTCATTAATATTTATCGGGTACCTGCTTATACATTACGAAGTAGAATTTGTCGTCCAGCCCCAGGTAATCGGAATAACAAATTGTATTGTTCGATACAGCTTTCGACTCGTGTTTGAGATTTTGGAATCGGCGAGCAACAGGAAACTTGGTCAGCGAAGCACCTCAACTAACTTCCTAATAGCATTCAACTTTCCAAATTACAATTCCATTCAATTATTCCGCTCGCTAAGGAAAAACTTCACAATTCCCGTACATTTTACATTATTCAAGTTAATATCAAGCGATTCTGTGTAACGTCTGAACAGGACGTGGACGGAGGCAGTGTTTCAAATATTCACGGCTGGACCATAACGCCCCTCACACGAGGCAATAAAAAGCATCAATTTATATGAAACTACGCACGGAAGAGAGCGTATAACTTCAAGCATATAGCTTCGCGACTTTGTAGACAGCGAAGTCAGTCAAATTGCTGAAGAAAATATGAGGAGTCAATATCAGCCTATTCTCGACCAGCTGTTGTCCACGGTAGGACTTCAGTCTCTTCTACATCTAGGGTTAAGTCATAATCTACAATCTTAGTAGGCGAGTGAGAGATCGCAATGTTGAAATCTCAGAACGACCCCCAGTGGTGGAGAAATGCACGAAACTGAGCGTTCGGGTTGCTCCAATAAGTCGCAATGGAACCTGCAATATCATTACTATCTTGCTATTGTGGTGAAATAGTGACTGAAGACGTTGAAATAAACGTCATTGAACGTTATTTTGCAGCAGAGTCCCTAAAGCTGGGACATAATAATGAATTACGGTTCGTAACATGACTTGGCTATATGGGCTGTAGGTCGATACAAAATTTAAAAAATCTAGGTTCATTCTCTTAAGAGCGTCGGTGGCCGAGCGGTTACAGTATACTACTCGTAAGCCAGAGGTCCCGAGTTCGAATCTCGCTCCGGCCATGTACCAATGACTGTTTTCTGAGTTATGTACTCAGGCGTATTGTATGTATTCAGGCGACTGGATGTGTAACCATGATCCAATCTGATCAGGTTCCCCTGGTAGCAGGGTCATGGAGGTCAGATGGCAGTCGCTCCACTGTAATTACCTGACCTGCTAAATCCTGGATCATGGTCAAGGCGGACCCCGGACCCTCGTTCTCGAGATCACAACCGGAACGTTAACGCCAAGATGATTTTTTTTTTATTATTCTCTTGAGTTACTAGGGCTGTGACTTGATATTTAAAATTTAACTTCTTAATTATTTTTTTTTAATTGTTCAGTTTAGTAATTTACTGCTCTTTCTGGTCTACGCAGGTCAGAGGTGGTTTGCCGTCGAGTTTGAGCTTGTGGTCTCTGCCTAGCCCTGTACGTTACGGGCTTGAGTATGTACGTATGTAGGATACCGCACCATCAACGGCTAGATGGAGGCAATCTTGGCGAGAGTCAATCAGGCCTAAGCCACCGCGCTCTGGCCTAGTGCGTGTCAGAAGATTTCACTCACATTATCGATTTTCTTCTGAGACATGTCAATGTAGTCTCGCGAAGCGGGGTTATCCGTAAAGCTGACCACTTGGCCTATACCGGGAGTACGCAACGCACATCACATTCGTTACCCCATTCGGACTTCCGCTCTTATTTCGATAACCGCAAGAGTCAAAATCGAATTACCGTTTTATCAAGCAGTAGTGTCCACTCATGACTGATGCATTTGGAATACAAGAATAATCATCTATGGAAATCTATTTAAATCACTGAATTGCGACAAAATATACTCCAAGTGAATGGCTTATTTTCCTCGATAGATGATGCGCTGTACCTAACACTGATTCTAGGAAAATTTTGTACAGAATATAAATATATCCTTACCGATATTAAACCGGTTTTATGCCGATATAATAAACAGTTAAGGCCATCTTGTTTATACATGTTAGACAGCTATAAATGTTGTTTATAAAACAAACAATACAATTTACGTTAAAATACTTATACAACGTGTCTTAGTGGTCAACTTTTGCAATATGATTGTTAGTCTTCAGTATTCGGTTTTTGGCTATTATATAGTCCAACAGTGAGCTCTTAATGCCTGTGAATGAAAACTATAAAGCATCACAAAAGAATGATTATTCTCAAACCTTATCGACGCCTGCTCAGACTACAGAGCCTATGGTTAATAAATCTTGACATCGTAACATTTTCATAATCTCTTATATTTCTCCAAATTCCAAAGTTATGCAACCGAACCATAACGACCAACATGTATAGTTAAACATTAAGCATAAACAAATATAAACCGGTTATGTATCGTTGAGTAATTCCTTGACCTTCAATCATGAAACGTGGGCTCAGCGAACTTAATACTTCAAACTGTGCATTTAGTGATTATTATCGCTTGAATCATCAAATGCTACATACTTGGACAGGTACCAATTCTAAGGTAATTAGGCGCAGTGGGCCAAAAATCTATATATAGTATGAAAGGAGGACTAGGTTAACTGGTCTATGAAATTCATAAAAAACTAGACATTCAATCAAGCAGATAAAATAAAAACCACGATAAAATCAGACAATAAAGAATCTGACACTGAAAACGTCCAATAAACTGAATGAACCGCCATTTTATCAATTCAAATATGGAAGCACAAAAATACCCAACAAACATAATATAGTTACTATACATTATCAAGTATGTATAACGAAAACATAGAACGCAGGAAGCACGAGTGCAGCCGGCTCAATTGCAACCCGGCCAAATGGAATAGGCCCGACCGCGGTGGGTCCTCGTTGGGTGCGCGTGCGCATCGCAACTGGTGCGTGTAGCCGGCGGGCGCCAAGGCCGCGCCGTCGACAGATTATCGCCATTATCCAATTATGCACGCCATTGAGACATTGTAGAACTTCGCGCCGCTGCCGACGACGGAGAAAACTTACACGACGATGTGTTGTGTGTTTGAGAAAATGGGCGATAGATACGCATGGGAGATATGTGGAAATGACAGTAAATGTAATGGAAATTAGCCTGTGTCACAAGATCAAGGACAAAATAAAAACTCGTTCGTCCAATTTCCCATTCGTTGGTTCTCGTTTGTCCGTTTCTAGAGACATAAACGATAGTCAAAAAAGCTGGTGGACATGAAGCAATTACGTTTATATTAATCTTGCACACTAATCACTTTTGGAAGTAGCTAAAAGACGAAACTAAAAGAAGTGGGTTAGATACAAATCACATCACATTCGCTGCTAAACGCGTGATGCAATTACATGAGTCAATTGAAACAACAAACAGTGCTGTGGGACACATTAAACTGCGAAGTTTAATGAGTGTCCGCTATCCGCGTGTTTGGTAACCGGCCCGGCAACGGAGGCCGGGGGCACTCGGGGGCGCTCGTGAGGTGTGACGTCACGGATTTATAGTTGGTAAATCGGAGCCATCGACACCGAAAACGCGTTCAAAGCAAACAGCAACCAGGAGGAGTTTCATTCAGAAGTCACCATACTCCTCAACGGTGATAAACATTCTTAATCCTGGCGTACTCGTAAGTCGATCAAATAAATCTCTCGACCTAATTACGTAAATCCCCGACGACAGACGTGTTCTCTCCTTCTGATACTCTTTAAAGCGCCCGAACCAACTTAATAGGTACGGATTTATAGTACAGAGCTTCAGACATGTTTAATTTCTGATCAAATTTGAATTGGTAATCCCTGTCGCTGCCACAAGATGCATCTTTAGGCAACGAGACGAAAAGTACCACCATATTTGAATTACAGAATCACAAAAACACACAATTCCGACAAGCATTCAAATTTCGATTGCGCACTTGACGTCCCAAAAAAACAC
Organism: Blastobasis adustella; assembly: GCA_907269095.1. Classification (NCBI taxonomy): domain Eukaryota; kingdom Metazoa; phylum Arthropoda; class Insecta; order Lepidoptera; family Blastobasidae; genus Blastobasis; species Blastobasis adustella. Next base: position 566,065 of record OU026136.1, on the reverse strand, counting down.
ATACCAAAAACCACTCCGGTGTTTGCTTCGCGTGACGGCGCCGATATAAATTCTCGAGCCGTCGAACGTCGCGCGCGATACATAAATAATCCGGCCGCGGCCGAGAACGCAAATAATAATCATAGAATCGCTTTTACATGTGCAAGTGAAAAACTAACGCGTGACGCCATCTGTCAGTTCGCACGCGACGCACTCGTCACGTACCGGTTGACGTGCATTATATAACGAGCGACTAGTCTTCACCGATAGACTCTATGGCCGACACAATAAGAGCCATTAGCGAAGCGGAGTCTAGTAAAAAACAAACTTCATTAGTGTATGTCAGGGTGTCACGGCGTATGTTTTGTTATTTTTGGGTCAAGGTCGCTCGCCGAGCCAACTATACAGTTGACCACGTTTGAGCGTTGGCGGGTGCAATTTGAATAGATATTTCTGTATGACACATGTGTTTCTCTGCGGTTTCGCTTCTCGCCTGTCAGCGGCTGTCATTGGTGGAATTTTCTGTGGCTTTCTGATATATTTTCCGATCTATATGCGCGGGGGTTGGCGCGCCGCCGTGGTCAAGGTAAATCAAGGTAAGTCGATTACGTTTACAGCCTACTGCTGTTCTATCTTCCCCTTCATGGAATAATAACGAACCATGTCTGTCCATCTACAATTCAAATATTCACACTTTCAAATCGAATAGTCAGTAGATATATACAGTTCTGGCAACGGGTCGTTCTGCTACGCAAAAAATAGGACAATGCATTTCTATAAACCGCACAGAGCCGAGCATTGAAAATTATTCCCCGAAAAGCGACAACAACGTTTCCAAACGGCTGCGCTTCGGGTGGAAATATTCTGGGAGCGTTCTTCAATTTCCTGGCCGCTCGGGGCGGAATATCGCTGCGACGTTGAAATGCCTACAAAAGAGCGTCAATGTTTTTGTTGCAGATTGGTTGGAGGCGTGGGAGGCGCGCGGGCGCTTCTAGAGCGAGTGGCGATTCCTAATGTGTGGTCTTGGGATGGCTCTAGGCTATGGTTTCTTATTATATCTCAGTGTAAGAACAGCCCTGAAAAGTGATTTTTGGATTTACCCGTATTGTAATTACGCGCCGCGTTAGATAAATCCCCAAACGCATTATTTTCTCGTTAATTTCGTCGAGAATGAAACGAGCATAGAAGTTTTATGTCGAGACTTAGCGAGACCGGAATGGAAAGAATTTTAATGTTACGAATTGAAATGAGTCTTTGAGTTGTCTTTGATTGACTGTCTAATCAGTAGACGAACATCGCTAATACAGTTGGAAATTCATGGTAACAAAAGACTAAAGCCAAGATACAAACTACAGCCCGAAACTGTCCACTGTTGGACCTGCGAGCCTTAGACATTAAAGGAATAATGGCATCATTTACAGATGTAACAGGAGGGTAAGAAATTCAAAGAGGAACATACATACATACATACATGCACACGCCCGTATCCCATGGGGCTACCCCTATCCCCCTAGAACAGAGACTATCGAGTGCCACAAGCTACGATCCTGATACACCTCTTTTACCCCTTCCACATATTACGTTTAAGCTGAAAAGACACACAAAGAAGACAAAACACATTAACCTTGCCAAGGTAATATTAGTAGAATAGGATAGTACTTAGTAGCATTCCGTGGTAGCAAAGCAAACCACGAGTTCTTAACCGGAGTGCAATCTTCCAATCGGCCAAGGCGCGTTTCATCATCGCATGATGTCATTCGACCGAAACCGCCATTAGAGTACCCAAGACCCAACGCTACTATTTACTTTTAAACCCACGTATTCTACGAGCATAAGCAACGGCCAACGAGGAGATGGAAACGTAGGAAAGCGCACCCTGGCAGAAGCCGGGACTGACCGCTCGGATGATGGAAAGGATTTTGGCCGTGAACTGTATTTTGATGAGTCAGGCGACTGAATGTGTAACCATTATTCAATCTGGTCTGGTTCCCCTGGTAGCAGGGTCATGGAGGTCAGATGGCAGTCGCTCCACAGTTTTGCCAAATCCTGAATCATGGTGTAGGCGGACCCCGGCCCTTTAAAATCGGGACATTAATACATCACAGGATAATATAGGTACCTATAGTCCCGTGTACTTGTATTAACCGTTTGCTTGCGTTTGCCGCGGAAAAGCAACTTATATTGTAGATTTTTAACTTTTTAGACGATACCTATTAAACATATTTTACGATAAACGCGCGATCCCGTATTTTTACTTAAACCCTGTAATTTTCCGGTCACCCTAAGCGCAAATACCTATAAGCAAACTCTGCTTCTGTTCATAAAAATGCGGCGCATTGCCTTCGCAAAGGGACCACTAGCTTCTCAGAAGCATTAAGAGGAAACTTTCAACAATCCAGTGGTAATTAACTAGAAATCTTCAAGTCTCCGGCGTTAATTGAGACCGTCCATTTGGATTCCATAAATGGGACCGTCTCATTCCTTTGTAAAATAAACATTGGTTAGCTTTAATTTGCTCCGGTGCTAGCGTAAATGCTGGATTGACTGTTTTATCGTAGTAAAACTGTTTGAACGGGTTTTTGTCAGTGAAAAATGACCTGACAGGCTGATAACAGGCCGAGAGAATGTGTGTCATCTTGGAGTTAATATCCCGACGTTCGCCATGATCCACAATTTTGTAGATCAGGTATTTACAGTGGAGCGACTGCCATCTGACTCCGTGATAGCTGACCAGATTGGATCATGGTTACACATTCACTCACCGGTATTGTTAGGGGGGACCATTCGCTCTACAGCTGACTGTACACCCGTGAATGGAAGGAATTGATGCTACTCTGCCGATCACCATACGGCCCACATAGTATTATTGTTTCATCCATTTGGACTAGTTCTTGGAGGCAATTGCGAAATCTATTTCAACTTTCCATTTCTTCCTAATTGGTTACGAACGTTATTCAGACTTTGAACTGCTTTATTAAAACGCTACTCGCGTTTAGGTTCAACTTCCGCAACGTTCATGAATTTTTGATTATGAATTTAGACGCTTAAACGGTTATTCGGTTACACGCATAACCTCCTTCATCTTACAAGCCATGCGCAGAAGTTTGACAACGTCGCATTTTTTATTTTTAGTGAACGCGAAAATGACTGCAAAACTATCGTCGCGGTCGTCGTCGTTTAATTTTATTACTTATTTAAGTGATTAAGTATATGAAAAAGTATATGCATTAGTTCCATAATATGAAATTGGATATTTACCTATCTACAAACTTGCAATTATATTATTCGAATATTATAAATGCGATATATAATGGATGTTTGGTTTTGTACGTAACGGATGTTTGTTACTCCTTCACGCAATAATTACTTAACGGATTTTAATGAAATTTAGCAGTAATATAGCGTATGGTCCCGACCAGCATATAGGTTATAATTTATCTCGAAATTCAATGTGGTTCCCGCCGGAACGGCTCTGGACCGTTATAACCGAATTTTACGCGGACGCAGTCGAGGCTTAAAGCTATTATGAAATAAAATAGTCTTTGTCAGCCAAAAGATTGCCCAATTTATTCATTATAAAGTATAATACATTTTATACATTCTTATTTAAGTACCTGAGTATGTAAAAACTAATTACTTACTTACTTATTGTACCTATATACTTTTTAAACGCTGCCATAATTGTGGATAATCAATGATTATGGTTTAAAATAGTTGTGATAACTTTCACTGGGCGAATATGTTTGCTGCGCACAAAAGATTCTACGGTGGGACTCCACCATGCTTGGGGAATAGCAAAAGTTAATTTGTCGGCACATCTTCATCCCCATTTTTAAGGTTTAATCATAAGTTTACTTGTACAACGCCTATGCATCTGTTAAAGAAAATTTACGAGTATAAAACAGAATTTGATATATGAAATAAGTAAAAAACTAACAACAGAAATGGTGAATGATTGTTTTTTAAAAATCGTATTTAGCCAATTTTAGCTCAATTATAAATATTTTTACTTTTATTTACCTTCGTAGGTGGTCCATACAAACACGTTAATTATAGTTTTATCAATATACTTTATCATCATAAAATTCATAATTTTCCCGCACATTGATATGTAAACAATGAGTAAATCGATTCATAGCGATGTTGCCGTTCCGTGCTACAGCATGGCTTGTCAGATAAAGGAGGCTATGGTTAGACGCCATCTCATTTATGTTCTCCTGGTACTTACACAGGGAAAAAAACAAAAAAAAAAAACAATCCAGTTCGCGCCGAGTATGGTTTGATAGGGTGATAATGCGATTTGAAATGATACACGAGCATTGCATCTTTTGATGGCTACTAAAGGCAGCCATTTTCATGTCCGCTGAAAGCCCCTATTCGTGAAACGAAATACTTCGGCGGGCAGCCGCGGGGTGTAGTGGGGGGATTTTTAAATCGTGCATGACCTTCACCTGTCGTAACGGTCGTGACGTTACATATCAGCTGTTCTGATATCAGTACGTTATATCAGAGTTAATATATATTCATAATTTTATTATGTAGTCTTCTGTATTGTACTGTGTACGGTGTTTAAAATTAATGCAGTACACACATTTCACCGTCACAAGATCTAGACCTGGAAAGGTTTGTGGCCTACATATGATCCGACCCGAAGGACCATTATGTGGGTTAAAATGAGTGGACTGTATTAATTTTCAGCACAGGTTCATTCGTTGTAGATAGGCGCCAGCCATTTCAATTCCAACTACTAGAGAGCCTATCGCTGTCATACTTGCACAACGTAATGTTGTCATCAATTCATTACGACTACGGGCTTAATAAAGACATTCGAGTCGACAACAGTAAAAAGAAAATGCGCGGCACACCGTTGATAGAATCTTTTACCTACACCGTTGGTAACAAATTCGCTTCATAAAACTGTTGTAATGTTGGTAATTCGCGTCATAAAACCGGCTAAAGTGGCCACTACTCTCGAGTGGCTGCTACAGTGTCGTTGCGAGTGGCCATATAGTTCTTGAAACACGAAACAGTGTACCTCACTATCGGCACTAGCTGGGGAGTTACGACAGAAAAGCTTGAGGCGCTTATAAAAATTTCATACAGAGACCTGGGTAAAGTAACGAGTTCTAGCTCGGAATGTGTTCTAGGATGAAAACAAAATGTTTACTCTATTTCATAACTAGACAGGCGCGAGGGTTTGAGAGTTGATTAAAAGTGGGAATTCTACGACCTGAGTGGTTCCGTTGGTTACACAACCGCATCTAGATAGGGGCTAATGGGAAAACTATGTTGATTTATCTCTATAAACGACCTAAATACAACTCTGTAAGTTATTGGGTGGATGTCGCGTATTGCTTTGTTTGCTGTGGTCAGCATTCACTGAGTGGTTCAGTTGGTTAACATGCCGGTCTGAGACGCGGAGGTCCCGGTTTCGATTCCCGGCCGAGCAGAAATTGAAAGGATTAATTTTAATTTTTGTTACGGGATGGGTGTTATATGTATTTCAAAATATATAAGTAGTTTAGGTATCAGTTATCCAGCACCCATAACACAAGCTTTGCTTACTTTGGGACTAGATGGCGCTGCGTGAATTGTCTAAGCATATTATATTATTACCATAATGTGGGCGGTCGCGTTATCGCCTAAGTTTAGCTCGAATCGCGGCAAAATTGCGCCTCGAATAATTCCCGCATCAAGTCCCGGGGAAAAAAACGTAGAACGCAAAGCCCGGGCGTATAAATTATGCTTTCAATAGTAGCGCGCGGAGATCGCGGACAAGGGTGGAAAAACGGATCTCCCGGGCATAACCGGCTCGCAAGCGTAACCGGCTTCTTACAGGGATAACCGGGCGCGCGCCGGGCGCCCCACGGATGATTACGAGGGGGCAAAAAGGACCATCTATTATGTAACGGCTCTCATGACGCGCGGATTTCCATCGCGCTAGATAAATATGGGTCTTTACACGAGAAGGATATAAATAAATCTGTTATTGGTACTACGTCAAAGTAATGGGCGGATAGATAGACTTGGATAGTGTTCTACGCAGCTCCGTGTAAGGGAACGGATTTGGATATTTGAAAGATAACATAGATACCGTCAAGGCTTTTTCCCGTAGGGGTGGGCAGAGACCACATCGTTTCGCTTGCTACGGTCCTGACAAATCTCTCTCGTTTCTTCCACATTCATTCATTCATTTGCACATTCATTCTTCGACAAGACCTGACCTTTCTTTGAGAGGAGTATCCCCCGAGCGCGCTCCGTATAAACGTAGATTGATCATATTTTCAATATTGCGCGAACAAAGCAAATTAAATTTTGTAGACGTGATCCAGACCCCAATATTTCCTATGCTTATATAACCTAAAATAAGCAAGAAAAAAAGGGTAGTAGGGGTAAAGTAGGAGTAGGGGTAGGGTAATGTAGGGCAGGGGTAGGGGTAGGGATAGGGTAGTATAGGGGTAAGATGCCAAGCGAACGAAGTCGCGCCGGCTCCACCACTTACTCAAAAGTTAGACATATATTTAGACCCGACTGCAATCGCAAAAAGCAGCCTCGAATCTCGTCTGTTTCACCAAAAGCGCGGCTCAGCACGTGGGTCTGACCCATTGTCTGTTTCAAGGCGACGCGATCACCTTCGCATCGGTACACATTCACACGCTGGAACAATGCAATGTTACACAGCTCACAGCTCACAGCGCAGTCTACAAAGCACACGCTGCCTGACAATATTATCAAGATGCATTGGCGACAATGGTCTCGTATTAGGCCAAGAATGGACAACGACAATCAGAGAGCAAGCAATTGCCGCGCTAGGTGCCCGGCTCAAGGCCACGGCTAGAGATGGGATGCTGCGCTGCGGCGACTCAGTTGCCGTGAGTCATATTACGTCGCCAGCCTATAACAATACACTGTTGGATTTGAGCTACTTTTGCATCAGTGGTAATCTACAGCCTATACGCTTTGCAGGCGGGTTGAAAGTCGGATACACCCCGACTGGAATTACAGAATCGATATTAAAAAAACAAAGCTAAGAACCATCTCGATTAAACAATCCTTCAAATTGTGAATAACTAAAAACCGCATCCAAACTGGTCCGCCCGATCGGGAGCTACGACGACGATACCGACACACAAAGACACACATCGCACACTTATAAGACCTCTCGTTTTTTTACGTCACCCATTTACAAATGTAAGGTCAGTGCAATTCTACTCCGCCGAAGACTACGGCCATGTTAACTTCCTTCTTGGAAAATATTAGCGTGGCTTAATTCAAACTTTATTGACAGCTCAGTTATTGTAGTACACGAGAATGAAAGTCAAAATGTGGTAGCACGCGCTTTGCAGCTCACTCAGCCACACATCCTACTAAACTAACGCGCAATTTGAGTCAACACAAAGACCCGATGGATTGAGCTGCGTCTGAGTTGTGTTGAGTGTTACATCTCTAGTCACCCCTCCTCGCGCGCCCCGCAACGCTGATCTCATGCGCGCGCGCCGTGTAATATTCGCACTTTTTGTATTCGCACCCGCGTATGATTCGACTTTATTAGGCAACATTGAAAGCGAAGCGTTGGAAGTTTATCTAACATCAGCTAGCAGCAATTTTAAGTTGGGTAATGGGTTAGAGGTGACATCTTATATTTCACAGAAGATTGTAGTTTCGTAGGTAGCTGGTATAGATCCGGCTCGAAGGACCATGAAACATTATTAGGTTCTTTTAAATGGCCAGCGAAGGCGTTTGAACTTTGAATATGAGAAGGAAAGATAACATTCGGTCGTGTACGAAACTATTAATGTAAACAGATATAAACAGATATAAACAGATACTCTCACTACCTCACTTAATAATTTTTATTTTTTTTATTGATGCATGCCTTTCTAGAAACAGCCAATTCACTCTGGCCTTCCAGGAGTCCAGGTTATACCGTCCGGGAAAAATTTTAAAGAGGACATTAGAAAGATAGAGCGATATCTACATATAAATAGATACACATATATTTAGAATTTAGATAACACTTTCGTCTCTAAAACTTTTCAAGCCAGTGTTTATTTGCACAAGGCAATCTGATAAAGTTGTGAATCGAATCGGTTTCGATGATGTTTTAATGGTTTGATATATCGATAACGTTTTATCTTGATATTGTTTCGATAGTGGTTAGCTAGTTCACTAAATCGGTTGATCTATTATTATTATTAGGTGTAGAATATGGAGTAGATACTCATAACTGTATTTAATACTCTTTGTAACAGTGACATAAGTGTCCTTCGCAAGAATTTAAAGTTCAAAGTTATTTATTTGTAACAGGTGGTTAAAAATAACACCTTTGATATCAGTGACGACCTCAGTGGTTCAGTTGGGTAACATGCCGGTCTGCCACGCAGAGGTCCCGGGTTCGAGTCCCGGCCGAGCAGAAATTGAAATTATGAATTTTAAGTTTCCGTTACGGGTTTGGTTGTAATATGTATAATAAGTAATACAAGCGTTGCTTACTATGGGGCTAGATTGCGTTGTGTGAATTATTATTGTCCAAGCATATTTCTTTATATATTTATTATTATACTCTTTTAATTACGTGCAGAATATCGTACAGAAACCATTCACCTTGGCACAACAAAAAAAAAAAACTAAGCTTCAACAATAATGTGTGTGTGTGTGTGTGTTTGTGTGTGTTGTGTGTGTGTGCGTAACATGCACATTACACACAGTGATGCTGATGATAATATTCGTAACAACGTCAATAGCAGCCAATACTGACGTCATTGGTTGCGACTAACTGACAGTGTAGGTGTCGAATCAAATGAATCAAATCAAACAATCGACAGCTGCAGGTCTGGAGCGATTAACACCGATGTGAAGTGAATAATTCAGTTTCCAATCACCGGGTTTCGCGGTAAGGGGGTGTGCCGTTGGGGCGGGGGGGTGTACCTACAATGATGGACGAAATATCCACTAGGGTAAAGGGCAAAACAACGAGAGCACATCGAACCCCTATTTGTTGGTATAATCGATTCCATAGAGAAGAGTAACGAGAGAAGGATCCATCAGGACCGTAGCAATTGGAACGATGTGGTGGTACGAGTCCTACGGGAAAAAGGGTGTCGTCATGTATGATATATGTAGATAGAAAGAAAGATACAACACTTTATTGCTCGTAAAATTTTACAATACCTATCACGATAAGCGATTTCTTCCTGGCAATCTTTACAGGAATTTTACAGCAGTAGTGGTAAGATACAAGAGAATGCGCATTTACAAATATGTTTGCATGTAAATAGAGAGGAAATAGCACTTTTAGATAGACTTTACATGATAGAGGTTACTTATATGCACACCACTCATTCCCACCACTGCAACTTCTGTCTAGCCGGGATGTACGCAGCGGCCATCCGAAGACACAGTGAGTATTGACACTCACGCTGCTCGGGCAAGCTTGTATGTCTTAGAATCCGCAAGAAATCACTCAACAACTAGGAAATTACAATGTGGTTAGTTCGATACAGTTTCGAAAGTCGTCGTCTCGTCAATCCATTGTAAGTACGAATAAACATTGAACAAAGACGTGGCAAACATTACGATTTGAAGTTAAACTTTCAAACCGCAAGACACCGGATGGAAAATTAAATGTTCTTTCAAATAACTCTTCTTCTCAGAGACAAATCGCCCCGCGGTAGAATGTCCGCTTAACGACACCCAGATCGAGTTGGATCATAACGAAATCCAGAAAGAACAAAGCCTTATCGATTTCCGATCAAGCCGGTGTAACTGTAAGCCGGTTTCGGTTCTCGTCCAAACCGGATTGCGAGGATGCGTTGTTACGCGATTAAGTTATGGGGCATCAACGTTATATTGTTCTTGCGATGAGAAATTCACCGAACGTAATAAACTGTATGAATCGTTTCTGTTTTACTTTATCTGCTCGGTTCTGTGTTAATTTTGTTTCACATTTGTTTAAAGTCGTTGTGATATCCTATTTATTGGCTTGAAAAAGAAACGCTCATACCTGGATGAGCTAAATAAACGATCCCTTTGTTTTCCCGTACCTATAATTTTTTGACGTTTGATAAGAGAGTAATTAATCCTATTTCAATAAATATTTTAAGGTTTTTGGGTTTTGACTACATTGATCGTGTTGCAGATAAGCAGGCGGTGAGCGTCACTCTTTGGCTACTGTGAAATAAAGAGCTTCGTGCTAGCCGAAACGACCATTGTTGTGTCTTTCATCCGAGTGTCTCCAATCCCAGTATGCAAACACCGCAGTGACCCAGGGGGGAGGAGCGAAATCTGCAAAACAAACAGCGGGATCGATTCCCGATATGGCCAGTGGGCGCCCCGCAGCGCTGATCCACTGTTGACACATCATATCCGCATATCCGTATAACCGGGCAACCCGCGGGATAGTGGAAAACCGAGGTTTTTAAAATGGTCGTCGTTTTTAATAACGAAATACGTTTGGTTTAAAAGTCTAGCTTCGCAATGGTCCGAATTGTTCACTTAAACTAAAAGTTTATAGTGAGTACTTTTCTGTTGGAGAATCGAAACGAATATAATAAATACGCGCTCGCCTCGGGGTTGTCGCTTGGAAAACTAGGGTTTTAAAACGGTTCACTATTTTCAATAATGTAGTACGTTTGGTTTAAATGTCTACCTTCGCATATGGACGAACTATTTAGTAAATAAATAAATGGCAAAAATTGTCTTATCACTTCGACTTCGAAGTTCAGTCTTGATATTTTTCCGACAGACTGGAAAGTACACAAAGCAACCCCTACCTATCCTGCATTACTTTACAAACAATGAATGAATGAATATTGATATATATATTCATACATTCATTGATACACAAAAACAGCTAAAACAAAGGAAAAAATAAAAAGCAACATTCCAAACGATTTGCAACTCAGCTGTACACCAGTTACGCGGCAAATCCGGCCTATTATTTCTGGCACCCAGTGGCGATCAAAGCTCGTGTTTGACATGTCTAATTAGAAACTATCAAACCGCTTGTTGATAAACACCTTGCGCTTTATCAGAGCCGGACGCCTGTCACATTCCCAATCACAGTATAAAACTAATTTTAGTCCAGTACTGTACTACTGACTGACTATGTGTACGACCGTATGACCTCAATATGGTGGTACTCAAGCACTGGGAGGGACGCAGCGTTGCGTAACCGGGAAAACACCATATTTCACAACTAGCAACTTTCCTGGAGCACCGAGCCAATTTGGCCGTCGCGCTGCCCGTAATTCCAGTTGACAATAACCCAGTTCCAGTATCCTGCTGTATAGTATACAGTATACTCGATTGGGGTCAGACGGGCGCGGGGTACAGTGGTATCAGGCCAAATCACCCGGACGCGCAATTAATACCACTTGACGAGCTAGGCCATCAAACCAATTGTCTCAATATTAGCCAGCCTACCGTCTAGCCTATCAGAATAGAATGGCTCTGTCGATTTGTTGCAACTAATTATGTTTGAAGTGGAAACTAGCGATGGTCTACGTAATTAAGTGTACACAGACAGACACATGTTGATGATTATGTTAATTGCATTCGTAAGCGAGCCAACGCGTTGGGCTATTTTTGGGAAAACAACTCGGTTATTATACATGTGAATTGAGACTGAATATGGATAATTATTTCTACTACTAACTTTTATCACTCACTATTTTCATATAAATTAAGTTTGTTGTAAAGATTAAAATATATGTATGTATGCATCATATTCCATATTTTATTTATTTGCTGCCCAATGATACATAAGATCTAAATATTATTTATAGGATTCATATTAGACGCCTTTGACAGGCACTGCAAATTTAGATTTTGATAACAATTATAACGTGTTACTGGATTAATAAGATTAAAACATTATATTATCCTGTAGGCAATTTTATGGTCATACTATAAGCTAATGAATGTTTAAATATCATAAAATAATATATATTCCTTGTCGCTGTAAGTAATTATCTTAATAAAGGAAAAACCTATCAAACACGCTACAAAGAGATACCAACCAACACATACCTTGTCGCAATATTGCTGCGAAACCCAGCAATATGGGTAGCGATTTAGCGGAATGACTTACAGAGAACCATCCATCACCCAGACGGCAATAGGTAGGCTCACAATTAATATTGGTTTAATAAATCAATAGGACAGCGATCCGGCACGCAGCCTACATTCGGGCCCAGCCTGCCTACCACACAAAACACCGACAATAGACTATGATATATGCGAATGTTTCACCGCGTAGGCGCGCTATATTAAAACTTGTAAAAGAGTTGCCACATAGTTTTTTTTTAATAATAGAGGGACGCCGCACACGAGCAAGCGGGTGACCTGATGGAAAGTGACACAGCATTTTGCACGAAACTATAAAAATTTCTCACAGAGAGGGCTTAGTACTCTATTGCAGAATACTTAAACGACAATAAGAAGTCTCGTTAACCCACCAACCTAATTGTCATTTTTATGATTGTAATAAACATAGAGATAGATGCTGACAAAACCTTGGCCATGACAATATTATTATTTTATTGTATGAATTATATAGGATAACATTATTTTTCATGAGTAATATTTAACCCACATTCGTTGTGTTTTATAATAAAAACTTTTGAAATTTTAATTATAATTAAGGTAACATTATTTTATGAATAATGCATAGCTTTTATGCACAACTTTTTTCATTATCTATGGAAATAATAATGTTTAGCAAACATAATTAAAAATTGCAATTTGTACGTAATAATTATGAACATTTGACTTGTACATTTTTATTTCTCAAAATAAATTCCATTTTAATTTAATCTCTCGGGGAGCCGCGATATTTGTCTAAAACCTCATAACCGCCTTGTTCCCCGGCAAATAACCATGGCAATTATCACATCACGAAATTACAATTCAACATAGATGTATATTTAACAAAAAGCGCATCCGCGATTAGGCGCGCCAGCGCCAGCTGACATCACACCACACGCCGTGTCAAGGGCGCGAGTCTCCTAAAACTTCTGTTTCACAACGCACACTCGAAAAGTATCAAGACTGTCTAACCGTCCAACGTTTGCTTCTCTATGACGAAACCTCGAAAAGTATCAAGACTGTCTAACAGTTTATCGTTTGCTTGTCTATGATGAAACCGCGGCGTGGTTGAAGCTACAAATTGAAGACGGTGCGGTGAGGAACCGCAGGTTGTTTCCGTTAATATGTCAATGCCAGATATCGGTAGGCCGCAAATAATTATATTGCTGGTTGCATTCGCGCATTTAGAACCTTGACACTTTACGTTTGACACCCATTGTATATTGTACGTACTCATCAACTGCCCGTTACAGGCAATTGTTGCATTGCCTCTTCAACATTACTGGTGGGTTGTGCCATCTAGTGTCGAAAACCTATTATAGAAACGTTGCTGCTCTTTTTTCTTGTCAACGAAGATTCTAGTCTGCCTCCGATATTTGTCGAAATACATACAAGTCACTGGACTTTCTGAATATCGCGTACTCCAATAACACCTTTAGATACGTGTGTCGTAAAAGACGATCAATATCTTGACTCTAACCAGCTAGGACCTCCACAATCAGAAAACGGGTAGCAGTGTTCCCATACTCGATAAAACAAGCGTGGACTCACCTGGATAGAAGTCGTGGGACTTCGACATCTTCACCCTGGCGCCCGTGTCCTTCTGCAGTTGGGCGATCGTCTCGCCGCCCTTCCCGATGATGGCGCCAGCCACCATCGAGGGCACCAGCACTTTGAAGTGGTATGTCGGCTCCGCTGCGGGAACGAGGGAGTACGTTAGAAAGAGTTGGTTAAAGGTCTCGAGGTGTGCTCCCAAAAGATTTTGCTGGTGGTTCCCACATGTATGTTTTACTTTGTTACTTGTAATTAAGGTATTTTTTCGCAATCTCACATTATTTAATGAAGATTTGTGATTGTGGTCTAACATGTGTGTATTTATATGAAATTTGTTACTGTACAGAGTACAATCATGGGGATACAAAGTTAATAGGAGCTGCAAATGTATACTATTGGCCAGACTAAACACACGTGGAAATTACGTGACCAGCAGTGGTACCGCCTATCTCCGATTGTACGCCGCCATTTTGATGCAATTCAGTTTAAACCAATCGCACCAAAACAGCTATGGGTCTAGCTTGCTGCGATTGGTCCACACTCAATTGCATCAAAATGGCGGCGTGCTGTCGAAGATCGGCGGTACGCCGGCAGAGAACCATCTTTTGGGAACACAACCCGAAACCATCTCGTTAATATGGAGTGCTGTTTTGTGGTGTGTGGGCGATGTTAGGCCATGCTTAGCGATTAGGTACTATGGGTCCAGTGGTGCCAGTGTCCCCACCGTGGCACCACCGCTACGTCAATGATCACGTCCACCAATACCGCTAACTACTATGAGGTTTAGTTTGCACAGTAAGTTTTACATTACACTGAATAAAGTGCGACACTGATAATTGTGATTTTTCATTGATGGAGTTTTACGATAGGGATCCGTTTCGTGCGTCAATTTTGTGATTACCTCCACAATTCGATATACATTGCGTTTTCAGTTTTGACTAGGCAAAATAAGTTTATATAGGTGCGCCGTAATGTATTTCGAATTATGTAAATGTAAAACCAAAATTGCAACTTCGTGAACCGGGGCCTTGGTAAACGAATACTGGAAAGAATTAAAATTAAATATGACAATAATAAAATGTGATAAATGATACTGATTAATGAGGAATGTTTTACGTTTAACAGTAACGTCATCATCGCCTCTCACTTTTAGCAATAGAGTTCAAGGATTCTTCTGCCGATATTACCAAAATATAATATGCAAAAATATATATTTGTACAAAAAGGCTAAACTTATTAATAGAAGACGCGATAGACAGCCAAAATCAATAAATTGTCTTATTAATCAGGTAGTACGGGAATGACATTTGAACAGTAGACTAGTACAATGTGAAATATTTAAAATTACAAAACTGAATAACGATCAATACGAGACCTAATACTAGAAATGATACTAAACACAACGAAGATAGAAAAGCAGGATGGAACGATCAACATAATTCAAGAAGTGAGAAAATGTGCCGAAAACGCAAACTACCGCAAAGATATTTTAAAGAAAGGTCAGGTCAAGAGTAGAAAAGATTGATAAATGTAGAAGAAGCGAGGAAGGTTTGTTAGGACCGTGGCAAGTGAAATAATGTGGTCCCTGCTTACTTCTACGAAAAAGGCTTAACGTTATGTATGTGTGTACAAACGTCAAACGATATGATCAGACGACAAACAACAACATATACAAGAACAACATACCAACATTATCCTTAATCTCAACGCTCGATAGATAGGCAAATTTGCAAACTGATAATGTTACAAAAATAAAGAAACTTGCGCAACTTTTCGCGCCTTTTCCCTGATATTTTGTAGTGACTGCACTTGATAAACCTTTCCTCTCCAGGGAATCTCTTAGAATCTTATATGTATAGAGAGAACAGTATGAACTCGATACACCATATCATACTAATTTCCTACTTTAATAATATTATAAATGCGAAAGTTTGTGAGGATGTATGTTTGGATGTTTGTTACACCTTCACGCAAAAACTACTTAACAGATTTTGATGAAATTTAGTAGTAATATAGCTTATAGCCCAGAATAGCACGTAGGCTATAATTTATCCCAAAATTCAATGTGGTTCCCGCGGGAACGGATCTGGAACGTCATAACCGAATTTTACGAGCACGAAGTCGCGGGCAAAAGCAAGTAGGTTCAAATGTAAGTAGTTCCCACGGGAATCGAATTTCTCACGGGAAACTAGATATTGTATAAAACCACATTAACAAACAGATTTAGAGCCTCCACAGCCTTCGGGCCTCTGAATTTGGATATCCGGAAGAATCGGCCACTGAAAAGTACAAAACAGGAAAAATCTCCATTAAAGGATTCGGAGATTTAAAGGAAAACCGTAGTCGCATGCCATCTTGTCCTAAATTTTGTAGATGCCAAGGACGACACAGGGAGATCCCCATGGTCATCTATACGATAAACTCATTACCCTTCCTCGGCTCCGTCGTACTGGGGTAAATACCTGATAATAGGATTTCGTCTAGAGCTACACACACATCACGACTTTTTTCCGTATGGGTAGGCAGAAACCACATCATACCACTTCCTCTACCTTCCTCGACTATTACATTCACTCCTACCATATAGTTTGGTAAACATAGTAACTGGCACTCTAAACACAACGCAAACACGCTAAAAAGCAATCACACGCCGCGAAGCGTTTGTCCCAAATAGTCTTCCAATCATTGTAGCAACTCGCGCTTAGAAACACGTGTTGGCTGCACGTAATGCATTACATTGACTGATAAACATCGCGAGGCCAACATGCAGAAAATAACTCAGCGTACAATTACAGTAATGAACACGACAACAGTGGCAAAGTCGTTTATCAGCTGCTCTTTGATGTCTCTAACATATGACTGTGACCAATATTAGCAAATGATTTTCAGTCGAGCGAACAATATTAGCAAATGATTTTCAGTTACGCATTTTGTACAAGTGTTTTTAATTTGTCGATCGACGATTGCACAATTTTCACTCATCATTCATCATTTATCATCATCATCATCATCACTTAAACGCAAGACGTCCACAT
This sequence comes from Blastobasis adustella, assembly GCA_907269095.1. Taxonomy (NCBI): domain Eukaryota; kingdom Metazoa; phylum Arthropoda; class Insecta; order Lepidoptera; family Blastobasidae; genus Blastobasis; species Blastobasis adustella. The sequence goes on along the minus strand of OU026136.1, from coordinate 549,410 downwards.
TTGACCTCCACGACTTCCACACAGTTCAGTGTGGTTCAGTATTCTGTCGTCTATATTCATCATCAGTTCTAAGACATTATTACGTACATGACATGGTTAGTCGTACGACATGTACTGCTCGGGCAAACCATAATTCGGGTCTTCAACACCGTACGTAAGCTATATTTAAAGCCAAAGATACGCCACCACCGCAAACTTTAGCAAATGCCGTATTCTCTCCAAAGAAGAAAGACATAAAAAATCGCGATATAAGGCCCTAAATCTCATTTTAAGGCTCGTCAGAGGCCGCGAAGATTCCGCCAAGTCCAAACAAGCATCTCATTACGACACACTCAGCCGTTGGGAACACAAACGGCGTTGCCAGAGACGGTAAGTACGGAGTTATGAATAATGAAACAGCCTTTGGTCTCATTAAAGACGGATTCGCGGCCGGATCGCACTCTTGCTGCGGGATTCATAAGTTGGGGTGTAACGCGGTTCCATGTAGGGTCCCGAGCTGGAGTTGTTTCTAAGGTTCCGTACCCTTCCGGGACACTATTACTAAGCCTCCGCTGTCTGTCAGTCCGTATGTCTGTCTGTCTGTCTGACTAAAGCTCTGGTGAGCCAGGCATTTAAAATTTTCACAGAATAATTGTTTCTATGGCCGCTATAGCTATAAATAATAAAAAAAAAAAAATTGAAAATTAAGGGGGTCCCAATACTAGAAACATGCTTTTTTGTTATTTCTCTATCGCAATAACGGCAATACATACAAGCTCGAAACTTTGTACGATTATAGTGCCAATACTAAAGCAGCCGTAACTGCCTCGTTATCTTAGAGAGAGGTCATCGCACCAAAAATTGCAACCAGCGTTGGTTCGATCCGGAATGTCCGATACAAGTTTAACAGACCTTTGCCAATTCCGATCGGTTGGATGCCGGGGCAGCGTCAGAATTGTAGCCCTTCCAAATAGTTAAGAGAAACTTAGTCAATCAAGACGGTTATGACTATAGCTAGTTAGGAGTAGCTTTGAATGCTAGTCTTGTTATTGTAGCATGAGTGCTCTGGCGGACCTTACGTTGGGTCGGGCTCTAGGATTGGTAGGCTTTTCGGGTTTTAGGATGGGTTATCGTTCCGACAGTGTAGCTAAGGCTTTAGTAGATTAAGCAGCTTGGATCGTTATTTAAACTGAAATACCTACCAAGCCAGTGCTATATTTGCTCATATGGCAGCCTACAGACGTTCTGATCCCCAGTATGACCAAAGCGCTGAATGAGTAATATTGTTTTAATATTGAGGTTATTTTCAAAATCTGTTATTTATGAAATATAAAATGATACTGAGAAAACAAATATCTAATTAAACCATTTATTCAAAGCATTTTCCACAGTGAAGCTCATAATATGAATGCTAAACATCGTGCGTACATCACGTATGGGTACATCCAATACACCAAACTTGGTATCATTATACGCTCACATGAGAATGGGTGGGACGGGAAAGGGCCCGAATAATCCCAATTTATTTCAATACCCTTCACATTTAGAGCCTGGCAATAAATCAGTGCGTGGACGTAATGCCTCCACAACAAAACGACAGGCTTTTGCCGGGTCTGCGAGGACATCGAATATTTACAGATATCCGAGTGCCGGTTCCAACTGGAAATTTCCTGATAATATTACACGGTGCAATTAGCGGAACAGCAAAAAGTAGGAGTGAAAATGAAAATCCTTATGTGGTAGATCTTCCAGCCAGAATAGAAACACAGATAGTTTTCTTGACATGAAAAGAGATAGGGAGGCTATACGATCTACTAAAATATAAATGTCACCAGTGAATATGTGGCCGAGAGGTTAAGGTATCCGGCTCGTAAGCGATAGGTACCGGGTTTCTTATACCACTGCCACCGTATACCAATGACGGATCTCCCTTTTCTGAGAAACGTACATTAATCGAACACTAACCGATGCTCTTACGGTAATGGAAAACATCGTGATGAAACCTACACATTCAGGCGACTGAGTATGTACCCATGATCCAATATATGTTTCCCCTGGTAGCAGGTTCACGGAGGTCAGATGGCAGTCACTCCACTGTAATTATCAGATCTACCAAATTCTGGATCATGGTCAAGGCGGGCCCCAGGCCAAGATGACAATTTTACTAGGCAGTATATTGTACCCGTAGGACATCCAACGCGCACGCGCTAATAGCTAATAGGCAGTAACAGTGTCCGGGCCAAACGCAACCCGTGTTCGACTGGTACGAGTGGCCGCCGCACAACTGGGTTGATTGCCTAATGTGTTTTCAATTAGTGCCACACAGTACGCTATCGATTGTGGACGCTTTGTTGCGTTCGTTTTCGCCAATTCGGTGCGGTGTCTAGTCTCTGTGTTTTGCGTGTTGCGAAAGGGAGGCTGTTGAGCTAACATTGTGATCTGGGGTACGGAAGTGCTCTCGCCATACGAGCGATAAATTGAGGGTACTCCTTTGAAAGCTTTATGTCGAATTACGTTAGAAAGTCCAAACTAACAATATAAGATGTATTTAGAAGACTTATAAAATACACTAAGGTTAAATTGTCTACGACACTGCAAAACTTCATCAAAAACCATTCAGTATCAGTATAATAAATAAATTTGATTTGATTTAATAAAACTTCCGCGTTGGATATGATAGGATTTCGAATTAGGTATGCCACGCGGATACACGGCCAAGAAAACTCTCGCGAGGGTCGAAACCTTATTATCCGCTGACGTAAGCCAAGCATAGCGTTATGGATTAAACCTTACATTCCCTCAGCAAGATTTGTGAGCAGGAGTTTCGTGGTTCACACAGTGAGGCAGCAAAACATGGGCTGATATTCTACGAGGGTTCTTTATACTGTGCTACTATTATGAGTGTCGGTGGCCCACTCATAAGCGAGAGGTACTGGATCCGAATCCCACAGGGGCCATGTACCAATGACTCTTTTCAATGAGTTATGTACATTAGTTAAATACTAACCGATGCTCTTACGGTGAGGGAAAGCATCGTGACGAAACCTGCACATTCAGGCGACTGTGAATGTGTAACCGTGATCCAATCTGGTCATGTTACCCTGGTCGCAGTCGCGAAGGGCAGATGGCAGTCGCTCCACTGTAATTACGTGATCTGCCAAATCCTGGTAAAGGCGGACCCCGGGCCGCATAACCGGGACATTAATGCCAAGATGACTATAATTTTTTTTAGATAAGGGCCACGATCCAGTGAAAATCAAAGAAAGCGCAGTCACGTATCAGCCACGACGCGACCCGGCGAACTGTGATCTGGCGAAATGAGCATACATTACGCCATCACGAGTACGCAAGTGAAACGGTAATAGGTGACGAGGCAATGTAACTACCACACGTTCGTATTCAACGCACGTGGTACCAGTAATAAGGTTAAACGTTACGCTCGCGTACAGCACCACAAGCTTAACGTTTTCGAATCGAAAATGACGTTTCTAAATGGCGCCACTTAGTTCCAGTTTTAGCCACTTAGATAAGTTTGTGGCACTGTATGGATAGCGATAGCGGAGTATGGCGGAAAGTTGCGAGCGCCCAAACTGAGAACAATGAAACTAACGCGGCCAATCAGCCGCTTCCCGGATAAAAGTTCAAATTAATTCAGCGATAGTAGAACATGAAAAAACTCTGTTAATTAATCTAGATAGCTCTGGACCGAGCATTGGTTTTACGAATATTGTTTTCTATGTATACCCAGACAACATCCGTTACTAATGAAAATGGAGCAAGCTCAAACACTTGAATTGAGCACAAAGCCCAGTGAAGAAAGCCAGCCGGGGGAGCGCACCCACCGAACATAGCTATTATGTACTTTAAGCGAAAGATTTATTCGCCAAACGGTCCGTTTAGATAGCCATCTATAGATATCTAAGCTTTGACCAATGCGAAAACAAAAAGAGTGGGCATAATTTCTGACATACCTTTTGATGTACAAAATGGCCGACGCATGTGCCATAAAAGAATAGCGTAAGAACTAGAATATTCCCTATCATCGCTGAATCCGCTGTCAATCGCCACGCTCATGGCCTGTCATCACCAGTGAAACCATAACCACAGGGCCCGTCCTCCGAATTTCTCACATCATTGGTTTAGACTTTGATCTCTCCTATCACCACTTCCAACACAGTTAGACTCTCCAATCATCTGTAGCAACTACACTAACCTAACAATAAGCCACAAAGGTCCCGCTGTGTAGACGAGTCAAAGCACTGAGTGTCCCCGGGGGCCGCCGCCCACAGCCAGTCCACCTCAATTGGCCCGGATCGCGCGTCCCACCGGCGCTCGAGTGGCGTTTGACCCCATTCCCCTTTGTGCGACTGTTGTATGACACGTATGGAGAGGCGTCAATGCAGCGATGTGGGGCGGGTGGAGCCGGACGATTGGAACAAGTGTATCGACGGGATTGACCGTCAGATGAACTTAAGCCGCACTTCCGGGCTTGAATGCGTTTGGAATGAATAAATTGCTGCCTAGAAGAAACTTCGCAATTTTATTCTATCCTTAAAACACGGCTAAACTAACTTCTTCTAAACTAGTCGACTGAGTGTAACCTTTTAATGCTAATTCCTGGAATACATTTTCCTTTTTAGTTCGCTATGCTAAGGTCCCTTTGCCTGTATTTAGAACTTTTTATCTATTTTGTCTGTTTTAACTCTGGGGTACCTACGTCAAAACAAGAGTTGCCTCAAATATAATTCATGCTGCGAAGAGAAGAAGAGTTCTTAGTTCGCAATGTTAAGTAATACCCTGCCTTCTCCAGTTTTCAAAGTGAACTCTGGAATATCTACTTCAAGTCAAGAGTTACCCCATACACGCAGCATGTTTTGTCACACAACACATTCATCAGGACAGATTGAAACCAAGAGGCAATAGAATATTTTGATTCAAATTCTAGGTATCTATATTTTAAAACCCTGTTACCCGCATGTCTGTACAGTGATCTAGATTCTGCAATCTAGCCATGCGGAGCTATGCGGGGCCACCCCAATTCACGATCCGACCCCATTTGGCAGTGCACCTGCGGCCTCGGCACACATTCGGTCCAGCCCCGGCAGAATTTTGGCAGAATTTCAGAACACATTTTCGGTTTCGGGGGGGTGGCAGCGCTAGCAGGTAATGGCTGATTGCATAATACAGGCAATTCCATTTGCGAGAGAGGATATATGCATATTATGCATGCATATGAAGGGTATAGGAGAAGAGCGGGCTCATCGACAGTTACAGGAATCTAACTAACAATGACATTTGATATATTAAGAACCCGCCTTTCAAATGACGAAAACAAAACAAACTAAAAAGAGGCCCATTTCTTACAAAATTCTGCTATTAAACAAGCCTAACGCGGATAAAAAGAGTAAAGAACAACGCAAGTCATATTTAATTGGTCATTTTGTCAAATTATGCTAATTGTCGATAAATGTCAAAGAAATTCCGAGTCGTAGGTACCGCCATTATTCGCCATAATGTAAATACAGATTCAAATGTAAATGCAGAAATTTCCGTCGACATGTTCTCGTGTCATATTATCATACGATATATCATGTATTGACAATAATACAATTAAATACATTTGAAGGACAAATAGGTTTATCTTCACGAAAAGGAATGATAGAATCAGTGATAAAGTGGGTCAAACCAGTACGAAACCATGAAAGAGATATGTGTCAGGACCGTAGCAAGTGGAACAATGTGGTCTTTGCCATCCTTACGGGAGAAAGGCGTGACGTTATGTATTATAAGAAAAAATTGAGATAGAGCCTTGTGTAGCACTACGTTATGACGTCATCAGCTACGCTGTGACGTCAGTCCTACGTCGTAGTCATGCCAGTGCTACGCGAGAGGAGATATGAGGGGAAGGACGGGCTTCCTGGTAAATCAACATCGAATAAATTATATTACAATTCGTAAATCACAAGTCATCTCATTTCTGAACCTAACTAGTATTCAAAGTACCCGCAGTGGAGAGACCACAGCAATATTTTGGACCAACAAAGTATAGATCTACCTTTTTTATATACCACTAAGGTGGCGGACAAGCTTACGGCCTGCATAATGGTAAGCAGTCACCGCAGCCTATGGACGTGTGCAATACCATAGCTGGCTATAAGGGGCCCGGTACACACGTGCAGCGTTCAGTCGGCACGCGGTCGTCACGAGCCGTGACGGGCGCTACGCGGCACGCGCCGGCCTATTCATGACAACTCGTTATACTTTTAACAGCCATAATTATAACGCGTGGCGATTCACGGTTTCACAGCCGATTGCGCAGCGCAATAATTGTAAACACCGGACGAGGATTGTCTGTGTTCGCTTTTTAATTTGTATCGTGACGTAACGTGGGCGTTCGCGATTTAGGGGAGAGGTGGCGTGAAAGGGACACGTGACGGGGATAAGTCAAATAATCGACAAAATAAAAAGCCTGTCGGGACGACATTATTTTTGTATTCACACCAAAACGTCTATTCGTCTAACGTCGAAGTATATTAATATAGTAAGTATAGAATTTTATGTATGTATTTAGTTACAGTATATTTATAGTCATTGTGCACGTCTTATCTGCGTTTAATCATCACATATCTCTTTTGTAGGCCTACTGGAAGAGATTTCTTTTAGAGATAAGTAGTGCCTGTTGTCGTAACGAATCTGTACTTTCTGTATTTGTTATCTTGTGTACAATAAACTGTTAAATAAATAAATAAAACGTCACACTCCTGTCATATGAAATATGGATGGTCTTTCATGCCACCTCTCGCCCATACCGTGGACGTCCACGAGAATATCGTCACGTTGCAAACGATAAAAGCGCCCAATGTATGCGAGGATAGAGACATCGTGTCAGGAAAGTGGCGATCCTACTACAGTGCCACCAAGTTATCTGTGAAACGGCGAAATTAGAAACTACGGCCGCCAGCTTGGGATGTCATTCGACTGACGTGACCGTCTACACGTACAAGTGCGACGGTGGCGACAAATGTCAGTTCACAGATATGTTGGTTGATCTGGGTCGCATAAGCGTTTCATAATATGATCCATATTCATTTTGCTATCACAATTCAAAATGGCGTCACTTAGTTCCAGTTTATCCACCGGATTAGATAAGAGAAGATAAACGTTAATGTGGCCTTTTTAGATCCCCTGTACGTACACCAGCATTGGCACAAAGCCGTGTAAGACTAAGAGAATCTAAGAACACGCCGCTCCGCAGAACCATCCCTACCCACCAATTTTCATTCAATCACAGTATGAAACGACTCAACACGTCCTCAATTGTAGACCCGTGTAAACCGATACGCAGACCAACAACCGTCTAACCAAACTGAGCGTGAAAACCACGAAACAATAAAAGCGGGCTAACCCGAAGTCCTTGACACAATAAGGCTACAAACCCGAGGCAGCAAAAGATTAACTTACACTCACACAGCACGATCTATTCAGTGGCGGTTTGAGTGCGAAATCTTAGCATTGGAGAGCGCTCCAGGCGGAACCCAAGATCTAAGTGCTGGCGCGCGTCAGCTGCAAATCTCCAGAATCTCCAGATGCTGGCGCCGTGCCAACTGGGGCGAAGGCTTGGGCGCGGTGCTCATACAATGGCGACGCGGACGCGATTACGTGACCTGCTACCATGTTATGTTACGAATGCTATGTGACAGTGTAGAGGCTTTACTTATTTCAAGAGCTTAAGTTGGAAATTAAGTTGCTTAAGTTTCTATGTTGCTTTAAGCAAAATGTGTCTCATCTCATCTTGGCGTTAATGTACCGGTTGTGCTTGGTTGGTGTGGGTTGTGCACGAGGGCCAGGGGTCCTTAACCATGGTCCAGGATTTGGCAGATCAGGCAATTACAGTGGAGCGACTGCCATCTGACCTCCGCGACCCTGCTACCAGGGTTACCTGACCAGATTGGATCATGGTTACGTTTGGTGGCGTGATGTTTTCCCTCACCGTCAGAATTCAACTAATACATAACTCAGAAAAGAGTCATTGGTACAACGCCGCAGCGGGATTCGAACCCGGTACCTCTCGCTTACGAATCGCTCGGCCACCGATTAAAAAGCAAATTGTTTAATTACGATTACATCCATTAGTACCTAACGTCAGTTTCAATCGAGTCTAAATGAAATTCTAATACATGGCAACAGCAATGTGTTGCTTGTTAGTTCTCCGCGTTCCCCCTGATTTACGACTCTCGTAAATACACACATACATAATTCCATTTAACAAGGCTGCTAGCATTATTTCATTACGCTCTTATGCGAATGCAAATGTCTTATTAAGTTTACATCAAACCTCAGCGGCGAACAAGGACTAACTGCCCCGGTGAAACGTTCTCTGGCACATTTTATCAAAATGGGAAAACGAAAATTGATATTAATAGTGATGAAAGGATTTCTGTTGCCATCGAATATAGGAAAAAGGAATTCCTCTGATGGCGAAGTAAAAAATTACGTCTAAGTAAAACCAATCCAATACCGCAAGGCGACGCCGCTTTATTTACCTATTTTTATCATGATCAGTTTTTTTTCTACAAACAGTCTTTACTGTTACATTACATCGTTAATCTTAAACAAGCAAGATTTACAGAGCCAACAGAATAATAGATAGATATAGTGTAATCTAATCAGACAGTTATGACGCTAAACTTTTAAAATTCTTACGCGAGAAAACAACATAAAAGAAAACTATAAGCCGTCCCCAATTGCCACTAATCCCATAATCCCAACTGTATAAATTATTTAATTAAAAAAACATGTAAAACTTGGTAATACAGATATAGACTTGCTGGGATAGCTTTGAAACTTACTTTAGTAGCTACGATGTAATACTTGTATTAGTTTTTATATTTGTTTTTAATACTTAAATGTTTTTCGAAATGTCTCATCTATACTAAACATAAAGTAAGTAATATTGCACTGGTTACATTCCATTGGGCCGAGGGCCTGGTGATCTGTAAGACAGGTATTCATTACCTAGTGCGGACACCAATCTCTCAAACAGCTTCTAAAGCGAGTTAAATTGAACTGTTACTGTCCAGATAATTATGATACCTATTATTATTATTATATTATTATATCTACCTGCACCTGTGGTGCGGGTCACAAAAAAATACCACACAAGCAATTTAATTTGCAATTTTAAAACGGGCATTCCCTGTGCATCCCTTGCAAAAATACCTCCTCTATTTAACGAGTTCCCCTTTTGGCCCGCTGGCTCTCACAAACGTTGTGAAAGAGTTACTTAACCAGATGAGTTTGTTTGAGGCCTTCGCGCATCCCGTGGTGCATTATCACGCGTCTGCCTAGCCTCTCATTCATATGCAATGCCATGATCGAATAACGTAACAGTTATGCAAATATGCAGTCATTTGTGTAACAACTATATTGTAATAGTCAGTACATGACAAAGGGGAAGTCGCCTAGACAAGGTGGACCCAAGGTGGACGTAGCTATTCACGTTTACAATTTATAGGAAAATTATGTACTTACTTTGAATTAACATACTAATTTTATTGTTACTTAATGCTTACTCTATCTACAAGATACTACACTAAACCTATTTAAGATATCTGTTCTGTCTGTGAGTTGGAATAACTGCAGTGGTGTAAATAAGCTTTCGGAAAGTGTCGTTTTGTGAATAGATCAGAAATAAGACCATTCAAGAGACGGTGGCCAATTCCAAAATGGTTCTTACTCAACGGAGTGCGAACGGGATGCGCACAGAGTAACAACTCCATGTGCGAATGGCGGGCCGGCAGACCTGTTCACCCTTAAAAATAACGCAACCCTCTGGATACAGAATTTGAGGGAGAAAATTACTTTGTGATGTTTTTACAATCATATTGTTACGACTTAAAATGTCATACGAATAAATAAAATTCCAAAATAAAGAAAAAGAAAAACTTAATTGACTTAATTCATTTAGCAATGTTGTGTTTTACGCCAATAAACATTGTGAAAACACCCAATAAAATACAACCCCCAGAAAAGATACACCGCAGCGAATCACAGCATCCGAAACATAACCGTCCGAGACGGCTTCGCGGAATGACAAATATTCAAACTACAACCGGAGCGATGAAAACATTACAACGAAGAGCTGATAAACAACTTGGCAGATTCTTTGTCGGCCATGCTTGATGGACGAAGCGACGCCGCCTGAATATTAATGCGAGAATGTTCATGGAATGTCTTGCAACAATAGTAGGTAATCTTAAGAAGTTTTACTTAAACATATGTAACGTAAACATCATTCCACTTGCTACGGTCCTGACAGAACTCTCTCACTTCTTCCACATTCATTAACCTTTTCATACATGAACGCCGGTTTAGGGTACTCTTGACCTGACCTTTCTTTAAAATATCATCGATTTGATCTCGGTGTTCCCCTTCCGACCATTCCATTTACTCCTGTCATATATATATTTATAATTCTCTTTTCATCTTCTTTCATTCATCCTCTCTACATGCCCGAAAAAAATGTTTAACGAAGAATTTTTTTTTGCATTTTTCAATTTAGGATCATCCGAAGGAACGCGGATACAATTGCCCATAATAGTACCGTGTTGCCACTGGGACGGCTAGGTTGACAACCCTTTAAACCGAAATTTCTGTCGTCATTTTTATTCCGGCTTATCTATGTAAGGCGATGGTACTCCACAGGCACATAGATAGATAGATAGGCAGGCCGCTTGCCTGTTTACCTACCGTGACATAAAAAAAAAAAAGATAGCCAGAGTTCTGTCCTATCCCCAGTAGTCTTCATTATCACTATTATCAAGCTAGAACACCCCCACAAATACTAAGGTTACCTCGGCTACACATAACACACGTAACCCCACATTTGGCCTAGATCCGTAACCGGCTCAAACCGGAAACTAAGATATTTCCGAACGGCACCCGAGCGAACTGTCAAGGACGCCGCGTCCACTCCCGCGCATACTAAACGCCTCGACTGCGAGCGCTAATGAGCCTCTTCACGCGGCTATGGAACGAGCATCGCGACAGCTTTATATGAGAACTGGGCCATTTACACTGTCTGCGTACAGCTGATGGTTATGATTCTAGGTCTATCTCGCTATCTCTAAATAGCCCTGACATCTATCTTCGGGTCTGTTCTTGTAAACTAGACCTACAACTGATTTTTCGACCAATTGTAGGTCTAGATCGTTTTTCGTTTGTTAGGATAGTTTCACCAATATTGCAACTTTAGGAAGGATTAGGTTTACGGTTTTTACCTGTCTCTAAAAGACAGTAAAATGTACGTAAGAGCGTTTTTTCTGACTCACGAGGAGATCATCTGAATGGGAATGGGAAAAATCGCCGCCTCATCTATTTCAGCATTTTCACCCAATTTTAACTGTCCCAATACAACTGATGGTTTTAGGCGTATTCCTATCTCTTAGTCAGAAAAATAAAGCAGTCGTTATTGGCAAGAGCAGTTCCAGTTTCATAAGGACGCTTGCAATACCAAGGGTATCACTCACATGCCACAGACAAATCTATTTACACCTGGAGAGTACAACATGGAGTAAGAAAGAGGTGAACAAGTTTTTACGGGGTCGGCAGCGCGTGGGTGATGCCCCAGGTATTGCAAACGGCCATAGGCTGCGGTGACTGCTTATTATCAGGCAGGTTATAATATAGCATAAGCTTCTTTGCCACCCTTAGTGGTATAAACAAAACTTCCTTCAATAACTCCATGTTATCTTCAATGTTAAGGGTACGAATTGGATGTGTAGGTAAACTATAATTGTATTTATAGTGTCCTGGTCATTAAGGAATCAGCCAAGACCAATTACTAGCAATTAGTGCCCCAAACTCGAGCCTCGCTTTCCAGCAAACTTAGACTTTGTTTACAAAACAAAGTTGTGTTATTATTAATAATGGTACTACTTTACTTGATCGAGTAATAATAATCTTAACGTTGTAAAAGCAAAGTTCGTTGGTTTACGGTAGTTTCAAGTAGCAACAGATCGACGTGACTTTGTAAGAGTTAGTTTAGAACTAAGTAGTCAGTGGTAAAGAAAATATATTTATTTATTTGTTGGAGTACTAAAACTAATTAAATACTATGAGTAGACACTGTCAAGCCAGTTATAAGTACTCGCTGATAACAAAAGATATTCACATCTCCCTGTCTGTTTTAAACTATACAACGGACTCAGATGCGGGCCAAAACGACAGATTAATTAAAATTATTATTTTATTACAAAAATATTTTTGTCTAGTTCTATATATGGTTCTGACGTTTGGCCAGTTAGCCTAAAACCATATTTAAATGCATTTTTAACTGCGGTCCAAAACGCCTGCGGAGAAATATTAATTTCAATGCGTCGCGTCGTTTAGGCCCGCGTCTAAGTCTATGTGTTGCCTTGAGCTCGTGTACAAAACCAAACCGGGTATTAAGTACCCATAGTAAATAAAATACCATCACCACAATTCGCGTACGTTAATCGGCAACCCTCTATCTATTAAACAGACAGCAATTCGCAACTAATGTAATTTTAACCGAGCAAATTGAACCGGGAGCAAGAGCAAGCGAAGAGTTGTTCGCGGCAATTAGGGGCCACACGCAAACGTGTGAGGGCCGGTCCCTCGGGGGCCTCGGGGCCTCGGGGCCTCAGTGACATCTCGCTTCCTCCACACCAGCGCCAGAGACGCGACACGCCGGAAGTGCGACGTCTCCCGCGACAAATAGCGAGTCTTGTATCGTGTCGTGCGTAATCGGATTCCGCGAACAGCGAAACAATATGTAAAATGGTGAGCGTTTGAATACGTGTGGGAACGTAATTTTCCTTTTGTAAGGGATAAGAATTGGCTCTAACAAGGTTACTTTCGTTCGTTTGCCGCTAGGTTAACAAATAAAGCAATAAAAAAGGTTACATAACTTTATAAAAATCACATTGAAATAAGTAGAATTTGTTTTAAAGGGTTATTTCCGGTCCTGACCTTTTAACCCGTAATAAAAAACATTTGTTCCACGAGTTGGAAGCCATCCATATTTAGAGTAACTACGTCAACGGTATCAACCCGTAAGACGGCGAAGCCATACAGCCGAAAACTGAAGTTAAAATTAAGCAATATTTCTCAACCTTACAACGTCAAACTGCACAACGAACGTGTAGATACTAGCTTTGTAAACAACCGATCATCTTCGCACTACACCGGCCTGACTGCCGACTAACACAATGTTGACGGCACTGTTTCACTGCCCTATTAAACTATCAGCACCGGCTCCGTGCGCGATGCAATCTCGTCAAGGTCACGTATTAGTAAACAATTAGTCACGTAGGTTCGTGCTGCATGCGAGGTGGAAGGTGGAACACTACATCGCTCTATGACTATATCAACAGATACGTTCGCGCATATTATTAGAGACACTGGCGCTGTACTTTATGCTTTGTCATGCGGTTCATAAAAATCCGTACCGAGTAATAATACTCTTTAGTATTTGCGATCTGAGTATGCAACACTCGTATGCAAATACTCATCGCGACTATGTAGACCCCAAGTTGGTGTCCACGCGAACGTTCGAAAGAACGTTTCTCGCTTGCACTATTCGGATGTGGAATGAGCTACCAGTCAGTGTTTAATTTGGACTATGACATAGGATCGTTCAAGAGGCATATTAGAGATCTCTTCATAGGTGGCCAACGCATTAGTAGGTACCACTTTCCACCAGGTGGCCCAATTGCCTATTTGTCTGCCGTATAAAATAAAAAAAGACTAACGACTTGATTTCATTTTGTAGCAAATTCCGAGGTACTTACTCGGCAAACTACATCAAAGAACACAATTGTAAACTTATTTTATGTGGAAACGAAGTACATGGACATGTATTTCAAATAGTTTAGTTTGAAGCGGTTTTAAATTACAAATGACTTCGCCAATAGCAGGTATTGTTCCGTTGATTACATTCGAGCGCGAACAACAACGCGATATAAATGGAGAACTCAATGTACGAAGTCCATTTCGAGATAACCAACTTAAATTAAAACAAATCGTACAGAGTTGATGCGGCAGAACAATTATTCGACCAATCAATACAGTCAACCTCGACTCCACTATGGCAATCGCAGACCTTGATGCATTATTCATCGTTCGCTGCGATTCCGCGTCGCGTGCCCCGCCCCTGTATGGATAGCTTATACCCGGATTAGGCAGTTAGGCCTGTCCTGGGTCCCGGTCGTAAATCTTAACAAATGGACTTTCTATCAGGGTGGCTGGCAATGCCCGGATCGACCCGCTAATTACCCAGGCAGCCCGGGCAACCCGGAGCAATCTTCGCGAGACTGGGAAAGCTCACGAGCAATTCAATTATCAACTTGGAGCGACTGTTACCGATCCGAAACAGCTGAGGGTTCGCGTTGAGGATAGTTTTGGAGTTGTATAGAACCAGCGTCGGTGCTGACGTCACCGGCTAAGTTAAACAAAATACGTTTTTGAATTAAAGAGCAAACTTGTATGCACGATAGTAAGAATATCCGTCATGAATGTGCTAAAGCTCGTAATACGGAGTGTAGTAGGACACTATCTAAATAATCTTATTATCTAATTCTATAAATCGTAAGAGTTTGTTTTTCATTCGTTTGAATGCGCTAAAATCCGAATCTACCAAAGCGCTTTTGAAAATTCTTTTACTAATATGAAGCTATATTTTTACCGAGTGTCGTAGGCTACTTTATGTCCCGGAAAAACAGGACATAAAGTTCCCTTCGACACTCGTGATCCCACGGGTTAGGCGAATGGTAGCAGAGTCTGGACTGAACGCGGTCTAAAACCGCCGGAGAAGCCTATATGGACATACCATGGTCTTTACCATTGTTCGATTAGACAAGACGTAATGAATCTACTTTAAATACCTACACATTACACAGACCTTTTATTTCGACCAGACCATACAAAACACAATAGACCCAAACGCTCCCTCACCGCCACAACATAATCCCGGAACCCGCATCGCGCAAACTGCTTACCGTCCAAAAGCCCGCCATGTCCCATCAGACCTTTTTATATAGGCACATTGCCGCTTATAAAAACAATAACGATGCGAATACATAAGCCTCTCGTGGGTCAGGTGGGATTTATCATTCGGTTGGGGTTCGGGGGACGATTGGGACGCGGATATAGGTCAGAAGGGATGGGTAACGCTGCGATACGTCAGCAGCAATGGGGCGATTAACACGAATTAAACTTTTACTAGGTCTAGGCGTCGTGGCCTAATGGTTAAGGGGTCCGGCCGACTCGTAAGCGAGAGGTACCGGGTTCGAATCCCAGTGACTCTTTTCTGAGTTATGTACACTAACCGATGCTCTTACGGTGAGGGAAAACATTGTGATGAAATCTGCACATTCAGGCGACCGGTCCAATCTGGTCAAGCTCCCCTGTGGACAGGGTTACCGTTATTTCCTGAACGGTGTTTTAGAACTTTCATAATTGTTGATAATTTGCTCTTTGAAACCTAGACTAAACCAATGAATGAAACGGTAGATATTTTCCAGCATAATACTGAATTTCGAATCATCAGTCGAACACACACGTCAGTCAAAGCACGTGGTCACTCCGAATAATATAATTCTTGGCACGAACGGCCGTCAGGAAACAAATACTTAGCTTCCTCCTGAAAACGGTCCTGTCACAGCGAAATGTACAAATTAACAGACAAACGCTACCAACGACACAGAGTGGCCATTAGGCTACACTATATTATATTAGCGTCGGCCCTGCCAGAACACTGCAGAAATTACAACTGGTGTACGGTTGCAGAAAAATTACGACTTGGCACACGTTGCTCTGAAAAAAGATGGTTACACCTAACAGCAGAGGAAACTGTGTGTAACAAGTAACAACACACATTATGTAACAATAGCACGGCGGTAATATAATGTATATTATGTTATCGTACATGATACGCAAATTTGCAAACTGATAATGGAACGACCGAAGGTAGTTTTGCACTATTTTGCAGAAATTACATTAATAACTGTACTTGAAAGGATCCCTGGAGAAATCCCTGGAGACTACAGGATCGACAAGGGTGTAAAAATTGTTTAGATATTTTAGTATTTGTGCGGCTCTGTGTAGGTGTCAGTCTGAGGCATCGTAGCTCTCGAACGGGTAGATAGATTAAGATGCGGTTTGCTTTATTTGATAGCAAGTTTAATCAATATAGTTCTTAGCTTTGTTTTAATAAAAGTTCCTAATTCAAAGTCATGTATCAAATTTTAAAGTAATTTTTTTTTTTAATTTTTATAAGTTTTGATCGGTAAATTTACTTAATTTGTCGGTCGATTAGGTTATATGACATGGCTATCTCATGAAGACCTTTAAAACAATATTGCAGAACACCAAACGTGCCCCATTAGATAGGTACCTAAAACCATCCTCTCAATCTACTATCCACGTCTACACAACCGTTTGGAACACCGCACCGACAATGTGAAAAGTATGAAACGTCAAATCAAAAGTAGATATGATAAATCACGCAGGGTCCGCGCGCGCACCAGATGACGGCCGCGGGGCGAGGGGCGCGGGGTGCGGGGTGCGGGGTTATCTCGCACTATCGAAAAGAGATAGTGACGGGACCACACCCGTGCCCGCAATGTTGAGTGACGTCAGAGGATAAAAGGATAAGTTATTGTAATACATATCGACGGGCGATATCGTTACAGTTTGGTACACTTTGCTACTTCGAATTGATTCCATATCAATATATTTTTATATTGGAAGGAGGCGAAGCAATAATCGAGTCACTCGACAAATAATCACGACGTGTCCCATGTGGTAAGTAACCGCAACCACAATAACCCGGGAATTCCGGATACCTACATTATCACCCTTACACTCACTTAATTATAAGCAAAAAGAAATCCTAACCTACCAACAAAAAATATTGCAAATATGAACCTATCAGTATAACAGGAACAACTCCATACGCATTTCTTATTTTATACCTACACGTTCACGTCAATGTGTCTTGTAACAAACGTCTCCGCTGCCGTCGTAAGACACGTCGGTACGAAGACGGCATCGCGCCGAGTGCGTTTCCGGAGCCGGATCCGGAAGCTGGAGATCCGCGGGAAGGCGGCCATTATACGCGGGGAGGGAACTAGGGCTACAAGAACAGCCGTCTGCAGTGAATACGGACCATTTGCGGAGTTGGCCACTTTAATGAACTATTCAAAGTACGGAAAGTACTTAAACTTGGGATTTTTGCGAGCGCCTTTTGGAGTGCGGACTGCGGATGATTACGCGAGTGGGTCAGTGGGATGGGGATGATTCCGGATGTATGTGGGTTTCCGGATAGTAGATTTAGGTACGATTGTAGGTAGTTGACTAGGCGTTGAAGCAAATATTTATTATTTTTAAGGAAGGTATGATGAAGTTACAGTTTAGGTTCCGATCGAACCGTCAGCAGAGAACCAGGTAAGAGAATTTTCTAGGTCACATAAAACGTTTTAGAGTAACACTTTCATAATGATGTCCCGAAATAGTTCAAATAAAATACGTGCGTACAAAACGGTGTTTTCACACTTCATAAATGTTGCAGCGTTGATAAACTGTGCCCGAAATAGCGGCTGATAATCGTTAAAAATTGACCCAGTCACTTTGTAGCCGTACAATGACGGTTCGAATAAATAATTTAGGCCCTGTTTCATTGCTGGCCTGTCAGGCATTCTGTTGCGCGCGCCACGTACTAACCCCGCAATGGACTAGACCCTAGCGGAGGGGTTAGGCCCGGCCACACCGTCACTGCTATCAACGAAAAAGGCCACGACTAACTCATTGCATAAGTAATAGCGCATGCAGAACAGTCATGTCGATGAATATTCAAACAGACTGTGTACCTACACACGACTTGAAAACGTTCGTGCGATTCGATTTCCAGTCCAATTTCTCTCAACATAAGATCTAAATTATGATGGCCACACTTTGGTGGCTGAAGTGCGACCCCTATATGTTGATCCATGAGATAGCAGTTACACAGTATGTCGAATTTAAGTATAGGTTCGGTATAAAACTGGCCATCAAACGAGCTCACGTTTATTTTGATAGTTTGATGTCGGATTGAAGTGTATAAATGGTCTGGCGATGTCTGCTAAAGAATCTACCCGTGGCAATATCTGCTAATAAAAGTTTCCAAAAAAAAATTCAAAAATGAACAAGCTCTCGAGTGGAGACAGCTACTCAGCAAACGTAGTTTATAACGGGGACGTTCTCCGGCCAGGTGGAGTGACAATTCGCGAAAGGCAGTTGACTAGTAATGGTGATTAGTCGGCAACAATGTACATATTGATACACGACACATGTGTTCTCCAGCAGCGGGTACTAATTTCAGGGCTACCTGTATGTGACCCAATTGAGCGAAAAACCTTCTTATTATCAATGGAGGTAACCAACAAAATATTCATGGTGTTGGCCGACTTGAAACCAGAACACGTGACATTCGTGCTGTGTTCGTATAATACTATGTCAGAACCCATAGGCTGGAGTATAGGACAAACAATATGGATTAGCTACATAGAGATACGTCTTCTAGAAAGGTGTAAATAACGTATATTGGATAACATTTATAGACGAATTTGTTAAATAATTGCGCTATACTGAACTCGTCAAACTCGATTCACGATGTAAACATTAATTAACAGCGACAGATGCCAAAATTATATTAAATATGATTTTTATAAATAGGCCTAGTTGACCTAGTTAAATGTTGTAGAGACATGATAAAAACCGTCTATTTCTATTTCAGAATCTCTTTAATTGTCGTCAATGATGTAAAAATCTGATAAACCTTTTCAGAATAATTTTACGGCTCTCTAAGATATGAAATGGCAAAAATAGGGCATTTGGTTAGTTGTTTACAAAACAATTCGTATCATCTAAATACAAAATGTAATGTATCAAATATTGTTTAGCCAAGTAGCCGCCCCGTTAGGCGGGGGCCCAATTTATCAAAACCGATAAGAAGGCACACCGAATAGATATTGCAAGACGCGCAGCATTATTAAGAGAGGTCCCGGATTCCCGGATTCCCGAAATTCATTAATTCACCGGCCTGTTTTGAAGTCCCCAATCGGAACGGGGGCTTGTTTCACTTTGTTACACGGCCCAGTTGATTAGATTATTTCATTTATTGAACGGATAACGGTTCTGTTGCGCGGAATTTGTTTGAATTAGAAGCTTATTTTTATATAGGTACGACGTGTTCTTAGATGGAAAATGTGGAAGTATGGTTTGGTAAGCGTAAATTTCGGATGCTCATCTTTCGTACAATTCTTTCAATTATACTTAAAAATTTATTACAAATTTAACACTAATGGACCGGGGGCGACTACGTTCGCGTGGCGACCTACCCCTACATACACCTATTTTACCCCTAAATACTCGCGTGTTATTAAAGTAAATCGCGTGTGTAGTTATCTGTAAGTCTGCTCACTAGGTTAGACTGTTTGGCTTCTTGCGTCAAAACAGCCATTCCCGATTAAATTGACATAAAATTAGCTACGTATGTAAACAGAACTCGTGCGTAGCATTCGCGAGCCACCAGCGTCACAGCCAATAGCATTACTCAAACAAAAACCTCACAAAACTATCGACGTAAAGAGAGAAATACACAAAAACACGTTGCGCTAGTTTTTGTGTATTTTGTGCGGATATGCGCGTACGCAGTTCCAAATGCTGCGGCGATCATAAAAATAGCACTCAATGTGCGTCGACGCGTCCCATAGATGGCGTGACGTCACACGTTCCAGTATTTGGGGCGTCGAGAGCGATTGGCGGATAGTTGTGCAATTACGTATCTTGTCTTTATTTTTATTTCGTATATGAGTATAGCAAGCGACCTGATGTTTTGTGACTTTTACATGAACCAAATCGCGACGGGTCTATTAGTTATAATAATAATAACAAGTAAGTGGGCGATGTGACGTCGAACCAAACTGGACCAGTCTCACTCAACACAATGCTTTGAAGGATGCTTTTGCTTCTTGTTTTGGTAAACGACAAACTACTACGCATCATATCAGACGTCATAAGCCACGTCGGAGGCGGCTCGAAACTCCGCCTCCAGAGGTGATGCATCACACAATGAAAGCAGACTTCAATTGACGAGTTGAACGAATTAGTCCGTGCTATTGTCATCTTCGTATACAGCGCGATATAATACATAATCAATGTGGCGGAAAAAGGAACTAACGCGCCGCCATTGTGAAAACAGACCACCGACGCCGCGACGTCTAAAAAATAGATTACGAAAAGAAAAAGATACCGACTAAATAGTAAATTAGACTATCACCCCACTGGACGGGCGGTAGGTCGTCGTGATAGACCTGGCGACCTCAATTGGCGCAAATCCGTATGGAAGCAGGACGCACTATTTCGTCCGAAGCTTGATAATTTCACATTACAGTTAATGGCGTCATCATCATCAGTCCTTAACAGCTTCTGTGGAAGCACAGGCCTCATAAATCTAATGGGTGAGTGAGGTGAGAATTAGGTTACCGAAATATTAGGTCCTTACCTACGAAATTAGCGTTTTGTAAGGCGAAAATGACGAAAACTGAAATTTTCATAAAAGTAAATTTTTCAATTTCTTGGAAATCGCCAATCCGATTACGATAAAACTTTGTAGGTATAATCAAACAATATTAAGATAAATGGTGCATACCATTTCATTTTGATAACTACCCTTTTCATAAAATTATGTATGGTTAAATAGGCAAAACCGTAGGTAAATAAAAAGGGGTATAATTACTATTAATACATATGAATATGAATATTTTCAAACCCTTATAAAATCTTGAGAAATATTTTTCATTCAATTTTAAGAATTTACTGGCATCTGTTCTTCCATACTTCGCGACCTTTTGCTATATTTTCATACAAATTTTAAAAACCATCTAATTTTGAAACGATATATTTAATCGAAAATCTGACTAGACACAGACGTAGATATTGTGGTTTTTGAATAATGTCTACAACATTTCATTAGCTTTGATCGGTTAACATTGAAAATAAGATCAAACTTCGTTAATAAGGAGCGCCCTCGGGGGACATTCCTCTTAATCCGTCATGTTATTATTAGTAAATATTTACCGGTGGATTATCAAAGTTGACGAAACCACCAGTTATGCCGCCTTGTGGTGGGTTCTGGCACAGAATATTTAATACATACTATATTATGGTTTTATATGCCTATATGCCTTGATATGCCAGACTGCAATTTTACAGATATTAGGTATAAATTATATCAGTCCTCACAGTGACAAGAAACATGTTGTTCGCCGTTCTTATTAACACATATTAAAACCTAAATGTACGAATCATATCCTATGTTGCCTTATCAAAATATAGCTATTTTGAACTGCCTTGCGAATGAACCTGATTTCAATCTAATTTAAATAAATTACCTTTATAAGGATTTAGAAGGAGGAGGCATTCGTTCAACCACCGTCACATCGACCATAACATAAAGCCTAATATATTCATCCGTTATGCATTCCAAGCAAAGCATAACTCATCCACGAATAGACACGAACCCACAGAAACCAATGCATAAATCCGCCAAGCAGATTACAGTAACTTGTGAAGCAGTTTGCGTCAAAACTGCTCCCGTGGCAGTGGGCCATAAATTCTGATCGAGCGACCGCTCATGCAGGGTTCGCGATACCGCAGTATGGCTAACAGATAGCGCAAGTTCAGAAACGTAGATACAGAAGTCACCACATCAACCTACTTACCACCAGTATAGCATGAGCTCGAACCACTATGGGCGTACAAACCAGACGGTCCATAATCGAAACAAATATTTTCCAAATTACTGAAAAGAATTACATTCGCGTACAAACCAGAGACGTTCCAAAGTCACAGGGTAGGTTACAGTCTACATTAAATTTAAATATTTCCTAAACATCTAACCTAATTTTCAAATACAATATACCGCATCGAAATTGGTCCATCGCTCGCGTCACATCCTGAAGATGCCACGCTCTTAAGGTCGACATTCGCACACCACAAACAAGCAGCGAAGCCGTAAATACCGGATCTATTCCGACCGATAAAATGATAATCCCTCTAACCCTAGCGAGGTTATCCAAACGGCAGACCGCAGACCGCAAATGCGCGTGCAGGGCCAAGTATCGAACACTGCATTTTGGCAATCCACTCGGAACGCTGTGGTTGCAGTAAATTCTACAGAGCCAGTCACTGCCAGACACCGGGGGACATTTAGGGGTAATCTCGAAGTCTGTAACATGGTTGTAACTCAGTTACTGTTTGCAATTTCATGGCGGTCGGAATCAAGACAACCTTCGAAACTTCAGACGGATGGAATTTGTTGGATTCGGCTCGTACGGAGCGGAAAACGCGTCGATATTTATTTATTTGATTTACAAAATGCAACGAAAATGTCGCTGCAAAAATCCGATACATAGTGTAAAACGCTTTACACGTCTGTCTACTGTAAATCCACATGTTAGAGAATTGACATTTTATATTATTTACTCATAGTAATTATGTCTAAATGGAAAAATGGGAGAGAGGCCTTTGCTCTGCAGTGGGACACCGAAGGCTCATAAAAAAATCATAATAATTAACTTTGTCCAATGCAATTACATATATGAAAACTTTATTTTTATTTTCCATGAAATTTACTTGGCATTGTATGAATAACAATATTTAGGACATACCTAAAATAAGTTGTTACCATTATTGTAATTTATATTTATTTTCTTTGTTTACCATTCATAAGTACTACGCATAGCGTAAACTGAATAAATAATTTGACATTTTTACTATCTATCCGCTAATTCCTAAACCACGCAACGGATTCCGATGCAGTTCTCGATATAATTTACAAAATTGCTTCCAGCAACTTTACATTATTCACAATAAAATAGACAAAACCCTACAACACCCGTGCGAAACCGGGACGAATTCCTAGACAGTTCTCCCATAAAAATCTGCGAGATGCCCAGAATCCAGACAGCCATCTCACCTGGCAACACGAGTGCACCGCCTGCACCGTGCCGCGTCACCGTGATAAAGGCAATAAAGGCTAAACTTGTTTACGCTCGGACTACGGTTCATTATCAAGGTCTGGGCCGAGGGCTTGTGTCAACGAGTGTAACCAGTCGGTTGTGTAAAAAGTATACGCGTTCCGTGCACTGTATTACAGAGATTACATGGTGCGGCTGATATGAGAATGTGCAACTCTCGGAACTCGGAGCGGGCGGGAGAAGCTTACTTTGTACTGCCACTAGCGACCCGTGCCGGCTTGTATGTACATGTAAACCTGCCGGATGAAATTATTTAACTGATAGTGAAAACTGTATCAAAATCCGTTGCGTGGTTTTGGAGGAGTTGCGTATAGACAGACAGACGCGAGAAGCGTCTTTTATGCTATGTAGAGATGGTTATACACAAATGTGCGCAGAGGTGACCTAAAAGGAAAGCCGCAACTATCCCTAATGCATTACATTTATTTAGGCTTCGTCATTACAGGCAAATTATCAATATTAAAAAGGGACAAGCTTTGTTGTTAGTTTTTATTTCGGTTCATAATCAGGTTGCACGGCAGTGCTCCCCGCTAAGTCGACGAGATGGCCGTACACCCTTTTCTCGAAGCAACTCAACGCATTTTCGAGCTCTTTATATCAGTCATTCTTGCCTAGTCATCCTAGTCATGCCGTCTTAGTCATACTAGTGGTGTCAGCTAGTGCATATGTATAAAAAACTTTGTTAGGGACAAGAAACTGCCTGTAATTTATAAAGATTTTTTGCAGAATATTTATTAAAAAGCAGTACTGTCAGACATGGCTCCATCTTGGCGAATTTTTACACAAAATGATTTTGAGGAGATCGTTATTGACGTCACTAAATCAAATCGGTTCCTCGTGATTTTATGGTAGTTAAGCACGAACGAGCTACAAACTCAATACAAAATAGTAAATGTAAGTATTACACTCAGAATCAGACATTTTAAGTTGTTTTAAATAAGTAAATTACTGAACGCATTATTGTTATAACATAAACCAATAAAAAGCGTCCAGGATAATGCAACGCCGATAAATAAATAAATAAATATAAATATACTTAGATAAGGTGTTACGGGTGCTAGAAAACTGATAGATTATTTATAAATTATTTAAATACATACTTAAAAATTATAACACCCAGACCCGTAACAAAAATTAAAATTCATCATTTCAATTTCTGCCCGGCCGGTAATCGACCACGGGACCTCTGCGTGGCCGACCCACTGAACCACTCAGATCATCAAATGACTGAATGCTGCCCACAGTAAACAAAGCAATAGGAGACACCCGCCCAATAACTTACAGAGTCGTATTTAGGTCGTTCACAGAGATAAATCAAAATAGTTTTCCCACTAGCCCCTATCTTGCGCGGTGGGACCAACCGCCCCGCGGCTACCGCGCTAACTAATAGCTCCTCTAGGACGCTCGCTCGCAAAGATTCAGTTTAGCAATAGCAGTGGATTCTACGGAAATTTAGTATCGACAGCCTCTAAATTAAATGTATAGTATAGGACGTAACAAATAGGTCATGTCTTGATCATTGTTCTCTTCAGCTTTAGGAACGATAGGTTTGTTTAAATAGCATCTGTGTGAAAAGCACAAAGTTTATTTAGTCGGGAGCTGATCGGCAACCTCTGCCACATTAAAGTGAGTTTTCTTTTTGTTGACTATAATGCGGTTGAAAAGCGAATCTACCAAGAGGATGTGAGGCAGACCAGTTCTTTTTTATTTTTAGAACTCACACAAGAGGATGATGTAGGTAAGGAGATGCAAGTACTATCGCTACGAAAAGTTGAAGTTCGAAGAAGTCGAAGTTCGAAGAAGTCGGAAGTTGTGCTAGATTGTGCGCGGGCAGACAATTGGTTTGTGGGTCTCCTTAACGTTTACTATTGCTACAATGTGGATTTTTTTTATACTCAATGACTTCTGCCTAACCTACGGCGCCTTCATAAACTACGCAACGGATTTTGATGCGGTTTCTACCACAAGTTAGAGAATTTCTTCCGGAACGCTAAAATGTATAATACGTGCATATAATTGCAAAGAAAAGCCGAGAAACCCGTGCAAACCCGGGCCGGTCCCTAGTCTTAGATAAGAGTCTACTCTACGCGTACACACATAACTACACCGCTCTACCGGCATCGTAACTTGCCGTGAACAAACGACGTGACAGAGGGACACGTGACCGGAATGGGGGAGACGGCGAGTCGCCGTTGTGTCGGGGACAATGTGCGGGGACATGCCGAGTCACAACGAGCCACACTTTAAAACTCACGGAGGAGGAAACAGCTGACGATGCCGTCAAGGTAATAAATCTTTTTCTATTGGAACAGATTTTATATTAAAACTGTATGAATTTATAAACACCAGCAACCTGTCCCGGTTTCGCAGGGGGGTTCGCGGATTTTCTCTACTATAATATGCATGTATTATACATTCATGTATTTTACCTTCCGGAAGACATTTTCTAACTGACAGTGAAAACGGTTCAAACTCCGTTGCGTGGTTCAGGAGGAGTAAACGGATAATACAGAGTATACAGACAGATAGACGCAGCAAGCGATTTTACATTATTCTATGTAAGAAAAGATAAGAAAACGTTAGGGAAGGAAAGGAAATGACACGTTAACCCGGTCCATTTTATTTATTAACGCTAAGCAGTGAATCAATAACTAATAGGTAGGTAGGTACTACTACACCCTTACTAAACCCGGATATGAAATTCAAGATCAAAAGGGTAAACAAATCGACCCTATAAAAAATAAACCCAAATGCTGAGTTATTTTAACGTAGTGTTTTTTTAAATTTTAATATGGTTTTATTTCATTTTGGATGTGATAATTTTTATGAATATTTCAATGGTATATTTTTTATAGTAGCGATTTGTTTACACAGTTGATCTTCAATTTAACCTCCGAGTAATTATAGGTATTTTACTTGTGAAGTTGCTTGTTTGTAGAAGATAATGTGTGGGTCATAAGCGACTGAGAAAACTATATCACAGAGAGACAGCCGCTCTATTCGCCAATTACTTATGGAAAACTTGGAATCCATAGAAATAGTAAAGATCAGACGGGGACAATGTTTCCATGAATGTTGTTGGGTCTGCCAACGACGTTACAGAACGGAAAAATAGTCAGTTGTTAGATCGTTTTGTATTCTGTTCAGCGTGGATAGTTTAGCCAACTTATTGTTGTTTACACTTTCGTACTTGTTTGCCGTCTAGAATTCAATATCAATTTTAAAAGAAAACGAATGTCTTTCTGCCACGCCGAGGTCCCAGGTTCAATTGCCGGAGCAGATATTGAAATGATGAATTTTAATTTCTCTTAGGGGTTTGGGTGTTAAATGTATAGGTATGTATTTAAAAAATATGTAAGTAGTTTATCAGTTATCTAGCACCCATAACACACACTTTGCTTACTTTATCGCTAGATGAAGTTGTGTGAATTGTCCAAGCATATTTATTTATATGTCACAAACAACAACCGTCTATGAATTACCGATCTTATTCTACACCAAAACAAAGTCAATGAAACATCATAAACCATGTTACAGACATTACGAACCTGGACACATGTTTAGACACTACAATTACGAAATCAGACGCAAGCCCGTTAAAACAAAAGACAAAGACAAAGGTGTGTCGTCCACTTATCTCCTACAAAGGCCAATACGTACGGTAGCACTTTCTCTACGCCGTAAATAACAACAGACTAACACACACGGCTCCCACTAGAAAGTCCAAGTTGAAACGATTCAAAGAAAATCTCATTACAGATTACTTTTTTTGTGCAAGTTCGTTGGTTAATCATTTTTTCCCGTCCACAATTTGTCGATGGAGCGTAAGGTTGCCGAACGCAACGCGTACGGTAAAAAGCGTTGCATAATCATTTGCTATGCTGGCTACGCGCTTTGAATAATGTACTAGTTGCAATTTGTGGCGGTGTTACAACAAAGTTTGGAGTAACCAACGAGTTGAAGCCTATATACGACACAGAAAGCTAGGAGTTAAGAAAGATTACGTTACAACATGGACGTTGCAGGGAGTCAATAAGTGATAAAAATTCGCATGAGTGGCGTCTTGTTTTTTTTTATTCTAGTCACAAACGAGCAGCCCACGTGATGGTAACCGGTAGCTGTGTATCGTGCATTTTGGTTGCAGGCAACGAAAATGCAGAACCACGGGTGCGTTGTCACTGTGAGGACTAAGATGAAATGCTTCATGTCTGTAATTGCGCTGGTTACATTATCGTTCAAATCGGAACACAACAATACAAGCATTGTTGCTTGGCGGCAGAAGTGGATAGGCGGTGGTGCTCACCCAGGCGGACTCCTCAGGCTTGACAGAGGCCTACCTACCATGGTGGCGTCAAGATCCTTAGAGTAGTAAGTAAGTCACCTAATGGCGAGTGTATATGCGAGCAAAGAATGTCGTATAAATACCTAAATATTTTTTAATAACGCCGAGTACACCTGTGCCAATATTCCGCCCATGGCGTAGGCAGTTGTTAAATAGTTTATCGTTTCTGGTTTAATTGAGTTTAAATTAAAATATGTAACACCAACTATATCCATAGTAGAGCGGTAGAGCGTGCTTTATTTTGATGATCTAAAGGTGAATTGTGTGCTTGCTCGTGTCTTTCTCTACTACATATATAAAATACTATTTACATCTTATCAGGTTCAAGAATTTATTTAAAACTAGTGGGCCCGGCGCGACTTCGTATGCGTGGCGTCCTACTCCTACCCTACCCTACACCTATCCTATATCATCTCTACATCTACTATACACCTACTGTACTCCTACTTTTTTGTGCTTATAAACCTTCCTCTTGAATCACTCTATCTATTGTTAAAAACCGCATTAAAATCCGACGCGTGGTTTAAAAGATCTAGGCGTAAATTAGGCAACGACAGCGGGAAGCGACTTTGTTTTATAAAAACTTTGACACGATCCCATTGTGAGACAGAGTGGGGCCAAGACACCGATCACTGAATACACGAAAAAAAACAGTCCCAATAAAACCAACAAACGACCTTACACCTCGTTTATGTTCGCTACTGAATGAGACTGTGAGACAACCAAATCAACACGACCTACACACTTTCACCGGCTTCAATCTGTCTCATTCCAAACATAAGGCAGTGGAACAACATTTGCGTTTAGTTTTTGCAGTCAACCCATAAAATGTCGCTCGTTTTGGCCCGCCCTGGCCGGTCCAGTCGCATATGGTGGCGAGCGACATAAAAACGAAAGTACGGAGTATAGACCGCCGGCCGGCCGCGGTGGGCATTCTAATACGTTTCATCTTAGCTGCTACGTACGAGTAATGCGAACAAAACATTCGCCATCCGTCTTCCACATCTGCCTGCCGGTGTGTTCCCTGATAATTATAATCTGGACGCCTTCAAGGCTAGAGTGAATAGGCTGTTCCTAGACAGGCCATCATCGGCCGCATCGTCAATACCATCAGGTGAGATGGCGGTCAAATGCTGGCTAGTCTAATTTAAAAAAAAAGAAGAAAGATATCTAATTCTAAACTGACCGTCAACCAATATAATAAACGCATATTCAGATTTGCTGTTTGAACTTGTCCAAGCATATTACTATTATGTATACAGTTATTTTCCTTTCCATTTAGGGAGAGGAGACCCGACGGCCGAGGGTCAGGCTACTACCATCTATCATTATCATTATCACGGTCAGCCCCGGCTTCTGCCAGGGTCTACAGTCCGCAGGGTTGAGTCTACTTACACTATACAATAACACTCAAACATTCTGCTACTGACACGACTTCAAACTACTGAAACGACTTCAACGAAGCAAAGCTAAGAACCATCACGATTAAGCTGTAAAACGAATCGAAATTGCTCTATAGCTATATTAGCTATACACAGACAGACACATATATACAGAGACAATATTAAAGTTTTACAGAATCATTAATTTCCACAAGTAAAATTAATATTATTTGTCTCTAGCTACACTATTGTTACAATTTATTTTTAAATATTATTTGTTGTTAATTTTAAGCGAATATCCTAAAAGTATCTATGTGGAAGTCCACGCAATAGCTAGAAATAAACGCTCATTGATAATAGAACAAATAATCATGTACTTGTCTCTTGTAACTATAATAATGCCATTCGTAAACAATATCATTGGCCTTGAATGCAATACGTTTCATTTCACACAGTATTGATTATTGGTCTGTAATGTTAAACAGGCAAGCGGTTGTTTAAAAATTAATATTTATAAATATACTGATAATAAAATAACCTATGCATTTTATGTTTTTATCAAACACTAAACATGCAACACAGCATAGTTAAACTATTCTCATCCTTGTTTAATTACTGACTAGCGGGCCCGGCGCGACTTCGTTCGCGTACACCTACTTTACCTTACCTACCCTTTTTCTTGCTTATAATCCTTCCTCTTTAATCTATCTATTGCTGAAACCCGCATTAAAATCCGTTGCGTAGTTTAAAAGATCTAAGCGTACATAGATACATAGGGACAGACGGCGGGAAGCGACTTCGATTTATACAATGTGTAGATAAGTAACAAAATGACTGCAAATAACAAAATGACAAATTCACGATAACAGCATCATCAACCGACACTTATCTTGGCCTCTAAATCAACAATGAGTCTTTAATTTACTAATTACGTAATGATAACCAGAAATGTCTAAGCAAATTGCAGCAGCCCTAGTGCGCAGTCGTAATACGCATCCATTTTAATGTACTGCTTAGTGCTTACGTTAGTATACAAATTAGACGCACTATACAAATTTATATATTAAATATTAATTATATTATGTGTAGTATTTTGTACATATTTTGTATGACGACCTGAGTTGGTTAAAATGCCGGTCGCCACGCATAGTTCTCCCGGGTTCGATTCCCGGCCGAGCAGAAATTGAACTAATGAATTTTAATTTCGGTTACGGGTCTGGGTGTAGTATGTATAATTAGTATGTGCTAAAAAGAAAAAGTATATAAGTAGTTTATCAGTTATCTAACACCCATAACACAAGCTTTGCTTACTTTGGGGCTAGATGGCGCTGTGTGAATTTGTCCAAGCATATTTTTTTAATATAATTTATTTAATAAATATTCAATTATGTGTTGCATCAATGTGTCAATAATGTATTGTACCATGTGTGAGATAGGTCTAATAATAAATCAATAAATAAACATTTATTTCGGAATGAATTTACATCAAGAATCCATATCATAATAAACGGTTTTTATTTATTTATAGTATTATGTGGCACTACTAATCTAGTATCCGATAAGAGAGATACGGACAGCTCGTTGATTAATAAGACCAACATGCATAATAATACAATACTTATTACATTGCCAATACAAAGTACATACTATCTCTTGCGTGTTCGTCCGCATGAAAGATAAATAATGCCAATTTAGGTCGCAGGCAACAAACTGTAGAAACGCATGTGCGTTGTGATGGTGAGGACTAAGGTGAAATGTCTCATGCCTGTAATTGCGCTGGCTACCTAACCCTTCAAACCGTATCATTATTTATAATATTCGTGGGATTAGTAGGATTGAATAGATTAATAACGACAAAATATTCTGCTTTTTATCCAACAACCCAGGGCTTTGTTCTTTAGATTCAATTTCATAGCGCAACAAATGGCCAGCGTCTCCAATCAGCACGTTCCGTTTCAATTACAATACTAATGCATTATTCATTTCATGTTTTGCAGTTTTCCACGTCCTATCTATTATACAGAGTGCAGTACTTTATCGTGTTTCACGGTAAAAGGTGGGGATTTCCACCTCCGCTTCGGGGGAAAGAACCATCGATTATTCCAAACGGGTATAGGTAAATGACCTTACTGGAAGAACTGGAAATTTATTCTTAACTGTAACGAAAATCGGTCCATTAAAAAATAATCAGTCGTCAAAGTTGTCTTTAACCGCGATACGAGGTAAAAAAGTAAAATAAATATGCCTAGTGATAGACGCAGAACATGACTGCGTGTGCGCTCATCACTTGAGCGTGAATCGTCTATCATCGATGGTCGACCGGCTTGTGTCTTTTTTCCAAATTGGTGATTGTCAGACGTGTTCCCGATAATTTTTTTTTCTTTTTATTGAGGATCACTAACAATTCATGCACTCATACATAAATATGTAATGTAGGTAGCATTACATAGATTTTGACTTATAAATTTAGTTTAGTGCAAAATTACTTAAAAGTGACCACAGCATGCATTTGTATTTAACAGTATCTAAATAATAAACGTATCTAACTATTTTCCTTATTTTACTAGGTATTATGAAAACTTGTCAAATATAGGATTAGATATAGTAAGGGCTTGAGAGGCGATAGAGTGGCGCCCAGGGTCAGAGGGAAGTTAAATGTTGGCAGAAGCAAAAGAAGAGTTTAACTCCAGTTAAATTTAGAGTTGTCAATGTCAGTCAACTCCTTACATATTCTAACTAAACTAATAAACACATTGACAGAAAAAACAAAAGGCGGTGTAGCTAAGCAGCTACTCAATTATCTAATACTAGGTGACTTAAAATTCATGATACAAAGGGTTACCGTATGCAAACAAACAACTTTCACTGTGGCACCAACTCTGAAATGGCGAATAAAAATCAGCTGTTTCATACAAATTTGAAAACGAATGCTTCCACAATGTATACGAAACAGCTGATTTCCTTTTGCGATTTCAGTAAAAGTTGTTTTTATCACGAGCACATGCATACGGTACTTCTTAATACCACGAATTTGAAGTCACCTGTGTAAACAAACGATAACACAGCGCCTCAGGTCATCTGAATATATTCCAAGAGCTCGCTCCACTGCGTCCCCGGAGCAAGAATACAGCGATGGAGTTGCTAAGATTTTACGATTGTTGTAGCGGACGGAACTTCAACAATTTCCATTGCGCGTTAGACGCGCGGAGAAGCAGGAACACATTAGCGGGGCTGGAAGTTGGTGGGGCAACAGTACCGTGAACAAAGTGCGGTTAAATGTTATGATAAATGTAGAGATTTCCTTATCAACCCGACACTTAGTAGATGAAGTTGACTTATTCGCAAAATGCCTCCGTAACCTCTTTAAAAAGGATATATTCGCCAAGCGATGTATTTATAAAAAGGACCTACATCATCTAGATTGTAGAAGTAAAGACCTTTTAAAAAAAATTCTTGACCCCATTGTTTACAATAAAAGAAATGAATTATTCGTAAATTTTTATTATTCGTTTTAATGTAAAATGTGTTATATAGAACACCTATATACGTAGGTAGAATAAGTCCATAAAGGGATAAGAAATATTTTCAGAATGCCATACAGCCCATAACAGTCCATTGAGGACTTAGGGCCTCACTCATGAAAGGGGAGGTTATTGCCATAATCTCCACGCTTGGCAGGCGGGTTGGAGATCGCAGTGATAAAAATATAACAATGGAAAACGATGCTGCCCATTATCCAGTCTACGGAGACTCTAGATCATTTGCCTCAGAAACATTAGTCGCCTTGTACGACACCCACGAGTGTAAGGGGTTGGTGCTATTTTAGTCTGCCGGGCACCACACGGTTCTGAATAAGTAATTTTCGCTAATAGGTCCCAAACGACTAGAGGTTAGTTTGCGAATAGGTCCGAGTATTAAGCGCCTAAACTAAATCAGCCTGCGGCAAAGGGCTTATAGCAAAGGGAAATTAACACAATCAAATCCCAAAACGACGGTACAACACAATTCGCCGGAGAAAAATGGCGGCCATAAACAAAATAAATTAGCGCGAATTTATGTCCCGGTATCAACTTTCGGTGAAACGGACGAGATAAAACTTTTGAATGCGAAGGGTCTATTTTGCGAAATGAAACCTTAGTAACAACACAATGCCTTCGTTCCACCCATTGTGAAGTAATGAAAGAAGGAATACTTACATGTACAATAAAAAGTGATATTACGATTAATGGGATAACAAGTACGATGAGCAAAAAATATATTCGAAAAATATTTGTAACAAAGCCTTCCATAACATAGATAAAACAAATAAATTTTTAAATAAATTCAGCACTGAACCAGTTCCAAATCAGAGAACATTGCCCAAAAACCTACTCTATCCCGGCGACAGCACACAGTGAGCTACAGGTGGTAAAAAACGGCCACAAAAGCGTAAAATTTTACTCCCTTACAAATGGAAAGGCCTTTGTGTCCGCAAAAATATGCAGTGCGAATTTAGACATCGCATGCGTTTCAAACGCTGAAAGATAAGCTATGCTAGACATCTGAATGCCCGTGAGCGGTGGAATGCCTCGCGGGCTCCGAGCCAACTCGTGGCACACGAGTACAATGCTGCTTGATAAATTAGTTGGTTTTGTTATGACATATCTGCCCTCTGCTCGGCGTCGCTCCCCTCGGCTGCGGCCAAGATTGATTCGCCGATTTCGCCTCACAATACTCGGTGTGACACCAACCCTTGCTTAAATCATCGCGTCGTAAATGAGTTAAATAAACTAGAGACGTTTTGCCCGAACGCAACTGGATTCAAACCAAACAAAAGGTTTAGTATTGTCACGCTACGAAGCATTAGTTACACTTCGTTGTACATAGCTTTAGATGACCTGAGTGGTTCAGTTGGTGAACATGCCGATCTGCCACGCATATTTTGTTTATTTATTTATTATTCACTTTTCAATAAATCAATACAAGAGACAGGCCCAAGCTTTATGAAACAAAAACAGTGCAGCAACACACGAATTTCTTACACAATTATTGGCGAGTCTACGTAAATCTGATCTACGCAGCACAGCATAGTCACAGACATACACCTAGTATCCACGGCGACTGCTGCCAAGAGCATGTCATTTAAATCACGGGCCCCGCCGCTCCCAGCGATTTCATCCAACTCCAGCTGAAATACTGCCTGTCGACTCCACGGCAGACTCCTTTGTACACTCCTCCCCTAGTCCATAATCTGTTTGCCAACTCGCTCTGGCCGGAATCAGTACAAAGTGTTTTAAAGTACACCTCAGCAGGGCATTTCGACGTTCGGAGTGCTCCAGCTTACGCGCGGGGTTTTGATACTTTTAATGGAATTTGTCCCAATTTGAACATTTAACAATTAAAGCTGCCGTCCAAAGTGCGTCGTGCACAACTTTTTGTGTGAAGGTGGATGATAGGTTGATAGACTTGCTAGTCTATACCTACTAATAATATTAAGAGAAAATATATGTATTTTTGTTTGGAATGAATAAACTCAAAAACTCCAAGATTAAAAAATTCTTTATCACTGGGTAACACGCATACTTAGGAAAATAATAGTCCCGCGGAAAAGTTGATTGTTTACAGAAATCTGAACCGCGAGCGGGTGAAAGCCGATGAGAACGGCTAGTGTTTCAATATTCCCGATAAATTCATCAGTTTTCCGGTCGGGAACGGACGCACTGCGGTCGACGGGCGGGTTCGATTCGCGTGGTCGAAACGGACGTGTCACTTTATATTAATGAAGCACACATCACCGCATAACAAG
The DNA here is from genome assembly GCA_907269095.1 of Blastobasis adustella. Classification (NCBI taxonomy): domain Eukaryota; kingdom Metazoa; phylum Arthropoda; class Insecta; order Lepidoptera; family Blastobasidae; genus Blastobasis; species Blastobasis adustella. The sequence goes on along the minus strand of OU026136.1, from coordinate 514,820 downwards.
CAATTTATGCAAAATGGCGCACGCGTCTGTCGCGTAATCATTAAAAATAACTCCTAAACCGACCATCCTTTGAAGTTTGCCATTACTAATCACGATAGAGGGCCATGCTATTTTCGGGTCAACTCAGCGACAGCGACAAAGTAATCCATCGACGGTTATATTAAAGTTATATATAAAGATTGCAATTCAAAGATAAGTGCCGATATCGGGTTTTATCGAACAAGATTGTGACGAGTGGCTCGATATCAGTAAATTACAGAATAATGAGTTCCGAGGACACAGTGATGCTATCGCACGAGTGGATCATATTACAGTCGTAACGTGAGGCGGCATCGCGTTAAGTACGAGGGTCGGAAATGCGCTTGCCCTATGCACTGTGCCCTTGAGTCAAGCTTGGATGCCGACATTTTATATGTAGCTAGTTAAAATTCATTCTCAGAAGAGAATTAGGTTAGCTTCGTTACAAAGCGGCTACTATGCATTTTTAATCATAATAATGTAACAAGGTTAAACAATATTGATAGAACAAGTAATTAGACAGGCGGTAGGTCGGTCCTAGAAGCGATGGTTTGACGTCGTCAACAAAGATATGCGAGCCAACAAGCTCACCACCAAAGATGCCGAAGACCGAGCGAAGTGAGACAGGAAGAGTAGGAAGGCGGACCCCGGACCCTCGTGAACCGCACGGGAGCGCAACCGGGACATAGCGCCAAGATGACGAGAGAGGCGGTATCAGAAACAGGAAGGTAAAGCAAAACAACTGCAGTGACTGTTTACCATCAGGCGGGCCGCAAGCTTGTTTGCCACCTTAGTGGTATAAACAAATATATGGGAAAGAGAACAGAGGCAATAAGAGAAGCAGTAAAAGAGACAGGAAGTTCAATCAGTTGTGACACCCACGCCGTAATCAGCGAAAGAAAATCGAATCTAGCCGCGGCAACATCGAGCTATTGTTCAATCGATTACCTTTCGTTACGGTGTGAAGTACACCGGTGTTTGTGAAGACGAAACGTTACTAACACTTACTCATTATTGAAAGAACATATTTCTATTGCAACTGATAATTTTAAAGTTTTATCCAGGAGAATTGATCTTGATTTATTTAACACAAGTTGTGTGTCAGCGAGAAGCCGCATACTCAAGTATTACTTCGACACGTTGTAGCATTTTTTCAAACCATATTATTGTATTAACTATTGTTGCATTATTTTCGGGTATTGTAAAGTCTTGGACTGTACAATGTACAGTGTATGCTTAACTGTTAGTTAAGTATTATTATAAGTTTATCCAGTTTCTATCAGTGGAAACCTATAATTGGTTCTGTGCTGTCAGTGTTATTTAATATTGTAATCGTTGCTGCTGGTTTTCGTTAAGTAAATAAAATAAAAATAAAAATTTTTTACTTGGTCTACGGTGCTTATACGCTCAAACAAAGCGTCATAGTTTAGGCAATGAAGAAAGAAATATCATCATCGTCTACCTGCCCTTATGCCATTAGATACATAGCGGCATACTACGCGAACAATTTTAGAATCGATGCGAATGGAAATAATTTATTTTATTTTACTTTACCTTGATTACTAAATTACTCAATGAATATTTAAATTGATGCTATTTTTTATATATGTTCGCTAATGTATTCGCTGTCGATTAAATCAGTGCTGTTAATGCCAAGGGTGAATTACCAAGCCTCGAAAGTTTAAAATCACAATGGTGTTGCTTTAAAACTCGAAACGAATTTAATTTGAATTAATTGGCCGGCTGGCAAACAGCGGGTCTTTAGAGCGAAAGAAGCGTGTATTTCGTGTAAGCTAGTGAATGAATGCGCAGCGCAGAAAACGTGTTATTCATGCAACGTGTTATTACAACCGCGAAAGTTTGTGCGAACGGCTACAAATATATATCAAATCTTCAACACAAAAACTGCAGAACTCATTTCAGCGAAACTTTAGTATTGTAGGTAGTTTTCTCGCCACACATAATTGATCTCGAAATACAAATTAGTTCCGACCTTCCAACGTGACTGCGCCGGCGCAGCCCCGAGAAGCTATTAGCATACTAGTATTAGTTAGATAAGAGACCTAATGCATGTTTGTTTATACCGCCACTCGATACCTAAAGTGGAATGGGAAACACACTCACGGTTCTGTTTCGGGCACATTGTTGTCGCTAGCTAATTGGAAATCGGTGCTTTGGCAACAACGGCCGCCGGAAAACGTGGATAAACAAGCCCACTCCCGATAATTATTTGACGCATTCCTAATTATAACTTCGTACTCGCATCGGCCCCTCCCCTGCCGCCCCGCGCGCCCAAATTAATTAAGAAGCAATCAGCGTAATGGAGTATTAGTTTAAGTATAGCTACCTCAACTAAGATCATTATTGGGAGACCTGAGGCTTACATAACGGAGGAGTATGTAGTTGTTTGAAAATACAAACTAGTTTTAAAAGGAGTGCTGCATAGTTAAACGCACAATTCAAGACAAGATCTGGGTTCACTTCTAGATGAAGTTTCATCAAGCAAGCTAAAAAATACATATTTCGGTTTTTATTAAAGCGTTATGCTTCTCAAGCCAGCATCAGTATGCAATATTAATTTATACCGATTACATAACAGTTAATTATCATTACCGAATGTAAATATTATTCTACTTGGCTGCAGAAATAACAACAATCTACTATCAAGGATCTTCCTGCACCCGACCTCTAACTAGCGTAATCTACAAGCCCTTTTTTAATGGCAGGGTAAAGATTGCACTAAAGAAAATTCGTAATGGGGAACGTTGCTGACTTTCTCTGGTTTATTGAGATCCTAGCTGCTACCCATTTTAGAGTTTAAGCCATGAAGTTATACCGTACCATACCACAACTGGTCTTCTAAGACTCGTGTTAAATTTTTTTATACTGGACTAGCCAGGCCGAGGATGGCGCATGCCTGTCTAGGAACAGCCTATTCACTAGAGTGAAGGCTAGAGCCTTGAAGGCGTCTAGATTATGATGATCAGGGAACGCACATTCTACTGCGCCGGATACTACACGGCTACCCACACAGTCCCAATTATTAAGTTAGCAAGTAATCGGGTCTGTTGTGTAACCAAAGAGTCAAATTCAGAGCACTGTCGACCTGTTCTAACAGGGTTCACGCGCCAGTGACCAAATTTACCGAATAAACAATTAGAAGCCACTTGGCAGGTTATTTTAATAGGTTTCCAATTTTATAGGTCGACCGTGTCTTCGTTATACAGAGAAGTGAGGAGGGTAAACGTAACGTTTCTTTAATAGGCAATTTAATTATTCATTATCAGTACCTTTGTCTTTATTTACGAGGTATTTCGCTTATTTACGTCGATTGTGTTTTGGACGCTTAAGAATGTTGCATCAACAACGTTATGCAATGTGAAATGTTGGATAATGTATTTCTCATGGCGCTTCTTTATAATATTTCATTTCTAAACAAAAATCACGCGTACCCACTGTATTTCGTCGTATGCCCAGTAACACCAAGTTGAAACGAATTAAGCTTTATGCAATTCAATTACCATCAGTTAACATCGCATCGAATCGCTAACAAACAAATTAGAAACGTACATTTTAATTTCACATAACAAGTGATAAATTCAATAAAAGTTTCTACGACAAATAACTTGATGGCGGTTACGTCAGCCATGACTGCGTCGTGGGCGATGATATCATTTGACAGTTTGAGGATATTGGAAGAAGTATTGGGGCCTACCGTTCCGAGTCTCCAAAAACTGACTTCAACATAGACTGAATTGATTGCACCAAAAGATCATGCAATTCTTTTCTTAAATTCTGTATGGCTTATTTCACTATCACACTTAATCACATGTACCTATCAAATATTGTATGTCCGAAATAGGTAAACTGTTGAGACTCCCGCGTGTTATTTGAAATACCTATTTATTTATTTATTTATTTATTCATTTATTTGCATGCTACATGGTAATACAATGATAGTAAAACTTAAGAAGAACAAGCATGTAGCACCCCGTAGGGGTACCGCAAAATTTAGAGAGGGCTTAATTATTATGGATAACTGGTAATGGTGTTAGTTGTTTAGTATATGTATCTGGAATGAAATTTTATTCTAAGTTAGTGGTTAGTTTGTTAAATACAATATTCTTATTAAGTATTCCATTTCTACAATATCGCAAGCCCAGCATTAAAGACCATCAAGCAATTTCTTAAGCACGCTGAGTGAAATCCACCCTTTATACCATTTGTCGTATCTATTTATCTATCAGCGAAGAACTCATTAATAGTATAATAACTTTTTTTTATTAGAAATGTTTTTAATCGTTTTGTGAACGAACCTGTTGTCTCCAATACTTTAATTTCATTTGGGATACTGTTATAAATTTTTATAGCCATTATGTGTGCGCTGGAGGAATATATTTTTAACGTAGAGAAAGGCTGAATTAATTTGTTTTGGTTTCTATTATTTCTTTTTATTTTTGTTTTGTCTTCGGGTGTATACAGGTTTATATTTTTTCTTACAAATTTACATGATTCCAGAATATAAAGAGATGTTAGTGTTAGTATGCCGTGTTTTATGAAGTACGGTCGGCATGATTCCATTTGGTCTATATTAGTTAAAATGCGGATGCATTTCTTCTGTAAAATAAAAATATCATCAATTTCTGTCGAATTTCCCCAAAAAATAATCCCGTAGGCAAGTCTGGAATGAGCATAAGCGTAGTACGCAGACAAAGCTGTTTCAAAGTTTGTAACTCTTTTTAATTGGTTGAGTGCAAATATAAATGAAGACAGTTTGCCCGATAGTTTTTTTAAGTGACCCTTCCAATTTAAATTCGAGTCCAATTCGAGTCCTAGGAGAGCAGCACGAGTCGTGGTTTCAATTTCAATTCCCTTATATTTATAATTTATTTCCAAAGAGGATTTTTGATAGGGCCGAAACTGAATTATTCGCGTTTTATTAAAATTTAGTTGTAATTTATGATATTCTAGCCATTCTATTGTTTTACTTAGTGCGTCGTTTAGGTTTTCCTCCAACTCTACCGTATTCGAACAAGGAAATACTATTGAGATATCATCTGCAAATATTGTGCATTGATCATTCAAGAATGTAGGCAGGTTATTAATGTAAATTAGGAACAGCAGGCAGCCTAACACACTGCCTTGTGGGATAGAGCCCTTTACCTGATGTGGGTCCGACCTAACTTTTTGTATCTCACCTGATGTAAAGTTTATATTCTCAATTTCTACATACTGAAATCTGTGATCGAGATATGATTTAAACCACGCATAAGTCACTCCTCTTATTCCAGAGTCATAGAGCTTATTTAACAGTATCCTGTAATCAACTCTATCATAGGCTTTGCTAAGATCTAACAATAATCCAACAGCGTATTTTCTGTTGTTTATCGTTTCCATTACTTTTTGTAAATATCTATATACTGCAAGTATGGTAGAGCGATTCTTGCGGAAACCGTACTGGTTTTCATGGAACACTTGAAATTTCTCGAAGAATGAAAACAAACGCGTTGCCATGGCCGTTTCAAAAATTTTTGCTGGTTTTGTTTTTTAGATTTCTTATTATTTTATGTACCTCAGCAGGTTCTACGGGAGTTAGAAAGATTGAATTTTCTATAGTTTTAGAAAATTTATTCGTGTAATCATTAGTGGTTGAAACATTTGGTGAGTTTCCAATGGAGGCGAAAAAATCATTTAAGTGGTTAGTTATTGTTTTTGGGTCCGTTACTATGATATTATTTACTTTTAGGGAAATATTGTTTTTTAATTTACCGGGTTTTTTATTCGTTTCATGTTTAATAACATTCCACATCACTTTCATTTTGTTTTCATTGCTATTTTGAAACTTACGTATGTTATTAATTTTTTTAGAGTGTTTTATTAATATTTTTAGGGTCTTGCAGTAGTTTTTATAGTAATTTCGTAAAACAAAATTTTTAGTTTGTGTTGTTAGTAATTTTAGCAATCTTTTATTCCGACAAGCTATCCTTAGACCTCTGGTGAGGTACGGGACTCTAGATTTTTGGTTTAATTTTATGATTTTTTTAGGAAAACACTTATTTATCAAGGATTGCATAACTTTACTGAAATTATTGTAATTTTCGTTAATAGATCTACCTAATTGTACAAAGTACATTATTCATTCATTATTCATTCATTAAGTTCATTAGTATTAAATATTCTATTCTTTTCTATTCTATACGTCTCTACAAAAATTTATCCGTAAAATCATACACACTTTCGCTAAAGCTACTCTATTTCCTTCGTCGCTACGTCGATCTACTCTTCCTAACATCCTTAACAACAGACAGACATCCAGACGCCTGCATAACATTGATAAGGGAAGAAAGAATTTCCCGCACTAATTAATAAACTCCATGCAGTGATAATGTCTTGTTACATTCAATATTGAAACAATAGCGACGTCCTGTCCGCTACACGCCCCAGTGTTCGGTTAAAGAGGAAATCGATCATCGTAGGGCGCTACGACTTGGCACAGAATGTAGGTAATACTTCACACAATAATTGTGTTTGGACATTGTATTTTCGGAGGATCAAAATCTTTTTTTATTGCTCTGGGAGGCACACGAATGGTTCACCTGATGGTGCGCGGCTACCGTCGTCAAGGACCTCTGCAAGCTAAGGGGAGCGGATGCGGTGCCGGCCTTTGAGGCCGTAGACATGCCTTTTCAGTCAGTCTCTTACTACGCCCGCTCGTTCACTGGGTCAATTCAAGGTTGGGTACCTATGTCGTTGAACATACAAGGTTCAGATACAAGGTAATATTATTTGTGATTTACTAGCAATAACCTAGTAAAATACTAACATTATTAGTAAGTTTTAGCTTTTACCCGGGCCAGTTTTCTTTTAATATGTATTTTTGATTCTTAATTTTTTTTATTAAAGGTAGCAAAGATACTAGATCTGCTTGCTCGACTGACTCCCTCGAGCTAGTACAGAAAGAAATGCAATAGACCCCATCGTTGGGGCAATGTAGAGCAAGATACGGTAGAGTTAGCTCAGCAACTATAATTGGGATTGCTTGGGTGGGATGGTAGGTTGTTATAACATAGCGCGTGAGAGCCCGGGGTCCGCCTTCACCATTACCTAGGATTCGGCAGATCAGGCAATTACAGCGGAGCCATGACCCAGTTAACAGGGGAACCTGACAAGATTGGATCGCGGTTACATATTCAGCCGCCTGAATTTATTTATTTATTTAAAAACTTTATTGCACAAAAATTAATACAATTGGCGGACTTAAAGCCATCAGGCTTTATCTACCAGTCAAGCAGTAGGCCATGCGTATCTGAAATACAGGATTCGTCACGATATTTTTCCTCACCATAATATCATACTCTCACAATGGGCTGTTACAATACAGTACATATTCTATCGATGTTCGTGTCACATCGTGGCATGGCATTAAATTCCGATATCAATTACAGGTAGAGTGGGTGTCTACACTGACCCACCGACCTTCCCTGCTATGTAATGGTAATGTCGTTAGCCGTTTGAGGTTACACGATTAATAACAACGAGTTCTGCACAAGGACAATTACATCTAAATGATCTAACCGACGCTCGCTATACGAGTTTCTTGAGGAGCACGGAAACTTTACCTATTAACGCAGAAAAGCAATGGCTGGGACTTGATAATTTGCGAAGACAACACAGTCACAGTACAAACTTTACAGAGAGCGCTTCGATGTAACTCCACTGAACCGATATGGCGTGACGAATGGCATTAACAAGATCGATACGACTAACTATTGAACAAGAAACGCTTAAGCTAGCGAAACAATCCATACGGTTTCAACATTGAATTTAAATTCACAACATGTCAATGCATCGCTTCACCGACTTAACATAATCACATGCATTTCCGCGCGAAACAATTCTTCATACTAGTTAGGTAAGATGTACTGGTAAAGCGATTCACTACACATCTGTTAACGGTAGTGTCTCCGTCGGATGCCTATTGGTGACGCAATGGGCAGGCACTGCGGCGTGGTCGGAACCTGCTGCCGCAACCTGCGCGGGCGCGGCCTTGGCTCTAATCTCGCGGCGCGCGCGCAGCTCCCCCTCCCGCCCCCCTGCGCGCCGCCAATGACCTTGTCACCCATCACTTCCACAACACTCCATTAACATTAACATTCTGAACGCAAACGCCGCAAACGCACATCGGGAGATGCATGCGCTGCACGATATTTGTTGCGCTATTGGTTGCGCAGTGTCATTCCACATAATGCAAAGGTACGTCGAGTATTACAATTCTGGGTAACGATGACAAACAAATGAATGTAACAAACTTATTCAATAATTACAAACCATCTTATAATTTAAAATGTGACTAAACAGAGTTGCCATTGATTGATATATGAGTATGAGTAAGTGCCAATCTATTACCTAAATACTGGTGTAAAATTATTAAATTAAATAGATGAATTATTATGGTAATCAAATGTTAATTCATCCAATAACTTGTTAGTTTAATGACTATGACTTTCAAAATAAATATAGGTAAGCGAAATAAAAGCGTTCAGATGTGAAATAAAACAATTTTCAAGAAGAGATTGCGAGAGAACCAAATAGTAATGTTTGAGATCTGTACATTGAGGTGATGGTCGGTCACACCAACGATGCAACGACTAAGCCGTGATGGGCGAGGTGAGGCTAGGTACGACATGGCCACGACGAGGCAGTGAACGTGTACTGTGCGCATGGCATGTCAGCCGGCCGCCGCCGCCGGGCCGCCGGAGCCGTGGCCGCCGGGCCGGGCCGGGCCCAGGCGGCCCAGGCGCCCGCGGCCCGGCGGCGGCGGCGGCGTGCGCGCGGGCATGCGCCGCGACAACCACAAAGCCGATGAGAGCGAACATTAGAGTTGTAGAACGACGACTCACCGAAATGAGACGTAATATTGCCATGGCCGTTGGCCAGAGGCAAGGCCGTCACCAGGTCTTGCACTAAAAAACAACGACGCTCCTTTAACATTTCATAAATCACAACATAAATTATTACAGAGTAGTTATTAGATGCACGCCACGAACGCTCTTTTAAAACTTGTATTTAGTTATCAACCAAGGTTGGATTGCTTCTGATAAAATAGGAAACATAATTTCATGTCGCTAGAGTTATCGTGCGTGGATTATTGGCTACGTATATGCCATAAAGAGACTATTTGATAAAACAGCGGTTACACGTATTTTATGGAGCCTGCGATCGCTTATCAGTTAAATTTCATTTAATATTGCAACTTCACGAACAATTATCGCAAGAGGACGATTCGTTCCACTCTTGATGACTTTATTACAGTCAAAATAGGTCAAGTTGATAACAGCGCGCGTTCTGATAAGAATCTTGTTGGATCCTATGGCCGCACAGCTGAAAGCAGCTCTATGTCAATGTTATATTTGCCTGCCAAGTACGCGGCGAGGGCGCGAGGGCGCGGGGCGCGAGCCCGGTACTCACCGGAGCTGAAGTGTGAGCGCTTCACGTCCCCGTTCTCGGAGTCCCCGTCCAGCGGACGCTTCCTGGAGTCCGAGATCTCCGGACTAGGGCAAGTATCCATTCCTGTGTCAGCGGCCATGTTGAATTTCAGGGCAAAACTTTAAACTTCTCTAGCATAATTCCCATTACGTAATTGCTTCAGAATGCGTATACGGTTGCGGCACTGTGCATTATTCAAACATCATTTAATACACTTAACACTTAAACAACTAAAACGAAGGAAATTGAAGTTTTAAATGGCCTAATTACTAAAATAAGAAGAGGAGTGACACTAGAGTTGTTACGTCTAAACGTTTTGTGAACGTTTGTCGATACTGCGGATGTTGTGTGTGGCGCATGGCCGACCTGAAATTATCCGCGAGTGTCAAACGTTTAAGTTGGCCCCATTGCTGTTTGACAGCAACCAGCTGATTAGAATAGAGTCGCGCCACACAGATTTTATCGACTATAAACTTAGTCGATTCCAATAAATATTATTTGATATTTCAAGCCGGTATTATTAATAAAGTAAATGAACTGAGCGCCTGCTTCGTGCTGTATGTATAATATTGTGCCTTAGTTTGTGAAGTTTATGTGAATGTTTTCGTTTTCGTTTTGCATAATATTGTTCAGGACTAGTTTTAATTTATTAGATAGATTTTACATAAAGTAAAATTAGTTTTAAGCGTATGTTCCGGGTTTCCTACCGCGTACCTTTGTCGACGACTAGGCTAATTTTTCTACACAGTTGCATGCATCATGGTAACAGCACGACCATCATCTGTCAGTCGTGACCATGAAGCATGCATAGAGAAAAACATTTATATACAGAAGCAGAGAGTACAATCCGAGTTGAAATACAAGACAAAATGTCACACATCTCTAAAACACACGCACTAATGCAAATGCAGGGACGGAACAAGGCAGCCCATCTGCAGATGTTATATTTTGCTACGACTTTCTACTAGTAACGTACACACAAAATTTGACTTGTTGGCGTATTTCGCTCCTGACGACTTCGTAATTTTTTTAAACTTGTACTTATAATTTAATTTTGTCATTTTAATAAAAGGTAAGGTGTCTAGTGAATCAAACTCGAATGTGAAGTCGATCTCTCGATTCTACATACCGTGAATCGGCAGTGCTTGCAAAAAGGAGGGTTATGATTTTGACCAGTATGAATGTTTATTTGTTGCCTCATAACTTTTAAACTAAGCAGGTACCTTTTTACTTATCGTTAGAAGCGTCTTCATTGTAATTGTCCACAGGTAGGCCTATGTGACTTCACAATAAATTGAATATGATGTCCTCTAGAGGACATAGTCATGAAAAAAAGAATAATAATGAAAAGGATTGGTACATTAATATATTAAACAGGCATCATATTTTTTTATTTTCAGTAAAAATTCATACAATGATGGTGCACGAGGACAGAAGGGACTTGCATCTAATTATTGTCTTGTTCTTCAAAATGTTTACAACGCAGCACTTCCAATTTGCAACCCAGACATCACCATGTCTTTAGGAAACCTACAAAAACAAATAACAATGTTATTAAAGATATTTTAATAACATTTAAAATATCTTTTAGGTATATTTTGTGTATGAAACCCTAATAGATATAAAATTGTGGACCGCTATTTACAAGATTTGAGTATTAAAATTCTATGCAATAAATACTAAGTCCGACCCTGTTAGCATAAAAATATTTTCGTACCTATTTAGACACCGAAATATTGCTCAATTTGGCAATAATATAAATCTATCTTTAATGGCATATTGTTTTAAGGTAAAGCATTTCAATTATTGCAAACTCACACTATTACGATGCTTATTTTTATCACAATTTCTAAAATTGATTCCCGATCGCCGCGACCACGAATGAAATTACTTACCGATGAAAAGATAATCCATTTGTATTTCCATACTTTGCGCTTTCTCATAAATGTGCACTAAATTACACCGTCTTTTAAATGGTTTGATTTAAATTTTATTAGGAAATTATAATATTTACACCGATTTTTCAAAAGAAACGCCAGGTCGTTAGGCCCTCGAACAATATGTCGAACGTTCAAAACATTGCGCGCGTTATTTTCCGTGAACTTATTCCAATGGATGAAAAACCGGGATAGCAAGTTTCATAACCATTGTAGAGCGAGCGAACAGGGAATATTTGTGATTAGTGTTTAGTCTGTTATGTCTGTGGACGCATGCAACTGTTCCTAACTAATTTGACACAGCGTACAATACTCAACCGTGACGTCATAATTGATGATTGACCATTTAAAATGTTGACATTAAATAACTTCGTTTTACAGAAGGAGACAGACAATAAACTCTAAGATCTTATAAGTTCTGTTATTTAAATTTCGTTTTTAGTGTCTGTTATACTTTAAAGCTATTTTCATTGTTGTTCTTAAATATGACATATTCAGTATCAGTCATCAAAACTATTGTTTGCAGTGTGTATTAATTTCGAGTGCCACACCTATAATCCTACAACACACCTCTTTAAATAAATATCATAAAATATTCAAACCACACATACAACACAACACACTGTAAATCGATCGATTCAACTGTGGGTTGTTGGAACGTCTCCACTAAATACATAATGCGCCAAGGTCGTTCAGTGACCAATAAGCATTCGCTACTGACTTCACGTAGTTGGCTTTGTTTTTCCTCAGGTTTTTTTGTGGGAAAAACAAATTGTAGAACTTTTGTATCGCATCCCCGCCGCGGCAATGTTCTGTATTTTATTTTTATATTCTTATGGTAGTAATTTCATGATTGTTTTCTATAGTACGTAACTGATGTGTATCTAGACCCAAGATGTTGAATTTATTGTATTAATGGTACGTACTGAGGAGCTACGTGCTTGCTACTTGTGTAGCTTTTAGCTTTTGTAGTACCTACTACCTAGTTTCACAAAATGCATTTTGAAAATACAAAGCATTCCTTTGCATGTTTTATATCATAGTTTCTATGCATCTATTTATTTAAAGTATAGAAGCGTTTTTAACTTGTCATGAAATTTTCATTTTATAAAACAAAGAAGACGGTTAGGTTGCCAGTCTGGCTGAATTAGGTCAACGTATAGCGTTATTTCAGTCGCTCATGTGCGGAGTGAAAGAGTTAGCGAATAAATGTGTTACTAGGACTACAGCAAAGGCTAGGTCATACAGAACTACCTGGATAATGTTTAGTCGGACTAAGTACCTCATAATCATCTTGGCGTTAATGTCCCGATTGTGCTCTCCGGCTCGGGAGCCCGCGCAGTCCGCCTTGACCATGAACCAGGATTTGGCAGATCCTACCTCCGTGAAACTGCTACCAGGGGAACCTGACCAGATTGGATCATGGTTACACATTCAGTCTTCTGAATGTGCAGGTTTCATCACATTGCTTTCCCTCGCCGTAAGAGCATCGGTTAGCATTCAACTAATGTTCATAACTCTGAAAATAACCATTAGTAGGTACATGGCCGCAGTGGGATTTGAACCCCGTACCTCTCGCTTACGAGTCGGATACCTTAATCACTCGGCTACCGAAACTCCCACCTTATTAAGTAACTATTTAACAAAATAATTACAGTTTTTACACTGAATTGTTAAAAAGATGGATTTAGGTAACTACCTATCTCTGTAAGAGATCTAATCCAGGCAACTCTACCTACCGAGTGCGCAAAATAACTTTGCGTGCAGCAGAAAATATAACTTTCGACAAGACACTACTTTAACTTCGGACTTTTGGTGTTGCTGATGTCCATAGGCAGCGGTGCCCACTTTCGATCAGGTGGCTCGCTTGCCTGTTCGTCTGCCGTATTACATAAAAAAATACAGCTAACAAGAACAACTCCCAATAAAAACAATGAGTGAGCCCTATTTAAGTGCAGACTTATCTTTAGCGCACTCTACGTAACTTACAGAAACTAAAATAGGTAGGTAGGTAAGCAGAAATTCCTCGGGTGCGCGTGATGACTTATGCATTGGTGAAAATCGCATCAAATATGTGCAGTAAAATTTGATAACTAACTTTTCAACGTAGGTCTTTACATAGATACATATTTATATAATAACTGATGGTGATGGTTGCTGATACCGGACGACAATGGCCACTTTCCATCAGATGGGCTAAAAAAATAGATCCAATACTGGAGGCGGTCGTGGTAGGTAGATACAATCCGCAACGCAAAAGTTATTGTGAGAGAGAGATCTACGAGTGAGGTCTCATGTTAAAAATCTATAACTCGCTGGTTGTATACGCATTTTTTTTTTGCGCTTAAAGCAAATGAATTGGGCACCCTCCTGTAGCGGTTGGGAGGGAGGAGGTGAACTCTCATGAGTACTCAGCCGGGCGGCCGGACTGGTTATGCACGACTCGCCAAAAAAAGAGCCTAGGCGCCTACGTGCTAAACACCCCCTGGGAGTACCTGTAGCCGGGAAGGCTTTTCAGGTTTCATCGGAAGCGACACCCCGTGGGGATGGGGTGCGCACAGTGGGATATATGTAATACGAGGCCGATAAGGCATAGGCGCAGTTCAGATATAGCTATGTAACAATTCGTATAATATATATAGAAGTCGTATAATAGAACCGAGAGAAGCGTCGGTGGCCTAGTGGTTAAAGTATCCAACTCGTAAGCCAATCTGCAAGCGTAACCATGATCCAATCTGGTCAGGTTCCCCTGGTAGCAGGGTCACGGAGGTCAGATGGCAGTCGCTCCATTGTAATTATCTGATATGCCAAATCCTGAATCATGGTCATGGCGGACCCCGGGACCTAGTGCACGAGAGCACAACCGGGACATTACCGCCTAGATTATGATGATTAGACCTATATTTACCATAACATAACAACTTAAACTTAAGTCTATTCTATAACCTAAGTCCTGCAGGATTGCAGTTTAGACAGTGCAACGTAGACGACAACTGTACTATGTACCTGTGCCATAATAAGCCATCCTAAAAAATACAACTTTATAATTAATTTGTTTATGTACCTATTTAACTACTAACTAGAAAAACAAACAATAATCACCTAGCCCGAGAGGCGTTTGCCCAATATGAAATTTGTGCAAATAACCTTGCCCTTGAGAGCGTCGGTAGCCGGGCGGTTAAGTATCCAACTCGTAAGCGAGAGGTACCGGGTTCGAATCCCGCTCCGGCCATGTACCAATGACTCTTTTCTGAGTTATGTACATTAGTTGAATACTAACCGATGCTCTTACGGTGAGGGAAAACATCATGATGAAACCTGCAAATTCAGTTGCCTGAATTTGCAACCATGATACAATCTGGTCAGGTTCCCCTGGTAGCAGGGTCACGGAGGTCAGATGGTAGTCGCTCCACTGTAATTACCTGATCGCCAAATCCTGGATAATGGTCAAGGCGGACCCCGGGCCATCGTTCTCGAGAGCACAACCGGGACATTAACGCCAAGATGTTTTTTTTTTATAACCTAGCCTATAACTCTAACAAGAGTCGACCAAAGACGGGCCTCCGATGAAGTAATCGTAGGTACCTACGATTACCTACCTACACTTTTTGCCGCGGCCGTTTGCTTGTAATTACCTTGTTGACCACTGTCGTTAAATGAATCCACGATTCAGATTCTGAATAATAACTAAGTTCTAAATAAATGTCAACTGTTAAATGTGAAACTATTTTAGATTAAGCTGGCTTATTCAGCAATAAAAAAGTTGAAGTTTGTTTCTTTTCTTAGGTAGGTATGGGGGTATAACAACACCACCGTTCAGTTTTTAGCTCTCGGCTTGTGTCTATGTCAATTGTGAATGTATATTTGTCATGTGTGAGATTGGTGATTTATTCATGATTATTCATGATTTCTTTTTTATTCAGATGACTATAAGGCGTTGTCCTAATTGGCAAAGGTCTTACGACCATGGTCGTGCGACGGCCGCTTTTGAGGTCTCCTATTGATCGAGCGACGTCCGTCGCACGACCGTTGCCAATTGGGACAGCGCCTAGCGTTGTAGGCGCCAAATCCCGGAGGGCCCGCGGGGTCCGCTATTCCTAATCCAGGATTTGGTAGATCAGGTATTACCTGTGGAGCGACTACCATTGACTTCCGTGACTCGGTTCAGTCGCCTAAATGTGAAGGTTTCTTCATGACACTTTCCCTCACCGTAAGAGCATCGGTTAGTGTTCAACGAAACTATAACTCAGAAAAAGGGAATTAGTGCAAGGTTGCACTGGGGATCGAGGCTCTCGCTTAGACCTTGTCCAGGCGGGGCGAATTTGCTGCAAATCGTTTCGCCCGATATGCAATAAAAGTCGCAATGTAGATACTGCTATCTCTTTCATCTTAGTATTGATAGAAGGAAACAAAGGCTATCTCGCAGCGCGAGCTATGTCACACACTTGAGCTAGCCTTGCAGAGCACCACTATCAATCACCAACATTGCGTCTACAAGCAGCGCGCGAATCAAAAATACGCGAGGGACATATCGCGAATTCGTCCCATCTAAACAACGTCTTACGAGTCCGACCCGCTAAGCTATTAGGCGACCGACGCTTGATGACTATTAAGGTTACAGGACCAGTAGTAAGTATCAGAATGAGATGGAATTTCAGTCTTGCTTCAGCTAGCAAGAAGAGTGGCTTATGGCGCTATTGTTTACAAATAATGTGATCTGTAGGATTGCGTTAGGTTGTGTTAAGCCTTAAAAGCTTACGAGACCATTTAGGCATCTCATCATCATCATCATCGTCAGTTAAAACGTAAATGTAAGTATGTGTGGAAGAGTTAAGAGACGTGTGACAAAAGTCGTACCTTGTGGCACTCCATAGTTTCCGCCTACCTCTAGAATGTGTAAATACTTATAGTCTAATTCATCGTTAAAAGACGTTTTGACATTTATTAAATCAGCACGGCTAGCACAAGTATGCTCTCTTGAGCCGCGAGCGAGCACTTGTTTCCTTCTCTCAATACTAAAATGAAAGAGATAGCAGTATCTATGTCGCGTCTTTTCTCGTTTATCGCGCGCAAGAGCACACTCGTGCTAGCCGTGCTATTCTTTCAAATTCAATCATTTCAGTGACAGATTAAGATAGAAACATATTTTTTACTAAAATAAGTTTAATAAACGTCAATTAACTTCTATGAAACGATTAAGCAATACCTACTAACTACCTACTTAAATATTCGAAATAAAACAAGCGTACAACAGTGTTTACAAAACTCGCCTTTATTGCATTGGTTTGGGTTAGTACAAAAACGAGCCTTACATTCGGCCGATCACAGCAACGCCAATACTCTTGAACTAAGGAATTAAGCAAAACCATAATAATTAATAAGATAATGACATAAGTTTATAACATAACATATAACTGTAGGATATCATGTTTTGCTTATTCCACACCACACCCTAAGGGCGTTCACGCACCGACTTGAATTCGGTTTGTATTCGATTCGTGAAAAACACGGACTGGAAATTCACATCCTAGCGCACTTAACTCAAAATACATACACGTCTTCGTTCTACGAGATTTTTCATCTTACGTTTTTCGTCTCGCGTAATCTTCATCCTCATCTTGGTGTGAAACCCATTGACATTATATGAATTATGTGAAACCGAATACGCATCGAGTGCACTGCGCAAGCGTACGTACAATTTGTATAGGGGCCACTTCAGACTCGATTCTG
Source organism: Blastobasis adustella (assembly GCA_907269095.1). Lineage (NCBI taxonomy): Eukaryota > Metazoa > Arthropoda > Insecta > Lepidoptera > Blastobasidae > Blastobasis > Blastobasis adustella. The sequence goes on along the minus strand of OU026136.1, from coordinate 497,649 downwards.
ACTTTTGATTCGTAAAAAAACGACTCAAAGTGAGAAATCACGTACCGAATTAGAATCGAATACGTGTCAGCGCATTACGTCCATATTTATTTATTATTTTATTTTATTTATGACTATTAAGTTCCTACCGCTACTTAAATGTTTAAATTTTCAATTTACATTTCGTCAAGTAGGCGAGAGATTCATAGAATTACTAGGACGGCCAAACCGGATCAGAAACGGATACGATTCGAATTCGAACCGAATTGCAGTCGTGCGTAAACGCCCTAACAATAATATAAAGTTTGAAAATCAAATTACAAAAGTAAAATAACCTTAACACTTTACATTTTTACACTACATCATTCTGTCATTATTTCACATATAAGTTAAAGTATATTCAAGTGATAAAATCCAGAAAATATCTAAATACGATTCTGTCACATACAGCATACAATTTATTTTAGGAGTATGTTCTGGGTTTACTACCGCGTACCTATGTCGTTGACGTCCCGTGACCATGATGCATGCAACTGCGTCGAAATATCGGGCTACTCGTCAACAAAGGTACGCGGTAGGAAACCCGGAACATACCCTCAAAATGTGTGATAATAACCGCGATAGTTTAAAACATAAACCATACAATAAATGTTATGTACATGCAACTTATTACAAATAACTACAGGAATATTGGTAGATCAAATCCCTAATGCATACAACGGGGTAAGCCCGAACATACTTGGATTATAGTTATTCGGTAAAACAAGTTGATATTAATTGGTCTATCTGGAGTTAAGTAAATGCCGTAGGACGAAAACTAATCATCACAAATGTAACAAATAAAATAGTGTCCAGTTTAAACGCTTCACATTGCACATTTGCCATTGAATAGTTTATAGGATAAATACAGAAGGCAGCAAATGAACCTCCTCATCACCAGTATAAAAGGAACTAGCTATGGATGCGCGTACAAACCGGAGGCGGTCCAAGGTTATAAGGTCAAGGTCCAGGTACAGAGTAGGTTGAGGCGCTGGCGGTGCTGCCTTCTTTAGCAGTTTTTGCCCGCGACTTTGTCCACGTAAAATCCTGACATGTCGTTTACCGCGGACACCACATGGACTTTCGGAATAGAAAGTATCCGATATGTGATTCGAGGTTGTGAAGTATCTGGGTATATACGAATCCATTCAAACATTTTTGCATGATTGAGCACATCATCAACAGACATCCAAAAGTGCAAAATTTCAAATGTACGATAATTTGGGAAGGATGTAGGATATTAGAGGGAAATGTATACTATGAGAAGGAAGCCTGCCATTCTGGACCGTCATTTTGTTTACACTCAAAAGCTTGCTCGAGGCCTCTTCAAGTCCACTTTAAATAAATCGATTGTAAATTAAAATGTTAAAGCAATTGTTAGTTGTATTAACTTAATCGTAATAATATTGCATTGAACAATTTTTGTCGATAAAATTATGTAAACTTGTTACAGTGCGTGGTTCTATACGTCACCCTGAACATTTTGCCACATTTAATAAACTTCTTGACAAATAACTGTCAGAGTCGGAAGGATGGATAACCCGAATTTCTATAAAATCTATTAACATAACCATCAAACTACTATGTGCAGCACAATGCCAAGTATAGAACAAACTCCTCCGCCCAATTCGTTATCCCAAACATAAATTACCCACTAAATAAAGATCCAGTTTCATCGCAAAACAAAATACAGAAACATAATCTGCACAAAATGGCGTTTAATTTGACTAAAATACGCTCTTGACACTACGTTATGGTGACAAATGTTACGGAAGACTTCTGCACAGTGCAGAGGGCAGGGTCTGACCCCAATAAAGCTGTTTTCCTGTCACAGCAGCGGTGATGTTTTTATAGTATACGTTTTTTATTACTTTCTTATAATATACCTGGGGCCGTACCGCCGAACTTCGACAGTACGCCGAAGTTGAGCAGAGACTAATCGCAGCAAGCCAGCTCTGGCTCTGCTTTGCTGCGATTGGTCGCTACTTAATTGGATAAAGATGGCGACGTACTATCGGAGTTAGGCGGTACGACCCCTAAGCCTGGTTGAACAGTCTTGGGAGCCGATTGGCACCATGTGACGGTATATTATTATTATTGATTTCATTAGAATATCAACAATTCCTTTGACATAATTGAAGTTAACATTTGTCCACCTGAAACTATCACCCATCAATTTTTTAACAACTCCCCAACAAACTCGTTTAAAAATGTTGCACCAAAATATCGTCTAAACATATATCCATACATGCACACATGTCCGTAACCTGCGGCGTCACTCGGGAAATCGAAAGAGACCGAACACCAAAACACTTTTTTTTTTTAATACCACAAGGGCGTCGAACAAGCTTACAGCCCGCCTGATGGTAAGCAGTCACCGCAGCCTATGGACGTTTGCAACACCAGGGGTATCGTCCACCCGCTGCCAACCCCGTAAAAACCTTTTCACCCCTTTCTTGACGAACTCCATGTTGTACTCTCCAGGGAAAACCTCTCCATTTAATTCATTCCACAACCATACTGTGCCCAATCTCTCTCGATTCCCTTCCACTTTTCAACTGTCGCTTTCTGAGTGGGTTCTCCACGCAGGGTTACCTCATGGGGTATGGGGTTTGTGTTATCGGCTCGGTGGCAGCGTGGTGGTGAGTGGTACCACCTGGGATGGTACCAGATGGTAGGTCAGCCACCAGGAGAGCAGTGGCTGGGTGATTGCTACGAAGAGGAGGAAGTATACTCGTCGTTTGGTGCCACCGCTGGATTTTGACCACTGTTGGGCGTAGGGGTTGGAGTAGTCGGTATTGTAGCCGTAGGAGGGGGGTTGCTCCGGTGCGGAGGGGGGGCCCGTCAGTAACTGTAGGCGAAGGGTCTGGACCTGTGGACAAGAAGAACGAATAAATCTCAGTTTATGAGGTAATAGGCTCGCCTCGTCTTCACATGGGTGTTGTCAGGGTTTCTGCATGTATTATATACCTACATATAAAATAAAAAGTAAAAAGATACGGGATGAAATTTTTAGGTTATGTAAACCGCAGCATATCCGTTACGTGGTTTAGGAGTAACCTGCTATACAGATAGACAGATGAGTGTGACATGTGACGTCAAATTCGTTACATCGAATCAGGCGTCGTCGAAAGTTCACCTCTGCGATCCCTTAAAATGTCTTAGTCTGTTTGGTCGTTCGCGGGCTTCCTGGAGCCCTTAGCTAGTAATTGGATGGGTGACCGTTTCGAACTTTGAGGCTAGTAGAACATCAGTATCGCAATGAGCTCGCCGCTCCTTAGATGTGCATCCTAAATGCCGTTGGCCAAACGTGGCCGACTAAAGGTATTCGACTGGGACAGTTAGAAATGAATGGAAGTCTCGGGAGTTGCTTGGCACACCGCGCCCCGTAACGGTACATTTTTATTACTAACACATTTCGTTCACCTTATAACCGCAACTCATCATCATCATCATCATCATCATCACAGCCCATAACAGTCCACTGCAGGACTTAGGGCCTCTCCCACGAAAGGGAGGTTATTGCCATAATCTCCACGCTTGACAGGCGGGTTGGATATCGCAGTGTTATAAATATAAACGGAAAAAGCTGCTGCCCATTATCCAGCCTACGGAGACCCTAGATCTCATCTTGGCGTTAATGTCCCGGTTGCGTACGAGGGCCCGGGGTCCGCCTTGACCATGATCCAGGATTTGGCAGGTCAGGTAATTACAGTGTGGAGCGACTGCCATCTGACCTCCATGACCCTGCTGCCAGGGGAACCTGACCAGATTGGATCATGGTTACACATCCAGTCGCCTGAATGTGCAGGTTTCATCACGATGTTTTTCCTCACCGTAAGAGCATCGGTTAATATTCAACTAATGTACATAACTCAGAAAACAGTCATTGGTACATGGCCGGAGCGGGATTCGAACCCGGGACCTCTGGCTTACGAGTCGGATACTGTAACCGCTCGGCCACCGACGCTCTAACGGAGACCCTAGATCTATTGCCTCGTAAACATTAATCGCCTACGACACTCACGAGTGTAAGAGGTTGGTGCTATTCTACTCGGCCTCTCCTCATACTCACCAAAAAATAAGATAGCCCGATACTGCAGTACACGAGCATGCAATAATAGCCGGTCGGGCCACTCAGCAGCCCGGTGACCAGACCGGCTATCATTACCGCGTACTTGTACCCGCTGAATGCGAGCAGATCCAGGGTACGCAAGTTAGTGTTGGTCGCCGTCACGTATAGGGTCGCCAGGTAGATCACCATCTCGAATATTATGTAGGCTAAGGCGCTGGACGCCAGTATGCCTATCTGTTCCGGTGAGAAGCGGTGTTGGAGGCCTGGAATCGATAAATTAAAATTAATTAGGATCGAGAAATACATGTACGACAAGTAGCACTTACACTCACCGAGCATGAAGCCCATGCTGGGGATGTAGAGGCTAGCACTCACCGAGCATGAACCCAGCCAGCAGCACGTAGGTGACGTAGCCCATGCTGGGGACGTAGAGGCTAGCACTCACCGAGCATGAACCCAGCCAGCAGCACGTAGGTGACGTAGCCCATGCTGGGGACGTAGAGGCTAGCACTCACCGAGCATGAACCCAGCCAGCAGCACGTAGGTGACGTAGCCCATGCTGGGGACGTAGAGGCTAGTACTCACCGAGCATGAACCCAGCCAGCAGCACGTAGGGGACGTAGCCCATGCTGGGGACGTAGAGGCTAGCACTCACCGAGCATGAACCCAGCCAGCAGCACGTAGGTGACGTAGCCCATGCTGGGGACGTAGAGGCTAGTACTCACCGAGCATGAACCCAGCCAGCAGCACGTAGGGGACGTAGCCCATGCTGGGGACGTAGAGGCTAGCACTCACCGAGCATGAACCCAGCCAGCAGCACGTAGGTGACGTAGCCCATGCTGGGGATGTAGAGGTCGGGCGCGTTGAGGTCGTAGCGCGGCTGCACCGGCGAGTCCTGGTCGTACTTCACCATCCACTCCTGGACACGGTGGAACGCAGTTTAGGGGGATGGTAAGACGCAGATGACGAGGATTATTGAAATGGCTTAAGTCCATAGGATTGAACTGCACTGTCTGTACAGACATTTAGTATTTTGCTAGATTGGGCAGATCGAGATCTGCCTGGGCATATCGTTTTGACAGGTTGCCACCGCCCAGAGTTCACGGACGTTGGGCCCTCACGTGCCGTACGGGGGCGCAACCGGGACATAACACCAAGATGAAGATGATGATGATGAACCGTCCCGAGTCGACGGATCCGCGCGGGGCTCCTCGGCGCTTTGGCACAACACAAACCTTACCAAATTGAAACCTATATATCCACCAAATTGAAACCTATATATCCACCAAATTGAAACCTATATATCCACTTTGAACACTAACATAACTTAATTAAACGAATTGCAACTTCCATACTAAACAATATGCCCAGGTTACTACGGCGTCCTCACAGTCTGCTTAAATGTCACGGAAATACAAAAAAAATTATCCATACAAAGTAAAAGATGAAACTATACCTTATGAGTGTAAGGGAACAATATGAGCATCAGCTTCCTCAGCACATATCGGGTGTCCACAGCGAAGTAGTACCGCAGCCGGGAGACGGGCACGTACTTGTTGAGCTCGCGGGAGACCGCCTCGCGGCCCGCCGACGCCAGCTGGTTGCCGTACTGGAGCGCCATGTCCTGGGTGCATGGTGTTGTTTGAAATATGGATGGAACAAGGGACGTAGGGCATCCCGGTCGAATTGAAGCCGCCCGACTGGGGAAGTACCTCCACCTTACAGAATACCGCAGCTAAACAATACTCTTTTAAATAGTATTGTGTTTCTGCCGGTGAGTAAGGTCTCCAGTGCTCCATGGGGTGGGTATTTGGGGAACCGTGGCTTTGGCAGTGGAGGAGCATTTGCCTTTTTGCTGCCAGAGCAGCGTGTTATAGAGGTGGGCAACTCATTGGCGATACTACAACGACAATACGATAACACCAGGTTGCTAAGTCTATAGGCAGTGGTGACCACTTTCAATCAGGTGGCCCGTTTGCCTGTTTGCCTATCGTACGACATAAAAAAAAAGAGTATGCGATAGTGGAGCCAACAGGAATCAAAATAATCATCTTGGCGAGCAGAAATTAAAATGATGAATTTTAATTTCTGTTACAGGTCTGGGTGTTAAATGTATTGTAAGTATGTATTAAAAAATATATATGTCTTCTTGATATATAAGACTTCTTGATGTTGGCGAACGAAACTGAATGGCGAGTAGCGAGCAATTGACTGGCTGACACGTAACGGAAGTTTATATTGTTTATAATTTCACTACACACCACATTTTCAACGTTATTTATCTATTATGTATTATTATAGTTTAATACTATTTACGCAGTTTGTGGTGTCCAATTGATAACAAATTATAAATTTATTTAGTTTATCAGTTATCTAGCACCCGTAACACAAGCTTTGCTTGGATCAAGCATATTTATATATATGCCATGGTTGTGCTTTACCGACGAGGGCCCGGGGTCCGCCTTGACCATGATCCTGGATTTTAGTACCACATCCTACGTTATTTTGACTAAAATGTGTAATTGTTGTTTGGATTCGACAATTGTGTATTAGTACAGGATGTTAGGTAAGTCTAGATTTGCCATGTAAAAAAAAATTGTCAAGTACTGAGTAGTTCTCATTGTTTTTAAATTAAATTAATTTACAGGAGTTACTCTCATGTCGACCCTCCAATTGCAGTCTACATAACATGCGAAATAATGCTTCTAAATATAAATAATAAAATGTACGTACATGATGAAACTACTACCAATGTTGTGCAATGCCTTGATTATAACAAACAAATAAAATCACCTTTTCTTTTTGTAACATTAGCATTGACTATAATTACATACTTGGACAACAGGTTGCTGCAGCATGGAGCCGATGGCTTGTGGAGAGGCCATGTTGGGTGGTGGGAACCCACCCATGTAGCCATAGTCTGCAATAAGTGTAATTATATCTATAATATAGAAACTGGAATGTCTCAGTTCAATGCTGAAAACAATCCTGGACAGAAGCTATTGTGCTTAAAGTTTCAGTAAATAAATATAAATAATCAAAGAGCTTCGGTTAGTATTTAGCTAATGTACATAACTCTGAAAAGGGTCATTGATACATGGCAACAGTGGGATTGGAACCCAGTATCTCTCACATTGCGAGTCAGATACCACTAAACCATTGACACTCCATATTTCAGTAAATTAGTACAGTAAAAATAATATGCAGTCAAGCAGTGCCAATCGACCTCTGAGAATATTCTACATCTAAATACAAAATAGCAACAATGTTTTAAAGATAGTGCCTTGTACTCTATACCCTGTTTGCACAAGCAAAACGTAAACAAACAATAAATAGGTTTGTGAGACGATAAATTTACAATAATTAATTTTCAAGTCCCTGTTATGGTGATTCATGTGGTTCTAGCCGGGACTAGGCGTAAATACGCCGTTTGTGCAGACAAACCCCTTCTCTCAAGTCCTTAAGATCCCTCTGATTAATTATTATCAAAATAAAAATCCCTATAAAAACGGCATAGATTGGTACTTACTTGCTGGTGGCGTTGGGGTGGCATAGTCTTGCGTGTCCAGCTGTATCCCTTCTTGATAAGGAGGTGGAGGTCCAGCTGGCGCGAAGCCTGGACTGTAGGTTGGCGATTGCGGAAACTGCGGTGCCGCCGCCGGCACCCCCATCGCGGCCACGTCACTCACCCGCTTGGCCTTCCTAGGCCCGCCTCCGGGACCCACTGCAATGAATATCACCTCCTCAAAACCAACCCCTTTCTCACATATTTATTATACGCTTGCAAAGCACACGTACCGTTCCTGGAAGCGTTGAAATTCATATTTCCACGAATTTATCTATCACCCTAGCAGCACTGACATAATATACACAAATATTAGGGTAAATTAATTTTTAAAACAATTTTTAAACACATCACCACGTCCAATTTCCAGCAATTTGACGTTTATGTAAAGAGATTTCAAAAATTTCCAAAAGCGTCTTTTTATCGATTATCATTTGACTATCGCAAAAATAGTATCGCAAAAATCTCAGAGGTAGAGTTTCCATTTATTTTTGAGCTATTTTATGATATCTATATTACGTTTTATATTGTTTAACATTTGTTAACCGAATACAATTCAACTTTTTAATAACATATTTACCGGTACCTGTCGAACCGGGATTTATTGCTAGAGGAGTTCTCACGGTCGTAAGTAACACATCTGACATATTTTGTTAACATGCTGTTGCCAGGTGAAATTCTTTTGTAATAATCATAAGATTCCGGTTTTCCTCTGCATAATTGCAATGACCTATTATTGTAATCGATGTTTCCTAGATTATTTATACATTACATTGGTACAACACTATTGCGAAGGGGTCGGCAAAGGAACCAAAGCCTAAACAGTCTAGATGTATTTACCTTTTTGGTCATGCCACTTCAAAATCCGTAAATGTTTAGTCACCAGCAATATATAGTAATATTAGTAATCTGTGGTCACCAGCACCACTTTCGTCGTATGTGCTTATTGTGTTATTTTCAAAGTTAAAAAAATAACAAAAATTTGGTAAAAAGTACATAGCGTAGCCCTTTTTTATCTTTACCAAAAGGAAAAACTATGTTTTGAATTAAATACCTAATTCAACGTGTTACACCGGATCAGTAACCATCACAAAAATATAGTGGGGGAGCTCGATCAACAACAACAGTGGGCAATTTGCGCCGTTTCGAGATTTAGCAAGAAAATTGTTAATTAGACACTATTCCCAACATTATGGCTCTAACAAATGTACTGCTTCTCAGCCAAATCGCTGGATATGTGATAGGACTTATCTTGTCCATATGTATGATTGTTCCTATGAGCATGCATCAGAATGAGTTCAGGTATTGCACTATTTTGTTCTGTATTTATATGTAATTTTAATAAACATAGGCGTTTATGGCTTTAATCAATGGTCCTCGAATGGCTACTATTTTAAGTACAGACATACTGAGGTTGAAAGATAGCTGATGGATACAGGAAGCACTTAACTGAATTGAACAGAAGGTATGGGGGCGGAACACAGTAAACATCATGTAGCTAAAATGATATCTTTTGAAAAACTTCAACTTAACTTTTATTAAATATTATACCTATTGTTTAGGGAGAGACACATATAGACTCCATATGCTTTTGTATAAGAGGGGAAGTGGTTAGAGGATACCAAAGGGTGCAATTCAACTCCAACCGAGGAGGAAGTTACTAATCTGGACCAATTCATTGTATTTTAAAATATCTGGTATGGTGTGACTTCATTCACATGATGTCCTACCTCTACCCTACCCTACCTTTGGTACCCTTTTTTTTTCTTTTGTACAAACCACCCCTGTATTATAGAACAAAAAAACATTTCAGTTTGGTCAAGCTGTTCTCATGTTACGGTATAGCCAAGGCAAATAGGGATTCGTTTTTATATATTACTGGTGGACCCTGCGTGACTTCTGTCGTATACATCCACTTACCCCTTCCTACCCTTTTTTTCTTGTTTATAAACATTCCTTTTGATTAACTCTATATATTAATATCGTTGCGTAGTTTAAAAGATCTAAGAGTACATCGATACATAGGGACAGACTGCGGGAAGTGACTTTGATATAAACTGTGCATAGAAGTACATAATATTCTCTCTTTCAGTGGGCACTGCCTGCTGTTTTCTCGTGGACTATGGCAAGAAGAAGATGGCCAGTTGCTGGTCTCCTGGGCCTCCCCTATCTACTGTCACTATATTATTATATTGGGAGTGTTCTCTTTCATTGCGTGCAGTGTCCAGATTTATAGGTTTGTTTTTTAAACACTTCTGCTAACATAAATATTAGAGTCCACACCTGTGCTATATCGACTGGCTAGATACTTTGAGTCTTTACATCACTAGCTATTATTTATTATTATTTATGTCTTCACTTTGTAAAGCTCGACACGAGGTTGGACTTATTTATTTATTTTTTATTTCTATTTATTATTGGTTTGGTATCTCCATTTTCTGGATCATGAGATCTATGACCAATTGGCCCGTTTTAATGATAACAAGCTAGTCATATATCAGCGACATAGGCTGTGTTCTATTTAGAAAAGTTTTAAGACAATGTTACCAACCAGTCAAATAGGAACACATTTTTTATGTGGTTTTAATTGTTCATTTTCTCCAGACCATTTCTTTGTCACTTTCTTCTTAACATTAGCTTAGTTTGGTGCTGCATGGCCCTGTATTAAAAATACATGCATGTATCCATGTGGAAAGCTACATAGATGTATACTTTATACTCCACTCAATCAAATGACCCGAAATCTGTCTTGACCTCTGACATCTAGATGTGTGAATAATGTATTCAGTTAGGTAGAACCCTAATCTCTTGTGTTCATTCCACAGGCTGTCAATGTTCATGTTCAAGGGGCAAGACAGTTCATTCCTGTCCGCTTTCATGGAGGCTATGTTGTGTGCGGTATACGGCGGGTGGACGCTCGGTGGTGCGCTCTTCGTCACCTTCGGTTTCATCACTTGGTGCCAGAAGATTACTGAGCGGTTTCCTAGGTGGGTAATCATTTAGCCATGTAGACTGTTGTTGCTGTTGTTGTTTTTCCTATAAGCCGGTTCAGAATGCAACCGTTCTGACATATTGACAGAAATAAAATACATAAGATGATAGTACACAGACTCATTCCTTATCAAAGTTCTCTGGCATTTGACTTATTTCATTATCATCATCAACTTTGATTGCTGTATATGGGCCTTCCCTGTGTGGTGTCTAGTAGAGTAGAATAGCACCGACCCCTTACACTCGTGTGTGTCGTACAAGGCGACTAATGTTTTCGAGGCAAAAGATCTAGTCCCTGTAGACTGGAAATAGGCAGCAGCGTTTTATATTTTTATATTTATATCACTGTGATATGCAACCCGCTTGGCACGCGTGGAGATTACGGCAATAACCTCCCCTCTCGTGGGAGAGGCAGTAAGTCCTGCAGTGGACTGTGATGATGATAGGCCTCCCATACTAAGCACAAATGTGGGTGGATGTGGTAGACTGAGAAGTGAATGTGTCATGTCCTCAGTTTGCAGTATCCAGCCTGCAGTTGTTACTGAAATGATTAATGAGAAACTCTTTAAGTTACGTATGTATTGTTATATTTTTTCTTGTTTACAGTTGCGAAGCAGCGGCAGGCCAAGACATTGATCAGAAGGACAAAATACACACAAATGGGTTTTATATGCAAATGGGCACTGTGCAGGTATGTGCAAAAAGAAAGTTATTAATATTTTCCCTGTATACACAGCCAGTGTTTCGTTTTACTATGAAGTACTATGACAAGGGATTGTTCTTGAGGTATATTAGAGGTATCTTTAGGGGCGGGCAACGCATTGGTAGAGCCCCTGGTATTGCTGATGTCTAAAGGCGGCGGTGACCACATTCCATCAGGTGGCCCACTTGCCTGTTTGTCTGCCGTATACATAGAAAAATATGTGCGGATTAGTCTACGTTAAAACCATGTCTGTGTTTATGCCGTATGCCACAGCGTGTAGTATAAAATAAAATAAATAAATATTCTTTTCACACAGCGCCATCTAGATCCAAAGCAAGCAAAGCTTGTGTTATGGGTGCTAGAAACTGATGAACTACTTAATATGTCTAGAATTTAGAATAAAAGCACGAGATAACTGAAACACATGTTTATTAGAGCTAAGGAGCATAACCAGTGACTTATTGTCCAACTACCTGCATTATATTATCTTATTCTAAAATAAGGTAAACAAGCAGATACTACCCTCACTTGCATACATAACATACCTCCCCCTTTAAGCTAGACAAATCTAGTATTTAAAAATTATATATATAATTAAGAGAGATGACAAATATTATTATTATATTTAAACCCAACACCTATTTAATCTAAATTTAATCTAGAATCATTCTTTTGCTGATGACTCTGCTGATGATGATGGTCTCCGATAAGGTGATCTCGAATGTACATTTAATCTATTTTTGATCTTCCCCACACCCTCCAAATGTACCTCCGCTGACTGTGGGATTCCCAACAACTCAGCCCATTTATCTGAACTCGGGATCTCAATAATATTTTCGCCAGTTTCGGCTTCTGCCTCATCAGATATTTGTGAGTCTCCCCTTGCCTCTTCTGGCGTTTGAACACTTGTTTCCTCTACTCCACGTCCTTCCCCTTCTTGTCCATCATTATTCTCAGCCCTCTTAATCATCTGGTCAATATGTCTATTAATAATCAATCCATCATTGGTTTCGACCCTATAATGAGATGGTCCATCTTTCTCTAATACCCTTCCCGGTAACCACCTCGGGCCTTCACTATAATTTCTGTACATCACCCGGTAACCAACTTGTGCTTCTCTTTGTTTTCTATTAGTATTGTTAGCTAACTGCTGTTCTATTTTTTCTTTTGTTTATTGTCAGGGTGGACTGTATCTAACAATGTGCGTAAGCGTCTATTCATCAGTAGTTCTGCGGGGCTCTTGTTGGTGCCAGCGCAAGGGGTAACCCGAAGTCCAAGTAACATGTTAGGTATCTTGATGTCCCATGACAAGTCATTCATTTTGCGTAGCTTTTCTTTAATGGTCTGTACCATTCTTTCAGCTAAACCATTCGTCGCTGGATGATACGGGGCAGTCGTTGCATGTCTAATGTTGTTGGCATTTAAAAAGTCTTTCATTTCCTGAGAAACAAAAGCTGTTCCATTATCAGATACAAGTGTCTCACATAAACCATGTGTTGCGAATAACATTCTCAAATGCCGAATAACTGTTGTTGAGGTTGTGTTGCTTACCAGGAACACTTCTGGCCAGCGAGAAAAGGCATCTACTACAATTAAAAAGGTTTTATTTTGGAACGGACCTGCAAAATCAACATGGATTCTTGACCATGAACTGCTTGGTGATATCCATTCGTGACTTGTCTTGGTAGGCATGTGTCTATTCTCCAAACATTTAGTACAATTCGCCACCAGTTTCTCGACATCGTTGTTTAACTGTGGCCACCAAACATAGCTTCTTGCCAATGCTTTCGTTTGGACCATTCCATTGTGGGTCTTGTGCATCACTTTCAGAATAGCTGCCTGCAAAGAAGTTGGAATTACGACACGACATCCCAGCAATAAACACCCATCATGTAAGGATAATTGAGATCGTTGTAACCAATAAGTGCGCAGACCCTCTTCCATAATCTTAGCAGGTCATCCCCGCAGGACATAATGCACCACTCGTGATAAATACTTGTCTTTGGCAGTCTCTGCTGCTATGTGTTCTTCGTTATATGGAAAATCGGCCGGTGTTTCCGCCATGAGCAACACGTCACACATCTGTGGTTCATCTTGATCTGGAATTGGTTGTGGCCAGCGACTCAAACTGTCTGCGTTTCCAATTTGTGATCCTGGTTTAAATACTATCCTGTAATCGTGTGATGTCAGGACTAAGGCAATTCTAGTAAGACGAGGGGAATGCATATTAGACATCGGCTTACAAGGATCGAAGATGCCTAAAAGGGGCTTGTGATCTGTTACAATCGTAAAAGACCTCCCCATCAAATAATTGTGAAATTTTTGGATCCCAAACATGATAGCAGCAGCCGCTTTATCCAGCTGTGAATATCTTCGTTCGTGTGTATGTAAAGTTCTGGAGCCCATTGCAATAGGTCTTTCTTTGCCGTCCTTCATGACGTGCGCTAGAACCGCACCGACACCGTACTCTGAGCTGTCACACGTTAAAGTAAGTGGTTTCTGTAAATCATAATGTACAAGTGTCATATCATATGTTAGCTGGTGCCTTGCCGACTCAAAAGCCTTTTGCTCCTGATCTGTCCATCGCCATTCTTGAGCCTTATCTAGTAATCTGTGCAATGGTTCTAAAATAGTAGCTTTCTGTGGTATAAACCTTTCATAAAAGTTGTAAAGTCCTAGGAAAGCCTGTAATTCTTGTTTGTTTTTCGGCTTCGGCGTCATTTTTATTGATTCGACCTTCTTTGAAGAAGGATGAATACCCTCCGCGTCAATGACAAACCCTAGGAACTCCACTTTTTCTTTCGCCCATTTGCATTTGCTTTTATTTAGACGTAAACCGGCTGCTTCGATACGCTGAAGAACTGAATCTAAGCGATACAGCATTTGTACTACGGTGCGACCGCTCACGATTATATCGTCGATCAAGACTGCAACGCCTTCGATGCCGGCGAGTAGACTAGTCATCAGTCGCTGAAAGATTCCCGGACTAGCCTTTACGCCGAATGCAAGTCGATGCACGGTGTACAATCCTTTGCACGTGTTCAAGGTAAGCAATTTTGCAGTTTCTTCATCCACGACTACTTGCGTGTAGGCACGTCCCAAATCTAATGTCGTGAAATATTTGCTTCCAGCGACAATGGCGAATACTTCATTCGACGTAGGCATGGGGTAAGTGTCTGATTCAGTCGCCTGGTTGACTGTGCTTCGGTAATCTCCACACAACCGAATATCACCTGTCCTTTTAATGATAGGTACTACGGGTGTAGCCCATTCAGAGAACGACACTGGGCGCAGCACGCCTTCGACCACTAGACGGTCAATTTCCTTTTCAACTCTGCCTTTGATAGCAAATGGAACAGGACGAGCTTTAAGAAATTTGGGTGTGACATCAGGTTTAACGTGTATTGTTACGGGTTTGCCACGGTAAGTACCCAGTCCATCTTTAAACACTTCAGTGTGCTTTGCGATAATTCTATCTATTTCTTGCAGATCCTTGTTTGACATGAAATTGACATTGAGTTTTATGTCGAGCGGAGCAAGCCAATCACGCCCCAAGAGGTTTGGACCCTCGCCCTTGGCTACAATCAGGGTCAATTCATGTTCGCAGTTGTTGTATTTCACCGGCACGGTGGCTTGGCCCAGCAGAACGACTGGAGTGTCTGTCCATGTGCGCAACTTGAGAGATGCAGGGCGCAGCGCGGTCGGCGGTAGTCGGGGTCGTAAACCCTTCCAAGTCTCTTCGTTCACCAAGGTGAAACTAGCGCCCGTATCCAGTTGTAACAACACCGGTTCACTAGCGATCAACACCCGGACTTCAAATGGTGGCACCCGACCTGAACTGCGTACTGAATATATGCCATTGAGTAAACTGGAATCTTCCTCCTCCGTAAAATTTACGTTTTCGTTTGAATTCTTCTTTTTTGCTACACAAATTTTTTCAATGTGGCCCTTCTTTTTGCAAAATCGACAGATTGCGTTTATGAACCTGCATTCGCCCCCGTGCCGATCACCACACCGATAGCAAAACCGCACGTTTAGTCTAGGCTGTACTGCATTGATATCCATAGGCTCGCCAGCGGAGACGGAAACGGCGCCGGAGTCGGTCAGACCCGCGCCTGCAGCAGTAATATTTCCAGAATTTTGCATCAAACGCACGTCTCTTCCCGCACTTTCCGCAGCCAACATGTCATCTACGACATTCTTGTAGGTCAAATTATTTCTTTTCAGAAGTTCGTATTGTAATTTGGCATCATTCATGCCACATACCAGTCTATCGCGTAACATTCGTTCTAAGTCTTGAAAATTACACCCTGTTGTTAATTTTCGTAATTGTGCAAGGTACTCTGATGCGTTTTCGCCTGCTTTCTGATCACGTTTGTAGAATTTGTATGACATCGTTATTTCATTCGGCCTGGGGCTATAATGTTTGGTTAGAATTTCCGCAATTTCAGTAAATGTCACTTCACTCGCTTTTCGCGGGGTAACTAACGATAGCAAAGTCTCAAATACTTGTGAACCACACACTGTGAAGAAATTAGCCTTTTTGGTATCATCTTCGGAAATACCATTAGCAATAAAACAAAATTTCAAACGTTCCAAATAGTTTTCCCAATCGCCCGTTTGTGGGTTAAATTCACCGAATTTCACTGATCTGTTCATTTTCACCGATTTTACTTATCGTCGCCACTAATATGTCTAGAATTTAGAATAAAAGCACGAGATAACTGAAACACATGTTTATTAGAGCTAAGGAGCATAACCAGTGACTTATTGTCCAACTACCTGCATTATATTATCTTATTCTAAAATAAGGTAAACAAGCAGATACTACCCTCACTTGCATACATAACACTACTTATATAGTTTTAAAAAATACATACATAACACCCAGACCCGAATAGAAATTAAAATTCATTATTTCAATTTCTGCTCGGCCATAACGAGTGAGTGAAAATAATCATGCATCTTCACAAGGATTGGAAAAACAAAAAAGAAACAAATAATAATTTGAGAGTAAAAAAAAAAAGAGTGTAAAACAAATCTTGAACTAATAAGTGAATGTACATAGTTCGCACGCTGACAGCAGTGATAGGAGTGTCAAGGTGTTCAATCGTTAAAAAACTCATTGCTTAGAATGCGTTTAACTGTAGTAGCACTCGTATTGAAGAGGTCAATGTCATGAAGAATAGTTAGTTTATTAAATTGTGTTCCGGCCCCTAATGAAGAAAGAATTTTTGGCGTTTGCTGAGTAACAAGTTTTTTATTAAGTGATGAGCGTTTTCTAAAATTATATTGGAGTTTATAATTGGCAAAAATGTAAAATTTATCTCATAGCTATGTGCTCATAGAAAGATAGACCTATATCTGTCATTTTTATGTTAATTAGCTGCTCACTTTTAATTTTGTTTTTTTGTTGTGTTGTATTATCTGTGTTAGTTTGATACCTATCTGTGGAGACCTATAATTGGCATTCTATTTCTTATTTGAATAACTATTGTATTATAAAGCTGTTGGTCTTCCTAATAAATAAAAATAAAATAAAATAAATAAAAATAAAATTTTGTCGATAATTTGTACGAGGTGAACCCGTGTGAAGAGGATTACCACGTCGCAGTGATCTATTAGGCACTCGTAGTACAACATTTGATAGTAAATCAGGGCAATCGACTCTGCCACCGACTATGTTCATGAGATACACAATGTCCGACATGGTCCTTCTTTTAGTTAAAGGGAGAATATGATGCCTTCTGCATCTTGCTTCGTAGTCAGCATCACAGGTTTTACCTTTAAATTGGAGGTATCTCATGAATCGCCGCTGTATGGACTCCATTCGACTAATATAAATATCGTAACACGGATTCCATACTTGAGATGAATATTCGAGAATACTTCGCACCAGGGAACAGTAAAGTATTTGAATTGTTTTTAATTATTGAAATTTACGCAAGATCTTATAACAAAACCAAGAGCTTATAGTACAGGAATAATAGACATTAACCTCAAAATAAATAGCCTAATTTTGATTTTTGGCACAAGTGTTCCTTAGAGTCCCTGGAGTATGCCCTAAAAATTCACCACCCCACCCCTGTCCGCTCCCTCCACCGCCCCCGCTAATGTCTCTGATCGTAGATTTTTTAAATTTAAACAAAAACTATCAGATATACGAAAAAAATAAACATGGTTAAACTATCGATGAGTCGTACCAGTCCAATTGCGACACAAGTTGCAATTCGATGTATAAGCCAGTCCAATAAGCCTTACCTATATTGGGTATCAAATGAAAGGGCTTTACGAGACGATTCCAAAAATATACCGCATCAACAAAACAAAAATCATTTTCAAAAACACCGGGTCTGGGCTCCTCCAGATATCATACAGCTACATGGTTTTTGTGAAATGTACCGCAAATGAGTCATAATATCCTCACGTCTAATATCATAAAAGCATTTTTGGAAATATTAACATTTGGACCACATTGAATTTCGTTTTCTGTTACTTACGTATTTTCAACTTGGGACTCGAGAGCAGATATGGGGTAGCACCGTTGTCTGTTCATTACGTAATTTCAATATTGCAATCTCCAACCGTGAGGTGTCCGGCAGAGTAGAATAGCACCATCCTCTTACACTCATGGGTCGTACAAGGCGACTAATGTTAACGAGACAAAAGATCAAGAGTCTCCGTAGTCTGGAAAATGATCAGCAGCATTTTTCATTGTTATATTTAAACATTGCGATCTCCAACCCGCCTGCCAAGCGTGGAGATTATGGCAATACCCTTTCGTGGGAGAGGCCTTAAGTCCTGCAGTGGATTGACGAATCTCCAACCCACCTGTCACGCAATATCCTCCACAAATGTGTTCGTTTTGTTATGTCCATGTTCACGAGTGGATATTTTTTTATAGAAAATAGCCATGTATTTGCTTGCCATCTCATCTGATTTTAAGTACAGATTCAGTCTACGATGGCGCATACCTGTCTATGAAATACCTATTCACTCTTGTCATGGATTATTACAGTCTTTGAAGATTAATGCTAAAGATAATTATTGATTTCCATTCCAGTTCGCCACATGGGCGATGTTCGCCAACTGGGTGGGTGTGGGCGTGTTCTCCATGCTCAAGGTGTGCCGCTACCACCAGCTCGAGAATATCCAGGTGTCGATGTACCGCGAGAGGCAGCGGCTTCTAAACGAGAATGAGAGCCCCACCCACGGACGGTCCACCCCACCGATGGACACTCTGAATGAGTAATGGAATGGTGGACAGGGTTGCTATTCTCTATGGATTCGTAGCAGGGCGTCATAAACTTAACTCGTTACGTTAAACCATGCTTCACATGTTCGCCTGTTAGGGATGTGGTAGGTGTCAAAATGCGTAGATATTATATCGAATCATCGATGTAATCTGGTACGTTCTGCTGTAAACAGGGTCACAGAGGTCATGGCAGCTGCTTTACTGTAATTAGCTCAAATCAAGTCATACAAAATGATACATTTGTCATTGGAAATATCAATATATGTTCTGGGTCTATATATTAACAGAGCCGTCTTTGCATATTGTACATTTTGTTTGTAGTGAGTGAATGGACTCCTCTGAGAATTTTGTACGTTTCTGGATTGACCTAGTAGATTTTCGACTAGAAAGAACCAAAGTGATGTGATTTAGTACAAGGCGATACGACAACAAAGAATCGAATATTATTCTCTACTTAGTCGATGAAATAGACGAGACATGGCAAACATGCACGGGACTTCACGAATATAGGCGAATGCTCCCTCTACATTCTCTTGGTCCCGCGGAATTGGCAACATGTGGAGTCTGCTTAGCGGAACTGGTTATTTTCTCAACTCTTCACAGGAACCGCATTATTTTTGTTATCCATATTACTCATAAGGTTTATGTGACGATCGCTCTTGCTTCTAATTCTTCTCTATGGGGGTCTACGAGGAGTCTCACGTTGGTGATGTGGAGGATTGTGTTGTATAGGAAGGCGTAGTGGGAGTAGCTTGAGGCTAGTCTCTCATATCATGTTGTACTATAATATTTAAAATTGAGAGACAGAACAAATAACTACCCTTGCCATGTAATTAAAGGGTTTTCTGCATAATTGGTATAAGTGAATGAATGTGATATATGTAAATTTTATTCTTATACTTAGGTTTAGCATGTAGGTTGTTATTGTTTTGTTTGTCGATCTCAGTGATGATATCAAAAGCAAAAGTTACAAAATTATGTATTTTAACAAATACATTACATTGATACACTACTATATTATTAATATTAACTATTTATGTCGTTGGTAGATGTTATGATTATAATGTCGTCGAAATCACAAATAATTAAAACCACATAACTCCATAAGTACCAAGTCTTTTATTCGATCACATTGCTTTTCCCCGGGGCTGTCCCGGGTCGTCAGTTTTCTATTCTTTACTCGGAAAACTAGTTATTTAGAGTCTCTATTTTATTTATACTCAGTCCCTCACTGGGGGGTGAGGGTTGCGGGGGCGGCGCGGCCGGGGCGGGGGCGGGGGCGGCTGCTGCTCGCCCGGGGCCGTCTCCTGGGGCTGCTCCAGCCCGGCGTGCCTCTTCTGCAAATGCACGCGCAGGTACCTCGGCTGCGCGAACGCCGCTCGGCAGTCGGCGTGCGGGCAGCGCAGCGCGGGCGCCACGGCCGCGGCGTGCGTCCGCCGGTGCCTCAGCAGGTCCCCTCGGACCGCGAACGCTCGCCCGCACTCCGGGCAGGCGTGCGATCCGCCCCCGCCCGCCGCCTCGTGCCGCCTCTCGTGCCGGGCCAGAGCCGTCCGCCAGCGGAACGCGCGCCCGCAGATCGGGCAGCGGTGCGATCGCGGCCCGCCGTGCGACTGCTCGTGAATGTACAGGCCGGCGCGAGCGCGGAATTTCGCCCCGCACACGGCACACGCGTGCGGGCGCTCGGCGGAGTGCACGACCTCGTGCTGCTTGAGCAGCCCGCGGGACCCGAACGCGCGCCCGCATTCGGCGCAGGCGTGCTCGCGGACCGTCGAGTGGGCGTGTTTCACGTGGTAGAAGTAGCTCGAGGAGGCCGTGTAGACTTTGTGGCAGACGGGGCACGAGCGCTCGCGGCGGTGCCGTTTGGTGGATGGTGCCGGCTCCTCGGATGCTGTCGGGGTCCCCGCCGCCCCCGCCCCGTCGGGCGCGGGCCCCGCGTCGCGCGAGTCCTCTATAGCCTCGAACACGGATTCCGGGATGGGGTCGAACTCCGCGTCGCTGTGGTCCGAAAACTCGTCCACGGTCGGCGGTCGACTCGGCTCGGCACTGTCGGTCGCGACATCGCTCTTGATCGGCAGTTCCGACGGCGGCGGGCGCTCGTCGAGCGTCGGCTTCGCGCTCACCTCGGTGTTCTCGTTTTCATCCTTCATCACTTTCTTTTTGGCTCGCCTCGGTTTCGCTGCCGGGGGCGGGTGCGGGGGCGGGGCCTTCTCTCCTTTGAGAGGGGGTGGGGGCGTCTGCCGAGGGGCCGGGAACGCCGGCTGGTACTGCACGGCGTGCTGCGACATGTGCAACACGAAGTCCTTCTGGTCGACGTAGGTGTGGCACTCCTCGCAGTGGAAGAGGAGGTGCGCGGGCGGCGGCGGCGGGGGCGGGGGGGACCTGCAACAGAGCGCGGCTCAGCGGTGCGTCGCGGCGTGTGCGGCCAGCGCGCGCCGCCGGCGGAACGCGGCCGGGCAGCGCGGGCAGCGCAGCGGGGCCCCGTGGCAGCGGCCGTGCGAGCGCAGCGCCGCCGCAGACTTGGTCGCGAGCCCGCAGCACTCGCACACGAACTCGCGCCGCTCGCCGTGCGACCGCGTGTGGTCCTGGAGATGCGCGAGGCGGGCGAACGTCCTCCCGCATTGCGGGCACGCGTGCGGCCGGGCCTGCTGGTGCGTGTCGCGTATGTGCCGCGCGAGGTTCCCCGCCTCGCCGAACGCCCGCCCGCAGTGCGGACACGCGTGCCGCTTCGAGTGCGCGGTGCGGTGCCGCCGCCAGCCGCGCGCCGCCACCCGCCGCCCGCAGTCGGGACACGACACGTACCGCTTACCGTCTCCCGCGACGGCCGGACCTCCCGCCGCGGCGCCCGCCGGCGGTCTGGAAAGGCAGGGCTCGGTCACTCGGTTCGGGCGGGTGGAGAACTGATCACCACCAACGTCAGTTAACAAATAGCAGATTGTTCAACAGTCCGAAATTTGCAAAACTCCACGCACATATCAACAAGTTCACTGGTACGGTCCGATGGCGTACGTATTCTGGGCATTGTCAGGCTCGGGCGCGGGGGCGGGTGCGGGCGGGACGTGGTGCCGACGATGATGGTGGGTCAGCGCGGCGCGCAGCCGGAACGTAGCCGGGCAGAGCGCGCAGGCGTGCGGGCGGTCGGGCGCCGCGGCCGACGCGGGGGCGGGGGCCTCGTGGCGGCGGCGGTGGCGCACCAACGCGGCCCGCAGGCGGAAGGCGGCGGGGCAGTGCGGGCAGCGGTGCGGGCGCGCCGCGTCGTGCGTGCGCCGGTGGGCGTACAGCGCGCCGCTCTGCGCGAACCGGCGGCCGCACAGCGCGCACTCGAAGGGCCGCTCGCCGGTGTGCGTGCGCCGGTGCTGGCGCAGGTTCTGCGCGTTGGCGAAGGTGCCGCCGCAGTCGGGGCAGCCCACGCGGCGGCGGCGCTCGTGCGTCTCGGCGAGGTGCCGCCGCAGCCCGCCCGGCGCGCGGAACTGCTTCCCGCACACGTGGCACACGCACGGCCGCTCCCCGGTGTGGATTCGCCGGTGGAACAGGTACGTGTGCGCGGAGCTGAGCCGCTTCCCGCAGACCGCGCAGGCGTAGCGCAGCCGGCCGGCGGCGTCGCGGCAGCGCGCGAGGGCGAGCTCGCGGCGGGTTTCTGAATCTAGGCGGTCGCGGCGCATGTTGTCGCAGGTGAGGTCGTCGTAGCCGTCGGCGGCGGCGTCCGAGCCGGCCGTGTCCGACGAGGCCGAGTCCGAGTCGGAGTCGGAGGCGAGTCGCGGGCCGTGGCCGGCGAGCAGGTGGTCGCGGAACCCGACGAGCGCGGCGTAGAAGGCGGCGTAGGCGGCCGCCGGGGCCGCCGGGGCCGCCGGGGCCGCCGCCGCGAGCGGTCGGTCGTCGGAGTCGGAGGGCGAGTCGCTGCAACAATAAACCGCCCTTTACCGGCCGCTCCTGTGCCGTCGCGCGTGGTCTTTCAGGTGGGAGAGCTTCCGGAAGCGCTTCGGACAGATCTCGCAGCTGTAGTTCCTCACGTCGAGGTGCATGTGCAGGTGGGCGGCGAGGGCCTGCCTGTAGTGGAAGGCCTTGTCGCAGTAGCGGCAGCGGTGCGGGGCGGGGGCGGGGGCGGGCGCGGCGGCGTGGCGGCGGGCGTGCGCTTTCCGCGCGGCGCGGTCGGGGAAGGCCTCGCCGCACGCGCCGCAGTGGAACCGCAGCCGGCCCTCGTGCGCCTGCCGCACGTGCTTCGTCAGGGACTTCTGCCACTGGTAAACTTTGCCGCATCGGTCGCAGGGGAACCTCCGCGGGGCGGCGTCGGCGTCGTGCGTCGCCAGGTGCTCCGTCGCGTGGTACACGTTCGAGAACGTTTTATCGCAGACGGGGCAGGTGACCGGCTTCCGCTTGATGTTGTTCGGGCCGAGTTTCGTTTTGCCTCGATTCCCGCCGGGCTCCGGGTGGGCGGTCCCGATGTGCTCCTTCAACTCGTTCTCGTCGAGGGCAGTGTGTCCACACGCGCGACACTTGACCCCGCCCGCCGTCTCCCCGCCCCCCTCCACGTGTTTCTCTTGCAGGTGCCAAACGAAGGCGGCCTTGGAGTGGTACTCCTGGTCGCAGCAGGTCACCCCGCTCGCGACGCAGACGTCCACGTGCCGGCTGAGGTGGCTCAGCAGCCGGCTCGGGGAGGAGAACACGCTGCTGCAAAACGGACACGACAGATGGGGCAACTCTTCTTTGGCCTCTTTAGCTGTGGGGACCTCGTCAGCATCCTCCAGGACCAGCTGCTCCTCTACGGTTATGTTGTCCTCCACGAATTGTTTAAGCGAGCCACTCATCAGATCGGCCTCATGTGTAGATGTCAAATGCCCGGCCATCGCTCCTGCTGTCGCCGCCGCCGGCTGCTGCGGACATTTCTGACACACGAACTGCAAATCGGAACTCTCCCCATCTATGCCAAGCGCGGACAAGTAATCGTTCAGAATACGCACAATCAGTACGGTTCCTGACCTGTAATTTACAAATTTTACGATGTCGGGTGTGCCATGAAGGAGGTTAAGGCAATGATTTACGCCCGGTTCCTGTAGTCAGCGAACTTATTGAATCAACAAAATTATAGCCAATAACGAAAGTTTTTTTTTATTTTTTTTATTTGTTGTTTATTTATTTAATTTGCCAACAGATTTACACTTTTTGTTATATCTATATATTACATGATTTGACTTATTTCTAAATCTCATTGGCTCAAATTTATTGCTGCTACCGGATCGTTGATCACAAGAACTAGGGGTTACAAAAGTACATTACTTACTCTTTGTCATTTGTATTTTCTAAACTTTGGTTTTCTTCTATGCTGGCTGGATTTTGTTCCTGAAATTAAATTAGGTGCTTTAAAGTAAATCCATATTTCATGTGAATTTAACTTAGAAACTGACAATAAAGAAAATTATCTGTGCAGGTTAAGAGAACCACTTGAACAAACACTTCATTCCAAACAATAAGATCTCTAGATTGCCAAGAATATTCATATGCCCTTCAACTAACCCCTACCACATTTAAACAGCTGTCCAATATCTTATTTGTAACACTAAAACGTCAACAAAGGATTCTAACATTTGCCTAGTTGCTGGTAGAGCAACTGTCTTGGGGGTTTTGAGGTGGGCAATGCATTGATACCCTTGGTGTTGCTAATGTCCATTGGCAGCGGTGACCACTTTCCATGAAGTGTCCTGCTTGCCTTTTAAGAAAATGTCTCAAATAATGAAACTAAAAAAGGCCGGACCACATTCCATGTGACCATCCCCGTCAACCACTCCACCCACATACATACCCGTATGTTCTGCTGGAACCGCCGCTGCGTGTCCCGGAGCGCCCGGTCGGCGCGCGGCGCGGCCGCCGCCACCTCGTGCCACGCCAGCAGCGCGTGCGCGCACTGGTAGCACATCGCCACCGGCAGCGTGTCTAGGGGACTCACCTGGAGATTGTTGGTACATTTATTGTAAGCCATCACTGTCCCTCTGCAGGGCAAAGAGCTCCCTAGGTAGGTATAGCTACCTAGAGATGCAATAATAATATCAGCCGAATCGTTAGCCGTGTGGCGGCTGGCAGAGTAGAATAGCACCAACCCCTTACACTCGTGGGTGTCGTATAAGGCGACTAATGTTTTCGAGGCAAAAAATGTAGTCTCCGTATGTTGGAAGATGAGCAGCAGCAGTTTCCATTGTTATATTTGTGACACTGCAATCTCCAACCTCTGGACCGCGGACATTGGACCCTGGCGCGCGAGAGTACAACCAGGACGTGTGTGATGATAATTATTTTAAAATTCTATAAATAAAATTAAACACATTTTTTTATTTATCAAATCAATAAAAAATGACAAAGATAAGGTGTAACAAAGTTTTCGAGTGGGGGCTTGTGACGTTACGCAACATTTCCACTGTGTTTTTTTAAATTAACTTCACTTTAGTCTACCTGATGGAATAAAAATTTATTTTTCAGTCATTATCCTTATTGTTGGGGTTGGTGCTACATTGTATTCTACTCAAGACAGTCAAGCTAACTACCTACCTAAACTAAACCATCTGTGATAACATAATTACAATTCAATGCATTGTTTGGTCTGAGTAAGCAAACAAATGTAAGTCTCACCCTCAATAATCTGTAATGAGCAGCCTTCAAGAATAGCTTCTCAATAATTCACATAGATTGCACACTCTAAGGACTCAAACATTATTATAATCTTTTGATTATATAGGGCTATGGTTGAAGTTGTATGGTGAATCATATGTATTACTGTCATCATACATTGCCTTGGAACAAAATAAATAACGTTAAAATGCTAGTTTTACTACCATTCTAACTTACAGTCATAAAGGACGGTATCCATAATTGAAAAACAAGGATTGTTAAAAAACTTACTTGTATGGGTAAATATTTGTTAACCTTCTCAGCGAGGTTACTCTGCAGCCCCTCACCCTCAAATATGGGAATGAGGAATTCCGTAACATTGGCACAGGTACGGCAAACATTTGAGAAGTCCTCCACATCTGTGCAATTTATATAAAACAGGATTACTTTAGAAACACTTATTCCATACATAGTATGAAATAAAGTTGCTGGTTGTATCAGTCTGTCTGTATTTTTTCTGCAAACTCCTGCTAAACCACTAAACGGATTTTGATGTGGTTTTCACCGTTACTTAGATAATTTCTTCCGGATGGTTTACATGCCAAGCCGGGGCGGTTCGCTAGTTGTCTAATAAGATATAATTTTTTATCTGTATTAACAAAAAGCTAATAAATATATAAAAAGATAGTGCAATGTCAGTTTAAATCACAATTTCACTGTTTAGATTCTATGGACAACTATGTTTGATCCAGCAGTGGAGTGCTGCTGTTGAGCTGAGATTATGATCTAAAGATGATGTATGAATGAGTAAAATTATTTATATATTCGTACTACTCTTAAACAGCTGTGTGAGTATGAAAATAAGTTCATAATAATTATCATGATGATACCTATAAAGTAAAAACACAAATACTTACTTTCGAGGTTAGTAGGCCCTAAGGCAGGTGTTTCTATAAACTTTTGAGGCACATCAGCAGAAATGTTGTCAGAAGGTGTCACACATATAAATATTTGCTCAGTTTCAGTATTCATTGCGCTTATAAAAAATATTCTCTAATCTACACTACCAACAACAAACGCTTCTTTCCCTTTTTGACACTTCGCGTTTTGTTTGTTAAGTAAGCTACACTACAATACCTATACGTAAGTTCAAGAACCTTACCTTCTGTGTTTATTAAATAAAAAATCAATTACAGAGAATTTTCTACGAAATTTTTAATTTCGTAATAAATATTACTGTTTTACTTTAATTTCAACTAAAAATTCATAGATAAATAATTGTAAAAATTATAGCCATCGCTATAAACAGCAACAAATTCACGCGCGCTGGCAAACGAAATCGGAAATAACGGACCGGAAACGTAGACAAAAAGAAAATAATACAAGAAATAAGTAGTGCACTTCTGACAAGTTTTATTTTTCGAAATATTCTATGATGTGAATATTTTATGATCGTGTAGCTTGGTAGACGCGCCCAACTGCTGCCATCACAGCTGGCACCATCATAGTTTTGTTTTTGTAGGTATGGATCACTTGCTGAAACAATCATGAAAAATAAAAGTGCAAATTTCACCACCACGAGACAGGTATACAATACAGGTGTACAATTATTTAAATCAAACTTTAACCGTTGTTCCACTACTATTCCCCACTGGTCACAGGTAACACATCATAGACATTTCCCCGTACGGATAGAAAATGTCTGTCGATATTCTAGAGGCCATGAATTGCCAAAAAAGCTTCATTCCACCTTTTGCAAATTGTTCTTGATTAATTGAGACTCAACTGATATAGCGGATGTCCACGGACGACGGTGATCACTTGGTCCCATTGGTCCATTGGTCCCGAGTGAGATTCGATAGGTTCGAACCTAGGCCGCCCACTTGTAAGGCAGACTATCTCGCCATTCGGTGGTCGGCCTCAAGGCGGTCATTTAACTTACCAGCACCAACTTGATGAGGTAAACAGCGAACGTGAGGAAGGAAATGGTCATAAGGGCGCTCTCCGCTGATGGGAACTCCACGTGCTGGCCGCGGGCCGTTGCGGAGCGCCCGCGTCGCTTGGGACCCTCGTCGTCGGGGAAGGCTGAATCTATTCGGTCTTCTGTTAGAACAAAATGAGCTTACTGTACTGTATTGTACCAGTTTACGGGAGCTACCATAAGGGTCGGATATACACAGATAAGAATTAGCTAGGCATGTATGTAGATAGGTAAATCGTGTCATGGAAAGTTAGAGTAGAGTGGACAGCAGACGGTAGGACTATATTAAGCATGTGGACTCTCTGGATGGGTACCACACTACCCCCTTATCTTTTTCTCCCGCCAAGTAACAATGCTTTCAGTGCTGTATTCTGGTTTGAAAGATAATGTAGCAGCACATTTCCAAACATGAGACAGATCATTTTCAGATCAGATAAAGAGTATTAGGAAAACGGAGCCGGTCGCCCGAAGAATAGAGGTACTGTCAGGTGGACTATATAAATTTACGCTCGCTTGTTCATATTTCTTCTTAAATATTTATTTTTATTGTGACTGACTGAAATGACCTACCTATGTTAGCCATTATAGTGTCCCTGAGATCTTCCAAATATTGCAATTTTCCTTTAAAACTTTTTCTTGTATTTTGCGATATAGTGTCCGTGACTATTCGCAAGAATTTAATCAAATTCTTCATTGTGTCAGCATTTTTATCCTTTGTGACTGATTCCTCAGTACCTTCAGTATTATTTTTATTTTTTTCTGTACTTTCCTTTACTTCAAAATCGTGCGGTGAAGCTGCTGGGGCATCATCAGCATATTTTTGAGTTTCATCTTTTTTGTATGGATTTCGTTGTTTCATAATAATCACATTTTGTTTATTTTTCATGAATTCATGGTCTCTTTCATGATTTTTCTTTTCTTCTTGAGATTTATTTTCCGTCATACTGATAATGGGTGAATATTTACTATGTTCGTCTGAATATGAATTTGCTTCTTCAATATTAGTTTTAGTGAAAGGTTTTACTTTTACGGTAGTTCGAATAGGTATCTCTTCAGTGCTGGTAACAAGAACATGTTTGATAATTTCGACATCTTCATTCATATAAACTCCTGCCAATTCCCTGTCCACTTTATCATGCATTATATTATTATTTATTTTTGGCGTTGATGTTGATGTGTCTGAGACGAACGTTGGTCCAGCCAGATTTGTTGACTTTTCTTTCATCTTGAATATCTTAAATATTTCCTCTTGAACACCACTATGATTTAGTCGTTTTACTATGCCATGATTATGTGTTTTATATGCAGTATAGTCGGGATTAGATATTCTTTCCTCATTCTCTTGTATTTTAACGTCAGGTATTTTGTTTGGAGCAACGGCAGTCTGCCGTTGATCGTTGCCTTTTACCTCATCCTGTAATATTTCTTTGATCATTACCTCTTCCGGATTAAGCGTATCAATCTTTTTAAAGGGTACCAAATTGGTTTGAAAAGGTTTAATTTCGCCAATATTAGTTATTTTTTTATTGCTGTTGGGATCCATTTCATCATTTTCAAAAGAATCCTTTTCATGTTCAGTCTTCAATATATTAAATTCCTTAATATTATTGGCAGTGGTCTGAGCATAATTTGTTGATTCATTTACAATATGTACGTGTTTGATATCAATCACATCCTTGGATTCGTGCACCTCGCTTTTGGGTTCATTTTTGTTATTTTGTTTATCAGTTAATATGAAATCATTATTTATGTTGCTTTGAATGGCTGTCTTTTCAAATGTTGGGCTTGTGCTCGTCTCTGTCACGGGTTGCAGTGGTCTATTTTCCGTTTTTGGACGAACGTCGGTATTTAGAAAAATTGAATTTGTTCGATTGTTCGTATTAGACTTCCATTTATAATCTTTATGTAGTGCTTTCATTGGTTCTGGTTTAGGCGATACATTTACAGTCAATCGATTGTTAACGTCTTTGAAACTCATAAATTTTAGGTCGTCCTTTAATTTAACTGTAGAAAAAACGTCCTCATTGTGACCATGCTCCAGATCTGATAAATCAGCAACTTCTATGGGTTTACCTTTGTAAATATCCGTCGCTTGGATTCTCAAAGGTCTGTAAGTAGTTGTTAACTGATGCTTGTAAGTGGTTACAAATCCCTTTGTGGCATCTTCCACATTTTTGTCAAAACTTACTTTATTGTTCGATAATTTAGTTTTAATTCTGACATTATCACTTTTCTCCTCTTCATCGTGATATGTATCTTCCCTTATAACATAACTCTCTGTGTTTCTATAGATATCATCTGAGAGTCTGTTGGCATAATCCTTAGACGGTTGGAAATTGTTATATTTATTCCAACCGTGATCAGGTAGAGAGTTATTAAGGTAAATCCTGTTTGCTCCGGTTGTTTTCTCCAAAGTTGTGTGAATTCCATCGGAGTCCTTATGGATGTTCAGGGCAGAGGCTGGACGCAAGGGCTTGATGTGATGCTGCTGCGAGATTTCAACCCATTCGCTGCTAGCTTGGCCGATCAGCAGTAGTACGGTCAACATGTTGCACTGGCGGAAAACGGCCGTCCGCCCGCATGTTGTCTCACATGTGAATCGTACTGTGAAATGTGCTGAGCTGTAGATAAACGCTGTGTGACACAGTTAGGGCAGAGGTGTTCAATCTTTTCGTACTTCTTTATAATTTTATTTTGTAAAATTTCTTCATACTCTAGGAGCGTCAGTGGCCGAGTGGTTAATGGATCCTACTCATAAACGAGAGGTACCGGGTTCGAATCTCACTGCGGCCATGTTCCAATGACTCTTTTCTGAGTTATATACATTAGTTGAACACTAACCGAACTCTTACAGTGAGTGAAAACATCGTGATAAAACCGGCACAGTCAGACGGATGTCAGATGGTAGTCGATTCACTGTATGATGATCTGCCAAATCCTGAATAATGGGCAAGGCTGACCCCGGGCCCTCGTGCGCGAGAGCACAACCGGGACATTAACGCAAAGATTTTTATTTTTTGTAAAATGTATTTGAGATTCCCAAAAATCAGAGCTACTCACAATGGCAATCGTCTACGCGTGATTTGTATCAAGTCTGTTAGTTTCTCTTTTGCATTAAATAGATACGAGCAACTGCCTAAACGGTTGAACTAATGCAGGTTTGTGTTTGTTTGCTGATTGTGCAATCAGGGTGCGTCGTTAGTTACCCTTTTAGAGTCGAATTTTGTTTACTTGTGAGTTGTAACTATTTTATTTGTGTAATTAAGTACCTACTTTTAGTAAGTACCTAAAAGAAAATGTCAGTAAATATCATTTTCACAAAGAAATAACGTTAGATACTAGTAATAGAACAGTTAATTTATTTCCATGGTGTTTGTTTACCCAGTGTTTCTCGGAAAGCAGTATTTCACGGTCGACGCTTACACTCGTTCAGTTATCTCTATTAGATGCGCTTAAACACATCAAGCTTTTGCGCATCCGTGGGTTCGCATTCTACTTAATTTTTATAGTTACTGTGTATGTACTGTGAGGAATTTCATCTTATTCTGCACAGTGACAACGCATCTGCGGTTCTGCATTTTTGTTGCCTGCAACCTGAATGCATAAATCGTAGATGTTATGGGCGACAGTTACCACTTACCATCAGTTAGGCGGTCTGCTCGTTTGTCACTGTGTCGTATAGAAAGAGAAACTTTAAGAAGAAACAAGAATCTTCCCGTCGTCTCATCCCCTATACTCTTCCATGTCTCTCTTCTATAGGCCTGCTGGAAGCGATTTCTTCTTAGAAATAAGTAGTGCCTGTTGTGTCGTCTTTCATTTTTGTAATTTCTGTTTACTATATATTGTGTGCAATAAATTGTTAAATAAATAAATGAATCTTGGCGTCAATGTCCCGGTTATGCTCTCGCGCACGAGCGGCCGGGGTCTGCCTTGACCACTATTCAAGATTTGGCAAATCAGGTAATTACAGTGGAGCGACTGCCATCTGACCTCTGCGACTCTGCTACCAGGGGAACCTGGCCAGATTAGATCATGGTTACGGTCTTCTGCTGAGTAATTTTAATTTCTACACTGGATCTGTTGCTTGCCTTGTATAAATAAAATTCGGTTGTTGTTAATCCAAAACGGCATTTATTATTTTAAATAGTTATCAATACAATAGTAACACGATTTGTAAACGCTCTCTCCAAAATAGCCGGCTGGCTATAACACGACGGGCGAATGGCCGCCCTGCGCGGCCGCTGCCATGCCACTACTTTATTACTTTAGTAAACTGTAAATGGGTTTGATTACGACTATTCGTATATCTTAGTTCAGGGGCAAAGGAAGTCAATGATGTAGTGAGTTAGCTGAATATACCTTAATATTCGATCTTTATAAATTATAGACAGTAAATAGCTGCGATGCGCGAATGAATGTGAGGCGCGATGGAAGAACGACATCGTCAAGAATCGGAGTTATTAGAGCGCGCGGCAAAGGCCATGCTTGGCCTGCTAGTGTGTTCCCGAACACAACCTCTCCTTCAGGGCTGAATAGATAGACAGTTTTAGGCTGAATCCATATTTGGCCGCATCGTCACTTACAATCAAGTGAGATGGGGTTCAAGTACCTACCCAGTAAAAAAAGTTCGCCGGAAAACGGCGAGAATTGAGAGGAGGCTTACCTACGCCCAATAGTGGAATGAAAATAGCTGTGATGAAATAACTATCTATATCAGATATCTAACCTACCATAAAATATTATTTCGAAATAAATAATATAATTTTATTTATAGCTTAAACAGGCAGCGCAGGGCAACGTCCGCGCACCCTACCAACGACATACACATATCAATATGGTGATGCTTTAAGATTACGGACATAATTACATTGTATTCTCATTATATTAACTACATAATATTAATAATAAGTTCATAAAATATCGATATATTACTAACATTACTTAACACGGTTGGTCCAATCCGAGGGCCGGTGTGGCGGCGGTGAGGTTCAAACTGTTACTTACTGTAGGTAGTAATGGGCATTCAGTAACCGCTAGACGGCGTTAAGATCACCGAATGAAAATTACAAAAAAAACTCAACCTAAACTGTTCCTATATTTAGGAGCAGCAGCTTTGTTTCACAAAATATAATATGCGCAAAAGAACACAGTACGCCACAATCTATATCTATAGGAAATATACTTTTCCATTGTAATGCGTTCACCGCCATCTAGCGTGCGTAAATGTCAATTAACGTTAAAAACAACACCGCCCATCGGCACCACCTCCCCGCCGCTCCACCGACCCCAGTCAACAGGAGAGTCAAAGATATAAATAAATACTCGAGTTAGGTCGGAAATAGTAAGAAATAATACTAAATGATTTTAAAGCAATCCACCAATCTCGTATTAGAAATGTTAGGCGATTTTGAACCTTAACTCTATGGGGTCGATTTAGGATGGCGATTGGTGGACGAACGTACAGTAGAATAGAATTGACAAGTTATAAAGTGTTTATCGTATATAGTATTTACACCAGTAACACTTACGTTAGACATATTACTTATTTAGATCAACATTGTGTAGATGCTCGTTGCGTTAGAATGCCTCGCAAAGTTTTCAGAGCTTACGAAGTATAAGAAGTATTGAGAATTATAAAGTAGTACCTACAGTATAGCAAAAATAGCTGTAACGCAAATATAAAATGATCAATATACTCGAAAAAATAAAAGATAGTTCCAAAAAGTATCAAAGAGATCACAGAGAATGGAAGCTTGATTGGAAGTACAAAAAAAATCACAGTTACCGAAGAGGTGGTAAAATCATCGCTGGAATGACTATTCAATCTGTAATAATATAATAATAAAACATAATAAGTACCTGTTTAAATTGCATTACTACAATATTTTACTAACCTATTCAGGGCGTGGCTGAGTGGCCATGTAACAACTATATTATTGGTCTGATCCCGAATCCTGACGGAAAACAAGTTACAAATAAATATTAAAAACACAAATGCACCCTGCAGTATTTACATACATGTCCACACAAATCTTAATTACTGACTACACATTTATGTACCTATATTGTACGGTATACTTACAGGATCATCCGACATGTTACAAACCTGGCGACAGAGATTGCCCTCATTTTGACATTACTAATATCACTGTAGGAATGCAACCGCAAATATCCCGCCGCACCTCCCAGCCACGCCCAGTGACCATACGCTGAGGTCCCGTTATAATCTCAATTATATAAATAAAATAATAATAAAAATTCCATTAAAATCTAACCAACAATAAAGTTCAAAAGACCTGTAAGATCCCAGCCACATTTGGAGCACGAACAAAACAATCTTACACTAAATAATCTCGAATTAGTTATTCTTAGGCGCCATTATCTATTCCCATAATAATCGGTACGATTTCCTTTCATTTTCGAGGAGTTAGCGGGTCGATTGCCTCAGACGCCAACCATAAGCAAAATTTAGTGTATGTATGTACCCTTGGTCCACACGATCCGTATTACGACAAGAACAATTGAAATGCTGCTTATGTGGCGTTTCCTTTATATAAAGACGGAGGCACTACTGATCCTGAGTGGGCCAGCAAATATGTAGGCGGGCAGGCCATAGAATGAGAGATGACAAGGGGAAATGAAGCAGGGCAGTCAATAAATGGTATCCAAGAAGCGAAAAGAGAAATCAAGACAATAATGAAGGCTCGTATCTTGAATGTTTCAATGTCGTAATGGTTCGCGAAGCTCGTTCCATAGCGTGGCAGGAAATAAAACAAGTATGATTTTATTTGCTCACCCAATTTCAGCCATATAAAGAGGGAATTGAGTTGCAATTCTATTGCTCTAGCACTCAATACGGATCACGGGTACAACAGCGGCTAGATCTAACCAAAATAGAAAACCCATACAATTATTGGGAGAAAGATAATCCCACCACAGTTTTCTCGGATAAAACCATGGGTTGGCACTGTGTGACCGAGCGGCAAGGCCCAGCGGCATGGGGCCTTCGGAGCAACGCGATTCACTATCTACGAATAGTTATACATTATCTAAATTATGACTTGTAAAACTCCTCTCTTGTAACCTTTTTGTGCCTAATTGCACGTCTTCTGGTATTTTACTTACTAACTAGCTGTACCTCGCGCCGTAGGCTCATTTTATTGGTTTATACTTTTGTTGCTGGCTGTACTAACGTGTTAGTACAGATAATAACAAAAGTGCAGCAGAGTGCGAGTCGGTACGGCGTTTTTTCCGCCGACCTCAATGTTTCATTAAATTATGTAAAGTTTAAATTAATGAATTGGTAAGTACGGTCTTTAAAAAAAATCCCTAATATTTCGTAGATAAATAGGAGACAATAATAAATGCAATTGCGTTTAAAAAAATAGCTGCCACGATCAATTCATCAGCGATAACTGTTTAATAAGTTATTTAATTAATTATAACGTTAAAAATCTCCGCCTTGGTATCGTAAAAGTTCCACATAGTCGCCATTTGTCTGACCCACACGAGGTACTCCGGGGTCACTCTCACCCTAATCTATATTATAATTATTTAGGCCGTAATTACCAGGGGTGCTCTACCCCTCATTATTTTTACTTATACTCACTAATGTTAGTAGAAAATATGTCAAATATAATTTAAGTTATAATAAAGATTGTTCGATTATTTCCTCAAAAGCTGATTTTGATCATTCATAAATATAAATATAAGCTTCTTATAGATTGGCACTATTGAGTTAATTTTTCAAATGGAAGAATTGCATTTGTAAATCACTTGTATACCTTGTAAATAACTAACTATAGTTAAGTTTTGTTTTTAATTACTTATCGTAGATTAGCAGATACTTACGAAGAAGTTACTGTAAACTTAGAGACTAGTTGCTGAGTAACATTCATAGTGAGACATCAACTTAACTATTTGTAAGATTAAAACATCGCATTAGAGATAACGAATTTCGATTTCTGCTCAATTCGTCGTAAATTTTGAACGGCTAACAAGATAACTCCACTAGATTTTTGCCACAAACTATTCGCTAGATGGCGTAACTGGTGAGTAAGATCTGTTGTCAAAATACGTTGTGCAATCGGTCAGAATCAAACGCTCAAATTGGCAGTTGGATTTTAGCCAATGGTCATCCTATCGTTCTGCTCTCGCGAGTGAGGGCCCGGAGTCCGCCTTAACCATGATCTAGGATTAGGCAGATCGGGTATTACAGTGGAACCACTGCCATCTGACCTCCGTGACCCTACCAGTGGAACCCGACCAGATTGGATCATGGTTACACATCCAGTCGCCTGAATGTGCAGGTTTGTGTCAGTCACGATGTTTTCCCTTACCGTAAGAGCATCGATTAGTGTTCACTAATGTACATAACTCAGAAAGAGTCATTGGTACAAGCCGGCACTGGGGTTGGATTTTTGCCAATAAAATGGCGTTATTTTGACAGTGATAAGATCTTATGAGCCAGTGGCGCCACCTTGCGAGTAAAAATACGTAGTTACTAGCCCTTATTCCAAAAAAGTTTAAATTTTTTATAACATATTTTTCAGACGTCGGTCGTCTACTTTGCACCGAGCTGATTGGTCCATGCTAAACCACATTCATGGTCAGTGGTAACAGCTTTAATGATCCTCTATTTCAAGTGACAGGCACCCAACAATGAACTCTAATGCGACACACCAAGTTTCATTTTTCTGTGCACTCGACTACGACACTTCAAAACGTAGCATAGTAAGACACACGTTCTCACAAAGTTAGTCAACGAGTTGACCTAGTATTATGCAGGTATCCTTGCCCTTAAGAACTATCTAAAAGTAATTGTGTGAATTATCACAAAAAACACATAAAAAATAGAATAATAAAACAACTAACTTAACGTTGCCGCCAACTAAATTAAAAATCCCAAGAAATAAATTAAACGCATGTATAAAATTAACACTAAAATACTAACATTACATTTAAAAACACAACTGTAGAGGAATGATGTACATGACAACCAAAAATTGTTCCTTGCTCGCACGACACTGTCATTTGTAAAAATAACAACAATAAATTAACAAATAAGAAGGCATTGTGTACTTTTTATTTCTGCCCAATAGAGCAATGCAGATAAAACGGCCATAGACACATCATAGACAAAGACCTCCTCAAAATTCCACCAGATGGCACTACTGAGTATGGGTACATTGTGATGAAATCCGCACATTCAGGCGACTGAATATGTAACCATGATCCAATTAGGTCAGGTTTATCGGTAGCAGGGTCACGGCGATCTGCCAAATCCTGGATCATGGTCAACGCGGATCCCTGGCCCTTGCGCGCGAGAGCACAATCGGGACATTAACGCCAATGAACATTTATACCATTGGACAGACAGAACAGCTGTAGGTGGAGAGATCCATTACAGCCAATGACAGGTTTTTACTTTGACATTAGAGTTTACGCCTCAGTGGCGCCATCTGGTGAGTTTTGAAATCGGAAAGCCTTCGTGGCTCAATAAAAAAATGTATAGAAGATTCATGTTTATAAATAGTTTGCTAAGATTACGGCCTTTTTGGAGCAAAGTTACGCTTTATCTATATTAGTCTCATGACAGAAGTCAATATAACGCTTAATTATATTATATGTATTTAACGTCCAGACTGCATTCACTTGCAAATGTCACATTTTAAAATGCGATTCGTTCAAATCACAAATGTGAAATCTGTTCCAAATATACAAATAAATATCAAATTAACGAGACACAATATATTTTAAAAAGGGGTTTTGTTCATTCAGTTGTAACATTTTTCTGACAGACAAAAGTATATGTTACCAGTGTATGTCACTTATTACATTCCCAACTTTCTTGCATTACATTATGCAAGTAGGTATACTAACTAACAGTATCTGACATATTATATTTGGAGACGATTTTTCGATTACTGTTCCAAAATTGTGTTGAATCGTATAAAGTCCACTCTGACAAGGTGAAATTTTAGAATTTTCCACATCAAGTAGTCACTTTATAATGCTGAAAAACTTCAGGCAATTTAGGGCGACAAAATTTTCAAATTTACCAACTGTAAAAATTTATCATTCCGATCGTAACTTCTTGAATTTCATGTTAATTCCCTACTTCTGAGGATTCCAATACCTGCTATCGTCTTATATCGAATGACATGTGTACTTGTTACCAGTCTAAATTTTTCATGTGCATCCAAACTTGCATTGTGTGGTGTTCGTTGAGCAGCTATAGCTAAAAATGGGATGGTTGTGTGTAAGATCCAGTTGAGCGGCCGGGGCAGGGTAGCCGGAGGCTGGCAGCGTGGGAGGGCCTTGGGGAGCCCTAGCGCCTGGCTAGCGCACGTCTAGCGCATGTCTAGCGGATGTCTAGCGCACGGCTGGCACGCGCGCCTTGCCTAGCAGCCGCCGCCAGCGCAGGCGCGCCCCGCCCGCGCCCGCCCTGAGCACAACAAATTCAGATTAGTTCACCAGTTTTTAGCTTTTAGCTTTATGACAACTTTTAAATTACAAGACATTTTCTTTAGCCACAAATATCTATTTCGCTGATCCTTTATTGTCGAAGATCGTTTTAAATTACATTTTAAATAGAGATATAAATATCTCTCAAGCTAGAAAAAATTTCGAATTCGAGATGTCACAGCGCGAGAATCAGGCTCCTGGCCGTGTTTTTGCTATCCTGCGGGTCTAGCAAAGAAGATTCTATTATCGTGATCGACAGTAGCATATCAAGAAAAATGTATAGAATTTGACATAAGCCATAGAAAAGTGACATCGCTTAGATTACTTACTGACATTCGATCGCCAGAACGACTGCAGTAGTGCAAACGCAGTTAGCCGGCCGAACGTAGCCGACAAATTCCGATCGCACTTGCAATAGGATCGATACAAAGCGATTGGAATCTTGGATAGACTGTCCGTATGCCTATCTAGGCAACAAGGAAACCACAATGAAAGCTCAGTTACCCGAGTCAGTGCGGCGAGGGCGGCGCGGCGACAGCGGCGGGCGCGGCGTCGGGTTCCCATCGCGCGTCGTCGCTGCTATGCGTCAGGTACCTATGGAAACACCATTTTTTTTTTATGTTATAAAGGCGGTGCGTGGTCAGCACCGCCCATGGACGTCAGCAACACCATGGGCGCTACTAATTCGTTGCCCGCCTCTGAAGAGATCTTTAATATACATCTTGAAGGATCCCATGTCATTGTCTAAAGGATTGTGGCTGGGAGCTCATTCCACAGCCGAATCGTATATTGTAGAAATTTCCAAATATTCGTGGATATTCGTGGACAAATTCACTTAGCGCCATCTACCATTATGTCTATGTACACTCTATGTACATTATCCTGCGTGAGATTCACATTGATTATAGCAATAATATTACAAAAACACATTTGGCGGTAAATTCAAACATATTGATAAAGGTCTAATGTTATGTCTAAAACTAACATTCAGTTGTAAGGCGAGAATAAGCCAATAAACAGGTGCTCCAAAGTTCCTGCATTCAATATAATCTTCGATGTGTTTCCCAGCGCCTATCACAAGTTAGTAGACCATTCACTAACAATGTCTACGTCTAAAAAAAAAGAAATAAAGAAAGAAAAGACATTCGTTACACATAGCACACCACGACACAATAACACTTACAGTTACAGACAAAGGAAACATTAATAATTAAACATCTAAAACAATGCGTAGCCTCTTATGCCACTGTCAAATGGTATCCACTCAGCATGTGCTGTGAGGTGCACACTGGTATTTTGCGCAACTCACAGCGCTGGTATTCTGTGGGCCCATTTTTTAGGTACGGCACGGGCGTTACTACCTAAATATATATAAATAAAACACCGTAATTGAAGCTCACCTGGTGCCCTGCCTGGCCTCGAGCGCCCGCAGGTCCTGCCAGGCCTGCCGCGTCTGCAGCCAGGCGTGCGCGAACGCCTTGTCCACGGACAGCCGCTTGCGCTGCTTCACTTGCAGCAGGTTGTTGATCAGGTCGATCGCTGGGGGGAAAGGGGTTAAGATTTTTGTAGGAATGGGGGGTTTCGTGGTTCCGAAATCGGATCAGATGGCGCTACTGGGACGTGGGGTCTGATTTCTAAAGTAAACCCTGACATTGGTTGGAATAGATTCCAGCGTAGCATAGTGGTTACAATATCCCACTGCGGCCATGTACCAATGGTTGTTTTCTGAGTTATGTACATCTATCCGGTACTCTTACGGTGAGGGAAACTGTAATTACCTGATCTGTTGTGTAAGTCAAGGCGGATTCTCGTACGCCAGGGTCCGCCTTGTATCCACCATGAATTTTACATGCCGAAAATAAAAATCGACCTTTGGACTCGAGGCGAGTGGTTCAAAAATAGAGCCCCTGATCTTCTCAATGGAATGTCAACGTTACGAAATTACGAATTACAAAGTTTGGATTCCGATATTTTGTGGAACCGAAGGTTTCGGGAGCCCCTTACCCCTCCCTGAATAAGCTAAAGCACTCCCCCTCACCTTCGGGCGAGATGTCCCGCCACGGCTGCGGCGGGTACATGAAGGCGGCGTTCCGGATCTGGTCGGCGATGTCCTCGTCCTCGTTGAAGGGGAACGTGCCCGACAGGGACACGTACACGATCACGCCCACCGACCACATGTCCAGCGACCGGTTGTAGCCCTTGTTGCGGAGGACTTCGGGGGCTGGGGGGAGGGGGAGATAGATAAACACGTTATTGCTCATAAAACATAACAATACCAATCATTATTGAATATTGAGATAATCAATATTGAATTGAGGGAACGTTTTCGCGGTTACAGATGAAACTATTGAGATATGCAGCATTGTAATGATATTTCAACTCAGTTGTGCGCGCGGCCCTATGTGTGGGTAAACCGTCGTCTCGCTCGTGTCCGAGCAAGACGTACGACTGCCGCGTCTCTGCCACATAAATGAAAGCTGTATATTTACAAGCGCACGCACACACAACTGAGTTGAACTATCGGTACACAGCAGCATCTTGATAACGGACCTTACTAGCAATAACTGTTGAGTGGACTGTATTATATTTAGCACTCTAAATTATGCTTGACCAATTAGTACTATCATCAGGCTTGACGAATTGTATAATAAATAAGTTGTATGATTTCCAAGTACGAACACTGAAGATAGGTATAAATACAGAAGCCTACACTTTTAAACTGGATAGATATTAGTACAGAACGAAACACTTTAAATTCAACAGTCCTATCGTAGTTGTAGCCGCGCATAATTTTTTTTGGCATTGATGCATTGATAATGATATAATGATGATGATGAATGATGATAATGATAATATTCCATTTCCTTCATACAAACTCTTCCGCCAAAGCCAGAACCTGGTCCGTCTGCTAACAGGGCGACCACAAGCAGGTGAGGTTGATTTGGGTGGGACTCAAAACACTTTCCTAAATATTGTTTCCTAAATAAAGCCTCCTGAAGCTGGTACCCGATAGGGTAGATGGCCCGATAATAAGGCATTGGGTTAAAACTCATGTTGCAACCTATAACTACAGAGTAAGTTGGTAATTTATGTGTTTGTCTAGTGATATATTACGAAATATTATACTCTAGGTAGTAAGGTGAAATGCAAATTTTTATGGTGACATTAAATTTTTGATTGAATGACATTAAATTTTATATAATGAACCTTTTCTAGCTTATAAATTTTGACATATTTTGTCATTATTTGGGATTTAATTTATTTATATCGAATGACATTACTAATGTGATGTAATTTTTGACATAATTAAGGATTATGTACACATAAACATGGATTATGGTCCGAAATCAATGATAATTTAATTAAAATGAAATAAGCAGACACAAAATCAGAACACAATGTCATACCGAGATAAGCAGGCGTGCCGACCACGGACCGCCGGAAGGACTTCTCGCCGATGATCCTGGCGAAGCCGAAGTCGCACAGCTTGACCTGCGGGAACGCCTCGTCCGACGACAGCAGCACGTTCTCCGGCTTCAGGTCGCAGTGCACTATGTTCTTCTCGTGCAGGTGTTTCAGGGCTACCAGAATCTGGAGGTAAGGTTGTGTGCATGAGGAATTGTCTGAAATTCTAAACTGTACTGTAAAAAATCATCTTGGCGTTGTCCCGGTTATGCACTTGCGCACGAGGGCCCGGAGTCCGCCTTGACCATGATCCCGGATTTGGGAGATTAGGTAATTACAATGGAGTGGCTGCTATCTGACCTCCATGACCCTAGTGTCAGAGGAACCTGGTCAGGTTGGATCATAGTTACACATTCAGTTGCCTGAGTGTGCAGGTTTCATCACGATGTTTTCCTTCACCGTAAGAGCGTCGGTTAGTATTCAACTAATGTAGATAACTCAGAAAAGAGTAATTGGTACATGGCGGCAGTGGGATTTGAACCCGGTACCTCTCGCTTACGACTCGAACCCTCTTATCACTAGGCCACCGACGCTCCTGCTTAAAGCTATCTCAATGTTAGTTATTGATAGACTAATTAATATAGACGTATTATTTAAAAAAAAATTAAATACATGTGGGCGAAAAGACGGCAATACCATAGGAAAAAACCAAAACGTATCACCATACCTGCGCCACCAAAAACTTGGTAGTCCTCTCAGTGAGGCGTCCCTTCTCGTGCGAGAGTATCATCTCCAGCATGTCTCCCTTCAGCTTCTCCATCACCACGAAGATCCGTTCGGGAGTTTCGAACATCCTTTCCAAGTTCACTACGCCAGGGTGGGAGAGGTTCTGGAGGATGGCCACTTCGTTCTTGAGCTGCGCCTCTTGCTTGGTCGGGAAGCGGAGTTTGTCTATGACCTGTGGAGAGTAGGTTGGGTAGGTTGGAGTTTATATATTATCTATTTGTATATAAAACAGAAAAAAAGTGTCTGTACATTGAACATAAATACAAAAAAAAAATTTCGGGCGATGAAGAAATAGGATAAGAATTTTTATAATTTTTGTCTGTCTGTTTGTACACGCTAATCTCCGGAACTACTAGACGAATTTTTTGTTGTATAGCTACTAAGACTGAAACATTTAGGGTATAATTGGTTTTGGAAACTGGAACACCAGATGTAGAACCATGATAGACCAGCTAAACTATAAGAAATATGGAATTGGCGATGAAAGGATTTTTATGAGTTTACACAGTTTGGTAGTTTGGGGTCCAACTTACAATCTAGGCCATATTTCATCTAATTCGTTTGAGTAGAACCAGAGACACAGCTTTACCTCTCCGTAATACAGCTTTCATACATTTGGGAGGTCATTTAAAATGGTCAATCGGGAAAAATATAAACTGCCCTAAAAACGATTTCGAACGAAGTCGCGGGCAAAAGCTAGTTTATAATATTAATAAGGTAAGCAAAATATGGGTAGGCCTCCCACCAGGTGGACCGATGACCTGGTAAAGATCGCAGGTACCAGCTGGATGCGGAAGGCACAGGACCGGCCTTTGTGGAGATCTCTTGGGGAGGCTTATGCCCGGTAGTGGGCGTCTTTCAGCTGATATGATGATGATGATGATGAAGCAAAATATTGAACTCATTATACCTTAATAGCGACAGCCCTCAAGCTCCGGCGATGCAGCCCGCCGTACACGATCCCGAACTGTCCGGAGCCCAGCACCTCGTCGGGGTGTATCTGGTAGACGTGCGCCATCTCCACGCGCCGGCCCTCCGCCGCGGAGTCCTCGCCCTCCGCCGGGGAGGGCGCCGAGTCTGCGGGGGGAGGGGGAGGCTTTCATCAGGTGGCGGGACTATGTCAACACAGTAAATACTTTTAGCATTATGGAAATATTTGGCCACTGGAAGTGCCAAGGTTTGTTACTCACCAGTGAATTGGTTGCACTAAGTTCCCCTATTTACAGTGTTGGGTGAGCTGAGCTCAGTGTGGGTGTATTGAGCACCGCTACTCATCTCAGTGTTAAGGATGCCAAACTCCGCTGCTACTGGAGTGTTAGGTGCGCTGAGGTCCGCTACTCACCGGAGTGTTAATTGCAGTATCCGATAGGTATACCGAGTTCCGCTACCCATCGGTGTGTGGGTGTGTCGAGTTCCTCTGCTCATCGGCGCAGGCGCGGATCCAAAATATAGTTCAGGGTTGGCAAAAGTAAAAATTATAGGTATTAAGCAATGAGCGAGAGCCCTGCGTTAAAAAAATGGCCTTTTTAGGCGTGCCGCAGCGCGGTCTCCCAGCTGCGGGCGAGGTAGGCGGTAGGCGGTAGGCGGTAGGCGGTAGGCGGGTCGTGCTTACCGGCGGCGGTGTGCGTGACGGGCATGAGGGCGTGCCGCAGCGCGGTCTCCCAGCTGCGGGCGAGGTAGGCGGTAGGCGGTAGGCGGTAGGCGGGTCGCGCTTACCGGCGGCGGTGTGCGTGACGGGCATGAGGGCGTGCCGCAGCGCGGTCTCCCAGCTGCGGGCGAGGTAGGCGGTAGGCGGTAGGCGGTAGGCGGGTCGTGCTTACCGGCGGCGGTGTGCGTGACGGGCATGAGGGCGTGCCGCAGCGCGGTCTCCCAGCTGCGGGCGAGGTAGGCGGTAGGCGGTAGGCGGTAGGCGGGTCGTGCTTACCGGCGGCGGTGTGCGTGACGGGCATGAGGGCGTGCCGCAGCGCGGTCTCCCAGCTGCGGGCGAGGTAGGCGGTAGGCGGTAGGCGGTAGGCGGGTCGTGCTTACCGGCGGCGGTGTGCGTGACGGGCATGAGGGCGTGCCGCAGCGCGGTCTCCTAGCTGCGGGCGAGGTAGGCGGTAGGCGGTAGGCGGTAGGCGGGTCGTGCTTACCGGCGGCGGTGTGCGTGACGGGCATGAGGGCGTGCCGCAGCGCGGTCTCCCAGCTGCGGGCGAGGTAGGCGGTAGGCGGTAGGCGGTAGGCGGGTCGCG
This sequence comes from Blastobasis adustella, assembly GCA_907269095.1. Lineage (NCBI taxonomy): Eukaryota > Metazoa > Arthropoda > Insecta > Lepidoptera > Blastobasidae > Blastobasis > Blastobasis adustella. The sequence continues at coordinate 453,578 of OU026136.1, read as the reverse complement.
CTTACCGGCGGCGGTGTGCGTGACGGGCATGAGGGCGTGCCGCAGCGCGGTCTCCCAGCTGCGGGCGAGGTAGGCGGTAGGCGGTAGGCGGGTCGTGCTTACCGGCGGCGGTGTGCGTGACGGGCATGAGGGCGTGCCGCAGCGCGGTCTCCCAGCTGCGGGCGAGGTAGGCGGTAGGCGGTAGGCGGTAGGCGGGTCGTGCTTACCGGCGGCGGTGTGCGTGACGGGCATGAGGGCGTGCCGCAGCGCGGTCTCCCAGCTGCGGGCGAGGTAGGCGGTAGGCGGTAGGCGGTAGGCGGGTCGTGCTTACCGGCGGCGGTGTGCGTGACGGGCATGAGGGCGTGCCGCAGCGCGGTCTCCCAGCTGCGGGCGAGGTAGGCGGTAGGCGGTAGGCGGTAGGCGGGTCGTGCTTACCGGCGGCGGTGTGCGTGACGGGCATGAGGGCGTGCCGCAGCGCGGTCTCCCAGCTGCGGGCGAGGTAGGCGGTAGGCGGTAGGCGGTAGGCGGGTCGTGCTTACCGGCGGCGGTGTGCGTGACGGGCATGAGGGCGTGCCGCAGCGCGGTCTCCCAGCTGCGGGCGAGGTAGGCGGTAGGCGGTAGGCGGTAGGCGGTAGGCGGGTCGTGCTTACCGGCGGCGGTGTGCGTGACGGGCATGAGGGCGTGCCGCAGCGCGGTCTCCCAGCTGCGGGCGAGGTAGGCGGTAGGCGGTAGGCGGTAGGCGGGTCGTGCTTACCGGCGGCGGTGTGCGTGACGGGCATGAGGGCGTGCCGCAGCGCGGTCTCCCAGCTGCGGGCGAGGTAGGCGGTAGGCGGTAGGCGGTAGGCGGTAGGCGGGTCGTGCTTACCGGCGGCGGTGTGCGTGACGGGCATGAGGGCGTGCCGCAGCGCGGTCTCCCAGCTGCGGGCGAGGTAGGCGGTAGGCGGTAGGCGGTAGGCGGGTCGTGCTTACCGGCGGCGGTGTGCGTGACGGGCATGAGGGCGTGCCGCAGCGCGGTCTCCCAGCTGCGGGCGAGGTAGGCGGTAGGCGGTAGGCGGTAGGCGGTAGGCGGGTCGTGCTTACCGGCGGCGGTGTGCGTGACGGGCATGAGGGCGTGCCGCAGCGCGGTCTCCCAGCTGCGGGCGAGGTAGGCGGTAGGCGGTAGGCGGTAGGCGGGTCGTGCTTACCGGCGGCGGTGTGCGTGACGGGCATGAGGGCGTGCCGCAGCGCGGTCTCCCAGCTGCGGGCGAGGTAGGCGGTAGGCGGTAGGCGGTAGGCGGGTCGTGCTTACCGGCGGCGGTGTGCGTGACGGGCATGAGGGCGTGCCGCAGCGCGGTCTCCCAGCTGCGGGCGAGGTAGGCGGTAGGCGGTAGGCGGTAGGCGGGTCGTGCTTACCGGCGGCGGTGTGCGTGACGGGCATGAGGGCGTGCCGCAGCGCGGTCTCCCAGCTGCGGGCGAGGTAGGCGGTAGGCGGTAGGCGGTAGGCGGGTCGTGCTTACCGGCGGCGGTGTGCGTGACGGGCATGAGGGCGTGCCGCAGCGCGGTCTCCCAGCTGCGGGCGAGGTAGGCGGTAGGCGGTAGGCGGTAGGCGGTAGGCGGGTCGTGCTTACCGGCGGCGGTGTGCGTGACGGGCATGAGGGCGTGCCGCAGCGCGGTCTCCCAGCTGCGGGCGAGGTAGGCGGTAGGCGGTAGGCGGTAGGCGGGTCGTGCTTACCGGCGGCGGTGTGCGTGACGGGCATGAGGGCGTGCCGCAGCGCGGTCTCCCAGCTGCGGGCGAGGTAGGCGGTAGGCGGTAGGCGGTAGGCGGTAGGCGGGTCGTGCTTACCGGCGGCGGTGTGCGTGACGGGCATGAGGGCGTGCCGCAGCGCGGTCTCCCAGCTGCGGGCGAGGTAGGCGGTAGGCGGTAGGCGGTAGGCGGGTCGTGCTTACCGGCGGCGGTGTGCGTGACGGGCATGAGGGCGTGCCGCAGCGCGGTCTCCCAGCTGCGGGCGAGGTAGGCGGTAGGCGGTAGGCGGTAGGCGGGTCGTGCTTACCGGCGGCGGTGTGCGTGACGGGCATGAGGGCGTGCCGCAGCGCGGTCTCCCAGCTGCGGGCGAGGTAGGCGGTAGGCGGTAGGCGGTAGGCGGGTCGTGCTTACCGGCGGCGGTGTGCGTGACGGGCATGAGGGCGTGCCGCAGCGCGGTCTCCCAGCTGCGGGCGAGGTAGGCGGTAGGCGGTAGGCGGTAGGCGGTAGGCGGGTCGTGCTTACCGGCGGCGGTGTGCGTGACGGGCATGAGGGCGTGCCGCAGCGCGGTCTCCCAGCTGCGGGCGAGGTAGGCGGTAGGCGGTAGGCGGTAGGCGGGTCGTGCTTACCGGCGGCGGTGTGCGTGACGGGCATGAGGGCGTGCCGCAGCGCGGTCTCCCAGCTGCGGGCGAGGTAGGCGGTAGGCGGTAGGCGGTAGGCGGTAGGCGGGTCGTGCTTACCGGCGGCGGTGTGCGTGACGGGCATGAGGGCGTGCCGCAGCGCGGTCTCCCAGCTGCGGGCGAGGTAGGCGGTAGGCGGTAGGCGGTAGGCGGGTCGTGCTTACCGGCGGCGGTGTGCGTGACGGGCATGAGGGCGTGCCGCAGCGCGGTCTCCCAGCTGCGGGCGAGGTAGGCGGTAGGCGGTAGGCGGGTCGTGCTTACCGGCGGCGGTGTGCGTGACGGGCATGAGGGCGTGCCGCAGCGCGGTCTCCCAGCTGCGGGCGAGGTAGGCGGTAGGCGGTAGGCGGTAGGCGGTAGGCGGGTCGTGCTTACCGGCGGCGGTGTGCGTGACGGGCATGAGGGCGTGCCGCAGCGCGGTCTCCCAGCTGCGGGCGAGGTAGGCGGTAGGCGGTAGGCGGTAGGCGGGTCGTGCTTACCGGCGGCGGTGTGCGTGACGGGCATGAGGGCGTGCCGCAGCGCGGTCTCCCAGCTGCGGGCGAGGTAGGCGGTAGGCGGTAGGCGGTAGGCGGGTCGTGCTTACCGGCGGCGGTGTGCGTGACGGGCATGAGGGCGTGCCGCAGCGCGGTCTCCCAGCTGCGGGCGAGGTAGGCGGTAGGCGGTAGGCGGTAGGCGGTAGGCGGGTCGTGCTTACCGGCGGCGGTGTGCGTGACGGGCATGAGGGCGTGCCGCAGCGCGGTCTCCCAGCTGCGGGCGAGGTAGGCGGTAGGCGGTAGGCGGTAGGCGGGTCGTGCTTACCGGCGGCGGTGTGCGTGACGGGCATGAGGGCGTGCCGCAGCGCGGTCTCCCAGCTGCGGGCGAGGTAGGCGCCGACGCCGGAGTCGGGCGGCGGCAGCTCTCCGGCGCCGGGCCCGAGCGCGGGGTCCAGACCCACCATGTAGTCCACGTTCGCCGTGCGCAGCTCGAAGCAGTGCATCACGTCTGGGTGGGGATAAAGTTAGAATAGTTATTATTTTAATATGTAGGGGGCCACTCCACCATCTCAGGGGCCCAAGCCAACTTCACCTGCACGTGGTCCCCCTGCTGACAGACGGGTGAGGCTCTGGCGAATTGGCTTTTTCCCTAACGGGTTGTGCGGGTCAGGAGTCGACGTAGAAAGCCAAAACCCAAAAAAATTATGGAAAGTCGACAATGGAAACCGGACAAAGTTAGGGCGTCGCCGCAAAACGACGTGCAGGGGGATCGCCCTAGTCCTATGTTAAGTCGGTTAGTGCTACCGGGTTCAGAGCGGGCCCGGTTAAATATGCTAGCCCACATAAAGGTCCGCTTCGGGTCGTGGAACCTTTGCACGCTGATCAGACGGGCGCGGGAGCTGGCCGATGTGCTCGCCAGGCGGAGGGTGGCATTGGGTGGAACGGCTACAAGCTGATATACACGGGCTCTCCGAGCGGGGACAACGGCGTGGGGGTAGTGCTCTCTGAAGAGTTTCGGGACAGCGCCTTATGGTTGTGGGAGTGCTTGTCGAAGGGGTCGTGACCAACTTGATAAGCGCCTACGCTCCACAGGTCGGTTGCAGCGATGCGGATAAGGCGCTGGGAGCAATTCCGGGAAGTCCTACGAAACATTCCGTTGTCACAGGGCATTGTTGTGGGTGGCGATCTGAACGGTCATGTGGGTGAGAAGTGTGAGGAGTTTGGCCGTGTTCATGGCGGTTTTGGTTTTGGGAGCCGTAACGCTGAAGGGGAAGAAATTCTTCGGACGTGTGCGGCTGCCGATTTGGCTATCGTAAACACGTTTTTCCAAAAGAAATCCGAGCATCTGATCTCCTACAAGAGTGGGACGAACGCTACCCAGATCGATTATTTTCTCACTCGGAAAGACAATATTGGCAAAATAGCCACCTGTAAAGCGATACCCGAAGAGAGTCTCACCGCCCAACACCGGGTCCTAGTGATGGACCTGCGCGTTAAGCCCCGAGGCAAATACCGGGAGCAGTGCCGACGCCAAACCCGGTGGTGGCTGCTTGAAGGAACCAAGTCCCACGAGTTCGCCGCTGCTGTCAGCGACCTTAGTGTTGCGACAGGCCCCTACTAGAGCGACACAAGCAGGAGCTGCGCGTCACGGAAATGAAGATGCTGCGGTGGATGTGTGGAGTCTCACGGAAGGACCGCGTTCGAAACGCCCTCTTCCGGGGTAGCCTGGGCGTCCGTGACATCGCAGATAAGCTGCAAGAGTGCCGCCTTCAATGGTATGACCACATCTTGCGCAAACCGGCAGGTCATGTGGGGAACAAGTGTCTGGCAATGACGCCCCCGCCGGGCACGGGAAAGAGAGGCCGGTCTAAGAAGCGATGGCTTGACGTAGTCAGGAATGATATGCGTGCCAATAAGCTCACCACTAAGGATGACGACGACCGAGCGAGGCGGGCCAAGAGAAGCAGGAAGGCGGACCCTGGGCCCTTGCGTGCCGCGCGGGGGCGCAACCGGGACATAACGCCAAGATGATGATGATGACGCTAACGATCAAAGGGTAGCGTCTCTCTCTTGTGTTGCTGTGCCTTGACATGGTCCATAGAGAACTATATGACTTGTACTGTTCCCTCAACTTCCGTTCGTATTCCTCATATCTGAGGGTCCTGATTTCTGTCCCCCATAATCCTGTCACGGACAAAAGCACGCCATCTTCCCCTGTCCTCAGCACAGTGCAGAGCCTCATGGAACGTAGTATGTAGTGTGGTGCGGATCTGATCGGACCAACGCATTAGGCTACGACCTCTAGGTCTTTTGCCATCTTCCTTTCCAGTGACCATCAATCTTTCGAGGTTCTCGCCGTCGTTTCTGGCCATATGACCGAAATATTATATCACTCTTCTAAGGCAGATGGTGAATGTTTAGCTGCGTTTAGATATACAAGGTAGGTACTATACATAACATATTTCTGTAACCTATGGAAAGCAATATTGAGCATTGACTAAGGTTGAGACTGATAACTGTCAAAATGTAAAATGTGATACACTCTTAGTGGAGTTTCTTACCCATACCGGAATGCGCCTGCCTCGCCGTGTCGACAGCCAGGATCTCCTGCAGCGGGATCTCCTTGTAGTACTTGGTGCCGTGCTCCGATGTGAACAGCGTGATCGATTTGCTGTCCAGGCGCCAGTAGTGGCGTTTTAGCTGCGAATGTAAGTAGTTTTAGAAATAAATCCGTGACAAAAGTAGATCTATCTATGAGTGATACGTCAAATGGAAGGTATATCTTTACTCTTTCCAACAATATATGGCTTAGGCAAAACTTGGTCAGAACGGAAATATCGGTGAACATTCAAAAAACAAATGAATGAAAATTAATTTATGAATATTCACCAATTGTTGTCTCCGTGGCAACCCCATAGAAGGCCAGGGTGAGAGCAGGCGATATTTTTCTTAATTAAGTAATGTTCGTTATATCGAAAAAACCACAATTCGCCGCTAGATGGCATGCTTATGTAATTTTATTACTGCTCGGCCAAAAAAGCTAGTAAATAAATAAGAATAAGGAAAATTTGACTGTAATTTTAAGCTACCGTTTTAAGCTTATTTTATCGTTAGGCACTAGAGTAGTGCGTGTTATTTTAATAATTTTTGTTTTTTTGCTTTTCGTTTATGGAAACTCAATAGACATATCCTTATATTTTATCGGCCACAATTCTTATGACGTGTTGGTGTCATTTTATTAGTCAAAATCGCTACATATCGGGAGCCACTACCTAAAAAGAAAAAGAAGAATAAGTAAAACTGACTCACCGTCTTATCCTTATTGGTGAAGTGCACCAGCCAGCCCTGTTTCAGCCAGTGTCCATCCCGATTCTTCGTGTGTTTCACGCTCTGCACTATCCTCATCAGCGGTATGTTGGCACTGGGCGACGACGACGCGCTGCAACCGTCACAGTCAGGCACACGGGGCGAGGGCATTGGGGGGAAAGGGACGGGGGTACTGGCGGGGGGTCGTAGGTGGCTAGTTGGCTTAGGGCCGAGATTGTCGTGGTTTTGAGTGTGGTTGGAGGGTCTTTGGCGTGGAAGTGTGGGTACTTTATAGACCGTGAGGGCGCCGGAGGGTATCCTATGTCATCGAGTACAAGAAAAATTTAACTTTGTACCGAAAGTTTTTTTTATTAGAAATAGACTGGTATTTAACTGGTTAAGACTCTCAAAATGCTGGTTTTCCTGTGCACAGCCTGGCATAGTTTTATCTGAGCCAAGTTGCCAAATGTCAGCTTTTCTTAGCGATAGTACTTACTTATCCTCGTGTGGCACAAAAAATTGTTTATCTACACTCATAGCGTAATGTTCCAGTTACATATTCGAAAACAGTTGTTTAAGGATACACTTTTTTCACGCCAGTCTATAAAATTTTAAAAAATTACTTTTCGGTACAGCATTTTCCATACTATTTTCATTACAGCTGTAAAGAAAAATAACTTTTTAATTATTATGCAACACTTTTTTTTTTAATTTTTTGTCTGGCGCCGGGACACGGCGAAATGTAGGCTGAATACCTAAATGTCTTTAACAAATTCAAAATTTCCTGTTTATATTTGTGATCAGTTCATAGTCTGTGGTTGTGATTGTGTACATTTGGAATTATTTTCCCGCTAAACAGAATATTTTTTCTAATTGTTGTAATTTGTGTTCGTGAATGTTGTTTCTTGTTTGAAGCAAATAAATAGATAAATGTGAAAGTAGTGAAGTGAGTTTCCTGCCGCTTGATATCCTCGACGCGTATATACAAAAGAACGGACTCGCATTTACTTCCAGCAAATTTGAAATAATTAAGGGTACGAAATTTTAACATGAAAATAAGAGTGTAGATAAAGTAGTGTATGCAACTGCATATAATTAGGTATTAAAACACTCGTGTCAAACTATTATCTCAAAATATTATATCAAAATTATATCAAAATATTATTAAGATAAACAGACACTCATGTTTTAATACCCCCTTTTATATGACAGTTGCATAAACTACTATTTTGTATCAGGTTGTGCATGGGTAGACCAACGTTTTGTAGTTTTACTAAACTTCAACTATCAATACAAAGTAGAATTTTTCTTTTCCTCGATGACGTACGATTACCTACGGTGCCTTCACAGTCTAATAATTATACTGTTTGTAGACAAAATAAATATAAAATCAGTGTCTATAGGGCAACACAGAATTGAACCAGTTAACGGCAAACTTTAATAACTTCTTAAAAATTAAGACATAGTCAGCTTCCAAGGCATGTTTTGGAAACGGATCGTGTGATCAGATTCGCTTTAATTCTTGAAAAATGAAATGAAATGAAATGAATGAAAAATTCTTTATTGCATATACATAAAATAAACAAAAACAGAGGAAAGAAAGAAAAGCAACCGGCAGATTCTTTAGAGATTAGTGCAATATTCAAATAGTACATTTAGTATCTAGTAGGATTCACGCTATCTAAGAAAAGTTCTAAGAGTTTGACATAATATCATCCCGTGTATAAACTCTAAGAGTGGACGATTATAAAAAACCTTGAATGATAAATTGAAATCTAAGATATTTTCAGGATTTCCAGAAATACAAATGTAACCATCTATCGAAGAGGGGTTCGTCAACCTAGTAAGATCAATTACCACCAGGCCAGGTGACCCGCATTGTCTAGGGAGACGGACGGACGGTCCACCTGACGGAAAGCCTTACCAAAAATATATCCTTTTTGCAATTCTGCTAAGATAACAACAAAGAAAAATTACGAGTACAATCACACGAACATAATCATCACAACACTTCCACAAAAACCACAGATAAAACACATCATAATCAGACACCGCCACCCACCGCCACCCGACAGTACATACAAATAACTGAGCCTGGACGTGCTTGGATCTGGAGAGACAACGGTTACGCGAGCATCAAAATTTGGAAAGCCTGTACAGGTATAATCAAACGTTCATGAAGCTGTACTAATGATGCTACACTGTGTCTGTAACCGAGTCTCGACTGTAGCTCGGACGTAGCACGGTCAAATTATATAGGTTGTCCTTACGATCTGGACAAAGATGAATACTATTAGTTGAGTAGGGTATTTAAATCTAAACTGTAAAGTATCATAACAATCGATCCAATAAGTAATGAAAAAAAAAATTTTTTTAAAGTTCATAATTAATTTCAAGACCTGTTATTTATATGATTTTAAACTGACATGGCTCTAGACTGAGTTTTAAGTTTTTTTCGGCGCCCAGGCACTACTCGCACCGCCCCAGATGCCTATCCACCGAGCACCCTAAGCCCCAAGCTAGTCCAGTCCAGCGCGTCCAGGCTCCTGTGCCCCCGCCAGGGTGCATTACCTGCTGGGGCGGCTGGCGGGGCGCTCGGCGTCGCGCTGCGGCTCCATGCCCGCGCCCGCGTTGGGACGCCGCATCTGCACCTGCAATGGAACGGTGCATGATTACTATCATTTATACATTTAGACATAGACATAGACATTATTTATTTTGACATCACAATATTCATAAAACAAAACTCATTGAGTAAGTTACATACACCACCTCGCCACCGCGTTACATCTATCATACGTACATAGATCCGTCATATTACAGCAGTTGTTTCTGTCCAGCTACTTACACAGTACTTTGACAACGGACCTTACTTCTCACTAGTGCCATCTGTTGTTGAAATCGCGAAAACCCTCATAGAATTTGGCAATGTGGGCTTCCGAAATTGGTGGGAAATCCAACGTTTCGGTGAAATAGCCGGCTATTGATTAAAATACGGCAACCACGGCCATCATGAGCCTTTTTACCACACACGTGTAAGATGTGGAACGAACTCCCTCCCGAAGTCTTTCCTCAGCACTACAACATGGGGTTGTTCAAAAGGCATGTCGACAGATACCTCAAAGGCCAGCACCGCACCGCTCCCCCTCGGTTGCAGATGTCCTGGAAGACGGTGGCTACTTTCCATCAGGTGGACCGTCCATAAGTATGCCTGGGCAATATAAGAAAATAGGGCTCGACTACGTGCCGGAAGACGCAGCGCGGGGAGGCCTCCCACGAGGTGGACCGACGACCTGGTAAAGATCGCAGGTACCAGCTGAAAGCGGAAGGCGCAGGACCGGCCACTGTGGAGATCTTTGGGGGAGGCCTATGCCCAGCAGGGGGCGTCTTCTGGCTGATATGACGTCATGATAGTGACGTAAGCTGACCTCCTCGCCGTCATCGTGGTTGTCGGCGCCGGGGCCCGCGTCGGCGTCCGCGTCCGCGTCGGCGTCGGCGTCGCCGTCGGACTCCTCGTCCGGCAGCCGCTGCTCCGACACCTCGCTGCCCGTGCTCAGGCTGTCCTGGTACTCGCCTGGGGGGATGGATTGATGGATAGATAGATTTATTGCGAGAGCACGAAACATAAAACTGAACATAATAAGATGGCACGGTGCTGTGATCGTTGTGCATTTTAGTTCAGCCTTTAAAGTATAGATCCATTTCTAAATGTGTCGGTAAAGCGCTTATTACTGATCTTAAGATATGGTCCATTTTTGTAAGACGCATTTTGACGCGTAACATAGAAAAATAGACCTTATTCTATGAGTAATACATTCCACTTTAATTTGCTCTCACGATTTTTGCTTCTGAATTTAGCCAAATGTAATAAGCGCATAAAAGTGGATCTTCTAACTATACACACAAACCATTTAAGTTTACCTTGCTTTGACGTTCTTTGACACTTGGCAGCGTTCTCGAGATATTTGAATATCTAACAGGTCAGCATCAGAACAATAGCAGCAAACTGTTAAGAATGATCTGAACAACTTAGATAATATAAACTTAAATGCCATGGCATAAAGTACGTTTCGGCATGGAAACAGCGCACGATAAATGCCATTCTGACTAGACTAGGACTATTTAGGATAAAGTATAATCCTCCGTCTACTGAGATCACTCTGATTGCTTACTTACTTCTGATGCTTTTTATTTTAACCTTACTTACTGCTACTACTGTATTTTGGTACTTTTGGGTTTGCCGCCTTAGTGGTATATAAAAAAGGACCTATCATAACCTACCGTGAGGATCTCTTAAATCCGGCGCCGCGCCGCAGTCCTTCGGCACATAGGGCAGACATTTCCTGTGCGCGTTGTAGTGGCAGTCCTTGCACTGCATGCCTTGCTTGAACAGTCCTTTCAGCAGCTTCTTGCAGTGTCGGCAGACCGTAGGCCGTGTGTAGGAGTGCACTTCGAACGTGTGAGGGATCCCCGCCCAGTTAAGCGAGCCAGCGCGCGAACCGGAGCGGCTGCGTTTGTCCACAATGCTGCCACAGATCTAGGGATAAAAAGAGTAATGGTCCACACCAGCACTAACATATACTTGAAATATATTCCAGAAATCCGCGCCCATGGAATACGCCACACCGTGCTTTTTTTCTCTAGAAAGCCCTACCGACACAGCCTAGTGTGGATTTCTGAGAAACATATCAAATAATCCCTACAAAATGCAGATTTATAAAGTTGTATACGATCGAAGATTGTTGTCCGATTGCCTATTTTATTTATTTATTTATTCCTTGTACAACATTATAGTTAAAAACTAATGCTATGCACACGTAGCGATCTATCGATCGGTATATCATTGAGGGATGAAACAGTAACTGGTACAATATAAAAAGCTCTAGTAGCAATTATGTTTTTCGTAAGTAGATATTCTGTACACAGTAAACATAACTTTCAAAAGATCTGCCAATATTAATTAATTTCAGAAGATGCCATAGTCTTTTTAGATTTGTAATATTTAATTACAAATCATGAAAGATTATGATCAGTGTAGTGTGTAGCGCACACCTCACCCCGCACGTAGGGTATTTATGTAAGGTAAGCTACGTAATTTGATTCATTATTGGTACGTCTAAACGTGATACATTCCAACATCCCGCAAGCGCCACATCGCAATCACATATTGTGCCTCGTACACACACGAAAACAAGCACACAACACAGAATCACGATTTCCAAACAAATCCACACCACAGCAACAGCCCACAACAGTCCAATGCCGTGTTACCAGTCGGGGTGCGCCACTCTTGGGTGATGCCCATGGTATTGCATACGTCCATAGGCTGCGGTGACTGCTTATCATCAAGCAGGTCGTAAGCTTGTTCGCCACCTTAGACGTATAAAAAAAAACTTAGGCGGATTGCAGATCGCAATATTCTGGTTTAAGGCGGCTACATACCTACGACACCGCGGTAGAGCCGAACTAGGAGTCTACTAGTCAGTTGATGCTAATTATTATCTATACTAATATTATAAGAAACAAAGATTAATATATTTTTAGTAATGACTAAACTCAAAAACTACTGGACCAATTTCAAAAAATATTTTGCTGGTAGGATACATTATCAGCGAGTAACATAACATAATAAGTTCTCGCGGCAAAGTTAATTGTTTATAGAGATCCGAACTGCGCATGGGTGATAGCAGCTGCGAACGGGTAGTTTAGTATAAAATAAACTCGCTGCGGATGTGGGGGCGTGGTCGGACGTCCGACCAAAGTCGGTTTGCGCGCGCATACGAAAAGCGACTTCATTTTATATAGAGTAAGGATTAGTATCAACTGTCTAGCTGCCACCTAGATCGGCCCAGCCGCAGCGTCGTAAATAGAATGCTTTACGGAGCATTATATGGTCTTCCTCTAGAGCGTCGGTGTACTTGGCTAACGAGTAGGACTCGTATGCGAGAGGTACCGAGTTCGAACCCCAGAGCCGCCATTCATTGGTTGAATACTAACAGTGAGACCGCAAAAGTACAGTGAGGGAAAACATCGTGTGAAAACCTGCACATTCAGGCGACTGAAAGTGTAAATGATCAAATCTGGTCAGGTTCCTAAAACCTATATTGATCAGGTTCCCCTGTTAATAGGGTCGCGGAGGACAGATGACAATCGTTCTAAACTAATTCGCTTCACTAAATGGCGGGAAGTCGCTTGTTCATAATAAAGATTCAATGACTATTAACTTGAGCTGTCCGCCAGGACCACTGCCTCGCCTATTCCTGCTACCAAGCAACAATGCTTGCGTTGAAACCATCGCGGTGTTTGTGATGGAGGGTATCAGATGTCAGTTGTCTTCACGGTGAGACTTAGACTTGAGAAGTAGTTTCTTTTATGCTACGCAGTTATAAACGACCAGACAGCCCACCTGTTGGTAAGCGGTAACTGCCGCACATAACATCTAATGCGCTTATTACATTTGGCTAAATTCAGAAGCATAAAGCGTGAGAGTAAAACAAAATGTTATGTAGTACTTATAAAATAAGGTCCATTTTTGTATCACGCCTTTTGCAAAGAGGAGTGACGCGAAACAATATAAATGATACAAAAATTTGCCTTATTCTATGAGCAATACATTCCACTTTGACTTGCTTTCACGAATTTTGCTTCTGAATTTCGTCGACTAAATTTAGTCAAGTGTAATAACCACATAAGCAGCGATTTGCTTAGACGAGGTTGTTGCAGGCAACAAAAATGCAGAACCGCAGGTGCGTTGTCACCGCGAGGACTAAGATGAAATACCTCATGACTGTAATTACAACTTGCCTGCAATTGCGCTGGCTACCTTATCCTTCAAACCGGTACACAAAAACGCAAACATTGTCGCTTGGCGGCAGAAGTAGATAAGGCGATGGTACTCACCCAGGCGGGCTCCTCAGGCTTGACAGCGTCCTACCACCTGATAAATGGTGGTTCACTATTGAACGATACAAAACCGCGAAATCACGGGGGCATTTTAAACTGATGATGATGATTTATTATTATAGGCACACGGACAGACGGTCCATCTGATGGAAAGTGGCCACCGGCGTTCAGGGCATCTCCAACCTAAGGGCCGAATCACACCGGAATGGCAGCGGCCGGCAGCGACGCGGCGAACACTTTCAGTGTGAAATAATTTTAAACTTTATTTACATACTTATAACTACTAGTATCGCAAAGGAAAAACTGATATATTCTTTCTACCTATGGTGGAAAAGATATAAGAGCGATTGGTTCCAATTTCGTCAGAATATTCTTACATTCATTCATTCATACATACAAGCGTATCCCGTAGGGGTAGACAGAGACCACATCGTTCTACTTGCTACAGTCCAGACAGATCTCTCTCGGTTCTTCCACATTCATTAACCTTTTCATACATGAACGTCGGTTTAGAGAACTCTTAGACTTAATCTCTCTTTATAATGTCTTCGATCTGAACCGCTACCACAAGTGTGCTCCCGCGCGCGATAAGCGAGGAAAGACGCTATCTCTTTCATCTTAGTATTGACAGCAGGAAACAATTGCTCTCTCGCGGCGCGAGCTGTGTCGCGGGCACACTTGCGCTAGCCGTGATACCAAATTATGTGACTTAATAAAATGTTATCACTTTCTTCTTCAGAGCTTTGGCATAACCAACAAGTTCGCATAGGATGATAGGTTTTCGTGGTGGTAAAAAAATAAAACTCAAAATAAAAGAAAAGAAAAGATACATTTTATTGCTTAAAGCAGTTAAAAGGTACATGGAATGTTTTTTGCGACCCACCACCCTATCCGAATTGTTAGTTTGCTTAGCCTTAACATAATTTAAAAAATACAACCTTCAGAAATATTAACTTACAATAAATTTTATCGAAAATTATATCTTCACTAAAATAACGTTATAAAATATGCTATTAAAATATATCTAAATAACAATCTTGAAGCGAAATACTGGTTCACAGATTTATCATAATTACAAAATGGAATGTAACTTTTTAAAATATGTAAAATCCAGGGCAAATAATACCCTGAGGTCAAAAACAAAATTAATTAACTTATTTACATATAAATTGTAAAATGAGATTCTATGACTTTGTCAGATTACATTAAAACACTATTTGAGATTTCCATTTTATAATAATCATTTAAAAACACGAATTTAATACTTCTTATCAATACTGTCAAATATAATATTTTTAACCAGTAATATAATTTAATAGGGAATCATTTATAGCACCTGATTAAGTACATCATAATAATGATGTCTAATAATTTTTAAACTATCTCGTACACCTATGTATGTACTATTTTACACATGCGAGTTCTTCAAGAAAGGGATGAAAAGGTTTTAACGGGGTCGGCAACGCGTGGGTGATGCCCCTGGCATTGCAAACGTCCACCTGTGGACCGCAGCCTACTGCGGTGACCGTTTACCATCAAGCAGGCCGTAAGCTTGCGTTCCACCTTAATAGTGTATTAACAAAAAATTTAGTACATACATAGGTGTGCGTACGAAATGTTTTTTTAATAATTAAGTACCATTAAATGGCGGACAATCATATCGGTCTGGTTACGATGTAATTATCTAGAGAGAACAATCGGGTATGGATTGTTTTAAATGCTGTAATCTCAATCTGTATAAAGTGAAATACATTTACAACAATATGTAGCTGCAATATTGCGGCAACTTCACGTAGAGAAGAGAAGAGAGAAGAACGCAATTTGCCACAACATGAAGATGTCCCCGCGTCGGTGTGAACAGACGTTGCAAAAAGTATCCTTTCGTTTCTAAGAGTTCCTAATTGGATTAGAAACATTTAGAAACTTTGTTTTTACTGCTCCTCAAATCGGATGTTTCTAAATGTTTACAAAATTTCTCAATATCAGTGTGGGAGCACTTTTAGGGTGCGGCAGAAACAACAATAGAAATAAAAGGCCGGCCGGCCACTGTGTTGCAGACACATATTGTAGTGTGTAGCTATACTAATAAAATAATGGTGAACTCCGTAGCGACCTGACACTTTGGGAAGGTGAGGAGGTCTCGATTTTGGAAATTGATTGATCTCGATTCAACTAAAACTAACCTAATAACCTGACCAGGAATATAGGTACACTACTTTGCAATAAAAAAAAAGGAGATGGACCCCTAAGGAAATTTACGTTCCAAGTCCGCTTTCAGTTAATTCAATTGGACGGCTTAGCGAGGGCACTTCTGAGCTCCCAGATTAAATTGTTTGACGTATCCTGTATACTAATAATCTTGTAAATTAACATGTGTGAAGTGAATACTAGCAACTTTTTCATAAATTTTCAATAAATTCAGTAAAATCGATGTACACGTTCAAACAATAAGAAATAGTTAGCAATAAAGATTTCCCGATTTACAGAAGTAGGCCTGCTGGAAGAAATTTCTTTTAGAAATAAGTAGTGCCTGTTGTGTCAGTTATATCTATGTTATATCTCTGTATTTCTCCATTGTGTGCAATAAATTGTATAAATAAATAAATAAAGATAATAAGTTTTTTTAGTTATAAAAAATCTAAAATGGACGTTTACTTTGCAAAAGGATTTATTTTGAAATCTGATAGGTGGCAACTACTGTATTGCGGTTGTTAGTGTTAGAATTGAGTTCTAAAAATTCCGCAGTATGGCGGCACCTCGTATATTTCTGGCCAGGTTTTACTGGGGGCCGTCGCGAATGAAAATCCCATGAGTTAGCGCCACTAAAACGTGAGGTCTGCTGGCAACACATCCTGCTATTTAGGAACAAAAGATCAAAGTTTACCGCCAATAAAACGACTGTATTTTGACAGAGACAAGACCTTCCATTACCATTTGTATAGAGTTGTGACACAGTGACAGTGTACATTCTCTATAGGCTTCATCTATGCTCTATGTTCAATATGTTTGCCTTCCTCGCCTGTGGGCCCTGTGGCGCCAACTGGCGAGCAAACCCCACCCCCCTTATCATGAGATCCCATGGAATAGGAGCACTGCTTGGGCAAAATGTCGTATGGTATGGATTGCTTATTCGTTTTAGTATTGTTCGAATATCACTCCAATGTCATTGGAATAAGATACTGTTTTTAGACATCCTATTTCGAACCACATGTAAGCATCGGATAAGATTCAACGAATTCTATACAAAGTATACAAAGGAATGGGAGTTAGAAGAGAGATGGTGAACGGAAAGGCCAAGATTACAAATATAATTAAATGAAAATTGTGGTATTCACTATTTTACAGACCAACTCCATAATGGAGCAGACCGAGTCCGTCGATTGATGCGATTGATGTTACAGCCAAAATTGACCCAATTCCAACGCATCAATAGCGACACCTACCCGCAAAACCGACCGCCTACTTGTGTCCATCATCATTGGTCATAACATCGTAATTGTGCTTGTTCCCCGTCATCAGATCAGCGAGCCGCCTTACCAGCGAGTCGTCGTGGGAGCTGGCGTTGGAGGTGCGGGAGGGGGAGCGCCCCCCCGCCGCGCGCCGCCCCGCCCCCGCCGCCGCCGCCCCGGTTATTATCGCCGTGCAGTTTGACGGTACTTTGACGGCGCAGCGCTTGTGGTAGTTCAGGCCGCAACCTGGGGAGCATATGGATGGTTACGGTATAGACGGGGTCTATTGGCTTGTGTCGCCTCCTGCGAGAAGTTTTTATTTTTTAAACAGGAAATAGCTAATTGCTCACAATTTTTTTTATGAAAGGTTAATGTTTAGAAATCGCCCATTGCGTACAACAGTTATTCCAATATACTTGTCTCATCTAAAGAATCAATATAATTATGTATCAAGAATGATCTGAGAGGTAATTAACACTCTTCTCTGAATTACGTTAGTTGAACACTAACCTATACTCTTAAGGTGGGGAAAACATCGTGATGGAACCTGCACATTTAGGCGATTGAATGTGTGGTAACCATGATCCAATCTGGTCAGGTTCCCTTGTTAACAGGGTCACGGAAGTCAGATGGCAGTCACTTTACTGTAATTACCTGATTTGTCAAATCCTAGATTATGGTGAAGGCGGGCCCCGGGGCCCTCGCGGGCAAGAGCACAACCAGGACATTAACTCCAAGATGACTAACTGACCACTAAGGACGGCAGTGATCACTTTCCATCAGGACACGCGCTTGCTCGTTTACCTCCATCTATAGAAAAAGGGAATGAACTCACCTTCACACTTGAGACCCTGCCGCACCAGTCCGAACAGCATCTCGCCGCAGAAGTCGCAGAAGGTGGGCGCCTTGTACGAGTGCACGGCCAGCGCGTGCGGCCGCCGCGCCGGCGCGCACTCGCCGCCGTCCAGCATCAGCGCTGGGGGTTGACAGGTTGGCAGGGTTAAATATCTAGAATAGGTGCACCCACTATTCGTTCCCACCGCTTTAAGTCCAGGGTACGTGATTCTGTGGATTTTTACGCACGGCGGACGACCACGGACGGTCACGTTCGAAACTCGAACTTGTCGCAATTTTGAAATGTCACTCTGTTGTCAACAACGGCGACAACGTCACCGATTCAGATAATTCACCTTCCCACGGTGTGTCGGTGCGGGCTGGTCCGCGTATGTCCGCAAAATCACGCACAATCAATTAAGATGTTAATCGCTTCGTAGCTACACTATTGCAACTTTTATGTCAGAAATGGTCTGCTACGCTCGGCCAGACAAACATCTCATTTTTCCTACTCCTACCTGTTACTTCTTAATTAAATTTGTTGCGGGTTCCATGACTTAGCTTGTCCTCGGGCACGCCGGAGGGTCAAACTAAGGACGTGTGTCGCCTTGCTTCCAGCGGTGGGGCCGCCGCCCATTGCGTTCGGCCAGCACTTGTAGATCGGCGCAAGACTGCGAACGCTGCGAAGCCGGCCGAACGTAGCCGACAAATTGTGATCATCAATCGCAATAGAATCGCTGCGAAGCGATTTGCATCTTGGCTAGATCCACGGTTTAGCTAGAATCTACAGCGGGGAAAAAACTAGTAAGTTTTGACACCCAGTCGCGCCCAAGGATAATATAAAGTTGTCTTGGAACCCGCAACAAATTAAGCTGTGGTCAGGGTTAGTGATGTGACGAAACTGTTTAGTGTATAAATAAATTAGCTTTGTTCCTTATAATCGGTGAAATAGTTTGGGAAATATTGACTGGCAGAAGCCGGGATTAACTGCACGGACAATGATGATGAAGTAGACTTTGTTAGGCGACAGTTACTTCCCATAGGGTGCGTTGTCTGCTGAAAAATAATTCCGACATGTGTTGGTAAGGTTATGTTTTGTTACAGGATTAATGAATTAATGAATGAAAATTCTTCATTGCAAAAACAAAGGAAAGAGCAACCGGTGGCCTTAGCGCTTATAGCGATTTCTTCTAGGCAACCTTAAATTCCTAGTAAACAAAATTAACTCTAGGATACTTATATCTTGGAGTAAGTAAGGTAAGGTAAAGGTAAGTCTGTTCTATAAAACATTACTGTAAAGATGATAATGATTTAGACTTCGTGGGAGGTTTTCCGACATATGTGTGTGTGTTCCCTGATCATCATAATCTAGACGCCTTCAAGGCTAGACTGCATAGGCTGTTCCTAGACAGGCATGCTCCATCATCGGCCGCATCGTCACTTACCACCAGGTGAGATGGCAGTCAAATGCTTGGCTAGTTTTATTAAAAAAAACCTGTTAGGTTATCTTCATCGCTTAATACACAAGGCCCACTCACGGTTGGCCGTGAGCACGATCTCGACGAGCGTCTCGTCGGCGACGTCGGTCGCGCAGTTGATCAGCTGCAGCACGTTCGGCGAGCAGTAGTCGTGCCGGAACAGCAGGATGCGCTCCGCGAGACGGTTCAGACCGTTGTCCGGGATCTGGGGACGGCAGGGGTTCGGGTGATGCGATTGGAATACTCAATTGGATCAAATTGTACTGGGTAAGCGCGCCGGTGGCCGAGGTACCGAGTTTGATTCCCAGTGCCGCCATGAACCAATGAATTTTTCTGAGTTACGTACATTAATAGAACACTAACTGATGCTCTTGATGACGTTGAGGGAAAACATCGTGAGGAAATCAGGTCCAGGATCCAATCTGGTCAAGTTCCCGTTTTGATAGGGTCACGGAGGTCAGATGGCTGTCGCTCTACAGTAATTATCTGATCTGCCATATCATGGTCAAGGCGGACCCCGGGCCCTGGCGCGCGAGAGTACAACCGAGATATTGATCCCTAGATGATAAGGAGAAATAAGTGCCTAAATTTGCCGATATCAGGAAAGAGACATCGAGGGAGCCCTGAGAAGCAATGGGTTATAATCGTTGAATCAGATATGTGAGGATGCTGCTGATTTTAATTTGTTCTCACTAAATGAAAGTGATTCCTATAGGTTTCATGCTGCGGGAGCGCATCAGTAGCAGTGATTACATCATCTTATATTCCGAGACTACTCCTGAAATGGTATTGAAATTCCTTAACAAGGTAGAAAAATCAGATGATTATATAGTCGAAAAACGAATTATACCGAAACGCTGTTCAACAAATTTAATTTGCCCGCAGTGTGGCCACCGCGCGTGCGATTCACCGACTGGTTTCTCCGGCGGCCCCGCGCCGAGCGGGGCGGCAGCGAGACCGACCACTGGTGCCCCGGGCACCGTCCACCCGGACGCTTCTATCGACAAAGCGTGTGACCGTACTTTGCGATCACGAATTTACCTACAGAATGTACAAGGACTATAAGTATGATGTCCTTTTAGTGACGGAACATTGGATGCGTATAGAGGAACAATCGATAACTTGTATTATGAATTATAATTTAATTTCGTCCTACTGTTGTCAGTCGCGCGTACATGGCGGTGCTGCGGTATATGTGCATCAAGATTTAAGTGTATTAGATAGACCCGATCTTAACAAATTTTCAATCGAAATGCATATTGAGGTCGCTGCAGTCCATGTAATTGCAATTTAATCGTGATATGTATCTGCCGCCCGTGTGCTGAGGGCAGTTTTGATGTGTTCATCCGTCAATTGGAACTCCTCTTACTTAGTATAATTCACGAGGACGCGCACATCCTAGTAATGGGTGATTTTAATATTGATATGTCCTATAAATCTAAGCAACGCCCACTAAGGACAAGATTAGTAACGTTAGTAAGTGAATTTAATTAATTATAATTATGTGCATTTTTCCACGAGGGTCACCAAAACGTCTAGTATATGTTTGGATCACGCTTACACAGATATGCTATCAGACTGCATAAAAACAGAACCTATAGAGTCTGGTATAGGTGATCACCTTGGTGTTTCCGTTTGCCTCAAAAAGACATTGACAGTAAATTCCACTCGGCAAATCAAAAGACGTGTCACAACTACTGCTAGTATTAGAAGAATAGTAACATTGATGGGTACTTTTGACTGGTATAGCTTTGAATCGCTTACCTTTGCGAGGGTGTTTAATGAATTTAATAGTGCATTTGTAGCATTCGGTCCTATAAAATAATATTATTGCGAGCCAAAGAATTATGCTGGCAGAATGAGAATTTTAACTGTAGTAAAGAGTTTTCCTTGCATCTAAATTCCATAGCAACATTTTATCCTCACAATTTGGAACTTAAACAAATGATTGCACGACAAAAAGTTTCCCATAATGGTCTACTAAACAGATCGAGAAAAGAGTACATCATTAATAAAATTGTCCATAGCAGCAACCGAAGCCGGGCTTTGTGGCAGGTCGCGCAGATTGAGACCTGCAAAGGGGCCCGCGGCGGGGACCCACCCTTTGGCGCGGTGCGCGGCGCCGTGTGCATGCATTAAACAACTACTAGCGCAGGCATTTAACAACTACTACAGATATTTCAACTCAGTTGTGCGCGCGGCCCAATGTGTAAGTAACCCAGACACGTCACAATGACGCCACGCCATTGGCACGCTGCAATGTGGTGTGTGCAAGTGGTCGCGTCACTGCCACATAAATGAAAGCTGTATATTTACAAGCGCACGCACACATAGCGCAGCGCGCACAACTGAGTTGAACTATCATACCTGTCTATGGTCCGTGACACTCCACTTAGGCCTAACATCCGCCGCGCAATGAAGCTCTTGCGTGGAGCAATTAGCCGTGTACAACCATCAATGTTTTTTGCCCCATTTACGTTGGATGAGGTGCTATATTCTGTTCACTTTCCCGTGAGACAAAATGTGAACAAACCACGAAAAAGGTTATTTAAGATGCCATCTTTTCATTAATAACAGAACATTCTAATCATTAAATAATTGCTATTTTAACTAGGCTCCTATGCCCTTATAAACAAAACATAAAACATTAATTTAGGTGTTACTTTTTCATTTAAAACTTCAATTCTTTGTTTACACTTTGTCTCGCGGGATTATAAATAGGGTATAGCTATGTGTGAAGGGATGAACAATTCTATTGTTGCCGGCCAGTACCCCGACAGCCTTAAAAAAATAAAAGTTACACCGGTATATAAGGTAAGGGCAGTAAATTAGACTTAAAAAGTTATAGGCCAATCTCTATTGTTCCAGCTTTATCTAAAATATTTGAAATGGGTATTTGTGACCGACTAAACGGTTTCTTAAAAAAACATAATCTTTTATGCGACCAACAGCACGCCTATAGGCCCGGTCGATCTACTTCTACGGCTGCTCGTAAGTTGCAACGTACTGTTTTAGAGCAGTTACAAGCGAAATCGTGTGTCGCAGCGGTATTTTTCGACCTGTCGCGCGCTTTCGATTTAGTAGACCATGAACTGATGTCTGCTAAACTCGAACACTATGGTGTCCGCGGCAAGGCGCTCCAGTTAGTCAATTCATTCCTGGCTGGCCGCAGGCAGGCCACGCAGGTGGGCGGCGAGCAGTCCGAGGAGGGCCTGGTTGGCGACAGGTCGGTGCCTCAAGGGTCGAACGTCGGCAACAATATCTTTGTCCTCCTGTTAAATGACCTCCCATTTATCTTATCATTTCTAAAATTTATAATGTATGCAGATGATATTTGCGCTATTATTACGGGTAGGAACCGGCAGGAATTAATAGACAATATACAATTTGTAGTAAATAGACTGACGGATTGGTTTCTGCATAACGGAATGCAACTCAATGTGGAAAAAACCAAAATGGTGCAGTTTTCACTGAGGAAAATGAAAACTGAGAGTCTAAGTTTGAAGACTGACAATTATAATATAGAGGCTGTGAATAGTGCTCGCTTTATTGGATTTACCTTTGACAGGGGCCTACAATGGAACTGCCTTATGTGCGAGGCTAAATTCTGCCTACTACGCTGTATCACGTCTCTCGCGTACACTTTCCACGCAGAATCTGCTATCAACGTACTATTTCCATTCTCACCTGACGTATGGGATAGACCTGTGAGTGTTCCTTCCCTATTCATACTTGCAATTGCTAAACACGTATGGAAGAACCCAGCCGAGTTCCCTGTCGCTGAACGGTTCCTTACGCGACGGAAATGCCAACTCCAAACTTTTGCGTGTAGATTGCAGAAATCTGAGAACTCCCTTAGAGCTATGGGTCCACGTATTTTTAATAAAATCCCTGATGAAATAAAACGTTCAAACTCATTATGATTCCAACACAAGCTCAGGGTAATTATTGCGGGGAAGGCCTATTACTCTGTGAGGGAATTCCTTGACGGATAAACACTAGGTATTATAGTTAGGCATAATTTTAAATTTTATTGACAATTTAATACTGAAATTAACTATTGTTAATTATATTTTTAATTATTATTATGACATTTACATGAACTGATTCGAATTAACATGACATTTTGAAGTAATTGTTAATAGTATTTTATTAATATTATGACATAATTATTATCATTAATATTTACGTTCAAATGAATGTTAATATTTCAATATTGAAATTAACGAAATATGTTAATTTTATTCTATTGATAACTGAAATGACGATGTATATTAAATTCTATAAACAAATGAATATGAATATATTCGATGATAGACGTTAGCCTGCTCGTCCTAGATGCACTTCAAAAACCTGTCTATTACATCTTTCTCAAAAACCGGCAACAATATCAAGAGCCGCAACAGTCTCTTAGCGGACTGGAGCCTTCTTGGCAGACAGAGGACGATATCGTCAGATAAGCCGCTCGCTCACTTGCCTCCGCTAGCTAGAGAGAGTAGTCTTGTAGTGCCCGTGTAATGCCTTCTGGCTAGACCTGCAACCCCCACCAACCTTCTCATGCACGAACTTGACGGCCAGCTCCTTGAGGTGCGCCAGCGTGAGCAGCCGCGCGGGCGCCGAGACCGCGTCGCGCACCACGCCCAGCTGGAACAGGAACGTCACCTCGTCCTCCATCGCGCGGAAGGGCCCCGCGGTGGGCCGCCCACTGGAAAGAGAAGGGACGATTAGTGTGCTTAGTATGCTCGGTCTTGTCTCTGGCTGTAAAAATGAGTGGCCATGGTCTATAGCTTGATTTTTTTTTATTCTAACGGTCTTATTCATAAAATACGTTTTAAATGCCGAAGGAGTGTTTTAGTTAAAGAACGTATTAAACCTACTATAAGGTATTTTATGAACAAGGCCGTAAGTTTTAACGAAGCTTTAGCCGTGCTAGATGGAAATGTCAGTCTCATGGGTTCTTACATAGATATGCTACATAGACAATACTATGAACCTATTCAGTTTAATAGCATTTTCTGAGACACACTCAGACAGTCCAAGAACAATTCACCGGTCTACTGTATGCTTGCAAAACCGATAACCAAAGTTAAGCAACGCACACAGAGTCCGGGAACTAGATGATTGTTTCGTACTATCGACTAGCATCAAAATGCTAGTCGGTCTTCATTTTATTTATTTTTATTTAACAGTTTATTGTACACAAGAAATACATAGCAAATAACAGGCAAATTAAAAAATGGCACAACAGGCGCTACTTATTTCTAAAGAAATCTCTTCCAGCAGGCCTTCGGGAGTGTGATGTGATCATGAGACGCCGATAGGACGTGCACAATATTACCTATCTAAATAGGCATATTCATTCTACTTACACACATAAGTATCTATAAATACATACATATATACATACATACATACATATCGACTTATAATATAATAATAATATATACTACATACAGACATTATCTATAACTTAGGAACACTCTGTGATAGATAAAACTCTTTTACACGCTTTTTGAATATGGTAATAGACTGGCCATCTTCAGTGAGTTAGGCCCGCCAATTGTTAGGTGTGCCTCTTAATATCGTTGGCGAAACGAGGTTGGCCAAGGTCTTCCACTGGGGATCCTGAATCTGGTGGAACAGTCTCGATTGGGACCTCGTGACTAAGTTTTCATTGTTGTTTTGAAGTTAAGTAAGATATTTTTTTAATTTAAAAAAAAGTACAGCATATCAGAGGCCCTCCACAAAGACGTAAACGTATGGTCGTGAACGCGGCAACATAAAGGTATCAGGTCAAGTGTTTGGAAATAATTTTCCAAATAACCAACAATCACAGATGCCTGAACAAAACGGTTCGCCTCACTCGGAGGATTGATAGCGAGGTTATTGGAATTACGCAGAATGCAGATTTGCAATTTTCCTCAATAGGTAGATTAGTGTTGGAACAAACAAGTTGTTTTTGGTAATCAAAGAAGGTTACCCGGGACCAGATTAAAGCACTTCTCATGGCAGATAAACTACGCTCATTTTGGGGGTTAGGTCACCTCTTATATCTAGGTGATACAAAGGTGACAATATACAATAATATAGGTAGTTCATTGAAGGTAAACAACGTCATCGCAATGACACAGTCAGTACCTAAAAACGTAATTCTACAATATTTCACAAACAACTGAACCGATTTTAATGAAACAAAGCTAAGAACCGTCTCGTTTAAACTGGTTTTCTAATAAAGAAAACCGCTTCGAAATCGGTCCATCCGTTCGGGAGCTATGATGCCACAGACACACGTTATTGTAACATTCGAGAATAATCAGTGCCATTACCAAGTCCTTCAATTGGCGGCAATTACTTTTGCGTCACAAACCAATACAAGATGGTATAAACGGTGCATTTAATTGGTTACGTAAACAGATTGCGCTCTGTATTCCAGGTATCGGTAATCAGCAATGACAGTTAGTGGGCAAAGTGGTCGATGCACCGGCGACGATGCAAACAACCACGAGGATTACGCTACCCCGATATGACACTTTTAAAAGTCGCTATGGTACCGAGAAATGCTACCGATTGTCTGTCATAATTTTTTGATGACTTGAGAAACAACCTCGCCCCTCATAGAGAAGTCGTAGTTAGTAGTAGAGACATGGATGTATGGAAGCGAAAGTTAGGTATGGCAGAAGACGCATGAAGGTTTGCCTTCAGGATTGCTGGAAGATCCACGACATAAGGATGAAACGTTCGCCCGGATAAATGTGGTAGAAATTAAAGCTTTAAGAAGTATGGAAGGAGTATCAAAGAGTGTGTTAAGGGAATGTGCTGAAGAGAAAGAAAATGCAGTGACTAGGATAGAGAAAGGAATGCTGAGTTGGTTTGGTCATGGAGAAAGGAGATTCATGAAAAATATATCTGTGGGTGAGTGAATGGAAGCGTTAGAAGGGGCAGACCGAGACATAGGTACATATCACTTTTAGAGATCACACATAACGTACATAATATCAGATTTTTTCAGCTAGATGGTAACATATTATCTTTATGTCAATTTTGTATACTATTTATTGTGCACAATAAAATGTTAAAAAAATAAATAAATAAATATGATTGTATTGTCTTGCAAAGTTTAAAACCGATATGATAATTAGAACTATGTTAAAATCGATTTCCTGGTTTCTTTCACATGTCAACATACAGGTGAACCTAAACCTAAAATCGTGTCATATACCGAAAAATGCAAGTAGCACAAGCTACAATACCTTATTTCTTGCCAAATTTCAAATTTCTAGATCAACGGGAAGTACCTATAGGTTATGATGACAGAGTTTGTTTGGAAGGATCATAATATTTCTTGTTTTTCTTTTGCATTTATCAATTAATTCATGGTTTTCGGAGTTTTTTATTTACTCGTGCTACAAGACCTCGGTTCGCCCCAAAGTTCAAGATCATAGGGCTACGGAGAGTACCATTTGGGTAGAATTTGATGTTTTTACAGGTTAATGAGCTCACCGACCTTGGTTTTCTACGGAAGGCACGTCAAGTGGGCAGTTCCTACCGTTAAGTAACGATTGGGCGTTTGAAAACCTGCCACCAGAAACAACGCCTCGCTCTTTTACTTAATTTAGACTTTGGTTACAATGGTTGTGACCATCTATTGGGTATGCATACCTGTGTCAGAGGGTCTAGCTCTTTCAAATCTATGTAGTACGATTACAGCTTATATATCTATACGTAGTATAAAACATAGTCACTTCCCGCCATCTGTCCCTCTATATGGATGTACGTACGCTTAGATATTTTAACCTACGCAACGGATTTTAAAGCGTATTTCAACAATAGTACATAGAGTGATTCAAGGTTTATAGGGTAGGACAATACGCGAGTTCTCTTTAATAAAGCTTCTGCATAGGTACTTGCAATTACGTATATAGGTACCTACTGATTGCTTTTTAGGGGCGACTATCATCATCATCATGCCCGTGCCCTTTTTATCATTCTAGTTAGGGCAGGCGCATCAGTACTCGCGAAGTCATGCTGAAAAAATTTCCTCCTTGGGAACTGTTGAGATCACACAACAGAGAAGTTGCTGCATGGTCCCGGTCTACGGTGATCCTAGCTGGTTAGCCTCTAAGGCCGTCTCCCATTACTATACGCACACGACTCTAGTCTTGGCAGCCTAGTCGCACACTACGATACAGGTAGAATACGCGTTCGCCACTAGCTAGACTCGCAATACTTGATATGTTCACTCGCGCGTCGCTTCTCCTACTACTACATACTTACCCACTCACGCCCGTATCTCATAGGGGTAGACCGAGACACCTCTTCCACATTCATAAATTTTTTCATGCATTTCTTCTACTAATCTCGTCAAAATGGCGGCGCAGCTTGGTGTGAACATTGAATTTGTGCAAGAAATTGAAAAATATTTTCGTTTATATAACTGTAGGTTGCAAGAGAGACAAATATCAAAACTGTAAGTGCTTCTTCGTCCCTAGAATCACTCGACATTGTGTATGTCCTCTCAGTCAGAAGTGCGTGCCGTAAATGACGAAATGTTCAGTAGCGTAATGAGCGGACCCCGAGTCGCGAACTTGTTTTCAACTGGCAATCGACCCGAGTATCGTATCTTGGGAGCATCATAATGGAAGACTTGTTCCCCTTTTAGAATCCCCATAGTCACATAAAAAAAAAAAATCTTGGCGTTAATGTCCCGGTTATGCTCTCGCGCACGACGGCCCGGGGTCCGCCTTGACCATGATCCAGAATTTGGCAGGTCAGGTAATTACAGTGGAGCGACTGCCATCTGACCTCCATGACCCTGCTTCCAGGGGAACCTGACCAGATTGGATCATGGTTACACATCCAGTCGCCTGAATGTGCAGGTTTCATCACGATGTTTTCCCTCACCGTAAGAGCATCGGTTAGTATTCAACTAATGTACATAACTCAGAAAACAGTCATTGGTACATGGCCGGAGCGGGATTTGAACCCGGGACCTCTGGCTTACGGGTCGTATACTGTAACCGCTCGGCCACCGGCGCTCCCCCATAGTCATATAGGTTGATGCAATATTACTCTGCCGGCAGGACACAAGAGACTATGTTTATAACCCGACGAAAAAAGAAGGGTGTTATAAGTTTGATGTGTGTATATGTCTGTCTGTGGCAACGTAGCTCACGACCGGATGGACCGATTTCGATGCGGTTTTCTTTGTTTGAAAGCCACTTTCATTGTTCTTAGCTTTGTTTCATTTCAATCTGTACAGTAGTTTAGGAAATATTTGAGTTTAAGTACACTTGGTTGGGGGCTCTCCGACATTTTTCTGCCAGTTAAGTTATTGTACAATTACTTGCCGAAAGTCACGAACAAAATGTAGTTCATTCTCTCCTGCGTTTTCCTATAAATTATAATCACTTTCTGTTTACTTAACGTTGTCATTGCAAAATGGATAAATGGATATGTTTATTGTTTACGTTTGGAGGTGCGTATTTGTATCGTGCTGTTTTTTTTATTTATTGTCCTTATTTCAACAAGCTATAACAATATTACCTTATATATCTAGAAACAGATGCTTTCTACGTGTTACATAAACGTATTTGTTAATGGGACGTTAATGTCCCAGATGTACTTTCACGCATGAGGGCCGGGGTCAGCCTTGAACATGATCCAGGATTTGGCAGATCAGGTAATTACAGTGGAGCGACTCCGTGACCCCGTTAAGGGGAACCTGATCCCCCAGACCTGTTTATACGTTAAAATGTGTTATTGCGACACTTAGTAAAATCATCATCATCATCACCATCACCGCCCATACCTATCCACTGCGGGACTCAGGGCGTCTCTCACGAGAGAAGAGGTTATCGCCATAATGTCCGCGCTTGGCAGGCGGGTTGGAGATCGCTGTGTTATAAGTACAATGGAAAACGCTGCTGCCCATTTTCCAGCCTACGGAGACTCTAAATCTATTGTCTCGAAAACATTAGTCGCCTTGTACGCCACCCACGAGTGTAAGGTCGATGCTATTCTACTCTGCCGGACCCACAATGCGCACGGCTAAGGAATATATACAACACGTTGCCGGCAGATGTGTTTCCTGATAATTATAATCTGGCCGTCTTCAAGGGTAGATTGAATAAAGAATTTCGATTGTCACAAATCGTCAGCTATTTGCCACTGACGTCATCGTTTGCGTGTTTAATATCGCGCTAAAACCACGATATGTTAGACCGGCACATGTTCGCAGTAAAACTAATTATGCAGTGACCGTTATACAAACAAGCGCGATATTGAGCGCTGCCATAGCGACGATGTGACCCGCTTTGTTTGTTTACAATACACCTTCGTTTAATTAATCCGCGATGCGAAACCGACGTCTGCATGTGCTCGTGTGAATGCAGCAGCTGGTTTAATCAATAACATAGACGAAGATGGCGAACCTTTACTGGCTGTAATCTTTACTTAGTGAATGGAAAAACGATTGCAAAGCGAATTTTTTATATTTGTCATTTCTCGATCGCTCAGAACAGAGCAAATTAGAGATTGATGCAGCGACAGAGAGCTTGGCCCCCTTGATTATAATAATAATTAATTTCTGTAAACAATGACTTCCGGAGATTAGCGTGTACACACAGACGTACGAAAAGTTTAAAAATTCTTATTCTGTATGAAGAATTACTCTTTTTTTTCTCGCCCTTAATCGCTCGCGGGCTAGTACCAACGGAATCCTGGTCGCGCTGTCCGACCGCTGGGACTCGCTTATGATCCGGAGGTGGATGCAGCTGCATGCTAGTTCATCCCCGTTTATTCAATAGTAAGATAGTATTCAAATGTTTATAATAATAATTCAATTTAATTCGTTTAGTTGACATTTATAGTTGTATTGACATTGTAATTTGCGTTGTAATTGACATTGTAATGTTATTGTATTTGACATTGATATCTTGACATTGTAATTGTTATTTTATTTTGTATTTAATTTGACATTGTACCTAATTTTGTATATCAACGTATTAGTGTACTTATTTTATGGGCTATCATGAGCCTGAAATAAATGATTTTTAATTCTATTTTTTTAATTTTTTTTGTTAAGGTGTTCAATATACAGACACACTTTACTTTCTGTTGTTTATATGTATAAAGATTTCAGGTGTAAATCCGTAGATAACCACCCGTGCCACACGGTACAATGCATAAGGAAAACCGATCGCAGTCCGAGACACCGCGCAGACAGCTATAAGAGGGATTAAGTTTCGCTTCTTGGAAGGATGACGTGAAAGGCGCCGCGGGGCGTGAGGGGCATGCGGGGTGAGGGGCGCGGGGAGGGCTGGAAAGCTTGCAATGGCGTCGTCTGCGAACCGTCTGTGCGGGCTTGGTAAAGCGATGGTCATACTGGCGTAGACTATGTTGTAGAAAAATAAAAGGTGGCTAGGCCGAGAGATGCGAACAAGCACGGTCATGTAACCGCAAGTGATCACTATACGCCCATTTACGCGCGCAACATCCTCTAATCCTCATCCTTCACTAAGCGAACTTAACAAACACAGCATAGCCGAACGAATCAATAAACTCACTATGACACTTTCACAAGAAAAGTCAATCAAACAAACCGCGGTTTGACTCGTTTGTAGTGCCAGATGCAGTTAAAAATATGCCTGTTCAAAAATTTAAAGCTGTGCTGAATAATTTTTAAAGTAATCACGTATTTTACAATATTGATGAGTTTAAAATGTATTTAAAAAATAACCGTCGAAACTTGAATGTAAACTTCAAATAAGTGACATAAGTAATTTAATTCATTTAATATTTTTTACTAATTTTAATGAATTTTGACTTATTGTTTTGACATTTCTGAAATATTTGACTTAATTTAATTTATTCTATAAGTTTGACATGGGTATTCAACTTGATTGATTTTCTTTGACATATAATTGTATTTGAATAATTTATTTTTGTTATTGTTTGTGACGCTCTCTTTTCATTTTGCATGCCAATTGATTTGGCTTTATGTGTGATACTAATTATTCTGTAATATCATGTTGTACGTACATATTTACCACATTTACTGCAATAAATAATTGAAATTGAAATTGAATTGTACGTAATAGGTCACGGGCGACACTTGCAACTTCGAAAATATTCCGACAATTCACAAATACACAAATATTTGCTAAACTACTGAACCGATTTAACTGAAACAATCTGTTTAGAAGCATCTCGAATAAACTGGCTTTCAAAGAAAGAAAACCGCATCGGAATCGGTCCAACCATTCGGCAGCTATGGTGCTACGGAGAGATACACAGAGCTACTGATTCATTCATCAAAACTTATAATACCCCTCTTTTACTATCGGGGGCTAAAAAAAGCGCAAATGTGACCGCGTGCGCACGCGGGATTCCTAACTGGTCGCCGGAATGAGGAAGTTTCCTAAATTGTTTTTTTTAATAGAATATAAAAATTTGAGTCAAATGAAACAAAACGGTGAAAAAAATTTTTAATATCTCAAGAAACACAAAAGTTATGAGACTTTTGCAAGAATAATTTCATTAGGTGCCCGATTTCGTGCGTGACGTCACCAGGCCGGCATGCCGCCCGCTACTATGGGGCTACCCATACACTGAAACTCTTAGTAACTGTATCTTCGGAACCGTAACCCTGCGCCTGCGCATGCCGCCTCCACCCGACACCGCACGCCATCAGATACAGAATCACTTTGGAAGTGTTACAATGAAACCTAAGTAATTAAAAATAATGATAACCCAAGTAATTACCAATGTGACCTGGCACACGAGGTTAGGTTCCGAAATGGTGTGAACCAGTTGTGTTATCAACCGACGGTCCCGTACCAATTTATCTTCGCGGTCACCAGGATGGGGACTGGGTATTATAGAGAAAATAATTAGCGTGGTGACAAAGCCGATATGTGTGGCGACACGCAGGTTTCACCAAGCGGTCTTGCTGATAACGTCGAGATTGTCCGCCGATTCCTTTGTCTCTAGCCCTGATCCTCAGCCATTAGACATCCTCTGCCGAGGAGTAACCTCCCGTGAGTAGGACGTAAATAAAGTATTTCAGGATATATTATAAAAATCTAAATAAGTACAATACCCATATCATGTTATTTATTAAGTCTTAGTACCTATGTATGATGAGAGGAAACTTGCAAATTCAGGCGAAGAATGTGCAAAAACCTGGATTAAATACTAGACGGACCTCGGGCCCTCGCGCGCCAGTGCGCAACCGGATTATTGAAGCCAAGATTATTATAGTTTACTGTACTTAATACTAGAGATGAAACGGATATCCGGTTACTATCCTTTATCCCGCCTATCCGGCGTTAATTTACTATCCGGCCGGATACCGGATAGCAAAAAATGTATGAAAAGTACATAAAAGTGATTTTATTCGTAGGAAAAAAGTAATTACAAAAATTATAAATATTCCTTTATCAAAGTACTGTTGATTAGGTACCTACTCGTAGTTCATTTAGTAGATTGGTTTGCAAAAAAAAATGTTTGGAAAGTTAATCTAAGGTACATAAAGATAAATTATTATAAATTGGGTTAAAATACAAATTGCTCCTACATTGAGAGGTAGATAGCATGCGGTTTCGTTTGCCTTCTTGTGCGAGCTTAAGATAATCTTTCACTACACTCTGGTCCACGACGCTGGGGCTGGGGCTAATTACCCGTATTTCGAATCGAGGGTACCGCCCGAGGTCGGAAGAATTGTTCAGAATAAAGTTCAAATTAGATGTATTGAACGAAGACTTGAAATCACGGAAACATGTTCAGTTGCCTAACTTCCCACCCACGCACATAGCTTGCACAGACTTGTTCAGAGAACTTATCCTGCCAAATATCCGGCCGCCGGGTATCCGGCTATCCGGCTTATGGGGTGGCCGGATATCCGGTATCCGGCCAAACAACTATCCGTTTCATCTCTACTTTATACACAATAGTTTGTTGTATGTATATCTTCAGTTTGATGGTAAGCTACGATGCGCCTGAAGATGCATGACCTACTAGAAACATGCTAGTCACTATGTCCATGAAGGTGTATACAGTTCATAGAACATAGAACATAGAAGGCGCATTCCTCAAGCATTAGAAAGGTCAAATCAAGGCGTATCGTTCCAAAATACAGTCACAACTTCAACTTTCATCGATTAGTTTCAATTCTAACCACTATCTTTGTTTTGTATGATCGTGATTCACAAACACATTCTACACGTGTGACATATTTGCTGGTCAAGTCAATGGACGGACGTGCGAAATCTACGCCTTGAGGAATCGAGACGTGATTAATAATATGGGCGATGTTATTGATATAATTAATACCGTCCTTGTCCTGATTTATGAGGCTGATTCTATTTTAATCGCTTTTATCAATCTTGACGTCAATTTCTCGGTTGTGCTCTCGCGAGCGATGGCCCGGTGCCCGCCTTGACCATGATCTAGGACTTGGCAGATCAGATAATTACAGTGGAACGACTGCCATCTGACCTTCTTGACTCTGCTATCAACCTGGAGTCTATCCATCTGCAGTCACCTGGGATTCGACCTCGGCACCTCTCGCTTACGAATCGGATACCTTACCACTCGGCCACCGACGCTTCTCATGGTGTGTGCACTTTATTGCATAGGTTCAAAATGGATAGGCCTATTGTAAAACTCAGACCACTCCAAAGAAGTCAAATATTGCCAAATTATATTTTTCTATCTTTCTTTTCTAAACTTACTCGCCAACGGGACGGGAGGAGTTAGACGCATACTTACGCTTAGATAAAACTCTAAACCTAAAACCTGGAGCATCTTCGCAATGTCTTTTTTTGTCTAAACTATCTGTTTTTCGAGCGTATGTATGTGTATTTCTTTGTTACCAGATACATTTCGGAGACTGTAAAGAAACTGTCCAATCTAATACCCTCATCTTCGTTCCACCACCAAACGAGGAGAGCCTCGGCGAAACGATACTCTTTTACAGTCGAAATAATTACAAAAACTACTCACACAAAGCACTTTATTTCAATATTTATTGTGCGAACCGCGGCGGAACCCTCTACCTGACTTACGTCTTTTGATAAATACAAAATGGGACTTTTAAAATACAAAGTGAAAAGCTTATTTTTTATAATAGTGCTTCACCAGACCGCAGTGTTGCCTAAAACAGACACACCAAGCATCCTTTAGTCCACGCGAGCGAAGTCGCGGGCCTAGTCAGTAATAATTTGTTAGCGACAATTTTTTTAGAGAACATTGTGGCGGCGCGCGAAGCCCTGACCGCGCCAGCACGTGTAAATCCACGCGTGCGGATCTCCACACACGCCGCGAGATTTATAAATATGAAATAAAATATTTGTAATTTTAAATTGTAACCTTTGTTAACCTCGCTTCGCCGACAGCATTAGGAGACATACCTAACGAGTGACGAGCTCGTTGCGGTGCTGTCCCTCAGATATGGTTGAATCGGTCGATGGCTGGGCGCTGCGTTATATTCGTGAACGGGTGCTGCTTTAGTGGACTGGCTTACTCTTGCACTTACAAGCACAAACTGGCTTACTCAGCTTTCCAAAAAGCGTGATACAAAAATGGATCTTACTCTATGAGCAATACATTATACTTTGATCTTGCCCTCGGGATGGTCTTACAATAAAGGTCACCACCTTCGTCGCTAAACCGATTAAAAGTAAAGTAAACCTCGTTTATTCCACGACTAGTGGCATCCTACCGCTACCCATACCCCTAGCCTACCCTGCCATACCCTACTCCTACATCTACTCTACCCTTATTTGCACTTACCCTACACCTACCCTAAACGTACACTACTCCTACCTACCCTAGTTAAATAGCTGCATTCGTTCTGAAATTATGCGCGAACATGCAACATTTTGATACCTTGGGTTTTATTACTGCAATTTTCCTAGGGATCCCTAACTTTTTTGAAAATAAAATAAAGCTTATATTACTCGCTGATACTGTAGCTTTTTATAGATGAAAGAACTTTTAAAAATCGGTTAAGAAGTTTTCGAGTTTATCCGTTACAAACAAATTAACAAACCGATAAAAATCAAATATTTCCTCTTCATAATATTAGTATAGATTTGGGGCAACGGCGCGTGGGGCCCTGACCGCAGCCGCACGTGTAAGGCGGCGCGTGCGCACCCCGACACATGCCGCGCTTGTTTATACGCGCGTCGTGTAACTATCAATATTCTGTGGTATAGTTTTGCATGTACGAGTAGACAGCTTTTTACTTTTAAAGTCCCGTGGTTCTTAGCGGAACTACGAACCTCTTATTCATAAAAATACCTCATAGGTTTAAAACGTTCATTAGTTAAACACTCATTCCTTAAACGTCTTACCTATAGCTAAAGGTCTGACTGGGTCGGCAACGCGTGGGTGATGCCCCTGGTATTGCAAACGTCCATAGTCTGCGGTGACTGCTTACCATCAGGCAGGCCGTGAGCTT
The DNA here is from genome assembly GCA_907269095.1 of Blastobasis adustella. Classification (NCBI taxonomy): domain Eukaryota; kingdom Metazoa; phylum Arthropoda; class Insecta; order Lepidoptera; family Blastobasidae; genus Blastobasis; species Blastobasis adustella. Next base: position 418,297 of record OU026136.1, on the reverse strand, counting down.
GTTTGTTACAATAGTGTTATAAAAAAAATATAAAACACAGATTGGCATCATCAGTGGTCGCTCTGATGAATTTAAATTATTAAAAAAAACATCAAATCGCTTGTAGCCAAGTCTTACGAGAAGTTGAATGTGCTGAGATTTGCTTTCAAAACTGAGTTCCAAGGAAAATGATAGAAGTCATGGCTGTGTGGGTGCATCCCCTTTGCCTATCCACTTCAGGTTAAAAGTCAAGAACCTTCCTGAATACAGTAAACATATATACATTTTTATCACTCACGCCCGTATTCCATCCATTAGCAGACAGAAAATATCGAGTGCCACAAGCTACGATCCTAACCATTCCTGACACACCTCTTTTGCCTCATTCACATTAAAATACAGTAAAATAAAAATACATAATATCTCTAGTAATTGCCCAATAATTCAGAGGAACCGGTCTCATCGTCGAAATAATCATACCTGCAAGGACAAAATTACCTCAATATTGCCCTTTGGTACGTCCATATGCTGCGGAGACTGCTTACCATTAGGCAGGCCGTAACCTTGTTTATCACCGTTGTGGTATGAAAAAGCCTCGTGTAACAGGTAACATCGCTACATAATGTAATGTGGGTTTTTTCCGAAAAATAACCGGAATTTTAGTAAGAATATTGTCATTCATATAGTTAAAATAAACGCTTAATTCAACGGCCACCGTTGCCATGCGATGACCATCTGACATCCCATCGTGTCGATTATATACATTATTTAACAGCTGGTTTAAGTTTTTCGTTGTAGAATATTCTTACGTGTTGTTTATTATGTTTAACTCGTTTACAAGCATGTACGGAATTGTGACGGTTACGTAATGTACTTTTTAAATATACTTAAATTTTTATTTTTATCATCTACCAAATCACAAACAGTTGTTACCACATTTTGACATGGTAACCAAGACAGTTTCTAAATTCTAGGCAATAGTAGACGTCACGACCACATGAAAGAACATCTGTTATAGTAACATATAACAGACAAAAATAGTAAATGATCACCAAAATTAAACTCGCATTTTAATGTAAAATTATAACCAAAGTTTTAACATTTCGCTTTCCTATTTAAGCAAAATTACTCCAAATAAATCATTCATCATCATCATCATCATATCAGCCAGAAGACGCCCACTGCTGGGCATAGGCCTCCCCCAGAGATCTCCACAAAGGCCGGTCCTGTGCTTTTCGCATCCAGCTGGTACCTGCGATCCTTACCAGGTCGTCAGTCCACCTTGTGGAAGGCCTACCCACGCTGCGTCTTCCGGCACGTGGTCGCCAGTCGAGAACTTTACTGCCCCATCGGCCATCTGTTCTTCGAGCTATGTGCCCTGCCCACTGCCACTTCAGTCTGGCAATCCTTAGAGCTATGTCGGTGACCTTGGTTCGCTTGCGGATCTCCTCATTTCTGATTCGATCGCGCAAAGAGACTCCGAGCATAGCTCTTTCCATTGCCCTTTGGGTAACAGTGAGCTTTCTTATAAGGCCCACAGTGAGCGGCCACGTTTCAGTTCCGTAAGTCATCACTGGCAACACACATTGGTCAAAGACCTTCGTTTTGAGACACTGCGGTAATTGGGACGAAAATATATGGCGTAGCTTCCCGAATGCTGCCCAACCGAGATGGATTCGTCGATTGACCTCTTTCTCGAAGTTGGACCTACCTAACTGAACTATTTGTCCTAGGTATGAATAGTCGTCAACAACTTCAAGTGGAATGCCTCCAACTGTCACTGGAGTAGGCACAACATGGACATTCGACATAATTTTCGTCTTGTCCATGTTCATTTTAAGACCTACTTGTTGAGAGGCACTACAGAGGTCATCGAGCATTTTGCCCAAGTCTTCCAGGGTTTCAGCCATGACTACGATATCGTCAGCAAATCTGAGGTGAGTAAGGTACTCAACGTTAATATTGATGCCAAGTCCGTCCCAGTCCAGAAGCCTAAAAATATCCTCCAGTGCAGCGGTGAACAACTTCGGTGATATGACATCACCTTGTCTAACACCCCGCTGCAGCTGAATAGGTTCGGTGGTCTTATTCTGGAGACAACCTGACATAGTGGCGTTTTCGTACAAACCCTTCAGTGCTTCAATATATCGATAGTCAATTTGGCACCGCTGTAGAGACTGGAGCACCGCCCAAGTTTCGATCGAATCGAAGGCTTTCTCATAGTCCACAAACGCCAAGCATAATGGCCGGTTATACTCTTCGGTCTTCTGTATAACCTGCCGCAGCGTATGTATGTGGTCTATGGTACTTAAACCTTTTCGGAATCCGGCTTGTTCGTAAATAAATCATTGTTAACCCAAAAGTAGTAAATGAACACCAAAATATTAAAACAGCATTTTAATGTAAAATTATAACCGAAGTTTTTACATCTTGCTATCCTATGTAAACAAACTGACTCCAAAAAAATCATTGTCAACCCAAAAATAGTTTATGAACATCAAATTATTAACCACATTTAATTTAAAATGACATGCAAAAAAAATAATATCTCGTTATCCGATTAAAGTTAATTACCATCGGGAAAAGAATATTTTGCCAAACATAGTAAATAAACTCCTAACCTTTTCGTTTCGTTTATTCAACCAAATGCTATACCTAAGATAAAAAATAAAACTGTTACAATTTCAATAATCCTTTTTTTTATTATTTAATCAATGATAACTTAATAACTTAATATGGCATCATAATACTTTATTTGGTAATAAGCCTACATTTTATGGCAATTATAGTGGTTTATTTAGGCAGAAATAGCGCATTAATTTGCTCGCTAAGATTTGGTGATCATTTACTACATTTGGTGTTCGAATACAATTTGAAGTGCGTCGTGACTAAAATAGCTAGTATTATTGTAATTTTAGACTAAATTTTTTTTAGTGTTATGTATATATATTTTTGGTAAGAGAACTAAGGGTATCAAAGCATTTTATGGTGGTCATTATATTTAACCCCGAATTTTAATGCAATACCTTCCAATTAACAGCAATGCTGCTCCATATATCGTCACATGGAGAATCATGGATCAATCTGTTATTGGCTTTCTGTTATTTACAAATATCTGATGTAAAAGTTTTAAGAGCTGTTGATTCTATGACAAAATATATATATATATATATATATATAGATAGAACAACTAGGCAATACATTCATACACTAGTAATTCAGTTCAACAGTACTGCCGTAGTTTCGAGAAATTGGCGCCCAAAGTTTTTTTACATATTTTGTTTTCCCGACTTGTATTCTTCGGTTACATAAATTTCGACTATTGATATACTCGTATGTAGCCCGAATTAAGGGCTTTCGAATGGTGTATGTAATTATCTTCTATATTTACTGCACTAAATTTAAATGTACTAGCATATCAGCAGTAAGTACGGAGTTACTGTTATTATGACTAGTATTCCATATAAACTAGGTGTTTGTTAGGTGTAGTCAAAATACATTTTATTTTATTTAAAAATGTACATATTGATAATATTTCTAAAAAAATTATAATGTAATTAAGTCAACAACAAACCACTTTACTCAAAAGTAAAAATTATTTGGGAAAATATTCATTCCCAATATTTTAAACATAAAAAATATGGAAAATATGACAACACAAATAAATCAATGTGTATGATTACAAAAATAATATTTCTTTAATTTGAAACTAATCGGTTTTACATCGTACATTTACTAAAACATAGATTAACAAAATTATTGGGTCATTTTTTTATGAAATTGTTGTTCTTTTCGCAAATATAAGAAATCAGAAATCAGAAATCAGAAATTATTTATTGTAAAACTGTAGTAGGTACATTTGCTCCAATATTTTTAAATGTAAATAATATGTTAAAATTAATACTGAATTTCGAAAAAAGAATATGTCTAGATGCCCATAAATCTCAAGTAAAATATAAGATATTATCATAATGTTTTATAAGGGTTTGAAAATACCCCTGTTCATTTATCGTCGGTTTTGTTTTTTTGACCAGGTCTAATTTTATAAAGGGAGTAGTTATCACAATGAAATGTTAAGCACCAGTCAGGTTCATGTTGTCTAACTATACCCACAAAGTTTCATTGTAATCCGATTTGACATTTCCGAGAAATTGAAATTTTTGCTTGAATGGAAATAACATTTTCTGTCATTTCCCCATACAAAACACCAATTTCATAAATAAGAACTTAATATTACGATGAACTCTCTACAAATCCAGATATATAATAAGAAGACGGCATTGGTACTGCATGTATTTTAATGTTTCTCATACTTATGATGTTTTACACATATAAAATGAAATAATAACTTGAGATCTTTTAAAACATGTTTCTAAGTCTTTAATTAAATTATTAATATATTGGTAGGTAACACAATCGAGATCAGTAGCATCTGAAGCTGGCAAATTCACCAAAACCTTTTTAGATTTTGGGGCATTACATGCAAAGTTTATCTATGATTGCATATTTCGTCGATTTAGAAATTCCTCTGGAAGATGTTTTACGAGTGAATTCAGATAATGTTGTACTTTTCGTGTATTTCAGTTGACTTTCCACCGCTACCTACGTGTAGTTACTTCTGATATAATAGTAATGAATGCAAAAAGCCCTTACTGCTAATATGGTTAGCAACCAACAATAAAAAAATTAAGGACTTCTCTATTATATTCGCAGTATGAGCACTTACTGCTAATATAGTTAGCAACCAATATTGAAAAATTCAGGCGTTTGCCTATCATATCCGCAGTATGAGTACTTACTGTTGATATCATTAGTAACAACGTAAACAAATTTCAAGCCAGTACTAGAAAAGTAGCCGTAAGTGATTTTACTGCTGTTATAATTAGGAACCCATGACAATAAATGCACTTACTGCGTTTATGGTTACTAATATTTATGGGTTCCCGTTAAGTTACAAAAATGAGTTAAATCAGATTGTAGAGTTTTTCGTGCTGATTCCGAATATGTATTTAACTCATTTTTTTTTAAATTGGACTTACAGTGAATATCGTTAGAACGGCAGAGTAGTCGCTGGCAATGGATGAGGTTCTACTAGCAGCGGTTTATAGCTTTTAATTTAGTGGGGCCTAGACAGATGTCTAGGCTAGATAGAGAAACTCCTCACTCCTCAGGCTTAGCAGAGTCCCACCACTGCACTGATAGGTCATACAGCTAGATTCTAGCTGCTAGAACGCAAGGGCGGCCGCCCTGCGCGCGCGCATGTAGCCACGTGTCCCGCGATAACCCGCCGGGAGCTACGCTTGTTTGTAAACACTTGCCTTCGGGTGACGTCACCAGTATGCCTACGTGCGAGAGATTAGCCGAAGCTCGGTTCACTTGTAAAGCTTTGCTTGCTTGGTTTTTTATATATAATAGAGGTAGGGTAAGTTTAAGCTAAGTTTTGGTCCACTACATTGGTCATCTTTGCTTGAATGTCCCGGTTGGACTACCGCGCGCGCGGGCGCAGGGTGCGCCCTGACCATGATACAGGATTTAGCATATCAGGTAATTACAGTGGGGCGACTGCTATCTGATCGTTTTTATCATGCACTCTCGTATAAGAATTGTAGTAATTGCCAAATAAAATCAGTCTATAGGTATTATAAGGTAGGTACGTGTGGGTAGGCCTGCCGCAAGGTGGACCGACGACCTCGTAAAGATAGCAGGTACCAGCTGGATGCGGAAGGCACAGGATAAGCCTATGTGGAGATCTCTGGGGGAGGCCTATGCCGCAGCAGTGGGCGTCTTTAGGCTAATATAAAATAATGATGATGAGTTATACAAATAAAAACGCCAATTTCAAAGGCAAGGACCCAATTTACGATACTGTATATAATTGCGTGCTATTCATTCACCACATAATTCTATCCTATTGTAACAACTAACTCGTTAACGAGCTCACGAGTCATCATATTATCCGCTACCACATTACCTAATAAGTTTAATAAGTTCCGTTACTAATAACACATACACAATTGAGGTGGTCTGACGGACCATTCGTACGAGTCTAATGTGACATTGTAGTATTGCAGTAATGCCACCTTATTAGCCTATAGGTATATTGCCACAAACTACAGGTATTAGTTACAACACTAGCAATCAAATGAGCATTAAAATATGATCTGTATGGTCTACACCACGTTCCATCCTCGGCCGTATAAAAAATTGATGAAAATTGATGATAAGGTTTTAAATAGTGTCCAACCGTAGGTCAATTATTGGCCAAAGCCGATAAATCGGCTATAGCCACAACCTTCGGCTGAAGCTGAAGGCTTAAAAGCACTAAGAAGTTTTGTTCAAGATTGGCTACAAGCTATAATTAAACACACATAAGATTTGGGCAACCGCGATCCAATTACAATTCATTCGAGCGTTAGTATATTAGCGGACTTGAGGCCCAGTATCATAGTCCAGGTGGACCCCGGGCCGCCGCGCGCGATTTTACGGGATATTGTTGCCAATATAGAGTTTTTTTTTTTTTTATCATACGGTATAGACACCTATATACATTAGCAACACCAAGAATATAGCCAATGCGTTGCCCACCTCTATAACACGCTGCTCGGGCAGCAAAAAGGCAAATGCCCCTCCACTGCCAAACCCACGGTTCCCCGAATCCCCACCCCTTGGAGCACTGGAGACCTTACTCACCGGCAGAAACACAATACTATTTAAAAGAGTATTGTTTAGCTGCAATATTCTGTAAGGTGGAGGTATTACCTCAGTCGGGCGGCTCCAATTCGAACGGAATACACCGCTATGCCATACCTCTCTTAAAAAAAATTACACCAACTCGCCGCGACCTCCAAACTCAAGCCCGTCAATCTCGTACAAGTTAGCCGGTAACATTTTAATTACCTAGTAGGAAGTGAAACTCGTTCTAGTACGCGAAACATACGCAAATCCAACTCACATCGTTTCTATTTTTATACATACACATTAGTTCTCTATTTTGTGGTAAAACTAATTTAACCTACAGACGTCAGAAAACCCTAGGCAGTACCTAATACACAATTATAGTCAAGTATTGCCTAAACTTTTTAACGGATTTTCTTTGATCTATTCTCTAAACTGACTTTCAAAGAGAAATAAAAGACAGTTCTGAAGTAACATAAAATAAAAATACAACCATATAGGTATAAATAAAAAATCAAAATCATCTTTTGGCGTTACTGTCTCGGTTGTGCTCTCGCGAACGAGCGCCCGGGGTCCGCCTTGACCGTGATCCAGGATTTGGCAGATCAGGTAATTATAGTGAAGCGACTGCCATCTGACCTCCGTGACCCTGCTACCAGGGGAACCTGACCAGATTGGATCATGATTACACATGTTGCCTGAATGTTTAGGTTTCATAACGATGTTTTACCTAACCGTAAGAGCATGGGTTAGCATTCAACTAAAGTACATAACTCAGAAAATATTAATTGATACATGGCCGTAGTAGGATTCGAATCCTATACCTCTCGCTTACGAGACGGATACCTCAACAACTCGGCCACCGACGCTCCTCTTCGTTCTCGGACGGTCGCTAAATTATAGGAAAATTACGGCTTCCATACATTTTCATACTCGTTACTCCGATATACGTTAACACCGACCTTGACACTAATGCTCAAATAATACATGTTTACAATATGTTGACGAGTCTTGGTGGCTCTGACGCGGACATTCTGATTCTGTGAGAGTGTGGCTTACATAGTTACTTATTGCATTATTTGTTTTGTTCTGCTAACCACTGTCATAGGCCAGTATGATAGTGTTTGTGGCATAGTTCGCGGACAGATTTCGACGCGATTATTGGTCTGAAAACTAGTTTAATCTAGTAAATTCTCCATCGAAATCTATCTCTTCAAATATTTGTAGAGGAACTGTTTGTGAGTGTGTATGTTGGGAGGGGGGTGAGGGTAATATTTGAAACTAGTGAACCGATTTAGAATATATTTCTACTATAGGAAGCTACATTATTCCTAAGTGTCACAGGGTACTTTTGATCCCGGTTTTTTTTTTATAATTAGCCTAGCTAGGCATTTGACCGCCATCTCACCTGGTGGTGACGATGCGTGAATTATAGGAACCGGCGGGAATAATGAATGTTTACAGAGATCCGAACTGCGCGCGGGTGACTACCGCGGGGAACAGTTAGTAGGTTATGTAGATTTAATCAGCTGCTGCTTTAGATACCTAAAATGCCTATCAGAAAACACACCTACATACCTCAACCTGCGGCCTGTCATCGGTCATTACGTCAGATGATTCGTAATCAACCGACCAGCCGTGATCAGCGCCCGTGAGAGCAGCCCCTGTTTAGTCTATACGAAGGCGAACAATGCAACTAGACAAAGAGCAAACACTTTTGATCATTGTTTTAATCTAGTTCCAAGACAAAATAAACAGACTATGTTGGCACCAGGCCTAGAGAAGAATGCATAGTTTGTGAGATTTTACAGATTGTTAAATAGTACAGTCGCATTCCGCGTCTGTTTCTCAGTCTGTATATCCACCAACACCTACTAAATATTTGGGCAAAACCTTTCACTATGTAGCCTGAATGTTCTACAATACCTGAATATATTTTAGTTTGTATATGTGTATGTGTATATTTATACTATTGTGTGTATTTAGTATCTTATTTATAATTTATGTAGTTTATAATTTTTTTTTTATTACAATTGCGCACGTCTCATCCCCCTATACTCTACCATGTCTCTCTTCTATAGGCTTGCTGGAAGAGATTTCTTCTTAGAAATAAGTAGTGCCTGTTGTGTCGTCTTTCATTTTTGTAATTTCTGTTTACTACATATTGTGTGCAATAAATTGTTAAATAAATAAATTAATTATTAGAGGACGCCCATGTTCAACTGTACCGATGACTCTTTTCTAAGTTATGTATATTACCTACTTGAATGCTAACCGATGGTCTTACGGTGAGTGTAGCGGAAGTTATCAGTATTAGAATGCTGCATTATCACTGAAGAACATAGGCTACTTTTTATTCCTGGGAAACAATACGTCTTCGCGGGAAAGTTGACTGTTTACAGAGATCCGAGCTCCGCGAGGCTAAAAGCTGCTAAGAACGGCTAGTCCTATAAAACACGGCTGCTGTGGCGCGTGTTGCCACTGCATTGTCGTTCAGTTAATTACAGAACAATCACGTAGATAAACTAACTACAGTACGACTTCAAACTGAATGGAAACTTCGATAATTTTCCGTTGAGATGGCAATAATTTGCAAGCTATTAACAATGTTGTAATTGTAAACACAGCGGTGTAGCGTAATGTGGCATGACTTGACCTCACCACTTACAATAGGTACTAGTTATTTAATTAATGAGGGCAGTCTGTATTTGCTTTGTTGAACGTGAATACATGTGGATGCTTTTAAATAGCTGGTCTCACCATCGCGTGTACCATAGTTTGTAGACGATGTTACATCTTAAGTAATCAGTTATAGTCCGTGTATATACTGGCCGTTTATTGTACATAGGAGCACTTTTTTATATGCTCTCGCAGCCTACGGACGTTGGCGAACGGTATCACTGCCATGTTGAAGATCCTACAAAAATGTCCACAGCGGAAGACCTTGGTCCACCTCGCAAAGACGAAAGATTAAACGAAATTTGTCATCTTGGCCTTAATGTCAATCACGCTTTTTAACCTTTCCTGAAGAACTCTGTATTGTACTCTCCAGTTGACAACCTAAGTGCATGTGAGAGAAAGATCCGTTGGAATCTCACAGTCCGCGCCCAATTTGGTTCTCAGGTTCCAACTCTTTGAACGTCACGAAAAATAAATAATAATCTTGGCGTTAATGTCCCGGTCATGCTTTCGCGCGCGAGAGCCCGGGGTCCGCGTTGACTATGATCCAAGATTTGGCAGATTAGGTAATTACAGTGGAACGATTCAGGATTCAGTCTTCTAAATGTGCTGCTTTCCTCAAAGATGAAACGAAAATATCCTTTTTAGCGGGGTTTTCACGACAGGGAATCGCTCACATTAACGCCGACCTCTCCCAATCGTACCCATAACAATAAAACAAAGCAACACAACAAAACAATAAAGCAACAAATAGTCCTTGCAGTGTCAGTAAGCGTTTCCACATACACGGAGTGTTATTTATATAACTGTAAGGGTATTGTTCTACTATCCGTTCTGAACTGCTTTTAATATATGGGCAGATATTTCACTCCTTATCTGCTGGACTTCCCGGCAATCCGCACTATCTACTTTGGGTAAACCACTTTTGGTTTGCGTTGCTTGCAAGTGTGTAACCCAAAAATATCGGAAAGGTGGTTGGAAAATCTTCACTGCCGTTTTTTTTCTGCTCTCTGATGTAACCTGAACATCAGGACGAGACACCAGGACACCATCAAAGCAAACAGACTGTTTCTATCTTCAGTGGTTACCTTGGTACCGGGTTCTAATCCTACTGCCGACACGTACTAATGTTTCTTTAGTTGATCAATAACCGATGCTCTTACGATGAGGGATATAATCGCAATGAAACCTGCACATTCAGATGACTGAATGTGTAACCATGATCCAATGTGGTCAGGTTTCCGTGATAGCAGGGTCCCGGGGGTCAGATGGCAGTCGCTTCATCATCACAGCCTGTAACAGTCCACTGCAGGACTTAGGGCCTCTCCTACGAAAGGGGAGGTTATTGCCATAATCTCCACGCTTGGCAGGCGGGTTGGAGATCGCAGTGTTTAAATATAATAATGGGAAATGCTGCTGCCCATTTTCCAAACTACGGAGACTCTTGATCTTTTGCCTCGAAAACATTAGTCGCCTTGTACGACACCCATGAGTGTAAGGGGTTGGTGCTATTCTACTCTGCCGGACACCACACGGCCAAACGCTGCCCAAACGAGTTAGATTCGTCGATTGACCTCTTTATCGAAATTGAAACTGGAGTTGGAGTGCCTCCAACTGTCACTGGAGTGGGCACAACATGGTCATTTGACATAATTTTCGTCTTGTCTATGTTCATCTTAAGACCTACTTGTTGAGAGGCACTACAGAGGTCATCGAGCATTTTGCTCAAGTCTTCCAGGGTATCAGCCATGACTACGATATCGTCAGCAAATCTACGGTGAGTGAGGTACTCGCCGTTAATATTGATGTTAATTCCGTCCCAGTCCAGAGCCCCAAAGGCATCCTCTATACTCCGATATAATATAAGTAAACATAAACTATATGCTCAATTCTAGATACTTATTTATTTATTTATTTTATTTAAAACTTTATTGCACAATAACACAATCTGTTACTTCTGTTATAGGTTAATATAAAAATCTTGAAATTTTCCTCTATTTCAATGCACGTTGATAATATGAATTATCGACCTTGCACTGTTACTGGCCAGTGTGCCAGTGATATGCGGCTGATTGCACCGTGAAAAGTATATTTCGTGGGTCGCGGGTAACTAATCGCCTTTCCGACATCAACCAATGACATGGTTAATGCATGCAAAACATTTTTACATATTTAGATCATATATTACACGAATGCTATGATTATCTTCGTAATTATTTTATTACTGATCAACGTGACGGTGTCAGTCCTTTTGATACCGGAAAAATGAAACGGTTCCGCGGGATAATTGAATGTTTACAGAGATTCGAACTGCGCGCGGGTAAAAACCGCGGGAGGCTGCTAGAAAGTCTTAAAATTTGCTCGTCATCCTTTCTGCACGACACTGTGTTTGGTATTAGTTGTGTATTGTTGTGTAAGTATAGGTTTCCTACAAAATATTAATAGCGTCGGGCCGAAGTTTCCTACTACTACCGTGAAATGGTTTTCACGGAGTCGGCGACGCTAGGCTAGGCGGGGCGGGGTACACACCGGCAACTGTTACTGACTGCTGTAGCAGTTACCGTCCGTATGCCAGCTTAGTGGTATTCCGCGGGCCCCTTTTCGCCATCGGTAAACGCGATCGGGGCTATCCACACGATCGGATTTAGATTAACCTTTATAATGCATACGGCTAAGGAATGGAACACGTTGCCTGCGACTGTGTTCCCTGATCATTATAATCTGGACGCCTTTAGGGCTAAAGTGACAGGCAGACATGCATGCTCCATCTTCGGCCGCATCGTCACTTACCACCAGGTGACAAGTCTAATCTATACATAGTGTAAAACAAAGTGTCGCTTAGATCTTTTAAACTACGCAACGTATTTGATGCGGTTTTAAACAATAGATAGAGTGATTCAAGAGGAAGGTTTATAAGCAAGAAAAAAGTAAGGCAGGGGTAAAGTAGGTGATGGTAGGTGTAGAGTAGGGATAAGGGTAGGGTAGGGCAGGACGCCACGCGAACGAAGTCGCGCCGGGTCCACTAGTGATACCAGCGCTGTGAGTCGCTTCTTGCGCCTCACAGCACATGCTGAGTGGGTACCATTTATGCTGGCCGCTGCGGTATGGAAAGTGACTTGGCAGGCTACTAATTGTTTTAAATTGTTTAATTGGTAATGTTTCCTTTGGGAATTATGTAACTGTTATTGTGTCGTGGTGTGTTATGTGTATTAAATGTATTTCTTTCTTTTAATAAAAAAAAAAAAAAACTCGCATCCCCCGGCTTCCCGCTCGGTGCACGCGCCCCTATCCGCGGTTCCGTGTGGCGACCGGCTCTGGGTCAGGGTGCGCGCGCGCCGCTATCGCCAACCCGCCGTGTTTACAAACATTCGAGTTGGGACGTTTTAGTCTCCGGGTTGCGTAACGCGCATGCGCGAGATTGAGAGTGGTCGTGGAGCGATGACAGGTGAGGTTGGAGGTGAGCCGTTTCGATTTCGTTCAGCGAATGATAGAAGATGGCGGTTTTCTGATATGGTTTTTGTATAATATATAATAGTAAGAGTAAGTAGTACTGAATACGAGATATAAAAAATTTTGACAGGAGGTATAAATTTTTTTATTATCAGGCTTTAGAATGCCTAATTTCACATTAATTTTTTTAACACACGTGTAATCTGTGGATAACTGTTATTGGCCCAATTCCTTATTGTACTTGAGATATGTATTTAGGATTAAGTTGGCTGTTGTTATTCCAATAAATAAATAAATAAACCGTCCACATGAATCACTGTCTATTGGTCGGCCAAGGAATGGAACGCGTTGGTTGCGAGTGTATTCCCTGATCAATATAATTTGGATGCCTTCAAGGCTAGAGTTAATAGGCTGTTCCAAGATGGACTGCTCTATCTTCGGCCGCATCGTCACTTACCAACAGGTGCGATGGCGGTCCAACGCCTGTCTTGTCTAAAATTATAAAAAAAAAAAAGATTTGTATTTTTTGAGTTTATCGCGAACAGACAGACGTGGTGTAGTACTTGTTTTATAACATGTAGTGATAAGGCAAAATGAATACCAATCACAAGCCATGTTGGCGATCAACATCTCTAATTATTTCAATGCAAGCTTTCCCTGACCCTAAGCTTTCGTCCTCGATGGCAACGGCACATCCCCAAAGTTATTTACGAGCCCAGCAAGCTGTAAACAGCTTTATCGCGCAAGCTCGACGTAAACAATAAAACAATAACATGTCAAAAGTGCATGCAGTTAATTAATATTCATTATTGGCTTATCAGCACACCGAGCAGATAAATCACTGCAAGGCCATGAAAACATTAATTTAAATTATAGGTAGATAGCTAGTACCTACGGGTAATTTTTTTTATCGTAATGTAGTACATTTATCTACGCTCATAGCTTAATATTCCAATTATATACTCGAAAACAGTCGTTTAAGGATGAACGCCAATATTTAAATTTTTTTAAAGTATTTGATCTACACTCATAGCGTAATGTTCCAATTACATATTCGAAAACAGTTGTTTAAGGATACACTTTTTTCACGCGTCTATAAAATTTAAAAAAATTACTTTTCCGTACAGCATTTCCCATCCTATTTTCATTACAGCTGTATCGAAAAATAACTTTTTAATCATTATGCATCACTTTTCTTTTTTAAATTTTTGTCTGGCGCCGGGACACGGCAAAATGTTGGCTGAATACCTAAATGTCTTTAACAAATTCAAAATTCAATATTTCCTGTTTATATTTGTGTGTAATTATTTTCCCGCTAAACATAATATTTTTTCTAATTGTTGTAATTTGTTTGAATGTTGAATGTTTTTTCTTGTTTAAAGCAAATAAATAGATAAATGTGAAAGTAGTGAAGTGAATTTCCCGCCGCTTGATATCCTCGACGCGTAGATACAGCAGAACTGACTCGCAGCTTACTTCTAGCATACTTGAGAAAATTATAGGTGCAAAATTTTAACATGAAAAATGAGTGTAGATAAAGTAGTGCATGCAACTGCATATAATTAGGTATTAAAACACTCGTGTCAAACTGTTATTATCTGATAAACAGACATTCATGTTTTAATACCCCTTTTATATGCGAGTTGCATAAAATACTATTTTGGGTGGTTATAGAACCCATTTTCTTTTCATAGGTTCCAGGCCAAACTAACCTGATAGCCGACTGTGAGTGATATTTTGTGTTTTTGACGCAATTTACGACAACCGTAAAATGTCTTGCAGTGTTCAACAGCAATATCACAAATCCAGAATTATCGTTATTTTTATAGCTCAGGGTGAGTTTCTAACCAATGTCTATAGTTTACAGACTTCCTTATTTTGTTCTAAAATGTAATAAAAAGAAACAAAGGTAGGTTAAACTATGTACTTATATTATTCTATAGGTAGGCAAACTATAATTTGGCAACCCTACCTTCCGATAAAGTTTAGGTACTGAGTCCGGGATTTAACCTACATTTCTTTTTTTGGCTTCACTATCTCGGGTCCACCTTGACCATGATCCAAGATCTGGCAAATTAGGTAATTACTGTAGAGCGACTGCCATCGGACCTCCGTGACCCTTTTAACAGGGGAACCTAATTAGATTGAATCATAGTTACACATTAAATTGCTTAAATGTTTAGGTTTCATTAATTTCAACTACTGAACATAACTAAAAAGTCCTTGGTAATATGACGGCACTGGGGATCGAACTCGTTAGCTCCCGATTACGAGAGTTATCCGCTGGGCCACCGACGCTCTACCCCGGCATACCACAATATAAGAAAGAAGAGTCGTCGCAAGAAAGTGGGAAAGCAGACCATGGCGGAAGTCAAGATTGACCTAAAGCGTGTGTCCATGGCAAGCGGTGCACAGATACCATGAGATGAAGTTCGAATTCGTTCCGTACACATTTCATGAAATAAGTTTGTACATATGATGGGAAAAGCAGACTCTCCCAACTGCAAAGAGTGTAACTTGATTGAAGATGTTTGACATATTATAATGAAATATGTGCATAATGAACAACATAGAGTAAACATGTAATAATGTAGTATAATTTTACGGCATTCGGTGGATGTAACAGTGCTCTGGCGTTTCCCCTGTCGAGGGAGGCCCGGGAGCTATATAGATTTGTATAGTTGGGTTTGAAGCGTAGATAACTTCGCTCAATTAATTTTTACAAAAGTGTAACAATATGGAGCGGCATGGTCGCTGAAATGTGTTCAAGCTTCCTAAATAAAAATAAAAAAAAAACTCGTGAAAGAGCTCCCTTACTCTGATATATCAGCGGCTTCCAGCTAACCGCACAAACCACTTTGGTTCGACCTTTTAGGTTTTATCGTGCGGTATACTACCTACTCATCAAGACCATTCCAAAGAGCCCAAACAAGATGGGGTTATCTTAGTGCGTTCATAAGTTCCTGTGACCACCTTCCGACTCCATCATCAGACAAGCTCCATGGTACCATATTAATGTATTGCCATCCAAGTTACATAGGTATTTCAAATTTCAGCTCAATCGGATACCAACAAATGCTCTAAAAATGGTTTGCAAATTTGGACGAACAATTTACATACCACCAGCGCAAGTTAAATAAAACCTTGTCAAAACAAGATCGCGCCCTTAGAGACGTCGACGTCAAAGCCTTATCTAGCATAATAGTGTAAGTGTTTATTATTATAAAATATAGGAGAAAGCGTAGCCACAATCAATCACATTAGGTAAAACTATTAGTCTTGTTTGTGTAGACTGTAGAGAAAGAACACGTGTCAAAGATAACCGCTAAAGGTTTTCACAGCCGGCTACCGAGTCAGCTATAGGTAGCTATTAGCGATTTACGAGCCGTATTTATGATAAACCTTACCAACAGAAAAACGTTAAACCCTTGCCAAAACATATACTCAAATATTCCCTAAGCTACTAAAGCGATTTTAATTAAACAATGCTAAGAACCGTCTCGATTTAACTGGCTTTGAAATAAAAAAAGTCGCATAGAAATCCGCTCCGGGGATCCACAGATTCGGGAGTAGAAAAACTATATTATTTTATTAATATAATAACTTTGTTTGTTCACTGGTCGCACTGCACCTATACATAACAAAGCGAGGGAGCTTTGGATTTTTGGGGAGGCCTATGTTATTGCCTGATGAGTATGTTGCCCTCAATTCATCATCATCATCATCGTCACAGCATTATAAACTGTATTTTTATTTACTGTTATGTTATAAATTGATGCAATAAAGATATTACATACATACATACAGCCCATAACACTCCACTGCAGGACTTAAGGCCTTTGCTACGAAAGGGGAGTTTATTGCTATAATTTTCACGCTTGGCAGGCGGGTTGGAGATCGCACTGTTATAAATATAACAATGGAAAACGCTGTTGGCCATTTTAAAATCTACGGAGACTAGATCTCTTGCTTCGAATACATTAAAAGCCCTCAATTCAACCACAACAAATGTTTTCCTTCGTTAGTGCCTAAAGTTGAAACTATAATTCCGGAGACAACTTTGACAATTCATTGTGCACAAGTGTTGCCACAGTCAGGGTAGTGCTGTTCGTATCGATATAAAAATATACGGCTTTGGATACTAGTGGTATTTATCCATTAGTTACGATGACATAATCAAATTAATTTAATAATTTACATTACAATGTCAGATATCATTAAAGAAAGTGCAAATACTAACCAACGACGATTATTAAAGCAGTTTGTTTCGATTGGCCTCACCTTTAATCCGCTAAATTAAGGGCTCACATTTCAGAGGTACCGCCTAACTCCGATAGTACGCCGTCAATAGTGTAAAATGACGTCACAACATCGAATTCGAATAGGATCTACTCCAGTACGCTGGATCCATTTACGCTGGATGCCCACGAGAAATGCTACTGGGAACCCTATAATTGTCCGCGTGTTTTATGCACCTTTTTTTGTGGTAAATATAATTGTATGGCAAATTATCATGTCTGGGCGTCCTTTGTAATATATGTTTTCTTTCTTTCTTTCAATAGGCCTACCCAGTAAAATGGACTGAAATGTACGATTTTGAACGACATGAAGTTGGCTTTTTATACTCTTAACTTCATGGGAGTGAATTATATGTTCCGTTCTACTAATATAATTTTTAAGCTTTTTAGATTTTATCTGATCTCGTATTATAAATAAATAAAGCTTAAGATGCACTTAAAATAACAAAAAAAAATTATACCACTACGATGGCAAACAAGCTTACGGCCTACCTGATGATAAGCAGTCACCCCAGCCTACGGACGTTTGCAATACCATACGAAAATAATCTGAAAATATTTTTTTATAAAGTAAATTTTCTAGCATTTTATTCAATTTCAAAGTACCATGTTTCAAAATCAAAATACGAAACGGATCGTTACTATATACTCCCCAATGGCATTCATTTACCGATACTGAGTTAGGCGGTATGACTTCTGTGACATCATTCTACAGGGTTGGATCAAGATAGGGGCGTACCTACTATCGAAGTTAGGCGGTACTACAGCAGCATTAAAATGTAAAAAGTGATGCACCAGAATAATATGGAGCCGTGTCCGATGCTCTGTACAAATAAAGTGTATAACGTCATACTGAATTGCTTCGTTACTGTTATCAAATTAAAAATTGTATCACACATACAATATGGCGACCGACCGTGCATGTAAAATGGACATTACTTACTTGGTGTCTATGAATAAACAAAAACGAATGTATTTGGTGTCAGAGTAGAATAGCACCAACCTCTTACATTCGTGGGTGTCGTACATGGCGACTAATGTTTTCGAGGGAAAAAATCTCCTCCGTAGGCTGGAAAATTAGCAGCAGCTTTTTCCACTGTTATATTTAACACACTGCGATCTCCAATCCGCCAAACAAGCGTGGAGATTATGGCAATAAACTACCCGTTCATGGGAGAGCCCCTAAGTCCTGCAATGGACTCTTATGGGCTGTGATCAAGAATGTGTTCATATACATGTAAGATTTATTGAAGCAGTGTCAAGCAATACACTATAGGTAAGGTACGTAATCAGTAGTCACGTTCTTCATTCTCTTCTCTTTGTAGTTTGGCGAGGGGCGGGGCATTCATAATGGTACGATCACATTTGTCCCGCGTACGCAAAGTGAGATTCAGAAAGGCGTTCACACTTGTCCTACGCAATACACGTTTACTTATACAATGCAGATGGTATATTACAGCGCCACAAATTTATCTGACCTGGTGGCCAAAATTTGAATAATTTCGAAATGTATT
The DNA here is from genome assembly GCA_907269095.1 of Blastobasis adustella. Lineage (NCBI taxonomy): Eukaryota > Metazoa > Arthropoda > Insecta > Lepidoptera > Blastobasidae > Blastobasis > Blastobasis adustella. Next base: position 399,702 of record OU026136.1, on the reverse strand, counting down.
TCAACTTAGGTCATTTGGGCAACGCATTGGTAGCACCCCTGGTGATGCTGATGTCCATAGGCGGCGGTGACCACTTTCCATCAGGTGGCCCGCATGCCTGTTTGTCTGCCGGATAACATAAATAAAACTTAGGTCATATTAGTACTTTTTATAAATGTCAATTTGAAAATACCCTCATTATTTTCCGAGTATAGATCTCAATTACAGTCTCTAAGCGAAACCGGTTGGCAAGACGAATTGGTTTTGTGGAACAAGTACAAGTGTTTGAGAGATATATACTGAGGTTGACGTTTTAAACGTGAAAATGACAATCGCAACAATATTATTCTCGAATTTGTACAAAAAATCGCAGACTTGTCAAACCAAACATTCGTGTCGATACTGATTATCGATATCGACTACATCACTATTTAATTTCGTCTACCTCTGGTAACCCTTTATCTGTCACTTAGTTGTCAAACTTGTCTCCGGAATTATGGTTTTAACTTTACATGTGACGGCAAATGTCGTTGCCATGCGCCGTACATCGTCCGACCGGTTTTATGGCGGACGAAGTCAGGATTAGGCCGAAGGCGATCGAGTTTATAATTAGAGTGATTACTTCCGTCAATCGACATCCAAAACATTTCAAACTGGGTTGTTCTTTTATAATTTTAAGAAGTATATTTATTGTGTTAATAACTGAATTATGGCTGTTTGCGAAGCTAGATAAATGTGTGTGTTCTAGCCAAGCTATAAAAAGGATAGAGTACAGAGGCGATCCGAAGTTTTCCCTTTCGTTGTGAGGACAGAATTCAATTAAAGGTTTTCCTTATTGTTGCCATGTAAAAAATATCAATCAATTCTTAAAATTTTAATCAATTCCGTTCCAACAGCGTGGGCGTTTGAAATCAGACAAACATACCTTTGTTAATATTTTCGATACTAATACGAAACGAATTGTTACCAGATTCTTGAATTAAAAATTTGTGGCGTTTTGGTGTGTTATATACGGCGACCACCACTTGACCCGCACAACCCGTTAGGGAAAGTCGAATAAAGGACTCTGCGCCATTGCTCGCGCCGCAAGAGCCTTTGTTTCCTTCTCTCAATACTGAGATGAAAGAGATAGTGCTATCTATGTCGCGTTTTTACGCGCCTATCACACACACGTGCTAGCCGTTCAGAACTTGTCCGTCTGTCAGCGGGGGGCGTAGTAACTTTTTCCTAACCTGTAGTAGGACGATCTGCGTGAAATCTGAAATACAGAGGACCGGTTTAAACGACGTGTGTGAGACGTTTTCCCAGCAGTGGACCTCAATGGGTTGATGTGATGTGTAAAACCCTGACATAAAATCATCATCATCATCATCACAGCCCATATCAGTCCACTGCAGGACCAGGGCCTCTCCCATCAAAGGGGAGGTTAGTGCCATAATTTCCACGCTTGGCTGGCGGGTTGAAACTCGCAGTGTTATAAATATGACAATGGAAAACGCTGCTGCCCATTTTCCAGCCTACGGAGACTAGATCTTTTGCCTCGAACACATTAGTCCCCATGTACGAAACCCACGATGTAAAGGGTCGATGCTATTCTACTCTCGCGGTCACCACACGGCCATATAATATTTTTTATTGTACAAAAACATGCCCTCATGATACAATAAGGTAATAGAGATGTACAAAGGCGAGCTTAACCCAACAGTTGAGTTTGCTACCGGCAAACCTTCATAGGAACAGGTTTAACTTAAACGCAGGTACAGTAATGTCCAATTAGTAAAGACACAGTTAATTATACATACATAATCTTACTCCTTGATATAGCCCAAGAATCCCGCAAACACCACACCCAATACAGACTAAAAAACCCACACTCTACAGTCAGATAGTAGAATGCTTGTGTCATTTGCTATCAGCCGCGCGTTACAGCCTCTGAACTTGCGGACCCTTGCTCGCTGTACGCGGCGCCGACTTAAATGCTGTGCGCAAGCGCGCCCGGCGCAGTCCCACCGGGTCACCAACACAGCCAGTCGCGCACCGACCGCCGCCCGAGGCAGACATGTGCCGTGTTATAGCAATAGTTTTACTCGCCTGCCAAGGCATCGGGTTCGGTGAGTACGAGATCGCGATTGTGAAGATGTGGTTTTGGTTTTAGTGGTGGTAGTTGGAGACAGTGTTTTTTTATTTTTTTTAAATACGTGTGTATGTATTTAGTATAAAATGAATGTATGTTTGTTTGTTACGGAAATGTAATTATATACGGTTTTCAAGATTTGGTAGTATGACAGATGAGGTTTAGTTAAACAGATTGTAGCTATCTAGATCACTAGCTTAGCGTACCTAAACAATCATTATATTTACTAATTATTTAACTCTTAATATAAAGTATAAACATAATTGTAAATGACTCAACAAGCACTACTTACTTCTAAGAAGAAAATAAATAATGTTGAGCAGTTGTAGAGAAGAAATTGTTTTCTTTGAAAAAAACGCAATAACTGAAACTACAATAACTGAGTGATAGTTTATTTTGTTTGCGAAAAATTGTATGATAATCTTGAACTCGGAACAGCAGAAATACTATAAATAGATGTATGTAAGCCATTAACATAAAACCGCAAAAAAATATCTCATACATCAAGCAAATAAACGTCGTATTTTCTAAAAATAGAATAAAATACTCGTACAAACATCGTATTACTAAAATTCAAATGAATTTTTTTGCCATCTCAACTATTTTTATCTAACATATCTCTAATAGTCATTGTGTTGGTAGTTACGTCAAATATAGTGGATTAGATAAGATTAGACGGCTTAGTTTGTAACACAACATAATGTAATGGTACCAATAAATAATAATAATAATAAATATTCGTGGACAAATTCACACAGCGCCATCTAGCCACAAACTAAGCAAAGCTTGTACTATGGGTGCTAGATTACTGATATATTACTTAAATACTTTTTTAAATACATACTTATTATACAAAGAACACCCAGACCCGTAACAGAACCAATACTCATGTATTTGTATTACTTTAAAGCTACAATAAACTTTTATTTGATATAATTACTATATTATATTAATGTTAGTATCTAATGTCCGGTTGCGGTAAGATAAGATTAACTCTTTATTTTATCAATATGTTTATGATAAATTATGATTATGAATTCATTATTTTGATAATGTCCGGTGAATATGGAGGCCTCTGAAGAGGAGGATAGTACAGGTTTATTACCAAGATAGGTTCCAGTCTCCGTTCAAAATTTCATCTACATTGTAATGCCTGTAATTGATATATGTGGAGAAAATAAAGATTATTTGAATTGAATTTAATTTATTGCACACAAATAGAAAAATTGTAGACCAATAAAACACAATATAATATACTAGGATACGTTATGGATTCTTATAATGTCACTGTTTCCATTTTTTTATATTTGTTTGTACACGATGTCATGAGTTTGTGTGTAATAAACATCATTTATTTATTTACAATGACGCGAAATAACTGTGCACATAGTTTAAATATGCAAGGACAGTAAGGTTTTAAATACCTACAAGGTGAAAGTATATAATACTTTTCACATTTAAAACAAGCTTAGTTTAACGAGGTTATGGTACGAATTTGACATGTAAGGTTAAAATAATGTTGCTGTAAGGTCTTGTGGTTGGCACCAGTTACATGAGAGACTGAGTATAGATCCTTACATACGATCTTTAGGCTATAATTTATCCCGAATTTTACGCATAGGCCAAAAGCTAGTCCAATAATAAAAAAGTTTGAAAATCCATAATCAGAACCAGAATCAAATATTGTATTCAATATAGTAAACAATACACTTATTGAACGTCGACACATTACAAATTATTTATTTAATATTATTTTATATGTGGATGGAAAATACTGATAACCATAATACATATAGTACAGTACATTGGCCGTGTGGTGTCCGGCTGAGTAGAATAGCACCTACCCCTTACACTCGTGGGTGTCGTATAAGGCGACTAATCTTTTCGAGGCAAAATATCTAAGAGTCTCCATGGACTGGGAATTGGGCAGCAGCGTTTTCCATTCTTATATATTTATAACACTGCGATCTCCAACCCGCCTGCCAAGCGTGGAGATTATGGCAATAACCTCCCCTTTCGTGGGAGAGGCCCTTAGTCCTGCAGTGGACTGTTACGGGCTGTGATGATGATATAGTACAGTACAGTCAAACTCAAATTAGAAGTTACAATATTGGTTACAACTGCAATTTGTCTTATGTTCGAGACTTCCTAATACCAGACCACGCTATTTCGCCCATCAAGTGATCATTTAACCTGTAATAGGCCTTGCCGCATAAGGTGTTTTTAATTGTTGTTTTAACTTTGTTTTATCGGTAGTTGTATTACTTCGTCTTAGAAGAACCAATATTTAGATAAATAAATAAATAAATCATTTATTATCACCTGGACGCCACAACAAAACATTTAAAAAAAATAATTCATACATATTTCAACACACACACAATCATACAACATGAAATCCAACAATAAAAAATAAAAAATTAAATTGATAATTCCTACAACTAAACAACTTGGCATTGCCGTGCTGTGGCCCTCCCGGTCGATAAAAGGATACATAAGGGAACATCCACACAATGTAACAACAACGCAACATTATATTGCCTTTTTAAGTATATAAGATCTTTTATGTAAAATTTAAAGCTAATAAATCTGTTTAAATAAAGTTAGCGTAAATTGAATAAATACAGTACGGTCAACGAACTTTATTAGTTTATTCTTTGGCGGCGGTAACTGCTTACTATCAGGTGCTCCGTGAGCGCTTTACCTAGGTGGTACTTATAAAAAAAACGCACAGACGTCAACATCTTATATCTGTATGTAAATATGTAGACCTACCAACCACTAACATACCCTACCCTATGCCTACTGTACCCTACCTACCCTCTTTTCTTTGCGTTACCACCCCTTTAATTATAACCAACAGACCAAAAAACAATTATTCAAATGGGTCCTGCTGTTTTAAATTGTAGCGAGACTAACGTACAGCAATTCATTTTTATATACAAGATATATAGATAGAAGATAGATTAAGATTACCACAAGCCATATAATCTTACACGTGGAGACACTTAGCTATGCACTGATAAAACCGTGTGAAGTTATTGCATAGCAACAATGCATATGCTAGCAAGGAACATGCGCACGTAGCGCTTCTACGACAGTTCTACGGGACTGCTACGACGGCACAATCCCCGTTCCCCGTAGACATTTGCGTCTACAACTGCACCTATTTACTGTTCTAGGAGTCTGTCTGTCTGTTCTCTGTTTATTTGTCTGTTCAGTGTGTTACAGATATTTCAACTCAGTTGTGCGCGCGGCCCTATGTGTGGGTAAACCTTGTACATATACAGACACGTCACAATGACGCCACGCCATTGGCACGCCAAGTGGCCGCGTCACTGCCACATAAATGAAAGCTGTATATTTACAAGCGCACGCACACATAGCGCCGCGCGCACAACTGAGTTGAACTATCTATAGGAGGGCAGACCAGCAGCATCTCGGTAGATCACAAATTTTCCAGCAGTCATTTCTGTCAATATTTTAACGCAATCTGGTATATGCGGTGGGTGCGGATATAAATTGTTTATTATTTACAAAATATCGGCAGTTTTCGTTTCACGTGTTAAGATAATGAAAACTAATTATATAAAGATTTGCCTGCTCGTCGGTTTGTTTGTAAATACTGAACTCAATAACAACAACTGTTGTAAAAAGTCCTAAACCTATAGAAAGAAAGCTACATTATCAGCGAGAGTTTAAATGAGTTATTAAAATTGTATGTTATTAATTACCCAATAAACAAATCCCAACTATCACCCTTCCAGCGTGGTCGCAGGAGTGCGAGGCGCGCGCGCTCACCGAGTCGGGCCCGGTGTGCGGGCGCGTGCGCACCGACGCGCGCGGCAGCCCCTACGCCAGCTTCCGCGGGGTGCCGTACGCCGCGCAGCCGGTCGGCAGTCGACGGTTCAAGGTACGGACGGGGGGGAGGAGGCAACCACCCCCGAAAAGAGGGGTTTAAGTTTAACGTGTCTATCTGTGGCGGTGTGTGTCTGTCTCTGGCATCGGAGCCCCCAAACGGATGGAGCGATTTCGGCACGGGGCGAAGTGGGCCACTATTATTTTTTAACCCCGACAAAAAAAGAAGGGCGTGAGTTTGACGTGTGTTTCTGTGGCGGTTCGGCAGTCTGTGACGTCACGGATAAACCGATTCCGATGCGATTTTCTTTGATCGAAAGCCAGTTTATTGGAGACGGTTGTCAGCTTTGTTTCATGGAAATCGGTTCTGTAGTTTTGAAAATATTTAAGTATGTGTGAACTTGGTCGGGGGTTGTCCGACCTTTTCGGGCGGTTAGGTGTTTATTGCCTATTGCACACGGTGTGACGGTGTACCTGATGGAAAGCGGCCACCGCCGTCCAGGATATCTGCGACCTGGGAGATGTGATGCTGGCCTTTTAGTTACCTGTAGACAAAGAAACCCAGCTATAAAAATAGTACATAGGAATGACACCGGCAGGGAGATCATCTTGCACGTGCGCGGTAAAAAATAATGAACGCGATGCTCGTACGTTAGTTGGGTGCTTAGCATCGATCCTAGATGATGTGGATGAAATCTATTCCATTACTAATTAATTGATATCGAATTGAAACGCCGTGTTTGTTTACATAAATTTAAAATTGATCTGAGACAAAGTATGTAAAAACGTTGATCAATGTGGAACAAGCAACGTTTCTGCCTACCTATACCTATAACAAGTATGTAATCTTCAAAAAAATCCATTCAAGGCTCAATCTAACGCTTACAAAACGGTGTCCACAGCCCCTGCAGCCAGCCGAGCCATGGCTGATGCTCTACGCGCTGGAGGAGGGCCCCGTGTGCCCCCAGACCGACGTCCTCTACGGTCCCCTGCAGAACCTCACCAACCAGAGCGAGGCTTGCATCTTCGCGAACATCCACGTGCCGCTGCAACCGCGCCGGTTCGCGCCGAACGGGCATCCCATCCTGGTCTTCATACACGGGGGAGGATTTGCGTTTGGATCGGGCAACGCGGACCTGCACGGACCCGAGTACCTCGTGGCGGAGGGCGTCATCGTGATCACCTTCAATTATAGGTGATATGCTTTTCTATACTAATATTATAAAGCGGAAACATTTGATTGTTTGTCGGTTTGTTTGTAATGGATAAACTCAAAAACTATATAACCTATTTTGAAAATTCGTTCACCTATTAAGAAAGCTACTTTAGCAGCGAGTAAGATAGGCTCATTATTAGTAATTGTTTATTTGGTTTAAATGCTAGACGCTCGACCAGATTGATACCTCTGGCTAGTGACTGGGTAGACGACATATCTAATAAACTGCATACCAATCCTTCAAGAGATATAAAAATCCAGACGTTCTAAAAAGGCACTTGCACTGAGAGGTCAAATCATTGCCATTTTACTACAAACGGAGACACGATCGATAGTGTGTATATAATAAATGAAACATGGCATTTGGGCGGGATTCCCCAAAAAGAAAAAAAAGATTAAAGTGCGAGCAACAACTTTCGATTTGCCTCATTGACTTGATTTGTAGCGATAAAAAGTTGTAACATACACAAAAAGTATGACTTGGTTACACTTGTTGCTGTGCTGTGACCGTTCACACGGTCGGTGTATTTTATTTTATTTGGAAGACCAACAGCCCTGCAACAATGTAATATTAATATTCTTACAAAACAGAAAGCCAATGGTCACAGGTCTTCGTGTATAGATTTTGGAATACAAATATGAAAATCTAATCTAATAAGTATTAGGAACTTAACGGAGAAGATCGACTGTGTCACAAACGCTCGCCTGACAGTTGTTTTTGCATGGCGCGATGCATTCGTGTTACCATGTGCTGCCACATAGTTGAATATCAACTGTACTTGAAAAAGCGACTTACAACCAATGCTAATGTGTATTTTACGCTTTTTCGTGAATGATAAGAAATCTAAACAATTTATATAAAATTCCTCTATACGAATTTTAGCTTACCATATGTTCTTATTAATGGTATTGATATGATCCACCTATCGTAAGGATTTTAGGAAAAATCCGTAATAATCTCTCAAAAACATATTAAAAATCAATCAACAAAAAAAAACATCAATTAAGCGTATTATACAAATACTAGATGTATTTGTATAATATGTTTTCTGTGCATTTAAAATGTATAGAAAACATATTGGTTAATTACGCTGCTCTGCGGTTATTCGAGGTTTTTGACAGAATCTTGTATGACGACTGCATGTTTCATTGTGTTTTGTGCAATAAAAATAACAAATATACAACGCAAATAACGTAGTAATATTAACTAATAACGTAATAGGATGAACAACGTTACAACGAGCGGCGTTTGGCGACATAGTACACTACAGATTTAAAAAAAAAGAAAGGATGTGTGTCTAAACGAACCGTGTAATATAATTGCATTTACGACTCACATCAAAGTTAGCCGATTTATTTCTTAGAATCAAATAAATGTCTATGTAGATTTCAATGAAACCCAACAAATTTTCAGCAACACTAATAGAAAGAAACCATCGTGGCCAATATGTCCGCCCACTAAGGACCTCAGAACAGAATTCCCTGATATTTTTTACAATTATCTTGATTTGCCACTTCTGAGAGAACGATAAGTTTCATCTTTAAAAAAGTTGTCACAAACTTTTGTCTTTAAAAAAATGACAAGATTAAGATCCCGTTTAGCCTGAATTTGAGTGCATTGAAACAATCATCAATCAACAGTTTGTGAAATAATCATCTGATAAATATCCGTTAATCATCAAAGAAACCAATTATCATGATAATTTCGATCCCTACTAACCACCAGCTCCACCGTTCCAGGTTGAACGTCTTCGGTTTCCTCTCGCTGGAGACAGCCGAGGTCCCCGGCAACCAGGGTCTCCGCGACGCGGTGACGCTGCTGCAGTGGGTGCAACGAAACGCGCGAAGCTTCGGCGGCGACGCGACGCGGGTCACGCTGGCCGGGCAGAGCGCGGGCGCGGCCGCCGCGCATATCCTGGCCCTGTCGCCGGCAGCGAATATGCTCTTCCATAGGTAATGGTTTTGTTGTTTTATAGCCTAGGAAGGCGCACAGACGGTCCACCTTTTTATGGTATACGGCAGACATGCAAAGTGGTCATCGCCGTGTATGGACATCAGCAGCAACACCAAGAGGCCTTAAACCTCTTGAACAATCCCATGTCACAGCCCAAAGGCTGTCTGGGAGCTCAAATATGAATAGTACGAGCGAGTCACGTTCTTTCAAAACAAAGGTACGCGGTAGCAGAATAAAACATAAGTATAATGGTAGTAGTAGTAACTGTAGATGGCCGAATAGTCTATTTCAACCGAGATTTTTAATCACACTGCTTTTAGTAAGGATTTACCAATGGATCGCCTCTGCTGTCTGATATTATGATCTAGATCATGCTCTGATCGGTATGTGCGTTCACATTTTAACCAGGACACACTTTAACCAGCTGCCGTTCAACATTTCAGGGTGATCCTCATGAGCGGCACGGCCCTGCCCAGCTTCTACACGATATCGCCCGCATACGCGCGCTTCGTGGCCTCGCAACTGCTCACCTCCCTCGGCATCAACACCACCGACCCGGCGGAGGCCCACAGGCAGCTGGTGGCGACCCCGCTCGAGGCGCTCATGACCGTCAACGCGGTGCTTCAGGATGCCTTCGGGCTCGTCGTGTTCCTGCCCGTGCTCGAGACCCACGATGGTTATAGCAACCTGAAAATTATAGACATGGACACGGAGCTAGCGCTCAAGAGCGGCCGCGACTCACATTTGCCCTTCATCGTTGGGTTCACAAACGCCGAGGGCGAGACGTTCCGTCCCCGTTTCAAGAAGGTGGACGTCCTAGATAAGATCACGGAGAATCCGTTGCTGCTGCTCTGGACGCAGTGGGCGTTCACTTTACCGATGAACGAGTCCATTGCGCGGGCGACGACGATGTCGAACCACTACTTCGGCGGTGGACCCATATACATGGACGCGTACGTGCGCGCCGCGACTGACACGTACTACGTGTACCCGGCTCTGCGTACTGCGCGGTACCGGTTGCAGGACACCGGTGCACCGCTGTTCCTCTACGAGTTCGCGTACTCGCCCGAGCACAGTGCGATCGCGCAAGCGCTGGAGATCCAGTACCGGGGCGCGGCGCATATTGAGGATCTCACCTTCGTGTTCCGGACGAACTCGCTCCGAATGCCGCCGAGCCCGCGCGACGACGCCGTGCGACTGCTCATGGTGCAGTATTTCGCGAACTTCGTACATCATGGGTGAGTGAATATAAGTACGAGTATACGTATATAGACAGCAGCACTGGTCTAGTGGCAGTGTACTTGGTAGACCGATAACCAAGGTTAAGCAACGCTCGTAGAATTTGGGAAATGGGTGGGTGACCGTTTCGTACTTTCGAGGCTAGTCGAACTTTAGCACCGCAATGACACAACGAGCTTGCCACTTGTTAGGTGTACTTCCTAATACCGTTGGCGACTTGGTCACCCTCGCTTCGCCCCGGGGTCTTCCGCTGGGGACACTGAGACTGGTTGAACAGTGTCGGCAGCCTATAGCCACCCCGAGACGGTATATTACGCTATTTTATATTATACTTATAAAGAAGTCCCCACATCACATTGTCGCCTAGCTCACTGGGAGACCAATATGATAAATCGTGTACAATAGTGTAATAAATTGTTTTTTAATTTGTGTTCTTGCCTTTAAGAAACAATTTTAACTCCTGAACTGGCTACTGTAGACTACGGCAACTACTAGGTTGGTCACACGTTTATTAATAGGGTTTAAATTATGTAAGTTGACGATTGCCGATCTCATTTATCAGAGACTCTGCCGATCTGATTTGAAATAGGTCCTAGTTTTTTTTATCAAATGATAGAATGATACCGTACTCACAGATCTCTCTCACTTCTTCCACAATCATGCTAAAATGTAAATGTTCCATTTATAAAATAAATAAACCTAAATCATTAATCTTTTTATACATTAAATTCCCTAACAGTAGGATGTGGTCTCTGCCTATCCCTACGGAAAGGCTTGACGTTATGCATGTATGTAGGAAAATGAATGTATAGGATGATAGAATGAAACAAAGACCCCTATTGAGGTTCGATCGATCTCAAGCACAACTACAGTCCAAGAATCAGCCCCTCATTCCCCATTGCAGCGCTCCAAGCCCGCCATCCAGCCAGCACCCGTGGCCGCCGCTAGACCTGCGCGGTTTCCGCATCAACGTCATAGACTCGGAGCAGCCCAACGTGGTGCGCCCCACCAAGGAGCACTGCGAGATCCTGCAGCTCTTCGACAACCTCCATCCGGGCGTCCCGCCGCAGACGCCCAGCCACGACTTCGCCGTTTAGAAGTGACGCACAGTGACGTTGGACAAAATACACATGACAAGTGAAGATGCTGACGCGGACCTACGCTTAAACTTGTTACGCTGACTGTGTGCGAAACAAGTACTGTGATTAGAGTTGGATTAAAGGCTCGGCCATCAGGAGCCATCAGGAGCCATCACGAGCACAAACCCACTAGAGGTGCAATCTAGGGCGATCACTTTCTTACAACGCCTCAGCGATTTTAACTGTACATAATGTCGTAAATGACAATTTTAATACATGAAATGCTTATGGAACTACTTTAAGTCCGATGTACATTGCGGTGAAACTTTATTATTTAATTTTACGTCATTCACTTCACTCAGCAATGTATGTCGTTTTAGACCTAGATGTAATCTTGTTTGTTTAAAAGCATTTTAGTAAATGGAAAAGTATTTATTTGTATAGCCTTTTTTTATGTTATCTATATTTCGTACGTTTCATTAAGTCATGCGTTCGGTTTTAATCTGTTAATTTAGTTTTTTGAAAGTCTAAATATGTGCACTCTGCAATACTATCCGGCCAACCGAGCATCTCTACCGTCGTTGCGAAATCTTAATGTCGCTGTCTATCTGTCTAAATTATAATTTTATCCTGCTTTATAAAATATTAAAACACCTCGCATTAATTCCATTATAGAAATATATTTTACTTTACTAGCGGATACTTAAAATATGTTACAAATAGGGTCAATATATGGACAAGCCTTATCGCAACAATGATTAGGAAACTATAAAAGGTTTCATTCCACAAATAAGGATTTACTTCTAAAGTCCTAGAGACTGATTTGATTTTAACGGAATTTAAGATTTTTTCTTAAATACTGAATGATTTTCGGAGTTGACTGACACATGAAGGCCTTATGAGGGCCTTAGCCACGGACACAATAGTTGTAGAATAGATGTGTTTTAATTTGTTAAGTTTAAGATTTGTGATGTGTTTTTTTCAATGTCTATAAAATAATGATTGTAAATAGGCTTAGACAGTAAGCAGTAAGATAAAGGTATCGTGTGGATATCAGTGTAATAATTTATGAATTATCTATACTAATGATATAAATAGATAAAATTTGTACGTTTGTAAGTTTGGATGTTACTTAGGGCTAATATCCAAAACCACTAAATAGATTTCGAAAATTCTTTCATTAACAGGAAGTAAATAATTCCCGATCACAAGGTACTTTCGATTCCGCAAAAATAGCAGGATCAGGACAGCCAGTGTTAGATATTCAGGCGAACAACTGTTGTTCTCTTATATTATGTAATACATTGTAATACAATATTAATTAGAATTAGCTAAACAGAATCGTTTGTGGTCTTACATTTTGAGGATACTTCCTCGAAGCCTAAGAACGCAATTCGACACAATTTTGTTAAGTTTTTTCCATTTTCACATTTATTTCAGCATTAATTATTGCTCAGTCATCATTATCATAATGAATTTAAGAGATTCCTTTCAAATAAAATTCAAAGATTGGCTTCACCAATTTCATTCACCTTCGTAAAAAATACAAATGTAAAAGTGTTGAAAGCGTACCTAATAAACTATTGATTTTATATTACTGAGACGGAGTTTTTAGTTATTTTATAACGCTCTTTGTTGAGCTACCTGAAAGGAGTCGGGGAGAACTCATAATTAGCTGTTTGAAGAGCTCTTCTTTTAATTCGATAGACTAAAAGTACACTAGTTCAAAGCATCGTCGTCGTATTTACTAGTGGCAACAGTTGGCCACGCACAAGATTCTAAAAGCTTTGAGCTTATATCATTTTATTCTATTACATTAAAGAAACAATTGTAAAATTTAATTACAAATATTACAATTACGGCCGCCGCACTCTGAGTAATGCCTGCACCTAATTTTTTATTTTGCCTGTACTAGGTAGGTACTTATTGACAGCGGTGGTTTATTAAAATGTCAAAATAAATTAAAATGACAAAATGAGGTTTTCAATAATATGTCAGCAATCCGATTAGCAATATATTCAATTGAGAGCTTTGCTCTTTACAATATGACAGGCGTACAAGCTTAGCAAAGCAAAACATAATTTATAATAAACGAATTAAAAAAGATTAACAAAAACTAAAAATAATTAATAGTATGTACAAAATTAGTACTACGTCATAGATAAGACAATTTAATGATTAGAAGTTTTGGTGCAAAGGCTGATATTTAAATGATGTCTGGATGTTCCATATGCAAGCTGGGACGATTTTAATGAAATTTTCAGTCATTCTTCAGTCCAGAGTGTAAGCATATGAAGTTGGGAACCCTAAGTCTAGTCATTTATAGTCAATCAAGAAGTGTGTGGTAGTAAAACACCCATATAGTATAGACCTATACCTCCGATTCAAAGCCCAGCGTGCACTATATGGCAAAGAACTCTCCTAATGTGGAGGCTTGCGTCTTCAACCCTGCCCGCGAGACCAGCGAATGCTAGTGCTGAACGCGAATGGATGTCACATTGTGGGTGTCAACCGAACTCTTCGCAGATGCACAACGATTCTGGCATTCGGCAATCGAAACTGTCTGTCATTCTCGTATTACGAAATATGGGTCATTCAATTTTGTGGCTTTTTGCCAATACGTTCGCGAACTGTTTAGATGTTATCAACATTAGCATGTCATCTGGCAAGAATCCTACGGTGACACAGAAAATCGTGAGGGAACCTGCACATTCAGGCAACTGAATGTGTAACTATGATGAAATCTGATCAGGTCCCCCTGTTAACAGGGTCACAGAGGTCAGATGACATACGCTTTGCTGTAATTACCTGACCTGCCAAATCTTGAATCATGGTCAAGACGGACCCCAGGCCCTCGCGCGTAGAGCACAATCAGGATATTGACGCTAAAATGACCGTTTTTATTTTTAGTATTTGTAGGTAGTTGACTATTATAGATAGGGAAAGGCTTGCAACGATTAGTGGACTGACATAACCGGACAATAATTATCATCTTAGCGTCAATATTCGCCTTGACCATGATCCAGGATTTCGCAGATCAGGTAATTATCGTGGAGCGACTGCCATCTGACCTCCGTGACCCTGCTACCTAAGGGGAACCTAACCAGATTGGATCATGGTTACACATACAGTCGCCGGAATGTGCAGGTTTCATAACGATGTTTTCCCTCACAGTTACAGCATCGGTTAGTGTTCAACATAACTCAGAACAAGTTATTGGTACATGGCGGCACCAGGGATCGCACTGGGTACATCTCGCTTACGAGTCAGACTCGGTAGCCATTAGGCCACCGACATACAATATAAACGAAGAGTTTCAACTATAACATTATTTACTTTTAAATTACGTACATGCATGTCACTTACAACGTAAAATGCCATAAACGGATTTATTTTTATTTTTAGTTAGACTAAGGCATTTGACCTCAATCTCACCTGGTGGCCGTTGCTATCGTACATCCACAGATCTCGTTATTCTTGCCCTTCATGCATGGCTATTTTTTAAAAAGGGCTACGTCAGCGTTACCGAAACATCGAAATACGTGAAATTGCGTATTTTCTATGCTGTTTATCGTATGCTGTATCGATTTGGAATAACAACACAACTAATACACTAATTAGCCGCGGAAACACGGCCTCTGGCGGGTGGCTTCAGTTTGTACAGCTTGGCGAATGCGAGCGACACATTATGTTTAAATTATCGAGGTGACGAACGAGCCAATAGGGGTAACAGGCGAGAGCAGAAAGGACAAGGGTGTAACTAAGCTACGTAGGTGCCTAATTTTGGAATTCCAATTCTATTAACGGTGAAGTTTTTAATACAGCGCTACTTCATCTCACCAAAATCGAATTACGACCAAAGCTTAGTTTTGGCCAAAAATATGGCTATATATATATAAATAGCTCAAGAAACTAATAATACCTTGTCTCTCTTTAACCACTTGGTGTCTATTTGTACGTTACCATTTTTCCATACTACTTTCTTTAAACTTTTGAGTATAGATTAATCCTATGTTATATCTCTAGGGCACAACTGCACATCGTTGTAATCATGAAAGGTTAATCATATATTGACGAACTCGACGGGATAAAAACAGTGTAAGCGAATAAAACATATTAGACTATACTCCTTACAAGAAACCTCTAAGTAGGTAAAATACGTTAAGACGTTTCCCATCTGCGCAGTAAATGCTCTATGGCTGCGCAGGCGCCGGCTGTCGAACCAACAACATTTATATAGAGCTGTCTAAATACTATTAGTAGTTAAATGGACGGCATAAGCCTCCGAAGTACTCGTAGCATGAGGTTAACAATACAGTTATTATAAACAGCGTCGTAGTAAAGTGAAACAGGAAGCGTAGCCATGTTAAGTGTTTGTAAACTTGTTGTTTTCGGATTTGCCCTCAGCTTAGGTAAGTTCGTATTCTGAATGGACAAGTGTGGGTTTTGGATTGGTCGATTGACTGAGTTACTTGCTGTAATGGAACAATTGTTCAAATGATTACTCTATTTGCTTGAGCTACTAGATCTATAACTGGTTTAAACGGTAAAGGAAAAAAACTGTTATTTGTTCCAATGTATCAAAAAGAAAAACAGATTTGGTGGTCGATCCTAGATTTTTCTCAATGGAAAAAAATAAATATGCTTGGACAAATTCACACAGCCCCAAAGTAAGCAAAGCTTGTGTTATGTAACTGATAAACTACTTATATAAGTACTTTTATGTACATTTCAATTTCCGCTCGGCCGGGAATCGAACCCGGGACCTTTGCGTGGCAGACTGGTATGTTAACTGAACCACTTAGGTCAGGTCAAATGCGCGCGGTAGAAGGTAGTGAGAAATCCAAATGGGTCAATATAGGAGAAATATGAAAGTATAAGAGATAATTTGCTATTTCGAAGTACACGAAGACGACTTACGACACATACAGCCCAAAAAAAAAATCACAATAAACTACGAGAGAGATACCAACCAATACCTATTTTAGAAAGAAAAAGCTTTCCTCACTATGGGTGAAAAGGTCGCGGGGGATATTGTTTTTGATCAGCTCTCTGTTTATCAAAAACAAAGGCGAGTTGATTCTTCGGAAGTGTTTGGCTCTGTATAATCGTATACAGATCTCGATCTTTAAGGATTTCGTAGCTTATAATAGTAAACGAAACTTGGATACATGACTAATACTGAGTGACGTCTCTTTTATGCTATATTTGACATTTACATTGACCATCATCATCATCCGAGGCGTCAGTCCCGGCTTGTGCCAGGGTCCGCTTTCCGACTCATTTTCCTCTATTTCGCCCATGAACGCAATATTATTTTATATTTTATTTGCATTATTGTAATGTAAATTAATTGAACTTTTGAATTTTTATTTATTTATTATTTGGCATTTCTATTGCACGAAATTTTAATTATTTTTATTAGCATTATTATTTTAAATTTTTATTTATTATTGGAGTGGTTTAACTGTAATTAAAATTAATTGAATAATTGTAAATTTTAATTATTCGTACCTAAAACATCGTGTGCCAACCGGCGCAACTCAGAGGAATTTGTATAATTATGTCATAACAGCTGTGTATTAATATATTTATCATTAAATGAAATTGAAACTTTGTTACCACCGACACATAACAAAGAATCAAACTGCCATATCAATTGTGAAGCAGTCGCGTATAGTCGAAACGACGGTAAACCTATCACCCCTTTCTAGAACTCCAGGCTGTTGTCACCGGTTTTTGTTCAGAGTGGCAAGAGTACTGTTAGCCGAGGGGCATGTTTAAAAAAGTTTATACATATGTAAGCAATAAGATGCGAAAGAGGCAACGCAAAACCGTATCAAGTATAACTATGTGTTTGCCTACCCCTGCACGAAAGAGCCGTGGCGGTGATGAAAAATAGTTATGAGAAATGGTACCAAGCTCTACACACCAAAGCTGCCGACTCGCCAACATAGCCCACCTTAATGTGGATGTAATAATGTCGGCGACAAGCGCCCGCGCGTGCTACCAGTCGGCATGTCGGCGACACTCAGTGGCGTTGCGATGAGATTGGACGATGTTTCTGTACTGCTATTAGGTGAAGAAGCCACCGACTAGCTTGCTGACAGCAGGTCTTCTTCCTACTCCTATTACTCTTTCCTACTTCTACCTGTTACTTCTTAATTTCATTTGATGCGGCTTCCAAGACAATACAATAGACTGTAAGGGTGACATCACTTTTCTTTTTTGTGATTATGATGTGGCTGAAAAGTCACACTGCCAAGGGGATGTGAGGTCGACCGGTTTTTTTACTTATAGAACCCACAGAAGAGGATACACTTCGTTCGTTACAAAAAGTGGAAGTCGGGGATACTAAAAATAACTTTTTTGGTGCCAGGTTGTGCACGGCCTGTCCGGTTCAGGTTTTTTGTGACTGCTAAACGTCTACTATCTCTACAAAGTGGAATTTTTCTTGTACTCGATGACATAGGATAACCTACGGCTCCCTCACAATCTATAAGCTTGTCCTCGGGCGTGCCTGAAAACTAAGGTCCTCGCTCGCCGCTAAAGAACCTGCTGGCTTCAAAGGAGTTGCAGCGGGGGGAATGAGTGCTGGGGCAAAGTAAAAACGCCGCCGACATGTGTCGACGGTTCGGCTGCTGGTGTACACGTTACACACACATAAACATAAGATCTCTCCCTCATACAGGCCCGATCGCCCGCGCATGCGATGTTTATATGCGCACGGAGTCGGGGATGGTGTGCGGCGCGCGCTACTGGGCCGAGAACGGGGTCGTGTACGCCAGCTTCCGCGGCGTGCCGTACGCGAGGCAGCCGCTCGGACCGCTGAGGTTTAAGGTACACTCTATTTTTACGTAAGGCACCAGACAATCCACCTGTGATATATTTAATGGGGAATGTTTTAAGGAACTTTTTGAGCTGATGCCGCGACACGCCGCGTACTGGTAACGCCCCGCATTACAAAACAGGTGGTAATAGAAACCAAAGAGTAAGTAGCGGTAATAAACGAACATTTTGATGGCACAGTTTTCCGCTGGCGGATAAAGTTCTGGATCGGCAGCTTTGATTGATTAGCGGATAGTTTCTGTTTTTTTTTGAGCTTTTTCTTTCCTTATTCGCTACGTTTAATTTCCTTTTCCGTTAAATAAACCTCCCTATCACAGATAAATTTTGAAATGATTATATTCTTCTCGATACATTTCAGGAACTCCAACCTTTAGAGCCTTGGGGTGGCGTCTACTCAGCAATCACGGAAGGCCCAGTATGTCCACAGAAAGACGTTCATTTTGGACCACTGATGCAGCCGCAGGGCATGAGCGAGGCCTGTATCCACGTTAATGTGTATGTCCCCGAAGACAACTTGCCAGAGGTGACTGATACGCCGACTACAGGCCTGCCAATCATAGTGTTCATCCATGGCGGTACCTTTCAATCAGGGTCAGGAGATTCCGATATTTATGGTCCAGAATACTTGGTCTCCAAAAACTCGGATGAGGGGAACATATTGATCACCTTCAACTACAGGTAATTTAAAGAAATTTGCTCGGCTTCAAATTTTATGTAATCATTTTATATCGGGTAAATGTTCAATAAATTATCAGGTGCATAGATGTGAATCAAAGTCGATATAGACATACATATATTTTTTTATGAAATGATGGATTACCAATGATGGACCCCACCTATTTTAGTGTGGCAAGTCCATAATAATGGTGAGAATATTACATTTTTATCGCCCTTCCAGATTGAACGTATTTGGTTTCCTGTCACTGAACACGCCAGAGGTGCCCGGCAACCAGGGCATCCGTGACTGCGTGTCTTTGCTGCAGTGGGTACAGCGCAACGCGTTGTTCTTTGGCGGCAACCCGAACGACGTCACCCTGATAGGGCAGAATTCCGGAGCTACCATCGCCCATTTACTGTCTTTGTCGCCGGCTGCGGAGGGGCTCTTCCACAGGTAATCTTGGTTTCTCATCTTTCCTTACAATCCAATATACTATTACTGTCCAACTTGGTGGATAGCCGACGTTGGACGACTGACATCTTGTCTTTCGACCTTTATCACATTATTTGGTCGACTCATCCATGTCGATCATCAATGATCTTTATGACACGACTGTCACTTTCTCCTTCACTCCTAGATCTTCCTCCACTAACCCTATTTATTATTTCAGGTTATGGTTGATGAGTGGCAGCGCAGTACCAAACTACAGCCCTTCACCAAAGTACGCCCAGTATGTGGCTGAAAAACTAACCTCGGCGCTAGGGATCACAACGAGCGACCCTTCACAGATTCATCGACAACTAGTATCTATGCCGCTTGATAAGATAATGAAGGCGTACTACCCCATACAAGATGAGACAGGTTTCCAAACTTTCGGACCAGTAATAGAAACCAGTTTCCCCGGAGTCACGCGGATTTTGGACGGCGATCCCGGAAAACTTATAAGAAGCGGAAGAGGCAAAAACTATCCGATAATAATTGGTTTCAACACAGCTGAATTCTATTCGCTACAGCGAAATATTGTGAAGACGGGTGTTTTGGATAAAATTGAAGAAAATCCTGCAATTCTGTTGAATGCAAATTTAACTTTTTCTTTGCCGAACGACAAAATTGCCAGGGTAGGAAGTAAAATCAAGCAAAAATACTTCAGCGATGGCGTAAGCTTGGATAAATATTTGAACTATCTTTCCGATTTTAACGTGGTATACCCCGCGATAAAGTTGGCTCAATGGATGACAGACCAAGGGGCGAAGCTGGTTTTCCTTTACCAATTCTCGTATGAGGCTGAACACAGCGCGATCAAGGAGGGCCTTGGCATGCAATACTCCGGAACCGGTCAGTTCGAGGACATGTCTTTCGTTTTCCGAATCAACTCGGCTGTCGGGGACCACCGATCGCTCCCGCCAACCAACAAAGATGACTCAATGAAAGCATGGATGCTCAAGTTCGTCTCTAATTTCGTGCGATGCAGGTAATTGTGAAAAATATACCAGATTTTGAGTGAAGGTTGTTACGTTCCAGACCCGTTCCCGAGGGAATTGTATTGTTTTCGGGATAAATTGTAGCGTATGTGTTATTCATCATCCATTCAGTAGTTTTTGTGTGAAGGAGCAACAAACGTCTTTAACAAACTTTCACATTTATAATATTAATAGCATTTATAGAATAAAAATCTGGGGTCCGAATTGGCAAGAATAAAAGGAGACTTTTAAAAAAAATGGTGCAACGATTGCAAAGTGTCGGCTCATAGTACTACCCGTTGTGGTCCCTGTCTACCCCTACGGGAAAAAGTAGTGATGTTATGTTACGTATACGAGTATATATTATAGAATGAATATGTTTCAACCACATTCAAAAATCCTAAATATTTCTCTCAACAGCCACCCCTCCTGCGACGCGAGGTTCTTCGAATACGAGGCATGGCCGCCAGTAAATGACGACCCCCTTCTCTACGAGGATCTGAAGAGACCCAAGGGCTACAAGCTGGTACAGCCGACGCCCGAACAGCAGGATATGTTGCAGTTCTTCGATGGCATTTTAGACGAGATCCAATAGACATTTGTTTATGATTCACCGTCTAGAAGCGGCGGCGTCTCGAGAATAATTTATTTATTGATTTGTGTCACTGTCCCGCGGTGGTAGAATAATGAAACGATCGAATTTTAATATTTACCATTTTTTGTTATCGAAAAATAACCACTGCATGGTAAAAAAGCGCATCTATGATTATAATTTTGTGGTTGTATTTTTAATATACCAAACTAATTTGTCTTTACGAGTGGTTTTTTCTCTCGATATTTATTCTATCCTGCGAAAGTTTTGTGAGGATGGATAGATGTTTGTTACTCCTTCACGTAAAAACAAAACAACTGAACGAATTTTTATAGAATTTGGCAGCAATATAGCTTAAAGCCCAGAATAGCACATAGGCTATAATTTATCCTTAAATTAAATGTAGTTCCCGCAGGAATGGGTCCGGAACATTAAAACCGAATTTTACGCGGCCGAAGTCGCGGACAAAGGCTAGTATGACAATTTTCGCATATAAATAAGATCATAACCAGGTACCTATATTTAGCGCTACACGATTACCGAAATAAATTCTTCATATATCCATATTACACGAAACCTGGTATTACCCAGTATTAATGCGTGAGTGCACCCTTATTACACCACACACGTTCGCAACACAAAAGCTTGTCAAGTCGACAGAGTTGTGCAGAATGGAACAGTTTAAACACCGTGTCCGGTTTATTTCAAAACGACGATAAAATTGAATCATTTCGCACGCGAACGCATCGGCGGCCCTTTGTGCGTGGAAACCGAGGTAAAATACGGTAATCTAGATGTCCCAGTTGACGATTGAAAACCTAGTAATCAACACCTATCTAATACTACACCTGAACTTGTAACAGTTCATTGCAAAAACGTAGAAAAATATTACAATCGAAATAATGAAGGTATTTGCAGGGTTAGTAATGTGGTTGGCAACAGCTGGTGCCCAAAACGTGGTGGTGACAGTGCAAGGCAGGCTGGAGGGGGAGGCTCGTGATGGGTATGTCTCCTACACCGGAATACCGTATGGTACTATAAATGGTACCGAGGAACAGTTTAAGGTGAGACCTAAATAGCTGTAGTAATTCAATTACTATTATGAATGACTAGTGGACCCGGTGTTGGCGCGACTGCGTTCGCGTGGCGGCCAATCCCTACCCTACTTTATAACTACCTACAAATTTTTTTGCTTACGAACTTTCCTCTTGAATCACTCTATCTATTGTTGTAAACCGCATTAAAAACCGTAGCGTGTAAAAGATCTAAGCGTACATAGAAACATACGGACAGACGGCGGGAAGCGACTTTCGAGTTCTCTTTAGCAGAGAACAGTGTAGGGGCTCATCGACATTTCTAATGAAATCATACTAGCAATTGCATTTGATATGTTATGAACCGGTCTTTCATATAATGAAGAACAATCCGATTATTAAAAAAGTCGCGGTTGAAAGGATTAACGAAAACAACCTTTCAATAGCCATTTTATGAAACGAATTATCGATTCATTTCTAATTGTCGATACCTTTCAAACACAAAAGTATGCAAAGATGGATGTTTGGATGTATTACTTAATCCACTAACAAAATAATTCATTGCTTTATCCACGAACATTTTTAGGTGTTGAAAAGTGATTTATTTTTATTCGACTACTAGCCGTTCCCATCGGCTTTCACCCGCGCGCAGTTCGGATCTCTGTAACCATTCAACGTTGCCGCGGGATATTATTTTTTGGATAAAAAATAGGATACGTCACTCGGGAATAACGCAGCTTCCTATTAGTGATTTTTTTTAAATCGGTCCATTAGTTTTTGAGTGTATTCATCACAAACAAAAATCCAATTCTTTTCTCTTTATTTTTTTCGCGGTTGACTGGTAGATAAGGCTGATTTAGCTTTAAGCTTGCCATTCTACCTTTAGTGCATCAAGTTTTAAGAAATAAATCATATTTGTATGGATATAGAACTATAGTTACCTAGATGCAAATACATGTGCCAGCTAATCTTTGACGCAAAATGTAAATCAAAGAACAATCAGTTGGAGCAAATCTTGTGTTATGTTCCTTGTCCCAACAATACCCCGAATTTCATGCGCAACGTGCGTGCGCGGACGTAACTAATTCATACGTTATTTGTTCGCTACGCAGATGTTTCAAGTCACTGTATATGTATATTTTGGCAGTTTTTTTACGCTTATTGATCTCCGCCGTTTACAATTGTATAAACATTGTTGTTAGACGTATTCTGCGTGCGTTAGTTATTGTTAGACGTAGGTACTGGCGGGGGAGGGGAGAGTGCGTGGGGCATGTGTTGACCCAGGTGGGGATTGAATCCTACTCGGATGGAGGTCAATTACATCAGGTTTTGGTTTTATACTTTCGGAAGGTATGCCGGATGGTACTTTACTTTCTTAATTAAGAGCAGCAGTCAGAAAATGTCGGATGCATTTAACTCGATCAAGGAGATATTGTTTTAGAGTGCCATATTGCTCAATTGTGGATCAGGTCATCATCATCAACTCAGCCGCATAGCGCAGGAGATATGCGCTGCCCGACGTTGTTTAAACATGATATCTTCCACACCGATCGACAGTGTGTTAAGCGAAGGCTGATACCTGAACAGGTGGACCATTACACAGGCTTAAGATGACTCTAACAGAGGACTCTCATGAACTGTCAATGGTTACCACGATAACCTTTAGCGATGGCCCACGATGGCCTTTTGTATGAATTGAATGAATTGTTTCAGAGTGCGGGACTAGCGCCGTTCTGGCTCGGCATACGGGAGTCAGCGAGGGCGTCCTGCTCCCCATCCTCGAGGCCCGAGGAATGCCTGATCCTTGACGTCCACGTCCCGGCCACGGGCGCGTCGCCGTGGCCAGTCCTCGCGTGGGTGAGGGGCACCAGCGGACAATACCATCCGAGGAAGCTGGTGCAACAGGGGATCATCGTCGTCGTTGTTCATCACAGGTATGATTTGGATTTTTAGATAATGAAACATTGTTTTTGTTTTTGTAAGAGTTTGAAAATTCAATTTTTCATTTGTCGTCAGTTTTGAGTATTTAATCACATGTAATTTTATGATAGAGGTAGTTATCAAAAATAAATTATGTGCACCTAGTTTAATGTTGTATGATTATACCTCCAAAGTTTCATTCGAAGTGGTATTTTTCATTTCCAAGAAATTGAAAAATTTGCTTGTTTGAAAATTAAGTTTCTGTAATTTTCGCCATTCAACACGGCAATTTCATAGGTAAACACCTATTATATTACATTACAGAATGTCACGCCTTTTTGCTATATGGGTAAATAGAGCAGAGACCATTTTGGTCCATTTGCTACAATACTACTGATATTGAGTATGAAAATAACTTTTGAGCGCTTAAGTTAGATTAGCTTTAAAGTACGAACGGCCGTTCCAGTTATCGGTGTCGCAAGCACGCGGCCAGGTGTCTGATGTCTGTATAGATGGGGAAAACCGTGTGCATACATTTTCAATAAACTCATTCACAGATTGGGACCGTCAGGCTTCCTGTGCCTCCAAGAGGAGAGTATACCCGGCAACGCCGCGGTGATGGACGTGGTGGCAGCACTGCGCTGGGTGCGGGACAATATCGCCGCGTTTAGAGGCAACCCGTCTAAGGTAAGTGCTTCTCTTGTGCATTTTTTTTATTATAAAATAGGGAAGTAAACGTACGGTAAGGAGCGTCGGTCGAGCGGTTGAGTATCCGACTAGTAAGCCAGAGGTACCGGGTTCGAATCCCGCTGCGGCCATGTACCAATGACTCTTTTCTGAGTTATGTATTGAATTTAAACCGATGCTCTTGCGGTGAGGGAAAAATATCGTGATGAAACCTAATCCTAAAGATCTAATCTGGTCAGCTTCTCCTAGTAGCAGGGTTATGGAGGTCAGATGGTAGTCGCTCTACTGTAATTAGCTGATCGCGAAATTCTGGATCATGGTTAAGTCGGACGCCGGGCCCTCGTGCTTGGGAGCACAACCAGGACATAAACGCCAAGATGATTTTTTTTAGGGAGGCAAGCGATGAAGTGGGCTAGCTGATGGTGAGTGATCACGGCCGCCCATTAACACCCGCAACACCTGGCGATGCGTTGCCGGCCGGTTTATTTATACTCGTCACGTGTGCATCCCACAGAGGTGTCTAGGCAAAGACTACAGAGTGCCACTTGTTTGTTTATTCTACATTTAAAACGATTGAAGGCACTCCTTATTTGTCTTTCGCGAGGTATTCCATACGATGTTTTTCAAAAAGTCCTGCTTAAAAAAAGACCCAGATTACGTATATTGCTCGGGGAACAGCTCCGCAGGCAGAGTTCCACTCCTACAGAGTTACCTTCAGTAAGTCGAAGAGCTAAATCGACAGATTCGCTCCAAAGAATTCGCTACAAAAGATTTTTTGACAATTAAAAATAGTAATATTTCATAACATAATAATTTCATTTCCAAGGTGGTGGTCGGGGGCCAGGGGTTCGGAGCTGCCATGGCCGAGGCGATGACCCTGTCGGCAGCCGCTCGGGGGCTCTACCACGGCATCATCATGCAGAGCGGGACCATCCTGGCCCCCTGGGCGTTCAACTACGACGCCAAACAACGAGCTCAACATTTAGCCAGATCCCTGAGAAACGACGACGACGATGAGGATGATGACGCTGTACTACTCAATACAGAGTCGACGGATTTGTTTCAAAAGGCGGACTCGATAAATTTCCCATATTTCCCTTTCGGAATGTGCGTCGAGGTGGATCAGAGAAAAGGCGAGAGGTTTCTGACAGAAGCGCCAATTAACACACTGAATGCGAAGAAAGTACATTCTGTGCCAATGCTGATTGGCCACAACAGCAATGAAGGATACATATTTGCTTATACGCTGAAACAGGCAAACGTACTGAGGAGATTGGCTAGAGACATTTCCTTCCTGCTGCCAACGGAGCTGAAGTTCCTCAACCAGAGAGAAGTAGGCCAAGTAGCCGACCAAGTGAAGGACATGTATTTTAAGAGGAACGTTACGATGGCGTCTGTCATATCTTATCATAGGTGGGTAGAGCGGTCGTGGCCAATTTATTTTAAAACGTTTAAGATAGAAAAGGTGAGGTGGGGTTAGGAGTCTGAAGGTCCAACAGCGACCACGACAGATAAAACTGCATTATGCGCCACTATACTGCGCCATGCGCCAAACACGCATCGGCTTACCGCGCGAATGCATTACATCACTGTTTAATTGAGCAATGTTTACGTTTTCGATATGATATAAACTGCAATGTAACGCAATTACACACGCACAATGTTTATTTATATCGTCTACACTATATTGAACATGTTGATTTAGGTCAGATTAGAATCTAATCAGAGTAATATTATGTGAAAGTAACTCTGGCTGCCTGTTACGTTTTCACGCGTAAACCGCTGAACCGATTTGGATAAAATTACGTAAGGAGATGGATCACAACCTCGGGACGAAGTTGCGGGAAAAAGTGGAATTTAATTTTGTAGTTGTGGAATATTGTGACTTACATTATGAATTTCGAATATTATGCACGGCCTTTAAATAGTTACAATAGGAAATTATCGAGATCATTTTACAAAATTGTCAGAATATATTAATTACAATTAAAAAAAGTGTACCTAATGAAAATTTAACCAGATAATAACTTTTCCAAAAATAAATGGATGGTCTAATGTACGAATATTTGACAAAACAAAATGATGACAACCACAAGAAAATCCATTCCAAGCCAAGGGGGCTTACAGCAATTGAATCAAAATGTGCCTACACTTATCTCCGGCCGGCTACGCATTTGCGAGTCAGGTGATCCGCTTGCTCGTTTGCCTCCATCTTTATAAACCCTGTTACAAAACGGGCACATGTGGCATAAACGGTCTTTTCAATCGATTAAGTACCTTAGGAACTCTAGACCTCTTCGATCTATGCTCTAGATATATATAATCAGATTGCATCCAGAAAGTTCCCAGGGGAATATCCAAAGTCTCCAATTTCTTATTATACCACTTAGGTGGCAAACAAGCTTACGGCCTGTCTTATAGTAAGAGTCATCGCAGCCTATGGACGTTTCAATACCCCCTGGTATAGTCACCCAGGTGCTATCGACCCCGTCAAAATTGTCTCGATTGTAAGAATGCCCATCTCGCCATTTTTCTTTACAAATTGTATAAAAAAATCAACCAGCTTGCAACCCCCACAGCGACGCCTACTTCGCGAGTCACGTCCATCGAAGCGCGAGCCTGCACGCCGCCGCTGGTTCCCCAGTCCACCTCTACCAGTTCTCCCACGTCAGTTCAGCCGCCGGAGTCACCGAGCCCGGTGTCAAGAAATCTGGTGCAGCGCACTCGGACGAGCTGGTGTACCTCTTCGGGGAGAACGACGCGTATCTGGATGATGAGGACCGGGAAGTGCAAAGCCGACTGCTGCGGCTGTGGAGCGACTTCGTTAAGCATTTGTGGGTATAACATCTGCAGGCAGTTTCACGTAGATTGGTGGACCAGAATTGGTCCGTGGTTGGTTCTGGAAGCATTTAATCTTAGCCCTCACACTGACAACAGACCTTATTTTAAGAAAATAAATCTTCGCAAGATACCATGTCACCCGGTGGACGTGGACATGTGGGATTGCCCGAAAATGGACCTTACCCACTAAAATCCCAAGTTTCCGAGGCGAAGCCTTTTAGAAGGCTACCTACCGCTTGCTGACAACGCACTTACGGTTCTGATGTTGGTTACATCGATACCGAAGTGCATGAATTGATTTCTAGTGCGAGTCCTACACTTGTTTGCCACTTCTTTACATAGTATAAAACAAAGTAGCTTCCCGCCGTCTGTCCTTCTGTAACTATGTACGCTTAGATCTTTTAAAATGCGCAACGGATTTTATTGCGGTTTTGAACAATAGATAGAGTGATTCAAGAGGAAGGTTTATAAGCAAGAAAAGAAAGAGTAGGTAGGGGTGCAGTAGGTCTACGCGAACGAAGTCGCGCCGGGTCCGCTAGTTATGGACAAAATAGCAGGGTGCGCTGAAGTAGGGCTCGGGTTTTTTACAGTCGATTGCCTGCTCGTCCATCGAACGATCTATCGGGGCTGCACTCATCACCTCTATACAACATAATTATAGCTATTATTTATCGAATTCCCAATGGCGTCATTGCATAATAATCTAACGATCATACCTAATTACATGATGACATTAAACAAAATAGAAAATACACAGGTTACCTTAATTGGGGTCAAGTAGCGTAAATGTCGACCGGTCTCCGCGTAACAATATGTACGTGCCGAGTCCCCGAGATAAGATAGTAGCCGATTATTGATCTGCCGATGTGTGGGTTACTATGCTGGGGTCGTGGGCGTGTGGCATTTGAAACTTTTGCTTGGGAACTAGGCGGTAGGCAGGTGTTTGATGGCAGCTGAGGGGAATAATGTTCGTTTTGATGTGCGCTTTGAATGCAATGACGTGCTTATGCTTTAATGTAACAACTCTTCGCGTCAATATCCCGGTCGTGGTCCCGCGCTCGAGGGCCCGGAGCATGTACCCAGCCTTGACCATAATACAAGCGAGTGATCTATTGCAAATGTTTTATTAACTTCCATAAAACACATTCAATTTACTATTGTACCCCACCCGCACTAACAAAGACGTGAATGATTCCAGAAAGCTGAGATTTCTAAGAAAAATGTAAAATAATCCCCACCAAATAGAGTTGTATAAGGTTTAATTAAGTTTATAGTGATTGCCTATCGATCTGTATACCATTGAGGGATGAAACAGAAACTGGTAGAATATAAAAAGCTTTAGTAGCATCTGTGTATTTTGTAACTAAAAATATTGTACACAGTAAACATAACTTTAAAAAGATCTTTTAAACTAACATCAAGTTGTTCTCCAGAAACCCAACCTCTGGAAACCAGCCCCGTTGGGAGACAGCCTCGGAGCACGACCCTCGACTGCTGGACATCGGCACCAGCAGTGAAATGAAGCCAGCTCCGCGAGCGCGCAACATACGCTTTTGGCAAGATATTTACGATAGATACTATTACGGTAGACATGTCTAGTCATGTCTGGACGTTTAGGGGTTCCTAGGTGTAATCACAAGTGTCTTTGTTATCGTAATATCGCCCGCAATTATATTTCAAATTTACGTACGAACAACAATAAATCATGAGATAAACATTTTAATTGTCATGATTATGAAGTAATCTCTAATTAAGGAGTTTCTTCAAATAAATAATTTTCTTAAAATAGTACCCGTAAATTGAGATGAAGATCTGGATACGTACCTATATCAAATAGAAAAACTTCACTAGAATGACTCGTATTGTGGATATGTCCTTCCTAATAAGCAGCCTTTTAGATCTGGTGAAGCATTAAGTAAACAACAGCAGTACATAATAAACTGCATACCTATGTATATGTTCACAAATTAATTATGAATTATTATAAAAATTGATACAAGGGTCATGGTGATATTTATACCGTCTGTTTGTAACTTGAAACTTATGTATATAATTCTTTTACAACTTTTTCTATTTAGTAGTAAAACGTGAAAGCATTGTGTTATTGTAAGTAATATCAGTTAAGAGTTTATAAAGAACAATAACTTACCAAAACGTGCTCTTGTTATTTACGACGTCGAATGTTCACTGGAGACCAAAATAATGAAGCATACCTGTAACAAAAACACAAGTAAAAATATATTATAATGATGACGGTTCACTTTTCACGATTATCACTTTACGTTACATAATTTTAAAATGATGATTATATGATAATAGAAATAACAAACATTCAAACACACATTGTGCGTTTTTTTTGTCCAGTAGGAGGCTCACTTGATAATTATTGATACCATCTGCTCAATCATTGTTCTCAGCAACTTGGTAACAATAAAAATTATAAAAATCCTTATTTAACATACAGCTACTTAATAAAACGTCTCTAGAATAAGCGGCGTAAAATATCTGGAGTTTATTCAATTTACCTACTCACTAAGACTTTATCATCTGTATTTGTTTTTGTGTTTCAAAAATCAGTGTATACGCAAAGATAGGCAGCGTTTCTACAACTACACAACCTGGCCTTAAGCCTGATAAATAGATAGATCGATAAATACTTTAAATAATAATAATGTTTTTTTGTAAGTTTCTAATCCTGCTTTTCGCATAAAAATGATTACCAAACCTGTCGATTGCACCGTCTAGTGAGTGCATAGGGATGCTATAAATACCTCTTGGAAAACTGCCCATAAAAAGAGCGGTGGCAGTGGACACTTTCCATCAGGTGGGTGATCCGCCTGCTCATTTGCCTTCCTCTATTACATAAAAAAAATAAACATACACACCTTCTCATTTACGGATTGCTTTCAATATCATACCATTAATTGTCAAGTCACGTTTGTATTGGTTTATTATGTACACATTGTGCAATAAAGATAAATGGGTGGCACTACAAACTGTAAGTATCGACTGATATACAAAAACTGGAGTACGCGTGTTCCCATACCACTTTTGTGAGTGCGTTTACATCGCACGACACCGCGACACGACGAATCTTCGATCCAACAAACGTCGGTACAACTCTAGGTTTTTTTATACCAGTAAGGTGGCAAACAAGCTTACGGCCTGCCTGATGGTAAGCAGTCACCGCAGGCTATGGACGTTTGCAATACCAGATTGCAATTGGCATACTTGGCGCTACACCAGATTCCGCACGCGACATTTTTACAAGCTTTTATTTAGTTTCACATGTCCCCATGTCTGTTCGTAATACATCTTGCAAGTTAAAGACCCATTTCCTGGTATCCGATTGGGCTGAAGTATTGCACACTTATGTAAGTTCGGTGACATGACAATGAAATTTTATGATACCATCGAGATGATTTGATGATGGAGACGGAATTCATAGGAACTCCTAAACTACGCATGGGAAACCCATCGAGTTTGGGCTCGTTTGATTAGTCTTGACAAATACTCTAATTGATCATAGAGAAGGCGCGATAAAAACTTGCTATGAAAAAATATTTTTTATTTGGACTTATGGTTGATAGGTATAGGTATGGCAGACAGCCATCACAAATAATATAAATAGATAATCTATACCACATACAATATAAATAAATATAAGGAAAATGTTTTTCAATATTTGCGAAAATCTTAGGATGAAAGCAAATGACCGGACGATTGAAATGAAATCTATTTATTTATTTTATTTCTTTAATAGTTTATTGCACACAAAAATGGTAAAAGATCTAGTTGAATTTAGCCGGATATTTCACACCATATACGTCATCTCATCGAGAAATTGTACCCGGGATCCTCTGCATGACAGACCGAAATACAAATGTAAATAAATGTATTCGAATAGAATAATGTAAACGCCGGATATCGTAACGTTGCAAGACGTTCGCGGTGTACGAGACAATGAATTCCCGAAGTACAGACAGGTCAGGAGCAGCCAGATTGAACGCAGGCCCGATGCCTGACATTGGTCTACTTTCGGCGGTAGGGCTGTCAATTTTCTTTTTTTAGTACCATATATATGAGATTTATCTATATTTTCTATAGGATATAATAATAAAACAAACCCCCCGCTGCGTTTGGTCTTAACATCAGGTGCGATGATAGTCATTATCTACCTATTTACCGTTTAAAATACACGTGAGTAACTAAATACACGTAAAAAAAATGTATGATTGAAAAATATATTTAATGTTCTACTCAATATACCTAAAGATATTTAGATTTTTTGATTTTGTTTTGTTAATCCTCCCTCGTAAAGTAGAAGGTTTCGTAAGCGAAACAAATAATTTCTTTGGAAAATTTTGCAGCCAATAACAGACGCTTTTTTCAGACTTCCAAACCCGGAGTCTGAAATTTGACGGAATGGTCCAGAACCCTTCTTATGCGAGTATAAGCATAAGCTAATTACCTACTTGGACTTCACACTTTTAGTTTACTTACTAAATTAAGATTTATACTCAATGATAAATGATTCTGAATCTATGTGTCCTTGGAAGCTCCTTACATCTGCCTGCACGCTGCCACTACACGAGTTTCCGTAAAAGTTTACTTCAAATCGGCCCCGCATCCGTTCCGCTTAGGTTACTGATGTCCTGGGTGTCTAAGCAGGGCACATTGAGCGTTTCATATTATGAATCATATTAGAGTACCTCAAACATGTGATCCGGTGGCCAAAACTTGAACTAAGTATCGTCATTTTGAATCGACATGTCAATGCCAACAACAGCGACGCTGCAAATAAGTTTGTGACAAATTAATATGTATCACTTTGAGGCGTAGGTAACTTCGCATAAACCCATTTTTATAGAAGTAACAATATGGAGCGACTCGAGCTCCTTAACCAAAGATAAAAAGAAGATATGAAGCACTAATGTGCCCTTTTTAGAACCGCTAACGACAGTGGCCGCTTGCCATCATATGGCCCATCTGACCGTGTATCTCCGCTGGTAATAAAAGAGAACTATCAACCCTGAATCCGTATTTTGGCAGTCGGCAGCGCCCTGCTGGTGCGCCGGCACTCGAGCGGTATCGGTTGGAGTGCGCTATCTCCTGGATTGCTGGTTACGTAGATACCGCCTGACAACGGACTGGCGCGTCCGAAACTGTATCGCCCTGTACTGTAACTGTAGCGCCCGAATACGGGTTGATGAGCTTCGAAAGCTCGACAGTCATCTGCGACCCTAAAATCCTTAACAAGCTCAAGTGGCTTATATACAAAAGCATAACTAGGCCTGTGATGCTCTAAGGTTGCGAAACCTGGCCGGAGCTGACGAAGCACCGACATGAAAATGCTATCCACCGCAGGATGAGTGGAGTTACGCGACTTGACCGAGGTAACTTGCCTGCGTTGGTTTGGTCATGTGTTGCGCTAACCCCAGGGATACATGGGAAATTGGTCCCTAAACCTGCCGGTATCAGGCTTTAAAGAGTCATGGCGCGATTGGTGTCTATTTAACCAGATAGGAACATAATGTTATAAACTATTGCGGTTATTATTACACATTTTAAGGGTATGTTCCGGTATGTGCTAGGTCGAAAAAAGACTAAAAAAATGAGTGACACGGTCAGTGTAATGTGCTGTGACTTGAAAGTGAGTTCGAGTTCCAGTAGTAGCAGACAACTTTTGCGAAAGCGGGTAGATCGACTTCGGCCGCTTTATCGCTTACCAACACCGTCCGGCGCTTGCAGCTCTTCAGTCGTCCCGTGATCATGATGCATGCAACTGTGTCGAAATATCGGGCTACTCGTCAACAAAGGTACGCGGTAGGAAACCCGGAACATACCTTTACAATAGGCAGATAAGAACAGGCGTCGGAGACTGCACTAATCTATGGCACAAATGAGGTTGGTGCGATTCACCGTCGTGCCAGTGAGGCTACCCTGAGCAATCAATAAAATATATAATATTTGAATGTTCGGATACCAAGTAAAGCGGGCAAGCGGAAGATTTTCAGTGCCTTTCGGCCGAGGCTATCGCCTACTTGACGAAGAGTAAATAAAAAATGTAAGTATCACTATGAACTCAAGAGCCATACGATAAATAAATAAATCAAGAAAGAGGTCCCGAGAGCGTCCCAAGAAGCGATGGATTGACATCGTTGAGTCGCCAGCAATGGCTTTGAGACGACAGGATGTCAAACACCCGGCGAAGTGGAGACGTGGCATCAATATTAACGGCGAGTACCTTACTCACCTACGAAGTGCTGACGATATCGTAGTCATGGCTGAAACCCCAGAAGACTTGAGCAAAATGCTCGATGACCTCTAAACATGGACAAGACGAAAATTATGTCAAATGTCCATGTTGTACCTATTCCAGTGACAGTTGGCGGCACTCACCTTGAAGTTGTTGACGACTATACATACATAGGACAAATAGTCCAGCTCGGTAGGTCCAATTTCGAGAAAGAGGTCAATCGACGAATCCAACTCGGTTTCGCAGCGTACGGGAAGCTACGCCATATATGTTCATCCCAATTACCACAGTGTCCCAAGACGAAAGTCTTTGACCAAAGTGTGTTGCCAGTGATGACCTACGGGACGGAAACGTGGCCGCTCACTATGGGCCTTAAAAGAAAGCTCATTGGTACTCAAAGGGAAATGGAAAGGTCTATGCTCGGAGTCAGTTGCGCGATCGAATCAGAAATGAGGAGATCCGCAAGCGAACCAAGGTCACCGACATAACCCTAAGGATTGCCAGGCTAAAGTGGCAGTGGGCAAGGCACATAGCTCGAAGAACAGATGGCCGATAGGGCAGTAAAGTTCTCGAGTGGCGACCACGTACCGGAAGACGCAGCGTGGGTAGGCCTCCCACAAGTGACCGA
This sequence comes from Blastobasis adustella, assembly GCA_907269095.1. NCBI lineage: Eukaryota > Metazoa > Arthropoda > Insecta > Lepidoptera > Blastobasidae > Blastobasis > Blastobasis adustella. The sequence goes on along the minus strand of OU026136.1, from coordinate 365,315 downwards.
CGAACTGGTAAATTTATTTATTTATTCATTTATTTCAGGCAACTAAGTCCCATTTTTATAAATACAGACATACAAATTACTATAGATTATAAACTAATACATACAATAAAACTTAAATATCTACACTTCAGTTCCTTTCTACTTCTTTCAAAGTCGTTTCGTTCGTAAAGATCGCAGGTACCACTGGCTGATCGAAGGGACTTTGGCTCCCTGTGTGTGTTCTACCGGCTGTACAATGGGGAGTGTTCTGAGGAATTATTTGATCTGGTGCCCACAGCACAATTCCGCAATCGCACCACCCGCCGTGGGCTGGGTACTCATCCCCATTACGTGGACCCTCTAGTGGTGTCCACGCGAAGATTCGAAAGAACGTTTCTCGCTCGTACGATTCGGATGTGGAATGAGCTCCCAGCAACGGTGTTTCCTTTGGTCTATGACATGGGATCGTTCAAGAGGTATATTAGAGGTCTCCTTAGAGGCGGGCAACGCATTGGTAGCACCCCTGGTGATGCTGATGTCCATAGGCGGCGGTGACCACTTTCCATCAGGTGGCCCGCATGCCTGTTTGTCCGCCGGATAACATAAAAAAAAAAAAAAAAAAAAAGGTACCAGCTGGATGCGGAAGGCACAGAACCGGTCTTTGTGGAGATCTCTGGGGGGAGGCCTATGCCCAGCAGTGCGTGCCTTTCGGCTGATATGATGATGATGATGATGATTAACAGCTATGATTATGACTTAATGCAAGTATTAACGTCAATTTTCCAAATTGGCAGTTGGTTGTTACAGCGTAAAAGAGCGCGATCTTAAAAAAAAGAGGTCGCAAAGGCATACTTATCACTTACACTAAAAACGTAATCGATACAAGAATTTGCATACTGTAAAAAATGGGACATCTCGTACTGTCGCGTCCGCTCAGGACGCTCGCTAGTAGGACAATGTCGATTCTGCACACTATTAAAAACAATAAAAAACGCAACATCAAAATTGAAGGCCCAGCATTGAATGGTAGGAAGGAAGCGTGGTAAAAGACGGATCACATAATAGACGTCGGAGATCTAGACAAAGGTGACGAATAAGAATCCAGAAGTAAGAAAAATTTATGTAAAAATAGGGCCACTCAATTCGACAATCATGCGTCTTTGACAGGTATTTAGTGCGGCATCGTCATCAGATGAAATCGCGGTCAAATGCCCGGCTACAACGGCAATTAAGTAAAAAACAAAATCAACGTCGTCAGTGCGAATGGGCTGTGTCGGGAAACGCTTTTGTGCGCGACCATCCTTGTTGGGATCGATGGCTTATCAGCTCGAATTGTTGAGAGGCAGTGCCGGCGCGGGGACCTCGGGGCGAGACGTGTGAGCTGGGTGAGCAACCAACCAATACTTTACTACTAAAATATTATTGACTACTACCACCTTGTGAAACGACCTTCCTGTAATGATATTTTCGAACGGATACGAGTTACGACATTGGGTCAATCGGCGGTATTTGTAAAAAATAAGACAAGGCATTTACGACCCGGGTGCTGCGTGTTTTAAGAAGAGTTGTGATAACTCTATTCGGATCGGCTAACAAGCTCATCGCCCTGCCCTTTTAAATTTTAATGAAACCCTACCAGATGGTGCACAACAACGATAACGATGGTTGTGGTTCTTCGAGGGTGATGCATGTTCAGATGTTTTTCGAGAGAACATATCAGCCTTACGTCACGACCAAGTGACGAAGATAATGGTTGAGGAAAATCTCTTACGATGTTAAACTTCTTAATCTTAAGGTTTCACTATTCACCCAGATAGATCAATTGGAGAATAATTCTCAGATGTTATTATCAGATGTTGTATATATTTTCAGATGTTACGGTTACAAGTATAGAAGAGCAGGATGCGGTGGAAAGCGACTTTGTGGGTTACAGTAGCGGCGGCGGCGGTCGCTGGTGCGCTTCATCTAACTATAGACAATACTATTGACAGGAACATCATTGTCTCTACTGTACACACGGACGCTCCGCCAGTCGTGGATGTGACTCCTAATGATATTGCACATAGAGAAGCTGGTGATACTGATGAAACTTCTAGCGACAGCGAAGGCGACCCAAGTGCGCAACAATCCTCTGATGCTTCTGAAGCTGGTGATACTAATGAAAGTATTAATTTCGAAGAAGTTAATATAAACGACGATGATGAGGTTCTTCTAACGCCTATTCCAGAATCCGGTGCAAATTCTACAAGTAGCGAAAGTTCGGGGCAAAATCCTTTTGTCGAATCATTAGAGAACGACTTTGAAGAGGGCGAAATCATTAATACTGAACACGGCTTGGTGCAAGGCTACTACGTTCACCCTCCATCACGTATTCAAAGTTTCTTAGACATACCATACGGATCAATTACAGGACTTTTTTCGGTAAGTTTACTTTTTAATTAAAAACCATGTTAGGTTTGCTATAATTTTTTAAGGTATGAATACTATTTTCTAGCTTCGTAGCGAATTTTTTTGTATTTCCATGAAGTACATATGTGAAGAATTACATATTGTGTGAAATTAATACTTGTAATATTTCGGGTTTGCAAACTTTATCGCATCATCATCATACTTTTACTTACGAGTTTCAAAAATTAAATTTTACGAGGAGATTTAAGTAACTGTTATCTTTCAGCCACCCGAGGAGCCTAATGAGAGGACCGAAGTCCTACGAGTCGACGAGCACGCCAAGCGATGCCCACAGCTCCAAGACGGCGCCCTCGTGGGTGACCTGGATTGTTTGACTCTCAGTGTGTTCGTGCCGGAAAATGCCGAGAATGCTAAAGTACTATTTCACATTCACGATGGCAACTTTGTCTCCGGTAGCGGTGACCCTACAATCTACGGGCCAGAATATTTGGCGGCTAAAGGAGTAATCTTAGTTTTACCTAACTATAGACTCGGTATACTTGGGTTTTTGTGCCTACATAATGACGTAGCTCCTGGAAACGCAGCACTGAAAGACTTGACGCTAGCATTAAAATGGACCAAGGAGAATATTGCAAATTTTGGCGGCGATCCGGACGACATAACCGTCAGTGGAGATGGCACAGCGGGAGCTTTGGCCGGTTATCTCGCGTTATCTTCAAAATCGAGGGGCTACATAAGTCGAATTATCATCGAGAGCGGTTCGACATTAGCTCATTGGGCTATCGACCGAGACCCCGTTAAGATAGCCGAGGCTACGGCGGGAAAAATAGCCAGAGCGATATCTGATCCACTGGAATCTTATAAAACGGTTGATGTTCAAACTGTAGTATTAGCCGCTAATAACATACACTTTAAACCCTGTGTGGAGTCAAAGAGCACGGAATCTTTTTTAGACGAGACGCCGTGGAGCATACTGCAAAATAACGAGACGAAAATCGAGATCGATATAATAATAGGTTCAGCCGATTACGCGGGCATGCATGAGGCACTGAGCCATTCGACGGAAAGTCTCTTGCAACTGAACGAGAATTTTCACAATTTTCTGCCGAACGATCTTAAATTCAAGGACACCAGGGAGAGAAATGACGTAGCAGACGATGTGAAGAAGCAGTACTTCGGAGAATTAAATGTGAACAGACAGACCGTGGATAGACTGGCGCGGTGCTATACGGACGCATCGTATCTCGGGCCGCTGGTCCGTACAGCGAGAGCGTTCGTTGACAGGGGAGCGAAGGTGTACCTGTATGAGTTCTCGTTCGTTGGGGAGTTCAACAGGGAGTCGCACGCATTAGGGGACGCTGTGGACGGTGCGGCGCGCGGAGATCTCGTTGGCTACGTTTTCACGCAAGACAGGCAGATGCCGGAAGAGGACTCGCCAGAGGACCGAGTCGTGAACGATGTGGTCAACGCGTGGGTCACCTTCATGCAAACTGGGTAAGCACATCTATGAAGTAATATTTTAAACGACTCTATTAAAGAACATGCAGTTAGTCCACTAGGTGGAAAGTGCTGTCACAAAAATGGTACTTACAGAGGTGTCCAATAATCAATGGGTTTCTCCATTCTTTGGCCGCATGCTGAGGCGTACAAATATTTAAAGGTTAAACGTTAGCCTTCCAATGTTCATGACTTAGATAGATAAGATAGCCCCAACTTGCGTCTTTTTTACGTGGGGTGGAGTTTATCATTTGGGTAACACTAACACTAATTCAAGGAAATTCAAGAGACCTTTCGGCCTCTGAAAGACATCCAAGAGTGTGGGTGGATGGTTTTCCTAGTAGGTCTGTTGGTTATATCTAACTTTGACCGACATATAGTCTAGTTCATCAAGAGTAGTTTTTTTTATTTACTAAAAGTGATGACACCGCACGATACTATGGTTGTTTGATGTTTAAAAATGTATATTGGGTTTTGTGGAAATGGTAACAATTTAAGTTAATTTTCATGATTTTTATAAATTACACATGTTTGTCAGTTTTTATGATATCCATATGCCTCTTACAGATCTGACAAGAGTGTCTGTTACACCCAGTCTTATGAAGCTTTCAAGTAGTAACGTAATCTGACTAGATTTTTTATACCACTACGGTGGCAAACAAGCCTGCCTGATGGTAAGCAGTCACCGTAACCTATGGACGTTTGCAATTCCAGGGGAATCACCCACGCTTTGCTGTTCCCCGTAAAAATCTTTTCAACCCTTTCTTGAAGAACTCCATGTTCTACTCTCTAGGGAGCTCATTCCACAAACTTAGTGTGCGTGGGAGAAAGGTCCTTTGGAACCGCACAGTTCGCGACTAATTTGGCTTTTAGGAGTGAGGATGAACTCCCTGTCGATGGCGATCGTGCGATGATAGAATGTAGCATGTCAAACAGTTCGTCAGCACAAACACCGTTGTGCAAGCGATAGACTATACAAAGGGAGCCGAAATCCCTTTGCAGACTTAGCGGCTCAATACCACTTGTGAGCATGGTATTATCGACAATTCTCAAAGCGCGCTTTTGGATCGAGTCACAATTGCTAGATGTCTAAAACCCTTCGATAACATATTTCTCAAACTACTGAACCGATTTGAATTAATTAGGAGAGCTGACCCCACGTCGGTTAGTGGGATAGGAAGAAGATGGAACCAATTTGGATGAATAAACGAAGCTAAGAACCATCTAGCTTAATCTGGTTTTCTAATGAAGAAAACTGCTTTGAAATCGGTCCATCTTCGGGACTACAATGCTACAGATAGACACAGTATCTGTACACAAATGTCAAATACATAATACACATATTTTCGTGAAGGACTTTAAAAAAGGCAGAACTATAAAGTGCGGTGCAAACATTTTATAAACTCGATGTATCGATAAGGGAAGCAGTCCAGCCTCATTACAAAACCAATTTTTCGAAGTTCCACGACAACAACAATTTCAAAACGCAACTCTCTTTTTAAGGAAACCGTCTATCGGTGAAGACTTGGATTGGAAGGAGCTGGTAGAGGATGAAGAGCATTACCTCTCCATTGGCTCCGAGATGAAGCCCGGGACTGGGCTGCACGTCACCCGGATGCAGTTCTGGACGGAAATATACGACAAACACTTCATCGAGCACAACTCCGCGACGCAGTTGCGCTCTCTAATAATTCTCTCTGTCACTATCACGATTTTAGCTATCACCAAGAAATTTGAAAGTATCTGACGACGAACTATGGACAAGAATAACGCATTGAATGTTTGTAAAAGATGTATTTGTGTAAGTTAAAGTTTATTAAGCCATATATCTTGTGTATGTCACCGTTTATTTTGAAAACAATAGGGGTAGCTACCGGTATAGTAAAGTATCGAAAATTTGTGAACTGAACTGGAATTTACTAAGCCATACAACTTAATGTATTTTTCGGAGAAACACACATATATTAGGTTTAAATTCGGTTCGGTTAGGTTTTTGTTAAGACAAAACGTCGAGATCACTAATTGCATTACAATGTAACAATTCACAATTTTCCGAGAGCTTATAAACTAACTAAGGTAGATCATAAACTCACGGTTTTCACAATGCAACTGTGACATACACAAATACTCGTACAAGCAAGACCTTCATGTAATTATTGTAAATGGTACGTTAATTTAAATATATTTACGCTTTATGTGCAATATGTTTTCCAATTACTTTACACAAAAATTTACCCTGGACATGATCCACCCGATGACCCGATAACTTATGGCGAAGGTTGGCCCGAGCAAATGTTTGGGTTGCATGACGTCAGCTCAACCCAATACCCCTAATCAGAATCGCGGAAAGTGGCCGTCCATTTTGCTATAACACGCACGAGTGTTAATTAAAAAAGCTATAGACGTAGGTAAGTAAGGCTCGCTACTCACTGCGTCTACGGCCGGCCGCTGCGGACTGCGCGTGTTGACAGCGGGTCGCGTGTGCGTGACTCACTCCGGCGGGATCGCACTAACCGCGGACGTCCAGTTGTTTGGAGTAAGCAACAAGTTGTTTTGATACCGGCGGAGTGGCGGAGTGGCGGCGAGCACCGCGCGGTATATCGATCATTCCGCGAGTGTCTGCGCTAATGGTGGGACCTGGCCCCCTGATGCGATATTAATCCGGTTATAAACTCGCCCCGCGCCGCGCCGCCCGCCGACACGCACCGCAACTTTATAGCTGTCGTTACCGGACTAATAACGCTCAATATTAAAACTATATCCGCAGCGTTATAGCTACATATGCTGTTGCTATGGTAAGTACCGGGCGCGAGGGCGCGCCAGGATCTGTCGAGGCGACCGTCCAGATTCGCGTGTGGATACTGATAAGCCGACGACGTTGCAGAATGGTCACACACGCGTCACAGTGAGCTCCAGTCGTGTCTGTGACGCACACACCGGGTGCGGACGCGTCGGCTCGGGGAGCTGGACCGCTCGCGAGTGAGTCACGCTGACGCATCACCCACCACGACGGTATGAAGAGTGAATTTGTTTAGACAGGTAGGCAAGATGTGTTGCAGAGGATTTCTTTTACGAAACCCCGGACAAACCAGTAAGCAGACCGCCTGGTGAGAGGTGACTGTTACTCATAACGTATATGATTCACACGTTTAGGATTCACGAAACAAAAATATATTATGCATAGCCGTTATATCACAGTATAACGGTTATGCATAAGGTAGGCCTTACTGTGATATAACAGCTTAGGAGCTGACATGCCTCCTGCCAGTAATTATAACTACACTTGCTAGGTTATCCTTAAAACCGGAAGGAACATTGTTGCTTGGTAAGAGAAGAAGACTGTAGTAGGTACCCGTCAAAATAGCCTTCTAATGTTTGACAGCGTTACACCACCGATCCTATCAAACAGATACTCTCGGTAGTGAGGGTGACTATGCCCTGCAAGAGCCAACGGCTTACGACGCGACGCCCAACACCGGGCGAAGTGGAGGAGAAACAGCAGGAAAGCGGAGTCCGGCAGAAGTCAGGATTTACCGCTAGGATGATGATGATGTGAGGGTGAGAAAGCGGAGTCTGGCAGTGTTCAGACCGCTTGAATGATAATGATGAGAGCCTGACTATGTGGTGTGTGCTGGCGACGGCTGATGTAGGCGCTTACAACGCAGAACATTGTTGCTTGGAGTGATAGCTAAGGCGGTAGACGGAATCCTGCAAGCTATCTTATCAATCCTAGGATGATGTGGTGTGTGCAGGCTCGCGGCGGATGTGGGCGCGCGCGACGCTGTGGGCGGCGCTGGCGGCGTACGCGGTGTGCCGCCGCGGCGCGCGCGATGTGCGCACGGCGGCCGGCGCGGTCCGCGGCTACCTGGACGCGGCCGCCCAGCCGCCGTACTACGCGTTCCTGGGGGTGCCTTACGCGCGCCCGCCGCGCCGAAGGCCCACGCATCGGTTCAAGGTCGCCTATAGGGGTGGCGAGTGCCGCCTCCTATCCTATTATTGGAGGGTCTCCTTTTTATCGTATATAGGGAGGTATTTAGCCGTTCTAAGGCTCGGATGCGTAGCCTTCGTGATGCTCGGCTTAGTCGGGCTCTGATTCGGTGTTGTGGCTACTCGGATGCGACCGAGCCACCGCACTATGCGTTTTTGGGTTTAAGGTCACCAAAGCGGTGGCGTGTGCCGACTCCCTTTCTTTTATTGAAGCCTTCGACCTTCGAGACACAAGAAGCGGATATGCTTTTACGCTTATGTCGTAGAAATCTAGCTATCCGCTTGAACCGCTTTGACTCGAACTATGTTGGTTGGCATATTCGGACTTGTGCCGGGTTTTCGCGCGCGGTTGTTCCGATTCGGTCTTGGTCCAGATTGGACCCGTCAGCTTTACGGCGCAGGCGGGGTTTTAGGATCTGGATTAGACAGGACCGTGTGCGTGCCATTGTCTACGTGCTATTCTCAGTATGAAGCGAGGGGCGTCGGCTACGGTGACGACCAACTTACTGCAGTCTGTTTCATTCCTTCTACCTAACTAAATTTAGAATTTTTCGAGGTGGCGAGCGCCGCCCTCGCCCTAAGGTGGTAAGTGCAGATCGCTATCGGCTCGAGGCCGCCTCGCAATTAGACAACAACGCCCGGCGACGCGACCTCGCCGGGCAGGGGGGCTGTGTTTCGTGTCTGCTCCGATTGCGATAATGGTCTGGTGAACTTGACCAATATGTGTCGGTGCTATGCTTCACATCGTTGCTTTTTATTATTTGTTTGCCAATGGCTGTATGGAACTCTTTCTTTATATTGCGAGGCCTCAGAGTTTTCAATTTCTGCATAGCGTGAGGTCACTTCTGGGGTCGGGATTTCAAGACTGCTGTCAACCAAAGCATCCTCTTAACACGTCTTCCGTTATACTTGGTTTGATCATGTGATTTGTATGTATTTTTTTTTAAGTAAGTACATTTTCCAATATCACTAAATAGCCTCAATGTACAGCGTACTGCTGTAGCTTGGGATTGAGGGAGGCCTATACAATGTGGCTGTGATAATCTTTACGTTAACAATCGCTTAACTTTAATGATTTAAATAATCGTCTTCGATAAAACTTGAGGTAAGTAGAACAGTTTATAATATGTTTCATATAAATTCCATGAAATAATACTAGCAGTGTTAGGTACAACAATTAAAGTTCTACGTAAAATTTTGACAAATATGACCCTTTGAAGTTTTACAAGTTGATTACATCAATTGCTCTGACCATATACGAATTAGTTTCGATTGAGAGGTCAACGACCACTATTGCCAAACTATTTGGTACCTACTAAAGCGGGTAGTGAGAAGCGAAGTCACGAAGCGGGCAGTGCAGCTGCAGCAAATATTCTCAAACGTTCGTTATACTTCGTTGCCCCTAGGCGACTAGCTAGGCTCTAAGCGCTAAGCAACCTGTCAGAGCCCTAAGTCTGCTAATTTACGAATGGCCCAATCGAACTTCAATGAGAGTATTTCAATTTGACAGTTATAGAACAAAACAAGATTTATGCCAAGTTTATTATATGAGTCAGTCAGGAGGAATTATCACTCAAGTCACGTCGTAAATTGAGTATAGCTAGCCCATGTTGCTAAATGATCATCACCCCGTTAAACTTGTTCGATTAATAAAAACCCAAACAGTCAATCATTCAATATTGGTCATTGTGTGTATGTTTGACATATTAGCACCGAATTGCGCCATCTATTTACGATTATAAAAACTCTTTTATTTTTATAATGTCATCTTGAAAACCTTGAAAACCTTTCATTGGATCTCAATAGGAAGTTTGACACGTTTTTGGTATTCTGCTACCGAACTGCCATTGGACGATTTCCTAGTCTTTGTAACTCGATTGTGGATAAAACGGCAGTCACTTGGCAACATCGATAACTATTTAACTGACAGTCAATTACGACTCCATTTTTTTTATACCACTAAGGTGGCCAACAAGCTTACAGCCGGCTTGATGGTAAGCAGTCACCGCAGCCTATAGACGTTTGCAATACCAGGAGATGGTGTGCTATTATCAACCATCTAAACATCCTTACAAACTTTCGCATTTATAATATTGGTACGATAGAATAAGTTTTCGCAGTTAACGCAATTCGTCTCAATCGTAACTGAGTCCCAATTGTATCTCAATTTAATATCAATTGCTTGTGAGTTTAATTTTAGTTTGGTACGGGCGTAGCGTACCAATTATGTTGACTAGCGCGGCGCGGTTGATTTTTGGAACAATTTGATTTTCTACCTACACAAAAGGCTGGTTGGAGCGTCGGTGACCGAGTGGTTAAGGTATCTGACTCGTAAGCGAGAGGTAATGGGTTCGAATCTCACTACGACCATATACTGACTCTTTTCTGAGTTACATACATTAGTTGAATACTAACCGATGCTCTTGCGGTGAGGGAAAACATCGTGATGAAACCTGCACATTCAGGCGACTGAATATATAACCATGATCCAATCTGGTCAGGTTCCCCTGGTAGCAGTGAGGAGGAGGAGAGGAGGAGTCATGGAGGTCAATATCAGTCGCTCCATTGTAAGTACCTGATCTGCCAAATCCTGGATCCGGTCAAGGTGTACTCCGGGCCCTCGTTCTTGAGAGATGATTATTTTTTATTACAGTAAATTTTACATCAGAGTCGATTTCCGAACTAAATTCATATGAATAAGAACACAGTTGCTCACCAATACAAAAACCCATGTTTTAAAAAAACCACAACGTTATAAACCGATGCTTTTGTAGCACACCTACTGCGTGTAGGTATTTAAACCACAGCGATGTAGAGCGTTTAGCTCTCGTTCGCGAGAGCACAACCGGGACATTACCGCCAAGATGATTATTTCCTACCCACAAGAGAGGCTAACCGATCTACCATCACAGGCGCCGGAGCCGCCGCCGCGCTGGGACGGCATCTTCGAGGCGACGCACCGCGTGCGCTGCCCGCAGCGAGGCGACGAGGACGCCGACGAGAACTGCCTGGTGGTTAACGTGTTCGTGCCGGCGCGTGCGGCCTCGTGCTGCACGCGCCCGGTGCTCGTGCACGTGCACGACGGCGGGTTCCAGGACGGGTGAGCGGAAGGCTTGTCATTGATTGTGCTGAAGACTGTATGTCGATTTACCCAAAATCAGTTTAGGATGAGCTAGCGTCCTTTTATACTGTTTTAACTAAAAACAAAATCGAGAGGGTTCTTGGCTTTGTTTCGTTATAATCGGTGTAGTAGTTTGGATTTTTTATTTTATTTTATTCGGCAAGCTTACAGCAACAACAAGCATAATGGTATTGTTAATAAATATTTGAGTTTGTAGATTCTGTCGGGGTTTTCCGACATCTGTCTTTTGTACTCGTACACGGTGGGCGTAAAAGCAATATCGCGCGCGATCCATTAAAGGCTCGCTCTCAATGGACGCCACCGCATCTTCCTTTCCCTATCTGTAGTACCCATTACTCGGTAAATCTTAGCAGGAACCTACTACGACAAACGAATGAACTGACTGAAATATCAGCCCAGCTGATGGAAAGTGGAAACTGTCGAAGCTACCCATGTTTATGACCCATATCTACATTTAGCATTCGTGGAAACCACTTTACTTGCGACACTGATGCAGTGCCGATCTGAGAGGCAGCTAGATAATTGAAACTAATCCTTACATGTATAAAATAAAGTCACTTTTCGGATGCAGTGGCGTGTTCGGACGTCCGACCAAGGCCGGCCCAGCCGCGCGAACATCATTATTTAATTTCCTACCAGTCACAACAGTCACGAGTACCTACATTGCAGCTTCACACAAGGGATGTTGCGAATGTAGATGCTCGGATGCGGATGTAAAACATTTTGTTATACTTACGTTAATAAAGAAATGACAATGTAGGTCATTTTTCAATATTTTATTTGGTACTTAAAATAAAAAAAATATGCCTTATATTGAATAAAGTGTAATGTTGCTGCCCGGTTGCTGCACTTTTCAGGTTCAAGCCTGTTTCGTAAAGGTTCGTAAATTCAACCTGCGCCACTAAATAGTTGAACCCTTGCTGGTGGTGGCGCCAAAAATCTACCTGCGAAACTTGACAATATTTTAAATTCGCTTCGATTGACGCCCCACCAGTTGAGAGGACAGTTATATTTATTTCACATCTGCATCCGCAAAAGAATCGCAATAATTTACGCAGAGGCAGGCGCGGATGCAGATGTCTAAATTAATGCGGATGAGAATACTCACAAGACCCCTGCTTCACACAACTAGTAAAGCATTATTACGGTAGCCATTATTCGCTACACGTCCGTCTCGGTTTTAGTAGTAGTTGGGTTGTAGGTAAAAAAATACATAATAATATTCTTGGCGTTAATATCCCGGCTGTGTTCGCGCACGAGGCCCCAGAGTCCGCCTTGATTATGATCCAGGATTTGACAGTTCAGATAATTACAGTGGAGCGACTGCCATCTGGCCTCCGTGACAATGCTGCCAGGGGAACCTGACCAGATTGGATCATGGTTACACATTCAGTTGCCTGAATGTGCAGGTTTTATCACGATGTTTTCCCTCACCGAAAGAGCATCGGTTAGCATTCAACTAATGTAAATAACTCAGAAAAGAGTCATTGGTACATGGTCGCAGTGGAATTAGAACCCGGTACCTCTCGCTTACGAGTCGGATCGGATACCTTAACCATTCGGCCACTGACGCTCCTATAACGTTAGGTAATTAGCCTTAACCCACCAGCATTACCCGGCCTGAGTGGTTCAGTGGTTAACATCTGCCACGCAAGAGGTCAAGGGTTAGATTGCCGGCCGAGCAGAAATTGATATGTTCAATTTTAGTTTCTGTTACGGATCTAAGATATGTAAAATTTAACGTAATTAAACGCACCTATAGATAAAAAATTTGGTAAATCTCTTTAGCGAACCTATGACTAATAGTATGATTATACGAGAAACCATTTCTATTTACCAGTGACCGTAGAACGTACCGGCGGCAAACAGCGCCCGCCCCCGCCGCGTGGGCGGGGCCGTCGCGTGCCCAAATGTCAGGGTTTAACCGGCAAACTGACAGTCTGATTGACGCGCACTAATTTGACACCGAACCTCTAATAGTTTCGGTAACATCCCATCACACACGTGCGGTAATATTCCAATATATTGTTGCAGATGGGGCGCATACCACCCGCCCCCGAAGCTCGCCGAGGAGTTTGTGGTGGTGACGTTCAATTTTAGGCTGGGGGCGCTCGGGTTTTTGTGCCTCGGCACGCCGGGGGCGCCGGGCAACGCAGGGCTGAAGGACCAGGTGGCAGCGCTGTACTGGGTGAAAGCCAACATTGGCAACTTCGGAGGGAACCCCCATGACGTCACTGTGTACGGCTCAGGTGCCGGCGCTGCGTCCATACAGCTACTCCTTCTGTCAGGAATGACCCGAGGCCTCGTGCACAAAGCCATAGTGGAGTCCGCGTCAGCTCTTGCCCCGCCTGTCGTCACATACGAGCCTTTCGCGAACGCACTAGCTAATGCCGTATCGCTAGGGTACGAAGATAATGGCGACGTTGAGGAATTAGAAAAGTTTTACAAAGAAATGTCTTTAGCCACCTTACTGAACGCATCGGTGTTGTTCCTACCGTGCGTGGAGAATAATTATTACCACTCGCACAGCCTGATCGATATCGACCCCATGCAGATTTTGAATGAGGGAGAGTTTCATAAGGTGCCAATGTTAATGGCTTATACAAACGCCAAGGAAATAGAGCCTATAGAGGATAATCAAGAAAGATTTTACGAAATGCCAGATAATGTTGAGGACTTGCTACCAAACAATATTGAGTTTGAAAATGATTACACAAAATACAAAGTGTCCGATCTAGTGAGAGGTTATTACTTTAAGGAAATGTTTAATGAGAATCTTGTTAGAAACTTTATAGATTATGTCAATGACATATTCATGGAGTACCCAGTGATGAAAATGGCAATGCTATATGCCTCTGACAATACGTACCCTGTGTATGTCATGAAGTTTCTTTATGGCAATGCAAAATATGGAGATATAAAAAGGTTAATTTTCTCAGAATTCAGTGACAACTATGACGATGAACAAAACTTAGTTGCAGACAAATTAGTCACTTTGTGGAGGAGTTTCATGAAAATGGGGTATGTATTCCTTTTTTTAGTCTACATCTAAACTTCATTTCAATCTGGGAACCCTGAAACTGATTGTTCAGTCTCAGGAGCCGATGTGCACTCCAAGTGATGGTATATAATTATTATTTAAATCTAAACCAAATTTTCAAGTGAAGATGCTCTGTCAATAGTATATAATATGTATTTTATCATACATTGTTTCTCAGAGACCCGACACCTCTTATCAGCACCTTAGTACCACTGATATGGCAGCCAGTACAGGAGAAGAACATGACAGACATTAGCAAAATAGCGTTCTTGGTATTTGACGAAAAACTACACATGAACGAGCCTGACAAAGCACAATCACTTATATTTTGGGACTACATCTATGGAAAGTTTTATAGGAAGCACGAGTTTGATTCACCAGAATCTGAATTTGAAACAGAAGACAATGAAGAATTATCAGTAGATGGTGTATGATAAATTACTGATCATTTTACATTGTTACAAGGAATAGATAACTGTCAAAGTAAAACAATACAATAATAAATAAGAATTAGGTCAGACCAGAAGATAATTTAAACTAAACATTGAATAGATAATCACAAGTAAATCTTAGTAAAGAAAAAGAATGCCAAGTCCAGTTATAATAAAGCCATTAAACTGTCAATTGTGTTTCCTTTCACTTTGCAATTACGCACAATTAGAATCTAATCAGCGTGATTGGAATGAATATAAATCTTAGAGATGTAAGATGAGTTTTGATGGTTGTTTGTTTTGATTGTGATACAACATTGTTGGTGTGATATTCGCACTGTTCTGAGTGAGATAATGCGTGCCCGGCGGTGCGTTGATCCCCCCTTCCGTCCCAAGATCCGCAACGTGCGGACCAGTTCAACATCCTACTTCATACAATGCCACAACTAAACGGCGCCACCCAGGACGCTCTGCCTCTTAGATGTACTTAATTACGATATCGTGCAGCTAATGACCACATTATAATCGATACCAGCTTCACGTGAAGACGATTGCACGGAATTACATCGACGTCGTCAAAAACAAATAATACCGTTACCTGAACAGACGAAGCTTCAAGGCGCGGTAAAGGCTGCTCCTGGTCACAGGCGCTGTTCGCACATTAGCATAGTTGCACTAGACACGTATTTCAACAGTTTACACACAATTATCACAATTTTTCTTATATAAAATCAACAAGTAAAATACAAAAAGACAAACACGAATCTTCCGTCCGTCACATTTCACTTGACAGCCAGCCATGTCATTTCGTTTAGAAATTGAATTGAATGTCGTTTACATTTTTAATTTTAGATAGGCTCAGGTTGCATTGGTCATACTGACTGCATTTTATTTAGAAAGATATTGAAAGTTATGTAGTGGATAAAGGTTTTATTAACGTATTTTCGAAATGTACAAAAAACCGGAGCATAGAAATAACAACGAACCAAACGATAGAAAAAAAATAAGCAACTGTTTGACAGATGGTAGTCGTGTTATGTACAAACTAACTAGAAGTTTGACTACTTGCCAATAGATAGCGCTCGGTTGCAGTATCGCAGTATTTTTTTCCATGGTCGCAGACCGTGTTAATAAACGTATCTTTTTCAAGGACTAAAAGGGACCTTCCCGTGCTTCCCGGATCCCGGATAAACTTTTGAGCCTTTCAAAGGCTTTTTTAAATTCCCAGGAACATTAGTGTTACTGAATAGAAAAATAGTACCAGCCCCATATATGTTAGGCGCCCGGAAAGGATAACGCCCGCTATAACTTTTACATTGTCTATCTGCTGAGATTTGTTATAAAATTACTTATGTCGAAGTCAGCAGTTCACTTTTAATAGGTACAGTAAAATGAGATTATGAAGCTCAAAGACTTTAGCTACGCACCTTGGCGCGTGGCAAATAAACGAACTAACGTTTTCCACTAAATACGGTAACAAAATGCGCGACAAGATACGCCCCTATGAAATGCTTTCTACTAGTGTCTTTTTAGTCTATAGGAACAGAATAAAAATTTATTTCAAGAGCATGAGGTTTTTATATGTAGGTAGGAAATCTTCTCTACTAATGGTCTTGTACTTAGTCTTATTTTTTGTATAGATAGGTATAAATATAAAACCATAATACCATCTTCTTAGCCTTGTGGCTCATGAAACTGTGGGCGATTGTAAGTCAGAGTCGGGTCTCAGGGGGATTGAGCATGAAATGTAACACCAGTAGTCTCCCCACAACAGGATTTAAAGCTTTAGAAATTAAAATTCCATCCGTTCCGCCGGTCGACCACCGTATGATTTTCACGAAACTTCTTGCCTCGTATGACCACGTTACGGATTGAGCTTCTTGCAATAGTGTTTTCAGGCCGTTACGTCATTGAAACCTTCAAGAAACGAACCCACACCTATATAGGTATATTTATCTGGCTAAATTAAGTCGTCTAAATTCAAAGCAAAAAACGTGAGAGCAAATCAATGTGGAATGTATTGCTCATAGAAAAAGGTCAATTTTTGCATTACATATTATGTTACGCGTCCCTCCGCTTTTAGTAAGCGTGATATAAAAATTGACCTTATTTTATGAGTATTACAACTTTGATTTGCTCCAACGCTTTTTGTTTCCGAATTTAGACACCTGAATTTAGCGACTAAAAAGCGCATAAGGCGGCAACGGATTCGCGACTCCCAGGGTGTTGACGGTGTTCGTGGGTGGCGGTGATCACATTGTATCAGGTGACCAGCTTGCTTGTTTGCCTCACTATGGCGAATACAAGATGTGGTTCTTCAAGAAAGGGGTGAAAAGGTTTTTGGAGGCAGGGTCGGCAACGACGAAGGGATACCCCTGATATTGCAAACGTCCATAGACTGCGGTAACTGTTTTACATCAGGCAGGCCTCTAGCTTGATTGTAACCTGTGCTATAAACTATTTAATCACCAATGGTGGTCACAAAAATGCGTCTTATTGTCACACATAACTTTATTCTTTATCAAATGTAATTAACAATACAAAAGTTACACAACTACGTATAGTATTTAACAAAATAATTACTTACATACTAATTATCACGATAAATTCATTTCATATACTATATTATTAGTTTTTGTAATGTACTTAATGGCATTTTATTTCAGGAATCAAGATGGCAGCAATGTGGAAAAAATATTTATAGGTAATAAATGGAACGTATGTTTTGTAAATAAAATATGTCTATTTACATACCTAGTTCTTGTAAATAAGGTTGAACAATCAGATATTTAATAAATATGTGTACTCCTACGTCACTAATCGTACCGATTTTTGGCTCCTGTAGACTATAATGGGAGAGTGCAGGAGACTGGGTATAGTGGAGAATAGAAAATAGGAAAGCGGACCCTGGCGGAAGCCAGGATTGATCGTTAGGATGATACAAAATGTACTATTAAATTTGTTGTGAATTATTATCGCCAGTTACAATTATATGTAGGTAATTTCTTCTTCTGCTTCGGAATTCAATGTTAAATAATCGGGTAGGTAATCCAAATATTGTCCAACTGCTTAATCTGCTGATACACATTTTTTACATACAAGTACTTATTACATATACGAATAGAATGCAGTTTATTTTGTTTTAAACATTAGGCTGTTTCATCATTTCCTTTCATGATATTAGCTAATTCTGTGATAAGCGTTCTCCCGGGCTATTTTATATTTTCACTCAGAAGTGTCTAGGCGAACGTCGTATGTTACTCGTGAGTAGGATGACCAACCCTGGACATGTTACCGAAAATTAGGCAGGATAACTTTGATTAACTTTTTAAAAATGTATATTAACGTTAAAAATTGTTGTAATTTATGCCATTACTGGAATAAGTAGTAGTATGAGTAGAAGAACACTAGCGAATGCCTAATTCAAATACGAGGGAGCATGATGGTCCGGTATTTTTCAACATAAATGAATGCTGAAATGCGGGACGTCCTGTGAAATACAGGACAGTTGGTCACCCTACCTGTGAGCATTGGTTACGCATTCGGCAGCAATGGGTTACTGCAATTGTGGCTATTGTGTAGGTACGTAATGAGCGTATGCGTATTTTAACTAAAATCATGATTGTCGGTATGTATTTATGTACACATTTACTGGTATTTACGGCGATTTTTTGGGTAAGTAATAAACATATTCCATTGTAATGTTAATACATTAAACAAATATTAATCAAGTAATACCTATTACTTAGTATAAAAATTAAAATTTATGTTATAATAAATTCAATTTACATAATGGAAGACGTTGATTTTGTTTGTTTATACATATTAATAAAACTAGCAAAATTTCTAACGAACTAACCTTTACAAAATTACACAAAAGTGAAAACAATTCGTAATTATCTTATTACTTTTAACAGTATAATTGAAAAAAAAGTACTTTTTACAATACGTAACTCAAATAAAAAAACAAATAGTTTCTAATGAGCTTGTTGCAAGTATTTAGAAGATATACCTTCATATCCTGTTACACTATACTTTAGCATAAACGTAGCTCTTAATGGAACAAACAGAATTGCTGTTAGGAACATATCTAATAAAGATCTTAACAATAACTTATTTCACGCAGCATGGCATACGTTTTAATATAGGAATGTATCATTGATATGAATTTATGTCAAAGTAAGTATTGCAGGCAGGCGCAAAAGCTGTACCTAGATAGTAACAGATTCCAAAGATAAGGTTAAAAAAACTATATTATAAACTGAACTCAATACAGGGTGTATGTCGCTATAGAAAATGTACAAGCGAAATTTATTTTTTTCTTTTAACCGATGGCGCTTAGATAAGAATTGAACTCGAAGGCGTGGGTGATGCCCCTGGTATAGTAAACGTCTTCAAGCTGTGGTGACTGCTTACCATCAGGCAGGCCGTAAGCGTGTTTATCACCTTAGTGGACAAAAAAATTCATCACTGGAAACAGCCAATACTTTGCTCTAAGTTGTGTCATTCATAGCATTAACTATTGATAAACTCCATGTCAGTTGCCTGATTACAATCGTCTTTCTGTACGACGTTGACCTAGTAAATCTAGGTATCCTATCCAGGAACATCCGTTACGCTTTGTAATTGGGGGCATATTATAATAGAGCGGGTTACTATTTACCATTAAAAGTTAATACTAATCAGATCATATAAAAAGGTCGAGTTTGACACAAACCTTCATACACAACACAGCGTAAACTTTCATAGAACAATTGCTCCGACAAGTTGCTTCGATAGTCGGACCAATATATTCTTTTTTACTTTTTATTAGTGCACTGTATCCATGTCGCTGCTACATTGTCCACTTCAGATTCCTACAAAACGACTGGCCGTTTTACTATGCTGCCAATTGAGAGAGTTGTTATCCTCCGGAACTTAATTAAAATTAACGGTAGCGACCGTAGGTACAGCCTTAGCAGCATTTGATAGAGGTATAGTGTAGGTAATTTACAAAATATGTTTACTGAGCAGTCTAGTGATTTTGTTTGTGAGTGGAACAAATGTGGAAAACGATTTTTAGTAAATTAAGAAACTAACTGCTTAGTAAATTTCTACATGTTCTTTCTGAGCAATATGTTAAAAACCTGTATCTTTACGTGTCTTTATACGTAAGTATTACGTCTACACAATCTTTCTGCGCCTTCTCCCAAAGTTTGTCATTCATCAACTCAATAATAACCCTCAAAGTTATGATATCAAATTTATTAAAAAATAACCGTATTATACTTGGATCCAAGCGCCTCTAGTCCTTTCGATGGTACCTATCATACTGCACTGGTAACTCGTGGAAATACAGTGCAGCATGATCCGTAGTCACCGATACGTCAAGTTTACGAGTCATCACTGACAGTGTTCCGTCACATCGACGACGCTGGTCTTCCGCCAGCCGAAGAAGAAGTAGCCGACGCCCAGCCCCAGGATGAGAGCCAGGCAGAGCCAAACGTTGTACGTCATGAAGACCAACATCAGGGTGTAGGAAGCGAACGATTGCACTATGTGGAGTAGCGTTTGTATCATGTGGCCTGGCGACGTCATTGAGTACCTGGAATGGAGATGGTGAGGTTAGCGTCAATGTAGAGTAAGATGCAGCGCCCCAGGCGGTACTTTTTAATAATACGCAGTGACAAACGAGTACACAGTTCTGATGGTAAGCGGTAACTTGCTACGATAAGGTCTACGATTCGTGCATTTATATTTCACGTTACAAAAAAGTAGGACTGCAGGTTGTCACTATGAGGATTAAGATGAAATGGCTCATGTCTGTAATGTCAGTGCTGGCTACCTTATCACCAAACCGGAACAGAACAATGCAAGCATTGTTGCTTGGCGGCAGAAATAGATAAAGCGGTGATATTTACCCAGGCGCGAAACTAATCGAATTTCGGGATAGAGTCCAAAGTCCTACCACACGATTATTTTATAATAATAATATAATATATTTATTAATTCAGAAAATTAAATTCCATGTTTGCATTATCAATTAAAAATAATTATAAAAAAAAAGAGTTTTAATGAGTATCAAAGTGTGAGTGATAGAAATCTATGAGATTGTATGTACAGTGAACGAATAGCTAACACTACACCATCCTGTACATTTTGTTACTCTGAAAATAAGTAATCTCTGAAGGCCTGGGATCTTGGACTAACGGTAATGGTATACCTACCTACTTTACCTACTATTTATTATATTTTTATTTGCATATATAATGGTGTCCGCGTATGCTAGGCGTAAGGTAACAAATGTAGCAAATATTGGGTGTAATTGCGTCTCGCCCTCTAAAATGAGCTGTTTGTTTACCTCTCTTCTAATTACAGTTTTCCTTCAATTCTGTGTTACTTTTGGGAATATCTGTGTATGTAGTTTTAAAATAATAAGGCAGTAAAGTTGAACTTAATGTAGTGCCTTGGCAACTGGCGGTGTGGTGTCCGGCAGAGTAGTTTAGCACCAACCCCTGTGGGTGTCGTACAAGGCGACTAATGTTTTCGAGGGAAAATATTTAGAGTCTTCGTAGCCTGGAAAATGCGCAACAGCGTTTTCCATTGTTGTACTTACAACACTGCGATCTCCAACCCGCCCGCCAAGCGTGGATGGCTATAGTCTTACCCTCTCCTGGGAGTGGCCCTAACTCCTGCAGTGGACTGTTATGGGTTGTGGTGATTATGATGACCGTCCAACGTGGTTTCGTTTGAGCATAGGTATATTGGTTTATGGTTTGAGTAAATGTTTGAAATTTCGGAATTTTCTTTCCTATGCTAATGAATAGTAATTCGTTAAGTATTTTTCGCGTGCAGGAATAACAGACATCCATCCATCTATCCTCATAAACCTACGCATTCACAATAAACGTCGCCTCAGTGCTTATTGGCCTATCTCCAATTGCACAGGATTGAAATTTAAGCCTTAACAACACTTCATTAGAAATTAATTTTCGATATTTGGTCGGTAGGCAAAATAAGCACTGAGGCGGCGATTAGTAGTTAGTAAGTAGGAAAGTAGAACACTCACTTAACAACAGCGGTACCACTGCACGGCGCACCGCTCCCGCACTCCGTCTTGGTGATGTTCACGCGGGAGTCGCCCGGGGCCGGCTGCGCGCGCGCATGCAGAGCCTCCCGGTAGTACTTCAGGCCCTCATACAGGATCCCGGCGAGGAAGATGGCGACAGCAGAGCCTAGCAGCTCCCACGCGGTGGTGGTCATCCATCCGGGGAAGAGGATCTCTTGGCACACTCCGACGTGGAACTGGAAGGTTGAGGTTTGAGGGTTAGTGTTATGTTTCAACGAAGCAGTCAGGTGGATTATTCGGTGGATTTTTCGGATTGGATGGTTCGCATTCGTTTAGAATCTAATCTGGCCAACAGGTCCGATGAAAAACGCTCCACTAGCGTGGTGGCCTCGTGGCAACTTGGCTGGGAAGTGGGGTTTACTGGCCAGGTACCACAGGGTAACATAATTAAACCAAAACCATTGTGTGCATCCGGTTCATCTTTGGTCTGCGAAAATTTGATCACGTTTCTGAGTTTAGAACTCAACTTAAGTGGTTGCCAATACGTCGACGCAGGGATGTGCATATTCTCAGCACATTGTATAATATACTACAAAATCCTTTGGCTCCGCAGTACCTCCGTGAGCGCTTTGAGTATCTGGTGCCCAAGGATAAGCCTACTCGTTCCATCAGATCCTTTCTCCTAAAGATCCCATCCCACACCTCAAGTCGCTACGGCGGCTCCTTCACTGTACACTCTGCGCGTTTATGGAACTCCATACCTCCTAACATCCGTGCTAGTCCTTCTCTGACTACATTTAAAAGGAAATTAAAAGAGCATTATCTTTCTCTTTCTAATATACAGTTATAGTACGTAGATATTTATTGTATTCATTATTATTTATAGTATTTGTGTATTATTAATAATAGTATTTAGTTTACTTGTGTGCACTTCCTATGCCTACTACTACGGTTTCTTTGACTCCAAGGTTTGCTGGTAGAAAACTCAACTGTTGAGTTAAGCTCGCCTTTGTACTTAAGTTACCTTCTGTTAATTTATATTTATTATTTTGTGTACAATAAAGAATAAGAATAAGAATAAGAATAATTAAACCAAATTATACCTAACCCATCTCAAAGGATTGCAACGCATTCGCGATTCTGCGTGTATTGCGTGGGCCGCAATGGGCGCCATGGGCGCCGGCGATCACTTTCCATCAGATGATACGCTAGCTCGTTAGCCTCCATTATAAAAGAAGTAGTTTTTGGCTGCGACTCTGTCCACGTAAAATTCAGTAATAATGTTCCAGACCCTTTTGTTTCCGCGGGAACCACATTGAATTTCGGCATAAATTGTAGCCTATGCGCTATTCTGGACTATAAGCCGTATTATTATCCGTTCAGTAGTTTTTGCATGAAGGAGTAACAAACATCCAAATATACATCCTTACAAACTTTCGCATTTATAATATGCATACGAAGAAAATTGTGTAATCTAAGTTAATCGGTAGAACGTTGTCATAAAAACCTTATCAAAACTGAGATATTTTAGTCACGCTTTAACTCCATTACTGATTCGGTGATTTACTTGCAGTTGCTGCTTTCACACAGAAACCGTGAGTCGTGGAAATTATGCCATACACGGAGATGCAACAATCGAGTCGCACCGGCCGATTTTGGCACTGAATTAGGTAAGCGACACGGTTTTGGCGCGAAACGCGGAACAATGCCAGCCTGCGCGGGCGCAACGCACACAGATACAGATAAACAGAACTCTATCAAACCAATCTGAGAGCCCGTTGTACATCTGTTTCGTTTTCTTTCGCTAGCTCGTTTGTTGTTTCAAATGCTTCTAATAACAGGTAGCTTATTACGATTACCACCCCGTGACGGTACAAATTACAATATAATCACCATCTTGGCGTCAATATCCCGGTCACAGAGCAATAAAATATATATTTTATGGAAAAGGTAGCTCACTTTTCAATCTTTTTGATGCCGGTTGTGATCTCGCGAGTGCCGAGGGTACGCCTTGATCATGTTCCAGAATTTGGCAAATCAGGTAACTGCCATCTGACCTCAGAGACCGTTTCAACAGGGGAATCTGACCAGATTAAATCTGGTTACACATTCAGTCGCCTAGGTTTCCTCGCGTTGTTATCTCTCACATTTGTTTTGTCCTTTCTTTTATACGCGATGGCTGAGCGCACGCTGCTTGGTCGCTGCCCGTAGGCAGTAAGAAGGCGGTTGCTAAGGAAAGCGATTTACTTATAAGCGTAAAGATAAGCGGGCTCTCAGGAGTCCGCCTTGTGCGCACTACTCTTGGGTTTGGAGGTCAAGATAGCCATATTCAGACCTCAAATCATGTAAAGATCATCATGAACTGCCTAAAACATGTTGGCATTAAACTGTATTTTCATTCGCAATTCGTATACAAATTTCCATCAGGTGGGCTTCTTCGCTGTTTAATCCTACTAATCCTATCATTTAGAATGTTTTAAAGATGTTTTGATGCTTTTTACTCCTTTAATTTTGAAGAAATTTGGCAGCAATAGAGCTTATAGCTCAGAATATCACATAGGCCATAATTTATACCGAAATTCTAAGTGGGAACAGGTCTGGAACGTTATAACCGAATTGGCGGACGAAGGGGCGGACAAAAGTTAGTTTTTAAAATAAATCCCCACTATCGCCTGCCCATTGCGAATCGCAATCCTACACCTACTCCGCTGACACAGAGACATGGTTCTCGCGCGTTTCTCGCGGACCGTGACAATGGGCCGCCGCAAGGACGCCGATTGAATTTCAATGGCGATTCGTTTCTGTGATGGTATTTGTAGTTTATGGGTGGCTAAAGTTGACTAAAGCGTGACAAGCGATATATGTGGTACCGACATATTTCGGCAGTTTTTAGAACTCCTTTCTTACAGCGAGTAACAGCGGACAGAATTTACCACAATGCTGTCCGAGTGGCTGTTATAGATTTGCGCAAAGTATCCATTTCCTTCAAGACATTATAAAATCACAAAGCTAGTCTATGAGTGTCAGTGGCCGAGTGGTTACGGTATCCAACGACAAACGAGAGGTACCGGGTTCGAATCCCACCGAGACTTTGCACCAACGACTTTTTCTCTTGCAGTCGCTCCACCATATACCTGATCTGACAAATCTTGGATCATGGTCAAGGCGGACCCCGGGCACATTTGCGTGCACGAGAGTATAACCGGGACATTGACGCCAAGATCAAACGTCAAGAAGACCCCAAAGTTAGTCTGGGCATTTGAGCCAATGAAGTTTTTACTATATTATATTGTTTTACATTCCCACAACATTACAATTACACGGCAATAAATCTAAAATATCTTGGTAACAAAACCGAAACAAGTTATCTTGTGGGAACCATTGTGAAACTCGCCAGGAGGCCCTGCGGTCGCCCTTTGCGGTTAAATGTTTGTCAACTGCAGTGTTTATCGCAAGAAATTAGGTAGCGCAACATTGTTGCGTGATAAAACAACAATGTAACAATACGTCAGCGCACGTGGCTTTGTACAAACGATGTAATGTGTATTGAATGGAACGGAACTCGTTCCACGGGCGAAGATAATAATTATGTCCTTATAAACTCCACCTACACATACACGACCATTTGCGACCTGAGTGGTTGAGTTGGTTACAGAGTGCAGCCGTGCAGAGGTCGGTTCGATTCTCGGCCTGGCAGAAATTGAAATGATGAATTTTAATTTCTGTTACGTATAAAGCGCACTCCACATGTGGACAGTTCCGCGGGAACACGAGAATGTAGAGGGCGTATTCGCCTGTATTCGGGTAGTCCAGTGCATGTTTGGCATGTCTCGCCTGTTTCATAGACTATGTAGAGATAGCTTGTTGTCGTCTCGATTTGATCGTCTTTATATTTATATTTCTAGCGCTTTTTCCCGTAACAGGTTCGGGGTACACTTGACCATGATCCAGGATATTAGTAGATCAAGTAATTACAGTAGCGCAGCTGCCATCACCTCTGTGACCCTGTTTACAGCAGATTAGCGATATTACACCGATGAATCGATATAATGTCGACGCGTTTTGACACCCACCAAATCCCTAATAGGCGAGAATGTAGAGGGTCGACCAAAATCCCGGCAAAAGTTTCGCCGAAAGTTTCGGCGAACATGTGGAGTACGCTTAAGTATATAACCCCATGTGCAAAGGAAGGACTTCTGGCACGTGCGTGGTAAAATAGCTCGCGATGGTCGTACGTTAGATGGCGTGGATGAAATCTATCCCACGTCGAGGCTGCTGTGCCATCTACCTTAGTTGGTAGAATAATATTATGTGGGTATCAGGTATGGCGAAAACCGGTTCAAAATTCGTTGCGTTCTTTAGTTATCTAGGAGTTTACAATAAACTACATAACACAATGCGTATGCGATGTGCGTATATATATTTAATTTGATTTGAATGACCTAAAACTCTGAATTATTGTATGTCCGTGGGCAGACCACAGAGCTCTCTGTATTTACTTAAGATCTGTATATTATTTATAATAAGGTATACCTGGGTGTCACAATAAAAGTATTTGAATTTGAATTTGAGTTTTGTATATTATATACTATGTAAGGATTAGATACTCACCACCATAGCGTGGTGTGATGAGCAGCCATTATCGCCGTGATCATGGTCGCCATGGTCGTGGTGCTGGTCGGGGGTCATGTCCATTGTGGTTGCTGTGATTTACTCTGGTTGCGGAGAAACTGCAATAATGGAGAAAATTAATTGAATGGTTACGTAATAAACATAATCTTCATTTATATCAACAATTTTGTTAGTTAATGTTGAAGTAGTAGATGTTAAAAGCGTCAGTGGCCTAATGATTAAGTGGTTCAAGATTTATGAAAATATGTTTTGGGCCTGCTTACATCTCTTGTTCCTCGAAATTGATCTACTGAGTAGATGACTAACCCAGAAAATGACTTGGAACGAAGATGACGTTCTTCTAAATTGAATTTTCAAGATAAGGACCTGCCTCGCCAAAAGTCAGTATCCTATCCCACAATTTTTTCTGAAATATCTTCATTGTACAGATTCATAGATGTTACGTTTCGAAATAGAACCCATCACATCAACGTCCTACATGGCCATCCTCGTGGGAAAGTTTCCTGCCCTCCCGGTTCGTGATCGCTTATCGATTATTTTAAATATTGTGTATTATATCTATGGGCCCTTGTCGCCTGAAATAAATAAAATAAATAAATAATCAATTAGCCCCGTCGGTCACCGTTTCTGCGAAGTGTGTCTGCCCTTCGGCAATTCGGTTTTTCGATTCGATAGCTATGTCAGTGGCCTTGGCGTAGTAATTTCTCATATCACTATAGAAACGGTCAATGCATATTTATTGCGGTTTTCCTGCTGATTTGTTTCACATGTAGTACAAAGGTCTGTTTTGTTGGGTCATCTTGAAACGGGAAGTCGGTTAGCATACGAAATACGTAATTGTATCTGACATTACGTAATTTACGGACATGAAAACGTCTAGAGAATAATAATGTTGACACGTACAGTCTGGGGCAATCCACAAATATAATTCGATTTAATTATGCATCAATTGAATACCAAATTCACTCGATGTTTAGTGCGGAATTTCGCGTATGCATTGCTTAGAAATACAATGTAAATATGTGATATATAAACACGTGACACTTTTCCAATTCAAGTTGTATGCTTTTATGAATTG
Source organism: Blastobasis adustella (assembly GCA_907269095.1). Lineage (NCBI taxonomy): Eukaryota > Metazoa > Arthropoda > Insecta > Lepidoptera > Blastobasidae > Blastobasis > Blastobasis adustella. The sequence goes on along the minus strand of OU026136.1, from coordinate 338,072 downwards.
TTTACTTACATAATGTTGAGGAAAATAGAGAATATTTTATGAAATATTACAGTTTTACCATGTATGAAGCATGCTCTTCTAGTATTTATGTTTATTCTTAGTATACAATTCGATACAAGGACACTTAGCTCTATAGGACTCTATTGTTTATAGATTGATTGCTTCGTAATTATCATAATTACTTATTCGACTGGCTTCGTTATTGTATTGTTTAAACTTGTGTACGGTGTGATTGACCTTCCGTTCAGTTTATTTAAGTATTTCTGAGTTTTGAAGTCGAGTTTTTACAGAAAATATCCAATGTACGTCCAATTTAAGTATATGTATTATGTGTAATCACTCGGAATTGGTAAACACCGAATTAAATCGTGATACTTACTTAAATAATAAAACGAAATTTACAAAATTACAGCGTACGATAAGGAAAATTTAACAGATTGTATGCCTCTATGACAGTTGCCTTTTCCAACAATGGTTGGGGTTATTTTACTTTGCGGTCACTTTACTATCCCTTACCATTCTTCTAAAACCCAAGCGGCCGTAAAATGGAATGAGCATGAGTACCCGCTTTGGGTCATAATTATTATCTCGGTGTTATGTCCCAGGTAATTACAGTGGAGCGACTGCCATTTGACCTTCGTGACCCTGCTACCAGGGTAACCTGACCAGATTGGATCATTGTGTCAACAGTCGTCTGAATGTGCGGGCTGCATTACGATGTTTTACATCACCGTAAGAGCATCGGTTAGTGTTGAACGTACTTGTACGTATTGTTTAATGTAGGTATATAACTCAGAGGCAATGGTACATAGCGACACTAGGGTTCGAACCCGCCCTATTAGCGAAATAGCTTTATAAATAATCCTTTATAAGAATGGAATTATTATAAAAGAATAGGTTTTTACCCTTGCTAGAGCCTTGTATTTAACTGTTGTAAAACTGAACATCTTTAAGTGTAATTTGCTTTGTCTAATTTACTTTGAAGAATAGCACGTTTGAAAACTTTTATAAGACCATGTTATCTTACAAGAGTGATACATTTCTAAGACATTTCTGTTAAGGAATCTTAAAATTATCAACATGGCCACAGTAGATATATTGCCTTTAGGGTTTAAGAAGAGCGGAAGGCTTATGACTAAAAAAGTGTTAAATAAGATATATCAGCCTGAGACTAATCTTGAAAGCGGGCAATTGCGCTTTTAATTGTTCTCACGTTTCATTTCTTTCACAAGTTATTAAATACCTCTGTTAATAACACATTTCAGAAAGAGCCCGTGAAAATATTGTTATTTATTTGTAAAATTATCCAGGAAATCTACTATACCAAGTTGTTCATCAATGCAAGATATGGCTGTAAAAAAAAATAAAGTTAGCATAATAGAAAAAAAATGGTAAATACATTAAAAATTGACTTTCATTGTTAAAAGCAGTTTAAAAAAGTTTCATAAAATCCGCCTGCACCCTTTTTTTGGCCTCTTCAACAGGTTGTGATGTTGAACTCTTACAATGAGGATGTGATTTCTAACAATGAGATCACGAAATACAAGGGGCATCACACTAAGGACGGCGTAAGGGAAATTATTGTAAGAATAAAAAGCTACAAATAAGACCATAATACAACAACCATAAGAACAAATTCTTTTACAAAGTACACCCAAATCCACACTTACAGACGTTTGAAACTATACTATAAGGTAAAAAAGGTGGTCTTGGATACCTCTAAGACCAAATTTAGCTAGTTGGGCGGTACGAGTCGGACCCCTTAAATATCAGGCCACCGACGCTCGTACCGTATATTTATCTATGTACCAATGGTACCACAGATGTACAGTGCACCAGATTTAGTGATTTTCCTAGATGCAGGTGTTTAACTTGCTACGTTATGCAACGCGGCTTTCACCGCAGGGCTGCCTTGCGCAAGCGCAGCCAGCATCTGAGACAATGGCTCTTACGGCGAGCATTGGAGCATGCATCAGATTAATGCAATCCCTTTAATTGAGATTCGTAAAAAGTTGTGCTGTTCTTATGGAATGGAGGTAATTAGTTGTATGATCAATCGATTAATGTGTTTCTCAGCACACAGTTGTAATTTTTCGGATGCAATTTTGTTATAATGATTACGTGCGTGAACGTGACGAAGTTATTTATTATCAGTGGTGATTTTCCGCGTCCCAATTCCTGTCCCTTTGCAGGATAGGGACAAATGGCGAATTCTTGTGTCGGAGGTCAAGATCCACTTCGGGTCGCTGAGCCAGCGAAGTAAGTAAGTAATTCGACTCGTTTTAGGATTTTTAGGTAGTTAGTACATAGCATTTAGTAAACTGAAATTGATGAATGTTTCTGACGAGGAAAATATTGGTGGTATGGTTTGCCTCCTCATAATCCACAGTGAACAATATGTTCACCTAGAGACCCTTAAATAAATACATATAGGATAGATAAACTGTTTTTGCACTTCAAAATTTACTTGAAGTAGTTGTGTTATCGCCGCAAGCGATCTCTTCCAGGCATCTTTATTAAGACAGAGAATAAAAAGAAACAAAAGTTAGACAGGCACCAAAAACTAACGAAAATGACTATGTTTGGGTCCGTAGTATTTCGATTACTTCCTTATCTAAAAGATTATAGAAATCTTAACTGGGTATTGCCTAGATCGGCGTGAATGAATGCAACAAAGTGTCATTGGCACGGTTTCTCACGGTTACGCAGTTCCTCAGGAAACCCCCGCATACTTTAATAAAAGCCACTGTCGCTCAGTTCTTCCTCATTAGTATACTTAATATTATTCTTATCAAATTACCCATTATCTAGGTATGCGTAGCTTAGGATAGTTTCGATGGCAAGTAAGATTTAATGATATCGTTCTGTTGTTTACCTACAAAATGTTGTATCGGCCACAAAATGTTACAACAATTAATTACTGTAATCATCCAGATTAACGTCAACTTCCCTCTAACCAAGATGACTGGGAAGAGTTCATGAGTCTCAATATCCATCATCATTCTAGCAATTAATTCCAGCTTCTGCCAGAATCGGCTTTCTTTTCCATTTCGCTCGGCATTCGGAATACTCGCGGCGTAAGCCGTTGGAAAATATATCAAACAAGAATGTGAGTTATTTTACAATAGGTACAAAACTGATGCTTTTAACGCCGCGTAAATTACTAAAATTGCAAAACAGGAAAGTCCATATCAGCATATTCAGTTAACTGCGCTGAACATGACCTTTATTGGCATAATTACTGTGCATGTGCAATTCGAGGTTTGATAGTCTCGTGCACGAAATAGTGTTTTAGCTTCGGATTTTTGGTAGCTATTGTTATTTACAGTAATTCACAAACACGTATTATTTACAATAATTCGAGTGCGAATAGCTTACTATTGCAGCTATTGTTAGAACTTGGACATGCATTGTGGGTTTGATGCACCGTTGTTATGGAACCGTGGATAAATTGCCTGTAGATCATGCAGAAAAGTAGGGTTTGGTTTATTTTTGTTAGGGCATATTTTGACTTGATTCCTATCATATTGATTACGTCTGAGAGGCAGGTTGTAGAAAAGGTAGGTTTAACATTTATTCTTATTTTTATTATTGTTGGAATTAGGTGTTTCTGAAGGTTCTGTTAACTTTGCGGACATGTCTGTTATAACCTCTGTCTGATACGATATCCTTATTCAGAATTGGTTAGTGTGTTATATTCCATCAGAAATTCTGAGGTTATTGGAGCCTAAAAACTTAGTCTTATCTATATACAGATTCATTTTTTGTAGTAGGTAATCGGTGACCTTAACAGTGTGGCTGTTGGCATGAAGAGCATAACAAAAAAGAGCACTATCCGCTAGATACTAATCCGGATTGTACCGGATAACCTGTTATTGCCGCGGCAGCGACCTCGCCGCGAGCTGCGCGGGCGCCCTTTTTTGCAGCGCTGCAATTTGTGCAGGTTATTGACAAAATCACTTTCGCTCTTTCAACAGCCCGATATTGTCAACTGCTGAGCTTGTGACTCGTCCTTCCTCTTTGTTTTTTGCTTAGTTGCGTCAGGCTTAAGGCACAGAATATTGATACTAACTGAAAGCGAGGTCTTGTTGATTTTGAAATCATGGCTTTGGCAGTGGTTGATAAGGAAAAGACTTTCAATCAACTGGCCCGCTTGCCTGTTTACCTTCAAGTTTCGACATAAAAAGCCACTAAACTCTGGTTTACAGTTATGTAGGCGTATTTTGATTACTCGGATTTTAGTTTGTTGTAGACTACTGTGTTATTAGCTAAAAAATAGTCCGTTGCAGTCAAACAGAACTCCTTTTTAAAATAAAGTAATGGCTCTAATGAACATTCCATTCCATTGAAATCGATCAGCTGTGGCTGCCGCATGGCGTAAACACCGGCGTGTGCGCAGCTCGCTCACCTTGAGGCAGCTCCGGTCGACAACAATGTACACACACTTTTGCTTTCAGATACTGTTTAGGGACTCAATTTTGAGTTGGTTTAGATTTTATTGGGTTGTACGTAGGACATTTATATGTATGTGCGCATTTTACAGGACATGAACACTAAAAGTACAGGATGTAAGGAAAAACGGCATAACAGGAAATAATACAATTGTTTATCATACAGGTTTTTTTTTTTTTTTGTTTTTTGATGGGCGCGGACGAACGGTCAATTCAAATATACGGGACTGCGATGGTCCTCTGTTTTTCTTATTACATTATAGGACACAACCAAAATGATAGTATAGTATAATATAGGACATTGGCCAGCCTATAAACAATTCATATCGGCTAGTTTCGGATTTAGTCACGTATGACAGAGACGACATTCTAAGAAGCCGACCTATCCGAAGGGCACTATTTACAGTCGACATAATATGTACTGTACCGACTAAACTAAGTCTGCCCATTATTGGATATAAGACTAAAATGCGGAAAGTAATACTGAAAAACAACGCCACACAGCCTTGAGAAAGAATTTTAATAACAACAAAAGGGACTCCCTGTAATCTACCGGTCCTTGGCAGCAATTAGGCCGCATTATCAGTTTCCTAATCCCTTGTTTGTTTTGTTAATCGATATCTATTTATTGAATAACGCAACTAACCAATACCTATAATAAAGTTTAAAACATGTACATTCAGGTGACAGAATTTGTAACCTCGATCCAATTCCCCTGTTAACAGGGTCAGATGGCAGTCGCTCCACGAGCGAGAGGCAACCCGGGATATTGACACCAAGATGATTATAAATTTATTAGTCAGCTACAGAGCGAACAGCCCCCCAACATACATTAAATGCATTATGTGACCTGTAACTCTGCGGCTGACTGTACTTACATACTAACTACGGGTTAAGAAGCTAGCTACGCTCTTACAACTTACAAGACACGATTTCAATGCAGGTTATCCTCATATTATGCATATGAGCGCACGATTTACAAACGCTGGTCAGTGTCAAGGGTGCGCGCGCACGCGGCACGTCAGGATGCGTGCGCCGTGACGTCAGCAGCGACTCGTACGCAGAAATCATCGTGCTGTTTTTGCTTTGGTTACTTGTACTAAGTTATAGTATTATAGTATATGTATTGATTTTATTGAAGTTATGATATCACAGAATAATTGAATATGTCAAAAATTTTTATGATATGAAATTTATTTGATATGTTGCGGATAAGATTAAAGAGGCTCGCTCACGATGGTTTGGTCACGAGATCCTTTGTAAAACCCCTGGATACGTAGCAAATACCTAATCTTGTCGGTATCAGGATAAAAGTTCCGTGGGAGGCCCAGGAAGGATTGACGTCGCTGATGCGGCATACGACGTGAGGTTGCTGAGTACCATTGCTGAGTTGCGACGTGGCGGAGACTGAGTAGGAAAGCGAACCGAGAGAACCCTACCAGAAGCTGATATTGACAGCCTGGATGAAAAATAAGGAAGCATCAACTTCATCAAGGCCATATTTGACACCACTTATGGTTTCTACCAGGCTCTACATCAAAGATAAATCTATTTACTCTACATCAGTTTAGCTCCATGGAAATAAATGATTGTGTCATCACAGAGTTATAATTTTTATACATACATTAGATTGTATGCACGTACCCTTGCAATTTCAATGTTTGCAATCGATAAGAAAATTAGAAGTGAAACTAATATTAAAATGGTGTCAAAGAACATTAGGAAGCTAGTACGGAAGGTTATAACTAACTAGGACAATTGAATACTCGGTAATTAATATATTATGATTATCGTCTATAAACATAAGACTATTCAAAACGCACTAGGAGTGCTCTATTCATGTTATATTTTACATAGAGAGCTTTTCAAAGGCTTGGTTAGCTATAGGTATCCGATAACTAATGTTATCTAAGTACCAGCTTTTGGCCGGGACTTCATTCGCGTGAAATTGGGTTATGTCTATATCCCGCGCGAGCTACCTTGAACTTCGGGTTACATTTCTAGGGCTTTTTTGATTAGACTAGTCAGGCATTTGATCGCCATCTCACCTGGTGGAATTATAAGCTTACTAGCTTTTTTGCTAAAAAATTCGGTTACTAGGTTAAGGACGCGTACCCTGTGGGAACCACATTGAAGTTCGGGTAAAACTATATTGCCTATGTTGCTCGCTGATAATTTAGCTTTCTAGAGGTGATCGAATTTACAAAATCGGGTATTAACATTTTTAATTCATCCATTACAAACAAACAAACATACAATCAAATCTTTTCTCTTTATAATATTATTTATTTTATTTTATTTTATTTAGTTCACAGTTTTACAGAATATAAATAATGTTTAAAAATTTTACAATACGCAGTTGTTAATTAACAAATTTACCAATTACAAATAATTTGCATTACAACTGCAATTTATAATTTTGTAATTAGTATAGCTAATGCACCACATCATAAATAAATCATAATATAATTAAAAACTTATGATTCTCTGTATGTGTGTGTGTATAAGTATAGATATTAGATATAATACTTTATTCTCTGTTCCCGCTGGAACTACGTTGACTTTCGGGTTACATTTCTGGGATACTATAGAATTATGAGGTATATTAGGTATAATACTACAAAATTTCATCAAATTCCGTTAAGTAGTATTTGCGTGAAGGAGTAACACTTACCCAAACATTCATCCAATAGATAACTAAACTCATGCTTGATCTCAAAACCTGTTAGCAAACAAAAACAACTATTCCCGGATGGTCTATCGATTACGCTCGTTACGTAGATTGTTCTAGCGGCGATTTCCGGACCTGGGCTGCCAATTTAGCTGTCAGTGGTTAGCCTAGAGTCTAGACTTAATTCGCTGGTACCGGCAGCCTAGGTAGTGTTTGAGCCTGGGGGAGATCTAGATGACCGAACATAGTTGTTGATGTAATTGACCCTGGGAAGCTGTAAGTTCTATTTTTTGTTATCTACTCACTTTTGGATTTTTGTACTAGGTGGGTAATTTAAATTCGACGGACTCTAAAAACTTTAATCAACCATAGAGATCGACAAGTTAGCTCTTTACGGAAGAGTACTATAGTTTTTTTCGATTTCTGTGTCATTTAAAATCGTAAACGAATGTTTACGATTTTAAACTGTTGCTTGAGATAAATAATCATCATCTTGGCGTTAATGTCCCGGTTGTGCTCTCAAGAACGAGGGCCCGGGGTCCGCCTTGACCATGATCTAGGATTTGGCAGGTCAGGTAATTACAGTGGAGCGACTGTCATCTGACCTCCATGACCCTGACCAGATTGGATCATGGTTACACATCCAGTCGCCTGAATGTGCAGGTTTCATCAACAGGTTAGTATTCAACTAATGTACATAACTCAGAACACAGTCATTGGTACATGGCCGGAGCGGGATTCGAACCCGGGACCTCTGGCTTACGAGTCGGATACTGTAACCGCTCGGCCACCGACGCTCCTTGTGCTCCTCCGCTGTTGCTTGAGATACAGGATTGTAATTTGCACAAATACATAGTGCCAAAAACTAATCTGACCAGGTATCGCCGACTTTTACCACCGGGTCAGATAAGTTTGTGGCGCTCAAAGAATTTTTCAATTAGGGCATAGAATTTTTCAATCAAGACTACGCAGCCAGCTGCAACCGTTCCCAGTCGACTTCCTAGCCAACTTTCCGGGCATAAGACCTTTTCCAGGGCACAAAACTTCAATGAAACAGTACACAATACTTTAAACGGCAATCGATTTTCCTATAATGGTTAATTAACTATTGTAATTTAAATACTAAACATCATAAAGAAACTAACATAAGGATAATAAATAATGTGTAACAATAACGTTTTTTCTGAAGGTAAATTGCCATTTTTCCCGTCATCCAAGCAATAAATTGCGGAATGAATCATAAAGCAGGTACCATTGTTTTGTGTCTTATTATTATTATTTATGGATACACTAGCAGCTAATGCTGACACGTGTATATCACTGCACTTTAAGTCAATACTTGTCATTATTGATAAATGTAGTCCTTCGTTCGCTTTTTGGTCGCGCGGCCGAGCCGACCTTGGTCGGACGTCCGACCAGCGTTAGTATCAACTGTCTAGCTGTCTCCTAGATCGGTCGTATGTAGTCGCCTTTAATCTACCAGTGGACAATGATAACTGTGATCGAAACCTATACTATTATTATGAGGAGAAAAGATTTTATTGTTTGTATGAACTGTTAGATAGGAAATCGAGAACATGGCCCAACTCTTGGTCCAACAACGCTTGACGTTAGACAATATAGATGACACCAATCCTATGTAGAGAATTTAGAGATCCCTAGGAAAATCGCAATAATAACGGGTCTTTCAACAAGGACGGGTCGATGTTAAAATTGAATAAAACAAGATGTGTGCAAGATATTAACGAAATTTATTTTTTATTTGAAAGGCCCATTTATGCCATTACGGATGGAATATGACATCGTTCAAATGTCCGCCGCGGCTTCGTATGGTGGCACGAATCCGAGAGGTCCAATTTTTAATGACTCTGCTGCATAGATCCGGCTGAATCTGAGCGATGGCCTGCGTTATGTTGGTTTTCAGGGCAACGGTCGATTGTGGCTTATTGGCATAGACCTGCGACTTCAGAAAACCCAACAAGAAAAAGTCCAGCGGAGTCAAATCACACGATCTTGGGGGCCAATTCACGTCACCTTTGCGAGAGATAACCCTACCCTCAAACCGTTCATGCAGAATCTCTATTGTGTCGTTCGCTGTGTGGCAAGTAGCGCCATCTTGCTGGAACCACATATCGTTCACGTCCATATTGTTCAATTCAAGCCAAAAGAAATTGTTTATCATTGATCTGTAGCGCTCGCCGTTGACGGTGATGGCCTCGCCAACGTCGTTTTCGAAGAAGTATGGACCAATGACGCCGCCAGACCAAAATCCGCACCAAACAGTAACTTTTTGTGGATGCATTGCTACCTGGTGAACCTCATGTGGGTTGTGGTCATCCCATATACGGCAATTTTGCTTATTAACAAAACCATTCATCCAAAAATGTGCCTCGTCGGTAAAGATTATTTTTCGGCTAAAATCGTGGTCCTCTTCCAAGCGTTCTGATGCCCATTCAGCGAACACACGGCGTTGTCTATGGTCATTAACTTTGAGCTCTTGGGTCAGTTGGATCTTGTACGGATGCAGGCCCAAGTCCCAACGCAAAATTCTCCAAGTTGAAGTCTGCGAAAGGCTGAGTTCTTGTGCACGGCGAGAAATCGACTGCCTCGGAGTCTCCTGAACACTCTCACGAACAGCGGCGATGTTCTCGGCCGATCTGGCGTTCCTTTGACGTAAAGGTGTTGGTTGGTTGTTCACCGAACCGGTCGTCTCAAATTTGGTCACCAATCGTTGGAGAGTAGACTTTGAAGGGCCACCGCGTCTGCCGTAAAATGAGCGCAATGCGCGCAACGTTTGCACTAACGAACACTCATTTTGATAATAAAGTTTTATCATTTGCACATGCTGCTCAACCGTGTAACTTGCCATGGTTATTTGGCATCAGTGACTGAATAAGAAAAAATAGATTTGACAGATGCCGCCATAACCAAATGGCCGCCACAGACTATTAACATCGACCCGCTCTATTTGAAAGACCCTTTATAATCCAAAGTATTCTAAGGTTGTTGTATGTTCGCGCATAACATCAGTTTTTTTTCTGTTATTGTTTGTAATGGTCACGAGTGAGTACAGAGCCCTAAAAGGTGAAGGTAGGGTACAGGTAGATTTCATTAAATTGAAACCACGCGAACGAAGCCACACTGAGCAGTTAGTTTTAAATATAAACCCTTCAGCTGGGGTTGTCCGTTCATTTCGCGAACAACTGTAAATGGTGCGTATCCTCCATGTGTACTCGGTACCCCGCGAGCGAGTTCTTTGCGTGCGCGCTGGCCGGCCTACTTGGGTCACTCCCTACCTGGATGAGCTGGTTAAATTATTCCTTTGTTTTTCGTAGTTTTTATTATGCTTGATAAGAGATTAATTAATCCTATTTCAATCAAACATTTAGTTTGAAACCGCGAGCAATCTGATGAAATTGTGTCATTTGGAACCCTCTCTCTACCTAACTCTCTCATTAACAGTGAACTGTCACTGTTGTTGATAGTTACTAGCTAGCCGTTTAGCTATAGTTACTAACTAGACAGCTTTGTTGCGAATACATCCTTTACGGTTTCAAGACCCACATTATTATGGGTACGGAACTAAAATGCGATGGCAGTGGAGCAGGATTGCAAACATAAACAGACGCAGCGTAGTAAACATTCGGCTAATATCCGCCGGTGCGTGATCCGTTGTGTGCGCAAGCGCATCCCAACATAAGTTTTAGTGATCGATGCTATGTTTACTATCCGTATCAGAATACAAGTCATCATCATCGTCTTAGCGCTAATGTCCCGGTTGCGCTCTCACGCAAGAGAGCCCAGGGTCCGCCCTGACCAAGATCCAGAATTTGGCAGATCAGATAATTACAGTGGAGCGATTACCATCTGACCTCCATGACTATGTAAATAAAAAAATAAGAAACTGTTCAGACAAATCCTTTTTTACAGTTTTGTAATAGTATATATAGATAGATTAATTTAACAGAGTAACATTCTAGATTTTCGTGAAAAGCAAGATTTACGAGTACAATGAAATTGGATGGCCTATTTTACGGTACTTAAAGAATGTTATTCTACACTCGCGACATCGTTGTTGGCTTCCGATTCGTTATTGGCCGTTTATAAATGTTTGCCACCGGCTGCCACCGGTGCGCCGGCGCACACGACACTGTTTCGAAAAACAGGACGCCGTGTTATGAGTTAAAATGCAAGGTTTACACTAAATAAAGTGGATACAGTTTACTAACTGGAGTATCCGTTGCGTGCGGACGAGTTTCTGTGTGTTTTACACGAACCTACGTATAATTTGTTACTCGAATGCCTGCCCTGATTTGGACCGTCGTCCAGGACATCTGCAACCTAAGGGGAATGGGATGGGATGCGACTTCAAGTAGAAATTCCTTTGAAGCAACAGCAGCATACAAGGTATGTAGTGCATTTTGACCAACATCAGTTTCCAAAAAGAAGGGGGCATTAGCTGTCCTTTATTAAATCTATAAAAATCTTTTAACAACTGCACAGGAATATGAGTCTTGAGGTGGGCATGCACTTATGCTCTTGTGTACCTGTGACATGCCCTTTGAAGAACCCCATGTTATACGCAAAGGAAAGACTTCGGGAGTGAGCTCATTCCACATCTTGCACGTGGCTGTAAAATTTTGAAACTTAGATATTTTTTACTTTTGGGCAGTCAGGCATCACAGTGCTAAGTGACGATGGGGCTAAGGATGGAACAAGCTTGTCTAGATGACTTACTTGCTCTACCTTACATACAAATCATAATATACCTATACCAGTAAGAAAAGAACAGAAGGCAGTATTTAGAGCTAGTCATCAACCGTGCCGAATCTAGTGCCAAAGGCAAGCACGCCAGCCATTCATGCTTCGCGTTTCTCCCAATTCGCCACGAAGGCTGCGTATGCGCAGAACTGACAGAGTTCTCAGCTATGAATCATTTTATGGAAGTACCTATTGGAATTACTGGAAATGTGCTTAAATTCACACCTTTGAACCAATCAATACAAAGCTACAAGTGTTTCTAAATTTTTTTATTTGAGTATGTAGTACGAAATGAAAGAGCTGTGCTAACACTTGGCTAAGACACCATAAAACCTTGTTTAATGGAGACAACAAATACATTAAATTTTATCTATACTAATATCTTAAAGAGACAATGTTTGTATTTTGTAGTTTGTGTTTATAATGAATAAATTTAAAAACCACTAGATCGGTTAAGCTACGTTATACCTACCCGACCTACATAGGCGACTTTTTATCCTGGGAAAACAAAAGGTTTAGGAACAATAAAAGCCGCTGAGAATGGCTAATGTTTACAACCATCGCTAAAATAAAATTCAAGTAAAACTACTATTTTATTGTACTGTCAATGATCTACTTAGAATACACAATTTGGATACAATAGCGTGAACAAAAACTTAAGAGAAAGGTGCCAAGCGATGCTAATTGGTACACTTATTTCGTGTTTTAGTTACTCATTTATTTTTGAAGAAGACATGAAACAAAAGCGGCATTATTCTCGTTGCAGCGTGCTTGCGAGATTGATAAACAAGGTTTAACAGCGATCACAGAGTCCGGGATCTGGATGGGTGATCGTTTCATCTTAGGCCAGTTGAACTGGTACTTTTAATATTATACGTCCAAAATGGACAACACTGTACTTAATAAGAAATTATTGTTAGTGTCTTACAACAAAATATTTTTATGTTATTCCATAACTTTAGTACCGCAATGGGCTCGCCGCTCGTTAGTTAGCGAGATTCACTTCCGCTGGGGACCTTGAGACCGATTTACACCCCGGCCCAGTACGATTATTTAGATGTAGACATACATTTCTGGTACTGATTGGAAAGCGAAGGGTGTTTAGTAACTGCAGAGCAGCGATCAGCTGATGACGAAGGTCTGGTGTCGCAACCGGCGCGCGCGCATTGCGCAAGTCAACTTGCAGACTGATCTACAGTTTGTTGGTAGTGTCATTCCAGTTTTGGTATTTAGGAAATTGTTGTTCACGTTATTGGCGTTTTAAAATATACGTATATAACATACATTAAGTCACGCTCTTTTAAAAATATTTACCAGATTTTTACACTTGGCATGTTAATTTATTTTTATATGAAAGAAACATTCCTTTACGCAAAAAATAAAATTTAGTCTTGTAGTTCCTTAAACACTATACGTAACATAATAGTAATTTGCGAACAGCGAGCAAACAGGTCAGCAACTTACAAACAAATATTTAAATTTAAAATACGAGGGTATTTTTAAGGAGTTACAAAATATACCTCTACCTCAGAAAATATGTTTGTAAAGCACATCTTACAAAACAGCTACTAGATATAATACGAAACCACTCTTGTTCTGTGACGATTCAATGAAATCCAGACTTCTTGATACCTTTCGAAGTCAGGTATTCCATTCAGTCAGTTTATTCGTTGAAACTTTGACACGATTTTTTTGCTTTCTCCCACCTGGCTCAAGACACTCATAACAACACAACACTATCACCAGTAAACCTCAATACGTGTGTGACACAAGAAAAACATTAATAAATATTATCCAACGCGTTATGCTGAGGCTGGTCCAGTTTGGACCGACGACGCATTGCCCTACTTCCTTATTATGTACATATTTTGTTAGTTTTAAGTAAATGTCTTTTTGGATCAAATAAAGACATGTCTATGTCTATGTCTATGTCTAATGCTGCAGTCCCGCATACCATAAAGTTTTTTTGTTAAAAGTTACTTATGTATGTTGTGTGTATGTTTACATGCCCTACAAATAACGCTTGCGTGGACTTGAAGTCAGAGATTTTAGCGTACACAAACAAACGTTATTTTTCATATCTTAAGCTGGAATTTGATTTTGGAATTTTCATGCCGCGCCAAGTTTATAAACTTCCAGTGCACAATCACAGGACATCACAATCGCAAGTAGGCATTGTTTTAGTCAGAACCATATATTAATCGATTTACGACGAGGTATTAGCCCTTGTGCTAATATAATAGATATAGACTCGGTTTCAACTGTGACTTTATCATGTCTAGTAAATATTTGTGTAGTTCATATTTCTTCGAAGTAAAGTGAAGAAATCGACAGTTATCTCGAATGTAAACTTGATATGAGATCGTCAAAAAATTTATTTACCGCCACGTTTCGATCAATGACGAACTATGGAAAAAAAAATCGAAATATTTCTTTGTGAAATAGCGCGATTGAAAGTTGTTTTATTTAATTGAGGTAAAGGACAAGTTACAGACAGGAATAATACTCTGATCCTTACAAATATAATAGGTATGAATCGGATAGTTTGTCCAAAATCTTATCGGTGTCGATATACCTAGGTTTGTGTATTTTCTTGCGTTATAGTGCTGATAAAATATTTGTAGTTGTAGTACCCAGTAGGTTATATAACCGTTTATAGAGTATTAGTTTGGCATTCACGGTACGCTAGCCGTGCTATCATAAAACTAATCTGTTTCCCAAGCTGTTAAGCAAATTGGAAATATTTATTGATATGGCTTAATTTGACGTCAAGGTCTTACTCCGAAATGCGTTTTACCATTATACGTGAACAGTTCATTTCATTTTCATTCATTTCATTTATTCGCTGTTAAATGGTACAATATTTTTGTTACAAATAAGCATCTGGTATTTGTTTTCCATTTTATGGAATTGTATTCCAACATGCATATTCTTTTTCCAAAAGACATCATCATATCAGCCGAAAGACTGCTTGCATAGGCCTCCCCCAGAGATTTCCACAAAGGTCGGCCCTGTGCCTTCCGCACAGGTTACCTGCGATCTTTACCAGGTGGTCGGTCCACCTTGTGGGAGGCCTACCCACGCTGCGTCTTCCGGTACGTGGTCAAAAGACATCAATAATTCTAATAGTATTTTCACAATAACAGTACTTAGTAATTTAGAATAAATACTTAAAAACCTTTCAATATTCTGTCAGTGAAAAAGACTCACCTATCACAGCCTTGCCACCACGATACAAAATATTTATATTTATAGATTTCATATTTAATATAGTGAGGCTAACCGACCATTCAATAAGTATAGGATAACTGATAACAGCCAGCAACACTAACACGGTCCTGCACGGTAGTTGCGCGGTGTCATTACGCTGCGCGTGAGCATGGTTGACGACCCATTTAGTTTGATTTGAGAGAATATTATTTGATTGACGCGACCGCGTTGGGGCGAGCTCGCGGTACAAAATGTACTGCGTGATGGCATATCACAGCGATCTGCAAGTCTGCTCGTCTTGCGATTAGGATAAAAAAAAACATCTTGGCGTTAATGTCCTAGCTGTGCTCTAGCGAATGAGGGCCCGGAATTCGCCTTGACCATGATCTAGGATTTGGCAGATCAGGTAATTACAGTGGAGTGATTGCCGTCTGACCTCCGTGATCCTGCTACCAAGGAAACCTGGCCAGGTTGGATCATAAGTACACATTCAAACTCCTGAATGTGCAGGTTTCAACACGATATTTTCCCTCACCGTAAGAGCATCGGTTAGTACTCAACATGTACATAAATCAGAAAATCAAATTGTATTTGTATGGGCTTGTGCGGCACACGTCAGTCAAAGGGGTTGGTGCTATATTATACTTCTGGAAACAAGACGTCAAAGCTGGTACTGTGCAGATTTCCGCAAAGTGTTTTTACAAATGTAACATGTACTGGCATACCTAAACTTACTTGGTAATTACTTACAATATCAGAAAATCCACGGGAAAAGTCGATTTGTATGAAAATCTCAATGAAGTTAAATACAGGTAGTTAAATAGTTACGTTCAAACTCGGATGACAACCGCGTACGATCGTTATAATATTATAGTACCTATTTCATAAGAAAATATCTACTTGTCGCTCGATAAGAAGATATGATAGGTACAGAATGAAGCATTTTTACTTCAGCTACTGATTTGTACAGTGAATCACGTTGGAAATAAAACGTTATCTGTAATTTTATTATGCTATGCAAACGAACAGACAGCCTACCTGATGGTAAGCGGTAACTGTTAACGGTAACGGCCTATAACATGCATTTAGGTTACAGGCAACAAAATGTAGAATCGCAGGGTCGTTGTCACTGTGAGGACTAAGATGAAATGCCTCCTGTCAATGCTACATATTAAATACTAGACACCACTATCACACCGTGTGATACGAAAATAGAATAGTGAGGGTTTCATCCGACAATGTAAGCTGAGTGGAATTGTCTCTATGCACTTTACACCCGATTGTGATTCACATTACAGCGGATGCCGCCCATCATATCAGGGTCTGCGCTTGCCACTCTTTATTTGTTCTTGGTCGACGTCAACTTATGTCGTACAATCAGGAGGAAATAGGAATTAAGGCAATGTCGTGGAATCCGCGTATAGTTCCTAACAGTGTAAAATAATCATCTTGTTGTGCTGTCGCGCGCGAGGAACCTGGGTCTGCGTTGACATTCATGATTTGGCAGATTAGGTACTTAATTACAGTAGAGCGACTACCGTTTGACCTCTGTGACCCTGTTAACAGGTAAACTTGACCAGATTGGATCATGGTTAGACATTTAGTCGCCTGAATTGCTCATAACAACGATGTTTTCATAAATTCAACGCCGGAAGCGTAAAGATATAGTGCAAAAACTAATAAGAAAAAAAGTCAGTTCTAAGAATTTGCAAATTTCATTTCATCGTACTACCCAATAATAAGAAACTTAGCACAAGTCTTGACTGGTTAGGCCCGAGATCGCATCTCTCCTATCTCTTCGGGAATCGACTCGTCTACCCACTTTACAAACAGGTCTAGGGACTCTCTATGGGATTTAAGGCTTGTTTGACCAGTTCGCAGTGGCTGGAGCTGTGCACTTTATATCCTATAGATACATATAACAGGGTCTCTAGTATTGAACTGCCCGCCTCGAGTCGAACTATTTCAAGTTTTATTTTTGGTATGGAATATAAACTATTTTTTAAATTACATGGGCAACACCGAAAGAAAAATAGGGAAAATCACCATAATGCATCGAAATATTGAATTTTTCATGCCGAAAAATAAAATTGATAACTGTCCGACTCTATACTAGGCAAGTGGTTAAAAAGATAGAGAACTCTGTATTCTGTAGGTACAGAATGAACCTTTTTCTTACGTTTTGTTTGTAAGTACGTGCAATTATAAAAACAATGTTGAAATAATGTAATGTAGGTACGGTTGCCCTTCTGGTTACGTATACGTTAGTTTAGTTATAGGAGTCAGGGGTGCGGCCTCTCAGGCGACTTTATTACTGGCTGCTACACTGAAATTGTTACAAAATTTTATGTCCCCAAGTAAAACTTGAATGTCAGGTAAATATTGGATTTGGAATCCTACCACAATGAAGCTTTTGTCATGTATTTACGTCAGTTAAACCTCATCGCATTGTTTAAGGTAAACTACCTATCAATTTATAGGGTGAATCGAATCATGTATACGTATTTGCAACGATACGTGACTAATGCACAAACTCCAAAGCCACCTGGCCATTGTGTGCATTGTACGCACTTTCTATGCTTTTCTGGAAAGAATGTGGCAATTGCCCTAACAATTATTGGTCTGAGTCACTTAGGAATGGATCGTTTTGGTAAACAGACAATATGCATTCTATCTAGCTCGGGCGAGATACAAACTAAGCAGATGTAATACAGATGCATACCTATGTCAAGTACTACTTTGACTTGGGTTCGACGGGCTCTTTCCTGATTATATAACGAGTTATATATTTTTGATTCTTGGTTAACAACAAGATTTTGATGCTAGGGCAACGTGTGATTCACAAAATTCTATTTCGCCTCGAGACTCCCTTAATTTGGTAGATAGATCAAGTTTTATTTATTGAATATAGGTTTTAGTTTAACCTTTTTCTGGAGTGTGTTCCGTGGAGAATGCAATTCAAGAAATGGGTGAAAAGGTTTTTACAGGGTCGGCAATAAGGGATACCCTTGGTATTGTCCATAGGCTGTGATAACTGCTTACCATCAGGCAGGTTTGCCACCTTCGTATGGTATAAGAAAGTCTAGTATGTAGTTTTGCAATATTTTGCTTTTGTTAAATGAATGAATAGGTACGTATTTTAAGCATATAGTCGTAAATATTACACAGAATGGTCAAATCACATAAATTATTACTAGTCTATTAGTACACCTTATATTAAGAATGACTTAATACATAAACATTGGGTTACTTAGAATAAACGAGATGACTATATTGAATTCATGTTTTATTTATCTACTTATTTTTAGAAAATTATATATGTACACCGGTTTTATTAAAATAATAATAAGCTTCATCATAATATCTGATAACTATACAACGACACAAACCGAGTGGACCTTGACCAATCAAGTAGAAACCCGACTTTCAAGAATAAAAAAGAAACATTGTTAAGTAAGAAATACCAGAGTGAATAAAGGTTATTGATAAATGAACCAGACTAACCCGTGTTGTTTGTATGCAATGAAAGACTACTATACAAATATCTGAGCAAATGATAGCGCATGTACCAATAAATTGTTGTAACAGGTGCGAACGAAATAATAAGTTGGAACACTGTCATCGCCTCAAAACAACGCAAAACCACTTATTACCTACGTAAAACTAAAACCTACATTCGTTAAATGAATCTTGATATAACAAATTATGAGGCTCTCCATTCAAGAAACGCGGCGTGCTTCGTTTAAAATAAACTTTTAAAAAGACGAATATGAACAATATGAATCTTTCGGGTAGTCTATGTTTCATTTAGTTTTGTATTAATTAGTTAAGATTTGCATTCGGTATTGTTTGGTTTCTGTGAAATAAGTCAATTAATTCCTATATGAATAAAACAGTATTTATCATGAAGTAGTTCAAAATCACACACAATGCGTCAACAGAATAACATTTATTTTTCATACATACATACACACTCACGCCCATATCGCAAAGAGGTAGGCAGGAATACCGAGTGCCACAAGCTATGGTCCTGACACACCTCTTTGGCTCTTCCTCACTCATAAATCTCATACATTTACGCCGGTTGAGGCTAACCTAACCTAACCTGCCCTTTTTAGAGAAGGTCATTCATTTGATCATTGTATGACCTTCTCGGACACCCTCTACCCCTCCCCTCTAAATTTATTTTTCCTTTCGTTAAAAGCCCATGTTCCAACGATACGAGTACAGTCTTCTAGAAGGTTCCTTCTATAATTTGTGAGTTACTGCTATGGACAATAGAATGGCTAGGTATAGGAATTCCAGATGGCTCCACTGCGTTCGCTCGAGGCTGTGAAGGTTGCCCCTTCGCGCCTGTTCGTTCAACTCAGATTGTTTTGCAAGATATCAATTAGTCAAGGAGTTTCATTGTTTTTCTAGAAATGCCAGTTGTTTTGCAGAAATTATATCGCTCGGCTCGAGGTGGCACTTTTGTATTTTGAAATTGTGTATTTAGCTGCGCAGTTTGCGGTTCTTTGTTATAATTGTGTAGGTATCTTCAACTATTATTGTAGCTAAGCTTGTAAAGAGCGAAGACAACTTTTTTTTATCAAATAACAATACCTCTAAATCTAAATAGGAGGTACATACAACTTTAACTAAGTTGGTGGATGGCGGTGACCCTGTCTGCTGATCAGAAGGTCGTTCGTTCTATTCTCACATAACAATAATTCTTACACTAATATTTATGTTAAATAATTATGTTGATTCTGGGTTTTTCTGTATTTGTAAACAATTTAGTACAGCACAAAGTGTTAGATAGATGGCAATATGTGAACTACCTATCCAGGAAAACCACTTATATTTTTTATTTGTGTTCTACATAACCTTGTTTATATTGTAGCTGAACAATGGGTTTTAATACGGTTTTCACACATGTCACGACGTTTAGGTATACCACAGTACTTAAAAAAGGCTTATAAATGCACTGAGTACGATGAAATTAGCCAAAGAGTCAAAATAGAAAGATCATAACCTACTTTTTATTACAGGCCTCGCGGATAAAGAACAATGGCAGAGAAAAAAACGTTGTAAGCTGTATCTAAGCAAAAAAATGGCTATATGTTTAGAAGAACATATTTTTATACCCCTGGTGTGGCTGATATCTATAGGCGGTGACCACGCACCGTCAGGTGGACTGCTTGTCTGTTTATCTACCAGTTGGTCAACTTGTCGTTAATGTCCAGATAGTGCTTTAGCGAGCGAGGGACCGAGGTCCGCCTTGACCATGATTCAGCATTTGGTTTGATTAAGTAATTAACAGAGGAACCTGACCATATAAGATCGTGGTTACACATTCAGTCGCCAGAATGTGAAGGTTTTATCACGATGTTTTCCCTCACCGTCAGTTTCAACTAATGTACATAACTCAGAAAAGAGTCATTAGTACATGGCGGTATTGGTACCTCGGGATGCGAGTCGGATCCCTTAACTATTAGGCTCCGACACTCTGCTACCGATTGACATATAAAAAAACATGGTTCATCTAAGGAAAATGACTGTTACTATGGCCATAGCCGCAAAAAATCGACAATCACGTAATAATTTTATGATAAAATTACCAAATTGTTATCCATATTACGGCGTCACCACATCCTGTGTATTTTACTATCACAATGAATGCGCTAACAAGCATTTTACTTCTGTCTACACCTACTTGCGTAAGCAATTAGTATTTTTTGCACATAAAAGTATGAAGAAATTGTGATATGAACTGCTATATTATGTATAGGTATATATATAAGGCCTAGGTTCCTGTCCAATAATCTCGGCCTCGTACAAAGATCTAAAATTAGGTCGTTTTGACCACAACTTTATTTTACGTAAATTAGATACCCAAATAATTAAATTGTGGCCAAAACTTGGTCTAATTTTAGATCTAAGTGCAGAGGCCGACATTTTTGGACAGGTATCTTGGCCTTATTTTACACCAGTGTTTTTGGTGGGATATATACCTACTGCAACTTCTAACCATGAAGCTGTCCATATGCATGTGTGTCTTAAACTTAAGTTAACCAAAACTTTTTATCAATTACTGGAGATAGAGTCCACATCGTGTATTAGTAAAATACAAATAATAAGCAGATTTAATTTAGTTCCAATCAACGCGTCTTCGAAGAACCCCCTACGCCTACTTTACTGTGTCGTAAGACACGTACCTACAGAAAGTACATCAATATTTCAATAATTTGTTAAAGGTACTAGATTTTCCTGATGCATTTTATGACAGCATTTTTCTCCATTTTCAAAAGAGAAACTTTTTTTCAAATACATTTTTTTTGGTTCTTTATATATCGCCAATATAGACGTGTCAAAAAATTGTAAGCCTGTTGCAACAATATTTTATGCAGTGACAAGTGAGTGCTTCAAAGTAAAGTCAAATTAACCTAGATAGCATTGTAGACCCCGTTTCCATGGTGGTTTCCACTGGTTATCAGCGGAACTACTAACATTAGTTAGGCTAGAGACGTCGGTGGCCTAGTGGTTAAGGGGTACGACTCGTAAGCGAGAGGACCCGGGTTCGAATCCCAGTGCCGCCATATACCAAAGACTCCTTTCTGAGTTATGTTACATTAGTTGATTACTAACCGTTACTAATCCGGTGAGGGAAAACATCGTGATAAAACCTGTACCCAGAATCCAATCTAGTCATGTTCCCCTGTTACCAGGGTTACGGATGCCGGACAGCATTCGCTCCACTGTAATTACCTGATCTGCGCAAATCCTGGATCATGGTCTAGACAAACCTCGGACCCTCCGGGTCTAGCAAGGCTAGAGACAACAGCGCTTCTCGCCATAGGAACTAAATTGTAAATGTCGTGTTATCAAAGTAGACGATTGATGCTGACCGCGCTTCCCACGTTGTACGTGCAATTGTATTGTGTCTTGTCACGGTGCGTACTGCGCCGTGCAGGTGTGTAATACGTAACGTGTAGGTTCTAACTTGCCATTTCATTGATTACATGATGCTGTTTGCAGCTTTCTCGGTTATAAGCGATTTTCTAGAGTTCCTTGGTATTCTAGATTGGTGTGGTGCAGACATTAGTAGAAGGTATTATATAGGTATGGGTAATTTAGGTTAAATGTTATTTTATCACAAATGGATAGATAGGTACTCGATGTATAATAACATAATATCATATTTTAGGTCAAATAGTTTCGAAATTATTTAATAATCACGATTTAATCCGAATTGCGATGTTTTCTTTGGATGTTTTTTTCCTTTTTTTATTTTAAATTTCGTATAGTTAGTCACAGACCGGTTGATTGTTTATTAAACTCGCCTTAACAGCGCAGAAGTCATTAAAGCGAAGCATAACGACCGGCTTATCTAACCACTCCAAATTTATGTAACGAGCAAATCAAAACTCTTGACTATAAAACAAAAATTTCGCAAGGACTTCGTTCACGTATAAAATACCCATGCATTCAGATTCTTCGTAAATATAATCGAAAATACAAAACTCACCTTCGAATAAACACTTCTCTTCGCTTCAAGAACTAATTGATCGTTTTATGTATACGATTACTGATGTGTAAATAGATGTTCACGCGCGTTTACACTGTCGAGTCGGTTGTGTAAATGGTTGTTCGGTCGGCGAACGTGCGTCTGCGCGGCGGTCGGCGCGGGACTGGTGCGCGGGCGCAGCCGCCGTTGCGACATTGCGCGGTGGAGGCGGGTATGGTAGGGACAGTAGAGTTGTTAGGTTGGGTTGTGCTTGATTTTTGGATGAGGATAAAACTGTGTGTAATAAGTTTCAAGTTCATGGTGATATCAGGCGTTATTTCGCGGGACTCGTTTCATTGGGTCTTTAATATGAACTTTAGCCTTTTCCCGCTTGTCACTGTAACATGCGAAAACCTAATTATTATAATTCTTAATTTTACTTTTGCCTTTATTATAATACGAACTTTACATTTGTACATTGTTGGTTGGTATATGTGACTTATCAGGGAAAACTGCTGTTTATTTATAAAAAACATAGTTCATGAAATTGATCGCATTTAACTATTTTAGATGGAATTCTTTATAACAAGAGATCAACGCGCAACACTTTGTGTATAATTTTTGATGATGAAAGTTTCCTTGTTCTCATATTTAGTCACATTCACATAACTGTTTCTACTACAGGCATCTCAACATCACACCGCTATATCATATAGCTAAGGACCTAGAAATCCTATCTGCTGCTTACATGCTCTACTGTGTCCTCCATGTACTGTGAACCTAGTTTCAATCACGGCTTATCCCGCGTTATGTCACAGGCGCTGCGCCTGCGCATTGCAGCAAATTGCATCTTCGATAACTGCATACAGTAGTTAAAGTATAATCTCATGCAATCATGTAATGATACAATGTAATGGTAATGGCTTTGAGAGACGGCGAATGGAAGCTAAAGTACGGATGCAATAAAGAATAATAATCATCTTGGCTTCCATGTCCCGCTTGTAATTTCGCGAGACGCGAGGGCCTGGGGTCCGCCTTGAGCATGATCCAGGATTTGGCAAATCCAAGTAATGAAAGTAGAGCGACTGCCATTTGACCTACGTGACCCTGTTTTCGGGGAACCTGATCAAAATGGATCGTGGTCACATATTCAGTCTCATGAATATGCAGGTTTAATCACGATGTTTTCCCTCATCATAGAGCATCAGTTAGTGTTCAACTACTGAAAAATACAAATGAAATAAACTCAATTAAATGACAACAAAGCCTTCACTACTACGAATAAAGTGTAGTTAGTAGTAATGATATTAAAGAACAGGACGATAACTTCATTAAATTCTCTCAGGTTACATGGTGTCTATTATTTACATAGGAGTCGATTTCTGAACTAAATTCTGAAATAAATAAAGACAGCTTAATTGCTCATCAAAACACAAACCAGAACATTATATACCGATGCTTTTGTAACACACCCACTGCGTGTAGGTCTTTAAAACACAGCGATGTAGAGCGTTTTGTTGTATTCGGTTGAGCGGTTACGTGACCTCTGACCGGCTTGAGTTAACATATTTTACAATGTTGGGATTTCCTCTCGTGGATAATTACTTTTTGGTTAGGTAAAGGTTTTGGTATTTCAATAGGATAAAATGTTGGTTCAACCTTCCTCTCAATAGTGGACGGTTGAGATAATCCAAGTCCAGTTCATTGACTTGGCTTCCTCATTGTTTATAGTCATAGACAGACTTTATCAGGCAATTACTACAATTACATCAAACAAGTTGTAACAATATCAACAATCATAAGTATAACATGTTAAAACTATGGTAGATTCTATTAAAATGTATGGTGAATATTTAGAGTCATGCCAAACTAGAACTCAGTTAAGCATCTGCTGGAGATAGAGAACCCACAGCGCTGATTTTCAGCCGAGCACTATATTCCGTTGAATGAGTACAAAAGACTAGGTCACCTGATAGTGCATGATCAAATCCGATTATGAACACCCGGAACACCCGGGGAGTCGCAAATGCAACACCGGGCTTTGAGATAGATATAGACTACATAGGCTTTACGTACTCTGCTTTACTTATCAAATCTCTCTTCTGTAGGCCTGCGGGAAGTAATTTCGTTTAGAAATAAGTAGTGCCTGTTGTATCGTCTATATGTATAATGTTTCTCTATGTGTGCAATAAACTGGTAAATAAATAAATAAATAAAGGCTGGGCTAGGTTTGTCGAAATGGTCTGGAAACACCACTACAAGATCGTACCACAACGTGGTCGTACGAGGCAGGAAGTTTCGTGAAACACGTGCAGAGGTTGACCGTCACTCATGCAGGTGGAACGGATGGATTTTCCATTTGCGGCGGGTTATAGGTGCAGTGGTGAAATTCTGTGACTAGTATCTGGACAAATCCTCAGAGCACTTCCCATTATAGATGGTAGAAGATGTTAGTCATCCTCTCTCCGCAAAGCTAGATTGGTAAGCTGGCAAAGAAAGACTACGTAAAGTAGCGTTACTATGCGTTCACACAATGCTCGTCTGCTAAGTGAACGCACTGCGTTAAACGCGGCTCTATGATTGGTCAATTTCGTTTATTTTGACGGACGCATAATGCCGATCGCCACTCAAGACTTTGCGCGCGCT
Source organism: Blastobasis adustella (assembly GCA_907269095.1). Classification (NCBI taxonomy): domain Eukaryota; kingdom Metazoa; phylum Arthropoda; class Insecta; order Lepidoptera; family Blastobasidae; genus Blastobasis; species Blastobasis adustella. The sequence goes on along the minus strand of OU026136.1, from coordinate 312,847 downwards.
GTAAGATCTCATAGTAATGTTTCTGATTACGGGTATAACGTTCCGAAGCCCATGGTCATTAACCCATTAACCCAAGCTCAGAGCACGACTACTGGTATTATAATTTAACAGCACTACCTACCTCCATACACGTTACTTTCATGCAATTCAAAATTCTTAAGAATTTAAAGGTGCCAGTAAATAGTGAAGAAACCCATATTGAGACTGATGGTCTCAAAGCCCATTGCCATCGCGCCCATTAACCTAAAATCAGAGTTATTACCTAAGGAGAGAGACTGGTTTGGTCATCTTGGCGTTAACATCCCGGTTGTGCTGACGCGCGCGAGGGCTCGACGCGCCTTGACCATGGTCCAGGGCTTAACAAATCAGGTAATTACAGTGGAGCGACTGCCATCGGACCTCCGTGACCCTGCTACCGGGGGAACCTGACCAGTTCGGATGATGGTTAGACGGTTACATATTCAGTCGCCGGAATGTGCAGGTCTCATCCCTCATCGTAAGAGCATCGGTTAATGTTCAACTAATGTACATAACTCAGAAAAGAGTATTTGGTACAGAGTAGTTACTGGTGTACAACGTACTTTCTACGCATCCATTCTTCTCTGGGGGTAATAGACGCTTTGTCGTTCCCGTATCATCAAAGGATCGCTTGTCCGCCGTCGCCGAGCGACTGTCGCTATCTTATCGCCAACAAGTGTTCTCTACCAGATAACCATCGAGACTTGGATAGTGAGTTCTGTCATTGGACGCAGAAACGGTAATCAGGAGCATCTAGATAAACAGTAGTAATTTGTCATTATTTGGAGATACGTAAGTTAAATTATGGATAAACTGTTCTATCTCGATGACGCTTTGGTTTCAGTTAAGAGCGTAATTCGCTTTGGAATAACGCATTCCGGCGAATTGATAGCTTCCTTCTTTTTTGATATCGGTTCAAAATGTGTTTTTTTTAATAAAGTATCCACATATTTTTTAGGACCAAATTTTGGACTTTTTGTGAATTGATAATTTAAAAGTTTATTCTTTGTTTGTCTATCCTTTATTCACATGAAAATGGAGTTTGTTTTGGTTGATGTTAACACAAAAGTAGAGACTGAGAAAGGAGTACTTAGTCAAATCTTTTATTGCTGGTCCCTCAAGAAGAAAATTATTTCGAATAAGTTGGTGAAAGTGGTGTAAAAATATTCCTAGGCACAGTAATAAGAGAAAGAAGATAAACTTCCACAGTGCACTAAAACGTACCTTGAAAGCGCGCCTGGCTTAATCAGAATCCGACGTATGCCGAATGTGATTAAATAAAAAAGCTATCTCAGAATTTGTTCTACATATCCATCTACATGCCCTGCATCGTGCGAATTTTAACGTAAACTGTACATTTAGAGACTCTAGCTAGCTAGGTCTGGTGCCTCTGTACCCTAGAATATGGGACCAGCATTGGGATCAGAATCGCCAAACGAGATACACATCGGCGAAAGCTTAATTTGGATAGAATTAAGAACAAGGGTATTCGTCTTGAGCCAACCACCATTTGAAGCGGTAGGATAAGCTCTAAGGGCCCGTTTATATGCATACGCTTACAAACCAAGTACCGTAGCAATTGTCTTTTCACTGCTTATTCATTGCGACCGAACGCACAGCTACCGAGTGTTAGGCGTTTAGGCTCTGCCTGGTTTTGGCCCGCGGGCCGAAACGACTGACGAATTAAAATTAATATTTTCCTCAATCGTTTGGGCCCGCAGTTACAAATACTACATATTATCAATGGTTTTAATACACTCGGAGAAAAAGATGCTGAAAACAAACTGTCTTCATGTACCTTCTCTACACTGCAACAGTACCTACTAGTAAGTGCCGATACTAGTAAGTGGAATTAAGTGCCAATATTCATAAAATCTCAAATCTTTACCAAAAAATTATGGTGCAATCATGGTGCAATCGACAGATTGTTTCGTTTCGGTCGTTTCGGCACGCGGGCCAAAACCAGAAAGGGTTGTTTCAACTCGAACCTAAACACTGGAGCCACCAATAGCACACCAACAGGACAAAAAATATACTACGTACAAGTAATAGTAATTTTAGTTAATAGGTAGGTACCTAGAACGGCTCTCGGGACAGCTCAGCCAGGTCTAGGCAGGCCGGTTCTATTTTAGACCGGTAAGATCGCCGGGGACGTAGAACCTCTTACTTACTACCACGCTAGTGGTGAATTTTAATTTCTGTTACGGGTCTGGAGCCCGATTTCACCATCACTCCCAAATATCCCCAAAAACCCATATAGCATTTTAAGTGACGAAGTTTCATGAAATATCTGTCACTTAAAAGTGTTAGAAGTCCCTTAAAACTTAGGGAATGAGTTTCAAAACCAGCATTAGTGTTATATGTATATGTATGTATTTAAAAGTACATAATATTAGTAGTTTATCAGTTTCTATCGCCCATAACACAATCTTTGCTTACTTCGGGACTAGATGGCGCTGTGTGAATTGTCCAAGTGTTGTCTAAGCATATTTATTACTGATACAACATTTAATTTATTACTGTTTCAACATTTCTTTATTTTATTTTAAGAAATGTACCTAATTGTAAAGAAGTCTCTATTTTGTTTTACCTTTTACATGAATGAAAACTAGATTAACCTAATAAAGTTTTGCTTTTTGGGCTACGGATAATATACGTTCCTACATGATTTCCTACAGTTTTATCGTATGTTGTTTTAGTCGATGACGCCTAACCTGACAAATTTTTCGTTTAGCGAAATTTGTTTCAATATTTGACCAAAATATTATACGAAAGGCCACCTACCTCGAACGGCTCTCGGGACGGCTCTGCGTAGAACTGCGGCTGTTCTGCGCCTGCGCACCCTATAAGCACTATGCAGTCGCTAATCGGGCGTCCTATACGACCGTTGGCGGCCAGCCGTGGACGATAGTCGTGGAGATTGCGTCCTGTCGCTATTGGGTTGCGGGTAGACTGTTGGTCTGGTTAATTTGTGTTATGGCTGGATTGAAAAAGGCCTACTTTACTTACAAAAAGTAAAGTAGGTGTATGCGAGCGAAGTCGCGCCGGGTTCACTAGTATATTATATAGAAGACAACCTAGGCAGTCTGATAGTTGAATATAGAGTGCTAATTATTTAGAAAAGCCTTGTACATGAGCATTATCCCCATAATACTTAAAACTACTGAATGGATTTCGAAAATGCTTTCAATGATAAGAAGCAAAGAGATTCTAAAGTTAGCTATCTTCGTGGTTATGTATAGGGGCCTTTCGGATAAAATTCATGAATAGTATTTTGATTGTCAAACATAAATTTGTAAACAAACGATTCAATTTATTTATTGGTAAAATAATTTAATGTTTTGTATTGAACGTTTTGTTATTTTATTATATTAATGAAGTGCATTAGACCACTACCTTATGTATATTGTAAGTCGCTGGATATAGCTCGTAGAATGTATGTAGAGGTGTATAGAATATGTGTTAAGATTCATGCTTCATGAGCTTTTTTTTTTAAATATGTCAAGTTTTCAGTAATTTCTTGACTTAAATAATACGACAAGCTCTGTTATATATAGTGTGAAAACATCAATAATCCATAATTACCTATTTATATAATTATGGATATTGGATCCCAAAGTATTAGTAATATTTATTTAGGTCGGGCGTGTGATAGTCGATATAAACAAAAAATGCCTATTGATTACGAAGAGTGGAAAAAACGATCTCAGCATAATAATGGTTGATCTTTAAAATTAAAGTAAGTTGATATGACTTTTATTTTTTTTGTTTTGTCGAATGCTACATAATGACGAAATGCGCTGTTATATTATGATTGTGACTGGTATCTTGGTAATGGATCTGTTAAGTATCGGCCGGCGGCCTAGCCTGGACTTCGTAGAAAAACGTGCCAAGAACATTGTACCCTTTAAGGGAAAGTATCTTATTATGCCAAGTCCTACTTAAGCCGGGATCGACCACAAGGATGTTGATGACTTAAGAATAATTCTTATTATAATATTGATAATATCGCTTATTTGCTGCTGACAGAAAATGAATGAGATTTCATTTTTTTTTGTCTCTGACCTGGCACGCATTTTTTGTATTAAAAAGCTGTCACAGCCCTCTCTATAGACTGGCAATTTTTTTTGCTCTGTGGTAAGAAGTTACATTATTCCCAGGCTACTTTCATTATTATAAAGAGAAAACATTTGATGTTGTACGTTTGAGGAGAATAATATTTTTTATATCTTACGAAAGACAAATAAGCAAGCGGGCCACCTGATGGATCGCCAATCAAAAACCCCCGGGTCACATTGCTCTGGCAACAAAAAGGCAAATTGCTCTCTTCTGCCAAAGCCACGGATCCTCAAATCTCCACCCCATGGAATACTGGAGACCTTACGTACCAGCAGGAACACAACACTATTCAAAATAGTGTTGTTTGGCTGCGGTATTCTGTAAAGTGGAGGTAATTCCCCAGTCGGGCAGCTCCGATTCGAACAGGCTACCCAGCTATGTCATTCTTCTCTTAAAACTGATACGGTCTTGTCAAACAATCGAATCTGTTGGTGCCAGAAGGGGTAGAGGGCGAGAGGGTCACCCTCTGGGGTCAAACACCGCACTACACGGGCTACCATATTGTAATATGCTAGATGCTACATTTTTGTTTATGCACATAAAATGTAATTCAAGTTGGGTAATAAAAACAGCGTAAGTACGTAATATTTCTGTGCAGCGCGTGCACTGCTTGCAAATAACCTACTTACATTATTCAAATAGATGGCCAATTTAAAACGTACCTAACCAAATACCTGCCGGAATTGCTAACTTTTGGCAATTGAAATAAGTAATTGATGATATAAATATCTCAGAATGAGTAATGTAAAATGTTATGGGTCGAATCCAAATTCAAATCATACTTTGGGTTTTAATCCTAAGAGATATTACCCATAATTATATTGAGATAAATTCAACAAAGGCGTCTGTTAAAATTTCTTGATTCTGCACTAAAACAATTTTTAAAATGATCGAAATAATTATGTTTTTAATGTTATTCGGTCATCAGGTCATTATAATGAAGTTAATGTACATCAACATCTTGTTTACACCAATTTTTATTTCATAAGTAAATTAAAAGTAACTTTGCCATAAAGTAATTTGCTGATAGAACTACAACGAGAACTTCTGTTACCTTCATAGTGTATTTGTCAAAGGATCTTTGTTCTATAATTATTTATTACAAATGAATACATCGTAGTTGATTTAATTATTGGCAATTTATTGGAATGGCTGATCGAGATAGCCGATCTTTTATACGCATGAGTGGAAATAAATACCCCATTATCAATATTCACATTGATAGCAAAACTTACTGCACGCTTAATAAAAATAAAATAAGTACCGAAACGATTAGTTCGAAAGATATGCGTGCTGTGTTTAGTCACAAACATAAACTCAAAATAAATTATTTAACTTCGTAGTTTATTGTAATCATTTTAAGCATTTTCTGCAACTTGCGCTACCTAATCCAATCAAAATTTATTTATTTAGAGGACATTAAACATCTCTTTCAATCGTTAGGAGGAAAAGGAGGCAGGAAAGTAGGAAGGAAACACACAATGACATATCGGCTGCCCCAGAGCCGGAGCACACCCACCCCATGCCGCCCAAGGTCGGACCGTGCCCGACAACACCAGACAGAGCCGGACCGCGGTCGACATATTATATATTTCTAGTATACTTAGGAAAATAACCTAAACTACATCAAAAGTAAGCTAGTCCACCAAGACCGCAAACGTTCACAAGTATAACGCAGGGCCCAGCCATCGACCAATACAAACATATTTGAGGGAAAAGAGCAAGCCGGCCCCCACGCCACCGCCAGATAGACTTTTAAACTAGAGTGCGTTACACATATACTGTATGTGATACGTAGCCGCTCCCACCCCACCCTATCCTTCCCCTACCCTACCCCTACCCTACTTCTACAGAAGATTAGTTAGGTGTCTCTTTTCAAACTCAAATAAGTACCAAGTTACTTGAAGCCCTCAAATATAGCGTCGGAGCGTCAGTGGATGAGTAGTAGGTCCGACTCGTAATAGCGAGAGGTACCGAGTTCGACCCCAGTGCCGCCGTGTACCATGACTTTTTCTTAGTTATGTACAATAGTGGGAAAACATCGCGATGAAACCTGCACATTCATACTCAAGACGGACCCCAGCCTCACGCGCGCGATGATGACGCCAAGATAATTATTTATTTTATTTATCAACAGTTGATTGCTGGTCTAGAGCGTCCTCCACATTTGTGGAGGTGGCTTTTTCCACTGTCTCCACTCTTGTCGCCCTGTTTAGAGATCGCAGATTGGATCAGGGAACGCTGCCTCTCACACCGGTTTTCAAAAACGGTAAACGCGTAGTAACGGTACTAGTAAGTATGCATCCTCAGCTGACACTGCATAATATGCATCCGCAAAATGGTGAGGATAGTGAATTTTTTCTTTCATAATAAATTTATAATATTAATTAATATTTTATTAGAATGTTAATATTAGGGTCTTTTGAACTGATACAAATGTAAAAGTGTGGTCGGAACGATGATATTTGAAAAAAAAAATGAATATGTCGTAAAAAATGTATGATTAATAAGTAGATTAGGCCGCATTGTTACTTACCAATAGGTGAGATAGCGGTCAAATGCCTGTCTTGTATCTTATTAAAAAAGAAAAAAAAGGAAAGAAAGAGAGACTCACAGACATAACAGACTACACACAAATCACAAATATACCCTGTTCGCTCGCTCTACAATGATTATGAATCTTGCTATCCCGTTTTTTCATCCATTGGAATAAGTTCACAAAAAATGGCGCGCGCAATGTTTTGAACGTTCGACATATTGCTCGAGGGTCTGACGACATAACGTTTCTTTTGAAACATCGATGTAAATTTTATAATTTTCTAATAAAATTTAAATCAAACCATTTAAAAGATGGTGTAATTTAGTGCACATTTATGAGAAAGCGCAAAGTATGGAAATACAAATGGATTATCTTTTCATCGGTAAGTAATTTCATTCGTGGTCGCGGCGATCGGGAATCAATTTTAGAAATTGTGATAAAAATAAGCATCGTAATAGTGTGAATTTGCAATAATTGAAATGCTTTACCATAAAACAATATGCCATTTGATTTAAAATTAGTGCCAAATTAAGCAATATTTCGGTGTCTAAATAGGTACGAAAATATTTTGATGCTAACAGGGTTGCACTTAGTATTTACCTATTGTATAGAATTTTAATACTCAAATCTTGTAAATAGCGGTCCACAATTTTATATGTTTCATACACAAAATATACCTAAATGACATTTTAAATGTTCAGACATTTTATGAAACCACGAATTAATCGCGTATTTACGTTTATTTACATTTATTTGTGTTTCAAGGTTTCCTAAAGACCAGACATGGTGATGTCTGGGTTGCAAATTGGAAGTGCTGCGTTGTAAACATTTTGAAGAACAAGATAATAATTAGATGCATGTCCCTTCTGTCCTGGTGCACCAGCATTATACGAATTTTTACTGAAAATAAAGAATATGTTGCCTGTTTAATATATAAATGTACCTATCCATTTCATTATTATTCTTTTTTTCATGACTATGTCCTCTAGAGGACATCATATTCAATTTATTGTGAAGTCACATAGGCCTACCTGTGGACAATGAAGACGCTTCTAACGATAAGTAAGTAGGTACCTACTTAGTTTAGAAGTTATAAAGCAACAAATAAACATTCATACTGGTCAAAATCATAACCCTCCTTTTTGCAAAAGCAAGCACTGCCGATTCACGGTATGTAGAATCGAGAGATCGAAAAGACGGTGGTAGGTATCAGGGCGTGGGTTTGATTCAATAGACACCTTACCTTTTATTATAATGACAAAATTAAATTATAAGTACATGTTTAAAAAAATGACGAAGTCGTCAGGTGCGAAATACGCCAACAAGTCAGATTTTGTGTGTACGTTACTAGTAGAAAGTCGTAGCAAAATATAACATCTGCAGATGGGCTGCCTTGTTCCGTCCCTGCATTTGCATTAGTGCGTGTGTTTTAGAGATGTGTGACATTCTGTCTCGTATTTCAACTCGGATTGTACTCTCTGCTTCTGTATATACATTTTTTCTCCATGGAGAGACTACAAATTTTCATCCTGAATTTCATTTCTCATCAATTTTTATATTTAAAATTTAGAAATTTTCGTGACGCTTTAAATATATTGTTCGATTCGTTAGTTTAAGGTATTTTCAGTCAGTAATAAACTTACCTAAGCAACGTGCAAAGGCTGAGTCGAGCAGTTTTATTTTTTCAAAAAATAAATATTCATGGCTGATCTACAGATAAACAGACGCGACAGGGGCCAAAGCCAACGTTTCAATTTAATCCAGTAGTCTTAATGTAGTATTTATTAACTAGACTATAATTTTACTCACCTCACTGCTTCAATATCGGAATCACAACTGGCATCCATCGGGTCAAGTAGATAAGATCCCCCCGCCATCCCCTCCATTGGATGCCAAGTCATAATTCCTCAAGATGACATCTGAAGGTCATTGTTAACTAGAACGAGATTTGGATTTGACATAATCTCGTTTAGTGTGCACTAAAATCGCATTTTGACACTATGTCAAACAAACAGATATATTTTAATAAAATTACTAGCACTGGCACAGCGCTGACCAGAAATCAATTTCGAATACGTTTCACTTTTATATTCCTCTTACTCGATTACTTCCGTCTACAATAAAAGAAAACTTCACCTTACACAATTACCCGAACAATACTAAATAAATAACAGTTAAACACTAAATAATAGTTAATTAAACACAATACGATATTATCCATGGAGAGTATCGTGAGTCCACTGCGCGCGCCGGCCGGCGCCGCGCCGTGCGCAAACGCTCCCGTGTGCAAAAACTGCACCAACGTCTTTTGCGCAGTTGGATGTGGTCTGCAATTTGGGAAGTTTGTGACGATGCTGCTGAAGATGGAGCGTGTTCCTAGACAGGCGTCTAGGAATAGCCTATTTACTCCAGCCTTAAAAGAGTCCAGATTATAATGATCACTTGATCAGGGAACACAGGGAGCAGGCAACGTGTTTCATTCCTTAGGTGTACGCATTTCAAAGGTTGAGCTAAAGCGGCTAGAGCGGATAGCTGAAAGATCCATGACATAAGGATGAAGCGTGCGGCTTCAGCACAATGATGTTTATGCACCAGCAGCTGTAGCACCATGGATCTAATGAATTAACTTCTGGATTTCGCATTTCTTGACCTGCAGAGTGTTGCGAGAGGTAACGGCCACGTAACAAGAACGTCGAAGACCGAGTGAAATGGAGGAGAACGAGCCAACAAGTGGACAAGGTCCAAGAGAAGCCGAAATTATCCGTTAGGCTTTATAACGTTTATGTTCATCACACTTATGATGATGATATTTGATTCATAATTCGTTTATTGTGAAGTAGGTAATCTGTTAGGCTGTATTTGTTACATCAAATACTTAACTTAATTACTTTAGTCTAATATTCTTAGTCTAGTGTGTTATCTGCTATTTCCGGCCTTTTCTTTTTTGTTTGCGGAGGTATTCTTCAGTGTTTGTAATTAATTTTCTTCCAATTTTTTACTTTTTAATTAAAGTTGCTGATTCCTAGTAAGCTTGTCCCCAGGCGTACCTGGGTCTCGTTGCATGGAGTTGCAGCGCGGCCGGGATGAGTGGTGGGGGACAAGAAAAGTTGTAGTCGTGATATTGATAAAGTCAATTTCCTTACATTGCATAATAGTCCAAGGTTCTTCTGTGACACTCCGGTGCCCCAGGACAAGCTAATACTGTCCTCGCTATCAGCTTTATCTCATGTCATCACATTAAGCTGACCTTGCAAATTGACTGGAACTAACCATATCCAATTTAAATTGAGGTTTACGTACATAGAATATTAATTGTGCACTCTAGAATTTTCATTGTAGAGTGCAAAATTCTGACCCGATGTGGAACTGGTGAAATTGTGTTAATTCCACGGATTCCACGGATCTACCATTCCAATTCAAAAGACTGCAGTTTCCAATAGGTTCCGAGTAATTGAACGTTGTGGGTTTAGGCCTGACGGTTGAGTGCTTTTCCCATAGACATCTGCATGTACTGTAGCCCTTTCGAGTGTCACTTCTAACCATAATTTTTTGTTATTGTGTTTATAAAAAAAATCTTTAATCAACGGCAGTAACTTCATGTTTCCCAATACATTTTTCACTTAATATCACCCGTGCTTAGTCGGGGTGGCCCGTTATTTAGATATAATATTGAAGATGCTTTCAGATGCAACCATATGCTGTCCCACTAATACGAATGTGGAAATTTTAAGATGGATGTTTGGATGGATATCTGTTACTCTGATTACTTACGCATGGTTTCTGCGGAAACACATCATCATCGATTTTTGCAGGTAAAGTTGCAATGACAAAAGTATGGAAGACCGTCTGTAATTATGTTAACACATGTAGGTATCGGAACGAAAAAATATTTTTAAACTGATATAATCTATAAATTTATCTTGATAATTGATAGTGAGCGTTAGTGACAGGATCTAAGTTCAATAACATGTGTCGTCATCACATTTCAATCCATTCATTATTCACTGTGAAGTTCTAAGTCCACAATAGTTGGTGTCGGTCAAAATTTATTATTATTTGTACAGTAAAAATACTGTTGTGTGTTTTCAATACACAACAGTATTTTTAATGTTGCTATAGCAATCAGCAACCAGCAACACTAATCAGCAACTTGAGTATGGGTTACTGCAAAACTTTTTTGTTCTGTTGGCGGTGATGATGGTATAAATTTGGTTGTAATTCCTTACTTACTTAGATAGGAAAAAAGCTGCTGCTTTACGTATAAATATAATTATCATAAAAAATTATACATGCAAGTGTGCACTACCTATCTTGTTTGATTAAATTCTTTATGATTTTTCCATACCAAGGTTATCTGGAATAGATCTCGTTAGTGATAATGATAAGACCGCCATTGTGTTATGCTTTAATATGTTTGGTATCTATAGTATGTACTTTGGTATGCAATATAACCCTATATTGCAATATGTGTGCAATATAGGGTTATGGTATTATATTAAACATATAATATTTCCTCATTTGATAAACGCTCATTAATATTTTGTAGGTACAACCTTTTGCCTGCGATTTAATCCGAGTTGACTTTGATTAGAAGTAGCTAAAGTTCCCTATGTTCTTTTCCAAAGCCTAATCTATCTACTCCATTTCACCTACAGCAGTTTAGCAGTAACAGACAGCACCTCCTTAAACTTACTTAAAATATTAGTTCGTATATTTTATAATAAAAAATTCTAATAATTATGTAAGATCTACAACCGAAATTCGCTTGTCCAAGCACCCGGCGCGGCATAGCAACGGGTGCGCGCGCGCAGCGGCGGCCCCCGTATCGCGTCAATAATTGATATTAAAGCTGTGATAAAGACAATGGGCCGTGTGCAAAGACGTTGTTAAGACGAAGCTAGCGCCCTATTGACTAATTTAGAAAGTCAGTATGCCGTATTAGACAGGTACAGGCTTAAATTGCGGCAGATCTAGAGATAGAGTCGACTCTACCTCTTTGGCTCTCCGAGTTCGGTTAAGGTGGAACCGTTTCGAAGTATAATACCAACTAATTATTTTCAGATCTAATGGTAGAGTCGACTCTACCATATTTGATTAGATATATGGTTTTGTGAAGTCTTTCTGTTTGGAATAAGTGAGACAGTATGCTAAAAAAACAAGATTTGAAAATAATGAAATGAAATGAAATGGTTTATGAAAGAATTAATTTTGAATTTTACATGGTGTTAGTACTTATTAAATATATTATTTAGTTTATCATCTATGTTAGATAAAATTCGAACATCTTGTTTTTGTGGACAATAACAGATATCCACTCGAATATTGGGCCGTCCAATATGCTCGCGACCACTTTGAGGACAGTGTTGTTGCACTAATTCGTACATAAACGATGTCACCGTTTTGTATGAAACGCCAAGGCACGTTTTCAAGCGGTCAAACCCAGCTTCTGCCAGGGTCTGCTTCTTTGAAAATCAATTTATAATCCGTCGTTTTACACTTATAGACTTCCACATTTTTTAATTTAATTTATAGTGTAGTTCCTAAATTTTTATTTGACATACAAACAGTCCGCACCCTTTAAACATACGAGTCAAGTCAAGTCGAGACCGTCATCCCTGTATACCTGCAGATATATACATCTTACGTAGATACATCTTACGTATTGAGTTCGATGACCAACCAGCGCCTAACGGCTTCTCCTTAACAATAGTTCACGCGGCACCAAACATACCTACACTATTTCAGTGCCGTGTGCAAAAAAAGGCTTTCAGCGCTTCTTTATCAGCCACTGGTGTACTGATTAAGAGATATTACAGTCGACTCCGAGATACCGCAAGGGCATGGAGCGGGTGCGCGGGCAGATTACGCCGATTGCGCCCGCGGCTAAGTAAAACGTAGTGTTTCTATCCTCCTTGCGGCTAAGCTGAAGCGATAATTATTCAGGCTTGGAACTCGAATCGAATAGACGTCTCACGAATCCATAAAGATTAATTTTATCTAACGCAATTACTCATAAAATTTTCCCTACAATCAAATCCATTGTCATCGTATTTTCTTGCCTTTTAGATTAGTTAATTAATTTGTAATTAAAAATAGTAGATTCAAATTTTATAAATTTTGTAATGGCATAGTTTACGAATAGTAGCGCCATCTCGCATCGAGTAGCTGTAGCTGCGCTGTTGGACAAGACTCATCGAAATAACAATAAAAAGCTGCAGTTAGTATACACTAGATGGCAGCACATGTAACTCGCTAACAATATATTTGTTGTGAATTTTTTTGTTACATTTTCTATTTCATGATGACTGCCCTGAAGTGTACGCATATGATTGTAGTTACTTCATAACTATGGCGTCAATCCTGGTTGTGCTCTCCAGGGCCCAGAGTCCGCGTTCTTACTTCTTTTTATGGGTGGTTAGGTTGTTGGCACGCATGTCATCGCTTCTTGGGCCGGCCACCCTTGACTATCTGGTGGCATGGCTAGACATTTATTTCCTACGTGATTTGCTGGTTATAATATGAAGTCACCATAAAGTTAGAAAAATAAAATACCTCTTTCAAATACACTACCTGGTTTTTCTTCTTCCATGTACACTAACTACTTCATAAAATTGTTTTAAAAAATTTGACAGGTAGTTATTGCGTGAAGGAGCAACAAACATATATCCAGCCTTACAAACTATCGCATATTTTATTTTTTGATTTTATTATCAGTAGTAAGCATATAGGACGTAGGATGAACCTTCCTATTATATTATCTTTGCTAACGCCAAGCCAGGATTTTCGTATTACTTTGTTCCGGTTTTAAGGATCACGGAGGTTGGTCTAGTTGCAGCATTCTTGTGAGACCGGTAACCAAGGTTAAGCAACGCTCGCAGAGTCAGGGAACTGGATGGGTGACCCTTTCGTACTTGGAGTGGAATATTCGCCAATGATTATGAGCTTGCCAGTCGTTAGGTATGCCTCCTATTACCGTTGGCGAAGCGAGGTTCCAAGGTCTTCGTCGCAGGTCAAGGTCACTGGGGACCCTGAGCTGATTGGCGCCCCGTGAAGGAATATTATTTTTATAAAAAATACTATGCAAATGGCCAGATGGTCGACCTGGCGAGTAAGAATCTGGTCGTAGACGGTTCGAATTGCACGGACCGATGTCCTCCAGATGACCGTGAAATTTGACATAACTCGATATTCGGTCGGCTTCGCATCAAGGGACACGGGCCCAGGCGCCGGGGTCATCCCTAATCATTCATAGTTTCATCTACTAAATCTGACTTAAGTCGGAGGCATAGTTTCGATTACTAAGCACTTGCAATTCTGCATTTTTGTTACCTGCAAACATACATTTAGTATGAATTGTCGATGTTATGGGCGTTAGTTACCACTTACCATCAGAGGGCTGTCTGCTATTTTGTCACTGAAAGCATAAAAAAATCGAAAACTTTGTTGATGAACTTTCGACTTCTACCTACTTGTTACTTCTTAATAAAAGTTTCGCGTTCCAAGACAGCATTAGCTTATCTTCGGGCGTTCCTGAGTGTCAAACAAAACTCAGTATCTACTTAATAATATTATTTATTTATTTTCTTGAAAGAGTTGTGGATATATGCGAGGCTAGGGAGTTGTGTCAGGACAGAGCAAAGTGGCAGTCCATAGTCTCTGCCTACCCCACCTGTGGGACACAGGCGTGAGCTTTATGTATGTATGTATGTATTTATTTTCTTCCAAAAAGTTTACAAATAAAATAAAATAAATAGTTGATTGGGAGACAGGAGGTCAAACTAGGTTAGACTGTGTTTTGGACTTCTTCGGCCCCCTTCTTAGATAAGTATACAACTTAAAATAGCGTGTGCGTGTGCTTGTGTTTATAATATATTTGAGTCACGCTGGCTAAACAGTTGCAGCGGCAGGAGTGAATGGTGGGGTGTTATCTCAACTAACTTCGCCATCGTGTGACGATGTTCATGTTTCATACTTATTTTACTGTCCAATGGTACCTATATTCTACACCATGAGGTCATAGTATTACGGTGTTGATGGTACTTTATCTTTCGTATGGGTACGGCATTTCTTTCGTTATCTCTATCAGTCGCTTTCGTATTGGAGCATTCGATAAAACCGTTAGTCTACTTAATAAGGACCAGGGTTCCCAATATATTTAATGGAGTTCATCAAGAAGGGTTTATACCTACCCCTGGTTTTGCAAAAGTTATCTTTTCAGATAACACACTGTATAAAAGATTAATCGCGGTGTTTTATTTTTCATTTCATTCCTACATTTAGAGCACATGTTAGAAACTTACCAACTCAGTTAACTGTACCCATTAGTTAAGTTATTCTGTAAAACTTACGTCACAGTTTTAAGGCACCCTATATCTTGATTTTCACATCTGATAAGCCATGACGTCGAGTAGACCTTACGACTTCAGCGTTCCGTACAAAAATAACTATGTCATTGGTATACGAGTATAATAAGTACCGGATTTCTTTTCGTTGCTATTCGAGCAGATCCTATAGTAAAATTGCAACGGTTAGTACCTAAAACCATTTTATTTAAGATGAAACATACAGTTTACAGCTTAAGATATTCACAGTAAATAAAGGAAAATGTGACCTACCGTGCGGCCGTAACGTGCAATTATTCATACATTTACTATGAGAGCTGTAGGTTAATTACGTAACTCCGTTGCCAACAATTCTCTAATTTAAATGATTGAAATTGTTACATTTGCGATAAGTATGATCTATTTAATAGCTTCAGTTTATTGCAATGGAACTTTGTCAGCAACTGAACCTATGGCATCGATGGAACGGAATCGCAAAAGCAACAATTTCAATAATTGTAATCAGCAATTGATAGCAACAGCGTTACGTAATTAGCGTACTGATGTTCTATGCATCACGAACGTCACATCACATAACTCTAATTTTGCGCTACCTTACAGTATCTGGATCCTGTAGACATTTTTTGTATGTCATAGTAACTATGTCGTAGCTGTCGCTTGCTGGCCACATGTCCGTGTCGGCGCTTTGTAAGACGAGCCGCGGCGCCTGCGCCCGCGCACCGCCCGGCTCGCTGCGACCCCGGGAACGCCCCTCGTGATTGATTACAAGGGTGTCCTGACCTCGATTTTTTTTCGACGATAAAATTATATTCAGAGTTTTTCAGGGCAAAAGGCGGTTTTAGGCAGGCGGGATGTATTGTGTTTGTATTTATATTTGCAACTGGTTTTTTAGTTTATTAGACAAACAAATTTAGCCGTGTGTCCGGCAGAGTACAATAGCACTAAACCCTTACACTCGTGGGTGTCGTACGAGTCGACTAATGTTTTTGAGCCAAAAGATCTAGAGTCTTCGTAGGCTGGACAATGGGCAGCAGCCGGATATAACACTGCGATCTCCAACCCCCTGCCAAGCGTGGAGATTATGGCAATAACCTCCCCTTTCATGGGAGAGTAGAGCCTCTCCTGCAGTGGACTGTTATGGGCTGTGATGATGAATAAACAGCATCCATGTTTAAATCGGAGAATGAACTGTCAGTTCCCCGACCGAGATTCTTTTTACATACCTTTATTCTGCGCAATGACAAGCAAGCAGGCAACCCACCTGAGTCACATGTCCGCTATTTTACTAATGACGCGATTGAATTGTAGTTGGATCGCAATAGCAGCTAAATGGCAGTTTGACACGTTTTTTACATTCTGCTACAATTAAAATTGGCATTAAGCTCCAATTATAATTAAATCGAGCCATAGTAGCGGACTTGAGGCCCTGATAGTAAACGGAAACTATCGCCCATAACATCTACGATACATGCATTTAGGTTTCAGGCAACAAAAATGCAAACCCGCAGGTACGTTGTCACTGTCAGGGCTAAAATGAATTGCTCATGCCTGTAATTGCGCTGGCTACTTGATTCTTCAAACCGGAACACAACAATTCAAGCATTGTTGCTTGGCGGCAGCAATAGATAAGGCGGTGGTACTCACCCACGCCGACTCCTCTGATGTAATACTATTTATATACTTACCTAGTTCTAGTTCGCCAAGTTTAAGTTGTAGAGTGGCAGTTATACGAACTAATTTTGATAGCCTGCATTCCGTATTTAGAAGTAGTGTTTCGGCGCACCTGTAGATATATATAGATACCTATCTATGTAGAGACGAGCCAGGTCCATTCTCAGAGGTGACCCACCGTGTCCCTCCCTAGGCTCAATAAGCTGTGCCGATGTGAAAACTGCTTAACCTTGGCATGAATTGCTGAATTCATCGTATGATTGTATTTTACTTTTTTATTAGTATGACGGGACGTGTGTCAGTTAAACCCTCGCAATGACACCTGATGCGTTCTCTATTCATGTTGGATGTCCACCTTTATCATGTGATTAAGATTAATAAATACTATTGGTACTTACAACTGCACAACCTGCACACTCAAGCAATTGAATGTGTAGGAACCAATTTAACTCTCTGATAGACATTAAATATCTCTTTCAATCGTCAAAAAGGAGGGGGTAGGACAGTAGGAATAAAATACACAGTTATACGTTGGCCGCCCCAGGGCCGGAGCACACAGTTGACCACAAGACTGTCGGGGAATATATTTTATAATTGTAGTTTTGACAGCGGGCCTAAACGCCTGAGGATAAATAATAATTTAGTTAATAAGGTGATTCGGCCCGCGGGCCAAAATTTTACCGGGCCGAAACGCCTGAACACTCTTATCACTCTTAAGTAAATGAATATAATAATAAATGCGAAATTCCGAGGAGAGGTCTATCAGTGGACTCCAGGATTCTATCAGAATCCTCCTTATTGTCCTAGCAGTGCACTACCATAGGCTAATGATTGAATTAAGCATATTTAAAACCGCTCAACTTAAATGAATCAATTCAGAGCAGGCCTCTGGTGTAATTCGCCGTAGACACGCCGCCGTCTGCGATAACGCGAGCGGCGCGCGCGCAGCCGCTAATCAGTCTATTCGGTAACCAGTGTTCACGTGTTTACCGCGCGCGGATTCGATGCGCCTGCGCTGCCGTTGTAATGCTAGCTTCGCCACATTCGCCACCTAGCAGTGTGGTGGGTATGACCTGAGTGGTTTAGTTGTCAACATGTCGGTCTGCCACGCAAGAGGGTCCGGGTTCGATTCCTGGCCGGCAAGAAATTGAAATGATGAATTTTAATTTCTGTTACAGGACTGGGTGTTCTATGTCAGTATGCATTAAACAGGGATTTTGATGCCTTCCGGGAGATAATTTCTTCCGGAAGGTTTATCAAACATGCACAGCCGAAAAAATCCGTGCGAAGCCGGGTCGGGTGGCTAGTATTATATATTAGACTTACTTTACTAAATTCCAAGGGAAGGAGAAGATTTGGTTTTAAAATTTTTTATTGAAAATAAATGGATAAACTTACAAAATCTTTTCGGCACTTATGAAGTCACGGAAAAGTTAATGCGAGCTTGGTACAAGTATATTAAAGAAATGCGAAGAGCACTCCGTATACTGGCAATTTGCTATCGGTCGAATCAAGTTCGACACTTAATCTGTGGCTTCACGGTTGGGACGGTTGATTAAGAAGGTTGTTTGATGAAACTGTGCGCTTGCGCAGTTGCTTTGTCACGTTTCTCTCGGGCGTCTGTGCGCACTGTACGTTCGGAGGCAATGTGTAGGTATGCTATTAATAGTGTTTCAAACACTGTGTTTGGTTCGGTTTATGCGAGACACTATGTTGAAGCTTTTGTCTAGTACAGTCGAGCAAGCAGGCTATAAAGGGGATCACAAAAATGACGGGTTTTGGCACAACGGCTTTGCAGTCTTTTATTTGTTCAATCGTACCGACGTATATAAATCGATATAGGTGACGTGTTACCGCTTACCATCAGATAGGCTGTTTGTTGGTAATTGTTAAAAGGCCACCGAGTGGTATAGCAAGCCACAATGCCCATTTCTTCGCTAGCCGTTCAGCGCTGCGCCCGCGCACCGCCGCCGCCGCCGTCAAAGCCGCGCCGCCCGCGATTTAATCACGCCGCCCTCTCGAGTGACATTTTAAGAGCGAGCCAAAGTCGCCATCTTGTTTTTTTGCCGCGCTTTTTCTCCGCCCGGCGCGGACGGCCGTCGTCGTAAAATTTGTTATTAATTCAGTAAAATTTCGGATTAGGTGGTATTAAATTCGAAACAAAGCGAGGATTTAATTGGTAATTCGTGTCCGGGGCTGTGTTCGTCGCGGGCGCAATTTCCGCTTATTGTTTTCGGTTGTAAAGTGTTCGGCCGCCGGCGGACGGCAAGGGATTCAATTACAGCTCGGTTCGGGCCGCCCGTCGTCCGCCGCCCGCCGCTCGCAGCCCGCAGGCCGTGGACTTCGTTCCACATACATACTATACACACGGTTAAATGGATATTAAAAAAGAAATCTTAAAGAAAAGATAGATCGATTGTAGTAATCTGATAAATTAGGATAATTCATAAGCATTTCACATATTGTGGCACGTTCTCATCTGGGTGGGAGACATGAATTGATGGACAAAGACCATCACCAAATAATTCCGTACCTATGGATCGATCTTACGTTTTCCGCTATCAATGGAAAAGTAACGTAGATCTTCAAGCTAATAGCTAGCTTCTAGCTGTTACCTAAAGGCTTGAGAAAACGCAAAAGGTTTGCCATCTGCTAAAGTGAAGTTCTTGTTTGCATTTTAGCAGCAGGACTCCTACAGACAGCAGTATTGGTAAACATGTAGATAGATAAGGTAAAGAAAAAATAATAAACACATACTCTTTATAAGTATATTTTGAAAGACCTAAGAACTAAATAAAGTTTTGTAGGTATATTATGCCTTAGAAGGAGATGCGTTAGAGTTTGCCACAAGGTTTACTCTGTATAAAGAAAGTATGAAGTGGTTCTGGATATTTATAAACAGACAATTCTTTGTATCACAATAATCCATGCAATCGGTGGGATAGCTATTTTATGAAAGTTTCAATTATTTTCATTACAGGAATATAAAAATTTTGAAAAGTAACTGTAAGTAGGTACAACAAGTGATACAGTCCAATGCGGCAAACGCAGTTCCGGCAAAGTCAAAGTGACAATAAAAATTAACTAAACAAAATTTAAAAGCAGTTAAGTACCCATGAGAACCTTATAGTAGACATCGTATAAATATTTACATCTGTCATTGCACCCGTCAAATACACAATACATTCGGTTAATGATAAAAAATATACTTAAACACTATCGCTTTATCTTACACATTCGACTCGTGACCGTATTTACACTAGTTTAATACTTTTATCGATATAAAATCTATGTAAGAGTGATATCACTGTTCGCGCCATTACGGTGCGGATTGCGTCCGACGCACTGGCCACTGTCACTCGGGGCTCGCACTTGCCACTGGGTCGACTTACGCGCTAGGCTCCATTCCCCAACGAGGTCTACACCCTCAGAGAACAAGCCGATGGCACACGCAGGATAGAAGTTGACAGGTTTAGACATTTAAGTTACTTTTGTAGGAAATAATCAGATCATTATCAAGATCAGGCTACTAGGCTCCTCATCAGAGAAGTTTGATTTTCATTCTGCATCATTCTACTAGACTTTTCATTACAGACCATCTTCATGCTAGTCTAGAAACTTGCTACTCGGTTCCATATCAAAGAATACATCTTAGTTCAAGCATCCTGAAGCTGGTCGCCTACTATTAGGTTTCTCTTCTTTCTTTAAGGAGATAGATCATCAGCAAAGTTCCTCTCCGTGTTCGCAACCTGCTTCTAATTTAGCAGCGTGCTTGGCTCCTCTTCCTCCTGTCTTGGTGAGGGAAGATCCATCTCCAATCCGACACCAGGTTACTAGACTCCTCATCAGCATAGTTTCATCCCCGTTCTAGTATCCTGATGGTTGTCCACTCACCCATCTTCCTGTCACCAGAAACTTGATTCTAATTTAGTAGCCCGCTTGACTTCTGAAGATCCATTTCCATTCCGACACCAGGTCACCGGACTCCAAAAAAGTTTCATCCTAAAGCCTCCTGATTCTCTTCCTGCGGTTACCCTGTCATTGGGTCCTCTATCCCATCGGTGGCCACAGCTGGTGCGGCCCCGGTCACCGGTCGTGGTCCGTGCGGTGCGCGTGCGCCGCGCGTCAGAGCGCGTGCGCGTGGTGCGGCGCGGCGGGCTGCGGCGGCGGACACAGCGCGTGCGGACCGCCGGCGGCGTGCTGCCGGCCCTGAGGGGGAACACCAGTGTTATAATGGTAGGTGTTGACATATCGAGTTCTTTAAGAAAGGGAGAAAAGTGATATCCCTGGTATTGCAAAGGTTCGTAACTGCTTTATCATCAGGCTAGCAAGGCGTAAGTTTGTTATCCACCTTAGTGGTATAAAATTGGTGATACTTTAAAGGAAATTCAGGTCAAGAGTATTCTCTTGACCTCTAGCCACGAAAGAGATTGTGTAGCATGTGATGGAAAAACGTGATAAAACATATAGCATATAGAGGTTATGCAATCTATGATATTTACGGACATAGACTGATGATGAACAGTGTGACGTATAAGGGTCTTGCTGTCGCTCTAGCGTGACGCGCGAGAGATCGGCGGAGTTCCGGGGAACTACCACAGACTCAGGGTCCAAACCTACCTCAGTTTATTTGCTGTCACAACGTGGACGTGACAGGTTGTGCGGGTCTGATTGTAGTCGCCGCACGCAAAAAGCCAAAACACCTCAAAAACATATGGGAATACTTAAAATGATGATGAAATGTCACTAAGGAGTTATAACTTAATTCGTAAAATTAGTTTTGGTGGTAATAGTAACGTTTAACGTAAATGAATAACTAGTTTTTTGAAGAATAATGTACCAATGACCTTAGCTATTTCTTAGGCTAGAGGGTCACAAGAGTACTTTAAACATTAAATTCTTAGGGATGCCTACGAATGGCTACAAAGTTGCTCACCGCCAGGAGAGCGACCGCCTAACTCGAATTTAACATCGCCATCTTGTTACAGTGCATCGCCATCTCACTCGCCAGCTCTTGATATTGTTGGCGTTAAGTTCAATTTGAGTTAGGCGGTCGCTCACCAGATGTGATAGTGGTCATATGTCAAACTGCCGTGAAAATAAAAAAATAGTGATCTACTCACCTGTAGGTACACATAGTAGTCGTAGGGTTGGTGCAGCGGCCAGCATCGCTGCGGCGGCAGCGTCGCGGGGTACAGCGGCGGCACCGGGTACAGTGCACCGCCCAGCTTGTTCCTCAGTATGCGGCTGATACTCGACACTGAGGGCACGTTGTATTTGTCGCAAACGCCATCGGCGAGCAGCCTGTCGCGGATCTCCCACGCGAAAATTCCCGGATCTTTGGCCTTCAACTGCTTTATGTAGGACACGACCTGGAGATGGGAGCGTGGTTTCAACAAGTGGTGCGAGTCTGTTCCCTGATCATTATAATCTGGACGCCTTCAAGGTTAGAGTGAAGTTCCTAGACAGACATGCTTCATCGTCGGACGCATCGTCACTTGTTAGTAGGTGAGATGGCGGTCAAATGCCTGGCTAGTCTAATAAAAAACATCGTCAATTTCGCCCCAGATGGGGGTCACTTGACGTAAACGACCTTGTGAAGGTCAGACGGAGCTGATGGTAGCAACAATAACTTTGTGACATACAGCACTACCAACTTATCTGTTCAGTACACGGCGGCGCTAGTGAGGTAAGCGGAATGACAGTTGCTAATTCAGGTACGTCTATAGTTCTGATTTTATCTACTGAATAGATAAGTTAGTTGCGCCGCAATACAGTGCTCTGTAGAATGTCATGTAGGTTGGATAATTAGGAAGGATATGGGTAGCCCTTTTCATGTACATAATGTCTATTTCATTTCTATGTGTATAAAAAATTAAAACATATTAATTAAAAGAATTCACAAAATTATTGCGGAAAAAAGTGATTGTATAACAAACTTATCCACGTTTAAACGAATGCAGATAATTTAACTGATTTTAGTTTTTAAGAGAGTGGGCGTAAGCTTTATGTATGTATGTAAGAGAGTGGGATTTATAAAACGAAACACTCAATTTCAAAATTTCTTAGTTGCGGCTTTACCTTCGGCGTGGTGACTCTCGGTTTGGAACCCCCGATGGCGCCGGGCAGTATGGAGCCGGTCTCATGGTAGCGCGCCAGGATCTTAGACACGCAGCCGTGCGAGACCCGCAGCTGCCGGCTGATGTCGCAGGGCCTGCGCGTGGGCATGGAACTCGTTAATTTGAGAATTGGTGTTGATATTAAGAGCCCATTCACAAGCATTCGGCAAGCGAAGTGCTGGATGCTCCGGCAAGATGGAGTGACGATTTGCTAAAGGCTGCAGATAGATGGTGGATTCGGTACAGAAGCCTTGTACAGAAGGATTCAGAATTGATGATTTTTATCGGATCCTTACCACCACGATTCGTTTTTTAAACTAAGAATAAAAATCACGACAATATTTTTTTAATGACTTGGAGAGAAAGTACAACCGAGACATTAACGCCAAGATGATGATATTATTATTATTTATTTTTCGTACTAGATGATTTTTAATCGGATGTGATATTCTGTCCTGGTAGTAACAGAGAATGATTGTCTGGAAATACTGTATACTAAGTTCAACTTAGATTTAAATCGAACCGAAAGACAAGCGGAAGCTGAATACGGAAAGTTGAGCAGAAGATGCATTAACGCTCATTAACCCGGGAAGGTTTTTGTGCAGCAGTAGATTGATAATCATCATCATCTTCGCGTCAAAATCCTTGTCCTGGCATGAGGGCCCCGGATCCGCCTCGACCACGATCCAAGATGTGGCAGATTAGATAATCAAAACCAACCAACCTGATCCCAAGCTGCGCGAGCTCGACGATGCGCAGGCGCACCGCGTTGGGCAGCGGGCGGCCGTTGACGAACACGCCACCCAGCTGGTTCACCTCGCCGTACTGCTGCGCGCCCGCGCCGGGGCTGCCCATCGCGCCGCCGCTCGGGTCGCCTGCGAAGGGGGGACGGTTACATTGTGGAATTTTTTTTTATTCTATTCAGTGATAAGAATACGGGAAATTTGGAGGATGGAAAGCAGGAGAAACGACTTTCAGCAACGACTTTCCAGTCAAGGAGAGAGAGTAAGAGGAATATGGGAACCATCACGAAACTGATGTCACAGGTGTTGGCGATACCCTTGGTCCAATAGGCAGCGGCGATCACTTTCCATCAGGTGGCCAGCTAGTCTATTTGCCTATAATATGATATTAAAAAGCGGACGCTGTACTGAAGAAAAAGTGACTGCTCCACCGACAAGAGCGCGAGGCTCTTAAAATGCTGCCTCAGTAACAAACAATCAGATATAGCAATGATCAGATTCGCCGAACACCTTTGACAAGGTTCCATACCATTCTGATGGCGCGAATAACTATCAGTTTATATAAAATATGTAGACGTGGGTTGTCGGTCACCTCTTAAATTATATTACGGTAAATAAATTCATAATTTTGAAGACTTATTTCTCAACAAGAATACTGTTTCTTGCAAGAACACCCGTCACAAGATTGAAATTGAGATTTGACAGAACTCTCGACTGTCATCTTGTTACCGACACTCATACAGACCAAAAATTACATCATCAAAGCGTTGTAACTGGACACGTGTCGCGCTCGTCCTCCGGCGGGGAGCGATTTGTCTCGCGCGGCGCGTTCGGAACCGTGGCACAGATTAGAAAAAAGTTACTACGTGACCATGGGGCACGGGGTATCAACGCTTGAGTAGTTTTTGTTTTAACTCGGGCTAAGGTACAGAACGGTCAGAGGAAGAGGCAAAATGTTTCACTTTGACGTTTCCACTTTCAAATCGCGTTCGGATCAGTCATATAAGTTCAATGGACTGTCCAACAATTATAATGTCTATTCTAATGCAGACCAGCTAGGACCTCCCAATCGTTAGATCAGAAAATGGGATAGCCTTATCTGTTATTTATCTGTTTATATCCTTGAATGGCAATAGCCTTCACGGAAATAAAGGGAGCTGTAAACGGTTACATATTTCCGGAACCGTCGGAATATCTCTTTTAAAGATAAGGTCGCCTTTATCATGTGTTTTTGTGCAATAACGAGCACCTATGTATAACAATCGAGCTGCATTTAACAAAGCTCGGACGCCAATAGCACGAGAGCTGAGCATAGCCTCTGAACGTAGTTGTCATGCGCGGGAGTGGGTGTCGCAGTGACGCCACCGCCACCCGACCCCCTTTGAAGTAGCGGCGACCGCGGCCGGTGCGGTGCTCGGTGTGACCGCGTCACCCGAAAGACGAGCCCTCGTAAAACAGCGTCTTGTTAAAATATTTTACGGTCACGGTCTTGGGTTTCGCGCTAACAATGTGCACTATTAGTTTGTGCAACACGGCTGGGGTTCTCATAATTTTGGACGCACTTTTTTGGAACCTTGACTCGTGCCTGATGAGGTTGAAGGGACGACAAACTTTTGGGAAGGAATTATGTGAATAAGCTACATTCTACATTAAACATCTTGGCGTTAATGTCCCGGATGTGCTCTGGCGCATCCTTGACAATGATCCAGGATTAGGCAGATCAGGTAATTACAATGAAGCGACTGCCATCTGACCTCCGTAGACCATGGTTACATATTCAGTCGCCTGAATGTGTAGGTTTCATCACGATGTTTTCCCTCACCGTAAGAGCATCGGTTAAAGTTCAACTAACGTACATAACTCAGAAAAGAATCTGGTATATGGCATCTATATCTACATTATTATATAATAACACCCGTATTCAGGATCGTTATTATGAGGTCTTACAATGCGCGCAAACGCACAGAGTTCTAATTCAACTGCTTGAGTGGCGATCAGAACTATTCTCCATTCATCAAACGTTGTTCCCTGTACCTATCTTTACCCCTAGAAATTGGACTAAAAGCATCTAATTTCTTTGGGAAAGCATTCAATCTTCCAAGATAATATAGCAGGGGACAACCTCGGATGAATGAGAGAATAAGTGTCCGTCAAAATTAACAAAAGGTGTGCCACAAAATTATCTGACCCGGTGGCCAAAACTGGAACTGTGGAAAAATGACGCCGCTTAATTTGGAAATGTATTTGAAATAACAGGTCAATGCCAACAACAGCGACCTTGTCACCGGGTCAGATAAGTTGGTGGCACCGAATTAAATTGGCCAATCATAGATCCGTATTGACCGCAGTGCCTTTATTTAGAAATTACCGATCTGAACTGTGATAACGAATGGTAACGCTACAGACAATTTGTGGAATGAAAATTGAATTACCTATCTGACAATTAATTTCCGAGAAATTTAATAACTGTTGACGGAATAACCGCGGTAAGGATTTCATTTTTTGATCCATTTTCAAGTTATTTATCATGGACAGGTGTGTGGTGACATTAAAATTTGTAGGTAAGAGTTAGGTACACGTTTAAATTTATGACGATCATCATCATCATCATATGAGCCAGAAGGCGCCCACTGCTGGGCATAGGCCTCCCCCAGAGATTTCCACTAAGGCCGGTCCTGTGCCGATGATGTTATGTAACAAAGAATACCTCAGTAATGTGTTAAATTACTTCACCTACTAAAAACAATTTTAAGCGGCAAAGATTAAGTTTAAGAACGGCGAATAAAAGATGACTAAACCAGGAAATTACGTCCCTCGAAATGGACACACAGAGAATATGACAAACCCTGAAAATGACGTTCCTCTAACTTGACGTTTCAAGAAAATGACGTGCCTCGCCAAAAGCCCCAATAAAGCCGCAACAATATAGGTAGTGTTTACTTACGCTACTGCCAAATTTTAATATCATTATTTAATAAAAGAAAACAATTTTCAGCAGCCCAAAATACTCCCACCCTCTCCCTCTCCAAGCCTATTAAAATGATTGCGTGACTGACAGCCGCACAAATGTGACCAAATGACAAAACAAGAAACTCTTTAATCCTATTTATAGCCGCAGAGCTGAACACTTCGCTCTCATTCAAATGGCGTGTCGGGTTTCTGTCAAAAACAATTAAATGCGCTTAAAAAGTTTCAACACACAAATGTCATTAGGGGATTCCTTTGACACGGTGCGCGCGCGCGGGTTGTGTTGCATCCGACTAATCAACGTCAGCGACGTCAGAAACAGTCCGGGAACACGGATTCCGATTACAAATACACAGCCCACTTATACGTTTTCCAATTACAAATGTAATCGATATAAACAAGTAAACATTAAGCGAAACATCGAAATGTGTGAATGGCTATTACGGTCACGGAAACTGTTGTTAACATGTACAGAAAGTATATTGGGTGCCTATACTAAACAATATAAAAAAAGTTTAGACGTTAATGTACTGGTTGTACTCTCGCACACAAAGCCCCGTGATCCGTCTTGACCACGACACGATCCAGAATTTATAAGAATAGCTAAATACATTAAAGCGACTGCCATCTGACCTCCGCGACCCTGTTAACAGGGGAAACTGACCAAATTGGATCATGGTTAGGTTAGGTTAGGTTAGGTTACACATTCACTCGCCTGAATGTTCAGGCTTCATCACGATGTTTTCCCTCAAAGTAAGAGCATCGATTACTGTTCAACTAATTACATAACTCAGAAAAGAGTCATTGGTAAATGGCCGCACTGGGGTTAGAACCCGGTACCTCTCGCTTACGAGTCGGACAACAACCACTAGGCCACAAAAGCTCTATATTCACTAACAAATCTAGCAGTTTAAAAACAAGAAGGCCCTTAACACTATTAGTCTTCCATCCCAGATAAATGGAGTAAAGAAATGAGACGTTAATCTCCGGATCTGACGCGAACAACCTTTCGCTCACATTAAGCGTGCTGTTAGATTTGTGTCCAGAAGACGTGTCACAATAAAAAGGATAACAGAGACCGCGGTTTATTTCCACGTCCATGCCCGCTAATTTGTAGTCGGGAGCGTCTGGGAGTGACGTCACGTCTTGTTGTTCCTTCGTTGACAATTTGTCACTCGCGCTGCGCCCGCGCACCGCTTTGCTCTTATTTTGGTGGCAATTTGCGACATTTACGGGCGACGCTGACGCATGTTCCGCGATCGGTTAACGGCCGGCGCTGATGGGTGAGCGGTTAAGATTCTATGAGTTATGCTCGTTCGGTTTCATATGAACCGCCTTTTAGATTGCGTGAAACAGCGGAATAACTCTACAGTCTATAAAACGCGTCTATTGCGTAATAGTGATTTGATAGCGGCGAATGGATGAGAGTGAAAACGTTTGTGTGTAAACTCTTTACTAAACATCAAGGAAATCATCGGGGACATGTTGTAGGTAAGTAAAATTTAATTTAAAATTTCAATTTCAATGAAGCGTCATAAAAGTTAGGTAAGTAGGCACTTATTTTTTTTTAACGTGTATTACCAATCCCGGGATCGTCCCGTAATCCCGAAAAAGTGAAGTAACCGAAAAGCTGCGCCCGCGCAGCCGTTGCAGTGCCGGTGGCGGCGGCGCGGCGGCCGGCGGTGGGCGGGGCGCACACGTGCGCGCTGCCCGCGCCGCCTTTGACTTTGGCAGTATCGCACGGATGGAATAAAAACTTGTCATCGTTTCAGAGAAGAACACTTTTTAATTAAAGTTTCGGCCATGACGATTTCCTGTTGTGTCGTGGCGTGGAATTTTATTTTATTTTTTCCGAAATTCAAATTCAATTTAGGTACTTACCTACATTTTATTTTAAATTACTTAATTAAAATAATTTTTTCTTTGGATTTTACCACTGAATAACAAAATAATTAATTAAATCGTTTTTTCGAGTATCAATACTATTACGTAGGTATTTTACGTTGCGGTTACAATTTGCTGATAAAGCTTTGAAACTTTAACTCTGCCCTGTACAATATTAACATCAAGGTGGTACTTAAATAATTTTAAATTATTGCTATGCCTTGCTCAAGTCGCAACAAAAGAAATTAATAATTTTAATTAAACCGTCTTTCACTTACATAATATCAACATTCAGGCGCGAACCGCGATAGGTATATCAACTCGACGATGCGTGATAAAATTGATATATAATTTTTTTATGTATGCATCTACAACTATCTCACTCCTCAAGGAAAACACACCCTTGTGTCCTATATCATTAACCCATGGTGTAGTTGCGTTGACCGCGGAGTGTCTGCGGACAGCGGCCACACATGCGCCCGCGCACACGTGCGGTTCTGCGAACGGCGCGCGGACGCCGCATCAAAGACATCGCCGACTGTACGGGATGGCCAAATTGGCCATACAGCGCAGCACAATGTTGCATACCTTGTAATTTCATTGTAGTCACTCTTTTGATGTTTCGAAGGTCATTTTCGTGTTTTCTATGTTCCCATTTTCTTTCCTGGTAGTGTAATGTTTCATCTCATTTGGAGGCGCGGTGTCTGTACGTCGTTGGGTTGTTAGTTGGTCCGCCACAGATGTTTCAATGATTTCCATAATTAACTGTGGTTTTCACATTTATTTTTGGTTTATTTAACACACAAGAAACCTTTTATCGGAATTTTTTGCAGACTTCTAGATAGACAGCGGACGACTGTTCGTCTTAACAATATTTTTATTAAACCAATCCGCAAGCTGAATCAGTGACATGCATGAAGCAATTTAACAAAACTCAAATTGCTCGATGGTGATGCCTGGCTCGCAGGCAGGTATGTTACCGAATTAGTCTATTAAATCGTAATCACCGCAACTTGGGGTTTTCAGCAGCAAATGTTAGTTAAACAATCTTCATTGAAAACTTCTAGGCTATCGGAATGGGGTGAAACCTTGAGGAAGTATCTAAATCGAAATTACAGTTCTCGGGTGAAAGAAAGAGTGATCTCATTCTGGTCGCGCATGAATTATAATTTTTTGCAAACGATGAAATAGGATTTCGTTGATGGAAACTTAAAGCTTTTCTACTTTTTATTTTATTTTATTTTATTCGCATGTCTCACAGCATAGGTACTGTGAACATTCTAGTAAAATGATTTGCAGCATGGATCAACACGTTGCTCACAAGCGAATTATTTGTACCTGCTACTTTCGTACGTAGTATTTAAAATCAATTTTCATCGTAATTGTTATTACCTACTAATTGTGCAAGTTGTAAACAAACTGTAGAAATAGGCCAAGAGAATGCCAATCTCACAAAAGTAACTGTGATTTAACATCAATGTTAATCGGAAACACAAAAGTCTAAACAAATTATTACAATTTATCAACAT
This sequence comes from Blastobasis adustella, assembly GCA_907269095.1. Lineage (NCBI taxonomy): Eukaryota > Metazoa > Arthropoda > Insecta > Lepidoptera > Blastobasidae > Blastobasis > Blastobasis adustella. The sequence continues at coordinate 282,916 of OU026136.1, read as the reverse complement.
TTATTTTCAACAAGCTTAAAACCAAACAAACTTTGGTAAATGTAAATTAAAGTGCGGCCAACAATATTATTGTGAACAATATTTTGTTTCTCTCTGTTCCTTCCTGTTTCCTCAAAAATACATAAAAAATATGAACAAAGAGAATGTTTGTCATTATTCATTGTCTGAGTTGATAAAAGAGCTGCGATCAACGCATTAACACCGTTCATCTTCTCACAGTAGTGCTGTGCGGGAGATGCAAAATTGTCGATTATCGATCTTGTGGAATTAATTAGAGCCCAAGCGTTGATCCGCGTCTACTTTGTTTTTGAATGTTTCGTAGAAAGTGTTTTAAAATGTTTAAATACTTAACTTAACAACTTTCAAACGACAATGATTTTGGATTATCGTTATCATCATTAGAAGTGGGATAAGATAGGTAGTATGTCTGCACGGGACCAGCAAGTAAGGTTGACTAGGGCCCAGAAGTTGGTGATGGGACCCCGCAATCCCCCCTTATTTAAAGAGGGCTCTAGTGAGAAAACTTGTCATATATCTATGCCAAATCCTAGTCGTGGGTATACCTAGGTGTGCCTAATAATGCTATGGAACCGTTTGGTGCGTGCTCGCAGCCACCGCGGTGTCACACGCTGCGCCAGCAGTGGCCTCACTACCGACTCCTTTGACTCTCGCCTCCCGGCTAATTGGTCTGAGAAAGAGACCGCATCACCCTGAAACTATCGTGACAGAAAAGGAGCGAAAACAATGAGGCGGGAAACATCTTTCTCTGCACGGCTGATTTACGAGCAGCCTTTGACGCTCGCGCGCTGACAGTTACTAGTGTTTTCGGCGAATATAACGCGTTCATTAATTCAAGCGCGACTTCACAAGTTCCCATAGCGCCCGGGATATAATAAATGCTCGGCCGCGACCGCCGCGACAAAGCGGCTAGCGCCCGATGGCTTGCCGCCGTGGCTCGCCGGGGCCGCGTCCAAACGCCGCGCGCTGAAATATCGTAATACGTGTCGTTTACTGTATTCTTCAAGCAATATATTACCGCTCCTTTCAACTCCGGAGACAGCGGCGCGATCAAACGTTCGCTAGATTTACGCAGTCTCTCCCGCAATTATTTATCGATATCGATATTTATGGCGGAGATTGTGCGGCATTTCAAATGCGTAATAACACGCTCGCCTATTATTTTAATACGAATAATACATCGTTTTTATAATGGGAAGGTTTTTTAATAAATCCATAACACTTGCCTTATCAAGCCATGTAAATGTAATAGTTTGATAGAATGGTTCAATGTGGAGCAGTTCGCTGAGGGCCTCGTTATGTTCGCGGGGAGGAAACAGCGGCGGAGGTAATCTCGGAGACCTAGAATTTAATGGGCGGTGCCGTGGGAGCCGCTGCGCCGGCGCAGTTACAACACTAGCCTCGCAGATTTACAACGGTCAATGCGTTTGACTTCAAAATAGTTCCGCGGATTCATAAAAATATTAATTATGTGTGTGTAAATTTTTGTGAAGGCCAGACGTGCGTAAACCCAAAACAGGTGCGTGGAAAATTGTGCCTGGAAAGAGGTGCTGCGGGAGGCCCAAAAAGCGATCACATCGTGGAGTCGGTTGCGAGAGCCAACGGCTTGCGAGGATGCTAAAGATCGTGCGAATTGGAAAAAGAAGAGTAGGAAAGCGGTTACTAGCAGAAGCTGGGATAGATTGTTATGACGCGTAATGTTTCTACATCTGATGATTCAGAGAACCACCAGTAAGCGGATCGTACGTTGTCGCATTCGTTGCGGAACGCAATTGACATTTATATTAGTAATAAACATGGCATTCGCGGTTGATATCAGCGCGACTGGTTATCAGCAAATAATTGTTGGACGCCGCGCCGGAGCGCTCAGCTGTTTGCCTTCTCATTTGACTTGAATGAGGTGGCTGAATATGAATGTCGTCGGGTGTTTGTGGATGACAAACAGGCTTGCGAAAGCCGGGGCTGCGCGGGCGCCGCCGTAATGCGCCGCTGTGTTTGCCAACGGTTTCACCCGAGATTTATTTGATCGCGGCGCTGACATAGTTTTAGTGATGACCCTTGAAGAAAATTTATTCTCCACGACATTGTTTGGTGACGCGCTGGCGCAACCGCTGGCGTTGTGAATGAAATTTGACAAGAAATGGTTATTCGCTCGTTTGTCTCGCGAATGTTTGTGTTATCTTTTATTTATGATTCGGACAACTGGGATCAAAATGCGGACCCATTTCACTATGAATTAAATGCCCTGTTGTTTTATGACAAGCAAATAGGCAGTATTTAGGTAAGCATGTGACACTTCCACATACCGTCTACATTGTATTGTATTTTATAGCACACGACGACGAGCATATGTTTGCCTTGCCCTTATCCTACAAGACAGGAACAGTAAAAATCCTTTTGGCAGGCAGGTCATTTTCTTGAAAAGTCAACTTAGAGGAACGTCATATTCGTTCTTAGTCCTTTTCTGGGTTAGTCATCTTATCAATAGGTCAATTTCGAGTGACGTACCTAATTGGTCTCTACTCAAATAATTATTTATTGAAGTAGGATTATAACATTACAAACGTAAAAAATACTGCGGAGAAATATAAAAAAATAGGTATCGTTCCAAATTTAAATAAAGGAATGTACATTTTGTAAAAATATCGTCTGCGCCGCAGACTAGAGGTTTAACTCTCTGTTATGACGATGAGCGAGCCACTGGTAAGTGCAGTTTGCCTACTCGAGGCTAAACCAGCTCCCGAAGGCCCTCGAGCGGCCACACACGGCGACAGGCCGCCGACAAACGCCCCGCTATGCAAACAACCAGCGGCACGTAGGACGAGTCGAATAGATCGCGACAAAGCAGGCGGAGTAATCATTGGGTATGGAATAAATAATCAACCGAGACGCGTCGAAATACCACCGACGAAGTTTACATAAACTAAAATATTCCCTAAACTATTGAACCGATTTTAATTGAACAGAGCTAAGGACCATCTCGATTAAATTATCTATCAAAGATAGAAAACCGTTTGGGAGGTAGAATGGCAGACCGATATACAGAGCTATAGACACACAGATCATCAAACTTACAACGCCCCTTTTTTGTCAAGGGTGAATTATGAAAATGCGTAGATTCCAGTTAGAATATAGGTAACGACTTTCCGCGAAAGTAAAAACGGGAATGATTACGAAATCGGGCAAGTCCCTCTGTTAGTGTAAGTAACAATGCGACCGAAGATGTAGAGATACAGCCTAATTGAAGGAGTGTATAATGTGTGTGTAGATTTAAAGATAAATGCTTCACTAGGTATACTTAAAAGTCCTAACATAGAACTGTCACGTACTGCATCCTTATTCCGAGTAAGAAAACAAAGGATGCACACTATTGAACGTGGTAAATAATGAATGGCTCTGTAAATTAACTAATGAACGTGCCCCAAAACCTAATGTCTGTTGTCACACTGTTGCCTATTTATTCTAATGATGCAAATGAAAAATTGCTAGTGGCAACCCGCGGCCGGTGCCCAGCTGCCCTTATGAACCCCGCGACCGCCATAACTCACGTCCCGCTAATTATCGACGTGGCACGTGCCATGCGCTTGCGCACCCCCCACCTCCTTACCCTCTCAGTTCCCTCTACCCCGCGCAGTCCCCCCTCACCCTAGCGCACCATCCACACCCAATTTGTTAGTCCGCGGTGCCAGCTTTATGGGGTAGCGAAATGATTCTGATTTGTTCGTAGCTATTTCGGTATTTCCGCCGATGCCGTATCGGTCGCAATTAGAGCGGCCCAGCTGGACGCGACGCGAGTGCGACGCGGTCGCCGGAATGTTCTATGTGCATTTTTCTGACAGCCTGCTATGAGCTATTATGAAGTAGACAATTACAATTAAGTATGTGACGTAAGTTTTGTACAGCCAGGGTTTATTTCCCACATTTTTGCAAACGCACCGGTAGTTCGGCAGTTAATATGAATAAAACAATTTTTTTACAATAAAAGAAAGTCAACAAGCAAGCCTACCTTACGGTAGGTAAGTGAACACCTCCGCCCTAGAACATCCAGAACACCATTAAGGTCGCGAAAGCGGTGTCCCTTTGAAAATCAAGAGCCAACTGCTACTTATATGTGCTTCAGGAAGACTCGATGATGCGTCGTAACCTCGTAGACAGTTTGGTAAACCTCAATGGCAGTTTTAAATGTAGTAGAATACCAAAAATGTGTTAGACTGCCATTGAGCTGCTATTGCGATCCAATTAAAATTCAATTGAACCATTACTAAATTAACGAATTTGAGACCCATTAATTTGTCATTTTATTCGAGTAGGTACAAAAAATAGACCTGTGAGTATAAATAAAAAATAAATCTAAAACAAATAATCCCGTTGTGTGCGCTGCGCGGGCGCAGTACGGCAGGACAGTAGCCGCGCGGGGGGCGGGCGGGGGGCGTGTTTGCCGCCATTACGCTGTTGACTCGCGCGCGGCGGCTAATGCGTGCGCAAACACTCGGCTCGTACTCGGGCATCGTCGGCGAGACACGAGGGGACAACGACGGTACGGATTTCGTGTGAGAAAATGGATGGACTTGGGCCTTTGTATTGAGAAGCTATAAGCAGCTTTAGCAGCTTTTAGGGTACCTACGAGGCGATATTTTCCAAGTTGCGGAATCGGTTTCGATGTAACGATTGAGAAAACTGTACCGAAGTCGGTCGATCCTTTCGAAAGCTAAGTTCCACATTCATACAAACAACCATAGGCACAAAACCACCTGCATACTTACCTACAAACAAACATAGGTTTGCACAGACTCAATGTCTTGAAATGAATAGAATCAGTTTGCGTTTTAAAGTCTTGGGTTTAAAAAAGGGTATTTGTTAAGCAGAAGGTAGTAATAGGTAGGTATTGTTATTTTGTTACTCCCTTCTGCTTCGATGGATACATAATTGTTTTTCCTATAATGTTAAGTAATAGTTCTCGTGGCAAGCGACAATGTCTGATGATACTTTGTCTTTTATTAGAATAAAGATCTATGAGCCGAAGTTTATAGAAAAAGATTTCGTTCGATACTCAACTCAACTTAAAACCCTTTCATACACATTACTGTATATTGAATAACCCAATTATTTCTTGACTAAAATGTAGTAAGACAATGAACTGCTTCGGTCTGTTTGCGGTCCGGTAGCGGCGGCGCCGCACGCCCTCTTGAACGTGGAACTGCGCGCGCGCAGCCGACCCGCTCCACCGCCCGGCGCGGTTCAAACGACAACTTTTAGCTTTTTCCGGCGAGAAGTTTATTTGTAAGTACTGTTTGGTTAAAGTTGGAATACCCTACGTATTTTAGTCGCCGGCAGCTAAATAATACACATCGCATAGTTCGGATTCGTAGACCGTCGACTATGTCGCCTCTTAAAAAAATAACAAAAAATTCTAAATAAATTACTTTTGTTTATTAACTCGTTTAGTTTTTTTTTATGTTGTACGGCAGACAAACAGGCAAGCGGGCCACCTGATGGTGCGTGGTCACCGCCGCCTATGGACATCAGCAACACCAGGGGCAACACGAATGCGCTGGCCGCCTCTGAAGAGACCTCTAGTTTATTACGCACAAAGAAAAATAATGAACAATATAACAAGGAAAAACAACACAACAGGCTTACTTTTTACCATATATCTTACAGCAGACCTACGGAAGAGCTTTGTGTTTCATTTTCATTTTTACTATGGGTATTGTACTGACGTAGGGTTACCACTCACTTAAAAAGAACTCAGAGAAGATTATACCTAGCACCAACTCTTTCCATACATGAAGGCGATAAAGAAAGTATTATTTACAGACAGTAAAATTACACTATAATCCATCTAAAAAGATACAATCAAACAAACATAAGGCTACGCTGAGGCTCAAACACATGTAGGTATATTTTGTTCGACCGATCAAGGAAAATTAAACATGGCGCCAATGGAAGCTGGCACAAAAAATGCAGACGGTAGCGGCGCTTAGGCATACAAAGTACCTACATATAAGTAGAGGATCCGAAAAAACGCAAACACGATTAGCGAAATGCGGATTTACAAATATCGTGGACGAGAACTGTTTGACCATACTCTCGTTGCTGAGGCCGAGATATTGAATCCTATTTGAAGTGGTTAAGGTGCATTTTCGCCAAAAAGTGAAGGGAAGAAATCAAAGCAGTGAACAAACAGTCGGACAAACGACTAATTGACAGGAAATTGTAACATTATTCGTTGTTTGCAATTGGTGTTAGGCCTACTCTGTGGTTGGGGTCCCGGCGGCGTCGGGTTTCGGTAGACGAGCCATGATGGGAAGGACTTGTGCACTTTAATGTCGTATTAGATGGGTTAATAGTTTAAATACAATTTTAGGATATAGTAGACCCTAAACCTACATTTACATATATTCATAGTATAAAACAAATACGAAATTTGGAATAGTTTCTCGGAAAATTTGGGAAACACTGAAAGTGATGTTTATAATGGACTCAACATTTCCTACTCCTTTACTGTTCATGCTGCGAGACTTTGGAACTCTCTTCCACATGAGGTGCGGGACAGTCCGTCACGTCACAGACTTTTAAAAAGCGTGTCAAGGAACATTATCTATCTCTGTCTAGTTGTACATAGATATGTATGCATAGTATTGTATTATAATGTATATTATATTATTATTATATGTTTATATTATATTTATTATATTTTATTTGAGAAGTTAATTATGTTTAAGTATTTTAGTATGTATTCTATATCGCGCACGTCGATCTGCTTTACTTATCACATCTCTCTTCTGTAGGCCTGCTGGAAGAAGTTTGTCTATATGTATGATGTTTCTCTATGTATTTTACTGTGTGCAATAAACTGTTAAATAAATAAATAAATAAACATTTTGTAATGAACTCAATATTAAATTTCCTAAGAAAAAAATGGTGTAAGCTTGTGCGATAGAGAGGTAAGTACTGAATTATTGTAGAAGGCATGGTGTTCTGATCATGATAATTACAAACTCTCCAGGTATCTAGTGTTACATGGATTCATCATCATCATGCCCTTATCCCAGTATAGGTAGTAGTTATCTAATAGAGGTTTGTATATTCGTTTATATCTAAAAAATATCGCCGATTTTGATATAACTTTCATCATTAGTTAGAGTGGTTCACCAATAACGTTTATGTGCAGTTAGCTTTCCATGAGGGGTATCGATAACTTTAAATACCGAACGTTAGCTATTCAACTGAGTTCACAAAATCTACACAGCCTCCTTATAAAGAGAAACTAAAGCAGAAATATCGGCGGTAAGTAGGTATAGAACATCTTGCAGCTTGATAGAGCGTTGTCTCTATCGCTCGTGTATGGGTGTGCAATATTTACCAGTGACTAGTGCAAACACTTCTGTTTTATAACATTACAAGTAACCAGTCCGATCAAAGTGCTCGCTCTATTCTGCGCGCGCGCCGTCGGTCATTCGCAAACACCGGATTTTACGAGAATAAACGCTGCACTACCATTTTGTAGAGACTCCATTACGATTATGTGTGTATATGCATGGCTATCCATGGCTATACCTAACCTAACCATCAAAAACTCGCAAAGACAGTTGAATCACCAGCTAGTTCAGGAGTAACTGATTGAAATGATGAATTTTAATTTCTGTTACGGGTCTGGGTGTTCTATGTATAATAAGTATGTATTTAAAAGTATTTAAGTAGTTTATCAGTTATCTAGCACCCATAGCACAGGCTTTGCTTAGTTTGGGGATAGAGGGCGCTGTGTGAATTTGTCTTGAATTTTTTTTATTTTTTTTAACTGGACTTGAGCCTCTTCCGCATCTGTAGAGGATATTGTCATAATATCCACACCTGATAGGCGTTTTGGAGATCGCAATAAAATGAGAACAATCATAATGTCCCGGTTATGCTCTTGCGCACGAGGGCCGAAGATACACCTTGACCAAGATCCAGGGTTTAGCAGATCAGGAAATTATAGTGGAGCAACTGTGTCATCTAACCTCAGTGACCTTGCTACCATGGAAACCCGACCAGATTGGATCATGGTTACACATTCAGTCGCCTGAATGTGCAGGTTTTATAAAAATGTTTTCCCTCACCGGAAGAGCATCAGTTAGTATGTAGTAGTAGTATTCTACAATACCAAGAATTGTTGTTGGTTGTTGTTGAATATGACACCAACCAAACAAACACTAGTACAATAATAGTAGTAGTAGTAGTATTCTACAATACTACGTGTTGTTGGTGTTAGTTTGGCTGCCTATGAAACTAAGATCCTTCTTCCTTTCGGTTCTTATTGGTCGAACGAACAACACGACCAGCAAAACAAATATTCGTCATAAATATTTGAACACACGCCCGTATCGTCGCACAAAACTGACCGGGCCACCGTTAAAAACACTCCACTTGTACCTAATTTACTGAAAAAATAATTATAATTTGATAAGCGGACGGGCTATCGGCAAATCGCTGAAACGATTTCCACGCGGCTGCTCATTAAAGTTCGCGTTTTTATGTTTCATTGTGAGCGGCGCGCCGGCGCGGGCGCAGCGGGTCGGCTTACGGCGGTTTGCGGCGGCCGCGGCAGCCAATGCCGTTTGCATTGTAGTTTTTTAGATCGTACGGTAGTCGAACAGGATAGGGCAAGGAAAGTGGCCTCCGCTGCCTGTAGGTATTAGCAAAGATAATATAATGTTTACAATACTAAGCAATACCAGGGGCGTCCAGGGGTATCGCCAATGGGCCCATGTTGCGTTTTTGAAATGCTGTGAACGTTTACTAACGTTTTTACTTAGATAGAGATTAGGCAGAAGAAACCTCCATTACTTATGGAAGAGCACAGATTCTGCGTAGAAGAGACTCAAGTCCTGTAGACAATCAGAATTAGCAGAATACTTACTTTTTAAATAAGTATTCTGCAATTGCACCATAGTTCTCTTTTAAACATACTGAGTAAATTTTAAAATACCTAAATTTATGATCAATATATTTTATGCATCTTTGTTGTCTAGAACTTTATTTGATCCCATTTATAAATATATTTTTCGCTTTATTTTAGCTTTATTAGTTTGTCGACATTCCACATCGCTTATCCAAATTCCACATATATTTTTTTTTTTATTTTTTTTTTTTTTTATTGTATTAGCCAGGCATTTGACCGCCATCTCACCTGGTGGTAAGTGACGATGCGGCCGATGATGGAGCATGCCTGTCTAGGAACAGCCTATTCACTCTGGCATTGAAGGCGTCTAGTTTATAATGATCAGGGAACACTCGCGGGTAATGTGTTCCATTCCTTGCGGCTCGTGCGGATAGCTGGAAAATCCACTACATAAGGATGAAGCGCCCGGATCGCTTCTCCCGATGGCGGAAAGGGGCAGGCGGAATGAGGTCGTGCAACTGCTTCGCACACTCTCCGAAACCCTCCGAAAACTCCGAACCTGTAGAAAACTGACAAACGCGCAACCCTACGTCGATGCTCGAGGCTCTGCAGCTTAGAATCAATCAACTGCGGGTCACCAATTAACTTCTTTCGTCCAATGTGCAATGCGACCAGTTGGTATTTGGCTGATCCATCCCAGAGGTGGCAGCAGTACTCCATGCAAGATCGGACTTGTGCTTGATATAACTGAAGCAACTGCCTTGAAGTGAAGTACCGCTTGACCTTCGAGAGGATTCCAAGCTTTTTAGTAACGAAGGTAGTTAAATAGAATCTTCTTACATTTCGTGATTGCCAAGTCCTTCTTCAGTCCCTAACAAAGATTTAAAGAGCGAAAATGCGCTATTCTTTGTCTTTGTTCTTTGTTCGAAGTTGCTTCGAGAAAAAAGTGTTCGGCAGTACTCGTCTGCTCAACTAGGCGGGGGACACTGCCGTACCCCCAGATAAGTATGCTGTATTATCTAACTAAGCTATAAAACTACAGTGTTGACCCGCTCAGGTCGAGATTATCGCGAGGGTTATCCGGCGCGGGCGCACGAGATGCTTTACTCATAATTTAGAATAATGTTTTAATAGTACGTGTAGTTGATTAAGCCTAATGAGCGATTATTCACGTTGTTCCCTATTTTAGAATTTGGGGGACAACGAAACTAAAATTCCTGTTGCCCCTCATTGCGGGGACAATGGAACTAAAATTCCTGTTGCCCCTCATTGCGGGGACAATGGAACTAAAACTCCGGACAACGGGAATGATCGCGAATTGAAATGCAATTAGAAACAGGTTTGTAGTAAATGGCCGGTATTTTAGAATCAAAGCCTACGTGTATTCGTAAGACCAAGAGCCAATTTACAATAGAATGGAGAATAAATTCGAACAAAGAACTTAAACAGACCGTTTTCTACAGGCACGGCCAGATAAAAACTTTGTTTTAAAAGTGTGATTTATCCTTTTTTCTATTTAAACGTTGCGGTTGCCATCCGTACATCAACGTTCGTAGCTGTAAATGTTTTTAAAGTTTTACAAATGCTAATTTGGACGATTAGATTATGGAGAGGAGTACCAAATAAAAACATTATTTTCCTCCTTGACCACACTGTTTTACTGAAAAGTACATCAAAATATTGTTTTTAAATTAAACCAGGATACTATAATATCATAATGGAACAAGTTACCTGGAGTATGTTCCCTGATCATTACAATCTAGACGCCTTCAAGGCTGAAGTGAATAGGTTGTTCCTAGGCAGGCATGCTCCATCTTCGGCCGCATCGTCACTTATCAGGTGAGATGGCGGTCAAATGCCTGGCTAGTCTAAAAAAAAACCTATTTATGGCACAGACGGCTAATACGCGATAATATTATTATCAGGCCTGCAATTTGACACTGGCGGCTACTAATGTAAATGAATTAATTAAAAAATATCTTGAGACACGGTCCGATAACAGAGTTTTTTCAGTTTAGTTTGGTGTTTTTATCTATCCTTAAACATTTAATGTACATAATATTGCATTAATTGTATGTCAATTCACAATGATATTGTAAAAACAACATAAATGAACAGATTCAGTTTCAGATTCATGAAACAAATTTTAACTCGGACATAATACGGTTTTAATTTATAAATTTTATGAACAAGCACAGGACGCTGGTCCAGCCTTTGGCCTGGTCTGGAATGCACGGATCGCTAAACCTCCAGCGATTTTTTTATCTAGGGAGGCGCTCGGACGTACGGTTCACCTGATGGAAAGTGGCCACCGTCGTCCACGACCTCTGCAACCTCAGGGACAGTCTTCTACCGTCTGTTGGTACTTCAAGTAATGTTCGGAGGAACTGTTTAGGTTGGTGCCACTGTCACCCTCCAACGCAGGGATAGTTTTAAATTTTTCTGGTTGCCTGCCATACCATTCCACTAAGGATTGCATTGACCCTTTCTGAGTATTAGTCCAGTATTAGTTTCAGAGAAAATTGTCAGTGACAAATGAGCGCCACTCTTGCGTCATTCTAACAGGGTTCCGAAACCCTTATTAGTTAAAACTATATGTAATAAGTGCATGCACTGTACATACATGACTATGTTCATGGTATAAAAAAGCATAGCCAAGTTTTTAAATGACTGCGCGACGCAAAGGAGGGTAATGTGTTGTATGATTGTTCCCTTGTGGCGCTCTAGAAACCAAACGCGTGGCCCGATTTCGATGGTTCTTAGTACAATCGATTTGTCTTAATCTTGCGAGTGTGACTGTGTGAATTCTACATTTCTATAAAATATCACACCGTAAGTAACCTCCAGCCTGTTTACAAGTTATAATAAAAGTAAAATTTGCATTATATGTACAGTACCTACGCATTTACGTGCACCAATGATTAACTTTTCAGTTTTTAATAGCAGTCTGGGCTTTTTTAGCTTTTGTACAACTTTTTTTTCTAAATGTACTACGTAATTATAACTGCTCATTACGGAACCCTACACTGCGTGGCCAGTCACGTCATGGCCAGTCTTGTAACTAGTCAATGATGCTCAATGATTAAGCACAAAATATGTCACCCTGACATTATAGTCATTGACATTGACTGTTATTTTAATCCGAACTGTGACGATGTCCGAATAATCTCTGACATCGAGATAAGAGAGTAGGTACTAGAATGTAATACACAAGTTTGTGTATAATTAACATATACTGTAGATGTGCCACTAGGTATGTCTGTCTGTTTGTGACCTTCTGAATATTGTTTGTTGATTATATGATTTCATTTACAGATGTAATATTTTTTGTGTAAATTCAATAAATATGATAAGAACTTTACAATCAGGTGTTTCGGCCCGACCTTATATAGGCCCGCGGGCTGAAACGACTGATGAATTAAAATTAATTTCTCAGGTAAAAATGCTATTAAAATGTTTTAGTAAAGTCGGAGAAAAATGATTCTGATGTTATTGGATGGCCAAGCCTTGTAAGCTATTGACGGTGAGAAAAACTTATCAGATATCATAAGGAGCCAAGCTTCTAACTCTACAAAGCCGAACTGTACAAACTACATTTTGGTCAGAAGGTATGGAAGCTATTTAGATAGGTAATATTGTGCACGTCCTATCGGCGTCTCATGATCACATCACTCTTCCGAAGACCTGCTGGAAGAGATTTCTTTTAGAAATAATAAGCGCCTGTTATGCCATTTATTACTTTGCCTGTTTTGTACATTCGTTATGTACTTCCTGTGCACAATAAATCAACTTTGTTGTGAATTTGAATTTGAGTTGTGAATCAACTTTTATTTTTAATACATTCCTTATTTACATTTGTTTTATTTGATATCCTTTTATACAAAATGTCAACTCAAACAGTCCAACCACTATATTCTAAAAACTTAACACTAAATTAACAAATAACTTAATACACTTCGCGAGGACCCTCTAGTGGTGTCCACGCGAAGATTCGAAAGAACGTTTCTCGCTCGTACCATTCAGATGTGGAATGAGCTCCCAGCCACAGTGTTTCCTTTGGACTATGACATGGGATCGTTCAAGAGGTATATTAGAGGTTTCATTAGAGGCGGGCAACGCATTGGTAGCACCCCTGGTGATGCTGATGTCCATAGGCGGCGGTGACCACTTTCCATCAGGTGGCCCGCATGCCTGTTTGTCTGTCGAATAACAATAAAAAAAAAAAAAACTTTGTCAGCCAAATAGTGGGTTATTTGACCCTGACCCTGACCGCTCCCGGCGCAAAGGTGCCTATCACGCTCGCCACATTACCGCGGTGGATCGCAATGGCCAACCTCTGCACCAAGAACGACCTCCTCAAGAGTCACCCGTGATATCCCCGAGCCTACGGTATATTTTAAACAAATAAAGATAGCCGTTTCATAGAACTGTTGCATGACACATAGGCTGGATTCAGTGCTCGACCGAGGCGCGAGCGGGCAAAGAAAGCGCGTAGCGAACATCAGTAGATCATTGTCTCTGATAGAACTACGTTTGAATCTATGAAATGGCCAAGCTGTACTTTCTGAGCAAAATGTAGGGTTTGGAGCTTGGCTCTTCACGATATCTGATAACTTTTTCTCAGTAGTACCGTTAATAGCTTCCGAGGCTTGGCCATCCAATTATTTCACCATAATCTTTCTCCAACTGTACTAAAACAATTTTTAATAGCATTTTTAACTGCGGGAAAATATTAATTTTAATTCATCAGTAGTTTCGGCCTGCGGGCCAAACCCAGGTTAGGCTGAAACACCTAAGTACTGAACTAAATATGCAAATAGGTAACTATGCTTATACTTTGGCCGTGTTGTGTCCGGCAGAGAAGAATAATGAAGAATGGGAGTCGTACAAGGCGACTAATGTTTTCGAGGCAAAGTTCTGGAATCTTCGTAGGCCAGAAAATCGGCAGCAGCATTTTCCATTTCTATAGGTACCTATTAACAACGTTGCGATCGCAAACCCGCCTACCAAGAGAGGAGATTATGGCAATAACCTCCCCTCTTATGAGAGAGGCCCTAAGTCCTGCAGTGGACTGTTATGGGCTGTTATGATGATGAACTGTACTTAGTTCATATTCCAATTAGAATGCCTGCTGTGTGGGTGTGTCAATCTATATACTAATATAAAGAGGAAACATTAAATTGTTTATCGGTTTGTTTATTTGTAACGGATAAACTTAAAAACTACTTCACCGATTAAAAAAAATATGTTTCCTATAGGTAGAAAGCTACATTATGAGCGAGTAACAGGCATTTCATCATCAAAACATTAGTAAAATTGCAACAATATTACCAAAGCTATCTATGTTCGCGTATAATTTCAGAACGTCTGCACTAATTTAACTATTTTTTGTTGTTGTTTTGTTTGTAATTGTCAGTGCAAGCTTTGTATGTACGAAAAAAGGGTAGATGCAGGGTTGGTATAGGCTAGGTGTACCCTAGGGGTAGAACACCACGCGAACGAAGTCGCGCCAGGCCCATTAGTACCTATAACGTAATACAAGACAACTAACGCAGAAGGTGAACGCGGAACGCCTGAACGCATGCCCGCTATCTGTCTGAAAGCACACTTGCCGTTTCCACTAACCTCAGGAATCGGCTAAGTTCTTCTTTATCTCAATTTGGACGTTGCTGATTGGTTAAAACTAGTTCAGACAGAACTTAGGCAATTAGGTACTAAGTTTAGTGAAAACGGCCATTAGTGACTGTGAGTGAGTTGAGATGAAATGATAGCGCTGATACGAAACGGTAACGAACGATATAACAATATCTCATCACCTTCACGTCAATGTGCATGTTTTATCACGTTGTTTTCATTTCAGGCAACTAAGGCCTATATTTATCAATACACAAACAACATAAATACAATGTAAACTGATACAAAAACAAAGATAAAACCTATACCTACATACAGATTATTATAAAGTGTAAACTAACATATAAGAATATAGTTTATTGATATCTTAAAACCTACACTTCACTCTTCAGTTGTATCTCTGTGTGATACAACTGGCACTTAATGCATGGCACTAACATTGGCACTGCCATTGCCAGTGGCACTAGCATTTGTTACTGTGCAACTGATGTAGGTACACACAGCTGCAAGGAGAACTGACCCCCTACCATACATTTAATTTACTCTACAGCTGACTGTACATAACTCAGAAAAGAGTGCAGTAGGGTTCGAACCCGCTACCTCGGCGTACGAGTCGGACCCCTTAACCGACGCTCCCTGGCGCCAAAACACTCCCAAATCCCCCAACCAAACTTTCTCTGTGGATTTCAGTTAATGGGATGATAAGGTGGCTTTATAAACACATAATTACGGGGCTAGTGACGCGCGCGCCGCTATCGACATCGATAACCCCGCGAACTGCGACCGTGCGATAAACTCGCGCACACCCGCTGCAGCGCGGCGGTGCGCCTGCGCGGGTTATGAGAATGGCAGGTACTGCAATCATTTATTTATTTATTTATTTAAAAACTTTATTGCACAAATTACAGCAACTGGCGGACTTAAAGCCATTGAGGCTTTGTCTAACAGTCAACCAGCAGACCATGCAGAGAATGATTAAGTAGGTGCTACTTAACAGAAAAATATTGATAAAAGTGAAAGAAATACATTTGAGATTAAATTAAATCATATTATTGTACTAAGAAAATAACCGACAGAAAATCGTCGGAAAACCATCGACCATCAAAAAAAGAAAAGAAACTTGGTAGGGGGTTTTTCGATGTTAACTATATTCCGATCAATTTTACATAAAGGTACTCATAAATGTCTAAGCTACTATCACGATTATACTGCCTTCAACACATCGAAATTGGTCCATCCGTTCAAGAGCTACAATGCACAGGCAGACACACATATCATTCCTCTCGATTAATACACAAAGAAAGAGGTGAGTAACGTAGGTAGTTTGTGACCCAGTGTATATTAAGTTATAAATAAATAACTCCTTGGAAAACGCATCTCTTTCCTCGTTGGTCAATTATCTAATTATTTACCAACGAAGCTTGGGCAACTATGTAATTGTAATGATACAACGAATTCCATAACAATATGTATAATAGATGTCTTCTGAGTATTGCAGTTTAATACCGGAGGATAGAGAATCATACTGAGCGCAAAAGGTAAGGTAAGGTTAAAGGTAGATATGGTAAAAATAAGGTGAGGGAAACATCGTGATGAAACCTGCTCATTCAGGCGACTGGATGTGTAAACGTGATCCAATCTGGTCAGGTTCCCCTTGTAGCTGGGTCATGGAGGTCAGATGGCAGTCGCTCCTCTGTAATTACTTGACCTGCCAAATCCTGGATCATGGTTAAGGCGGACCCCGGGCCCTCGTTCCCGAGAGCACAACCGGGACATTAACGCCAAGATGATTATATGTAGTAAATAACCCTAAACCTGTAATTACGATTGGATCTGCTTCCGATAAATCTATTATGATACGTATACCTGGCAACATTATAAAACTGACGAATTTATTTTTTGTTTTAATTACCAATTTTCTTTGTTAGACTTCCAATCAGATTGGCAATTGAATTGTCTACAATCAGATTATCCGTTCAGACGAGACAATTTGATTGCCAAGATAGTCAGATTAAATGTAAAATTGTGTTATGGCGATGGATTGATTTAATGGATGGATGGATTTAAAAATCTAGAAAAGAAACTTTCGCACGGTTCCAAAGAACTTCGTTGACGCTTAAGTTGGCACTTTAAGATATTCCTAAGCATTTAGCTGTCATAACATCGGTGTCAAAAAGTTAGGGGTGAATTAACGAGCTTAGTTTTCACTTAAGGCTGGTGTTGTTGCAATGCTTTTTCTTGTTAGGAATATCTTAAATCAACTTAATGTTAAATGCAAGCGGACATTAATCACTTCGATTTTTACAATCAATAAGCCTCACAAGATATATAACATATTCCCGAGTGAATGTCGCGAAAATTCCCACAAGAGTTAGGGGATAATCATTAAAACTTGAAAATAAATGAAGTACCTGCGAAAAGCAAGTGTAACTAATTTAGGAACTAAGCAAAGATTCTACTATATAGGGTCCACAGGTTAGCAAATTCATCAAACCCGGGACCTCCGCCTAACAAATCAATATGTTGACCATCGAGCCAGTGTTCGTCGTGATAGCGGTGTTTCCATTTCCAAAAGAATTCACCTGGCGCTCCCTAACATAACAATACATGTTAGTTAATATTTCAAATATATACACACTCACGCCCGCATTCTATAGGAACAGGCAGAGACTATCGAATGCCAAAAGCTAAGGTGCTTGTTAATTTTTCAGTGCATTTTTAGAACAACTGGGATTGACGACAGGGTAATTATATTTTAGACCTTAATCAGCTGATCGAGCCTATGAGGACAATTAAACAGTCGCAATCATCGTACGATCGCGAGGAGCGTCGGTGGTCGAGCGATTAAGGTATCCGACTCGTGAGCGAGAGGTACCGGGTTCGGATCCCACTACGGCCATGTACCAATGACTCTTTTCATGGTATGTACATTAGTTGAATGCTAACCGCTGCTCTTACGGTGATGGAAAACATCGCGATGAAACCTGCACATTCAGGCGACTGAATGTGTAACTATGACCCAATCTGGTCAGGTTCCCCTGCTGCGTCACGAAGGTCAGATGGCAGTCGCTCCACTGTAATTATCGGATCTGACAAATCCTTGATCACGGTCAAGGCGGACACCGGCCCCCGCGAGATCCAATTAACGCCAAGATTATTATTATTATTATTATTGAATCATCGTACGATCGCCGCTACAACAACAATGGCTATCACGAGCCGAGTGCGCGTTTCACTCGATGATTTATACTTTATCGGGTTATCTTTGTAGATATTATTAATTACACAAGTGAATGGAGAGATGACGCGCGCGGCGACCCGCGATGACCTGCGGTCATGCGAGTTAATCGACAAGTCGACAACACACGTCACTGCACTAGCTATGATTCGCGAGCGGGAGTTTTCATTTGATCTTTTTTTTATTGTGAGGCATGGATTACGCTAATTTTACTGTAGTAACCTGATCTACCGAATCCTGGATCTCGGTCAAGGCCGACTTAACAAAGATATTGACGCCAAGATGATGTTGATGATGATGGATTGCCCATTTACGCAGAGGTTCATGTATGTGGAACAGGCGAGAGGGATTTGTCAGGACCGTAGCAAGTGGAACAATGGTCTCCGGACCTTTAAGGGCGTGACGTTATTTGACTAAATTGTCTTCTAGAGTGCTACGAACTTATCTGACCCGGTGGCCAAAAGTGGAACTATGTGTCACCATTGTGAAATGGCAGTTTGTTGTGAACAACAGCGCTGCTATCACCGGATTAGATAAGCCTGTGGTATCGCGGATGCTACACGCTCGATTTTCTGGAAATACCGTTATTCGTATCACGATCCGTGAGTCCTACACACTCGATAAATATCGTGATCCAGGGTCGCAAACCCCGTATGGGGGATGCTAAACGCTCGATATTTATCGAGATGCGGCGATTGCGACCCTGGATCACGATATTTATCGAGTGTGTAGGACTCATGGATCGTGATATTGCATCACAGGATTTCTAGAAAATCGGAAATCTATTATCTGTGTCAACGATATGTCTCGCGATATATATCTGTGATCTGTATCACGATTCGCAAGTCCTACACTCTCGATAAATATCGTGATACAAAATATCAATGGCGGAAGCTAGACACTCGATATTTACCATGATACATGGAATGCGATCTTGGTTCACGATATTTATCAGGTGTGTAGGACTAACGGATCGTGATACGGATTACAGGATTTCTAGAAAATTAGAAATCCGTGATTTATATCAACGACATGTCTCCCGATATATAGGTATCTGTGATCCGTTTCACGATCCGTCAGTCCTACACACTCGATAAATACCGTGATCCAGAATCGCAATCCTCGTATCAGGATAATTATCGAGCGTCTAGCATCCGCCTATAGCTTAGGTAATTTCACTGCTATCAAATCTCCTTCAACGAAATGTCAACTTTATTTTCGGAAATCTAGCGTACGTTTTTCAAGAAACTTCCTATCGCGTTCGACCATGCTTTGGAATGATCTTCCTGAAGTGGTTTTCCCGGGTCGGTACGGTTTTGGAGCCTTGAAGAAACGAGCTACACCTTTGGTCACCCTCTACTAGTTTTATCTGCTATAAACAATGTATAAGTTAAAGTCGCTTTCCGCGTCTGTCTGTCTATCCTTTTCCGCTAACTCTTCTAACACCACGCAATGAAGTTGGAGAATTTCTTCCGGATAGTTTATGTGTATATAAAATTAAGTTTAAGAGACTTGATATAATAATATAAGATATTGCGTTAGGGAACAAATGTCTGGCTTTGCCATCCCCTTCAGGTACGGGAAGGAGAGGCCAGCCCAACAAGCGATGGTTTGAGTGGCAACAAACTCATCACCAAAGATGCCGATGAGCGAGCGAAGTGGAACAGGAAAAGTAGGAAGGCACTATTAGGTATGCTTTTTAATTGTACGCAGTGACAAGCGAACAGACAGCCCACCTGATGGTAAACGGTAACAGCGGACATCTACGATACATGCATTTACGAACAAACATCCAGAACCGCAGGTATTCGGTATTCTGAAAATCACTATTATTATTTCAAACAAAAACAATACGCGCTGTGTAGTTGCGATTGACCATCGCGGGCTCTGGATGGTCAGAGATATATGTCAAAATCTTTGGATCAGAGCGCTTGTTTCCCACTTCTTCACACACTCCATTTTTTTCTATTTACACATTACCCGACGATACCGTAAAATGTTCATATTGTTGAAGGTTAGATAACAATTAATCACTCGGCCTGACTGAGGCCGTGTGGTGTCCGGCAGAGTAGAATAGCACCAGCCCCTTACATTCATGGGTGTCGTACAAGGCGACTAATGTTTTCGAGGCAAAAGATCAAGAATCTCCGTAGTCTGGAAAATGGGCAGCAGCATTTTCCATTATTATATTTAAGCACTGCGATCTCCAACCCGCCTGCCAAGCGTGGAGATTATGGCAATAACCTTCCCTTTCGTGGGAGAGGCCCTCAGTCCTGCAGTGGACTGTTATGGGCTGTGATGTGATGATGATTTGCTCACACGCGTGCGACAGAGACGACGCTCTACGGAGCCGGACTAGCCGATGTGCGTTGTTTACGGTCGATACCTGTACAATGCTTGGTTATTATATATAATGCCCTCATGAATAATTTGGTTAATAATATATATTGTGCAATATAAATGAAATAGCTTATGCACAACAAATACAGCCGCCCGAAAAAAGAAACGATCTACTAGCACCTCCCAAACTTCACACCTCATCATCGGCTCCATAACAACTTTACCATGGGTCTAAGTCTGTTAATTTTAATTAACTCACATGCTATTGATATTCAATTGTGCCTCCGAATTTTACGTTCGAAATTGGGTAGGTATTCTGCAAAACTTTCAGGTATCAATAGAGTCCTAATGAAATCAGTTGAATCGTTTTTGGATTTGCCATCTAAACTCTACCAAAAGACTCCCGTTTTACTGACTGACTACACTGCAGCTCAAAATATGCTGACGCTGCATTGACGCGATTTATCGGCTCGGCGTCACGTTTTTGACGCGAGCTGTCCATACCGGAGCTCACAGACGGCGTATACCCAGCTCTTTGGCTCAAGCGTCACTTTTTTGACAGACAGACAGCTACGAGACATTTGCGTCTTTGACGTCGTTGTGGTCGCGTCCGTAACCCGCCATACATACTTCTGGAGATTTTGACAAAGCTAGTTTCGGTTAGTCCTTAGTCCGTAGTCCACAATTGAGCTACAAGCAGACTTGCAAATAATCCAATTACAGTTCAATGGAATGTCACTGGTCTTTTAGTAGCAGAATACCAAAAACGAGTCAAACTTCCTCTTGATATCCAATTGAGACTGAATTCACAAATTGGCACCTACAAATCATCTGCTAAGTTATCGATCATGGATAGTTAGTTGCCCTGATGTTTGTTAGGTAGATCTAGCCTCAATTTGAAAGGTTTCGTTTCATGCAAAACAAAACAATAAATGTTTGCGTAATAAATGGGTAGGTAGGTACTATTAAATAGGAGGTAAGTTTGGTAAAATTGGCGGCCGCCGATACACGGGTTTTGCCGGCTAGGCATACAATGTAAACACGAATTATAATTTGCTTTTTGGAATTGAATGCATGAGCGAAATTACATTTTGTATCGACTGTTTGTTTGCATTGTAAATGAACTGAGCGTGGATGTATTTTATTAATAAAAAATATAAAACTCTTAAACAAAGAAGAAATCCGTCATAAGATTTAAGAAGTACTTAGATTAGTTTATGAACTTTATCGTTATCTGGTAATTTGTATTTTGCGGCTGCCATCCTTTGCGGTGCACAGAAATGTATAGATCTAATCCGGGATCCGGGGAGGGATCCGTGGATATGAACTCGATTCGGGTGATTAAAGTATTTTAGCAACGAATGACTATGAAGGTGTATAGGTATAAGTGCGAATAAATAGAGTATAGATATTTTCTTTATCTAATAAGTAATCGTTAGATAGGGGTACCTTTAATTTGGCAATCTAAATACTTTTGAAAAAATAGAGTACGAAATCACAGTTTCCGACGACGTAGATTCCGGGACGTTAAAGTTACTCCATATTATCGTAAACCCCTGGTTCCTGACGTTTTTCAGACACCAGCAATTTAATTTTAGTTACAATTGAAGGGCATCAAAGAAACAGTGTTAAAAAGAGGTGTTAATAAATCCAACTGACCAGCATCCATGGCGTACGAGGCGGCGGCGGCGGCGGCGTGCAGCGCGCCGTACTCCTTGCCTTCCATGCCTCCAAGCATCGCAACTCACTCACTATCGTCCGCGCGCATGCGTCCCGGCGGCGCTCCGACCCGCCACTGCGGCGGCGAGCGCTCGCGGCGCCCGCGCAGCCGGAGCCCCGCCCCGCGCCGCCATTGGCGCGGATCGCCCAATCGCCGCGCTTCATTTCGACCGCGTTCCTTTTTCCGTTTCGCGTTCTATTTGAAGCGTGTTGATGTATCGCCGGCGCGCTCACTACGAAATTCTACCCTATGTGGAAGCAATTTAAATCGATATTGTGACGGGTGTGTGAGCAGTAATATCTCTGTTTTCCCGCTCGGTCGGATGCGCTCGGGCAGGCGCGCGACGAGGCCGGCGGAAAGCGTCGCCCTTCGTCGCGCTCCAGTAGGGCTGCGCGCGCGCAGGGCGGGGCGCTATGTGCCGGCTATGTGCCGCCCGCGCCGGTACCCGTGTACACGCTTTGTAATTGATATTTTACGTTCGAAATGTTTATTAGGTATTAGCTTACACTTGTAATTACATTTCAGAGTTGTTTCCTCGTGATACGGGGAAATGTACTTCCCTTTATTGATTATGTCATGTGTTTCGCTCTCTCGCTGGGTTGGAGGCGGATTTTGTTGTAATAACTAATTTGTTAAAATATAATATTGGATGTAAGTGGTATTTATTTAGGTGTTATACAATATTTGATAACATTTAGTTCTTAGAATTTACCTACACGTGTATAGGATTTTAGTGTTTGTTTCAATGCTGGAAAATTCCTCTTATATTTTGCGTAGGTTCAATATGAAGCCAGCGCTCTGAAGGAAAAGGGATCTCAGAATGAATATTAACCTGATGGAAATGGCGTTTGAAAGACATCAACGCGATTCTTTTATAAGCTGCCATACAAAAGACATCAACGCGCCTTCCTCCATTTCTTGTCAATCCGCATGTTATTTAAGCTCAGCATTAGACTGTCCCGCGGGATCCTGTTATTTTTCCGGGATAAGTCCACTTAGATACTTCTCAAGTGTCATAGGGTACACTGTGTGGGGAGTAGACCTGCGTAGATTCCTGTTAGTGAAGTTTTGGTTTCATTTAACCTTTCTAATAGAGCCGGAAACAGTACAAATAACAGTTTCGACAAGCATTACCTGATATTTATCCTGTAGGTAGGTAGATATATATTGTTTAGGTGCTTCGTAGAATGACATGGCAATAATACGAAAAATTTATCAATTAGTAAAAAGTTGTAGCTCTATTATTTTTCCATCTCTACAATTAGTAAATAGCTTTAGAGTACAGAAGACAGCCTCTCAACCCACCTTGTTCACAGGTTGGACTGGCTCTGGGTTGTACCCGCATCCATAGTGATGCTAGAACATTTTATACTGGTAATGGGTAGGATGATGCGCTGCCTATTGTACAAATTGTGTTCAACGTCCACGCGTCGTGGTCA
The DNA here is from genome assembly GCA_907269095.1 of Blastobasis adustella. Lineage (NCBI taxonomy): Eukaryota > Metazoa > Arthropoda > Insecta > Lepidoptera > Blastobasidae > Blastobasis > Blastobasis adustella. The sequence continues at coordinate 259,643 of OU026136.1, read as the reverse complement.
TGTAATATGTTGATGATGATTTCTCCATAATGCTCAAAGTGAATATATTTGGTACAGAATGATACCTAAGGCACTTAGTATTACAAAACACAATAAGAAAATTAGGAACTTTGAGTATCTTTGAGGTACCTATGTACCTATTTAAATAAAGGGTGTCTCACATATTTACGGTGACCGTGAGGATTAGGTCATAGCTCTCCCTAATAAGTAATCACAACATTATAATTGCAACCTTAGGCGATTAATGCTTTCGAGGCAAAATATCTAGAGTCTCCGTAGAGTGAAAAATGGAGAGCAGCGTTTTCTATTGTAATATTTCCAACACTGCGATCTCCAACTCGCCTGCCAAGCGTGGAGATTATGGCAATAACCTCCCCTTTTGTGGGAGTGGCCCAAAGTCCTGCAGTGGACTGTTATGGGCTGTGATGATGATATTTATAATTATAAGCCTGTTTCATGTTGGATCTTCCTTTTTGTAACGAATCTGCAAAAGCGATTACTCGGGTAAATTCTTCCACATTAAGCCTAGATAGGTGGAATAACAGATGTTTGTTATTAAAAAATTATAAATAACTAACTTTCACTAGACTTCTATAAAAGTTTATTACTGTAAGTGTTAAATACTCTTGCCATTGATACAGGTAACTTGTTTGGTTTTTGATTTTGAAGTTGATTGGACAAAAGGACACCAATTAAATGTCATAATTTGAAAAATAGTTACTAACCGGACGCAAAACCTAACTGGCGGGGAGGGAGTATGCATGTGACATTTAAAAAGTGCAACAATGTCGCAATACATAGGTATTGTCACAAAAATTCTATGAGCAGTGGCTAATGTTTTCTACCTGGTACACTATCCCGGACTCCCCCTACTTAGAAGACGCCGTCATTGGAACGCCATGGAAACTTGGAATGTGTAAGTGGGGCTTTTCGCAACACGTGACCCAGGCTCGCCTTGGCCTTCTTCGGAAGTACTACGGGTGAGCACGGTTCAATATTTTCCGCGCTATCAGTCTCAATTCATTAATAAAGGCTGTTACAGACAAGTACAAGTCGATGCACTAGTTAGAGCAAAATAATACCCCGTACCAGCACAGATAATAGACAAGAAGCTCTACATTTACTCCTTCGCAAAAAATTAAAGCCCAAACACGAAGTAGACCGATTCCACAGCTTTACATACAACTATTGGAATGCAACTAATTTCCTTGGACCCCTTTTTGCATGTCAGCGCGCGAGCATGTGACTCGAATAAAAATGCGGTAGCGACCGCGGTCGGCTTTCATAAAGAAGTGTTGCAAAAACCCGACATCAGAGGGGCCGACGGCGGGCGTATTTCTGTTAATTACCCCAAATATGTCGTTTATGAGTTCCTGGCTGCGCCGGCGCACGGGACGCGACAAATTGTACGCACTAATGACGCACGACGATCGACGCCGTGCCTGAGTCGCTTGAACACGCCGCTTGGAGTTGCTGGGTAGAACTTCCAAATGTGTGGATTTTTTTAAACTACAGCAGACAGCCCACCTGATGGTTAGCGGTACCTAGTTGTGGCCCATAAATGTGCAGAATCGTTGATGCGTTGCCGCTGTAAGGGCAGACAACATCCCTGTAATGCTGGCTTTATTACCTTATTCTTCAAACCGGAACACAACAGTGCAATCTTCGTTTCTAGGCGGCAGAAGCCCCAATTTTCTTGCCTTTGGTTTATTTACAATATACTAGGCAGGCATTTAACTGCTATCTTAGCTGATGAGCAGCGATGATGCGATCGGAAGTGCAGCATGTCTGTCTAGAAACAGCCTTAAAGGCCGGCACCGTATCCGCTCCCCTTCGGTTCCAGATGCCCTGAACGACGGTGGCCGCGCACCATCAAGTGGACTGACCGTCCGTGTGCCTCCCTGGGTAGACTTGACAGTTAAGTGACATCGCACCAGCGGTACTGCATTTTTTTAAACCTAGTGCTTGAATAGAGTAGAGTATATTTTCTGGCCCCAAGTGTACATGTTTACGAATGGCTCAATTAAATCTCTATTGAATCTTAATAGGAAGTTTGACACGTTTTTGCTATTCTGCTACTAGTTTAGGACCAATGGTATTCCAGTGAGACTTCATTGAACTGTCATTGCACTGGCTTGTCTGATTGTAACTTGATTATGGTGGTAGATTGTAGAAGGCAACACCATTATCTATTCTATCAATACGTTATCGATATATATCTTTTGTAGAATACCCGAATTGTTCAAATCGTAATGGAGTCACTATTGTGCCTAAATTGAATATCAGTAGCATGTGAGCTAAATAAAATTAGCAGACTTGGACCCCTCCATGGTCTACGGATGTCTAGCTGGTCCAGTTCTAGTTAGACATTAGCCGTCTCGTCTTGTGTGATACCCGTCTTTGGAAGGGGTCAGTGCAGGTTCGTAATTATGTAATTTATTTATTTTGCAATGGGAAAGGGAAGTAAATTAGCAAGGGGACGGAACCTGATGGGTTCCGCCGCCCTAAACCGCCAGGGCGATCGCGAATGTCATGGGCTAGAGGAATGTGTAAGTTCGTTTCTTGAAGGCCCCAATGTCGAACCGGAAGGAAGATCATTCTGTAGGTAGTATGGTCTTCCAAAAGTACGTAAGGTACTTTGAATCGAAAAACAGCGGCGGACGAGCAAAACGCTGCTGTCCATTTTCCAGCCTACGTATACTTTAGATCTTTTGCCTCGAAAACGTTAGCCGCCTTGCAAGACTCCTACGAGTTGATGCTATTCTTCTTGTGATAATAAGACTAGCCAGGCATTTGACCGCCATCTCACCTGGTGACAAGTGACTGCATGGTGGAGTGCTCTAGAGGCGAGTGGTAGAAGCCTACTCTGCCGGACACCACATGGCCAAATAAGAGTCTAAATAAGTTAATACAATTAGATTTCTGTGGATAATATATATCGTTGAAACGTACATACTTATAGGTAGGTACGATACCTAACGTCACGCCTTTTTCCCATAGGGGTAGACAGACACCATATTTCCACTTGCTATGGCCCTGAGGCCTGGCATCTCTCTCTCGCTTCTTCCACGTTCATCAACGTTTTCATACATGCGCGTTGGTTAGCGTACTATGTACGGCCTACTCTACCAAATACCACAAGGTTATGTAGAGTTAGCCAGGGGAGGCTTTTCGATATCTGTCGTGTCTGATGTGATTGCTGGAGAGAATTCGGAGCCCATCCTGCTCGATGAAAACTGAATAAATGACTTTTTGTTTCTGTATCCCTTGTGTGAATGTTTTAAATGGTCCTTTGTAAGGTACCTAGGCAAGTTCATAGCGATCACTATACTGGAATAGGCCATGAGCGTGAAGTGTTTACTATTTACTAACCCGCCTAGGCCGGTTTGTGTTTGTTTTAATTGGAAGTGGAGGCGTTCGCTGAGCGCGGGCGCGTCGCGGAACGCGGAAGGCGCCTCGGGCGAGCGGGCTGCATTTGCCGCGCTATAGTTCCCTTTAAGTGTTTCAAAAGGCTGCCCAAAAATCGATCGTTAAAACACACTCTCGGAGCGGAAATAAAATATCAATAACAAGCTCGTTTGTAAGAAATAAATTCGGGAAATATTACAATCGCGCAGCGGTGCGCGGGCGCAGGCCGTGGCGTTCATAAATACGCTATAAAGCATTGTTCGCGGTCAACGCGTGGATTATGCGCGATTGTCCCGCGCCCGCGCCCCCCGCGCCCCCCGCGCCCCCGCCGCCCGCCGCCCGCGCCCCCCGCGCCCCGCCCGCCGCCGCCGCCCCGCGCTGATTGCACGTTGTACGCCGCCACCGCAGCATTGTTTCATATCACTTTATCTTTTATATAACTCGCCTTTATGACCAACTTTAATGCGAAATTTTTAGCGAGTACGAAATCTGCTCTAGTTATTATGCTGCCATTTTTTCAATAGCATTTTATGCTTAAACCTGCCCCATTGTTTTCCGATTCTAATGATTGGAAACTGCTGTTGGGTCGAGTCTTGGGTTCGCTACGGCGCGGGCGGCTCCCAATCGCTCGGCACGGACGCTAATACCGGTGTAGGTACCCCTTCAGGTGGCCGAATGGCTGTCACGCTGGTCAATTGAGTTTACACAGGACTGTCTGTCCCGGAATTGTTGCCAGTGTGCGGTTACTATGGCTTTATAAAGTAGGACACTTCCTGAGTGTAGGAGCACAGTCGTCTCGTTGAATGTAATGTCTCTTTACAGTGGGGCTTCTCGTGTGTCGCGCGGGGTGGCCGCGGCGGCGGCAGCTAGGACATTCGTTTATTACGTACCTAGCTAGCCCATCAACTATGGTTAGGTTAGTTCTTTTAAAGGATAGTTGTGTTTCTAAATTCCATGCAACAGGGTGTGTTTGTACGTAGGTAATGAGCTTGAAAGGGACTTTGGGAGAAGCCATCGCTACCGTACCGGTCGTGTAACAAAGCACCGTAGAGTAGATTAGAATCTATTACCAATATTCAATGCAAGATTCTTGAATGATTTGAAACATTATTGTATCAAATCGTTCACTGGTTGCGAGATAAAGATACGAAGGCTTGTTCGTATGATACGAACAAACCTTGACTGCACTATCAATAATGTTGATAGAGCTATAGAGCAGAGCTAAGGTTATAAGTTACAGAATTCATAGTGCTTGCGGTGCTCGCCACTTGGGTCTCTAAGCTTCCGAATTCCCACACCAGAACGTCACCCCGGCGGTCCGAGCCCGCGGCGTTTGGGCGCGCAGACCAAGGTGCCGCACTCGTAATTTCGCACTAAAATGCAGATAAAAGCCGTGTCGGTGGCACAACAAAGTAGTAACACAGGAGACATGTCACGGCAGTGTGTACCTATAAATAGTGGTGTACACAGGGTGCTGTGCTTACGTGTATAAATACTGCGGTGCGCGCGCGCTTGATCTCCGCGGCGGGCGCCACGCTCCGCCGCGCCCACTAATCGCCCCGCGCCCGCCCCGCCGACACCCCCACCTTATCCCTTTCCGATAAAGCTCAAAATACAACGGCAATCTTTCCAGCGCGATCCGGGTTCACCACAATCGAAATTCAATGGATTTTCGACCGTGTTCGTTTTGTTTTAAAGTTCTGTTTCGATTGGATGGAGGACACAAAGGGCGCAAGACAGCGGAAGCGCTGCGATGGTATCGAGCGGTTTAATTAGTGGTGTAATTAAGAAGCGCGCGCTATCCGCAGCGATAATTGGATCATCAATCTGGGTGCGCCCGCGCCGCCTTCCCGGGATGCCGGCGGGAAAGCCGATATTTCGATAGCTTCCTTCTTAGAATAGGTTGCAGTAGGTGAGTAGGCTTTGACAGTGAATCGTGAACAATAACCAATAACCTAAGGATAAATGGGATTTGGGTCCTTGAATTTCTTTATCAGAGTGTTAGCACAAACAATCGTTTCGTTAATATTGATACTTATTTACTTACGTAGGTCTTTCCAGATTTAAAGCGAAGAATGTCACTCAAAACATCACAAACATTTGTGCGATTCGTAAGTATACGAGTATTAGATTACAAATAACAAAAAATCAGAAAAAGGCTCCAAGTCTGCTAGTTTAAGACTGACTCAATAGAATCTCAATTGGATCTCAAATAGGGTGTTGACACTTTTTTGGTATTCTGCTATTATTTAAGACCAATGATATTCCATACAATTGAGCAATAAAAAGGCCCGCAAGGTATTTGCGGGTTTGGTGTCGCAGATTGCAGATGTCCAGAGGGTGACCTTCATATCAGGTGGGCTCTCTGACTGTGTACTGTAACACTCGGGAATCTGGGGGCTTTCAAATAAAAACTAGTAGCTCGAGATAGAAGTTATTAAAGTTATATTTGTGAAAGTAAACTGAAGAATCAATAAAATACATAAGACATCTTATGTCTAATTCAAATAGAACCCATTTGAATTCCTGCCTAGCCAGTGCTATGTGCGCTCATAGAGACAGGCCAAAGACCCAAGTCCTGCTTGCTCCGAACTACCCAAGCTTACCAACCTCCTTCCTACATGTTTCAACCTGCTTAACTGATTAAAGCCCCGGCTGCTCTATGGGAGCAGCAACCTTACCCGGAAGCCTACTTAACCTAAAGCCCCTCCAGGCATGAGCCCTCCGAACGCCCTCCTATGGGAGCAGCAACCGCACCTGGAAGCCTACTTAACCTAAAGCCCCTCCAGACATGAGGCCTCCAAACGCCTTCCTGTCTTGGGATCCGTCCTAACCTAGGGCCTGCCCGAGCACACATGCTACAGTACCTACCTCCCTAGGCATTAAATAAGCCCAGCAAATCGCAACTCCCCTGGTATTGCCGGTCTGAGGCAGCGGTCATGAGAAGACTTCCCACCCGCCTGCTTTGTTTGCCTCCCTCTAGCACAAAAAAATTACAAACAACCAATTAGACTGCAAACCCGGTGCATCCGACATACACATTTTGAGTGTCCTATGTCGCTTCTGACATTCCCCGTAACCGTATAGCCTCGGGGACGGCTGTCACGTCGGAGTGGCGGCGCCTGCGCATGTGGCGGTAACAGTAGCCGCTGTGTACAAACAGCGTGACGGCTCCGCGATAGGGCGGCCATGGTGTAAAGGGTTTGGTAAACTTTCGTATTCTTAGAGTAAACCCAAGAATGGATTCATTTGTGTGTAAAGTGTGTGTAATGTGCGAGCGAGCGAGGGAGTTAACTCTAGCAGCTCTTTCTATTTGCGTTGAAGTAAACGAGACACAAAGCCTAAGCTATTAAGCTATTAAGCCCGTCATGAAGCGCAGTCTGGTCATCATCATCGAGATTGAGCCGCAGCTAACGAAAGCTGGACAAGCCGATCGTGCTCGTAGAGTATTGGTCTTAACAGTGGGTAGTGCTGAAACGTTGTCGTCGATCGGAAGGACATTTCCTCTCCCAACTTAGATCCTCCTAATAAGCAGTATGCTCCATCCCATAGGCAACATATCTGTTAATTTAGATCTTAATAGGAAGCTGGCATGTTTTTGTATTCTGCTACTACCTACCTATTTAAGACCAGTGTTATTCAGTGACATTTCATTGAACTGCCATTGCACTATTTGCTAGTCTAATTGTAACTCGATTATGGGCTAAAACGGCAGGGTCTTGGTAGATTTTAGATGGAAACACCAATAACTATTCAACTGAGAGTCAATTACGATTCTATTGCGTCTTTCTCGATACAAGTTATTGCAGAATACCAAATTTTTCTCTGAATATCAAAAGTATGTGTGTTAAATAAAATTAGCTTACCTACTTGGGCCCCTGGACTGCATCTACACTTAAAACCCGGTGCGATGGTAGTTAAATGCCTATCATAATTAGAAATAGATTAACCCTGGTGTAAGCCGTGTGGAGCCGTTCACAATTGGGACATGCTTACACAAACTGCTTCGGACCAAAAAAATATTTAAAGGCGATCATCCTGGGCCTGATATGCTACCAACAACCATGATTCCTTTTCCAGATGTTCCAGTTGATATAGCTTCTGATATTCTTCGCAAGTTGAGGTAAATTGGCACCGAAACAGTATCTTCAAAACAAAAATCACTCTCGAAAATGCAGAGCTTGACAAAATAGCGAATGCTTGGCGACCCTACTCGCGCAACCGCGGGACATGGGATTGTCGGCGCCTTTGAAAGCCACACCGCCGTCCGCCCCGCCCCGCGCCCCCCGCGCCCCGCCGCACTAATTCACTACACACTAGCTAATCCAAACTGACATAATGAGACAACTTACATTACCACATCGGATCTTTCAGAGTTGAATAACAAGTAGTCGCTGTTCATCGTTTACACGGAATATGTTTGGGTACGGACGGTTTTTTATACTATGCAGGGACAAACGAGCAGACAGCGCACCTGATGGAAAGCGGTAGATATCAATGCCCTATGTGAATTGTACCCGTATCAATTACTGGGTATACGAGAAATAAGTTTCCCTCGTGGTCCCAATAGTGGGAAAACTAGTAGGTCCATGAGAAAACGGGGTGGCTGTCGGCCATAACATCTACGATTCATGCACTTTGTTTTCACGTAACAAATTTGCATCGCAGATGCGTTGTCACAGGACTACAGTAGAATTTTTATACAGAAAGGTTACTGATACCTGCTCGTACAGATACCATTTAAATATATATTTTAAATAGAAAGGCGGTGGCACTACCCAGGTGCATTTATAAGGTTAGATAGAGTCCTACTAAAATAAAAATAGATAGAGTATAAGCTGGGGTGTGAAGTGGGAAGAATGAAAGGGGAAGAATGAACAGAGTTGTGGATATACGCGAAGCTAGGGAGTTGTGTCAGGACAGAGCAAAGTGGCCGTCTATAGTCTCTGCTTACACCACTTGTGGGACACAGGCGTGAGCTTTATGTATGTGTATGTATGTATAGTCCTACTAAGATAAGATAATTGTGTTATATATTAGAATCGACATATCTGCATATCGCCAAGACAATGATATCGTTGAATAATTGATTTGGAAATCTGTTTGTCCATGAACTGATTATACTCTCAAACTAAAAATCAGATCTCATATAGAGGTTTCTGTTCTACAAGTTTTTACAAGTCGAAAAACACAATACAAGTACTAATAAGTGGCATTTTCCAATCTAAATTCCTCTAGCTTTTGTACGCGACATTGGGTATTGCAGAACCACTTTGAATTTCGTGATAAATTGTAGCCAATGTGTTAAATCAAAAGCTTTTCCTACAGCTTGCTTGTTGGCAACAATGGTAAACAAAGAAGTAACAAATTTCAACAGTAGGTTATGGACGTTTGCAACACCAGTTGTAGATTCCGTAATTTCACATATTATTAACCGCCAACACAAAAAGAGGGGTGTTTCTATCTACCGGATACCGGGGTGCGTGTGTATATATGTGTGACGTGTGCTGTGTAACTCCGTGTTTGTCATGTGAGGCATCGTAGCTCCTAAACAGATGGAATCATTTAGATGCGGTTTTCTTTAGTTGAAACCAAATTAATTCAGATATTTCTTAGCTTACAGTGGGAAATATTTGAGTTTAGGTAGACTTTGTCCACTTTCTCGGCAGTTAGCCGACATCCGTCGGTTGATTATTGACTTCGACCCTCCGTAGTTCTAATCCACGACAAAAAAAAATTGTGTCTGTGTCGCTGTGTATGTGTGGAGGTGCTCCCGATAAGATAGACCGATTTAGATGCAATTTCCTCTATTTGATAGGCAGTTTAATCGAGACGGTTCTTAGCTTTGTTTCATTAGAATTGGTTCAGTGGTTTAAAAAATATTTAAGCAAAATATTTAAGCTTTCCGACGATTTTCCGTCGGTTAGATTATGGGTAATGTACATACATACATATGTTTATGCCTTTGCCTCAAATAGATTTGCCTCATCGTTACACTTGCTACAATCCTGAATCATCTCTCTCGCTTCGTCCACATTTATCAATCTTTTCATACAAACTCATCGGTTTAGGGTAACCTGACCTTACCTTTTTTTTAAATTTCTCCGAATTGTATCGTTACATATTCGTCTCGATTTTCCGTGATGTCAGAGAGGACTGTGGTGATGTGTAGTACGGTAGTGATGTAGTGTGAGTAGCTTGTTCGGTATAAAAAAGTCATAAGTTCCCTAAGTAGCTGCTAATTAAACAGCATATTTTAATAAATCTTTGTTGTATTAAAGTATAGCACCAATACCTTCCACTCAGGGGTATAAAGGCATAACGTAGGGAAATAACATTTCCAATACGAGTGCAATCTCGAACGCGCAAACGATTAAACTATAATAGCGTGCCCAAGCACCTAATGTAAATACTGGTACATAATGTTGGAGTAACAATGTCGGTGTTGTGTGCCAAGCCAAGTGTTTACAGTGTACCACGCCACAAACTTCACAGGGCTGGTGAAGGCGTCGCTGTTGTCGACAATAAATTGACATTTCGAAATGGCGGCACTTAGTTCCAGCATTCGCCGCTGGGTAAGATAACTTTGTGGTATTTTACAGTGTAGGTGGTGTTGGCTGGGTTGAGTTTCCACTATGTGCGCGTGGTCGCCCCTCGACGCGAGCGGCTGCGCGCCGCCGCCTGCGCCCGCGCACCCAGCGCAGCGCCGTGAACGAGCTCCGTAATCGGTGCGATTGAGGCTGAGTTTGTTTTGTTTTCGTATATTGTGATAGATAGTTGGCTAATAATGTTAGAAGGTGATAGAGAGGAGATTTAACAAAAATAAATACTTATACGAGGATGATAGAAATATTTAATAAAAAGATGTACCTAAATGGCAGGTAGGTATGGTTGGAAGGGGAAGTCTGAGGATAACATATTTGTATTAAAGGAAAGACAGGTCAAGAGTAGGTGCCCTAATCTGACGAGCATGTATGACAAGGTTGATGAATGTGGGAGAAGTGAGAGAGGTTTATCAGTAGAAATGCCTATTATGAAGAGGAGAAGTTCATAATGTTGTAAGTATGGATCATGGGTGAAGTATCCGAAATCATTGAATCGATTTCTTTCTTTCAGACAACAGAAAGCTATTTCAACTAATAAGTCTATTATTATTTAACACTACTCTCGAGTGTCACAGGGCATACTTTCGAGCACGAATAAATAATGATATTCCTCTGAATAGAGATTTGAACTGCATGAGGCATGGATAGATGGAGGCAAGTGATGTCAACTAGAGATCAACAGACCATCTATTGGCTCAGTAAACTAGAACAAATCCTCCTCGAGGCCAGAGTGAAGTCCGGCACACTCCACCTTAAGCCGTATGATAGCTTCAAATAATAAAAAAAAATCTCTAGCACTACGATCTCCAACCCAAACAAGAGTGAAGATTATGTATTCCCGCCAGAAATGCAGAGGCGACTCTAGTCTATTTACCAATTTTCATCAAAATTACATGGACTGTTGGGATGTAGGACGTAGTACCTACCTTACAAAGTAGACACGGCCTATGTAAGGTGTACACATACTAGTTTTGGATCCGCGGGACGATTAATTCAAATTGGCAGTATTAATCAATTATCGCTTCAATTTCAGCAATTGATTACTTACCATACCTAAGCAATTGTAGCAATAATTAGACTACTCAGACATTTGGCCGCCATCTCAACTGGTGGCAAGAGACGATGCGACCGAAGATGGAGCCTTGAAGGAATTTTCTTAATAATGGACATAAATACCCATTCTTAAAATTATGCTGAAAACCAGCATGTGCCAATGTACGTTATACTTCCCACGGCCGAGATGATAATGTAATGAACCCCTCCAAAAACGGTCAAAAGAAAATCAGTATAACACAAGAAAATAGTAAATTTCTCATTGGTCCTCCAGTGAGTCGTCGTAGCACTGGGTCTACGAATTCGTAGAGACATTATTCAGTTGCCAGTATACTGGTTGAACAGTTTCGGGAGCCGATTCCCACCCCTTACGGGTAGGCATATTATTATTTCGGCTGATCATTAAATTGGAGTGATCGCGATTTGCTTGACCGTATCATATCAACCACCACACTGTCTGGATTTAACGCGATTAGACAATCTGCTAAGACATAATATTAACAATCATCTTGACGTTGGGTTGTGCTCTCGCGCGAGGGCCCGGGATCCGCCTTGACCATGATCCTATAAACATAATTACTAGTACGTACCTAACATAATGTGATTATGAGTGTGTGTACACACATACGAGTATACGTTCACAAACTTTTACGCGTAGTGGAGTTATTTCGTAATGGGCTACTTACACAAAATACATCAGAGGGCCGCGCGCATCGCTGCCGGCGGGATTTACGAGGCGTCACTTCAAACGGCGCACGCGCAGGGGGGGGGGGCTGTCCTGTCTTCCTTCTCGAAATACAATATCATGGAGAGGCAAGGAATGGAAAAAGTTGACGGGGTAGGGTAACGGTGTGCTCTGGGTTTGTTGTTTGCAGTACTGCGAAATAAGCATGCAGCATCATCCCAGCGATCAATCTCGGCTTCTGCCAGGGTCCACTGTCCTATAAATTTCGACCGGTCTCCTCACGTCGTAATCCATTGGGTCTCGCATCCTGCATTGCCTAATAATAATGCATTGCATAAATCGTTAATAATGCAAGGAAAAAATGTGGATGCATGCATTTGTATTTATATTATCTCTGTATACCACCTCGCAAATAATGTGGATATGGATATGGAGCCTAGCTATGAAAAAATAAAGCAATTCTTTATATAGTTCTGTCTTGTGTCTTCATTATATCAGCCGAAAGACGAACACTGATCATAGGCCTCCCCAAGAGATCTCCACAAAGACGGGTTTTGTGATTTCGCATCCAGCTGAGAGCTCGCAATGAGACTCCGAGCATAGCCCTTACCATTGCCCTTTGGGTAACAGTTAGCTTTCTTATGAGGCTGTCCTGTGTACAAAGTATTTATGGGTTTAAAGAGCAGTAAGTAAAAACATTAATTAAAAGTCTTTGCGATGCATTTTTACGCCCCACTGAATCTTTACTATCATATAAATCATTCCACGTATTCTTTCCAGAAGTTAAAAGACTTCTGGGTACGGTCCGACCGGACCTATACATGTGGAGATGGACGATACGCTACATTAATAAAGATCCTATAATAACCGTTTCTGCAATGGCTGCCATATTATGTTTTCATTTCAATATTCTTATTGTGGTAGGTTGCGGCTGCGCGGGCGGCGTCGCTCGACCGCAACTTCGGGGAAGCGCGCTTTCATCTCGCCACGCCGGCGCAAGACTTGCTTTCATAAGTCTACAACCATTCATTCATTTCCACTAGAGTCCACGATGCGGTTGAAATTTGAAAGTTCGTAATTTATGTAGTTTGAAAGTTATCAAGGAATATCGTGTACCATCGTTATAGCACAACAATCGGAATTTTTAACTTTCTTTTCCACTAAAGTTTGTAATAATGTATGTTCTTTCACGCTAAAACTATTGAACGGTTATGAAAGACAATTATGCTGTTTGTAGCTTATAAGTCCAGAATAACACATCCTAACTCTTAAACTACGCATGATATATATAATTATATTGCGGAAGGTACATGCATATTTATTTTAGCAAAGAGAGGCCGAGGAAACCCGTGCGAAGCCAGGCCGGGTCGCTAGTATTCTATAATTTTATTCGAAATTCAAGGTGTTTCCTGCGGGAACACGGCTTAACCGATCTTTACGTGGACAAATGTTTAAAGCTTGTTCTCTTTAAAGTCTAACAATGCATGATTTTTTCACTTAAAAATACAAATTCGACCATTACCTAACTAATCCGCACGTTATCTCATTACTCTAATTTATGTGCGTCTCCTGGCCAATCTGATGTGGATTGGCCTCAGCGGCGTCGCCGGGTACCGTTTAGCTGGGCAAGCAGCCGCATCGAGCCGCCGCGCGCCGCCCCATTGCGGCGTTACACCTTGTTGCTGCGTCAACGCAAGGCGCCAGTTGGATTGCCAACATCGTTACGAACTACCGAACTACTATACTTCTTAGACGTAATTCCCCACCACGTGGTTTGCGGTAGTGGTGCCAGGATGTCAGAATTTATGCGGAAGTAGTGGTGAAAGTATCATGCGGTTGACCCGGGGTCGAATCTCACTCTGTAAGTCGGGAGCCGGTAGATTCAGAGGGTTTTTTTTAATGCTTATGTTAGATGTAGAACCAACGGATCCGCCGGCATACCTTTAATGTAGGTATATGTTCGTTCCCCAATGTCTACTATGCTCTGTGCTTCGAATAGAACGATCATAGATTTCGGTTGCTATTAATTGGCAACAGTCGTAGTCACTTGTAGTATACTACGTCGGGTGCTCCAACACCCACGATGCAGAAGAAACTACTCTAAGTACGAACGGATCTGATAATCCTGCGTACGCATCATAATGATCTCTCGCGTGGCTTCCGTGCGCGTTGGAATTTCGTCTCAACACGAGATAAAATCTGGTAAAACCCTACAGTTTTTAAGACAGTTTATGGTGGTTCCAGATCCAGTGAAAGCGTGGCTGAACGTCGTGAGCTACGCGTGTTTTTATTTTTTCTTTATATCAGATGATAAAAAGCATACAGTCCGCCCGATGCCAAGCTGTTACCGTATACTAGTGACGTTTGCATTTCATCGTACGATACAATTGAAGTAACAGCACGCGTACACCTCGCGGCGCATTTGCCGAATCTGGACGCACCCTGACGACGGCAAAAGAGCTCCGTAGTTTAGACATAGACCTTTATTCGGTTCCACATTACATCTTTAACCTAACAGTCAATTACAATTATTGAAAATTACGTAAGTTATGTAACGGAAACCAAAATGGACTAATCTCAGCATTATACTGTGGGGGCTCATGCACGTCACAGCGCTGGTTTTGAAAAGCCGTTTCACGCGCGTTACGCGAACGCTTAAATACGCTTAAAATATCAGGCAGACCGTAAGCTTGTTTGCCACCTTAGTAGTAGCTTTATAAAAAAAAGATATTTAATTATCAAACTTAACAAGTTTCGTATAAACAGTTTATTTAGAGGGTAGGGCTGGCCGGCACAGCGCCGTGATTAGCGCGGCAAGCGGCCGCATCGAGCCGCTGCGCGCGCGCCGCCCCATTGCGGCGACACACCTTGTTGCTGCCGGTGCCAGCCGCCAGGTTGCCAAGATAATCAGACTCTCGTCACTGTCTTGGGTGGACAGGCCTGTGCCGAGTTGTGCCTAATTGGATCTGCGATGTTTGCGTGATTCCTTAATTAGCTACGCGTGCGAAAAGGTGCGCTTGCGCAATAAAAAACATTGTAGCAAAACTTTGCCAAAATATATACCTATGTTGTACAGAAATAGAACAACTAATATTTTATCATAAGTTCGGGGGGGAGTCAACTAATTAGGTGAATGACTATAGATTAGAGGACATAAAGAAACGAAAAAGTCACAGCAGTTAACACAAGCAGCTAGTACCCATAAAATGTAATAAAGAAAGACGATGCGACGTCGACATCATGGTGTGGAGGTCGGCAGCCAATATAGGATACTTAACAATGCTTTTTTTTAGAATATAATGATTTCGAGGGCATTATAATGCAATTGCAATTCAGTGTGCAAGTCCGATACGGACCCTTCTACTCCAGTTAGGTCCCGTAGTGTTTCAGCTTATCAACCCGTGCTTGCATCTCTTTATTTTGTTTTCCCAGTTAAGTCTCATTTTTGCGATAACGCCCCGGTTGTGTTCTCGCGCGCAAGGGCCCGGGGTCCGCTTTGACTATGATTATTTGGCAAATCAGATAAATTTATTGCCATCTGACCTCCGTGACCCTGCTACCAAGGGAAACTGACTAAATTGGATCATGGTTACATGGTGCACATTCAGTCACCAGAATGTACAGCTTTCATCGCTATGTTTTCCCTCACCGTAGGAGCGTCGGTTAGTATTCAACTAATGTAGATTAGAAAAGAGTTATTGGTAGATGACCGTAGTGGGATTCGAACCCGGTACTCGCTTACGAGTCGGATACCTTTACCCCTCGGCCACCGACGCTCCTCTGTTTGTTTTCCCTGTTAAGAACACAGCGTTTAAAGAACAATAAACTAAGCTTTCACAATTTGTCGACGAGTCATGATAACGGACACGCAACTCCGTCAAACAATTTTACACACACGCTTGCATAATAGCAGAAGCTGTGTCTTAGTTTCCGCTCCAGCGGGCGTGGCGAACAATTTGATTTACGAAAAGAGTGTGACAAACGTTTATTTCCCTCGTACCTATTCTAGCCTTTAATAGAAAATGTATTCGTCTGCCCGCCATGCTATTTTAATTTAGAGTTTGCATGATTAATGTCGGATTCGTCTCAGTGGCTCTGAATTGGACGCGGGTTTCGTTCCGGCACGCGCGTCGTCGCGACAAATCTCTTTTAGTTCCGCGCGTTTTGCGCCGCTTTTGCCGCGGCGATGCGCCTGCGCAGCGAGCGGGCCAGCGGAGCGACGCCCGCCGAGATATATGTAACGAGCATTAATCAGGGTATAAGCGTTTTATTAGCGGGTTGCCGGGAAGCGTATCACACTGGTATCGTGAGAGGGACAGACGCACCTACCGCCAGCGTAGGGGAACGGAGCCTGAACTAAACATGGTATTATGTAGGTAGGTAGTGAATAGGGTTGCGGCTGTGACTGTCTGACAAACTTTCTGGTACTGGTATAATTAGTAGCTACAAAGTCTAGCGTATAGTACGGCGCATAGGGCGCGCAAATAACTCGTGGACCCACTTATAGGTCATTGTGATGGATCACGAGTCCGGAGTGGCTTCAGGCTTCAAGATAGAGACCGTAGAGACCACGAGACCACCAGTTGGTCCACGCCAACAACCTTCAGTCCTCAGTCAGGACCAAATAGATTGATATTTTAACAATCAGAGAAACTAGGGAAGGAGTTGGTGTCACCAAGAGCGGTCCTATCTATGGAATCTGAATCGCGGTACATGTTTCGAATAATGCCAATATAGGCCTCGGGTACCGACTTCGACCGCAACGATCTCCCAAGGGACACAGGCAAAGGCCTTCTGCGTGTCCAGAAACAGGAAATGCAGGAGTGTGTTCTTGGATCTGTATCCCTCCGTGAGAGTTCTCAGGGCAAATACTGGGTCCATTGCCTGGGTGACATTCACTGATTTATCTATTTCTGCCCCCAAGCAACAATACTTGCATTGCTGTGTTCCGGATTGAAGGGTAAGGTAGCCAGCGCAATTGTAGGCATAAGACATTCCATCTTAGTCCTCACAGTGACAACGCAGCTGCGATTACCGCTTACCATCAGGTGGGCTATCTAGAGCATCGGTGGCCGAGCGGTTCGAATCCCGCTCCGGCCATGTACCAATGACTGTTTTCTGAGTTATATACATTAGTTGAATACTAACCGATGCTCTTACGGTGAAGGAAAACATCGTGATGAAACCTGCACATTCAGGCGACTGGTTGTGTAACCATGATGCAATCTGGTCAGGTACCCCTGGTAGCAGGGTCATGGAGGTCAGATGGCAGTCGCTCCACTGGAATTACCTGAACGCCAAGATGATGAGATGATCAGGTGGGCTGTCTGCTCGTTTGTCACTGCGTACCCTAAAGAAAACCCTCGAATCCGTGACCCAACCCAATGAATAGGAAGAGACCGCGAAACGATATAACTCGACAGCACAGACGTAGAATTAAATTATGTCTAGGTACTTCTATGGATATAAGACTTACACTTTTTTTCTTATTTATATCTCTCTGTTTTATTTTTTCAATGAATCTTTTTGTTTGTTGTGCGGTGTGTCTGAGTAGAATAAACGTGTTTTACTTTAGTGGTCCAGGTCCTACAAAACCGTGTCCCAACCCAAAAAAGGAAGAGACCACAGATCATCTCCTCTGAAACTTTTTGAAACCTTTCAGATTCATGCTATTTACAGCTTTCGGATATTAAAACGTCCTCTCAATTTACACACAATAAAGGCCGTTCGGCATCTGAAACAAATAGTTTCTAAAAGCGTTAGTTCCGTCGGTGTGTCTGCGCGGGCGCATCAATTACGGCAAGACGGCGTGACGGCGGCGCGGCGGCGGAGGGAGGGGGGGCGCTCTGAACTTCAGTACCACGAGTCAAATGAAATATTGAATGGAAACACTGACAAGTTTTGATTTGAAATATTATTGAGACATTATGTTTCGGGACGGACAAATTTGTTGTGAATGGCTTCGTGTAGGTACCTAAGGTAGGATGAGATTCTAGTAGCTTTGCGGAAGTACCGCAATTTTTTCAGTTCCACTTTTGGCCGACCGACTTCAAGGACTAAGAATACCAGGTCAGCACTTCGTGCGCGTGGAAATAGTTTTTAGGGAAATTTATGTTTTTCCCGACCGACCATTTTATACGACCTCCTACGCCAGTACTACGGAGAGGTCAAGCTGTATCTCTGATTCTACTCTACCCAACCGAATTAGATGGAACATGGCCTAGATTTTAAGTTGGACCCCAACTACCAAACTGTGAAAACCCTATCAAAATCCATTCCATTTCCATATTTCATATAGTTTAGCTGGTCTATTATGATTCTACATCAGGTGTTCCAGTTTCCAAAATCAATTATACCCTATATGGTGCCCAGGGTTAATAGTCAATAAATGCTTATGTACTTATAAAGTTATCGAGTAGCGACCACGTACCGGAAGAGGCAGCGTGGGTAAGCCTCCCAAAAGGTAGACCGACGATCTGGTAAAGATCGCAGGTACCAGCTGGATGCGGAAGGCACAAGACCGGCCTTAGTGGAGATTTCTGGGGGATGCCTATGCCCAGCAGTGGGCGCCTTCCGGCTGAAATGATGATGATGATGATGAATGTACTTTTAAACAAGCTCTTATAAGTTTACACAGTGCCTTTCTGTCCTATATCCTGATCATATTGGGTCATGGTTACACATTCAGTCGCGTATATGAGCATTTTTCACAAACATGTTTTACCTCACCGTAAGAGCACCGGTAAGTGTTCAACTAATGTACATAACTCAGAAAAGAGTCATGTGCGGTACTGGGTTTCGAACCCGGTACTTATCGCTTACGAGTCGGATCCCTTAACCACAAGGCCACCGACGATCTATATCTTTCTATCCTATAGGTAGTAACCACAGTTATTTCCGTGGCGCTGCAACGACACCGCCCTGTATTGCTAGCTGTCACTGATCCTTCCACTTTGAACGCTGCCCGCCGTTTTTCAGGCACGCCTGAACGCTCCGCTGGCCGACGGATTTAGCGGCGCGCGCGCAGCCGACTGAATTTAGATGAAATAATGGGAGAGCAATAATATTGATCCTGCCTGCGACAGTGGCCAGTTGTTGTAGTTGGGGGATAATAAAATAAATAGGGATTACACATTTTAAGAGTATTGTCCGGGTTTCCTACCGCGTACCTTTGTTGACGAGTAGAGGGATTACTTATTGCTTCCCTAGGCAAAAAAGATAGATATTAATATTTTTTAAAGTACCTATATATTTAGTTAACATTGATATTTAATGTGTAACGAAAATGAGAATTTACTCATAAACATTGTCTACGACTCAACTAGTTACTATGGATACATAATATAAGTGGATTATGTATTTGAACCAAATGAAGTAGGAATAGGAAACTACACTAGCTTTCCGCCCACGGCCACGTGGACAACACCATATGACTAAGC
Organism: Blastobasis adustella; assembly: GCA_907269095.1. Taxonomy (NCBI): domain Eukaryota; kingdom Metazoa; phylum Arthropoda; class Insecta; order Lepidoptera; family Blastobasidae; genus Blastobasis; species Blastobasis adustella. Next base: position 240,453 of record OU026136.1, on the reverse strand, counting down.
TAAACTTTTCCTCCGTACATTTATTACATAATGTAATATTTTCACGGTTACAACATTTAATTTAGTGAAAACAAAAATGAAAAAGTTGCGATGTCCCACACGCCGAGAAGCAATGCGCCCGCGCATTTCAGCTAATTGCTTTTTTGAGGACGCGGATGTGCGCTTGGCTGCGCGCGGCTGCGGCGACGGCTTTGAATGATTTCGATAAAAATAAAGTTATTTCAACGATTCGTCAACATGCCTGATTAAAGATAGAAGCAGAAGGTAGTAATGGGACGTATGCTGGTAAGCATCTACGTACGATAAATAGAAAAACGTCAAAAGACAGACGTCAGTCAAGAATGAGTTGGCGCGTAGCAAAAGAACGAACTAATATTTTTCTGTGATTAACACTTCCCGTACAAAAAGAGCGTCGGTGGTCTAATGATTAAAGGGTCCAACTTGTACCCCGAGGTATATATCTACGGTGTTCGAACCCCAGTGTCGCCATGTACCTACCAACAGTCGTCGTAGTAAAAGTTGTAGAAAATGAAAAATGCTTTCTAATGACTCAGATGTTTCTAACTAATTGCTTAAGTTGGCAAATTAAATAAATAAATAAAATAAAATATAGGCTGAATTTTTCAGTACTAAATGAAGTTTATTTGAATTGACCATAACTTTATTCCCACAGCGATTCGAGAGTTGTCGCCATGGCAAAAGTTTTAGAAAATAAAAAATGCTTTCTAAAAATATATGTTTGAATGGATAGGCTGAATTTTCCAGTACAAAATGAAGTTTATTTTAATTAAACGTCGAGCTGCTGACTTTTTGATATAATTTAAGGCCCGACGCCCACTGGTGCGGTGCAGTGCACTGCGCGGTGCCACATCACGGTGACAACAAAGAAAACGATGGTGTTATAATAAGAACACGCTAAGGCCGAATCACTTATTAAAAAAAATTAAATTAAAATCTCTGTATGGCAAAGTTTTATAAAAGTAATAGAACGTCATTCATAAAAGTCATAACAAATTGTTATTTTCGTGAGTTATGAAAAATATAGTGAGAGTGATAATTATCAGCATGATTAACAATTTAGTCAAACTAAAAGTACAAGTTCAAGCCAAATATCTGAATGTTTACAAGAAGGACTGACAAGGACTGACAAGGACAGATTATCCCCAGATTATTGCCATATCCACATTTTATAATTTTTACTACTGTCAGTTGATTCGGACTTAGCGTGGTCCTATAATACTCTGGATTTTCAAGTTAGGCAACGTTCGTACGAGAGATTGTAAGTTAGGCAACGTTTGCACAAGATCGCTTTCAACGTTTTTACGTACGTTATTTTAAACGACTCGCATACCTATTATTGAACATATGACTTCATGACTGTGTTTTCACAAGCGGGCGTAAAAACGTGACCGGAGATTTTTTTCATCTGCTGACTCAAATGCAACGAAGGGAAACGTACAAAAAGGATATCATCATTCATTTTGGACTAAAATAATAGTAGTAACGGCCAATAAATAGCAAACCACACTTTCAGAAACTGAAGATTCTTACACTTCCAAGCATGTATATTTTTGAAATGTGTAAGTTCGTAAGGAACCACCTAGGCTCATATACAAAACGTGAAAATTTGCCTACGAACATGAATTTACGCCACAAAAACAAGTTAATGCTCCCAGTGTCCAGACTAAAGATCCACTCTACCAGCACATATACCATGTCCATCAAAATATATAATAAATTACCTGAAACTTTGAAAAATTAAACAGATGGCAAAGTTTTTAATAGGAAGCTTAAGAAGTTACTGTTATCTAAGAGCTACTTTAGTTTAAATGAATTTCTAAATGAGAAAAATTGATATCTATAACTTATTTTGTATTAATGCTCAATATCTGTACTTGTATGACTTAGAATATAATTTTTATAATAATTTTAATCGGTGATTGACATTTAATTTAATTATTATTGATAATTGACGTGTAATTTAATTTGAAAAGGTGACATTTAACTTAATTTTATTTGATAATTAATTGACTAGTATAGCTAGTTGATTATTTAATTAATTTATTATTAATGAACATGTAATAATTTATGCAATATGGAATCTAGATTAATTGTAAGGATAATTTTGTTTACTATATTTTTTATTATTTTGCAGTGCCCTTACAGGGTCACATGAGATACTTATTTACTGTTAAGATCCAATGTTATTATGTTACCATGTGAAGCAATAAATGAATATGAATGAATGAAAATAATTATGCAATTTTCAGAGAGACAATAAAATTTCCACTATTTTCGTGAGCGATCGTCTCGGAGTTTTTGCAGTTTTGATTTTGACAAATGTCATTCGAAATCTTGATCTCGACGAGTACTAGCATTTCTCTTTAGAAACTAGTGTTCCAGAACCAAATAAATAACTTTGAGGTGTGGTGTGGGAGTACGGATGATCGCTCTTGGTCTAGTTTCATGAGAGAATTTAAGTCCGTGTGCCCTCAAAAAATGAACTACGTGCAGATTCTTCATGAGGTTATAAATTCTACATCAGAGAAGTTTTTGTCGTATGTAGAGTATGCGCGTTGTTCGTTATTACGCTTGCGAGTGGTCAAAGGGTTAAGCGAGGAACTTATGGTTCAAATAGTAATCCACGGTATTAGCGATATAGAAGTACATGCAGCAGCTACAAATGCTGATCTAACGGCGGATAACCTTGTTCCGTTTTTAGCCACCTATGTTAAGCCTAAACGCGAAATTGATAATCGCCATTCTGATAAACCTACGTCATTGTCTAGTTTTAGTGGGACTAAAAAGCGTAAATTTACCGATTCGAGTAAACCCGAAACTAGGTGTTATACTTGCGGTCAAGCAGGGCATTATAAAGATAAGTGTCCTAAAAAATGTGATATTGCGGATAAGAACGATAACAGCGCTAGACCTGTCTGTTTTTTTTGTAAGAAAATGGGGCATAAAGAGAGCGAATGTTTTGCGAAAGCTCGATCCCTAAGACAGGATTGTAACTCCATTTACTAAAAAATGCCACATCGCTTATGTTACTCTCCTAGCGTATATCAAGGTATCATAAATAATCCCTGTCGCGAATTTATAGAACCAGGAAACATTTTCATCTACATAAATGATGTCTTGATCGTAAGCATGACCATGGATGATTGTTTACTACGTGAGGTTTGAGCACTCTGATGGGGGGCGGACTCTCGTGTTCGTTCCTGACCACCAAAGTTGAGTACTTGGGCCGCGTTATCAGTCATGGGCTGTTAGTAGGTACTAACATGCTCTTGTGATTTGTGCACTGGTTCGCGACGTTGCGATCAAGAACTCAAGCCCTAATGGTAAAGCCATGAGGAGCTTAGTAGGAGCTCTGCTGAGATATCACTTGACAGAAAACGAGATATCAAGATGTAAGGGTAAATCGTCAGAGACACCCGTCAAGACAATACCAGGTTAACGATCAAGTTTTTGTATTGAAGTACTCTCAGTCAGTTGGAAAGCTTCAAACCATGTGTATGAGAGCTCTATACAGAGCTGTAAAGGTGTTGTAAAGCGATCGCTATGAGCTAAAGTTACTAACCGGAGCCAGAGGCAAGACGACTCAGACCGCAGCTCAATATATGGTACCCTGGAAAGTTGAATGGTGTCCTGAGAGCTGTACTGCAATTTTTGCTAGTAAGTTGTTGCCGAAGTTATTCAATTGGTTTCTGTTGTATGTTTCAGTAGCACAGTGAGTGTGCACGTGTGAGAGTGTGAGGCGGGTATTGCCTCGCTGGTTGAAACGTGCTGCCGATGTGGACCGGCCGTGGAGCTCCGGTGCCTAGTTTCGGCAGACGTTGTACTCTGTACGCGTAGCGACGTGACGTGTTCTCCGAACGCTTTTCAGGCGCTGACCTGGCGGGCGCTGTCCCGGAAGACGTGTTCTCCGAACGCGTATCAGACGCTGGCCTGCGGGCGCTGTCCCGGAAGACGTGTTTTCCGAACGCGTATCAGGCGCTGACCTGGCGGGCGCTGTCCCGGTTGACGTGTTCTTTGAACGCGTTTCAGACTCTGGCCTGGCAGGCGCTGTCCTGGTTCACGTTTTTAACGTGGGAACTTGCAAGTTCAAAGTATGAGTTTGAGTGAGACTTTTGTGTGATGATGTATGCATACTTTTGAAAGCAAAGTGATTTTGTCTTTTTTGTAAAAGCTCAGCTTTGTATGAGAGCCGTGTTTGTGTGAGGAACGGCAGAATAGGCGACAATGTATGTCGTCGGGTTTAATTAACAACTCGTTTCTCATATAGATTGCAATGACGATCACCCTGACGATGCCAGTAAACCCTAAAATGCTCCTGCTGGTCCTGCTGATGCTTCGAGTCTCGTGGGCGAAAATGACGAGCAAAGTTTCGCCGTACGTGCCAGTTCTCCTAACGATATCTTGAGTGCAGCCGAGGACGGTGCACCATCAGGACGGCCGTATTAGCCAAAAATGGCTAAGGGCAATATCGATCCCCACCACCGCCTATAAAATCAAGCGCACAGCCGCATGCAGCCCCTCCCCTCCTCTATATATCGTACACAAACGATATCCCCGTCCCCAACAACGGGGTACTACTGTCCCTCTTCGCCGACGACACGGCAATCTACGCCAAAGGGCGAAGGCCACCGATGGCCAAGCTCCAAAAGGCGGTGAACAAGCTCGAAGCTTGGTTCAAACTGTGGCGCATCGTAGTGAATCCGGAGAAGAGCTCCGCGGTTTGCTTCGATGTTAAGCTCAGACGAGGTGACAGCAACCCCCCTCCCCTCCGCATGAAAGGGAAACTTGTTCCCTGGCAGCGCGCTGTCAAGTATCTAGGCGTCACACTTGACAAGAGGCTCATCTTTGGGCCTCATGTCGACAAAGTGTGTCATACCGCCCGTTTTTACTTGGGTCGCCTCAACTGCATGTTGGGGAGATTCAGTAAAATGTCCCTCAGAAACAAGCGAACCCTCTACAAGGTGTGCATCCGACCGGTGTTGACTTACGCATCCCCCGTCTTCGCTCACATGAGCTCCCTCGTCATTGAGAAACTGCAAATTGTGCAGAACATCTTCTGCCGTAGGGCAATGGCGGCTCCATGTTACGTCCGCAATGCGGACCTACATAGAGACATGGACCTGCCTACCCTGCAGCAGTTTCTTAAAACACTCCGAGACCTATTTCAAGGCTGCGGAAGTGCATCCCAACCCACTCGTGCGAGAGGCAGCAGCCTACTCTCCCCGCCCGGTCTCCGGCCACGTGATCCGGAGGCCGATACACGTCCTCACGGACCCCCCCAACGACCTGTCAAGCGCTCTGAACCTCCTCCTGGAGGCTCAGGTTGACCCGACACAGCCCCAGCCGTTTCAGCGGCCCCCGTAGGCCCCCAATTCCAGTCCACGGCAGCGGGACCCCCTTCAGAGGTCACGCTATAAGTTCTCCAGTGTACGCTCCGTAATGAGTGACGCTGAGCGCACCCCGTCCCTACGGGGTGTCGCATCCGATGAAACCTGAAAGGCCCTTCCGGCTACAGGTGCTCCCAGGGGGTGTTTAGCACGTATGCGCCTAGGTCTTTTTTTTTGGCGAGTCGTGCATAACTAGCTGGCCGGCCGGCTGGTACTCATGAGAGTTCACCTCCTTCCTCCCAACCGCTATACCGGAGGGTGCCCATTTCCTATGACTTGGGAGCAAAAAAAAAAAAAAAAAAAAAAAAGCCTGCAGCCCTTTTTGCTGCTCAGTCGTCGGTTGGTAAGGTTGTTTGCTTGTTCACTTATCATTTTGAATATTGTGTCGATTTAATCATTTACGAAATTAATGTTTTTTCGAATTCAACTTGTCTTAGTTTGTTTCAAAGTGTCCTTTTTTATTTATTCATCACTTCTGGTTGATAAAAATATGTATAATGCAATGACATTGTGTAATAATAATTATTGAATTTTTGCATGCGTCATTTGGTAGAACATAAATATCTAATGTAATAATTTGTAACCTTATATTTACTATGCAAGAAAAGGCTTTTGACTTTTTGACTTTTATTGACCATAACTTTTTTCTCACAGCGTTTCGAGAATTGCCGCACTAGTAACAGTTTTAGAAAATTAAAAATGCTTTCAAATGACATATACTTCAACGTCATTGGTCATATAGGCTTGGGTCCATACATTTCCACCGGTCACCTTTGTATGAGACTTTGAACTGTGACGTCATTGTACAAATGCGTCAAATGTACCTACTCCTTTTGCTATTTTATTTGACTAAATGTTATAAATATTACGATTGCATTTATTTTCTTGTACCTACTGAATGCTGGTTCTACTTGAAGCTCATTATTGATAACCGGGTTTCATATGGGGGATGGGGAAACATTGCATTATTAGGCAATGTTTCCTCATCCACAAACATGTACCTAGTTATTTATCTTAACTTTATCATTATGTATTAGTATCTAGTCTGTCCGCGTGTCAGGAGACATAGGTATATGAAAATTTGTTTTTGTGTACAGGAAGGCCGAGCACATCTGCGGCTGACGTGACGCGGGGGCGCTGCGCGGGCGCAATTGCCGTGAGATTGACTGCCGCCCACTCGGCGGCGCTGTCAGCGTCGCAGTTTGACTGGATAACTCAGCTATTATCTAGCTAGGTAGCTCAATATTTCGACGCAGAAACTATGTGTATGTGTATACCCCGATAATATGTGTGGTGAAAGTGTAGTGAGTACCACGGAAGTCTTAAAACCTACATATATATTAGGTAGTTGGTATTGAGTTACTATAAAACCGAAGTATTTTTTTTATGTTTGGTAAAGTGACGTTGCGGCCCAAGTGTATACCTCTGTCTAAAACAGCCTGTTAATTCTGGCATGGCCTATAAAAATAAAATAAGCTTTGAAATCAGAAGTCAGAAATTTTTATTAAATGATCATTATTTTGGCGTTAATGACCCGGTTATGCTCTCGCGCCCGCTGGGGTCCGCCTTGACCATGATCCAGGATTTGGCAGATCAAGTGATTACAGTGGAGAGACTGCCATCCGACCTCCGTGGTCAGGTTCCCCTGGAAGCAAGGTGCTTCCAGGGGAACCTGACCAGTTTGGATCATGGTTACACATTCAGTCGCCCGAATGTGCAGGTTACATCACCATGTCTTCCCTTACTGTAAGAGCATCGGTTAGCATTCAACTAATGTACTTAACTTAGAAAAGAGTCATTAGTACATTGCCGCAGTGGGAATCGAGTCGGATACCTTAACGACTCGGCCACCGACGTTCCGTTATTCACTATTGGTACCAGTACACTCTGACTCTGGAAGTCTGGCTGAGATATATTGCCCAGCAGTGTATAGAGGCGACGGTCAAATGCTTGGATGGCTTTATGTGTATAAAAAAAATTGTGTCAACCCTAAATATGTAAAAACTTTTGTTAGGTACCTTTATATTTATTTAAGAATTCTTATCGTGTCTATTATGAAATATATAGATACACTCTTTGTTGCACAGAAAATTACAAAAAAAGAAAATTTAAATAGGTTAGTTTATTATTATTTATGTTTTTCCAGCCCAAAATTGAGAGACGCGGACGGCACTGTCTGAGCCTTCATATAAATGTTGAGCGAACAGGAGTCTGGACAGGACGGGCAGACTAAAAAATTCGCCATGGTTTGCGGCGAGGCTCCACACTCGCAGGCGCTTTCGGTGGGAGCGATATACTCCCAGATGCACATGTTTTCTCTTGATCTGCCGACCTGAGCACGCAACCTGTTCGTCGTCTTCCAAATCGGCCAGGGCAGTTCATAACCAGGTGGCACTTTCTCCTCAGGTTGGACAAACGATTGAGGAGCGTACTCTTGTTGCCACAGACTTGCTCTGGCTTTTTGAGAATATTTAGGTACGTAATGAAGATCAGATCTATTTGTATGGTACCCTATACCTACATACAAGGTGTGAATTACGATTGCAAGCGGAGCAAAGCGTTGGCGACCAGCTTACCAGCCCGCCTGCCAAGCTTGAGACAGCAACAGAGTAGAAGGTAATGGAGTCCTGAGGGTAGAGTGTAAATTTTGTTTCGATTTTACTTTACTATCGCGTTTGCGTTTCGTCCGTTTATTAAAAACAACAGACTGGAATGGAAAATTACAAGACTAATCTACAAAATGGTCATATGCCGTACGGTTTGAACGTGGCGTCCCATACAAAGGCTAATCGATCAAAACTTCGACGATACGAAAGATACATATTGGGAGGTATTATTTATTTATTTAATAGTTTATTGTACACAAGATAACAAATACAGAAAGTACAGATTAGTTACGACGCAACAGGCACTACTTATCTTATCTTAAAGCTATCCAGAGACGAACCCAATAAGAGAATATGGCGATTCTAGATGGAAAAACTATAACTAAAATAATAAAAGTACGGATGCTGACATACTACGGCCACATAATGAGGCACGATATCCCACATATACTACAAGCAGCACTACAACACTCAGAAACTAAGCGTAAAGTTGGTCGACCTTTACTTACATGGGAAGACTCGTTGAACCACGACATAGATAATTATACAACGAAGTCGAAAGAAGACTGGCAGGTGATGGCAGGTATTAGAAGCGAAATGAAAAAGGAAGCCGGAAAAATAAACCAAGCAACGGAAACAGATTCCGAGTCGGAGGTAGAGAGCCCACATAGCACAACGAAAGCGAACAAGATCGTCTTGAATACTAACAAGTGTCAAGCAGAGGATATCTTTGAAGTTATGATTAAATCAACACGCCAGTGGAAAGAAGGTATCACTGACGCAAAGTTTATGGTAGGTTGCTGACGACAGGACATTTTTTTTATATTAAACAAGACAGGCATTTGACCGCCTTTTCACCTGTTGGTAAGTGACGATGCGGCCGAAGAAGGAGCATGCCCGTCTTGGAAAAGCCTATTCACTCTAGCCTTGAAGGCATCCCAAGCAAGGGAACACACTCGCAGGCAACGCGTTCCACTCCTTAGCCGTACGCATTATAAAAGTCGAGCCAAAGCGGCTCTTGGGGATAGCTGGAAGATCCACGACATAAGGATGAAGCGCTCGCCCGGATCGCGTCTCCCGATGGCGGAAAGGGGCTGGTGGAATGAGGTCGTGCAGCTGCTTCGCACACTCTCCGAAATGCACCCTGTAGAAGACATACAGACGCGCAACCCTACTCCGATGCTCGAGGCTCTGCAGCCTAGCTTCAAGCAACTGCTGGACATCGTGGGAAAGGCCACCTGTGATATGACATCAAGAATACCCAACACCGAAGACAAGACAAAACAAAAACAGATCAAGCGAAGAACCACAGCAGTCTTTACTATCCTTCTTTATTATATAACACAACAAGTATAAGTATAGGTTTTTTGGATAAGTTTTTTATATTTGTATAGCTGAAATTTTCTTATATTACTTTGTTATTTTGAATAAGTACCTAGGTTGAAGTGAATGTTGTATATACCCATAATTGGGGTGTATATAAGTATTGTACCTTGTCTAAACTAAATTGTATCTTTTATATGTGTACTCTGTTGGTATATTAAATAAATAAATAATGCGATGCTGGTATTCTTGTCGGCTCCAAATCCTTTAGCTCCCATCCTGACTGCGACAGCCCCACACTCCATTTCGCATCTACGTACGCACTGATATCTCGGGCTGCATGCAAACGAGCGGCATCATCCACTGACAGTCACTCACAGTGACAGATTGAGATAGACAACCAGCGGCGCTAGCGTCGCGGAGTTCTCTTTCTTTTCATTTTTTATGGTCTGTGGTGGTGGTGCCGCGGCGCTTGAGCATTTTATTTTATTTATGTACAATAAAATTATTGTAATGTTTAATATTAAGACATTCATGAGCGTTTGTAAAAAACCTAAACTGAATAAACATGATTTGATTGATTGAGCGCAAATCAGTGGAGGACGAGACAGACCTCGTCCTCCAGAGTTTCGCCTAAAATTAACAAATCCCACGGAGCAAACCAGCTCTTTGGGTGAGACCCGTGACACCTGCTGGGCTTGGTTGCTCAAAATACAAGTACAGACGACGGACCCACCGATGATGGCGACCCCGTTCCTGGTTATTGTTGATATGACCTACATACATCCTTGCAGAAGCATTTCTGGCTGGTGTGGTAACTGAACTGAATGAACTATCGCGTTTGCGTTTACGTCGAAATTTTCATGAAGAAAAATCTTCATATACGTATTTCTTTATAGTAATTTCGACGTAAAGTAAATTCGAAGTAAAAACTCAGCCCTCTGGAGTGGTATCGCCTATCTCCAATTGAACGCCGCCATCTTGAATGACGTCACAGAATTCATACCGCTGAACGAACGAAATCAGAATGAACGAACTGAATGGGGAGTTGGGGAGTGTAGTAACTATCCGTTTCGCACTTTGATTTTGAAACATAGTACTTTTTAAATTAATTAAAATTCTAGAAAAACGTACTATGTAGAATATTTTCAGATTCTCTTCGTATTTTGTTATTTTGAGTACATCCTAAGCATGTTAAATTTATTCATAAAAATAGATCAATTGAAAACTAAAAAGCTTGAAAATGCGTTAATAGTACGGAACATAAAATTCACTTCCATTAAGTTTGTCTAACCAACTTCATGTCGGTTAAAATCGTACATTTCAGTCCATTTTACTAAGTAGGCTATTGGAATAGAGCCTATTCGAATTAGAAGCTGTGACGTCATTCCACAGGGTGGAACCAAGATGGCGCTGGCGGACCACCCCTGAGAGATACACCAATGCCTTCGGTCTTTCTTCGTCCCTACATTTACCTACTTAATTCCTACCAATTACCTAAATAGGTAATGTGCATACTAAGGCGCTGTCCTCATTGGCAACGGTCGTGCGACCATGGTCGTACGACGAAAGTCGCCCGACCAATAGGAGACCTTATAACCGCCCGTCGCACGACCGTTGCTAATGAGCCGTTTCCTAGAATACCTTTTCAAAAATTTACGTAGTTGCGCGCTCTAAGGACTCAAACATTATTTTCATCTTTAGACTATGGCTGCAATTGTATGGCAATCATGCGTGACAGCTGTGACTGTTATCATTCATTGTCTCAGAACAAATGAAACCCCGTTAGAATGCTAGTTATTATTTAATATTTGCTAAAGTGCTAGCATGTAACCTACAATTTATTTATTTATTAAACTTTATCGATTGATGACATAAAGTTACACAGCTTTATCTTCCAGTCAACCAAAAATCTATAAAGTTGAGCCCCAAGGAGCACTGGCATTCAAAAACTGTAAAATAAATAGATTTATAATAAATTGCATCGAAATAAAGATGAAGGTACACTATCAAAGTGTACCATACAACTAAGAGATTATGATGATGTCGTCAGTTGCTAGAAGCGAGCCGTGAAAACCGTTCATTAGGACAGCGCCTTACGCAGTCATGGCGGAAGGCAGTTATCACGTGGTTTCCATTATCTAGATAGGCATCCTAAGGATAGAGCACCAGTAGCGGCAGATCTTTATTGTCGATGGGAAGTACGAGAATGCTTAGATAAATGCAAATTCGTCCTCTTTCGAATGCCATTCATGAAATTGTGATTAAAAGTCGAATACGATAATTGCGTTATTATTTTTCAAAATGGTGGTCACCGGGGAATAGGAGTCCACGAGGCTCTGAATTACCCCGTTAAAGAAAAAGTAAATGTTATGGCTTCCATTTTAGCGATATATAGGCTCTCATTATAGAATAATGGGAGCGGCTGACATTTTTTATAAATATATAGGATTTAAACTGTTATAAAAATAAATAAAAATAAAAATATGGTCAAATAAATGAGGTTTAACTTCCTATTTCACAAATATAAAAAATTGTTTTTTTCATGATTTTTCCATAGTAGGCTCCAATTACCCATTGGATACATTCCTAAATAGGTGTTCCGTCAACCACAAACTTTTACCCTGCTTTCCACTGCTAGGCATGAACTGGATAAGCTGTAAATCCACGGGTAAAATTTGTAAAATCACGTCACAGTAAAAAACACAGGTAAAATCCCAATTTCTGGTTTTTCTTTTTCCATGCTCAAAATCCCAATAATATGAAATTGAAAATCTCATTAGTACTGCCATCTATCATCGAATAGCAGTAGTTTCACTGCGCTAATTTTTTTTTTCAGAGCCACGCGTTGACACATACCGCTGAACAGCCATACGTTCCCTACTATTTCATTATGCCTTAATATTGCCATGCGACATTGATCATTGCTTGCTTGCTTGCGTCGAAAAAAAAACAAAGTCAAAGAGCGAAGGGAAGGTGTTAATTCTAATGAAAATTAAAATTTCTTTATTTTCACGATAATGGGGACAGAAGTAGCAATTTCATTTAGCAACTTACGTACTCAACTAGAGAATGAAAAAAGTAGTTTGTTTAAAATCGATGAAAACATAAAGAAAATAGTACAAACGTCCGGACGCTTTCCTAATGATAGGTTAGTGGCTTTTAGTTTTGCATTACCTACCTGTTTAAGTAGAAGTTTCTGATGTTTGTTGTATATTTTACAGATTTAACTCATCAGGAGAATATAACAGAGGTGGGGGTCGGATAGGCGGGCGTGCGCCTTATTCGGATACAAGTAAAAATGAGGACTCGTTCGGTAAACGAAAACATGAAACTAAAACTGTTTTTAGCAGGTATTTATGTGATTTTATTCCCTCCCATTCCCATTCCCATTATTACTTCTTGGATTACACCGACTAATGTTGTTGCGTGTAACGCGTTAAAACTTACAATTACGTAGAAATAACACTGCATTAGCTATACCACAGTAGTACTTCATTATCAATATTACAACTGATTATAATGTCTGTAGATTATCGGGCCGCGCGGACAGCGATGGGGAAGAGGATTCTGGTGTTAAACGAGGACGTGTGGAGTCTGCGGTGTGGCGTGAGGTCCCCACACGGGCCCAGGCTTTGCGGGCACAAGCACCTGATGAGCAAGCCCGTACCCGCAACCGCCGTATTTTCGGATCTTTATTAGGCACTCTACAGAAATTCAAACAAGAGGAGATAGTTTTACAGACCAAGGTGGTTATTACTTTTTAATGAAAAATGTATCATTAAAAAGTTTTTTCTGTGCTGTTTTGGTTCATCATAATCCTTACCCTAATATTATCCACTTTCAGGAAGATAAAAAAGCACTAGTGGAACGCAAAATAGAGGAACAGGCTCGGTTAGAGAAAGAGAGGGAACAGAAGGAAAGAAAGACTTTATTTGCAGAGAGAGAACACAAGAAAGCCACCATCAAAGTGTTAGAAGCAAAGATGGCTCGGGTCCAGGAGTTTGAAAAGTGGGAAACATCACAAAAGAGTCTTAGCAACTTCATTCTCACAAAGAGCAAGCCCCATATTTACTGGCTGCCCAAAAAGATGACTGATAAGGCTACAGAAAAGCTGACTTCCAGTACAAAGTTCCATGAAAGTATGTATTATTGAATCAACCATACTTAATTACATTACTTATCCATTGCATAATAAATAATGTTGATGTCGCAGTACAATTTACAGCTATTCTTTGACAAATTAATTATAAAGTTATAATTTACAGCAATTTGTGGTCTTTTATATCGCAGTGAGTAATGAATTGAAAATTATTTTGTGTTAAGATTATTCAATGTTCTTGCACACTGCTATGAATTAACAAGGTGCATTTATAAAAATATCCCATGATTTTGTCTTATGTGTTAATCCAAAAATACTTCACCTGTGTACAAAATTTATTGTTAAGATTGAGTGTATTGAAGGACAAACGCCTATAATTTTAATATTAACAATTTTGATAAGATAAGTCGCAGTGGTCAACATGTCTATCTACTATGCTGGGTTTATTTTGGGTAGCAGGATTTTGGTTCTGCATTCTTATTTGCTTGCCTTTTCATGGCACAACAGGGGATCCATGTGGGACTATGAGAGTGGTGCGATAATTAGCCTTAATAATTTTACGTTCTGTAATTTTCAGAGTGCATGATAAAGAAGAAGCAAGAGTTGGAGGAGGAGTTGCAGCGGATAGAGCAGCGTTGCTTGCGCGGGCGCGGACCCGCCACCAAAGAGAACGAACCTCGCGACGCGGCTGCCGGCGAACGGAGGGCCGCAGCGGGAGCCCCGGAAGCTACCGACACGGCTTCCTCGCCCGACGATAAGGCCAAGAAACGAGATAAGTTCGCCATGGACATGGACGAGCAAGACAAGGACAGCGACGCCGAAGACCGCCCACACGACACTGATGCACAAATGCAATCGGAACATGAGAATGGTATCCCTTTTAGTTTAATCCTAACTAATAATATAAATGCGAAAGTAACTCTCTGAAACATTGAATCAATTTTGTCTAAACTTGGGAGGGCAACTACAAAAAACCTGAGATGAATATAGTCTTTGTCATGTCATCATAAACTCAATATGGATGTGAGTGCGATATATGATAGATGAGCGGCTAGACATACAAACTCACTTCCATATCCCATTTTAAAGATGTTTCTGTAAATCTGCTTACTCCTTTTTAAATAAAATATATCTATTATAGGATCTTTATTTTCAGAATCAGATGAAAGCAAAGTAGAAAATAAGGATGAAAGTGTAGAACCTAATACAACAACAGACACAAATGGACAAAATACCACAGAATTATCAGAATCAATGCTGACTGATGCCAACAATGATACCGAAACAGACAAGGATAATCAAACAGAAACTGAAGCTCAGGATGTGGATATAAAACCGGTAGACGAAGATGCTGATACAAACAACCATGACGAGGACCCAACAGAATCAGAGACCGCAGAACATTCCTAACCACCCGCAATAATATATTACTATGTAGCCTAACAAAATATATTCCTGTGTGTAAAAAAATATTGTATTGTGAGTTTTACATCAAGGTTTGAGAAATAATTAGGTAAATAAAATGAAATTCTAAGAATACAAAAGTAGTTTAATTAAAAATAATTAGTGATTAATTTACAATGAGAAAACTTTATATCACAGTTATTATGATACTTCATAAAAGCGATCCAATACATAATACATATTGTATAATGGAATGGATTCTAATAAGTGTTTGAAAGCATAATTAGTACAGATAAGATAATAAAGCATCTGTACACTAAAGACAGATTTCTTTGCCAGTGGTTGGTCTACTGTTCATTTTAGTATTTGTTTAATGTGCTTTAACAGTAGCTTTCAATTGGTTTTTATTGTCTCTATGTACTGGTACTTTTATCAGTCGAGAGTGAATATTCTAGAAGCGATGTCATCCAGCATCCAGTCCATGCCCTCAAGCAGATTCTCTCCTGTGACCGCTGAGCACCGGACGATGCGCCAGTGGTGCGTCTTGATACCATCCAGGTCTAGAGCCTGAAATTATACAATTTCTGGTTTAATTTATGGTCTTAGTTACTCCTCCTGACCTATTATGTACTACTCTTTAAAATATTTGCAGTTTAAGCCAGTTTACTATTTATGTTGCACAAGGTCACATCATATGTATTGTAAAATAAATAACCTGTACATTTAATTGGAACAAAAATATACTAGAATATACTTATTTTTGTAAATTTTGAAAGTAATTCCATTTCTTTTGACTAGTATCTCAATGCCAATGTTTTCTATGATAGTACCTAATTTCCATCAAGCCATCCTATGTGTACATAGGTATAACCTCTAATCAAACACACCTCCCGTATTTGCTGCAAAGTGAGTGCTCCCGGCAAGTCTGCTTTGTTGGCGAGGACAAGCAGGGTGGCGCCCGCTAGTCGCTCTTCCCGCAACAGCGTGCGCAGCTCGCTCGCGCACGCCGCCAGCCGCCGCGCGTCAGCACTGTCCACCACCCACACCACTCCATCGGTGCTCTCAAAGTAATTCTTCCAGTAGGACCTGGCAGGTTTGTTATTATTATTATTGTTTCTTAGGTAGGCAGTTGTGAACAACTGTTGGGTTGCCTGTACCCAGCTTTTCCAATTTTATTCTTTATTATATGTATAATATTATTCTGATCTTTAGAATTGGAATCAAAGTGTACCTACAAAATGTAGTATAGTGGTGGCTGCCAGTTTGGCTACATACAATAAAATGTAATGTAATAAAATGTGATGCTTTCACAAAGCATCCTTATTTATACAGATAGTTATTTATCTCAACCCCTGAATCAATGGAGTATTTTATTGTGTTTCTAGGTGTCTGCCTCTGGCATTTTAGTTTCCGAAAAGATAGATAATTTTATTACTATTATTATTAATCCTGAACAGACAGGCAGTGGAACAACTGGTATATTTGTATCACATTTAGGGCTTGCAAATATTCGAAAATTTTAGTATTCAAATATTTTTGCTGGCGAACATGGGATGACCTTTGTTAACCAACTGAACCGCTCAGGTTGTCATCAAATATTTCACGAGTTGAAATAAAAAAAGGAATCATATTGGCCTCAATATCACGGTTGTGTTCTTGCGCAAGAGCCCTGGGTCCGTTTTAACCATGACCCAGACCATGAGGCAGGTTACAGTGGAGCGACTGCCATCTGACCTCCGTGAAATATGTAGGTAACTAATAAAAAAAGAATCATCTTGGTGTTAATGTCCCGGTTTTGCTCTCGAGAACGAGGGCCAAGGGTCTGCCTTGACCATGATCCAGGAATTGGCAGATCAGGTAATTACAGTGGAGTGACTGCCATCTGACCTCTATGACCCTGCTACCAGGTGAACCTGACCAGATTGGATCATGGTTACACAACCAGTCGCCTGAAGTTTCATCACGATATTTTCCCTCACTATAAGAGCATCGGTTAGTATTAAACTAATGTACATAACTCAGAAAAAGTCATTGGTACATGGCCGCAGCGGGATTTGAACCTGGTACCTCTCTCTTATGAGTTGGATACTCAACCGGCTACTGATGCTCTGACCTCTCTTGACTGTGCAATTGACCATTAGTAAATGAATCCAAATGAGCGTGAAATAATGCTGTGCAAATGCTTAGTGGAAAGTGATCATTGCTGCTCAGGCACCCACAACAATTTAGCTTCTTGGTTTTATTAAAGCTTTAATTGAGAAATTGATTCAGTAAGGTTAATAAATATTGTGTGAAGACAGATGTTCACCCAACATTGTAAACTCTGGTAAGTGGAATACAAAAACTGGACTTTCTAATTAAACTAAAGCACATAAATAAAATCATGAATAAGTAATTAATTGGGTACTATCATATGTGTTGGGGTGGGGGATGCTAAGTGAATGCTGAGTAGCCTTTTCGGCCTTAATAAGCATTTTCACATATTATAACCAGAGAGTAGTAGTGTTACCTGAGGGATTTCTGTCCACCAACATCCCAGATGTTAAGCTTGTAGCCGCGGTGCTCCAGCGTTTTGATGTTGAATCCCAGAGTGGGTGAAATTGTATCAATGGGCTCGCCGTTGAATCTCTTCAGAATCGTTGTCTTACCTGCGTTGTCCAAACCTCTGATTTGCAGTTCAGGAAATCAATTCATAATAATCGAAATAAACTACCTACAGTTTTACAGTAATTAGCATTGATGCTAGGTTATAAATATAAAAGGATACAGCATTAGAATTCTCATCTCCTTCTCCTTTTGGCGTAATTTCTTCAGTATGGTTAGAAAACCCATTTTCTGCTAGTGTTCTTCAAACTATATATATTAGCCCATTACAATAAAACAGCGGTTCTAAGAAAAAAGGACAAGAAAGTCTGTTATTATTTTGTACTTTGTCAATTTCAAGTATTTTCGTAGAATGTTCGTACACAACATGAAAAATTCGCTTCGCAAAGGTTCGTTTCAACTTTGAATGTCAATGTCAAAATTCATATTGACGTTCGATGATATCTTGACTGTTTGGCAGACGTTCAGAAAAATAATCTAAATATTTTTTTTAATTCCTCTACTCACACCATACTCACACACCCACGATCAAAGAAAATATTTGGCATCAAGAGGAAGCATCGTGTCGAAAGGAGGGCCATTTGCTGAAGCCCCAAGAACTCATCCTTGTCTCCTTTGTGCCTTGTTTTATATACGTCCGGAGTTCTTCCAAATAAACGCAGTTTGCGTTCCGTTCCCTTATTCACTTGTACCATCCAAAAACAATTCTTTTTTTCAGAAATCAAATGTGAATCCATTATTGACCATAGAGTAAAATTTCCATCCATGGCCGCACTCGTCGCTGTCAAGTATTTTATTTAATTTTTACAAAAATGAAGCCCCTTCAATGATTCTGTGCGGATTTATAGTGTGGAAGTGATAGTGTGGTGGCGCGGGCTCGGTGATCCTCATCACCATGTTTAGCGGGACGGTGCGCGTCAAGGTCTGCGAGGCCACGGGACTCCGGCCGACCGACTTCCAGAAACGGCACAACATGACCTTCGGGAAACCAGGTGAGGCCTGATTTCACCCGAAAATATTCCATTAGGATCGTCCGCGTCACTGTGAGGCTATGTCGTTCGCGGGCGTGAGCGCTCGGTGCTTTATTTCGGATGCGAACTAGGCGTTGTATGTTTACTCGGTGGGTGTTGGTGCAGTATGTAAATAAGCGCGCTGTTGCAGACGACCAGCCCATCGACCCGTACGTGTCCATTGACGCCGACGAGCACCACCTCGACCGCTCCACCACCAAGCCCAAGACATTTGACCCAGTCTGGAATGAAATCTTCATACATGAAGTACATAATGTATCTAGGTATGCTCACTATATTATATTCCTATTACATTTTTTTCTCAGGATAATGATTTTAATATTTGCTTAGACAATGAAAAATGTTGCTTTTTCATTATTATTATTGTGTCTTTTTATATTGCTGTTGTGTCATTACTGTTGATTCTTTGTTATTTATAGCAATAGTTTATCATAAAGTGAACCACTTTGCTGTTTGAACTGTGTGTGTAGTTTTCTATGACTGATGTCTAACTCTGTGCAAATGTTATTCTGTCACTTAAATGTACATGCTGTGTTTATTTGAGATTGCCTTGATGTGACCTCCTCCTGTAGTGTGTGTTAATGTTATTTCAGTCTGGGAATCACCGTGTTCCATGATGCCGCCATACCTCCCGATGATTTTGTTGCAAATTGCACCATTCCCTTTGAAGATCTGATGCACCGGGATAAGGAAGCCTCTGATTTCTGGGTAAGTACCATGCACCGAACATACAATCCACTTCACTAAACATCTGCCCACACACATGGGACCCGGTAGACTGATGGCATTCAATCAAGGCAGTATATCTTATCTACATCCATCATAATCTTCTGATAAGATAATCACAGATTGTTTGTGCCGAAAGACACATTATCAGAAGCACTTGATTGTTTGTTTAGTTGATAATGGTATTTATATTTCAATGTGTTGTTTTGGAGTCTGCCATACATCAGTGTCAATTATAAATCTCACAATCTGAGGCATGAACTGGAAGGCGTTCTGCGGAGAGCCCCGCTATGAGCAGTTGGTGGATGAGCCTGTAAGGGGCTTCCTATTAACCGTTTATGAGTCAGCTCGTTTTAGTAAATCCTTAAGGAAGTTGTTTAGTGTTTTGTTTAGTGGGTTAAAAAGATGAATCAGATTTACTTCTCCGGTGTTATTATATTAATTTTTCCTTCCTTCTAGTGTCAAGGTGTACATAAAACGATTTTATTTCAGGTGGATTTGGAACCTCGAGGAAAGATGCATCTCAAAATTGATCTGAAATGGAGTTCTCAAGGTTAGTGTGTTGAATACATTGCACATTATTACATTATATGGAGCAATAAAAATTGGTAACAGTAAACAATAGGTAGCAGTTTATGCTAATATTTTGTACTGATATAATTCACCTTTAATGTATGCAGTCTGTTAATTTGCTATTGTTCTGATATTCTATTCAATATGGTAAAACCTTTCATTCTAAATGGATTTAGGATGGCGCCACGTTGCCCCAGGAAAACCTCCCCAGGAAGGTTTTTTTATACCACCTAGATGGCAAACTGGCTTGCATAGCTTGAAATAAAAAAAAAGTGGTCAGATATGTCTCTCCTTAGGATCGACTGCATACAACGGGACCAGTGTACTCGTAACAATGATTCGAAATATTGAGGTAAAAATAATCAAGATCTTTTTGACAAACCTTATTTTAGTGATAATGTTTGTGCAGTGACCACTAAAGTTCTAAAACCTATAATGTAATAAAAAGCCATCTTGGCGTTAATGTCCCGGTTATGCTCTCGTGCACAAGGACCCGGGTCCGCCATGACCATGATCCAAGATTTGGCAGATCAGGTAATTACAATGAAGAGATTGCCATCTGACTCTGTGACTCTGCTACCAGGGGAACCTGACCTGATTGGATGATGGTTGCAATAAAGATGTTGTTCCCTGGTCCCCCAGGCACTGGCCCGGTGGAGGTGGTGGGCGGGCAGCGGCGCGAGTTCAAGGAGGGCGCGGGGTTCGCGCGCCGCCGCGGGGCGATGCGCCGCCGCGTGCACCAGGTCAACGGACACAAGTTCATGGCCACCTTCCTCAGGCAGCCCACGTTCTGCAGCCATTGCCGGGAGTTCATATGGTATGTTGGATGGATTTTTTTTCTGTCAAATGCAAGGTCGAAATTTCTCTATTGAGTAGGACATTCAATATCTCTTTCAAAAGTCAAATGTAAAAATATATGGTCATGGGGTGCCAATCAGCTCCCGAGATTGTTGGACCAGTCTCAGGGTCCCCAGCGGATGACCTTGATCAACCTGTAAAAAAGGGAAAAGTAAATGGAAGGGAGGGGAGGGAGGCGAAAGAAGTACACAAGCATTGGCTTTCAATCTCTGCAGCTGGAGATGGAGTGTGCCTGCATGCATTTGCAGGTTTCCTCGTACTACACATGCTAGGTTGTAGAAAATATAATGTGGGATACATATATTTCTTTCACTTATAATATTCCTTTAGACACATAATGAACAATGTGTGCAGTGGAAAATAACGTCAACATTTACTTAAGGATCAACACCATAAGTTATTACTGTGATGTGGCCTAGAAATATATCCAGGAAAGGCAAACAAACTTACTTTTGTCTTTTCCTGTTTTAAGAGCAAGTATTCATTAATTAGGAAATATGTAATTTTACCCCCTCCTGCACGTATTGTAAGTAACTTTTGTTTTCAAAAAGTAATTAAAAGACTAGTCGTGTTATGTCATGGCACCCCGATATGCAGATGCTATGATGAAACAAATTATCAGTGATGAGATGTGGTAATTATAATGTTTAAGACCCATTTCCGTAACCGTGTGTTTGTTTACAGGGGCCTCGGCAAACAAGGTTACCAGTGCCAAGGTGAGTTTCATATCAGCAATCACTTGCCAATATAATTTAGTTTCGCAAGAAAATAATTCCAAAAATAATTATCATTAGTCACTTCAAGTACATTGAAGTGTTATTTTCTAAACATGTGCGGATTATATACAGTAAAGAAACATGGTGTCAGAAATAGTGTGATCTATCAGAAACTGTTCATAATACGACGGTCTGTTTGTCCAGTATGCACCTGCGTAGTCCACAAGCGTTGCCATTCGTCTGTCGTCACCAAATGTCCTGGCATGAAGGAAGAGGTAAGTTGACTTTTAAATTATATTTTAACTAATACTTTAGTACACAATTAATGTTGATTATGCAAGTACTTAATTTGACCCACAATAAAAAGCAATTTGACGAATTTCGGTTGTGCATTGAGATGAAAAAATATTAGCTTGATCTGTGGTATCCATGGATGGAATCATTTGATAGCTAGCTAGCGTGGCTTCAAACACTCTTTTCATGGTGATTTTTCTCCGTAATCACAGTTTTATTAGTGAGAGAGAATATTCATAAACTTTTAGAAATAAAGTAGCATTACAAACCTTTACTACTATAATCTTAGAGTGCTACACTCCTTAGGCCCTCGACTCTACTAGCAACGCCAACAGCGTTGCGTTGATCAATTCAAAAATGATAATTAAAATATCAGCTGGTACCATCCTTTCACATTACACAATCTTTTGACTGCCACTTCTTACAAATATTGGCGTTCGGTTTCTTTGCAGCGAGACTTTGCAATGTTTGTATGTTTCGGAGAAAGGCTACCATTTAAAAATGTAAAACGTACGAGCTAGCTGTATCAAGTATATTAATCCTTTATTTAAAAAGTGTACAATTGTGGAGTTAAAGCTCTGACTACCAGTTTAAACAAATAGTTACACTTGTGTAACAAGAGAGCAAAGTTATTTTTTGTTGCGACTCCTGACTTTAAATAACGAACTAGCGAAGTAGTCTACAATAGAATCACCAATATAGACTAACTACTGGGCACAGTGACTTTTAAAGCCTCGAGCGAGACAAAAGTTGTTCTATTGTGAAACATACGACTTTCATCTCTACCACGAAAAGGGTGCCGGTACTTTTGGTATGTAAAAACTCGCAGCAAAATCGCCTTTTGCTGCCACTTTTTACGCTGCCAAAGCTTTGTTTTCTCGATGTATTATGTTTAATACTTTATGCACAAAATAGTACAAAGGTGGGCTTAAGGCTTTGTAGCTTTATCTACCAGTCTACCCGAGTAGTATTGTGAAAATGCGTAGTAATCCATTCCCCGGTCGGTGTGTGTGTATGTGCGAGCAGCAGCCGGGCGGCGCGGGCGCGGGCGTGTCTGGCGGGCAGCGGTTCAACGTGAACGTGCCGCACCGCTTCGTCGTGCACTCCTACAAGCGGTTCACGTTCTGCGACCACTGCGGCTCGCTGCTCTACGGGCTCATCAAGCAGGGGCTGCAGTGCGAGGGTGAGACGCTTCTTTTATGTTGTCCGGCAGACAAAGAGGCAAGCGGGCCACCTGATTGAAAGTGATCAGCGCCGCCTATGGACGTCAGCAACACTAGGGGAGTTACCAATGCGTTGCCCGCCTCTGAATAGACCCCTAATATACCTCTTGAACGATCCCATGTCATAGTCCAAAGAAAACACTGGCTGGGAGCTCATTCCATTCCAAATTGCGTGGTGACCAACAGAGGGTCTACGTAGTGGGGATGAGTACCCAGCCCACGGCGGGTGGTGCGATGGTGGAATTGTGCTGTGGGCACCAGATCGAAAAGTTCCTCGGAACACTCCCCATTGTACAGCCGATAGAACACACACAGGGAGTCTAGCCTCTAACCTCGCTATGTCGCAGCCGGATGGTTCAATTTAGGTAAACGGCTAGATCCGTAATTATTCAATTGAATTTTAATTTGAAAACAAAGCTTTTAAATAAACACCCTTTTACAAATATTTTCTTAAAAAAAATAGGTAACTAATCTTAGGTTTTTAAAAAAAGGGTATATTCTAAAAAAGTTGGTTACTCGAAAACCCTAGTAGGTATATAGGCATGCGGGTCACCTGATGGAAAGTGGTCACCACTACCTGTAGACATTAGCAACACAAGGGGTACCGCCAAAGCGTTGCCTACATTTAGAACCTTGGGAGACGTTGCCCTGGCAGCTAAAAGGCAAATGTTCCTCCGCTGCCAAAGCCACGTTTCCCCAAATCCCCACCCCATGGAGCTCTGGTGACCTTACTCACCGCACGGAATATGCGCCATATCCTACCTCTTAACAGCTGACTTTAAAGTCCTGTGTTCCTCTGTCAGTGTGCTCGATGAACGTCCACAAGCGATGCCAGAAGAACGTGGCCAACAACTGCGGCATCAACACCAAGATGATGGCCGAGATCCTCAGCGAGATGGGCATCTCGCCCGACAAGAACCGCCGCGGGAACCGGGTATGCGATTGTGGCCTCTCATTCTAGTGGGGGAAGGGTGGTGGTTGCTTGAATGGTGTTTCCGTTAAGAAAGTACAAAAGGGAGGATGTAGGAAGTATCAAGCTATCCAAAACCTGTAGAAAGGAGCTAACGGTGCTGTCCATAGAGATGCCTGCTCATCTTATACTGGTTTTGGGTAGGTTGATGCGCTGCCTTCTGTACGATTGAGGGGAGGGACTGAGGGGGAAGGGTGGTTGTTGCATGAATGTGTTTTCGGTTTTGAATGTACGATTGTATACTCTAATTCTGGGGTGAAGGGTGGATGTGTTTTGGGATTTAAAAGTTAACATTGTCGGCACAACTCTAACTGGCAAGGGTCGTGCGATCGTTGCCAGTTAGGACGGCGCCTAAGGGTGGTTATTGATTATTTTTTTTACTTTGTTGTCGGTTTGGGCAGCATAAATATGCAGGCACTGATAAATATAAGAATTAATAATAAAGACAACCTTATAAGTACAACACTTGAAAGATAGGATTCTATCAAGATAGGCCGCCAATAGCGTAAATGCGAGAATTCTATGCATGCCAAATTACAATAAGCTGATTATGAAACTTAACGATGCCCTATGTGAAAGATCTGTTTCATGGCATATTGGTAAATAGTGTGAACTGAACAGTTATTTGTCCAAATAATAGTACAACGCGGCGACGACGGACCCGCCCGACGCGCCCGGCGACGCCCCCACCAAGGACGTCGACAAGATTGGCGACAAAGGTTAGTATCTTTGCTTGCAAATTGTTGTAATTTGACCCTTATTGTTACCTACTGAAGGACTTGAGAAATGGACCATTGTACGGTGGCGACAACTGGGGCCATATTCTACTAACATTTTCAGCTAAACGTAAACACAGCCGTAGTAACAAAACTCTTTTATTCCACTCAGACACATGGCACAACACTCAAAAATATTCGTAGAGAAAAATAAAGTAAAACAGAGACATAAACAGATAAAAAAGATACTCTAATCTCGTTACCTGTGCCATGTGGAGAGGGCAATTGGGCCATACTCAGCATATGCCACGACAGTCGCCGTGACGCTAGTTTTCAGTGGGCCCCCTAAGTGATGCACGGACAAAAATGCTACAAGGAATAAATGAAATAAATATATGTTGTTTTGTAATAGACATGCGGTCTTTTTGCTACGCTATATCATGCGAAAGAGACGACATGTGACTACCGCAGCCGGAAGCCGCATTTCTTCTTCATTGTAATCATGAGGAAAAGACCGCGTGTGACTTTCAGCTGCGGTTGCGTTTATGTTTAGCTGAATTTTATTTGTAGAATATGGCGCGGCGGTCGTGGCCCACTTTAACACTATGAACAACTCTGTGAAAGTAAAATTTCATCCATCATTTGAATTCACAGTCCCGTGTTTTTATTTTCGTGTACTTACATGGTTGTTCAAGTGTTATTTCCCGATGTTCTGTTGTTCGAAGTGCAACTTAGTTTGCTTGGCTTGCGGTTGAAATTGGTTTAGCAAAATATTTTCACAATACTTTTTTTGTTTCGCTATTCCAATTTCAGTCGTATTAGGCAGCACATTAAGTTGCTTTTCGGTCGCTCTGACCATGAATGAGGATTCAATTTCCGCGGCCGTACACAGTCCGATTTAACTCGAGTGTTCTTTATTGCATTGATTTCCCATCAATTTTGCGTGATTTCATCCATTTATCATAAAGAGACATTTACTTGTTTTTTTTTTTGTTTTTTATATTTTGAAAATTTAAATTATAATTTACACTGAGGTCTCACTTGTATATGCTCCATCTTTTATGAAAATTATTATATTGGTTTGAAATAGGATCTTGATCTGTCAGTCACCTCATAAACATTTTATGTACTGACAAATTCAGTGGACTTCAATAAAAAAAAAGCTTCTTCGAAATAAAGTATGGACAGAATGGAGTATAGACGCTTGAGATGCAGATATTCCATCGCACTCTCGACCCTTTAACTTGTGACTTCATCAGACTGTTCCCTAACTCGTGACCTCATTACCGTGTTTCAACCATTGTGTTACCGTGCACCGTTGTGTGTCTGTCTGTCACTGTATGCAATATGGCGGTCTAGGTGGCGACGACGCGGCGTGGGGCTGGGCGGAACTGCAGCAGTTTTTCGGCAGCTACCAAGGTTTTTGTCGCTTAAGGTGGCTGGGTCTTGCTTATTATACATATACAATATACATACATGCATACTGGGCGTCTGGCGGCAGATTTGTGTTCTCAATATCGAATTGAAATTTGTTACTCAACGCCAAATAAACAGCGTGGAGAGCATTGACATAATCTGCAAGCGAGCCGGCACATATTTTAATAGCAAAATAGCAAGAGACTGTTCGACCAGTCACAGTCGACCTCGACCAATCGACCTGTCGACCAGTCTAATAGTATTGGCGATGCGAGGTTGGCCAGGACATTTTCGCTGGTGACCCTAAAATTAATATATTTAAAGATAAGAGTAATGACGCGTTTCCCACACGGCTTTCGCTAAATTCAAATTACTGTTTAGTTCAGTAAACTTGATTACTGTCAATGTTGAGGAAAGTTATTGCCGGCTAATGACGACGGTTTACTTTTGAGGGTTCCATTCTGTCAACCATTCCAACCATTTTTGTATCAGAAAGAAAGTGGTAGACAGAATTGTTTCTTAAGTCGTCCGACTTCTGTCAATAAAGAGATTACATACATATTAACTGTCATTGCGCTACCCCAAACGGAGCGTTTACGAAAGGTTTTTTAAACTAAACTCGCGTTCTTTACGCATATTATTATATTACACGCGCCATACCTTTTCTATTTGTATCCCCGACGTGTCAGTAGGGTTGCACCCACCATGGTCACAAGAAGACCATTCGAAAAATCGTACGTCGCATGTAAGTCCCGTCTAATATAATAATATGTGAGAAGTTTTTATTCGATTTGGGCAACACAAATCCGCCGCCAGACAGCCCCATACACACAATGCATAGTCGGCGCCCCGTGTCGCGTCGTGACCCGTGCGGTGTTCTAGATCCGCAGCAGTGGCGGCCGCCGGCGCCGCAGTGGGGCTCCCACTGGCTCGACCTGCAGGAGATATTCACGTGCTACGAAGGTCTTTACCGATGTTTCCGCAGGGTGGCTGGGCGCTGGTTGGTTTCTGGGTTGATGGTAGTTTGGGATGTTTGCGACGGGTCGGGTGCAGCATCGTATTTAGTTGGACATTTGTTAGCACCCTGTCACAATAACTTTTATTTAATGCGTGGGTTCATTGATAGGCCGAAAAGGTTCCAAGAAGGCCAGGTTTTTTGTATATAAGTGACTCATGATCTACTACGCGATATGGTATCGGCCACTGGCGCCATTGGCCGGATCACACGATAACGTGTGGTTGGCAATGATCGTGTTAAAATGTATTTCAGTAGAAAATATTTATAGCTGTGGGAAAGAAAAACTTATTGTGATATGGTGCTGGGTCGCCGTACTAACATTCGTAATATTACAGTAAAGTGTAATGGATTCCATTATTGTCGCTTACATTGAATTTAAGATGGGCTTGATTTGCTATTGTATAAATTATAATCGAGGTTGAACTAGTGTTGGTACCTATTGCTGTGTTATAATAAGACCACGCTAAGTCCGAATTATTTATTAAAAAAACAAAAATATCTGTATGGCAACTTATGACAAGTTTTCTAAAAGTAATAGAACGTCATTCATAAAAGTCATAACAAACAATTTGTTTGCTGTAGGATTGTTATATTTCGTGAGTTATGAAAAATATAATTAAATAATGGGCAAAACAATTAAAAAGGAAGTGAGAGATAATTTTAAGCATGATTAATAATTTAGTCAAACTAATAGTACAAGTTCAAGCCAAATATCTGAATGTTTACAAGAAGGACTGAAAAGGACAGATTATCCCCAGATTATTGCCATATCCACATTTTATAATTTCTACTACTGTCAGTCGATTCGGACTTATCGTGGTCCTATTATACATGCTAGCAGGGATTTTTACATCTAACTTGCAGTAAATATTTGGAATTTTAGATGCACAGAACAGGGTTAATTTGTAAATATTTGAACAATACCCGAGTACGCACATAAGATGATGACTGGCTAATTAACTAAGCTTATGATACTGGTTAGGTTATTGGTCGTTCTATGCATGTTTTGTAAAAAATCGGGTCGCATCGTTCTCATATCATATAACATATGTTGGATACATTGAGCTTTCTAGGAAAGTGGTGCCGGCCCTAAGATAGTCCGCCCCTAATTTTGTGATTAATGAAAACTGAAAAAAAACTACATTTTAAGAACAGGATTTTGTTGTTCTACAGGGGTTTATAAACGAGCAATTTTTTACTGCAATATGAGGCTACAACACAGTGGTTGCTCTTGGTACACATTTTATTTGTTGTTGTTTCAGCTGCACTACTGTTCATGCCGAATGGATTGGCAATAGCGAGCCTTGATTTCTCGGTTAACTACTGACATTATTTTATGAAAAATTATATTTCTTTAAATTGTAACGAATACTACTACTACCATCAAGCGTTACTTACTTAGCTATACCGCTTACAAATTTCTGACCGAGAGATAAATGTCCGCTATTGCCAATCCATTCAGCACATACTTTAGTGTTGTGGCTATTGCGACCACATATTGCAGTAAAAAAACTAGCCTCATTACACAATAATATTCGAGTTTTTGTAGCGGCACCACTAGAAAGCTAGAAAACCATAGTTCTAGCATGTTTCGGGTTGCCTCGTTCTCCAGGTTCTGTGGGGGCAAGGTGTGGATTCGTGCTATGGGTTGGTGGTGTTTGAGGGTCTACTCTCCGCATTCTTACACTACGTATCGGGCCGAATTGTTCACTCATAAAGAATGAGGGTTTGGACATTTCAATATCCATCAGAGGGCGCTACTGAAAAGTAAAATACGTTGGGAAAATTCTGCTATGTTTTTGGACAGAAACAACTGCTGTAAAGTGACATATTGATTCCTGCCAATATGACGAGGCTTAACGGTTTTACTTTACTATCGCGTTTGCGTTTACCTAAAATTTTTTTCTTCATACTAATTTCGACGTAAACGCAAACGCGATAGTAAAGTAAAATCGAAGCAAAACGTACACTCAGCCCTCTGACCTAGCGTCACAGTGCTGTCATCTGGTGGATTGATCTTTTCGATAAACCCTCACTGAACAGTGTGAGCAAGATACGATAGCCATAGATGCGGGATAGGATAGGCAGTTTGGTATACATTGCGGTGTGCGCAGGCGCGGAGGGCGGCGCGCTGGCGGCGGGCGGCGCGGGGAAGCCTTCGTTGGACGACTTCACGTTCATCAAGGTGCTGGGGAAAGGCTCCTTCGGGAAGGTGATGTTGGCAGAGAAGAAGGGCACCGATGAGGTGGGTTCTGGTTGTGTTTTGTGTTTAGACTGTGTGTGTTACTTGTTTTGTGTTTTATCTTGGGTTTAAAAAGCCGCTGGGAATTCTCAGGGAGCCGTTTGTACGCCGCAACTGTGTTATGACTCTTTCTGAATTATTTTGCTATCAAACCAACACAATTGTGATTGTGATCCATTGTGCAATATTTTCACGGAAAATATCTTAGTGACATTGCATTGCCTGACAAGGAAAGTCTTTATGACACTTACTGTGAAAAGGTTCTATAGTAGGTAGTTAGTTCGATTTTACATAAGTTGTTCACTAACCGATGCTCCTAGTTGAGGGAAAACATAGTGACGAAACTTGCACATTCGGCCCACCGATTTGTAACCGTGATCCAAACCTGTCAGGTTCCCCTGTCAATAAAGCCAGGGGGTTAGATAGTAATCGCTCCCCTGTAATTATCTGATCTACCTAATCCTGGATCTTGGTAAAGGCGGACCCCGAACCCTCGCGCGCGATAGCATAACCTCCATGAACGAATGAATGAAAACTTTATTGATAAATAATGTATACTGTCGGTACATGTCGGTAGCAACAGAAAAAACAATATGAATTAAATCGCTTTTTGTACACCAAAAGTACTGTTATTATACAAATTTGATAAAATTGCAACCGGTTTCAAATTACTCATCTTCAGCAAAAGGTGATTTAATTAATCACAATGGAGTTTCATCCTAAAGTCACAACACAAAGTGTAATAGAGAAAGCAACAGGCTGCCTTATCGGATGCCGACACTGTCTCCTCGCCAGGTGTACGCGGTGAAAGTGCTGAAGAAGGACGCGATAATCCAGGACGACGACGTGGAGTGCACGCTGACCGAGCGGCGCGTGCTGGCGCTCGCGGCGCGGCACCCCTTCCTCACGGCGCTGCACTGCGCCTTCCAGACGCCCGACCGGCTGTTCTTCGTCATGGAGTACGTGGACGGCGGGGACTTGATGTTCCAGATACAGAGAGCGAGGAAGTTCGACGAGCCGCGGGCCAGGTGAGAACACGCATTCGTTAGGGGTCTTTAGGGGTATCCGCGCAACACAGTTTTATGTGCAATCTGACTAGGTTGGCAATCAAATTGTTTAGTGTGGACGTACAAGGACGGCCAATCAGCGACGTAAGGTCTGCTGTCAACTTCTAATCATTGTAGTAGATGGCTTTAATTGGACATGATTCTCAAAAATAAATCAAAATGAGGCCGTTAGATGTATAAAAATGTAAACATTTTCCGCTTTCTTCTCAGAAAAAGTACTAAAACTAATAATCTGATGCACGCCGTCTGCCTTTCTGATTTTGCTCTGTCTCTTCCGTAGGTCTGCTGTAAGATATTTCTTATGAAATAAGCTGTACCTGTTGTGTTGTTTTTCTTTATGTCAATATTGTATCCTAGTTATTGTGCACAATAAACTGTTAAATAAATATTTTCACAAAACACCTTCCGAGTAACTTCGGTAACCAAATTCAATACTTGAGAATCCTGTCTAAGCAGTGAGCAGCGCCATGTAGTGAAGCATGGCCGCACTACACTTTTTACTTTTTACAGTAGCTGTCTGAAAATCTGCCATAGTAATAAAATTGCGCTATTCCTATGGCTAGATTCTACGCGGCAGAGGTGACGCTGGCACTACAGTTCCTGCACTCGCACGGCGTCATCTACCGCGACCTGAAGCTGGACAACATATTGCTCGACAGCGAGGGGCACTGCAAGCTCGCGGACTTCGGGATGTGCAAGGAGGGCATCATCGGTCAGTGGGCTGCATCTTTTTTTATTATGTAATTAAAGTTCGCAAAGCAATCAATTGTCGATACTGACCCGTTAGGCTTCCATACCACAGAAAGTAATTAACCTCAGCTAGTGGTAAGACATTGTCAGGAGTGTTTTCGTGACAACACTGCATTCCTTGTTCTATTTTATATAAAAAAAAGACAATTTGATTGAGATGGTTTGATTAAATTTTGGCGCTCAACAAGGGACTTCTCCTGTTGGCGCCCAAGTAGGGACTTTGTTTGGCTCCTGTATGAAACACTTTGTTTCGATTTTAATAACGTTTCAGTTTTATTTGACCACCTCGTAATCTTTGGTTTACAGATGGAGCCACAACTACGACTTTTTGCGGTACCCCAGACTATATCGCTCCAGAGGTAAGTGGATAGTGGAAAAACTAGAATAATTTATGCTTTTATTTTTCTATGAGATTTCTGGAAGCTTTGATTTTATGCTCTTTGTTTTTGTGTTCAAACTTTCTATTCGTACTATTTTATTTTTTGTGAATATAAATTATTTCTGTGTTAGCTACAACACCGCAAAATTTAATAAAAACCCTTTCAGTATTTGCGGTAACCGCGTTATATTTTGGAATAAATATAGCCTATGTGTTATTCTGGGCGCTGCCGAAACACGTAGCAATGAAACCAGCCTAAGCTAAATCACTGCCACATCAAAATCCGTTTAGTAGGTTTATGTGAATAATAAACTTACATCTAAACATCCTTACATACATCTTTACGTAGGTTTTAAATAGATATAAGAAAAAAATGTTTATTCTTAATAAAAGAATGCTTTTTTTTTTTTTTTTTTCTAACATATTTTTTTTTAATGTACGTTTATTGAATTCTTTTTTTTTGTACCTAATTATCGTGTCGTGGTGTCTACGTGTATTAAATGTTTTCTTTTTATCTTTCGTTCTTTCAATTTAGATTTAGAATTGTATGTATTACGAGTGTTGCGATGTCAAAATAAACAACGACTATGTTTTTCTCATTTACCATATCGGTAAGATATATCCCCTCGCCCCCGTCCCCAGATCCTGCAAGAGCTGGAGTACGGGCCGTCGGTGGACTGGTGGGCGCTGGGCGTGCTGGTGTACGAGATGCTGGCCGGCCAGCCGCCCTTCGAGGCCGACAACGAGGACGACCTGTTCGAGTCCATCCTGCACGACGACGTGCTGTACCCCGTCTGGCTGTCCAAGGACGCCGTCTCTATACTCAAGGGTTGGTGGTGGTGTTTGCTTTGTCTGTGCTGGTGGAGGTTTTAGGTAGTCGGCGAAGATGTGGTTCGTTTTTGCGTGGGTGGTTAGTTTTAATGTAATTTGTTTAGTGAGGTATGGCACGCACAGGTGTCGCTACAAGGATTTTTTTTTTATATCAGGCTACAGAGGTCCATAGATATAATACATATAACATACTTACTTACTTACTGCGCTGGCTCAGCGACCCAAAGTGGATCTTGGCCTCCGACACCAGAGATCGCCACCTCTCCCTATCCTGCGCCATCTCCTGCCAATTGAGGATTCCTAGAGCGTGCAGGTCTTTCAGGACTTCATCCCTCCAGCGATATCTGGGTCGCCCGACCGGTCTACGCCCGCTCGGCCGACCCACATATGCTCTCCTTACGGCGCGATCCTCCCCCATCCTCTCCATGTGGCCAAGCCAACGCAGTCTTGCGGCCTTGATCTCTCCCAGAATATAATACATATAACATACAAAATTATAATAAGAATAAACGATACACTATATCCTAACAAAATAATACAACCTATATAACTGTGTGACACAAAAAACAAACAGAATTAATTTTGTGCTTGTCATTTACATTTCATCTGCAATTTTAATGCATTTAAAAAGGAACTTTAAAAATTTGTACCTAAAGTTAAATTTTCGTTAATTTAACGCGTTTGGCCTGCGTCTGCGGTGGCGTTCAGATGTTGTGTACGACTACGTGCAGCAACGTGTTCACATCAACATGTCGTTTGATCGACCGCGGCGTCTACACGCGGCGGGGGCGATCAGGGGCCCTATTTTTGACCAGCTCGCACTCACGCGAGCGCTCGCGTACGCCACCTATGTCTTTCACACTCGTGATAAATTGCTAGAGATATAAAAGACAGGCATTAGAAGACGAGCTATTCAAAAATAGGGCCCCAGATCGCGTATGTTATGGTTGGCTATTTCTTTTGTATCTATATCAGACAGCAGTGTGTTGTGAACGTCTGAAATGTGAACGCGAACGCGACAGTGTGAACAACTTTTGCATGCGCAGTCATCGTCACCGTGCATCGTTCAATGAGGACGACTGAGCACGACTTGTTATGATTCAGCACGTACGACTACTTGCTATGACGAGTTATACTAGTAACAGACGTTCCGTTTTGACTGGAGCCGACCAACCGCCGTATTTATAACACTGCGATCTCCAACTCGCCGGCCAAGCCAACCTCCCCTTTCGGGGGAGAGGTCCTCAGTCCTGCAGTGGACTGGTGGACTGTTCCGGGCTGTGATGATGATGATGACTTGTGCTCCTCCCTTAGGGTTCATGACGAAGGTGCCGGCGCGGCGGCTGGGCGTGGCGGGCGGCGCGGGGGGCATCCGCGCGCACGCGTTCTTCCGCGACGTGGACTGGGACGCGCTGCAGGCGCGCAAGCTGCGCCCGCCCTTCCGCCCCAAGGTGGTCAGTATCGCACCCCCACCCCCTCCCCCTCCCCTACTCACACACACACACACGCACGCGTTCTTCCGCGACGTGGACTGGGACGCGCTGCAGGCGCGCAAGCTGCGCCCGCCCTTCCGCCCCAAGGTGGTCAGTATCGCACCCCCCACCCCCTCCCCCCCCCTAGTCACACACACACACACACACACACACGTGTTCTTCCGCGACGTGGACTGGGACGCGCTGCAGGCGCGCAAGCTGCGCCCGCCCTTCCGCCCCAAGGTGGTCAGTATCGCACCCCCCACCCCCTCCCCCCCCCTAGTCACACACACACACACACACACACACACACACACACGTGTTCTTCCGCGACGTGGACTGGGACGCGCTGCAGGCGCGCAAGCTGCGCCCGCCCTTCCGCCCCAAGGTGGTCAGTATCGCCCCCCCCCCCCCC
The DNA here is from genome assembly GCA_907269095.1 of Blastobasis adustella. Classification (NCBI taxonomy): domain Eukaryota; kingdom Metazoa; phylum Arthropoda; class Insecta; order Lepidoptera; family Blastobasidae; genus Blastobasis; species Blastobasis adustella. The sequence goes on along the minus strand of OU026136.1, from coordinate 206,309 downwards.
CCCCCCCCCCCACTCACACACACACACACACACACACACACACACACGCGTTCTTCCGCGACGTGGACTGGGACGCGCTGCAGGCGCGCAAGCTGCGCCCGCCCTTCCGCCCCAAGGTGGTCAGTATCGCACCCCCCACCCCCTCCCCCCCCTAGTCACACACACACACACACACACACACGCGTTCTTCCGCGACGTGGACTGGGACGCGCTGCAGGCGCGCAAGCTGCGCCCGCCCTTCCGCCCCAAGGTGGTCAGTATCGCACCCCCCCCCCCCTCCCCCCCCTAGTCACACACACACACACACGCGTTCTTCCGCGACGTGGACTGGGACGCGCTGCAGGCGCGCAAGCTGCGCCCGCCCTTCCGCCCCAAGGTGGTCAGTATCGCACCCCCCACCCCCTCCCCCCCCCTAGTCACACACACACACACACACACGCGTTCTTCCGCGACGTGGACTGGGACGCGCTGCAGGCGCGCAAGCTGCGCCCGCCCTTCCGCCCCAAGGTGGTCAGTATCGCACCCCCCACCCCCCCCCCCCCCTAGTCACACACACACACACACACACACACACACACACACACACACACACACACACACGCGTTCTTCCGCGACGTGCACTGGGACGCGCTGCAGGCGCGCAAGCTGCGCCCGCCCTTCCGCCCCAAGGTGGTCAGTATCGCACCCCCACCCCCTCCCCCTCCCCTACTCACACACACACACACACACACACACACACACGCGCACGCGTTCTTCCGCGACGTGAGCTGCGCCCGTCCTTCCGCCCCAAGGTGGTCAGTATCGCACCCCCACCCCCTCCCCCTCCCCTACTCACACACACACACACACACACACACACACACACACACACACACACACACACACACACACACACACACACACACACACACACACACACACACACACACACACACACACACACACACGCGCACGCGCACGCGTTCTTCCGCGACGTGAGCTGCGCCCGCCCTTCCGCCCCAAGGTGGTCAGTATCGCACCCCCCACCCCCTCCCCCCCCTAGACACACACACACACACACACACACACACACACACACGCGTTCTTCCGCGACGTGGACTGGGACGCGCTGCAGGCGCGCAAGCTGCGCCCGCCCTTCCGCCCCAAGGTGGTCAGTATCGCACCCCCACCCCCTCCCCCTCCCCTACTCACACACACACACACACACACACACGCGCACGCCTTCTTCCGCGACGTGAGCTGCGCCCGCCCTTCCGCCCCAAGGTGGTCAGTATCGCACCCCCCACCCCCTCCCCCCCCTAGTCACACACACACACACACACACACACACGCGTTCTTCCGCGACGTGGACTGGGACGCGCTGCAGGCGCGCAAGCTGCGCCCGCCCTTCCGCCCCAAGCTGGTCAGTATCGCACCCACCCCTCCCCCCCGCACACACGTACTGACACGGACTGTCGTGGGCCGTTGATGTGTAATGTTAGGTATCACATCACACATCAACGGCCAACAGTACACTGCTGGATCAGTTAACACGTACACGCATCCATACAACTGCAACACTACACTATCTCCAGAGCTGCGACGTAGCACTAAACGACTACCGTGTTCTCGTCCCTCAGAAGAGCAAGCGCGAGGCGGCGAACTTCGACGCGGAGTTCACGAAGGAGGAGCCCGTGCTGACGGCCGTGGCGGCCGACGTCATCCGCGCCATCAACCAGGAGGAGTTCCGCGGGTTCTCCTTCCTCAACCCCGACTTCTGCCCCGCGGCGCCCCCCGCCCCCGCCCCCGCCGCCGCCCCCGCCGCGCCCCCCGCCCCCGCCGCCGCCCCGCCGCAGTGAGCGTTCTAGTCTTGTCGTATCACGGGTGTTATTTATTACCTTGTGCATAACGTCACGTCCCTCTCAATACTCGCCCGCCGCGGCTCGACCCCCGAGCGGCGGCGGCTTAGTTTAGCGCTTATCGAATTTCGTTGTCCTTCGGCCGGCCGGCGCCGCGGGGCGAGCCCGGCCTGCGGCGCCCGCGGGGCCGGGCCGAGCGCCCCGGGCCGGGCTCGGCCCGCGGGCCCGCGCAGCCGCGGCCCGGCGAGCGCCGGGTCGGGTTTCATAGTCGGTTAGGTAGTCGTAGGGGAGGGTCCGGCGCAGAGGTCGATGCACAAATATAATGCTTTATGTAGACGTTAGTGTACGATAAATATTAATATAAATAAAATATTATTAAATTATTAAAAAAAGTCTCTGTACGTGTTCCCGGGGGCCGGCGCCCGCGTCGCCGGCTCGACATGTTGTTATTTTTTTGAGATTTTACACTGATTCGTCGCGTCGCCCCGCGGCGAGGGTAGATCGATGTACAAATTTATATATGTATCGTAATTTATTTGGAGGAAGTTATAATAAATAGTACAATGTTATTCGGACGGACTCCGCGTCGGCGAAGGTTCCGGGCCGGCCGGAGCCCGTCCGGCCGCCGCCCGGGGCCGGGCCGGGCCCGGGCGGCGGTCGAGTGCCGTGTCGGCGTGCGTGTCGGCGTCGGCGTCGTCGCCGCGCCGTGTCGCCGTGTCGATGTGTCGCCGTGTCGATATGTCGCCTTGTCGATGTGTCGCCGTGTCGCCGCCGGCGCAGCCGCAGTCCGAGCGGGGAATCGAACGAACTCACTCTGTGCGATGCCATTTTACAATACTACTTACGTGTAAGCGATTATTTACACTTATATATTCTACTTACTTACTAAAGTTACATATCACACAAAATATTTTTTTGTTATTTTGGAATATTTTTTTTTTATTATGATTGTGGATTGTTTAAGATTGTTATAGTTTGTGAAGTACCGAATCCTGTGTCAAACATAGCGACCTCGCGGCGAGCGGCGGGCGGGCCGCGTGTTAGTGCAATATCACCCTTATTTATAGTTTCCTACGACACCGTATTGTTTTCGAGAGCCGCCCGCCGCCCGCCGCCGGCCGCTGCCTAAACTAGTCTATTCACACGTTGTTTTGTACTCGTATATGAATTTATGAAAGCTTTTAAAGTTGTTATGTATTATATGTTACGCTTCCCAAGCGCTGTAAGCCAAAGATGATGTAGTACAAGGCGGCCGCGGCCCCGCCCCGCCCCGCCCCGCCCGCGCCCGGTCCGGTTAGCCGAATTGTTGTTCTCAAAGAGATCTGAAGCATTTTTATTATATTTTTATACATTATTTTTTAATTTTACAAGTGAATATTTTATGATGTTGGCTGAAATGGCCTCGCTTTATCTGATATTTTGGGTGAGAAATCTCATGGGGCTGTGGAGGCCCCGTGCGACGGCGCCCGGGCGCGGGGGCCTAAGCTAAGCTGACTCGTAGTGGCGCGGAGGCGCGGCGCGGCCGCTGCCTATGTTTGTTGTTTGTTCACAAGTCACTATTAGGACACGTTTAGCTGAGTAAATTAATGCATATAATATAGTTTTATGATGAGATAAAATATGTATATGTAATCCTACATGTCTATTAAATCAATGAAAATAGATTATATGGTGGTTCGTTTTATTTCTGACCTTATTTTGGCAACTGTATTAAAAGCTGCTTAAAGGCTTTTATTGCGTTTTCAAGTCAAGACATGGAGTCCTCAGTAGGCAAGCAAGATTTGAATGAGACCAGTTCAAACTTGTTACAAAGTAAAATCTAATTAATACACACATCGAAGCACAAAAAAGGCACAAAATATATAAAAACACCAAAGACAGATGAGAAAAAAACCGGATATAAATATGCAATACAATAGACGTGTTCGGCGAATCTGATAACGCGAGCTTTTTCCGCTACTAAGAAAAAGTTAAAAACTGTCTACCCTGATCGCGCGATCAGTTTCCACCAAAACTATTTATTACCTGTACACATACTCGTATGCCATGGAAAAGTTCAATGCGACCACATTGCGGACGTCGTCATTCTACAGTAATTTATTTAAAAATAGCACATGTGGCGACTTCTATTGCCACGATGGAGATCAAATGAAGACATGAGTTGCTGAGCATCGCAAATAGATGGCACCACTAAAATCTAAATCTCGCTATCTCGTTGAATTCAACAAAATACGTATTACAGCGTGTGTTGCAGCTGTATGTAGGTATTTGAACAGCTACAAAATGAATGTGGAGTAGATAAGTAAAGAGTCGAATGTCCGATTTCACTAAACTTGGGCGACGCTTAAGTATACATCTCATTGTTTTTAATATAGGTATTTTGTAAGGAGCGTCGGTTGCCGTGAGTATCCGACTAGTAAGCGAGAGGTACTGGGTTCGAATCCCGCTGCGGCCATGTACCAATGACTCTTTTCTGAGTTATGTACATTAGTTCTTTGTACATTCTAACCGATGCTCTTACGGTGAGGGAGAGCATCATGATGAAACCTGCAAATTCAGGCAACTGAATTTGTAACCTTGATCCAATCTGGTCAGGTTCCCCTGGTAGCTAGGCGGTTATGTGCGTGGCGTGTATCGGTGCCCGGTGTCTTGCCGGGGTAAGCCTTCGTACGCGCTGATCGGTCTGCATGCGTCGCCCCCCTGGATGAGCTCGCTTAGCTTTCCTTTTGTATTCCGTTAGATTTTTATTTTTTGAAAAGAATAATTCTAATTCAATAAATACGTTTTTACATTTTCAGCAGGTACTCGGAGGTCAGATGGTAGTAGCTCCACTGTAATAACCTGATCGCCAAATCCTGGATCATGGTCAAGGCGGAACCCCGGGCCCTCGTGCTCGAGTGCACAACCGGGACTTAACTCCAAGATGATTTTTTTTAACAAGAAAGGCACTTATGTGGATAGGTACCTACCAACACCAAACTTGCTACTATTTATTCTATAACACCGATTTTGACTCCTAAATGCATAGGATATAGTACGTCAACTTAGGGCGGGCCGTGTTTTACTTTGTGACGTCACCTAAGTTTAGTGCAATCGGGAATAAAACTTGTAATGTAATCAGCTGTATATTTCATTGATCACAGTTTCTTTCGCAATCTGCTGTCCATTTTGGTCAATTTCAATCATCACAGCGATGTTTGATCGAACTTCCGAGGGCTTAGTGTGAGTTTCGCTTCGATTTTACTTTACTATCGCGTTTGGGTTTACGTGTAAATCAGTATGAAGAAATGTATAGCGCCGTCTAATGGTACGTTAATTAAGTTTTTTTCTTCATACTAATTTCGAAGAAAACGCAAACGCGATAGTAAAGTAAAATCGATGCGAAACTCACACTAAGCCCTCCGTTATGGTGACGCCATTTTCTTGCCATCTTCCATATTGGTAGATACCTATACCTTTCTTTATATACAGCAGAGCAGAAGCTGCGATTTTGTTACATATCCATGCATATAGGAGTTTATGCAACTGTCGTATTAATACGTAATTATATGCAGTTGCATACACTACTTTATCTACACTCATATTTTCATGTTAAAATTTCGTACCTAAAATTTTTTCAACTTTGCTGGAAGTAACTGCCAATCAGTTCTATTGTATCTACGCGTCGAAGATATCAAGCGGCGGGAAATTCACTTCACTACTTTCACATTTATCTATTTATTTGCTCCAAACAAGAAAAAACATTCACAAACACAAATTACAACAATTAGAAAAAATATTCTGTTTAGCGGGAAAAGAATTCCAAATGTACACAATCACAACCACAGACTATGAACTGATCACAAATATAAACAGGAATTTTGAATTTGTTGAAGACATTTAGGTATTCAGCCTACATTTAGCCGTGTCCCGGCAACCGACAAAAATTTAAAAAAGAAAAGGTTTTGCATAATGATTAAAAAGTTATTTTTCGATACAGCTGTAATGAAAATAGTATAATGGAAATGCTGTATCGAAAAGTAATTTTTTAAAATTTTATAGGCTGGCGTGAAAAAAGTGTATCCTTAAACAACTGTTTTCGAATATGTAATTGGAACATTACGCTATGAGTGTAGATATATAGGAATAATAATGATATAAAAAAGATTGGGGTTGGGGTGGTAGAGTTGTAGAATAGAATACATTTTTATTGTTGTGTAGGTAGGAAAAAGTAAGCGCCGGGGATTATAGAGAGAGGAAGAGGTTAGCAGACAGGAGAGAAGAGTGGCGATTGCTCCACCGTCAAGAGTCATACTCTTAAATATATGATGATGAGGTAGGTATTAATTATATTATCATTTTCTTTACCTACACCTGAACTGTAGAGAACTTTAAAAATAGCCTTGTAAGCTGGTGATCTAAGTTTCCATTTCTAATTATGTAAGTAACTATGTATCAGTATCAACAGATCAACAGTATGGTCGGAGGGCACGTTAAGCCGTCGCGCTCGCTGTCGATTGATTGATAGTAGCCGTCATTAGCAAGGTTGGACATCGGTTGTTGGACGGCTGAAGATCGGACACGAAGATGTGCTCGGTTGCACTAAACTTCGGAGACTTTTAAGTTGCTGCCTTAAGAGATTCCTAATATTTCCTATGTATTTAGGAGTCACAATATCGGCGTTTAGTTTTCGCTTAAGGTATATGTTTATTCAATGCTTTTTCTTGTTAGGATCAACTTACCTAACATTTGGTGCAATCGGGCATTATTCTTCTTTATTCTGTGGACCGCTTTCTAATTTCAGTTGTTTTAGAGAGCTCTTATCTAGTAAGGTAGAGAGTAACAACAATAAAAATACTATGGGCGACAGTTACTGCTGCTGCAGTTATCCATCAGGATTCTCGCGCCGCGACATTTCGAATTCGACATTTTTTCTAGCTACAAATCTGTATTAAAATATCACTGAAATCTCTATTGCAACAAAAAACTTATTATTAACGATTTTCTTCAGTCCTTTATTGTCAAAGAACGTTTTCAATTACGTTTTAACAGAGATACGTTGCTAAAGAAAATGTGGAAAGCGCGAGAATAGGTGGGATGTCTGCTCGTTTGTCACTACTAGTTAAAAAAAATGCAAAAGTAGGCAAACGTTATTGTTAAGTACCAACCTAATTAATTGTTAAGTACCAATTAATTAATTTTAACTTATAATGTATGGATGTAATCGAACATGATGTAATCGCGTGGAAAGTCTATAGAAACAGTTTAAGGCCTCATACCTAACTCCAAACGTATTTAGGTAGGTAACTACCTGCAAAGTTTCGCGGCGGATTAGATTATGCTTAATATAGCCAAACCTATAGTGGACGGTGTACCTACACGACAAATATTAATAAAAAACCTCAAATCGATGTACAGGATAGCCGTTTGGTACACGGGTACTTTAGGTTACAACAATCGTTTTGAGCGGTAGTTCTTAAAAATATTCCCATGGGGGGAGCGGTGTAGACGTCATCAATTTTTTGTATGGGTTATTAAAATTTTTAAGCTATTGCATAGCTTTTATCGCGGGCTTTGAGCGCGGCGACCGAATCAAGAAATTCCGTAACGAAAAAAATCTAACACCCCCCACTCCGACCGGCACAGCGGTTTGGCGTTGAAAGCCGTGCATCGTCTAACGTCGTTTCAGTTCGGCAGACTTCGGCACGGTGTTTGTGTGCGTGCGACTAGACGTATGCGTGTAGACTAGCTGCTAACTGCTCATAACTGATTCTACTTTTAGACACAATGCTAGGTGAGACAGTGTGCTTTTTGGATGAAGACGATAAAAAATACTGCATAAATAAAATAAATGAATAATTATAATTGCATAAGTTGATAAAAAATGCTATATTTTTTTTACAGAAATCTATCGTGTTTGGTATAATATGAAAGGGCTTCAAAACCCGGTTCTAAAAATATACTACACAATTACATTTCGGCCAAGTGTTTTCTAAAAATTCATGAAATGTTTTCAAAACACCAAGTTTGGGCTCTTCCAGGTAGGAGGCGGCTTAGTATATTTTTATAAGACATACGCCCAATATATCTGAATAAACTCATACATAACGCCAAAAAAGCGATTTAAAATATATAAGATTTTTAGACAACAGGTGGCCCTAAGGTGATGGTGTAGTATATTTTTAGAATTGGCTCATGATGCCCTTTAATTTGATACCAAACTCGATAGGATTCTAAAAAAAAATTTAGAAATTCCATATAAAAAATTGATGACATCACTGCTGCTCCACTATGGGAATATTTTTAAGAACTACCGCTTAAAATGATTGTTTTAATCTAAAGTACCCGTGTACCAAACGGCTATCCTGTACATGGATTTGCGGTTTTTTTTCACGTAGCCTGACCACACAGACATACCAGACTAAACACAAATCACAAATATTCCCTGTTCGCTCGCTCTACAATGATTATGAATCTTGCTATCCTGTTTTTTCATCCCTTGGAATAAGTTCACGGAAAATTACGTGCGCAATGTTTTGAACGTTCGACATATTGCTCGAGGGCCTATCGACCTGACGTTTTTTTTGAAACATCGGTGTAAATTTTATAATTTCCTAATAAAATTTAAATTAAACCATTTAAAAGATTGTAATTTTGTGTGTAATTTAGTGCACATTTATGTGAAAAGCGCAAAGTATGGAAATACACCTGGATTATCCTTTCACCGGTAAGTAAACATTCGTGGTCGAGGCGATCCGAAATAAATTTTAGAAATTGTGACAAAAATATGCATCGAAATAGTGTGAATTTGTATTAATTGAAATGCTTTACCTTAAAACAACATGCCATTAGAGATAGATTTAAAATTATTGGCAAATTGAGCAATATTTCGGTGTCTAAATAGGTACGAAAATATTTTGTTGCTAACAGGGTCGGACTTAGTATTTATTGTATAGTATTTTATTACTCAAATCTTGTGAATAGCGGTCCACAACTTTATATGTATCAGGGTTCCATACCAAAAATGTACCTAGATGACATTTTAAATGTTCAGACATTATATGAAACAACGGATTAATCGCGTATTTACGTTTATTTACATAAATATTTGTTTTTCTAGGTTTCCTAAAGACCAGACATGGTCATGTCTGGGTTGCAAATTGGAAGTGCTGCGTTGTAAACATTTTGAAGAACAAGATAATAATTAGATGCAAGTCCCTTCTGTCCTGCTACACCAGCATAATATGAATTTTTACTGAAAATAAAGAATATGCTGCTTGTTTAATATATTAATGTATCTATCCTTTTCATTATTATTTTTTTTTTCATGACTATGTCCTCTAGAGGGCATCATATTAAATTTGTGAAGTCACATAGGCCAACCTGTGAACAATGAAGACGCTTTTAACTATAAGTAAGTAGGTAGGTATCTACTTAGTTTAGAAGTTATGAGGCAACAAATAAACATTAATACCGGTCAAAATCATAATCCTCCTTTTTGCTGAAGCACTGCCGATTCACGGTATGTAGGATCGAGAGACGAAAAGACGGTGGTAGGTATCAGGGCATGGCTTTGATTCACTAGACACCTTCCTTTTATTATAATGTCAATATTAAAATATATAAGGACAAGCTTAAAAATATTGCATAGTCATCTGGAGCGAACAACAAGTCAGATTTGTTTGTGTTCGTTACGAGTAGAAAGTCGTAGCAAAATATAACTCATGATGGGCTGCCTTGTTCCGTCCCTGCATTTGCATTAGTGTGTGTGTTATAGAGATGTGTGACATTTTGTCTCATATTTAAACTCTAAATGTACTCTCTGCTTCTGTATAGAAAATTTTTTCTCTATGCCTGACCACTACTAGGAACACGCACACGTTGTAAACGTTGTAGTTGTGTGGATAAAAGCAAAAGCTAATAAGAACGACATTCATTCTTCTCGAGACGCCTTGGTTTGTTGTTTTAAACGAAGCTCTCAAGGCAGTCTCAGATTGGGGCAAAGCCAATCTTTTTTTTTTTTTTTTTTTTTTTTATGTTATCCGGCAGACAAACAGGCATGCGGGCCACCTGATGGAAAGTGGTCACCGCCGCCTATGGACATCAGCATCACCAGGGGCGCTACCAATGCGTTGCCCGCCTCTAAGGAGACCTCTAATATACCTCTTGAACGATCCCATGTCATAGACCAAAGGAAACACCGTTGCTGGGAGCTCATTCCACATCCGAATCGTACGAGCGAGAAACGTTCTTTCGAATCTTCGCGTGGACACCACTAGAGGGTCCACGTAATGGGGATGAGTACCCAGCCCACGGCGGGTGGTGCGATTGCGGAATTGTGCTGTGGGCACCAGATCAAATAATTCCTCAGAACACTCCCCATTGTACAGCCGGTAGAACACACACAGGGAGCCAAAGTCCCTTCGATCAGCCAGTGGTTCCAACTTGCCTGTCAGTACGGTATCGTCGACAATTCGTACGGCGCGCCTCTGTATAGAATCCAAGTGATTAAGCAGGTCGGCGGTTTCCCCGGCCCAAAGATGGGAACAATACTCCATATGTGGCCGCACCTGTGCCTTATACAGCAACAGACGCTGTTCTGGGGTGAAGTATCGCTTAGACCGGTTAAGCACACCAAGCTTTTTCGAGGCTAGTTTAGCCTTACACTCCAGGTGACTTCGGAACCGTACGTCGTCTGATATGTCGACACCAAGGATCCCGATACTTTTTGAGATGGAGAGGGATGTTCCTTGGAACTGCGGCACCATGACAAAAGGATCCTTTTTGGCGGAAAATGCGCAGACCTGCGTCTTAGAGGGGTTGAATTCCACCAGGTTCAATCTGCCCCAGTGAGCAACTTGCTCCAAGGAGTGTTCAATCTCTGACACAAGTCTTATTCGGCTTTCCGACACCACGGAACGAGGGATATTCGCACGGCCAGTATAACGAGCGTCTGCAGTACTGTCATCTGCATAGCAATGAATACCGGGAGTATTCAGCATATCATTGATATGCAGAAGAAACAGCGTGGGAGACAGCACTGAACCTTGGGGTACTCCAGCATTAATACTCTTGGTATCGGAGCAGCATCCGTCGACAACGACTTGGATACTCCGCCCAGACAGAAAGCTGGATACCCAATTGCAGAGTCCCTCGGGGATACCGTATTTCGGGAGTTTTGTTAGCAGTGCCCTGTGCCAGACCCGATCAAATGCCTTGGCTATATCAAGACTGACAGCCAGAGCCTACCCCTTGCTCTCAACAGCCTCAGCCCACCGGTGTGTTAGGTACACAAGAAGGTCACCAGCTGAGCGACCATGACGGAAGCCATATTGACGGTCACTGATCAGCTGGTGATCCTCAAGATATCCAAGGAGCTGGATATTTATGACCCGCTCCATCACCTTAGAGAGCAAGGAGGTTACCGCTATAGGCCTGTAATTTGATGGGTCTGAATTGTCACCCTTCTTGGGTATCGGGTGCACATGGGCTAACTTCCACGAAGACGGCACCGTTCCTGAGGTGTAGGAAAGCTTAAATAGGCGCATTAACACGGGAGACAACTCGGGAGCACACTTTTTAAGAACGATAGCCGGAATGCCATCAGGTCCACTGGACTTCCGGATGTCTAGGGAGAGAAGCACACGTCTTATGATTTTTTGGGTGAAACGAACCTCGGGCATGATGCCCTCACACCGAGAGATGGTAGGCGGTGCAGCTCCCCCATCATCCAGAGTTGAGTTATGAGCAAAGAGATTACCCAAGAGATCGGCTTTCTCCTTTGCTGTGTGGGCCAATTAGTCATCCGGCTTGCGCAAAGGTGGAAAGGTGGTCCGACAAAAGTTCCCCTCGACAGCTTTGGAGAGAGACCAAAAAGCACGGCTCCCAGAGGGGTAGCTGATTAGTTTCTCTCCAATTCCACCGATGAATTTGTATTTTGCTCCGGCCAATGCCCTTTTTGTAGACCTCGATACAGCATTGTACTTTTTCCTTAAAATGTGGGTATTAGGGTCCTTTTGGGCCCGAGCCACTGTCCAGGCACGAAAAGCATCATGCTTGAGGCGAGTTGCCTCAGCACTAGGCCTGTCGTACCAGGGCTGACTCTTGCCGCCGAGACGGACTACAGAGGACGGGATAAAACACTCCATTCCCTGCAGTATGACATCAGCTACAGCGGCAGCACAGATGTTGGTGTCATTTGAGGAAAAGCAAAGCCGTATCCACGGGTACGACGCAAAGAATTCTCGCAATCCATCCCAATCTGCTGAACCATAATGCCATACCTTGCGTGACCCACTGGGGCGAGCCCGTTCGGGCATAGCAAGAGGCGCCTCGGAACGGACCAGGCAGTGGTCTGATGTCCCAAGAGGAGCATCAACGGACACCTGATAACCGTCTGGGTGGGTGGTAAGCAGAAGGTCCAACAAAGAAGGATCACGGCCGACAACATCCGGTAAGTAGGTGGGTTCTGATACCAGTTGCGTGAGACCATGGGCCAGAGAAAATTCATGGGCGGACCTCCCGGCTGGGTTGGTAGGACGGCTTGACCCTAGCCACTCAGTGTGGTGACCGTTAAAATCTCCTAGGACCACCAACTCGGCGGAAGGATACCGTTAAAAGACTTTGTCGGTAGCGCATTGTATGTGCTCGAAAAACCGATTTGTCTCACTTACGCCGTGACGGTTGTTGTATAGGCATGCGTAGACACGGGATAGACCCCCCTGTTCTACGCACACCCACACCACAGATTCGTCACTTAGTTCTATGGCATTAAGACGTCGACAGCAGATATCACCTCTGACGAATAGGCACACACCAGCGCGAGGTAAAAACCTATGTTCCAGCTTGTATCCAGGATAGTGGAGATACGAAGTGTCAGCCGGAGGTGATATCTGCGTTTCCGTCAGGAAAAGTAGGGCGGGCTTCGCCGTCTCTAGGTGGTGATGTACGGCGTTCAGATTGGAGTGTAGACCCCTGATATTACAAAAGTCCACTCGAAGTGTGGAAAGGGGTGCCGCTGAGAGAACCTTACTTTTATTTTTCCTTGCCATTTGTGATAGTATTATAGGTGGGGATGTAAAGGAGTGCTGTAACATCGGTATCCAGTAGGGCAAGGACGTTTTGCTACTGAACGCTGCAGAGGGAAGGGTTGTGTGAAAAGCTGGCACGGGGGACGGAAGGGCCCCCGATCCCCCCCGAATATGCCTGCCGGGTCCACTCCGGTCTCCTACCCCGGCACGACAGACATCTTCGGGTTTTTTCGCACAGTTGGCGGGACAGCCTCCCGGGCCGGAGATTAAAAGTGATGCCCGGGTTCGGGTCCCCTACGAACTGGCGGGCGGCCAGCGACGAGCCGTTTCATCGGGTCTCCCTGGCCCCCGCGCCAACCTGTCACGCCCAACCCTCAAAGATGTCCAACACAAAACTGGGACCTACAGGATACCAATATTACAGCACTCGGACGAGGGGGAATGGCTCACGGAGTACTCTGACGGAACACAGCCCAGAGGGTGCTTAGCGCCATGCAGACTCATCTCCGTGGGTGGTCGCTAACCATTCGGGCCGAGGCCCTACCACCAAGCAATTTCGGCTGCACTCTTCGCACCACCCGGGAGTCACGTGTAGGGTCTCTAGGGTATAGCCTACGGACGTGGTGCAGCAAGACCCCCAATCTATTGGCGTTCAACGCTATAAAAACACAGGCGTGTTTATTTTCTGCCAGATGGAGTCCATTCACGACGTCATTGACGACCTGAGTGGCTCAATGGTCAACATGCCGGGCTGCTACGCAAGAGGTCCTGGGTTCGATTCCCGGCCGGGCAGAAGTTGAAATGATGAATTTTAATTTCTGTTACGGGTCTGGGTGTTCTATGTATAATAAGTATGTATTTAAAAAAAAGTATTTAAGTAGTATATCAGTAATCTAGCACCCATAGCACAAGCTTTGCTTAGTTTGGGGCTAGATGGCGCTGTGTGAATTTGTCCATGATTATTTATTTATTCCATCTAGCTCCAACTTTCCGGAATTATACCAATGGAAATTACCGACAACCTGCAGCTCAGTGATGTCATACGTATCATAGATATCGTACATGTACCATTTTCCATGTGTTCGTACCATGTACCATAATACTTCCATTATTGTACGCAAAAGTACCATAATTTCATAATTTCACATCTTTCCAGCTATATGACTTCATTTCTCTCGCTTATTTCACTTCTTTCGCGGGCGAGCGAGATGAAGTTACAATGAAAGCTATCTCTATTCGAGTTACGGTTACCCCTATGGGTACCCATGTACTAACTTATGGTCCCACTTCCACCCCAGCCAGTTTTGTATTTTGCATTCCTCTTGCTTGCTTGACCGGGACGAAATTTCTTAATACATAATCACATTTATAAATTCTGCAAAGAAATCTAAACCTATTTAACGTAAATACGAGTGTTGTGATAATTTCTTAGACCAAATAATATCCGTGTAAGACGCTTTTAGAAAATGTACCATAGTTTTCCCAAAGTACCATAATTTTTACAAGCGAATGACATAATTCCTGAGTTGGCTTATAACATCCCTGCTGCAGCTCTGAAGTGTTGCAGTAGTACTACTGCCACTTCTGGGATGAATCGGCCAAATACCAACTAGCCGCTTTGGATTCGGTGGAAAAACGTGTAATGAGGTTAATTTATGACCCACAATTGATTGAAGCTAAGCTGCAGAGCCTCGAGCATCAGCAAAACAATTGCACGACCTCAAGCCGCCGGCCCCTTTCATCTATCGGGAAATGCGTCCGCTTCATCCTTATGTTGTGGATCTGCCAGTTATCCGCACGAGTCGCTTTGGTCCTTAATGCGTCTGGCTAAGTAATGGAATACGTTGCCTGCGAGTGTGTTCCCTGATCATTATAATCTGGACGCCTTCAAGGCTAGAGTGAATAGGGTGTTCCTAAACCTGCTCCATCTTCGGCCGCATTGCATTTACCACTAGGTGACATTGCGGTCAAATGCCTGGCTAGCCCAATAAAAAAATATATAAGTAAGTATGTAGATTGAATAATAATGAGTTACAATTTAAATAATATCATGGTCATCTGTTGAATCACTTAAACCGTCTCATAAATAAACTCTATGACAATGACAGCGGTGTATCATGTGTGAAGTGCGCTCCCTCGGAGGGTGGGTTTAATTTGCGAAACAGTTGTGTACACGGACTGCCCACTTGTTGCAAACATATTCATTAATCAGGGGACTCCAAGCCATTGTGGGGAAGGGCGCGGACTAAAAGCGCGGGGGACAGTGTAGGTAGACAATACCGCGCCCCGAACGCGTTTTTTATCGCGTCAGCTGCGCAAGTGCAACCCATTGTGCGCGCAGCAACAAAATGGGATTACCCATTATCCCGTGATATGTTTTATTAGGTTGTTTATCATATCGGGTGCGGGAGCTTGCGAATTCACGACATGTGCGGTGCTCGAGTCACGACCCTCGCGGAATTATCTTTTTATTCATTAGAGCGATTATTGTGTTTAACCGCGCACCGCGCCGTGAAATCGGATCGATTAGCGCGATTCCACCGCGATAATGCGTACACAGCATTAGACTAAACGATGTTATCGGCGCGCCGCCCGCGCCGCCCGCGCTGCCGCCGGCGGGGGCTGGGCGTGACGAATCCGGCCGTTTGGACTGATGGCTTCTGTATAATTTTTTGTTTGTACATTTAAAAAATGTAATATTCGAACGGAAGCTTGGCCGATTCGGATTAATTTATATGGAAATAGCGCCGACGTTAACGTGAGCGAGTGTGGAGCCGGTTTGGCGGTCGAGCGGCTCGCGAGGCGCGGGGAGCGCCTAATTGCCTCGAGGAGCTCAAAACTGCATCTGTCAATCATATTGTTGCGGAGGGCGAGGGAGGGGACCGGGGGGTGCTCGCGTGTCGCGGCGTGTATCGCCCGATCGGCGCTCGTTACTTCACACCCGCGGCTCATTACACGCCGCGGCGGCCGCATCACCAAGTGAAATGCGCCCGCGCCGCCCTCGCCGCCCGCGCCTAACGACGTCGTGACCACGCGCAGCGCCGCGCACGCATCCGCCTCGTATATGATTATAAGCTAACTTTTTACCCGACTCCAACAGACATGATAGAAATTCAATCGAACGTGATATAAGGCGGTATTAGCTGCAGGCAGCTCCAAGGCTTAGATCAGTGTCGAAACTCACTCTCTTTTGAAAGTAACGGTATCAGTCAAGTAGGTATGTATCGCCACTTTCTAGTTTGCCGCGCATATCGTTCGATATATTAAGAATAGGTACATACTGCTGTTCACTCTTTAAATGCTTTACCTAGGCGAAAGTTATTGGACTTAGCACTTACCTCACTTTTATCTAGTATTTATTATATTGAGAGTATTTCGCATAATAAATCATCCCAATTCTGATTCTGATTTTGCATCTCCGTGTCAACTCTACGCTGCTACTAAAATTTGGTAACCCCGATGTGATCAGGCACAGCGCACCACAGCCACGCTCAACGCCCACTACAGCCAGCCGCCCGCTCGTCACCAGATCCAGCTACCCGACCAAGACCCACGAAGAGAGCTCCAACTGAACCAGCAAAAAAAAACACGATCACCTCCGCCGAACGATACGCCACGGCGTATCTGCGACGTGATGTCAGTCACCAGCATAAAAGTATCCTACGGTGTTGCAGATCCTGAATCCTAAACTGCCGCAGATCCCGAATCATACGCTTCCAAACTGCGCCGCCATGCGAATCGCCACAATACCCAGACAGAGTTAAGTATTGTGGTGAAGTGCATATTGTAGTCATAAATAGTCCGTTGAGAATAATAGGTATACCTACTCGTAAGTACGGATAGATGGCTAGATGCCTACTATCTTAATAATCGATAGAGTTAATGTAGAGTCCTAGATTATTGTCCTATATTATATGATAAATGATGACCAAAAACATAAATGTGAAAATGGCAGCCAAATTCAATATTATGATACCATAGAACGTATAACTTATTTGAATCATTTGAGATTTTATTAGAAATATTTCGGGAGGTGAGCGTGGAGATGAACAGCGCATAGAATTGCAAAGACAATGATGAATAGATAATGAAGACACAAACACCAACTTCTATTTATGTAGGTATAATTATTAGTGGAACTCATCATCATCACCGTCTTGCGTTAAGGTCCCGGTTGTGCTCTCGCGTACGAGAGCCCCGAGGTCCGCCTTGACCATGATCCACGATTTAGCAGATCGAATAGTTACAGTGGAGCGACTATCATCCGACCTCCGTGACCCTGCTAAAAGGGGAACCTGACTAGATTGGATCATTGGTTACACGTCCAGTTGCCTAAATGTGCAGGTTTCATGACGTTGTTTCCCTCAACGTAAGAGCATCGGTTAGCATTCAACCAATGTACATAACTCAGAAAATAGTCATTGGAACATGGTCGCAGTCGGATTGAAGCCCGGTATATCTCGCTTACGAGTCGGATACCTTAACCACTCGGCCATCGACTATCCGATGTTTGGAACTCTGTGGGAAAAATCGTGCATGACAATAAATAAATAAAATATTTTTAGAAATAAGCGATTGTGTGTAAGTGATTGTTATCTTTATGTTCATATTATTGTAACTTTCTTTGTGCACAATAAATAGTTAAATAAATAAATAAATAAAATAAAATAATATATAAAGACGAAATAAAGAACCATAAGAAGAAATACATAAAACAAGGCGGCAGTCACCATGAATTCTTAAGTTATGGAGCAATTTGTGTGGAATACCCTGAGATCTTTAGACACGACGTCGACTCGCAAAATGAGTTTAAGAAGACCAGATTACACATAAGTACCTCGTAGTCAATTTACCCCTCAAGAAGCCTGGTCGTGGTAAATGAATGCATACTTTAATGCAAAATATACCTACTTTAAGCTAAATTTTCTCATGTTAGCTTTAACTTGTAGATATAGATAATGTAGGTACAGACACACTATATAGGTGGGTGAGGCCGGCTAACTTTGCCTGTAACGCAGTAACGCACACGCGGACCACGGTAACACACAAATTTATTTTGAAATAGTTTTATCGCGAGAGCGGCGTTTATAACCGTCCAATATGTTCATAGAAATCAACGATGTATGGTATTTATTAAACTAATTTCAAAGTAAGTTCATCTCTGTGTAATTTTTTAAGTAGGTACAATATAGAATAATTTATTTAGGTAGTAGGTACGATTTCCTTTGTTTAATTTTTTTATATTTTACGTACATATTTAGACGTAGCTTTAGGTAAAACACAGTAACACACTTGGTAACACATGCGAGTGTTACCCTTAACTCACCACAAAATATAACATTTCTTAGCGTGCTATGTATCGACGCACGTGGGGTCCCAGACCAAGGGTCGTCCCAGCTGTCAGGGCATGAGTGTCATGAGTTCACAATCGACAGCAGCTCTAGAAGAAACGTTACAAATGTCGAAGTACCTATTCCTGCTGAGCGCTTTTAGAAAGTATTACAAATGAAATATTGAGTCAACTTAATCTAACTAGGTAGGCAATTCTACGAGGTACCTAGGTAAGTGGGTCGGAGGCATTCCTGTACTTGCAAAAAAAAGTAATACTAAGAAAACCCTGTGAGATAGCGTTAATAAATAGGTAGTCTGGGCAAGAAAATGTAGGTATTTCAAGGTTTTGGAAGTTAGATTCTGCACTTCCGCATCGGGGCGAGCGCGCCAACGCGGGCCGCGGCTGCGCCGGCGCCGGCCGCGGCTAATGCGCGTGTTCTATTGCAAATTGCAATCAAGGAATGCCCGCCTCGCGATGTTCCACCGTATTCCGTGTTCTAGGCTGCTTATTATCCGGCTTGTGGTTTTGTAAGTCTTAAAAGCGGCCCGTTGCCGGCCAGCCGCGCCATTTCATTCCCCTCGATAATCTTTTGAGAACCCCAGCACTGTAATTGCGATGGTACGGTACCCGTAACTACAAAGTACGCAGGATGTAGACAAGCGCAGTGGAATAACTACACGCGAGGCTGTTCTGTCGTTTTATGATTGAAGATCGTAGAAATCATTGGGAGTGCACTTCGTATATAATTGGAGAGTTGGTAAATTACGCAATAAAGAATAAATTATGTGGGGTAATGCGGCGCGGAGATAGCCCTGGCCGGCCGGTGCGCGCGCGCAGCTAATTAAGAAAACTGTCCCGTGTAATTGAAACTCTTAGCGAGAGATACGGCGCATCACATTTACATAAAAGCCCAAGAGGCCGTTAGGCGCGGGCGCACTGAGCGCTCTATTACTATGGTAATGTATGTTATTTGATCTGCGGTCGCCAAGCTGCGCCGGCGCATTGTCTCGTTGGGAACGCTCTTTTGTTTGCGCCGTCGTGAGTCGCCGCGCGGATCACGGGCTGCGGCTGCCGTGGATTTATTGCGATCTATTTGCACTGGTTACATTCTTCTACTTACTATACTTAGGTCCGTAGGTAAACAATTAAATCATGTTGGTAAAAGAGCTTTCAGTTAGTAATGTTGGAAAATTGTGACAACAAACATGCGCAGTGTGGTCAAGCTGGGGAAAGAGTGATATGATAGTACCGCACTGGCAGTAGGTAAAGATATCTATTTTTTAATGTGACGTGAAATCAAGAATATTACGAATAGTTAACAAAGAACGCTATGGTAGAGGCGCAGCATCACCTGACTTTACCGAGTCCCTAACGAGCATACCGTGGTAGCCTTGGTGTGAGAGATATCGCGTATAAGATTGAAGGAAGACGTTCGGTGAACGGCTTACATTGACCCGTACAATGCAAATGTGATATTACAGGATAACAACTAGCTAATAAGTTCATTGTTCATTTGTTGCATAAATTAAAAATTTACTTGTCGCTTTAGAAGTAGATATATATTACAACAAAAATAATCTTGGCGATAATATATCCTGGTTCAGGCGTACTAAAATGATCGTGGGGTGGGCAATTCAGTTATTTATAGTAGTGTAACTGATATCTCACCTCCGTGAATATGTTGGGAACCTGTCACAAGCATATGGGATCGCGGTACCTTTTCACTCACTTGAATGTGCAGGTTTCTTCACGATGTCTCTTTCATCGTAAAGAAACCATCGAAAAAGTAATTGATTATATAGCGGCACTGGGGATCGAATTCGGTACTTCTCGCTTATGAGGCCGACCCGTTAGTATTATGCTACCGATAGTAGGCACCTTTCTATTAAGTAAGTTCAGACTTTGTTGTCTACCTGAAGATATACTACACTGATGTTCATTAGGCAACACAGGGCACCCACCAGCGCTATAGTTATTCGCGAAATTGGAACACATCAAACCTCTAATTAGGAGAGCGAACACGCGATACAGAAATGTACGTCTATCATTTCATGTCATGTAATTCAACGTCGTGGTTGTAGTTGCTCGATCGGCTCGTGTGCTACGGGCAATGTAGTCGAGGTTTGGGAACCGTCGATGATAGTCTATTTATTGGACAAATCTGGTATAATGTCGATGCGCGAGCGCACCCACGCGTCACGAGCGCGCCCGGACGTGATCGGTATTTTTATCGGCGCGGGTCGGCGCGTGATCCCGGGAAGCCCGCGGCTGCGCCCGCGCCGCGCGCCGTTGCGACACCGCCGCCGCCGCAGCGCGCGCGCCGATCACCGATCGCCATTAGACGAGATCGTAAACTGACCGCGCTGTCACCGCCGCCGCCGACTCTCCCACGCAGCGCAAACACCAAAAGAATAGTACAAATATCCCTTACCCATTACCACTTCTCGAAACGCCGACAATGTATAATCGGAGCCCGTTTAAACGGTTATTATCGATCCATAATAATGTTGGTACTCCGAAGTTGGCTCCCATTACATACGGGCGTAATGCGTGCCCCACATCCAGTGGGCAATCCGATCGCTTAACATTTGCGTGTAAATAATTACCGGCTCGTCTAGGAGCGGAGAGCGAGACCTTTTAAAGGCAATGTAATGGCGATGGCGGGCGGAGCGGCGGCGTCGTGCGGCCGCCGTCACGCCGCGCTCCGCCAGATACCCGGTCTCAAATTTAACTGCTATCGTATCTGCCCTGGACTTTCTTTTGAGTTGTGGGGTCGCGGGTTCCTGGCTAGCGGGTTGCCCTCACACCGTAGCCATCTCGAGCAACCGAATAGGGAATTAATTGGTGCTGTTCTTCGTGGTTGCTCTATCTATAGCATTATTGGATTATTACCCACACGACTTTACCAAGGCATATAATGAGGCGGACCCCGAGCCTCAGCGCGCGAAAGCACAAACTGGACTGACGCCAAGATGATTATGATGACCAATTCATTAATGATCATATTTATGATTCTAATTATTATTCTTCTTCTCTGGAATACAAAAATATATCTTTGCATCGTATAAAGTATAACTTTAAGCCACTACTCGATCGATAACGGTCTGGTCCCATTATATTTCTCGTACCATACATACCTACCTACCTGCATCACCTATAGGTGTAGACGGAGGCCGCGTTCTGGTCGCTTCGATCCCGACATACCTACGTCTTCAACTCCTTCTACATTCATCAATCTTGTCGCATGCTGTTCGGGCTCAGGGCACCCTTGACCTTTTTACAACATTGAAGTTTTCGAGTCGATCGTGAAACATGTGATCTACGTCTGCCCCTTCTAGCAATGCCATTCATCAGCACTGCAGCATTTTTACAATGGCTAGGACGCAATGGCACGCATAAAGAGCATCTACCTATTAGCGAATTTTACATATTGTAATAATCATCACAAATGAAAACATTACATTTAGTAATTGTATTGGTATGGTGTCGCCAACTTATAGCGACTTAATAATATTTTTCTATAGAACTCATTTTCAACCCACAAATGAATGAATTTTACAATTATAGTCTATGCCCCTTATAAACATGAGTCCCTGATATATGAATTGTGCAGAACCAATAAAGAACTAATAAATCGAAGGTTTTATGACAGGATTGACGTATGGTCCAACATTTACGAGTGTCTTATGCTTCCTGTTAGAAACATTCCTCGTTTTACAATTGCGAGCCGGCAGTAAGATCCTTTGTATGTTGATGTGGAGCGCGGAGGCTGCGCCGGCGCAGCGCCGGTGGAATGAAAAACGCGGCCCCCATAAATTATCTGTGCGATGTTGGCTGCAAAATGCGCGGCTGAAGGAGGGGGGAGGGGGGCTGTAATTGCCGCGCGGTCACGGAACCGGCGCGGGTCGTGCGGCGCCCGCCTATCTATTGCAACTGCACACAACTAGATCAATCAAACGATATTTTTTGTTCAGGGTTAAGTGTGTATCTGTTCGTACTTTCTGCGTTCTTTGTAGCCCTGATATCAATCAGTGATATCGCGGGTCCGGGTCGTCGGCGGCCGCGGCGGCGGCGGCGGCGGTGGCGTGCTCCGGCGTCGTTTGTCTGCCGCGATTTATAGCACGATCGCCGATACGGCCCCGCGCCCGCGCACGCGCCGCTCCGCGCAGGGATTTATAAGTCACGAAACGTTCACACCGTTTAAACTAGCAACCTCGACGCGATAGGTAGCGGTCGCAGCGGACTATACATCAGCGCGAACGGGAGTCGCCGGTCACGCCCTGACGCCGACTGGTATCGGACTCACGGAGAGGTTCCGCCTTTCGAATGCACATTTATGAGTTTCGCGGTGAATGTCAGAGGTAAGTAGGGATTGTTACGTCCCTGTTCCCGGCAAGAGAATAAATTGCGAGAAGTAAATCTACTAAGTTACGGGCCATTACGGGTGAATGAGAGCTCGGCGGGCTCGGCCGGCGCGGGCGCTGCGGTGCGCCCGCGCAGCCCGGCGCTCTGTAATGAGCGCGCCGCGCATAATTGCCCACTTACTTATAATCGGCGGCCGCGGCGGCGCCGGCGCACCCGCGACCCCAGATGCTATCGCGCATGCGTGTCGGGCACCTATGCATTACTCGCCGGCTAATTAGTGCACGGCCGGGTAGGCTCGCGCCCGACATTTGCAAAGGTCAAACGAGACGCGTACACTGCCAGGAAAGCGAGAAATTTATACTTACCGGAGTACGAGCTTCTAGCCTAGTGTCGCAGCGAGCGGAGCGGGTTAGTAACGACGTGGTCTGGTCCGCTTCGTCGTCGCCGGCGCAGCGAGGCCGGTGCTGGGCGCGCGGGGCGGGGCGGGGCGGTGGGCGTTCCGCGCCGCCATTGGCCGCCCGGCCGCGCACGTAAACAATGGCCTGAAACGTGAGCGCGCAATGCGCGAGCGGCCGCCGTTAGTTTTTGTTCTAGTTGCACAATCCGGCGGATCGAATTCACCGCGGCGGTTTCGCAAGCACGCCCGCGCTTCTGGTTACGGCCGCCCCGCCCCGCCGCCCGCTGAAATCGGACCCCGCAGCCGTTTAGGTACCGCCACAATCCGTACATAAACAATGTAAAGCATATTCGAGTTTGCAACATGGCTGCACTTAAAGCGAGCAGGTGCCACGGCTCTGTAACTATTATACGGTTTATTATGATAAACGTGTTTACATACCATACAATACAACGTAAGATATTGCTGTGGGGCGTGTATATTGCGTGCGTAATCCCGTAAAGGATGCGAGGTCGCGAGGCGCGCTAGCTCACGCCGCGGGAGCCGCGCCGGCCAGCATCCGCGGCGCAGCTAAGCTTGTTTATATTGTGAGAAAACATGACAAAAACTATATATTGCTGGGGCGCGCGCGTTGAACTCTTTTCTATAGCGTTAAGGTGGTAGCGAAAATTTACGGAAACGCTCTACTATGTATTATATACTATATTTTGCCCATGACTGCGTCTTGTCCTTCCCCAGGTTGCCATTTTTCTCCTTGCTAAATTTTATCTAAAACTTTTTCACAGTATAAGCGTGAAAACGTAACTGACAGACAGAGATACTTTTGCGTTTTAAATGTTTTGACGAACTTCTAGTCATGTTGTTTAGTACCTAGGTACCGACACACTAAGTATCTGTATTGCTCACAATTTCAATAATGTTTCTAAACATTGTTACAAGACTGCGTTAAGAGGATCACTGGTCTCAGTTATATTAACATTTAATTGCTTTGAAAACCAAGATTGGAGACCCGACCAATATATGTTTAAATAGTATGTTTACATAAACAACGTATCGGCATATGTTTTACCGGTGGCTTGTTTACTATTGTCTTTAAATATATAGGTACATAGGTAGAGCGTCGGTGGCCTAGTGGTAAAGGTATCTTACTCGCAAGCGAGAGTTACCGGGTTCGAATCCCACTGCCGACGTGTACCAATGACTCTTTTCTGAGTTATGTACATTACTTGAACACTAACCGATGCTTTTAAGGTGAGCGAAGACATCGTGTTGAAACCTTCACATGTCGGCGACTGAATGTGTAACCAAGATCCAATCTTGTCAGGTTCTCTTGGTAGCAGGGTCACGGAGCTCAGATGGCAGTCGCTGCACTGTAATTATCCGATCTGCCAAACTCTGGATCATGGTCAAGGCGGACCCCAGGCACTCGTGCGCGAGAGCACAACCGGGACATTAACACCAAAATGGATATTTATTTTATACATAGGCGCACAGACACTAACTGGGTATTTATGATGGCAATGTAAACTTTTTTTATACCACTAAGGTGGCAAACAAGCTTACTCTTCGTCTGATTACCGCATTCTGTAGACGTTTGCAATAAGTATCGGAAGTTGCCGACCCTGATGTACAAACCTTTTCAACAAATTCTTGAAAATCTCCACGTTGTACTCTTTAGGGAAATTTTCTCCAGGGAGGTTATTCGGAACTGCACTGTAACTTTTTATCGTATGGTAGGCAAAACAGGCGAGCGGGTCACCTAATAGAAAGTGGTTACCACAAATTCGTTTTAAAGTGTGAGGATGAACTCCCTGACGACGGCGGTGCGATGATAGAAAGTGGCTGTGGCCTTCACAGATACCTCAGAACAAACACCGTTGTTCAAGCGGTAGAATACGCGAAGGGACGCGAAATCCCTCCCTTGACATAGCGATTCAGTACCACTTCACACTTGTGAGCATAATATTGTCGACGATACTTATAGGGCGATTTTGGATCGAGCCACAAGTACCAAGCTGCTATTTAAATTATTATTTTATATACCTTATTGGCCGTATGGTTACCGACAGAGTAGAATAGCACCAACCCCTTACACTCGTGGGTGTCATATGAGGCAACTAATGATTTTGGGGCAAAAGATCTGGAGTCTCCGTATGCTGGAAAATGGGCAGCGTTTTCCATTGTTATTTTGATAATACTGCGATATCCTACCCACCTGCCAAGCTTGGAGATTATTGCAATATCCTCTCCTTTTATGGAAGAGGCCCTAAGTCCTGCAATGGACTGTTATGGACTATGATAATGATGATACCTAATTATAAATTAAATTTCTAGAAGCAATATCAATAAAATGTGTCGGAGGAAGGTTATCTGTACATAGCTACCTTGTATAATGCATTCGTTTCTAATCTTAGTCATTTTATGCTTTTCATCGTGTATTACTCGAATGGGCTATAAAATAAGTGACTGCATAGAACAATAGGGGAAAATGCTTTCTTATTACAGCACAATATTAAAGTTATATTGAACTTTATTAATGTTAAGCTTAATGATAATTGGTATATGTGGCGAGAAGAATCAACTGTTCGCGCTGTATTGTATATCTATGAGTTAAACGTAAACAAGTTATAGCTCTTTATTACCTTTGAAAGGCGAAGTAATTGATAGAGTGGAATCAGCGAATACCTTGTGTAGATAATAATGTGTGAACCATCACCATTATGGTGTAGATTCTGTGTTGTTTTTGCCAAGAAATGAGAAATGAATTAAAAGTGAGGAAGTAAATATGCGATTAAACTGTAATGTTCAACTTGTTAGTGCTTCCATCTTGTAAACATAGTTACACTCCCAAATTACACTCGCTCGATCTATATTTGAATAAGTTTGACATTGGCATATCGAGGCAAAATCTAACAAAATGCATATTCCTACATTTGAACAAATTCGGGGGTCTAAGAATTCCCCAACCCACACTTGACAAGCATTTTGAAAGCCTAAATTGAGACGGCGACCTGCATCATAACAGTGTGGGCTTTTTATTTACAACATCATACTTTAGAGACACACCTACACACTTATTTGTTGCCAAATACGTCGTACAATGCCGGATTCTGGTCACACTTTACAGGATTATCGTCAAATACGAGTATAGAGGCCGTTGTGTGCAACGTTCGTCTGTTCTCTCCGAGAGGTCGCGGCTTATCTCGCTCGTTTTTAACTGTTTAGAAAGTACGGTTATCCCGCGCTTACAATTAAGTACGTGAGGCGCATGCGCCGGTGAGGCTGCGCGCGGCATACTAACCACCCCCGGCGCGCGGGTTGCCAGCGGTGCCGGTTCCACGCTGTTTTGGCTGCATGCTGATGCTACTGGGACTTGGGTGACTGGTAATAAATGGTAGAAACGGGACCGAATTTATGGTTGGAGTTCTTTTTCAGTGCTCACGTAATGTCAAATTTATCTCAATTCATACCAATGTATCTGTTTGGACAGCATTATGTTGCATAGAGTTATTTGAGTGCCATCCAGGCTTTCAGGTTTAAGGATCTAGGAATTAGGGATCCAGGTTTATTTCGATAATTATTTGACCAGGGGACTAAAACTGGAAATAAGGGTCGAAAATTGAAATAGTATTTGGCGGCTATAGTAAATTCAACAATAGTGACGCCGTCATTGGGCCAGTTAAGTATGTACACACGCCGTGAACCTAACGACTGTGTAACTATACAGGCGTTTAACGCATGTATCAGTACTTTTTTATTAGTAAGTTGGATAGTTTACAAACTGCAAAAAAGCATACCACAGTTTGTGGAAAAGCAACCGGAAACCATCCGAATTCTGACAACACCGTCGGAAGGCAGCGAGCTCACTTAATTCGTCACATCTCGCATCAGCCGCGTGATCATGTCTTTCACCACGATTTATGCGTTAGTAAGCATCGCGGGAGGATCTCATTTTTATTATTTATGAAAAATGGTGCGCGCGCGCAGAATCGCAAGCGGCGGCCGCGGCGGCGACAGATCCCTGCGCAGATACCGCCCGCCTACGAGCGCTGCCGCTCAGCCGCATGGCCATACAAATCGCTGACAATACGCCGCTCCTCCGCCTTAAATAAGTCGCTAATGTTGTAAACTAAGTCACCTGCGTTCCTCTTGACGTGGACAATCGGTCTTTCGTCATTGTAAAAAGGGAGTAGGTAGATATGTTTTCGGTTGTTTTTTTCGCTACAGGCTCTGCTTCACACGGTATCGGTGGTCTCCTAAGGTATTCGACTTTCATGAGGTACGGACGGGGCAGGTTTCCGGCCGACGTTTGTCGATATTATTGCGGTTATCAATAAACCCACTGGATAAGTGGCATCAGATACCGCGGCGGCCGGCGCGGGGTCGGCGGATCGTTTAATTTGGCGTTATCTTAATGAAGGGCTCACGACGCGTTAAATTGGCACGGAGGGGGGGAGCGGGAGGGGGAGAGGCAATCGTGGAAATCGCCCGATGTGGAAGAGGTGGGGCCGTGCGCGATTTATCGCAATGACTTTAATTGCAATTGATAAGGTCGAGATCTGTTTCACTGCGTCGTGCTTTATTGCGCCACCGCAGGACAGGGCTGCGGCGGCGTCTCGAGTAGCAGGCACGTTCATCGATACCTAGACACTCTCTATACATCATTGTCCAGCCCACAGAGGGTGTGGATAAACACCGTAGTGCATTTGTTTCGCTCATGCAGCAACGGCCGAGTTATATTAATTGCGCCGCCATTACTCACGGCACCCTCGTCTCGGCACGGATTACCGCGAGTTATTCGCCTACCTGCGTGTAAAGTCGCCGGTCTGACAGTTCTGGTCGTATCTTGATTATTTTTAAGAGTAAAGCAATATAAATAAGACAAGTGACGATGGTTTATTTGGATTTTTTATGATATTCACAGGAAGTTTGTCAGTTTTAAAACCACCCACTATCACCAACGAGAGATGGGCAAAGTTTAGTGAGCCAGCAAACGTTTGGTAAATATTATGTCCACGTTCTTCTATCGACTAAAATCAAGAGCGTCGGTGGCCAAATAGTTAAGGGGTACAATTCGTACCCCGAGGTACCGGATTCGAACCCCAGTGAAGCCATGTACCAATGACTCTTTTCTGAGTTAAGTACATTAGTTGAACACTACTCGATTTTCTTACGGTGAGGGAAAACATCTGTGTATGTCAAAAATGTGTAACCAGTATCCAATCTGGTCAGGTTTCCCTATTAATAGGCTCATGGGGGTCAGATGACGGTCGCACCACTGTAATTACCTAATCTGCCGAATTCTGTATCCTGGTCAAGGGGGACCCTAGGTCCTCGCGTGCGAGAGCACAACTGGAACATTAACGCCAAGATGACCACACTTGGTATTGTTCAGACAGACTCCAGGTAGAATAAGCACATTGAGCTTGATGAGCAAAGGTGGACGCATATGTGCGTTACAACCTTCAGAGTCATATTTCTGAACACTTGTTAAAAGCTATTTGTAGAAACCAAAAAAAAAACATCATTAAAAAGTCCTGGTGAACAAAAATCTTCGGGCCTGTATGTTACTATGGTTGACAAAGATTTGTTTTGTGGTAATGCACTTATGCGCTTGTGTTACAAATACAATGTACTTATATCACGTACGACAGCCACCTGGTCAGACAATCGGCAACGTGGTCATTGATCGTGACTATGGTTGTGAATTCGTGACTTCAGTCTTGGGCGTAGATATGAAATACCAATCCAAATTCATAACAAAAAATAATAGTTAATGTTTATATGGGTATCGCCTAGGAGGAGTGAGGCGCTTATTGAAACCAGTCTCGATAACATTACTTGTAGGTAACAAAAATGCAGCACAGTAGTAGTAGACTCTCATGCCTGTACAGGTATCGGCCATAAATAATGCACATCGGCTAGTTTCGGCTTCGCAGTTACTCACACGCGTGCGACAGAGACGACGCTCTACGAAGCCGAACTAGCCGACGTGCATTATTTACGGTCAATACCTGTCATCATCATGATCACAGCCCATAACAGTCCACTGCAGGACTTAGGGCCTCTCCCACTGAAATGGGAGGCTATTGCCATAATCTCCGCGCTTGGCAGGAGGGTTGGAAATCGCAGTGTTGTAAATATAACAATGGAAAACGCTGCTGCCCATTTTCCAGCCTAGGGAGACTTTAGATTTTATGCCTCGAAAACGTTAGTCGCCTTGAACGACAACCACGAGTGTAAGGGGTTGGTGCTATTCTACTCTGCCGGACAACACACGGTCTCATTCAGCCAGGACCCGCAGCCGCGACCTGGAGAGACACGCTGACCAGTCACGTAGTGCTCTTTGATCATTTAAGCATTCGCATACGTGCTGCCGCAATGGTGTTATTCACATTTATGCCGATAAATAACCATCGCGAGGCTGCTATGATATTTAGGTCATCTTTGAGTATTTACTGGTATGCACACATCGGTATATTAAATGTTTATTTATTGCAATTTTTTTTTTTTTTTTTATATGATATAGGCAGATAATTTTATAATCTGGTTGCATTTTTTCCATAGTTTCTTTGCAAGTCACATGTTTTTTGTGAATGTTTTTATAGACTCCCGGACGGAAGTCTATAAAAACATTCACAAAACTATGAGTTTGACGTGTGTAGAGCCAAAGTCGGCTCTGTGGCGGTGTGTCAGTCTGTGGAATCGTAGCTCCCGAACGAATTGACAGATTTTGATGCAGTTTTCTCTATTTGAAAGGCAGTTTAATCGAATGGCTGTTAACTTTGTTTCAGTGCTTAGAAAATATTTAAATAAATGTAAAACTGGTCGAGGGTTATCCGACTTTTTCTATCGGTCGTTTTTTTTTTTTTTTTTTTTTTTTATGTTATCCGGCAGACAAACAGGCATGCGGGCCACCTGATGGAAAGTGGTCACCGCCGCCTATGGACATCAGCATCACCAGGGGTGCTACCAATGCGTTGCCCGCCTCTAAGGAGACCTCTAATATACCTCTTGAACGATCCCATGTCATAGACCAAAGGAAACACCGTTGCTGGGAGCTCATTCCACATCCGAATCGTACGAGCGAGAAACGTTCTTTCGAATCTTCGCGTGGACACCACTAGAGGGTCCACGTAATGGGGATGAGTACCCAGCCCACGGCGGGTGGTGCGATTGCGGAATTGTGCTGTGGGCACCAGATCAAATAATTCCTCAGAACACTCCCCATTGTACAGCCGGTAGAACACACACAGGGAGCCAAAGTCCCTTCGATCAGCCAGTGGTTCCAACTTGCCTGTCAGTACGGTATCGTCGACAATTCGTACGGCGCGCCTCTGTATAGAATCCAAGTGATTAAGCAGGTCGGCGGTTTCCCCGGCCCAAAGATGGGAACAATACTCCATATGTGGCCGCACCTGTGCCTTATACAGCAACAGACGCTGTTCTGGGGTGAAGTATCGCTTAGACCGGTTAAGCACACCAAGTTTTTTCGAGGCTAGTTTAGCCTTACACTCCAGGTGACTTCGGAACCGTACGTCGTCTGATATGTCGACACCAAGGATCCCGATACTTTTTGAGATGGAGAGGGATGTTCCTTGGAACTGCGGCACCATGACAAAAGGATCCTTTTTGGCGGAAAATGCGCAGACCTGCGTCTTAGAGGGGTTGAATTCCACCAGGTTCAATCTGCCCCAGTGAGCAACTTGCTCCAAGGAGTGTTCAATCTCTGACACAAGTCTTATTCGGCTTTCCGACACCACGGAACGAGGGATATTCGCACGGCCAGTATAACGAGCGTCTGCAGTACTGTTATCTGCATAGCAATGAATACTGGGAGTATTCAGCATATCATTGATATGCAGAAGAAACAGCGTGGGAGACAGCACTGAACCTTGGGGTACTCCAGCATTAATACTCTTGGTATCGGAGCAGCATCCGTCGACAACGACTTGGATACTCCGCCCAGACAGAAAGCTGGATACCCAATTGCAGAGTCCCTCGGGGATACCGTACTTCGGGAGTTTTGTTAGCAGTGCCCTGTGCCAGACCCGATCAAATGCCTTGGCTATATCAAGACTGACTGCCAGAGCCTCCCCCTTGCTCTCAACAGCCTCAGCCCACCAGTGTCTTAGGTACACAAGAAGGTCACCAGCTGAGCGACCATGACGGAAGCCATATTGACGGTCACTGATCAGCTGGTGATCCTCGAGGTATCCAAGGAGCTGGATATTTATGACCCGCTCCATCACCTTAGAGAGCAAGGAGGTTACCGCTATAGGCCTGTAATTTGATGGGTCTGAATTGTCATCCTTCTTGGGTATCGGGTGCACATGGGCTAACTTCCACGAAGACGGCACCGTTCCTGAGGTGTAGGAAAGCTTAAATAGGCGCATTAACACGGGAGACAACTCGAGAGCACACTTTTTAAGAACGATAGCCGGAATGCCATCAGGTCCACTGGACTTCCGGATGTCTAGGGAGAGAAGCACACGTCTTATGATTTTTTGGGTGAAACGAACCTCGGGCATGATGCCCTCACACCGAGAGATGGTAGGCGGTGCAGCTCCCCCATCATCCAGAGTTGAGTTATGAGCAAAGAGATTACCCAAGAGATCGGCTTTCTCCTTTGCTGTGTGGGCCAATTGGTCATCCGGCTTGCGCAAAGGTGGAAAGGTGGTCCGACAAAAGTTCCCCTCGACAGCTTTGGAGAGAGACCAAAAAGCACGGCTCCCAGAGGGGTAGCTGATTAGTTTCTCTCCAATTCCACCGATGAATTTGTATTTTGCTCCGGCCAATGCCCTTTTTGTAGACCTCGATACAGCATTGTACTTTTTCCTCAAAATGTGGGTATTAGGGTCCTTTTGGGCCCGAGCCACTGTCCAGGCACGAAAAGCATCATGCTTGAGGCGAGTTGCCTCAGCACTAGGCCTGTCGTACCAGGGCTGACTCTTGCCGCCGAGACGGACTACAGAGGACGGGATAAAACACTCCATTCCCTGCAGTATGACATCAGCTACAGCGGCAGCACAGATGTTGGTGTCATTTGAGGAAAAGCAAAGCCGTATCCACGGGTACGACGCAAAGAATTCTCGCAATCCATCCCAATCTGCTGAACCATAATGCCATACCTTGCGTGACCCACTGGGGCGAGCCCGTTCGGGTATAGCAAGAGGCGCCTCGGAACGGACCAGGCAGTGGTCTGATGTCCCAAGAGGAGCATCAACGGACACCTGATAACCGTCTGGGTGGGTGGTAAGCAGAAGGTCTAACAAAGAAGGGTCACGGCCCACAACATCCGGTAAGTAGGTGGGTTCTGATACCAGTTGCGTGAGACCATGGGCCAGAGAAAATTCATGGGCGGACCTCCCGGCTAGATTGGTAGGACGGCTTGACCCTAGCCACTCAGTGTGGTGACCGTTAAAATCTCCTAGGACCACCAACTCGGCGGAAGGATACCGCTCAAAGACTTTGTCGGTAGCGCATTGTATGTGCTCGAAAAACCGATTTGTCTCACCTACGCCGTGACGGTTGTTGTATAGGCATGCGTAGACACGGGATAGACCCCCCTGTTCTAAGCACACCCACACCACAGATTCGTCACTTAGTTCTATGGCATTAAGACGTCGACAGCAGATATCACCTCTGACGAATAGGCACACACCAGCGCGAGGTAAAAACCTATGTTCCAGCTTGTATCCAGGATAGTGGAGATACGAAGTGTCAGCCGGAGGTGATATCTGCGTTTCCGTCAGGAAAAGTAAGGCGGGCTTCGCCGTCTCTAGGTGGTGATGTACGGCGTTCAGATTGGAGTGTAGACCCCTGATATTACAAAAGTCCACTCGAAGTGTGGAAAGGGGTGCCGCTGAGAGAACCTTACTTTTATTTTTCCTTGCCATTTGTGATAGTATTATAGGTGGGGATATAAAGGAGTGCTGTAACATCGGCATCCAGCAGGGCAAGGACGTTTTGCTACTGAACGCTGCAGAGGGAAGGGTTGTGTGAAAAGCTGGCACGGGGGACGGAAGGGCCCCCGATCCCCCCCGAATATGCCTGCCGGGTCCACTCCGGTCTCCTACCCCGGCACGACAGACATCTTCGGGTTTTTTCGCACAGTTGGCGGGACAGCCTCCCGGGCCGGAGATTAAAAGTGATGCCCGGGTTCGGGTCCCCTACTAACTGGCGGGCGGCCAGCGACGAGCCGTTTCATCGGGTCTCCCTGGCCCCCGCGCCAATCTGTCACGCCCAACCCTCTAACATGTCCAACACAAAACCGGGACCTACAGGATACCAATATTACAGCACTCGGACGAGGGGGAATGGCTCACGGAGTACTCTGACGGAACACAGCCCAGAGGGTGCTTAGCGCCATGCAGACTCATCTCCGTGGGTGGTCGCTAACCATTCGGGCCGAGGCCCTACCACCAAGCAATTTCGGCTGCACTCTTCGCACCACCCGGGAGTCACGTGTAGGGTCTCTAGGGTATAGCCTACGGACGTGGTGCAGCAAGACCCCAAAAAAATCGTGGTAGGTAACTTCAGGTACTTAATTACTGAAAACCCCATACAAATATATTCAGTAATTTTCTATCCATACTACCGTTTAGGCAACCAACTTTCGGTTTGTCACTTCTAAAGTAATGTGATATATATATCTACTGAGAATTGCTAGTTGAGAAAATTATTGGTAAAGTGGTGGCCACTGGCTAGAGAAGTCCTAGTAACAGGGCTATGCCTATCGCCGTATTTTTAATACCCGACAAACAAAGAGGAGTTCCGATGGACCGAATAACAGTTGGTCCGATTTCGATGCGAATGATGATTTTGATCTAGAGCATGGATGGAGAAGGTCGAGAGTACCTAAGATACCCGATTGAAAAGGCTGTCTACGGCACCGCGGGAAGTTTGCGGAAAGTAGAAATTTCTATTCCTACAACAACCGGTGCCCGCATTCTTCCTGTGTTGGATTTAAACCTCCTACATATACCTAATGAATGAACGAAAGAAAGTAGGTAGGTAACTTTATTCGGCGACATATGCCGTATGATCTTGGCAAACGGGTTGGAGATTACAGTGTTGATATTTTAATTTTGTTTTCCTCAAGATGTTTCACAATGTTATGGCAAAAACATATATGGCTTGTTTGCAACAAAAAAAATATTTAAATGTGTTTATAAAATGCATAGTATAAAGCAAAGTCGTTTCCCGCCGTCTATCAATGTGTATGTATCTATGTAGGTATGTATGTATGTACGCTTAAACTACGCATCGGATTTTAATGCGGTTTTCAACAAAATATAGAGTGATTCAAGGGAAAGGTTTATAGAGTAAGACAACACGCGAACGAAGTCGTGGTGGACCAGCTAGTCTTAAATAAAAATGTAATATCATACCCACATTCGTAAGTTTAACACAAAGGGAGCAAGCATATGATAAAAATTTAAGAACTAGCAACCTGATGGCATGACAGGACCAGATTACTTAATCGCTCCATATACAACACCAGGATACTTGCAGATGATACCAGTTTCTGCTATTCAAAGGATGCTTCCCCTTTTTATGGTCCTTGGTTGATTTCTGCGACACTGGCAATACACCACCAATACTTAATTATTGTATCCTTTATTCAGTTGATTGGTATGCGCGGTGTTCGATCGCAGTCGCTGCGCCGCCCATTCTACGCAAGTTTGATTTGTCGAGCCCGCAACGGCCGCGGACCCACTCCCGCGCACCCGATCGGCTCATCTATCATTCTGGCAGCGTAACAAATTATATTTGCACAGAGCAACGATCATTAACGTCTCGATACTTCATCCCGGTGTTGTGTTACTGCTTCGGTGCGGACACAAAGAGCGGCCCCAACCTGTTCCTCGAGACTTCGACCAATGTTATCGTTGCAGCGTCCACATTACTAAGATATCATACATATTCCACCCAAGACAAGCCGTAGGGCGATTGTTTTTCTAAAAACCGAGCTCGACCGGCCGATGGTAAAAAATGTTCATCCTAAATATTTTGACAGTGAGTGGTCAAATATTTGTGCGGTGGTCTCGGGCCGGGGTCAGCGCGGGAGAAAGCAGCCCCCTGCCCCGCCGCCCCGCCGCCCGGCTCCCCGCTGGGTATCGGTGCATCTACACGAGGCTCGCAGATGACCCACTTCTCCCCAATTTGCAGACGAGCCGTCATCGGTAACCGAACGATTTGAGATAACAAGTTGCAAGAGAGTTGCAAGACTCGTTCTGTGAAATTTCGAATGTGTTGCTGTTACCTGAATAAGGGAAGGCCGTTGTTAAGCCAATAACAATTTTTATTTAAAATAGTAATTCGTCATGATCATCATCTCGGGGACAACATTCCGTTTTAACTCGCCCAGTGTCCTGATCATGATCCAGGTTTTGGCAGATCAGGTAGGTAGTAGTAGTATTAGTAGGTAATTGTTAATTCTGAAATATAAAGTGATTTTTGATTAGTATAGTAATTCTTTTTTCCTTTTCGAAGTTTTCTATTTTATTTAAACAACGATACTACAAATGTTAAGCAATACTGTAAACTTAACTAAATTAATCTAAAACTACAAAAAAAATTAAGAAAAATATAAGTGGCAGGGAACGTTTCTCCAACCTAACCTGACCAGATTGGATCACACACGGTTAACATTATGACGCCTGAATGTGTAGATTTCCTCACGAGGTTATCCTTTACAATAAGCGCATCGGATAAAGTACAACTTATGAATAGTGATTAGTTAACGTGTAGTCTAGTTATACGTTTTAATTAAAAAATGTGTCTACACAAGTGTGTTACTATTAAAACTATCGTATTTAATTGGTAATGCCCATCTTCATATCGTAGATGTTGCAGCTATCCGCCCAAACTAGTTTGGTTTATCCTTCATGGAACACGTTCATAATAATCTGGACGCCGAATAGACTTTTTCTAGACCGCATTCACTTACCATTATATCACTTACCACCACGTGAGATGCCGGTCAACTGTCTGGCTAGCTCTTATAAAAATATATTGTAGTTCGTAGTGTTACTACATTCTTATAATTGTGTTGCAAGTAGTGAGTGACAGCACGGCCACAATACTACAATCATCTCTTTTTGCATGAGTCGCCAGCGGCCCGGCCCGCGGCCATCGAACCGGCGGGCTGCGGGTCGCGGGCTCTGATTTAGAAAAGCACTATTGGGGCACTATCTAATCTGTGTCAGAGTGCGGCGGGTCGCTGGTGATTGAGCATTGTTGTCGGCGGCGTGTCGCGCCAATTACGCGCCCCCCACCCCCGCGCCCCTCGCGTCCGCTCGGTGATCGAAGCCTCGATGGCAGAACCCGATAACATTAAAAAGGAACACTAAACGACTCTTTGTTCGAGCATTGTTTGGAGATAGACAATCGGTACATGCACATAAAGTTGTGCGCTGGCGCAACGTAATCGGAGATGCGCCGCTGATACGGCGCGCAGTGTGAATGTGAGCGATACGGGATCTCGGCTCAGCGCCCGCGCCGTGCTCCACCGCGGGTAGTTGCACAACCGAGAGACTCCACTTTGTCTTCTGTAAAGTGTCCTAACGTTTAGAATAGGACAAGGTGCGCTAATCTCATTAAATGGACTCGGAGCCGTGTCGGGCGTTCTCGTGCTGGCCGAAGATTTAAAGCAAACAATGCGGGTACCCGCGGCGAGAGGGCGCCGCGACACGACTTTCCAATCAAACGGCCGCCTAATCAAAGCCGCTCCGTGCGCCCGCGCCGCAAAGTGCTGCGAGTGGACGGGGCAGGTGCCTCAATAGCAAGTGGCTCGCAGAGGTCACCAAGTGTTAATGTAGCCATAAAATGCTTCTAATGATTTTCCAAGATAGATTGTAGGAATGCAATACCGTGGAGGCGAATTTGTTTGCGTGCGAGTATCTTCTCACATTCCATTGATACAACTAAAGCGAGCCTCACGAATGAGGTGGGTTCTAACCAGACGCGAGGTCAATCTGAAAATAACCCGTACTAGGCTGCTGTGGATACCAATTCCTTTCATGCATGGACTGTCTCAATACAGGGGCTTGCATGCTGACGGGTATGCTCCAAACCAGAAAGACGATAATGATATTGTTTGTCTTTTTTGAAGTGCCATTTCAACGTCTAAAATTAAAAAGTCAGGGTTCAATATTTATATCGATGCAGGCACCGCACCGGCGCGGCGGCGCGGGCGCAGATGAAATAATATGATCGCGACGCGCGCCGAGCGGTTAAAATAATAAGTTTGTTTGGCGACACGCGACCGCCGTCGGGTGGTCTCGCTTTACACGAGTATTTGTTCCTGTGCCCCCTCCCCCCTTGGCCCCCCGCCGCCCCCGCGATGCTCATTAGGCTAATGCTCTATTGATTACTCGACCACGAGCAGGCAACGGGCCTCCCGCACCTTCCAGACCATAAGTATCTCATCAGACAATTTATCGTGTCATTTCCGTTAACAGTCACCTATTATACAAAACGTATCATATTTCACGTCCATGTAGGTGGGTATCTCGGATAATGGTCGTTTCTTCTCACGTGCAGCATCGGTCGTGTATCGAAATCGGGTACGCCGCCGTGTCTGTCGAATCTCTTTGTGTCAGTAACGATCTATTTGAAAAACCCATTTAGCGAGAGCAGTTACACGCATGTTTACTGACCGCGTTATGGAATGGGACCGCGATCGGTTGGGCGATAGGCGGGATGCGAGCGGGTGCTGCGCCCGCGCCGGCCGCTGCCAATTACAGCGGCAGCATCCGTCGCGCCAGATATCGGCAGCGATGCGAGGCGAGCCGGGCGGCGGGACTAGTGCCGGTAGTCATGCGGTCCATATGGGATGTTTACTTTCGAAGTCCGGAGGCCTCCTCTTCCCATCGCCTCATAGCAGCCGGCCAACGCACTCCGCCTGCAGCCGCCGCCGGTCGATAATTTACGTGATTTATCGACGTTTTTATCGATGTGTTCACAGTCGACGCGTCAAAATTGAATATCTGTGTGATTTAGCGGCGTGTCCGATGACCCCCGACGCCGTGACGGACCATTACGTACGCCGTCGCTCATAAACTTGCTACCAAAATAATATCGTATTCGTATTGAAGTCCAGTTAGAGTGGATTCACCTCGCGCTGGCTGCGAGGCGCGAGGCGCGCGCCGATTGATTCCGGCTCCGCGGTGGCTAATAAACGTTTACGGCCGCTCGTGTGCGGCTAACGGTGCATTAATTGAACACTGTCCAGGGCGCGGAAGTTATAATTGGTCGATTGGACCTAGGAAGTTCTGGAGATTATAATAGGATCTACGTTGCTGCGGCGGGCTCGCGGCGCACTTGTCGGCGGCCAATTATTTGATACAATCTGATAATTAAGCGAACACGCCGTGGCCGGGTCACGCCCCGCGCCCCGCGCCCCGCCGACCTCTGCTTGGCCGGTTCTCGACGGTTCGGATTGACAATCGGGAGATGGTAAAGAACGGCTTCAACCTTTGCCACTATCCACGAACACAATTAGAGACTAATTCGAGTTGGGCAATAGTTTAGCATCTAGTGAAAAGTAAGTAAGTACCTATCTCGTAGGTACGCGGAGCGCGTTTAATTGTATACCACAGGCGTTTAGCTAGTAGACATGTCGCTAGAGTATTGGCATTTCCATGGCGAATCCGTTAAATCGTTTTCAAACGATTCTACACGAGCTACTCGCTGAGCTGAGTTTCTGCGCTGTCTATACTACCTACCTATTTTAAAAGCGAGTTCAACACATCAATCGGTTATAATATAAAGTGAAAATTTTAAAAGAGGATAAAATTACTAAGTAAATTAAATTTACTCATTTAATTTACTTAGTAATTTGACTGAAATGTGATAAATATCTGGCGCGGCCTCGAGGAAAAAAAACCCTCGTCGCGAGCAGCAGGCGGTCGCGTCGCATATAGGCATATATCGTACCGGCCTCGGTACGATATATGCCTATATGAAATATGTAGTCATGTTAGTACAAAAAGTATGCCAGAGATATATTTTCCGCAATATTAGCTGCCGATAAGCGATTAATAGCGGCCGAGATCGCGGAAGCCGCCGCCGCTGCGCGCGCGCCGCGAGTCAACTCCGATATTATCGATGGGATGAGTTTCTCTTTTTGTAAGTTATTACATTATGGAGACATTTGTTGGTGTCCGCCGAATAGAGGAGTTATTTAGTATCGTATCATTATTGTAGTGGTCTCGTAGAGATTAAGACAATTCAATAAATCTCCCGCGAGCCGCGGCGGGGACAATTAGCCGCGCGGCGGCTGCGCGCGCGCCGCGCCGTATATCACCGCATTTGTCACCCGACGCTTGTTAGTATGGTGTGTATTCGATATTTATTATATTTTTATTTTATTGGTATTCAACAGTGGCCATTCATAATGGAAATCTAGCGCTTAGCGGCGGAGGTGATTATGTTCACCCGGGTCGTTTGTTGTAGCTTGTAAACCGCTAGCGGTGATTGGCCGCTTAGAGATGTTACTCTGCTGATACACGGCAAAACATGCCGTGGAATAGTTTTTCAACCGATGTTGTGACGTACGTCGGTATCGAGTGTCCTGCGCTGCACAATGCGCAATTGGGGCTCATTCCGCGGCGGCTGCCATTGCTGCGGTTTGGTCGCGGCGCGGTTGCGCGGTCGCGTAAACGCTCCCCAGAGCGTTCGGCGGTCGCTGTGATGGCGGCCGGTAATAACTACTCATTTTGGTTACCCGATAAATTGCTATCAATGAACTCGAACATGCTGCACTCGAGATAAAAAGTGCAAGTAGGAACTTAAATCGGTGGTCACGATGATGGTCTTTCTTGCGTTAAACTGTAATAACGGAGCGATTTGGCGTCTCGCGGAGCGGCCGCGGCGTGTTGCGGTCGCGGTGCGCCTGCGCCGGCGCGGTCGCGCTGTGTTACGTGTCGATGTATCCGGCAATTATCGTGGTACAGACGGGCGGACTCGCCTATCGCAATATTGTCTGGAGGATTTATTGACATTCGCGAATCGCTAGCATTACAGTTAGTTCCCAGGGCATCCATCGCGCGGTCGTGCGCGGGTGCGCGGGCGCAGAGGATCGCTTTATATTTCCTGCTCAGCGCGCATCTGCCGTTCGCGGAAATGCGCGATAAATTACTGCTGCGGCTGCCGCGGCGGCCGCGAGTCCAGGCTGCATTGTTTATCGTCTACGGGGTCCTGCCCGTTATCACGACGCGAGATCTGTTCAAATGTTGGTAGACAAGTAGAAGGACTGAAATACTTACTTGCATGTTGATTGCGATGCGTGTTTTCTAGTATTATTATTAGTATATTTCTAGTATTTTTTATGTTATACGGCAGACAAACAGGCCAGCGGGCCACCTGATGGAAAGTGGTAACCGCCGCCTACGGACATCAAGAACACCAGGGGCGCAAAAATCTAATTATTAATAAAATATAACTAGCGGTTTCTTTATTATAATATGCATGTATTATCCACATAAATCTTTGGGAAGAAATTCTCTAACTTGTGTCGAAAACCGTTTCGTGGTTAAGGAGCAATTAGTGGAAATATATACAGACACACAGACACTGCAAGCGACTTAAATTTATTTAAACTATGTATAGATTTTATGACACTGAAATAGATCCGTGATAGATCTTCCAGAGCTCGATTGATAATGCTACAAAATAGGTACGTTCTGTTCTTCTGTACATTATGAGCTATGAGCAAAAGGGCTAAAAGTCGAATAAAGCATGGAAGACACCAGGCACGCACCAATGTTGAATGCTGCAAACGTAGAAAGCCGCAATACTTACATTATATAATGTAATGCAAAATAAAACAACACGACAATCCGTTAAAAAAATTCTAAGCATCGCGTAGAGAAGACAAGACAATGGCCGAGCGGTTAAGATATCCGACTCGTAAGAGGGAGGTGCCATGTTCGAATCTCGCTGCGGCCATGTACCAATTACTCTTTCCTGAGCTATGTACATGGGTTAATACTAACTGATTCTCTTACGGTGACGGAAAACATCGAGATGACACCTGCACATTCAGGCGACTGAATGTGTAATCATAATCCAATCTGCTCAGGT
The DNA here is from genome assembly GCA_907269095.1 of Blastobasis adustella. Taxonomy (NCBI): domain Eukaryota; kingdom Metazoa; phylum Arthropoda; class Insecta; order Lepidoptera; family Blastobasidae; genus Blastobasis; species Blastobasis adustella. Next base: position 165,275 of record OU026136.1, on the reverse strand, counting down.
TCCCCTGGTAACAGGGTCATTGAGGTCAGATGGTAGTCGCTCCACTGTAATCACCTAATCGCCAAATGCTGGATCATTATCTAGGCGAACCCCAAGCCCTCGTGCGCGAGAGCACAACCGTGACATTAACGCTAAGATAATGAATGCAAGGTCTTCTAAGATTCGAGGCAGAAAGATTGCACGTCGCGTCTGACATACATACAAGATCAGCAGAACAAGGGACTTCAATTCTGCAAGGAGAAAGATGAAACGCCTTTCGCCTTGATCTGCAAATAAGAGGACCTGATGCGCAAGCGTAGCATCCATCTGGGTAGACTAGACACCAACTACTATCTAATAAGGTGCACGATGTCAGTGCAAATAACTAATTACAGTTCATAGAAGCTAGTAGGGGTTAGAACTAAACTGTAAGTAAGAGGCGATCACAATTGATAAGTTCATAATTAAAAATTAAAAATGTCTTTATTAATTGGGACAAATATCTCTTTCAATCGTCAAAGAGGAGGGTGGTAAAAAGTAGGAAGGAAGCACACAGTGACACACTGGCCGCCCCATTTACAAAAGTCGCCCCAGTAATAGTTGCAGTGATACAAGGACTGAACTTTCCGGGAGTGTCATCGATTTTAGGTTCGAGCATGTGACACCTCAAGATATAGTTAAGGCTTTTAAAAGCATAAAAATGAAAGCGACTGCCGACATTGATGGTATGTCAGTAAAAATTATTAGCTCTGTAATTGATGTCATTGCTGTCCATTTAGCGAATATTTAATAAATTAGTTGAAAATGGCGAATTTCCTGACCTTATGAAACATAGTAAAATTATTCCATTGTTTAAAACAGGTGGCACAACAGATCCCACAAATTTTAGACCAATTTCGGTGTTACCGGCTTTAAGTAAAATATTTGAGAAAATCATATTAAACCAACTAAAAGCTCATTTTTATGGAAATAATTTATTACATCATAAACAATTCGGTTTTACTCGGGGTCGTTTAACAACCAATGCAGGTGTTGAACTAATAAAACATATATTCGGGGCCTGGGAGGAATCACGTGATGCCCTAGGGATTTTCTGTGATTTGTCCAAGGCCTTCGATTGTGTTAATTATGAAACTTTGGTCAGGAAATTGCAACATTATGGAATAAAGGGCATAGCTCTAAACTTTTTAAGCTCATATTTAAGTAAAATAATTGAGAAGGTTGATGTAAACGGAGAAAGATCTGCAGGGTCTGTTGTCTCTATGGGGGTCCCACAGGGGTCAATTCTGGGTCCGTTTTTGTTTCTTATTTATGTAAATGATTTGTCGTACTTTGTAAAAGATACTTACGAAATTGTTTTGTTCGCTGATGATACATCATTAGTGTTTAAAATTAAAAGGAAACAATTAACATATGACGACGAGAACAAAGCTGTTTCAGAAGTGGTAAACTGGTTTAGGGTTAATAATTTATTAGTGAATGGCAAAAAGACAAAACGTGTAAAATTCTCCTTGCCTAATGTTAGACCAGTACCCACTAATATACAAGTAAGAGGCGAAAACTTGGATGTTGTTGATTCCACAGTATTTTTAGACTTTACTCTGGATAGTAGACTACAATGGGGTCCTCACATTAGTAAATTGGCGAAAAGGCTAAGTTCTGCAGCATATGCTGTAAAAAAGATACGAGGTATTTCTGATGAGGTTACAGCATGATTAGTTTATTTTAGTTTATTTCCACAGTATTATGACTTATGGCAAACTGCTGTGGGGACACGCTGCCGACTGGCATAATGTATTTGTACTGCAGAAAAGGCTATACGCGCGATTTGCCAATGGAGACCTAGTACTTCACTTAGAGATATATTCAAGAATAATGACATTATGAAAATGCCGTCACAATACATAAATGAGAACTTGATCTATGTTCATAAAAATATACACTTGTTTATGAAGAACAGTGATGTTCATAATAGGAATACTAGAAATAGAGATAGACTTGTTACTAGTGCTTGTCGTCTGGCCAAAGTCCACAAATCATTTATGGGTCAATGTGTACGCTTTTATAATAAGGTTCCAACATATATACAAAATTGACCATTGAATAAATTTAAAGTCACTTTAAAAAACAAATTATGTCAAAAAAGTTATTGTAGTATATCTGAATATGTAAATGACAAACATGGGACTGAACTGCTGTTCTATACAGGTATTTACTTTTAATATAGTATATAGGACAAATAATGTATTAGTTAAAAAAGAAAAGAATTAAGTAGGCTCTGTGGGTTTCTTGCCATTTCTTTCCCCCACGGAGAACCACCTTGGAAGCGGCGTTAATTTTCCTTCCTTTCCCACACATGGTGACTTCTGTCTGCGGTTGGGTAGAGGTAGGGTAGTAGTTAGAGTAGGGGTAGGGTAGGGGTAAGATAGTGGTAGGGTAGGGTTAAGGCAGTGGTAGAATATGGTAGGGGTAAGGTAGTGGTAGCGTAGGGACATGATAGAGTAGCGTGGGAGCGACTACCAATCACTGGCAGCATGTGTAATGTACGCTCACTTAAAAGTCTGTCTGCGTGGGGGCCGCGTCGCTCTTTTCCCTCAAATATGGTTGAATTGGACGATGGCTAGGCCCTGCGTTATACTCGTGAACGGGTGCTGCCTTGGTAGACTGGCTTACTCTTGCTGTAGTTTTAGGTGGTTTTTCTTAATTATCATAGACATACCTATATAATATATTGAGCGCGGTTCGGCTCTGCCTGGCATTGTCGGACACGGTCCGGTCGTGGTTGGCGTGGGGTGGGTTTGCTGCGGCCGTGGGGCGGCCAGTATGTCACTGTGTGCTTCCTTCCTACTTTCCTACTCTCCTCCTTTTTGACAATTGAAAGAGATATTTAATGTCCTAATCAATAAAGAAATTTTGAATTTGGAATTTAAATTCTGTATTTTTTTCCTTGAAAAGCCTACTTCTCAAATAAAAAATAGCCAATCTAAGAGATAGCTCTTTAAAAAGAAGAAAAACTGAAATAAGAAAATATTTACTTACTCGTATACACATGAAATATGCAACGGTTCGATGAGACATAAGACGATGTAATAATGATAAGTACAAAGATAATATCTAAGCGATATTACACGATATAATTACGTCAGTAATTGATTCGTGGTGTAATTGAAGACTGAAATAAAGACGCGCAGGCGCCGTCACGGTCCGCGGCGGTCGCGTGCCGGCCCGCGCCGCCGCCCGCCTATCACTGATGTTATAATCAACAAGGACACATTCTCATCGGGATTGTCATATGAGCTTCATTTGTAAGTTCACTGTGATGTGGTGGTAGTAGACGACTGAGTTCATTTTAATTTAGTGATACGCGCGGAACCTGGAACAATGTTTAGCCAAAACGATAATATCTTCAATTCATTTAGTGCATTGATTTTGACAAGTTCTCCAGTCACCTAAACTCGGTCTAATAATCATGAACTCACTTCACTTACAACTAAGATTTGAGACGTGTGGAAGAGAGCACTAACCACAACTAGATTAAAGAAAAGAACTCAGGAAGAGACTGACAGAACTAGAGGCACTGCACGAACATCCATCTATAACCCAAGAAACGATCAATCCCATTCTGACATATTGATTGTGGCTTTAAACGTATCTAATTCTACAACAGCTCAAATCTGATACGACTTGACAATGGGTAATAGGTACACATGGAGTGATTTGTCCATGCATCATGTTTAGATGTAGATAAGTCGGAACGGTGTCGAGTCGCGGCGCGGGCGTGGGAACGACTGGGCGGCGACGTAATTACGCGAATTCGTCACTCCGGCGCAAAGGGGCCGACGTGAGCAGCCGCTTTTATTATTTGCAATTGTGCGTGCGCATTATCCCATTATCTACAATTTGCAAGTGGAGTGCTTTTTACCGGCGGTGGTAAAAAGCATGTCGGCGCGCGGCGCGGGAGTCGCGGCTTTGTCTCCGGCGATATGATGGGCGCCGATCAATAAGTAATGGGTGCAATTAGTGCGACGTGCGCCCGCGCCGGCTCGCGCCTCTTTAGGGCGGCGCGGAGGCTGCGTGCCGGGTGGGGTGTCCGCCTTCATAACAAGACGGACACCTGGGACGAGATACCTCTTGCATCTAAATCAGATGACAACGAACAAAAACGTATTTGTCAAGTGACATCTCTGTTATGGACGTTGGACATAGTCTATGTATAGTGATGGAGATACTGAAGATACAATTATATATGATTAGATCTAAAAAAAATTATATTATAGGTTGCCAACAAGTTTCACAAGCTCATAATGCTTTCACTCTTTAAATTGTTCAGATCTCAGAGCCGACCCCATTACTCTACAAGGTCCCAACTCCATAAACCCATAATCAAAAGCTATAGCTTTCCCATTTCGCGGCCCATACAAAATAGCCAATCCAAACTTATTGAACAAGATTGTTAGGTGTTTAGGGTTTGTAGAGTTGGTCATTGTATTGTATAGTAGGGCCAAGTAGAGTCTTATAGGTAACCTTGCGAGTCTCAAAATTCTACTAACTGTAGTTTCATTCGGGATGGAATTAAAAAATAATTGACTAGACCTTATAAATATAAATTATGCCTACTACCCAAGAATAATTCCTTCTCAATCTTTACTTAATAATTTAAAACGAATCAGACAAAGTACTTAAAGGAACGCTGATCACCAGCGTTCTTATTTTCCAATCTGACATTAGTGACATAGCTCCATGCAAATGCTCCATGACGGCATGCGTATGAGTGTCGTGACCGATCACGCGCGCAATTAAACAATTGATACGAATGTCCGCTGCGCGGGCGCAGCGCCGCGCGCCGCGTTTTTGCGCGCGGTGCGTTTGACGACCGTAATTGACTCCACCCGCTATCATCTTCGCTGCTTTATTCAAATAGTCCAGAGGACGTGACTTCGCCTTGTTTGGATAAATATCTCGGTGATTCGACTAATTGTCTTCTTTTGTTCCACATTTTAATCCTGCACTTAATTGTATTTTTAAGTCGCTTACGCACTGCATTCAAGCCTAATCAGAGTCCTAGAAAGCTGTTTAGTCATACAACGAATTAGCTGACCTTAGTCCAGATTGTCATATGGATTAATAATGGTGGTCAACTAATTCGTTGAATAACTATACTATTTCAATTATTCCTGGTCTCCCGCATCGGGAATGTACCCACTCTATGACCGCTTACGCTCTAGCCATCCGAATTTCTACAATCCATCACTTTAAATTGTCCTCGTGTGGCAAGAAAACAAAATAATGTTGATGGTTGAATCTACAACTGACGGATTATTATTTAATTGGGATCAAATCAGAGCAGTGCGTAAACGCTCTTAATTACGTTTGTGGAACGATTGTCTATTTGTATTTAGTTAGTTGAGCGGCGATTTTGATTGATTTAACTATAAAAAGAGCGTACAAAACATGTTATGTACGCGGCGGAATAAGCGTAGCCCATTTGCCTGGCTCAATAGGCGGTTAATTAAAATAATGGGAGGTCTAATCTAGTGGGCCATTTTGCGAAACATTAAAAGTATAATGTCAAGTCGTTATAGTTTATAGCGTTTTTAATTTGGAGCGTCTCGCGCTCCGAATCTAGTTCGTTCTACATTTCGTTACGCGGTAAATATAGCAATTAACTGAGAAAGCAGTAATCCGGGGCCGCAGCGTGGCGAGCTGCCGTGGGCCGGATTGCGCGCGTTCTAAATCAGAGGCGGGGCGGGGGGAACTCCCAAATCGTAATTGCTATATTAGGTACGACGTACGGTGGTATGGTACTCATTGTGGTACCTATGGCCGTGTGGTATCCAGTAGAGCAGAAAGAGCACACATCTATTACCTTCCATAGGCTTCGGTAACTGCTTAACCATCAGGCAGGGCGTAAGCTTGTTGCAAACTTATCGGTTAAGTAAACCTATGGGAGTCGTACGGTAGAAGAAATATTGAAAGACTGCCATAGATAGGGTCTGTAAGCAGAACGCTGCGTTTTGTTAGTGCTTCTGTATAGCCATGAGTTTGCGGCCTAATGTCATAGCTTCGTTGCAAAAACCGACCGGGACCACCGCCGTGGACGCCACATTGGATTCACCAGCTAAGCGGTTTTTAAACTATTATTATTTTAACGCGGCAATAACAATAAGATATACAAATAAATCACAATTGCAGACGGAGGGACAGGAAGACAGAGTCAGATGAGTAACTGTCTGCCGAGCGCAGAGGTTTCTAAAGTTAGTGTTCCGAATGTGCGGTGCTATTCCGGCAGCCCACCGAATGGTTATTTTGGCGTTAACATTCGTGTTATGCTCTTGCGCGCGAGGATTTTGACCATGATCCAGGATTTGGCAGATCAGGTAATTACAGTGGAGCGACTGCCATCTAACCAACATGACCCTGTTAACAGGGGAATCTGAACGGTTTTGATAATGGTTACACATTCAGTCACCTGAATGTGCAGGTTTCATCACGATATTTTCCTTCACCTAAGAGCGATATATGGCGACACTGGGGTTCGAACCGGGTACCTCGGGGTACGAGTTGGACCTCTTAATCAATAAGCCACCGACAGCTCACCTAATATCGTATAGGTAACATGTTTGGAATGACATTATTATGTTGCTTCCAAACATCTACGTACAGAGAGAATCTGATGACAGCCGTAGTCTGTTCTTTTGGTAAACGATAAGACTTGTAAAACTGGATCATTCTCACGTTATTTCTGATAAAACAGAGCAACATTGACACCTGCGTTCGCATCTACGTATTTGTTTATGCATTGTAATCGGATTCAGACAATGGTACTTACTTCCCTAGTCACCCAGGACATTGTCAGCTCCCGCGCCTGCGCTGACGGCTACAAAGAGGTGGCTGGCTCCGTCCGCCGCAGTATATCAGCGGTGTCTCGGCGCGGGCTCGCGAAGACAGGTGATTGCGCGCGCGCAGCGGTACCGCGATTTACCGCCGCCGACCGCCGCCGTAACTAACTCCGCCCAAATAAGGCCGCGAGCAGCGAAGGTGTCGCTCGTTGCGCTCCCTGTCCAATTGTCTGTTCTCTATTGACTAGACTAGACTTATTACGTAATACTGGATGTAAATAGGTAAGACTCGTGTTACAAGGGTTTAAAAGAGCACGGCCAGCACGGGCCAATGGGACAGATATATGCTCGGATTCTTTCGGCGCGGAAACTTAACGAGTGTGCGGGCGCCGATTTAGTGCGCACTTCACGCGCGTAATGGCCGCCCGGCGCCGGGAATTTAGATGAGGATTTAGGTTCGAGGCCTGTCAGGGGACTGGTGTTACGGCGCGCGATACGTAAATAGTGAGCTGTTGACTGTAACTGATGGCGATCGGCACTCAAGAAGTATCGAACTCGCACTACTATGTCACGATTTCCTCAACCGTATTTTATAATATGAAGAAACCTGTTGAATAGTAACTGCTATCTAGATGATACCGATAGAACACCTATCGAGATACTAAGATATGGACGCAGTTCTATCTGCGCTTGTTTTGAAATTCATACGCGCCATTACACTTGTTCGAGCTGCTGTTAGGAGTGGTTTAGTGCGCGCATTGAGATAAAGTCGCTCGTGAATCAGCCGAGTGCGCCGCTAAATCACCGCCGCGGCTCGATATCAATCGCGGTGCGGCGCGGGCGGCGCGGTGCGGGGTGGCTCGGGGTGGCGCAGGCGGTGCGGTGCGGTGCGGCGCGGCGCGGCGCGGCTTTCCCAGGCGCGATCCCGCGATCTCCGATACGCGGCACCGGCTGACACCGCCGCCCGATACCATCGCGCCTCGCGTCGTGCGATATTTGGAAGGGAAAACAGGAAAAGCCGTACACGACGCGGGCACAGATAGCCGATCGATTTTATAATAGTAGCCTAGATGCTATCGTATGTTAATTTAAGCCGCGCAGCGCTGCCTGCCACCCGCATCCGGCGTGGCCCGGCGTCGCCCGCGCACCCAATGATACGTACCTCTTGCAAAATTCCAATAGGTACTTACTTACCTGCTTGTTTCATAATAATGTTGCCTTCATTTGGCTCGGAATCGCTTAGACATTTCAAGGCAACCGCTAACTGAACTTATTAAACTTTCATACGGCCATCAGGAGTAGGTTCGCTGGATGTCCTCGCTGATCCCGCGAAATGAGATAACGTTACAAACTCAGCAACACGGAGATGGACGGCAGATAGTGAGGCCTGCGTGGGGAGGGGGGAGGGGGAAGCGGTGACGGCTGCGGATGCATGCCGTATTGAAATGTCGCTCGATACCATCGCCCGCCCGCGGCCAACAGCGACCTGTCTTGTTTTCTCGTGTGCGGAACTGATGCAGCGAATTGGCGAAGTTCGATCAATCCATGTTCTATGGATTTTAAGTGCCGTAAACACACCTAATATCACAGAAATGTATAGTAATAGTAGTTTATCTACACTCAAAGCGTAATGTTCCAATTACATATTCGAAAACAGTTGTTTAAGGATACACTTTTATCACGCCAGTCTATAAAAATTTAAAAAATTACTTTTCGATACAGCATTTCCCATACTATTTTCATTACAGCTGTATCGAAAAATAACTTTTTAATCATTATGCAACACTTTTCTTTTTTAAATTTTTGTCGGGCACCGGGACACGGCTTAATGTAGGCTGAATACCTAAATGTCTTCAACAAATTCAAAATTCCTGTTTATATTTGTGATCAGTTCTTAGTCTGTGGTTGTGATTGTGTACATTTGGACTTATTTTCCCGCTAAACAGAATATTTTTTCAAATTGTTGTTGTTTGTGTTTGTGAATGTTTTTTTCTTGTTTGAAGCAAGTAAATAGATAAATGTGAAAGAAGTGAAGTTAATTTCGCTTGATATCCTCGACGCGTAGATACAACAGAACTGACTCGCAGTTACTTCCAGCAAAGTTGAAAAAATTAAAGGTACCATATTTTAACATGAAAATATGAGTGTAGATAAAGTAGTGTATGCAACGCATATAATTAGGTATTATATGACAGTTGCATAAACTACTATTATACAACTGTCATATAAAAGTGTCATAATAAGTAATTTTATCTACACTCATAGCGTAATGTTCCAATTACATATTCGAAAACAGTTGTTTAAGGATACACTTTTTTCACGTCAGTCTATAAAATTTTAAAAAATTACTTATCGATACAGCATTTCCCATACTATTTTCATTACAGCTGTATCGAAAAATAACTTTTTAATCATTATGCAACACTTTTCTTTTTTAAATTTTTGTCGGGCGCCGGGACACGGCTTAATGTAGGCTGAATACCTAAATGTCTTCAACAAATACAAAATTCCTGTTTATATTTGTGATCAGTTCTTAGTCTGTGGTTGTGATTGTGTACATTTGGAATTATTTTCCCGCTAAACAGAATATTTTTTCTAATTGTTGTTGTTTGTGTTTGTGAATGTTTTTTTCTTGTTTGAAGCAAGTAAATAGATAAATGTGAAAGAAGTGAAGTTAATTTCGCTTGATATCCTCGACGCGTAGATACAACAGAACTGACTCGCAGTTACTTCCAGCAAAGTTGAAAAAATTAAAGGTACCATATTTTAACATGAAAATATGAGTGTAGATAAAGTAGTGTATGCAACGCATATAATTAGGTATTAAAACACTCTTTTATATGACAGTTGCATAAACTACTATTTTAAAATTTTATTGACTGGCGTGTAAAAAGTGTATCCTTAAACAACTGTTTTCGAATATGTAATTGTAACATTACACTATGAGTGTAGAAAAACACTGTTACGATCACAGCATTTTATATATTTTGTACCTACATAACATCAGGGCGGCATTTATATATCTTGCTAAACCTGAGGAAATGGGGTAATGCAAAACTTATGCACCAGTATGTGGTTTCATAGGTAAAGTCATGGTTTTACTTCTTTGAGAGCAAGCGAATGTCGATTTAGAAGCATAAGTTCAAAGTCAGTAGTTTACAGCTTCGTCAGCCAGCTGAAATTGTAACGTTATTATGAAAACAAAAGTAATTTAGTACTTCGTCTAAGTACGTATAGCTGATTCTCTGACGTAAGACATAGAACAAGGCACTGACATATAAAAAGATTGGCATGTGATATGTGAAAGGCAGATTTAAATACATTGTACCTAGATAACTAAGTATTTTTCAAGGTTGGCAAACCGTATTGATATGATTTATTTTGACATCACAATACATACGTAGACAGACCACATATGCAGCTGTACCACATCAGGTACACAATATATACTGAGAGTTGGTACACAAGTGCTTAATTACAAATCTGTTCCGGGTAACTCTGACCTTATCTCGCCGACAGTATTAGTATTTATGCCGTTTCGCCGACTATGTTTATAGCGAGCTGGATCCGGCTCGTAACATGTCTATTTCGCTACGGTTGAATAGGTCCCGGCGTTCATATATCCAGGGATCCCTTAATTGCGTGGCGGCCTCCCGCTACGCCTGCGCCTGCGCAGCGCGGGAGATATAAATCAGCGCGCCGTGTGTCGCCGCGCACCGCCCGCAATGCAAATGCGGCGTCGCGGGCTCGCGGGGCAGGAAGCGCTGAAGCACCGGTTCGCACCTCTTTGTCGAGTCTTTGTGGCCCGCGGCTGCCCCAACATGCGTCAGGATTAGCGCCGCTCGCACTGCAATATTGTGACAATGAGCCGGTGCATTGTCCGCGTCTTAGGCGGTGGACGCAGCGATTTACGGGCGGCCGCTCCCGCCCGGGCCGCGGGACTGCGGTCGCTGCATTTATTCATAACATTTGCAGGACGCATTTGAATATCTGGAGCTGCGTGCGTAGAAACTAATGACGAGCGTGAATACATTGCGCTGGCTATTTTCCTGGGCTATTTCTTTAGTATACCTTACAGACTTTTCTATACATAATAGGTATAGCCTCAAATAAATTATCAATGAAAGAATAATCGGCAACAACAGCTCGTAATAAATTGTCTACTGTTGAACTCGATCCGTCTCCACATTTTGTAGAAATCATTGACATCTCCATTGGTTCATGGTTCATCTTCTGGTTTGAGAAGGTCTGACATTAGTAGCCTTTTACGACACACATAATTTTATTACACAAAATTCCAAGGCTATAAACTTTACCGAGTGGCAGTAACTTACTAGACTGGACACATCGGATATCACGCGAGATTTAGCAATACTCTGCGCTGACTGACAGACGGACTGGCCACATCGTCCTCGGCCAAGCTCCCTCTCTAGTTGCCGATTTGGTGGATTCCGTCGGACGCCTGACGGATTGATCTACTGCGGCGCGCGCGCGTGTCGCTGTCAATTACGCGCACGCGCATCCATCACCGCGCGGCTGCGGCGCCCCGCTCCCCGCGCCCCGCCGGAGCCGCAATGCATTCGCAACGGGCCGGGGCTGTCGACAGCGTTGCGGTAACCTGCAGGGAAAATCAATTCGACATTATTTGTTGCCATATCAATATTGTCACAGATAGAGGTTACGGTGTAAATGGTCTTCCGTAGCGTACTAATCTTACGTTCTCCTACTCCTTCAACTCTGTACTCCTAAAGTACTCCTTCAATAAGCTCCGTATATCCATACCGGGGCCAAAGTCTGCTAATTTTATTTAAGTCAGATGCTATTGATATTCAGACTCTATTGTGTCTTCATTACGATTGAGGCGAAATTAAAAATCTTTTATCAATAGCGTGGTAACAGAGTCGTAATTGACTCTAAGTTATTTATTGGTATTGCTTTTAAAATCAAATCATTAGATTTAAAATCTAACAAGAGACTGCCGTTTTAGTCCACAATCGAATTACATTCAGACTAAGAAATAGTACAATGGCAGTTCAATTGAATGCCAATGAAAAACAGTTTCTCTTAAATTGGTAGTAGAATACCAAAACGTGATAAACTTCCTATTGAGATTAAATTAAGACAGTCATAAATTTGAAGACACATCCCAGTGCATAAACTAACCTGCTTCGTGAATCACAATGCTACCGATTACTGTGAGAACCAATATTACAATCAGCTGTCATTTAGAAAGGTAAACTAGCGAAGGAAAAACGAATACCGAGTAATTTATACGTAAGGTAACCTGCAATTTATTTAACAATTTATACCAAAACCCAGCAATATCGATGGAACATCAAGCTGAATTACAGTAGAAAAGCAAAACCTGTGTCCATTTATAGTCCACTAGGATATATTTGGTATCGGCGGCCTTCCTCGTGAATTGCTCTATCTATTGGTAATCTGTACCTTTTTAAGGCATGAGTGAAGTGACACTATCTGAGGTAGGCATGCTGCACCATCCTTCGTATCGTCACTTACCGCCGAGGAGTGATCATTTAACTTTATATGGTAATAAAAAGCAGTTTACTTTTCTACCGGTGATAGACTCTGTCAAGTTGTAGGAGTATGGATTAAGCAACAATGCGTGTGTTTTATTTTCTTCCAGTTTGGTACATGCATGAATTACATGCGTGAGGGATATAATCTTAGTCAGCTCGTTCATCGCACCAAAAAAGAATAATGTCGTTATAAATGCCTATGGCATATGGCCGTGTGGTGTCCGGCATAATATACCACCAACCCCTTAAACTACCGGGTGCCGTACAATGCGAAACAATTTTTCGAGGCAATAGATCTAGTCTCCGTAGGCTGGAAAATGGGCAGCAGCATTTTCCATGGTTATATTTCTAATATTGCGATCTCTAAACCGCCGTGGAGATTATAACAATAACCTCCCCTTTCGTAGGATACGCCCTAAGTTAGTGTAGTAGACTGTTATGGCTGTGATAATGATGATGAGACAGCTTAGTTCTCATATTGACAACATACCTGCGGATCTGCGTTTGATTCAGCAATACTAAATAACTAAATTTTTAGCTTCTTACATATAAAAAACAAATTTAAAATAAGTTGTAAATTAAAATTTATCTTGCAACTAAATAAAAATTTGACGTATTAACACTTCCTTTTTTCATGTAAATTTTCAGATGTGCTAAACTATATTAAAATATTTTCTAAACACTTATTAATACTACTGTATTGTTCTATGGACTAAGAGTGTGAAATAAAGATTTATTTTTATTATTATTAAAATTAAGTCACTTATAAGTAAGTAAAAACTTAAAACTACTTGACAACTGAATGTTAAAGATTTGATTGCTTGTTTGTTTGAAATGGATAAACTTAAAAACTACTTAAACGATTTAAAAAATTCTTCCACCTATAGAAAGCTACATCACCAGCAAGTCGTGTGGGCTGTGGATTTTCCAGAAATTAGTTGTGGTTCCCACGGGAACAGGTCCGGAACACAGTAACCGAATTTTACTAACATAAATAGTGTATATTGCAGGCGATCTGATTTGCTTGACTGACGGGTCTGTGAATCGTGTTGTGAATAGATAGAGAAAATAAAGATTGTGACGATCGGCGGGTTGGAGAAAGCAGTGTTGAAGGCAAATACAAACGCTGCATTCTACCCTGCCGGGGACACACTGAATCCTTAAGAAACACAGGAGAACCCATATTAATTTCCGTATGAACATTTGTTCGTTTTATTGCCCTAGTGCATGAAGGAACCCTTTGTGCAATTGTTAAAGTTAGCAAAAAGTCCACTATCTGCAAGGGGTGCAATCGCTATACTTCATAAGAGTACTAAGCTCGCTAAGAGCATTTTCTCGGGTTCGGATCAGATGCGGTGCTTTGCTTATGCTAAATTTACATGAACTTATGTCATGTCGTGGATCTTCCAGCTTTCCACACAACCGCTTCTGTTATGTGTGAAATACGATTGCTGCGAGGTGTTCCTCGAAACGTATATGTATGGGGAATTTGGAAGCATTTAAAACTAGAGTGAAATAGGCTCTTAACAGACTGATGCTCCATCTTAAATTACATGGCATGGCAGTCGAGTGCTAGTGACTACACCTTTACTAAACTTGAGTACAGTAAAATATATGGTTGAAATGAAATCAATAAAATGCTAGAATTAAATTGAAGTCATACAATTTTTCAGAGAGATAAGGTTAAAATTAATAGGTGTCATGGCTATATACGGCAAAGCAATAATAAAAAACATATATCGATCCTTTTATCAGTCTTTGCGTTTAGGTAGGTACGGTCGTATCTTTATTAAATTCAGAACTGGATAGTCCGAGTTTCCGAGACACATATTATTATTAAGTGACGTGACTCACCGCCGTCGCCTCGCTCGAGAAGCGAACAGAAAAGGACCGTGGAGATAAATCGGCACCGTGTCTCTAATTTATTGAGTTTTGTATAATTTACTTTAATTAAAAGAGATACGAGTATGCAGAATATCAATAAAGATTTTGATCTACATAATGAGCGATGATCCCCGGGTTTCTTCCACGGAAACTGTGAAGTGTTACTTTTATGAGTAATAACATAAGTCAGCTAGTTAAGCCGTGAGGCTCGAGTACCGGCGATGAGTATCGCGGCGGTAACGCCACGTAACTGCACCGATGATGAATACATTTCGTCAAATTCCCGGCGCGGTCAACGCGCTGACTGCTCCGTTCCCAAGAAACACTCGTAAAAATTAACCCATTAACATCAATTAGCGGGACATGACGACATCGCGAGGCGACGGCCGCCGGCTGATCCCGCTCGAGCGGGGCTAACATTGAGTTGGAGTGTTTACAGCTAGCTTCGATTATTCACAATGATATCGGTCCTCCGTTAACCTTTACATACAAACGGCTGAATGTGTAATCAGTTAGTTTCCCCTGTTAACATGGCCACGAAGGGCAGATGGCAGTCATCCTCATCATTACAGCCCATAACAGTCCACTGCAGGTCTTAGGGCCTCTTCCAGGAGAGGGGAGGTTATTGCCATAATCTCCACACTTGGCAGGTGGGTTGGAGATTACAGTGATGCAAATATAAAAATGAAAAGTTTTCTAGCCTACGGAGACTCTAGATCTTTTGTCTCGAAAACATTAGTTGCCTCGTACGACAACCACAAGTGCTATTTTACTCTGCCAGTCCTCACACAGCTAACCTAGATCACTGTAATTACCTCATCTGCCAAATCCTCGATTATTTACAATGCGGACCTCGGGCCCTTGCGTGTGAGAGCACAACCGGCATATTGTCGCCAAGATGGATGATATCTGTAAGGCCTCCGTTAACCAATCAATTAAAAACTGTATTTTCTATTAGGTTTTTCAACACTGCAATCTCCAACCTGTTTACCAAGCGAGTAGGCTATGTCAAATTCTTACACTAATGTGAAACAGGCTCAAATCTAGCAGTGGCCTGCTACAGTCTGGTGGTGTGCGTGTGGATCGACGCGCGCGCAGGTAGCGGGAGGGCGGCGACGCACGGCCACGGATTTAATTTGATTCCGTTCAGATCAAAGCCGCTTTAATTGGATCAGTGTAGCCTCATCACGGGTCAGCGGCCGATAGGTGCGCGCGCGCAGCCACGTAATAGTGGAATTAAATCGAGCTAGAGGCGTTAAATGAGTGGATTCTCGGAGGCGGGCCGGGCTTTTGTGCCGCGGGCGTGATGACGGGACGTGACCGGGCCCGGCTTTATTTGACCGTAGTCGTTCGGGCAGAAAGAGGAAGAAACTCACTCACACCTCATAACACTTGTGACCAAAGGTCCAATTGATAGCAAATGCAAGATGGTTCAAACCAAACAAAATTTTAGAAATAGTAATACGGAAATTAGTGGTAAGCGAGTCTCAACTACGTCATGGGCAGGTGACTGAGAGCTAACGTCCATATCATATTATGAAGGATTATCAATTCACCCTGACGGAAGGCGGAAAACCCAATACTGATGACGATGATGGAATTCAACCTGAACATGTTCAGAGTGGGCTCGTTTGTTCCATTGCCCATCACTGGCCCCAAGACCTAGGTAGCGACGAGTCATGCGTCGTAATGGCCGCCGAATTAACGCGGCTGCGCCCGCGCACCGCGGACAAACAACCGTGGTACAAAAAGCAGCACCTTAATCAAATCACCCTGTTTGGACTTTAGACTGCGCAAACATACCTAATCGTTTGGTGTCCAGCAGTTTGGATTATAGCACCAACCCCTTCGACTTGCGGGTGTCGTTAAAGAGTACAAACAGAGCAAAGTAATGTTTGCGGCGAGTGCCGACTTTAAATATCGGACTAGCGAAGTAATCTAGAACTCGCTACACTGGTGATTCTAATATAGACTACTAAGTATAGTGAGTGATTTAAAGGCACAAGAATTTGCTCTTGTGTGAAACATACATACAACTTTTCACTTCTCCCGAGAAGAGGGTGTTTTTGGTACGTTCGCGGTACGGCAGCAGCTGTAGTAGTTGTATGAAATCACTTTTCCTCTCGCTCGTCGCAAAAAGCGTTTTTACTACGAGTTTTTACGCACCAAAAGCACCCTTTTCGTGCTAGAGAGGTGAACAAATCTTAGAACTACGAGAAGCAGCATTTGCAGTTGAGTATTCCTAGTTCCTACGCTGCGATTTCCGACCCGCCTTCCAAGCATGACAATAACTGCAAAATCCTCCACGAAAGCACGAATGTAGAGGCTACTGACGACATAATTAGTAATAAGCGCATGCGTTATGGGGTGTTGATTGCAGCTTGTTGTGCTGCCGCGAGTACGTGCCATGGCTGGCGACTCGACAAAATGCTCAGAACGACTTGATGCTCAAATTCAAGTTAATTGGTCAATGAACGAAGCAGGTACATTGTCTATGTAAATTATACTAAAATATCTTATGACATACCTCGCTCGAAGTAGCTCGTGTTCCATTTTGTAATGGAAACTATTCTACGTCATTCGAGGTCCAAAGTCAATTAACTATTTGTCTTTGTTTTGCAGCAATTTGTTTTCAGCGGTTTCACTGTGACAATTCAATCTGCGTTCATAATGTAAATATGTTAATTTTAGTACATTACTGGGACATCGTTTTCAAAATTATTGAACACTTGTGAAACTGGAACTATGTGAAACTACGTCACCTGCGTCCGATCGCCGGCGAGTGGCCGCCATGTTTGCACCGACTAAAGGCTAAATTGCGTCGTTATTTCAAATTCGTCTCACGTGGACAAATAGCGGCGGCTGCGCAACGCTAGCCCTTCCCTTGTAAATCCCGGGCATAATTTGCAGGTACGCATAACAGACGGCCGGTATGAAATATGTCGTTATAGTTATTGTCCATATTTCTGCTAACCTACATTTTGCCGGGCCATAACTCGGTGCTGTTATTGAATGTTGCGCCAACGACATGTGGCTACAAATCGTCCGCCGCCGCGCTGGCGCTGGCGCAACCGCGGCCGCTGCGCGCGCGCCGCCGTCCGCGTCGGACCGCTAGCTCACGATGCACCGATTACACCATTATTCTTTGTGTACGGTTTTCAAATTGCAAGCCTGGACTAAATGCAATGCAGTGAGTGGTCGCTCGATGAATCGGAAAAGTTCGCGTTCGTTTCGTTGTCCATGTTTAAGGCAGGATTCATCGTCATTCTTTAAATCACAAATTGCAATATCGAATTTTTTAAACCTTTAAGAAAGACTAACTAAAGTCAAATTCCAAAAGAAGAGGTTGCTAGGTCATCGCTCACAGTTTTGTTCTCCTATTTTGTTTGATCGTTGGGGATAATTGAGGAGTGTTACGTACGGTCCGACCGCTCCAACACCCGTGACGAGCAAAGTTCCTCCGTCACCGCGCTCTCCGGCGTACGCGTGGGCGCCGCGCGGGGCGCACATTGTAACTTAACGTAATTTGTGCAACCATTGAGGCGTGAAATCGATTCTAAACGAGAATGTAATACATTAACATGTACATAGATTTCAATGAATAATGGCCACGAAGTGTGTAGAACTATTTCCAGTTGCGACCGTACTGCGCTATTACATCGAGTGTGAAACTTCGCGTCTCGCCCCACTGGAGCCGGACTTCCCACGAATGGGTTTATTATCTCATTAGCGTGAGGAATGTCTTCATAAAGTGTCGCCGGCCCCGGGACATCGTTCATTACCCATCGTAATGACTTTAATAAAATCATGTATTTATCTTCATCGCCACTCTAGCGAGATCTGCGTGTGTTCGTCTCGTGCGTATACATTGCTTTTTGAGAATGCCGTGGCGTGCATTGTGTGTAATATAGTGGGTAATGTAGAACGTTTCTTTAGTGTGTGGTCGCGGCGGGCTGCGGTGGTAGCGGGCGGCGATTACGGGGGCGCTGCGGGCGATCGCCCGCGCCGCCCCTTCCCCCGATATTATCGCTAAACAGTATAGTTGTGTTAATGCTCGCGTCCGCGGGCTGTCGCGCGCCGCCGCCGCCGCCGCCTGCGCCTGCGCCGCCCGGGGGCGCTGTGTTTATGTTTCCATTAGCGACTCGATTAGTCTTCGCCTTGTGAACGAGTCCAAGTATTTATAACTCCAATCGAGCCCGCCGGTCCGTCTATCCGTTTTCGTGCATGAACAAGGATGGTATTAATAAGAAATTAGCGTTCGCGGCGACGTGCGATCGCGGCCTGATAGTCGCCACACACGGCGCCGCCGGGGTGGCCCGCCTGATATTTAAAAGTAACCAAACATGTCATAAAATTCAAATTTCTTATTAATTCTTGCTTCTCGTTGCTCTTGATTTTTTGCGGAAATGCAAATAAGCGACCTCCAGCGCGTCGCGCCCCCCGCCCACCCGCGCGCCGCCCCGCGCCCGTCATTACCCGTCGCCGCGATGCTGCGCAAATCCGCGCCGGCGCAGGTGTGCGAACGCGATCAATTGCATGTGGCAACACTTTGTTTAAACCTACACTTAACGACAATCTGCACAATGTAAACACCTACAGGGAATGGCTAGTAAATGGCCAATAAATAGTCGCAAATTCGGATGGAAAATTGGCAATTCGCGTTGCATAATGCGGCCAAGCGCGCCAGCCGCGCCGTGCGAACCGTGATGCTCCGGCGAATGCTATTTTTGGTGTTCTCGGGGCTGAGTTACTGCGCTTTCAATTTCGCGGGGCCGTAACAAAGAGCAAACATTGTTTTGCGCAACGTCCGCTCCGGTGCCTCACGAGCTGCACTTATTGGCGCAGAATAACTGCCCCACCTCGGCAATATAACAATTCTATAGCGTCTCTATCGGCGCAGCGTTTTACGTCATGTCGTTAACTATAAACACCTCGGCCACGTCCGCTTAACAGAGTCCTCGACGAACTAGTTCCCGCCGAGTCGCGGACAAACAGCCGCTCGGGTACCCATTTTTCGAACCACTCGTGGACGGAACCCGCCGGCTGCGGAGGCTATTACAAATTGATGACAATAAAATTTGGGAGAGAGCGCGACCTGCTTTAAGGGTTCCGTGGGATCGCACACAAATTTTTGGACGCAGAAGATTATATGTTTGTATACTGTCTAACTATACGATACAGGATAAGATGCGTTCACATAAACTAAAGACTGCCTGAAACATGCCTGTAAAGGTATGTTTGACAAAAGCCCCAGCTGTAAACTCAGAACAACTTCTAATTATGCATTAAACTAATTAAAATGAGCCTAAGGTCGAGATGAAAACTCCTGAAACACATGATGCAATATTTACTCTATAATTGTTTTGTAAAAACAGAATTATTGGCATCGATAGTTGGCACCGGTCGCTGCGGGCCCCCGCCGCTGCCGGCGACGTGTAAACGATGCGCGGGCGCAGCGACCGAGCTCATTATCATGCTCTTATTGAATAGCTACTATAAACTCCGTAATATATGAACCGCCTTGTCAACATTATATTGGAAATTTGTCCAAATTTTATAACAGCTCTGATAAGCACATAAAAATATTTACGTCATAAGTTATATCGTATATCGTTGCCTCATTCTTTATTGCTCTCGGATTTAACGGACGAGCGCGACTCGTGCCGCTTGGTACTTTTTCCTTCTATTTGATGCGGGATCAATTCATCTTCGTAGGCGCAATTAAGGGCGACCTGCCCGCGGCGCGTCGCGCTTTAATTGATAATTGCCGTGTAATTGGCGGGACCCCGCACCCCGCGCTCCGCACCCTGTGCCCTGTTCCCCGCACCCCCGCCCCGTGCCATGCGCCCGCGCAGGCTGTAAGGCCGCCGCTGCACCCTGTGTACCCAATTAAACTGACCACACCAAAAACGGAGATGCATTCACAAAGTTCTTTTCCGGCTTACCTATACATATAGGTATAATTATAGTATTGCGCTTGGCAACGAGTTCAACTAAGTTGGTTCCTAATCCGTTCTTTCATTTCTTAAGGGATTTATTTAATTATTTTATTTTATTCGGAAAACTTACAGCAATAATAAACATATGATATATCTACTTAATAATTAGGTTGTTCATGGGCCATTAACAAGTTTTCGCCTATAGCAGTAACAGTAATAATAATGGATAACAATTTCCATGAATGAAAAGAACAATCAGGTATAGGTACCTATTGCAGATATCAAGAAAGTATTTGCTTGTTTTTGAGCTGTTGAATATCAATACTCAATATTTCTTTGTAGTCCTTGGCTAAACTACAGTTGCAGCGGCGAGAATGGATGGTTGATCTTTTCCTGTTCAAAAAAGAAGTTCAAAAGTACAACATTTACATGCATATACCAATGTAGACTGCCTCTGAATACAATTTAAAGCAATTCCGACCACGTTGTAAACTAATAAATACCTACGCACTCACGCACTTTTATAAATGGCCCCAATTACTATCTGGTGGCTTTAATTTTATTTTAATTGGCACATTGTGTTTGTGCAACTCGTGGCCGTATTATATCGTAGAGCGTCGCGAGCGCTTATCCCGTCAGTGTGTCGGTAATTACGCGTCGCAATTACGCGCTTTCGGAGGTTCCGCGTGCGCGCGCGCCGCTCCCGGACGGAGGCGCGCGACGGTCCAGCCCGCCCTAATTGCGCCGTCCTCCGTTCGGGATACTCAAACAATATCTGCAACACGAGCAAAAACATAAACACAGGCCGAGTCCTCGCGCCGTCGCCGTCGCAGGGCGCGGCAATTTCTGTAATGATACCGCGGCGCGGCGCGGCGGAGGTCGCGCGGCAATAAAGCGCTGGTTCCGCTACGTTAAAATAACTTAAGTAGATGTTCCAGCAGTTTAGTTTTTACGGCGGTTTTTCTGCGCGCCGCCGGCCGCCGGGGGGACTCTATTACTTTTTGTAGCGTCCTGTAATTTGATTTGGTCGTGTGAATCACGGCGATTAGTTTCGTTCACGCGCCGCCGCCGAAGCTGCGGCCGCCGCGGCCTGCGCGACACCCGACGCCGCGACGCCGCGACATCGCTCCCGGGGTCCGCCCTTTGTAACAACCGAATCGTGTTCGCGCTCACCACCGTTTATTTTCCGAATGTCTCGATCTAAAATGAGTGTGACGCGGGCGGGGCGGGCGCGGCGCACGGGATGGGGGCGCGCGGGGGGCGGGGTGGCCGCGGCGTGCGCGCAGCCCGCTCCACATTGTTCGCCGCCCGCTCACCGACTCTAATCCAATCAGGAATAGTACTTAAATTAATCACGCACGATCTCCACATTAGATCTAGATCGCCTGACAGCCTGAGAGGCTTAGCGGCGGCGGCGGCGGCGGCGGTTGGGCAACGGCGGCCGCCGCGGCTAATGCTTCCTGTAATGTGCTTATTAATTTGGTTAATTCTCGAGACGACGGCCGGATTACGGCCAGGAGCGGGAAAGGAAAGTATAAAATGCACATGTAATGACTTTAGTTTCGTAACAGTAGCTTATTCTGTTTAATTAATATATATTATAGGTCGTTGTACAGTTTAATAGGCTTAATGATTGCCTTTCAAGAATTAAATGTGCTTAGAACTAATTTTCCAAAAGGTCGTTTGTTACGTAAATCTCAGACAAGCGCGTTGATGTCTTTTATACCGCTTAAGCAATTTTTAAAGAAATAATGTAATCGTTTCAGAATATAAATATGTATCCTACAATAATACTGTTGCGTTCCTTATTATCTAAGCAATTTCAAGCTGTTTCTTAGCAGACATATTCAACCAAATATATTATTTTGTTCATCGTATTTTATGTCTCATTCACTGAAGTTCATAGGCACAGCCTCCCTCGACCCTCAATAAGTCGTTGAGACTAAGTGCGTCTTCCGGTATTGGCATGGTGTGGTGTACGTTCACGGTACTATCATACGGTACGAGGTGGCCATAGCTATACACAGAAATATACATCCATATAAAGACTGTTTATCAGACTTTCTTATAATGAAGCTAGGCCTACGAGCTAGCGAGTCACTTGATGAAAAGTGATCACCGCAGCCCATTAACACTTTTCGCCCCCAAATATTGAAGGTACTATTTATGTACCGCTCCCAAATATTGAATGCTTTATACGTACAGAAGATTCACCTCAACCTAGGTAAAGGCTCTTAAACAGTTTAGACTGTGCAGTGTCTCCGATTTGTACACGCAGCCCTAGTAATGCTAGCTCATATAGGTATAAAATGATGTAGTGTAGCGCAGTGAACACTCCTGTTTATTCCCCAACCAATAAAAAGGGGTCTTTTAAGTTTGCCGCGTGCGTCTGTGACTTTGTGATACAATAATGTCTATGGCATCACGTTTCTCTCGTACGGATGGACCGATTTGGATGCGGTATGCTCTAAATAAAAGCCAGTTTAATGAAGATGGTCCAATTGTTTCATTAAAATTTGTTCCGTAGTTTAGAAAATATTTGAATTTAAGTATACTTGGTCGGGGGTTATCCGACTCTTTCTGTCGGTTAGCTTATTATCCAATTGACATGCTTGTGTAATGGTAACCAACTTGAATCTGATACTTACTTGGCTGCCTTCCTCTCACGCGTCCCCAATGTTCTTCGCGCGTGTTGATGTCTTTTACATTGAGTCTGAGGCCAAATATTTCCCTTGCGCGTCACGGTATTGCACTGTTTGTAAGTTGTACTACTTCTCGCACTACATATAGGCATGGAACAAGGAATATTGGTACGAGTTCCTATTAATTTTACTATTACTGATTTCTTTATTCAATCAAGTTAGTCGTAGCGTGGCAAGAACTGTGTGTCTATGGGCGGCGGTGATCGTTTTCTACAAGTTTGCATCTGTCTATCGATAAAAAGACTATAGATCTGTATTAAACTAAAGTAAACGCTGTATCTATTGCACTGCATGTGTACTGCGTCAAAGATGTTTGGGTGGATGTTTCTCTTTCAACAATAATATTTTTACAAAATATATTTTGGTATATATTCATATTCATTTATTTATAGTATTAAATATACATCGTCATTTCAGTTATCAATAGAATAAAATTAACACATATCGTTAATTTCAATATTAAAATATTAACATTCATTAGAACAATAAATAATCATCAAAATTTAATAATTAGATTAATGATAATAATTATGTCATTATATTAATAAAATATTATAAACAATTAATTCAAAATGTCATGTTAATTCAAATCAGTTCATGTAAATGTCATAATAATAATTAAAAATACAATTAAAAATAGTTAATGTCAGTATTAATTGTCAATGAAATTAAAAATGATGCCTAACTATCGCACCTAGTGTTCATCCGTCAAGGAATTCCCTCACTGAATAATATATACGTATCTAAATATGCTTAACGTTGTCACGAGATTAGCATGAAATTATGAATATTATAATCGATTTCTTGTACCTATCTGTCTTTTATAGTGTTGGGGGTGGGTTGATGATTTGATAACTAGGATAGTGTCTTTAAAGATATTTATTGATAAGTGATAAAGTAATGCTAAATTGATAGATTGATAATGATAAAATGATTTGATATGAGTACGCGCGTCGTTGCTGATGGACAAATACGAACTAACGTGGCGATGCGCCAAAACTAATGGATTGGCGTAAACGCCGACGTTGCGTTCATGATTTGTACGTGCGTGGCTCGTACATGCTCCCGGGCCGAGAAGATGAGCAATGATTATTAAATGATTGTTAAATGAATATATGCTAACAAGATGATCACACAATTATTAATATGCTAAGTTAAGGGTTAATGATGATTTACATGGATGATGGGCATTTTTAATTTAAACTAAGATATTTACACTTCGCGATTAAAATGGACCGCACTATATATAGGGGACACTGCTTTGTCTTGTTTTTCACTGACACAATTATTTTGAGCACTTTCGCATTGATCACTAACACTTTCACAACACTCGGTGATAGAGGCGCGCGCGCCGGCCGCGGCTCGTCCGCCGCGGGCAGGCGCGCTCGCGCCGGTCGCCTCTCCCGCGCCGGTCGCCTCTCCCGCGCCGCCCCGCACCCGCCGGAGCCTCCACGCCACTGCTGCTGCTAGTATGATCACTACGGCGAGGATCACGTAGATACTAGTGTAGTGATGGATATCATGATATGACACCCTCTCTATAAATGGTTCTTCTCTCTGAAGGGATTCTAATCCCGCTCTTATTTCTTTTAGCTGTTCCTTATTATGCCGCTTGTAAGCTATCGCTATCTCAGACGAATTTGTAGATGATAGAGGTATGTTGATGATGTTATTTAGAGGTGAAATTTGAGGAATTTCAATACTCGCTTTCGTCTGTAACTGGGTCATTTGAGGTTTATGCGAGTAAATAAAGTAATCGGCTGACTTTATGACGCATCCTTCGCTTACGGTGAATAGTCCGACATTGGGGAGGAGTCTTATTACGGTAACTTGATTTCCACAGAGTAATTTTATCTGGCACTCGTCGCAGCAGGCGTAAATAAATGTGTTTATTTTATGTAGATATATCCATGTGTTTGTACAAGGATTAGATACTTTTGTGCATGATCTCGTCATAAGATTTGTTTTGCACACGCTTAGGTCATTCTTCATATAAAAAATAGGGCTTGTGAGATAACATAAAATAATATCTGGATGCTGATGAGTACAGGATTTCACATCGTGTTCCGTCATTGGTATAAGTGTATCTTTATTTAAATTGATCGCAACATATTCTGATATAGGTACTGTGGTAATTGTTTGGTGGTTTACAATGTGTGGGATAGGTATAATTTTTGATACTTCGTAAATGTCTCGACTTATTAATGGAATCTTGATTTCTATGATTAAGTAGCGTTCCGATATTCTTGCTCGTACTTTTAATAAATTATATAATTCACTTAAATCCATCTTTTCTATTGGTACTGATAAATCTTTGGGAAGATTAGCTGATATAAATAGAAGTTGTGTTTTCAGTTGTTGTGGTGAGAACAAATGAAAGTTGTATTTTCCATTATAAATATTGCTTATCGCATCGATCAGAGTTTCTTGTATTTTTCTTAAGTCGTATAGGATATTGTTGGCAATTAATGCTGACATGGTAAAATCATTCAATACAGTCGTGTTTTCAATGCCACTTTTCAGGGAATTTATTGTCTCTTGAATGCTGACCAGTTTTTTATTGATAAGTTTATGATGGTTTTCCATATATTCCTCGTTTCTCTTCATGAAGTTATATTGCGCTTCGACAACTGATGTTTGATTTTTCAATAGGGCTGCTAAATGATTTTCGTTCACCTTGATGATATTTATGTCTTTTTCGTATTGCTCTGCGAAATGTTGATCCAATACTCCAAAAAGATTATTTGCTAGGTATCCGACACCGTTTATTAGACCTCGGCGGCGGCGGCGATTTGATATGGACTGTGCTACATACTGCGATCTTAACATGTTGTTGTTGTTGTCTAGGTCTTCACTGCCGTGACGAAGTTGAGATAATAATTCGGCACAGTGGGAATTATCTTTGATAGTCGTGCATAAGTTATTTAGATATTTTAAATACTTTTTTAACGCCACATTACCTTCTTGGTATGGATATGTGTCGTAATATACAACAAGACGCCAATAGTCATGGATCAAGTGCATGTCTGTAATACGATCGAAGTAAAGGCTATTATTGTTTGGTAAAGATGATATGTTATATAGGCATTGTGCCGGTGACAAAATTGACATAAAATATAATAATGTCATTGCTAGGGTTAGGAAAGAGTGTTTTTTGGGCGACTTTGACTGGACTTTGCTTTCTTCTTGAGAGGTTTCTAACTTGCTTGTGTGTGATTGATTTTCACATTTGATGGGCAATATTGATAGTTTAACGATCGGTCGCTTCATGAGACTGTTTTTCGTTTTAAGAGTGACGACGCGAACATGGCCGTCGCCCCCCGGGTGTAAGTTGACCACCCGACCCATACTCCACTTGCCGGGTGGTAGATTGTTGTCGTGAATGATTACAATGTCGTCGATATCTATATTTTTCTGCTGACGTTGCCACTTGCTCCTTACTGATAATTGCGTAAGATATTCGCTGTTCCATCGGTGCCAAATATCTTTAAAGATTTTCTGAGTTAGCTGCCATCTGGTTCTTAAATCGGTTTCTGTTTCCACAAAAGTTAAAATTGGACCGCTTGCTAAAAAATGTGATGGTGTTAAGACATCTAAGTCTTCAGGATCTTCGGTTAGAGGACACAGAGGGCGCGAATTCAAACACGCCTCTAGTTGAGCCAGTAACGTGCTGTACTCCTCAAACGTGAGCATTTGTTCTCCGATTACACGTTTCAAGTGATACTTCAGGCTCTTCACGGCAGCTTCCCACAGGCCACCAGCTGAAGGCCAAGATGGTGCGTTGAAATGCCACTCGATTCCCATGTCTGTTATCTCATTCATGAACTGATCATTCGATTGCAATTCTTGATATTGATGCTGTAGAACATTATTTGCACCTATGAAGTTTGTACCTTGATCGCTGTATATGTGTCCTGGAACCCCTCTTCTCGAGGCCATTCTGCGGAGAGCAGCTAGAAATGCAGATGATGTTAAATCTGATACGAGTTCTAAGTGTACGGCTTTGGTGGCCATACAAACGAACACAGCGACGTACCCTTTCGTACTCTTGATTCCACGGCCCTTGCTGGCCTTAACCATCACATGGCCAGTGTAATCTACGCCGGTGTGATAGAAAGGTCTAGATTGATTTACTCTGGCCGATGGCAAATCTCCCATAATTTGATGTTGCTGCATAGGATTATGTTTTTTACATGTTACACAGTTGCGTAACCTGTTCTTAGTGACTCTGATTCCTCCTGAGAGCCAATACTTTTGTCTGATAAAAGCGGTGGTTAATTTTGCTCCACCATGATATGTAAGGGCATGTGCTTGATCAATGATAAGGTCTGATAACCTGGTGTGATTCGGGATAATGATGGGATTTTTCATTTCCGGGCTGATATTAGCATGTCGCAGCCTCCCGCCGACACGAAGAATACCGTTCTCATCTAAAATCGGATTTAAGTTAGCTATTTTGCTTTTACTGCTGATGGGTGCTTTGCTCCGTAAACTACATATTTCGTCTGACAAATGTTCCAACTGTACTTGCTTTATGATATGATCTTTGGATAATTTCAGCTCTCTCAATGATAAGTAATTTTGCTTCTCCTTTCTATAAATAAATCTGTACATCCAAGCTAAAATTCGAGTCGCCTTGGATAGCGAGCTACATTTATTTAATAAGTTATGTACGATTTCATTGTTGTTATTTGATATCTGCGCGGCCGTCACTTGTTTACATTGTTTCAATTCCTCTGTGGTGCAGTAGTTAGGTTGTTCGACTTCTATGCTAAGACCATGGGTTCGAATCCAAGATGGTCCGTTCCACCATAATGATGTTTTCTGCAAATCGGACGGATTTAAACCACGACTAGCGCAATCCGCTGGATTCTCTTCAGATTTGACATACCGCCAGCATTCTGGGGGGATTGATATTGTTATTTGACTCACTCGGTTAGCTACGAATGGTTTCCATTTATCCGCTTCGCCATTGAGCCAACCTAAGACCGCCATAGAGTCCGTCCAGCTGCATACCTTTATGTTGTAGTTGTTTAAGCATTCTATGATCTTAACTATTAATTTGGTAAGTAATTGGGCACCACATAGTTCTAGACGAGGTATTGACATCTTTTTACTCAAGGAAACTACTTTAGATTTTCCCGCAACGAGTACCGGAGGCTTGTCGTCGCTGGTCTTACAGTATACGACACATGCGTATGCTTTTGTGCTAGCGTCACAAAAGCCATGCAACTCGATATTTTGATTTTCATTGGTTTGGATCCATCTCGGAATTTCGTAGCTTTTGATAGTGATTAAATCTGTTCTGATAGTCTCCCATTCATTATAAATCTCACTTGAGATTAAATCATCCCATCCAATGTTTGCTTGCCACACCTTTTGGAACATTATTTTTAACTTGGTTGAAATAGGAGTAAGAAAACCTAGTGGATCATAAAGTTTGGATATATCTGATAGTAAAGATCTTTTAGTAGCTTTGTTCAGGGTTGGACCAGGTAGGATGTAGTTAAAGATGAATGAGTCATCGCTAGGGTTCCACTTGATGCCTAGCGTCTTCGTTGACTCTGCGTGTTTAAAATCAAAATGGTTTTGTGGATTGCTATGTTCATCTGACAATTCTGATAGATTTGATTTCCATTTGCGTAAATTAAATCCTCCGGATTTCAAAAGTTTGATCATCTCACTCTTCAGTTGCATTGCGTCTTCTTCAGAATGAGCTCCGTGCACGAGATCATCCATATAGAAAGACTGATCTAGAATTTCGGATGCTGCGTTGTTGTGATATTTACCCATTTCTTCTTGTGCCAATTGCTTTAATACCATCATTGCAAGGAACGGCGCGGCTTTTGTTCCATACGTGACGGTCGCTAACTGATATTCGCGAACTGGTTCTGAGGAGTGATTTCGCCATAAGATCATTTGCAAAGCTTGATCGTCCGGATGTAACCAAATCATGCGGTACATTTTTTCAATGTCCGCGGTGAAACCGTATTTATACTGTCTCCATTTAATTAAAAGGCTTTGAAGGTCCTGCTGTAAATTGGGCCCCTTGTACATGACGTCATTCAAACTTGAACCCGATGATGTTGGGCTAGATCCGTCGAATACAACTCTCAACTTCGTCGTGGTGGAGTCGGCTCTTAATACGCAATGATGCGGTAAATAGCAGTGAGGTTTCGTGTTACGGTCGTCGTCCGCGCGCTTCATATGTCCCATTTCAAAATATTCGCTTATAAATGATTTATACATGTTGGCTACATTTACGTCTCTACTTAACTTTCTTTCAATTTGATAAAGTCGGGCAATTGATTTTGATCTTGATTCGCCTATTTTTTCTTGATAATCTGGTTTTAGTGGTAGTCTAACTTCGTAAGAGCCGTCGCTTCGTCTTGTCGTTGTTGATTTAAAAAACTCAATGCATTTTTCATCTTCCAATGATAACTTTGATTCGTCTGATACTTCTTCCGTTTCCCAAAAATTCTTGATCTCTTCTAACTGGTTAATCACCACGTTGCAATGGTAGCTTTCCTTCATATTACCGCTTAGAATCCATCCAATCTGTGTTTGTTGCGCTGTTGGTAAGTTCCTGCTTGCTCTGCAAATACCATCCATTAAGATATTAGAATAAATGTCAGCCCCTAGTAAGATATCAATGGGACGACTGATATAAAATTCCGGATCCGCTAGTGGAATTTGCTCCAAATAAGACCAATTTGGTTTCGTAAAAGTAGCGCTTGGTAGATGTTTAACAAGATTTTTTATGATAAATACATTCGTGTCAAATGTATAGTCATGACGCAATGACTCGCACCTTATCTTGATAACTCCTTTGCAATTACTCTCTTTGGCTCCGACGCCCGTGATCACACCGCTGCAGCGTTGTCTTGGCAATTTCAAAAGCTGGGCGGCGTTTTCGGTGATCAATGATGTTTGCGATCCTTGGTCCAGCAGCGCTCGCAACTTGTAGTAGGTCCCATCCGCGGCTTTGACGTTGATCATTGCTGTGGTTAATAGAACCTCTGATGGTTCCTCTTGCAGCGACACGTTGCTTTGGCTGTGCTGAGTTGGCGGTCTCGGCGGGGCGGCCGCGGCGCCCTGCGCGGCGGCGAACGGCGAGGTCGTCGGCCCCGCTCGGACCGGACGTGGGGGTGTCGGATTGCTTGCAACTGCGTCATGTAATAATGAATTGTGTGCATTATTGCACACACGGCACCGTTTTGTGGAAAAACACTTCTTTCCATGATGATCATAAAGGCAATTAGGGCACAGATTTAATTTTGCGACGATATTTCTTTTCATGTAATTAGTCATATCTTTAAATTTTGGGCAGTGAAAGATGGCATGATCGTCTCCACAGATAGGACATTTTGTCTTATCTGATGATAGATTCCCTTGGGAACTGGTGGCAAAGGCATTTTTATGATAGCTTGATTTTGATTGATAGTTCGATGATGATGTGTTGTTGATGTTTGTTTGGTTGTTATGTGCCGCTTTTGCTTGATATGACTGGTCAGGCTTCCTGCGAGAAGTCTCCAACGCCGTAAACTTGACTTCCATGAAGTTTAAAAATTCCTTTAATTTAGGCAAATCCCTGGGTTGTTGCAAAGATTGGACATAATCTTGATAGGTGTCGCTGTCTATTTTTTGTGCGAGGATATGCACAATTAAAGGATCCCACGATGTTATATCTATTCCTAGATTTTTTATGGCATTTAAACACTCCTTGGCTGTATCATGGAGACGCTTTAAATGTTGAAATGATTGTTGTTGCGTTGCAGGAATATTCAATAAAGTGTTAGCATGGGTGGTAAAAATTAACTTTTTATTATCATACCTATGACATAAAATGTCCCAACACACTGTGTAGTTATCAGAGCTGATAGGGAGATGTTGAATTAACCGCTCTGCCTCACCCCTCACTTTGCTTTTCAGAAATTGCATTTTTTGAGCCTTTGACATTGATATATTATTATGAACAATTTCTGTAAAAAGATCTTTGAACGATGACCATTGCGAGTAGGTACCAGTAAATGTTGCCATTTCCATCACAGGGGTGGATTTCTCCCGGTGAGTCACTGACCACATCTTTCTATTGATAGCTATTTTAATTTTATTATATTGCTCCTCGTACTCCGAAAATTCATTTTCATATAGTTGATTAGGAATGACCAGTTCCGAATCTAACTCCCAATGTAATGAGTCTATCGCTGACCATCGTGATTGCAAAGTGGTTAACAGATCTTCAAACTGCCACTTTTCGGAGACAAGATCCAAGTTTAAGTTAGCCACAGACCTTCTAAATGCTTTAAAATTACTGGCCTGCCTCCGAAGCATTTCATCATTCTTACTACTAGATGCTTTCGACTCCGAAGGCTGTTGCGACGTACCCTGGCTAGGCAGGAACGTAGGAGGCTTCAGCACAGGAGTACGCGGCCTTTCAGTCGGTTGATAAGCTGCAATGATTTCGCGATACCGATAATAGTTTGATTTTGATTGATCGTACAAATCCTTTGTAAAATATATATTAGATTTGTCCTCAAAGGACATTACTTTGCTGTGATTGGAATGGAATTCAGTCCAATAGGCATCTAAGTTGTCGACTAAACGGCGAATATAGTCGGCAGTTTTCCTCTCGGCACTATCCTTCTTAAAATTCCTGTATGTCTGCTCTATAGCATTGATAATTTGTTCTTGAGTTGCTAAGATATCGTTGATGCTGGACATCTTTAGATAAATTGGAAAATTCTTACTTGATAAGATGACTTGCACAGGAGCCTGATAATGATTTGACCGTTTGCCTTGCTGCTACCCCTGTGCGCTGTGGTGATTCAGGATGGGTTGTAAAATCCACGTGGTCGCTAAGCCGGAAACACTGACACAATTACAGTTCACAAGTTCACTGCACTCGCGTAATGATCCCGCTTAACGTATGCTCGAAGGACCAATGTTGGGGGTGGGTTGATGATTTGATAACTAGGATAGTGTCTTTAAAGATATTTATTGATAAGTGATAAAGTAATGCTAAATTGATAGATTGATAATGATAAAATGATTTGATATGAGTACGCGCGTCGTTGCTGATGGACAAATACGAACTAACGTGGCGATGCGCCAAAACTAATGGATTGGCGTAAACGCCGACGTTGCGTTCATGATTTGTACGTGCGTGGCTCGTACATATAGCGCATTTGTATGAATCGCATGTGGTTACTGCAATGCAAATTTCAATTTCAATAATTTTATATTTTAAAAAATTTTATTCCGCTCACGCAACCGCTATCACCTCCACATTTACGACGTCAAAGGACATTGAAATAAACAGCCTCTCTTATCTTAATCCCATTTAATTGAATTCCGTAACGTTTGAAGCAGTTAAGGCTTTTACAGCGTTTAAACGTGTGGAAAATGCGCCCGCGCACTGCGACGTGGGCCGGGTAATTGTCGTTTGTTGGCGATATTAATTTCACAGTTGGATGCGATAAAGATAAGGGCCGGGCGCGGCGTTAATGAGCGGCGGGGGGTCGTTAGGAGGGGGGGGGGTCAACTTTTATCGGCTCGACAATGTGCGCGGGCGCAGCGTAACGGCTTGCTCGACACGAAAGAAGTGGTTGTGTAATGTGTTTGAATTTCAGGTTGTGAATTGGATGTCTGAAAGAAATACGGACATAATCACTCTAAAACCAGGAGTAAAGCTTAAAAATACCCGCCTATTTATTGTGTGTGTGCGTGCTTTGACAGCGACGTTTTAGTGTTATTGTGGCGGCAGCGCGGTATATACAATGACAAAATTAATTCACTTTGGTGTAGGTAGAATGGAGTCCGTAGTCCGTTTTATCAAATCCGTTGTCCGCAGCACCAATATTCGTGGTTTCAGAATAACCTTTCTATACGCACACTTTGATTGAGAAATATGCTCCTTGTTGAGGTTTTCCCAAGTGATTACTAATAACATGGACTTTGTTTACCTTCAGACCAGCCCCACGCTTGTTGCTGCCTTAGCAGTATAAAAATATGCTTTTAGGATGAATTTAATCATGTTGAAATCATCGAAAAACGCATCATGAATAACCAATAACAGCCTACTCCCCGTGAGTGAGTGGTGAGGCTCCCCCGCATCTGCGTAGCTATATCAACAGAAATTGGAGGATCCGTATTGCTAGTGTAGTGTAATATTTCAATTAAATAGCCTTATGCATGACTCCAACCTCTTTCTCCTCAACCTCAACCTCCATCTGTTTATAATCCCAGCGCTAACATTTTCCATTACGTCCTTCCAAGAGGTTGGCAGAGAGGAGAGAGGAGTGGAGATTGCTTCACCGACAACAGTTATTCTCTTAAATATTGATGATGATGAAGCATGACCCCATGGGTCATGGTAACCTTTAAATTATCACCTTAGTAGTATCCTTGTCTCTTGTATAGTCTTTGTCTTTTATCTAAGATTAACTATACAATTTGTAATGGAAATGAATTGCATACAACATTTTTGCTTCAGATTAAATAAATATTCTGCCTTGTACCTATTCATTGTATGTCTATAAAGGGTAATGAATGTTGTTTGTTTCCTTGAGGGCAGTCGCAGCACGATGGCTCTGGCTAGCCACGGGGGGCGCCGCGGGGCGAGGCTAGGCTAAACTGTCGCTATCTATAATTAAGATCGGCGATCGGGCTTTGTTACCGGAGTGGTGCGCGCGCGCAGCCGAACAGGCCGCAGCGAACATTTCGCTTTGCGCAACAGCCCGCCATTGTCTATGCGGCGGTACGCTTCAACAATCACAATAAATCAAACGCTTGTAAACAGTTATAAACAAAGAAATCTTAATCCATGATAGGAGTCGGAATAAATTATTAGAAAAATGTTCACAGCGCTGTTGAAGGAAATGAACGTAATATAAATCATGCGCGGGACCAGCGCTCGATAACAGTAAATCAACGCTTTCAAGGCGACGCGTGCGCATCGCGGCAGCGAGGAGGGTTCTACTCGATTTTAGTGACTTCGTAATGGATTTGGGATTACATTTTATGTATGTACATTGTCAACATGTCAACATCTAGTGGAAATAAACAGACAATTTGCCTGCAATTCAACAACCGCACGCAACGCGGAAACAAAATACTACTAGCATTGATTCCATTTTATCGGCGACGAGGAATGTTGAGCAGCAATCGTGTATGCGTAAGATGATAATAAAGAACAGTAGTACCTACCCACCTACATCTGATTGTCGGGTCGCGTTATGCGCGGGCGCACCACCGCGCTGCGGTCCACCTGTCGCCGCGCGGTACCGGCCGCGGCCGCCGTGACTCGCCGATACTTATCGCACGTCAAACAAATGCACGCTAGAGAGGCTGTTTTGATCCACGCCAGTCAAAACGGATCGTATCACTCGTGGATTAAAAAGTTCTCCGGCTAGACGTTTTAAAAGCTAATACGTCCGCTATTTGTGATATGGTTGTGTTACACACACATACCTACCTACATGTGTGTGCGTGTGCGCCGGCGCAGCGGGAGCGATTTAATTCGGAATACCGCGGCGCGGAGTGTCGTCAGAGACCACTTTATGACGGCCCACGGGTATTAAATGCGAATCAATATATTTTTAAAACGCAGATTAAAAACATGCAGGCCACAGGCATTAAAATGTATTGGTGCACACGTCAGATTGGAGAGCTTTGATGGAATTGGAGATGTAAAAAACTTCTAATGCTATCCGATTCAAGCATTGGATTTTCTAATTAGATCTGATACGATAGGAGTTGGTTCTGGAGGCTGCGTTCTGCACACGCAACAACAAACTGGTTTACATGGTCTAATCATCGGCGGCGGGGCGGCGCTGCGCGGGACGAGGCGCAGACTTTTTCAACATCCGGCGTTCGCCGGCGAATACACCCGTCTAATGTCGCGCACTTAGCGATTTATCGGGCCCATACACGCTGTTTTTACGAGCATACCGCCTCCGCGAGCGCGTCCTGTCCGCACTGTT
Organism: Blastobasis adustella; assembly: GCA_907269095.1. NCBI lineage: Eukaryota > Metazoa > Arthropoda > Insecta > Lepidoptera > Blastobasidae > Blastobasis > Blastobasis adustella. Next base: position 130,408 of record OU026136.1, on the reverse strand, counting down.
TGTATCGGGACGACGGCCCGATCACTCGACTCTACAAAATAAGACGGCAATACTTACACTAATGCAAGGAGTTGTGGTCACACGGTGTGGTTAGCTGCATGTCGGTCGGCCGTATAAATTAGCCGATGGTGTGTAACGCGAATGGAGCGTGATAGCATCGAAACGCGTTCTAGGAAAACCGAATTAATGCTCCCGCGGCGGCGGAAATACGCGGCCGCGGGGTTGGACGTTGGACGTTGATCACGTTGGCTGATGGTGTCGCATTGAGAGCAAACAACAATAAATCGCGGGCGCGTATCGGCGATCGCCGCCGCCGCAAGGGACCGATCGATCACTCATTTAGATTATTTAACACTCTATCGAACAATTTAGTCCACCCAATGAAATACTTAAAACATAAATTCTCATTTAATCGGTGGGAATTTTGATCAAACGCCTTAATAGGTACATTTATTTCCTCTATAAGCAATCGAATTCAAATATGTATATTCGGCATAATTACTAACTTGTTATATGCCTCTAGGTATAGCAAATGATTGAATTTTTCGGAAACGAGAAATGAACCAGTTTCTAATCTAATTGCAAAAAATAATCCGTTCAGGTTCCGGGGCATTATATTTACGAGTCTACAAATACGAAATGTGTTGTATTTACCCGGGCCGCGTCGATTCAATCCGGTATTGAGGTGCGCGAGTTGTCGAAATTTAAATTAAAGATCAATTTGATTAGAATCTAGACAGCGGCGCGCTGTGGGAATGAGCTCATAGAGGCTGCGCGGGCGGCGCGGACGTGCTAGGCAGACGGCTCGCCACTTTTATGACTAACATGCTACATGTAGCGGTGAAGTGGTAAATTAACCGATACAATCAATAATTCAACAATCATGGAGCAGTATATCGACCGCAACCGCCTACTCGTGGGGCCGCCTTCGAAACGAGACTATTTTGCATATTGTATTCTAGATACCAATTAGCCAAATCAATTACTTGTGTTTATATGTATTAATGTGGTCTCAACTGGAACAGGTATGTCGATGTTTGGGCACGTACTCGTTTAGCGGCGAGCGGGGTGGCGAGCGGGGCGCGGGGGGCGCTCGTAAACGCCGGCCGTAACCCGAGTGTTCGTGAGAAGCGAGCGCTGCGGCCGCTGCGCCCGCGCCGCTCCTCCGCCTAAGCCTCGCTCTGCTCTTTCTCTCTGCAAATATAACGGCACCACTATTGATCGCCGCAGCAGCACGCGCGTCCCTCCCCCTCCGACCTCCCCCCCTCCCGCCCCAGCTGGTCTAACGTCGTGTCGTGTGTGTAATCCGATTATCTCGTTCGAAACTAATTACACGTGCACACGCGGCTTACATTAAGCCTTGATCTATTGGCTGCATTGACGGCCACGTCATTGAAAAGAGGATTTGTGTTTCTAAGAAATTAAATTAATCTTTTCAATAATTAAGGACGTATTTATTTCACTTCAATAATCATCGATGGCCGTTTCAATTGGATAGAATGAATTAGTGATTGCACGACAATCTGGCTCCAATGTAGTGGTATTATTTATATTTTGGTATTGTTTTCTTAATATTTTTCGAGAATTATTCTAGTCTAATACGATGGGTGATGGTATCGTCAATCGTGCCGGAGAGCCGTCAAGAAGCTTTTAAGGCAGCGGCGCGGCGCGGGCGCAGCAGACGTGAGATGCCGCCGCTTTACGACCGATCGCTATTGCACCTATTCGTAATAGCATCATAAAAAGTCGTCTAATAAAATCTGCTTCTTTAATCAACAAAAAACTACAGCACACACGCCTACTCAGGTATCCGGTCATAGATTCTCCGATCGCAATGTTGCCGAAATGGTATGTCATTAATAATGCACATGATGTATTTGAGTCGCGGGCCGGCGCGGCGGCCGCTTGTCATAGTAATTACTTAACGACAGGTGATTTATTAATCGTGCGCACGACGCGGGATGCGCCCCGCCGCCTGCGCGCGCGCACCGCTCCCATTACTGCCTCCGCCGGGCCTCGACGTCTTCGTCGAATCACCAGCTATTACTTATACTTTGGGTATGCAGAACGAAATTATTCGATGATTGAATTTTTTATTATCGGAGAATAGTTGTCAATATTAAAATACGGTACGTGATTGATGCGTGCTCTGCTAGGAGACATTAACGACTGGATTCTCAGGTTTCCGACTGTGATAATTATTTACCATTTGTCCGCGTATTGAGCTCGGTTACGGTTATGCACTTGTGGTATATTTCAAAAGGTGGCGTAACATTTTCTTCATGGCGGTGCTTATATTTAAAGTAGTAGTGGATATTCCCGGGGCCGGCGCGGGCGCAATGCAGGAGCGCACGCGAGTTTATTCAATGAAGAAGAAAGAGGTAACAGGGGTTGTAGCTGTGAAATTTGGATGAGTGAATATGGGAATGAGTGGCGGAGACATATAAAAAAAAGCGAGCGAACGAAGCCAGTGTAGAACGATCCCCAACGGAGGGACGGACGACAATAATGGAAGAAAAACCACTGGATGCGGATTACATAAAAGCCGAATCTTGTAGATAGCATAGTATCAGATACCTGGATAGTACAAGCTCATGCTAGTGCTTTGCATACATAGATAAGTGTACATGTTCTGCTGTTGAAAGGAAAAGAAAGAGAAAACTTACAAAACATACATAGCTGCGCACACTACTTACGTTGGACATGGCGATTACTTCGTCGACAATGGCGAAGCTCTTAATAAATTATAATGATGGGACTACAGTTATCCTCCTGGTATGCTCCTAGGAGCGGCCCAACAGTATATTTGAGGTCTGAACACATAAGACCCTATATGTGTGTCCCGCATCCCGCTCCCGCCGCTGCTCGGTGCCGCGCCCTCCTCCGCTGTTTTATTGCTAATGAAGTCTGCGCTGGAAACCCGACGCCCGCACTCGCTCTGAAACGCTCCGGGTTAGATAGCTCACCAGTTTTTTCATGAGAATAATGAAACGGCAGTCTCTCACGGCGCTGCGGCGCTGCGCGAGTGGCCTCGCCCGCCGCTCGAATCGCCTCGCCTTGAGCCGACGGGGAGTGTTCTTTGTTTGTTGTGGTTAGCGATTGCTATCGTCGACCACGCTACCTAGATAGGTACGCGGTTTAGCCTATGTGCCACGCTACGTCGTTGCTGGCGCTGTTTCGAATAGCTGTGCGTGTGACAGTCAGCGATCACAAAGTTATTTAGTTTAAGTAGCTATAGTACGTTTTACGCGGGAACAGTTGTCACAAACAGTGACTTATCACTTTTTACGATCTCATTGGGATAATACACATAGTACAGACCCCAGACTTCAGGAACAGGGTCTCGGGTCTGTGGGATAATATAAAGTTATAACGCGGTTTTTAGGATGCACTTTTAAGGTGTGATACAGCAAGAAGTAAAACGTAGGGTATAATTATACTTTTTCTGAACGAGTTTCTGTAGAGGAGCAACTTAATAAAAGTTTAAACTTAATTGTTTCGTGTTATTGCAAATAATAGGTACCTACAATGGACCAGTCAAGCTGCCTGCGTAATAACATGCTGAGGCATTTCAGCGTAGTCCTGATCACTATGAACGAAATAATTTACCGCACTCCATCAGGTATGATATTACAGTCAGGTTAGGTTAGGTTTTAATGCAGTGCATGAATTGGGCTTACAAGGATAATTGCAGCCTTCTAGTTCCAGCTCAGTTTACTTCAGAATTTCAAATACCGATCGTCTATTTGTACTTTTTGTAAAAGAAACGTAGTAGATATTTAATACACGAAGTCAGTCGACTCCAACCGCGCCGCCCGTTGTTCCAGCGAGCGCTCGTAAGCCGAGAATCCAATAACTCGAACCTCTACACTTTGCGCTACTCTCGTGTCATAAAACATTAGTTAGGCCGGCTCGGCGCTCGCAGTGCGCAGGCGCAAATATTTATTGCTCTGCGTCATCTCGGACGATTTACAGAAACACGTACGCGGTGTAAATAAAAATGTTGGACGATAATGGCCTATAAACGAATATTGCAACTCATGATGCGAAGGTGTCCGTGTAAATTGTGATCCTTAGCGTGAAAGTTGGTTAATGTTCCCGTCGGGTCGCGCCGCGCGCCGGCGGCGGGATGCGCCCGCGCCGCGCCGAATCCAGCCGTTTGGGTTTTATTGGAGTAACGGGTCCCGGGCAAATGAGCTGCGGAGAGTGCGGCGCGGGCGGGGGGCGGGGGGCGTAGGTCATCTGCATGCCGGCTTCTCCCCCCTCCCTCTCCGTGCGAGCCCCGGAACAGCCTGCGGCGCGAAATCGGTGCGCTGCGGCCCTGCAGCCCGCGGCCTCGGAATTCGCATCATGTCGGCAACAAGTGCCATCGACATTATACTCGCTAATTACACCCTCCAGACACAAAGTATTACGAAGTGTACTCTCTTTCATGTTCTGGTTTGTGTTACAAGAACTGAACAGACTATAATTTACTTGCAGAGTGTGGATTCAATTCCTGCAGTGACGAATTTTAAGCTTCTATTCTGGGTCAGGGACTTTTAAGCTTGTCTTTATTTACTCATCTTACACCAAATGTGAAACTTAAGTGTGGAGCGATTTCTTGTGATTCTTTGTTTGCTTGGAAAAGCATAATAATTTTAGCCTTATCTATTTTAAATATCGCAACAAAGTGGTTAATAATTCTTTCAGTCAACGCGTAAACATTACGGCCGCCATAAACACAAACCGCACCATCATGTTTCCAGTTAGATGTTACGGTTAGGCATAAGTGTGATATGCGTAGGAAAGTGAAGTGTCAGCCGTTTAGTGAACTCGCGGCGGCGCGGCGGCGCAGGGCAATAACCGTGGATCACGGCGCGGCGGCTCGCGCGCAGGTGCGACGCCCGCGCCCACACATTTCACGCATTGCTCCAAATTTATGATGACACTCCAATAACTTGGCCTCCTTGGACCTCTCCACGTTAGCTTATGTAAATGTTTGTCGCTTCCCTCAACAGGCACTTATGCCGTGACCATTTCTAGTAAATTAACTTATTAAGTCGTGTTGGAGAATAGACGTGAATGAGACAGCGTGAGGTGGGCGGGGCCACGGCGGCGGCTGCCATCTCACTGCCATCAATAATGAGGCGCGGTAGTCGTCAGCGTGTGCTTACACACACCCAATCCATTATAACTAATTCTTTATATATTACCTACTTAGTTATGATTCGGAATAGGTATTTGGAAACAGATTTTTTACTACGTATCGTATAAGCGACTAATGCCATTTTTTATTTTATACGATAGACAAACAGGCAAGCGGGCCACCTGACGAAAAGTGGTCACTGACGCTTATGGACATCAGCAACATTAGGGGAGTTACCAATGCGTTGCCCGCGTTTAAAGAGACTTCTACCTACCTACCTCTTGATCGATCTCATACTCTCTCATCTCACAAGTCTAAAGGAAATACTGTGGCCATTGAGTTAGACCTGCTATTACACGATTATGTAAACCAGAACAGCAGCGTAGTACCCTGTAGAGTATTTGTAGCACTGCGATATCCAACCTGATAAGGGGTTATGGGGCTCCACCACCATCTCATGGGGCCCAAGCCAATCTCACCTGCTCGCGGTCGTGCTGACAGACGGACGAGGCTCTGGCTTTACAAAAACAGGTAATGCGGATCGCATGGTAATCGGGGCACAACTTGAATTGTGACAGGCAACCGTTTTCAGTAAATCTGAAAGCGCTTTCCTAGTAGAAGAGTCGACCCTGGCTGGCAGGTTTAACACTAGCCGCTGAGCCGAGATTTACCGCTGGAATGAGAATCTCCAACCAGATAGTAAAGCATGAGATTATGGCAATAACCTGCACTATTGTGGAGAAAAGCCAAGCCCAATAATAGATTGCTGTTGCTGAGATCACACTTGACGCTGTTAGGTAATAGTGTCAGGGCCACAAGTCTGTTAATTTACGAATGACTTAAATCTCAAATTCTCAATAGAATTTTGTCATTTTTTTGGTATTCTACTACTAATTTAAGACCATTGGTTTTCCAGTGACATTTCATTGAACTGCCGCGCCGTTAGACTATTTGCTAGTCTGATCTTCAATCGTGTTACAATTTGTAAAAGTTACAAAATGTAAATCGATTGTGAAATAAAACATTAGTCTCGTGCTAATAGCTATTCAACTGAGAGTCAATTACGGCTCTATTTTTACAAGTTTTTACATTATTTTTATACAGAATTACAATACCCAAAATTGTTTCAATCTTATTATTATACTCTTTATAACACAAAACACATTAGAAACATAGTTCCAATACAAAGAAATATCTTCCAGGCAACTTCACATTCTGTGAAGAGACCATAATATCGGGTTGTAAAACGTGCAATTGTAGGGAATAGGAATAAAATTTGCGGAATACATAATCTGCATAAATTCAATTTCATAATTTTGTGGCGAACCCAACAAGTCTATAAAGTTTTCATCTCTACATAGAGTGCGGGAGTCACGAGCCTGCCGGGCTTCACTGAAGAATCCAAATAAAGGAATAATATTCAATTAATTTCTTTACTGCTTGTTTCCAAATAAAGGTATAATATTCAATTATTTTATTTACTGCATACGCATTAATAACCGAATTGTTAATTACATAAATATGTATGACCAAGATTAATCAACTCGTAAAATTCCTACCGGGGTTTCATTCAGTGGATTTCAAAACAATCTTACAACCGATTTATATGTTAAAGTCGATGAAATGACATGCATTTACAGGAGACTTTATCTGTCCTACTAATAAACATTATACATGATAAAGTTTGTAAGGATAGATGTCTGTTGAATTGGAAGTTTGTTATTATTTCAGGCAAAATCTACTGAACTGATTTTGTACAAATTTTTTTTTTTTTTTTTTTTTTTATGTTATCCGGCAGACAAACAGGCATGCGGGCCACCTGATGGAAAGTGGTCACCGCCGCCTATGGACATCAGCATCACCAGGGGTGCTACCAATGCGTTGCCCGCCTCTAAGGAGACCTCTAATATACCTCTTGAACGATCCCATGTCATAGACCAAAGGAAACACCGTTGCTGGGAGCTCATTCCACATCCGAATCGTACGAGCGAGAAACGTTCTTTCGAATCTTCGCATGGACACCACTAGAGGGTCCACGTAATGGGGATGAGTACCCAGCCCACGGCGGGTGGTGCGATTGCGGAATTGTGCTGTGGGCACCAGATCAAATAATTCCTCAGAACACTCCCCATTGTACAGCCGGTAGAACACACACAGGGAGCCAAAGTCCCTTCGATCAGCCAGTGGTTCCAACTTGCCTGTCAGTACGGTATCGTCGACAATTCGTACGGCGCGCCTCTGTATAGAATCCAAGTGATTAAGCAGGTCGGCGGTTTCCCCGGCCCAAAGATGGGAACAATACTCCATATGTGGCCGCACCTGTGCCTTATACAGCAACAGACGCTGTTCTGGGGTGAAGTATCGCTTAGACCGGTTAAGCACACCAAGTTTTTTCGAGGCTAGTTTAGCCTTACACTCCAGGTGACTTCGGAACCGTACGTCGTCTGATATGTCGACACCAAGGATCCCGATACTTTTTGAGATGGAGAGGGATGTTCCTTGGAACTGCGGCACCATGACAAAAGGATCCTTTTTGGCGGAAAATGCGCAGACCTGCGTCTTAGAGGGGTTGAATTCCACCAGGTTCAATCTGCCCCAGTGAGCAACTTGCTCCAAGGAGTGTTCAATCTCTGACACAAGTCTTATTCGGCTTTCCGACACCACGGAACGAGGGATATTCGCACGGCCAGTATAACGAGCGTCTGCAGTACTGTCATCTGCATAGCAATGAATACTGGGAGTATTCAGCATATCATTGATATGCAGAAGAAACAGCGTGGGAGACAGCACTGAACCTTGGGGTACTCCAGCATTAATACTCTTGGTATCGGAGCAGCATCCGTCGACAACGACTTGGATACTCCGCCCAGACAGAAAGCTGGATACCCAATTGCAGAGTTCCTCGGGGATACCGTACTTCGGGAGTTTTGTTAGCAATGCCCTGTGCCAGACCCGATCAAATGCCTTGGCTATATCAAGACTGACAGCCAGAGCCTCCCCCTTGCTCTCAACAGCCTCAGCCCACCGGTGTGTTAGGTACACAAGAAGGTCACCAGCTGAGCGACCATGACGGAAGCCATATTGACGGTCACTGATCAGCTGGTGATCCTCGAGGTATCCAAGGAGCTGGATATTTATGACCCGCTCCATCACCTTAGAGAGCAAGGAGGTTACCGCTATAGGCCTGTAATTTGATAAAATACCACAAATATTGTGGTGTCATAACCATGATCCAATCTGGTCAGGTTCCCCTGGTAGCAGGGTCACGGAGGTCAGATGGTAATCTGCTAGTCGCTCCACTGTAATTACCGGCTCGCCAAATCTTAGATCATGGTCAAGGCGGACCCCGGGCCCTCGTGTTCGAGAGCACAACCGGGACATTAACGTCAAGATGATGAATTTCTACCGCCAAGCAATGCTAGCGTCGTTGTCCTTCTGGCTCCGCTCTGCTTTAAAATCTACGACTCATGCACTTTAGGGTCTTTGTAAAGAAAACGTCTTTGTACTGCTGGATACCAATATTACAGTACTCCTTTTCACCCCCTCAAATATTCACAGAAATGGCTAAAAGGAAAAAAGGTAAGGTTTTTTGGCCTGGCCAACATTAGGGGCCTCCAGACGTCGAAGCCCGTCTTACTCTTCCTGACTGAAACATAGATATCACCTCCGGCCGACATTTCGTATCTCCACTAATCTGGGTACAAGTTAGAACACAGGTTTCTTCCTCGCTCTGGTGTGTGCTTATTTATCAGTGGTGATATCGGCTGTCGACGTCTTGCCATTGAATTAAATGACGAATCTGTTGTGTAGGTGTGCGTGAAATAGGGAGGTTCATCCCGTCTCTACGCATGCTTACAGTCAACAACAATGGTCACGGCGTAGGTGAGACAAATCGGGTTTTCGAGCACATTCAATGCGCTACTGCCAAAGTTCTTGAGCGGTGTCATTCCGCTGAGTTGTGGTCACCATTCTTAGTGGCTTGGGTCAAGCCGTCCTACCAACCCTGCTGCGAGATCCGCCTGTAGCGACATCTATCGCTCCAATAGGGAAACTCAATAGTACTCACATTATGAGTACACGAACACAAGGTTGGCAAGCATACGCACATAGATGGCGCTAACTTTCCTGCATCGCGCTAACGGAATATGCCAACTCCGCGGCATGTATACAACTTCCGACGATCAACCGTCGGACCCTTGGTCCCCTGGTCACAACACCCGGCCAGGTGGGTAATTACCCTTTTCCTCCTTCTCCATCTTCGTTTGCCAACATTGGCGGCTACCATATCCTTCACCGCCAAACGCCCATTAATTTGTTCTGGCGAATGATCTAACGCAACTAGTATCAGAACCCAGCTACTTACCGGATGATGTGGGCCGTGATCCTTCTTCGTTAGACCTTTGCTGACCTCCCAACCAGATGGTTATCAGATGTCCGTCGATAATCCTCTTGGGACATCTGACCACTGCCTGGTCCGTTCTGAGTTGCCTCTTGCTTTACCCGAAAGGGCTCGCCCCAGTGGGTCACGCAAGGTATGGCGCTATGGTTCAGCAGACTGGGATGGATTGCGAGAATTCTTCGCGTCATAACCCGTGAATACAGTTTTGCTTTTCCTCAAATGATACCCACACCTGTGCTGACGCTGTAACTGATGTCATACTGCAGGGAATGGAGTATTTTATCCTATCCTCTGTAGTCCGCATCGGAGGCAAGAGTCAGCCCTGGTACGACGGGCTTTTATTTCGTGTAATGTTATAAATTGATGCAAAAAAGAGATTACATACATACATACATACATACGGGTCTAGTGCTGAGGCAACTCGCCTCAAGCCGGATGCTTTTCGTGCCAGGAAAGTGGCTCGGGCCCACAAGGACACACAAATTGAGGAAAAAGTATAATACTGCATCGAGGTTTACAAAGAGGATAATGCCCAGAGCAAAATTAAAATTCATCAGCGGAATTGGAGAGAAACTAATCAGCTACCCATCTGGGAGTCTTGCTTTTTGGTATATCTCCAAAGCTGTCGAGGGGAGCTTTTGTCGGACTGCCTTTCCACCTTTGCGCAAGTCCGACTAAGCAAAAGCGCAAACCAATCGTTTTCGTAATCTCTTTGCCAAAAACTCAAATCTGGATGATGGGGGAGTTGCACCATCTACCATCTGTGTGAGGGCAGCAATCCTGAAGATCATTTTACCCAAAAAATTATAAGACGTGTGCTTCTCTCCCTAGACATCCGGAAGTGCAGTGGGCTTGACGGCATTCCGGCTATTGTTTTTAAAAAATGTTCTCCCGAGTTGTCTCCCGTGCTAATGCGCTTATTCGAGCTTTTCTACACCTTTGAAATGGTGCCGTCTTTGTGGAATATGCCTATGTACATTCGATTCTCAAAAAGGGTCATAATTCAGACCCATAAAATTATAAGCCTATAGCGGTAACCTCCTTGCTCTCTAAGGTAATAGAGCGGGTTATCAATATCCAGCTCCTCGGATACCTAGAGGATCACCAGCTGATCATTTACCGTCAATATGGCTTTCGTCATGGTCGCGCAGCTGGCGAACTTGTGTACCTAACGCACCCATGGGCTGAGGTTGTCGAGGGCAAAGGGGAGGGGGGAGGGACTTTGGCTCCCTGTATGTGTTCTATCGGCTATACAATGGGGTGTGTTCTGAGGAACTTTTCGATCTGGTGCCCACAGCACCATTCCGCCCGCGTACAAAATGCAGAACTGCTGGTGCATTGTCGCTGTAAGACTAAAGCCGGTTTATTTACCTCATAACTGTTATTTATTTATTTATTTATCATAAATTTACAGCTTCACAGTACTTATTACTAATACACTGCGTTATTGCGCTGGCTACATTATCCTTCAAACCGGAACACAACTTAGTATTATGTGACACAACAATCGAAATATTGTTGATGGCAGAAATAAGCAGATAAGGCGGTGGCACTCATCCAGGCGGGCCCATTAGGATTACATTAGTAATAGGATACAAGTAAGCTGATTTTATACATAATTGCTATTGCATAAAATCGGCTACCTACTTTGATTGTGTTAGCTACGGAATCGAGATACAATTCAAGTTTATCGGGTTAACAATACTGTACATAATTGAAGCCAGCAGCGTTTTTATCCATTACATCCATTTAATAAGTATTAGCTACACGTAAATCAGATATTTCCGTTTGGTCTCACACAAAGGATGGAGTGCGATCGGTAAGATCGGTTATAGTTCATGAGCGCTATTGTGCGCCAGCCTTGGCGGCCGGACCGGGCCAGCGCCCGCGCAGCCGCACCACTTACAATTTATTATGCTCGTGACTAATCAGTCCACTGCCAAAGCAAGGCATAGTTCATCCTGTAATAGATCGCATTAGTTACAATTAAGTACCTACCTCGTAGAACGTGAACGTTTATCAATCAATCGAGCGGTTCGCGTTCCTTGGTCCATTTACTGTTACAATTTCCCAATTGTCAATAGTACCTATTATCACTACGCATTTTCAACCTCTCTACTAAAGACATATCACAGAGTTTACTAGTATTGGATGGGTTTTTGCAATACAAATTTACATAAATGTCTTGCTATTGGCGAAAACTTGTAAAAGGCACATGACTAACCATTACTATGCTGATCATATGTTTATAGTAGCTGAAAGTTTACTGAAGAAAATAAAATAAAATAAATGTATTACGCAGGAACTTTCTTGGAAACGATAAAATAAGCGATCATTTTGTTTCAAACCCAAATGAACAAATACGAACGTGTGAATCTTTTAAATCGTACCGATGACGGCCGAACGGCGGCGCCCGCCCCAAACGATCACACACATTAGAGCCGGACAAACATGGCTCAGTTAATTGTTCCCGTGTTAGACTGTTAGTTACGGGAACACGGCGCGGCCAATTTATAGTTTTGGTAGTGCGTTACTCACGCGCCGTGTTGTATGCTAATAGCGCTGCCGGCGCCGCGCCGCGTGACGCGCGCGCTCACGACTATTAACGCTTGTTCGGTTCGATGCTCGCGCACTGCGGAGGAATTTAGAGAAACGCTCCCAATTAAAGCGGCTAACACAATTTCCGAATCAAAATTATCGATGAGTCATCTACCTATTTAAAATGTAAGGGGCGTCGTGGTCGTGTTGTAACGGGCGGCCGGACGGAGGCAACCCTGCTCTTTTTGTGAAACTCCAAATAATCGGATTAGTTGCCCAATTACTCGCGCGGGCCGGTTCCCACGCGCGCGCCAGTCATGCGCGCTAATGGCCGCGCGGTGTCGCGCTGCGCCCGCGCACCCCCGCCCCGCCCCCGCCCCGCCTCCGCCACGGCTCGCCGTCCCGAACGGGGGTGCCAAGTGCATAGGGTAATCACTTACTTTGTATTCCCGTTCTTGGGTAAAGAATATACTGTTATGTTATGTGTGGATTGTAAAGAGTAAAGAGATTTAGTTGATTTAGATAGGCCTCTACATTAGTAGAGACTCCCCTACTGACGCCATTTGGGGGAGCCCTATGCCCAGCATTGAACCAGCGCAGTAGGAAACTCTGAACTCATCGGGCTATCGCCCCACAAATAAGGCTTAGACCACAAATGGGATAATGATTAGTGGATCCCAAAAACCTTTGAACCTCCTTCGAACATAAAAATAAAACAAAACTTTATTAAATAAATATGCATAGATAGTTGATCTCACGTACAAGTTCCTGTTTCTAATCAAAAGCGAAGCAATCTGTGAACGCGGTGAAGCAATCAATAACCACCACGGGGCTCGTTTTGTTGTGACGCGCTGCGCCCGCGCCGCCCCCGCCCCCCGCGCCGCCCGCCGCCCGCGACGCGACCACGATTCGTTAGCTAGCCTCAATGGTAGCAATTTAAATTTGTTTTACTAGGTATACATTTCTATTGACATATTAAAAAAAAGATTAATGCTTTAAATATTTTGTAATGTGAGTTGATTTGATTTAGAAAAATGTGATTGTAGCAATTGCGAAATAGGCAGGGGTTAGATCGCAATTCAGATGATTAGCATAGTATGAGGTATTACAGTCTGGCAGCTTCATGTCATACAATAGTGGCAACTTGTTCGACACGATCATAACATAACGCGTTCGCGGGCGTGGCGGGGGCGCGGGGCGCGGGGTGCTCGAATTAACCGGCCCAAAGTAAAAGCTGCACTCTCATCAAAATACCGAGAACAACTACCAGAACGCCGTAACTTATAATTTGTATAAAAAATCAGTGAGCAGGCTGTCGGTGGGTCGGCGCGGGCGCACCGTGTTATTAGGTTATTAAATGCGCCGGCCGCTCCTCGCACCCCGCGCGCCCCGCCCGCGCCTGCCTATTCCCACATATTACAATTTGTACTAAAAATAGAACCGCAGAAGCCTTTGAACCCTCGCCATTTGCCAGGAGAGGATTATCCTTCGCGAAATTGTCTAGCTGCGATGTGAATTGCTCTGCAACGGTGGTTCACGGGGGTCGCGGCCGGGGCGGCGCGGCGGCGGCGTGACGGCGCGCATCGTAATAACAATATACTGCGCGCGCGCAATTACCCGCCAATTAATGGAGCGCCCGCTCGCCCCGATCCGCTTTCACTTTTATAACTGTCTATCAAATTATAAGTTACATCATAATACAATCATCGTCTTAAACTAGAATTATGGTACTCGCCGAGACAGGTAGCCCGACGGCGGGCGTTACGGGTTCCGCACAAACACACGCCCATGCCTTTGTCAGCTATGCATTAAATCAGTGGAGCTGTACTTTAGAGGAAGTACAGCCGACTTGGTCTCTGGTAGCGCTTACAGTAATGAAGTTTGAGATGAGTTCGCGAGATTGAATTGCCGCAAATTGTGCACCGGTGCCCTCCTGCGCCGGCGCGCAACCGACATACTCGTAAATCATAAAGCATAGCGTTGCAATGGCCGGTTTTGCTCGCCGTATTCGTGGTACGGCACCGCCGCGTTCACGGCGACACCTGCGCCACAGATTAAATAACAGGTACCTGCGCCCGCGCACCTCATACATAATGCATCCCCGCGCCGCCGCCGCCGCCGCTGCAAATAATAAGCACTAAGTGCGCTATTTGTCGCATTGAGATAATGTTAACGCGCACTGAACGCGACCCGCGACCGCCGCGCCACCGATGCATTACGGATCTTGAACACCTATTATTCGATTACGATACTAAAACATTGAAAAAAAAAGCTGGAGTCCGAAGTGGCAAGAATATAAGGAGATGTATAAAAAGAATTGTGGATTTATGCGAAAGTGGCAGTACATAGTCTACCCGGCCCACATGTGGGACAAACGCGTGAGCTTTATGTAGGTATGTATGTTGTTAAAGTGGGTACACAGGGTAAGATAGGGGTTTGTTAGATTTAAAAGAGTCTCTACCGTCAAATAAATAAAATCCTTCAAAAAGGGAAAGTCAGGAGTATTCTCAACCGGCATCAATGTATGATAAGATGTATTTCTTAATATAGGTAAGAGAGGTGCAGGTCACCTGATGGTAAGGATCTCCGCCGCCCATGGACATTCGCAACACCAGGGGTGGTGTGTAAGAAAGTTATAAACTCGTTCTTGAAGGCACCGATGTCGATATACGAATGTAGAAAAGGCGAAAGAGGCGTGTCAGGACCGTAGCTTGTAGCACTCGATAGGCTCTACCTATCTCTATGGGATGCAGGGGTGAGAGACTATGATAAATCCGCGTTGCCTAGGCTAGGTTTTTTTTTATACGACCAAGTTCACCGCAGTCTATGGACCGCGTTGCCGACCCCGTAAAATCCTTTTAACCACTTTCTTGAAAAACTCCATGTTGTACTCTGCAGGGATAAGTCTCCAGGTAGATTATTCCACAACCTTAGTGTTAGGTCCGCGAACACTTGAGCACTAATCCAGGATTTAATTTAGAAACCATGTTCGAAACTACAGTGGAGCTAGAAAATATAACCTAATATTGCTATTTGATTATATAGCTTACCTAAATTAAGTTAGTCATTTTATTTCTTTTGATGTCAAGATCTATTTAGAAAATAGTAGAGCCTGAGACATACGTGTACACAGGTGAATGACCCCGCGCAGCTGTCTACAACAATCAGTCAAGCCACACAAACGCTCTTCACACAACTGAATTTGTTTATAGCAAGTGCCTCTAGGAAGGCTTCACAACTTTATTCATCCGCAATTGACATAACAAGTGTTGATAAAACATTCAACTTGAGGTTGTGTTGTAAAAACACGGCGCGCGCGCAGCCCGCGGCGCCCACGCAGCGCGCATGTGCTACTCGCAACCACTTCACCACTGGTACACGCAGCGTGTGTGTAATAAAGTGAAGACAACGAGTACATTTGACATTTTGTGAGACACGTTAGTAGCAACTTCATTTAAATATTGTATCTTTGGTGGTAGAGTTTCTCTAAAACACTATATTTTACCGAAATGTTGGTCATTTTGGCCGGATTCGATGATAAAGACATTAGATACCTTAAATCCTAAAATTTTTTGAAATATAATAAATAATAAAAAAAATTTGAAATAAAGGTTTCATGCAGCAACGGCTCGTGCGCCGCTCGCGACTGCAACGGCACGTTAGCGAGATCTGGATACACCCTTAAAGTTTGTATGTTCCACTCATCAGGTTATTAGTAGAAGAAGAAATTTCCTTACAGCATTCATTCATTCGGTGTAAACGAGGCAGACCGTTTATCTCTTCCCTTTAGATGACTGAACAATATTACTTCTATCTCTGTTTAAACATGCTTTGAGTCTGTACCCTTTATACTTTTAAACGCAGACATTACCAGAGCATTCACTTGCTTGGTGTAAACCCATCATAAACGCCTCATATAAAGTTAGGATCTCAGTGAACAGACAAGACAATGGGCAGCAACGTTTTCAACACACACTATTTGGCAAGCCCCTCCACTGATGTGGAGGAGGCTCAAGCCATGCAGTGGAGTTGTAATGATTGCAATAATGTTTAGACTATCTATTAACCATAAAAAGACAGTGGAAGTCACTGAGGTCTGATTAAGCCCCAGTCACGTCTTATTCCCGTAAAGTTAGGCAGACTCCACGTTTCAATTGCTATACACTGTCCTGCAAACCTCTCTCACTTCTTCCACATCCATAATCAATCTTTTTATACGTGCTCGCCAGTTTACCGCACCTAAGGTTAGATCCGTCCCAAAAGTAGCAGCAGAAAAAGAAGCGAAGTAGCGGGAGAAATGGTAACAGTTTGAAGTACTGTCTAAACTACGAAAAAATATCAGGCTTCTTGGCTGTAGTTGAGACTTCGATGTTCTGTTCATTCCAAAGAGCGACTGCGACGGCGACTTCTTCGTGTTCTTTCAAAAGCATTATGCTGTTCCATTGCAAATGGATCATTAACTTCAAAAGGAGATGCTTTGAACCAGTAACAAACTATTACTACACTGTAGGAAAACAATAACGTGAAATATAGAAATTCATTCCTCGGTTGTAGTAAAATTTAACAGTACCTACGAAACTACGAGCTGAATCTTAAATTCTGTAAAATGCGATGAACTATCGGCTATCGTCTATGTCTGTTCATCGTCAGGAAAACATCATCAGCTAGGGCCCTCTTCACGTTAAGAATAAGAAAGCCGTAGTCAAAAGTCGCGGGTCGCGGCGTACGGTGAGATGCGCGGACAGCCGCGAGGCATTCGGCCTATAACTAACTATGCTATTATTGATAGTTTTGTGCCTGGCTATTGTCCTAACAGGCATTGTGGCATATAATATTAGCATGAGCAATAAATATTAAATTGAATTCTGAAATGAGGTGCCTATGCGGTGCCGAACATTGCGCAGCGGCGTCGGCGTCCGCGCGGCCGCCGGCTGATTATGTGCGCGCGCGTCGCGGTTATTGAAATGCGCGGCGCGGGCGCAGCCGCCGTGCCGCCGCATCGCCGGATTCTATTACCGCGCAGCCGCACACGGCCATTTTAATTTGCCTTTGTGCCGCGACCCGCGTAGCATCTGTTCCCGGCACAATGCCGCGGGCTTTATAGCGCCGATGCCGCCGCCCCCGTTGCGCCCGCGCCGGAGCGGCGGCTCGCAGCCACCATCGGTCGCGGTCGCGGCCGGCGTCGCGGCGATGCTATCCGGCGCGCAAGCATCCCCGACGGATTTGAATACAATGTTATTGGCGTCGCATCCGCGATATACATAATTCATAGCGATCGCCGCACACCACCTGCGCCGGCGCCGCGGACTAACTACGCAGATAAAACATGTATGAGCCGTAGAGATTCCCAGCTACTCGTACATTACGGGATTCAAATACGCAGGCACGCATCTTACTATTCGACGTTCAGTGCAACGTATTCAATATCTGATACAAAGGGTTGTAATTTTTACGATCACTTACGTTTCTACTCGCTGGGTTAAATTCGCACTGTCTCGACTTCGCGCCGGGCCGTCGCCGCGCCCGCGCCGCTGCCGGTGGTGGCGGCAATCAATATTAATAGCCCGCGCGTAATGAAGAGCGCGGCGTGTTCCATTAATTCATCGGCCGACGGAAGACATATTGTTATTGCTCGCAGATTGCTTCGTTCGTTAATTTGCGACTCAATACCACCAGATTAATTTATATCTGTATTACTGCGGCTCGGCAATGCGCCGTCCCCGCAGCACGTTGGAATAAACCCGTCTTCGGGTCCCGCCGTCCGGGCGAGGGCCGAGCCCGCGCCGCGCCAGCCGCGACCCGCCCGCCGCCGCCGCCGCCGCTTTGTCCGCGGCTAATCACCGCGCCGTCGTCGTCGCCTTTCATACAGTTTCTATGCCCTAATCGCCTCACCGCTACATCACGTTTAGTCTGAATGCGAGTGCGCGTTGTTTTTGTGGGTAAATAAATTGCGGTCGCCGCTAATCCGCGCGGTTATTAATTGGAGGAGAGCGTCTCTGCGCGTGAGTGATGCGCGTCGCCGGGATGCGCGGAGCGGCCGCCGCTGACGGGCCATCCATTTAATGAGTCCGCCCCGGCGCGGTGCGGTGAAACGCGCGCTTAAACCGCTTCAATAGATCGTGGCATTGTGCGGGAGGCGAGCGATTTAGGTAATTGAGCACCATTTAAATGTAAACTTTTGATAATACTGATCGGGGCGGGCGGCTAACAATGAGCGATTAGCCTGCAGGCGCGCGCACGCACGCGCAGCACGCGAGCCCCGCCGCCCGCGCCCGCCCCCGCCCTGCCCTCGCCCCGCTGCCGCCATTATCCTGTCCAAAGATTTGATTATTTTATTTTGGGCCAATGATACCTAACAAAATATTCCAAACACATTACACAACATCAGCTGCAGAAGAAATGTCTCACTGTTACTCGTAACGTCTCTTGGAACTTACTTTATGTTATGAAATGTAAAGCTTCGATGAAAAATGAAGATGGGAAGCCGTGGGCGGCCCGGGCCGTGGGCCGGGCTCATTCCCGGCGTTGACATATTATGAGCGTGGTACTCTTATTATGTTTTGTCAAAGGACCCCAGAATCATTTGAATCATGCAGTATAATGAACCCCTATAATATATTTTTTAACTATGGACGCTCAAAGCACTTCGCCAATCACCTTAACAACTTGAATCTAGAAATATTATGTATGAGATGTTGTACCTTCGAGTTTCCTGACCCCTTTCCCTAACCTGTTTCAAATCGTAGGGGCTAACTAACTCTTCCGTTACATACAGCTGTTAATCAACAGCTTAATTAACTGTAGTAATAACAATTTTAATCGGCCGGTACGTGCATTAAACATTTTTACTGTTTTACTTCCAAACATTGGCGGTCCATAGTCTCTGCCTATCCCACCTGTGGGTCAGAGGCGTCAGCTGCTTTATGTATGTATGTACGGAAGTACCTATCTACTCGAAATACTACGTTGAATGTGTAGATCGTAGAGAAATAAATTGAATCGAATTCGGCGATGTAAGTACGTCAGATTCGAAGTAGGCCAGATTCCATGTATCTACGTAATTTTCCAGCTAGGACATATCATTGAAGGGAACATGCAATGGCCAATTTTCTGACCAAAAAGTCTTTGTAGAGCTGAACTTAGCTCTTCATGGGATAACATTTGTGGGATGGGACATGGACATGGGACAACAGTAAAAGCATTAGATATTAGCTTAAAAGCATCCATTTTACATGACATGTTTTTGGTGGGATAATTTTTAACATGGGCGTTAATTCATAATAAGTATATACTCTTCTATATCTTTACTCGGTTTTATTTAGGTATCCACACTATGTAGTTTGAGTATCCACCTGCCATATTACCTACAATGTAACTATAATTACATTTACAACCTTACATCGCAATGAGTCTTTTTATAAAATGAAAATTATAAGTAAGGGCTCGTATTATGTGATGAACACATGCAATTATTAAGCTTTTTCTCGCAACATCGTTGCAGCAACTTCGATAAAAAGTAACTATTTCCAGATCATAAACACGGAGCTAAGTACTCTCGTCGGACGAGCAAAAAATATGCTGTACCTTCCCCGCGACTTTATCCACGTGGATCAGATTTTGAACATTTTCCATACTGGTACATGGTACTGGTCATAGTATCATTTTCAAATTCATTCATTTTAGTAACTACTTATTTCACACCGTCATACATTACAATATAATGAAATTATTGATTATTAAAGCCATTACAGATAAAATAAAAACATGATAAACAAAAAAAAATTAAGATGAGATAAATTTGACTTATTAATTTACATAGAATAACAATGTTTGTAACAGTTTTTCCTCCCTGCTGCTACCAAAATGTTACTTGTGCAGTCCGTGATTTTTCCTGTCATAGTGTGCTGCTCCGACATGAATCAGGACCTTCTCAATAAGCTGGATCACCTAATAAATAACTGCATAAGGTTAATTTTCGGCTTACGTAAATACGACCACATCTCGGACTTTCGCGCCAAATTGAAGTGGCTCCCTATCCGACGACGTCGCGATTTGAGGATCCTTACCCTCCTTCATTCGATCCTGCATGACCCGGCTATCGCTAACTATTTAAAATCCAAGTTCCAGTTTCTATCTGAACCACACATAGCCGGTTGTTACATTTTCCCCTTCACCGCACTGGTTTTATATCCAACTCTTTCGCGATGGTGGCCATGCGACTCTGGAATGGTCTCCCCTCTGAAATTAGACTTTTGACTAGCAAATTCTCGTTTAAAAAGGCTGTACACAAGCACTATCTGCATTCCCCATAATTACATTATTCCCTCTATTATTTACTCCTACGTACCTATCTTTAGTATGTATTTGTTGTTTAACTATTTCTTGTATCTTTGTAAAATTGTATAAATTTAGCATTTATTGATGTAAAGTATCCCTTTCTTCACCTTTTCTTATTGTTTCTCCCGCACCGTCTACCGTTTTCGGTATTTATTTTTTTACGGTTGACTGGTAGATTTTAGTAGACTTTAGTGCATAAAGTTTTAATAAATAAATAAATAAATGTCACAAAGAATTAATATTCCAATAAGAATATTAATCTCATCCATCCAGGCGCTCACCTGTTATAATATAATTTCATATAATATTTTCCTCAGAATATTCCATCCACATCGATAAAAAATATTGCGGGATATAAATAATAAATAAATTTTATCTCATAAATCAATATTCATAATGTATAGATAGGTACATGGGTTGATCTCACCCAGTAGACAATGATTTTTGTCTATGTTAAGAGAGATCGCTCCTCCATAGCAGTAATCTTACGTTACTGAATGACGGTATGGAGACACCCTGGAAAAAAGATAGACTATCTTGATTACAGCCTGGATGCTGAAATAAAGGATGTTAAATCATAAGCCAAAACATGTATTGCATGATAGAAGGTCTTCAATTCAGGGGTGATTTAAACGTCAAACGAAAAGTTGATTAAATTACGTTTGAAACTGAGTTTTATTTATTTATAGCTTTAGATCAAATGAATTACGTTAGCCACGGCCGGAGAGTTCAAAAAAAACCGATTTAATTTAAATATATTTAATTCTGATTTTTAGAATTACAAGTAAAAATTATGACTAACAATAAAATCTAAGTCTAGACCCGATCGATGTCTGTATCGAAGTGGCGTGGTCGTCCGGTCACGTAGGCCGCTGCGTGGAAGACACGAGGCGCGGTGTCAGCGGTTTACTTCAGCCGCGTCAACTGGAGCGGGCGAAGTTTGTGCAAACGCCAACTCAGCTTTTAGGGCCGTGTGCACTGTTGTTCGTGGCGTTTGCTAACTCGGCGTATTGCTTATTACGCGATCTCGTAACATCTCCCTCCCGAAGAGCAGCAACTATTTTTGAGCGAATCGCAAAAATGTTGCTGGGTTCTGTCGCGCTGGCTTGGCAGGTGCTGGTGCTGCATAGGTGTGAACACGTTCTGGAAGATCGGGTGTTATTTCCAGGTCTATATGTTTATTCTTGAAACACATCGTGTATTTTCTGTATAGCAAGATAATAACGAGTGCAAGTGCACTAAACAGAGCCACATAAAATGGTATTGTAGTATGATATAATGAATCTGTCGGGACCTCGTTGAGATGTACTGCAGTCTGGGAGTCGATCTTATCTTGTATTACGCGAAGGTCGTTGAGATTCAATGATGATAGTGTTATAGAAGCCGGTGTTGCTCTATTCGTAATGACGTAATCGGAGATGTTCAATATCTTCATAGGTTGTCCTTCAATTTGGTCGTTGGTGTTATAGATGGTAGAGTCTCTCGTCCGTATTGAACATTGAGATGGGATGGTTATGAGGTAACTACCTTTCAGCATCTGATAGTCGTTGCGTTCACAGGTGAGCTGAACTTTCGTTGCCTCTGGGAATGTTGCTATATAGTTTCGATCATCTAACCTTTGAATGTCTTCTTTTAAGACAGTCACGAATGTTGTTTTGCAGGACTCGTCCAGCCGTTGGTGGTGCAGGAGCTCCTGGATGCAGTCTGGATCTGATCTTAGATGTTGATTCAATTTCTCGTGGCAAAGATATCGACTATTGAACTTCGGGCATTCAGCCTCAATGTACACGTAAAAGTTCTCATTGGTTGCTATTAAAGGATAAGGTGGGATGAGGACACGATTAGCTCTATCGGGTGCTATAGGAAGCTTATATAATTGGTAAGTATGAGGTGATATTATTGGTACTTTAAAGACTATTACTATTTGTCTAGCTGAATAAAAAGAGCCTGTTTTTATTACATCATAGTATTCTCTAAGTTCTATATCTAACAATTGATCTTTGTTATAAAAATGTTCGAGCTCATTTATTATCTTTTTTAACGTCTCTACTCCTATCATTGAATGATGTGTACTTGCGGTACGCGTAAACGCTATGACATCTTCTATTCGTTGTAACTCATGAGATAAGTCATCTATGTTATCTGTAATAATAGTAAGAAGCTGAGCTAGTTTGGCATATTTTATTAAACTATGTTGAATATAAGCGTCTCTATCTAAAAGCAAGTGTAAGGTATCGTTAATTTTAATCTGATTTTGTACGATACTTGAGATGATACTCGTATGGTGTGTCATCCATTCCTTGCTAAGACTAATATGATTGTTAATTTGAGATGAAATTTTATCTTGGTTATCCTTGAGATTTTTTATGGCATTACTGTATTTGATAGCGTCGGTGTAATCTAAATTTCCTGTTAAGGATTTAACTACGGATCCTAATCCATCTACAAGACCTCGCTTCAACCGATGGGGCTCTAAGCTTTCTAGCTGATAAGTTACTTTATCTAATTTAGAACTGAGATAATTAATCTGTATTTCAAATAATATATGAGTGTCATTAGGTAGCTTATTTTCTAAATCTATGATTTGGCCTTTAACTATGTTAATCTTATTATGGATGTCGGTTAGTTCTATGTATTGCAGGAAGCTGTGGAAGTGTGTCGCAAGGTTCATAGGTCCAAGTTTAAACGGTAAGAGTCCCGGTCCGTCATCCAAACTCTCAAGTCTTATCTCGTGCGCCAGTCCCAGGCTCATGGTCAGAGTCAGCGTTATCCTGTAACAATTTAGCGCTTTTTGGTACACGTTTAAGTCTAGATTTAGCAATAGGGCCTCGTTTCTTTGAGGTGTAAATATGTATAGGCAAGTCAGCTAAGACGTTATCTTGTGTGTATCGTGGGGCTATCTTTTGTCGACTCGCTAAAGGGTTAGAGATAAACACCTGCTGCTGTGGCTGGTATTCCTGTTCTGGTTCTCGAGTTTTATTGTGTCTTTCGATAAGGGCGGTACGGTTAGCTAAACTTGAATCATTGATTAGGTCATAAACTGTCTTCATTTGGTCTCGGTGGGTATGAATATATTGCTGCATTAGATGTCCGGTTATGTCTATATCTGTTGGGTCTCTAGGATCAAGATGTCCATTTATAATGTCAAAGGGCCTACATTTGGTAAAACTGTGTACTGAACTATTGTAGGCTATTATTGCATAGGGCATAAGATTCACGATTGCATCGTCCTTATTCTGGAGCCGCAGTAT
Organism: Blastobasis adustella; assembly: GCA_907269095.1. Taxonomy (NCBI): domain Eukaryota; kingdom Metazoa; phylum Arthropoda; class Insecta; order Lepidoptera; family Blastobasidae; genus Blastobasis; species Blastobasis adustella. The sequence goes on along the minus strand of OU026136.1, from coordinate 106,755 downwards.
CCTTAGATGTTCTAATATGGTGGAGTGGAATCTTTCTATATTTCCGTTGTCGTTGGGTGCGTTCGCGAGTGTTTTATGATGGATGATCTTATGGACTCTGGTGAATTCTGCGAACATCTGGTTTGTGAATTCTGTACCTTGGTCAGTGACTATAGTCAGAGGTAACCCATGATGTGTAGAATATTTTAATATGGCTGGAATTACGCTAAGGGCGGTACCATCTCTTAGGTGGTAGGCTTGCCCATATTTTGAGAAAACGTCGATGAGAGTGACGTACTTTTCACTTTGGACGGTAAAGAGGTCCATGTGAACGACTTCGAAGGGCTTAGTAGTAGGGGGTACAATATTAAATTGCTGCCGTATGGGGTGTCTATCATATTTAGCTTGCCCGCATATGGTGCACTCATTGATGAACTTAGTAACATGTTCTTTCATTTTCGGCCAATAGTATTTATAGGATAATGATAGATAGCTTTCGTTGGTTCCTCTATGATTGGTTTTCCCTTCGTGGTAGTGTCTAATGATATCTTGCTGCCGAAGATACTCCCTAACATTTTCTAGTTCAGTTTTGGCGATAACAAGGTTCATGGCTGAATTTTTAAACTTTTCCTGTAGTATAGGAACTATTTTATACATGCCTAATGGAGGTGTTATTAATAGAGCAGTTTTTACTTTCGGATTTATGTATTCTTTGACTATGTCTACCACATCATTCTCTAAATTAAGTTCTGATAGTTGGGCTGATATACGCGTGTGAGTATCAAATGGCTTTGTTACGGTTACTCGTTTCTTAATATCGCCTACTATGGTAAGACATAACTGACGGTGAAATTTGTTTAATGGATCGTCTGTTATGGAGACTTCAAGTATGGGGTGCTCTTGGTCAGTGTGAGCAGTGTTAGTGTCAGAGTTATTCTCTAGAGTAGGGGGTCGTTCCGAAGGGTTCACAGACATGGAGCTTGTCTCCTCATTGTGAATTTCGATTCGAGAAAGGGCGTCCGCGTTCGTATTGGCCTTTCCTGTTTTATAGATTATGGTATAGTTATATTCACTTAGTTTAAGACGCCATCTCGTAAGCCTAGAGTTCGGCTCCTTTAAGTTTATGAGCCACTGAAGAGGCTTATGGTCAGTGATCACTTTAAATTTTCGCCCAAAGAGGTAGGGTCGGAAATACTTCGTAGCCCATACTATAGCCAACAATTATTTTTCGATTGTGCTATAGTTTATTTCACTGTCGTTGAGTGTGCGAGAAGCAAACGCGATTGGCTTATTCGAACCTATTGGCCCTTGTGATAGAATGGCGCCAATGGCGAGGTTTGACGCATCAGTTGTCAAGATAAATTCACGAGTAAAGTCGGGGTATTGTAGTATGGGGTCATTAGTGAGAAGTCTTTTGCACTTTTCAAAGCAAGCGATATAATTAGAGTCTAAAGTTATTGATTTACTTTTCTTTAGACATTGTGTCAAGGGCTTCGTGATTTTAGCAAAATCCGGAATGAACTTACGGTAATAGCCAAGTAGACCTAAAAATTGTTTAATTTGTTTTGTGGTTCTTGGTAACGGGTACTTCTCAATGGCCTTGATCTTATCTGGGTTTGGTTTAATACCCTCCCTACTTATGACATGTCCAAGATATGCAGTTTCCAATTTCAAGAACTCAGACTTATCCATTTGGATCTTGAAATTAGATTCTCTAAGTCTGTGGAACACTTTCTCAAGATTAATTATATGTTCTTGGAGGCTGGTGCTGAAGACGATTATATCATCAAGGTAGACCAGGCAGATAACATTTTGCAGCCCTCTCAGGACATTGTCCATCACCCTCTGAAAGGTTGATGGAGAATTCTTGAGACCCATGGGCATCCTAAGGAACTCGAAGTGTCCGTGCTCTACATTAAAGGCTGTTTTGTGGATATCATCAGGGTTCATTTGTACCTGGTAGAATCCACTAGCCAAGTCTAAGGTTGTGAAGTATTGACACTTCCCTAACTTATCAAGGACATCTGATATGTTGGGGATAGGATATTTATCGTCAATAGTTTTTTCGTTCACTTTTCTGAAGTCAATAACTAAACGCCATTTTTGTCTACCTGACGCATCAGCTTTTTTAGGTACTATCCAGATCGGTGAACTCCAAGCAGAGTCCGAAGGTCTTATAATTCCTTGCTCTAACATTTTCGAGATTTGTTCCCGGACTTCGTCACGATGTATAAATGGATATCGATAACTTTTCGTGTAGATAGGCATTTCATAAGTGGTTCTCATGGAATGTTTGATTTTATTACTAAAAGTTAACGGTTCGCCGTCTAAATAAAATATGTCACAGTATTGAGAGCAAAGTTGCCTAAGATTCGCTTTCTCTTCCTGATTTAGGTGGTCTGTCCTAAGCCGCGAAATTACATCATTGACGCGTGAGTTTTTACTTTGCTCGGTACACGCGTACTTAACATCAAACGACTCGGTATTAAATATTTCTGCGGTCGCCGGCCGATCTAGCGAAAAGATGACGTCATTGTTCGTTGGGTTCGTCACTTCTATGATACCGCGACTATTTTCTATGTTGGTGACGCATTCTGAAATAATGCAGTTACACAAAACTTGTTCGTTAACTATAACATCGCCGTCCAACGCGTTTATAGGTAGTCTTACTAACTTAGATGATCTAGCTGGTATCATGTCCTCATATAGGTTAACATTTCGCGAATTATACATCCTAATAGGGTTATTTGTGGTCCGAGTTGTCAGAACGTTATCCTTTAAATTTATAGTAGCCTCCCATTGCGTTAGGAGGTCAAGCCCAATAAGACCGTCAAAATAGTCGTGGAATTTATATATGAAAAATTTTATACTACTTTCATCCTTGAATTCTTTAAAACAAGGCATCGTTATTGAGTGACTACTTCTACTAATTCCATGTATGTTAGACACTTCAAATGGATCGTAGTCTAGTTTTGTATTAGGATAAAAGTTATCTACAGCATTTGGGCTCAGAAAAGATTGGTTGGCCCCAGTGTCGATCAATAGTTTTAAAGGTGGATCAGCAATGAGAATAAATGGAAGCTGTCTTTGTGTTTGAAGATTAACTTCTATTTTGAGCTTTTTAAATTTCTGACCGACCGAAAATCCTGATCATCATTTTTAGAGGATGTAGAAGGCTGGTCCTGCTTCTCTACCTGCCCATACCATACTTCTGGTTGTGGCGGTTCCTCATATTGGTATGAAACCGAATTATCGTATTCATAATTGTTGTATGATGCGTCATGCGCAGTAAAGTAAGAATCACTATCATAGCAATCATTATAGTAGTAATTAGAATAATCATCATATGGAGTACACTCATTAACGTTGATGTCGCGAGTTTTAAAGTAATTCGATGGTGGTGGATTACCCTGCTTCGTCCAATCATGCGCTGATGGCGGCAAAGCTCGAGGTGCAAAGTGGCTAACACCACTCATAGGTTTTGGAGCATTATTATTGTAATTATAATTAGGTCTCTGTTGCAACCTAAACATATTACTTTGCGGGTTGTAATTAGCAGGACGCGCACTGAACATTTGTTGAGTGCGCGTGGGCATACGCATAGGAGGCGGTGGCATGTATTGTTGGAATTGAGGTTTTGGTTGGAAATTGTTAGTAAAACGAGGAGGTGGAGCTTGGGTGCTTGGTAGTTTCATAGGAAAGGTGAATGGACGTTGCACAGCAGAAGCATTAGGCATTGGCGTATGTACGGGAGGTCTATAATTAGACGCATTCTGTACTGTTTTAGGTAAAGCTTCGTTTCGATTCTGCAAATACATAGTGTTAAGCTCTTCCTGTACGTATTCCAATGCTTTTTCTATAGAATCCGGGCGCATGCACCTTATCCGAGATCCTAGGGGCTCCTTAAGTCCGCGCACAAACGCTTGCGTGGTAAGTTTTTTATATAGGTTTCGTTTTGCCTCGATAGTGGTCTCTATAGCCTCGTGCAATGTAACGTATGTCATAATTGTGGAAAATAATGTTTGACATTTATCATAAAATTCTTGTGGGGTGTCGCTCCCTTGGGTTTGAACAGCTAGATCGTTGTAGAGGGTGGATTCGTCCCGTTGGTCAGTAAAATTATTTATCAAAACGCTTCTAATGCCACACCAACTCTCAGGGATTCCATTGGAATTAATCGTTCTAGCTGCGGGTCTCGTGATTTTATTGAGTATCCCGTTTACTAGAAATAGTCTGCCTAAAGCGTCTGTTTGTTCGTTATAAGACTCTACTATTTGATCGCATAGTCTTACAAATCTAGTCAGTACGTTGGGGTTGCCATCGAATTCTGGCAACAGGCGTAGAGCCTTGAGGATCATATCAGGATCAGTGGGCAGAGCCATTGAGCTTACTTCACTGACTGTACTAAAACTATTACAACTTTCGTTATCACTACTAATATTTCTATTTCTATCGACAATAGGGCGAGTAACCCTATTACTCCTATTAGCCTTAGGGCTCCTGTTACTTCTAGGATGGAAAATTTTGAAGGATTATAATAACCGCAGGATAAAATTATCAATATAACATATATAAATCTAGGAATTAAGAATAGGACTAAAAATAGGAAAGGAGAGCAACACTAGAGAAAATTCAGTGGTGTACTTACATGAACATCGTAGACCTCGGTTTCTTTGATCTTGATATCGATGTCTGGATACCCCGGTGCAGGCTCGCTCGTTATGCAGAATTCCCGGTGAGGGCTTGAAAGCCGATTAGATACGACGATGACGATTTCGGAGAAAAGTTTTTACGCGTACTAACCCGGGAATCCTACCGACTGCGCCAATTACGTTAGCCACGGCCGGAGAGTTAAAAAAAAACCGATTTAATTTAAATATATTTAATTCTGATTTTTAGAATTACAAGTAAAAATTATGACTAACAATAAAATCTAAGTCTAGACCCGATCGATGTCTGTATCGAAGTGGCGTGGTCGTCCGGTCACGTAGGCCGCTGCGTGGAAGACACGAGGCGCGGTGTCAGCGGTTTACTTCAGCCGCGTCAACTGGAGCGGGCGAAGTTTGTGCAAACGCCAACTCAGCTTTTAGGGCCGTGTGCACTGTTGTTCGTGGCATTTGCTAACTCGGCGTATTGCTTATTACGCGATCTCGTAACAAATGTGAAAACTGTTTGTGTAAATAAATGTTTCTTATTCTTATTCATGTAAAAGAAATATTTACGATTTTATATGATGGCGCTACCGCTAGTTTTTTATGGTAGTACATAAAAAAAGTTCAGCTGCCAACCATACAAAAAGGAGAGGTAAAAGAGCACCTACGGTGGACTACGTCTCCTCCTGGATGGGTGCCACCATCGGTTCGTGCCACGGCAAAGTAAATATGCTTTCCTTATGTTCCGGTTTGAAAGCGAAGGCACGGGTGGGATTTGTACTCTGTTACTAAGGGCTCCAGTGTAGTGTATTTAATCTGACATGTCACAGTTTTATCTGGTTTTAATCTGACATGTCAGCACCTTCTAGATAATTAGTGTGTTTCGAGATTTTTATTACTACCTAGTCTAAAGGACCGCTTAAATTCGTTATAAAAATGTAGAGATCGTTTGTGGTGAAATGGCTAGCGGGTCGACCTCGCAAGCGGGTCCATCTCGTGTGCCGCCATGTACAAACTGTCCTATTTGGGTCACCTCCACATGATTGTGGAGCGTGCACAGACAAACAAACTCCTAGCTCATCTTAAAGGTAACGATCACCTCAGCGATCACCGGTACGGATTCCGCCGTAGCCGATCGACTTCTTCTGGTATATGCCACAAATATACACATTACCTACTTGAGAATCATGGCGAGACCCTTGTTGTATTCTTGATATCTCCAAAGCCTTTGACAGGGTTAGGCACGTAGGCCTGCTAAGCAAGCCTCCCTCATTTGGTATTACTGTTGATTTTTGCACCTGGATATCGGATTTTCTCAGTGGACGATCAATCCGTGTAGTTTAGTGCATTTTCTTGTCAGTCTACCGTCTGACAAACATTGTTAACAAACTGTGCTCGATATTTTATTCAATAACATTGAAATTAAGTAATATTGGTGGCAAAAGTGATCAGATATCTAGAAAATATAACATTGTTGATTGGTAATAGTGCACGGAATAACTCAAATTGTGTTTAATCGGAAATAAAAATAAAAAGTGTTGTTGTCGTGAGAGTGCCGAACAAAAGCGCGTAACTGTGCGTCATCTGCACGGCACTTGAGACCTTTTTCTCGCGACTAGGCTCACTCGGCGCATGCAGCCCGCTTTGTTGGAGCAATTGTATTGTGCTATTTTGCTACCACAATACTGTACCTAAACGTACGATTTGCATTGTTTTGAGAAGGGATTTATCATATTTTTGAGGCTAACCATGTCAAAATGTACTGTATGTACCAAATCGATCAAAACCAATGAGATAAAGACTTGCTCATCATGTCCTAACGCATATCATTATCAGTGTTTGCGTATTTCGTTGGAAAATTTTATAAAGGAATCGACTAAATATAAGTCCTCCTGGAAATGTCAAGATTGTAAGAGTAAAGAAAAGCACTCAAATACACCAGTAGAGATGGATTTACAGGTCAGCGAGTCTCCAAAACTTACTAGTACTAGCCAAAATGAGTTTGAAAAAATTAAAACCTATTTCGAAGAACGCCTGCAAAGCTTCAAGGAGGATTTATTGCGTGAAGTTAAAATCAGCCTACAGAAACATCACGAAACCATATCGGAACAAACTACCAGCATCGATTCATCCATCAGCCTACTAAGCGAAAAATATGACGAGCTCCTTGGCACAATTGGCAAAATTAAAAATGACTACATAATTTTACAAAAAGAATTGGATAACATGTGTCAATTGAATAAAAACTTGAAAAACGATTCTCACTCAAGCCAAGGTAGATGAAATGGAGCAAAGATCGAGATCGTGCAACTTGGAAATCCGGGGTATTCCGGAAACGAGCGAAGAAGACCTTCAGGAGATTCTGGAAAGACTATGCAGTTTCCTGAAATTTAAATTGGATAAATCTGAAATTAACGCTTTATTTCGAGCAGGGAAAAAGCCTTCAGAGAAACCTCGACCTATCATCGTAATATTTAAGAACTGTACACAAAGAAATGAAATGTTGCAACTGGCTAGGGAGTATAATAAGAGTTGTAAGAGTCAAAGTATGCGACTAAAGACTGATTATCTAGAATTAGGCCTGCCCTCGCACCCTGTATACCTTTCTGAACACTTGATACCTAAATTTAAAAAACTACTAAATTTGTGTAAACAAACGGCTAAAAGTCGGGCATATTTGTATTGTTGGTATGCTAGTAATAGAATTTATGTCAGAAAAGATGATAAATCGAATCCCATACTTATAGGCAATGAGGAGGCCATAGCAAACATAATTTGACTATTTTCTGCTTCTCAGATTAATGCATGTCTTTTTGTTTTCATGTTGTTCATATATTTTAATTGCATGTTATTGGTCCGATATTTTATGCATGAAACCATACTAATAAACGTTATTACTTATAAACCATATTATGTTCATTATTGTTATAAAAGCATCACTTCCAAATTAAGTTATACTAATGCAAGGCAAATAACATCCATTCTGTCAACCACAAAACATTCCAATTCAATCCTATTCATCAATATAGCAAAGATCTAGATGCTTTGCAGACTACTGACTCTTGTTATTCCACAAACGACTTCGCTGCGTGTAGGAATGTAATGAATTTCCCGAATTCGTTAAAGATTATATCAATAAATATACGAAGCGTGCACAAAAATTTTGATCAGCTCTTAGTTACCCTAGAGTTACTTAGTGTTGACTTTGACATCTTGGTTTTGACTGAGTGCCGAATAAAAAACCGGATATTCACATATTCCATTCCAGGCTACACAGTAGAGTGCAGCAAAAATAATCCGATTCAAAATGATGGAGTTATTGTATTTGTGAGAAATGGGCTGGATTGTGTGTGTACGGAATTAGCGGTGTCAGGGGCTAACTGTCTACAGCTTAGGTTGCCAAATAATATATATTTAATAGCAATGTACAGGTCTCCATCATGTAATAAAATTGATAAGTTTCTTGACTCGTTGGATCTGGTACTAAACGCCATAAACCGTGGTGAGGGTATAATTTTAATTGGAGACATGAACATAAACATTATTGGGAACTGTCACCCTCAGGCTGATGATTATTTGTCCGTAATGGCAATGTATGGCCTCAAAGTAGGTATTGATAAGCCCACTCATGATAATAGTTGTTTAGATCACTGCATGATACGAAATAGTAATACACTTAATAAATTTGGCATTTTAAAAACGGACATTACGGATCATGATATGATATTGTGTTCTACTTCATTAAAATGCAGTACGAGCAACCGTAATACAAACCAATTGCCATTAGTGAGAAAATCGATTGATTATGATCAATTATACAAAGACACAGAAAAACAATCATGGGAGGATGTGTATAGTCAAACGAATGTAAATTCTGCTGTAGATGTTTTTCATAGCAATCTTTTGCACCTTATAAATAAGAATACAGTAGTCAAACGAATTCCACATAAGAATCAAAAATTAAAGCCATGGATGACCAATTCAATATTGATTAGCATACGCAAGCGAAATATATTCCATTCAAATTGTAAAAAATATCCTCAAAACCTTGCACTAAAAGAAAAATATATAAATTATAGAAGGTTGTGCAATAAAATTATAAAACATGCACAGGAAATGTATTACAAAAGTAAATTTAATAGTAGTTCTGGTGATCCTAAAAAAGTTTGGAACATTATCAATGAAGCTACTAACAGAAAGAAAAAAGACAAATCTTTAATAAAATAACTATTACTTAAACATAAATTGATAAAAATGTCTGATGATCCTAAATTTGTAATGAATAGTATTAATGAATATTTTTGTACTGTTGGCTCTGATTTGGCTAATGAGCATTTAACAAAAATAAAATTAAACGAAAATAAATTGGTCGGTGGTGTATCCTTTAAAAAATCCTGTAAATCATTTTATCTCAGATTAACTAACCCTTATGAAGTAATAAAAACTATTACTAAACTTAAAAATAGTGATTCATCAGGAATTGATAATGTAACTTCAAGAATTGTAAAACATCTAAAAGATATAATAGCATATCCACTTACCTATATAATTAATCTCAGCTTTAGAACTGGTACCTTTCCTGACGCTCTTAAAATAGCAATTGTAATTCCTCTATACAAACAAGGACCCAAAAATATTATTTCTAATTTTCGGCCAATATCCCTTCTACCCACAACTTCTAAAATTATTGAAAAAGTTGTTATATCCAGACTAACCATTTACACAAAAGACTTCTTAGCGAATAATCAATATGGATTCAAAAATGATGTTAGTACTAGTGACGCAATTGCCGAGCTCACTACGAAAGTAATTCAAAACCATGAACAAAAAAAGAAAGTAATTGCTGTATTCGTAGATTTAGCTAAAGCTTTTGACACTGTGTCTCATGCAATATTGTTAAAAAAGCTAGAAATGCTTGGGGTCACAAATAGAGAATATCAATGGTTTCATTCTTATCTGAAGGGTCGAAAACATATGGTGATAGATAATAATACAAGCGATTTGAGTACACAAGAAATCAATTTTGGTGTACCTCAAGGAAGTGTGCTCGGGCCTGTCCTTTTCAGTATATATTTATATGATTTCTGCACACTGATACCTGATTGTAGTACAATATGTTTTGCGGATGACACTGTTTTGATTTTTAGCGGTACTACTTGGGATGAGACCATTCAAAAGACAGAAATCGGTCTTTGCTGTGCTGGAGACTGGTACAGTCGTAACCTGCTTTCGCTAAATAAAAACAAAACAGTGTGTATGGTATTTGCACCCACTAAAGCCGGACTACCCCGAAGCATTCCAAAAATTAAAATTCATGCATGTAGTTTGGCAAAATATTGCGATTGTAGGACACTGGAATATGTGGAGTATACCAAGTATCTCGGCGTAGTTATCGATCAACACCTCCGGTGGGACAATTACATTGATATACTGTCTAGCAAAATTAGAAATCTGGGTTATATTTATAGCGACTTAAGGAATATTTTAAATAGTAAATTGCTTCTAAGGGTATATTATGCACTAACGCAGTCATTGCTTTTATATGGGATACTGGCATGGGGGGCATGTGGCTCAACCTTACTTGAGAAGCTTAACAAAGCACAAAAGTTAAATTTAAAAATTATAAAACGGAAAAACGTCAGATTTCCTACTGATCAACTTTTTCAAATGTGTAAAGTTCTTACCCCTAGACAAATATATCTTTGGCAAATTTTGTTGCACATGGAAAGAAACATTTCGAAATTTCCCCTGGCAATAACAAAAAAAACCTTCGTATTGGCATTATGCCTAAATACAATATCCCTTACTACAGGTCTAGTACATTCGGCCGCCGGCACTTTACAGAGCTAGCACCTAGACTGCACCATATCTTGCCAAGCAGCCTGTCGCAATTGGTGGATGAACGGAATGAATTAAAAAATACAAGTTCGCTTAAAAATAAGCTAAAACAGTATCTACTTGATAAAAATCAGTTGGAAATGGATGAACTATGGAAAAAGATATCTATAAGTAATGAATAGTATGGTATGCCGTATAATATAGTTGTTTATATTCTTATATTTATGTTTTATATATATACCCACCAATATATATTTTATAAGCATGTTAGTGTAGCTTCATAATATATTATAATTATATATACCTAAAGATAGGTATGGGGATCTGGAATTATTTTTGTTTATTAAAAATAATAAAGGGTTTCTGTTGGTTTGTTACTCTGTTACATTTAGTTACATGAGCCTATCTCTTATATTAACTTTGTTATTATCTTACCTTAGCGTCAACTCAATAGTAAACACCTACCTACTACATACACAGAGACAGAGCTCAGAAGCAAACATTGACGTGTAGACCAACTGACATCCAATTATGTCTTAATGGAATAGTTAGCCCTAGCACAGGCCCTGGCCTATTTGGGCTGCTATGTTCAAATACCTTATTTAAATTTGGCTTATACGGTTCTTAGTCACATGCTTAGACTCGAGGTATAAAATGTGTTATTACGTGTTGAGAAAATAATAATAAATAAAAAATAAAATAAAAAATAAAGTTATCGATAGTTACTCGTCAGATCTTCCGGCTATCGACGCGGGAGCCCCTCGGGGGTCGGTTCTGCGCGACTCTTTTCCTGCTACACATTAACGAAAAAAAACCAATAACAATGTGAAATCGTGACCTAGGGTCATGGAGGTCAAATGGCAGTCGCTCTACTGCAATTACTTGATCTTTGAAATCCTGGATCATAGTCAAGCGTACCTCGAACCTAATATGGGTAAAAGCGAGCATAGGAAGAGGAATATGCTGACAACAAATGGAGACAGAGCCTGATAGCATAGATCAAATTTCGGGTAGCTGAACGACCGCAACGTATGTTGTAGCATAGCGTGACACCACTGCTTCCCACTGCGGCTGCGTGCGCGCCGACACCGCGACCCACGGCTCCGACCCCGACAACGCATTAATCAAATACCAATAAAAGAAACGGGCAGGTTACCACTATTCATTTGTGTCTGTAAACTGTTGTGAATGGTATTCAGATTTGATTAAACAGATGCGCGCGCTGCTCGCACGTTAAGCAATAAGTAATGGTGTGTGAAAACACAATGATGGCTGCGATCAGGAGGGGCGCGGGGGGCTGATTGATGGCGCGCGACCTGCGCCCGCGCCGGCCGGCCTGCTACAGCGACTTGCTAGACCGCATAGTGCTGAGTGTATTTGCCTTTAGAGTTTACGGTAGCGAGCTGTCGTGTGATCTCATCATTGTATTACAACCATGTTGCTTAATAACATAATAAATTAGTCACTTTGAATTCGGCAAGGTTGAGCTAAAATAACATTTAATTGTTAACAAAAAAACCCTCGCTCTCTGATGTCATTCTATTACGAAAGCATGAGTATGTGATTGTTCAATATTCAAACACACTTTGACAATAATAAAATCAGCGTTTAATATTTACCTGCCAATAACTGTTACCAGTCAGAGGTTATGTCTTAGCGACAATATGGTAATATGCATTTTATCGAGTTTACGTTGAGAGACGCGAGACATTAAAGTGTGGAGGGCGTTACTGAGGTCATGTCAAGCGTTATTACTGTGGAATCAGGCCTCATTACTGTACCAACCTCTGTTAGACACCTGCAGGTCGTAACGTAAAGAATGCACCGTTCGGCTATACTCGGTTCGGCTGTACACACCTGACCGACTTCTACCTCGCTCGAAGCGTTGTACGAAGGTACTGAGTGACACTGGCGAAGATCACGGACGAAACATATGAAAGGTTGTTGTTATCGTTTTTGGTTATTGCTTAGGGACCCACACGTAGACACGCCATCCACGCCACGCCACGTTAAAGACATCCAAGTAGCAAAGGAAAGACTTGGTAAGGAACATCATTGCACGTATGCAGTAAAAAAGCTCGCGATTGCCGTACTTTCGTTGGATGCCAGGCATCTAGAGGATGTACTCGTAGATGAAATCTATTCTATCGTCGAAGGGCAGTGGGCGAAAAGTGACGGTGGCACCAAACTAAACAGTTCCTCGGAATATTTCCAGTAGTAGAATAGAATAGAAAACATTTAATTACACCACAAACACATAGTACTTATTGTCATTTAAAAAATGCGATTCTTACGGCGTTGAATGCAATCAAGTAGCATAGAGGAGACAGCCCACCAACTGTCGGCTTTAATTTGTCGTCAATGTAGGTAAATAAAAAATATGGCGGGCGCGTTTGTAAATTTCATAACAACGCATTGTTGCTTGTCATCAGTAACAGATATCATACTCGAGCAAGCGAACTCTTCAGGTTTCATAGAGTCCTACCACGTGTAGGACATACAAAATTTGGTTGGAAGGTATACTGAAAAACCAATATTGATGTGTGATACGTTTTCTCAATATCCACGTGTAAGTCTCGTGCGGGCCTCACCGCGCCCGTCGCCCCCCTCTCCCCCGCGCGGTTCGTGCATTAGTCCTCTTTGTTTTGATGCTATCTTAAAAGCTTCTCTTAGATCACATTATGTAGTCCGGAGCGGCGCGGCGCGCGGCGGGGAGCCCCGGCTGTCGGATCGCCGTCACCGCGCCCGACAGCCGGTCAGGAACACTTAACCGTTCTATAAATGATAATAGCATCACAGTAGTCATTACTCCATGCGTGTATCGATGCAGAAGGTCACGGACAAACCGATGTCGACGTCCGAGAGCGTGGATGCGGACCGTAGACACAAAATAAAAAACGGCCTCCGTGGATCCTTCCCGCCTGCTCTGCTTATCCGCGCAGTCAAACAAAATTAATTTTCCCTTTAACTACAAAATCATAAGGTTCTTTCTTATTTAATCTTACAAAATTGCATAGATGGTCTTTTAAAATTGCAGAATAATAGCGAGTATCGCCATCACTTTTAAACGTGATCTTCATCCATGATCATGTGGTAATTTCATTTTGTGCACTACAGTACCTACGGACATATGAATGGAAGGGGTTTGTGTTTTTACTCTGTGCGATATCACTAGCAATAGCATTATAACCATAAATAAATGGTGTGTTAGATACATCTCTTTGCGCACCGGTCCGTAACCACAAACACTGGAAAGGCGTTGCGCGAGGCGTCGCTACCGTGATTTAGTTCCAGTTAACATTTAATTGGTCAGCATTAGCATCGTTTTCAGGGTAAATTGCAGAGGAGTGCAGCCGAGGGAGCCTCGTAAAGGGTCGAGAAGACTCCGCGGCGTCGTGGCAATTACCGCGAGGCGACACGCGACAAAACACGACACGCGACGAGCGACACGACTCTCATTAGCGCGACACACCGCCGCCAGAGTCGCTGGCCGCGACCACCGCACTGCAACAGTGTCTTGTCCACGGACGGACAGTCTCCGGGTCTGAATGAGCATGACATGAGTTCGGTGCTGTAGCATAGGTACTTAATTGAACACACGAAATCATAATTTGAACTGATTAATGATGGTTCAATAAATGCATGTATTTCATTAGTTAATACGATATTTGCTTGTGAACCATATTATGTTCTGTAGCCAAAGACTAATTTCACACGTGGGTGTGATTAAGATTAGTGTCGATACAACATTATCATTAGGAGTTGATGGCTCGTAGTTTGTATTATGTGTGTTATATTTCTGGGTTGTTCTCGAGATGGTCAGGCATTAGTGTTAATAGAGTTAACCAAAATACGTTGTCGCCCACCGGAGAGGTGTCATTTGCGGTGACAGTGACAAACCGCGTCAGCGGCGGCGGACCACCCGCGGGCGGCGCGGGCGCAGGCGGCGGCGGGGGCGCGCGGGGCGGGGCGGGGTGCGGCGCGCGGGCGCGGGGGCGCGGGGCCGTGAAATCGTCCGCGGCGTGACGCGGCCGCAATCGGCGCGGGCGGCAGCTTAATTACCCGCGCCGCTGCCTTTATAAGCCACTGACATTACTATTACCACTATCAAAACATTTTCCACAAAAACCGAGATAAAATCAGTTCACAGACATTAAGCCTCGTGCCGGTGCCGGTACTCCGGGCCACGAGGCTTTTAATATTGCTATGTTTATTTCTAATAACGTTTCATTTATTTCCAACGAACTAGCTAGACGCTATTAATAATGAATTGAGAAGGAGCCTGACAGATTTATAATTAAATTTAACTAACCAATGCGCTTGCGCAGAAGGCGGCGGCGCGCGGGGGCCGGCGCGAGCGCCCGCGCGGGTTTGATTGGGGCATTGTGGACTTATCAAATAGCAATAACGATTTATTTGTTTTATTTTTTACTAGTACACGTCTCTCGTCTCCCAGTGACAAACGAGCAGACAGCCCACCTGATGGACAGCTGTGACTGTGGGCGGTAACATCTACAATTCATGCACTTTTTATGTAACAAAAATGCAGAACCGAAGATGAGTTGTCACTGTGAGGACTAAGCTCATTTTGTCTCTGTAATTTTGCTGGCTCCTTCAAATCGGAACATTGTTGCTTGGCTGGAGAAGTATTGCCTTTGTGAAAATTGCCTGTTATTGGCTCTGTGCTTCCAGTGTTATTTTATATTGTAATCATTGCTGTTGGTTTTCCTTAAGCAAATAAAATAAAATAAAGAACAGCAAATAAGTATGTGGGCTAGGCACTGTAACAACTCTTTAGATTGAGATGTCAAGCGTCGAGCCAGTAATCACTGTGTCTACCATGCGGTTCAAATTGGAAATGAGCAAGATTCCTCCTCCGACATTTTACAGTAACATTCCTATGACTTCATCAGTGAGTGTTTCATTCTTCCATAGTTCATAAGAGCCTTTTCGAATCTTCCTATAGAGACCGGATCACTAGAGCGTCTTTTCATTTTTATGCGCTGCGTGTTCGCTGTTCAGGTGCTTCGCGATCACGGTGCGAAGGCGCGAAGGGACTTATAAGTGAAAGCACATATACGTCTGTGGGGGTTTCTTGTCTCTCTGCGGCAGTAAGTGGAAAATTCGACCAATAGCGGGTCAAGTCAGTGAATTCCATTCTTTAAATGCGGCGAATGCTGGAGTCCACCACAGAAAATGCGGTATTGAATGTACCTAAGTCGCAGGGTGCGCGCTAGCAGCGGCGGGTGCGGCCGTTGCAAATTGAGCGCGAAATGCGTTCGCCGCCGGCCAATGGCGCGCCGGGCCCGCCCGCCGCCGCGCTCCGCCGCACACAATGCGCGCACCGCCGCCGCGGTAACCCGACGCCGTCGCCGCGACCATCTTGAATACCCTGCATGCCCCATTCGATCCGGCTCGAAGGACCAAAAACAAATTGGACCCCGGCGGCCATCGCTGCTGCTACCGAACACCCATCCCCGCGCCCGCACGCCCCGCATTCGATATGCAACGCCACAGAAACCAGAGCCACTTGTGGGTACCTAATCAAATCAACAATAGCCAAAGCTCTGCATGAAATATTCGCAAGCTTTGACTTTAAACTGCTTGTTTTTTGGTAATCTGAAGTGGCAGTGGGATGGCCATTTACGCTGATGACCCACCAACCAATGGTTAAACGAGTAATTGAGTGAGGATTCAGCACGTGAAATAGTGGAGTGACGATGTGTGGCCCGTTTGCGAATTGTCGTATAAAAGCAATCGACGCGCGCCTCCGCAAACATTTGAGACGCACTGCAAAAGCGGGGCAGCCCCTACAGCACTCTGAATGCGTTATTAAATTGAACTTGTAGCGCGTTGTACGATCTTTGAGTCTAGCTAGATATGACGCTATGGTGCCCATTGGGGAGGCATAGGAATACTATAAATAAATGAATATGGATATGAATATGAATATGTCCAAGTGGACATAATATACATGCTGATAGTGATGGTAACGATTGACCGTCACCTCATGATACTTATGTGATGCTGCATTTTTAGGTGGAAAATCCTGCTTTCGATGCTTTTAATAAGGTTTATCTTCTGATAGCCAGCTGAGTTAAATAGTAGGTAATACACCAAGGTGGTGCACCAACACGACTCACACAGAGAAAACGTCTATTCGCTCGTTAAGTACCTACAGCGATAGCCGCTCAAACCTGTTGTTACAAAATACATCAATTTCAATCGCTTAAATTATAACTACGAGACTATAATGCGTTAATAACATGTCGTGCAATTTGTTTGTTCGTGATGCCATCGGACTACTGGTAGGTGCGCGCGCGCAATGGGCCGTTACCAAGGCTCGCTTCCTTCAAATAATAATAGATGGCGCGCTCTAATGACTGACAGTATTATCATAACCTTTTGGCTGTATGGTATTGATATTTATCTTTATTTCGATGCAATTCATTTTAGATCTATTACTTTAACGGTTTTTGAATGTCAGTGCTCCTCGGAACTCAACTTTGTAAATTTTATTAATCGATTTCTGGTTGATCGGAAGATAAAGCTGTGTAACTTTATGTCTGTATTTGTACCTCATCGTTCATAAAGTTAAAATAAATAAATAAACTTTAGGCTAGTGTGTGTGGCACTTTAGCAAATACTAACTAGTGTTTTATGGTAATTTATTTTGTTCTGAGGCAATGAATGATGACAATCTCTCATGTGATTTACCATATTATTATAACTTCAACTATTAATAGTCAAAAGACTATACTTACTTTTTATAGATTAACAATATTTGAGCACTTCTAGTGCGCCATCTATGTACATTTTGAGAATCTGTTTTTGAAAACAGCTCATTATTATAGGTATATAAAATATTGTAGTATGAAAACGTGTTAGCTAGGACGTTGGTTCAGGTGACGTTGTAAAGGGTTTGAGAAACAATAAAAATATACGTCGGAATATATGTGAAAATTTACATAAAATTAAAATGTCACATATGTATGAATCGTAAATATGCTCTGGATTATAGAAAACGTAAATCGGAAGAAAGCTTGCATTAAAAACACCTAGAAACTCCAATGCGAGCTACGGCAGCGTTGAAAAGATAATGAAAGGACGACGTTTTCAAAATCTACGATAGAGACTTTGACTGCGCCTTTTGCCTTTTTATATATTAGAGGGAAGCAAACGAGCATCCCATGGTAAGTGACTGCCGCGCACGAACATTCGCAATGTAATCTGCTCATCGCATCTCTCAGTTATGAAGTTTATCCTAGGAACAGTAGATATCCAAGCCAAAGCACTGTATTAAAACGTCACGTAAATTGTTCTTCGACAATATACGACTGTCGAAGATAGTTTAAACTATTTTATTTGGAGATATGTGGCTAGAAAAAATTACGAATTCAAGATGTCACAGCGCAAGAATTAGGTCCCAGTGTTTTGCATAGCTGTGGACAGGCGAAGGGTGTCGCATGGTAAACCCATCGTGTTTTGGCTCGTTTGATTAGTCTTGATAAATACTCTGACATCACAGAGAACACGCGTTAAATATGCTATGAAAAATATTTTACATTTAAACTTCCTATAATATCCCGAATATCATAGCAGTAATCGAAGACTAAAGCTAGTTTGTATGGCGCATTTTCATATTTCCTTTCGCAATAGTAATCCCAACCGATACGGCTACTATACCAACACGGCTCAGCGCTTGTTCAGTAGCGTATTGTGGTCAATTAGGCGCGAGCGTCGATATCGGGCGGCTATCGGGTAACAATGGGACGCTGCGGCGATAGCGGCGCCCGCGCACCGCGCATCAATGGGCAATTACCGGGAGGGGGAGGGGGGCGGCCACCGGGCGCGCTGATAACGCGGCGACAACATAATTGCCGCTATCGACGATCTGCGCCTGCGCCAGACCACAAGCGGTGCACCAGCCCTGCTGTTGGTATTGGAATAGGTGCGTCTTCCTGAGGGTGTAAAAAGGGTTAATAAATGGTGAAAATTTATCGAAATGTTTGGTTTTCGAAATATTGTTGAATTTAGCAAATTGTTTCGTCAAAATTAATCCCGTACGTATTTACCTACCAGGCTTACCAATATGGTCGAATTCGTTGCTATCGCTACACGAAAGGGCGAAAAAGGAAGTTCGAGCTGACATGAAGTACAGTAGAGCCTGATAGATATGTCAACAAAAGACATACAAACCGGCTTGATAGAAACACTGGGGATTCTGCTGAACATGAACAGGAGACGAACGCGAAGAATTGAAAAAGAATTGACAGCTATCAATTTCCCAAACCAGAGAAAATGTAATTTTTTTATTGTTCATTGTTCATTGTTCATTTATTGCATAAATTAAAAATTTACATGTCCGCTTTGTTAAATTCAAACTGTTACAAAGTATTATTAGTGTTATTTAACATATTATTAGTGTTATTTAACATATAACTTAAATTATATAGGTATTAAATTCATTTATATTCATAATTATAATGTTTATTGTGTGGGTATGTTTGGGTCAATGACATTGTTTTATTCCTTTGTAGAAATCTTCAATATTATAGCAAGCTATGCCAACCAAAACATTTTTTAATTTGTTTGTGAATGAGTTAACATTTGATGCATCCCTTACATCCGACGGTAATGCATTATATAGCTTAGGGCCAACGACATCCAGCAACTTGCGCGCCTTGGCGCGGCGCCGCGGCGGCACGGCCAGCAGGTGCCGGCTGCGGGTGTTTACATTGTGACTGTCGCCCAGCGTTGGGAATGATCCCAAGTTTTGCTTGACTTGTTTGCATATCTCAAGTATATATACACCAGGCATGGTTAAAATCTTTAGTTCGCGGAATAAGTCCTGAGCAGGGTGATCATATGGCTTCCCTGCTATGATTCGAATGGCACGCTTTTGTAGCTTGAAGACCCTGTCCCGATCTGCAGCTGTTCTCCCCACAGGTCTATCCCATACAATGGCTACAATGAAGTCGAACATGTAGCATGCTTGCCTAGATTGCATATCCACTCTTAAGTTGAAGACCCCAAAAACGTTGAGGAAAAGATGTTAGCTGACGGAAGAGTGACCATCGACTTTAAATTTATATGATGCTCAAGAGATCTCACGTGGTAGCATGAAACAGGTGTCGGCGCTTTGTTTAGGAGTTCGGAGTGATGCTAACCACCGAACAACGCACCAGCACACATAATCATAATCATAATAATTGTGATAGCTGCTATATAATGTAGCAAAGCATTATATTTTCGATCCAAAATAAATTCTCGCCTTACGAAAATTGATAGTTTTATTGTTAGGAGATCATATTGAAAAATAATTTGAATGTGTACATTGTGTTTTAGTATATGTTTTTTCTTAAGATTTAATCTGTGGATATCTATAATGAGCTTTGTGTTGCTATTATTATTACTTTACATTGTAGGTTTGCTGCTGTTGGCTTTCCTTAAGCAAAAAAAAATAAAAAATGTCGATTGTCATTACTTTTATATAACTTTTCGTTTTTTAATATAAACCTATCAATGATGTCTTTTTCAACAATGTGTATGTTAATGTTATGCTAGGGTTGCAAAGGGGTGTAAGTGTTAATGCTAAGGGATAGAAGATTCTGATGCTAAATTAAAAGTCCGACCCCGTTGACACGTGTAGACACCAAACACCAGACATATGTAGTCTTATCTAATATTGAAATTAATTACAGCTATGATGACCTTGTTTGTCTCTGCTAAGTATGTAAGCTTAATCTAGATCAATTGGGCATGTACGTCCTATTTGGATGGTAGGATACGGTAGTCCATACCGTGTTGCGAATGTTGAATTTAATAAATAAAATAAAATAAAAAATAAAATTAATTTCTTTCAGACAATGTCCATAGGATTTGAGTTAGTAAAAAACTGTCATGACTTACAAACTACATTCGTAAATCTTATTTGTTACTGAAATTAGGTGTCTAAATTAAATCACGTATTCAAGACAAAATGCCAGCAGTACCTTACAGTACAAAATGTCAGAAAAATAATAATTTAGTATATAAAATGTCTAAGTAATTTTAGACATCCGCGGACGCGGATGCCGATTCTGATATCAAACATTTTTAAGAGATACTTAATTTACGTTAATAAACAAATAGAAATATAGGTAATTTATCTATATTTAATTTAGTACTTAAGAAATAAAATTGGAACGTTATATTTAATCAAAAGTAATGTTGGTGCCTGGTTGCTGCCTTTTCAGGATCAAGCCTGTTTCTTAAAGGTTTGTAAATTCAACCTGCCCCAATAAATTATTTTTCACTCGAATATCTGGCTGCGAATCTTTACAATATTTTAAGTTCGCTTTGATTGACTCCAGTTGAGAGGACAGTTATATTTATTTCACATCTGCATCCGCAAAAGATTCGCAATAATTTATGCGGAGGCGGAAGAGTATACAGATGTCTAAATTAATGCGGATTTTCCGCATTTGCGGATGCGGATGCGAATATTAGCAACACCCCGGGGGGCGATTCTCGCGCTGTGACATCTCATATTCGACATTTTCTCTAGCCAAAAAACTGTATTAAAACGTCACTGAAATTGATCTTCGACAATATACGACTGTCGAAGATTGTTGACAAAATATTTTTTGACTGCAAAAGACATTTTAATGTCATTATTAATGGAGATATGTGGCTAGAAAAAATGTCGAATTCGAGATGTCACAGCGCGAGAATTAGGGCCCTGGTCCGTACATCTGTCGACAACTTTAGGATAAGGCGTAGACATAACTTGCTCGTTTGAAACTAGTTCACGAATTTTTGAAGAGATGAAGGTGTATTCTTGCGTATTGGAGACGTAAATTTAAAATTTAGGATATGCGTTTCACAACAGTAACTACTTTTCAGTATTTCAATTTTAGGTCTTATTAGGTTTTGAACTGTAATGTTGTACAAAGAATAAATAAATAAATAATAAATAATTATTTTTAGGGATTAGTAAAACTTAGTTATAAAAGTGCAACGCGGCGGCGGCGCGCGCATCTGCCCCGAGGATGCAGGGGTCAGCCCTCCCCCCTCCGCGCCGCCCTCCCCCGCCCTCCCCCGCCCTCTCCCGCCGGACACAATGCTCATTAATGATTACAAATTAAAGCGACAAATCCTGATTAGTGATGGGTATAAGGTTCCATTTTAATTATTTTCTAATCTTTAGGGGCTATATTCGTGGGGGACATGCAAATGTGCACAGAGCTTTAATGTTATGTTTGCAATTGATACGTATCTCGTTTAGGTATAAAGCTTTCCTATCATTGTTGAAGTCCAAGCAAAGCAACTAAATAAGATATCGGAGAAAGTCTTAATACTAACTAGGGACCTGGCCCGGCTTCGCACGAATTTTCTTGGCTATTCTTTACCATAATATACATTAGCAGTTGTGTTAGGATATGAATTAGATTGAATAAGGTCTTTCACAAACAAAGAATAGATGGATTGGTTGATGAATCGTACTTTGATTTCAATTTTTAAAACATTGTAGTCATAGCGCTTTTACGACGAGAGGATGTCGAAGACCGGGCGAAGTGGAGGAGAATGAGTAGGAAAGCGGACCCTGGCAGAGGCCGGGATAAGCGCTTAGACGATGATGATGATGATGGGTCATAGCGCACTTAGTTTTACAGAGTCGTGGCTGCCATGGGCACAACGAGAGGCGCACTTGCCTGCCTACACCTGTAGACATTAATTTATGCTAAGAGCCCTCAAAAGCCACAATAGTGAGGTTAAATTGTCATCGCCAATACTAATGTGATCTCCTCATGGTGATGATCTCAGTCAGACGATATTACATCATTTCATCATTTATCATTATTGTCATCATTTATCATTTATCACTCTTGTCAGTCGCAGCAGTTGGCTTATTAACAGCAGTTAACTATTAAAGTTATCAAAAGAAAAAGGAATTTTTAAGTCTATTTAATTATCTAGTGCAATGTAGTTAAGAGGCCTGGAGACCTGTAACACAGGTTACTCGTAATCTAGTACATTCTAAAGTCTCCACATACATAATACATAACAATATAAAAGTATTGTAACAATTATTGTAAATGTGGAGAAAATAAATAAATTGATTTATTATTATTTATAATGTACTAGGTATATGTGTAAACGACTGTCTGTTTCTAAATAAAGAAAAAGAAATATTATCGAACTCCCTATCGAAAGGCCTTTGGCAGACAAGTTAGCACAGACCGATATCTAAACATATAATAAAATAGTAAAAAAATGTGTTACAGACACTGAATACATTTACCAAAAAACATTGAATATATTTACCAAAAAATAATTTAGGGCGATAAAGAAATAGTAATAGTATAGGAATTTTATAATAAAAATGTCTGTGTTAAAATACAAAATTTTGTTTGTTTGAATGTCTGTTTGAACACACTAATCTCCAGAGCTACTGGACGGATTTGAATAAAACTTTTTTGTTGTTTAGCTATTAAGCCTGGGAAACATATATCATCATCATCATATCAGCCAGGAGACGCCCACTGCTGGGCATAGGCCTCCCCCAGAGATCTCCACAAAGGCCGGTCCTGTGCTTTTCGCATCCAGCTGGTACCTGCGATCCTTACTAGGTCGTCAGTCCATCTTGTGGAAGGCCTAACCACGCTGCGTCTTCCGGCACGTGGTCGCCACTCGAGAACTTTACTGCCCCATCGGCCATCTGTTCTTCGAGCTATGTGCCCTGCCCACTGCCACTTTAGTCTGGCAATCCTTAGAGCTATGTCGGTGACCTTGGTTCGCTTGCGGATCTCCTCATTTCTGATTCGATCGCGCAAAGAGACTCCGAGCATAGCTCTTTCCATTGCCCTTTGGGTAACAGTGAGCTTTCTTATAAGGCCTACAGTGAGCGGCCACGTTTCAGTTCCGTAAGTCATCACTGGCAACACACATTGGTCAAAGACCTTCGTTTTGAGACACTGCGGTAATTGGGACGAAAATATATGGCGTAGCTTCCCGAATGCTGCCCAAACGAGTTGGATTCGTCGATTGACCTCTTTCTCGAAGTTGGACCTACCTAACTGAACTATTTGTCCTAGGTATGAATAGTCGTCAACAACTTCAAGTGGAATGCCTCCAACTGTCACTGGAGTAGGCACAACATGGACATTCGACATAATTTTCGTCTTGTCCATTGTTCATTTTAAGACCTACATATACTTTGGGTATAATTGGTTTTGGAAACTTGAACACCTGATGTGGAACCATAATAGACCAGCTATAAAAAATATGGAAATGTCGCTGAATACATTTTGATGGGGGTTTCACAGTTTGGTAGTTTGGGGTCTCGAATTCGGTTGGGTAGACCCAGAGATACAGCTTGAGCTCTCTGTATTACTGGCTTTCATACATTAGGGAGGTCATTTAACATGGTTGTTCGGGAAAAAATAGACTTCCCTAAAAGCGAATTCCACGCTTACGAAGTCACGGGCAAAAGCTAGTTAATAATAAAACAATGCAGTAGACAAGATTAACAATAACAATAGATGTTACCCTATTGAGCATGGTGCGCGGGTCCGCACGTGCCGGCCGCTGCGCCCGCGCCGCCCGCCGCCCGCGCCGCCGCTGCGCCCGCGCCGCCCGCCGCCCGCGCCGCCGCTGCGCCCGCGCCGCCGCGCCGCGCTCCGCCTGACCGCTTTCCATTATACTATTTTAATCGGTATACGATGTCCCTCCGTTAGATAAAGCCCTCATTTGTGACAACATAATCTACGGTTAAAGCCGTTTTGGAACTGAAATAAATTGGTTTCTAATCGGGGGCTGTCAATTAAAAACTAAGTTTTACAATAAAAAGTACTCGTATAGGTGGTGGTGCGGGGCGAGTGTGCGTCCCGCGGCCGCGGCTATCGATCAGCGCGATGTTAATTAAAGATAGCGCGTGATGCGCGGCCGCGCGATGCAATAGCCGATAGCGCCGAACAGGACTTTCGAATTTGTTGCTTGACAATTGAAGATATTTATTTCAAGATAATGGCCAGATAATATTGTGAGGCGCGCCCGGCCGTAAGTGCTCGCTTCAGCCGAGCCATAGCAATAGAAAAGGAACGTTTCAAAACACTGCCATTGTTAGCGGCGCCTGCGCCCGCGCCGGCCGGCCGGTAGCCGCGCGGGCGGGGCCGGCGGCGGCGCGGTCCCGTTAGCGGTTAGATCCATACCGACTAATAATTGGGCCAAATAACCCTCAAGGAAAAACAAGTAATAGGCAGGTATATTCATAAAAAAGCTCGAAAGTGTTTGATGGATGTTTAAGTGGCATGCAAATTGGTCTATACGTTAAGGTAATCACATATCTGTCAACCGCGACCGGTCAGCGATGCGCAAGCGCAGCGGCGGCCGGCGCGGGGCGGGCGGGGCGGGGGGCGCAATCATGTAATTATATCATTCCGTCGGAGAAATCAAGCGCAATTCGCAATAAGATTTATTGCTGCTTTTTTCCTAGATCGGGACGATTTATCTTGCGCGCGCAGCGGTCGTGCGCCCCGCCCGCTGCGCGCGTGACCCGCCCATTAACTTAATTAAACTAATGAATTAGATTAACGAAGGGCCGCCGCTCCCGACGTCGCCGCGACGACGAATTAATTACACCGACTCGATCATATTAATATCTGTCCGCGCGGAGCTGGAGCTGCCCCCAGTACCCGCCGCTGCTACCGGGATGGCCGCCGTGAGAACGGCGGCCGCGGGCACCGAATTAGAATGTATATGCATTCGCGATGCGGAGAGAGCGGCTAGTCTAATCGCGCGGTTAGGTGACATACTGGTACACTTGCCGCGGCGCGGACGCCCGCTCGCTGCAATTCAATCGAATCACGTCCTCGGATCCGTCAATGATACTCGATCCACTCGGCACGGGAATATATTCGCCGTTAGAACGTCATTCACATGCCACTTATTTTAGCGACGCATGCGACATACATTGATGAAGCTATCTGTCGGTCGGTCCGCCGCCGGGCCGCTGGGCCGCCCGGCCGCCGCTGCGCCAGGCCGCGGCTAATGAGCGGCGCTGTTTCCGGCGCGATCTAAATCACGGCGCGGCCGCCCTCCCGCGAGTCACGCACTGGGAACTAACTGTATTAACTAACTCCCCGACGTGTAACTGTATTCGCCCTGAAAGCGATGCCCCGTCGTTCGGGCGCTCGGCTCCGGCGCGGGCGCAGCGATCCGCGCGATAGCCCGCGATGCGCGCGATACGCAGATACTAAGCGATTTATTGCTTCGACGGCGGCGCGCGCTCATTACGCGGTACCAACATGGTCATTATTGGTCATAACTGCCGCTATTAGGGCGCGCTGTCAGCGAATGCCACTTGCTCGTGCCAACCGATCGCAGCGCAGTGCCTTGACGCCATAACCGACCGCAGTCGCAGGCGACGCAGCGTGTCGCTGCGAATCGAGGCGATATCATTTATACAAAGTGTAAAGCCGTAGTAAGTCACAGCGCGCAGCCAACGAACGACAGATTATATTGAATGAAATAGTGTATTAAATACATGGTGTATAGGTATTACAACATTACGAAACATAAAACCATAATATGGAATGAGCACAGGCAGTACTGATGAAAATATAAGGTAGTAGAAATATATTTTGCAATTTTAAGTGAGTCAGTTAATTATGATAACATGTGTATTAATTAATGGTGCTATTTAGGAACAAGTCGGCCGCTGGCCGCGGCTTGTAACTCCATATTTATTGCGATGCGATTAACATATTCTAATTTCTAAATCGTGTGTTGTGAATATTTTACGTTATTAGCCACTATCGGTTTGCAGCTTCTCCGCTGGCCTGCTGCTCTTTTACATAATGGCCGAGGACGAGTAATTTATAGCGCATGTCTAATTAAAAATGTGAACGCAATAACACAATAATTTTATCCTAATAGTTTATCGAACCAATATATAATCTATCTGTAGACAGGGATCCCGTGAAATATGTTCATAGGTCGCTAATATTCATGGCTTTTGATTTGAATGTCATGGATTAGATTATCATTACTCTGTCGATGATAGCGTCACGTTGTTAATCTCACCCGTCGTCGGATGACGCGCGCGCGTGATGTCGCGTCGCCGCGCGCCCGGCTCGCGGCCGCGGCTTAACGAGCGGCTAATGACCGCGTCGAGCCTGGCAATTGGGATTAACTCGAGTATCATATGTCTCTGTTTAGTGCAGTCGTTGACGTCTCTCTGCTGTGACAATATAACCAATGATCTGCAGAACGACAAACAATGTTCTGCAGAAACTTTATTCGAGGCATCGATACTTTTCAGGCATCGATAGGTACTTGATTTCTGGAGCCGTATTCGTTCGTGCAATAACAGTATTTTGATCGCGATGTCCGAGAGTATGAATTGCTCTATTTTTCGCCATTGGCTTTCCGTCCACCATGACTTAAATTGGAAAAAGTATTTTGTGACTGTTTATTTTTTCTGACCTGCGAGCTTTTCTTTTTTTAGGCTTCGATTGTTTTTTTTTTTAATTTTACACTTAAGTTGACATGTCTATTGATTAAAATATTACTTTATATTTTATGTAATTTTATAATAAGCTATTATTATTTTCAAGTTTATAGATAAAAACTTTTTCATGTTAAAAATGTATGCTTAGTTATGTCTTGGTGGGGTTAAGTTGTTATCAACCATTAAAATAAAGTTTATGAAAACTCTAGGTCTAGGTCTAGGTCCAAAATGAAGAGAGTTGACTTGAAGAGGATTGAAACACGCTGCTTGCGAGTGTGTTTGCTGATCATTTTAATTAGACGCCTTCAAGTCTAGAGTGAATAGGCTGCTTCTAAACAAGCATGCAGCTTGAGCCGTGTCGTCACTCACCACGGTGAGATAACGGTCAAATGCCAGGCTAGTTCTAATTTAAAAACTTACATATTCAACAGTTATTAAACATAACTTATACAAAGGAGAAACAAAACAATACAAAATGTATTAATTATGTTTATGAATCAAGTCCTGGTCCATTCTACTACGCTTCTAACTATTACTATAACTAACTTCTAGCTTGTACACATAGGTACATCTCTACATACAACACAATAGATTACCTCTTCACGCGCGATGGTCGTTAGTACACAGTGCAAGGCGAGGAGTCCGATGTTTGGAATCCCTGTACACCATAATACAATGTTGCTAGCAACTCGGTTTAAGTGTTTCCATGAATTATTCTATCTTTACAATATATTGTGGTTATTATATTTTGGTTGTCTTGTGTTAATTTTAATTGCTTAATTAAATTCAATTGTTTTATTTTTATTTTTTGTTTGACAAACAAAAAATAAAAATATAGTCTACCTGATGGTAAGCGGTAACTGCCTCCTATAACATCTACGACTCATGCATTTAGGTTGCGGGCAACAAGAATGCAGAACCGCAAGTGCTTTGTCACTGTGTGTAATTGCGCTGGCTACCTTATCCTTCAAACCGTAACGTAAGTTTGCCTGTTATTGGATTCACATTTAAGTGTTAAAGATGTGATTTCATGTAATATTTGTATAATAACAAAAATTATTTAACCTCTATACCCACGACCTTCCCGATACCAAGTTCAGGAAGTTTCCTGAGCAGCAGAGATTCCTCAACCTTAGAACACACGCTGACCGCCGATTTGGAGACCCTGGCAAGGTACTTTGATACGTGGCGGCTGATACCTAGTGCGAGCAAAACAGAGGTCTGCTGCTTCCACCTTCACAATCAACTGCCCAAAAGGGAACTGAGGATACCTTTCAATGGTATTACGCTCAATCACAATTTCAGTCCCAAATATTTGGGAGTCACTCTCGACCGTGCTTTGACATTTAAGGATCACCTTACTCCGCACGTAAACGTCAGACCCGTAACAATGTCCTCCAAAAATTGGCAGGGACGAGCTGGGGAGCGAACAGTGAAGTGCTTCGCACAACTGCCTTGTCACTGGTGTTCTCCGTGGCGGAGTACTGCGCTTCTATCTGGCTGGGTAGTGCACACGTCAGCAGAGTGGACGTGGAATTGAACAAGGCAATGCGATGTATCTCAGGGACCATATGTTCCACACCATGCCATTGGCTACCCGTGCTCTGTCGAATACTTCCGTCGGACCTGTGAAGAAAAGATTATCTGCTCAGAGAAGCCTCAAAGATCAGATGGAATCCAAGGCTTCCCATGCACTACGAGTTTCTGCAAACTGCGAAGTTTCGCCTAAAATTCAGAAATCGGGCATATAAGATTGCTGCGTCACTCATGAACGACGAATTCAGTAGTAGCCGCGCATGGAGCCGAACTTGGTTATTGTGTATGGCAGGAAAATTCGGATGTGAAATAATACCTGGCAGCAACCTAAAGGGATCTGAACTATCTAGGCGAGATTGGTGCAACTTAAATAGGCTACGCACGGGCCATGGCCTTTGTGCCTCCTACAAACACCGCTGTGGATGGAGTGTATCCCCCCAGTGTCCGTGCGGTTCCCCAATTCAGTCAATGTGGCACATACTAACGGATTGCCCAAACACAAGTTACCCTGGCCCATCGGAGGACCTGATCACCCTTAGTGACGAAGCAAATAAATGGCTGACTTCGCTTAATTTAAATTTGTAGTTGAATGTGTTTCTCGTATATTGTATTTTTGCCATACGAATAAAAAATAATAACAAAAAGTGTTAATCCGTTGGCAAATCAAATAAATAAATATACCGGAACGTAACTGTGTAAACTTGTTGTTTGGCGGCAGAAATAGATAATTCGGTGGTACTCACCCTGGTGGAGTTCTCAGGCTCGACAGAGTCCTACCACCTGATAAAATTGTTATATTATGTTTATTTATTTTCAACATAGCGATCTTTGACCTATCTGTTAGTCGTTGTAATTATAGTAAAGGTATTCCAGGTTAAGATGTGGTAATTGGTAATAAATGTTGGCATTTTGTGTTCCTCTTAGAGTGATTTTCCGCAGAAACATTCTCATGTACTAATATTAATGGCTCATCGTTTATAATGGCCTTTTTAAAACTTTATATTCCTGAGTTATTTTTCTAAATTGCACAAAAAATGAATGCCCCTAATACGGTACAACTACTTCGCCATTACTATAACAATTTAAATGTTTGCAACAACTTTCATTTACTTATTTGCCACTTATAAGAAAGCGCTGATGCACAGCAAGCAGACTTTCAAAGGATGAACCTAAAAATATATAAGTACATGAACGAAGCGCTAATCGTACCTAATACAAACTAGTACCATAACTAAACCGACAGAAATAACAGAAGGAGTCGGATGACCCCCGACCAAGATTACTTAAACTCAAATATTTTCACAACTACATTAAACTAGCTAACGAAACAAAGGTAAAAACCATCTCGATTAAACTGACTGTTAAATAGAGAGAACCGCATCCAAATCGGCCCATCCGTTCGGCAGCTACCGTGCCATTGACAGATACACAAAGTCACAGATACACACTTATAACACCTGTCTTTTTTGTAGAATGTTAAAAAGTAACTCGATCAGATGGTCCATCTGTTGGAAAACGGCCACCTTAGCCTCCAGCAACCAAGGGGAGCAGATGTGTTGCCGGCGTACCTATAAACATGCCCTTCGAAGTACCACAAATTATAGCAGAAAGGAAAGCCTCAAGAACTTTTATTAAGCTAATTATTTTGGTCTTGTTTTAACCCATATTAACATGCAAATCTAGCAACCCATGATCCGTCTCGACTGGGGCCGGGTCCAGCCTCCCGCGGCGGGTCGCGGCCTCGGTGAGGACTATAACTTTCCACTGCGACGGCCCGACGGGCATCCGCGGCGGAGGCTGGCTCATCTCTCACCAGGATACCTGCACTAGTGCGGCGCTGCGCAGGCGCCTTGGTTCGGCTCCAGTAAATCTATGTTAAATCTAACTTTGCTGTCCTACTATAATCTCAAATAGTATTGTAAATGTGAAAGGCTGTGTTACGTTTTCATGCCTAAACCGCTGAACAGATTTGGATGAAATTTGGTGATGAGGTACATGACAATGTGAAGCACAATGTTTTACTCCAACACCGTTAAACCGATCATCATGAAAATGGGCATGTATAATGGATGTTCGCAAAAACTATTGAATGGATTTTGATGAAATTTTGCAGCGTTGTAGTCCCATAACTTATAATTTATTTATTTATTGAAACCTATTTATTTATTTACGCCAAAGTTCAATATAGCTCCACCAGGAACCCGGCATATCGAACAAAGTCGCGTGATAAAGCC
Source organism: Blastobasis adustella (assembly GCA_907269095.1). Classification (NCBI taxonomy): domain Eukaryota; kingdom Metazoa; phylum Arthropoda; class Insecta; order Lepidoptera; family Blastobasidae; genus Blastobasis; species Blastobasis adustella. Next base: position 76,021 of record OU026136.1, on the reverse strand, counting down.
AGTAATTAATATCAATCTGACGTTCATTTGTGATCGTTTACGGAGGGACTTGAAGAGTAGCCCCTGAATCGACTGCGACCGCGGCCCGAGGGCCGGAATGCAGCCAGACTCGCAGCTTCTAATTAAAATACTAACCAAATTAATCAGATTCCCACAGGATTCGACCTTCGCCGCGTCGCCGCCGGCCGGGGCCAGGAAACACACGGTGTGCGAGCACAAAAGTACGCCAAGTGGAACAAAATTGAGCGCGTTGATGTCTTTTGTATGGGGGAAATAAATAATTACGAATATTACAACTTGTTATGGGTAGTTACACAATTGTTACTTAAACAGGTCGTTTGAGGTACACGCTGGCTACTTGTATAGTTGTGTACGTCCATTTTTCGTCTGATTTATCTATGGTATTTTAGGTACACGATAAAAATCTTTAAAAATAATTGTAAAGGATACATTCTGAAGACTCGAAATATGTCACCCCGTATTTAATTAGGACCAACATTCCGAGGCCATAAATAGGTCCGGCGAGCCGCATGCCGCGGGGCGAGAGGCAAGGGGCGCGGGGTGCGGGGCCGCGCGGGGTCATGCTGAATCACTGTTAGCGCCTTTTTGCAGAGTCTGCGCGCGCGCACATAAATCGCGGCCGCGGCGGCCGGCTCATTAAAATAACTCCACAAACCGAATCTCGGCCGCGATCTTATTAAAGCCACAATCCGGACCTCGTTAGCGCGTCACCGGACCGAGGGCCCGCGAGAACCCTGCGTCGCCGAAAATAAACGGTCTATCTCCAAACAAACTTGAAATACCTATCTATTATTCATTAGTAAAAACCATGATTTATTCTCGCAGACTCGTCTGCGGGCTACATTGATACGTCACTCCACTGACACATGAAACAAGGACAAATCAACAAACCCACTAACACACTTTTGCATTTAATAAACCGCTTATATTAATAGAGACCGCATCTCCCAGCTGATACAAAACTAGAACAGATTATAGACTTGAAAATAAAAGAAACAATGATGTAACTCAAGTAACCTGCGGCGAGGACGCGGCGCGGCGGCGCGGGCGCTGCGCGGGCGCAAAACCAACACGGTCACGTGGTCGGGATCCCGTTCCATGCTAATGTATTCCCGCTCGCGGCGAGCTTGCGCCGCGTTAATGAGGGCATCGTTTACCTTTTTTCCAGTTAGAACTAGTGTCGTGTCACAGTGGAGTGGACAGGAGCAGTAACGTCGATATCAACTCGACAGGTACTCGTAATTTTGGTAATGTTTGTATTTAAATGTCTATATGTATATCAAAATTCCAAAATGAAGATTTAAATTTTTGAGTTTTGAAATTATCCCTGATCAATAAATCTGGACGTCCTCAAGGCTGGAGTGAACAGGCTGTTCCTAGGCAGGCATGCTCCAGGTGCGATGTTTATCAAATGTCTGGCTAGTTTTTATATACAAATAATGTAGATATTGCTGTATTTCAACGTCCTCCACATTGGTTTCTTTATTAGTTGAAATTTCAATAAATAACCCGTGATGCCAATGAAATGGAAATTAGGCCAAAATGAAGATGTACAGAAGACCTACCAAAAACCAGTATAAAAGGAGGTAACGATGCTATGCGCGTCTGTCGAGACGGTAGCCCATCTTATACTGGTTTTTGGTAGGTCGACGTGACGGACACTGTACTTATAGGTATGGGTAGGTACACTCTTGTACAACGGGCGCACTCTGGTAACTAATTCGCGAATTCCTAACGTTAACTAACTAGTAAATCCTTCACATCACATTAAAAAATAACTGATTATTAAAGTTTATCCAACTCAAATGTTACAAAAAATAACATAATGATTTAATGTGCCTACACACGCAGCATCTGAACCGTTTGGACTACTTTTGATTTTGGACCTTCATAGGTTTGTGTTGTCATTCTGGGGACGGTAGGTATACGCAACCGGTGAACATAATTAGTTAAATTAAATGCAGGCAAAGAAGAAAGCAAGTCAACAGGCATAGGTGTATTGACTTGCTTCCTTCTTTGCCTGCGTTTTCCCCGAACAGTATAACTTGGACTCCAAGACTAGAGTGAATAGGCTGTTTCTTGACAGGCAAGCCGCCTTTAGCCGCATCGTCGCTTCCCATCAGGTGAGATGGCGGTCAAATGCCTGCACACCAAAACATAAAAATCATATACAAGGGGTATACGGGTCGACGGACAGTTGTGTGAAAAATAATTCCAGACCATCGTCTAAGAGTCATCCCTCTGCAATACCCCTAACTGTGTGTTGTGTAAACAAGCGCATCACGCGACAAGTGCGGTTGCGCAACGCCGCGCCCGCGCATCTGCCTGCGCCCGCGCATCTGTTTTTATTGCGGTTTTTATCCCTCGCCAATTAACCGCGCCCCCGCCGCAATGCAAAGCGCCGGCGACACTATTGTTTTTTTTATTGCGAGCTGACTCATTACATTACAGTCGTTACGTCCTTTGATACGTATACGCCGTATGTATTCATACGTCTTCCTACATTTAATTCAATATAAACGAATAATGCATTTTTTTTATTTACTCTAAAGACCCGCACCGGTAGTAACCTTAACAAATTATGCACCTAAACCTTTGACTGTATTTTAGTTGAGGCAATACGAGGGAAGATGCGGTCGTTCCTGGACTCTGCGACTCTGCGTCGCGTATTGAGTATGTTTCATCATAGATTGCGTTGTTACAAAGCTACTGCCTGACGATGATTCAATGTAGCTTTTGCAGAAAAAATACGACCAAGTTATTTTGTTATTCGTATAGAAATTTGTAGCGAAATATAGATTTTTTTTTATTAGTAAGACTCAAATGAGCAAGCAGCTTCCCGTATGGCGACATTAGCGAGTAAATGACGTTTAAATGTGTTGGCTCATCGTTGGCTAGGGAGGGGAAAGTCATATATCGAGAAGAACTTCAAGCGCAAAGTTCTCTCCGCTTAAATAAATTCACGTACAAATATTAGTAAAGTAATTAGTAAAAAGAATTAAGTTAATTGTTTAGTAACCCTAAAAATGTACGGTTCTCTGCGTCAATCTTTCTAAAACAGTTTAGATAAAAACTGTGCATCTAGGTACCAACAAAATCCTAGCTTTTCTTGTTGTTGGAGATAAAAAGTAGCCTATGTGCTTCCCCAGGTTGCCATTTATCTCATCAAAATATGTTCACCAGTTTCGGCGTGAAACCATAACAGACAGACAGAGTTACTTTCGCATTTATAATGTTAGTTTGAATTGTACATAAAAAACAGCTTCCGTTAAAGAAACCAAAGTGATCTGTTCCATCCCATTTCAAGCCGGTATCCGATTATGAGGAAAACTGTGTTGTTAAAATAAGTTGTTGGAAACGTTTAATTTGTCGGCGCTCGCTCTCCCGCCGCCCGCCGCCCGCCGCCCGCCGCCCGCCGCCCGCCGCCCGCCGCCCGCCGCCCGCCGCCCGCGCCCGCGCCCGCGCCGCCGCAGGAGCAATAAACCGCGGCCGGGTCCGCGGGGCGGGGGGCGGCTGGCGGGGGAGGGGGACACGTCCCGAGCGGTTTTGTTCCGGTCATGCTGCGCTATTTCAATTTCAAATCATGGGAAAAAAGCACTTCTATTAGTCTCTTTTGTGCGGCAAATTAAATTTGGGTGTGAATAGAGGCGGTTTATGTCGCGTCACGGGCCGCGGCCGCGGACGGTCCACCCGGGCGCGGGCGGTAGGCTGCCCATGACTTGCGTGGACTCGCGGCGCGCACCATCCCAAACAGGGTAGACATCGACCAATAAAAGGGTACATATCAACAATTATGATTTGACATTATCCCACTAAACATTTAGTTTATGAAGTGTGGCGCAATGTGAAAAGATTAAGCTCCGTCTGAGTGCTCATTAAAAAGCAGTGAATGAAGTCACTGAAAAGTTGAATATGGCGTGATTCGCTAGAGAGCGGTGTCAAAATCAAACTGTCAAAAGCACCGCGCCGTTCGTATTGTTTCCATAGTAAACATTTCAGTGGCATCATACACCGCTGTATCACGACAACGCTATCCTGGACAACCGTGCCTTCCGCTGGGTTTTTATAAGAACTAGTTGGTCTTTGATCGCCATCTCACCTGGTGGTTAATGACAGTGCGGTCGAAAGGGGAACATGCCTGTCTAGAAACAGCCTATTCACTCAAGCCTTAGCTGTGCAGATTATAAACCTTACGTAGCATAAAAGTGTAAGCAAAGCGATTTGTGCGGCTGCCTGAAGATCAGCGACATGCCTGCCTGCGTTGCGTTTCTCGATGACGGAAAGAGACCGGTGGAATGAGGTCGTGCAACTCCTCACACATTAATTAAGTAAAATACCCACAGACGCGCAACCCTATGCCTGAAGCTCTCAGTGTCACAAATGATCAACGCCAAGTAGAAGATCGCCTGACCTTCGAGAGGATATCGAAATTACTTGCTGCAGTGAAGACTGAGTCCGATTCATCCAATCCAAAGCATTGGATTTGGATTGGATGTGCAAGTATGTGCCAGATGGGACGAAGCTCGTGTGGCGAAATACAAACACGCCTTTTTGACTGAACATCGTCCCTGCTGGCTTTTGCATTGGAAATATTATTATTATTATCTAGGTATCAGTTTCTGTGCTATCGTCTACATACGCCAAGGTACAGGGTATTTGACAAGTAGATCGTTAATATCCAGCAGGAAAAGAGTCGCAGACAGACCGGACCCCCGAGAACTATATACCATTGACCTTATTCTCAAAAAGTAACATATTCTCCGGGTAAATAAATCAATAGGAATACCAAAATGAATGAATGAATGCATCAAAACCAAATCACAACATCCTGCTGACCTTATCCCACTTTGGGGGCACAACATATTTTTTGCTTACCTGACGTCAACCCTTCTTGGCAATAATATAGAGATCGCAGTTTTTAATATTCACACTCCCGTACAATTAGATACCTGGACTGCAATCTCTAGATATATCAAACGCAATTAAACCAAACCATACTTACTGTCTTTGCACCGCATCGTCTATAGCTCCAACCAAGATCCAAGGCTCCAAGTAGTTCGTAATGAATTTGGTGCAGTACGGGCTGTCGGGCGCCGCGGGCGGCGCGGGCGGTGCGGGGAGCGGGGCGCGCGGCGCGGGGCGCGGGTCAGCGGCCGGCAGGTGGCCGCCCCGCGCCCCGCGCCCGCGCCCGCGCCCGCGCCCGCGCCGCATTCCGCGACAGGTTCCGCAGCGCACGCGCCCTCCTGCTCTCCTCCAGATTACGGCGCAGGATTAATTAGATTACCCCGACCCCGCACTAACGCACGTAAAGACTCGGGGTGAAAGATAAAACTAACTTCATTTAATGACAGAATGTTGAGTGGAAACTAATCGAAACACTGCCAAGTTTAATCAAGAGCTGAATGTAGCTTCTCGAACAGCGCCGAGGAGACGGTTGTGTTTTTGGAGCGTACGTATGCACCTATGTGTTGAATGGAAGAGTTGTTGGGTAGACTAAATCGAAGACATTTTACTACCTAAAGGTTAGCTCAAAAGTAGGTCATCATAAACCCTAAAATGGCCTGGACGGAGAACATAAACTACATTTATGCAATGCGTCTAGATCACAAAGTTAAAATACCTACTAGGCTGTAATTTATAACGAAACATAATCTTAAAAGGTCTGTAGTTATTTAAGCAAAATGTATGTGTAACTAAACCTTGTAAAATATATTTTCTCAATCCTGTTACGATGCCATCAACGAATTACCGAAACGGTTACCGAGAAGCTGTTAGTCCGGCGCTGCGCCCGCGCCGGCCGGCGCCCCGCGGCCGCGCTGCGATGCCAGGGCAGTACTTATTATGCTCTTGTATTTGTACAGTGCGCCACCATTTATAATATAGAATAAGTATCTAAAATTCTGAATAATCGATTCGAAATGTGAATAATCTTACGGTAAAACCACACTTAGACTTTGTACTACAGTGTATAACAGTCTTAAAAATATTTCTCCGAATAGGCATTAATAAGAAATGCGATAAAAATAACGAGAATTCTCAACAGTCTAGGTGCTGCGAGCAGAGTACACTGCTTTTTCATGTACAATAAATAAACCATAATCTTTGTTTCTTAAATAGGCACTGCAGAGTGTAGTGTCCGCGCGCTACAATGCGCCGCTTGCTGCAAAAACCGCCGCCGCTTCGCTGCTCTGCCGGGAAAAAGTTGCTTGTATTGTACAATACTTTGTATTTTAGTAGTCTGTTTTTGCTAGCATAAATATCAAATACGATTCGCGGCATTCAAACACTTTTTTGGCTTTCAGAATAAGATGAGGGAAGCTCGACAAAGAGAAGCGTGGCGACTGTGTTTGCACAACATTGCACGCAATGGACAATAACAGCCAATTACTTGCTTATTATTCCCAGTTACTTATACGATTGTCACCACCGCCTATGGACATCAACTACACCAGGGGTACCACCAATGCGTGGCCCATCTCCAAAGGTACCTCTAATCGTATGTCGTACGTCCTGAACGATCCCATGTAATAGGCCAATGGAAACACTGTGGCTGGCAGCTCATTCCACATCGGAATCTTACAAGCGAGAAACGTTCTTTCGAACCATGCGTGGATACCAGCTAAGGGTCTACGTAGTGATGGTGAGTACCCAACCTGCGGCGGGTGGTGTGATAGCGGAATTGTGCTGTGGGCACAAGATCAAAAAGTTCCTCAGAACATTCCCCATTGTACAGCCGGTAGAATATACACAGAGAGCCAAAATCCCTTCAAACAGCCAATGATTTTAACCTGCTTGTCAGTATAGGATCGTCGACAATTCGTATGACGCGCATCTGCATGTATAGAGACAAAAGGATTAAGCAATTCGTCAGTTTCACCGGCCCAAACCAAATACTCAAAAACCATAACATAGGGATCGTCCCGATGCACTAATGAGGAAATGGCCACAAGATTCATTAGAAGAATCAAGTTATGTTAATCTCCCGGTTATGATCACGCGCGCGGGCCTGTGGTCCATCTTGACCGTGATCTAGGATTCGGCAGATCAGATAATTACAGTAGACTGCCATCGAACCTCCGTAACCCTATTAACGGGGAACCAGACCAGATTGGATCATGGTAACATATTCCGTCACCAGAATATTAAACAAGTACCAGCCTATATATTGTGGCGGGTTCCAGGGTAAAATTAGTTTGGCCTCGTGCGTCTCTGAGTGACAAAACCCAGCTCTTCGGGCCGCCACTGTGGAATAAACATCATCATCATCAGCCGGAAGATGCCCACTGCTGGGCATAGGCCTACCCCAGAGATCTCCACAAAGGCCGATCTTGTGCCTTCCGCATCCAGCTGGTACCTGCAATCTTTACCAGATCGTCGGTCCACCTAGTAGGCCTACCCACGCTGCGCCTTCCGGTACGTGGTCGCCAATCGAGAACTTTCCTGCCCCATTGACCACCTGTCCTGCGAGCTGTGTGCCCTGCCCACTGCCAATTAAGCTTGGCAATCCTTCGGGCTATGTTGGTGACCTTAGTTCGCTTGCGGATCTCCTCCTTCCTGATTTGATCACGCAATGAGACTCCGAGCATAGCCCTTTCCATCGCCCTTTAGGTGACAGAGAGTTTTCTTAAAAGGCCCACAGTGAGCAATACACACCGGTCAAAGACTTTATATGTAGCCAGGGCCAGGGGTCGTCGTTTTTGACATAGACATAGACATAGACATAGCTTTTATTTGGCAATAACTACAAATATATATGACAAGTTGTAATAATATCAACAATGATAGGTAAAACATGTTAAGACTAGGGTACATTCAATTAAAATTTGGTAGCCTCTCTTCCGATGAACTGTAGAATATCTTGTCTAAACAAGACTCAGCGGTGGGGACTATTTTTTTAAGTACTTACCTATAGTAAATAAATACGTCTGCCTAAATGACACATATATTCGCCTCGATTACAGCTTACCATTATCTTCTATTCGCGTACTCGGAAACAGCGCTGGCGGCCATAATCGGCGCGTGCCCGCCGCAGGAAGCCGCTATCGGCTTCCGCGCGATTGCGCCCGCGCAGCGCCGCCCGCGCCCGCGCCCGCGCCGCCATGCGTAAGCCCGCGGCCCGCGGCCCGCGGCGCGGCGGCCGCGCGGTGCCGAGTACGGCATCGCTAACGGTGGAGATACTTTTTAATGGATTATATTGAAAAAGTAAAGTAGGTATCATCTCATGATCTTGGAGTCAATATGCCGGTTGGGTTCTCGCGTGAGAGGGCCCGGGGTCAGCCTTGACAATGACCCAGGACTATCTGACTTCCGTGACCCTGTTAACAGAGGAACCTGACCAGATTGGATCATGGTTGTGGTCAAATCAATAGTTACGATATTGCGATGTTTCAGATGTTTCTTCTAAGTTACGATATTGGGCGATATGGAAACGAGAATGACTAAAATCAGGTAAAACAGGAATCCCGAATCCTGTTTTTACTGGTCTGCCCCAAAGACATTAGTCGCTGTAACCACAGAATATAGATACTAGAAGAAATCTTCTGAAAAGGTTAAGGTTAACTGCCAAATACGACAAAATATAATATTTGTAAAAATTCTGAGTAAACCGTTGCATATTAAGTACTCGAAAATAAATGGACGATTTCACGGCGTCTGGAACCCTGAGCCTGCGCCTGCGCCCGCGGCCACCGCGGCCCAGGTGCGCGCGCGGCCGCGCCGGGAATCCCGCGCCGCCGATGAGCGCCGGACGCCGCCGGCGGCGGATAGCCGCCGTTTCATAACTACACGCCCTTATGACCTCAATTGAAGCGCAAAACCCGGATTATTGTGTTGCTTGATACATCTGAATGGTGATTATAGACCTACAAGGATATTTTGGCACTTGGACGTAATTGTCAAACATCAACTCCAGTTATCTGTCAAAAGTGACGCTTAACAAGATGACGGCGTCGGTTCTGATTTCGGCCCCGTGCTAAAATATCCTTGTAGGTCTAGGATCAAGAATCATAGTACATAGCGCGTGTTAGGTCCATCGGGCACGACCGCTTAAATAATTCGAGTAGCGTTAGCATTCAATGATTGAGGGCTCGATACATCGCATTCTCACTCGGTTGCGGTTGATTACTAGTAGTATTAGATACGGATATTAGAAAAAAATATAAGGAAGCGGAAGTGAAAAAACTGGGCACCAACTCTTAAATAGGTAGTACCGATCAATCTAAATATACGGTATAAGTTAGCTTTGTTCTAGAATTTGTTACACGAGTGAGTATTTTTTGCGCAAACTTTCGCGAATTTCGGCATAATATTCTCTAAAAGGATAGGTTCCAAAGGCGGACCACCATTAGACTTGCCCTTCTATATGACAGCGATCCTTGACCTCTACTAGAGTGGCAAAAGCAGGAGCTGCGCATCACAGAATTAAAGATGCTGAATGTGTAGAGCTTCGGTGAAGACCGCCTCAGAAACGCCCACCTCCGACAGGCATGGGGAAAAAAGCAGGCTTATGAAGCTATCTTGACGTCGTATAGTGTAAGTACATATACCTACCAATGTGCGTGCCAACAAACACCAATGACATACTTTATTACACCATTATTAAAGAATACACTTTTGTTTTTGTAACAACCACACATAACATTTTTGTTTGGCAGCAGATAGATAAAGCCGTATTATGGTATACTCATCAACCCTCGGTAAACTACCTAGTTTGACATATTTTTACTGTAAAGTTAATAAATCGTAATAAATGGCCTGTCATAGTAAAATGAACCATTCATTGTATCGAAGCCGCGGGCCATGTGCCGTCGATGCGCTCGAGTGCGGCAGCCACCCTTTTAGCGCTCGGGCGCGCCCATTAGCGTCTCTTATCTGTAAACGCTGCTACCCAACGACTATACGAATCTAAGCATTACCAGTATTACCGGCCAATAGAGATGAGAATGTTTGTATGGGAAAGGATGGTGGTTTTTGCTTTCGCCGGCGACGGCGGCGTCCGGTGGCGTTTTTCCCGCGGCGAGGCGATCGCGCGATCGCGCGGGCAGCGGGCGGCGGGCGGCGCGCGCCTCCGCTTCCTTGAGAGTCGGGCGGCGCGGGCGCACCTGGCCGTGTTGTCCTAACGACCTGTTTCGTCGGCAAACAAGGGCTGCGGTGGCCTGCCCTCGGGCGCGCACCGCTTCCCACGCGTGTCATTCATTTACAGAACACTATTCGATGGCTATTGGGTACACACTTGGCTTTTATCGCGATATCACATTACAGTTTAAACTAAACAAGTAATTTTCTGTAACGTGAATAAACACCACGTCGGTTATATAATAACACCAGCGTTGGTAGAAAATACAGGTACAAAATAAAAAAAACATGTGTAATGGGATTTGAAATTAAAACGAATGCTTTTGTTTGTCGGAGAAAAGAGCACCTGCAGCAGCGAGGGGCGCGGGGGGCGCGAGGCAGGGTTATATTCGACAACCAGTTCGCTAAAAATAAACGAGTGCCGCGACCCGCACTGATTGCACCCCGGGAACCGGTCCGCGCCGCCCGCGCCCCGCCCGCCGACCGCGCCGCCCGCGCCGCTGCCTTCCAGTGCACCGACCATACTGCAACTCTAACCCTACGGCATATTATTCGCACACATATATTTGAGGCTACAATGGTTATGATAGTTTGGACCTCGTAGGTAGACCCTCACGTGGCCGTGGGGACTCATGAAGGACTAGAATATATCACCAACCCCTTCCAGTTACAGGCGGCTTGAACCAGCTAGTCTTCGAGCTAGACTAAACCGGTACCTCCGTGGACTAGAAAATGGGCAGCAGTGTTTTTCATTACGTGGTTTCAACACTGTGATCTCCAACCCGCCCGCCAAACTCAAGAAGATTATGGCGAAACCATCCTTAAATAATATTGAGGTTGCCCAAGTCCAGCTGTGGACTGATACAGGATTTTAATGTTAACAGGCATCATCACTTCATAAGTATCCGACCCTAAACCCGCCAGGCGGAATCTCCGGCCGATGTATAAGGTAAACTCGGAGCAACGAACACGATGTAATACAAATGAAAGACGGGAACATTGAATGATTACAGTTCCTGCGGGCAACCGGTTTGGAATCACGAGGAGCGGCCGCGGGCTGTGGGCCGCCGCCGCCGCGCTGTGGGCCGCCGCGGCCGCCGCCGCCGGGGAGGCCGCGCACCTGGCCGCCGCTCCCGGTGCGGCTCGTTATGCACCCGCAAAGGGGTGATCGCCATTACTTACGTATTTAAAAGCGACTTCAGCTACTAGACCACCAACATCGTATTGCACATCGGTCAAACACGTTTATTTTTGTCGTTACGAAGACGTTTTATATGACTGCGAGCAACGACACATATGCAAATTGCAGCCCAACGATTACACTTTACGTAATAATTTTAATCAATATTATTGACGCGAATATTTAAGTGGATGAATTTATGAATATTGGAAACGATGTGCAGGATTTTCAGAAGTGCCAATGCAACTAGGTTATTCCAGAATAACATTAATTTATTACTAAAACAGTAGTTTCCATGATATTATACCAAGTTTTAAATGGGTGGAGCCTCATGGCACATGGATGTAGGTACAATCGAAGCACTGATCAGGTATGCGTTTTCAATATGTGGATTATAATACAGGTACGACGTCCTCTCCTAGAGTCAATTGTCCTACCTTCTTAACAAAATAGATATCAAGCCGATCACTGTTATAATTTAATAATTCTGAATTGTAAATAGGAACGGTATTAGCAACAGCGACCCCAAGACCTTGAGTGTCCATCCAGTGGCGCGACAAGTGACGCAACACCCGAGTCCCCGAACTGAGGGCGCGGGGAGCGGGGCGCGGGGAGCGGGGCGCGGGGCGCCGGAGCTCCGCGGGCCGCGGCGCAGCTGCCGCCGCGCTGATTGGCGCACAAAGGCGCTCGTTACGCGCATTGTGCGCGGACGCGGCTACGACCATCGAAATACGGCTATTATAAAAGCATAACTAGATTGTCTTTTACATATTTTAACGGAATTACGAAGTGGCTGGTTACTATTTCAAAATATGATGTAGTAACAAATGAGTTTATCATAGTTCTAATTTCGTTGCTTTTTCATAAATTATGTCATGGTTATGAATTTTTTTGTAGGTACCTATTATAGCTGCACAAAGAAGTAGGTCTTAATTATTTTGAAAATATTCGGGGTAATTTACTTAATTACCCCGAATATTGCCAAAATAATACGTACGGTACGTCAAAGTTATTGAAGTAAACACCACCGTGACCGATACCGCGGGGAGGACCCTCGGTGAAGGAGAAGGAAGACCCTGGTAGTCGTTGACTATGCTGGTATATTTTGTCAAAATGACATTTCTTAAGTTTCAGGTTGATGACGTCATGTCATAAATATACGAGACGTCATATAAGCCGTTCGCTGTGAGCGTGGGAACCGAATGCGTCAGCGCATCGCGCTCCGCCGTGCAAGATGGCTCTTTCACGGTGTAATGTAGGTTTTGGCGTAATTGATATAGCCATGTATTACCCACCTTCAGACAAATGTAAGATTCCACACTCACTTCTCGATCGAAAAAACATGTTGTTTTGTGCAGACTCGCCGCGCTCGAGGCGGCTGCGCGCGCGCCGCATACTGATGCGGCACCCGCGCTCTGCACTCGTTTTATTACAGCTATGGAATAATAAAATCATCTTAACTCATACACTCCTTTTATTTTGTTGAAATGACAGAGTGTTTAATATTTGATTAATTTCAAATTGTTTAACAATGAAAAAGGATCGACACGTTGATATGTCGTTGAAGGTTACATAAAATATCCCGATGTACCTGTCGAACCTTGCGGACGGTCGCAACTCGCAACCGGGCAGCCGGGCCGCGGCGGCGGAGGCTGCGCCGAGCGGCGGGTCGCACCGCGGCCTGCAATAAAAATAAATCAGCGCAGGATGGAAAGCTCGGGGCGTCGCGGGGCGGCGGGCGCGGGGCGCGGGGCGGCGCGCCGCGGGCAGTCTCCGCCGCACGACCGCCGCGAGCGCACGCGCGCTCCGCCCCAGCTACCACGAGCCGAACCCGCAGCGCACAGTGCACAGGACGCGACCAGTGGAGCCAGTGTGTATTGAGTGAGAGTGAGTGCGCCGGCGCTAGTGCAGTGCGGCGACCGGAGTGGCTCGGCGGCGGCATGCGGCCGGCATGCGCGAGCGCGCCGCGCTGACCCGATGCGCCGCGTGCGCCCCCTGCGCCTGCGGGCCGCCTTGCGAGCCCTCGCCCTCGCCTGCCTCATGCATGTACGTGCCACCCGCCACCCGCCACCCGGACCAGCGCCACACCTTACTGATCCCTGACACCCGCTCCTATTTATTAGACACCCTCATACTCTACACATGACACACCATCATCACCATCGCGTTAGCCCCGTTCGCGCTCTCGCACGCGAGGGCCCGGAGACACAACTTAAACTAGATGTCAATATGGCACATGCGACCGGTGTTCTGAACGACTTGGCGCTCCGTTTACAAGTTAACGAATTTGGAGGCCCGGTAATGAGCTCGAAGACCACGGGAACGAGAAATGGTAATAAGGTGTATTCGATCACGAATGTGCGAACCGCCACCGGCGCGTCCGCGGCTGCGCGTGCGCCGCCTGCTAATCGCCGCCGTAACGGCGAGCTCTCCACTCCTCGGTGCAGTAGGTATTCCATTGATAGGATGTTCTGTAGATTTATAGGAGTAGAATAGTTGAAATGGAGACCTCATTATTTTCCTACCTTAAGAGTTGTCGTGCTTGTGGATGCAGATCAACAAAGACTTCAATTCTCATTGACAACAATATTCAAGCATTTCAAAACTGAAAATAACAATTGAGAATATCATGAGAACTTTCAAAGATACACCAGTGACGAAATATGAGGTTAGCATTGTACCCATACGGGATGAATATATGAATGTAGTTGGATGCACCGGTCCTGTAGAGGCCGATGAAAGAATATATGAATGGACTGTGTGAATGGCGATATGCGTGTGTGCGGAATAATGAGTACCTTATTAGTAATATAATTCAATAGAATCTACTTAAACGAGGTCTGGAGAACAATAAAATCAAATAATTCGATTCTGTTAATTCTCTTAAATGGACTAATCTATATACCTAACTGACGGAAACAAATACCCACGCAAGCTGCAAACTAGTTTAAAGATAACGGAAGCATTACTTTCTAATGAATTCATAATGTGTATGTCTCGCATAAACGCATGAACTTGGCGTAAGCACTGCAGCGCGCCGCCGCGCCGCCGCCGCAGTCGCCGGTTTTATTGATACTCGCATTTGAATCGATTCTTTTACATCACAGAGCTTACAAAGCAAAGAAGTACTAAGTACATAACTCGGGCTTCTTGTTTTAGTATGAATATTCGCATTGTCCTGCTCTAATAGGTAGGTACGTACAGATAACATAGGTAATATATATTTCGCAGGTTTACGATAAAATCGGGTTTTTGATCAAAAATCTAGTATCTAGATTTGATCAAGAACCGGAAGAAGACAAAATTATTAAGCACCTTAATCTTACCATGAACCCTATAAAATTCAGTTTTATATGAAAAACCTAAACTTGTTTGGATTTATGAAAAAAGTTAAGATCGCACTATTTTAATTGATTTGCCAAAAAGACCACCGGCCTCCCAATATATGCAATAATACCAAAATACTTTGATCTTCATTCAGTTAATTCGAGAAAAGGTTCACGTACCCATTTGAATTCCATTTCCGTATACCAAATTAATTGGGTAGTATTCATTTACACATTTATTCATTTATTTTAAGTATGTTGCACAGATATGTAATTCCTAATATACTTACTAATTTCATCGTCTATGATGTTCTCGCAAATTAGCATACTGTAAAAAATGGAACACCAACTGTCGCGTCCGCTCAGTCTATTCTTCCTTGTGCTCACGAATGAAATTGAAATCGGGATCATAAAGAGGCTATGATATCTACGTCCCTCAGAACAGTCTTGTAGAAAATAAAAAGAACATTTATTTAAAAAGAAATAAATTTTAATTGTTAATTCTATTTTATGAAAATAAGGGCGCACCCACACCGGTTTATAAATGTACCAAAACGTTTCCTTTTATGTCGATTTAGTTTAGGAATGTTTGTAAAAGTTTCTAATTGTAACTATCTGCAACATTTGGGTGTATCCACACCGATGTTTACAAATGTATCGATAAGTTTCTTTTTGTTTAAAAACTTTCAAATTGACCCATCTGAAACATTTTGAAACTTTGTTTTTAATGCTCCCACTCTAGATGTTCCTAAATGTTTACAAAATGTATATCTCAATACCGGTGTGGGAACATACAATCGATCCAGAAACCTGAACTGAATTTTTGAACGTTGTTCATAATAGCTTATTAAATAATAAAGTTGACATCAAACAGAAGATGAAAATCTAAACAGGCCGTGGCCCTCCTACGCAGCTGACAGACACTGAGCTAACATAACATGCCACATACATAATAGGGACGGTGACACTGCACCGTCCTGTGTTGTGCTGAACCAGTGACTCATACAATTCGCATCGGCCGTTTGTAATGCTAAATAACAGCGTCTCGCTTTTATCTAATTCTCGTCACACGAACTTGAAATCTAACACCCGTGTTCACAAGCAATACTAAGTATAGTAAGGGACCGATTACACCTTTGGTTAATCCAGCACCCTAAGTCAGCTGAGAGCGATCAAAATGGAATGTATACTTACAGAATAAGGTATATTATTGTATTACTTATTATATATATATTACGCGCGTGCTCCGCTTTCCAAAAGGACTTAGGTTACTGGATTAAGCAAAAGTATAATCGGTCCTAACGACAGTTCGCGGCTGTTTGCTAAGTTAAACGCACTGCGTTCAATACGGCTCTATGATTGGTCACTATTGTTCATTTTGAAGGATCGCCGCTGAACTATTGTCACTTGGAACCCTGTGCGTTCGGGCGCACTGTGAGACCACATAGTAACGTTTCTGAAGACGAGTGTTTTATAGCTTTCCCTCCGACTCCGCTCGCTCATCCTTCAAGTCTTTTATTTATTTACAATAGGAATAACTACATAACCGACTGAAAAACTGAAAAAGTCGGATAACCCCGAACTTTAATGGTTTTATTTATTGATTATTGTATAACTCATATTTGAAATTTAAATTTGTTGAAAGTATTAAAGATTTTAATATTTACCAAATGAAAAATGAAACAATTACATTTAAAGATTTGTACGCCTCAGCATGCGGGCAAAGGATAGAGAAACTATTGAAGATAATGATAACATCTGTAATACCTATCTTTTACAAATAAATATTTTGAATCTTTGAATCTTTGAATCTTTATATATACTCTAATATGATCTAAACTACTGAATTCCAATTTCTAACCATTTCATTAAATTGGCCTTCAAATAGAGAAACCGCATCCAAATCGGTCCGCCCGACCGGGAGCTACGGAGCCACAGACCGACACACAGATACACAAAGCCACAAATCCACAGACACACGTTACACTTAACAACACACTTTTTTCATCGGGTATTAAAAAGACGAAACAACAATAATCAAACTGATAGAAAGCACATCTTTTGAGAAGGGCTAGTCCAATTGTTATTTCGTCTAAGGCTGGCTCTACGTTTGTTTATAGAATTTTGGAGATGATCTTTGTCTCTATTTAAGAAGAATTTAAAACTCTATTTACATAAAAACTAACACTTACCGTAGACAACGGTATTATCCGGCCCCGTGAGTAGTTAGAAATTCCGCTAACATTGATGACTGTCCCGCAAGATCTAGTAGTTTTTCCGGAATTTAATGTATAAGCTTATTATGTTTTGAAAGTTTTCTTTTCTCGCGTCATGCTCGGTAGGTATTTACTAAAATGCCATCCTCAAGTAAGTTTTGCAATTATATCACATCTTTCACCTAATTTCTGTACCACGTTTCTAATTTAATGAATTTTTTATAATGTCTTAACCATATCATGTATTTGCATAACAGGCCCAGATCTCTAAGCTGAGCAACGGTAAATTCGTTAAAGATATCCTTATTGACCTGCATTCTGAAATCAATGCACTGACTATGGTTTTATTTTTAAAAACGTATTTCATATTTATAGTACCTAAAACTAGTAAGCTTGCGCTCATGAATGCATTACCCTAACATTCATACTTCTGGGCAGCTGTTAAAAGGTTTCATAGCATATAGCATACTGTTTGAAAGGGAATAAAGTAAAAACATTTTAATATAGATAATAATAATATCAAAATCGCTTTTAGGTATCTATTTTTTATTACAATTTAAAATCACTCTGTCAATTTTACTTTTAAAAGTCTTTTTGACTTTAAAAAAGTTAACATTATGTAAAAATATTTTTAAAATACTGAAACACTGAATACATGAATACTTACTAAATGAAAAATAAAATTTTGAGGCTGTTTCAAAAAATATTTTGATTTATACCTAAGCCAAAGTATGGAAATTCATTAAAGCAATTTTCATTTATTAAATAAAAAGACTGCAGTTTAAAAATAAAATATTTTTTCTAACTGTGGCAATGCACTTATGAGCGCGACTGTACTCACGTATCTAATAATTAAGTTGAACGGAAGCTAATTATAATTTTGATAATTGTTTTATTAAATTTGATTGTGTGACCTTTTTATATTGCTTTAATCTAAAGCGTGTAGGTCTATTATTGTAAAGATTCTAGATCTATTATTGTAAAGATTCGCTCGCAAGTTAACATACAAATTGTATTGATGTTTCGTCCTTTGAGACCCAAAGTGGCGATAATATAATAATAATAAGAATGTTGTATTTTGCGAACTGTGGTTTTAATACGAGATTACAGGGTTTTTAAAGAATATGTATAATGTTTTGAGTATGTGATATTGAGAGACGAATTATTGAATTAAAACGCCTGTTGTATAAAATGTAGGTCAATGGACAGATTTACCTACTACAAAACTTGCGGCACTAATTTCATAGCATTGCATTAGCAGCACAGTTATTTAAACACAACGTATTTACATTAATTATATTTAGACTTAATTTATTACCATAGCAATTTTTTACAAAGTAAAATATTTTGCTAAGATTAATTGTGGTTTTTAAAGTAATAAAAATATTGTTTCAATTTGTAAACGATATTTGTAAAACTAAGACATTAAATACAGAAACCTAAAACTGAGTGAAACCAATTCTCCCGCCGAATGCTATCCCTGTACGTTGGCCCTGTGGGCGCTTTATAGCTTCCGGAACCCACGGCCTAGAGATTCTCCAGCAAACGCCGTAAATACGCAGTTTCAATGACTGCTGAAGCAGCCGCGACGCCAGCCCTCAATGACGTTATGCCAATATGGGACGCCGCATGAGTGTCTACCAATGTGGCGTCCCATAACTAAGGGCCGTCCTAGTTCCCATGGCACTAGAGTTATGATAGTCACTGATATACAAAGTATATTAAAAAATAATCTCGTAAAACAAACAATACAAGGGCTAACAATATGTTCGAAAAGGGGAAGAGAGAGAAGAAGGATCAACTGGGTAGAAAATATAAAAAGTTGATCAACATCAAGGACGCAGCCTCTCTATCCAGATGGGCCAAGGACAGAACAAAACTTGCAAAGGGGTTCGCTGACGTCCGTTGGGACATGGCACATGGCACATGGAAACGAAGAAGATACAAAGTTTATAAATCAAGATAATTTTGATAGTTTTAACCCCTCCAGCTGCCATGGCAACTGAGTTTTACAACCAGTTTCGTCCCCGCCTTTGTATTGAAAGCCAGGTACTTAAACCCTCGCCCCATAAAAAAACTTCTTATCTGATGTTTATTGTGTTCCTTCGAAAACGATTGCATTAAATTGTAACTTGGTTAACGAAATGCTTTGGTGAATTCTGTGACGCATTTATAATAGTGGGACTAGATTTTGCCTGAGACTTACGTAAAATTAAGGTATGATGTATTCCCGCGGTAACCGCTTTGGATTTGGGGTAATTTATAGCCTATAAGTTATTCTGCGTTATACATATGTTACAACACTGCAAAATTTAATCAAATCCGAACAGTAGTTTTTGCGTGAGAGAGTACTACGTTAAATTCCCGTTATCCCCAACAAGTACGTACCCATACAAATATCCATACTTGCTAACTTTCACATTTTTACTACTAAAGCTTTTTATTTTATAATCAGAACCAATCTTACAGATAAACTCAATCGCTGGACTATTATCTTGCAAGCTTGCGAGTGGAGGGGAATATCCCCCTATTATGATTTTTCTGAATTTCATCAAGTGGTTTAGTCGTGAAACCGTAACACACAGGCAAACAGAGTTACTTTAGCATTTATAATAATAAGGTAGAATAGTATAGTATAGGCAATCAAACCCGAAATCGTTTGCCAGAAGGCCTTTGATAAAGCTCCATGCCAGTCTTGTTTGCGCAGCCTCCAGCCCCCTCTTTCTACGTTTCTAACGATCCACTGTAACGAAGATTTTAGGGAACGCCTTCTTCTTAAGACTCCTCTTCCTCCTTCTGGTAGCAAGCGATCAGAGGAGGAGCATCCATTTCTTGACATATATCTGTTTACGCCAAGCGAATGAGCAATTGCGCATGGGTAAGCTGCATAAATAATAAAATAAATGAATATGCTTTGACAAATTTACACAGCGCCATCTAGCCCCAAAGTAAGCAAAGCTTGTGTTATGGGTAACTGATAAACAACTTATATAGTTTTATAGTTATAGTTTTTTCTAAATACATACATACTACACCCAGAACCGTAACAGAAATGAAAATTCATCATTTCAATTTCTGCTCGTCCGGGAATCGAACCCGGGATCTCTGTGTGGCGACCGGTATGTTAACCAACAGAACCACTCAGGTCGTCCACCGAACCACTACACGCGCCGAACGGAACCAGCCGGCCGTCCACCCACGAGTTACATCGCAAAGCGCGGTTGCATACGCATCTAGTACGGTTCCATAGAGTTCGGAATGTCTAAGATCATCCGTGCAATTTGCACGAATTACATGAGTTTATATGCTCTATTTGATATAGGCTGACTTTGAATTAATTCTTGATACCAAGGGGTATGCATGTGTTCGTGGTAACAAATAACTTAAACTATGGCACCAACCCAGAAATCGAAAAAAAATTCACCTACATTTTGGCAGAATTCGAAGCCTAATTCGCAGAATACAGAAGCCTGAAAAAAAGAAACTATCTTTCAAAAAAGTTACACAAACGCACCTTAACAAACGGCTCACCAAATTAGTCAAATTATTCAATAATGACACTTGCAAAAAGCACCCGTTGATATCTTTTGTACTACATTAGTGACTCGCCATATAAAAGAGTTCAACGCGCTCGTTTTTATTTATGCATTTCAATTCTGCTACGTTTCATACGGTATTACGTAATACTAGGTCATCAATCGGTGCAACTTTTTCGATGAAATATATAGACATAAGATTTAGTCAGGGACCCATAGCAATGCATTCCCTTAGGAACATCAAAGTGAAAGTAATTTTAGTAAACGTCAATTTCATTTTTTATAACATTTTATTTAGGTTTCTAACAATTGTAGTTTTAATAAATTTTTATTGTTTACTTACATCAAAATCGAAATCGAATCAAACGTCTTACTATAGCGATGGAATTATTATAGCGTAGAAAGCTACTACTCATATTCCCGAGCGCCATAGGGTACCAGAATGCCCCGAGGGGATGGGGTGTACGAATTGCTTAATTGAGAATATTCAGCACCTTGATGTACGCCGTAAACTTCGAAAAATTATGTATGGAGTTTCATTCCATTCCTCAAAACATAATTTTTCGAAGTTCCGTACATCGAGGTGATGAACATTCTCAATTAAGAATAACCGTTCTGAACACAGCACATCGCTATTTTAAACTTCGAGATTCAGTATTACACTCGGGTAAAGGAAATGTTTTATGCAAAATACAAGGTGAAATACAACTGGTTCTCTGGAAGTTATGGGAATTATCTAGTTTTGTAAATAAAATACGTAAAGCTCACGCCTTCGCCCCACAGGTGGGACGGGCAAAGACTATGGACTATTCGTCTTTCATCATAATTCTTCTACCTACATTGATTGACTGTTGTAAGAATGGCAACAATATGCTCAGCGGCTGAAGTTAGAGAATCTGGCGACTGTTACAACTTCTTGTGAGAGTCATTCCCATTCTATATTCGCGTCTATGTAGGTACTTTTAGTGTAATATATTCTGTTTCTTTGTTTCAACCCCTTAAGGCCGAATGTTGCGGGGTTAAAGAAACCTATATCACTCACTAGAGTGACTATTATAGGTACTATTATTGAGTAGTAGCTTCCTATTAGTGAAAGAATTGGAGCCTTCAAGAAACGAATGTATCCTAATGTATCCTTTTCATAGGCCGCAACGCACAGCGACACCCCTGTACTGGGGCAGTGGCAAATACCCATCATCAGGCAGGTAATCTCTTTACTCGTTTTTAAATAATACAATCGGCCAAGACGTGTCGTGCCACGTGCAGAGTAGGGTTCTATAGTTGCCTGTCATAATATGCGTGCAAAAGAGAGCTTACTGTAATCACATTACAAATTTATAAATGAAGCTTACTCAATTTTTTTCCATACAACTTGTATGAAATGTTTGCTAATCTAACTACATTTTATAAGTTGGTCGACTATTATTAGTAAACTTAAAGAGTTCGCTAAGCTGTGATAGTTTTCCTTTTAATTTCGTTATATTAAATATTATGTTAGATATTTTCACGTCTCCAAATATTACGGTTTAGCAGTTGAGAGTCTAAATATATCGAAAACGGGAAACCTAATCCGAAAATGTCCTTCAGATACCCTATATTATTTTAAAAAATCTATCCAGCGACAACTACAACAGACTATGCGTGAAATAAATGCCATCACCCGCTTTACGTGTAGGTACAATTAAAGGTAACTTTGTCGGCGTGATTAATAGTCGTCTTACCTTATACTAAATTTCAGCTTTCTAGTACCTACTATTATTTTGTGAGATAAGCCGCGGACGGACGGACAGACTGACGGACATGGCAAAACTATACTGGGTTTCTACATCCTTGGTTTACTATGGAACCCTAAAAATCATCGAAATCAGTTCAGTCGCTTCGTAGACCAACGGTTTCAAACAAACAATATCAATGGTAAGAAAATGCTGCTGTGAATGCTCGGCGTCACATAATTTGACCCAAGTACGCAAGTCTGTGGTAGCCTTGGCGTGAGAGACATTGCTGATAAAACAGGAGAGGGTCGACTGTACTAGTTTAGTCATTACCTGCTTAAAACCCAAGGATACAGGTATCAGGATAAAGTTCCCGCGGGAGGCCCAAGAAGCGGTGGATTCGTCAGTGCTGCATAATCTCCATCTTAGATCCAATTTAATTTAACCCTCTTGAAAAATGTCCAGAACACTTCAGGCCGGCTGGACCACAGAACCCCAAATTTTTATTCTTCCGCAGTTTAGGACATCTTGTACGATACGTTGATAAAGCTACGTTTTAATACGTTTTAAAAATATAATGTAGACTCACTTGCGTTGCGATCATCACAGAAAACCCGGATTTAGGATTAATAGCTCGCCAAACTATATTTATTTCACTAGTCGTTTTGCGAAGACAAAATGGCCGTTGGCTGTCAAACTAAATGCAATAAAAAATGTGACATTAGAAGTGGTTGTGACGTATGGAAATGTTGCTAGTGTTAAGTAAAAGTTTGCGTTTGGTTACGTTGATTCTTATTTTGACATTTTAACGTGTTAGCGCAAGTTATATGACTTATTATTAATTATTTGAAGTGACATGATTATTTAATAGCTTTAAATACTATTACTTTATTTATACTTAGGAATTTCGTTGCGGACACTTTAATAATAATTAGATTAATTATGCTTCAAATATTGCATGCCAGATTCTGGTAAAGTGTAAAAAACGAGTATAAAAATTGTAACATCTACCATGTACCACATTTTACAGCAATAAATTATTCATTCTTTCATTCATTCATACGAGTGTGTACATAGCACTGCGGCACTGAGCGGAGGCATCATGGCAACAAATTAGCTACTCAGGCATACCCAAGGACAAATCACTGAACCGGTAGGACAAATCAATTTATTATGGGTTGTATGTAACAATGAATAACTGGATCACTTCAAGTTGGCTGCGACGACCGACGACTCTTATGGAATTGTCATTTTAATTTACCGATCCGACCACGGGCCACGCCTTGTATATTTCTTATAATATGCTTATCAATGTTCCGCAGATGACTCATTCGACAGATCCGCAAACCACAAATTTTTATTGCCTTTCCATATATACTGTTATCATAGTGCAAAATTATTCGGGAAAGTTGTTGCACGTCAAATCGAAATGAACACTGCCAGCACAATCCGCGAGTAGACTAAATGTCAAATTAGCCACTCTTTATGATCTGTCAAAACAGATCACTTCTATGAAATTTATATGAGTCTTTGCACAAATGCACTCTTTTTTCACATTTTACTATTTATAAAAATTAAAAATAATACGATTTCATTTATTGTCTTGTACTGAATAATTAAACATAATTGAATCTTGTCACGTCCCCAACAGCCTTAACTCAGCTTTAGAAACTAGGGCAACTTTATGTACAGTAGCCAAATTAATGTATTTAAAGTTTAAATATTAAAAAACCGAAGCTGTCGCAATGTAAAAAGATGACTAAACCAGAAAATGACGTCCCTCGTAATGGAACTACTGAGAAGATGACTAACCCAGTTAATGACATAGAATGACCATGAAGTTTGTTTTCAATAAATAAATGACGTTCCTGTAAATTTACTTTTCAAGAAAATGACCTGCCTCGCCATAAGGGTGAACTTTCTGAACACACGATAACAACCGTCTGCATAGTGTAAGATTGTCATAAATTACTATGAATACATTTCAAAGTTTTAAAATGTACATAGTTCTAAATTATTTCTGTACAATTTGTATGAAATTTTTGCTAATCCGATAATAATGATCTCCGTTACAAACCCTAACAATGGTGCTGGCTGAGGTTCGGGTGGCATCAGAATTGCTTCTCAACGTTTCGTTCGGCTAAATATTATTTTTATTTCGAAAGTACATAGAGCGGCATAGTCGCAATTGTAACAAATCTCTTTAAATAAAGATAAAAAACCATTTTATTTTAGTTGGTCCCAACAATAAGCCGCGCACAGACAGATAGATGGCGAAGTAGAATATAATAATAGTCCTTTGATTTTTCCACGGAACCCTAACACCCTTATAATTGAGATACTACTTACAAATTAAACCCGTATCTCTGGTGGTTGAGCCGGCACAAATGTATTTTGCTCTTGTTTTGGCCGCCCCGACCGCGAGCCTGGTGTCAACTGCAAACAACATCGGGAATGAACAGCTAGATGAGCATCAACTTCCCATGTAATTTTACGAATTCATAAATTTAAGTCGTAATGCACTTATTACACCTCTGGTTAAATTCAGATCACTAAATTCGCAAGCAAAAAGCGTGAGAGCAAGTCAAAGTGGAATGTACTTATTGCTCATTGAATACAGTCCATTTGTGTATTACGCCTTTTGGAAAACGGATCGCGTGTAACCATTATATAGGCAAGTGGTACAAAAATGGACCTTATTCTATGAGCAATACATTCCATTTTGACTTGCTCTTGCGCTTTTTGCTGTTGAATATAGATTACTGAATTTAGCCAAATGTAATAAGCCCATAAGTAGCATCAATACCCTTATTCATTGAATTCTGAGTTAATTACTCGTACAAAGAGGTAAAATTTGAGTTTCTCCGAATGTACCGAACCGATTTTTTTTGTGTTACACGTTAGGTAAACAGGCAAGCGGGCCACCTGATGGAAAGTAGTCACCACTGCCTATAGACATAAGTAACACCAAGAGTATCGCCAATGCGTTGCCCACCTCTATAACACGTTGCTCTGGCAGCTCAAAGGCAAATACCCCTCCACTGCCAAAGCCTCGTTCCCCAAATACCCACCCCATGGAGCACGGGAGACCTTACTCACCGGCAAAAACACAATACTATAACAAATATATATTTCAGAGTATCACACGGTACTTAGGTACATAGGGTCCCTGAAACTCAACAGGTTCCTGCAGGGTAGTTAAGAGAGTCTAAAATAATCTGAACAAAAAAAGAAGTGATATTCAGAATGGCATTTGTCGTGAACTGCGTCCATGCCCAAACAGTTTTTATGGCGTAGAAATTAGGTTTAAGGTATTTGTGTGCACTTCACTGTTGATTCGCGTAGCTATCTAGATCTCTTGAAGTTTTTGTTCAAACAGTTTCGAACTGGACGAGGATGAAAACCGGGATGTCCAGTTTGAAGTAAGGAGGGAGATCAAATTGTTTCTGTAAGCAGCTGCCCGATGACGATATTCCTTTCACTTATTATTCCGAATAGGTAGGTAGCTTGACTACAAACTACAAGTTGCCCGCACATTTGTGGACTCTAAATAAGACACTTTTGACCCGGGATACTTTGTAAAATTGCTGAATAGGTAATTAATAACAATCGCAGATGGCAGTTTTACAGCATCTGCAGTATTTCGCAAATTGTCATTTATTGCCATGAGTGAAAGGTGGATCACCTAAAACCTTTTGTGGGACGAAAAATGGCCAAGAGCTTGGTCTATTGCATATATGCAACACTGCGATCTTTTACCCGCCTGGAAAACTCGGAGATTATGCCAAAGACCGAATACCTGTTACGTAGAGACAATAAGAAACGACCACCTGTTCTAAGTCCTCCTGCTAGTCATGGCCTAGGCGGAGGTCACAGAACAGGGCAGGGGTTATTATTAATAGCTGAACATTGTACCTAATATTTGCAGGATGAACCAAAATAGCCATAGCCAGTTCCCAGAAAAAGTAAGCCAGATGAATAACAACGGAATCTCTATAGGCACCCAATAACCAATAATGTTATGTTTAATATAACCACAGCTTCACGTATTTGGTCACGTGAACTTGTTATGAACGTGATCACGTGAACTTGTTTGTATTCTCCGTCAGCTCTGTTGAGAAGTTTTTATGTGCTTGTTTTTATAACAATCGCCCGTCCGTCCATCCTCACCAACTTATAACATGATAATGCGAAACGCCCCATAATTTTCTTACGAGATGCTTTGCGGTATTTTATAAATAAGTCAACGACATGCGGCGTGTCAACAGACCGCTAGGCTCGGCTAGCGGCGCGGCGGCGCGCAACGTGGCGTGCGCACGCGCAGCGGGGCGGGGTGGGGCGTGCCGTGCCGCCGCCCACCGGGCACCGCGCGCCCCGCCCACCTTTGTGCTTTGTCAAGTGGGAGGCTTTGCGGTTCTTGTTTGACTCTTGTTAGATATTCCGGTGGCGATATTGTTATATAAGAATAAACGATAGAAGTGGATCGTACTGTGTAGTGATTCAATAGTTAGTTGGTGTTCTTTGAATGTGGATTATGGGATTTCGATTATATGTTGTGTTGAGCCGATATACCTATGTATTCAATATAATTTTACATACATACACATTTCTAATGTAAAGTGTAACTTTATCTGTTTTGATCCCGAATATTGAGAGATGAGATTATAGTTCAGGGGATGAGGATTCCTGTAAAATTGCCACACGTTTACTAACTCAGACTAACGATTATTTTAATCGTTGTTAAATCGATATGACAATGTATCAGTCAGTTCACCAGTCAGCAACAACCGATGAGACAAACACAAAGACATTTGTTGTGGACCGGAGAAGGAACTCCGTGACTTATATTTTTGTCTCCGTCATGGGCACAACTTAGAAAGAAAAAAGAGAATAATATAAATTCTGATCATGTTACATCCAATTTCTTTGCCAAGTTTGCTAATTTACGAAAGGCTCCAATTGGATCTCATTATAGGTTTTTAATATTTTGCTACAAATTTAGGACCAATGGTTTTGCAGTGAAATTCCATTGAACTGCCATTGGGCTATTTGCTTTTAAACTCGACAGTCTCGAAAAACGGTTTTACGTGAAATTAAATTACACAATAGTCACATTAACGACTCTATTGACACAAGTTTTTGTAGAATTTCTAACCAATTTGTAACAATCGTAATGGAGTCGCAGTTGAGTCATCATAGAACATCAATACCATGTGGGTTAAATAAATTTAGCAAACTTGGGCCACATATTTGAAGAATAAATAAAAAAGTAAAAAATAAGCTTTTTCATCCCAGTGGGGGTACCCATATCAGTCGTCTATCGAAAAGCGATAAAAACACAGTTAAAAGTAAAAATATTTATCTTTGTTACTTTCTATGGGCACATTAGAAATGCATTGTCGCTAAAATTCAATCGATTTATTTAATCATTTAATCATTTGTGGTACACAGGTTATACAGTTGTTAGGTACAGTTTAAGTAGAATGGAGCCTCTGCGACCTGCCATCGGCATACAAATTTTAGAAATATTAACAAATTTACGAATTTAAATAATGTCATTAATCAAAATAGATACTCATTTACAAATATTTTAAATTATTCATTTTAAGCATTATAAAAACATCACTATAAAATTTGACTTTCACCTATTCAATGTTATTAATAATTTAAAATGTCAACAGTAGATAGTGTCAATAATAATTCAAATGTCAATAAAAAATATAATGTCAATTAATATTAAAAAATTGATTAAAAGTCATACTAAAATAAATAATTAAATTTAACCATAAATTATTAACAATAGCCACAATTAATCAACAAGTCAAAATAATGAAAATCCAATTACAAAATATGTCAAAATAAATTCAATAGCAAATTCAAATTATTCCTGTACCTATTCAAATAATATAAGAAAATACGAGTCTAAGTACCCATTACAGTAGTATTTCCATTAAGATCTGCTCCACGTCATCCCATGCGGTCTCATTTAACTACGCCAGTATTCGAGTAATATCGATCGTGAACCCTGCTTGTTAACGACTTGGCTGGCAACAAAGACCAGAGCCTCAAGTCCGCTAATATACTTGGCTAGTTTGAATTGTTATTGGATCGCAATAGCAGCTCAACGGCCATTTTTCATTGTAGCAGAATACCAAAAATGCGTAAAACTGCCATTTAGCTGCGATTACGGTTCAATTACATTCCGATCGAGCTATAAGTAACAGTGTCAGAATACCAAAAACGTGTCCAACTGCCATTGAGCTGCGGTTGCGATACAATTATAATTTAATCAGTAAATTAGCAGACTTGAGGCCCAGGCCTTTTTGCGAATTATCGCGTAGAATTCAATCAATAAACATTCTTTTCGTGGAAGAGGTGACAAGAAGGTTGAAGTATCGGACACATTTTACTATTAACCCGTTCCTGTTTTAATCAGATAGAATCGGTTTTTAAGTTTATCACGAACAGGCAGACAGACGCGCCGTTAGACTTTGTTTTATAATATGTAGTCACAGTAATGTCTCAAAATTTGAGACATGAATGTCATTTTAATTGATAACTATAACAACAAGCTACGATTCCGACACACCTCATGCCACACTGATTCCTACTTTTTCATATCGTTATTAATTTACCCGTTAAACCCAATACACAAGAATTTTAATTTACACATTGCTTACGAATGTATGTTATCGAAATTTTGTAGATCTTCAACGCCTTCCTTGTTTGACTGTCAGGTCGCGGCGGGGGCGGGCGTGTTCGAACTGCAGATCCTAGAGTTCTCCAACTACCGCCTGCGGCTGTCGTCGGGCGCGTGCTGCGGCGGCGCGCCGGCGGCGGCGGCGTGCGCGCTGCCGTGCCGCACGCGGTTCGCGCTGTGCCTCAAGGAGTACCAGTCGGCCGCCGCGCCCGGCGCCTGCTCCTTCGGCCGCGCCGCCTCCCCGGTTCTCGGCACCGACTCCTTCACCCTCGCCGAGCCCTTGTACACGCTCGCGCTGCCCTTCTTCTTTCGCTGGACGGTGCGTATCAGAGCTTGGACGATGGCGATGATGTTGTGAGAGTGGCGACGCGTGTTTATGTTTACGATTTGTCTTTTGTCCGCAGCGCTCCTTCACCTTGATCCTGCAGGCGTACGACGATTTCAACTACACTGATCCCGGTTAGTACACGAGTCTTCGTTATCTATGGCCACTACGATACGTGCGTGGTCGTTACGTATAACATTCTACTTGCGTTGATACCTGTGTGTATCGTTCAGATAGAAGTAGGTACTCCTATTTATTAAAAATTACACACGTCTGTTTTACCCCAAAATTGCCCTACAAGCAAAAATCACCCTTAGAGCTATCAGATAGCTCTAAGGGTTTACGTAATTGATATACGTTTACATTTCACGCAACTAACCGCAAGTGCACTAGCACTATGAGGAATCTAACATTCGTCATTCGCCCTGTACATAATTAAATATACGAGTACTTACTTTAAATCGGTACTTAACAATGAAAGTATTGGCTTTCTTCAGGCAGACTGCTCCGGCTTGACAGAGTTCTACCATTTTATTCATGACTCAACGCATTTTGTATTGCAGAGGAGACGGGTCTGATCGAGGAGGCGTGGTGGTCGGGCATCGTGGAGCCGGGCGCGGAGTGGCACGCGCTGCGGCACGCGGGCGCCGCCGCCGCCGTCGCCTACCGCGTGCGCGTCACGTGCCAGGCCAACTACTACAACTCCACGTGCACCACCTTCTGCCGGCCGCGCGACGACAAGTTCGGACACTACTCGTGTTCTCCGCAGGGCGAGAAGCACTGCCTGCCGGGCTGGCAGGGCGACAACTGCGAGAAGCGTGAGTTTCAGCCAACGATACTTGCACTCTGCCAATATCCCTAGTGCGCGCACACTGACAATATTTTTCTGTTACAGCTGTCTGCAAAGAGGGCTGCCACCCGACGCATGGCCGCTGCGATCGGCCAGGAGATTGCGAGTCAGTAATCATTATTTAATTTTGTACCACTAAAGCTGCTTTTGGAAGTTAAAAATGTATCTGTAAAATTACGTGATTACATGCTATTAATTAACTGTGCACTGGTTGTTCCAGCTGCCGGCCCGGATGGCGCGGCGAGCTGTGCGCGCAGTGCCAGCCCTACCCCGGCTGCAAACACGGCTACTGCAACGGTTCCTCCTGGGACTGTACCTGTGATACTAATTGGGGTGGCATTCTTTGTGACCAAGGTCGGTGCCAGTCAGATATGGTATACCTACTAATTTCTTTTCTAGTATAGCTCGATAACGCTCTGTCTCTCACCAGATCTCAACTACTGCGGTACCCACGAGCCGTGTCAGCACGGCGGCACTTGTGAAAACACGGCGCCCGACCAGTATCTGTGTACCTGCGCCGAAGGTTTCTCCGGCACCGACTGCGAGCGCGTGGACAACCCGTGCGCGCCGCAGCCCTGCTCGCACGGGGTCTGCTCGCTGGCGGCGGCCGCGCCCGGGTTCACCTGCACGTGCGAGGCGGGCTGGAGCGGCGCGCTGTGCGACCGCGACCTCGACGACTGCCTCAGCGCGCCCTGCCAGCACGGCGCCACGTGCCGCGACCTCGTCGCCGCCTTCGCGTGCGACTGCGCGCCCGGCTGGGCCGGATCCACCTGCGCTGATGGTACGCATCATCATCTTTCTACAAACGCTGATATAAACTGAGCATGGTTTCGATAAATAATTGTGTTGTCAGATGTGGACGAGTGCGCGACGCGCGTCCCGGGCGCGGCGGAGGGCGCGCTGGGCCCGTGCGTGAACGCGGCCGCGTGCAACAACACCGCCGGCGGCTACGCCTGCGCCTGCCTCGCGGGCTGGACCGGCCGCGACTGCGAGACCAACGTGGATGACTGCACGGGACAGTGCCTCAACGGCGCCACGTGCATCGACCTCGTGGACGACTTCCACTGCGCGTGCGCGGCCGGCTACGCGGGACGCACGTGCGCGCTCGACGTGGACGACTGCGCGCCGCGGCCGTGCCGCAACGGCGGCGAGTGCGTCGACCTGCTGGACGCCTACCGCTGCATCTGCCCCGTCGGCTTCTCGGGCGCCAACTGCGAGGTATCACCACCCATTCCCACACCCACCCTATGTAGTAGTAATACTCTTCGACTGTTTCTCTCATATTCACATACTTCTCTTCCTTCATTAACCATGACACCGTTGTCCATTCAGGAATCACGGCGTATGCACTAACGTACTAACTAAACTTCTGCTTTTAGCTGCCATCCTGCACGGGACGCTACTGCTCGGTAAGTTCTCTCGCATCATCTGTACTTCCTAATTACTTCAATGTATGTTATTAACCTAGTTAACCCAATTTCGATCTCATTTTAATTTGTTTCATATTCTTAAGCTATATTAACAAAAATCATTATTTGCCGGTAAACAGTTTTTTGTGTTGATTTGTAGTGTTTGTAGAAAATACGTTGTATTTTCATCTGTAAGAAATCATGACTTATTTTAATTAAGCTGTGACTTATTTTGTCATGGATAAAATTATCATTAATTCAATTAAGTTATCCACCATATTTTCCTTCCTTATCCCTCACCACCACAAGAGACGGCGGCAAATAAATATTTGTAAAAGTTTATCTCTACAATATTAGACATACAAACTAACTACAAAGACTGGCTTGTATACATGACTCACGATGTCCCCCTAGGACGACCGCGACCACTGCGCGGGCGCACCGTGCGGCAACGGCGCCGCGTGCTACAACGCTCAGAGCGACTACTACTGCCACTGCGCGCCCGGCTGGGCCGGCAAGAACTGCACGCAGCGCGCCAACAGGGACCGTAAGGAGTTGTTCCATATTTTATTTTATTTTTTATTTTACTTTATTCAGAACACCAACTGCAAGTTACAAGTAATACTTACAAACATATATAACAGGGAGGCCATTCTTAATACCTTGTCCCCGATATTGAAAATGGTATTAGCTTTGCGTCCATAGTGAAACCACAGTGTCTGAAAATATGATAATGAGACGTATCTGTCTCTATCTTGGAGAAATTAAATTCTTAAATATGCTTGTTTAAAGAAGGTTACGTTTAATTCAGGCTTGGAGAACTGCCTAACGAGTGGGTGCGGACTCGGCGGTACCTGCGCAGACGGCGGGCGCTGCATCTGCCGCGCGGGCTGGACCGGCGCGCGCTGCGACCAGGGTATGCACACACCCTTCCACCTTTCCTCTAACTAAACCTAAGATTTTAGGACGATTCGCCTAATACTACAATTAACATTTCAGAAATTGATGCATGCGCAGCTAATCCATGTCACAACAACGCGACATGCGTGAGCAGTGCGACCGACTTTGCCTGCGTCTGTCCTGAGGGTTGGACAGGTAATATCTACATAGATTTTATTGCCTCACTTTTAGCGCTATTTTGCAATCTGACTTTAATAATGTTTTTTACTGTCACACAGGAAAAACGTGCTCAGCCCGATTGCACAACAACGAGGGAGACCCGTGCGGCGGCGTCTGCGGTAGTGGGGGGGCGTGCGTCCGCGCCGGCGGCGGGTGGCGCTGCGTGTGCGCCGACGGCGCGGGGACGGGCGCCGACGGCTGCGCGGCGCCGCACCCGCTGTGCGCGTGCGGGCCGCACGGGCTGTGCGTGCGCAGCGGCGCGCCGCCCGGCTGGGCGTGCGCCTGCCGTGACGGCTGGACGGGCGCGCGCTGCGAGCGGCCGCCCGACGCCTGCGCGTCTGGCCCCTGCCGCAACGGCGGCCGCTGCGTCGGCGGCAGCGGCTGGTGGGCGTGCGAGTGCGCGGACGGCTGGGCGGGGCCCGACTGCGCGGCGGCCGCGCCCTCCTGCCGGCCCGCATGCCCGCCGCCGGCGCGCTGCGACCGCGCGCGGTGCGTGTGCCCCGACGCGCCGCCGCGCCTCGCCACGCGCTGTCTCGAAAGTGAGTGTCCCAGGTTGCATAATGTTTAAAGTTTGCGATGCCCATGATTTGAAAAGTGTGTCAGCAGTAGTGACGTGTATCATTGTCCGCAGTGTTGGCCGGCGTGGGTCCGTCCACGGGCGCGGAGCCGACCCCCACCGACGCGCTGGGGGCCATGGGGCCGGCAGATGCTGACGAGCCGGGCGCGCGTTGCGCCGGCGATAACGCCACGTGGTGGTGGGGCTGCAACGCGTGCTGGTGCGCCGGCGCGGGCGCCCCCGCCTGCACGCGGCTGTGGTGCGGGCTGCCGGACTGCCTGGCGCCGCGCGCGTTGCCCTGTCGGACCGATGAGGTAAAGCGTCCACTTTCAATAGTTAGTTGTAGGTTTATTTGGAATTAGACATTAATAAGTTCTTGTCAGAGCTTTAGGTTCCTTACGTCAAAATTGACTTAGCCTCTTTTCTGTGCGCATGTCTGGCCAGTGGCCCCCTGTTTAGAGATTGTCGTGACGGTTCACGGTATACGTTTCTTGCCTTTGTAGAGAAAACTAGTGAAACCATTAAATAACAGGTACTATAAATGGTTTCTTCATATACAAAATCGAAATACTGCAAACTTATCCACTGATGAATACGTGGTTGTGTCCCAGGTGTGCGTGCCGTCGGCGCCGACGCTGTGCCTGCGCGCGCCGTGCGCGGCGCTGGGCGAGTGCCGGCGCATGTCGGGGCGGCGCGTGGAGCCGCCCGCGCTGCCCGCGCCCGCCGGCTGCTGGCCCGGCGCGCGCCGGCCGCCGCCCGCGGGCTGCGCGCGCGCCCGCCTGCAGCTGCTGCGCGAGCGGCTGGCGCCGGGCGCGCACGTGGAGCGCGCCTGCCACGCGCTGCGGCGCGCGCTCGCCGCCTCGCTGTCCGCCTCGCTGTCCGCCGCGCCCTCCGCCGCGCCCGCCGCGCCGCTCGCGCTGCTCTGCGACCTCGCCGACGACGACGACGATGCCCTCGATATTGCACTAGTGAGTCACGTTTATTTATACAAAGTAGAGTGTAACAAGATTAATTTGAAAGTTAATGTTTTTTTTCTTTTGTACCTACCTCGGAACGTCGGTGGCCTAGTGATTACGGGGTCCGACTTGTAAGTGAGAGGTCCCGGGTTCGAATCCCCCTGCGGCCATGCATTAATGACTCTTTTCTGAGTTATGTACATCTAACCGATGCTCTTACGGTGAGGAAAAACATCATGATGAATTTGCACATTCATGCGACTGAATGTGTAACCATGATCCAATCTAGTCAGGTTACCCTGGTTGCAGGGTCACGGATGTCGGATGGTAGTCGCCCCACTGTAATTATCAGATCTACCAAATCCTGGATCATGGTCAAGGCGGACCCGGAGCCCTCATGCGCGAGAGCACAACCGGAACATTAACGCCAAGATGATTACTTCAAATATTTTAATTCTTGCAATAAAATGATTTAATTATTTTAAATGAATCTTACAGAATTCCGATCTCTATGAGTTCATTAGCATATTAAAAATTAACAGTGCATGATTTGGTTTATAAAATACCTAATTGAGATTACACCAAAATTACCCTTGAAATACTCGTAGTCTCGTCAAGTCCCCAAGACTTGACGAGATGATTCACATAACGCTTTGACGTTTATCGGCTCCTCAATTTAACCCAGCCAGACGAAAAGATTTCCGGTCAAAGTAAATCGTTCCACCTTGCCATAATTCATAATAGTAATCTTAATTCCAAACCATTTTTAGTGGGTCGGCGAGGAGGAGGGCTCGGAGGGGGCGGGCGCGGGGCAGCTGGCGGCGGCGGTGCGCGTGCTGAGCGAGCTGGCGGCGCGGCGGCGGCTGGCGTCGCACCCGCTGCTAGGCGCGGCGCTGAGACTGCAGCTGGCGCCCGCCGCGCCCGCGCCCGCGCCCGCCGCCAGCTCCGCCAGCCCCGCGCTGCTGGCCGCCGCCGCCGCCGCCGCGCTGGCCGCGCTGGCCGCCGCCGCCGCCGCCGTGCTGCTGCTGCGCCGCCGCCGCGCCACCGCCGCCGCGCGCGCGCGCCGCTGCGACGAGGAGAAGTCCAACAACCTGCAGAACGAGGAAAACCTGCGCCGCTACGCCAACCCGCTGCGCGAGGAGCCGGCGGCGACGGCGCGGGCGCCGGGCGGGGGCGGGGGCGGGGGCGTGGGCGTGGCCGACGAGCTGCCGCGCGCGCACATGCTGTACAAGGCGCAGAACGCGGACGCGCGCAACAACACGCCCGCGCCGCGCGACAAGGAGCTGACGAAGCGCGCGCTGCCGCCGCCCGAGCCGCCGCCCGCGCGCGCGCCGCCCGAGCGCCTCACCGTGCTCGTGTGAGCTGCTGTGATACCGCCCGCGCCCCGCGCCCCGCGCCGCCCCCGCGAGCGAATATTGACGCTATTTATTGTTAGTCGTAGTGTTGTATTTGTAAATATGTAATTTTGTAAATAGAACAGAAATGACAGAGTGTATCTATTTTTTGTGTGTTAGTGTCGCAAATAAATGATCGGAATATTTGATTTTTTGCAAAGGTTGTAAAATGAATGAAAATGTTAGTTTAATAAAAAACTACAAAAATCAGTAATAAGTGCACTTTATTTCACACGAACCTAACACCGCAAACCTCGATGTTGGACTCGAGACGGATATGTCAAAGACCAAACTCATGACCAATGCCACCAAGCATAGGTTAGAGTTAGAAGGGCGGAAGATTGAATATGACGAAGAGTTTCCTTACAGACGCGACAAGTCAAAGATGTATCACACCGCATAGATAACTTCTCGAGGAGCTATTTATTTATTCCTAGGAAACTGATGTTGTGACATGGATAAGAAATAAACTCAAGTATCAGAAAGCCAATTACAGATTCTTACAGATAAACCCAGATTAAAATATTATCGGTTACATCATCTTATAACCGAACGCTTTTCTCCAATGTAACTACTACAAACAAACAAAAAGCAGTTAAGACACTAATTCGAAAGTCAATTTTTAAAACTAAAATTAACCAAATGTCTTCTTGTCGCCGGAACACTAGTGTGAAACAAATCAACGTCGACATCCCTTACATTAAAAGAGGCACACGCACGCAATACAAACTATTCTGCCTATAATTTGTCGATACGGTAGGAAGTCGCACAGGAGCGGTGGATCTACATTGCCTGGCTGGTACGTTTATATCTATCTGCGGTAGTAGTTGAGAACTACTATGGTGCTGTTGGCAATTTTGAAGAGGGATATTAGATCGACTACTTTACGCCGTTCAACAAGTGGAACTAGGTGGTGTTTCATGCAAAGATTAGCGTAGTTTGCAGAACTTGTTTTTGTACTATAACACAGGTACCGGACGTATCTTCTTTGTATGCTTTCCAGACAGCCCATGTGAGGCAAGCGATAACGTGCCTTCAACTTCTGGGTTGGCAGATCAATTTTGACAAGTCGGTTCTCGAGCCACGCAAAGCCTTGACCTTCTTAGGTGTCCTCTGGGACCGTGGATAAATTTAAAGCCGCTGCCACAGGATAAACAGCAGTGTTTAGATGCGAAAATTCATGTTATGCTAGAGAGAGGCACTACAAAGCTAAAAAACTTGCAAAGCCTAATAGAAATGCTGAATTTCGCAAGTTTTATAGTTACAAGGGGCCGCCTCAATTATCGCAACCTCTTGAGCTTTCTAGCTTTTAACACACATCCCAAGACAAATCTGTCACAAAATTACATCTTGACACAAGAATGCAAAATCGACCTGAGACGGTGGAAACAAAATTACCGTGTCGGCTCGACAATTCACGTTGCTCCTCCATCTCACTTCCTGAGTACAGATGCGTAGGACCTAGCCTGGGGAGCCCAGTTGGACGGTCTCCCATTGTCTGGACTGTGGACAGAAAGTGAAAAACCACTTCACTGCAACCAGAAACAGTTATTGACGGTACTGAAAGTTTTAACAGAAGGAGGCCACTTCGTACGCCAAAGCACTGTGCTGTTTCAGTGCGACAACAAGACTGTGCCTTTGACTCTGTTTCCTTTCTGTGCCACGAAGGCAGGACCAAGTCGCTGAATCTGATGAACATAACCTACAGGATATACGACCACTTGAAAGTTCACCAGATTCACTTAGACGTCGTAGGGTCTTGCCCTGATGAATGGTTGTGTCATTACTTACGGTTATTAGGACTCCTGTTCAAACAACTGTTCAGCTAGTTGACACTTTTATTTTCAATTTTTATATTTATAATAATCGTTTTTATGGGTCTGGTTGGTATATTTTTGGGATAGACCCTTCAGGCTCTGATTGCTCATCATACTTTCCTGGAAAATTAGTTAATCCTGTAAATTCAGACTACGTTGTAACTACGTTCTACAAATGTTTTAATTCGAATCGAACTTTGATTAGAGTATTTTCTTTTTGGGGAAATGATCTCTCGTTTCCTAAATATCCAATTGGTAAAAGTAATGATGGTTTTTGGATAAATACAACGGTATTGGAGTGTGTGTCTAGATTCTAACCTCTGTAACTTCTTGTTTTCTTATTATTGTAAATCCAGTTCGCCCCCAATGCCACGGGGGACATTTTTCCTTCACATTAGGGGGCTTATTTCGTAACAAATAAATGTATTTGTACATAAAATTCACATTTTACCAAACTAATGTTTACCTTTTGTTATTTTATTCTTTGCACGTCATATGTTGTCATAAGAAGCTATTTCAAACTAAATGAAATAATATAGGCCAGTCAAATCTTACAAAAAAAATGGCCCTTTAACGCAAAGCGCGATGTAATGCTGCATTTTTTATATGTGATTTGAACCCCTTAAGAGAGTGTGAAACTACATTTTGCAAGCAAAAAAATTGTACTTCCTGCGTAATACGTGAAAAACTGCGAAATTTTGGGTTTTTTTTTACTTTCTGGTCTAAAAATAAAAAACTATGAATTTTTCGACCAATAAAGCTTAATAGCTTTTAAAGTTAATTATATTTGCCACTATTTAAGTCCAGACGCAGCTCTACAAAATGTATAGTGACTAAGTTATGGCTCTTCAAAGATGGTCAATTTTTCCCGAAAATTCACAATTTTAAGTTTTGCTCCCGGAGCAAATTATTGATAATACCGCTAGTCCTATGATAAAAGTAACTACAAGAAAGTTGTACTATATTTAATTTACTTTCATTTAAGTACAAAACGAACTAAGTGAGACTAATAGTTTACTTACAATCTTGAAAATGGTATTTTAAAGAATTCTTTGAATATAATACTTATTTGTGTGAATGGCCATAGGAAATGTTTTCAGCCAAATATCTGTATTACCAATAAGAGAAAATTTGTTAGAAAGTACGTTTTATTAATAATAAAATACCATCACAGGGTGCCAATTAGCTCCCAAGCCCGTTCTATCAGTCTCAGGGTCCAGCGGAAGATATTGCTCAACCTCGCTTTTGCAATTGTATTAGGAGGCGCACCTCACAAGTGGCGAGCTCGTCGCTGTGCTGAGATTCGACTAGCCTCAATGTACGACACGGTCCTCCATCCAGTTCTCGGATTCGGTGAACGTTGCTTAACCTTGGTTATCGTTCTCGCAAGCACGCTGCCGCTATACCAGGGGCCCTTTTTTTGGAACCGCTCGCCTTGGTTCGAACGATTTTTAATTTTGATTTTTGGCATAATTTCATATTTTGATGCATTATGCTGATTTTCCCTATTTTTGCCCATACTCTTTCGGTGTTGACAATGTGATTTTAAAAATATTAAAAATTTCACGCAGAAATTCAAAATTGATAATCGTTCGAATAGAGGCGAGCGATTCTACAACGGAACCCAGGGCCGTTCGCATGTTAGTTTGAAGTTGCTTAGTTTTAAGTTTAACACATTTAATTACCATGGGTTACTGAACTCTAGAGTTCCATTGAAATAGTAATTATGTATTTTTTTGACATTACTTGGCTTTAATGTTGTATCTACATTCATACGACGACGACATTGGGGCCTTCAAGGAACAAGCCTCTATAAACGAATTCTCACCACTGGCAGGCTCGGTAGGACAGTCCTTAGTAAGTACGCTTTATAGCGCCTAAAACAAAAAAAAAATGATGGTTGCATTCGTCCTACCTACCGACGCCTGATGGCTTAGTTATGTTGCAGGTTCCCCGCCCCCCAGCCCAGCAAATTACTTCCAGCATATATACTATAAACTGATTTGAATTAACATGACATTTTGAATTAATTGTTTATAATATTTTATTAATATAATGACATAATTATTATCATTAATCTAATTAATAAATCTTTATGATTATTTATTGTTCTAATGAATGTTAATATTTCAATATTGAAATTAACGATATGTGTTAATTTTATTCTATTGATAACTGAAATGACGATGTATATTTAATACTATAAATAAATGAATATGAATATATCCAGCTCGACTTTGGATCTAAAGGTGGCTGTCCACGCCAGGAGAACTTCCCTCCAAAGTAATAGTGTTGAAGTCGTACTGAAGGGTGATGTAAAAAATGGATTCAACTCTGTCGATAGAGGCGCTTTGCTTAGTCAAATACGATCTAAGCTGCCGGTTGCTTATAAGTTTATGCGGCAATGCTACAAAAAGCCGAGCAATCTTACATACAAAGGCTACTTTTTGCAATCAGTAGTCGGTTGCCAGCAATAGGCGACTCTCGAGACGCTAAATTCTAAATTTAACGTGTGGTAGTACGACCTACTTCGACGACGGGATCCTACGAGGGGATGCGAACACGGTTTTACAGAACTTACAGCTCCTCCTGCGCGAGTTCAGAGTGATTGGTTTGGACTTGAATCTCAAATGCGATCTGTATATACCAGAGTGCTGTCTGAGGGCTGGTGCCATTTCTGCAGCTTTTGACGGTATTGCTATTACATTGTCGACGACAAGGCGTGGCTTCACCTTCTAGGTATTTTGATTAATCTCTCTCGGACTTGTTAAAGAAAAAATTCTAATTCTATTGTTGTGTTTTGCGGTGTTGTCAACAACACAGTGAAACATATTCTTATTTTAAAATATATTCTTAACATAAATCACGATAATTCATCTTGGAAACAGATGGATAGGTATAGAGGGTTAGGAAAGTTTCAAATGTGTCCCTGTCAGCTTTTCTGTCCTCGGTGCATAGTTCACAGTATCCAGTGTAGAAGTTATTATTCTTTTTATCTAAACTAGGGACTTTTATTACGGCGTATGCTATCGAGGTCTAACTCCTTTGGCAGGAGGCTTCTCCGGAGGCCGAGCTTCCGAAAAATTCCTGTTCCCAGCGGCTATGGGACGAACTTCGCTGCAGATTGGTGCGAAACCATCTTTTAAGCGCATCAATCAACTCTGCAGAGCGTGCCCGTTTGCTGGCTGCTGGCGAGTGTAAATCGGGTCTCCAACTTCAGTCAATGTCCTCTAAAAATATTGGGAAACTTTTCGACCGCGCTACGCACTATATCATCCGCCAGGCCATCACCTCTGCTGGAGCACCCGCGAAGCTGGAGCCAGGTGGTTTGGCCCGTGATGACGGTAAGAAGCCCGAAGGGATGACACTCACGCCCTGGAAGCTGGGCCGACATCTGGTCAGGGACACCTCGTGTAGCGATACCTTTACACAGTTCCATCTTCCAGTACCGACGTGTTATGCTGGGCCCGATGCCGCCTCAGTTGAAAGCGTCAAATACGCAAGTGTTGGTGAAAACCACATATTTATGCCGTTTGGCGTGGAAACCCTTGAACTCTAGGGACTCACTATTTCGGGAGCTAGCTAAGCGCCTGGTCGATATTACTAAAGATCATAGGGCTGGCTTCCGCTTCGGACGGACGGCAATGCGGCCAGCCTTCTGGACAGCATACCTAATAGTTCTTATACCGTGGATCTTGCAACAAAATTTGTGATTGTTTTATTAAGTTAGTTAGTTGTTATTTGTTATTTGTATTATGTCAGATTAGTATTCATAATATCTATAATTGTTATTCCCACCTTGATAAATGCTTCAATAAATTCTTCAAAAATTCATTTTTACCTTCTCCTCGTTTTTTTTAGTTTGTGAATGAATCATTAGTCTAACAAAGTTCGTTCTGTACATCAATTAAAGAAAATTAAATGTACTACAACTCCCTCTTAATTTTTTTATCATAGTACCAATAATTTATTACTTAATAGATTTACAGCCACTTCAATATCGATGAAGTTTTAATATTAGGATAAAGGATTAATTTGATAATTAATTTAGGATTAATTTCTAGAACACAGGGTAGGGCTGGAGCGGCGGCGGAATCCGCTGAAGCCCTCAAAAGGCTCAAATATAGTAATCTCGACAGTGGTTATTTATTTGAGCCTTTTGGGGTAGAGACACTGGGTCCGTGGGGACCGGGAGCCCATCGTATTTTTAAAGATGTCTCAGCACGTCTCGTCGAGGCAAGTTGTGACCAAAATGCTGGTATTTATTTAGCACAGCGTTTAAGCATTGCCATTCAACGTGGCAATGCCGCCAGCATTTTGGGCACCTTGCCTAATGGCAGCGGTTTATTAGATTAGTTTATTAATTATTATTAGTATTATTATTATTTTTAGTTTTAGTTAAATTTAGTTTTAGATTAACCTAGTTTTAATTTGTTAAGTTTTGTTATATTTTGTAAATTGTGAATAAAATAATGTACTTTAACAAATAAAGAAAAAAAAAAAAAAAAAAAAAAATTGATAAATAAAGATTTATGTGAAATTCGGGACTGGGCTAACTCCTACGGGCTTCTTGTAAATCCGGGCAAATCACATTCATTACTAATAGGCACATCTTCTATGCGCGGTCGCCTGAATCTCGCCAGTTACGACGGTGCACCGATACAAATTACCGTGGACCCAAATTTTTGGCATATCGCCGATAATGCCAAAAATTTGGGTCCTCTTCAATTCTCACCTGTCTTGGGCGGGTCAAATTGGGCAAGTTAGTAAACGGATACATTACACGTTCAGTCACTCAAGCGGCTTCAAAACTTTCTGCCTTTTGAGACTAAGGTAATCTTGGCACAATCGCTGCCTCTCCCTCTGCTTGAATATGCAGATGTCTGCTATCTTGACGCCACGGAGGAGCGGTTAAACAAATTGGAGAGGCTGCAGAATGTGGGCATCCAGTTCATCTTTGGTCTGCGAAAATTTGATCACGTTTCTGAGTTTAGAACTCAACTTAAGTGGTTCAATTCAATTCAATTCATTTATTTGATAAACATAAATTTACACGTCAAATGTTATTAAATTCTTAAGTAGTCATTATTCTTAAAATAATGTTACAACAGAAAAAAAAATATCACAATGTCTTATGTCTTATGTCTAATATCTTAATGTCATAAGGTCAGTACACCGAATAACGTATTTTGTCCAAGGGAGTTAATTGCAAATTCAGATGTCATAAACATATTATTATTATTATCACAATTAAATTCAATACAATTCGTTTATTGGTAAAAAAAAATGTATTAATTGCATGTCAAATGTATAATTATATTATATAATGTAAGGGTATTTAAGTCCGCCAATTGTAATAATTTTAGTGCAATAAAGTTTTTAAATAAATAAATAAATATTTATCACCATTATATTGCTATAATGCATCACTAAACAATTAAGTCATACAAAGTCCTACATAACAACTTATATAAGCTAAACAAATATACAAGCATACGTCAATTATTAACTACGTGATTTTTCATTAGTGAATTCGTCTAGTGAGTAGAGCGCCTCTGACAGCAGTTCCTTTTTCAGTTTTTTCATAAAGATGTTGTTACTGAGTGAGTTTTTAATTTCTTTTGGTATTTTATTATATATTTTGGGACCGACCGTGTGCATGCATTTCGCCGACTTCG
The DNA here is from genome assembly GCA_907269095.1 of Blastobasis adustella. NCBI lineage: Eukaryota > Metazoa > Arthropoda > Insecta > Lepidoptera > Blastobasidae > Blastobasis > Blastobasis adustella. Next base: position 33,152 of record OU026136.1, on the reverse strand, counting down.
CCAATCGTTTTAAAGGGAGTCGCAAATTATCGCGGTTCCTCATATTGCGAGTGTGGACATCCGCAGTAGCGGTAAACATGTGTAAGTTATGTCTTACGTATTTAGCAACTTGATATACGTATAAGGAGGGCAAAGTTAATATTTTTGCCAATGAACAGCTGTTTAGCGGGGTGATCCCACTTTACACCGGCCATAATACGTACCGCTCGCTTCTGTAGGCGGAAGACTCTGTCGCGATCCGCGGACGCACCCCACAACTCCACTCCATACGATAAGATAGAGTGTAGGTACCCGTAGTACGCTTTTTTATGTTGTCCTTGTTTAGACTTGGGCTCAACCGCTTCAGAGCGAAACAAGCGGATGATAGCCTGTCACACAGTTTATCTACATGGGGGATCCATGTGAGGCGGGCGTCAATTATGAACCCAAGGTATTTAACCTCGTCAAGTTAGTTTTTTCAATATTCAGGACCATTCCGTTTGCGCAAAACCAGGAGGCTAGATCCTCCATTACGGCGTTTATTTTACTCTTCAAGGTCTCAATGTCATCAGCGGCAACAATTACACAGCCGTCGTCCGCAAACATTACATATTCGGCGTCCCTCGACGCAGTAGTAAAGTCGTTCATGAGATTGCCAATACGTCGACGCAGGGATGTGCATATTCCCAGCACATTGTATAATATACTATAAAATCCTTTGGCACCGCAGTACTCCGTGAGCGCTTTGAGTATCTGGTGCCCAAGGAAAAGCCTATTCGTTCCATCAGTTCCTTTCTACTAAAGATCCCGTCCCACACCTCAAGCCGCTACGGCCGGCGGCTCCTTCACTGTACACTACGCGTTTATGGAACTCCATACCTCCTAACATCCGTGCTACATTTAAAAAGAATTTAAAAAAGCATTATCTCTCTCTCTCTCTCTCTAATATACAGTTATAGTACGTATATATTTATTGTATTCATTATTAATTATAGTATTTGTGTATTATGAACTTTATATTCAATCAATGATCATGTCCTGGAAGAGGTTAGTCAAATAAGGGATCTTGGTATTATAATTGATTCTAAATTATCGTTCAATCCTCATATCGATGCAATTATAACTAGATCGTTTAGAATGTTGGGATTTGTTTGGAGGAACTGCAAGGGTTTTAAAAGTATTTCTGCACTTAGATATGTCTATAACGCGCTGGTGCATAGCATCTTGGAGTATTGTTCTTGTGTCTGGAATCCACAATATGAAACCATATGTCCAGAATTGAGAGAGTACAGAAACGTTTCATGTTCTTCTTAACAGTCCACCAGGGGAAATTGTCAAAGCTTACCTCGTACAAAGAGCGATTGTCCCACTATAATATGTTCACACTCCGGGATCGTCGATGGATGTCAGATCAAATATTTCTTTTTAAAATTTTAAGAGGGTTAATCGACTGTCCATACCTATTAAGCATGGTATCTTTCTCGGTGCCTAGACGCAATGCTAGAGTACTTAATTTTAGACCTTTCGTACTGAAAAAAATCAGAACGAATGTTGGTAGCAATGAAATAATTTATAGACTGTGCAGGGAACATAACAAATTGTGTAGCTCCGAAAATTGTGTTGACATTGTACATTGTTCCTTACTACAATATAAAAAATATTTGTATAGTGTACTAAGTACGTCCTCTTGCCGTTTACATTAACAATATAATTGTTTAGTTGTTAAGTTTAAGTGGTGGTAGATTTAGATTTATTTTTTAATTAAGCGCGATCGATTCTATTGCGAATGTAAGTTTGCCTGTTATTGGATTTATATTTAAGTGTTTTGGATGTTTCATGTAATAATTAGATGTAACAAAAAGTGTAAATCTGTTCAACTGTTCAACAAAAATCTGTAACAAAAAGGGCAAATTCAATAAATAAATAAATAAATTATTAATTATAGTATTTAGTTTAATTGTGTGCACTTCCTATGCCTAAATGCTGACTTACGGTTTCTTTGACTCCAAGGTTTGCTGGTAGAAAACTCAACTGTTGAGTTAAGCTCGCCTTTGTACTTAAGTTACCTTCTGTTAATTTGGTATTTATTATTTTGTGTACAATAAAGAATAAAGAATTTGCTTCGGACGGGAGCATAACCTAAAATTGAAAATTTTCGGTAAAAATAGACCATATTTAAAGAGTCATAACTTGGTTGCTATACGCTTTATAGAGCTGTGTTTGGGCTTAAATCCTTGCAAATTTATTCAATTTTATAAGCTATTAAGCTTTATTGGTCGAGAAAAGCATAGTTTACGATTTTTGTGAAAAATCTCCCGAAATTTCGCAGTTTTTCACGTATTACGCAGGTAGCACAATTTTTTTTTGCTTGCAAGATGTTCTTCCACACTCTCCTAAGGGCTCTAAATAACATACTAAAAATGCAGAATTACATCGCGTTTTGCGTTTTAAATGTAAGATTTGACTGACGTAATAAGTGACCGGTCCAAAAAATGCACATGGCTACATCAAATAATTATCTTTGAAATTCGCAAGCTAACATAGTTGCCTTGTTTTTCGCCCTGCTTTAACGAAATCCAAGTGAACTCAGTGTGTTTTCCTTTATTAACTGAACCTAGCACTGTACGTGGGACAGTGTAACGTTACAACGTGAGAAACATTCCGGGTCGTTACAACACCCACGCCGATCATCTATCGCGACTTCGAACCCCTCCAGAATGCCACATTACCCCTCAGGGGACAGACATGGTGTTCAAGAGGATGGGAGTCGTAGAGTAATCGATTTATTTGCGTCAGAAACGGCACATGTTGTGGAAAATTACGTGTCGCTAGACCAGAACGACACGAAAGCCTTATTTCACGATGCCTTCTCAGTAACATGGACATATCACCTTGCATGGATGTTTCCTCCGCCTTACCTCGTGCCCAAAATGCTGATGCATCTGAACAAGGTGGTGGGCAAATACCTCCTTGTAGTCCTCGTTGGGACAAAGTATTCTGGCGCGCAGACCTCTAAACCCGGGCGCTACGGGCCCCGTTTTGTCTACGACACCTACCCCAGGTGTTAGTCGATACAACGACGGGCCTTCCACCCGCTCAAGTAGAGGAACTGACTCTGGAGGTTTGGATGGGTGGGGATGGTCGCAGAACGTAAGCGACTATTCACCAGAGCAGCGGAATTTATTACAAGCTTCATGGCCCCCCCTAAAACTAACCAAGTCGCGTGGAATCGTTGGCTCAAATGGTCTTCAGAAAACGAAGTCTATGCTCGTAATCCTTCGGGAAATAGTTTAGCAAGATTCTTAGCCGATTTATACTAGTAGAGGGGCTGCCATATACCTATTCTTCTTCATAAGCGTGCTATTTCCACCCTATGCAACGCTGATCAGTCTGGCGCATTATTTTCACACTCCCTTGTAAAACACGTACTGAAATCGATTGTATTAAAAAAAGCAGTGTTGAGCAAACCTCCTATCTAGAATGTTGACAGTTTGATTTCGGCTCTAGAGACTAAAGTTATTGACCATAATAGTATCTTTGAAATCTGTAGGCTTGTTGCTTTTGTATTCTGGAGGCGAGTTCATGACCTGGCTTTGCTTTGCATTGACTCTAATAATTTTGTAAATAATAATGATTGCTTAATTTTTTGGCCTATATTTGGATCCAAGACGGATTCCACAGATCATAAACAATCCGGATGGAAACTGTTAGAGAATAAGCAAAACAAAAATCTGGACCCCGTTTATTGGATAAAACGCACTATAAATATCTTGAAAGATAAGCGAAATGTGATCATTTGTTCATAAATTTGAGAGGCGAGGCTAAGCCCGCAACATGTACAGTTATTGCTGGTTGGGTTAAGTCTCTTTTACAAGAAGTTGGCATAGCAGCTACCCCTGGCAGTTTTCGCTCCGCAGTTTGATCTAGGAGTTGGCTTGATAAATTCCCACTGGAGGTAATTATGGCCCGAGGTAACTGGCGTCACTTCCCACCAGGTGAGATGGCGGTCAAATGCCTAAATAGTACTTTCATAAAAAAAATGTCGGAGAAACCAGCAAGGTCGATGACATCAACTTACAACTTTCTGAAAAACTTTTGTTTGTTGTTTGACAATTTAATGTGTTGCCGACAATAACGGCAGCCAGAATTTAACTTGCAAATAATGACATTATATTTTTGTAAATAATCCTTTAAGAAAAATGTTTTTTCTACTTATAAACAATCAAATATTATGTAAAAATTAATATTAGTGTTAGATACGCAACCACAGGGTACTTAATGAAACACAGCTGTTAGCACGCTCACTGTATTGTGAAGCAACGTTAATATTTAACGGTACAAATGGTAACATGTAGGAACCCACATACACTACAATTAGCAAGCAACATAAGTTCTTTATAATATTTTGTACAAATACATGTTATCAATCAACAAATTTGTTTTCATAAACGCACTTCGTTTTTTCGGAAAAGCCAATAGACATTTCCGAGACGGTAGAGTTTCCGTGGCCGAATCTATCGAGATTGCAAATAACAGTTTCCGAATCGATAAAAACGGATTTGCCGCTCACAAATTTTGTGTCGAATCGTTCGGTAACGGTTTCGACCCATTGTGAATACGGCTACTGTGAAGACCCCTGTGCTAAAAGTGAAACCTATACAGAAGTAAGTCGTAATTATCAAAGTCCCACCACTGCAACTCCTGTGTAAGCTGTAGCCATCGTCTATAGCGGCGACCCAAAATAGCTACTGAGTTTAGATACTCAGCTACGCCCGAGAAAAGGTAATGCCGCCTTGGAACTCGCAACAAATTTAATTAAGACCAGCTGTGCCCGCGACTCTGTTCGCGTGGACTACAGGATGTTTGGTATGTCTAATATTGAGCGACACTTGCCTGGTGAAGCACTCTTATAAAAAAGGAGCTTTTTACTTTGGATTTGAAAACTCCAAGGTTGTATTTATCAAGACAGAATGTCAGGCAGAGTTCCAAGACGGTTCGCACAATAAATGTTAAAATAAATTGGTTTGTGGTAGTAGTATTTATAATTTCGACTGTAAAAGAGTGCGACCTCGCTCGAGGCTCTCCTCTTTTGGTGGTGGAACGAAGATGAGGGTATTAGATTGGGCAGTTCCACTGCTGTTCCGAAATGTATCCGGTAACAAAGATATAGACATACTGTAGCAGTTGGGTAAAACAGTTAGTTTAAATAAAGAGAGACTAATTGCGGAGAGATTTTAAATTTAGAGTTTTATCTCAGCGTAAGTAAGCGCCTTACTTCTCGCGCATCCCTATCCGCCTTCACACTCCTGTCTCGTAGGCGAGTAAATTTAGAATAGAAGGAATAGGATTTTTATGGAAAAATATCATTGGGTAATATCTGACTTCTTTCGAGTAGTCTGACTTTGACAATAGGTCTATCCATTTTCTCTTCACTCTCTTTTTTAATATTATAGGTTCTCTTCTTTGCAATTGTCACGTTGAAATAATTTTACTATGGGATGTCCCCAGGTGTCGATGATGTTGGCCGCTGCTGAACAGACGAACCTTTGTGTCTTTAGGAAACTAAGGTTTGCACATCTATCCTCGCACACAATGACCTTATTATGTTTCGAGGCGTTGATACACCTGACGTAGTCTGCAGCTTTACGTGGCTCAAACTCTACCATCATAGCACTTATACTTATTATACGGGGCGTGACTGTGGCACTGCTGCCTTCCCTTTTAATTTTCGTAAACACTGAGCATGCCTGAGCGAACTGGGTTTCATCAGTACTTACCTCAAATATCGCAATCGTTTTATTCTGCAATCGCACCGGACGACATTTCTTACTGGCAACCTCTATCTCAGAAAGCACATTGCACGTTCTGCGCTTCATGCTCGTTTTGAAAGTACTTCCATACAGAGATCGAAGAGGCCTTGTGAAATCGTTACTCTATTCGGAGCCATGGCGCTGCAGAAGCTTATACCCAACCAATAAGGTTATTTTATGGAATGACTGAAAAAAACGTTATAAACAAAAACAGTTCCGTATTGTTCCTGTTAAAAGTTTATGTGTTAGTTTTTACTTTTCGTTTTTGTACATTTATTTCTTGATCTATGACTAATATTTCCAAAGCCAAGGTGTCTACAGCACGTAAATTTGGCTTGTCATGCCTCTTTAACCTGAAAAAACAGTAAGACTCATGGTTTTACTGGAACTAGGCATCAGTATGCGTCGTACTGCAAGAATGGTGGGTGTAACTTACGAAACGGTCCGTCAGGTGAAGTTAAGGTACGTAGAAACTAAAAACCATAAGACCTTGTAATGGCAGACCCAGGTGCACAAGGACCCGAGAAGATCGCTATATTGTTTCCACAGTGTTGAGAAATTGCCACCTCAATGCAGTTGAAGTCCAGCAACAGCTTCTTCAGACCCGAAGAGACTACATTAGCGACAGCACAGTAAGAAGAAGACTTGCTGAATCGTACCTGATGCCCCAAAAGTCAGCATGTGTCCCCAAACTGGAGAGACGGCATCGACTAGCAAGACTGCGCTACGCTCCTAAATACATAACGATGGGGTAAAGAATAATGGGCAAAAGTTTTGTTCACAGATGAGTCTAGATACTCACTATTCACTCCCGAAAGAAGGTGAAGACACTACAGGTGACCTGGTGAACGATACATTCAATTCTGCTTCCAGTAAGGTAGACGCTCTGTACTCTGTATGGGCTGGCATTTCTTTAGAAGGTCGCATAGAGCTAATTGCCGTAGACAATAGCATCCTTAGTAGGGAAAGATATGCACAAAAGATTTTTAATGAGCATGCAGGGTCATATGTAGTAAATATGGGTAATGGATCGACGCTGATGCAGGAAAAAGCCCGGCCAAACCCCGCTCAAGTCGTGCAAGAGCACATTGAGGAGTTAGGTATCAGCTTAAAGGCTTGACCATCAAGAAGTCCTGATCTCCACCCTATCGAGCATGCCTTGGATGAGCTCGGGAGGATGGTCAGAAGCTGCAAACCACTACCTACCCTTAGACATGTCCGAATGAGAATATTCCCCAACATCGCCTTCGGAGCCTAGTCTTCAGAATGCTAAACCGTCTCGAACTCAATCAGAGCCCGAGGAGGCAATACAAGTCATTGAAATGTATTTGACGTATAATTTATATTATGAATAAATTGATTATTGATTATTCTAATTAAAGCGTAAAACATACTTGTAAATGTTGATTCGGTTTTTTACCAGTTAGTTAAAAATGACAATTTTTAGGCTTTTATCTTGTTTTGACTTAAAGACGTCACAAATGTATAACAAACAGTAGCTTTAAAGAAAATTTACAAAATTTCCTATGACACGTTTTTTATTTCAAAACTCTAACTTCTATAGTTTAGGGGAAATTGCAACTTAAAAGTGTGGTACTTAGTTTTGACGACCAGTGTAGTTATTTTGTTGTGGTTTGGTGCGGGGCGAGAATAGGGCTCACGGTGCGTGAGATTGTAATAATGAAGTGTCATTTCTGACAACGATCACCTTTAAATATTCACGGGACAATCTTTAGATTATCTACTTTCTACACACTTTTTTGTTCTTCTTTTTGAAGTCCATCCCACAGACATAAATATATAAAATTCTTCTGTATATAAAATTTTGTCTCTATGGTCCATCCCCAATCCAAGATAACTGTTTTATTTAATTGTGATTTGGTGCATGTATATATGGTTCTAAGTATGTCCGAGTTCAAACCCCACGCAACCTCTGCGGCTCTTTGAAGCTGTCTAAATATAGTTGTCGTCTTATCCGCTATGTGGTATACGTGGGGTGCGAACCCAAGACCTTTATCGATTATTAGTGGAAAGTAACTAGTCTTTCCTTAAGTAAATAAAATAAAATAAAATAAAGTAACCAAATATGGAATACCATTTTGTTTTTTTAATATGTATAAAAAATAAACTATTCATAGGACGAAGTAAATTTCTTTATTAGATGAAAAGATATAATGTTTTGCAATACTTAGTGTTAGTCTTATGATTTTAATAACTATTTACAGTACCAAAAACCTAGTTAAATCAAAAAATTAAAAAAGTAGTCAAATATGGAATAGTTTCCCCAAATATGGACCATGAGAAAAAGCCACAACAAATACTTAAAAATATGATAAAATAATGTTTTGTAATACCTACTTAATAACAGTCTCATCATTTACTAAATTGGTAAAAATTGGTAATTGGTAGTTGTAAAAATCATAAGACAAAGAATTTTTTTTATGTAGAAAAACTGATGAAATGGACATAGTGAGGGTTGGTACTCGTATCTTGAGTTATCCGTCCGATCTAGTAAATAGATAAAATTTGATGCAAATCGGTTCAGCTGGCTTAAATCTTAAAAAAAAAGTATTTGCTGTTTGTGCAACAGCTTTTTGTATGAAAAATGCTGTTTACCAACCGCAAATCAAAATAGTAGTTTTTATGTTATAAACCGACAAATTTTTGGATTTCGGGTATTTTTCTTTATTTGTTGTGTTAGAAAGCATTCTGAAAAATAGATGTTAACATATTAAAAGTAAAAATTAAACCATCAATTATGATTTTGGCCCAAATATGGAATATTCCATAAGAGGACCCCAGTGCCTGTCCATATGTGGAATTTAATGACCTCAGACATTATTGTCAATATTAAAATAATTACAAAACAATAACAAACAAACAGCCTCGAAATACATACATGAACTAGCATCTATGAAACCACATAAATATGCGAGAAAAACGTTATCACTCTCTAAATAATAAGAAATACATGGTTTTTACGTCCCTTAAAATGTTCTGAGCAGCAACCAAACATAACGCACATGCCATGTCACCAGCCTTCGCCCTACTAACAAGATTGAACGTATACACGTCTAATATGAGTATATGAAACAGAATATGTTCTGTATTGCGAATTGAAATATTATTTTCGAAGAAATAAAGGAATTCTATATTTGGACCCGATTCCATATTTGGTTACTTTCCTCTACTCGTAGTAATTTGATTTAGTCCACAGTATTAATTGGCAGCCCTCCCATGTGCACAGCTGGGGTACCCACTTCCATTTTCCTGGTTAAAACCATGGCCTGTGTTTTAGCTGGTCCAAAGCTTAATTTATTGGATATTCCCCATTGGTGAACATGGCAGAGGATTGCGCATGCGCTTTTATTAATCGTTTTAATGTCGTTTGCAGAAAACCACGTCATCTGCCACGTCATCTGCGAAGGCCTGGCAGTGGACGCCCATTGCCTCCAACTGAGAAATTAAGGGGTCCAATACCAGGTTCCATAAAGTCGGTCCTGCAATGGAACCTTGAACGCAACCCCGTCCCGTGGCCTTGGTGTACTCTACACCCGCATACCTTACCGATACCTCGCGGCCCTGCAGATATGATACCATGCGGTTGTATAAGTTGCACGGGCACCCCCTCTCCAACAGCTGTTTTTATTTCCAGGCCACCAGGCGTTGTCGAAGGCCCCCTCTATAACCAGGGATACCAGAAGACAGATATTCTTTTTTTGTTTCATTTCTGTCTCTTTGTGCCCCACCAGATCATAGAGGGAGTCGTCAGTGCCGCGCTGGGGCATAAATCCATATTGCCTAGGGTTTATTGTCCTGAGAAGATACCAGCGCAACCTACCCACAACCATTTTCTCCACGATCTTACCAAATATGTTCAACAAACCTATAGGGCGGTAAGATCGGGCCCGCTTCGCCGGCTTTCCGGGCTTTGGTATAATTACTACCGTAGCTTTTTTCCATAAAGCCGGATAATCTCCCACGTAGAGGGCGGAGATTGCCGCGCCCCCCGTTGCAACCTGTCAAACGCAAACTTCAAAGTCAAACTTTAGCAGCCTGTAACTTCGCCTCGGGTGGTCGCAGAGACACCGGGTTTCTTTCGGGCAGGTCGATTTGACCTATACTATGGTCTGAAAGCACTTTCAGGAGGCTGAAATTTGACAGTCTCCAAACCTCCTTAAAGTAGGGGGGCAGGTGGGGAGTGTTCTCCCAAACCGTTTGCAAAAAACCGCAACTCTATACTGTTGTTATTTGTAGAGTTAAGTAAGCTAGTCCTGCTCTCCTACCCCTGCCTATATCTATACTGAAAACCCCGATTCAATGCGACTCTTCGTTGCAGAGATATTCAAAATCTAAAATTTTTGAAATGGCGGCACTACTTTCAAAATCTTACTTTGGACGCCTATAACTCTGCTCCAGAGGGCCGCAGCGACTCCGGATTTGGACTGGGCAGGTTGGCGTTATTATTACTTTCAACTGAAAACAGTTACAGGCACGGGGTTTTAGATGCTTAGACCGGCTCTACAAGGGCTACCTCCTGAAACTATTTTCAAGGCGAAATTTTTTCAGGCTCTGAAACCGCCTGAAACCGGTCCTATTCTATTGACAAAATTCCCCCCTTCCTTAAATAAAAAATCAGTATCTTGTTTGGTTCCCGAGTTATTCTTAATTTAATTTTGTACCAAGAAAGTGCTACACAAGGCACTTTTTGTATATTTCTTAATTTTAAAGATATTTAACCTTTGTTTGGGCTTAATCTAACGCGGACTAGGTCAAAGAATGTATATCTAATGTAACAATTGTAATTTTGCAATTATTTTCGGATTTATTTTGAAAAACCATTATTATGAAAAATTTTTGAAAAATTTGAAAAATTAAAAAACATCGAGAACGAAACGTCGTAGCAATATACAAAAGGTATCAAAAAATTTGTAAAATCAAGTACTATCCGATCAAGTAAAAATGAAAAAAATAATTAAACATAACTTTCAGGATTTTGGAATGAAAATGCTGTAGTTCTGCTAATTTCAGCAGCAATTCTTTGTACGCGTGTAAACTGTACTACTATACACCAAAGAAGAACAAAAAAAATATACTAGATTTAAAGATATAAAATTGTAAAGTTTTAAAATTGAAATGCCAATAAGTTAGCTTAAAATATGTAGGGTTGGGTTCGGTTCGGTCCGGTCTGGTCCGGTCCGGTCTCTTGCCTAATAATACATAATTTATTCTATTTTAAATATAGTGCATATCGTCATAATATACCTATATTATTTGTAAATAGGTTTATTGTTATTGTTGTGTTTATAAATACTTGCTACTTTCTACCTTTTTTTTTTGTTTTTTTTTTCTGAACTTACAGATTTATTATTCTATACATGTTTTACTATTTTATTGTTCATATGTTCTACTGTATATTCTAATATAGTAGTTTATGCAACTGTCATATAAAAGGGGGTGTTTTAATACCTAATTATATGCAGTTGCATACACTACTTTATCTACACTCATATTTTAATGTTAAAATTTCGTACCTATAATTTTTAAACTTTGCTGGAAGTAACTGCGAGTCAGTTCTGCAGTATCTACGCGTCGAGTATATCAAGCAGCGGGAAATTCACTTTACTACTTTCACATTTATCTATTTATTTGCTTCAAACAAGAAAAACCAAACACAAATTAAAACAATTAGAAAAAATATTCTGTTTAGCGGGAAAATAATTCCAAATGTACACAATCACAACCACAGACTATGAACTGGTCACAAATAAACAGGAAAATTTGAATTTTGAGTTTGTCTTTGATCCAAAGAAAGTCGCTTGCTTCTGTCATCGGGTCACTGTTGCGAGTCCATTCATTTTTATTTTTATTAATACTAATACTATTGAGAGGATGAGAGGACAATCCTTTGTATCTTAGGCCACCATGTTAATTTTTATACTATAATAATATAATAATAAGTTCTTTATTTCAGCCAAAAAAGCCATGTGGTACAATAGTACATAAAACATAATACAAGTTACAAATTAATAAAATACAATAGATTAATTATAAAAATAAAGGATAACAATTAAAATTGTATAAAATAAATCATTAAAATTAAAATATTGTCAATATCGTCGTATAAGAAGAACTAGTCAATTGTAAACTAAAGGGAAATAAATATATCTATTTCAATAAGAAATTATACCTAGGTATTATTTCTTATTAGCGTCCCGGTGAACGGATGTCCAGTGTCTGGTGATAAGACTTGTTGTGTCTCGTGTTACGAGCTGCAGAATGCTATTACCCGAGTTGCGCAATCTATCCCAGAAGGAAGATATACGAGCCCTGATAATAGCGAAGAAGTCAGGCATTCCCGCATCGGCAAACATACTCGACGCGCTGCAGTATCTTGGTAACTTCATAAGGATGCGGTATGCGTCATTATACTGCACCCGTATGGTACTGAAAGACACTCTCTTATACCGGTACCAAAGTTGACATGTGTAAAAACATTGACAGAAAGACCTGAAGAGAGTGTTTTTCACATCTTTACTGCATTTAGCGAATCTGCGCGCGAGCATGTTACACCGAACCGACAATGCCCGTCTCTCTCGTTCCATGTCTTGGTCGTCCTTGCAGGTATCAGTTACAATGTGACCAAGATATTTGAAACTGGCTACAACCCGAACCGCCGATCCGTTTAAATATACCTGAGGTATTGTCTCCGCACCCTTTCCCGCCCTAAATACTAACATTTCGGTCTTAAGAACGTTATATATTAGTCCGTGCGAATTTGCATAATTCTCACAGACCGAAAGCAGCTTCCTCAGGCCGCTGATCGATGGACTGAGGAGCACCATGTCGTCTGCGTAACTTAGATTATTAACACAGACGCCATCAATGTGACAACCGATTCCGGTGCTCCTCAGTTCACCAATCAGGTCGTTGACATAGAGATTGAAAAGATGTCAACCCTCCTTGGCGAACCCCGCACTCTAGTATATATGCACTAGAAGTCGAGTCACCCCATCTCACATGGTTCGTTTGTACCAGTGCCTCAACAGTCCTACAATCTGTTTTGGGACTCCTGAGCCGAGCAGTTTTCCCCAGAGAATATCATAATTCACGAGGTCAAACGCTCGGCTCAGATCCAGGAAACAAGCATAGACCGACGTATCACGACTGACGTAGTAGTCTACTGTGTGCTTGAGACTTACCACTGCAGAGTCCGTTGAGACACCGGGACGGAACCCAAACTGAGCCTCATCTATCCTTATATTTCTCAGCAGTTCGGGCTGCAACAGCCGTTCCAACACCTTGCCTATAATGGTCCCTAAAGAGATGGGCCTGTAGTTGTTTGACGAACCAAGATCACCTGTTTTGGACTTTATGATCGGCACCACAATCGTTTTCATTAGAGCGTCCGGTAGGTATGAGTGCTCCATACATAAATTATACAACACACACAACTTGGACCACAGTAATTCACCAGCGTGCTGTAGGTGCTTTATGGATAAATCATCGTGACCCGGTGACTTGCCCCTCTTCATCTCTCGGACGGCTTTGGCCACATCTCCCACACTGAACTGTACTCCTGGACCATTAATGTTCCCGTGAAAATATGACGGCACTTGTCGCGACAAAGTCATAGGACAAATTTTAAATTTTGTTGCAAACAGGTCTGCTATGCCCCCGGGGTCCTGCAAACCAACCACAGTGACAGGTAAACTTCTTTTTGGTTGTAACTTTTTTGTGGCATTCCAAAATTTGGGGAACTTTTTGTTGTTTTTAAACATTGCCAAAATGTCTAATTTAATGGATTCCTCGTTCCGAATACACCATTTTAATTTATTTTTGAACTTTTTTCGCGTTTCTATCATCGCATCGTAAATGTCACCTGTGGAAGGCTTACCGGCCAGGAGCCAGCATTTATAGTGCAGCCTTGCAGTCTGATGGCTGTCACTGACGTGGGTATTCCACCCGGTCACCGGCATCCGCTTCTTGCGGCGTGAGCTGCGCGCGCATGAACTTTTAACAGCACCCATTTGCAACGTTTTTACAATGTTATTGTAGTACCTATCTATGCACTTGAAACCACAATAGTTATCTTTGTCTAAAGTACATCCGTTCACATTTGTATCTACACTACACTTACTCGCACACCTATTATAATTTCCATCTAACAATTTACGTTGACAGAATTCATAGTAGGTATCTATATGATTTGCTTCTCTATTACACCAGCGAATTTTATCCGAGTAGGACATCACAAACTCCCGTCGGTAGCTAGATTCGTGCAACAGCGTAAATCGCATTCGATTCGGAGCGGTAGATGATCCGATGAGTACACATCGTACATTACACTTACCGACGTGATGGTGTCACGCGCCGCCCTAGTCGTCACGCAGTGGTCTAGCCACCGACGGGAGCCATGCGCCTCACTCACAAAGGTATGTGTATCCGAATATATACCTAAACAATCAATGTCCGCACAAACCAGTTCATGCTCTTCACAGAAACACTGTAATTCCTCACCGAAGGAGGCTGCTGGGTGAGCATTATAGTCCCCCACTAAAAATGCCATTTGTGTGTCATTCTCCTCTATTACAGCATGCATTCGAGCTAGGCAATCGGTAAATTCGACCAGGTTCTCACTTTTATCTGTCGGTAAATAAGCACTAAAAACTAAGAACGATAAACCATCATCTATCGATATCCTTATCGCTATCAGTCGATTGCACCCGCAGTCCAAAATATTCACATTAGGAAACTTAGATTTTCTCCAAAGTAGAGCCAGACCGCCATACGGCCTACCTCTCAGGATCCCAGCAGATGTATCTACCGACGAACTGGCCACACAACTAAATTCAGGGTCATTATTGTCGATAAAGTTGAGGTCGTGAGGTAGCAACCACGTCTCCTGCAGCGCTACGATGTACGCTTCGAGACATAAATTCCTGACTTGCTGTGTCGACGTCTTAATATTCTTACAATTAAATGTTACTATTCTTAATAGTTGCGATGTATCCATACTTATTGATTACTACTCTGCTTTACGCTCGGTAAGCGCTCTCTGTATCTTCTAAACACAAGGTTAACTGGCCAAAAGTCGGTGCTTAGGAATGCGTCCATTTTGTGTTTCGGCACAATAATCTTAAAAGATCTAAATTCTAACTCCTTGAAGAAGAAGTTGCACGTCAATAGCCTGCGCCCCCTTGGATTGTATGTGATCCTTAACATCCTCTACGGTACAGGTACTCTTTAATCGTGATAGATAAATAGCTCCTGGTATGTCCGCCACCTGCAATTTACTCGACCCGTCCGCGGTACCGCACTTATTAATATTACGCAACGGCCTCTTCTTTCTATTCCGTACGACCGTAAATGCACCGTCACCTTTATCTTTGTCCGTGCTACTGGCCCGCATAAAGTCCATATAATACATCTATATAATACAAATGTACTATATAATACATTTTGTTTAATTGCCAGCATGTAACAATGGCTGCAGAGATTTTCTGTGTTTGTACAATATTTTCTGCCGTGTCCGAATCCAAGACATCGGGTACATTGAATTAATGGTGATTGATCGTATACTGCCCTTTTTTGCAGGTCAATATAAATTGCGCCTGCAGTCGTAAGACTGTGGTGAACCTTCGGTGATACTTGCAGTATGATATGGTTTTGTAATGGGTTCCGCGCTCTTCTTTTGTACTTCACCACTGCCCTGAATTCTTCGTCCGGTATTTGTTCGACTAGGTTTCCGTTTTGTTTTCTAAGAGCTGCAATTACATCCTCGTCCATGTTATAGGTCAGCACGTCCCTAATAATGACAAGCGGGTCCTTATTTACAGCCTTCTTGGTCTCCAGTTGGTCGGATTCCTTAAGTTTGTCCGTGAGCTTTTGTTATTCGACTTCAGATCTGCAACTCAAGATGACTTTCTTGTTTTTGGCCTTTCGTATCTTGTCAATTGTCACTTCCCCCTCCCTGGCGCCCACAACCTGGCGTATTTTTGAAAGTATCTCTTCACTGGTGTCTTCTTCATTGGTCGAATTAATTATAACCGAGTGACTAGGAGGGATTGGGAACACTGTCTTGGGTCTACTGGACTATGCCTCCGCGTATGATTGTGTTTTGTTTGCCTTTATTTCATCCACTATTTTTCCTTGGGTCTTCTCAATATTTTCTATCTGACTTTCTATTTTATCTGTTGTCGACCTTTCCCCTTCATTCGTCTTAATTTCTTTGATTATTGTCTCCTGTTTCTGTATAATCTCCTGCAGTTAACCTCTCATCTCTTCAACTTCCTTTCTAGTGTCCTCTGCTGTTTTGTTCTGTATCTTTAATTCTTCCCTAATTTCTTTTTCAGCTGGCGTCACATTCGATTTGTCTTCCAGCTTTGCTCTCGAGCTTTCGACCTCGTCATGGAGGTCAACCTTCTCGTCATACAGTACTCGGACCATACTGAAAAGCTCTTGCAAGCATTTGTCAACCGCGAGCTTGATTGTCGTTTCGATGTTACCCGACATATCAAGCTGCCTTCTCGCTTTGCGTAGTAGGTAATCGGCCTTTGTCCATGGGCATGTTGGTATCGGGTTGCCCTCTGAGTCAGCCGGGGTAGTCGGTGACGAAGTGCTGGCGCCTGCGCCTGTCCTCGGGTTTTGCATTCTGCAAACCGGGGTCCTCTCCATTTTGCGTTAGATGGGGGTAAAAAGTATGTAAAAAGTAGCGGCGGTCAACAATTACAAACTATATAAATTATTCCTAATGTAATCTACAAAGTAGAGAGTCTTAATAGCCTATAGTAAAATTCTTAAATTTAGTTGACTCTATGTAGAGATTCTGTCTTATAACCACCATGGACGGCTCCTGAGAGTGATCAAATTGCGTAAACCGAGCAAAAAGTTGGTTAGGTTTGGCCTAGCTTAGGAGATAGAGTCAATCTCTACAACGGCTCTATATAGAGTCTGGTTAGGTTAGGTTAGGTAAGGTTAGGTTAGGTTAGGTTAGGTTAGGTTAGGTTAGGTTAGGTTAGGTTAGGTTGGGGTGCTAGGGTCGGGTAACCTCCTCGTGTGCCCGGTTTGCTATTTGTCCCTTTGGGTTACGACCCGGGGGAAGAGTAGCATGACCGGGACGGTGCACCCTGGGCACTTGGTTATTAACTTTCCACAAGGGATGTTGGTAGCCAAGTGGCAGATAACTCGACGCCGCTTCTCTCTCCTCCTCTGCTCTCAGAGGAGCCGAGAGGGGAGCCGGCCCTCTCTTGTCGCCTGTTGGCACTTGAGATGAGGGCCGTCCGATCCTTTCTTGTCGCCTTCTGGTACTTGGGATGAGGATCCATACCGTAATCCTGTCATAGACCGGCTGTTCACAGTTTGGGGTCAGGACCGGGGGCCCGTTCTTTACAGGACAGGCTGCGTGGTAGGAAACCACTGTAAAAGTTCCCTGCGGGGACTTGGAGCTCCCCTGCAGTAGCCAACTCCATTGCGAGGTTGCCCGAGATGGGCGGTGAACAGTTTTTCAGAAAGGGTTTTCACTGTGAAAAAAGCTTTCCAAAGACATGATGGCACAGCACAAACACAATTTCCCGGGAGGGTCCTAGTCTCAGGGTCTGAGCTGGGGAATCCCTCACCTCTGGACGAAAGCCCGGAGGTCTGCCCCAATTTATACGGGGGGGGCAATGTTGCGCTAGAATGTAGGCCTGAGAAAGGCGGTGAAAATTTTGACCACGGCCGTACTGGCCGTATTGGCAGTATATCCGCTCCTATGAACGTGGACAGTGGCCCTGGACTGGGCGGAGAACCGAACGTGACTGGCCCCAGAAGGGGCGGTGTTGGCGGCGCGTCCGCGTCGCTTGTTGTGGAGCCTGAAATGGGCTCCGAACCATTTGCATGCGATGACAGTAGCCCGAGAACGGGTGGCGTTGACGATGTGCCTGGGAGGGGCGGTGCGAGCAGTTCGCCTGCGACGGGTTCGTTTGAGCCTGTCGAAGGAACATTTCTCATGCCACAGGTGGTCCTGGGGCGTTTGCCTCTTGTGACACTTGAGAAAAGCACACACTTGGAGTCGGATACTGACTCCCAGTCGAGTGCCATGTCTGTGGCTTCCGTCAGAAACGTGTCGTATTTCTTGCGGAAACGCAGGCATACTGATGCTAATGCAAGCTCCGACTCGGCTGGAAGTCAGGCTTCCGCAAAAACGTCTCGTGCCGCGTCAAAAACGTCGACTGCACGCCGAGGTCGAAGACGCCCGGTGATAAGCAAAGCCGGATCGAGTGAAGACCCCCAGCAAGGCCGCGACTATTCCGCGATGACCAGCATGGACCCCGAGGAAGAAGTGGCCGTAATGGCCACTAAAATGCATAGGGCTGTGGCGGCAAGGCTCAAGGACCCAGCAGTCGTTGGGTCAGAAGCTGAGCTGGCCTCTGCCCTCCGCACCCAGGTGCTGGATGGCGTGGCTGTAATCAACCGTGTCGCTGGCAGGTCCGGCCACCTTAAGGGAACATTTGTCCGTGCCCTAAAGGATGCTACGGCTGCGATTGCGGTAGCAGTCGAAGGCTTAAGCAAGCGATCTGCTAATGAGGAAGTGGACCTGCTGCTGGCGGCCAATTCTAAGCAGATTGAGGAGATCACCCAGCTCAGAAAAGAGTTAGATGAACTGAAAACGGACCTGCAACGGGAACATGCTGCGCGCCGCGAGGTCCTCCCGGCCTCTTCTAAGAGTTCCTCCGAGAAGGAGGAAGAGTTGAGACGCTGCATCATGGATCAGGTCGGGACCATGGTTAATGCTCGCCTTGACTCCTTAGAGGACCGCCTCCTCCCAGAGACGCGCCTCCGACCCCCTCTGGCGGCGGACAGAGCTAGGGCAATGGACACACAAGTGCGTCGACCCTCATCTCGTCCCACACTAGCCCCTTTGGAACCGAGTGCAGCGCCAGCGGCCTCTGCGAAGGCACCAGGCTCAAGTCTCGCGCCAAAAACCCGCAAGGGGAAAGCCCGTAAGCGGGAAAAACAAAAAAGCTCGAGCTCAGGGCAGATAGCGGTCGCACCGCAACAGACAACTCAACCAGTCCTTCAGGCTCAATCCTGGGTCACAGTGGTAAAGAGAGGTAGGGGCAAGACAAACACTAGCTCAGCTCCGATTGCAGCAACTTCTACACCGAGATCGGTAACTCAGCGTAAGCTACGTCCTCCGCGTACGGCCGCTGTGCTGCTGACCTTGCAGCCTGACGCCATGGCGAGCGATCCGCCGACAACATACGCAGCAGTTATTAAAGAAGCCAGGTCTAAAATAGACCTTGCTGAACTGGACATAACGGGCCTGCGTATTAAGAAGGCGGCGACTGGAGCGGCCCTGCTGGAGGTGCCCAATCCCGACGGGGAGGCAAAGGCGGACAGGCTAGCCATTAAGCTCGCCGCCGCATTGGATCAGACAATAGTCCGGATATCGAGACCTACAAAATGTGTCGAGCAACGCATCTCAGGTCTCGATGATTCTGTAGATAAGGGCGAGGTTTTGGAAGCCGTCTCAAAAGTGGGGGGCTGTCAATTGGAGGCCCTGAAGGCAGGTGATATCCGTCGCGACGCAAATCGTCTCGGAACGATGTGGCTGCGGTGCCCGGTGACTGCCGGGAAGAAAGTTATTAGCAACGGCAGACTGTTGGTTGGGTGGACAGCAGCGGCGGTAAAGCTCCTGGACAATGAACCCCAGCGCTGCTACCGATGCCTTAAAACCGGACACGTGAGAGCGCACTGCGGCGAACAGGCTGACCGCAGCGACCTGTGTTACCGGTGCTGTCAGCCTGGGCACAAAGCTGCGCAATGCAGTGCAGCACCACACTGCGCTGTATGCGCAGCTGCTAAAAAGCCGGCCGAGCATCGGTTGGGCAGCGGCCTCTGCACCGCTCCATCCGCCAAATCAGCGAGGGGTAAGACTGCGGTAAGAGTGAATAGGGCTCAGCCACTCTCTGCCGTATCCACGGTTACCGCTAATACTGTTGCCGGGGACACGGAGGCGTTAGAAATGGAGACAATTTAATAAATGGCTTCCCAACCATTTCTTCAGGGGAATTTAAACCATTGCGCAAGGGCGCAGGATTTACTTTACCAGCACCTGGCACAATGGTCAATTAAAGTTGCCGTGGTCGCAGAACCCTATGTCGTTCCCGATAGGGAGGACTGGGCAGGCGACCATGATGGTTTGGTTGCGATCACCACCAACGTGGCGGTTGGCTCTCCCCCTTTTTCTAGGGTGAAGAGGGGTCACGGCTTTGTGGCAGTCACAATAGATAGAGTCGTGGTCATAGGGGTATATTTTTCCCCCAATAGACCTCTTGTCGAGTTCGAGGCCTTCTTGGACGAAGTTGGGCGGATTGTCGAGCAGAACCTTCCAAATCCTGTTCTGATCGCTGGCGATCTTAACGGAAAGTCCGCTGCGTGGGGGTCTCCGATAACCGATGCGCGCGGATCAGTCCTGGAGGAATGGGTAACGGCAATTGGGCTTATAATATTAAACCAGGGTCATGTAGACACGTGTGTACGACAGCAGGGTGAGTCCATTGTAGACGTAACGTTCGCAAGCCCCGCCTTAGCATGCCGTGTCCAGTGCTGGAATGTAGTGGAGGACGCCGAGACGCTCTCAGATCACCGTTACATTCGGTTCGATCTCTGTGTTCTCCCTGCAAGAAGTAGAACTGTTCCAACTCAGTCCTCTATCCAAGGTGGCCCGCGCTGGGTTTTGAGCCGATTAGACCACGATTTTTTAGAGGCTGCGGCCAACGTGCAAGCGTGGGTGCCAGTACCTGATGAACCTGTGGATCTGGAAGCCTAAAGGGATTGGTTTCGGAACGCCATGACGCATATTTGCGATGCGGCAATGCCTCGGGCCAGGCCCTGCCCTCCCAGGCGTTGGGTGTATTGGTGGTCGCACGAAATCGCTCAACTACGCGAAGCGTGCATTGTAGCCAGACGCCAATACACCCGATATCGCCGAAGACGGCAACGGGACGGGAACGATGAAGCCAATCTTTATGCAGCGTATAACGAGGCCCGCACGGCATTAAGAGTAGCAATTAGCGAAGCCAAGTCTCTTAAAATGGAGGAAATGTTAGAGACGTTAAATAGAGATCCCTGGGGAAGGCCTTATAAAGCGGCTCGAGCTAAGATACGTCCCTGGGCTCCTCCGCTCACTGAATCGCTCGAGCCTCAGCTTGTGGATGACATCGTCGTTGCCTTGTTCCCTCAAAGAGGTCAGCATACTCCTCCAAGTATGGTAGCTTCGGCCACGGTGCACGACGGAGAGGCCTCCTCGGAGGTGACTGCTGGGGAGTTAGAAGCCGCCATCATGAGGCTCAGAGCTAAAAATACTGCCCCGGGACCCGACGGAATTCCGGGGAAGGTGCTAGCTCGGGCCCTTGACGTCCTGGAGCCGCGACTACGGCGTCTTCTTAGTGCGTGCCTCGAACAGGGGAAAATCCCGGCCGCGTGGAAGAAGGGTCGACTGGTGTTTCTGCGGAAGGAGGGACGCCCTGCAGACTTGCCTTCAGGGTACCGCCCGTTGGTGATGCTCGATGAGGACGCCAAGCTCTTCGAACGTGTCGCTGCCAGCCGTATCATAAAATACCTCGAAACAACGGGTCCAGACCTCTCCGAAAATCAGTTTGGCTTTCGTAGAGGTAGATCCACGGTCGACGCGATCTTAAGTGTGAAAGCGTTGACGCAGGAAGCTGTAGCCCGGGGCGAGGTTGTCTGGGCGGTGTCACTTGATATCACCACCGCCTTCAACAGCTTGCCCTGGAGTAGCATAAGGGAGGCACTACGCTATCACGGTGTACCCCTCTACCTGCGCCAGCTGGTAGACGACTACCTCGCAGGGAGGACTGTGGAGTTTCCTACTCAAAACGGGTGGAAGGCTAGGAAAATGGCCTGCGGGGTCCCACAAGGGTCGGTGCTGGGGCCGCTATTATGGAATATCGGCTATGATTGGGTCCTCCGCGGAGACAATCTGGGAGGCGTCGACGTATTCTGCTACGCAGACGACACTCTGGTCACCGCTCGCGGAAGGACCCACCAGGAGGCCATGCACATTGCTACCGCTGGTGTTGCGCAAGTCGTGCGCCGCATGAGACTATTGGGCCTGGAAGTCGCGCTTCATAAATCTGAGGCCGTGTGTTTCCACGGACCTCGAAATGCGCCGCCACGGGATGCTGGTATTATGGTAAGCGGAGTGCGTATTACCTTGCAGACATCCATGCGGTACCTAGGGCTAGAGCTGGATGGGACGTGGAAATTCTGTGAACATTTCCGTCGGCTCGCCCCAAAGCTTTTGAAAGCTTCTGGAGCATTGAGCAAATTGATGCCCAATTTGGGAGGACCAGAGGCTAGGTGTCGACGTCTCTACTCCGGGATATTAAAATCCATGGCGCTCTATGGAGCACCAGTGTGGCATGACGCTCTGACCAGGCACAATAAAACCATCTTGCGAAGGTCTCAACGGGTTATGGCGGTCAGAGTCGTCCGTGGGTATCGCACCATATCTTTCGAGGCGGCGTGCGTGTTGGCAGGTACCCCACCCTGGGACCTGGAGGCCGGGGTGCAGGCTGACTTATATTTCCAATGCGCGGAGGCAAAGCGAAACGGCGAGCTTTGGGCCCCACGTGAAATTGAAGCCGTGCGGGACCGCCTCCGGGACAACCTCTTCTCAGAGTGGGAAGAAAGGCTCTCAGAACCATCGGCCGGGCATCGCACTATCGACGCCATTCGGCCGGTATTACGGCGTTGGTCTGAGAAGCGAACAGGACAGCTCACTTTCCGCCTTGTGCAGATGCTGTCAGAGCACGGGTGCTTCGGCAAATACTTGCACGGGGTGGCAAGGCGAGAAATGACACCAGAGTGTCACGCGTGTGGCTGCGCTGAAGATACAGCGCAGCATACCCTGGCGGTATGTCCGGCTTGGGCAGAACCGCGAGCTCAGCTGATCGCGGCAGTGGGGGCTGACCTCTCGCTGTCGGCTGTGGTAACTTCCATGGTCGACAGCGGGCGGGCATGGCAAGCCGTAGTTGACTTCTGCGAAGTGACAATTTCGCAGAAGGAAGCGGCGGAAAGGGCGAGAGAGGATGACATTATCTCAGACCCGATCCGCCGTCGGAGAGCTGGGCGAAGGCGGCGTGAACATGCGCGCCACCTCCCCCCCTAACAGGGTCTCGAGTGACAAACAGGGGGGCTGTTTGTCGCCCACGTAAGAGGCCCCGAGTAGGCGCAGCGACGTGTTGAAGTGTCCCAACACGTCGCTACCTCAAGCTGTTTTGGGAGTGGGCCAAAAGCTCACTCCCCGAGATCGAGCCCATAATGGGCGCGCGCAGGTTGCAGTCGCGGAAGTTTGTTATCTCCCCGTGGCTGTGTCCGTCAATGCGGTAGAGGGCACCTTGGGGTTTTAGCGGGTAGCCCGGCCGCTCTGGGCCGGGAGCCCCGCATAACCCGTTCGCACCCCCGGTGGGCGGGTACGCGTAAATGCGTTTCCTCAAGTAAAAAAAAAAAAAAAAAAAGGTTAGGTTAGGTTAGGTTTTTTTTTTTTTTTTTAAATTGTGAGTTCCGCAATTATTCCACCGACATAGGTCGGAGACATTTTCTGCAAAACACTTGTATAAAAGTGAATGTGTAGTGTCATTGCTTGGTATTCTCTATTGCAGTTTTGCTCCCTACTTCAGAGCCATGGGGTTCCGATGGTAGAGGGCTTGCTTGGCTGTGTGTGTTTACGTGCGTGTGCGTGTATGGCCCCAACAATCCTCGTCGTCTTTCTTTTCGTCTTTTTTTTTTTTTTTTTTTTTTTTCTTATGGTCTTATATTCTAAGTTACAGTAATTATTGGAACATACACAAACACGCACTTGCAACAATTGCGGAATGACACATGTCATATTGTGATAATATAAAATCATCTTAGTTTCAATGCTTAACCTAAATTTAAGGATTGAATACAATTAAAATAAATGTCAATATAATTAAGCATTAGGTAAGTTATTAAATGTAATGTCAAATCAATTTAAGTCAAAAAACAAATAATTTTATAGATTAAAAGCGAGTTGTCAATAATATATCCTATCAATATTTTAATTTTTGTTTCCCCACGCCGTACTCCCATTTGCCCTACAGGTTTCGGCCATCACGTCTTTGCAGTATCTGAGGAATGTATCTGCCTTCCCCTTATCCCTTATTAGGGCCACAATCGTTGCCCGGTCGATCTGCATTCCTAGTTCCGCCTCCAGGATTTGGCGGCGCGCGCCAAAACGGGGGCAGTCAATTAGCAGGTGAGGAACATCCTCCACACACCCCGGCTCGCATACACACCATGGCGAATCGCGCAGCTTAAATCTGTGGAGATACTGTCCCAGACCCCCGTGCCCTGTCAGCGTCTGCGTTATCAATGGATCCGGCCGGACACGTTTCGCGAACCTGTACGCAAGGGAGACATCAGGGAGGAAAAGCTCGATGTTTTTATCTTTAATGTTTATTTTATAGAGTTCACTGTATTCCGCTATTGTTTCCTCCCTGATGACTCCCTTTGCATATGAAATGGGGTATAAGTCATACTCTGGGGCAGTCTTACGATACAGGGCTGCGCGCTTCGCCAACTCGTCCGCTCTTTCATTCCCTGGTGTGCCCACATGGGCCCGCACCCAATACAATCCAACATCTACTCCGACGGAATCCAATTTTATCAGGTTCTCCCTTATCTTGAAGGCAACAGGCTGCAGGGAAGTGTATTGATTGATGAGTTGAAGTGAGGACATACTGTCAGATAATATATTAATTTTTGTTTCTTTCAACTTCCCTGCTATCTCTGTTGCCTCCAAGATAGCCAACATTTCTGCTTGAAATACAGTGCAGTGCGACTCCAACCGATATGTGCGATATTTGACCTCGGTCTCCCCCCGCCACACCGTCAGTGCTGCACCCACTTTCCCTTCGATCTTACTTCCGTCGGTGTAGATGTTGACTCCTTCTACTCTCTGCTCCCCACCTGCCACCTCCTCTAGGTCTCGGAACCTTGGCCTCCACCACTTTGCCGGATGCAGCGCCTCAAATATGGCAGACACATTCCTCTCCAAACCGCCCGATGGTCCCAGAGGGCGCCTCCTCTTGATCTCAAAAATTTTGCCCGCTTCCCTCACCCTCATATCGAGGGGCAGAATTCCCGAGATTGCCAAAGCTGGATCCAAGGGTACAGTTCGGTATGCCCTCGCTATTTTTATAATGAAGCCTCGTTGCAGCGCTCGCAGGCGGTCTGCCACTCCTTTCTTGCGGGTCGCCGACGCCCACACCCCAGCCGCATACAGCACGATAGGCTCCACAACGCACGTGTATATGGTCCTAAGTATGTCTGAGTTCAAACCCCACGTAACCTTTGCGGCTCTTTGAAGTTGTTTAAATATTTTTGTAGTCTTATCCGCTATGTAGTTTACGTGGGGTGTGAACCCCAGACCCTTATCTATTATCATTCCTAGGAGTTTCATCTGGTCCACAATATTAATTGGCAGCCCTCCCATGTGCACAACTGGGGTCCCTACTTTCATTTTCCTTGTTAGGACCATGGCCTGTGTTTTAGCTGGCCCAAAGTTTAATTTATTGGAAATTCCCCATTGGTGCACATGGGAGAGGATTGCGCATGCGTTTGAATTAATTGTTTCCATATCGTTTGCAGAAAACACCAATGCCACGTCATCCGCGAAGGCCTGGCAGTGGACGCCCATTGCCTCCAACTGGGAAATTAGGGGGTCCAATACCAGGTTCCATAATGTCGGTCCCGCAATGGAACCCTGAACGCAACCCCGTTCCGTGGCCTTGGTGTACTCTACACCCGCATACCCCACTGATACCTGGCGGCCCTCCAGATATGACCCCATTAGGTCGTATAAGTTGCACGGGCACCCCCTCCCCAACAGCTGTTTTTTTATTCCTGGCCACCATGCATTATCGAAGGCCCCCTCTATGTCCAGAGACACCAGAAGACAGATTTTCTTTTTTTGTTTCATTTCCGCCTCTATATGCCCCACCAGATCATAGAGGGAGTCCTCAGTGCAGCGCTGGGGCATAAATCCATATTGCCTAGGGTTTATTGTCCTGAGAAGGTGCCAGCGCAACCTACTCACTACCATTTTCTCCACGATCTTACCAAATATGTTTAGCAAGCCGATAGGGCGGTAAGATCGGGCCCGCTTCGCTGGCTTTCCGGGCTTCGGTATTATTACTACCGTCGCTTTTTTCCATAAAGCCGGATAATATCCCACGGAGAGGGCGGAGTTCGCCAGCGCCAAAAAGACACCCCCATCGGTTAGCACGGCTCTCTCACAAATATCCGCCGTCAAGTGATCCGGTCCGGGCGCCTTCCGCGGGGAAAACGACCGTGCCGCCCACTCCAGCTCTAGTAAGGTAAAGGGCGGGTCGGCGGGCGCCGTTGCACGTCTCTCGGCGGCCTCGGCTCGCACCTCCCCCTGCTCCGGCGTGTCCTCCGCCTGATTATCATTTGGGAACAGCGCCTCCGCCAGCATCCGTGCCGAGCCCTCCGCACTCGCTGTCATGCCGTTCTCGCCCTCCAGCAACACATCAGGCGCACGCCGCGCAGTACTACGAATCACCCTGTATATGCCATCCCACATTGACTCTCTTTCGGCGGCTGTGCAGAACTTCTGCCAACTTGCAGTTTGGGAGGCCCTCATAAGTTGAGAGTACTCTTCCTTGATGGCAAGGTACTGCTCCACCACGTGGTCTCTTCGGCGCTCCGCCGCACATCTGATCCTTCTCTTAGCTGTCAGTACTTCCCTTTTTTTCTTTTCTAGTTCTGCGGACCACCATGGAGGGTCGGGACTCACTCGGCGCGCTCCCAGTACTGGGATAGCAGCATCGCAAGCCGCCACCACTGCAGCCTCGTATTCGCGCGCCGCCTCCTCCACCTCGCTCCCCCCCCGCAGCGACTCCATCCGCTCCACCGTCAATTCCCGGCGCTCTCGTTCCTCAATGAACACTTCTGTAAACCTGTTCCAGTCCGCCTTCTTACAGTTATATTTCTTTGTCCCCTTTGGTTAGGTTAGGTTAGGTTAGGTTAGGTTAGGTTAGGTTAGGTTAGGTTAGGTTAGGTTAGGTTAGGTTAGGTTAGGTTAGGTTAGGTTAGGTTAGGTTAGGTTAGGTTAGGTTAGGTTAGGTTAGGTTAGGTTAGGTTAGGTTAGGTAGGTTAGGTTAGGTTAGGTTAGGTTAGGTTAGGTTAGGTTAGGTTAGGTTAGGTTAGGTTAGGTTAGGTTAGGTTAGGTTAGGTTAGGTTAGGTTAGGTTAGGTTAGGTTAGGTTAGGTTAGGTTAGGTTAGGTTAGGTTAGGTTAGGTTAGGTTAGGTTAGGTTAGGTTAGGTTAGGTTAGGTTAGGTTAGGTTAGGTTAGGTTAGGTTAGGTTAGGTTAGGTTAGGTTAGGTTAGGTTAGGTTAGGTTAGTTAGGTTAGGTTAGGTTAGGTTAGTTAGGTTAGGTTAGGTTAGGTTAGGTTAGGTTAGGTTAGGTTAGGTTAGGTTAGGTTAGGTTAGGTTAGGTTAGGTTAGGTTAGGTTAGGTTAGGTTAGGTTAGGTTAGGTTAGGTTAGGTTAGGTTAGGTTAGGTTAGGTTAGGTTAGGTTAGGTTAGGTTAGGTTAGGTTAGGTTAGGTTAGGTTAGGTTAGGTTAGGTTAGGTTAGGTTAGGTTAGGTTAGGTTAGGTTAGGTAGGTTAGGTTAGGTTAGGTTAGGTTAGGTTAGGTTAGGTTAGGTTAGGTTAGGTTAGGTTAGGTTAGGTTAGGTTAGGTTAGGTTAGGTTAGGTTAGGTTAGGTTAGGTTAGGTTAGGTAGGTTAGGTTAGGTTAGTTAGGTTAGGTTAGGTTAGGTTAGGTTAGGTTAGGTTAGGTTAGGTTAGGTTAGGTTAGGTTAGGTTAGGTTAGGTTAGGTTAGGTTAGGTTAGGTTAGGTTAGGTTAGGTTAGGTTAGGTAGGTTAGGTTAGGTTAGGTTAGGTTAGGTTAGGTTAGGTTAGGTTAGGTTAGGTTAGGTTAGGTTAGGTTAGGTTAGGTTAGGTTAGGTTAGGTTAGGTTAGGTTAGGTTAGGTTAGGTTAGGTTAGGTTAGGTTAGGTTAGGTTAGGTTAGGTTAGGTTAGGTTAGGTTAGGTTAGGTTAGGTTAGGTTAGGTTAGGTTAGTTAGGTTAGGTTAGGTTAGGTTAGGTTAGGTTAGGTTAGGTTAGGTTAGGTTAGGTTAGGTTAGGTTAGGTTAGGTTAGGTTAGGTTAGGTTAGGTTAGGTTAGGTTAGGTTAGGTTAGGTTAGGTTAGGTTAGGTTAGGTTAGGTTAGGTTAGGTTAGGTTAGGTTAGGTTAGGTTAGTTGAGG